>OW121851.1:30935122-33435122 GCA_933228895.1 Platycnemis pennipes
ATATTCTTTTGTGTGCGTACCCCCAAAACGCGTTTTCGAGACTGGGGAGAAAAATAATGACCTTTCACATGAAGCGTGACCGCACGGAAGTTCCTGCTCCGCAGGGCGACCTTAAGTTTGTGATAAAGCTATTTCTGAGCCGAAGACGGAAACCCTAAACCTTGAACCTCCAACCTAAGAAAGAAAGCACCCGGTTCCAAATTTCCTTTCACGCGTTGGAAAATATTATGCATGAAAGAACTAAGCACTAAAACTATAATAATGGGCTCATAGAGAATTTTGTCCCAATGATCTTTCGTCCAATTCCGCGCGGGGTCGTTTGGAGTAAGCGCATTTAATGGGAATTAAGGGAAATCGAAGAAACATTACGCTACCTTCAACCGGAAGGGAACAAAATCAAGTTAGTCTCGCATTTGTGACTTACAGTTGTTTCGTCGAAAAGGCCACAGAAATGAGGAAATATTGGCATATACGCGCGTGACTGCTTAACAGAGGCAGTTCTAGTACCGACGCCACGATTAGCACTACTATTTTGTCAAACCTGCATAAACACTAAAACACAAAAGCAACCTTTACTTGTTAAATAAAAATTTCCAATTTAGTGACTACATCTCTTAACGTGTAACTATGACTGCTACTCGTTCTCCCCACATCACGGTATAACCAGCGATGGAACCCAGGGATGTTTTTCTCATCTCGCTTTTGGAAAAACATATGTACCATTAACGCATCCAATTTTTAAGAGGCGAGGACCTAATTCTGTCGTTCAGGTCTAGTTTTCAAGCAATAAGGGCAGAAACAAAACATTGTAGTTTACGACCATAACATATCCCTAGACTAGACGATTCCTACATCGGAAAAATAAATATAATTATCGCGTAGAGCAATATATTTTCTGGAATATACTTGTTGCTGTATGGAGAAAAAATGAAACTTTCAGTTTTTCCCGAGTCATGGAAAGGCTTAAAAAGTTTTACATTTTCAGCAATGATTTAATCCATGGAGCACCAAGGATACGTATTAGTCCATCAAAAATGCAAACACTTAACAAAAAAACGCTTATTCTACTGCTGTTGTAGCTGAACAAGAGAAATTTTATCTTAAAGTTTCCTTTCCTAAAACCCTTTTCCATGGTAGATTTTCTAATATCGAGTAATGCCGAGAAATTTTCTCACCTAGCATACGCGGATATTACCTGGAAAAAAGCAATAAAAAATCAATAGTGCACCGGGCTTCCATTTCATTATTGGCCGAAAGAATGGTGCCCATGACGTTCATTTAATTTTCACGCATTTTTCTCATTCTCTTCTCTTCCGTTCTCAACTCAGTTTGGGCGTGAAAGGGAGCCTGCGTTATGCGGCCCGACGGTCTCAGCTATGGGGGTGCACGACATACCTCCCGAAGAGCGGACATTCTTTCGTGACCTCCGGCTTCCAATTGTACCTCGGCAATGTCTTGCCCGCTCATCTAATGACAGCGTTGAGGAATGGGGGAACGGTGCGAAAATTCCACTGCAGGTGCAAAGGGTATTTGGATCCTTGGGAACTGGGAATGATGGGCAATGGCAAATTAAATCATCGAATAAAGTGGGCATTTACTCGTACCTCATTTTATTTCGTCACTCTCAAATGTTTCAACAACCATTACCCAAGAAATGTAAGTCAGACCAGAGTATTGATATGGTTACGCCGGAACAAATGCAAATAGTTGCACAATATAAATTGATGCCAACGGAATTCCATTTCCAATTAACTGTAGATGACAATAAGGTATTGATCGCGCAGAAATCTAACATATTTTATGTGCAGTTCGTAAAAAAATTATTTTTCTTGTGGTCATAATTACCAAAAATTAGACTTTGATCTCAAAACCTCCGCTACAATTCACTGCATTGGCACTCCTTGGAAAAATTTAAAACGATAGATAAAACATTCCAGAATTATATTATCTCAGGACGCGGATGATTGAAACCTTTGGGGTCTGATTTCAGACGCCTCTAACCATTTGTGGTAATTGAAATATATGAACCTAATTATCAAGAAAGAGTCCTTGAATGCCAAATAACATTCTGTTAGTTTGGCCACATTTTTATACGTACTGTTTAGTGTTTTATAAGTGTACGTGCGTTAAGAATTGAGACATTCACGAAGAGGTCAGACGTAATGACGTGTATTCCTTGCAAAGAAATTGAGAAAGGTTTGTGTATTAAAGTTTGATTTAAAGCGTGGCCTAACATGGATTCTAAGACTGGATACAGAGACGATGGGATGGGTAAAATATAGAAGAAATTTGAGATGTGGGTCAGGAGTAGATTGTTGAATGAGATAGTGCGTGAAAAATTGCCCAAGGAATAATATCTCATGGACCGGGAATCAAACCATTGACCATTGGCCAGGTTTCCCGCTGCCAGAGAAAATTTTAAGGGAGATATATAGCATTAACTTCTCGTAAATAATTGCTATAGATCCCCCTAGCACCGACCGGTCCGTCAAGGATGGCATTCGTAGGGCAGAACCAAATTTTCAAGAAGCCAATACTCAAGAGGATAAATTCTATCATCACATACCACAATGTGTAACTAGCAATCCAATGCAAAATGTTAATAATACTGTCCGTAAAACCGGGATCAGGAAACCTGGTTAGCGTAGCAGTTTGTACCCAGAAAGCTAAATATCCAGGATTTGATTACCGTTCCATCAGACTCTTTACCTCACTTAAAACTCTTAATCATGAATGGGAACGGTATGGCTAACATCTTACGTTGCATGGAAAGAAAATGGAGATGAAGAGGGTATCGGGATAATAGAGTGGATCAAGTCGTGGTTTCTCTTCCTGAGGTACCGAGTTCTGATCCCGGCAGTGGCAGGTTTGTCAGTGGTATCCCTAATGAATACTCTGTGGAAAGTATATAGGTGTATTTCCCCAGTCGCGGCATGGGACGTTAAACTGTGAACCCCTTGGAGCCGTCCGTTAATACCAGGAAAGGCGTTTCACTACCCTTCCCCCGCTCCATAAAGTCATATTTAATTAACTGCAGATAGATAACGATGAGAAATTCTTTTTTATATCCACCAATCCTTAAAGGCAAAAGTGACCGTAGACGCCGGTCACATCCCCTGATAACACAGCAATAGAGGAGGAATAAAGGCGCCTTGAAACTTTCCACATGATAGGGAAAAGAAGAAAATTACTGGAGGGGAAATGCCAAAGTAAGAGCATAGTTGGGAGGAGGATGGGGACTTTCATGGATGTAATACGAAGGAAAGTTAAATGAGAGATAGAAAGATGTTCAGGAATATAGATCGGACGAAAATAAGTAGTAAGAATGTAGTACTAAAGATTGGACTGGGCTAGGAAGAGATTGGTGTTTTTACGGCAACACAGCCTAAAAATATTCCATAGAAATTTTTCTATGCCTTTCATGACGCAAAAACGACAAAGCTCATGCACACAACGTGAGTTGGTGAATATGGAAATATGGGGCCATCAAGAGACTTTGGATACGGGGAAGGAGAATGAAAGGAGAGAGAGAGAAGGAGATAAAGGCGCCGAGGACGATCCATTGCGTTTACGAGATTTAACATCAACAATGCAGTCACAAGATTCGGATAAAGGTGGGCGGGGCATTAGCTCTTGGGTGGAGCGAAGGGAGAGAGGTAGGGACAGGGAGCAAGGAAAGGGGCATAAAGGTTATTTTTTCAAGGAAAGAAGGGTATTTCAAAGAGAGGGGGAAGGAATGAGGGGAAGGGAACGAAGGAGGAGGGGAAGAGAGCATTTTCACGGCTGTATGGCGAAGGAGAAGGGACGAGCGGTAAGGAAGAGAGGAGAAAGGGGGGGGGAGAAATGTGGGGTGTTTTTAGAGTCTGGTAGCGGTCGAATGCGACCTCGCGGTGGCCGAAAGGCGCTCGTGGGATGGTTTGGAGTGGAATGGTATGGGAAGGGTGGGGGAGGAAAGAGACAGAAGGAGGGAGGGCAGAGGGGGGGAGGGGTTGAATCGATAAGTGAGTACGAGGTGGGCGTGAAACGACGTGGAGAGGGGCGGAGAGGCGAGGAAGGGGAAAGTGGAGGGGAATTGAGGGACGAAATGCTGCTACGCGGTACGTATAGTACGTCGAGCGCACGTCCGCGGGAATGAGCGAAAAAAAATGAGCTCTAACCGCGCAAGTACTCGCTTTCCGTCGATCTCGCCGATATATTTGATACTCGAGCTCGAAGGCAATTGATTCCGTGGCCGGAGGTTATTGTTTAATCCAACAATCCAATAAAGCCGAATCTTGAATAACAAGCGCAAAGAAAAAAAACCCTTCGATGCACTTTAATTTTTTGCTGCCTAATGTTGCACTTTCTATTTTACTTGCTTGTGTTCCAGGGACGACGTCGATTAAAAGTCGACCGTAACACACGGTGTTATCTCGAAAAGTAAATGTTTTCTTCTCAAAACCAACAACGCTCCAATTGCAACAGCAACGGAAAAAAAGTACAATGCTGCCAAATGGTGGAACCATCACATTCCACAAAATGTGCTGTTGGTATCACCACGCCCTAAATTCACATCTGTATGATAAAAATATTTAAGTGGGAGCAATTTGTTAGCAATATGAATATTATAATACGATTTTCGTTGGCATATTAAAACTAGCTAACTTTAAAACGGGCGATATAATTATTTACTTAGGTATAACCATATCAAGAATGATGAATATTGATTGAGGTACTAACGAAGAGGACCTAAGAAGAGTGCGGAAAAAGAAAAGTCTTCTGAAAACCTTCAAAAGAATACGGAACAATTTATGAATAGTATATTAAGACAACCTTCCTGACCTAATAAACAAAATCGTCGAGGAACAAGTGAATGGGAAGAATTAAAAAGGGTGGCCTCGCATGAAACATATAGCGCAAGTCGTTAAGGATGTGAAAGAGAATAATAATGGTCATATTTTAGCTCATAGGGGATCGAGTAGAGAGCTGCTCAATTGTATGAACTTGAGAGCCCCACCACATTTGCTGTGAAATAATGAACCGAACATGAATAATTAAGTTAATATGTACTAGCAGATCTGCTGCCTGCTTTGCAGGCAGTCTCTGTTTGGTATGCTCTTGAGGTGAACTTTGTGTTTTTACTTTATTTTTGCACTATTCAAGTGGGAGCAGTTTGAAATGTGGGTGTGTATATGTTTCCCAAAAATGAAAACAATTTTGGATTAGTTCGTGAAACATAAGTAAACATTTTCGAGTAAAAGAAATCTTATTTTTCATTCCTCTTTGCAATGCTCACTGTAGTAGACTGAGGAGAGTACCATTTTTGAAATGCAGTCACTCCGACGATCGGTTAGTCATTGCTGCAAAGATGAAGGCAAAAATTCCGCTTTCTATCACATCGAGAGAGTCACAGGATCTTAAGATAATTACATCTATCTTTTTGGTGGAGATATAAGTGAATATTTCATTTTAAATTGATAAAAAACAGAATGGTTTGGGTGTAGGAGAGCCATTAATAACTTGAAAATGGTGGGTGTATTTTCGAATTAACCTGCTGATTTAGCAACAAACATCAATACATAATAAATGAATTATAACCTTCTTTCAACCATTAGAAAAGTACTTCAAAACGCCTCACTTTGAAATTCACATTTCATGCACAAGATCGGGGCCGGTAGGCAAAAATTGTTTTATTTCAATATCTGAACATCGAAAACGTCAATTAATATTTTCATGCTTAAAAAATTGATTGATACAACTAATTTCACTCTCTTCAACTTTTTCAACCCAATTTTTGTCCCTTTACCAAAAACTAATTCCACTTTCTTCAACTTCTTCAATCCAATTTTTGTCCCTTTACCAAAAACTTAAACTCATTTACGTAGCAACGTAAGCAAAATTGCATAGCAACTGGTTTCCCATGTTAAAAGATATGGAAAACGCCATTTTTTTCATGCTTAAATTTTCACACTTATCGGTCAACCAACGAAAATAAAAATACACCTAAGCAATATGTCCAGCTTTCGTCTTTCAAATGACACCACTTCCACTTCAATCCGACCTGTGCCTTCGGAGATGACCTCAAATTAATGAACCAACCTCGAGCGCTGCAAACACTCATATGTACCGACAACTGCCTTCCACGAACCACATTTTTCGCATTTTTATCTGCATCACAAACTGCTAAAAATCCAAAACTACAACCAAATCATACAGACAGGGAATCCACACTCAACGCACTAAACCTCACTATTTTAGCTCAAAACTTGGGAGGAACAAAACAAAACGGATACAGAATGACTGACTGCCTGACACGCAACAAAATTAATATATAGAGATTATAGAAAGCAAACCTTATCAACTATTCAGTGAAAATGGAAGGATGCTATAGAAATACTACAGTACACGGAATCCACGTAGAAATTATATGAATGGAATCTTCCTTAAAAGAATACGAGTTATCATATTTAGGCTAAAGATTTATCTGCCACTTCAATTGGGGATTAGAACAGGAGTAGCAACTGACCCTCACCTGTGGCCTGCGAAGGACATCAGTGACAGGGGGAACAGGGTTTGTAGCCACACGACTTGTGTGTGTGTGTGAGAGAGAGAAAGAGACAGTGGGAGCAAGATCGGAGGGGAGGTCGGGGGGTACGGACGCAAATATGGGGCAGTGGAGGGGGAGGGGGAAGTGTGTCTGTGGCCAGGGCATTGCTGGCGTATCGAAGATCGGTGAAAGGGGGGGGGGGTGGAGGGGAGGGGATGAGGAAACTTGGGGTGGGGGCGAGGTGCCGGAGAAAGCGGCTACTGGCCTGGAAGCAGGCGGAGTAGCGGCGCGATATTTGCATGGTCCCATGCCAATATTCGCATTCGTTACTAACGATATTGACTTACGAATCGTGTATGCGGAGAGCACTCCAATATGTGTGCCAGTCGTCATTTAGTCTCGTCTCGGTTACAATGCCAAACATTCGCCCGTGCCTGCTATACGTCCATTTCCTTGCTTATTAATCGCGAAAAACCTATGAAGCACAACAAAGGAAACAATGGAACGGACCTTATATATGGTAATAGGGGAATTACTAGTAATATTATGACAACTCCTCACAATTAGTAATTTGACAGTTAAAAATGATTAGAGAGAATGTTATATTAAAAACGCTGCATGTATTTAATATTTATAATCCGCGAACGATACTGGATCAGAACCGGTATTCTAAAGACTGAATAAGTCGGGCTACATTCAGGTGGTCTAATTTTTCACCTCTTTTTATGTGGTTTCGTCAATATTTTTAATCTCTTCATTTCTAATCTCTTCACAAATTACCCTGTTGGTCATGGTAGCCGCATTGCACCAGCCTGGCAACCCTATGGTCGCGTGTTCGAATCCTGCCTTGGACATGGATGTCGTGTTACCTTAAAATTGGGCTTAGGGGTTAGTTAGGATAAGGGGCACGATATAAACGAAAATTTCAGTTGGAGCGCCTTGAACTAACACAAACTCTTTCACTGCTACTAAAAGCTCCCTTGTTTGTATTCTGAATGAAAAAAAACATAGTAAACTGCATTTGGATATATTTCATTTAAAATATTCCTAGTTACTAATAATTTAATTCAAAGCAGTTTACATATTTATCAATCTAAATACATTTTGCTTTAATACAAGGTGTTTCTGGAGGTAAAATGGATAGATCAAGTAATGAACAAAGAAGTGCTGAGAGGAGTGAAGGGAAAGAGAAGTCTGATGAAAACTTTAAAATGAATACGTTAAAACCTTATCGACCATAACTCGAGACATGATGGTCTGGTGAAGTCAATCGTCGAGGAGAAATGAATGGTATAAATGGGAAAGGGAGGCCTTTTATGATATATATATGGAGCAAACAGTGGAAAAGAGAACAAGAATATAAATATAAAAAGTTATGCTCATGAGAGAATCGAGTGGAAAGCTACTTCAAAATACTCTTAGGGTTGAGGGCTAGAGATGATGCAAGGTTAAGCAGTTTTTTTAGTCTATTTGCATTATCTAGTACGCGTCTGGCGATTGCTTACCCATGGCACTCAACTGCTTTGTTGTAGTAACTTTGAAATTTTATCATTTTCATAACGTATAATGCAGTGGTGAAGAATAACTCAACTAGCATTAAAATTTTATGTTACCGACCCAGTCTCTACGGCGGGCTTGGATAAAGCTCCCTTGTAACTATGGGTACAATAAAAATCCTCTCTCACTTGCCCGTGAGGTGGATAGCGTTCTTTACGTCGATGTGATTAGGTACACCTCTATCTACAAATGTACTCCAGCCATCGAATCGCATCTCATTCACAATTAAAAATCATGCGGCGTTGTATTTTACCTCACTCACTCACTCAGTGATTCAACCCGAAGGTTGATCTTTGATAGGTGAGAGTAGAGCTCACCCCGTACTAAGCCAATGGCGTGTGAAATTCACACATTCATGTTAGGGAGGCCAGTTACTTTCCCTGGGCCACCTGCAATTTCCTACCAAGTTCTGACACGCAGAAAATCGAATCGCGAGGATTTTTACTAAATCAAGTTTGAGCTCTTCTCATCGTAATGCCCAACTACCCCTGGTTTTGGACATTGATTTATAGCTCTTCTCATCGTAATGCCCAACTACCCCTGGTTTTGGACATTGATTTATGCATATGTGCGAATGCAAATTAATGCATAAGTAAGCCCGATGAACATTTAATGAGTCACTAATGAGGCACAAAAGATATTAACTTCTTAATTAGGATCATACACATTAAACAGTGGATCATATCAAATTGTGACGATAAATTATTACATGTACATTAGGGTGTCCCTTATTTTTAGACTTCGAAATTTTTGAAGGCTCACCCTCCAATTTTGTTCGAATGACTGTAAAACATGCATTTACAAAATTTTGTTGAGATTGGAGCATTCTAACCCGTGCCAACTTGAGCGCGAACTCGCATGAAGAACAAGTCTGGATTTTCCACCCAGCACTGAGGCCTTAGGGGTTATGCAGAAACTACGATACCAACTTAGGGGGGCGAGGGGGTCGCCTAAAAACCTACGGTGGGTAACAATGGGGAGGGTTCACTCAAAGTACCGTAGCTATTACAATGTGTCTGTTTACGTTTCTTACTCGTCAACATCGCGTCAACAATACTACAGAGTTGGACATGGGGAAGGGCGCGCGGGGTGATTCTTACACGCCAACCTTCTACTTTAACTTGATGTGAAGAGGGGTTTACAAATAATTTGGAAAATCTATTTGATATTGCACATGCCAATGCTCTTCAAATGATCAAGTTGGAAGAAGACAGGATGTTTTTTACTTCGGCAGCGAGAGCCAGGACGTAAAGGCTACCTTGCAGGAGTAGACCAAACGCTCGCGGATAAAGAAGAAAGGGCGAGGCGAAGAAAATTAGAAGCGGGACACCCTAATGTACATATTATTTAAAATTATAATTACGCTCACGGGGATAATATCTGCCTTTTCATTGTAACTATTTATGTCAAACCGTGGCTTCAGTGCAGTGCAACTGTAAAAGCTCCTTATCAAGATCTCCGCTTCTTAAGAGTTCTAAAATCATATGAAAAGGCAGATTCCACAATTTCAAAAGCAGCTCTAAAAAAATTTAGTCACCATATTTATCAGAAGAGTTGTCTGTCCTATCACTCTTTGATGATGAAGTAGACGTACAAATCAAAATCAAAATGGTAGCATATTTAGCCATAGAGAATCTACACACGGAAAAGAGATTATTCCTCTATGTGGAGAATTGGATGGACAATTATATGGTAAGTTTAATTTTATACTGATTACCATTCTTTAAGTTTTAATTCGTTAATATACATCTCCTAATTCAGTCTTATCTTCATTTCAGTGAAAACTATAGACGATTTTGTGTCATCCAAAAGCAGAGATCTATTCTCTTGCCTGAAGTTGGACATTAGTTTTATTCAAGAATATCCTTCGACATGGACGAGCAACACTTCATATTTAAAAGCTCAAAGGATAGTTATGGAGTTGAAAGCTGTGAATGACAGTGCTGAAAGGGGTGTTAAATTAATGCAATATTTTCATGGACTACTGACGGTAGATGAAGAGCAAAAGCAATTTGTGTTGTGTTGTGTTCAAGAACACCGCAGACTGTGCCCAGATTGCAAGAAAGAAACACTGAAAAGAAAATATCCTCATAATACTAAAAACTAAAGAATACTGAAAACAATAATAGTCTAAAGAGTAAAAATGTATTAAATTGTAACATAAAATTATACATGAAACATGTATCAATAGCTTTTTCCCTGACTTTAACCTACAAAACCTATTATTCCTAATATTCAAATTTCAAGCTCAAGTCGGCACGGGTTATTATCGGCCTATTGAGATGAAATTTTGTTATTGAGTACATCTGATCCAATGGAAAATATTTAGGGGGTGAGCCCAAAAAAATTCGCAGAATTATTTTTTTTTTGCAAAATAAGGGACACCCTAATGTACATATTATTTAAAATTATAATTACGCTCACGGGGATAATATTCTAATACATAATACAATTGAATTCCAGAATCAATTAATTAATCACCAGTACTCGGCTATTTACACTTCTCGTCAGAGATTTCAGGCTGAAAAAAATACATGGGATCTCAATGCAAAATCCAAAACCTACCTAATGAAGTCAACTACGCATGGATGTTTAATGATCATTATTCGAAGATACAGTACCCTCAGCCATTGAAGGGAGGCCTATCATTATTATTTCAGAACTCCAAGCCCTCGACGATTAGGTAGCGCTAGTGTGTTGAACCCTAAGCATGTTCTAGGTAAGAGTGTCGTGCTATTTTCCGTGGTAAAATTTCACGATCATCCTTAATTACACGTAATTTAACCTCAGTCATATCAACCCTTGCAATTAATTACTTTACCTTATGGTTGAAACCCACATTTAAATTTCATCGCAAAAGCGGGGGATGCCTCTATAAATGTGATTTAAAAAAATAATCTACTTGAAAAATCTAGACTTCCTTTAAAAACAGAAGGCTAGGAGCTAGGAATTCCCGAAGGAAATTTTTTTACCGTTCATGACTAAGTCGCAGGCAAGCATTTTGACATTCCTTTTCCGAATGTATTTCGCCCGAATCAGCCGACCTTAAACGACAGGAATTCGGTGAACTCATGAATATATTTAGGAGTGTGTATGTGCGAGTTCGACGATCTACTTGTGATATTTGCATACATATGTTTTTATCTTGATTAATTTTTTCCAACGCGAAGCCCTCTAGATACTCGTTTCCTCCTCTTTGATCTCTCCGTACTCCTCCATCCAAAGGAGTGAATCGATGCGAGAAATTCTTCACTCATCAACAGTCTTACTTTAAAGTTGCTGCCCCGCTCCTACACCGTGACATACATGCGATATTATCTCAAAATAAGCTCTGAATAACTTGCGAGTTTTCATTTTGCATACGTTCCGTAATCATTTGGTGCATAGGTATAGGCTGTATAGTTAATGCCAAGGTGGGTAGTTATACCTATATAAAATTATGAGAAGAACATGCATTTGATTAAAATATTTGCATAAATACATCCAGCATTGCAGAGTAACGCATTAATTATACTTGAGGAACAGAAAATCGGGATTGTCCTCTGATATACCTAATTCGAAAGTGATGATTTTGATACTCAATCATGACAAAATATCTGGGAAAACCAAAGGAGTTTCTCTGATTATTCACAGGCATTCAAAATCACGAACAAATAATGAAGTATTTTCAGCAGTAATATAGAAAAAAATAGGAGGGACTTAAGTAGGGATAGGAATGAAGGACCACGTTAAGGAAAAAGGAAACCACGGAGAAGGGAAGCACCATGTATCGCAGACGATGGGTTTAGCCGGGAAAAAAGGTGTCACCAGGTCACACAGTTATTTGTACCGAAGGCCGCCGTGGTCAGGTCGGTAACTAAACGGCCTGCCAACCCGAAGGTCGTGGATTAAAACCCCGCATCGGGCATGGGAGTTGTGTTTGTCATGGGATTTAATTTATGCTTCAGTCAGGTTAGATTATGCGATATGACCTTAGTAGTTGGATCACATGAAAATCTTTATTTAATACTAATACTATATTACTGTTACTAGTTTTATGTTCAACCCGACGGATGGAATACATTATTAAAAGATATCGCCACACGTCATTCACAACGCAAGAATCAAAGTGCCAAATATACCAAAATTCACCATCTTTCCGGAACCATTAACACTCGAAACCAACCAAATGGATTATGTAACAGAAATCCTAAAAAAATAGGAATTCTAAATTTATAAATTTAGGGTCTAAATCAATTAAGTATAAACTATATTATTATATTAATTTTGCATCGATCATAGCTCACCTATCAATTGAATAAGCTGCTATTTATTATGACTACCTTGCAGATTCCAAGCACAGGTTAAACGAGGACTCAATTGATTAAAATGTCTCAGTTAATCTGGACCCCGAGGATCGGTTGGATGTGGTGGCTAGAGTACTGGCCTCCTACCCAGAAGGCCCCTGTTAGAATCCGGGCACTGGTGGAGTCATTGGTATAGCTGTCCCTACTCGAGTGCCTTATGGAGGGCACTTCCGAGTTCATTACTTCGTCCACCGGATGGGACATTAAGCCGTGATCCCCTTAGTGTCTTTCGTGGAGAGCAGACTAATGCCAACGCCGGGCCTCTCTCCACCTTTCCTCCATTCCCTGATAACTCCTACCTTTACTCAGTTACCCGTCCTATCAAATGTAAAAGACATCAGTTGACGGTCGTCACCATCAAATAACAACTAATCTGGACCGCCATTGTGAGCTCATCGACTTTGCAAACCATTTGTTGAACTAGTGCAGCGCCCAGTCTACGGAGCAGTTAACGCATCCATGGTATAACTTTCAACGCATTGGTAAATGCGTAAAATTATAGTTAAATTTATCACGAGCATTCAGGAAACAGTTAATGGATGAAATGCATGGGAGAAGAAGGCAAAGATATCTTGACGAGAAAGAAAGACGAGGCTTCCCTCGGTTTTTTAAGATAACATTTGAAATGACTACACATTTACTGTAAGGCTATTAGTGATTGAGGAAACTTCTCCGGGAAACTCGAGGCAAAAGCAAATGACACGACACGGCGGAGGATCCTGAGGCTGTAAAGTATAGCGTTCCCTCCATTAATTACCTCGTTTTCGCTCTTCACCGTCGCTAGTTTCCGCTCAACCGTTCACACATGCCTCCACCCCTCTCCTCTTCCACATCGCTGAGCTCCCGTCATGACGTCACACTATTCGCAGCTCAGCGCTGTGTAGCTTCTGCTACAGCTGCGCCTTGGTCTCTTGGTACCGGCTCTTTTAGTGTCAACTCCAAGTGATAATGTGAAAAATACCTTTGAATGTTGCTGATACGATGAATATCGACCCAAATACACAATCATCAGCGTAAAAAACGATGTTGACCCATAAAGAGCATCCTAAAAATACACCTACTCACCTACCGTATAACTCCAAAATTAAGGGCAAATCTTCATACCGCTCATGATATCTATCTTATTTTTCACATCTGTTTCTTGTAATGGTTTACCACCTAAACGGGGAGCGATGAAGTGTCCCAAGCATTGGATGAAGTGGTAGAGGAAATAATAATAAAGGCAAATCTGTGGGGGAAAATGACATAAACTGCTATTCGATACACCGGAGGATGTCGTTAATTTTCTAAGTTGATTTGATTTGGAATTAGCTTGACTTACTGTTCTCATAAACTCAAATGGACGTCCATACATGGCTTAATGCCAAAGAGGGTAGGGCTTGGGCCAGCCGTTACAATGCTTGATCGACAGAGAGGGAGGGGGGGGGGGGGGGGTCTAGCTTTCTGATACACTGGGAGAAAGAAAATCATCCACCTTGACCAATGCAAGCAGTTATTTTCTAAGATTCACTGCTCGGCAAATATAAACGCAGTCATGCTAACCAATGACTAATGATGCCATGAAACCAGCTTCCCTTGCGCACTTGGCCATATGCATGCGTACCTTTCCGTGCGTTCTCTGTCGGAATCAGCACACATGGAAATTTCCAATTAGCTCTGTTAGCCTCAAAGTCTTTATGAGTCCAAGAAAGAGGTCTTTGGAGTGATGCTTTCTTTAACATTACCTGTACCTTGAATTCATCTTTTGCTTCGTTCATAAATATCTATAAATTATCACACAGATGCTCTCGGACTCCGCACACGCAAAGTATTAATTTTCTCAAGTCTATTTACATTCTCTGATACTCCTTTAAAATAGTTATAAAATAACTCTGTAGCTAAGGCATAAATTAGGGTCAGAAGTAAAGTACTTGAAATCATAAATTATGAAAATGATATCTTTCATATTTCTCCGTCTTCTCTCAACGACTCCTAATTCAAAATTTATTAATTACCTCGATTTACCACCCTCTTACAATCTACTTTTATTCAGTGACATCAGTGAACATATGATTTAACTACAATATCATAAGTTCAAAACCATTACCTGGGAGGAAATTTAATTTCACGGGTCCCTTGTTTAATATTTTATTAGTGGAATAAAAGTCTTCCCTTTCGGGTTTTCCTTTAAAGGGATACATTAACCCCTAGGCAATACCATATCCAAGCATGAAATGGAAATACCCTGTATCCAGTTACTGTCCAGACCGTCTGACATGACATCCATAATATCATTCTAACCTGGTCGGTTTCCAAGTTACCTTTCCCTGAGTATTTTCTGTACGTCCACTCGGGCATGCGCTAAATGCTGCAGATGATGCCAACGCACTGGGCACGTGAATGCGGAATTATACCCCCCCTAAACCTCAAAAGTAATCCATTACCTCAATTATTATATTTAGGATGCGATTGGGTGCATTCGGAACCATCTTTATTTTCAAAAAGCTTTCGAAAAAGTAAATGGAATAATTATTACCAGAATGGATGTTTAATGGCCTATGAATTAACTTTCTGAACTTGTTTTATTTAATTCTCCAGACCTGTGTGAACAACTAGGCGTTTTTTTAGACGAATTACCTAATAACCCATGAAACTCCTCACGAGACGATGATTTTCTCGGTCAAATCGTTCATTCACACGCGTTTTAGAATGCAAGACTTCTGACGCCAAGACTACTTACGTTAGCACTAAGACTTATTTTCTCTTGAGAGATTGTTTCAAATATGTCAGAAGGTGGTCAGAAGGGTGGACTAATTCGATTAATAGGCGGAAACTTCCAGCCATTACAATAAAATAGGTATTAGCGTCGGCTTTATGTTCTGCAAAATACTGAAAATACTGATAATTGTTAATTAGCCACCCTTCCTTGGAGTGTCATCGCACGCTCGACATTTTAAAACAGGTCACACTGGACGGACCCCCTTCCGAATTTCCTTTGATATATGTACAGCAAATACTTCATTCGCACAATGCAGTCACAGTGTTCGATCTCCCGACTCAATGGACACTTTTTAACCCCTGATAGTTTTTTACCAAAAGGCATATCTTAGAAAACATCTCCACGTTAAGGAGAAAATCCTTCAGTGATCTCGAAATCATTTATGATTGGTCATCTGATTCAATGTTACGACGGAACAATTCTCGACAATAAAATACATTGCGAACACTCATTGATATGCGTGTGTTAGAGTTACTTATAATGCCACAATCCATCAACAAAATTCCATATAGTTAGAAGGGGCATCCTTTACTTTTCTTACAGACCACCTCCATCCAGTCATCCGACAGTGCGGCCCTGGAGGTAATTGTATCAATCAGCCGCAGATTTGATCAAAGAATAACTTAGATCTATGTTTGTGCGGTGGCGTATGTTAAATGAAAGTGAAGAAAGTTGATGTGATAAAAACGTTTAAGATCACAATTTTGAGGTCACTATAAAAAGGTTTCAAATGAAAAATTCCGACATGAAGCATATTGAGTCTAAGAATGATTGAATTTTAAAGCTGTGAAGTGTTACAATGTTTCCAGAACATTACTGAATTTTAAAGTAAAGAGGAAATCGATATCCAGCGTTTACTAGTTTTCTTGAACCTAATAACTGCTCTATTATGCAAGAAGTTAAAAAATGGCTAATTTCAACATTACTTGTGTATTACTCTCACTTCTCCCCTATTTCAAAACACCTTTTCCCAATGACACAGAATATTACATAAATATACATCTTCACCTATTCGGAAGTGAAATTTTGAAAAAAAAAAAGTAAACGTTGAAACCTTGGTTGGATAATAATAAGCATTATAGTGGCTAAGTGCAACGTGTCTCTGTTCTAATAAATTAACTGAAATTTATTAGTATACTAATGAGGAGCACAATATTTATGTGCCTTCTCGTCATAAATTTCTGCAGCATTTAAATACGGAACTCAACAATTATTATATTGAGAAAGTGGCATTCCGGAAGACTCTTTGGGAAAACCCATTGCCATAGAAGATATTAGAATGAATATTAGTAACGGCGAAGTATCGAAGGAAATGAGAGACGCGTGGAAAATATTTATCCCGAGGAAAATAAATATTTCCGGAGATAGATTTTTTTCAGGCTTAAGGTAATTATGACTGTGCGGTTCAGCACACCGACACGAAATCGGGGCTACTTAACCGCCGAAGGTTGCTTCTGGCATTCGACTCATGGGGAGGGGAACGGTTTCCACTGACACCGGAGGATGTAACCGGAGAAGCGTGACGAGGATTCTCATGCGGCTTTACGCTTCAAGTGACTCAGCCGCCGCATCGCTTGGATTCCTTCCCAGCGCTGTCGGGTTTGCCCGAGACAAATTCCGAGGTCACAGGCAGGAGGAGTCGAATCAGCGTCAATACTTAGCAAGACGCTACAAGGGCATAAGGAGTTGGTAGTATAGGTACTGGGTATTAAGGAGGTTCCACCGTGACTCCACGATTCAAAATCCCGTAAAAGAGCTATGTTATTTAATGAATAAATACCGATCCAGAAAAAAAACACCTATATGGAAAATCACTTACAGGGTGAAAACGCATGCACAATAATTGTATGATTATGCTATTATATAGCACGTTGTAGTTTAAATCTATTTTTACAAGCTCTTTTAACTCATTTTGACTTCGAAACATGACTGACGTGTTGTTGCCACCTTTATAAAGTGAGAATACATGCTCCATCCCGCTAATAAGTATTCTAAAATAGGTAAATATTTTCTTACTTTAAAACTATTCCCTTGCAAATACAACTATTTGTTTTGAATTTTATTAATATTGATATTTTTGAAAACTGTTTGGCAACAGTGCCGCTGCTACCATTTGGAAGCATTGGTATTAATTACACCATGTCAATAACCAATGAAATATATAAATTACATAAAAAGTATAAGAAGGACCTTAGTAAGGTATATTCCTAAATTAAGTTAGTAAATATGCTCATAAGGACGTTCCGTCACAAGTACCGCTGCCAATGATAACAACATACTGTAGCGCCACTTTCATGTAACTAAGGCTTTTCTGTTTTTTAAGCAAACATTTATTAATATCAATTAAACAAGTGTGGTAAGGCAAGCACTTTTTTTTACAATGCTAAAATATACATAAAATTGCGCATCATATATTAGTTTTTCGTCAAAACGACGTTTCTCTTTACATTATTAATCTGCAAATTTTACTGCAAGAGCCATGCTCTGCCGTATAGCCACGTATAAAATAACTGATTTTCAACGTCTTTTTTCTTCAAATGTATGATGGAAAGGCCTCATTATTTTACTGCCAATCGATAGAAGGGTCAAAAATTGTGTGTCCTGAAAATTTCACGAAAATGACATCTACTTCATGATTCGGTGGAGCCTCCTCAATTGGTTGATTGTGGAGTTAAAAGTCGTTCATATATTTGAAATTTAGAACATAATAGTATAAATGTGAGAATACGTCTTGAAAATCCCCGGTTTTTAGCCTCAAACAAACTCATTTAACTTACGTCCTTATTCTGAACCAGAATCGCCCAATGAAGTAAAAATTAAAGCGATCCCTCTGCTGTGAGGTTATTCACCACTGTGTTTAGCAAGGCATCTTAATGACACTGTTTCGTAAGTCCTTCCGAGAATGCAAAGGTAATTTTATTCTAAAACATTAAGATATTTTGCTTCATTGTAAACAAGAGAGTTTCTACTTTTACTCTTATTTACTATCAAATCTACGATACACGCATTCTATACTTTTTAGCAATGCATTACTCAGTTGTGATTGGCCCTAGAACTTGTTAAACATCATAATTTGATTCCGTAAATGAGATGTGAACTCTTGAGCCGGAAATAACGAAAGGATAGAGGCATCGGCCGGCCGCGAATGACAGGTCAATAACGCACCGTCCTGGCACCTCTAAGGTCGTGGGTTCAAAGTCCGCTTCGGAAATGGATGTTGTGTTTATCGTAGGATTATGATAAGGAGTATGTTGGAACTTATAGTGCAACATATCCTCGGTAGTCGGTATAACTGAACACCTATTTATACTACAAGTTACATGGGAATGATGATAGAAGGAAAAAAATCCATATTTAATCAATCTCTACTGGGAACGATCAGAGTACTAGTGAGTCCTCCGTGAAGATTCGCTTTGATTTTAACCCAGTCATTTCCTGTTCCAGTGATCCCAACTTAACCGCGCTTACGTGGCCGATGATCGCGTGATTCAAACGTTTGAAACTGCCTCCTCGCGCCTCCGGCTTCCTGCGCGAGGCAAATCCACTTTCTTCCCCCGGCTGAGAATAAGAACCAGTCTCAGGAAGGTAAGGCCGTGCTGAGACAATATCGCCTCCGCTGTACTTCTCAGAAAACATTTTCTGGAAAAACGTAACCCAACCCTTCCGAGAACCGACGCCCATCCGAGATGGAAAATTCCGAGAGATAGGGCTGAATGGCTAAGGTTGTGACGTCTCCTTTGATCGGTGATTGTATACCAGTTTCTCCAAAGGTTTCGAGTGAATCACCGTATAATGCATGACGAAATCTGAAAGCTATAAATTAAATGAACCATCCTCTTTCCTATCTGTACTGGGGATGAGTAAAATTCAATTCCCCTCTCATAGTCGTATAGAAGTTCTAATACCTCCTACATTTGCCGAGTAAGAATCTACGTCAACAAAATTGACAGCAAGGCATATTTTACTTTTTTTTATCAAGGCACTTAAAGGGTCTTTAGACCGGGAGGAAAGGTACAAGGATGGGTATGAAAGGGAAAGGAGGAAGGTGGAGAGAAACCCGCCTTCGATATTAGCTTGCTCTTAACGAAAAGGCGCCAAGGAGACCACGGCTTAACGTCCCATCCGACAGACGGACCAAAATAATTTCAATTTGTAATGTAGCCTTTTTATATATTAAGTTAGGTTAGTTGGTAAAGAGACGTTTCGTCAATTGCTTGATATGGAAATGATTATGGTCCAACTATTTATTGTGACGAAGCACCGCTGAAAACTATTGGATGGTGATGAAATTTACCGCCGGAAACGAGTACGTAAAATTCTCCCGGTAGCCGCATCAAAATAAATGAATCCATATCCTTTGTTATATTTTGTTCCATCAGAGTCATCCAATGAAAATGGTAGGTATTCATAAGAGTACCACAACTCCGCCAATAATAGCACAATCAAAACTACTATAAGTAGAAAGCAATCATGTGATGTGATGACCACTGCTCAAATTTACCTCATAATATCAGTTACATTCCAATCGGCATCCATATTTAAGCAAATCAACTGTTAGTTGCGAAACGCTTGTAGCCAGACATTACAAGTAACTAAAAAAAATTGAATATTTAGAGGTGAAACATCTTAACCGCGAACTTTGATTTAAGATGACACCGAGATGCCATATTGGCGTTTCGTTGCGAAATTCTTCATAAAAGTAGATTTTCGTAATCAAGATACTATTAAAACATTTAAGATATGAAAACACTTTTATGTTAGGTGCAGAGAAAATTTCATTTAACTCTACGAATCTTTATGCTAAAGAGTTTCAAGAGTTCAACAGAATATTTTACGTTTTCTCAGCTTCATTTTTGGACTATTTATCTAATGTGTGCTCCCTTCGGGAGTGATTTTAGTCCTATGAGATGATTTGGAAACTCTTGAAGAACTTAGGCCACTTTAGAAATTAAAAATCTCTCCACAAGCGTAATCTCAAGATACGTTTCCAATCGCTCTTCCTCGACTACTTTTCATCCTGCGAACATTGCGAATCCACTAAGAGAAGCAAAAAATTACTGCCAGGAATTCAAAGACCTCCTCCCACCCAGGCTCGGTCGACTCCTCTTCCTCAAGGCCGCACTAATTGGTCCCTAGTGTGTGAGTGTGTGGGTGTGCGACTAGGCACATAAAAGCGCGCCAGCGGGCGCGAGAGGGGAAAACTTTCGAGTGAGCCGTCTTAATTTAGTTTTTTCTCCCTTGCGACAAAATGGGGACGCGTCCGGGACACGTGCTCCGGACATGTTCATTAACTTGGAAGAACGGAACGGTCCCTTCGGCGGCCGTGGATGCATATCCATCTCCATTAGACTTGAATGCGAGATTCCCTTCCCTTTCACTCTCGCAGAGGATCCAATCACAATGAGATTTCTGGAATTACGGCGAGGGAAAGTCCCCCTCTCCCTCTGCGGCCAAATGGAAATATCAAAGTTTTTGGATCCAATAAATATCCTTTATATCAGCCACGACTCTTACCAGGACGTTAGTCTTTCAGATTTTTATTCTCGATTGGATGTAATAAGGTTAAACAGTACGTTTTACACACAACAGTAGCTAAGAATAACTTAAGAATGGATTATTTTTCAGCTTTGATGCGACTTTAGGAACAATCAACCGCTTCGGAGTTACATATTTGCCGAAATATTTTGATTCTCGCGAAAAATATTTTTCATGCCTACGGGAGACGATAAACATCTCTCTTGAAGGCGCGAAAGAACATGATTTGCGGAATAGAAGACCCTGCCGTTAAGTGAGATAAATTATAGGAAGAAAAAGATGTTGTATCCCGAGCACAGATATCGTAGTTTGGCACTGCATGAGGAATGATTCCGTTTGTTGAAGAGCCTCGCGATATTTATGATTTTTCTCGCAAATATAGGAAACATAGGTACTGTAAACATTTTGATTGGGCGCCTTTCCTATTTTATCCCATTGCCAGTTCAGTTGCTATGGCCTTCGTCAATATCAGCCATTATTGCATGACATATCATGACTTTGGCCGTAAATGTTTTCTTTTTCATGCCCTAGCCTATGAGAAATACAGCAAAACTTAACACTTTGCAAATAATTCTATCGAGCCACTCTTAATCAGAATTCACCCTATCCATTAACACCGATTTATCTAAATTCCTCTTTAATGAAGTTCCAGAAATTCCGCAATGTATTTACGATCTTACATCAATGAAACTCATATTTTGTGAAGTATATAGACTTCCTTTAAAATAATTTTAATTAGTCTGAAATAATAATGTTTCCTTAATAATGATTTTCTTCTAAGTAATTGGCTACTAACTCGAAACCGTAATAGATGGAAACCCTTGAATTGTTGGCTTTTTTGGTGGATCCACCTATTCTCTAAACATTTTCCGCGTAAATAATTTCAATTAACTGCACATTTTAGCCATTTTTACCATATTTTACTATCCTGGAAACAATACTTCCTCAGGTTATACATGTTATCAAAAGCGCATGATTCAGAGATAACAGTTCCTTTAATTTAAACTAGTTGTCAACATTTCACAAAAGAGAAAACACTGATATGGTTAAGATCCTCGATAGGAAGTATCCTTATTCCCTTAGTCTTATCTAAGTCCAACTTTCTGCATATCCTATTCATGTGTTACGTGATATATGTGAAGTGAAAGAGTAGGTAGAGATAAAAGCGGTATCCAAGTATGTATACAATGATTGACGAATTAATAAAAAACTTCGAAACGAGAGATAAAATAAGATGGCTGAAATAGAAGAACGAGGTTGGACAGTGAGGGAACCCCACATTGGTATCATGACATTAAGTATTAAGGCATGCTTGCCATTAGCAGCAAGCTATTCACGTTCAACTTTGACGCACTTAATTAACGCTCTCTGTACAAAACCGTAACTTGTGCTCAAATGTTCAGCAATGAAAATCTTCCATATAATGGCATTTACTGGGAGACACGAAAAATGTATTATAGTCAGACCTTCAGCCTATGCTATGACTTATCCAATCCCCTGATTTTTTCTTGGATTTTATCAACCTCTCAAGCCCAAGGACAGCAGAATATCTAAGATCTTTTTGTGTGCCAATGGAGACCAATTTAGTTCCTTCTTTTCCTATTGATATTAAAGCGAAGACAGTCATTAGGGCTGTAAAAATAGATAAAATAGACATTTACAGTGAAAAATCACAGTATAATATTAGTCAGTAGCTATAGCAGCAACTTAAGAGTTTTAGCATGGAATTCACTTAAATAAATCTATAATTCATTAATTTCCTGTTTTCAACTAAACTTTTTGAGATAATTATTAACTTTTTCATTTTTGGTGCCTTTTCAGGGCCGAACTGGTGTAGTTAAGTCTGTTTATGACTGACCAGATACCCAAAAGTTTGTGGGCTTGGATCCCTCTTTGAGTAAGGGTGCTATGTTTGTTCTAGGATTCTTAGCCGTTTGGAGCACATTAATATCTTATTCTATTATGATTCTCTCACGTCATGTGTTTACGTGCATGCATGGGGAAAAAAGGGATAAATGCTTATAAGCATATTCATGTAAAACAAACTTGATGGTAAAGAGTTGTGTAATTGTCAAAAGTTAATGTATTGCCACCAACAAGCTCAAATCTCGTTTAAAACGAAAAACTAAGTGTGTGCAATTTTATTAGGAGTTAATCATCGATGTCTGATATAATATTGTCCCGCCCAGTCATGGAATCGAAGAACACGTTACCTCGGACGTCAGCAAACGTATCTTTGTCCTAGAAGACACGGTTTTACCTATCCTTACCACATATCTGTGATTATTCGACTAGACTTTGAGTTCCCCTCACCTCATATCTTCCTAAGGTGGTTGTCTAGACGGTATCTTCTTTCTCCTTGTACCCCGACATACTCTCCCTTTTACGAGGCTAAAAACAACCTGCACCACCGAGATCTCTATAAATCACGCAATCCAAAAAAGGGAGATACAGATAACAGGTTCCGACAGTTGTTAAGCAGTGAGTTTATATAAACTTGAAATATCAGTTCACTGAAAAGTTCAGCTGTATAATTTCAATTTGAGAATAATATCCATGCTTGCCTTCGAGCACTCACTGGTCATGCAGATTTCTTGTTGTCGACTTACAATGCACGAGAAATTGAAAGCTGCCTGTACAATTTATGACTAAATGAAAAACTGTAGATATTATAGACGCAAAATATTTTCTTCTTTTCTAGAATAGAGTGAAATAAGAATTGGTTGTAATAGCGAGCGAAGGTTGACTAGTCAGAAAAATACGAAAAACCAAGAAAAGAGTCAAATAGTTGTGATTTTAAAACAAATATTTTAATTTGAATTTACTATCGTTATAAGGCAGCAAGGCATATTGAGAAAATGTATGCAATAAGGCAGGAAGGTGTGGAATAAGGCAGGAAGAAGTATATTTCAAACCGCTGCATAAACAAAAATTTACAATAAAAACCTCGTTCAAAAGGGTAGAAATTTCGTATGTCACCGTAGTTATTTTGGTTTCCACCAGTGAGAGGATGGAGTTACATTTAGGACATTGACCTGACCCTTCCTCCTAACGACGAAATAACGACCCTTTCCGTAGAGGAACTTTACTGACTGCATAGCCCCCTCCATCCAAACGTGAACTCATGATATATCCTGGGTGATATGCAACTTGCGAGGACACCGTAGCTCGCGGGGAAGTCTACGCTCTCAGGCGTTTAGCAAAAAGAAAAGCAATCTAGCACCCGCTTTGCCCGCTTCGGGATATCGATTTTTGCGTCGGGATAAAATGAGAAGTTTTCTAGAGGGAGACTCGTTGCTTCCAGGTCAATATCTCGAGTTAAAAGATCACCGTTATCGAATTTCGGAGTCGAATCCCACTGTAATTCAAAGGTCCACTATAATTCAAAGGTCCTAAGGTTCGATTCCCGGCCCAAGAAACCTGTTTCCTGTGGAAATTTTTACAAATTCCCATCCAAGGAAACCTGTTAACATTTGCATCCTTGCATTCATTATTACTTGTAGGTCTTAAGTGCAGAGATGGCGTTCTGGTCGCATTGGTCTGGTTCATGGTTCTGAAACACATGTACACCTTAGCGGGCATTGGGAATAAATGCACTTGATGAAGTTCACTAATTAATGGTCATGAATGAAAACGGAGGATAAAATATATCGTTAATCATATAATTCATGGGTAGGATTTCGACACATGGTAGACGATGATACATCCTGATGAGGTAGTACGGAATTTTTCTTGGGATTTAAGATTCAGATATGAATCTGGATGGAAACTTTATTATTAGAGAGAGTGATAGTAAATAATCGGTCAAGTGACAATGAAAACAAAGCAGATGTAGTTAGATGTATTAAGTATACAATGGAAAAGAGATATAAAGCCGAATGTTGAATTTAAAGAAAAAGGAAATAGTGGACGAGACGGAAAAAATAGACGTACCTTTCAATCAGTGATGAATAAAAGTCAAGAAAGAAATAAGCATTATCATGATTAATATTTATTTAAGAGCCTCAAATTCATATGTACATATTTTCAATTAAACGGCTATAAAATTAGGAAAATTTTATTAGTTATGCCTACATGAGACACATTGTCCTGATTGCACTGAGAATGTGTCACTTTTTGTGTGTTGGTCTTTCTAGTTCTCTGGATCCTTTTTCCTAAATGAATTATAATTTACAACCTCCCTGGAATTCTCATATGTGCCTCATATGTGAAAATAAAATAGTAAGAAAACCACAAATTACAACAACTAATACCGTACTAAATTACCAAGATCAAAGGTAACTTTACTGTATTCTATATTAAGATGAATTAACAATAAATTTATTTTATTTTTTCGAATCGTGTTGCATGCCATCCGTTTGCAGTTCCGTTTCACCCTGTCTTTCATCGCATTAAGCGTCATCAATTGTCAAATTAGCGCAACTCCACACTCTTGCGATATAAATGTCCACCATTTATGCTCGCTAGCTTTAACAGTTCTCAAAAAGCCGACCATTTATTGATGTCCGCAGCCGGCATGAGCACCTACGAAACGAACGCTTCGGCTCTGAGTCTGTTTATCGTCTCAACAATACGGGCTCCCGGAACTCAATAACAAAAGCGGGAGGGTAAAAATTAAGCTAGAGCTACACTTTTATGACCAGAAAACTCGGTAATTTTGCTGGATACGCCGCCATAGAGCGCGCTGTGGCAGAGGTCGACTCAACACTGGGAAAAATATATTATGCAGGTGGAAAAAAGGATAACCCTACTCCTAACTTGTTTTTTTTATTTCTAGCAGACGATGCTTTAAATGCGCTCTACAAGGTAGCGGTGAAAATGTGTAGTGCACAAGCCATCCTGCGGTAAAAAGGAGGGAACAACATATTGGCTTATTTTGGTTCCAAATCCGAAACTTATCGCTGCATATAAATGAAAACGTCCATTCTCCCTTTCGAGGAAAGGATAAATACGCGACATACCTTCTCCACTCTCCATACTTAAATATTCAAATTCTCAGCTCACCTGACATAAAGCAACCGTCTCATACTATGGATACACAACTACGAACAAAATATAGCAAAATGAAAGATGCAAAACCTACTGCTTGTGACGGAAGATAAACGAAGAATGTGTTACTAAAACTAATAGTATCAAAGGAGGAATGGACTACATACACTCCAAATACAAAATACGAGCCAGATGCCAGGAAATAAACTGAATAGGGTAAAGGTAAGAGTTTTCAGGGCACGGAGAAAGGGTAGAGAGAAACCTGGCGTCGACATTATCCAGTTCTCAACGAAAGGCACAAAGGGTACCACGGTTTAACATCCCATTCGGTGGACGGAGTAGTGGACCCGAAGTTCTCTTCACAAGGGACTCAAGTAGGGACCGGTATACCAATGAAAAATCCAGCAGTGCTGGGATTCAAACCCAGGGCCTCAAAAGGAGAGGCCAGTACCATAGATATCACACCAACTAGATTCCCGGGACCGATAATTTATATTATTAACAACGGAATGGATATTAGAAGTGCCCACCCTTGAGGGTGAGAGAAGCTTCTTCAGGAGTGAAAAACGTTACAATGAAAATTTATACAGTAAATATATCGTTTATGACAAATTTGTAGCCACACACAAGTAAATAATTATTTTCTACATAGCTTTTGGAGTTTATTCCAATAGACTGATATTGCAGAAAAATGCTTTTATTATAAGTAAATTGTTTTTATATATTTATGGTGCAGATAATAATTTTACCTCTCCTGGGTGAATTAAAATTCAATATATTTGCAATGGAGTGCGATAACGTATTCTGACAATTCATGAGAGGTCAGTTGCTGAAAAGATTGATTAACACTGCTCTAGGCGAAGGTGAACATTTTCTATGGGAGAAATTCGTCAAAACTACGGAGCTGCCAATTCTTCACGGTCGCAACGATGGAATTCACACTGTGATATTTCTAGCGACGATTTTGAGGTGGGCGGCCCTCCGTCATCCTGAAAGGACCTCCTCCTCACTTTGTACCGTTGAGAGTGGAGGTAAGGGTGGCCTGGGACTGTCTAATTTTCGACGTCTGCGTCATCGATTGAGCGGAGCGTTCATTAAAAAGTGTACTGGGGGAAAACCGAGAGCGGTTACGGAACCGTGCCCTTTCAACTCCACTCCATTTCCACGCGCCATTCCCACACCATTTCATCTTTCCACTCCAAACTCTTCGCACCCCCTCCCCCATACGCCTACCCACCCCATCCCCCCCCCCCCAATCCCGCCACAGAGCGAAAAATTCTCCTCGCCCACACACTTCCCGAGTGCGTCATAGGAGGCAAACCCCCATAGGGACCCCTGCTTCACCACCCACGTCAGATTGAGATCTTCCTCCCCACCTCTCTGAATGCCATTCGCACAGATCTCTCCCCGCTCATTCTTTCCCATATCTCTTTCTTCAGAGAAATGAACATGTAAAGCACTCGATCGCGCTTTTAACACTAGAAATCATTTTAAAAATATTTTTAATAACACAACTAGGAAAATTGTTTCGCATCAATAATTAAAGTTATTAGTGGACTCCCAACAAGAAAATCGTTGGTTAGATTATTGCGAGAAAAAAGATAATTTATATTTCAAGGGATATGGAGTGAATATAACAATAATAAAATAACAAAACTGTCTAGCATGCAAGAAATCATTAATGAAGACTTATTATGGATTGAATTTTCAATGTGCCTTATTTCATTTTGCGCTGACCAAATAATTATCTGCAAGACGAAGACAAATGCCATCTTAGCCTAAACAACAACAAATTGAATTTTCCCTTTACTTGGCATTGCGAGGACAGATAGAACCCTAAAGTAATGCACATTAATTGAGGAGGAACATTATACGAAGATGGATGAAACTAAGTGTCCTGCCCCCAATAAAAATCACTAATTTAAGTTGCGCTCAAAGTAATGAAACGTTCGAGAATGTACACAAGTATACGGTTGTGACGTCAATGCGAAATACTACTCACAATAACGGTGCTGCCGTCAGACAAGATTCTCCGCAAGGGATCTTTGGGAGCTATTTTGAGCTCCTGGAATGGGGAGAGTGGTTTCGGAGTTTTAAGAGGACGGAGGAAAATTGAAGATATATTGGATGGGGTGAAAGGAAGAAGAGTAGTGAGAGAAAGAAAGAGGGTAAGTAGAAAGATGATTTAATAAGACGACAAAGAATGCGGTGGAAGACTATTTATCCGTAAAGAGGCGTTCCCCGAAGAAAAAAAATACACTGAACCATACTCCACTAAAAGAAAAAAGAGACGATATAAAAAAACTGTCTTTCATGCAAAAAATCATTAGTGAAGACTTATTATGGATTGAATTTCCAATGTTCCTTAATTTCATTTTGCGCTGACCAAATACTTATCCGCAAGACGAAGACAAATGCAATCTTAGCCTATTGCTAAAACAACAACAAATTGTATTTTCCCTTTACTTGGCATTGCGAGGACAGATAGAACCCAAAAGTAATGCACATTATGCCGCGCAATAAATACATGACATTATTTCTATTATAAAGTTGGCGAACAGCCTTTGACTTCACGTCAATTTTAACTGATTCAATAAAATAATAATGAGCTTATCTTATAGTGGCCCAACAATACATAATCATAATTAAATCACAAATAATTCAATATTGATTTGAACAAATAATTAGTACCCATATCTAACCCATTTATTTCCATTTTAAATATGAAATTTAATTGTGAAACGGTAAACGGTGTGGTGAAATGCCCTTTTCGCTTGGACAATTCAACTGGTAATTTCTCTTTTACTTCGTAATGGACGTAGTACAAGAGAAATTGCCAGTAGAATTTCCCAAGCAAAAAGAGCATTTTACCAGAAGAAGATTCTGCTTAGAGCTGCAAATACAAGAGTGGAAGTGAGGCAACAATTCATTAGAACATACATTTGGAGCATTCTACTATACGGCAACGAACCATGGACAATAAGAGCAGCAGAGTAGTCCAGGCTGGAAGCATTTGAAATGTGGTGCTACCGAAGAATGATGAAGATAAAATTGATCGATCGAGTGACAAACGGAGAAGTCTTAAGAAGAGTGGGAGAAAAGAGATGTCTACTGAAAACCTTAAAAAGAGGACGGGACGACTTAATAGGCCACATCTTAAGACACGATGGCCTGATGAAGACAATCGTTGAGGGAAAAGTGAACGAGAAGAAAGGAAAAAATCAGACCTCATATGAGATATATGGAGCAAGTTGTGAAGGATGTGAAAGAGAGGAGTTACGTCAATATGAAGAGGTTGGCCGATGGAAGAATCGAGTGGAGGGCTGCGTCAAACCAATCCTAGGATTGTTGACCGATGATGATGATGATGGATTGTGAAACAAGAAAAATGGCGTTTGCACATCACATTTAATTTGAATATTCAGAATACAAGATCTGATCATTAGTATGAAATTTTAGAAATACTCTTACAAATACGGGAAAAAAATTCTTGTCACTATGAACATGTCAATTTTTGAGTTTTAACCAACAACATAATCACTGTTCATTCTGCCTTGGACTTATCGGTTTTTTCAACTATACTGTACATTTTAAAATACTCGACCAAAAAATGTACATTGATAGTGACCTTTAATTTTCTAGGAATCATATACCTCACTCCGCGCTAGATCATTACAATCGACATTCGAATATGTTCAACTATAACAGAAAGCTGCCTCTTATTTTTGGAACTGAATGGCATCATTCTGATGGTCCGTTGCGGTTTAAGTTTTTAAAGTTAAAATCTACTTACGTTCTTCATTCTAAAACGTACCCGTTGGTGTAAAGAAGCAATCTATAGAGATTCAAAAATTAAATTCCTCTTGGAACATCATTTTGTTTTCCAACGTATCTCCGCTTTTGGATTCAATTTTTTTTGTTTTAGGAGGAGCCGCAGGCCAAACTGAAAAAAGGAAGGATCCCTTCTTGGAAACTCTGGGCGACAAAAACGAATCGCGCTCCGTTTCAGAACTACAAAGCGGCAAAGGGAGTATCCCCCTTCCCGCGAGATGAGAGGGTGAGTGGAGGGAGGGCAACTGAAACCATCTCCTCCTTCCCGCACCTCTTCCTCTTCTCCCTGTTTCCGTCGCCGGAATAACAAATGCCGAACGGGGCCCGGTTCTTTCCACAAACAGACGCACAATCTATCTCTCCCCACACTACACCCCCCCTTATCAACCACCCCTCATCAGTCTCTCCCCTTCTAACATCGCCTCCCAGCTCTCCTCTCGCACTCGACCGAAGATGTGAGAGGAAAGAGAACTTGGGCGAGATCATCAGGGAGTCATCCCATGCTCCCGCTGAAAAATTCAATTAGGTGATATATATGCGGTGAATTTGGCAATAAATTACAGCAATTGGCAGCTTCAAGAGTTTTTTTTCGTTCCCACGGATTAAAGAAAATCAAATGGGTCAACAAATCCCGTTGGAAGCACAAAAGAGCTTGTCCAAATATCACGCTACAGTGGGTTTTGAGTTTTTTGTCTCCTCGCCCTCTACTCACTTTTTGCGGGGATTTTCCACCCCCTTTCTTCGTAAAAATACTCCACAGTTTTACTTAATAATTTAAGAATATGAATCAATGTTGCTCAGAGGCCCAGTAACAGAGGTTTTGCGATGCACGTGATCACGTCACTATCATTATTGTAAAAATGATGAACCTTATCTTACAATCTTAACTTGGTCCGAGATTAAGATTAATTAGTCCCTACTTTCTATTAAACCAACATTTTTCTCAATATGCTCGTGGTAATGGGATACAATCCTCCTTCCTTGAACTTTGCCTAGCCTTTAAATTCATTTTTCCACCGTAACGAGAGTGGCCAGGACCGGGAGAGCATGAAAATCATTTACCGGGAATTTCATGTCATGGAAAACGATAACGAAACAAAGGATTTATCCATTAGCGCACGAAATCTCTTCATTATTACTACTTACATTCGCCGGAAAATTAATGTTGTTGTGGTCATAACTTTTTGAGAGGATTGAACTAAGTAATATGAAGACTATTTTACTACATAGCCCAAAAATATTACATATGTGACCAGCATTTATTATCCACCATCATAGTCTGATTCGGCACACTCTGTCTACATTGTTTTTTCCTCCGAATTCCCTCTGTAACTTTCATTATTCCTTTATTACCAAAATCTCTTCCTCCACTACTTTTTTAGTGTATTTTATCTTAGCATTGTCGTAAGCAGATTATAAATTATTTTTGGTCTACCGACTTATTAGTTGACTTATTTATTATAAACTGAGGAGATGAAGGACTTATTATGAACTTGTTAGGCAGTTTTGAAAAAAATCACAAGGGTTTTTGTGCTGAGGACCAAATATCCCGCGATGATGATGCTTTACAGTTGCACCCACAAATATACCTTCCCTCTTAATATAGGTCCTTTTGTTCATGCGTGTAGTGCAAAGACGGTTTTCGATACTTGATTGTCTTTACTACTGTCATTACGGTGCTATTTGTGAAAATGGCCTTTGCTTAGTAGAACATGTGAAAACTTCTATGAGATACGCTTTAACTCTTGACAGTACGGCATACTAATATGATATGGTTAAAATAATTGGTGCTCAATCGGAGGGGCTACCGAACGCTACGATCATTTGCACCATTACAGGACGATAATTGAGTAGAGGTAGGAATTTTATAAGGAAAGGAAGGTAATTAGGGTTGATTGAAACCCATCGTCGGCATTCGAGTATTCTTAGAGAGTCGGCATTAGACTAAAGACACCGAGAGGCCCACTGATTTACATCGTATCCGACGGACAGAAAATTTGAACTCAAAGCGTTCCCTAAGCAGTATTCAAGTAGTGACCGTTACACCAATGAATATTTTCTACCCGATTCATTTCTAGCTCCTCGTCATGGAAATCCAGCAATCCAGCCACCAAACCAACAAGATTATCATGTGCTTTAGATCTACCGCTTAGTGTTGTTCCTATGTTCGATAACTTAATCATCAGGTATACTTTAAGCTAAGCAAGGTAAAATTTTCGTTTTCCGATAGCTAGGATTTTGGAATCAGAAAATTCACGTTGCCTGACTTATTTGACATTAAGTCTTTAAATGTACATGCTCGTCAAGGGGATTGTTTCACTTTTAGTTCCTGGGACATGCGCAGAAATACAAAATCCATAATTGTGTGGTGGGGGCAGAAAATTGCTACCACACGCGTGGTAGCAATTTGACATTTACGGAGCTCCTATCCGTTTACGGGGATCTAATCTTGGGCTCGAAACGTCTCATCCCTCAATCGGCAGCAAATTTCTCACCCTCGATTTCCATCCTCTCTCCATCTTTCCTAGAGGACCCACTCGGACCGGAATTGGCGTTTCCATGGAGACAAGCTGCTGGAAATTGATCTTCAAAAATTGGCAACAACTGGGTTATAAGGACGGATACGCAAATTGGAAATGCAATCAAAAGATAATTTAGGTGAGCGACAGAAATCAGTATCACTCTTGTTTTGAGAAGACGGTATGTTAGAATCACCCACCCTACTTCTTCACAGCAATACCATGAATGCCGAAAATAACAGCAAGGAGAAGAGAAAAAAATGAAGGCACTGGAAATGACATATTATGGAAGAATGATGAAAATGCATTCGAGTGGAAATATTCACTGTAGATGAGGAACATTTTGTTTGTGACGCATAAAACTTGTTCAAAAGAAACACAATTTTGAATAAATCTGCAGGTACCCAATGAAAACTTTGCTGCAATCTCAGGAATAGATAGATGTATTAACAAAGTTGACGATGTAATAATTTGAATCGTTGAAATTAACGGTGTGGGCCGTAACTTGGTGTTCATTACGAAAACAAAAACAATTTACAGTTGTAAGCTTACCTTTATAAAACTCTTTCACAGAAAAAGATATAAAAGTTGGTAGGTTCCATACTATTTCTACCAACAATGGTTTCAATATTAAATGTCATTATCACCTTTATAATGACATTGGTTGCTAAACAATGGTTGGCAGAAATAAAGTATGGAACGTACCAAGTTGTAATTCTTTTCCTGTGGAAGAGAAACAACAATTTTTTTCATAGTTTATTCCACAGTATCGGTTTTGAATAGTGATTACTCCTGAAGATAACTATTTAAGTCGAAATACATTCGGTGGAAGGAAATCTGTAGAAAAATAAAGTTTTTTCTCTATTTAAATGAATTTTACGGTATCTAATTGACAGAATAGCTACACAGAATGTCGCGTGGAACCTTATTTTCCTGTAATACGTCCCATGTGCTATCTCGTATCTGTACGTTAGCTTACGATCAACGAGGCTGTTAGAATGCATAGTGTCTCGATAGGTATATTTGAGTGTGGATTGGTGTAGCGGTTAGAGTGCTGACCTCTCACCTGAAGATACTGAGTTCGAAGCCCGGAAGTAGAAGATATTTTTCATGGGTAAAACGGTCCGTATTTGAGTACTTCTTGGAGAGAAATCGAGTTTAGTGTTCCGTCGTCGAATGGGAAGGTAAGCTTTGGTTCCTTGGTGCCTTTATTTAAGAGCAGGCTAATGCCAATGCCGGGTTTATCTCCACCCTTCCTCCTCGCCATTCCCTTCCCATCTCTGTACTTTTCTTCCCGTTCTGAAGCGCTTATAAGTACGGGTACGAAACTGAAAACACAGATGATGATGATGGGCCGGATTGGTGCAGTTGTTACAGAGCTTATATCTCACTGGGAGGGCCAGATCCCGTCCCCAGGCCGGGAAAACACACATGAAACACATTTACATACGTTTTCAGAATTTACAGAGGGAGATATAAATAATATACGCTTCAAAGACTTATGGCGAAGTCTTTGTATGAAGCTGAAGTCGCCTAAGACTTTACCCCGCCGGCCCCCGTCCAGGTTAGATTTTCAGCACCCGGAGAATGGATTTCCGAAGCAACTGCCGAACAGCCAGAGGTTGAGGAGGGCTTGTGTGTGCTCTTTTGGAAAAAAATAACTTGGTGTGCCTGTGAAGTATTACTACACACAGTAGGCCCTTGTTAGGGCAAGGGCCTAGCCACGTTGATACACCGGTTCCCGTCAGATCACCGACGTTAAGCAACGTTGGGCCCGGACGGAGGTTGGATGAGTGTCCCCCTTCCATACCTCTACCGTGGTGTTCTTGTCCCCTGTCTGCAAGTGGCGGCAGGTTAAATGTGGGTTGGCACAATGGATCTAAAGAGGTCTAAGTGCCAGGGGGGCTCCAGAAGGCCTCCGCCCACCCCTCCAATTTACATTTTTAGGCCCTTGTTATCGAAAACCATTTTCTTCCCTGATACTATATGCGGCGAGGCAGTCCGGGAGACAGAAGCTATGCGAGGACCCGATAACAAATTCGGGTGAAGCCTCTTGACGCATTCCGACCTTGAGGAATGAAGCAAAAGGAAGTAATTTTTCGAATGCCAAAACAGCAAGTAACCTTTGAAGGCATAGGAAAAGGAACCGGTCTCTGTCCTGCAGATATCATGGGGATATCATGTCTATAATAGGGAAAACTATCGTTTAACTCATAAAGCAGCCTTAGATTAACTATTTATAAAGTGATAATAGTTCATTACGAGGAAGTATCTGCACCATTTTCGACAGGCAAAATAGCACCAATCAACATGAAAACTGAGTAAATTCGTGAGAACTTCATTCGCACATCGTTTTACTCCACAGACTTATTCCAGGCCGTGAGTCCCTCCTGTGTGAAAAGATCTTTGCTTCCAGGATCCTAAGGTTACCCGACCCGAAGCCTAATGACGTCCCGGAACTGCTCTTTGCTCCGATAATCTCACTCCGAAATTCACGGGCACGGCGAGCATTCCCTCGCAAATGGGAGAAGGTGCGCGCTCTCCATGGAGACGAAGCGATAACCCCACTGGAGTGGAATTAATTGGAAGCCAACATTTCCTAAACGCCCCACTCCCTAACTCCTTCCTCTCACGAATCAACATCAGTCGTGCTCGCCCACGAAGCTAATTGGCTCCATTCCACTTCCCGGAAAATTTCCGGTCCACTCCTTATTTATTTCCTTTACATTCCTCCACGATTGGGTGCTCGACTCAACACACCTGAGGTTAAGTGCGAACAACGTATTAAAAATCAAGATACATAGGTCAGAAGACTATCGATTCCAGAACGAGATGCTCATGATCTAGAATTATCGATGCTGCAGTGTATGTAATCGAGTAGGTATATTCCTACAAAGGCTGATTATACATCGATAATTACATATTATTTAATCAGCCGTTCCATACGAAGTAGGCAAGTGCTTGAAAATAAATTCAAACTTAACACTGACTAGCCTACATTTAAGTACTCAACACCTTCAAACCTTATTAGCAAGAAAAATGGTATAATATTCACAGAGCATTAGCTAATATCTCTTAGTAAGGATTAAACTTATGAATAAGATTAAACTTATTTATTAACAGTAACTTATTATTGTAATTAATGCCGATAATTTTCAACTTTAAATGGATGGAATATATACACAAAATGCCTCTCAATCCTTATACACGAATCTTTCCTTATCTCACAATAAAAAATTATGAAAACATGATATTTTGGCTATGTGTTGAGCAGATGTGGGAAATTATTTACCTACTAATTGCCTAAAATTTTCCACGTCCCTCATATGGATGAAATATCGGGAGCGAGAGGGATACAAAACTCCATGATTTACACTTGAATATTTTCTAAGACTTAGTATATGTATATTGGATAGTTTTACCTGGAAGAATGCATGAAGTGTTTTAATCGCTTAGACTAGGCCCTTGAGACAATGAAAGAGTGCAGCTCACTTCACTGGTTCTACATCTACAAAATGCCCTATAAGCCACCGCAAGGGTATGTGGTAGGGAGTTGTGGGTTTATTAAAATTAATTTGAGGGTGATCGGGTTGGTGAGGTGGCTACAGTTTACTAGTTTTGTTCTCCAAGGGCTTGGGAACGAATCCCGACAGAGAAAGATTTTTCATTGCCACTCCTTTCCCCGCTTGGATACTGTGTGGGAGCCCTTCCAGTTCATTGTTGAGTGTCCGTCAGATGGGAAGTTAAACCGTGGACCCCATGGCGCTTTTCGTAAGGAATGGGCTTCATTCGACTCGCCGAATTACTCTTCCCACCATACTCCCTCCTCTGAAAAGTTCCTACCCCAACACAATCACCCACCTACCCTAAATCACCTTAGCTGTCGGTCGCCCACCCCTGAGCAGCTACTATTGTCGAAGGAGAGCGTGAAGGTGGTGTGTTAAGCGTTTTTCAATGAAAACCGGGCAATTGAGTCCGAGTCCTTTGTGACCACGCCCCCGAGAAGTCGCGCCGCCATCGACCGCCGCGATCTCTTCCCGGCCGGTCGTAAAGCGCTCGCGGAGACACGGCGAGTAAAGGGGAACTGCGAGCACCGTTCCCCATCCTCGCTCCCAGCTATCCGAGCCATTTGTCTTGGTTGCCATTGTCGGCCGGTAGCGTCGTGAATTCCGATAAACGCGCTGTTGTATCAGCGTCCCCTCCCTCATCCCCATGTCACGGCAGCGAAATACACAATGGGCAGAGAAATCCCCGCGCTTGGAGACATCGATCTTTCAGCGGATATGCTGTCATATCTCCCCATAGTTCAACCTATGAATCCGCAGACTCTACTGAACTTCCTCTAATTCTTCCTGTAAAAGCTCACACTATCCATCTATTTCAACCGCTATCCGTTGGCAACTGCAGTTTGAAGTATATTTGTAGATGTATACCGTTCTTCTGTGAAAATACAATCAACATGATTACCCAATCCTTAGATTATTTCGGCAGTTCTCTCTATTCTGCTGTCACCAACCTTCATCATATACACAGTATATGAAAATGCACGAGAGTATAAAAAGAATCACCGGAGAAATATAATTATCGTATTTGCTTGCTGAAAGAAGTAATGTAACTTTCAAATTGTACGCGGAAAGAGGAGTTGGTTTTCGCATCACACTAGGATATTTTTATCATCAACGTCAAGTGTATATTATCCCGTCCAATTTATGTTCTGATATGGACCATAAATCTGTGCTGGATCAAGGCATTCTCTTGGGGGAGGAGGATGAAAAATAGAGTTAAGGCCTTTCAGGTATGTGTTTGAAAACGGATATAGAGTCTGGTGTGGGTAACATCAAGAGCAAAAGAAAATCTTTCGAGGATGGCAGTGAACGTGAGAACGTTTTTGTTGAAATTCTGGCCCAAACGAGTGAGATGAGTTACGGGAATAAGAGGAGTAAAAGCATTTGAACCTAAAACGGTAACAAGGAATGCACTTCTATGTCCAGTTTCTCTATTTCAAATAGGCATCCAGAAATTGCCTTGGCATTCTACCCAAGTCCGACTCTATTAGAGAATAAAATTTAGCAAACTTTGTTATTCCACGACGTTTATTGGGTATAGCCTGACAGTTTCAATAATATCGTGCCATTATCAAGGGACAATATAAATCTTTCCTGCGGTGGGCTCATATTTATAACGCTTCCACAGAGGAAGGCTTTTGGGTGGGAATATGGGGGGCGGGGAATTGGGTGGGATAGGGAGAGAAAGGATAACTTAGAAAGCTAAGGAAGAAGCATCGGCCTGAAGGACGGCGTAACCGAATATTCTCTGGGAGAAGGGACTGAAATTAGGTAGAGGAGAGAATTGTGCAATGGTACCACATCGTTAAGCAAACTCTTACCACCACAAACTTGAACACGGAAAGTGTTAAAATCGGTTGAACTTTAACCGATGAACGGGGTGGAATAACAGTTTTCTTAATTTTACTCTCGAATATGAAATTCCAGAAAGTAAGCTCGGGAACCATTGATGAGATCGACTTCATTAGTAGAACTCAAATAATACTAATAATAATGTTCTATTCACTCATTATAATAAAGAACGATAGAAATTGGTGCTCTCTGCCTCTTTCATAGTTCCATCAAGATAGTTGGAATTCAAGGTTAAAAAAATACAAAGTAAGCTGTTTTTTATATAAAATAAAATCCTTATATCCACAAAATCCAATTCCATTTCAAAGGTTTTTTGAAAAATTAAGGTCGATAGGCATATAGACTTCCTAGAAAATATTAATGACACCGAAGCAATATTCATAAAAGCTTCTGGCATGGCTGAGACATATATATGAACGTTTGAATGAGAAGAGGAATATTTTAAAACAATGGCTCCCGAAGAGCGCACTGCCTTCCTTCGTATCCTGAGGGAATAATTTTTGGCATACACCTCCTTCCCTGATTTCCCATTCTCCTTGAAACAAATTAAAATACCCCTAAATACAAAATTAAATACCCCTATCCCGATCGTAATTCAGCATTTATTCGTCCCTCCAAGTAATCAGACCCTCCAATGAGGATCCATGCGACTTCCCCCTCTTTGATCAATTCCGAACCAATCCGTGACTGCATAGATACGACTTTTTACTTTCACGGAATCGTCCTCTCATTGTTGATATGATTGAGATACTATTATTTGAAATTTGAGCCGTTTGAATGACGATTGGACGGATTTTTTTAAAAAAAGCTATGGCTTTGAGGTAAATTACAATTGTGGTCGGCTGAATGTCACCGCCGCTTGTCTTTAGCGTGTGAAATGTGACATGAAGTCAATTAGGCCTTCCGTGCCAATCACGTTTTCATGGTTTCGCACAATTTTTTACAGCAAACAACCACAGTCGCCCATTCCCGTCCCAAATTTGTTTTTAGAAGTATCAAGACTCGCTCTAATACTCAACTTTTTACCAATTTTGGCAAGTTACTAAGCTTAGTCAACCACATCACAAAAAAAATTTCCTTTTGAATGCCCTATTCTGCCCCTATTCTTTGCAAGACTACGGTTAACTACTTCTAGGTTTTGCCTTTGTATAGTGCTTTCACTTACATCTTACTCTACATAATGTTTAATCTAGTTTGCGATATCGGTCTTAACTGAACGATATTCAGACGTGTTTGCGTCGCTAAATTGAGATCAAACTAGCAAACTGCATTAAGTTATTCCATATAATGACATAAATTGCACAAACCGAAATTTATCTTTACTATCTCAACCCAAACGAGAACAAAGAAATTATTTTTGGGCATATGTTTCATAAATTTTCAATTTATTTTCCCTCTCGAGGTTGAACCGGCATTTTTGGGCAAGGGAATTGAATGTAGCGTTCCACCATCAAATATTCATGGCATACTTAATCGTGATTATTGAAAATTCCAGTCATTCCAAAGAGTTGGGGAGATCCGAAAAGTTGGTCTCCAATATACCTGCGCAAGATTTTATTAAATGACGTGCGTTGTCGCAATCCAATTCCAACGCTAAGGCGACTAGAGACTCACAATTCATAGTCAAATTGTTTTAGAGATCGGTTGATGAAATCATTATTTCTCTTGAATTGCTTACTACGATAATCGACGAGGGGAAGAAAATGATCATAATTGAAGGTTGAAATAATTAAGGACAGCTTCGTTTCAGCAATCACAGGCAACATCATGGTAAGAAGCATTATTATCTTCAAGGAATAACCTCAAGAAATTATTTTGAAGACGAATGATAACTAATAATTAGAAAATTACGAATTATATTCACGTAAATCGATAATTACGCTCTATTATTGTTCGTTAAAATTGTCTCTAGTTGACGTGACTTGAACTGCCTCAACTTAAATATTTGTAGTAGCCAACTGATTTACCGACTTGTGAGAAAAAATATCGACACAATTTATGTCTTTCGACTCCATGAATTAAATCACGCAAGTAAGCAACCGGAGCGAGGAGTACTAAAATATATTACATATTTTCTACTACAAAATCCCTCTGTACTAGTGAGACACCGAGAAGTATAAATTGTTTTAATCGTATTAAACCTTTTCACATATTTTAAAGTACTTCCACCATCATGATTTCATTTGCTTCCATTTGTGCCTCGCGGATGACACGATCATGAGGCCTGAGCCAACGCTAGCCGCATATGTCTTTTGAACATTGGTTTAGCATTCCTTCCCCCCATTTTGTGCCACACAACTCCCTCCCTTTCGCAATGGGAAATAACGATTCGATGGGAAGACGTTGCGAGTTGAGCGATGGGGAGGTGGAATGAGGGGCGAAGAATATTCATCGAACGACAGCGTGGAGCTTTTGTTTGGTGAGAAAGGGGAAGAGGATAGGGATGGGAGAGAGGGAGTGAACGAAGAAAGGAGGACTGAGAGAGAGGCGAGGGTCTGGTTGGCCAATTGTTTGATTGAACATTGTTCGAGACTTGTGAGGAGTCTCGACGGTGGGGATGAGATTCCGGGACGCTATTGGTCTCCGTTTTCAGGAGGTTGCTTTGACAATGCGGGTTTCACATCAAAAGAGATGTCATGCGTACGCGAAAAAGGGAAGCCCAACCTTCGCTCCAGTACCCACCTTCGTGGAAATAAAGGATATTTCACGATCGTTTCCATTCACTCATTTTTCTTTCGGATGCAAATTGGTCTCAGTTTCATTTCCAACAAATGTTTCTCTAACAAAAGGGGTAAAGTTACTCTTTTAATGGGGAATCAAAATTATTTCCTCGTCGGATGAGCGGACGCCGCTTCAATTCCAAGCGCTGATCAACATAATTACCATAGTCAATCATCGGAAGAGGATATGAAGAAGATTTTTGAACTCTCCAAGCAACATCTCATAAAATTGATTGTTTCTGGCATCACTTTATGGAATTTACTTGTATTCATTAAGAATGACAAAATAACCTTTGTATTTCCACAATTTATTCTCCCACACTACGACCATGGTTTCGACGATTAACGTCATCTTCAGGTACCTGAGGATGATGTTAATCATCGAAACCATCATCGTAGTGTGAGAATAAATTGTGGAAACACAAAGGTTATTTTGTCATTCATAATGAAAATATCTCATAAGAAAAAAATATTTTCCAGAAGTTGCCTTACGTTACCAATTTCTGCGACAGCAACCTCTTTAATTTCTACTGAAAAAACTTTTTTACTATTATCCGTGGGATCTCATATTGCCATAGCCCTAGAAGGTGATTTTTTGGTATTTATGCTTGCTAGAACGAAGCCTTAAATCCTCACACATTCACGTTTATTTTCCATAAAATGGCATATCATAAGGAGAGGTCATGGTTTTATAATTCATTTCCCTCGTACTAAAACTTTAAGCAGCGCAATGCCAAGAATCACGAGAAGATCATCCGGAGGTTGAACGAGTTAAGAAATCGTGTCCGTGAACTCTTAATTGATAGTACATTCAATAGACCGAGCATACAAAATTTAAATTTGTGCCACGTTCAACCACGGTAACTGTAATTTTGATTCAATAGAAAATAATATGCCGATTTATTTTACTTTCAAGAGATTTTATTGTGGAGAAACAGATAATTTCAAGCCTATCGAATGAGGCAAAGATCTTTACGGAAAATGCTGAACATCATCCGTGACTCATTTTATATGCAATTACTTCCATCGGCTTGCGCATAAAAATAACGCAGAACGTAACAGCAGTTATCATGTTGGTCTACATTGGTACTAGAGAAATTTCTTTAAGAGAACGATAAAAAAATGACGTATGCTAATGACTGCAATATCTCTTTCTATGTTTACTGGCATAGGGTAACGATGGACGAAGCAAGAAAGAAATAGTCAACAGAATAGCCCAGGCAAAGAGGGCATTCAAAAGAAGAATCTACTTACAGCTGGAAATAAAAGCGTAGAAGTAAGGAAACTTCATCAGAACATACATCTGAAGCATGTTTCTTTACGGCAGTGAGGCATGGACGATGACAGAAGCGGAGAAGAAAAGGGTGGAAGCATTCGAAATGTGGTGCTACAGAAGAATGATGAAGATTAAATGGATAGACCGAGTGACAAACGAAGAAGTATTAAGAAGAGTGGGAGAAAAGAGAAGCCCGCTGGGATAACTTAATCGGCCATATTTTAAGACACGATGAACTGATGAATACAATCGTTGAAGGACAAGTGGATGGGAAAAACGGCAAGGGAAGGCCTCGAGTGAGATATATGGAACAAGTGATGAAGGATGTGAAAAAGAACACATACGTAAATATGAAGAGATTAGCCGATAGAAGAACTCAGTGGAGAGGTGCGTCAAATCAATCAGAGGATTGAAGACTAATGATGATGATGATGATGATGATAGGGTAATGATACTGGTATTATTGTTATTCTCAGGGTATCACAAACATGAATTATTCAGTAAATGGAACGGCTGAAAATTGGCGTTTGAAGGGAAGAACTTGTCAGCTGTAATGAGATTCAGCTACTATGAATTACATATCCTTGACTGATCTCAGCAACTCGCTTGCTATGAATGGCTTGTAAAATATTCATGGTACATGTGTATGGCATAAAAAATTGCGTGAAATATAGCGCGAAGCAAAATAGGGAAAAAAAAAGGTTTACGTATGCTGACAATGAGTAGCATAGGATGTTTTAATGTAGATGTGTCAAATATGTTACGCTCAACCTGATAGATCGTTCGATCGGCCGATCACCATTTACCATGGCAAACGTAGTATTAAATTTGTATATTAGATCCTTTCCTTTCGCTGCCCATTGCATCTCAGCTAGATTTAGTATCCTAGAAATAACTCAAATTAGGCTTAATTGAGGCTCTATTGACTTTAAACCAGCTCTGCCCGTACAGCTGCCACTCGGTACGATAGAAGGGAAAAAGATCGGATTCAAATAGGAAATAAAATCACCGAAGAACTGTCCCAATATTAAGGGCTCCATGAGAGAAGAGATATAATGGCGTAAACGAATAAGCATTGGACAGGTAAAAGTGGAGAGGCTTCGGTGAACTAATCTTTGAGCAGCATGAGTAAGTAGGATCTGACGTGCTTCAGAGTAGGCAAGCCCTCCTACGCGGTCTAACTTTAGGGTCTTCATGAACCTGCATCCTGAATAAAGAAGAATTCTGTGAGAGGTATATGTGGGCGTGCATTGTTCCGGGTCCCGCGCTCGACTGCGGAAAAGAGAAAAGGAAGTAGCGGAGTGGAGCCCTGGGGAGAGACGGAGGAGGTAGAGGGAGGTCGTGTGGGGTGGGGAAGAGTAAAATCCTAGGACCCTGCGCGGGTGAAGGTGAACAGTGGTGGGGAAGGGGAGGGGAGAGAAGGGCTTGCTACGAATCCTGGGAAGGCATAGAACCACAGGAATCGGGGTTAGAGAGTCAGTTGTCCTCGGTTGGGACCGGCCGGTAGCAGTACCATCGACAACTCGTGCACAGTGCGCCAGCAGGTTTGGAAGCATCGAAGGGGGTTACACGGTCACCGCGCTGGATGCCGACGCGTAAATTCTAACCTAAGGTCACCATATCGCCGAAATGTCAAGGTGCAAAGGGATTAAAAACAAAAAGCGTAGTTATACTCACTTTTTAATTATTCACGCACCGAATAACGTTAAGTGACCTGGTTTTGTCAACTTGGTCGTGCGTTAATGTTAAAAGGGACCGTTGAATTTCCAGTGTTTTCCTCTTAAAATTAAACTTCCACGGAGTTGAGCACAAAATTATTGATTAGGAGAGTTAAAAGGTTGAAAAAGGGGCGTGATCCTGGGAGAAATTCTGAAGTTCCAAGTCTTTTACGCAATCAAATACTCAAAGTTTGGGAGGAGAAATGTTTTATGGGATTAGAATGGAAAAGAAGAGAGTTAGAGATAAAATTCCCGGCGTGGGCATTAAGACTGCTCTTGAGGGAAGGTACCAGCTTCCCTCAAGCTTCCCCAGCCCTCATCCTAAGCACACAGTAATGCACTTGAAATACTTTCCATATGACATTTAAGTAAACTAAGTTATTGTACCAGAAGATCATCGCCTCCACCGGAAGCCAAATTCTGACCCTGTGGATGGAAGAAAATACTACGGCACCAAGGTTTCAGCACAGCACCTGAGAATGTAGATTAAACACCCAAACAATAAAAAGAACAAGAATGTTGGATTGCATGAACATAGTAGTAGATTTAAGGCACCAGTCTGCCCTTAAACCTCTCTGCTACTTCCGGGATTCCAATCAAAGTCCTCTGGATGGGGAAGCCAGTATTCATTATTCCAGCCATCACACCAACCCGATTCCCAAGAGAAAGAGGCCAGTGAAAGATTTTTAGTCATAAACAAAGGAATAATATAGGTCGTACGGCATGTTGTGTTGTAAGAAACGTTACACAGGTTTCCGTGCGGTAGGAAAAAAATAATATAGCCTTTGACTGTGAAAATACTTTGTAAAATCGGTATAAAGGCCACTGTAACGATCAACTCGCCATAGCAGGCTAATGATAACTACGTAACCAAGTTTTCCTCTTACTTAAAATGAAACTTCCATGGCGTTTAGCATAAAACTATCGACTTCAGAGTTAAAAGGCTGAAAAAGGGGCGTGGTGCTAGAAATATATGAATAAGGCCGTACAGAGTTTAGTTATGGGGCCCATTAGGATTCCACAATTTTTGAGCATGAGTCTGGTTTGCCCGAAGAGTCTCATTGCCTTATTTTGCAGCTCCCAATTCAAATATGGTCACACTGAGTAGTGTTTTGAGGATTCCACGTTCGAAACTTGTCATAGTCGGCCCATTTCAACGCATTTGAATTTGAAGCAGAGGCTGAATCGTGCTGAATGCCCTGTGCGGGCCTTTAATATTTTAGACAGTCACAATGAAAAAGGTTTCCCGAAGGAGGACCACTCCGCCATGACCCGGTGAACAACTGGCTGTTCAGCCTTTATTCCCGTTGGAAATTCGAATGGCCAGAACCAGAAGTGAGGTCGAAAGCGTGTCAGGTTTACATTCTCCTACGCTCGTGTCAGACAAATGCCCCGTAGCATCCGGCCACCCGTGGAGGAGGTGGCTATATTATGCACCGCTCGAACGAGCGGCGACCGCGCTTAAGGGACACTGGTCAAGAGCCATCGGTCCGAATGTGGGGAGGGAGTCAACTGGGTAGAGACCGGGAGAGAGGAAGAGAAAGGCAGACCTAAATATTTGTCCATTCTATGACGCTCACCACAGCGCTCCCCGCTCCTCCAACGAATTTACTCTCCATGGCAACCCCATGCCCCGAGTTTAAAACATGTTTTTAGACCAGAGTTCGGCGAAAACGTTGAAGCCGCAAAAACGTTTCTGGCTCATGAGAAACGATATCAGCGTTAGGAGTAAGAACCATATCACAGGCGTCCACATGTATTCATTTCCATCCCAAATGAAAATAGCGTCTTTCAGGGAAATTTTAATATGGGATGAAAACTAAAACTCAATGTTTACCTTAACTATTAACATTACCAATAAGGTTACTTTTTGGTGACAAGATAGACTAACCATCGTCTAGCTCTATTCCAGTTCGGTCGCAATTCGTGCATACCAACTTTGCCACCGTAAGTAAATGGTTGAAAGCTCCGAATCCTAACACTTTGTCTCAGGCGAGTAAACATCGTTCCCGCAGTATAATCTATACATTCAGCGGGAACTCTCTCACTTCCGCTATCCCCTGCCAATGGACGTGGTCCGTCAGCTCTATGTCTTGTATTCCAGTTGGCTGCTTCAAAGCTGGTGACACAAGGTCAGATTTAAACGAGATTTTTCACCCATAATACTGTGCACGCGATGTTCCGGAAGATGCGACGTCTTAGAACTCATGCACGCGATCAAAATCGAATGAATCCATACATGAGATCCCAATTTAATGACTCCACTTTAGCGTTAACTTAAAGCAATGCAGAGTACGACCGTCATTCATTTTTTACGTCCAGTTATTGCATAAATAATTGGAAAAGTTGTCAAATTAGCACCAGTTAAAATTTTAGAGGGATAAATAACTATTTTTGTTATTAGAGAAGGCCAATGAGGGGTAAACTCATGCGCACTACAAAGCTCAGATGGGTATTTGAGTAGAGGCATGCTAATGTGGGAGCCGAGTAGTGATGGATAGAAAGCCGGGTCGGCATTAGTCTACTCGCAACAAAAGATATCGAAGGGGGCAACAATTTATCTTCCCATCAGAAAGAGTTCTGCGCTCAAAAAACTTCCTCATGACTCTCAAGTATGGTCCAATATGTCAATGAAAATCCTTTACTACCATCGGGATCCGAAACCGAACCCTCGGAAGGAGAGGCCAGTACTTTAACCATCTTGTCAACACGATTCCTATGAAGTAATGAGTGAACGTAGATTGAAGATTTATGCTACTGAGCCCAACTTATTCAATTATTGTACCCTCAAGGAATAGAAATGAATTAGATGTGTAGCTAGGGAAAATGTGCCAAAAATTTCTTCAAAAAATTATTTAATGCCTAATCCGAAGAATTATGTTTCTTAATAAACGGCAATTGTCACTGCTTTTCAATACAAATAGAGCAGTACTCGCGAGGCCCTAGATATCGACATTGTAGATTTAAAAAAGTCGATGCGAGTGATTTCATTTCCTATATCCCAGTGAAGCCGTAGGCATCGAATTATTAGAAGTTTCACGTGGCTTTGACGACCAAACGGACTGAAAAATCTTTCATAAGCCATTTTTTCACCCTAATTTCGAGCTAATTAATGAGGCTAGAGTTCACCACTAACATGTCTAATTGTGTGTGTAAAACCACACATCAGAGAAAAGAGACCAGTTTTTTTCCCGGAACTACTATGATTTTTCGCAAAGATATGTAATCCTCAAATCACACCGATTTGATTTTATTGGACATGCCCGAGAAGACATCTCCCGTATTCGAGATAAGGCCTTTCCAGCAGCTGCCTAACGCACTATTTCCTGAGCCGCCTCGTTCAATAATTTAGAAACAGTCCCAATTAAGGAAAAAATATAGTTCTCGAATCAGTTCAATGACCGTGGTGTAGAGGTTAGTTCCGGTTCACCAGTTCCACCAGTTCAGCTACCCTAAAGTTGGTGGATTTGAATGTCGTCTGGGACATGGACGTTGTTTATCTCAAATTTTAACTTCAGGCGATGAGGTACAACCCGCACAGTCGGTGCCGACCGCGGTAATCAGGGCCCTAACACGCCCACCTGACAACTTAAAGGCCGTGAGTTCGAATCCTGCCTCGATCAAGGATGCTGTATATGTATTAGAATTCGGCTTCAGTTGGACAGTACGATAAAACCTTGGGAGTTGGAGCAAAACTTTATACTATTAAGCTGTCGGAGCACCTAAATAATAAGGTTTACACCACCACCACTCTAATGAGTTCCTTTTCACTTTTCCCACATTCCACCCGAAGCAAATTATGAGTAAAATTAAAAATCGTGCCCCAGATGCATTACCGTCGTTCTATTTTTTTGTTGACTCCTAAACGGAACAATTCGGAAGCCAAAACATTGCCATTCCACTGACATCCGTTCGTCTGAAAAGCTCGACGTGGTTGGAGTGGATAGCGCGGGAAGACAGGGGCTGGTGAAGGGTTAAGGAGTGGGGTCTGGTTGCGATATGGGGTCAGTGGTGAGGAGATAGTGGGAAAGGGTACGAGGGAGCGATGCTTTCATACCCCTTCACCGCTCCACTCTCGCCCCCTTACACCATTATTATCGACCGTCGACCCCTTTTTCGGAATCCGCGCGGAGGAGAGGAATCCTCCCTCCCCGCGCCCCCTCCTCACTGCGGGAGAGAGAGGGTGGAGGGTCGGTTCTGTCCGGACGGGGTTGCTGAATGGAGAGCACACAGGGGATGGGGTGGCCGCGACGGGAAGGTGGCACGATGGGGTGGGCTGCGAGGATTAAGGGAAGTCAACGACAACGGGAGATTTCCGACCCCTAATATAATTAGTAAATAGCCAATGGAATGGAAGATAGCGGGAGGAGCGATCGAAATCGAAATTTATTGATTTCTGAGGAAATCGATGATGCAGAAATCGTTTGGATAGAGTCGTATGAGCGATGAGATGAACAATTTCCTCCTAACCGACAGGATCAATCACTAATTAACCAACGCTCCAGATGAGGTGTTTACTGCACTGCGGTAGAGCTGCAACTTTAGGAGTTAACATCGCTTATACAAAATATTTTTTTATATAATATACTCCCATTCTTTAACACTCTTTTTCAGAAAGTTATCTGTTCCAAATGTAACTTAAGGAGTAGGCATAACTGCACTTTAAATAGAAAAAAATATCATTGATCAAAATATATTTGGTCGGTCACGTGATACGGTGAATGAAAACGTAAAGATACGATCGTAATTGTATACAAAGAGATTAAAAGGCACACAGCATCGAGAACCACTGCACACTACACGATACATGTGCCTTTGCCACAATTTTGTATTTCACTTCCTGCATCACCTTCATTTGTTGTGGACGTTCATTTTACAAATCATTAAGCTGATTGGGGCTGAGAAAAGTGATTTAAATCGTACTTCAGAGATTTCATCACTTGAGGTTCGCCAATAGAGCTCTTTATTCCCTCATTCTAAGCCAACTCCCCACACCCATATTTCCAAATTTTTATTGTAACAGTCCACTTTCTTAAGTACCACCACCACTCGCCTTTTCAGTCAACGTATAGAATGGCATGACGGTGATGACTACGCCTACACCGAGTTTTCCTCCTACTTACTTCCCCCCATTGTTCAACTTGACCCAATTCCCCACTTTCTCTCCTCTGCAAAGTGGCATCGATGGCTCTTAGTGCCGACAGAGGCGAAACGCCCTCCTTCCCCAACACTCCTATCCTTTCCCTTGTCCGAGGTAGCATAAGGAGAGCCCAAGAGAGAATTTCGACTTGAAAATCGAATTGAGTCGTCGGCCAACATCACTCAAAAAAAAACTTTTCATCCCGAGCTTCTTATCGAAGAGTTGTCTGCATTCCACAATTTTAAAAAACTCCACCTTCGTTGGATACCAACTCATTCGGAATCTCAGACTACCCAACTGATCGATAAGGTGAGGTATTAGAAAAAACAAGAAAACTTTATGCCTGCGAAGCTCTACGTGCATTACATTCGATTGTTATAGAGAGCGAGCTAGGCAAAATCAAATTTTCATTTTCTCCGAATTGGCACATCGGTATCTAAGAGGTTTAAACGTGACAGGAGGATTCAAAACTGCAGCCTAAAAAAGAGTAATTCAAATACTGGATGGAATATAACTTTCGCCAATACTCAATTACTCTACTTTCATAAGCTTTAACACTTCACATACGTTGTTCAGAGACTTCAGAGCATGAGGGAAAGTGCAATTTCATATTCAAAACGGTTAAAAAAAGCACATACAGAACTGCTAATAATTAATCATAATGATATATTAAGTATTCTGTGCACTAAATAATCCATACTTTTACGAAGAGTGCATTTAAAAATCCTATTTTGTGCCCACTTCCTTCATTTTAAATATCCTTAAATATAGGAGTTACCAACATTCTTCATGAGGGAGCTTTGATTCTCGAAAGAATTCTTCATTCCCGCATTCTTAGAATACACTTCTTATTGATCATATTTTTACCAACGGAATTAAGGAAGATAATAAAAAAGGACGCAGGTTACGTGTTGCATTTTGAGACTTAGGGTAAGGCAATAACTTTTCAAGAGCCAACGTGATGTCAAAGCACAGAAGACGACGATAATCCTGGAGACTATTGGAGTGATGACTTTGATGAAATATGCCGGAGAAGCCAAATTTGCAACTTAGTGTGAGGGCATATGAAATGAAGGAAACGTTGGTATGTGCCAAATGACGTTGTATAGAGAATGAGTTGGAGAAATTATGCTGTGAGGTTGCGGAAGAATGCGAGTACGTGAAATGATAGTGGGCATGTGAGGAAAATGGGGAAAAGTGCATATTTCAGTCTGCAATAGAGCGGGCTCGGAATGTTAATAAAATCAGAGTAGCGATTACAGATAAAATACATTGAATTTCACTAATTCTTCTCCTACGCTGTTTTTTTAAAGAGGAATACATATAGAGTTATCGGTAAAAAAGGATTAGCTACATTTCAGGAGAATATAAGGTTAGTTACGCGCGCATACGGATGGTTAATTCCACTCAGTGAATGATATTTCTGGGAAACCAATTTATCACAGAACGACGCATGCGTTTGCAGAGCTGAATCAAGATGGGCGATTTTCGGTTGACGTAAGCTCCATAGAGTCTAAATGGTCTCTCCACGGATGGTGGTCAAGTTTCTCGTTCCCACAACGGATTACAACTTGAATTTTCAACAGCCAGGACACAACTGGAATGGAGTTTGCCTCTTAACGAGGATAAATGACTAAGGCGGGCATGACCGAGCTTTGGAAACTTTTACGTACGAATGCTTGGAGCAATGAAAGATTTAGTTGCATTAGATCCCTAACAGACTGCTTGGGCAGGGTTTTAATCCAACGATTTCACGCAGGAAATAAAAAAAAACTTGGAAAATTCCGAGTAACGAAGAATTTATGGCACCTGACTGCTTGAAAGCAATGCGAAGGGTACTCAGTAAAGTTTACTGTAAAATTAATCACATTGGAAGTTTATTCCAACGCAAAATACATTTGTACTGAACTGACGCTATTGACACAGTATGAAATTCAATTAAGAATATTAGAAGTGGGTGGTAGAAAAATCCCAACGTGTCAAAACAAAAATATTCTTGCGTGAATGTCATATAAATCTCAACGGGTGGTGAAATAAATGTGTATATTATTTAAGCGGAAAACTGAAAACGAAATCATCTTTCGTGATTCGTAGGCACATCAATCCTGACAGGATATTGTATTTTGAATAAATTTATCCAAACAGGGTTATGCAATTTTCTGGTTGATACATGGACAGAGCCTGAGGATATGAAAGCGCAGAGGAACGGAATGAAGAGCCCTAAAATTGTAGGTTAACGAGTCTGCGCCTACTCATTTTATGTATGAAGGGTCTCATTATTTTTTAGCTCCAGCTTTCAAAAATAACTTTAAATCAAATTAAACAGGGAATAAAAAAATAAAAAACAAAATATAATGAAAAAACCACGAGACGTAATTTTGAGAGCATTTTGATCGTACATAATTATGAAGCGTATTAACAAGCCACTTAAAAATCTCTATGCGGTATTTATATTTGGAACAGCTATACCAACAGTGGTTTTGAAAAATTTGTGTCGTTATTACGGTAAATAAAAAAATTAAAAATTCTTGTAATGACATGGGAAAATCAAAACCTCGTTCAATGTAAAAAATAAGTAAAGTAGTGCGTAGCGGCTTATTTCGTCATCGTGAACACTGTGGAGGCGGAAGAAATTAAAATCGTATTATTTTTCACATTACATCTTCTTCTATTTTTGGATAGGAATGACCATGTATGACTAGGCTCAACGTAACCAAGCTACGGCAACACTTCAGCGGAGGCTGTCGTGCTTTAGCTTTATTCCAGCCTAGGCTGCACAGTTATAATTTTCAAGCGCATAATGTATCCCTTTCTGCAAATGTGGAAAAAAACTACTTCATCAAATGGAGTGGTCCCTGTGGGTGTAGAGGTCGCGGCAATCGAGCGGCGGGTGTCAATTTCAAGCTCATGCGATATCCATGATCATACCAAACCACGACTGCGTGACCTTCTGCATATCAGATTTTAAACTAGGACACCATAAAGAGCTTCATGGAAAGGGGCTGGCCGCTTCCATGAAAATACCCAACCCGGTAAGTCGAAAGAGCAGTTCGTGAACTTGACCCTCTACTAACTGGCCAGCCAGGTGAACAGGTATTAAATTTAATGCATCATGATGAATGGCACGTAACAGTATGCATGATATAGAGGGGAAAGAAAATAAATATTACACCCGAGTTGGAATAAGTGAAAAGGTTGGGAATTCCATTTAAAGGTCTACGCTTTTTGAAAATTTCATCCAGTCAATAATGGGGAAACCAGCGAATCGATAGAAATAACATCTATGCATCAAATAACAAGGCAAATCCGTAAATGATTGCCGCGCATATCTGCCATGACATAGCCGTTGCAATTGAACCATTATGACATATCCTTTGCACCACAACGCAGGAAAAATTCCTTCTTGTTTTCCATTCGAATCTCCCGCATGATAATCTACCTTTTCAAGTAAAGGTTGGCTTTGAACCAGCAATGGCTGTTATATATTTTTATCCAGACGAAATAGCTTTACACCGCATAACTACAATAATTTTTCCTGCCAAATATGGGGTTTATATGACTGCTCCAGAGTTTTCTGAATCCCTTGAATAGATTGCACAATTACTTTGAATATGAAGAAAATTCATTACTCCATCCCCATCCCCTTGATGGCTATCTCTATCAATCACTGATTCCAAAACAATTCTTAAAACGCCTTGGTAATATCATCGAAGCTCTGCTCTACGCGTTTTTGGGTCACAAAGACGAAATTATGCAATCAGATTGATTATTTGGAGGAAACGGTCAATGATTGATCGATTGTATTTTAATCCTTCATCTTAAGTTCCTTAACAATTTGACCGAGAGAAAAATCATTCAAATCGAAGTTATTAGTCACACACATTTGGTCGTAAGCCTGGAATCTCTTTGGAAACACAGGTCCGGTATGTATTCACTCACCCTCAGAACAGTTTCCCGTGCTAGATACAAATATATTCTTTCACCCGAGCATATTTCAAATCTGACGACAATTTTATCTTCCTGTTCGACCGAAAGCGTTAAATCTCCCCTCCCTTCCTCTTAAAGGTTTCACATAAATGGACATTTTCTCTGAGGTAGCAAATAGCCTTTTCTTGATCCATCCGTCAATCCACGCAACGCGATCGGCTGCCGCTGTTCTGAGAGCGCGTGATTGGTAGTCGTGCGTGTGAAATGGAGGCACGTGTTGAGGGGGTGACAGGTCGGAAACTCGCGTGCCCGGCGTACCACGGAGTCGATTGCTGAAAGGAAGGAAGTGTATTGGGAATGGGTGCGCAGTGTAGAACGTAGTCAGCGGAGTCAACTCTCGTATCTCCCAGTCTACTAACAAACCTATCACACTCCTCGAGAGAAGGGATACACATTAACCATGGTTTGATGCATCGAATACAAAGAGTTCATAAACCATTCTTTCGAGCACCTTCCTATTTTTCATCTTTTCATAATTACTACACTCACATGGTACATCCAGTCACTCTCTACAAAATTAAAATTATGTAATGCTCCGTGGACATTTTTTTCAATAAACGAATCATACCAACTTCGTGCATTTTCACTTCGTAAATTTTACCAACTAAATTACCTACTGAAGACCGGTTTCATCATTTAGGTGACTTGCTCAGAAAATCAGCAGATGGTGTCACCTTTGCGATACAATAGGTTGCCAGCTTGTAAATAAATTATGAAAAATTTACAAAGTATTTCTTAAACAGTCATCATAGATTTTCATACCGTTAAGCCTGAAACTGAATATCTTTATGGGTATTCGTTCATTCCATCATGAATCAAACTTTAGCAAAATCTGTAAATAAGAGGCATAAGGCTAGCGATATTTCCAGGAATTTTCTATGACGTTGAAGATTAGACTATCATTCATCGTAGATAACGAAGCAAAAGCTTCGGAGATTGGAAGAGAGAAAATGACAGCCTTTCCGAAACTATTTGTCCCAACATCGATGAGGTCAGTAATTATTATCCAGCGCAGTCACTTATATTGTTTCTATCCAGCAAATTTCAATGATATCTCGAAAGTTGAATTTTTCTTCGTTGGCCATAACGATGTTTTATAAAAACTTATTAAAATTTGAAAAAAATGTTTAGTAAAACGGTAAATATATATGAAATCAATTTTCACCGAAACAGTGCGCTTTTTCCAGAGAATATTTCAGATTTCAGAGCTGAAGCGGCGAATATTCATTAGCAGAAATAATACGGTATCCAAAATTTACACAATTTCAACGTCATTAACTTTAAAAGTGGAAGCTAAGGAACCCCCGTCCGTTTTTCATAAAGTTTTAGGCCGTTCATTGACATATGACCACCTATTTCGAAGGTTCTCGGCCGTGTGTAACGCACAGGGCACATATTTATCGAGAAGATGAAACTAAAACATGAGATGATTATAAGCAGTTGCCAGATTAAATACCTATTACTGTCATTCTTTTTCTGTGATTGACAAATGATGTGATGAAGATGTATTTCATTGACTTATTTTATTTCAATGCCTTACCACGTAGCCTTAACTTGAACGCAATTTTTGCGACTTTAAAGGTGAGAAAAAAACAATCCGATGTTATTATTTTTTGCAATCAGTAGTGTATTCGGAGGCAATTATTCTGATTCAACAGATTCCCTCTCTGCGAAGAAAGCCTCTCCCGATGTAATTGCTTTCTCTCGTGCAGGAAATTACTGTTCGATCAAACGTCCCGACGGGAAATTTCCACCAATCTCAATATCAAACAGTGAAGAACGGATTATCGAACCCACACCACCACCGGAGCGTAAACGGAACCTGAGTTTCTAGTTCTTTGTCGTTCCCCTCTCATTCTAACCTAGGAATTAAAATTTCTAAGCTTCCAAAACTTGATCGACATGCATGAATACAGTTCAATGCTGATCGATATTATTGATTTTTTTGCGGAGACGTTGTAAAAAACATTAGAAAACCCGCGAATCATTCTCGCATTCATGACGAAAACAATCTTAGAGAGACTTCTGTTCAAATGCATTTAAAAATCCTTCCTCCTGCGAGCAATAGGATTATAATAGGCAACATAGAATCTTAGAATAAAATATAGGTACACTTTTCCACAGATAATTTATTGCTGCGTACGACGCGTTTCGGCTCACAGAGCCATCATCTGGTACAAGACACCAACATACATGTTAACATCATATTTATACATATTAGAAGGGGTGGGGGGGGGAAGTAACGGGGCAGGGAGGGGAGGGGGGGACAAAGGTACGGTTGGGGGAAACAGTGAGAGACGGAAAAACCAAGGAAGTATGGAAAGGGGGGGGGGAGGGGTTGGTGAATGAAGGGACGCGTGTCAAAAGAAAGGGATACGAGGCGGCAGTTAGCGAGGCAAGGAGGAGGTGTGTGGGAAGTCCCCGAAAGGGAAACTGGGAAAGGAGTAAGGATAAACAGCAGGGGTTGGTGAAGGGATTAACATAGAATCTGAGCAGAGAGGTGAAATATAAGTAGTGTAATCGGTATTGAATTTGTATAAACTCTACTATCTGTTAACTGCTCGTAGAGCTGTGCATGGCTCTTCGTTTTTCAATGCGTCTGTAAATTTTGGTGATAGAATTTTCGCTTGAGCTCCAACGGGGGTCTTCAGGTTGAAGGTGTCCTGAGCGTTTAGTATTATATGCCTGGCACATGGGTAATTAACAGTTTCTCTTATTATGCGATATTTACCTGATCGTGCATGTAAGTAATGCATATTTTGTGATCATTCACCCCTGCCACTCACTCTGATACAGACTTGCAGGGTTCTTTAGTAGATTTTGTTCTATAATCTTGAGGATAATAATCTAAATTGAACCCAAGGTCACACCTTATGGTGTTATGTTTATGTTTATTTTTAAGCATTTTAATACAAAACACTTAGTGACTCCTAACACTAGTTCATTCAATTGAAATTGCAGAAATCTCCTTTATAAAAGCTTGCATGTCACCTCCACCTCCATCTTTGGGTGTTTTCTGCGAGAATACAATGGGGTTGTTTACCATGTTTTTTTAATTGCCGAATCTGACCGAGTTTTTAAAATAAAAAGATCCATATTTTTCCGTTCTTCGATCCGTCAATTAGTGCTAGTTATAATCGGCGAAAACCTGAAGTTCCTTCGATTAATCACAATGGGGGGTACAGCTGACTCTGCCAATGGAAGCGGTTGCGACAGGATCTCTTCAGGCAGACCTCTCCTCCCCACCTCCACTCCCTTCCCGTTCTTCCTCAAGACAGTCAAGGACGGGAGGTGGATGACGTAATAATCCTTAACGCAGCTCGTTCGTTGGGCGTCATCTTCTGCTTATTTTAATTTTTGACTCATGAGTGAATGGCTGTGGTCATAAAATTAATTTTTTTAAACTAAGATTCATTTTTCGCTTCCATCTAATGATTTCATGTACAAAATAGGGATTTCGGTTCCGAGTAAACGCTCCCATTCCCGACGACTGCAGGGGTATCCCGTTGTAGAGAGTTTTAACAGCAGTCTTCTTCCATCAATGTCCGGGCACCCTGGACGCACATACAAACTGAACCTTAACGCCAAATTTCTCAGTATTCTCCCTCACGACCCCTAATTTAAATTATGACAAACTTACCCTCATCCCCTCGGCGGCGAAAACAACTTTGAATTGGCCAAATCCCAGCATTAAGTGATCTGACTCTCTCTATCTCTCCCCTTGTTCCTGCGTACGTGAAAAAAAATCGACGTCATGCTGGAATAGGTAACAGATGGTGGCCGTTATTCGCGTTCAAAAGTATCTCTCGTGGATGAGGAGAAATTCGGCCCATGTTCCCCAAATAGTTGCACAGCGACTAAGATGGATATCGGGAGACGATAATCTGGTTAAACCGGACCGTTCTCTCTGAAATTAAACGAGACTCGAGCCGAAGGCAGGATGAGGCTCAGGCATCGACAGAGGGGAAGCATTACGGCAGAATATGGCGTGGGCGGGCCCGCTGAGGCCCATTAATGCTTGCGTCACGCTGGACCGCTTTTACCTCCATCTCCCGGGTCTGTTGGACCTCGCAATCTTGCCACACGATTCCACGAATTGGGGCTGGACACGTAATCCGATGCGGAGAATGGCTCGAGAATGAAACCCTTAGTGAATGAAACCCTTTTCGTGCCTGGCGTAAACTCCTGAGAGGAGGAACCCGCAAATACCATTGGGTATTTACCGAATGGTGGAGGCCGAAATGAGCGCGCCTCTCTGTTATAATAATACAAAAATAGTGGCCAACTGGTATTAGGAGATCAGCGCGGATGGTACCGTAGAGTGGGGTAAAGTAGACCAGGGGTGGTAAAGTGGACCATTCAAAGCGTCCCGTGTATTTTTCCTCCTGACACCTAACTGATGGCTCTGGAACTACTTGCAGAAGTGTTTGAGCAGGTGCTGGGCTGTGGTGTGTGTTTCAACAAGCGTGGTATCGTCAACTGAGGCACGTTTAAGCTGAAATTTAAGTTAATTTGGAACACCATATTCCACCTAATTGAAGAATACGTGGAAAACTTATCTTTTATCTTACAAGCTGAGAGATTTCATCACCTGCCGACTACAGAAATCGAATTGGCGCACATTTAATATTATGCAGACTCTTTGTTTGTACTGTATCAACTTCAGTGGCTTTAAAATCCGGCTATAAATAGAAATGTTTATTTTTGTAGGGTAAAGTGGACCACCAGGGTCCGTACCTACGTGAAGAAGACCGAAGGTATGAAATTTGCAGTAAAACAGGTCAAGAGTGGCAGAATGTCAATTAGAAAAATGCGGAGGTGTTTGGTATTCCTCGCACAACAATTCGTCGCAGGGCAAAAAATTTAAATCCTCTGAAACATGGCAGACAAACCACCCTCTCTGAAAGTGAAAAATGTGAAAGTGAAAATCCGCTAAATTTTTCATGCATTAAAACTCTTTTGAAACAAATATTGGTGGTCCAGTTTACCTTATACCCTATAGAAACTGATTTTAAGCAGCAAATGGAGCAGTGGCCCACTTTACCCCACCTTTTGGGGTAAAAAGGACCTCTATTTAAAAAAAATTACAAACTGTTTGAAAGTTGGTACCCTCTCATGAGCATTAAATTGGGATGGTCTTAAAGATATTACATTTAAAATACCAACGGGGTACTTAATTATTAACTAAGCGAATGCGAAATTTAGGTCTTCAACATCGCGGAAACCTGCGTGTCAACGATGTTGAGGACAGTTCAAGTACACTACTCCAACCGACGGATGTGACGCAAAACAGTAAACAACTTGACACCCTTTCGTCAGTCTTCTCTACACCCTTCCTCCGTTCCTAAAAGTTCACCCTACACACAATTACTCACCTGCCCTCTCAAATGGATGCGCAAAAAGTTTTTTAGATCCGGTTAATGGGCGAGAAAATAATTTTCTGTTACTTCGAACCAGCACCGTAATAGAGACAAAAAGCAGCAGAAGCGTGTTTCCGATCAAAAATTTCGGAAACACCGAAAATATAATGTCCAATTCTCCATCGACAGCATTTATTACGTAGTACATGGCCCATGCGGCCTTTTTACCTGAAAAAATTCATTCATCGGGCATACACACAGCATCATTAATATCGTGTGCTGACGATGGATTTGTCACGTCAGTATCATATTTGTACGTTAAGTAAGTACATATTTTAGTGTAAAATTTAATTCACAAGGATTGATTCATAATTTTCTAGTTTATGAGCAGTCAACTCTTTCAGGTGGACTTATTGTTTTATCGTTTTAATTTAAAAATATTTTAAAAAATAGAGATGAAATGTTTACTTGAATGAATAAATTATTTCAGCAATTATCTTTTTACGATTACATAATATGAAAATGAGACACTCTTTATGATCTCCTGGGGAAAATATGCACTTTAATTTGGAAAATATGCACTATTCATCTTTCTCATGTTTAAAGCTAACGTGAAACATCAGTCGATGCTTTAATATTTCTCTATGGCAATATAGATAAGATATGATAAGATAAGATATAAGATATGGCTTATGAGACTAAGACATTCATCAGTCGTCTAGGCATATGAGTCTTACAAGATTTTGACCCTGCGACTAATTCGATGACCATAAAATAAGTACAGAAAAAATCATGAATGGCGCTAAATTAGCATATGCAACACAAACTTCAGCTTAGACATTATTCAAGTGCAATAAATCAATAATAGATATCAAAAGACGTTCACATGGGCTATACCTATTATCAAGATCTGAAGAGATTTGCTTTCATGGATCGAAATAATAATTATATATAAAAAGCGTTTTTTCTGTCTAAATTGGTTGCTGGTCAAATAAGTCTGAGGTCATGGCTTCGGTTAACTCAGTGAACGGTAAAAATTGCTGTCGTATTGTTTGTCCCTTGTGAGTTAGCTGCCTGAACACCAAGTTTCCGAAATAATAATCTCGGAGTAGACAATATTTCTTCATTTTAACGAACCTCCCTTCAAATGAGAGCCGATGTATTCGGGAAAGGAGACGCTGCAGAGTAAAATGTTTCCTTCCCCTGGGAAAGAAACGAAGTCCTGAAGATTTTTCCACTTGCACTTTCGCCCTGCCCGTCCACTTCCATTCCTTGATAATGCGGAGATACTTCTAGATTTCCCGTGGCGCTGGGCGGCGCTATTTCCATTCTTTCGACAGTGTACACTCGGCCCGCTTCGCTCACGAGAGATTATGACACGGCTGGGCGGCGATGAAGGGGATTGTGCACCTTCGCACGGGGAGTAATGCTCCCGAAGGCGGGAGGAGGGTCGGGGGAGAAGAGGAAGGGCGAGTATGAGGAGGGGTGGTTTTTCAGGTTCGGAGATCACATTCACGAAGGACGCATTCCCCAGAGATTGCGAAAATCTCACCCTAAAATCCCGAGAGCACGATTTGTACTCGGTTTTTTTTTGACGCAGCTATGTATTAATTTTCCTAACTGCTGTTTGTACTACTGGTAACCTCACCTATAGAGTAAGGGATAGAAATATCGTTTCTGTTTACAATAGTTCGAACATTACTAAGTCCGCACGAGAGTATGTTTCGAATATAAGTGAGCGAGAGAATATAACGTATTGTAATCAAAGTAAGATACAAGAAAATAAGATAAATTATGATAAATTAAGTACAACGATATTTTGAAAAAGTAGGACGATTATTTAAACTAACGATTAAACATGACAGTATTAAAAGTAAGGACTCGTGTATTACAAAAATACCATACGCATATAAGAATAAGTACTTAGTCAGCGCAAAACAGAGAAGGGATCTTATGGCAGAATTGTTAACAAAAGAAAGACAAGATTACTCTGCACTGACGGGGCGCGACGAGTAATTTCGGTCAGCAAAGAAAGCCTTCGTTGAAAGTGAGTATCTGCAAGACATTCGAGCATTTTGGGATGATGATCGGATGAAGAAGAAAGAAAATTAAGTCATAGCAGGAAGCAAACCTAATAAGTGCAAGTTATATCGGTGCTTGGTGAGAGGAAATTAGCGAGGGCACTCGTAGAAGGCAGAAAAAATCATTGAGGAGATATTGATGGGGGATAAATTGGAGAAGAAAATAGAAAGCAAAAATGAAGCTCACTTTGAAGTAGATATGCTGGACAAGAAGGGAGGATGGAAAAAGGATTTGCATTTCGAACGGCAGAAGGAGAAGTGGTAAATGTGAAGAGTTGATGAAACCATTGCCTGGCACTAGCCACGGGAAGTTTACGACATTGATGAATACTCCACATGAATCTACATGGACATAATATCCTGCAAGCCACCGCAAGGGTGTGTATTAGAGACAAAAATACCCATTCTCTATACCTTCCTATGTGGAAGATACTGCAAAATTTAATTTATAAACATTCAATCGACTGGCAAAGCATCATTTTTTGTTAGTGAGCAATAACAAAGATAAGAAATAATGAGAGAAATGGAGGAAGGCTTGAGTTTTAGGGAAACTTAACGATGAAGTTAAGTGGCATTTTTATGTGTATACAATACAGAAAAATGATTAGACTCTTAGTTTTACTCCATTCATTTCCTCAGTTTTTCGTGACTTAGGTAAATTGCATCTGAAAATAATGCAAGATATTCCACAGAGAAAAAATCATTCGTGCATTCGAGATTCGAAATTTTTCATTTCGAAATTCGTGCATCTCAGCGGGTAACTCCGTTAAAGTTTTCGCGGCTAGCTCGCGAGCTTTGAATTTGCATCTGAAAAATTTAACATTGTTCACCAGTCTGAGAGAGGAGGAGGAGGAAAAGAAAGGAAGGCATAGAGAAGGATAGGGCAATTATGACGAAGAGGAGAAGGGTGTGGAAGGAGGGGCTAAAAGGATAGGGGCGTGCGGTGAGTGTAGGACAGCTCCCGTGGTCATCCATTGAGATGAGGGTTCCGGCGATTCATTCGGGCGGAGGGAGGCCACTGGAATGCGCGGGGGGGATAGTCCCGAGGAAGCGCACCATGTGGCTCCGTCGAGGTGGGACTGGGCAAGGGAAAGCCGGGAGAATGCCCAAGCCTCTCTCTTCCTTTCCTTTCTAAGGTGGAGGGCACCCGTGCTCCTCGCCCATGCCTATGATTTTAACCCCTCCCGACCTTTGCCTCCTCTTCCGTACCCTCCTGCAATCTCATCTCCGCAAATTATACGTCGAAACGATCTAATCGCTGTGGTCTCAACCCCGATTTCCTAGCTGCGCGTCGTTTGTTCGCCCTTGCGTAACCACAAATCACTTAACCACGTTCCTATTCGAGCGATTTTCAAGTTCCTGCCTGCGTCGTCGGCGAATTTTTAGGACCACTAAATCATTGTAAAATCCTCTCCGGGCATAATTAGTGCGCCGTGCTTGGATATCTCAGTCAATGAGATAATTTACCCGTAAGTGAGGGTAAAAATACCCAATTTTGTGCCACACAAAAACTAGAATGTACATAGGAACGTACTCATTAATGTGTACAAACCCGAAAAAAATTTGAGTGCACGAAATGTGTTTTCTATGTACTTCACGGCATCGTTCGTAAGATTAAACAAGAGGGATAACTACCCTCAGATCTCTTTTTCCATTAACTTGGACGCATTTGTTGACCAATCTCTCCACCTACCCCGATTCCAGGATGTTTTCCAGCGGATTATCCACCTACTAGTAGTAAGTAGACTCATTATCATTCATCTGAGTGATATCAAAGTTACTTTTTTTAGTAAGAAGACTCATTATCATTCATCAAAAACACCAGGGATATACTGGAGCGATTTTAGGAAACACTTTAAGGAAAGGAAAATAATGAGAGCCTCCTCCTGTCATCTCATGTATCGTAATCCATCTCCATACATCATGCGAACTATCGCTATTCCTTAGCAATCACAACTCCTCGATCACATTTAAAGTTTGCTATAAGTATGTACAACTACCAGTACTCAAAGTAGGATCATCAGAAGCTATCAGCTACTTAAAGAACCCACCTATGAATAATTTTCCATCCATAAAAGAATTGACAGTTACGAATATTAATTGCTACAGTTGTTGGAATTTAAGCAACCCGTGCCCATTTGAAAATTCTCAGTCATCTCTGCATAATATTTCCAGATTCAACCACCTGGAATCAAGGGAGCATGCCTTGTTCAGAGGTCTTTGACTTGGGAGTACGACATCGTTAGAGAGGAGTTGCCCCAACCCGATACATATCATGTTCCTTCTCACATCGCATCGCTTGACTAAGGTGAACTCCAGTGAACATTGACACATGAATTCCTTAATTCATGTGTCTATTTTTCACGCCTGCAATAGTGATTTTATTTTATTGTAAATGATCAACGTATGACGCTTGCATCAATCTTAGGTGGGAAACAACTAGTTTTTATTCACATTTTTTCCCAATTTATTTCATTCACCAGCTCCATATTTTTACACCACTTCTAATGTGATTCAAATGATTACCCTCCCTCTCACTTCAGTCATCTGCCATTATCCAGATCAGATGTTATCATTCATCTGTCCGTGACCACCTCCACAGGCTATCTCAAGTTCATTATTCGGTCTTCCTGGGTTAAAATTATCTCTCTCCCCCGGCTCAGTTTGACCTCTTCGTCTACCGTTACCTCTCTGCAGTTCACAACCTATTTTAAACATAAAACAATCTTAAAAGCCATGAATTTCGTTCTTAACTTACACGACATATCGTATATAAGGTCGTATTCTAGCATTCGACATAACAAATGATATTTTAAATTTCGATCGCCACCGGATCGTCCGTTGCCTTTTACGCAACGGACGATCAAATCGCTGGGAGTAATTAAGCCTTGGAGGTGGCGAAACGTCTCCCTTTGTGTCCAGCCCGCCTCTTCCTTCTCAACTGTCCCTAAATAGCCTTGCGCACTCGAAATGTCGAAATAAGACCTCTCACCGACGACCGCTGAGCGGACCATGGCCACCGCCCACTGCCGCCCGCGTACTATTCCACACTTCAGAGCCTTGAAGGCTGTGACACAATCAACGTAAACGGGTAACGTGAGTCGTTCACGGGAAACGTGAGACGGGAACTTTTTCTCTACCGGGCACAATCGACATACGCGACCCTCAAGAAAAAATTGACTGACGAAGCCGCAAAAGGGAATCCGAAATTATTTTTCGGATTACTAAATTTTACAATCCAACCCACAGTCGTATATACCTATCTAAATCCTGATATATCCGATCTAACCAAAGGCAACAATCGCAAACAAGCTTTTCACGTCATATAAAATATATAATCTCACTTGAAACAAAAATTTCAAATAAAAATTCATTATTTGATACTATCATTACAAAAAAGTCAGGAAATTCTCTGTGCTAAAACAAAAGACTGAATAAGTTTTGCAGTATTTGAGACTAAAATTTTATTTTAGAAGAGGCATGCATCCACTCGTAACTTCTATAACTCCCCACAGGTGGCTCCTTATCACCAAATCCTCGGACAGTTTTCATTGGCTTTCCGTGTTCGTACGTAAGAGATGGGAGATGCCCATCTCCCACGTACACGGTCTCACGTTACGACGCTGGTTGTGTCCGTTTACGTCCTCCCACCCATGCGCCATCTCTTCACGCATTACGGGAAACGACTCACGTCACCCGTTTACGTTTATTGTGTCCCAGCCTTCAGCGCGAATTCAAAACCCCGGCCACCGAGATGAGGAAGGGATGTCCCTTCATCCGCACGGCCCGACACAGGATCCCCGCGGTCTCGAATTTTAATGAGCGCGGCCTGACGCCACACGACCGCAGAGGGCGCGAGGGGATAGCAAAATAATTGCGCAAGCAAGCCGGGCCGGTATCATCTGTTCCCTCGCGGATTGGTTCGCACGATCCTTGTTGCGGTTATTTGGGGAAAGCGATCGACAGCTGTCATTTGCACCATTGAGGGTAGGTGGGGAATCGGATATAGGAGGGCATTTTTCAGTGAACCGAGGAAGAGTGAAGATAAACCCGACGTCGGCAGTGGCCTTCATTGTAGGCAAGGCACCGAGGGTTCCATGATTTAGTGTCAGACGGTTGTACTGAGCTATGAATACTCTCCACACACCACTCAAGCAAGGATCGGAACTGAATTATATCCCCCCTATGGCCGTGATTTTAACCCAAAATCCTCGGGATGGGAGGCTAGTTCTCTCGCCACCACAACTAAATATTTTGTGACACCTCCATGAACCCTTCTCCCTTACAATACTTGGGATTAAGTAAATATTACCAAATATATCGCACTTTCCCACCAATTATTTGCGATGTGAATTCCAGCGTCCGAGTTTTGAAGCATTATCAATATGTGTGAAAAAAGCTCACACACAGGGAATAATGAATGCTCTTTTCATTTCCTTCTCTCATTCCCACTCTAAAGTGGATGCATAGATGGATATGGATACCTTGATATCTCATGTTTTCTTATTAGATAGTATTCTCGGGTTTTAGGTGCTTCATTAGATGAGGTTATATCGCACCGTCTAATCTACCATCCTAATCCTAAGATAAAACAATATCCATATCACGGGTGGGATTCAAACCCGCGCCAGGTTCGTGCGTAATCAACCTGGGCCTGGGTACCACGGTCTACTTTTGATTAGTATCCACATCATTCTTAGTAGGAGGATACCTTCAGCATCAACACTTGAGTACAGAAATCGATTAAATGAGAGTGGTAGCTTATCGGAATATGCCGCTCGTTCCATAGTTCGCGTCAATCGTTTTCGCTATATGATGTTTTATCCTACGGATAAGAAAAAGTTAACGAGTTTCCCGAATCTCCGTATTCGCATATTATGTCCCAGCAGGCATGTGGCCAGAAAATCACTTCGAGGGTGGGGCTAAGTCTAGTGTAGCGTAAATTGAAACAAATCAGCTTTGCCCGCTCGGTACTGACATGCTACGAATCCCTTCCCTTAATTTTCCGTGCTTGGTATTTACTTTCACAGTGCCCATTCTCATATTTTCTCGCTAATAAAGTTCACTGCTTACCTTTTTATGAATTTGTTATCGAATCAGATAATTTGATATGGGCCCCAGAACAGGAGGTCAACGCCTACATACATATCAGATTGAAAAGTACAATTATTAACAACACACATGCATCAAACCAGTGATCACGTTTCAAGACACTTAACACTTGAATTATACCCAACGTAATCCGGATTATCATACCCAGTATAAATCAGAGCAACAAAATTATTGAGATAAAATTTCGGGGGCTGAAGCCCCAGAGCCCTCCCTGGCTACGGACCTGTGTCCCAGAGCAGTACATAAATTCATTAACCAGAGTGCACGCCAAAATGATTTCTCACAATCTGAAATAACGTTATTTAAATGTTGTATGAATAACTAAGCTATTTGTGCTCGTGAAAGACTTCAGTCACCACAAACGAAGGCTACCCTTGTCAAGAAAGAAGCAACATCGTTTTACGGCTCGTTGAAGTGTGAATGGCGACTCCACAGGAATAGACCTACGGGACACGCATGTTCCAATTCTCCCTAAAACCATTCGTCTCCATTAGGGGTGGCAACTGTGGTTTTTATCCGGTGGGAGATGTAAAGACTCCATAGCTGTCTCCCGCCTTGTCCATTTCCCCACCGGGGGATCCCCTGTCTTTTACCCTTTCAATCTTTCTTCGGGCAAGGAATCGTCGATCCACGAGGTAATCCACTTCTATCTCTGGCCTCCAGTTTGTTCCCTATCCTCCGTTAGAGTAGCGGAAATACCATTAAGGAAAAAAAGTACACGGAATCATCGTGTGGACCGAGCTCTAAATTCGACGAGGAAGGCGGGGCCACCACTCCACTCTCAGTTTTACGACCGCGAGGAACGAAGAACGGAGCGGCCGAGTCGTGAAATTTCGTCGATTTGAAAAAAAATTATTATACCCTGAGCATGCATTTAAAAGGCTTGAAAAGGAGACTTAAGGGCATCACTCAAGTTTGAGTGAGCAAAGGGGTCAGAGAGGAAAAAAAATCACGTTTATGACCGGGAGTACTCGATTCCAACGAGGTGGCCGCAGCGAACGGGGCAAGGAGGCTATAAAAGCAGAAGGAGCAGGCCTTACGGAAATGATGGAAGCTATGGGAACATGTCCAAGTCCAAATGCAAGCTTGCACCTAAAAGGATTAGCGGTCACTAAATGCTTGAGCTATTAAAAATGGATTGCGCGGAAGATCCAATCACTCTTTGTATGCATAAAACCATGAAACTAAAATTCGCTGAACTTTAAATTTCAAGAATCACATGATATAATGACGTGAGTTCCATTGGTTGATTCTATACGTTAAACCAACGTTACAAATTCTGGTCAAAAGTATTTTTTTACGTAATAAATTGATAATAATAACGACAGAACAAACGACCACCAATCAGTAGTTTATGGTTGAAACCCAGAACGATTTTCATATCAGTATACACAACCTTTATAATAACAGGTCCATTTTAGTGTCAAAATACTAGTCAACAACGCTTTTACTAACATAGTTGCACTTAATGCTAAGGCTAATGACGAGGTATATGCTGAAGACGTCTCACGACGTAACCTAATTTAGTGCAAGAGAACAGGAGAATGACTGACATGCTCTAATTTAAGACAAGTTAGTTTCCTACATAGCATTACATTAAAACAAATACATAGCATGTACTTAAGTAATGCAACGAGAATATACAGTAGAAAGTATGGAGTATTGACCTTATTTCTTCGTGTGAGAGAAAACCTGAGGAAGTCGCTTGTTTATCGTATACGGGAGCAATTGGATCATGCCAACGGCGACGAATCCCACTCCCCAGCGAGGCCTAAAAGAAACACCTACGGTAAATAAATGAAGCCAATGATACACAAAGCCCGTGATATTCCGATAAAAACAAAGATGATGTCCTCAGATGCTAAGATGGGAGGAAACAAACCCATGGGGATAGATGCCAATGTATATGAAAACATATTCGAAAAATATTTCGTGTCGCTGAAAGATAGTTCACCGCCTTAGAAGCTATCTTTTCAAAGGTGCGTGCGAAGTAAGCATTTATAAGAGAAAAATATAGCAATTCAAAATAAAAAACATTTAAAAGGGAGTACTGAAGTTCCACTTTATCAGAAGTTCATTTATTTTTTCAACCGTGGTTTGTATCTCACTCCGTATCTCTGCATAAGTCCAGCACTATAAAAATAATGATCGTTTCAACTTATATTTCAATGTTTTTTATTAATAATATTGAAAAGGATCACTCAGTAAATATCTACACTTTTAATTCAAATCGAGCCAGGTTTCATAAAAAAATTGCCATTTTCAAGGTACCGAGTTGCTGAAAGCTGGGTCGGTTGTGAATTGAAAAGTGTGGATTTTTACTGAGGGCTCTTTTCCAATATTCGTAATTTCCAATAAAGTTACGCCTGAAACCGTTTCCTATATTTTTTTATTAATCTCTATAAACAATTTTTGCTCTTTCAACCTTGTAAACCGGCCTCAAGAGCATTAAAAACGGGAATTGACGGAACGACAAGGTATTACCCTTAACAATTTTTTCCTCGTAGAATATTGATTTTTACCATACTCTTTTGCATTTACTCAACAAATTAATAGGTCCTGAGTAAGCCTAGAGGGTAGAAGGTTTGGATATTGACCGGAGGTCCCGAGTTTGAATCCAAGAGATGTCTTTATGCGTGTGAAGCCGAGCCAAAGCTGTGTTATTTTATGGATATCAGATATTTCTGGAAACGAGCAGGTAGCACAAGGAACTAGCCACCCAACCCGGATGCGTAAATTTTACTCGCCGATAATAGTATTTGGTGAGCTCACCAACCAGACAAACTTCAGGATGAACACAAGTTTACTTTTACTCAACAAATTTCCGTTTTTCATCAATGTTAATCAGATTACACACTTATCTGCGGAGAAACTGTCGACATGCTGACGTTCAGAGCGACTCCACGAGGACCTTCGTGGCAAAATACGTGAGAGAACAACGGCTGACTGGTCACGGCTCTCCACGCCCTCCCAGGAGCATGGAGTGTATGGTGGGCGGGGCGACGATGTTCACGTGACCGCTACCTCCCTCCACCACCTCACTTTCCCTCCTCTTACCCCCACTCCTCCTCCAAGAACCTCTTCGCTTCCCCTCCACATCGATCCTCCCCCTCCGGCCGCTCCTTCTCTCTCTCTCAGTCTCTCTCTCACAGCTCCACCCCGTCGCCCACCGGGCCTCCGTATCCCGCGGTTTCCTTTCGAAGCGTCTCCGTACCGATCTCCCGTAACCGTCCTTGAATATCCGATGATCTCAGGGCAGAATTTCGATGTCCCGGTCAAGTATCATAAAAAGTTTTGAAATTATGAGAAAGATATTACATCGCTGAACAGACTAATTTATGCTACTCATGTAACGAGAAAAGATAAGTAGGAGGAGCTTTTTATGTGAAAATATACCTCCACATTAAAGACAAGATTTTGGACAAACAGTTGTGCAATTTCACGAAAAACTTATTAAACACGATCATAGTTTTTCATAATTCAGCATCATCGAGGAAACCACAATTGAGTTTATTGAATGTATGGAAAATTGCACTGCTCTTAGTCATTCTGTGTCCTAAATATGGAATAATTCCTCTGAGTCAGGCTTTAAACTATTTTTTGAATATGCTCACATCAAATTGTTCTGTGCCCTCGACGGGAATACATCTCGACTTCAATCATCGCGGTAATGATTATCTGTTTCTGTTGTTGGCATCTTTCAAGAATTTCCTATCATTAAAATCTTATAGAGAGTAAAGACGTACACGCATTTTCCCAATTACGTAGACATTAAGATTGTGATCAGTCAAGGCCGATGCTAGAACCTTACCGAAAATATCACTTTTGGAAAGTTTTACGTGCATCAACGACAATAGTAACTTTATATTGAAAATGGGTATGATATGGGAAAAACGTAAGCTAAAGCTAAAATAGAATACGGAAATATTTTTTCTGAACATAAAAAATTAATGCGGTGCCAAGTAATCTGTATGCAACCAATGTAATCTCACTCAACGACTCTATCTCGCTTAAGACATGACCATAGATGTATTGTTATGCATTAAAGAATGCAGTGGGTCGCATTATTTATACCAAAATATGCCATTTTAAAATACTTCGATTTTACAACATAATCAACACCTCTCGCCTTTAATGCTTCAGAAAATGGTAATATCTTTCTTTCACTATCCAAGTGTGACACTTCTTGAATAGATGTTCACAGATTTACAACAGCAGCGCAAGGTGATCCGCCTGCTACTCCCGATTCACTTCCCTCGCCCCTCCCACCACGTCAGCCCTCTCTCCCGCCCGCCTTTCCACGTACTCCCTTTTCCTCCCGTGCGGTGAACTTCTCCGGTTTCCCCGGATCAGGTATTCCCTCTCGGAAGCGAGCGGAAGTTGAGGCACAAGAAGGGACGTGCAATCATTTCAAAACCTGGGACAGGAGCCTCCGGAGATGCGAAGATCCGGCGCTGGAGTTTAACTTTTCACGAAGGTTTCAATGATATAGATTTCTCTACGATAAATGAGATGACTCTTCTTGTAAATTGAGGAAATTATAGTACCCGTTAAAAATATCGCTTAATAAATTATTTTGTACCACAACTGGTTATTTATCCTACATCCCCTCTTCGAAACGCTAGGTTATGAGGACGAAATCGAAGATATTATATCGAAGTTTCTGTTAAAATAATTAGGATAGATATTGTGGATAACAGGCATTTTTGAATGAGTCTGCTTGAACCCTTTAATCTATATGTGTGAGCGTAATTGTTGTACACATGTTTTTCTCATAATAAGAAATATTCGTATGAGATTGGAGCAATATCTGACTAGCGTGATGTTAGTTTTATGCAGGAGTCTGTATTTCATGTAAAATTGTCCATATTCCTACACTAAGTTAGTTTTTAACTGTAAAATCGAAACTAATGTAAGTAAATCACAATATAATTGCTCAATAGCCGGTGAATCACAGCCTGTGTGGAGTAACTTCCTGCCACATACCCTTGTGGTGACTTGCGGGTTAGTGTTGATGTAGAGGGATAGCTGTAGTATTGTGATCCCCTTATGGTGATGTCGTACCTACGTAACTAATTTCTGCCTGTCACCAGAACAAAAAAAGTTTGCAAAACTTCCATAAAGATGCTTGATAACATCCAGCACAAAATAACTCTGGGCATCATAAGGCTAGATAATAGCAGCTTACGCAAAGAGAACCAATGATCTGAACAGATTGAAAAATTCGTTTCTCCTGCGCACTTCAGGTAGACAAAGTATACAGTAGAAAAATGATACCTACAACAAAACACGTTTTGCCTTATCCATTATTTTTACCCGATTCCATCTTCCTCTCTCAAATTTTATGGCTGGTGTCCCATAATTCCCTATGACGCGCTCTTCCTGGAGTTTGGATTAGAGTGGACTATCCCGCTATATGTTGGCAGATACAGTAGAAACTGATCAACGTATCAATATTTCAGGCCGATAACAATCGAACAAACGCCAAAGACTGTTGAAGTAGGACTAGTGGAGAAGATACCACCATAATATTTTCTTTGTTTGATGGACAAATACATTGTCAAAAACTTTGGAAGGTGTTTGATAGATATGATTTGTCATGGGCTATCTCCTCCCTCCTGTGCTGGGAAGTGTTAGTCAAAAATTTAAGTCGTACAATGTGTTACTTAGGAATGTATTTCATTTTCATAGATATTTTTATAAATCTATTCAAAATAGCGAGAATAGGTCAGTTAGGTAATCAATACATCATCCGTTGCCAACGTTTCGGAATTTAATGAATACCACCATCAGGGCTTAGAATTTTTATATAAGGGTACTTCAGATTACTATTGCATATCGAGATAAAACATGTTATAATCATTACACTTTAATAAAAAAATAATAATAAAGGTTGAAACAACATCATCATGATGAGCATTGTTTTGTGAGTCTAATGAATGAGACCTCTATGATAGAGATGAGATATATATCATCAGACTCATATGTGCCCATAATTATGAAAGTGGTCTAAGTCATATATTTCTTGTTTCGAGATATTTAATGATTTGCATTTGAATAAATTAAAAAATATTTTTACATTATGCAACATTTTAATTAAGAATTTTATTGGTCTTCATTGATGGAAATTTATTATGAATATGAAATTTTGTGTGAATTTCATACGAAAATGCTGTTTTTAAAGTTGGAATTGACTTAGACCATTTTCAAAATTAACTGAATGTCCCATAAATGACTTAAAGCAATGAAAAGTATGAGTTTTATTATAAACAATAATTTCAGTGAAATAATTCATGAACATGTATTAATTATTTTTAAAGTTAAACCATTTTATCATTTTAGGCTTTTATCATTATGAGTTTTTAAGATTCTGGAAATGTTCCTGAAAAAACTGGTATGGCGTATGGTAGTAAACACAATATGTTTTTCTTCCGTTACTGGTCTAGTGGTAGTGTATAATGAAAGTAATTTAGGATTTCTGTATATTTTTGGTCTTACTCTTTTAGGTGAAAGATCCAAAATGTGGAATTTAGAATCATCGAAAGAAGTTTTATTGAACATCTTATAAGGTTTATTTTTCAAGCATCACATCCATTGAATTTGCAGCCAAGAGACGGATTCTCCCGCTGAATTTTTTACTCTTCTTTTCATTGACTCTTCTAGTGGTTTCGTTGAAATAAAATCCGGCTGAGACATTCGTTTTACCGAAAATTTATTTCTTCTTCCACACTTTTCTATCAATTAATAATAATGCTCAGGGCTGTATAAGTAATTTTATTTTTTTATTTTCATTTCTATCAACCCAAAATCAAGGTCATTCGGTAGAAAGGAAAGGCAAGGTACCAAAAATTTGTGGTCTATCGTTTCAATATAATTATTTGAATGCTGAGCAATTTTCATCCATGTTAATGCTACTTAATGTTACGATTTTGGCCTGAACAAACATCACGTGTCTACGTGATCCATTACGTGTTTTTGAGTAGTTAAATCTTCCATATGCATTAAAATGTATGATGCTACTTCCTGTGCATCTTTTGAAGCTGTAGTTTCATCCCATACATCTTGACATTGTCATCATGGAAGTTATGGAAACCCAAGTTGTATATGTACATATTTCGCTTATAATAAGCTAACGAAACAGAAAGTTTTTGACACGGGAGTGCTTTTTGAAAATCAAAAGAGAATCCATAATATTCCCTGGGATTTTATTTTGCTTTTTTCTGGTCTTTTGCAAGACAGTTCCTAGCTCATTCGGCATTCTGCAAATGTAAATCATGACTTTGTCTAAGATGTAACTTCTCTTCCTCATTACTGCATGCTTCGAAATTTCCCTTCAGTAAATCGCATTTTTGGCACGTGTCTTTTCCAGGAGCATGGAAATTTAAATTAAATTCAGTATTAAATACTTTCCCGTAGATCCACTCCTTAACAAATGATTGGTTATTTTCCTCACATTTCTCTACATATAGGCTATACATTTTACGAATATCTAAATCAGGACTCAAATATTTTCGACCAGGGGTGTGATGAGCCCTGGTGTAGTGGCTCTCATATGCTGGGAAACTTAAAATATGTTCTCGTACAGCCTTTATCTTAATTTCATCTGTTTTTCGCGAAGATCCAGGCATCTTCCCACGACAATCAGTTCCAGGTGTTTCAGCATTCAGAGCACGAGTTAATCGCCCTACAGAAATTTTAAATGTATCTAAAAAACTTTCTGCAAACCGATACTTCTGAATTATTATTTCTTGACAGAAAATAATCGTGGCTGCGTTTTCTCAAAGGTCTTTCAAACGTTCTGGGCCGCCTTTATTTTATTAATCGTTGATGAACTGTAGTGCATAGATATAGATTCTGGGTTCCAAAATCTTTTAGTTTCCAGAAATTATCGAAATTGGATTACCTTTCATGATAGTCTACGCGGTTTAAACATTTTCTTGAGCAAAAGCAATCCTTATTTTCAAAAATTTTGGCACTCACAAGTTTTGATTTTTTTGTCGTGTATTCTTCGCCATTATTTCTCTTGATTTTTCTGATATTTTGTGCGTAACTACCTTCATTTCTTGTCCTCTTTCTTTTCTCCCCTTACACCATTTCTAATGTTTTACCTCGCACAATTTCTGGGGTTTCCTAATTTGCAGTGAAGTCTTGGTGTGATTCATCTGAATATGATAATTGTCTTGTTCTTTTCCATTTCCTTGAAGTATTACGTTGTCGTAAAATATCTGCAAATCACATCATAACCGATTCATAATTAAAATTTTCACATAATGAGTACATTGTCATTAACTTACCTGAACCGCTATCTGTTGACATAGTGGTAAAATATATAAAATTTTTTCCGCCAATAATTAGCTTGAAGGAGCCCAACTGACTTAATGCACTTTTAAACTAGAACTAAATGAATTCCATATATTGTAAGTAGACCGGAAAGTACTGTCGTTTCTGTTACTGTTTGATCGTCAATTTTCGGCTTATTGTGTAGTTCAAATAGCGCCAAAAAGGACCACGTGCCATTTTAAGGTCATGTTTATATAATTCCTTTGAATTTTTGACTTAGACCACTTTCACAATAAACAGTAAGTGAATTCCGCTGAACGCTGAAATTAAAACCACTATCTAATGGTTCATTTTTGACAATATCGTAAAAATTACATTGAAATAATTTAGTTTGAAATAATGTGGTGTGAAATAACTGATAAACTCATTTTTTTTTTAATTTTGACTTAGACCACTTTCATAATTATGGGCTCATATATATCATCCAGACTCTTCATTGGTATTTTCTTAACGTCTCTACTCAACGACCCTCGTTGATTTCCTCCTACAAGTAATGCCTTCTCCGCCAAAGTGAATTTATCATGAAATCTGCAGATGATTTTACCCAGCATACGTCCAAATTTCACCTCCTCAAGCTTGTGTCATCCTACTTCATGCAATCTGGGCTTCTTTAACCTGAGAAATTACTCTCGTTTTCTCAGAGTTCATCTTTAATTGATCGTATCCATATCGTTTCCACTGATTTTGTGATGCATCTAGTATACTTCATAAGGCCTTGGCCATTCTTATCTTATACAAACCGACTTCATCCTTTGAAAAATTTTCATTCAAATATGACATTAACGGCTGAAAACGGTTGATTTCTCTTCTTCTCCATAAAAAATAACCCCATAAATATAATCATTCCTATCCTGTATGCATGCTATGCCCATGATCTACGTGCAAAGAAACTACGCACACTAGTGGAATACTCCCATTTGCATTGATTCAAGCCTCCCTCATTCTTATGAACATACATTTTGTCATTTAGCATTTGTAGCTCTACCGACCGATCAGAAACTCATGAAACATTCCAAAGATATTCTCCTGAGAATTTGGTAAATAATACTGCGAGTGATGGAGTGCACATTCTCGGGTAAGTATTCCATAACGGATAATATGATCCAATAAAAGCTGAGGAGGAGAATGTCAAAGGTAGAAAATATGACTCATACTGAGGAAGTGGATGGCAGTGACCTGAGAAGTAATGGCCACCCCGTATATTACGTCGCATTCAGGGGACGGATGGAGTGTGGAGTGCAGGATAAAAGAGTGATGAATCATGGATGGCTTGATATAGAAGGCGTCCAAGTGTTTGCAATAAAAGCAGGATGTGATGTCGGAGGCGTTCCAGTATAATAATGGAGTTTGGCAACAGAAAAAAGAGCTCCGAGTTCAAATGTGGACGAATTTGCTGTTAAGTATTGTTACGACGGAGCGTTCTTTGTGGTAAAAGTTCGAGAAAATTTGGTTTCACAAATGAATTAAATGGTACAGTGGATCCAGGTTTTGCGGAAAATAATATAATTTAATGCTATTACTTCACAATTCTATTCACTCCGCTGATACATTGCAAGGGATGAACAATATCACCTCCAACTAGGGAAGTAAACCCCGATGGCCCGGTACCTTCGTGAAAATATTGGTGAAGCCTACAAATTTAATTGGGAAATTCACCTTCTCGTCTCTAATAATACACTACCTTTTCCCAGCTACAACAATGTTTTTAGCTGAGAAACCCACGAAACGTGGGATACATTCCGTATCATCTACATGCTGTGTAAAGTATATTCTATTATTGCCAAGTTAAGGAGATATTTTAAGAGAAACTAATCAGGAGGTCGCTTTACCCATGAAAAAGTTCAAAACGACTTTAGAGTCTGCCTAAATTACTATTATTAGTTTTCTACCGGTGATGGTAGGTCTAAATGGATACCCATTTCTTCTTACAGACCCTAAATGCACGCGATGTCTATCTTCATGCCCTCATACTTACTACCTCCCATTATTCTATCCGAACTACCCGCTTTTCTCCTTCCTGTACCCCGCTTACTCAACATTCCTCTGTATATCACGACCTTCTAAGCACCCTCGTTTTTTATCATTTGCTCCATACAGACTTTCTGCCTTCTAATGTCCTTAAACAATCTCCGTTCCTCAACCACCAACTCTATCACTTCATTGTTCATCCCCCTTTCGACCTTCCTTACTTTCCTCATCCGTCTCCATACCCATATTTCTACCTTCATCTTCTTTCCTTAAACTCTGTTTCCGCGCCATATAGTTCCTGCTCAAATACGAGGAGGATATTCTAATTTCCTATCCCAATATTCCTGGCCAATACCACTATTTCTATCACTTTTTACACTTCATCAACATATATAATTATTTTTATTTTATAAGACTCATGTGACTTTATTTAAATATTTAACAAGTTAAATGCTGAGATGAAAATAGTAAATTATCGCTCCGTGTTTATGGACATTTTAGAAGAATTGAGCCAAGAGAGAAGCCAAGTTCGCTAATATCATATTTTAAATATGATAACGCCGTGACAGGATTCTATCATCGTTCAATGGAAATAATGAATAGTTGTCTAGTAAACCAGTGCTGAGAAAACGCGCAAATAAATTTCTATGGAGTACAACCTTGCACACACATTTTGAGGGGAATTTATTACCCCTTCGGTGTTTGATACTGGCGCGACAGCGGGATGCCGATTTGCTAAAGACAAACGAAAATTTTCGTCATTGCGTTGTACAGAGAGATACCTGAAAATAGAGAAGTTATGAAATAGAGCAGAAGATGATATTTTTAAACTTATTATTGCTTAATAATGATGCGGAAAAGATATACAGCTATAACTAGCGAATCGCCATTTATGCGTATCCATGACCATTTTCACTTAAGTAAATGCCTTTCCGCAATGTGCGGTGAAGGAATCCAGATTATTTGTTTACGCCGAGCAAAAAAAAAAACTTTTCAGAAATCCTTGGATTAACTATCACCACCCTCAGTCGCCGGTAAACTGGCTACCGGTGGTCACTCAAGCAACCGTGCGTTATTGGATTTGCTAAAGGGAAACACCACCCTGATATCCACGTGTACGATCCTCGACCTCTCCGCTTGAAAAGCAGAACATGACCTGCGCCGTGCCTCTTGAGCCCGAGTACTCTAAGCAAGAGCTCGCGAGCCACATGCGGCTCTTTGGATACTGACTTATGGCTAGTTCTTAGGTATAAATTGAAAATAAATCAGTTTCTTTTTTATAAGCGTGTAGTAGCTTAAAACTCTGATATCGTCAATATTTCAGGTTCAGCTGCGTGTGACGCTTCGTTAGTGGTCTGGCTTTCGCGGCCATTGCAAGGCGCATCTTCAGGACAACGATGGAAAAATCGGTTTTTCGGTACATTTGAATTGACAATTCCAGTATTGGTGCATAACTTATAGAATAAACTCGTGGTAGCTAGATTGATAGCGGCGGCCTGAAAACCCAAAGGTTGCGAATTCGAATCCCGCCTCAGGTAAGGATGTCTTAATTGTCTTGCCTTAGGAGTTAGTTAAGGTGGACGGGGAAATTTGTCCTTAGAAGTAGGTGCATCTAAAAATTTAATTCTACAACAATGAGTTTACGCCTGCCAGATACGGAGAAAGGTACGAAAGTCGAGTAAAAAGACTCATGGAAGTACGGCAAACGATAGGAATAGAGGAGCAGAATGCTGTGGGATACTCCGGCATAAGGGTTTGAATCATTGTCAAAAATGAGCGTGTTTGATGTAGTTTTTGCTAGTTACATGAGTGAATTAAAAACCTAAGGGGAGGATGGATGGCTCGAGAAGCGATAGAGACCACTCTGAAACTAATAACGAGTTTCACTGAGCACCGCTTAGCGCCAGAGTCAAAAATGTATGTTTTGTGTCACCAATAATTATGACAATCAACCACAGTTCAAGATTGAAAAAGGAAACCAAAAGTCAATGTCATCGAAGGCCTAAAATAGCATAACCGAAGGAGCTTATCGGATATCGATGGCAAATAAATTTGCGTTATTTACGTTCGAAAATGCGGACATGATTTTCGACGCATAGGAGACGCCTAAAACATGAACTAAACATTTGTGGATAAAATTATTTAAAAGGGATCTAAAATTTAAACTTTTAATCTCCAATATTAAGTGATGATCGTGTTCGTAATCATGGTTTGCTAGGTCTCCCAATCTCCTTCCTTGACAATTTTTACCCATGATAGAGTCGACTTTTTTCAATCTCCGAGGGCAGAGTCCGCACTGTTAGGATATTCCTCCATTGTTCTCCACTCAGCACTCTCGCCATTTGACTCGATGGACGAACGAACATCGCCGAAAGATTTATCCGGCGCGGCTGTGATTAGGAAACCTGATACTCGCCTTAGCGATTTCTCGGCTTTCGCATCGTTTTTCCAATAATTTACTCGCTTGAACGAACTAAGCCCTAAAATCGACATCCGCACATCTTTTTCTTTCTTCCCGTCTCCTCTACTTCACCTTCCTCCGTCATAAGGGGATGTCTTCCATTGTATGATTCTTCATCATTTCTGCTCCTTCCAAATCCTCAAAATTTTCTGGGTCGTCCAGAGTTCACACGTATGATGAAAAAGTGTCCATTAAAAGTTTCGTTCATTATTTTCATGGTTATATGCTGATTATCAGTGAACTATATGTCTTATGTACTGCAAGATATCAGGTCAAGCGTTATCAACACTTATTTAATGTTCGAGAATGAAAGAATACTCAAAATCTTATGAAATTTGTTAACCACATTCATTTATCACAAAATATTACGCTTAAGTTATGAGTCGTCCATATTTGTTTGCAGGCATGAGGTCGATTCTCAGGTAGGTATTTGGTTATATATTGTTAATGAAGGAAGAATCATTTCTCACTGCCAGATGGATCTGTTAGTATACGTACCCAGGTATAATTGTACGTTGGCTCCATTCGCTTGGAATGATTCATACTGGGATTCACCCCTTAGCGCCCAGTAAGGTCCTTCCCTTAATTCAGAGTGCCTTGTTAGATTATTTCCATGATATCAATGCATTCGTACAACAGCAAATGTTTTCATTATTTCTTTTTCTTCATTTTCCTGCATTTCCTTTATCCTTCTCTCGTTTGCGGATCAAATTGATGTGGTGGCTAGAGTACTATCTACCTATTCTGATGGCCTGGGTTCGAATACTGGTAGCAGCATAGATATGTCGTCGGTATACCGATCCCTACATTTGAGTTGTGCGTGGAGAGCACTTCAAATCCAGTATTCCGTCCGTCGGATATAACGAAAAACAGCGGGCCGCCTATGAAGCATTCTACCCTTTCTCAGTTAACTACCTGTTTTAAATGACGCAAATGACAAAGGATGTTGAATTCGCCGCCCCCGAGTAACTTCTACTCAATCTCGTTTTCTTTCACACACACCCGAGTGATTGTTACTTAGCCAAAACGCGATCGAAATCCTGGAAAGGACACCTCGAGTCCAGTTCGCTGCGGAGGAATAAAGTAGCAATCGATTGTCCCTTTGGCTGGAAAAGGAGAGGAGCCAGCTCTCTTCCTCCACCTCAGACCTTCCCTCTACCTTAAGTCTCCACGAAAGCAACCTGCTAGTCCTTCCACCCCGACCACCGCCAAGGAGGCAGCCCTTGAAGGGCGGGTGCCATCAAGCCGACGGAAAGGGTGTGAGGTCCGAGCTCCAGAGAATTTACAGTTGACCGAGCGAAAAGAAAATAGCTACCCTCGTAACTGTTGATGTCCTGGGAGGAACGAGGAGGTTCGCGCGACGGGCTGGTGATGGCGCGAATAGGAAGAGGATGGGGGAGTGAGAGGGAGGGAGAAGGTAATTGAGGATGGTGACTGCTGCGAAACACCTCCTACTCCACCACCCCCTATACCTGCCCCCTACTTTTACTGGCTGCAACTAGACGTGAGCGGAGATAAAGCCAATTATTCACCCCCCCCCCGTTACCCATTTCCAGCGTTCGAATTGCCCTGATGACTACAGTTTCCATTTCCGTGATTTTTGATTGGATAGGTTTCTACACAACTGCCAAAAACGTATGTACGGAATAAAAACTTGCTTTTTTAAACAAAGACAAATTAAAACTGACGAGAATAACCACACCGATCGAACGTAGAACGGGACGAAATCTTCTTTGCTCGCTTCTAGGAAAGTTCGGACAGAGAAAGGACACTAGACGCACACTTGGGTCTGACTAAACAGAAAAAAACTAGAGGGCGAGCTGAATGAAGTATGTAGAGGAAAGGCATAAGTATTAGGGATATTTAGAGAGTTGTTTCAGGCAATCCTTGGAGTTGATATCCGAATTGTGCAAGATAGGTGAAAAGAAAATGTAATCCTCCTCCTTCTGATGCATAAAATAATTTTTATGCATCAGGTAATTTCATAATAAATTTCAAATCATAACAATTTCTTATGCATGATTTTGTGATCTGTTTAAAAATCTGAGCAAGCTGATAGAATATATGCAATTGCGAGAGGAAAATTATGGATACTCTAGTTTAGGGCAAGAATAATTATGGCATATAATAGTGGAAAACTATTCAAAAGTTTAGATGGCTGTCCATCCAAAGTTCAATCAATTAGCCATTGCTAAATTTCAAATGCAGCGTTATCCAGAGCTACGTAATACAAAATTTGATAAATATTTGGGTCAAAATTATAACTTTTTGACACTTTCTTCAAGCAAAAGCTCGTATTTCTGATCATAATAAATAAACATATGATCGTTCCTTGAAATAAACATCATTACCTTCACTCTGCCCCCTATTCCCTGATGTAAGTAATTAGCCATCCCGAGTAATTAATGAGCAATAGCCAGGCTGACCTTCAGGTTGAACACGAAAGATATTTAAGCATTGGAATGAGTAAGCGAAATCTCAGGCTTAAAAATGTACAAATGAATTAACTCCAGGATTCTGCCGATAATGTGGCAGAACGATGTTCAAGAGAATAAAAAACATCGTAATCATCGCGTTGGACAAAACATTTTCTCTCGAGTTCATAATTATAAAATATTAAATGTTGTTTCAATATAAATCTGGTTCAAATTTGGTACGCAGATAGGTACTCTGCCCGTCTACAATTGCACCTTTGATTCAGTTTACCACCACCACCCATATAAAGCAACAATTTGCGCAGCCTGTTATATATTCTGGCCACTTTCACTAGAAAAAAATGCTGTAACGTACATAGGATGCTGAAGATGAGGAAAGAATTGCTACCGGAAGGTGTCATCATGGAAATGGGTTGGCTGAAACTGGCCTAGGGGCCCGAGAAAACAATGCGACGGATGGAAAAGAATTTATTGAAAAACTTTCCGCAGGCAAAGCCAATTAAAGACAATAAATAGCCTGTGTAACTGTCAGTAAAACAGGGCGTAGAGGGTGTATAGCAGCTTTAGTGAACGGATATTAATTGCATACAAACATTCCACGCCTTCTTTACCAATACAGGAAATATGATCTTTCATGGAACTCAGCGGCTCTACAAATCTGTTATAATTTAGACAGGTTTCACGAGGCTCTTGCGATCGTTCATAATGCAATACACGAGGCATCACATACATTCTCATTAAAATCGCACGCTACTCATGCTCATAGAGATTTGGAGATAAAAGGCAAGTCTATCGCCTTTTTCAAGCTCTATGTGAGAGGATAAACATTTTCCATTTCATTTCTCAGAAAGTTTACCCTCTTCGCTGAAATATTTGACAATGATACACTTTCCTCGTGTCATTGCAGAATCTCAAGCCATGTTGCGGAGTGGTTTATGAGATAAACCCACTTTTTGCTGAATTTTTGACATCCGTTTGACATTACAGCTCTCATATCTAACAGAAGTTGAAAATCAACAAATGCACAGAGCATGTCCATTTTCTGGTGAATTATTAACAAGACTGTATTTATGCAAGATATGCGATGCTATATAATTTGGAGAAAATAGTGTTTACTGAAACAATACTATCGAAGAGGTGAATAATCACAACGATATCATTTTAATTTAGTGCAATGTAGCCGGGAAACTAGATTGCTATAATGGTTATCGACACATTCGGAAGTGAGTACACCCAGAAATTCGTAGAATCGGATATCAGTTATTGAGAGGAAATAGTAAACATTAGAAATACAACAATATTCTGCACTGAATTATTCATTCCACAGTAAATATAATAACATTCAATATTAAAACACATCAGAGAGACGGAACGTATAACATTAATGGAGAGAGAAACGCTGACGTTACTTGTAGACAACCTCTGGCACGGATAAAGCAACATGCGTAGATCATCACGTACAGTATAGATAGGATAGATGAGCGGAGAGCAACAACAGAGTTAACCAACAGATATAAAATAGGAAAGGCCATAATTGCAATTCTGTGAGAATATTAAATGCCACCCTCCTGCAGTTAATATTCTCTTCATGAAATTCAGTATCAATTCTTACTCATAGCGAGTAATATTCGTTCAATCACCCCCTTATCGTAAATATACGTTGCTGAGAGAGAGAGAGAGAACATATTCCATACACATCGAGCAAGTACACACAAAAGAGAATACCAATGAGACACACAAAAACAGCATACACAGATGAAATACACTCGTTACTTAAATGCTACATATACCACCCCATTTCAAAACACCGCATTACCATGAAAAAGACACCACTTATACACAGAAAACTTAGGAAAGACAATGGAGTGCGAATTGTAGCAGATGCTAGAGTATTCTAAAGTAATGATATTCCACTATCGCGAGTAAAACACACACTCACGCATACACACATAAGCCATTCGCTCCATACTTTCCATCGTTTTATACCAATCGATTTCGACAAGTCGAAACAGCCCAACACAATGTCATAAAAATAATACCAAAAGGATTTCCAAGCAGCCGTATTAAACGCGGGTAGTTAAATCGCGGTCAAGCTTAATCAGCTTCTTCAAGTAGCGTTTTCCTCTATATTGCTCAACAGGCTGCCTTGCTGAGATCTTGAGGACCACTGGTCCTTTGGGATGGAGAGTTGAGTGGTGTCAACAGCTCGCCACCGCTACGCACTATTAAAATTACCTTTCCTTAAATGCAAACACCAACGCTTAACTCCCGCCGTTTAACTGCCTTCCGTGAGGATGACTTCCTTCCCCCTCCCAACACCGACTATCAGAATGCCTCAATGGATGATATACATTATTTGTTTAACGTACCGTGATCTTTCTTTCGCCCCCCGAGAGTCCTCTTGCTCTGCTACTCTGTGAAATGAAAGGCGATAACCAGTTTTAATGAAAAAAAAGATAATCTGACAAAAAAATCATATGTTAACAGACCTTGCAAAGTAATCTTTTTTAAATTGTCAACACAGAACTAGCTGGATGACTGACGCTGCGCAACTCGCGGTGGGGATCCTTCTGTAAACAATCTCGTGATTTCGGCACATAAACGAGCCATGCACAAACGTCAAAAAATGTGCTTCTCGGCAAATCCGAAAAGGGGCATGCAAGTAAATCAAGGCCACTTCATTGTTAAGCATTACAACTGTGATGTAACCCTCGAGGATAAAAGCGAATGGGATACATTTATGTTCCGAACTGTAAAACAACTCATAACTAGAGGAAAATTTTGTTTCGGTTTTTAAAACGTCCTTGATTTAACTAAAAATTGATGCCTTTAAGTTAGCAATAAATTAGGCACTTAGTAAGGTGCGGCATAAAAATCAACCATTCTGTATTAAGTGCGCCCAGTTACATTTAAAGTTTAAGTTATAAGCAGAATATAATTCATGAAGCAGTATCCGATTTATATTAAAAATTAAAGAAATAAAAAATAGAAGTCCATAGAATATATCATAAGAGAACAAAAGTCATATCAAGCAATTTGTTATTTTTTAGCGGCAGAAAAGATTTTTCATCATTTAAAAATAGATATAAAGTATGGTTTATCTGCGAGTTAGTGGATGAACTCATCAAATGAATGTTCCTACCTCGGTTTAATTAAAAAGTGCAAGAGTAGGTGCATTGTTTCCAATCCGGCTTTTGAAGAGAATTACAGATTCAGCTCACAAAACTCAAAGCTTATGTTGCCACATGAAACTAAAGTTTAACCAGAAGAGGACAGATCATGTCAAAGAGCAGCGAGAAATAGTTTTACTGAAAAACAGTATTGAAGCTTTGTTTTTTGAGTCAAGTAATAATTAGTCAAGTGGTCCTTTGATCATCAAATTGTTAAGTATATCAGTATCTGTTCATTGTGCAAGAATATGTCTTTATGGATTTCAACGGATCCCGATTGGATTACTAAACTAAAACAGGTGATAGTAAAAACTTCCTTTCAATATTAATCGTAGCTAAGGCAAAAAAATGATAAATAACCAAGAATGATAGATGGATAGATGTAGCGAATAGAGTAACTTGCAAATGAATATACTCGATCCAGTTTTTTTGCCAATACCATTCGGTGGTTACAGCGTGATTTCCTCGTGATAATACTACTTAATATGAAACTCGAGCTAAATGTTCACTGTGGTTCAGAAATACAGCATTGCGAAGTTAAATCTGTTCCTACTCAACGACAAATAGTATCGACGGGTTTTATTTAGGTCATGCGGCATAGATTAGAATCATAGACATTCGCATGAGGGTTTTTTTATTCCTGATTTATAGAATATAAAAAGTAAGATAAGGCCGAGTCTGACGCAAAACTGTATGTCCACCTCAATAATGCTTCACTTATCTCTATGTAATTAACATTGATGCTGAACAGGCGAAGGTAATAGCCAACTTCTTTTTCCTTTCATTATTTCGTTTAAAATTAATTTTTCTTGCAGCTGAGACCACCTGTATTTCATGCTGCTTACTGTTATTGAAAGCAGAATACTTTTCAGGCACAACCGGTGTCCTCTTCTTCATTTAGCTACAGTGCAACATATAATGTAATCACATCATACTTGACAGACCTAAGTCACACGTCATTCGATCAACTTTGTCTAACAGCATTCCTGTATTCGCTTTTGAAGAGAAACGTACGTTTACATTTCAAGAGAATCCTAGTATCTGGTACTAAACAAGTTTTAATTTAAAAAAATAAAATTATCGATAGCTTTTATACTACGAAGGCTATTCCATGATGAGGTACAATTGAAATAGTCTATTTAAACCTTGAACTAGAGCAAGCCCAAGAATTTGCCTACGAGTACTTCATTATTAAGTTAAGAATAGGGCATTTCATAAACTGAGGTAATTCTGAGAGGAACTACCATGACACAGTTTACTTATTTTGAAATAGCACCCTCGTTTTTTGCACTTGAGAACAATCTTTGCTACAGCTCTAAAAAAAGGTTGCTCATCCGTCGCGGGTGTAGGACGGTGTAAGCATCTAATGATCGCGGCGATGTGGGCACACCATCCCATCATCGATGGATTATGTCCGCAGAGTCGATACCGGGGCGCGGAAATTGATAGGAAAACCACAGTCATCTAATCACGTCTAAGTCGTTGATCTCATTTCTGTACAACCACTCGACGCAGCCGTGGCGAAGGAGGCAAGCACGAGCAAAGAAATAAAATGGCCTGAGAAAGTGCAGGGAAAGGGAAACATTTTCGGCAGACTCGTATTACACCATGCGCTATTCAATTTTTTCCCATCACACACCAGCCACGGCCGCCCCACTCGTTCACCCCGGAACAAGGAAAGTAAAAAAAAGACGTTACTATTTCTTTCTGCAAAGAGCCGAGAAGGCAAACAACAACTGGCCAAAGGAAATGACACTCAACGAAGGCAAGACCACTGCGAGTGAATGAGAAAGAGAGAGAGAAACGAGAAAAAGGTCAGTCACCCTTGAATTTATCACGATTAAGAAAACACGTCAAACATCCACATGCTCACACGACACACATCCACATGCGAGAGACGGTTCTAAAAAAGGAAAGACAAAATGAATGCAATGAGTAGAAAAAACACCGAAGAGCACACGAGCGAGAACATCTTGGCGGAGGAAGTGGGTCACAGCAATCCAAAGAGAAGCATCGAGGCATGAGAAAGCGTTTCTTTCACCGACTTCTTACCTTTCTCGGTGGTGGCTGCATGACGGCGCCGTGGGCGAAGGGATCCCTTCTTCAGCTAACGGAGTAACAAAACGATAACAAAACAACACAAGCGTCTCCGTCTTCGCTCAGGGGACGTTTGTGGAACCCCCGAGCGCGCGTTTTCGAGCGGGGTTTACTACACCACCCGCCGCTACTGATCTTCCTCAAAAATTCTCCTCGAGGCGAGCGCGGAGGTCAAAAATCCCGTGCGGCGATACCAAACCCCTTTTCCCCTAATTCTCCCACCACCACCAACCAAACCAGCCACCACTAGGGTTGTCACACCCCCACCCCTCCCGTCCACTGCGGGACCCCCCTCCCGCCTCCTCGGGAATCAAAGACGGCACATAACACACCGAGAATCGCACACCTTTCCTCCTCCGGAATACCCTCCTTATTCGACTTGCGTTCTCCGCTTCAACAGGACGGGCATGTTCCCTCGCCGCTCTCTTTCTCTCACGACGGGAGACTTAGACCGCGGAGTCCCACTTCTTTCCTCTTCCGTATCGGACGTCAATAGACGATAGTTACGCGAGATTGGACCCAAACGCTTGTCCTTTCCCGAGGATCACATGGTTCCAGTCCACATATCCGTGCGCGGGGGCGGAGTACTTCCGCGGCACATGACCCTAAGACGACAGGAACACTTTCCTGCCTCACTTCGAACACCCCGGCCTCAACCGCTTCCGCCGCGAAATCACACGACCGGGACGGAGAGATGAAGAGAGTCCCCTTATTTTTTAACAGGGGAGGGGGAAAAAGGACACAAAAGGGTGTGTGTGAGAGAGACGTATAATATCCTGTCGCCTACGCGGGGTGGCGGTGGCGACTACCGTCGAAGTGTCCTTCTCCGGCCCCGAACGCGCAAGGCCCTATCCACACACGCGCGAAGACAGCAGCACCACAGCGGGGAGACGGACAAACCCCCGAAACGAGTCGATTCCCCTCCCGACGACCGCCCCGGCACGCTGTCCGCTCCCTCTGCCGTATGCAGCCATATTGATTCCGGGGGAGGCTACATCTATCCCCCCTCCCCTCCAGAGTTATGGAGGGGAGGACTTGAGGGGTTCTAAGTAAAAGGAGGGGGTCGGAGCGCCACCTCGCTCCCTCTATTCCACTACACGTCCTTGTGTGGCCCCCGTCCCTTCCACCCCTTCGCACGTCTTGAATCAGTACACCCATTTTAAATCTACCCTGACTGACTCCATTCTTTCTAGGTTTGACCGAGACCAACGTTTGCTTCGCGGAGGGGCGACCGTGAAGAGCCCACGCCCAATCAAAACACTTCCAAGCACCCCGCCCCCTTCGCCTCACGGCAGATTAGTCGTGTTTTTCTACACAACACTGGCTTACGCACGGCAAGGCTCGACCACAACACGTCCAAAGGTTGAATGCGGTTGGAGTAACTACCTACGCTCTCTCTCTGGAATACCGAAGTGAGATTGCTAAATTTCCACCCTCTACACAAATGCTCTTTTATGACCTGGATGGCAGATTTCGACCAATGACACTGGAATTTGAAGGTGGTCTGTCATTCATTACGTCACAAGAGGGAAATAGCACAAGCTATCTAAAAAAAACTGAGAAATTCAGGGTTACACTAGTTTTCATGAAACGTTTAGAAGGTATCCTTCCACAGCAGACACCCAACATGCATAAGAAACCACTCGCACAAATGCAAGAGCCGCGTACCAAAGAAAATGAATATCCCAAAAAGCTGTTCAGTTGGGCTTGAACGAAAGGAATTTGAGTTTCCAGTAGGAGAGAAAAAAATCTCGACGCATATAATCGCATTTTAAGCGATGAACTTAAATTTTTATTCATCAAATAATTCTGCACCCATTCGGGAGTGGCTAAGGCCGCTGACCCCCTCCAGGCAAGACTCGACCGAGTACAAGGGGGACCTCTGTCTTCTGACGGGAGGAGGGGACGGAATGACTACTGTTTCGGGGTTCCAACGGGCTACCTCGTGCGGCCCGTCCGCGCGAGGGCGGCTGCTGGCCACACGTAACAACACCACGTGGTGCTGGTGGTGCCACTGCCGCCTGCTGCGCTCGCCCGAATCGATTTTTCACCCGAACCGCGGCGACGCATCCACCCCCTGGCGACGCATCGCTCAACTACTCCCTCCGAGCCCAACAATCAATCCCTCCCTCCCGAAAAGCGGACCCCGATCAATCTTCTTCCCTGTTCTCAGCGTGCTCTGTGGGGTACGACAGGCTTCCCAATTGAAGGGGCCATCGGCACAAAACAAAGAAAAGGAATAAAACTACCGCTCAGCTTCGTCAATTACATGCTTCATTAGCGAAATGTTTAGTATTGATTATCTTATCAATAGGGACTAATGTGGAGGATTAGGTACATCACACATACTGAATGCAGATAACAAAAAGAGTTCTTGAAACCCTTGGCCGAAATACTAGTTACTAATTAAATCCATGGTTGTTTTTAACTTAAATCACATGAGTATTTAGTTTCTTGTAAATAAATTGCACCCAATTTTGGGCAAAATACGCTGGGGGCTCTAACCAAGAGCCAAGGCCTTCTCCTTAAATCAAGAGTAGTGTTTCAATTCAAAACAATCGTGTTTATTTATAAAATTTATTATCAGAAATAAAATTATCAAAGGAACACCAAAGAAAAAACCTTGTATTTATAGACAATTATATAAAAATTAAAAGCTTATGAAAAAGCTATTCAACAAAGTCATGTGTTGATAAATAAAAAAACATTTAGCTCAGGACTACTACTAATTCTCTCAAAACTCATATCACTAAAACAATTTTCTACTTAGTATTAAATTGCCATAGAAGATATTTCTATGCTCATGTCCTTCGGCAATTGGCACTAAAATGGCATGGCGCACTGTATCAATAAATATACTTTAGCTATGCATCACAACAAATAATTTACTCTGCAATTTGAATTGGTGGTAACATTCTTCTATATGATATAAGGAACAATACTCTCAGTAAAACATAGTTCAACTTGGAAGTTAAATAATGAACACTCACTTCTCATTCTAGAAAAAAGATTTGTATTTCACGATGCGGCTATGTGCACATTAAACACCTTATCTTACAAGACCAGCTTCACTTGTACATTATTTACATGGTATAATTAGAAAGGAAGTTTTAAAAAATGTCTGTACAGAACAAATTGATGTTTGTACAATGTGTGTCGATGATAGATGAAAACAAAGAAACATTTCTAAAGCACGGAAACAAGGGAAGGAAAAAGGAGGCTAATGTATTTATATATATATTTATATATTTATATTTTTTCACTGATAGAGGGAACACAGGGTTATCTTTACGATGCAAAAATGTTTAAACACCAGAAAACGCACTTGCATTCACTGAAGTGCACACAGAGATAGACTAATGAAGTATAGCTTCTCAATAAAAACTTGCAGGGTGATCTTTAAACAATCCCAGAGCAAACGCAGCCAACCTAGAACACTTTCAACAGCTGCATATCAAGTTGACTTGTGCTAACATTTTTATATCTCAAGTCCTGTCTTCCTATTTCATTACAACACATTTTCATATTTAGCTTGTATTAAAAATTCGGACGAGCATAATCCTGCTTTAACTGGCTGATGAGTTTTTTCCTTTACCAAATTTATCATTAAATTATTGGTCTGTCTTTCCGGCCAAAACAATTTGAACTTAAATATCTGAAGTTTTATAACAGGTAAAAAGTTACAACCACACACACACATTCACACCATTGAACCAAGAAATGAACTCTAGAGGAGAATTCCAAAGCTACAATAAAGACGTCTCCTGTACACTTAAATAAAAAGAAAAACATTTTCGTCAAATGCTTTCTCTAAATCACAACAAACCTCACCCTTTGCTTTCCCCTATGTGACTCCACAAGTAAATGGGCACTAAGGTTGAGACATTTTGGCCCTTATAAATACTAAAACAGATTTCTCTCTTTTCGCCTACACCAGCACCCAAGAGACATAACAATTTAACATTATTGCAGTGTGAGGTACGAAATACAATGGTTTTTTCAAATGATCACTGAAATGAAATAGTTTGAAGGTTCAATAAGGTCAAATGAGACATGATTTACAACCAAGAGAGAGTAGACCATATTAAAAAAATTAAGTGCCGAACTCTCACGAAGGACTGATACATACGAGCTGCATTCCACAAAGAACATACGAAGTTAACATGCATTAACTGGACATTATACAACTTCTTTTGACACTGTTTAAGGCTCTTTTGTCAAAGATTTTGCAAACAGGTACAGAGACCAAATAACTAGTTCCTTATTACTTTCTAGTTTAATCAGTTGCAAAATGCAACTCCATTATTAAAAAGAGATCACAACCAATTTTCCGTGAGATTTGCCATCCTTTACAGCTTTTCAATGATAACAAATGACCTATTTTGTGCAAGAGTTAAAAGAAAAGGAAATGAATTATTATGAAAGAATTTCCACTCATAAAAGCTTTATCAACGATGAATGATGCATCCAAATTATATACTCCATAAAAAAGAAACAAAAATATAAACTTACAAAGAGATTATAATATATTCACACACTTTCATTTGTATTCTCAACACTTACATATGTACAAAAATATTGATTCATTAGAGTGTCTTATAATTGACTTTTGTACACTAACTTTTTGCTCTAAATCTAGTTAGTATAATAATAATATGCTGTGCAAATGTACATGATGACCTAAAAATGATTTAAATACTACATCACACACATTGAACCATCACGGTAATCTCTTTTAACACAGGAGACAATGAAAAAGAAATAAAATATTTGGAAGAGATAAAATAACCACTTTTCTTAAAAGACTCTTTAAAAGTTTTATCTTTACTCCCTTTGTACAAGTCCCATAAGATGCTTTGAGCACCATCAAGGGCAAAAGTTTAGATAGGGTGAGTGGAAAAACTCATCTCAACAACATGGCATTAACGTCACAACAACCCCTCACAACTGCAAAGCTCTTGGTTTCCTTCAATCCTTAATAAATTGACAACAACCATTCACATTAGGGGGTATGTCCCCCCATCACCTTACCTCGCAACCCTTTTTCTCCACCGCGACTCTCAAAGAGTTCTCGGCACCGGAGTCCCCAACCCCTAAAACCTCACTAGAACCTGAACTGCCACTACCACTATTACCTTCAGCCTTCATGACATATCCCTCCTCGCACCGTGCCAGTTTCAACCGAATTGGAACCACTTTTGACGTCCGAACCTCAGGTGCCACCACTGGGGCTATTCCACCCGTGGACGGCACTGCTGAAGTAGGTTGGAGGGGTGGCATGGGATTGGCACCACCCTGTGGCATGTGGTCCTTCCCACTGGCACCACCACCACCCCGTGATGATGGCCTCTCTGGCACTGTCCCTGTGGCCCCCTCAGGGGGTGCCACTGGCACCATTATTGGTTCTACCACACGACCACCACTCACTGTCGCTTCCGTGCTGGGTGTCAACACTGAGGAGCGCTTGTTGAACCTGATAATCAGCTTGGTGGGTGCACTCTCCCGCTCGGAATGGACAATCTCCACTGCTGCTGAGGAGGCAGTTGCCTCCATGCTGAGGCTGGTGTCGCTCCCACGACGAGAGTGCTTCTTCTTGCCACCTCCACTCCCGCTGCTGCTCCCACCGCTGCCTCCAATGCCGCCTCCGCCCCCTGGCTTCTTCTTCTCCTCCTCATCAAAATCCGCCATGATCATACGCCGATACTTCATGCTCTCCCGCTTCAGCTCCTCCACCGTGGGCACATGGATGGCTGCAGATGCCGCTGCCGACGAGATGGCTGCATTGGCTGCCACTGCTGACAGCCTCTTCTTTGGTGGTCGACCACGGAAGCGCCTCTCATCCCCACTCCCGCTGCCACTGCCTCCTCCTGTGCTGCTTGATGTCATGATGCCGCCACCTGCCACTGCTATGTCCGTGCCTCCAAATTTGATTTTCAGCTTTGGAGCAACGGCAGCAGCAGGGGAGCCCTTCGGTGGTCTACCTCTGCGACGGCTTGCAGCACTGTCCAAGCTACTCCTTCGTCGGCCCTCCCTCTCACCCTCCTCCCCTGACAGCACAAATGATGGATCCAGATTCCTCAGCTCCCTTGGAACCCCCTGCCCACTCTTCTCCTTGCGGCGCCTCTTCTCCATGTCCACCACGGCCCGGTAGTCCTCTCGTGTTGGAATGCTCGTCATTGATGCCACCGCCTTTGGAATGGTAATGACGGCACGGCTCACGGCAGCAGCTGGCTGCAACACTGAGGATGTCACTGCTGTGGAGCCAGCAACAGAGGCCATGCCACCAGGGCCACCCCCTGGACCAACACCAATTGGTGCTGCCCCACCAACAGCTCCTGCAGCACCTCCATCATCCATGTTCATATCCTGTGTACAGTACTGACGGAGAAGCTCCTTCTTTCTCATTCGCCGCAGGTTGGATGAGGGTGTGACAGACACACCAAGGGACTGGTGGTGATGGTGATGATGGTGCTCAGCACCACCTGGTGTGCCAGGCATGTGAATGACCCCTGCTGACGTCTGTTGCACCTCTTGTGAGGACACCACAGGCACCACAGGTTTAGAGGTGTAATTTGCATCCAGGAACGGGCCCTTGATTTTTACCTTGAGTTGGTTACGTGACTCAGAGAGGCATGAGGTGACCTTCTGTCCACTCATGCTAGGCGAGAGGGATGCCAAATTGGGAGGGATGATCTGCTGAGGTGCCATTGGAGACAGGGGATTGGAGGACGATGGAGGTATGGACAAGGGAGCAGGAGGACCAGCAACACCTGCCGCTATGAGCTCCTTCTCCAAGTCCTCCACAAAGTCTGGAACCTGATTTCCACCGTAGGAGCCCAAGAGATGATTGTGGTACGATGAGCCTGAGGAAGGAGGTGGGGTGACTGATGGGGGAATGGCAGTTGAGGAGGAGGAGGTAGAAGATGGTGGTGTGGGTGGGGGTGGCGGAGGCTCAAAGGTGGGCACAGCTGGGACGCTGTATGTCCGCATGTCCACAGGACCAGGGAGGACAGGCTGTGGGAACTGTGATAGCCTGGGCTGTGTCTGGGGTGTCGTCAGGGATTGCGGGGGAGGCACTGGAGGTGGTGGGGGAGGAAGGAATGATGTCTCACTGCCCTCCGAGATTCCAATTTCGTCATCGTCATCCTCATCCATGCTCCCGCCACCACCCAAGTCTCGGGGGGTGGCCGAGGGAGGTGTTTGACCCCTGTAGGACCTGGGTGATTCATCCCTCAGTCTTGCCTCAGCCATTGCTCTCGCAATATCTGATGATTTCCGCCTCTCTCTCATGGCTCTAAGGTTTTCAAGGTCTTCCTCCTCCTCAGCATCTTCAACATCAAAGTCATACACTGTTCCAGCAAGTTTAGACCTTATTGTCCCTGGGCCATCATCCAGGCCAATGTTCCACTGATTACGTTTATTACCCCTTCCACCTGAACCACTATGATCCTTAGCCCCTCTGCGGCCTCCTCGACCACCTCTGCCTCCCCTTCTGCCTCGACCAGAGGGCTTCGGTGGAGGGGAAACTGTAGGCACTTGAGCAGGTATGACTTGTGCCTTGCTCCTCGGGGAAGCCCTGGTGCCTTTGGCAGGAGATCTCCTTGGAGTCCGACCACTGTGATTGAAAGTCTTTGGTGTGGCTGGAGGTAAGGGCTCGCAGATTGGGGGTGGGAAGGCTGGAGACTGCGGTGGTGGGGGGGATGACAGCTGGGCAAATGGCTGCTGTGAGATGGTGGACTGAACAGGGGGCGTGGACTGGGGTTGGGGAGGGGGTGGCGGTGGAGGCGGAGGAGGGGGAGGTGGGGGTAGAGTCGGTTGGGGGCTCGGAGATGGGGACACCATTGCAGTGGTAAGGGCCATGTTATGAGAGGAGGACGTAAAGGCAGCACCACAGGGGGTGGGTGTTGATTCTTCCCCCTTTGATTGGAGCGAAGATGTTGGGTATCTGAGTGAGAAGGGTGGTGGCAACAGGAATGACTCGGATGTGGCCACTGAGGTGGGAATATTAACATCCATGGGAGGAAATATGGACACATTGGTTTGGGAGAAGGGCTGATCACAAGTGGTGGCTGTCCGATGATCATACTGCGGAGGGGACAGGGGTCGCGAAGGGTGGTTGCCACCCAGTGACCCACCCGAGTAAAGCTGTCCATTGGATGCTCCAGACACAACCGAGTTCACATCACCTGGCAAGATTGGCAACTCCCTCATTCGATCAGGCATCGTCTGCAGTCTTGTCGGGAAGTTGTTGTGGTGCTGCTGCTGGAGCATTTGGTCGTGATGATGCTGTGGGAGGTGGCTGTGGCTGGTGGGGATCGACTGGTCCAGGAGCTCACCATGTGGAATAATGGTTCTATCCTCCTCATCATCATCCAATCTACCATTGTCCCCGGCTGATGAGTTGGAAGAGGAGGCAGTGGATGATGAAGAGGCACACGATGATGATGATGACCGGCGAACCGGCAACACTTCACTGTCGGCCCACTTGGCAGCTTGAGCAACACGGGTAAATATGCAGTCCGAGGAAAGAGAGGTGGGTGCCAGTGGGGCCAGGGTGGAGTTTGAGTGATTGGTGTCTGAGGAAGGGATGCTAGGAGGGAGAGGGGTACAACTGTCCCCTGGTGGGACCCACCTCTCATCAGAATGTTCTGCCTCGTTACCATGCATCTTTTCGGTGCCAGGCATTGGCACAGAGTCCATTAACACACAGGCCTCATAACCCACCTTCTCAGGTTCTGGTTCCAAGTCTACCCCCACTCCACTATTGTTTGGGCATTCAGCCTTTTCAACTCCTAAAGAAACACTTCCCAAGTCACTCAATGCATCATAGTTTTCAGACGCCGCAATAACACCAACATGCAACGAAATGTTTTGGCATTCTGAATCCAATGATGTCGAAGACCTGATTCCTGATGCCTGCACAATTGAGGCTTGGTTCACAGGTTGGGGTATTATGGCACATGATGATGGCGAGGATGAGATGGGGAAGGTGTTCGGAGCAAATGTCTGAATAGATGGGGTGGTATGAGACGATACAGTGAGGGTAGGTGAGGTGAATGATGATGTTGTGAGAGGAGTGGAGACAAGTGGCTGAGACTGCATGGAAGTCATTGAGTATGCAGGTGAGAGGGCACAGCTTGTTGGGGGTACAGGAGAATGCCCAGAGACTACACCTGACTGCATTATGCCTGGGGAGGAAAGGGTGTGAGGTAGACTGGCAGTTGTGGGTATTGGAGGGAGCAGCATGGACACTGATGACACTGCAGTGGTTGTGGTTGTGTTGATGGCCATAGGATGAGGGGACGTATGTGCTGGTATGTCTTGGATGGGCTGTTGTGTGGGTGTGGATGTTCCACTCGCTGGGATTGGTGAGACAGTTGGTGGCTGCACAATCGAAGCAGAAACTATAGGATTAATGGGCATTTGGGGAATGGATGGTGCAGTATTTGGCATCATCGGAATTTGGGGCTGCAGTTCCTCTGGGTCTGGCACAAATTCTGGCTCCATGATGCTTTCTCCCCCATTTTCTGATGGACCTTCTTCATCCCCATCCTCACCATCTGTCCCTGCACCAGCTGAAGAGGATGGGCCTGTGGTTGTCTTCTTTGCGTATTCCAGTCTCAGCTTCTCCACCAAGTTCAGTGTCTCACGAGCACTCTCTTCCTTTGTGTCTTCCCGGAATAGGAAGTCAGGGACAGCTGTGAATGAAAACTGGAGAGAAGGAAGGGAAGGTGGAGGGAGGGGTGTGGCATGCTGTGATTGCACATGACTTCCCAGGTCTCCGCCACTGGAAGCAGCATTTACAGTGCCCTCTTCTATACTACGGCGTGGCTGCATAGAGAGGCGGTGGTGACGATGCTGACCAAAGCCTCCTTCAGAGGTAGCTGTCTCGTCAACAGCCAGCACATCATTTTCAAAGTCATCAAACAGCAGATCATCACGGTGAGGAGGAGAGAAGATGGATGTGGATGATGGAAGTGGTGGTTGGCTGCTGAAGGCACCTGTGCCACCACTCCTGTGGGCCTGGTGGTGAGGCAATGCAGGAGTAGGAACATTGGAATGGGGGGGACAGGGAGAGACAATATGGGAGGCAGCCATTGCATTTCCAGTTCTACTGAGTGCATCTGATTGGTTGTGAAATTGGTGGAAATTGTGCATGGGATGCATGAGGTTCTGCTGTAATCTGCGTGCAATCTCTTCCTCTGTCTCAAACATGACAGACTGCTGAGATACAGGCAGTAAGGGACTTGAAACCATTGGTCCTTGGTTGGGGTCCATACACATCTGTTGATTGGAATGAAGGTTAGACCCAGATTGCTGCATTTGTTTTTCAGCATCAGCTGTAATATCCTGAGCAAGCTCTGCAACCTCTTTCATCATGGCAACGTTTCCTGAATCATCCTTTATAGATTCTGAATAAGGAGGAAGTGTGTTCTGGTTATCACAAGACTTATTGGATTGCATCAGTACTTTTACCTCTTCTAAATCACTGGAATCTTCAAGATGCTTTACCTCTCCGATTAGTTTCACATCATCATCAGAGACAAGGACCCCCTTAGTATCAATGTCATTAATTGGAATAATTTCACTAACTATTGCTAGAGTTTCTTCCGTTTCCTTGTTATCAGACTTAACCTTTATACTGTCATCCACCTCCTGACTAGCACCAATATGCGCATCAATAACTTCTTTATCATTAAGACTAGAAGGAGTTATTTCTTTAATATCCTCTTCCACTAAATTTCTATTTTCAATTATACTCTGATTTATATCAGTCTCAAGAGCAGCATTTACATCCCCTATGTCAGGTAACTTTGGATGCTCATTCACTTGGAGTTCTTCTACTTTAGGCTCTAAAGTCACACTTTCAACAGGTTCCTGAACTAGCTCCGTCAAAGTGACCTTAGCTGTAGAAACCTTTCCAGCAGACCTTCCCTTTCGTGGAGATACAATCGGTGCTTTAACAGGTACAGCAGCTTCAGCAGATGTGGTTTGGTTGCGCCTGTTAGAAACCCTTGTTTTATTAGGTGAAGGTATATTATTTCCACCATCAATTTGATTTTTAAAGAGTTGATCTTCAACCAATTTTTCTGCCAAACGCTCCAGTGATGTTCGTTGGCCTCTTCTGGTCACTGCTTTTTCAGGTTTGGTTTCAGCTTCCTCGATAATGGATACATCATCAGCCTCACCTTTGCCAATACTTGGTGTTGGAAGTTTTTCCTCCACCGTAAGAGTTGGAGGAATAGCAAGGATTTCACTCTTCACAGCAGTCTCCCTCACCTCCTCAGCCTCCTTGTCAGGAGGTTTTACGACCATGGCATCAGCCGTAACGGTATTTTGTGCACTCGTCTCGGGCGTTTTGCCACGGGCTCTGAACCTTCTTCCTGGTTCTTTTGGAGCTTCTGGGGAGGATTCGGCGGAGGATTCTGAGGAGGACTCTGAGGACGAAGATGACGAGGAGGAGGACGAGGCCGACGAGGAGGAAGAAGATGATGACGACCCGGACGAGCTGGGGAGAATGTTTGAACTACTTGTGGGGACATCTTTGGAGGTGGTGCTGGTTTCCCCAGACTGCTGCTCCCCACCCTCTGAAGGCAGGGGCAGAATTTTCTTGACCCCAATCTCTTTGCTCTCCACACTCCCCGCCTCCGATTTTCCCTTCCCGGTGGGGGAGGCAATGCTCGGTTTTCCATCGTGGGTGCTGTCAGACCTTCGCCGCCGCTCCGCAGCTCTCGTAGGACGCGGCTTTGAGGGCTCTCTTGCAGCACTGCCCCCACTACCTCCTCTGCTGGACACAGGAGTATTTCCTGATCTGATGTCAACATCTCCGACCCTATCACGTGGGCCCTTCCTGTTCTTACGGGTACTGGACCCTTCATCATCTTCAGGGGAGAACTGCTCTCGTGGTCCAGATCTATCTGCATCTGAGTTACTGGGCGGCCGAAATCCAAGTTCAGGCCGCCTGTCGGAAGTTTTAAGCTTCTTGTCAGGCGTCCCTCCCTTGAACTTGGGCCGACTTTCTCTCTCTTTGCCAAAGAGGTCATCCACATTTCTTTTGTCTGACCTGATTTTCTCCTCTCGGCAGTCCTTCCCTTTTCCATCCCCAAGCTTTTTCTCAGGGGTTGAGACAGCTTTCTTTTTGGAAGTTTCGGCAAGGTCAGACCTGAGTCCCTTGTCAAGAAAGGGCCAGTTGCCCTTGCGTCCACATTCCTCCTCAGCTTTGGCAGTGACTCCTGAATTCTCTCCCTCCACCACTTTACGGACACTTCTTCGCCTCTCCATATTTTCCTTTATATCTTCAGCACCATTTTCAATTCCTTTCTTTCCATCCTTCCGCACCTTCCTCTTTCGTTTGGTGTCACTTGCCTCATCTTCTCCATCATCCTCATATTCATTTTCACTTTCTCCAGATGACAAGTTGAAGTCACCTTCCTTTTTGATTTGTGTTGAAGATTTCTGCTTGTTGCGAGCTTTCACAGACTTGTTCTTTGAAAGCTTAGATGGTTCCAAAGGAGCAGGGGCAGGGACAATACCTTCCTTTTCAGGTTCACCTTCAGTGGCATTTAGTGCAGTGGGCTTAGTTACGAGACCACCTTTAATATTCTCAGCAGCTTTCTTAGCAGCCTGCCTCTGAGGAACATAGGCTAAAATTTCATGGGGATCTACCTCTTTTTCAAATTCAAAGGAATCCTTCGATGATGAATCCTTATTAGAGACAGCGACAGAATCTTTGGCCTTGGATGAATTTGACAGTACCTTCGGTCGATGTGACTTCCTCCCTACTTTGACATCATCCACATCATCAGTAAAATCAAATATATCCTTGCTGCTTGTCTTACCCTTTTGGCCCACTTGGTTGGTGACACGCCCAAGTTTGGACTTGGTTGATTTGACTGCCGGTTCCCTAACTTCAGTATTTTCTTCCTCACCTTCTTTATCAAAATCATAGATATCTTTGGCCCCCTTTGAAGATGCATCCTTTCCAGAAGCAGATGAGAGAGATGATTTTCCATGAGTTTTGAGCTTGGAAGTATTTGTTTTCCATGACTTGGCATTAGCATCCACATCCATGTCAACATTTTCATCATTTGAATCCTTATCAAATTCATAAACATCTCTGACTTTATTAGATGACATCTGTTTCCCTCGGTGAGAACTTTTTCTGTCTGCTGGATGGCTGGACTTTCTAGAAGCATCAGTGGAACTTGTCGCATTACCAATACGTTTAGTAATGTCTGTCCCTAGATCTGATTTCTTCACCGCAGTCTCATTGTTGACAGATTTCTTTCCTGGTGGTAACAATTCTGCTGCTTGAGTCCCTCCCTTTTTGCTGCCAACAGGCACTGTCATCTCTGAAGCTGATGGAGCTTCTTCAGAAGCATTTGAATCCTTCATACTTCGTCCATGACCAAACCTCATACTTTCAGTCGCTTTCTTAGCTGCCTGTCTTTGGGGAACAATAAGATCTGTGGGTGGCGTAGATGTGTCTTTCCCCTTCTTGTTCCCTGTGACCCCAATTTTCTCCTTACTGAAGTCATTCTTACCCAGTACTTCCTTCTTCTTTTTCTTTTTGGGCAGAGTAACATTCTTTCTCTTGGATGGTTGTTTACCGGAAGTATCAGTCAATTTCTCTTCTGGTTCAACCTCTGACTTAGATTTGACTGATTTGTCACCACCAGTAAATTCCTTCACAGCAGCCTTGGTTCTCATTAGTACACCTGACTTAGATGCTCCAGACGATGATGATCCGGCTGCAGAAGACGATGACTCAGAAGATGATGAAGTAGAAGATTCAGATGATGAGTCTGCAGATGAAGAAGCGATTGATGATAACGACGGAGCGGGAGAGGGCTTTCGAGGTGAAGGCTTGCGTGGCTCTGGGGCTTCTGAGTCTGAGTCAGAATATATAGCTGCTTTCACTTTGGTCACTGTCTTCTCAGAGGAAATAGCAGGAATGGCAGCCTTCACGGAATTTCTTCCTGGTTTTGAGCTAACAGCCCCAGGAGGTATTAAATCATCACTATCTGAGGCCGTCCTATCATCACTCATTTCCTTTTCCATTTGTATTAATGTCCTACTTCGTCCAGGCACCTTTCTCACACGCCTCTTATTCGTTGCTGCACCAACCATCTCCTCCTCCTCACTACTAGCCATGGCAGCAACAGCTGCTGGCTTAGATTTTGTCCTATTGACTGAGGAAACATTCTTTTTGACAGGGGCAACACTTTTCTTTTGAGTCACTTCCTTCTCATCCTCAGTCATACTACTCTCACCTGCTGATGTGTCCTTCCTACCTCTAACCAATGCACTGCGTTCTGCCTCACTACCACTGGACATACTGTACAAACTATTGCGACGGCGAGATGAAGCACCATTGAAGTAAGTTCTTTTATATGGGTTCTCTGACAATGCTGGTGATGCAGGGCCAGTGGAGGATAGGGAGGTGGAGGTCCTTGAAGGTTTCACAGGAGGGGTCAAAACAAGGCCATTAGGGCCTTGGCGTGCAGAAATGTCTTTTCTTTTGCGCTTCTCACCAGCAGACATGAATGACAGTACTTCTGTGATATTCTCTCTGCCATCTTTTGACTCTCGCTTCCTCCCAGCAATACGAATGAGGGCTGCTTCAAACTCAGCTTCTGTGGCTGGACCATTAAGCACTGACCCATGAGAATACAGCTGGTCATATAGCGAAGGCCCATGATTAGCTGCTAGGATGGCTTCTGTTTCTGCTATGGTCAAGGAAACTCCCTCATGTGAAGACAAAACAGCTACTTGTTTGTGAAAAGTTTGTTCCCTCATACGGAAGAAAGAACGGGACAACTTTTCTCTCCGACTCACCATATAACACAAATTGCGTACCTGCCACAAGTAAATTGGTAAAATTAACATCTGAACATTCCAAAAGGTAATTAAAATATGAAAAAATATAGCACATCTTCACCCTTAAAATGCACCGACAATCACAAAAATGAATGACAAAAATAAAATTAATCTTACCCTTTCAAGGTCTTGCCGCAATTGCACAAACATTCTCATCTTCTCCATGTCAGCTTGTTCTTGCTTTCTAGAGAGAATATCACCCTCCTCCGTCCTAGGAGCCAACAATGGTTTGTTGGATGCAGCCTGCAACGGAAAAATATTGACTTTATCCCATGCAAGAGAGGGCAGGCAAGCCAAAATTATGAGACACGTGCTACCTATACAACAGTAGAATAAGATACAAACTGGCAGCACACTATATATGTAGTTGTTGCAAAATGAGAAATTCATAAGATTAAGTTTACCTATGTGCAATATCGAGAGTAACAAAAAAGGTCAAAGAATAATTTAGCAACTTGTAATTCATTGAATACAAGTTTTTTCAATGACAGAACTCAGTAGGAGTAGTAGCAGAAGAGTTTTAGGGACGTTCAAGACCGCAAAATAGGTACAGTACCACTGATAACTGCACCTTCTGTAATCATCCTTTAGCGTGTAGGGAAAGTGAACATTTTTTTCTCTGAACATGGCCCTAAGCAGCAGGACGAAACTTTCCATTTAGAGAAGATTACAAAGATAGACCCTGCTTTATGATGGGTTCACTCTACAATCTGCATACCCCAGCATGCAGAGCGTAAGGTATGTAGGTCCTGATTTTGTGCAGACTACTTAAAAGTTTTGCCAAACTTTTTCAACCATAATTTTTTATGCATTCAGCATTCCAATCTATACTTATTTATGGACAGTATTTCTTATCATTGCAATATTTGCTAGTCAAGCCCGTTTATAACGAAGTTGAGGGGGCCGAATATTTACTTCGTAATAACCAAACTTCGTTATATGCGGACCAGTTTTTTCCAGCATCTCTTTGATGGGGAATAGCTTACTTTGTTATAGCCAGGACTTCGTTATAAACGAGTTTGATATAAGTGGGCTTGACTGTGTTTAATTTTATGTGAAATTATGAGCTGTTTGTACTATTAGAGCAATTGTAGTGATGATTAGCACAACCGCAAATCAGCTACAACAAAAGAATGCAATATTTCTCACAAAGTTAGGATCACATATATGATAATTAAGATTAAGGCTTGCATTAGTCATTATAGAGACATCATTTGTGTCACGAACTTGGATAAATATGAGCACTTCCACCAAAGCATAACTTATATTAGAGCACATTACCTACAAACAAAGTGATATAATTTTTCAATGGATACAGCTGTAGTGAGATAGTAAACACAACAGTGAAATGAGTTGAATACTATTGTAAAATTTGTCAGTGAATCATAGGGATATAATGTAATGGCTTATTAAATATGCATAAAAATTCATGCATCTTAAGACTTCGTACTGAGATATAAAGAGAATCTATGTCACATTGTCATCTGGGCCTCTTAGCTGAAAATTGGTTGACTCTTCGACCAACCACTACATAAAATAGTTTTTCCTGCATCTAAGGAGGAGCATTTCTGTAAAATAACCTAAGATTCATCACATCTTGGGTCTTATTATTAAAAACTCAAAATTAAAAAAGCAGTACCTAGGGGTCTACATGATACTCACAGGCTAAAACTGGCAAAGCAAATTTGGGAGTGATTATTTCACCTAAATATTAATAAGCCATAAAATTCAAGATACAGAACAGCCCTATTAAGAAGTTTTTCTGGGGTCAGAGGGTTTAGAACTTCTTGTGAGGGAAAACCTATTAAGATGGAAATGTATGCCTAATGGGTATTACTTGGAGACTTAAAAAAATTACTTCTTAAGCAAGAAATTCTTAACAGGGTTCTACTGTAAAAGAATCAGTGATGAAAGGTTAAGTAAAAAAAATACTTCAATAATAAAACCTATCATACAAAATGATATTACCAAGAGTTGTACATTTTGGCAAAATGTTCACCAAAACTTTTATCTAACAACATTAGATTAGAATGAACTCATAATCCTACCTTTCTTTTAAGTTTCCAATAGTTGTAAATGTACGTGATGGCATCAGAGTCCAACCCAAGCTGCTGAGTCAGATGAGCTGAAACATCCTTGGAGGAGACATGCTTATAAAACTCAGCTTCAATTTCTTGCAACCTGTTAGAGCAAGTAATGATGACGGGATACAGCAGTTAGATGGAATAGTCATACATGAATGATACAAGTTAGTCCATGAGAAAAATACAAATGTCACAGAAGTACAGGTACCCCTCGTTAACCACAGGGGTTCTGTTCCAAAAAAAACCCACAGTTAAAAAGACCGCAGTAGGAAAACCACCAAGTACAAGGAAAATCGAGGGGGTGTCATGTTTCACAAAACCGTGTTAAAAATTTGTGTAATTTTATTTTTACTCGAATAGTAATAATCTATATAAAGACAAAAGTAATTCCTTCCACAATTAAGTGCTGATCTCTTGCACAAGAGCAGACAAGTTCGCCGAAAAAACTAAAACGAAGCCCGACAACCTCTCAGAGTTCTTGGATATATAACCACCATATATGTTGAAATTTCAAGCTATATGTTTATGACTTCTTAGAAAATGAATTTCAGAATGACCAAAAGAAGATTATAACATTTTTACACTTACATTCGTACCACTTTTAACACTTGTCCTGAGGAAATACAACTTTTAATTGTATTGATGGTGGACTCATTCACTATGCAGTTAAAAGAGCTATAAAAATTATTAAAGCAAGTTTAGTGGCTACACTGCCAAAAAAATTTTCCAGATTGACAATTTCATGTGACATTAGGTTGGTCAAAACTGAGGTTACCTAAGGGAAATACCCTGCAGTTAAGAAAAGTAGTGCTTAAACTGTGGACCACAGATAACCAAGGACTGTGGTAGACAAACCCATGGTTGAAGGAAACCAGTGTAACTTTATCTGAGTGTTCATAATTTGCAAATTTGATTGTATTTTTCCATTATTCAGAAGGCTTGTTTGGATGACCATCATACAAAACGCATTGCACAGAAAATGAGTCAAAAGAGCATATTGTGACAATGATGAAAATCAGGTGTTTATATTCGAATATTTAAAAATTTAGTTCAAAAATCTATGACTCAAGCAATGTGTATGAAAAAACTACTAAAAGACATGGTACATCAAATTTCCAATAGGCCTACCATTAACATTCCAAGGATAACATTATAATTCAGGAACTGCAGTAACTCATCACAACCACACACAATGTTCATCACTATGTACCTCATTTCTTCATCTTTAATTCACACATCCTCATCCTATTGAATTGTAAAAAATCAAATGTTCCTAATAATTCACATAACAATGTTTAAACTATATAATGAATACCTGATATTAACAACATAAGTTCATTTTTAAAGAATTAAGGCACAAATTCTTCCTTTCACAAATTATAAGAATAATTTTACAGAATAAACAAAATGAGAATATAATAAGGTGACGATGGAAACACGATTCAACAATTGTGATATATATGTTATGCCAGTGCATGTTATGACCTGCTTTACAAATTTAGTGCAATTCTACAAAGTACATTCTGGTAGCTAGCTGAAAATACTTTAACATCAATGGTGAAACTTTTTACATGAACCACACAACTGAAGGAACACAGCGCAAATATATAACAATACCAAAATTAAACTATCAACATTATTACAACCAAATGTAAATGTGTTTAAGGTGAACAAATTTATGAATCAAGGACTACAGACCAGAGAAAATAATCTACAACATCAATGAAATTGTCTTCTCAGATCAACCACTTAGAAGATACCCTTTAAACAATCATCTTTAAATTAGAGGAATCTGAGTGGAATCAACTTACTTGGCAGCCCGAGCCTGATTCTTTTCTTCCGATGTCATGTCTTTTCTCCGCTTTCTACTTGAGTTCTCATCCTCAGAGGAAGCTCCAGCACCAGTGCCTGTCCTATCCTTTTTGCTTGTGACACTGTGCTTCTGGCAATATGACTGGAGTACAAAAGACAGGCAATTATTTAAAATGCCCCTTAATTTATTAGAAATTATTAAGGGGATATATTAGATATTTATTGAGGGAAAAATAAAATTCATCCCTTGTATCAACACTAGAATAAATCATCAATCATTAACTCATATAATTACAATCATACACAAAATGAAAAAGCAGAAGACAAATTTAAGAGAAAGTATAAGCTTGTAAGTAAGTAAATTAAGCAAAGAAAGTAAGCTTACGTAGAAGAAAATATTTACAAAAATAGTTTACACGCACGGTCTCACATGACTCCACATATAACTCACGGATATATATGGATAAAAGGGAAAAAAGTGAAAGTCCAAGTCAAAATAGGCTACATTGAAAAAATAACATTTCTAACCCTTAAAAACCTACTTGAATCAATAACTTCTTCACAGCATACAACAAACATAGAAATCAAGGTTTTCCAGTGTTTACTTTTAATCTGGTTTAATGCCAAGCTATTTCCCAATTTTACTGAGAATATTTAGGTATATTACCAGTATATGGATGACACAAACTCTCATCCCACTTGAGAGCATGTTCTACCCACAACTTCGATATGCTAGAGAAAGCATTGGAAACCTATCATAAATGAGTTAATACTGCACTTAACTTTATTCCAAATTTTTTAACTGGTAAACGAAAACCACCATTATTAGTATGTTTTTCTTCATCAGGCATAACCACCATATTTGGTCCATTAGTGAATTAGAACAAAATAAACTACTTAATTGTGTACTGCTTTTGATAGCAATAGGATGAACCACCATTTCTAAAGGGCAAGTTTCTGAGTCACTTATAAAACCCCTGGGTGATTTTCTTAACCATAATTTTGGGGAAAAATGCTGTCATACACAGTAATTTACTTTCATCGGACATATTTCTGAAATGTCTTCCACAAACGGACCAAGAGCTTTACGGTAAATTTGAACCTAAGTCCATGTGAATCAAGTTAACAGAGCTATAAAGAAAATAAAACTTGGCTAAAAATTGTCTCATAGGCATGCAAATATTTATGGCTGTAATCACAAGAGAAAAACTGCCTATCAAATCACAAGATTTTTTTTCATTTAAGGCAGTTAAAAAAAAGAAACAATCCCATCAAAGAGGAACAATACAACCATTGCACAAATTTAGTGTAGTGGGGATTAGTGAATCAAAGCACTTTTTCAATTAAAACCTTTTCTCTACATGCATTCACACTGGAGCTTGTACAAGTTAATGTATCATGTAACTAGGATTCTAATCATAAAAAAATGCAACACAGTAGACTCATTATTATGAAGTTTAGGGGACAAAAATACAGAGGTTTATAATATCAAACTTCGTATCAACAGTTTTTTTTTCAGAAACAATGCCAAAATTATCTCTTTACCATTTTTCTGGTCACTTCAATCTTTCATGTGTTAAGGCTGCACTGTGACTTCAGATTTGTATGATTAACGATCAAATTAAAGTGCAACCTCTTTAAAACGAGACCTCACGGTGCCCAAGAAAACCCTTGCTATAGAGAAGTATTGTCTAACCAGGGTTGGTGTAAATAATCGCCATGAAACCTATTGTCAACAATTTTTTAGGAATCAGGTGAGTGTGGTGGTGGAAGTATTTCCATCCAGAGAGTCTGAGCACAAATCTCGAAAGAAGGGGAAAGTTTTTACAGTAATTCACATCCCTACTTAATTTACCAATTAACCATTACATCAAAAAGCACGGTACCTGCTCCAAAAAATGCAAAAAAACCTCGACTTGCTGACCATTTTCCCAAATGCACAACTGACGAAGCAACTCTTTTCTAATGCTCATTCCAATTTCAATGTTCATTCCATAATTTTGATTAGTTTCACCAAAAATTTAAACCATAACTGATAAATTAAAATTGTATCGCCTTTATTACTAGCCTTTATGCTTTCCCTTGATTGGTCTTAATTTTTATAATCAGTATATTCACGTTCTTCGTGACATTTCACAGAAGCCATTTGGAATAATGTATCGCATTTGTTTCAGCAGACGAAAAGAGACCGTGGAAGTGGTGGAAGGGATCCTGCCTTAGGAGGGCATTTTCTTTCATCTGATGTAATGTCCACATTGAAAAACAATCTGCTTTACCATATATAACAATTTTATTGAAATAGCAGTTGCATCACAATAAGTTCTTTTTAAACATTTCGTTAGGCCCTCGACGTACTTACATTAATTTTGTTGGGTGTATATGCACAACGGTAGTATGATACAAAGAACTGAAAAAATGGGTCTAATGAAGAACCCTCCTATACCAACAAATGTGTTAAATATTAATTCATATAATTTCTTAATAATGGCAGCAACACATAGAAAGGAATATAGACATATTGAATGTCAATAAACTAAGAGCAATACTCCTTTGGCATCACGTTCATCACATTGCATCAAGCAGTTACAAGTATAGGTAACAAATAATAATTTGCTAACTTCAATAATCTCGTAAATTATAAAATTAACCCACGAAAATGTTCAACATTGATAAATATAGAGTGAAAGAAAATATGAAAACAAATTTAGGAGAGACAATTGAGTACCTTGCCATTTTTCCCTTCTGACACTTAAGTGCTTTGCATTTTTGTGCCATGGTGTCTATCTTGGAAATGCTCTCAACTCACAGACACATGAGTGTGCTCTCGACCACCCAGGAAACAAAAGAAGATCAAATATGTATTTGTAACTGCTAATGCTGCAGTATTTCCACCAATATTAACAATAAATTAATCGGATGGTGATTTATAATGTGTAGTCCATATGTAACACTTCATATTAATTGCATTGCTAACAGATGGCAAGCTATGGCTGAGGTTGGCCACTTTTGGTGTATGTTTGTCAGTGATGGAAACTCTTGCAATGGTGGGGGCCAACACCAAATAGGTATCGTGAAAAAAATGTATTTTTTACATGGCAATCATAGGGTCAATTGATGGTATCCCTGCATTCTCTCGTAATGGCGGGGGTCTTGCAATAGGCCATAATTGTACTACTGCAGTTCCACTGTATGTGGAAAGAAATGTAATCCAACATATCCAAATTAGTGAACACAAAATTACACACTACAGCATTCCCAGTCATAAGTTATCCTTGAAACAAAGTAAAGTTCGGAAATGACACAATTGCAGACACTGTGTTGAAGTGAGAAGCATGACTTTATAAATGTGTAGCCAAATTTTTAGTCAGAAAGAGAAGGCAAAGCTAAGAATACCACATAAAAATGTTTTTTGGTTCATTTTGTTCAAACGATGCATCCATGAAAAGCAATGAGAGGTTTGTGATTTGCAAATGATCAATATATAGCAAAAAGATACTTATGGGAATGATAGATGTGGGAAAAAATGAAATTATCAGTGTGGAACTTCATTCGGGACCAAAACATGTGTGGGAAAACGATTGCAGGAATGATAGATTGAGGCTCCACTGTACAGTAAGTCCTCGACTTCCACGGATCTGAGTTATATTGATCCGGAGTTACACGGATGTTCAGTTAGGCTGGTGTTAAGGTCTGCACAAACCGGCGAGGGATGCGGGAGCGAAAGTCATGTGGGACAAAATCTCTCGGCAGGATACCAATATGTGCAAACTGATGCGAATCCTGCCTGGCGGAACACGGACCAGCCACGAATATAATTCAGTTCGCTGCATGCCACGTTTCCCTTGTCCCACGACTAGTCTAGAGCAAAATTACTGTGAGAAATGTTGACAGAGGAATCGTTGTAGCGGTTAAGAAGTATCCATTACTCAATCTGAAAATCAATGAAAATGATTAGGGCAAATACTTATATATAGGCACGCTTTTGAACATTAATTGCAAATAGTAATTTTTTAAATTAGAAAGTATTGCTTGCTAATATTCCTTTCTCGGTATTCATCTTCTGCCAATGCGATTACGAAGAGAGATTCATCTTTGTCAGATGACACTTCCATAGTCTTAACAATGAATCGGAAGTACTGATGCCCGCACATTCCCTGAAGTCCCGCGAAAGTATCGCTTTGGTCTGAGGGACATTAAGTTCGCTCCCTTGGCGGATTTCACTCCTGCGTCCCACTTTAGCATCCCACACCGGTACGTTCAGACCACAGATGTTCAGGCCATGGACATGCTTGTGTTTCCTCCGTGTTTCTGTTGACAGGACGAAAACTCCGGGTTTGCGGGTCTGCGACTCTGTTGCGGAGGAGGTGAAGCCAAACTGCAAGCGTTCTGAATGCTGTCTAGTCGTTGTAATGAGTTCAGGAAGTGATGAGATATTAATCACACACGCTGTTTCTCGGTATTTGAAGAAGAAGAAACATAGGAAGTAAAGCACTCGCCCGATCAATTTGTGCAGACTATCTGTGGGGCAATTCCATACTTTATTCCAGTCTAACGCAACGTAACTACCAGCGACATGTTTGCCAGTATGGCAGGCGCCACTTGAAACAATGTTGAGCATTCATCGGTATATTTGTCGTGATGCACCTAAAATGCAACATGCAGAGTTTTACAATTGGCCGTTAATCGCAAGCTTACTTACCCCACGCTATTCTATGCATTCCACTTTTGAGCACTGTCGCTGCATATTTGTCGTGGAGGAAACGCCATATGTTTGCGTTTTCAATGAGTTTCTGTTGCTGCGACTGATACACTGGTGACAACCCGCGACTCATTGTCAAGCGCGCAAGAGTTGATGCCAAACTACTGGCATTCGGAACACTCACTCTAGTTAAAGTCATTGCCTAGTCCGATAGGTGATGATTTGATCATGGTGAGGGTGAAAAAGTCTAATGTGATTACCTTTCCGTTTCTTCGATGAAGCCTTCGTAGGCCTCACACAACAGCGCTGAAATTTTAACCTGTGTTTTTACTTTTAAGTCTATAAGTCCGTGGACTTCACATACAATAACGCTTCCTTGCGAGACATCATAAATGAGAGTCAAACATTAGCACACAGCAATAGCAATCAAGACGCATTCACACCAGTAGGTGAGAGAAAACAGACAGGACTTACAAACAGACGATAAGCAGCGATGCATCTGGCAGTCCTCGGTATGAGGAACATACTTTGTACATTGTATTATGTATGTTGGCTATTTGTCCTGTGGTGCCATAAACACAACATGCAGCGCTTTGAAATCTGATGCTGGTCGAAAGCCTGGGCGGCTCCATAAGAATCTATGTGTTTGACCTTTTACTAGCTGAACCACTTATCTGACACAATGACTGAAACCCGAAGAAACCGTAAGTCTGTCACCAGCCTTACATGGCATCAACGTCTTTTTTCGATGTAGTTTGACCATCCGCATAGTTCACTATCTACTCCATAGATGATGTCTGTTGTCCATCACAACAAAAAAAGAACATGTTTTGAGTAATTATACTTACTTCAGATTTAAATATCCAATGAATTAACGTAGAGATGGGACATTTGAATCATCAAATCTTGAAAAAGATGCGAGAAACGAATACTTGAATCTTTGTGCTATTTTCATCATTCGAATCCTAAAATATAAATAAACACCGAAAGCTTTATGTCGCAACTTATAACACATTAGTTTCGACCGAAATAAACATTAATAACAAATATTAGTAAAACAGTACTAGGGTGGCAGAGGAGCACATAGAAGAATAAGAATTTAAGGATCAAAAGTATTTAGCAAACTAAACAACACTTTATTTGAGCCCAGCTTGAGTAAAATGAAAAAAAAAGACAAATATTTGAAAGTACCATATTCCGAAAGTAGTACTACTATTTTTGGTCAAAATCTTCACAATAAGTCTTTGGGGGGACTATATTCAAGCTCAAGGCACCTACTGTCCGTTGTAAAATCCCAATAGTAGTAGTTTTGGATGTTTAATGGGTGCGCCGATGGCTGAGGTCATTTTGCACCACCCACAATCAAATTTATATTGTCCTAAGTTTAATGTTAGTAGGAGTGCATTGCTGATATTTTAAAGCTTACACGAATTAAAAGACTAAATATGTACATAGAGATTTTATTATAAAATTCCTTGCGTGCCCTACCCTTCTCTTTCAGGCATGCTCCAGACAGTTAAGCATGCTTTTATAGTAAAAGATAAATATAAATCGATATCAAATACCAACGAATTCTATCGAGATTTCATAAGTGGATTCATATTAATGAACTCAAGAGCATGATAAAGGTCCAAACGGCGATTTTCGGAACCAAAAGCATGTGGGATGAAAAATAACGGTCTAACAACTTCATCAATAACAAAAATACTAATCTTTGTAGTACGCAACTTTGTATGACTACAGTAAAACCTCTTTATATCGAAACGGAAGGGATCAATTTTTTAGTCATTTTGATAAGTGGAGGTTCATTATAAAGAGGTTTTAGCAAAATGAACACATATTTCCGCCTTATGAAACTTTTTGGTAGTAAAATGTGCTGCTTTCTCTTTGTTCACTATATTTGTATATTTAAATATATGCAATTATGCTTTTTAATAGTTTTAATGTTTATAATAATAAAAACAAGGGTACAAAAACTACTTAAGCACCTTCCGCCGAAAAAATTTGTTATTTCTGTTTGTTTCATTTTTTTTTCAAATTCTTTTGAGATGATATCTTCTATCTTATTTAATAATAGTAGATTTTCACTGCTGCAGTCCTCCATATTTAAAAAAATCTTTCCATCACACCCAAAGCATCCTGCACCTCTTTTTTGGTTGGCTTTGGCATAAAATTCTCACCATCACTCTCTTCTTCTTCCATGTTATGGACTACTACTGGAGATTCCCCACCAGCTTCTTCCTCCATTTCTTTGAACACCTCTCCCTCATTTGTGGCACATGTTAGCAAGACATTGTCAACATTAATAAAGTCGTCAAATGATGACTGAAAATTAATTATTTTGTTTATTTCAAGCCATTCTGTCGGTTCGCCCTCATACAAAATATCTTCCTTACTGCTGTCCCCCATAAATCCAGCCTTTTTATAACATTTTTCAATAACGTCTGACTTCAAACAAGTCCACGAAATACAGAGCCTGTACATGGCCTGAATTATGTTCCACGAACACTTTTTGAAATCATTTTTCTCCTCAACTGTTCGCAAAATGTGTGACACCAGTTGCTGCCTGTAATGCCTCTTCACAATGGAAATTATTCCTTGATCAAGTGGTTGCAATTTGCTGGTGGTGTTTGGAGGAAAATATACTACTTTGACGTGTCATAACACAATCCCCTCAACTTCATGTGCTGTGCACTGATCAATGAAGAGAACTATTTTCCAGTTTCTCACTCCCATCTTTGAGTCCAGCATGGTCAACCACTCACAGAATAAAGATGATGTCATCCAAGAGTTTTGAGTTTTTGTATGAGCAAGGAAGTTTCTTAATATTTTTAAAGCATCTAGGCTTTTTATATTTTCCAATCACAAGAGGCTTCAATTTCTCTGAGCCATCAAAATTAGTACAGAAAAGCATTGTGAATCTTCCTTTGCTTTTTTCGCTCCATGCCATGATTGGCCTCTAACTGCTAAAGTTCTGTCTGGAAGCAAGTTATAAAAAAATCCTGCCTCATCCTCATTAAAAATGTCTCGTGGTTTATACCTGGCTAAAATTGTCTGCAAAGTTTTTTTCCACTCTTCAACCGCTATGTCACTTACAGAGGCTTCTTCCCCACTCATCTTCAAAGTTTTGAGATTCCACCGCACTTTAAACTTTTGAAGCCACCCATTCTATGCATGAAAATTTTCAATGCCCATTTTCACTGATATTTTTCTTGCCTTTTGCGGTAGAATAGGTCCAGAAACAGGAATATTTCTGGCTCTACCTTCCATCAACCAATCAAATGTGTGTCTGTCTAATTGTTCACTTTTCACCGCCCACAATCTTTTATTTATGCATCCTCGATGTACTGCCTCTCCAGTTTCTTTACGTTTCTTTAAATTTTTTTTTAAATAGACGGTAAACTTACACAGAAGTAAGGCGTATTTCACTGACCGATGTCTTAAACTACAAAATTGTGGCTCAAATAACTAACAATGTTGTGTGTGGGGGGACGGTAATGCACCATTGCTACGGATTGGAAGATAATAGAATGGTAGAGCTACAATTCGCGGCGACAATATCCAAAAGTAAAAGACAACTGCCACAAGGCGTAAGCATGAAAAAAATGTGATCATTCTGGTACGGCCGCAATAATATCGAGTGTTCATAGTGAATTAAACTTCACACGAATAGCTCAAAAATGAAACAGAATAGGCTAAATTCTGCTTAACAGATCATTTGAACGCGAAAATATAACAAATCTTCCGATACGGTACATTAGTCGCATCAGATGTTAATCTCGTACGTGGGCACGGGTCTTTCATAGCTCGGCGTTGCGTTGAACGCTAAAATATAACAAATCTTCCGAAACGGTACAATAGTCGCACCAGATGTTAATCTCGTACGTGGGTATGGGCTCTTTCATAGCTCAGCGTTACGTTACCGCGAGCAGTAGGCTTTCATAGCTCCGCGTTGCGGAAACAAACGAAAAGCGATAAGCGTTTCGATATATCAGCCGCAAACTCACTACAATTCTGTACATATCGCATTAGTATTTAATTATAACTGTGTTAAATCATGTCTACATACAGTAAAATAAATATACATGTATTATGAGTCGCCACCAGCATTTTTACAACTCCATCTGCACACTCACTGACCTGGAACACCATTATTTTAATAAGTAACCTCAAGGACTCAAAATGTGAACTCAGTCGTCAAATCCTAATATTTGTTAATATTACGTCATTGTGGAAGAAGATTCGTATATATGTTTAACTAAACTATCTAGATTAAGATATTATTCAGTCACTTGGGCTTGAACAACTCAATTGCAAATGTGTATAGTATGCGATATATCGCATATATGCTATAGCATAGGAGTTAAGTTTTCCGTGTCATTAAGGATTGGTGAGGGTAAATGCAAATACAATATGCAGTGGTGTCATTCGTGACTATTTGAACCTAAGAATTAAACCATTTTACCGAATAAATCAGTCTGGGAGTTGTAAAAACTATTAGGACCCCGAGTCTAAATTTAGCGGGACATTTGTCGTAAATATTTATATATGGATGTTTTAATGATGAATATACAAAACGCAAGCAATGCAAATAAGTCTTTGACGCATATGATTAATAACAAACACACTAACAACTGCCCAGCTAAGCTTTACTTTTCAAGCGCTGCGGGTTTTTGCGCTCCCAATGTAGAAAAGTCGGAACGGCCGGACGGAACTTTCTGCGGCTGGTGCCGGCTGAATATTTCATTCCATGGAGGTAGTTGGCTCGTCATGGGGGTGTATTCTCAGTACGAAGAGCAGAGGTTTTTCGAAAACATAGAGGTGCGATATAGAGAGGTTTCTCTATATAATTACACACAAATTTTGGCGGGACCAAGAAGTTATTACGATAAACGGAGGTTTACGATATGAAGAGGTTCACTAGATAGAGGTTTTACTGTATTAACAAAGGGCTTAGCTACAACATGTGCCAACAAAATTTTGATATCTTGATCTGTGTTGTTCTTACAATGCCCGAAATTTGATGGATCCATTCGGTACCCAAAAACATTTACTAAAAATCAGTTCTTAAATAAATACTTCAGTAAATAAAAATTGTAAAAATATTTTAACACCATCTGTGTACATAGAAATAAACAAGCTTTAATTTGCTCTACTTTACTTTAAAATCACATAAGCCATCTTTGAGATATTGGTCTTCAAACTCGCCGTTGATGAACATTTTGCAACGGATAGTAGGCATCGTAATAAGGGCGTTATGGGCGATAAGTTTTACTATACCATATTTTGTTTATTAGGATTATTAATTACGTCTATAACTTCCAAGTTCCTAGTCACAGCTTTTATATGGTGAATTTTTAAAATATTTTTCCTTTAGTATAGTTTAATCCGAAGGACTGTATACAAGATTCAAATACCAGCGCGCATTCATCCATGGATGAAAAATTCATTATTCAAACATTATTAACTTGCGTTAATGGATGTCGGAAAAAAACCCGTTCCGATTCCAGGTGTTAATGCATTGTGCAAACGTGGGTGATTGACCATGTTCCTTTTTACGATTCCAAGTTCTATCAGCGGCACCGTTAATGGTTCAAAATTGGATACGTAAGTTGTTGCGTTTCGACTTACATGGATTTCAACTTAAGTGGAAAATTTTGGAACGAATTAACCGCAGAAGTCGAGGACCTGTACTGCAAGTACGGCCTCAGCATCCAAACTTATTTACAGACTCAGATGGCTAATGTATCATTGAAGATTATGAAATGGATCATCAACATCAAAGGAAGAAAGAAATTCAGCTGGTAAAACCCTTTTTAATGTTGAAATGAAACATGTGTATCATAATTTTCTCACAGAAAAATGAAAACCCTACTTTAACCCTTTCGCTGCTGTGAACGTACCTAGTACAATCACATGGTAGGCTACTGTGAACGTACTTTTTCGTTCTCACTGTAGCGCTTTCACTTTTCCACCGCATGTGACGAGTAGGTTTCCGGAGTGTGTGCCGCAGCGAAAGGGTTAAAAAATAACAATTCAGTTTTGAACTTTGTTTTGTTCTATCATCTCTTCTACCATGGCCGAATAAAAAGTGAATTGAGAGACAACATTATTATACATCTGAAAATTATTAAGATTGTTTAGGGTGAGCATAAAATCGTGTTTTTTTTAGGTTGAATAATAACCACACTACTTTCATCTTCTTCGCTGCTTTCTTGACTGGGTTCTGCCACTGCTTCTTCAATTTTAATGTTGCATGGTTCATCACCAATTGAAATATAGTATGTTTTTGAATGTTCAGTGAAAGCCTTAGTTTTTATCGAGGAACATTGATCAAAAGATGTTCCTAATTCTGTTTGGATGTGCTGATTAAAAATTGTGTACAATGTACCAATGGAATTAGGGTTTATGTGAAACAACGAAGATGTGCACCTCTGTCACTGTCAACCTTCTCACAGTTACATAAACTGCACCGCTTGAATCTCCTAATTTCTTCAAGATTCCTCAATTATGAACGAAAAACTAAGTGTAAACAATTTTTATGCTAAAGAATGGCATGATGTTTTTTACATTAATTACCACCTCAATGAACATAGCACCTTCTAAGATTGATTATTACAGCTTTTTCAATCATACTACCCACTAAAAGGAAAGTGATCTAAACACCGGAAATATTGGAAAATTCCAGAACACATCCTGCATATTCCAGATCATCGATCGTCTACTGCACTAAGTATGCTAAGGTTCCCAAATTGATTGAATATCATAAGTCAAACAAAAATATAGAATATATATGAAAATAAAATTGGGAACTCATAAAAATATAAAAATTTATGTGTGAGACTAAATCATACCAACACTATTGATGGACCGGAATTCAGATAACTACTGCAATTGCTGCAGCAATGCTATTAAATTCGCCAAGCGATGTGTCATATGACAAAATAAATAATGAATAAATGAAAGTGATAACCATTAATACCTTTAACTTAACACCATCATCTGCACTCTCATCTTCGATGATGGCTTTCATTTCCAGGCCATACTTGAAAGCACATGTGACATGATAAGCAGTTTTACAGGTCTTTACAGAACACTGGATGCAAGCACCAACTCTTTCTCGACATAGCACACAAATGAGGGCCCATCGGCTTTGCTGAAAGGGAAAAACACTTTTAATTCAAAGAAAAAAAAGTCCACAGAATGTAAACATGGATAAATGACATTGTAAAGAATAAAGATAATGATGTTCCCAAGAGATAATCACTTTAAGATATTTCCCACTGCATTACAAAGTATGAATTTCAACACATGCCATCATTTGTGATATACACCAAGTACAACTTTAAACAACTGAGTGAGACACAATGAATAAAATCTTAGAAAACAGAACAGCTGTTATGAAGTAGCTCAATGACATGAGTCCCATTTCAAGCAACTCCCCCATTTAACTCGGAACACATTCAGACTATACGATTAATTACAGGCAATAAAAAAGTTTGTGTGTTATCCATTGCTAAGGAAAGTAATTTATAGCACTATAATACACTGCAAGTTATACAAGATAAATCCATGGTGAAGGTCCATTTCTCTACATCTCATTGGACAACTGACAATGCACTATGCTTTGGTAGAGACAAGATTAATGACTTGGAAATCAACTCAGAGAAACAGTATTTTGAAATAATCAGGAACAGAAGAAAATGATCAAGCCAGGAAATACTTAAAAGCTGATGATAAGATAGAATTAATGAGATATATAAAGTAAAATCTCGTATTTGCATTTACGGAATTTACGTTGTCCCGCCATTTACAACATTTCAATCAAGTCCCATCCAATTTCCTATGTCTCCAACGTATGCAGAACCCTGTATTTACACCATGAATTTTCCATTTTCCCACTGTTTGCATTAGATGCAGGTTAGAATGTGATGGATTAAAATAACAAAATTCCCTTCTATGACATTTAGCCTTGCACACCAGTCTATATAGAAAACTTTTTTACCTTGTTGAAACAGTGATAGAAATATATCGTACAAAAATAAATTAGGACAGCTCTATACTTAAAGAAATAATTAATAATATAGCTCTAAATCAGTTTATCCATGTTTCTTATTTATATATTTATTCTATAGTGTTAAAGTATGCATGTAAAACTGCAAATTGTCCTTTTCCCACCATTTGCATTTTACCTCAATTTACACTTTTTTCTAGCGGTCCCTAGAAAAGTGTAAATAAAGCGTTTTACTGTATATTCTGGCTATATATTGACAATGAGGATCTATGATGAAACCAACAAGTGCAGCTCAGCTGTTACAGCTAAACACACAGGAATGAAGAGATTATGAATTGATTATTTAAGTAGAAGAATAGGCAACAGGTCAATCATGCTCTGTCTCCAGACTCACCTGCATTACTTATTATAAGCCTGTGGTAGAAGCAAATAATTTTGACACAATTACTACTCTCTTTGTTCAATTTTGAACTTCTTTCACAGTAAGAAGATCTATAACTAGTTTCTAAACACATCAATTGATATTTCTTTTTAGCATTTTATATGCATGAATATTTATCATGAAAGCTTTTTTCTTAACATAAACATCAAAGCAACAAAAATCAAAGCTACATTTAAGTTTTAGCAATTAATTTTTGTGGATTATACTACCTCCTTTAACAGTACATATATTACTGTTAAAGGAGATAGTAACAGCCATTTGTGTGCCCTAAACTTTTAAAAATCAATGGCACCATATTCTACTAAAAACTGGCTTTGTGCATTGGTATTATGGACTTACAGGGATGCTGGAGATTTTGGTGATGGGCTCCATTCTCTCTACACATCCAATGGACACTTCAGGGATCCAGAGAGCACATGAAACATGAGCCCACTTATGTCCTGACCTCGTACATTTCATTGCCCCACCCCTATTAGGACACAGTACACATTCAGGCCTAGGGAGGTTCACTGCACATGTTCTACAAAGCCATGAACCAGGAGGGATACGGGTGATACCATAACAAGCCTGATGCACACAGATATTGCACAGATCACAGAACACCATTTCGTTTCCTTCTTCAGAGTCGGGCTGAAAAATGTAAGATTGAGCCATGAGACTTAGCTTCCAAGTAAAATTAGAACAACTTCACCAATTTTACATTAAACATATACCAAAGTATAAAACAATGATAAGGTCACTTGATCAATATCTTTTTTCCAAGGATGAAATTATGTTTTTATAGTTTTTGCCCCAATAAAGAGTCGTTCATAAAAATTCTTGCATGCAAAATATAAAATTAAAATTGAAAGGGAATTTGAGCAGGAAAACCATACAAGCTTCACAAAAAACCATTACTCAAATACAGTCAAGCCCACTTACATCAAACCCATTTATAACAAAGTCACGATTATAACGAAGAAAAGGCTATTCCCCGTCAAAAAGAGGCTGGGAAAAACTGGTCCACATATAACGAAGTTCGGTTATTACGAAGTAAATATTCGGTCCCCTCAACTTCGTTATAAACAGACTTGACTGTAATAATTTCAGCTTATACAAAATTGTACCGAAATATGAAGGAATTAGCCAATAGAAGAACTTAGTGGAGAGCTACATCAAACCAATCTTAGAACTGATGACTAATGATGATGCAAAATTGTATCAAATTTATATAAAACAATTCAAGACAGTAAGGTACACATTTCCAGTTGATGGAGCTTTAGCTGTTGCTTGAGCAACTGCTCTATAAGTGAGGACCTAAAAGTTATGAGGATCTACTAAGTTTTGATTTCAGTTATGGGTCACATGCCCAAATGGAGTGAAAGGCCTATTAAGTAGGTCATATAATGAAAAGCTGTATTGAATGAGAGAATGCCATTGTTTCAATTATTTTTGATTGACTATATTGTAAAATACAGTAGAACTTGGTTAGTACGTTTTTGAAGAGACTGAAAAAAATGAACGTGCTAACCAGGAAAACGTGCTAACGAGGAAAGTAAATAATAGCTAGGGACATGACATTTTCGCGAAATGTTTTTTGCGACAGGATTCACCAAATAAGCGACTTTAGGGTTTAATCACGAAATTAACCGTGTCTTCTTGAAACGCGATTTTTTAAACGAAATTTGAGATATTTTGCAAATGCCAAATTTTTGTAGCATGAAATGTTTTCTTTAGTGATGGCCAGATTGGATCCGTCGGATCCAATAATCCGTGGATCTTTCATTTTTCTTGGTTCCGGATTCGAATCCAAAGACACGGAGTAAAATCGGATCCGGATCGTAGATTTTAAATTTTCGCGGCTTAGCGATCGAAGTGCCCCGTGAATGGAATGTAGGTGCCGTAGATATTGACAAGAAGAGGATGTGTAACTAAGGTCACGTAATTAGATGAAAATGTTCCCGTGCAACTAGAAGCAAAATTAAGAAATATGACTTTTTTCCCCCCATAACTCCGGTATCGCGGGGAAAAAAATACGTAGGATGCCAATCGGGTGGCCTACATTCGCCGGGATCAGGCGTACAATGAGAGCTAGTGTACTGTGCGAAGTTCGATCCCAATCGCAGTTTAATTTTTTCTTTCAGTCATTGCATAGAAAATGTTATCATATTCAATTTCAAACCATTACATCTGAATACTCACTTGACTATACTTTTGTTGTTTAAATTAGATTTACAAATGTGCCACTCATAAATTAAGGATGGTCGGGTCGGATCCAAAGATCCACGGCTCTTTAATTTCATTCGCTACTGAAATCATATCCGAGGAAAGTAAAAATTCAGATCCGGAGCGGAAATTTTAACATCTCGCGGCCTCGTGATCGATGCGTCCCGCGAATGGAATGCACGTATGGTAGATACCAACAATGAGAGGTTAAGTAACTCGGGTCACGAAATGAGAAGAAGATTTTTTCCGTGCCACAAACGGGAAAACAAAATAAAAAATACTCGTCATGACCTTTTTCTCCATAGGACCGGATGTGCGAGAAAAAAATTAAGCCAAATGGCATGCGGGTCACCTACATTCGACAGATTCCCGTGAACCTATGAGAGCGTAGTTGTTAAAAATGAGGGCTAGTGTACTGCCAGTCGCGAGTTCGATCCTTAACACTACCTAAGAATACAGCCATGCTGTATTCCTAGGGTAATGCTAGTAGGCAGTTAAAAAAAGTAGATTATCAAAAATTTCATGCCAAATTATAAGTGAAAAAAATAATTAAATTTGGCGAAAGGAAATTATTGGAAAAAATTTATATTACAGAATTAAATCGTGGAATCATTACGTTAACTTTGCAGTGTATTTTTGAGTGATGCATTTGTAAATCTAGTTGAAGCAATAGAAGTACAAAAAGTCAGTATCCACACACAAAGGTTGGAAATGAAGGATGATAAAGTTTTTTATTCAATGGGTGAAAAAAAATTAAAAATTTTAAACAGCGTAAGAATCGAACTTCATTACCTGCAGTCCACTACTCCACTCTGTTATTGTCGGCTTACCCGAGTTTGAAGAATGCATGCTCCCCATAAGTCATTCTATGAGTGCCTACTGTGTTTTTTATGTTGCGTAGGGTAGCCATAACTTCTGTATTGTCTCTCAAATGTATGTACTGTTAACTGTTTGTTCACATTGGTATGAAGTCTTTATTAATAATATTTTTAAAAAACCCTCCAAGACTCCATTTCCCCAACATTAAACACAGCTTTCACCTTCTTAAAACGATTTTATTTACCGTATTTGTCATTTTTAAACACCGCTTTTGATGATTTTTATTTACCATTTTTCGGTGTCCCTAATAATAGCTATTAGGGTAATTGTAATGAGGAAAAGTCGTCATATTTACGATTACTTTCAGAAGCTCTCCTAAGATCGCCTCTTTGCACATTTAAAATTAATGAAATGGGCGGGATATTGCCAAAATGATACAATATGTATGGAAATCACAATGTTTCATAGATTTTCCCGAGACAATTGCATAAACACGGTGGCATTTACCCGTGATTTACAATGTATATAAGGAGAGGGCAAGTTAAGCCAGGTCTTTTCATCTTTCTTACGTCTTACTCTGAGAGTAAAATAACCGTAAGTATGTCAGTTTGTTGTTTTAAAGCTTAGTAACAATTAGGTAACATTTTATATTTACCTAAAAGTCGGCAACAGCGGTACCGGCTGTACTCATTTCGTTCCTTCGTTCTTGGTATAATACCATTTGATCAATTGATATATCGATTAATAACGCAGTTCGTGTTTATTACAATCATGTTTTTAAATGTACAGTTTAAATTCACATAAAACATTTTTTCAACGTAGTCTTTTTTTATTAATTGTGCCGAGATCCAAGTATTTTTGCGTCGAGCTTCGCGTGGAGATCCAAAGCGTCGTCTGCTCCCACAACACTTGGTAATTAACGGCGTATGTTCTCCATAGCCTCCACTGTTTTGGCTAAAGCATGGGGACTGGGTCTCTCTCAATTTCTTGCTCAGTATCGTTTTTGTACATTTCTACTAACTCCTGCTCGTGAATTTCATCAATCGAAATGGTCTGTCAAAGAGTAAGATTATTATCGCACTCGCAGTATACTCGTCGAAATTCACCTCTCTAGCAATCTGACGCCACTCTTTTGGGGGGAAATGAGTTAGTTGTGCCTCCTCTGCTGTGTCATCCGTTATTTCAGACTCTATATAAGTAAATCCAGCAGCTTTAAAACAACTGGTGATGTTTTCTTTGGTAACAGAATCCCATGCATATTTGACAAAATGCATGGCATGCATAACGTCTATCTCAGCTCAGCTGTTTGTAGGGTTGCCAGCCTCGTTTGTACAAACAACCTTTATTTTTGCTTGAAACATCGGATGATCCCTTGGTCAAGGGCATGAATGTGACTAGTTGGGTTCGCTGTAAAGATTTCGACCCGTATAAGGTAACTTGAAAGTTACCTAAGAATGCTTATGCTGCTCATCCCATTCAAACAAGTTCTATGGGATGAGCAGCACATTGATCAACAAAAAGTGAAATTTTTCTATTTTTGCCACCCAGTTTGGCATCAAACCCACGCAGAAAGGTTTCAGAAATAGATGTCATCATCCATGCTGAAGAGTTAGCTGTGTATTGACAGGGAAAGGTTCGAACGTTCTTGAAACACCTCCCCAGCTAGCACAAGGGAAACGGTCTCTTGAAGAAATATAAGAGATTCCGGGGAAATGGTAATCATTTCCCTTCCATTTCCCTCACTTCTTCATTTTTGGAGGGTACCCCCCTACCACTTCTGCTTAGTTCCGAGGACAACACTTCCCTTTTCGGAAAGAGATTATCTCAAAAAATCAGTAAGCGGAGACTGAACGATCACAGCAATCATTTTAATTGCTACCATATTTAATTGCTACAAATACGGTTAACTATAAGAAGAATTTGACAATTATTAATACAGTGATTTCACTGACTGTATCCCGAAAAGCGGAACTCCCGGCGATACCAAACCAACCAATCAACGTCGCTGTAGCGACGTTGTTTGGCGTGACGTTGGTCCCGACAATCGCCATTATAGTTTGGTAGCGCATTATAATGCTCTTTGACAAGCCTTGTTGGTGCCTGCCGGATCTTTGAATTTCGTGGAAAACTCTCTCTTTTCACCGGTTTAAGGTAAGTACCTTCTGATTTATTGTGTATCTCAGCCACTTTTCGGGGCTTTATCATGATTTCTCCTAGCCTGTACGCTACACTCCCGTCTATAGCTATTGTGGGGCATAATTATAGCAAAAAATTTGTATGTAACTATAACTCTCGCGTATAAATAAATAATTATCTAGTTAAATACTCGTGCGCTCATGTGCTTTATCTTGAAAGTACGATTCCATTATGGGCGTAAATGATTGGTTATCACAGGAGTCGAAAACATTGTGTGAAATTGCATCGTGATACCTATATTAAAGGCAATAAATTGCAATTTCCACGGGTTTCTTTTTCTTTCATTGTTGCGTAGAAGTACAACTGTTCACGGTGAGATGAGCGGCATCAACCCGAATGGCTTTACACGTTATGTTATTTGAAACTATATCATACCTACCTATATGTAAATGTTGTCGATGCTATGGTTGCTCGGTTATGATTTCTCGCGTTTTGCCCTAATGTTTTCGTTGGGTAATAATTGACTAATAATAATTGATAATAGTGACTAAAGTCACTAGGTTATCCATTGATATCGACGGGTTGTGTTTAATACTACCTGCTGATGACTGACATTCTATCAAATTGATGTTTTTTTTTTTCAAAATTTATTAGCTAATGAGTATTGCATGTTATTTTATTGGCCCTGGTCCCTTTTTATCTGAGTGGATGCAAGTGTTCTGCTATCTCAAACCATTATTAACATCCATGTTAATGCACTCATTTATGCGTTTTCTTGATCCAAAGTTCTTTTACTTTTCAGGCTCAGATGCAGTTCCTTGACGTTCAGTGTAGCTGGCATATGCAGTTTCTTCTCTGTGGGGATATATATTTGTAGCTTAACCGTCATGATTATCTGATGTTTCTTGTTCTTATTTGTTGTTAAATAAACTAATAAAAGAAAATATGTTTTTATTTACAATTTTGGGTGGGTGCCCGTAGCTTACCGCTGACAGTACGTATAATTGCCAGTAGATGGTGCAAAGGTTCACAAATGCACGCAGTACGTGGTGTTATCGCATGGTGGCGTACCGTCGTTTGTATTCGTAGAGACCCTTCTCATTGGTTCCTAGCGAGCCAATCCGGTCCACGTTTATATAATTGGAGGCCGTCTCTCCAGTATTGCGGACATTTCTTCACCGTATCTCCCCGGGATCTTCATTGTATCTTCACCCCGTCTCCTTTTCTTAGGGAGACGATGACCAGTTCCGGGAGACAGTGTCCTTGGTTTCTGCGGACAGTCTCTGCAGATTCGGGGGAGACGGTTCGCCCTGTGCTAGCTGGGTCGGGTGTTTAGATTTCCCTATCACTAGTGGCATCAGCTTGTCAGTTCCACTCTCGTTGCTGCACTACAGAACTGTCAGTCTCTCTTTGTTTAATTTTCCACCATGGCATTTTTCTCCTTTTGAATGCATACGTTCTATCTCGTAATAAGTTGAAAAATAAACCAGTCTCATTGGCATTGTAAATATCATCATCCCGATGATATTTACCATGCCGATGATTCGCAATTGATTTACAATTTCGTGATGATTCCCATCACGAATGCGGTTTCTCTTTTTGTCACCAAGACTTCGGATTTAATCGTGCTTAAAGTGGATGCAAGAATGTTTAATCTTCGCGCTAACTCGTCTCACTTCGAGCCGCATATTGCTATTCACCACGTCACGAAAATTGAGAAATGTATATGGATGAACGTTAGACGGTCAAGGATTAATAATAATAAATAATACGTGAATTCAGTGGCATACACAACCTAAAAATATGCGGAAAAGGTCTTGCGGGTTGCTTTATAGCAAATAATTGAACGTGCTAACCAGGAAAGTGCCATTTTTAAAAACGTACTAACCAAATGTTTTTTCCAGTAATTTGTACTGATGGTACCGGGACGGAGCGAAATCGACGTACAAAGGAGGAAAACGTGCTAAGGAGGAACGTACTAACCAAGTTCCACTGTAATTCTATAATAATAAGACATCATGTTGATTCTAAAGTGACAATTTAAAATTGCATTTGATGCCCAATATCCATACCATTGTAACATAACACTGAATTCCATTTTTATGAACAAATGGATACTTCAAGGCATATTCCATATATCAAGTCATGCATATGCTCTCTATGTAAGAATTTGTAGCTTAGACAGATGAGTTGGACTGCTATGCTTAAAAGACTGGTAAGCAGAAATTGTTAGGCCTAAGAGTTAGATTGATAGATCTTATCTGATTGTTAAATAGTGTAGCCACCAGCATTGACTTACAATGAAAAAGAGCATTTTTAACACCTATAAACATTCCTGACACATAATGTAATGACTATGGCAATTAATTAAAAGAGTAATAAAACAATATACTCACCGATCGACAGACATCACAAATAACATTTTCATCATACTCGATTCCCAGCCCCTCTTCAGTTCTAACAATAGTCTGGATCTTTTCCCAACAACGCACTTCCATTTCTTCAATTGCTCTTTCCAAAGCATCCTCAGAAATACTTGACAAACCTTTAAAGGAGAAAAAAATGGCATGTTTATACTAAAAAAAATCACAAAAGAATAACTGCTACACAACACCAGGGTATCCTTGGATCAAATCAAGAGAAGGCATTGCATTGCAAAATTCCACAACAGCAGAGCAAGCTTATGAAATGCATAGAATTAAAATAATCACATTGCTTTCCCACTACTTAATGCTATGAAAACAGGCCATAACGAGTGTAATTTGCTGTGATTGCTGTCCTAATTGCATAACTCACACAACTCAATTTATGTGAGACAAAATTATACAAACTTGCATAAATGTTGAGAACACTATCACTATGAAAGATTAAAATTATGACTAGATTAGATTTATAGGGTATGTAGACAACTATGGTCATTTTGTAAAATTATGACTACATAAGAGTTATCACTAACTTCTTGCAGCATACACTCTCTCTAACCCCTTCTTAACACACTCAACACGGATGCCTTGACGTCAAGGCATGGGGTCCCGTTATGTTCGTTGCTAAGTAAAAAATTATTATTATATTGCAAAAATTTTATGTTTAAAGCATTTATAATAATGTATTTATTCATATAAAAGAAAAAAAACTTTCGCACATGGATAAGTTTTCATGAAATAGGCCAGCATTGAGTGTGTTAATGTAGTGCCTCAAGGCATTACAATGTAATAGATGAGCTAGGACAAATTACAGTGTGTTTGAGCAAATTTCATTTAATAATGATAAAATTATGGAATGATTGTTTTAGATACCCAATTTTTTGCCCTCTCTAGTCACTGATATAATGATAGGGATGCATTAATACCTTGAGTGCGGGAGCTATCAGGAGAATTTATCATCAATGGCAAGAATTTTGAAATCACATTGACTCAACTTACATGATAGTCAAGGGTCAATATGATTTTTTTGATGGGGTCAACCACCAAAAGAAAATATCTAGAACCCATTAACCCTTTTGAGTGCCACACGATGATATATCGTCTTTTGCAGAATGCACCAAAGTGCCAACGACAATATATCGTGGTCTGTGAGGAGGCCCATTAAAACAATGTTTTTCTCATTCTTTAAATATTGTTAACTGTAGATGATGAAGGATCTTTTAGTAACTTCGTGGAACAATAATTTTGACTGTTAATTGAAATTATCAACAGATTGGTCATTAAAATAACTATATGTTGGATTAAATTTTCCGAGCGCCGCATTTCGTTCTTAGGAAACTACTTCTTGTGTGACCCATTAGAAACTACATTCTTTGTTACCCTAAAAACAACTGACTTTCTTCTAATATTTTGAACTTTGTATTTATGTTAGAGATATTATATTTGGCATGTTATTATTTTTTTAAAATGCTGAGAAACATTTTATTCACTGCGAAGTACATCGCATTCTCGTTCGTTCCGCTATCGATTCATGACATAACAAAAAGATGTAAGGTTCCAAAATATCTCTGTTCTGTCGCTTATGATGAGATAATTTGTTGCTGACTGATCCACTGCGATCAAGTCGTTGAGTTTTTGCTACAAAAGGCAGAAGAAAAGAAATTATGTAATTGCTATCATGCTATCTCTGCAGTGTGTTGGTTCAGCAATGTGGCTCTGATTGTCAGCCTCATTATCATAGTAGATACAGCAGTTGTAATTGAAAGATGATGTTGGGCATAAAAAATACAATGTGTGCCATCTCTTATTGTTTACACAATTAAATTTAACTAGTGGCTTTTCGCAATTGAAATAACCCTTTTGCCCAATAAATGGCTTCAACTTCTACAAATGAATTTTCACCTGGTATTGACGATGGCAGATTAGCTGAATATGTAAATTCACTGAGTAATGAACACGACTGTGGAAAGTGATGACAGCGCCTATTTACGTCGAGACACTAGAAGGGGAAGCATTATCAGACTCAAACGAAAGTGTGATAATCCTTCCTATGAAGAGACAAATCAATTATTGACTAAGGGCCAGTTTCACCAACGAAGATAATATTTTTAACTCGGTTAATTTTGGGATTAACCGAGTTAATGTGACTTCTCTGTTTCACCAGTACCATTAACTCGGTTTTGGTGCATTATCTCGGTTAATATCTTTACCGGCAGTTTTCGCGAGGTGAAAGATTATTATCCGAGATAATACTGTAAAAGCAATATGGCGCGCAGGCGATTTTGTCGGCTACTTTTAGATATTAGTCGAGACATTTGAGTTCAATTATCGTTATTTAGGACAATTACTAGGTTGATTAAGGAATGCGCAATTTATTTGAACCTAAAAGCTGAGATTTTATGTATTCTGAGTTAATAAACACTACGAAAAGCACTTAGCAACAATTCAGGTGAGGTCTTCTCGGGATTTCCACCGGGTTAAATATTTATATAACACCAACTTCACTCACTCTGAAGACGATGGACGAGTCGACCGTGGAAACGTTGGTGTTATATAAAGGATAAATAAAAACAAATAGCACATATCTAACCTCTAAAACTCTTATCTTATTTAAATGTAAATAGTACACTTCTCACAATAGACACTCATACACACTTCAACCATAATTAATCATTTTATAACCCTCATGAATTCTTGCTGAGTAATCAGGGAACGTCATTGCCGCATACGGTCATGGAAACGATTTGCCCATCGCTATAAAATCATAGCGTGACAGCCAGCCGGAATCGAATTGTAAAATATCAATACAATTATAAACATGTATACCTAAGGTTGATCAAGTATCTCTTGTCACCGAAATTGCTTCTCTCGTCGTCGTGTCCGATCTTTCGTATTCACATCTGGTGAGATTTAATGCAGTACGAAATTGCTCCAGCGTCTTTCTTAATAAATGAAGATAGGCCTCACATTCCTATAAAAAGTTTATTTTGAATCACGCCTAACATACCTCGACCTCTATTTCTCCTCTCTCGTAGCTTTCTCCGGAAGAATTGTGGCTGCCACCGTTGTATGGACACTGGCAGTAGATGCAAAAATTAAACCATACCGATTCATTATTAATAGCTCTACTTCACTTCCGATGAACTCAAACCTCAATATCTAGAAAGCTTGTATAATGAATATTATAATTACTAAATATACACCATTCTTTATTTCACATATCACGCATCACTTCTAAACAAGGCAGAAGACGTAACAAACGTAAACAAACCATCGATACCGCTGCGTTGGTCGGAAATCTCCCGTGAATCGATATGTACTATCGATAGGCCTACCTTTCTGCACGTAACAGGGATTCAAGGAATTAATTCGAAAGATCATTCGCCGTGTCAAACGCCCTAAGCAGAAGCAATTTCAGGTCATCACTTAAATTCATTTGCGAATGAATTCATTCGCATGATAATTCACCTTGACACCAATGACAACGACAAAGGAAATGCTAAGTTTTAAGTGATCGAAAGGTAATAAAGATAGCAGTTACTGTTCGTTTTTGAGACGCTATAAATAAAGGCAATGTAATTTAAGTTCATTCCAGTATTTTATTTCTCTATCTCCTAAACGTAACAGTGAAGTCAATACGTGATATCTTAGGGGAGATGTTTAGTAGAATTAGGAAAAGCGGGGTTTGAAATATCTTATAAACATATAGACGATTTTTGAAAGTGATTATAGATGTTTTCTAGATATACGTAGAAGATAATATAGATGTTTCATGGACGTTTAGTTAATATTTTGTCCTTCATGGGTCGATTGGAAATGCCTTTAATTACAATAAGCACGAAGTTAAATCAGCTGAATTACAAATCGGTTATAGTCTGTGTGGCCTTAGATGGCAGTGACGCCATCGAAATTGATGACGACACATCAATTTTCCCCCAATGAGAGAAGCTAAAAATCACACACGTTGCCAAGTCTTTTGCCAACTTACGAGGTACAAAACAATTTACTGTCGCTACAGCGAATTACCCTGCGGGAACTTCGAGTCGTTTGAAAGGGAATTATTTTCCATGGCACTGTAATGCATTATTAATGGTTTACAGCACAAGATTTTAATGGTAACGGCAGACAATGACGTAATTGTCCCACGTATTGAAGGAATTCTCTCCAAATACTCAATTACGTACTCTATTATTACAACTATTACAAAACCTCAACCCTCTCCCTGACTATTCCCTCTTGCTATATGAATAACGCCGCTGTCTCTCCTTACAAATAGCTATGCATGTACTAAACTCTTATCCCACGAGACTCCCTATGAAAAGTTTATTGGCATTGAAAAATTGGCTTCAGGAAGTTAACACTGAAAAACACACTAATACTGGGTTCAAACTTTCATCCCTATGCACCTTATAACTTGCCCAAGACATTAAAAATCGTCAAATATACTGAAATAAATGTGTTAAATCATAACAATAAATCTTGGTGCTTCTACATCCTTCTCTTTAGTTTGCCTTAAGTCTATGCATCTTGTAATGATTCCCTCACTCAACAGGCTGATTCTACATTTTAAAATAATTTGCTCAGACATTCTACGCTGAACTAGTCAAGGCTTCTACTTTGTATTAACACATGGTTATTCCTCAGAAAATCACGTTGACACTGAAGGCATTCTATTCATCATGGACATCAACCACATAGGATCAACTCATTTCTTACGATACGGCTTAAAAATTTACTTATGGCACTGACTATAATTTTATTTCGAAAAATAAATATACACTACCACAAAATCACCAAAACATTTACATCATTACAACAATGAGTATTTGATTGACAGGGTAAATGTTTTTTCCAACAGCACTTATCTCACGGAAAACACCATGGTTTATGCTCTTTCACTTATAATACAATGCACGAAGACATCACACTATCTTCGTAACTTTGGCGGCATCAGTTGCTCAATAATATCAGAGATATACCTGTCGTCACGCCAAGCACGAATTCGTACGACACCGTAACAAATTTTACAGTTATTCATGCCAAATCCCAAGAAATCCACTTCCTACCATTTTTCCCACAGTCAATCAACATCAGAAACCTTTATTACACATTCTTTGTTATTTTCGAGGCTTTTGTCAGAGGAAAATAGAAAAATATGAGAGCACGTCACGAGCTTATGCGTCTGCTTTACTCATTGACATAGAAAAATTCTAATTTTAACATCACCAACCACTCGAATTAAACAGCGGAGGTATTACATATGACTCTAGTACACAAATTATTGCTCATAAATGCTGCACTCCGCAGAAAACTTAGAGAAAAACAAAGTACACACCACACGAGAGCAGAGCTCACATTTAGCAATTTTTGTACGAATTTCGCCATCAATGACACTGCTGAGGTTACTAAGTGCCTTGGTATAACTCACTCAACCCTAATAACTTAAATTGTTGGCTCTTGTTTGTTTGATTCACTGAAATTGAACTTTTTAGTGAGGTATGCTGACTCCGATGTCCCATGAGAGCTCACTTGCCCAACTCGTGGCGAATACGCTTTGATAAATAAGAGATTGAGGAAGCCTTGAATTTCTGGCAAAGAATTCACGGGAAACTAACGGAAAATAACTTCACTTCCAAAAAAATATGCTGGTACAATATTTAATTAAAGAAAAACTTTGATTACACACCGGAAAACGTTAGTCAATTGTTCACCAAAATGTGCGAGAGAAAACGAAGTAGAGAGCATCCAAAACAATCTGGCAACTCAGCTGCGTGACGTCACTGCCAAGATATAAAATACAGACTATAGGCGCTTTTATTTGTTTGCTGACGTCAGGAGTATGAGAAATTTACCAACCTAAACATTCTCAGAGAAATCTCGGTTTAAATAAACTGAGATAATAATAACAGTGGTGGAACGCAAGCAAGAGATTATCGAGATAATAATATTAACGGAGATAATGTAAACTGCGACAATGGGAAATTTTACCGTTGTTGGTGAAACTGGCCCTAAGTAATAATAGCGACGGTTCTGATGAACGTGAAAGCAGAAGCCGTGATTTTTCTACAGAATTTATTGAAGTTCAGGACAATTTTTTTTCACTCTCGGCTCCAAATTTTGAAATCCTGGAAACTCCTGGTCCCCAAACATCTACCGCCACCTAACTCTTTTCCAATCATGTACTTCAACCTCTTTTTACCAATGCATTCTGGACTATGGTACCTCAACCTCTTAAAGAAAACTTTCAGTGAGGGTGAGAAAAAGTATTTTAGAAGTGATGGGTTTCTTATTCTTGGATATTGAGAAAAGAAATAACAAAAAATCCAGTTTTATTACTGTCCACTAACTCGATAGCCAAAAGCAATTCAGTACTTTGGAAGGGTCAAGAATTTCCAAAGGAAAGTCCACAAATCATTGAGCAGTACAGTCGTTACATGGGAGGCATTAATTCTTCGGATAAGATGTTGTACGTGTATTCAGATGAGAGAGGATCAGTGAAATGAAATGTGGAAGGTGGTCTTCAATGTAATTTCTACAATGGTGCTAAATGCTGATATTATTTACAAATCAAACAAACCTAAAAAATCAAGAGTACAGTTTACGTCAGAAATAATCGATAGCATTGTGACTGAATGGTTACGTGAATAGAATAATCCCAGTCAGTCAATTCCCAGGACAGTATGGCCAGGAATATATGGGATAAGGAAACTGCTTGGGAAGAGGGAAAAAGTTTATGCTGTATGCAGTAGGAAAGACGGCGGCCCTGTCCATAGATCTAGAACTGCATGAAATGTGATAAAGGTCTACATGGAATTTGTGATTCATCATATTTGTGAATAATATGAAAATTAGTTATTTGAATCAGAATAGGGTTTGTAATGCTGTTATCATTTTCTAAGTATGTGTCTATATTTTCAATAATTTTTTATGTAAGTGTTGATATTTTTTTAAGCAGTAACAGGCTTAATTCTGGTTATTATTATTCAGATACCATCTTTCATAATTTTTTTACATCCAAATTATCTCTTGTCTGTGAAAAGATTCACCTTGTATGCCTCCAATCATTTTGATCAGGTCCCCTGAATATTATGCAAAAAATAATATTTTATATTTATCAAGGTTTTATTCTTTTAACCCTTAAGAAGGCTCACCTCACTTTGTGACGTAAGTGGGTGCGTGGGGTATTTTAATACCCCATGCGGAATTGTTTATAACTTCACCAAATTTGTTTATTTTACATTGCTATATTTTTACACTAAATATTCAAAGCATGATAATTCAACATACATACTTTAATTTTTTCCTATTAGTTGAACTATGAGGTGTCATAGCTTCGAAAGTGATTTATGAGACAAAATATTTCGTTTGCAAATCCTTGGGGTCTTTAAAGACCCCACGCGCCTACTTAAGGGTTAAAGTTGATTTTATTTCTTGATTTATTGGTCAAAATTGAAAAATAAAAATATTCAATTCTGTAAATTCAAAACTTAACTATAACAATTGCTGTTGAATATATATATATATAAGCATATAGCTGTTGAAAAAATCAGCAGATTTTTTTTTCATATTATTTTGGAAGAAAGTATTCACTTTCAAATTCAGAAGAAATCATGTAAAAATAGGAAAAAATAAACAAATAATGATTTTTTGCATAAAGGCCTAAAAAATTAGCAAAATACCCAAGGCATTTATGGGAATACCCACCAAAAAATCGGTGGCACTCAAAGGGTTAAAGAGGAATATGGCTCATATTTTTTTTAAGACAGTGGAGATGATAGTGATCCTAATTGATTTTCTGGATCATATTTATATGAAAAATGATGCGTGGGTCAGCCTTAAGATGAGGATTATTTCTTGTAAGAAGAATTGTGGAAGATGGATGTAACAATAATCAATGGACAGACCCAGTTATTTTTGGGTCCGGATCCTGTATTTGTTTCAGATTATATAATTTCTAATTTCATTTCTTTTCTAATCCTAGATTTTTAATATATACACAAAAACAGCAACAAAAGCATTTCCACTAAATAAATTTATTGTAGTAAAAATCAACTTCCTATCATCTCTGTGGATAATATTTTCCTGGATTACAATTTGCAGATGCAGTACATGTTTTTACTTTTTACAAAAAGTTCACTATCTTTACCACCTACTCATTGAACAAAACATTTTTTAAACCTGTACAATTATCTTAATAGAGCAGTTAAAAGAAACATTAAGTTCTTTTCATTAATATTTGAACTGTTTTCCAAATATAAGATCCTATTGATTACATACTGTATCACCCTCTATCCAGAAATTTTAAATGCAATTATGGAAAAAAGACTTCCATGTGTATGTATGTATCACAAATGTATCACATGCCAAGAACAATAATATATAGAATATTAAATAATAAACAAAATCAAAAACCTAAAATTAATTCAGTGCAGAATGGGTTTACAATAACCCATTGTGGGTTGCTGTTGTTAATCAACCATTGAATGCTTTCAAATTCTTTTTATAAACAAAAATAATTTAATGCGGCCAGGAGATTCCATTTACTGAATATCTGGGGATTCCATTTTTAAGACAAAAACTATTATATAATATTTCAAGCTGCTTAACTAGTAATTTTGCAATGTATTATCAATATTAACATTTCAAAGGAAATTGTGAGTTTTATACTCAGAAGGAGAGATTGTGTAACTTAGATCACAAAATGAGATGCACCTAGCACCTTTCCATGCAACTAGTAGCAAAATAAAGAAATATCTGTCTCAGCTTTTTTTCTCCATTGGCATAGGCTTGCAAGGAAAAAAGTAGAATGTCGAGTAGCCTGCATTCCCTGAACTTGGATAAGCCGACAATAGCGGAGTTAGGTAGAGTATACAGGTCATGAAGTTCGATTTTTATCTCAGTTTGAAATTTTTCTTTCAGCCATTGAATCGAATAAAATTGTTTACTCTAGTGACAGTGCTCAGTGTGAAAGCGATGACATTCAAAGTGAAAAATCAAACAAAGTCAAAAAACAAACGTGGAATGATGTCAGTGTGAATGACCAACCCCCAAAAAGGTGACTGTGTGAAACCCATTGATTATTTTCAGTTGTTTCCTACTGAATCTTTGATGACAAGTATCGCCAATGGGACAAATATCTACGCACAGAGTGAACTTCGAAATAGGATACTAACTAAGCGATCAACGTGAAATAATTGGACTGACGTCACCGTGAAGGAAATAAGGGCATTTCTTGGCGTAATTTTGGTTATGGGCATAATTCACCATCCAAATACAGTAAAACCTCGCTTTTACGTCCCCGCAATTTACGTTTTCCCGCCATTAACGACTTTTTCTTCATGTCCTAATAATGTCCATATATCCGCAATGTAACGTCTTCCCTTTATGTACGCTAGCAAATTTTTGAATGGTTCGCCATTTACGTTTTACGAGAAGATTTTGCCGTGATTGTCGTCCTGGTTGCATAACTGGTGGTTGGACTCAAAGCTCCGTGAAAGACGAAGTAAAAACTCATGCAGTAAGTTACCACTATGAAAGAGAAATAAAATTTGCCCAGATATACCACCTTTTATCGTGACCTCGCTCATCTGTGCAATTGTAATGCCGCGAGGGATTACAGTACACGTACGTCGTTTTTCTCGCGATTGTTGTTCAGGTTGCATAACTCGCAGGTTGGCTGATGCTATCGCATTGGTGATGAAATTTTTCATTTATTTAAGAAATGTATGCTTTTCAGCATTTGCGGTCTTGTCTTTCATTTTTGAAGGCATTAATACAGATTTTAAAAAATCCTCCAGCCAAACTTCATCCTCATATATCCTACGAACACACCTGTAAAATCATCTCGTTCTTCTCTAGCTGGATTCTTAAGTAGCTTTGATAGGATAACACTATAGTCTCCACACCTTCTTTTCTCATAATATTTACCCTAACTTACTAGCATGGTTGGATCAAGACTCCTGGCCTCAGTTCATCCTTATCTATGTCATTCTCCTCTTCTATTCCCAAGTTCCCTTGCCTATCATTAATGCCATGCAGTTCTTTTCACATTTTCCTTACCCCTATGCTGAATCTCTTGTAAGTTCCTACAGCAGCTCTCCTGACTTAACAGTAATGAACAGTGTCTTGACCACTCTAGTGTCTACTGCACCATTCCCCTCTCCCCCTCCATCCTTTCTCAACTGCTTGCTGTTCTGCATCTTCCCTCATACACCTGTAAACTAATTCCTGATATTCCCTCCAATTTACAACTGTACAATTTTTTCACGCTTCCTAATCTTGGCCCAACCATATGTAATCTAGTTAATATATCTCCCCGTGTCCCCATGCATTTCAAATAAGAGATTTTGGCATTATTAAAGATGTTTTGTTGGAACTATATTTCAATTTTAAAGTTGTCGTTCAATGAAAGCAAGAATTAGGCAGGCAAAATCAAGAAGCAAGGAGTTATTCTTTCAGGCATAACTTTCATATAAAATTGCAATTAAGCCCTCAAATTACACTTTCCCGCGATTTACACTTTTTTCTCTAGTTCCCCTCAAAAGTGTAAAAGAGGGGTTTTACTGTATTCAGGATTATTGGTCATTAGAATTTCTCTCTCATGCACCATTTTTTCGGGCAATCTTCACCAGGGAATGATTTTTACAGATATTTTGGATGTTTCATCTGAAAACTAATAAAACTGGGATGAATGATTTGAGAACCAGAAACGAGAAAGTCAGTTCGTTTTTGGATTACTTAGAAACGAAGTTTAGAGAGAGATTCAGTCCTGGACGTGAGATTGCTATTGATGAGTCTGTTGTGGGTTTCGAGGGTAAGGTGCGCTTCATTACGTACAACCCCAAAAAACCCACTAAATGGGGGATTCGTATTTATGTCTTTGCAGATTCCCGATGTGGCTACATTTATTCCTTTGTTCCTTATTTTGGACCTGTAACTTCTGACTCCATTGCTAGATCTGACCTTCCCTTTACATCAAACATTGTTCTTGAGCTGTATGGCATATTGAAGCAGTCTCTACCTGAGGCTCAAGGATTCCATATACAGTAGAAGCCCGGTATAGTGAGTACGGCTTATTGCGAGAATCGCGTTATAGCGAGTGATTGTCTTTATACTGCCAAAAGGCCTATGTTTTACATGTATAATAAAGCGGATATAGCGAGGCCAAAAAGTGCTTTCCACGGTATATGCTCGGTATTACGACAGATATCTCTCGAGGGCGATGTACCGCCTAGCAAAAATAAACTATTGTGTTTTGTATTATCTGCTAATTAAACTAAAAATACAAGATGTGTGCCATATCTACAACACCTAAAGCCAGTTATGTCCAAACATTAGCGATTTACGTCCTTCAGTACGCTCTGCGCGCTCCCATTTTACGTTCTTCTTTTGTTAGGCCCAGTCATCAGTGGGAGGGGAGTGGGCGGACGACCAGCAAGATGAGAGTAAGAGAGGGAGTTAGGTCTAGGCATGGGCGATATTAATAATCGGGGCACGATAAGATATCGGGGCACGATAAGATATCGGGGTACGATAAATATCGTTATAAATATCATGATAAACATCACGATAAAATAACATGATATCGCATCCTGATAAAATATCACGATATCGCGCCCCGATAAAACACAAACCCCCGATAAATATCGCGATAAAAGATCTTGATATTTCGTTCGTTCAAATGTAGCGTAATCGCGCCAGATGAATTATCGCGATATTGCGCCGGTTAATCGTGTCGGAAAAAGACAGTCGTTGAGTTGGCCTTCGCTTAAGCTGGAGCTAGTACGTTTGAAAACTTACTATTCTGCTATCTGCTAATTCAAAGACCATCGGATTCACTAGTGGTTGAATGACAAACTTCATATCATCGTACCTCATCCTCAAAAAAAGCATAAGGACTGAGTGGTTTGTTCCAATAGAAAAGTAGCCAGAGGAAGAAGAGAGACTATTTACATTTGTGAAACTTGTGATAACAAACCAGGACTTCATGTTGGAGATTGTTTTCAAAAATATCATTGTTAAAAAAATATAGAGATTAATGTATATATGTAGCTTATTACTCAATCTAAAAGTCAAATACGTCAAATAAACACTTCCTTTTAGAAAAATCTTGAGTTTTATTTTGTAAGCTGTTCCCACCCTTAAATCCAGGGGCATTTAAAATTAAATTCCAAGTGGACTACTGGTATTGGGGGTGAAAAAATCTGAGTGCAAAGGGTTAATTTGTTGACTTAAAAATGACATGAAAATTCTAATGCTGAAAGTGCCCGTTTGCCTTATCCTGAAAATCCTATCCTAAATCCTGCAAGCATGAGAAATCAAGGAAAACGTTTATTGGATGTTTTTACTGCCCCCTGCAAGTGACAAAAATTTTAGAAAACTGTTTAGACTCAATTCTAAGTGCTATGAAACTTGGTGATGTTATTCTCCTAGGAGATTTTAATCTGTCGATCCGTTGTGATTCCTCAAATTCTGGCCATCCTCAGAACGTCCACGATCATTTTTTGATCACTTGATCATTGATCACTTCATCGACGGTCTTCAATTATCCCAGCATAATCTTCACCATACTCGATATCTGGCAACTCTGGACTTTCTTCTCTCGTCCTTTCCTCCGGAATAAATCACACCGGGGCATAATATCTTTGTCTCGGACCATGAATCTTTAAACGTCGAGTATCGTTTCAGCCACTCCCCAACAAACCGTGGACTTCCCAATGTCCCTTTGTTTCCCCTCCCTGCCTGGTCAAAGGTTTGCTGGGAGGACGTCAACCGCTGTCTCGACCTCCTCCCCTGGGGCGTTCTATCGTCACTATCCCCTGAGGAAGCAGTCGACTACCTGTACAGTGTCCTTAATAAGTACCATAAAGGACTGGGTACCTAAGGTAAAGAACAAAACAAGAAAATTCCCATCCTGGTTCAAACCTGAGACTTTGCACATTCTTGGAAATAAGAAACGCGCCTGGTACCTTTACAAGTCCTGTCTAAACAAGCACACCCTTCGCACTTTCAAATATTTGCATCGCTACTCAAAATTTCTCATCCATCATGATTACATTGAGTTCACCCAGAGCGTCTTTGCTACCATTACCACTAACCCCAGAAAATTTTGGACCTTTGTTAATCGTCGTCGCTCTGAACCCAGAATCCCAGAAATTGTTTCGTATGCTAATGACCATGCTGTTGGAGAAAACAGGATGAGCCTCTTTCTCAAATTCTTCACTGAATGTATGATGCCTCTCTCTACTCCATCCCTCATCCACGATCACTTTCTGTCACCAGTTACTAATAACTGCCTTTCTGAAATCCAAACCGACCCTCTGGAAGTTCTTAATTACCTACGAAAAATTTCCCTTCAATGTTCCGCAGGCCCTGATGGCCTGAGTCCAATATTTATTTGCAATTGTGCTGAATCCCTGTCAATACCTTTAAGTTTACTCTTAAAGCGCTGTTTTTCCCTCGGTACCTTTCCATCTTTATGGAAAACTGCCAATGTTATCCCTGTTCATAAATCTGGCCCAAAAAACGTAGCATCAAACTATCAACCCACATCCTTACTCCCAGTCCTCTCTTCTGTTTGTGAGAGAATAATCCTCAACCGAATTTATTACTTCACATCCCCTCACCTCTCTGGAAATCAACATGGATTTCTTCCGGGCTGTTCGTGCATGACCAACTTAGCTGTTTTTCAGCATAATGCCATAAATTCCTTGAATTTAAAAAACACAGTTAGATTCTATTTTCCTAGACTTTTCTGAAGCTTTTGACTCCATCAATCATAGCCTCCTCCTTCATAAACTTAGTGAACGTTTCAATATTTCTGGTAATTTTAAATATCTTCTTTTAACACATTCACTGTGGGGCTGATTAAAGCCCTACCCCTCACTGTGTGGCGTGACCCACCGGTGGGTCACACTCAGCCTTTTGCATGAGCGGTGTGACCCACCAGTGGGTCACAGTCCTTCTGAGCTTCTGGCCGCTGCCGAGGGATGGTGGTTGAAGTGGCAACACTCAGCTGTTTCCTGAGATTAGAGGAAGGCTGGGGGAGACGACTCCCAGCCTCGCCCCCAGCCCGCCCCTCCACCGGTCACGTGGGGCACACTATCGGATCGACCTCAGAGTAAGGATGGGGGAAGAGAGGGGCAACAATACTATGCATGTGGTAAAGATTTGCTGACGTTCGGAAAACCCAGGAGACTCCCACCCGTCACTGTTTATTGCCCCTTCCTTTGTTCGCACCCGTATGCGAGACGTAGACGCCCGTCCGTTCGTCACCGATTCCCCAGCCAGGGTGGCTACTGTAATCCAATTTTCAAATTCCCTGACTATTCCCTGACTTTTCCCTGATGGCCTTACCAATTTCCCTGACCAATCGCCAAAAGGTCTCCTATTATCGGAATATTTCATTTGTGCTGAATTAAATTTTCGTCAAAACTCAGAAAATGTTAAAAGCTGAAATCAATACATTAAAAGCTATAAGAATGAAAAAACACATTAAACCTTCACAAGTTAAGCCCTAACACAAATTATACACACTTATAATACATTTTGGGCGGCCACGGGTACGCAGCCGTGTATCGTATTTCCGTGGCCGTGTGTGTTTCCTTCGGTAAAATTACAAATTGACAATGTCTAATTCTTCAAGGAAGAGGTAGCGTGTTGTGTTAGCTCTAGGAAGTTTAAGATTACTGTAAAGGCATCGAAGGGAAAGTTAATGAGGAATTTACTGGCGGACTCCGGCACAGGTTGCCCGAAAAATACAAGCCAAGCCCAAGTTGTTAGACAGGATCAAAATCTGATGGCACGAGTGACGTTTAGAAGTGAATAACAATTTGATTAACGTGGTTGTAACCCCTGATTGTAAGAGGGAACCAAAAATGTAAAAATATTTGTAAAAACAAACAAAACGTAATCACGCCACTGCGAGCGAAAACAGGAGGCAATTAGCAACGGCAGCATCATGTTCAGGAATATCAATCATATTTGAGGTGGTTTGTGACCTGACCAAATGGCTTCGAGACGGAGCTGAGGGTGCCGTTCAATAATTACGTCGAGCGTGAAAGGAGGGGAGGGAAGGTGGACACTTCTTACTGCCTCGCGAAGAGGGGTACGGGAATCGAAGATGATCTTACAAAACATTTTGTTTACACGTGTGATCGTGCTTGTATTACCGTTTTAATAATAATCGTCTCGTATTTTTAGAACTGCAAACACGTATTTACTACAAGCTGTGCTGCAACTACCTCTCGACCTGAGTCTCAGAAGTTAAAAAAAGAGTTGTTAAATCTTCCGAACAACATAGCCTCGGATTCCTTGTGATGAGCGGAATACATGGTGATCATGAATTATAACGCTACCTACTAGGCAAATATCGCATTAAGGATATACTAAAGAGATACATCATAAGACTGATTCACAGCTAAATAACAAAGATTCACAACAGAATGTTCAATGAATTGACGGGGCTTATTCTATGCACTTCGGCGACGGACATTAGTTTTAGTTGGTGAAATATTTTGGTAAAATAAAGGACGGGAAAGCGGTAAACGTAATGACAGAAAAATAACGAGAATTTCCTATCCCAGTTTCTCCCTGACTGTTACGAGAATTCCCTGACTATTCCCTGACTTTTCCAGATTTCCAAAATTCCCTGACAATTCCAGGTTTTCCCGGTTTTCCCTGACGATCGCCACCATGCCAGCCCTGCTCACACTCTGAGAAAAGGGAAGGGGGCTCCTTTGGAAAGAGTACATAGTGGTTTGTCTCACTCAGAAAAAAAAGAAGTGTCTGCATTTTGGAAGACGTTCCCCGGCAAGGGCACGGTCACTCATCCACCACTGAGGGATTGGCTCAAGAACGCTATGCGACCCTTTCCCAATTGCCCTTCCGTAGGGGGGGGGAAGAGAGTCTCAATCTCTCACACAGCCGGGCAATGCAGTTCGGACTGTTTAGTTAACGAGCAACTGACGGACAGCCAAGAGGTTGAGAAAAAATTTTCCTAAACATTTCATTATTTTTAATAAGTTGATATATGTTTTACTATACCGAGTATTGTTCATCCTTATGTATAAAAATTGCATTAAACTTGAAAAAAAACAAAAAGAAAACAAAAAAATAAACATATTTTGGATATAATACGCTAATATGTAAATTTGTTCCTGACCCACCGGTGGTCCACACCGCTCACCCTGAAAAAAGTTTCAGGAGGGGCGGTGTGATCCACCGCTGGGTCACACTAAGTGTCACATAGTGGTCTATTATTTGAACTGTGACTAACCTCTAGGTGAAGTCACTCGAGAAGTTCTCGATTCCTACTCTCACAATACTCCTTGCAAGTTATGACAATTCAAAGAATTTTATGGCGGCGGCGCTAGATAGGTTAGCATGGCCCACCAGTGGGTCACGCCGCAGTGAACGTGATAAGTTTCCTCAGCAACCGAACTCAAAGGGTCATCCTTTCTGGTTTTTCTTCTTCCTGGTCTCCACTGACATCTGGGGTCCCTCAAAGAAGTGTCCTTGGTCCGTACCTTTTTAATTTATATATTGATGATCTTGCCTCCCTACCGCCTCTTTCCCAAGCTCACACCCTACTTTACGCTGATAGCTGCCAACTTTTCAAGAACATTCAAATGCCCTCCGATTGTTATGAACTACAAGATGCCCTACGGTAGACAACAAATTGGTGCAATCCATGGAAGCTTAAATTAAACCCAGACATATGTTGCGTGATGTCCATTAATCTAAAAAAAGTTCACCCATCAAGTTAATTATACTGTTCTTAATCGCTCTCTAAAACGAGTCTCTACATCCAAAGACTTAGGTATTCTTACACACAGTAAATTAAATTTTTCCCAACACATACAAACCATCAAGTCCAAAGCAATGTCCCCCTTAGGTCTGCTCTATTGTTTCACTGAAGTTTATAACCCACAGGCCCTTTGAACCTTCTTTTCTTCTATCATTCTTCCAATTCTTGCCTATTCCTGCCCCATCTGGTCTATCTCTCCTCAAACTAATCTCTCACCTCTGGACTGTGTCTGCAATTTCTTTGCTAAAATAGTTAAAAATAGATTACTGCATTTTCGTAACATGTCCACCAATACTATTCTCTCCTCCCTCTCCATCCCTAATCTTAGCACCCTTAGACTCACAGCAGACTTAAAACTAATTTATAATATTCTCAATTCCACCATCGACTGCCCCGATTTGCTCTCCATTGTCAACTTCGAAGTTTCATCCCACCCCACCCATTCTCATCCTTTACTTCATGTGCCCACTCCCAGACTTTTGATTACCAAGCGTTCTCTTTTCTTCCATCTCTCCTCTCTATTGAACTCCCTCCCACAACACATTGATCCCTTTGCACTCCCAATTAAATCGTTCATAAGCCTTTCTATTTCACATCTGTCCCCAGAATAGCCTTCCCAACTATTTGTTTCCTGTTACTTTTATTTTATTTTTTTTCTTGCATATGTTATAATATGTACTGCCTTGGCCACGATAAAATGGCATCATTGCTGTATGTGGTTTTATTTAAAATAAAAAATACGAAGAAAAATAATTAATAATATTGCTTTAATTCAGTTTATCGGTGTTTCATATTTATATATTTACTTTACATTGTTAAAGTATGCATATGAAACTGAAAATTGTCCATTCCCTGCTGTTTGCATTTTCCTGCATTTTACACTTTTTTCTAGCGGTCCCTAGAAAAGCATAAATAAGGGGTTTTACTGTATACGATTCAGATCCGATTTTACACTGATCACACATAAAATACGAAGATCTCACTCAAATGACATTAGGCCAAGCATGAAAATCAGACTACATGCATACAATAGAATAGGTGTAAGATCACTATGAGAATTACAAGTTGACTCTATGTCATATAATGTCATTCAGGAATATCATATTCCTGAATTAGTAGAAGAATGAAGTCTTATGTGGCACCAGCTTTGGTGCACGATAGAATGAAGTAGCATACATTAATGTTATTATTATAATCTGGAACTCAGATTTTTGAAAGCATACTTAAAAAATGGTAATTTTACATCCTTTATAATAGTTCTCAGGTGCTAATCTCTGGAGCCCAAGTTTAATCAACAATAAATTCTTTAAAAAACAGAAAACTCAGATAAGTTAATATAGAACATAAATTAGAAAATTAAATAAGAGATTTGGCTTACCCATCAAGGCCCTTTCTCCATTAACAATTCGAAGCCATTCAATGTCACAGTCATCCAAATCATAGGCACATGCTTTGTCAGCTCGACTGGGCATGGAAGAGAGAATGTGATCATCTGGGTTGAACATGTCATCCTTAGTGATGCGAATGTACTTTCCTTTGGGACTGAAAAAAAGTAAGAAGCGAAGTTGATACAGATGGTAAAACACAAAATGAGGTAAAGATTAGAGCAATAAGCTACAGAATACGGGCTAAAGAATACTAAAGTTAGTGAATCATAGATGAAAGAATTCACAGGAAAAACATTTCAAACTTGAATTTTTACTTTTTATTTCCATTCCTGTAAATTTTGAGCATTTAACACATGAACTTTGTTTCTGGAGTTTCATTATTAAAAACTGTATCAAGACTTAATACTGTGGAAGTCCTACATAACTAGTACGACATACGCTGCAGAAACTCATTATAAAATCCATGGGACCAATATCGGCAGGTTACAATGTCAAATCTTGCGTTTTATTTATTGCATATGAATATTTCAATTTCCTCATGCATTCAAAATCAATATGAAAGATGTACACTTTTGTTAGAATAAAAAAATTTGTAATTCTATACTCTAAAATCCAGTGGAAGGAAAACATTATGCAAAGGAAAGATTCACCCTCAATAATCACAGAGAACATTCATGAGTATTCAGAAGGCATTCTCTGACTATTGTTTCCTAACATATATATCAGGGTTTATAGGAGTTTTTCCCTTTCATTTTCCCTGACTTTTCCAGGATTTCCAGACCATTATTAGTGATTTTCCCTGACTTTTGAGCGCCTGAATACTCCAAGATTTTGGTCATTTATAGAGATAAAAGTGGTAGTGAGGAAGCAAAGAAGTCTAAAATTATGAAAAATTGTACGTTTATTTTCATATTAATAATATGAACTTCCAGTAATAAGAGATCAAAAACTTTAAGTCAACAAAATAAAAATTATCATTACTTACATCGATATGCCTTCAGAAAGGGTTTTAATTGCAGAAAAATATTTGCAAAGAAGGCTAACCTGGCTTTTCCTTCAAACCTCATGTCATGTTAAAGTAGCTCTTTGATTGATCTTGATTTTTTCTTCCTCACATTCTTCTACTAATTTGGCTAAGTGACTTCAAATTTGACAGAGTAACTTTTTCGTCGCCAGAGGGACAAAGCGAAGCATTCCTGGTGAAATTGCTAGCGAATGAAAATAAGAATATGAATACGCACACCTTTTGCCAATCTTTTCACCAAACCACGCAGGCTATAGCCAGAAAGAACCAGAATAGGGCCCCTGGGCTGCCTCCTCCACAGCGAAGCCGGCCTGAGGCCAGTCGTCCCCTCCTTCACCCTGCCCTCCGCTCGCGCCAGTTTTCGATCTCTTGGCATTTTCAGGTGATAAATTCCGAAATTTGAATGTTTTGCGATTTTTCCCTGACCACACGTTAAATTCCCTGACTTTTCCAGGATTTCCATGGCCATTTTCATTTTCCCTGACTTTTCCAGGTTTTCCAGGATTTCCAGGTTCCTATAAACCCTGTATATATATATATGCTTTCGTTTTGATATCAGGAACTAATCATATGCATTTCATAATGCATTACATAGAGCAGAGCAAGACAATGACCTAGCATCCACTTTCTGAACAAAATGTAACCATTTCTTAAAAAAATCACGAACTCAGACACGAAGGCAGACAGACACGACTCTTGATGTATGCATAATCTATGAAAGTGTGCGATTTGCGTGATAATTTGCAACGAGATGCTGCTCCAGATATAAAATTTAGAGGCATAAATTTCCACTAGAAGAAAATCATATGCTCCTAGACCTAAATTAAGCTAAAACAATGAATAGTTTCTCTCACAGATGCTATGCCAATCATGTATTTTGACAAATATAGATGCTTGATAATTTCACGACATAGGAACCATCATTCTCCCCTGGATTCAGTATTTAGTTTATCTTTATGTGGTTATTTCCATGACAAAGGCTCTGAAAGAAGAGCTTAAAAGGGGTTCAGCTTAATGTTTACATCCTTTCAAATGTAGAGGTGATCCCTGTCTTGTTCACCATTTGGGTGAAAATGGAAGTAGTTGCATTGGGATAGGTGTCTGTGAGCACACAAGTACAGTGATGGTTAGTACATTTAGTTTCTTGTTTTACCGAATTTGTAGTTAGCAATAATTCAGCTATTTTCCATATTCATGAGTAGATATTGTTTGCTATGCAGACAGTCAGCCTTAGAATTTCAAATCTTAAATCCAGATCCGAATATTTTACAGCTCAATAAGAACTTTGTTTTTTACTCTGTTACACATTTTCATCATCATTTAAAAAAAGTAATATGGTACATATTTTCTTCCGTGCATGAATTACTTTTGCAATTACCTAATGATACATATGCATGAATTTCTGAGAGCTCAATCCAGGATATATACACTTACTATACTATGAGCCAGATCCTAACAGAATTTTTTGTCATTTATGTGCTGGAATAATAAAACCATGTTTCACTCTCTTGAGTCTGAAGTTACTGCTGCCAGCCATCATCTGGAGCTGGAGTGGGAGTTTCAGCTACATCTAGCAATACTTCATCTATTTGTAATTACCAATCACTAAAAAGAGCCTTAATGCCAATGTTGGCTGCTTGATTAGTGATCTAAAAGACTTATTTGATTTCAGATCTAAAAGACAATTTCCATGAGGAGCTATAAGAATTAATTCTCATGTGCCAGTATGATCCACCTCCTCAAGTGCTAAGTGCCTTCCTTAATGGACCACAATGGCATGAGAACACAATTCCAATTAAACCTTGTTAAAATTAAATTTCAGATCAGGACATTTAGCTTTTGGCAATTAAAGGACTATACAGTGGAACCGCGGTAGTATGAATATGGCCTATTGCGAGACCCCCGCCATTACCAGAGATTGCAGGGACACCATCAATTGACCCTATGATTGCCATTTTAAAAAATACGGTTTTTACGAGACCCTTTTGATGTTGGCCCCCACCATTGCGAGAGTTTCCGTCACCGACAAACAAACACCAAAAGTTGCCAACATCTGTCATAGCTTGCGATCTGTTAGCAATGCAATTGATATGAAGTGTTACATATCGGCAGCACATTATAAATCACCATTCAATTAATTTATTGTTAATATTGGTGGAAATAATGCAGCATTAGCAATTACAAATACGTATTTGATCTTCTTTTGTTTCCCGGGTGGTTCGGAGCACACTCGCATGTCTGTGAGTTGAGTGCATTTCCAAGATAGACACCATGGCACAAAAATGCAAAGCACTTAAGTGTCAGAAGGGAAAAATGGCAAGGTACTCAATTGTCTCTCCTAAATTTGTTTTCATATTTTCTTTCACTCTATATTTATCAATGTTGAACATTTTCGTGGGTTAATTTTATAACGTAAGAGATTATTGAAGTTAGCAAATTATTATTTGTTACCTATACTTGTAACTGCTTGATGCAATGTGATGAACATGATGCCAAAGGAGTATTGCTCTTAGTTTATTGACATTCAATATGTCTATATTCCTTTCTATGTGTTGCTGCCATTATTAAGCAATTATATGAATTAATATTTAACACATTTGTTGGTATAGGAGGGTTCTTCATTAGACCCATTTTTTCAGTTCTTTGTATCATACTACCGTTGTGCATATACACCCAACAAAATTAATGTAAATACGTCGAGGGCCTAGCAAAATCTTTAAAAAGAACTTATTGTGATACAACCGCTATTTCAATAAAATTTTTGTACATGGTAGAGCAGATTGTTTTTCGATGTGGAGATTACATCATATGAAAGAAAACACCCTCCAAGGCAGGATCCCTTCCACTACTTCCACGGTCCCTTTTCGTCTTTTGAAACAAATGTGATACGTTATTCTAAATGGCTTCCGCAAAATGTCGTGAAGGACGTGAATATACTGATCATAAAAATTAACACGTTGAGTGCGGATGACGCACATGTGTGCATCATGGACGTCTGCTTCCCAGGAGCGGGTGACGCACCATTTGAGTCCTCAGTTTCATTGCATTATAACTCTCCGCTGCTACCTCCCGCTCCTTAGAGCGGTATCTTTTTCTTTGGGTCCGCTTGCATAGGGACTCATTTTTCTCTGCGTTTTTGTCGTTTCCGATTCCTTCTTCATTCGAGCTCAGAACACTGTCAAGTTGCATATAGGAAAGATAGCTTGTATTTTTCCTACTTTTACGCTTTTCACTTTTAAGCAGGAATATTTCTCCGTCAAATGTCAGGTGAATACTGTTATTCATGACCGAGCGAATGATAGGTGGATGCAAGCGACTTGCGTCTACCGCTAACCCTGGTTCCAGGGATCAGGGGCGGATTCAAGGGGTAACCCTGAGTTTCCTTCTTAGGAAGTTCAATGACTTTTCTTCCCCAGTATCCCTTATAGGCTTTGTTGACAACCGCAGCTCGCTGCGGGACCAATTGCGCAATTTTTAACTGGTGGTACTCTTTCGCTTTCCCTTTCCAGAATTGGACATAAAGAGTACACACTGTAAGGTCCACAAAACACTATAATATTTACGACCAGGGTTTCGATACATAATATCATCTTCAGGTCTAACCTAAAATAATATTATGTACCGAAACCTAGGTGGAACCTACACATTAATTCCGTTTTATGGACGTTACAATGTGTTTTCTTAATATCCGATATAGAGAGGTTGTACATAGTAAGCCTGAATTCATTACTTACTCCAGGAGTCGTTGACACTCGTGCCAGGTCCTACATGCTAGGTTGCACATTGTTAGGGGTTGTCAACACCGTAGACAAGAAGCGTTTGTCGCCGCTCAGCTATCCACGAAAGCACTCGTGCTCACGTCGAATTGAAAATAACTAATTTCTTCCTCCACCAAGAGTTGATTTAGATCAGCATTATCTCTTACACCAATTCTCCGAGTCTCTTACACCAATTCTCCGAGAGAAAAAGTACTTCTTTTCCGAAGGAATATGCGTCCTCAAATGGCACAATAAAAGAGACGTGTTAGTCCTATCGTCAGAACACGATGGGGGAATGGCACAAGTAAAGGCAAGAAGTAGAAAATTCACCCAAAAACCAAATATAATTGAGAGACAACACCAATTTATGGGAGTAATAGATCATAGTGATCAGATGCTGGCGTATTACCCCCTAGAGAGGAAGTCCTTATGATGGTACATGAAAATTGCCTTACATGTGCTTCACCTCATAATGAACAATACTCATTGCTTATTCCAATTTTATGGAAGAAAGAAAATAAGTTTGCTGGTTTACAGAAACAATGTAATCAAGTACCTAATTTATAAAAAGTGAGCACCACTTGTGCGTTCCCTCCCTAGGGCAGCTAGAGGGTGAGAAAGGGTCCACTTGCCTTCTCAATCCATCCATAAAAGAGCAGAAAGAAAAATGTGCAGGGTGTGTTCTAAAAAGGAGCGAGAAAAGATATATCTTTCTTTTATCCCGACTGCCCAGACAAACCAGGCCTTTGCCTGGAACCCTGTTTTAGGGAATTCCATTCCGTGTAAGTAATACTTTTACAAAGAGCATGTATAATTATCGTTTGAAATGAAAATTTGTGTTTTTCATACACTATTTCACCTTTTCATTGTAAATAGTGCTATTGCGTTGTATGTAAATTGAAATACATGCAAATGCAAATATGTGTATGTAAATGTGTAAGTAATAGTAATTCGTGAATTGGTGTATCATGTGGAATGATGTATAACCATAATGTATTCACCGATTTTGCTTGGGGCCCTCTTTTAGGGAATTAAATTCAATGTAAAACTTTTTTTAATTAATTTTTCAAATGCATATTTTCAGATGAAAATTTGTTTTTATTTCTAAAATATTACCTAAGTACTTGTCATAAAAAGTCAAACACAGCGTGTAAAATATAAATTACTGAATTCATTATAAATTAGATTGATTTGTGGATTTGAACTTTATTTAGAATAATGTAAGGCCATAGAGTATACGTTATTGCATATGTTTTTTCACATTATATCACCCGATTTTCCTGCTCTATATGAGACACTTTTCTATACCTATTTTATCACAACCTCGTGAAAGGATGATATTCAATCTGCCACTGAACGGCTACTGGTGCATTAAAAATTGCCAAAAATGAAAAATTGTTTTGTTGACCAGGAATCTAACAACTAGGCTTGCCGGGCCAATGCTCATCATCTCATGAGTTTACTTGCTAAATTTGGATGGCTTTTAATGCAAAGAGATTCCAGAGGATAGGAAGAGATCTTTACTTGAGGGACAAGGAAAAGAAGTTGAGTCTAAAACACATTAGGCTTCTTCCGCTAAAAGAGAAAATTCACACATGAGGCTGTTTCCAAGGGCATGGTTCCGCGTAAAAAGTAGTTGTATGACCTGAATGAAACTAAGTAATCGGCCGCTTGGTCAGCTACCGACTCAGTGGAGAACGACTCAAGCGTTTAACATCTTGGAGAGGAGGTCAATAACTCTGGATTGGGGAATGGGGATGCTTCGACAAACGGCGACTTCACACAGGCGGCTGAAAGAAGATATAATGACAAGCTTTGCGGGTTGCATATCACTTAAAATCATACTGATTTGTGAATAAAAAACTTTGCTGTTTCTACAATTTGGAACTTCAATTTCCTGACTAGTTTCGATACACTGTATCATATTCATAGGACTAGCAGTACAAGTAGCGTCGTTGTGGGTTATATACCAAAAGGGGGGAAGAGTGGAAGGGGTGGGGAGGGGAAAGGGGTGGAGTAGTGGAAGTGAGGGAATATGGCCAACAGCTTTCATGTCAGAAATAATCACAATTAAAAAAATTGCAGTCGCCAACGGTTACGCTGAAAAATTAATCGACGATTTACTGGCAGGCAAAAGGAAAAAAATTTTAATTAAGGATTTTTACTCCTCAACCACAAATGACAAAGGATCGTGGCGACGTCTGAAGTATGTAGGAAGACCCTCTATTAAAATAGGAAATTTTCTCAAAGAAATGAACATTCATCTGGCTTATTACAATAACAGGAATCTAAAAAGCTTGCTTCCACCCATCAAAGACTCCATAAACCCAGCCCGCCATAGTGGTGTTTACCAACTGAAATGCAGTGATTGTGACGCCAAATACGTGGGACAAACGGAGAGAAACCTAGCCATTAGAGGCGAAGAACACAAACGAGACTACATCAAGAAAACGGGGATGTCCCAGTTTGCCTCCCACCTCCTTGAAGAAGGACATCAGGTGGATTTCACCCCGGAATTGCTGCACCGTGTGAAGAAAGGGTCACAAATGGACATCAGGGAGCAACTGGAAATTTTAAGAATAGTCAAGAAGAAAGAGCCCATCACTAATGACCACCTTTTCCCAATCCACTACCCCCTCCTGGACATCCCAATTTTGCACCCGAAAAATCCCCATGACGCTAACCCACGCCGCCTTCCCTAAGTACGCTTCCTTTCCCTCTCCTCTTCCCCCCCCCCTTCCTAGGGCTTTCCATATTCCCTCACTTCCACTACTCCACCCCTTTCCCCTCCCCACCCCTTCCACTCTTCCCCCCTTTTGGTATATAACCCACAACGACGCTACTTGTACTGCTAGTCCTATGAATATGATACAGTGTATCGAAACTAGTCAGGAAATTAAAGTTCCAAATTGTAGAAACAGCAAAGTTTTTTGTTCACAAATCAGTAAGATGGATTTCTACAACGTAAAGGCCTCTACTATTCAGTGCATCACTTAAAATCATTTCAGGGGCGGATGACACACACCGTGCATCAAAAAATTAATGTGATTTAGTTTATACAAAAAACAAAAATAAATTAAATTTATAGTGTTTTACCGGTTTTGAGGGTTTGAGAGCTCATGCAGACGGAAAAAAAAATTCTCCGGTCACGGAAAAAATTTTATTTGGAAAAACCCACATTGAAAGGGTTAAGACCAACCAAGGGAAAGCATTAAGGCTAGTAATAAAGGAGATACAATTTTGATTTATCAGTTATGGTTTAAATTTTTGGTGAGACTAGTCAAAATTATGGAATGAACATTAGAAAATGGAACGAGCATTAGAAAAGAGTAGCTTGGTCAGTTGTGCATTTGGGAAAATGGCCGGCAAGTTGAGGTTTTTTTGCATTTTTTGGAGCAGGTATGGTGCTTTTTGATCCAAAGGTTAGGTGGTAAATTAAGTAGGGATATGAATGACTGCAAAAACTTTCCCCTTATTCAGGATTTGTGCACAGACTCTCCGGATGGAAATACATCCGCCACCACACCAACTGCCCTATGCAAAAAAAGTGCTGAAAATTTCAACAGTAATTTGGGCCAACAGTTATTTCCCAAGTTACTGTGTAAATATTCAACAGTAAATTGGGCCAACTGTTGAAATTCAACAGTAACTGTTGAAATCTAACAGTTTTTTCACAAAGGGCGATTCCTAGAAAATTGTTGACAATAGGTTTCATGGCGATTATTTACACCAACCTCGGTAAGACGATACTTCACAATAGCGAGGGTTTTCTTGGGCACCATGAGGTCTCGTTTTAAAGAGGTTGCACTGTACCTTTTTTTATGTTGAAATTTCATTTAATCATGGCAGAAGTTTCGGGAGGAAAACAATAAAAATGCAAAGACTAACCCATTGATTAACAGTTATTGTCCAAAATTTTTAAAATTCAGTATCCAAGGATTTAGTGATTTTAATTACTATTTGAAGTTATATAAGACATACCCTTATTTCTTTAGGGCAACCATGGCTACCTCTTCTAAATAATTTTTGTTTAATAAGCTGTAAGTAAGATGCTAAAGGCTTAAAAACCAGCGTAACAATATGAATTATTATCCAAATTTCATTCAGATGGCTGTATAAGCAAGAAGATTAAAATGCATAAAAAATTTAATTGCTCATAGACCAATGCAATAAAACAATTGACATACCCTATATTTTGCATCATGAAGGGTTTCACCTCACTACTTCCGGAGAAAAGATAACAGTTTCACCAGAATTCCATTCACCATCTTCAGGTCAGAAATACAGTGGACACTCATTAGGACGTTCCTTGATGTTTTCAGTCTTTGCTAATTCATTTCCTCAGATCCTTGTTACAGTGCATGTCAATAATTTTGGATAGCACATTTACCTCGGGAAAATAGCCACTCCACCGGTTAATTTATTGAAAGATATATAAAGAGATTTAATTATCGCATTAAAAATATTATTGCCTACAAAAATATTTAACTATGTATATTATAGTAAAAAATGTATATGAAGAAGTAAATGGGTTCCCACAAGATGAGCATTTTATCGTGAGGTTTGTGAGTTTTATAAGTGCCGACTGGACATCAAAACTAAATGTGTACCAACACTTTGTGACATTATACGTGAGATAGAAGCTTAGAATAGGTCTCTGGACACACATTGCAATAAAGACATTCTCAAAGAGTTTATTTAAAAATATTACTTGCTGCCAAAGCACTTTTGCCAAAAAGTTTTTGTTTTTAAAATATAATTATTTGAAATCGCCACGAGTTGGTCTCTCACAAAAATGTTACTTGCATCGCTGCTTTCTTGAATGATGTCATATCCTGCAATGTCCTGACATCAGTCAGGTATAAAGTTCATGCGTTGAGGAAATTACAATTGACATGTCTCTCATAAATACACTTCTTTTGATATGCAAAAGCATAGTTTAAGTATTGAATTATGCCAAAATGTAATGAAACCAACGGAAATCCCTTCAGCCGGTATTTTTTTAATTTCCCTAAATAGGATTACTATGGGTGAAGAAAGAAATTCAGGCAAAACAAAACACTCTAAGCCTATTTTTACTTTTCTGATTCTCAAAGCTTAATCAAATTTAATTTTGCAGGACCTAGGTCAAAACAAAAAATCTCCACTAGTAGCACTACTGATGTTCAATATGAGCTTAATATACATAATTCAGTAAACCTTTTTCATTGCTCTCAAAATACACATTTATAAGATGATTGAAGCCAGCGCATATTAGTAATCAGAGTAATCACATGAGGGAAATGTGCTAAAAACATGTCACGAAAAATCTTTTCCAACACAATTATGTGATGTGTGAGGAAGTTTTAAGCATACAGTAGAGCACCGATTATCGTTGGTAATGGAGGGGGAAGCCCAACTGGATAATTGTATGTAACAGATAATCTGTTCATTATCATCTTCCTAGTAGTTTTGACCTTGGTTTCAGTGCCATTCTTTCTCCATGTCTTTTGCACATACTCCATTGAAGTACTCGTAGCTTTCGTACAATTTTGGTGATTGACCAATTATAATTCTTTAAATTTATTTCTCCAAAACATTTCAAAAACTTTAAATATTATAATAATGTCAGTCGATTACGTACATTGAATATGCTCCATCAATTTGTGGAACATTAAGTGGTGAATCTCAATCTCAAATGAACCATGCGTCCCTTTTTTTATACCTACTTATGATACATGCCTGGCAGTAAGTGTAAGTTATGATGACGACACAAGTAATCTGAGTCTATGTTGATCGAAAAAATTGAAGTCATATTTCTTAACTTTAAAGTCTCATTTCAAGGTAGCTGACGCATGACTACCATTCATGTGAGTGGTTCAAGTCCAATGCCTCCACCCCAAGCTACAGCTGACATAAGCATATGTCTCTTTGGTGGCGATAAGAGGTTTGGGAGTTCTGAGTTGCCTAACCCTTAGTGCTTACTCATCCCTTGAAGTAAACAAGCCAAGGTTGCAGACCTGCCCAATGTGTTTAAGCGTGGCAGCATGTGTGACATCATGTTACTCGGAAATATCTAACATGACGCACTTCCTATTTAGCAGGCCTTGGAAAAATTTGGAACAAGATGAAAAAATTATCCCAGAAACAAAGGTTTTGAAGGGACAGGACGAAAATTTTACGATATGAAAACTTTGGGATGAAGGTTTGTTCACTTTAGTTTCAAGCCCTGCTATTTAGCGAAGAATTAGATATTTATAATCAATTATATTTCCGACGGAAACTTATCAAATATAAAACGGCTGGCAAAGCAACATAAACTCAGCCCAGCCCAGGGTGTGCATAGTTATTAAGGAGACTTACCATAATACAAAGTGTGTAATTGGATTCCCTGCTTCAGGAAAACCTTTTGATGGTCAAGAGGTAGGAATTTTTGTGGACTTGAACATGGCCTGCCACCGTCTGCAGGAGTGAAGAGAAGTGGGAGGGGAGGGTAGGTAAGAGAGAGTAGGGGCAGGACCGGGGGACTTATTGAGGGACTGATAGATAGATACAAAATACAGAAACAAAAGATAATCCGATGATCAGTTAATCAAATGTCGGATAATCGGCACTCTACTGTATTTCAATTATATTTAGGATGTTGAACCTATAACTGCTTATGTATCACTATTACAAGCAATTACCGTATTTACTCGTGTAAGCGGCGCACTATTTTTCCTCAAATTCCTGTTTTTTTCTCTTAAGTTTCGCATTCTGTAAACATATCGATGTTAATTGGTAAGTATGGTCTAGTAGTAAATCGTACAATGTAAAGTATTCTGAAATTTTGAAGTAATTTGTAATAAAAATCCAAAAGTCGGAGCGTACGACGGTACTTGAAAACGCTAGATCCGAAGAACCGCTAAATCTGAAACACCACTTGACAAATTAATAGATTTATCGTGTATAGATCGTACTTAGGACAACACTTTGTAGCACTGATATGTATTTAAATCTACATTGTATCCTGTAAGCTGCCACAAGGGGTCGGCGTCTTTATGTCTTTTCAAAGTCGTAAGCGGAGTTTGTTTCAGGGTCACGTATCTGTAGCAACATTTTTAAGCAATAGATAGCTCCTTTTGTGTACACATTAAAGCTACATTGCAAAGACACGACAAAGAATTTGTTACATAGTGGCAAGAGTCGTATGCTGAGAGATTATACCTTCTTACTATCCGTGCGTGATTGTAGTAAACGAGTTCGATCATTTAGCATTTTAAACAATCGATCATTTAGCATTTTAAAATAATTTGCAATTATCACCCTAAAGATGAATTCTGATGTGAAATTGCGATCGTTTCCCGTGAGTACAAAACAACATATTATAAGCGATGCCAAAAAAGTAGAAAATCGAGTTGCAGGAAGGAAATATGGTGTATCTGAATCTAGCAGTGACGAAAACTAAAAATGGGAACTGTTATGATATGAATATTCATTAGTGATTTACGATTCTATTTCCGCGAATATGTTTTTCTTTAGTTTTATAAGAATTAAAATTGTTATTAAATTGAGCTTAGTTGTTTCTGTCTGTTCCCAAGACTTCCCGGTGTTGTTAAATCGTCCAAGTCCACAGCTACTGCGTAGAGAGCAGACGAGACCACCGCTATGGTACGGATGGCGTTCTGCTTTTATTTGTTGATATGCCAACGGATTTCCGTAATAATAAAGTAATCACGGGTTGAAATTGTACATATTTCTGCAATTATTCCAGTTAGATGTTATTTTGAAAAGATGCCATTTTTATAGTTGGATGATGTGTCGTATGTAACTGTGATTACTGTGAGATGCTATGAGAAAAAGATGCATAGTAAAAGAGGCCGTGCATCGATGCACAACGCGATGATGATAGTGACGATATTAACACGTAATTAAATCAATTAATGAGAAAGACGTACATGTAATATAGGCACAGCATTTCTCTTAAAGAACGTGCATTCATGTTATGACAAAATGATGCAGATTCAAGAGCAAAAAAAATAATTTTCTGACAAATAATTTTTTTCCTCACGAGCCTTCCCGAAAATAGGGGTGCGCGGGATACACGAGGGCGCGGCTTACACGAGTAAATACGGTAGTAATTTTCACCATATGAAGGTCAGCATGAATGATGGGTGCACAATATATTTTGCATTCAGGACACAAAATCTATCGTTCATCCTTCATTCAAGCTGACCTTCATATGGTGAAAAGCTTATAGCTTACGTGGTAACAAAGCTACAGTGATGGTTTACTTGTACACATGAATACTTTAAACACAATTTATTAAAACAAAGACAGCTGTAAACGTGAATATTTATTAACACAGCCTCAAACTGCATTACCTTCACGATGTAACACATAAGGTGTACGTTTCAACATACCGTGTCATCTCAAGAACAGCACACAACATAAGAATCTAGAATCACGATCATGCTTGCTGCACTACACAGGTTAAATTTTGAAGTTCCTCAGTATACCAGGTGACTGAGGGTCTTTTTAATCCACCTTTGTCTCAATCGTCCAATAGATTTTCTCAAAAGGCAGTTCTTTGAAATCATATCAAAACTCATCACTGCAATAAGGTTATGCCACTAGAAACTTATTTATTATCTGAATCCTTGAAAAATTGTCCCAAATGATACATTAATGCATTATCGGAGGCAGATACTGCTGCTTTGCAAGCTTGCTATTTGTAACTAGGGATGTGCGAGTACTCGAAAATTCAAGTCGTGTAGATTTTGTCGACGGAGCCGCTACGGCCAATAGGTTGAGAAATCTGCCGACCGAGAGTGTTATCATCAAAATCGTATAAAGCTCTGGTTACACGATAGATTAATATGTACGAACATGTACGTACATTCATTTACATTTTCGTGAATGGTTTCATGTACGTTTGCGTGAACGAATGGATGAATCGGTGGTTACACGTGCATGAAACCACATATGTACCGCATTCCTCCGAATATAGCTACACCCACCCCCCCCCTTTTTGGCTGAAATCTTAGCGGAAAAAGTCTGCAGGAGGACTATATTCGAGATCAACACCTAATGTCCGTTGTAAAATTCCATCACCTGAGTTTGAATATCTCAAAAATGGGTCGTTCAATTTTAAAATCAAGTATATCGAACTAAATCTTGTTTATTTATACATTTAATAATGTCATTAATATATTTTGAAGTTGGAAATATTAATTACTTTTTCGACCGAGAAAGATAAAAACGCCGGATATTTTTCAAGTTCCGGGAAGCAAGTTTAACTTTGATGCCCACTTGAAGAAACACAAGAAAAGCCACTTCTCTTTTTTTCGCATAAGACATGGAACATATTATATTTATCTTACTCTAAACAAAGTTTAAAATAGATTACTCAGTTACCAATTACGTTACGACAAATTTTAAAAACATGCACTATCTCAGCTTGCGGAAGTCGGAAATTTAGTTCGTTTTGACGGTATTCTTTGTGTTTGAAAACTAAGCATGTGTAAAATGACTTAACAAATTGAGAGAATTAGATATGCTTTCAACGTGTATATATTTATTTCGGAAACAAAGTTCCACGGGAAAGGACTTGTGGTCAGGAAAGGTAAGCTGCTTGAGGTTGCCAGGTTATACGCTACCATAGGTACCGCATGCACCAAACACTATGCAAGAAAATTTCTCTAGTATGTACAGGAAAAATATCCTTGCCTATGCTTGAATAAAAGTTTAGACGTTGCAGTATTCACCAAAATAAAATCAGCAATAAGAGAGATAGCTTTTCCCCCTCATTTCTCGGCTTCTCGACGAAAGAAACAAATTGCATTTTAAATTATCTTTAACTCCATCTCCAAAAAATTTGCACGAGGAGGCATAGTGACAATAAGCGTACAAAGATACCATCAGTTCTTAAACTGATACTGACTTGCATTCTTAAAGACGACACTTTTTTCTGCTATTGTCCAGTCCTCATGACTCATTCACAGTGATAGGCGAGCTGCTTGCAGCAGAAGATTCCACGTGAGCCCTACCTTTCTTTTCCAGACATGCTCTGGGCAGTTGAGCATGTTTTTATACCAAAAAATAAATATATATCGATATCAAATAACCAACAAATTCTATTGAGATTTCATAAATGGATTCATATTAATGACTCAAGAGCAAGAGAAAGGTCCAAATGGTGATTTCCGGAATGGAAAGCGTGCAGGACGGAAAATAATGCAGTTGACAAATTCATGAATAACAAAATATTGATGAACGTAATAGTATTCAACTTCATATGACTATTAACAAAGCCCTTACCTACAATATGTGTAAAGGAAAGTTTGATATCTTGATCTGTGTTGCTCTTATGATGCCCAAATTCGATGGATCCAATCTGTACCCAAAAAATTAGCTGAAAATCCATTATTAAACATGTACTTCAGGGAATAAATAGGTTAAAATATTTTAATACCATCAGTAAACGTAGAAATAAACAAGCGTTAATTTGATATACTATAATTTAAAATCGCATTAGCCATCTTGGAGGTGGTATTGGTCTTCAAACTCGCAGGTGACAGAAATTTTGCAACAGATGGTAGGCATCTTAATAAGGGCGTTACAGATGACCTTTAGGTAGGTAGACGTTAGGTATTGCCAAAAACTTATTCGTTTTACAATTCCATTTTTTTATTTCCTATTTAGGATTATTAATTACGTCATTAATTGCCAAGATCCTAGTCACATCTTATCTATAATAATTTTTTGTTCAAATACATTTCCTTAGAAATCGAAAACTTTAATCCACAGAATTCTATACAAAATTCATATACCTGCTCGCATTCATCCTCGAATGAAAATTCATTGTTCAAACAATATTAACTTGCGTTAATGGATATCGGAAATAACCCGTGCCGATTACGGGTGTTCATGCATCGCGCAAACGGGGGTGATTGACCCAGGTCCTTTTTACGATTCTAAGTTCTATCATGTTTAGGCAGAAATCCATCAATTTTGAAGAGATGATGTCAATAATTGGAAGAGTAAGCAAATTATATTTTAAGAAACTATGTATGTCATTAACAGCCAATCATAAATTTGAGGCGTGAGCTTATCAAATATTTACCGCACAAACAAGGCATTTTGTATGAAATTCACTGTACTGCTGGACTAACCCTTCCGTCATACACGACATCACTGAGAAAGCATTTAGCTCTGAAAAGCAATAGATAGGAATGTGAAATAAAAGGAATGCTCTTCTAATTAGGCTTATGTATTCCTTAAGAAAAAATATTTTGCTTCCTGGCTTACTTTCATCACAAGTTAACCCATTATTCCCCAGCTTCTAAATACCGGTTGGAAATGCAGTTTTTTCTTATTTAAATTGGCCTAATTTAGATTTTATTTTAGCAAAAAAAATATTAGTGATCATTATAATAGATTTATATAATGTTGCGTATACGCAACGCTGGGAATATTCAGGTAAAGAATATTTTTCATAGTTCTTCACCCATTATGTTTTATATTTTATTTTTTACTATCATTTCTGATGTAATTTATGAAAACAGTCTGTGTGAAGATAAACATAGCACTTTACACACACATAAATTGTCTGAGATTTGCACACTCGACAGCTTCTTCTTGAGTTTTCAGTGTTCCTTTGGATGAAATTACCTATTCTGTCTGGACGAATGCACTGAGGTATATCATTTCTCTTTAGGCGTCCCGCTTGTGCACACCGACTTTGATGCTGTATATCATCAGTCTTCGTGTTAGACACTACTTGTTGTTTTAGTAAGATTCTTACGATTTCTAACTGAGGAATACTTTCGCCTATGACTAGCGAGTAAAATCTCTATGAATTCACCATTGCACTATCGAGTTCACTTATGAATAGAGGCCAACACCACTTTTTACCCCTAATCTGGATGCGATAGCATGAAATAGGATTATCGTGTAAATCTACCCCTCCCATTCCTTGATTGTAATCTTGGATGACATTTGGTTGTGGAATTAGTTCACTCTTTTTCAGCCTCTTGTTATACCTTTTTGCCCTTACTATAGGTTCAATATTCCTAAAGTTTGAAGCGACAGGGACGACGGAATTATCATGCCATGAAACAAGGAGAATATGTTTTGACTTGTTAAACAAATGGTCAAAATCACCCTTCGGCTTCTTACCTAACCCCCTGGAAGACCTGGGTAAGCAGTTCCTTTTCGATTTTCTCTTATCGTCCCAGTGGCATAATAGCCTTTATCACTTAGGATTGATAATAAACAACAACTGGTGAAGAAATTACCAAAATACACTGCATGATTTTTTCGGGGAATTACAAAAATCCACTAACTTTAGAACAACCCATTCTACTAGCCCTAAAGAACTTATTACTTCCTGGTTCCGCCCCTCTGTATGGCAAAAACTGATAAAAATAGCCTTTTGATGATGCCAGGCACCACAGTTTATAACCATATCTAATCGGTTTCCCTCGGATGAACATTTTAGCCGAATGCCACCAAAAGTACGATACCATTTGCTCATCAATGGATAACTTGTCCGAAAATATCCCAAGTTGAATAAAACGTTCGTTCAATCCATTGAGGAAATGCCTGACTTTCAATAATTTGTCATTTTTGTCTAGCTGAGAATTATCGGAGAAATGTAGATATTTTTTTAATTTCATCAAATCTGTTCCGAGTCATGCATTACCTTACAATTGGGACAGCCATATCCTCTTGGCTGGTCCAGTACAACTTAGTGCGCGGTAATGTAAGGTACCCCGATAGAATAAGGATCCCAATGATTTTTTTAAAATCGTTCATACTCAAAGTGAAACTATGATTTTTACTGTCATTAGCGTACTTATTCGAATATTTCAAAATTAATTCAAGTAATCCTTCACTGAGAAACAAGGAAAAGATCTCAATTGGTGAATGATTTCCATATTGAGCACGAAGTGCCTATTGCTTCTTTCTCACCAAAATTTGGGGTTACAACTGAAGTAGCCTCTACTTTTTCCCATATCGGTGAAATCATATACTTCTTGCATCTTTTCCCTGGGTGTACACTTACACTGGATGAATTAATTTTAGACGTTACGGGGATATACTCTGAATTGCCTAGTAGCGAATTCGAATGAATCTCAAAAGTCCCTAAAATGTCCGAGGGCATTGGAATGCCGCCGTCATTTATGACTGTCTCCCCATCATCGATGTTATCTTCATCGGTAAGTTCACTAACTTCCGGGGATTGTATCACAGCATCGACTTCACTAGTTTCCTCGCTAAGTTCTTCCAGTGCATCCAGTATTTCATCGGCTGTATTATATCTCCTGAAATCATCCATCTCTGAAATATGTTAGAATGAAGCAATCCATATTGTAGTTCCCAACTTTAGTATACCTTATACTCTACCTCGCTCGTTGTATCATTTTCTACATTTATCTTCTAAATACGGCTTCCAAAATATACATTATGGTGAAGAAATATAATGTAAGAATGCCTCACTTTTCGTCTGGATGAACTTGCTATACGAGAATTCTCACAATAAGCTGAGCAACAAATATTGATGTACTTTTCATCAAAATACTAGAAAGACATCAATAAAAAGAAATTTCAGGTGACTATTAAAATGATTTACACCTTAGTAAAGCTAAATTCTAAGCCTTTATCATCTAAGCGCGTAAAAGAAGAATATCAAGCATTTACGATTGCACGGAGCAAAAACCGAGCAGCAAATGGAGGAACATACCATCATCAGACATAGCCTTGCCTCAACTGATATATTTCTCAACTTCACACAGTTCTTTCGTTCTGACGTCTATAGAAATGGAAACATCAAATGTTGAGCTGAATTCCAACTAAGTAACACTGCTGACCCCACATCATTGGAAATACCCCGCCGGTTGCCCATGGGTGTGCACAAATTTGACTCTTACTAATTCTAAGTAGCAAGTATTGCATCTGGAAATTCGTACAAAACCCTCAAGGAATACGTGATTCCATTCATTTATAGCCTCGGTTGCTCAAGATATGTTTTATGCCTAAAATGTAGCAAAAGGGCCTTCACAATACTACATTTTCCTTTTTTATAGGCCATTTTGACGAGCTCCTACCTGCTTAGAGAAAAGCCACGTGGTCTGCCTGAGAATTCCCATCGTTGCGTAAACGCAACATTATTGACAACGATCAATATCCAACCAATAATGATGTAACATTTTAACGAAGTTAATAGCACTGAATAATTAAACTTAGAACTAATAGGAAGCAATACCCACAGTAAGATACCTCAAGAATACTTAGTGTAATGTCATTTATAAAATATGGTAATTCAAGGTGATGAAATAGGAAAATTTTGAATTTAAAAAATAAATACCTATCTTACTCTAATTTCGATGACAAAAAGATAATTAAAAGGGTAGATATTTTCATTGTTCAGTAAACTGAAAAGAAATGCATTTCTAAGATAAAAATTTGTGTTAAAAATTTGTAAAAATAATGTTGCGTCAACGCATCACTGGGGATTAATGGGTTAATAGGGCATGCCACTCATGTAGGCCTCATATTATGCCCTAGTACACTATAGGTACCATACTGCAAGCTAATTTACACATTTGTGAGTAATCCTAGGAATGAAGGTAATTTTTTTATTTCGATTGTTACCGGAAAATTTCCATTAGGTCTTTTGGTCTGCGCTACATGCAGTATTAATTTTACTGTTTTTTTGATTATGCATTAGGTAGGTAGACCTGCCGATTTGATATTCCGATTGCTGGCTAACTTCAATTGTGATGACTTAAGCAAAAACTGGTTCTCTTCACTCATGTACAATAATGTACAGACTCGACTCGATACTCGCGAGTACTTACAACTCGACTCGATACTTGACTCGAGGTCAAAAAGTACTACTCGCACATCCCTATATGTAACACATTTGCGTAACTTGATGTGCAATCCTGGCATGAAAGGCTCACTACCTTGATGACGTCGCATTCCATCTAAATTAGTGTTTCCAGGAAATATCCCTTGTATCTTAGTTTATTCTTGGGGCATACATAAGCACAAATAACACAAACACAAAACATATCAACGCTGTGTTCTTGTTGAACGACCCTAACACAAATAAATTTATCTTGACCATATTATAAATGTTACAAAGTTCAAATTTAAAAATTCATTATCAAACATTAAGATGCTTTTACCTTGCAATCTTCAAACTATAGCTTTCAATTTGAATGAACTTTTCTTTGAAGCTTGAACAAAGCTTCATTTACCTGCTTTTAAACACGGTGATGATACGTATGAAAACATGTCTCGTGTCAGCATTGACAAACTCGGGCTCCATATCATTTGAAGAAATCATAAATGTTTGTAGCCTTCCTTAACCCCACCAAAGATATCTAAATCTGACAACAAAAAACAATGTCCATAGGTACTATACATGCCGGAGTTTTCCTCACCACTGCAGGACCAGTCATCACTTTCAGCTGGCTAATCACAATATGTGAGTGTTCTTTGGGCAATACTTTTCCTTATTTCTCCAAAAATACATTGAATAAATAATGGTTGTCATCGATAAGCTGTTTTAGTATCACTTATAATTTTTAAAATAGCATTTCAAGAACATTGAAAAAGTTGTGCTTTGTACTTTGTGCTGAAAAAGATGTGATAACACGTCCAAGAAGAGAAAAACTGTAGGGAAAATGACAATCCGGAAATGGAAACAGTGCTCTTCGCTTGGTACCAGCCCAGGGTGTCCAACATACCAGTTGATGGAGTTACAGTTAGGGAAAAAGCAAAAATTATATCCACCCAGCTGAATATTGATGATTTTAGTGCACCCAATGGCTGGATAAGTCGTTTTAAAGATCGCCATGGTCTTGTGTATAAGAAGTTGGCAGGAGAGAGTGCTGCGGTAAATGTAGAAAGTACTGATGCATGGCTGGAAAATCTACCATCATTTCTGGAGGGATACTACCCACGTGATGTGTACAATGCAGATGAGACTGGATTATTCTTCAATGTGCCTCCCGATGGAACCTTGGCGTACAAAGGAGAATGTTGCCTTGGTGGGAAATATTCCAAAGACAGACTTATTTTGTGTCAACAGCATAGTTGGGATTAACGATTAAAAAAATTAATGATTAAAATTAATCGTTAAAAATCTAGTTAACTATTTAATTTAATCGTTGCTTTTTAGAAGAGTTAACTTTTAATCATTTACATTATGCATTAACGGATACAAAATTAACTTCAGTTAATATTTTTCGTTAACTTTTGGCGAATGATGACCAGTCCGAAATTCAGCGCAAAGGTTACCCTGCTGACGAATGGGATAAACGGTAATCCAAGAATCAAGGGTAGTTGTGCACGAATGCAATGAATTGGCCCAGACAAATACATCCAAACAAAAGCAGGACTGAGGGAAGTGACCGCCAAAGTTCAGGAACGCACCCTCAAACGAGAAAACACGAAACCATGCGAAGACAATGCCCTTGAAGGCTCATATGCCTTCCTCGGTGACATCCTGCTGTCGCTACTACATAGTTGAAGCCGAGAAAGAAGGGTCACCTAAAAACCTATCATGGATAACGAGGGGGAGGGGTTGACTCAAACTAACGTATGTTACAATGCACCAGTCTACATGTGCCTTTTTATCAGAAAAGTAACTTTTAACTTTAACCAGTTACTTTTTACAGAGATTAACTTTAACTGTAATCAGTTAATTAGTTTTGGTAACTTTCCCAACTAAGGTCAACAGTGATGGAAGTCACAAACAAGTGCTGATGGTGATTGGGAAATCACCAAGGTGCTGCAGGAACGTCAAAAAATTGCCTGCAAAATACCACACAAATGATAAAGCGTGGATGACGACAGAGATTTTTACTTCATTCTTCCATTCATTAGACACTGAAATGGGTAAGGAGGGCAGAAAAATATCTTTTTCGTGATTCCATGTACTTGGATAGACAAGAAGTAAACATTTCATGGTGCTATATTAATTGTTTACTGAGATATGAATGTTTACCTTGTACCCTGTACTCTAAAAGTTGAATCCCACTACTGGTACTTCTGAGCAAACTTCCCAAAATTTGACCCCTCATATCTTGCAAGCTATTAGGGTGAGAGCGGAAATACTTTACATGGGTTATTAAATTGGTGATAGTAGCTAGTGAAAAAAGTTCATAAAAATCCGAGTCTGTGGGTGCCATGGGCTGGGTGAACTGATATGGAATAACTCAGCCACAATTTTGTCAGAGAAAGGTAAAGGAGACAGATAAGAGAGGGGAAATAGAGGTAGAGGTGTGCTAGGCCTGATTAAAAATGAACAGCTATTAGAGGACTGTGAGGCATATTGTAATGTACATTAGAAATATCCTGGATAAATTTCATACAACATATATTAAATCTTACCAGACATGATCATGAAAGATTGGACACGACGATGAGAGGAGTATTTTCTGTTACAAGAAGTACATACCTTGTTCACCTTTTGATTTACATGTTGATCAATATAATGATATTTTACAATTTCTGGCTGACTGTCAAACTAAGATTTTTAGCAACAGGTGAATTGTAATCATGATTGTAAGGTTCCCTGATCACTCAACAAGAATTCATGAGGTATAATAGGTTTAATTATGCCTGAAGTGTGTAGGAGTATCTATCGGAATAAGAAAGTGAAATATTTCAGGTTGATTATGTGCTAATTTTTTTAATTCTTCCCAGGTCGTGGTAGTTGTGAAAACAAATGATAGTAAAGTGACATCCTAATGAATGACATGAGATCCAATGGAAAAGTGTATTTACATTATCAGAATTTAAGTTTTCCCGTGATTTACAACGGTTTTATTGGTTCCCATCCCATTTCCAATATCTCCATCATCATAGGTAGAACCCTGTATTTACACCACAACTTTTCTCAGGGTTTGCTCTAGTAGCAGGTAAGAATATGATAGATTAAAAACACAAAATTCCCTTCTATGAAATTTAGCGATACATACCAGTCTCCATAAAACATTTTTTTTAACCTCGTTTTGTGCACATACACTTCAAAAACAAGAGAGAGAGCAGTAATGTGCTCCGTTATATGGAAGAATTTGAACTTAGCACCGTACCGGGGCAGTACACAGCGCCACTATTGACGGAAAGATGAAATATCACTCGCGATCGTTTCAGCAATCGTGAGTTTTGATTGCGATAGACACTTGGTATCCTTTAGCCGGGAAAAGACTCCTGCTATGAAATGAATGCGTTTAGGATGCAATTTATAATTTAGTAACAACTGCGGAGTATATTTAAGCTGTAATGAAATTCATATTGTGAAGGATGAAAATGAATTTCTAACCATACATTATGAAATGTTAAAAATACATGACTGAACTGGTGGACAATAATGGGATTATTCATCCGACCATCGCGCTGCATTAATTCAATAGTTTTACTGCATGTTACTATAAAACAAAACTTATGAGAACTAGTTTTATCGGGTGAAAACAGCTTTAAAAAATACAATTATTTTGTTGAGAAATTTTTACCATTGGATAACTGCTTGCTCCGACTGACCAGGAAGGCAGCTCAATATTCTCATGTGTTGCTTATGCTATCTTTAATTACCTCGGAATGTAAATTTTATTTTACTTGGAAATGGGAAATGGATACGAATTACAATATTTTCAGATTACTTGAGGGTTTTCAGGTTTCTTCCACGTTGGTTCATAGTTTCGTTGGCATTCTATGAAATGCCGATGAAACTATTGACACCATCTTCAGGTCTGAAGATTGCATCCCATTAAATTTCCTACATCTTCGTTGTATATATTTCCCACGTCTTCATACTATACATTTCCTATACTTCGGACCTGAAGATGCCATCTGGAATGCTGGCAAAACTGTCGTGCAGTGAGATGTACCAACGAGGAAAAAATGGAAACCCTCAAGTAATCTTCTAATCACCGTGGAAATCTTCGCTGCAACTAGAATATTTTCCATTGTGGCGCAATAAAAATTGTGGATCCTCATGATGCAACGCGCACCGATACAGCGAAACATCTAAGATTACCGGTCTCTACAATGTATGCAACAATGAAAACTCACTATGTGGTTTAGAAACATGCTAGCTAGTGCAGACACCTGTCGAAAAAGAGAAAATGTCAAGAAATCATGGCAAGAAGGAATACCAAGTTAAAGCTGTTTTTAAGTTCTAGATCGTCTAATATTGCCGTGAATGGCTTCGTAATAAGAAATAAGGCATTGCATAATGTATAAGTTTGGTAATTATGGATTTGAGACCCTCCAATGGTTGATTGAAACATTGATAGAAATATATTGTACAAAAATGAATGAGTACAGCTAAAAAATAATTAATAATATTGCTCTAATTCAGTTTATCAGTGTTTCTTATTTATATATTGTTTAAGTATGCATGTGAAACTGAAAATATTACTTTTCCCACTAGTTTCATTTTCCTGCAATTTCCACTTTTTTCTAGCGGTCCCTAGAAAAGTGTAAATAAGGGATTTTACTATATTTTAATGCATTTTTCAGTTCTAGTTTTCATCTAGTAATCCTTTATCTCTTCGATGCAACAATTTCCTACAGAAAAACTTTTCCTCTACCAAAAATGAACATAATTGATTCAATATTAAGAACTACACACTTTTGCATTATGCTGTTGAACATTAAACCTAACCATTAATTTCTCATGCTTAATAGCTCTCTATCCATTGTTTTACTACCCACTGGCCATCTCAAAAAGACCTCATCAGTGACGAGGAAAGTACTTTAAAATTGAGATATGAATGGTTCTTTTGTTAGGTCTTCTTAAGAAATGTGGGCAGATGGATCCAGTTATAACTAGTGTCTAGATCACTCACCAGATTATACCAACCATACTACTGTACAGCCAACTCCTTAGCAGTGATTTTTTTTTTAAATATCTTAGAGAGAATCAGTCAGTTGGCAAAACTTAAGGAATGAAGAACTACAAGCTGAATACAGCCAAACGCCAAATGTATTGATTTTTTTGTCACTTTGTACAAACTGTTAAGCACAGAATAAGACCTTTCATTCTTCATTTTCTTGTGAAGGATACTCCTTTAACATGCTCAACACAACAAAACCCACCAATTACAGCAAGTTTGGCCACAGGGTGGCATGACTCAATGGATTACCATCTCAACCTTGCGTACAAATACAATTCAAGTAATCAAAACTGCCCTCCTCCAGATTAATGTTTAATTTTCAATACTACTATGCTGACCAATATGTTACATTTTCCCATTTTCACACTACACCAACTGGATACAATTGAAACTAAAGAACTGGATTGAACGTGCCAAACAAAGTCCAGAGTAGTATTGCAAAATACCACTTTGCTCAATTCTATTATGAACTCAATCCCTGGACAATGCCATGGGACATTTCAGTAAACCCCACAAATATTTTTCAAGATTAACTAGGATTTATCAACTGAAGCGACAATGATTCTTAAGATAGAAAATGGAGTACTGGACAGAACCCAATCAAAAACCCCAGCATTTCTCTGACATCAAATACCTCCCTGAAAGTTCATGGCTATATCTTGAAAATATTAACTCTTACACTGTTTTTAGCAAGTCTAACATGTGACCTAGACATTTTTATCATAAATTTTAAACGTGCCAGCTGAATTAAAAATGTTTTGCACGAGTAATTTATTTTTGCAACATGTTTGAAGAAAAACAATTTTTACTTTGAGCCAATTTATTGGCATCCTAAGAGTTGCAAGGAAAATGTAGGAAGCCAATATATTGGCATAATTAGCACAAGTTAAAAATTCAGAACAAAATGGAGTACTTACAGTCGGAAGTCAGGATGCCTCCCCTCAACACCGCTTCCATGTTGCCCAATGATGGTGACCAATGGCTCAGGGAGAGAATCAGGGTTCACTGGGACCTGAACCCCCCTTTCCCACTCCTGCTTCCACTGGTCTGTGATCACCCAGTACTCATCTGCAGTTAAAGGCTCACTATCTGGCAGCTTCATGGCACTTATAAGGTCCTTTCGAAAAAGCTGTAGAATAATGAAAAATGAGCACGTCATCAGCATGACTTCTTTTGCAGCAAAAGTCAAATGCTGATTTCTCAAAGCTTTCTTTCAGAAATCCACTAAAATAGTAGTAAATGCTAAATAACCAATGAAAGATTTGAAGATGCCCATAATTGTTTAAGGAACATTAGTCTTATTTATCACCTTGGTATTACTAACATTATAGCATCTTCTGTATAAGTGATATTCTACTGCTTTTAATAATGAGTGACACTATAAAAATGATTACTTATGATCCACCTCAGATCTCTGAATCATGATGGAACATTTTCCATGAATATACTCATGTAAAAGACAGCTACAGAACTAATAATAAAAAGGAATAATGCCATTCATCTTCTGTGCTCTGACTTCATAAATTTGAATAATGGCAGATCTTATGCCACATCACGAATGATGAAAACAAAGTTAAATTATCTTTCACAATAAAAGAATCACTGTGACTAAAAGTATTCAGCATTAGCAGTTGAATGGCTAAATAATATATCTTAAAAAATGCACGGAAATAATTCAGGTGAACAGAATTTATAATCATTATATTAATCACCAGATAACTAGTAGAACATAAGCAGTATAAATACCTACATTATATGATGTTATTACATACTAACTCTTAGGAAGCCAATGGAAACTCCTATTAATGCCCTTAGATTTGCATTGTAAGGGTTTTTATGCAAATTTTGTTAAATTTATTCAATGAAAATGGCCAGTGTAAAATTAATCTCCTAATATGAAGTCAAGTGTAACAGCAGAAATGGAAGACTAATGATTTTCTGAATTCCTTAGAGATTACACTACAAATCATGAGGTTAACACCACACAAATGATGCACACAAATAATCCGTTGTACCGAATAAAAGCATTTTAAACAATGTTGCTTCCCTAGCCATGAAGTTTCCCTTTAGACACTCATGATAGCTGCATAATACCTTCATTAATATAATTTTTAAGCATTACACTATCTATTTCAATATTAGCATTAATTTATCACACAATTATTATTATTAACATTTGTAGGTAGAACTGCAATTCCACATGAAATGTTCAATACGACCTGGGTTTCGCTACAGCGCAGCACCATCAGGTTTGATGGTGCTGCGGCGAAACCTGGGTCCTATTAAACATTTCATGTGGAATTGCAGTGTGTCGCTTTATTTTCTATCATGGAAAAATACCAGAAGGTATTACCTGAGACAGTGTCTTTTATTTACAATGTGAGCTGTGCTGATAAAAAGATTATACTCTATGGATTAAGAGGCACTCAAACTCAAACCTGATAACATGCCTAACAACACAAATTAGAAGAGAAAGAGGCATATTAGATCAGCATTCACAACATGTTCCCCATGGATATATTACACTAAATGCAGGTTAATCAATTTCCCTTTAAGCTGCAATAATGGAATGACGATGTCATTATAGACATTCTATTGACTTGTGAGTGTAATCGCAAAAGCTCAATACCCATTTACACTAAAACATTAACTTCAATGCATGGTAACAGTGTCATTGCCTTTAAAGCTCTGAGGAAAGCAAAGTAGTGAGGTACATCAGTGGAACATAGTCCATGCGGAAGGTTCCAGAACATATGGTACTCACATATCCAGAAAAGAAGAACCAGTAACCTCTTTTGTGTTACTAATGCTAATCCACATATTGTCACATGACCTATAATTAACCCAATGCATATTCCCCCAGGCATCATACAGATATGTAATCCAAAAACCCTGTACCCAGCAGCCAAGAGATACAACCACTGAGTTAACTCGTGAAATATTACTCATTAAATCATCCTTACGAAGCAATATGATTTGAGAACAATTACTATGTTTCCCTGCACCAGCCAAATAAGAGATGAAAGAGGAATGAATGTCATTTACCTCAGCAGGGGCTTCTGTAGCACTTCGGTTATAGATGCTTTTGAGATCATTTAATGGGCGAGGGGTCCAAACAGAGCCATCCCCCCCACCACTGCCATCCCCATTTCCCCCCTTCCCATTTCCATTTCCTCCTCCTCCGTTGTTCCCCCCTCCCCCAGAGGAGGGGCACCCAATGACGGAAGAAGACCTCTCCGGCGTCCCCTTCGCCTCTGACGCTGCTGACCCCCTCGCTTCCTCCTCCTCAACCGGGCTCCTTGGCCGGCACTTGCGTCTCTTAGTCGGCACTAGTTTGGATATAACAGGATATATAAGCATTTTTGGATTTCTTCTTCAGGTTCACAACTATACAGCATGAAGAACATCATATAACGCTTTGCTATGAGGTACTTAACAACTACAGATTTGTGACCATTAAACTAAAATAGATAAGAGACAAAACAACTGCAGAACAAAGCATTGCAAAGCTTCAGCTCCCAATATTTCAACTTCCATAAATATAATACAATCCTAAATTGAAACAAAATCAGTGATTAAAAAAAAAGTTTTAGGAACACCATAACAATGTAGAACAATAAACATAAATGGATTTCAACACTTCAGTAAGAAAATGACTAAAATGACAATGCTTTCAGTATTACCACAATAATAATGAGAAAAAAACAACATTTGAGATACGTGTTTTGATTGATTTAATATAACTAATTGAAAAATTGCATAACTAAAAATATTCTAGTAATTAAAAGATGCTTTTCACAAATCAAACTGCATTAATTGATACTGATTACTTGAACTTAAGTATTCATCATCCTAGGACCAACAAATCACACGAGAAAAGGGCAATAAAAATGCTGCAATTATCCACACATTAATTGGAAAAAGTGCATTTGTTTCATCTTACTAAGGTGCACTTATACCACATGACGCCTGACAATATGTAATTTAAATCACACGAGCATTTGTTTAAGAAATAGGCAAATTATAAAGAATATAATCCACACTCCCAAATTTATTACGTTCTGAATATATTAATACTAAGCTAATTGATAACATACCTGTGCCATCTTCCACAGACTTATTGAGTTGCCGTTTAACCCGCTGTGACATCCTGAGCCAAATGTTATGTTTGGGAGCAAGACCTCACAACCTAATAAGAAAAGTTAATTGGTATTAGCACAAATTCGAAGTGATCCAAGTTTTCATAGCTATGATCATAAGGGTAATATGGTTTAAGAAAAAAAAACCTTCAAATAAATACATGCGGGATGCAGAATTGTTTAAAAAAAATACTCACTACATAGCTGAAGTTGTGTGGTCTACCTAATGGAGGCGCAACGAAGATTCGTTGTATCTACAAGAAAATAGAAAGCACCAAGAATAAGTGTAATGTAACAAAAATGTTCACTGTAAGTCAGTCATATATGTACGAACTTGACAATCAAATTAAGAAATTGTGTTATATGTATGAAACATTACGTTAAACACACCCAAAACTCATCTAAAATCAACTGATTATTGAAATGACCTAACAAAAGAACACTTGTTACCACATTTTTGTAACGTGAATTGGGAAAAAATGTATCCCCTTTCGACTTAAATGCATTATAAATTGATAGTAGATACGGTAAACGTTGCACCAGGCACTCAAACGACACTTCTATTTCAATAAAACGGCATAATTGGCTGTAACGAACCTCCTATCCACTAGCTAAATACCGATGTAAACATTGACAGTTCGTACTCACATTCAACTGCCATTTCACGTGAAAGTTGGTAATGTAATCACAATATTAATAACTTACAACAAAAAAACACTTCCTTAAACACGATTTCCACACAGTTCTTCCTCTACACACACAAAACTATTAAACACAAAATTGTATCACGGTTACTTACAAGACTAACAACACTGACAACACAGATGGCAGCACTCGCAGCGACATTTCATTAATCTTTCGCATCCCTGATAAATGAGAAGAACCGACTAACTTAACTTGATTAGCACTTCAAACATATATATTTTTACGGTGCAACACTGACACTTCTTTTTGCACTAGTGGAAACTTCGTCTAACACAGTAAACACAACATTTGGAACGTAATATCTCGAGAACGGCTCCGTGTCTCACTGTCATCAGAATAACCAACATGTCCTCATTAGAAATTCAGCCTCCCACTCTCTAACAGCTACTTACCTCGCAGGGCACCTCCGAGGGTCTCTCAGACCTAGAAGTGTTGTAGACGTTTGTCGCCCAATGTAATGAGTCTCCGGGTCCAATAACACGGCAAATTAATTACACAAAACTGGATGCGATCGTTTGGCGCCATCATGCCTGAAAAAATAACTGTAGAAGTTCAGGTCACGTGATCTTGACACGAGATCTCGCGAGATATTTGAGAAATTGTGCGCTTTCGGCATTTATTTGTTTAACCGGAGAGGAGAAGCTCGTGGTTACTGTCGGCAGTACTTCAATTTGATGCTTCGGTAGTACGTCGTTTGTCCAAAAGATTTTTTTTCCTTGATCCTAAAATTATGGATCAGGAGCACAAAGTGAAAGTTGACGACGCTTGTCGTGCCGCTGAACAGTTTACTAAACTTTATTATGAAAGTCTGGACCGGAGGCGACATGTAATTGTTTCTTATTCTTAAGAATTGTTTAAAATGTTGGCATTTGTGGTGCGTAATAACCCCTGGTTTCTTTGCAGCTTATGTCAAAATACTACCTGGACACCGGTGTAATGGTTTGGAATGGAAATGGTGTAGTTGGTAAGGAAATGATCCAGAAACTATTCATGGACTTACCAGCCTCGGAGAGTACATTGACATCCATGGATTCTCACCCTATTCTTGGTAATTACATACCATTTATCAGTAAATATCTAAGTTGTTTTAACCTGGGGCAGCACTAAGTTGTATCTTTCTACTCGTTGGATTTTCGCAGATGCTGCAGTTGGTGCTCAAACTGTGCTCATTCAAGTGGCGGGATTTATTAAATTTCAAGATAAGCTTGCCCTCCCTTTTCAGCAGAATTTCATGGTCACCGCGGAAGGAGACAAGTGGAAAATAGTGAACGACTGTTTCAGATTCCAGGAAGTTGTCGAGTAAGTTCTCCGCCGATTAACTCCAGCAATACCTGGCAGTACCTTTAACTTGGATTGTTTATTGATTGACCTTTCCATTGCAGGTCATTGGGAGTCGCGAAATCCAAGTTTTAAGTTTGGATGGAAAATTAAAGTTGGAACGGTGTCAGAATCGTATAATAAGGCAAACCAACTGTTAAGACTTTTTCTTCTGTTTTTATTCGCCGTGCTTAGAAAAAATTTACAAAATGGATCAAGTACAAAAAGAAGCTTGGTTTTACATACATGATTTGAGCTAAGTAAACTCCATCTTGAGCATTAGCAATAATTAAAATGAATTCCAGTTATCTTGCATCAAGGTAACATGTTTATCAGTTTGCGCCAGTTATTATATACAAATAAAATAACTATTTATAAATAAATGTAGCAGCTAAGTGTTAAACTTTCCTTTACGTTGACAAATACCAAGCATAATCATGTAAGTCTAACGCTCTTACATAAATAGGTAATACATACATTAAGTTTGTGCGTACCTTCCAGCAAATGTATGCAATTCAACAATTATTTCATAGTTTTAGAGGGTAAAGTGGCTCACGGCCCCTGGATCACACAATTCAGTGCAATGTTCACTCCCAGAATAAAATTTCTGACCTCTTAATTTGTGAAATAAGGGAGCATACCAAAGAAAATGGTAATGAACACTAATAGCAGATGTAAAGTACACGTATTTGACACACTGCTGATGCTGACTCGCATTATCTCAACAACATGCAGCATTACCAACTGAAGCATTTTTGGCAGCATTCATTAAGGGCGGGATATGACCACATTTCACAACTCAAGACTGAATACATTTAATGTGGAGGCTCCGTATCATTAATCTTCAGGAGGAAGGTGGACCTCAGGGTAGGGTTCATTGGCCTGAGGAAGTGGAGGTACAACCCCCCCAACTGCACCTTCTTCCCCATCAACACCACCCCTTAAAAGGTGGCGACGAATTAGGTGGTGATTGTGGTTGCTCGGAGGAGATGGAGCCCCACCCACAAGTCCATCTCCTCCAGAGATGTTATTTCCTCCTGGGCTAACATTCACTCCTCCGGCAGCTCCTATCGGACCTCCACTGGAATCCAATTCTAGTGCAGGATCTGCAGTTGCCTCTGCTAAATTCGTCACAGACTTGGACTTCACACACTGGAAAACAAAAATAAGTAATCAGCATTTCAATTATGAAGTAGAGATAGCTACTCAGGAGTGACAAATTAACCTTCAAGTAAGGAAATAGAACAATCAGTTTCACTGGAAAATATAACATGTAAATGAACACAGTACAATGAAATTAGCCCACATGGATTGTAATCAATTAGAGAGTGAAGTAGAACCACTTCAAAGACTGCCTTTAAAGAGCCCACCTTGCTCAATACTTCTTTACTCCAACCCTGAGCTGAAAATAACAGTTTCTGAGATACACTTTCCAGATTTTGAGACGTCACATATGATGGATGGAACACTTGGGAAGCAATTTCAAGAGGTAATTTTCATTGCTTCCTGTGGATAATTAGCTCAAACAAAATTGGGCATCTGTATAAGAATTATGATCAGCTAAACTATTCCCCTACTACTCACATGAAAAACACACCATGATGCCTTATACCAAAGAGTAAATATAGTAGTCTATACTCACTCTAAGCGTATGCTAAAGTTGTAATGAGATCATTCCCACCAAAATTATGATACTCTTGTGTTGTCTTATATCACCTCATTGAAAGAAGTAATGCAAATAACCAGTCTCCTCAAAAGAGCTGCTTGTGTACATTATTCGAAGTGGGATTAAGAATTCTGGGGTAATTACTTCACTTAAACTAACCTACAGTTAGGATATTAACCTGACATGTTCATAAAACTCATTTTCACAAGTCCATTGATGAATAATCATCCACTTATCTCCGGCCATTCACTTTCTTTATTCAATAGCCTCAGGCTTAAAATTATCCACTGAAGAGGAACATTGGACCTCAACAGTAAGCTGACCACAAATATTGTACAATAATAGCATCAATTCATGAAACAAGGTTACCTCATCAAATAAATATCTCTACTCATACCAAATACTTATTAAGATGCCAAATTTGTCAGCATCAATTATTAAAAACTTTAAAAGTTAACATTGGCATGGGTTTGTCATGTCAAAATGTTTAGAAAGATTGACTCTACACTCAACGAGTCACGGCAGTCCCGACTTTTGTCTATTTAAACGATGTAATTACAAATGATGCTGACTATCAACCCTTTTCACCTTCTGTGACATAGGCATTCCATTGCTCATGTTTTCACCAGTGTATTTGTCTGCATGTCATGATAGGCTTATGCACATGATTTTGAGCCTTATATGTTTTAAGTCCATGGTGGCCTAGAGGGTAGAGTTCTGCGCTACAGACTGGAGGGTTCGAGGTTATGGGTGATGCCTCTCTGGCCACCCCCACCTAAAATCCTCACGATACAATTTTCTGATTGACTTCATTGGACTTCACAGGTGGCCCAGGGCAAGGGACTGGCCCCCTTCCCTGAATGTGTGGAAATACTAGGCCTAGTATAGGGTAAGCTTTACCCTCCGCTATCAAACCAACCTTCAGGTTGTACACTGAGTGAATTCATTAGTTCATAAAGTTGAACCTTATGTGATTTATTTCATGATGATGGACAAACAGGCTACAAGCAAAAATAACTCTCTAAATATCATGAACCAATTTCAAAGATTAAGAAAAACTTAATTTGGTAGAAAATATTGGTAAAACCATAATAATGTAAGGAGAAAAGGAAACTGAATAAGCATAACTTCACTGAATCAACCAATTTTTTATCTTAGGAGGTATTAAACTTGGGATTGTTAGCAAATTGGCTAAAAGCAACAAAACATGTGGTTATTCATGGGCAACTGTAGAAGAAAGTCTTATATTCTCAAATGTGTCCTGCTTCCAAGGTCTAGAGCTCTTTCTTATTTTTTAAATCAGAAATATTTATTAAATTATAACAAATAACATTAAACAACTAATTTCCACAGTTTAAAGTTCCACTAATTCATCACAAGTGGTTGAATCTGTGGGGAGCTTTAGATAAGGTAAGATACACACAGAGGGGATTGGATTGGTGTACTTCTTGCTTAGCTTCTCCCTACAGAAGAGAGAGGCAGGCTCTAGTCCCTTTTCTTCTGAACAGAGTGGCAGGCAAAATATCTAGCTGTCACAGCTGAAGAGAAAAAGTTTCTATCCATTTCACCTTCCTGTGGCTGTCTCCAACCAGATAAATTATTTTAAGGGAGGAATAATGGTGAATAAAATAGTACATAGTATCTACCCATCCAAAACCCACTCCATTACTTTTCAACACTAAAAAGGAGATAGGGTTATGTATGCCTTCTCTTGCTACAAGGCTACTATCTCATGACTGTAGTTGATTAAGTGTATGACATCCTGTTACCCTACTTTATATTCATTGGCTCTCAAAACAGGACATATTTGGCAAAACATCTTTTCAAGAGGCTTAATATGACCTCATCAAACATGGCCAGTAAAAACAATTAGTCATAAACTCTTAATGGCCCATTTATTGCAATGTTAAATAGTCACCTAAAACACTTTACCCTATCCATGATAATTTTACACTATGTATTTATTAAATTATAACAAATAACATTAAACAACTAATTTCCATGATGATGGACAAACCTACAAAAACTGACAGAATTTGAGGTAAAATCACCATATTGAATAGGATAACTTCCCATTTCAAACTGTACAACAACTACTCAACCACTCGTGGCACTATCTCCATCACTATGGTGTTCATTCAAAGGAAAATGTATGCAATACAATCACATTTACATTCACCAGGACATGAGCATCATGATTAATACCGTCAGAGGTATTTTCCAAGCAGCTTCTGGGAGCACATACTGGGATATGAAAACACTGACAATAATTAACAGTTCAAAAGGGTAACCAACGGAAACTACAAGTCTAAAAGAAGATGAGATTCTACAGTGGACAAAATCCTCTATATTCCAATTAAACATGATGCTCTCAGTCCTCAAACTGAGACTTAAAGGCAGAGGATATCACTTAAAACTCCGAGACAATGATCATACTTTCAGCCTAGGAGTTGCAAAAATTCTGGAAATTGAATTTTAATTAACACTATAATTATTTGAATTATACACGGTGAAACCGTCGGCCGATCACACATCTTCCCACCGTTATCCAGGTATGAGGTTAACAGAAACGAATACAATTCTAGCAAGAACTTTATTCCACATTTCAGCCATGCCTGGATACAGAATTTGAGGTAAAATCACCATATTGAATAGGATAACTTCCCATTTCAAACTGTACAACAAACCAATTGTCAGTTGAAAGAAATAAACTAAACAGCCTGAGCGTTTTCTGGAGCTTTCATCGTGCCGCTCTTTAAATATCGATCGAAATTGACCTGTGTCGCACCGAAGTCGCTACTCGAAGGACGTAGGACTAGTAAGGCAAATCTTACTTTATCGCTGTTACTGGTGTTAAGCTAACGATGCTATTCTTCGAATCAAAATTGAAATCCTTTAATAGGGCATTTAGTTAACAGCTGAGATTTATTCCCCAATGATCTCTCGAGATTTGCCGAGGGTACCACAGACGTCATTTATCAGCTTCTGTGCCGCACCTAACAACTAAGGGGATACTTCAATCCACCGGCTAAACCTTTCTTTCAGAGAAATTGATACGGCCGACGAAAACTCGTCAGGCACGACAAGATTGACCCATCTCGGTGACTAAAAAAAAACAAAACGTGCACATGCATTTTGCGGCAGGGTGATTGCATCATCTTAGAATGGAATTCATCATCGATGCAACTCAGATATCAACGCCGATCATTGGACATAAATGCAGACAAATATCATCGGCTACACTAAATAGACCTTCCACGACTTAAATTGAGAATAACAAACCGAATAATGACAGCCATCACCAAACTAAATTATTCAATATTATTATTAAAATTCACGCGATATCAGCGCCTTAGAACACCTTAACAGTTTTTTCACAAAACGAAAATGTTAATATATCCCATTAGTCTGAAATTTCGAAGCTAAAGGAGTTACACACGCCACGCATCAGCTAACTGCAGATACACCCACTCCCAGCGTCAGCTGATCGGCAGCGAATATATGCAGTCGTTAAGATGGCCGACAAGGAAATCAACGAATTGATTGGTGACGAAGTGGACACACCTCCGCACAGAAAAAAGGCTGAATGGTTTGACCAAGTAAATCAACGTAAACGAATAGTGCTAAACATTTTTATGAAATGCAATGGAAAATAGTCCCAGCAGGATTCTTAAAACGTCATAAATACGCACTATTCATCCAATCAGAAGACAAGTTTTCGGGACTAGAGACGTAAATAGGTTAATTACCACTAAAGAGTTCATACACGGCAGTATTCTATAATTTGCATAATAATGAATAAATTGGGATAATTAGCAAAGGCAATTTAGGCTCTCGCTGTAGAAGATTCATCGGAAGACTAAATTAATAGGACTGCTGCACTGGCTGCACTTTTCATGCAGTCCATCTACCAGTCAATGGACCGATGATTATGATGCGTAACGCAAACCAAACCATCATCAGCAGCGAAGAAAATGTTGAATTAAATATGAATACAAAAGGCGCTGAGCTTCAAATTCTATCATTCAAGTAAAGGCCTTTTTTCAGAAACACACTAGTGGTTTAAGCGCCCACTCAAATCAATAATGTTCATCTCGGATAGATGAATACCGCGGGAGAGTATAAAAAGTTAATTCTTTCAGAAAATGCGCTTCACATCGAAAGATGCTATTCCTCATTTTACACAACTAAAAATGATTCCTAACTAAGCAGCATGTTACTTTGTATAATATCTCAATTACACTAACAAGCAATGTTTATGAGTTTAAATTGGTGATTATATTCTAATCGCACCACTTGAAACGACTTCATTACCCATTGCTGCCCAGAAAAAATATTTATTTACTACTTCTAAGAAAAATCATTCCGAACATTTACCTTGTTCGTGAACTCAGGAACTGAAGTTCAGTTCAGCAGTTCAGATTTAAATCGGAGGCCCATCATTACAATTTAAAGAAAGAGTTAACCTAAGATTTAAATTTAACATTAACTGCAACAGATACGGTGGCATGAAATGAATGACCTAGTTCATCTAGGACTTGTAAAAACTAGTGAATTCACATATTCACAAGAGTATATTTATTGATGTGAATGTCTATAGACACCCTAAGTACATTTTATTGGAGATTTTATGAAATATCAGGGAGTAAATTTGAGTATCTTGGCTTCAAATCAAAATGTATATCATCATAATAATTTATACCTCATTATATTCATTTTCTTAGAAATCTTTTTCTTGGAAATTCTTTTACTTGGAAAAAAATCACTTTGAAGTTGCACTTTTGATACATTTGGTGCGATAAGGACTGATTAATGAAGGCAGCTCATTATCATCATTAACCCTTTTACTGCCAGTGGGCCGATATATCGGCCCTCTATGGTTGTGCGAAAACTGCCAAGGGGCCGATATATCGGCCCACCTACATTACATCATCATGTATTTGTAATGGTTACAATTCATTCAAATCAGAGACTGCATGAATAATTTTTTCATCCTCTTAAAAAGTGAAAATATATGATCAAAATTAAAAAAAAATAAAAAATCATATATTAATATTAAGTGCTTATAATATATCTTAATGAGCTTGCGCATTGGCTGGGCATAATGGGCTTGGCATTTTTCGCACAGTCTACTTTAAAGGGGCTGGCAGTAAAAGGGTTAAAGAAAAGTAAATTTACTTTAGTGAGGTACACCAAAAGGGAAAAAGAGTATTGGAGGAGGAAAACTAAGTGGCTACCACACAATGAAAGGTGCAAAGTGGTCTATAATTTAGTTGCTTATCCACCCAAAAATCACAAACTCTGCTAATTTTCTGATGAAGTCCTTCAGTATGGGAAGCCAGTGCTCTGAATCTATTCAACATATGACCAACCTTTGGGTTAAACAATTTTTTATATAAAAAGATACAATGTTGCAGTTGCCCTGAGTACTAGTACCAGCTGGGTTACTGAGAAACCTATTGAGCACCTAACCAAAGGTCCAAAGTTCCAATTGAGGTGAGAACTTAATGCACGTCCAGCTAAGCCAAAGCTGCACCCAAATTTTATGACATGAATACATTTTAGAGATTGGAATGTGGGTCTAAGATACACCCATGGTTGTCATCAGCAGAAACTTGCCTATCAAGATAAGTATAAGTGATATCTCAGGGCCCAATAATTCCATGATGAATCACTCATTCACGCGAATGAGTGCTTGAAAGGTACTATCAATTTTATTTATTTACTTTAGTTATTTGCTATCCCCCACTTTTATTATTTGTTCTTGCGTGTATGACGGGTCACTGGCATTGGAGAAATCCTTGTAAACCCTGCTTGTGTGTGTGATTGAACTCACGAAGGTGACTGTATTTTGCATACAAACCTAAGTGAGTGAGTGATTAGGTGAGTCACTGTTCATTTTATTTTTACCTTGATTCACGTAATTTTGAGTACGATGGTTGTTTGTGAGTGTGCGAATGTATCATTTACTGCCACTTAAGTTTCTCCGTATGCTTGATTTTTTACGTGTGATTGAGAGCTCCCTTACTTTGTATATACTCCTTCCTTCCCTTATATTCCTTTGCCCCCTTATGGTTACGGCTTCATGGATATTAGTCTTCATTTGTTACTTATTACAGCCGTAGATACATCTTTTCATTGTTCAGTTTTAATAGATGAATCGTGGTGATTAGACACTTAAATTTAAAAAAACAGTGATTTGTACTATTTCATTGCACTAGTTAATAGTTTGAACTGTTGGTGTGTAAATTGTGTGCAGCAGAAAGTGATGATTTGTCGAAGATTTCACTAAGAAGCCAAAACATCACACTCAAGCTCAATTGTGGCATAGGAAAAGTAAACAGAATGAATGAGCAGGTCAAGACGAACAATATGGTACCAAGAAGATAAAACCAAGCTACCAACCAAACCTATGACAAGTATGGAGAGATTTAGAGCATACCGAGAACGCAAGGAGGAGTAGACACACATGCACGATTGTCTAGTATTTCAGTGATCACAGACCAATCATCCACAACATCAATTTAGAATACTATGCATTTCCCATACTCTGACACCACTGCCTTGTATCCACCATAATGGGCTAAATAAATATTTATCCAACAAATATATACTTCATTTCACCAGCAACCCACTTATCAGGTATTACGCTCAAAAGTATTCACAAACCAAACATTACAGCACAGTCGAGACTGTATTTGCATGCCTTATTGATACCAGATCTTTCTGTTAAACTATAGGTGGTACATTGAAAGTAACAGACTACCATATCCAGAAGTGTTTATTTCACACACATTGGACTTTTTTCTAGTTAACCTCTTCTCGCTTGATCCTAAGCATGCTTCATTGAATTTTAGCAATACATTATCACCAAGAATGCTTTGAAGAATGCTTCACCAAGAATCACTGAGAATGCTTCGAGGAAGCATTATTGGTGATAATATATTGCTTACTATTTAATCTTTGGTGAAGCATTTCTGGTTTTCAGATACAGCTAATAAATATGGGGATAAAAAGAGAAGCAGAGAAAATAATAAGAGCAGAAGAATAGATGCTAGAGTTATCTAGCAGTTCATCATGGATAACAGAAGAAATGGCGAAAATTGATGAAAGAAGGATATTTTGAAATGTTAACACAGCTGGCAAAAGATAAAAATAGGATATAAACAATAAAATTAGAAGATAAACAAAGAAAGTGAAGGATAAGTGGTGGAGAAGGCAATGAGAGAAGGTCTCGAGGTTGCAGAGAGAAAAACAGCTGTCCTTTACTCACATGTTAGAATGTTATCTGAAGTGGAAGACAGTACATGTATAAAGACTAAGTCAGGAAAATTACAGATAGAACTGGAATAGATTCAGCACAGGCAGAAGGAATATAAGAAAGAAATTTATGGCAGTAATTACAGGGCATAGAAGAGCCTGCTTCAGTGAAGGGCAGTGAGCCTGGGAATAGAAGAGAAAAAGGCCATAGGTAAGGATGAGCTGGGACCAGAAATACTGGATAGCGAGATAGAGTAGGCATTTCGAATAATGAAAGTGGGGATTGATAATATCCCATCAGAGCTACCAAAGAATATAGGAAGAGGTGAAGGAGAGAGATTTTATGGCCTTATTAGAGGGATATGTGAGGAGGGAGTTTGCTGGGGGGATGCTGCAAACTAGTGATGGCCGGATCGGATCAGTCGGATTCAAAGATCCGCAGATCTTTAATTTTACTCCGTTCCGGATTCGGATCCAAACACACGGAGTAAAATCAGATCCAGATTGTAGACTTTAAATTTTCGCTGCTTAAGGAACGAAGCACCCTGGGAATGGAATATAGGTGCGGTAGATATTGACAAGAAGAGGATGTGTAACTCAGGTCATGAAATTAGATGAAAACTTTGCCATGCAACTAGAAGCAAAATAAAGAAATATGACTTTTTTCCCCATTACCCCGGTATCGCAAGAAAAAAAATACGTAGGATGTCACGCAGGTAACTGACATTCACGGGGATCAGGAGGACAATGAGAGCTAGTGTACTGCACGAAGTTCGATCCCTTTCACAGTTTAATTTTTTCATTCAGTTACTGCATCAAAAATTTTATCATATTCAATTTCAAACCATTACATCTGAATACTCACTCTCTTATACTTTTGTTGTTTAAATTAGATTCACAAATGTACCACTCATAAATTAAGGATGGTCGGGTCGGATCTAAAGATCCACGGGTCTAAAAAAGTAGATTATCAGAAATTTCATGTCAATTTATAAGTCAAAAAAATAATAAAATTTGGTGTTACTGAAATGACTGGAAAACATTTTTAAAACAGAATTAAATCATGGGATCATGACGTTAACTTTAGAATGTATTTTTGAGTTTCGCATTTGTAAATCTAGTTTAGGCGATAGAAGAACAAAAAAGTCAGTATCCACACACAAAGATTGGAAATGAAGGATGATAAAGTTTTTGATTCAATGGCTGAAAGAAAAATTTTAAACAGCGATATGAATCAAATTTCATTACCTGCAGTCCACTACCCCACTCTGCTACTGTCGGCTCACCTGAGTTCACAGAATGCAAGCTCCCCACATGTCATTCTACTTTTTTCTTGCAAAAGAAAATATCCGAGACATTTTTTTAAATTTAGCTTCTAGTAGCATGAAAAAAGGCTAATCTCATTTCAAGATCAGAGTTACACAGCCTTCCCTTAGGAGTATAAAATTCTCAAATTTCATTTTAATGGTTATTATTAATAAGACTATGCAAAATTGTTAGTTTAGCAATATTCTACAATAATTTTTTGTCTTAAAAATGGAATCCCCAGATATTCCATAAATGGGATCTCTTGGCATCATTAAAATTTTTTTTGTGTTTCTAAAAAAGAATTTGAAAGCATTAAAGGATTTGATTAATAATTGGAAAATAATTCCTTCATTAATGAAAATGAACTTATAAGACTTCTTTTAACTGCACTCTAAAGAATAGTTGTACGGGTTTCAAGAATGTATTGCTTGATGAGTATGTGATAAGAAAAGTGAACTTTACATTAGAAGTAACAAGATATAGGTATCCGCATCCGTAAATTTTGATCCAGGAAAATATAATCCTCATATATGATAGGAAGTTGATTTTTTCAACAATAAATTTACCTGTTGTTTGGTAATTATATTGTTGCCGTTTTTATATATACCTATATTAAAAATCTAGGATTAGAAAAGGAAAGAAATTCAGAATCAAGTATCTGAAACTAAGGATCCAAAACCGAGATAAAGATCCAAAACCAAGGCAAGGATCCGCTTCCGGATCTGACAAAAAACCTGGATCTGTCCATCACTACTGCAAACATTGAATGAATATCATGCTGATGAAGAGTAAATTCAATAGTATCAGGCAAGATGTAGTGGTATAGCATCTTTGAAAAAAGAAGAAAAGAGTCAACTTTGTACTGCCCGCAGTTTCGATTTTATTTTCAACACATTTCAACAGCTCGGCATCAGTAGTTTTATGTAGTAGTTATCCTGAGGATGACACCAAGGCATTGAAACATGTTAAAAACAAAATCGACACTATGAGCAGTACAAAGTTGACTGTTTTCTTCACTGGTGAAGAGGATAACAAGTACATGCAAAGACTAAAGGACAATAATTTAAACTTATATGCAGCCAAGGTAGGGCTTATAATCATCAACAGAAGGATGGAGAATTGAGAAAATAAATTTCAAGAGGTGAGAAAAGTTAACTAAACATAGGCATAGATAGCAGAGACAGGGGGATGGCTCCGAATGTATACATGGAGATCTCAAGAGCAATTAGTATATTCTGTTTTTAGGAAAGACAATTATTCTGTCCATGTAATTCATGCCAATTCCAGACACTCTTTTCCCAAAAACTTTCTGCACTGCATGCTATGATTCATAGACTGGTTTCTATCCCAATGTCCGAATCCAACATTCTAAAGGAACTGAAACAATTAATTAAAATAATAGCAACTAATAATGGTTACTCCAAAAGGTTAATCAATAAACTCAACCAGAATAAATTGTTAAAATTAGCCGGAAGTAATATGTATCTATGGGCCTCATCAAAATGAAGATTCTAGTGCTAAATGGAGACGTTTTCTCTACTTGGGCCCTTGATCTGTAAAAATTTTCAGAAAAATTCCAAAAGACTGAAGACTTTTACAATAAACAGTGCCTTAGGAAATTGGCATCACACACTAAGGACTGAATTCCTATAATGGAAAACAGTGGAGTTTATAAATTACAATGTGAATGTGCGGCAACCTATATTGGCCAGACAGGATGTAAGTTTAGAGCATTAAAGAACATGAAGCGTGTGCTGGAAATAAGGACCCATTGTCTCTCTTCACCAAACATTTATTAGAAGAAAATTACTAAAGTGATTTTGAACCATAGATCCTTCACCTAGAAAAGAAAGGGCTGAGGCTGAACATGTTGGGAGAAAATGGAAATTTTGATAAGAGTCCGTTGCAACCTAATGATCATTAACAAATTTTTGTACACCTCCCACTCCCTCCTACTAGACCTTCCTTCCTTCCACACAGAGGCCCCCTATGAGGGGGACCTCCGCACCTAACCTTATCTCTCCCACTTGTGCTGGAGTTGAGTGTGGTACAAATTTGTCTCCAGAGTTCTCACTCGACTGTTATGCATTCAAACCCACCCCCCAGCCTTCTTGACCTCTTTGTCATCTTCAAGACCTCCTCTCTCTCTCTCTCCCAAAACTCCTCATTACAGACCTTTACCCCTTCCAACCTACCGCTTCCCTCCCCAACATCTTAAATCCTATTTCCCAATTCCTCCCTCCCCACCTCTATCTCCCCCAAGTTTGCATGACTGTACACACCTTCTATTGCCAATGTACCTGATGATGATGAGCTTTTCCGAAACCTATGTTGTCTTGTTGCAATAAATCTACGTGGAAAACTTAAGTTATTCTTATCATTTACAATGACAAGCAAATTCCACAAAGTCATGCCCGAGACAATGGAATATAAGGGGAAAGAGGTTAGACAGAGCTGTCTGTTAGCCACTTCATTTGTTAACAAGGGTATTTGGAGGAAATGGTGAGAGAAGCATAGCAAGGACCTAATGTAGGAGTAAAGGTAGGGGAAAACATGGTTAAGGATGAACAAGCACAAGTCAGCTAGTCAGTCACCAAGGGCTTAAAAATGTCTAGATGTGTTACAAATGCAGAGCAAAAAGTATGGATTAAATGAAAATAAACCATGAGAAAACGAAATCTGTGAGATTTTCACATATGAAAAGGGCCTGATTAAATTCAAAAGTATGAGGGCAGAAGCAGGAGCAGAGACAGCAATTAAGCTACCAGGGTAGTATGCTGCAGGTAAAGGGGTACAACAGAAGCAGAGTGTGATGGAGAATTGCATTGATGGAAGAAAGTTTCAACTGTAAAAGAGAACTAATGACAGCATTGTTGGGTACATAAAGAATGTAACAATGAAAAGACAGGTGAAAAGTCTATATAGAGGGAGGTGAGAAATTGGTAGTTTGAATGAAATTATGAGTGGTAGGAGGCATTCAGGACTAAAAGAGGACATTATATAACAATAGGGGTGGTGGAAAGAATTTTGAGTGACACTGAAATTTCATATCCATTAATAATTTTTTGCATTGCTTGTAATTCATGGACTTTAATGAAACTTTAACCCTCCGGTGAGCGCAGACCTCAGAGGTCCTGGTCACCCCCTTTGCTTGCCATTTTCTAATCACGTGATGCCATGACAATTGTAAGGGGCCATCTAGCCTCCTCATTCTTTGTCTCCTCGAAGGTCAGTGTGTAATCGGACATGTTGGTTAACGCATGTAGCGTCGGCAGTCAAATCGACCTCTCAGGTCCACCGCCCACACTCTGGTAGGTGACTTCGTGAATTTAGTTATTTCTTTGTAATTATTATTCTTTTTCCCCAATATACAATGCCATAATGCTGAAGACATTTTTAATGTGTGCAATTTGCGGATAGAAGGCCTGAGGCTTCTAAGTTTACGATGTATTATGATGTTATAATGCTCATTTTCAGTAGAAATGACTGCAAGAAGACATTGTTACAATCTGGATGACCGTGGCGACCGTGTGGCAGTTGTACGTGCTCTGATGGATGAAAGCGGGGATGATTCCCATAGCTCTGAGTCGGGCAAGGGCCTAGCCACGTTGATACACCGGTTCCTGTCAGACCACTGAAGTTAACCAACGTTGGGCCCGGATGGAGGTTGGATGGGTGTCCCCCTTCCATACCTCTACCGTGGTGTTCTTGTCCCCTGTCTGCGTGTGGCGGGCAGGTTAAATGTGGGTTGGCACAATGGATCTAAAGAGGTCTAAGTGCCAGGGGGGGGCTCCAGAAGGCCTCCGCCCACCCCTCCAATTTACATTTTGGCTCTGAGTCAGCCAGTGATGTGGAGACAAATGAGGAGGTAATAGAAGAAAGAGTTGGTGACTCAGAATCAGAAATAAGCGACTCCAACGAGTGCGATCATGACAATGTAATGACTAGTGACGAACCCAGTGACAAAGATGGTAGTGATGAACCCAGTGACAAAGACGGTGAACATTTTGTTGCGTATCAAAAACAGAAAAGAAACATAGTAGATCTTTGGCGGTGTAAGAAAACTCCACTGAGGAGAAGGCAGGCAAAAGAAAATATTCTGTCAGTTACTCCAGGGACTGTTTTAGGACAAGCTCATCACGTGAAAAGCCCTCAGGAAGCATGGACGTGTTTTTTTGATGCAGCTATGCAGGATATAATTGTGAAATATACCAATCAGCATATAGAGCTAAAAAAAAGGAAAAAATAATCGAGTACGATATGCTTGTCTCACTGATGTGGCAGAAATGAAGGCATTGATTGGCCTTTTATGTTTGGCAGGTCTGTTTCGAGCTAACCGTCTCAATACCTTAGACCTATGGGACAACACTGGATTCAGTGTCCAGATCTTTGGCTTGGCGATGTCTAGAAAACGATTTCTTTTTCTTCTGAGATGCTTATGATTTGATGACATGCTATCTCGATCAGAGAAAATAGAGAGTGACCATCTCGCTCCCATCAGAGATGCATTTCAGAAATTTGTTCAAAATTGCCAGCAAAGTTTTTCTCCAGGAGAGGATGTGGCAATTCATGAAAAATTGGAAGGTTTTAGAGGAAGATGTCAATTTATTCAATATATTCCTTCCATGTAAATATGGAATCAAAATTTACACTATGGCAGATAGTTCCATTTTTTACGTTTCCAACTTAGAAATTTACACAGGTGCCCAAATAGTGGGATCTCCTTTTTCTGTGAGCAATTAACCAGTTGATATCGTTAAAAGGCTATCAGCACCCATACATAATTCTGGCCGTAACATATCAATGGAAAACTGGTTTTCAGATGTGATATTAGCAGAAGAATTAGTAAATGACAAACTAGCATCGTAGGAATGCTTAGCAAAAATAAAATTCAAATTCCTAATGCTTTCAAAAATCTCAGTGGCCGAGAAGTGAAGTCGAGCATTTTCAGGTTTCGTCCTAAAACAACTTTAGTGTCCTATGTTCCCAAAAAAAATGTAATCCTAATTTCAACAATGCATCACGACAAAGCCATAGATTCGGACACAGAGGAAAAAAAACCATTAAACCTAACTTATTATAACAAACATAAAGGTGGGGTCGATACAAATGACCAAATGTGCAAGACATATAAAGTGAACCGAAACACAAGACGGTGGCCTATGATTATATTTTATTCTATCTTGAATATGGCCAGCATTAATTCGCAAGTCATCCTCGCTGGGAATAAAATAAAAGTTGCAAGGCGTAGACATTACTTGAGACAACTTGGGGAGTAATTGTTGAAGGCACATTTAGAAAGATGGGCGACTAATGCGACAGGAATACATTACACTTTACAATTGAAAATCAAGAAGTATTGCACAACATTGACCTCAGAAACCTCTCCAACTACTCCTGACAAAAGCACCACAACACTAAATTGTAATCACTTGACAAAAGACGTGAATTGTGAAAGTGAAAGCCGTTAATTAACACTCGAGCAACAGGAGCCATTCGAAGAACACCTCCTACCATCAACAGAAGAGCCTGCAAATTCTTCTAAAACTACTGGTGTGAAGCGGAAAAAGTGCGAGCCTTGTAGAAATTTAAAAAAGGAAAAATCAATGAGATTCAGCTGTAAACACTGTGATACCTATAGAGAGCCATCAATGAAATCAAAGAGAAGTCTTCTGGAGTGAATATCCACAGAGAAAAAATAAGCATGCTGTGAACTGCCGCTGACATAGCACTCGTAGCTGAGATGGACAGGGATCTGAATAATGTCCTAATAACTATGGAGAGGACCATGGAGAGATATCAGCTCAATAAGAAGAAGACTGAGATATTAGCGTGCAGTAGGAGAGAAGAGGTCAAAACCATCGTTAAACTAGGAAAACAAAAACTGGAAGAGGTGAAAGAGTTCTGTTACCTGGGAAGCAGAGTAACCAATGACGGACAAAGCAAGAAAGAAATAGTCAGCAGAATAGCCCAGTTAAAGAGGGCATTTTATCAAAAGAAGAATCTACCTCCCGCTGGAAATACAAGAATAGAAGTAAGGAAACAATTCATCACGACATACATCTGGAGCATGTTTCTTTATGTGTGGCAGTGAGGCATGGACAATGACAGCAGTGGAAAAGAAAAGGGTGGAAGCATTTGAAATGTGGTGCTACAGAAGAATGATGAAGATTAAAAGGATTGAATAAGTAAGTAAAGAGGAAGTCCTAAGAAGAGTGGGAGAAAAGAGAAGTCTTCTGAATACCCTAAGAAGAAGACGGGACAACCTAATTGGCCACATCATGAGACATGATGGCCTGATGAACACGATCATTGAAGGACAAGTGAACGGTAAGAATGGCAAAGGAAGGCCTCGTGTGATATATATTGAACAAGAGATGAAGGATGTGAAAGAGAAGACATAAGTCAATATGAAGAGATTAGCCGATAGAAGAAATCATTGGAGAGCTGCGTCAAACCAATCTGAGGATTGATGATTAATGATGACGATGCAAGAAATAATATTTAATCACGCAAAGGAAGATATATTTATTTGTATTTAACAAACATAAGGTATAAAACCAGAGTATAATGTCGGATTGTATGAGAATCTTTTTTCATACTCAATTATCATGACAATGAGACTACCGGCAGCCTGATCATGTATCTTAACAACAAACGATCACATTACCTTTATTTTTTTCATCGGTTAAGGAGAATGAAATTGAGATTGCAATACTAAAATCTTATCTGGTGCTTCATATCAACATTCTCTACTCAGGGTGAGAGATAATGGCAGTTTCTAGGAGCAATTTGCTTCTGTAAGTTAACATTTTTGATATCAATAATGCAGAAGTAGGATACATGATCCCACCCCAGGTAACTAATTTGCAAATGTTCACACAACAGTTATAACTGGGTGCAGCTTTACAGTAAAAGATTTGAAAGGAGAATAACTAGATTTAAAGCTCTACCACAATGAACCACTACATCAATGAGGTTCTAATTACATGATGGCATTAGTACAAATGAACATAAAACAGCCTCTGGGCTGAGGACAGGTGAATTATCTGAGAATCTAATGCATTTAAGTAATAACCATGTAAACATGTTGTGCTTAAAGGGAAAATATTGGTCTACTCATGGTTGTAATGGATCCAAGGTATGAAAAACTTTAGAATTGAAAAAAATCCCAGACAAAGTGCATATAAATAGGCACAGACATTCATTAAAAGATTAGAGGAGGAATACAGTCAAACCTCCCAAGAGTGGACATGTTTGGGACCAGAAAAATTATCTGCAATTTAGTGGGGTCAAAATTAGAACAGGTTTTTCTATGCAACAACTACGACAAATTAAAATATAAAGGAATTTAGTAGTTTGCATTAAACTTTTATTTATTAAACCTTTGAAAATTAAATCCCTATAGCAAAAAAATATGGAATGAAACAATTATTCATTTTTTACCCATAGACCAACCACATGGCATCACCATAATCAAAACAAGAATCATTAACTTGGCCCCTGGAAAAGAGATAAGTAGCACAATAGTAATCAGGGAGTGGAAAGGAAACAAGCAGGAGAATGAACTAGAAGACAGAAAACCAGATTGGATCCTAATTGCTAAGATAAAGTTTTTTATGGAATAGTTCCTTGGTACTAGGGATGTGTTGATTCTCAATACCACCGATTCCTGTGGATTATTATCGGTATCAAGAATTGATCGCCTAAAGTCGATTCTGATACCGGCGATACTAATACGAAACATGACTGGTCTGGCTTCTGGGTCTGACAAGCCTGACTTCACCACAGTCGGTTGCCATCTTTTTTTCCAAACAAATTGGAGTTACAGCAGCATGCAACAGTTTCTACCATAAGGAATTCTTTAACGGTTGGTTTCTGTCTTTGGTTTTTGCCTTTAAGCAGTACAGGTAGTTGCTATAGGGTGCCAGCAACTACCAGTACCTAACAACTATACCTCTACTAATTTTTTTATCTACCTCGTGAAAACTATCGACACACAAGGTGTAATTTTACGACAGCAGCAGACGCTATTGGCTTAAATATAACCCTTCCATGGTCTTATGATTACCTATAACTGCTCAAGCGGGATTGGTTTAAAGACATTCCATTTCAGAACAAAACTTTATTGCAAGAAGTAAAAAGTAAAATATTGAGAGACACGGAAGAATTAAGTCCCATTGCAACTCTTCCTACTGAATCTGAGACCTCCACAGTCACAGTTGAAGATTCAAGTAAAAAGCTTGGATTTTGGGCTTGATATACATAAGTTTTTAAACAGTCTACATCTACAGTGCAGCCTACTCCAGTAGGATATGAGGAGGAACTAGAAGAGTATTTAAAAGAACAGCCCTTAAACCTCAGAGAAGCCAATGAGGTATGTACTGGTAATCACTGGTTTTCTAGTCCTCATTCCATACTCAGAAAAGATGCAGAGGGATATTTGTGTGTGCATCAAAACCACCTTAAAAGTAGGCTCAAGGGTTTGTGTCATGACCTTCTATTATTTCCTAATGTTTAAAGTTCGAATTATAATTTAGGTTAGTGTTTTTTTTTCTCTTATAACTAAATATTAATCATATTAAAATTAAACTTATGACATGAGTCATATTATTTTAAATCCGTTATGACATTATTTATCTGATACTTAACATGTTTTGTTATTAAACATGCTTTTGTAAGAAAAATATAAAACTATATTATCAAACAGTTTTTATGTTTAGAATATCCATAGAGTGCAATGTCAGCAGTTTTTTTCCCCAGAGTAAATAGTACATTCAAATTTTTGTATTGTAAAACTGTATTTTTAGATTTCATGGAACATTTTTACAATAATGTATAGGAAAACTAGGGGTATAGGTCGAGGATATCTGTATCGAGAATTGAGAATTAAATTTTCAGGAATCGGAATCAAGAATGGATAAATTTTGGTATTGACTCATCTCTACTTGGTACACATATTTACTTCAAGAAATGGGTTTTTTCATTCAAGGGAAGAGAAACATCAACTATTTGGAGGTGTCCGTTAAGGGAGGTTTGACTGTACTTAAAACAGTAGCCTTCAAGTGAAAAAACTAAGAGAAAAAGTCTTACTTGAGGCCAGCTTGGGCATGAAGAATGGAAATGTAGAAGGAAAATACAGTGGAATCCCGGTATAACGAGTGTTCATAATCCCTCGGAAATCAATCGCTAAATCGAGCGCTCGTTATTTCTGAAGGTGTTGAAAACACCCACCTAATTCTCATAGTCATTTGTATTTACAGTTTTTCTTTTGTTTCCGTGGTATTTGACGAAGGTAAACAACAAAAAAGTCATTTCAAGCTCAATCTGGTGGCATATCAACGTATTTCATGAAAGAAACAGGACATTTTCCATTATATAAAATATTAATTCCCCTAGTTTCGATGTTTTTCTTCCAGTTCTTCTATTTTTCGATCGCCGAAGAAAGCTGTAAAGACAGCGTAACTAGTTGGAAATAAAATGTTAGGTATACTGTGGAACCTATCACCTATCTGTCCACGCAAGCACGTCAACTATCAGACCACTGAAATTGAAAGAGAGAGTGTGAGAGAACTGCTGAGAATTTGAATTAGCAGATAGCAGAATAGTAAGTTTTCAAAAGTACTTGCTCCAGCTTAAGCGAAGGCCAACTCAACGGCTGTCTTTTTTCCGACACGATTAACCAGCGCAATATCACGATAATTCATCGGGCGCGATTACGCTTTATTTGAATGAGTGCAATATCACGATCTTTTATCGTGATAATATATTGTGATCATTTATCGGGGCGCGATATCGTGATATTTTATCGGGACGCGATATAAAGATATTTTATCGCTATATTTATCATGTTCACCATATTTGTCTTGATGTTTATCGTACCCCAATATCTTATCGTGCCCCGATATATTATCGTGCCCAGATATTTTATCGGGGGCAAGAAATGCTGGTTCAAGAAATTTTACTTAAGCAACAGTGATGGTGACTCATAAGGGTTTCCTAGAGCCAAGATTCTTATAAATTCTAAATTGAAATTTTCCACCATTGTACTTATGTCAGGCCATCAATCAAATTAGTAATTAGTCTCCCATGCACAGTTACATCAGATATAAAAGTAAACAGGTTCTGGCACCTAACTAACTACCTCACTGATCTCAGGAGAGCAATTTATTGCAAAGTTACCTTACGGAAAAATGGCAGAACTAATTGCACCAAGCCAAACCACATCACATAGAGTATATAGGAGACAACACATGAAACAAGGACAAGAAAATCAGGCAAGAAAGCATTGGAAACAAAATACCAAAACCTAAACATATGCCTAGTAATATCAGTGACCAAGGAATTGAAATGAGAACATTTTGGCACAATGTTTTTTTTTTTTTTACTTATTCATGAGACCATGTTTCAACATGTATCTGATAAGCTATTTCTGCCTTTTCATATTCATATTCCTGCCTTTTCATATTCATCACACCTATCTCTTCTTTCACACTCCTCAGAATTTCTTGATTCAATCAAACTCAATCAATTTCATCATTCTACTACAACAATATCTCAAATGTTTCCAATTTTGCTTTTTTTTGGTGCTTGGATTCTTTACTGCTATGAAGGAGCATGCTCCAAACATAATTACTGGTTTTGAAAACATGCATGACCCACCCCCATTTCTATAGGGCAAGTTTTGGAGGCTGAATGTTTACATATAAGACCCGGAAGTGATTTTAAACAATGATTTTGGAAAAAATGCATTTTATATGCACTTAAATACTATATGTGTTTCCTTACTCCCAAATTGGTATTTCCAGAAGTAGAATGAAGACAGAGGTATCAGGTGTTACTTTGTTGAACTAAAACATAATACAAAATGCATTATCCACTGAGATAAAAATTTTAATGGGGTTTTACACATTCCCCTCCCTATCACCGTCATGTAGCAGAAGGTACCATCCCATATCCTGAGCAAACCAACCCCCCACCCTCCCCATCCCTTTCCCCCTCTGCAGTTTTCCACAGTTTTTCCTCTCCCCATCCCAGCTCCTTTTTGCTTTGACGTGTGGGAAGTATATAAAGCAAGTGACGTCAAAGGATAACGAGGCACAAGAAAACTTTTAGGTTACTTCCTTTCCATGTCTCTGTGACTAATATGTTGGAGTGCCTCATACTCATATATTGGTATAAAAAGTGGAGAAAGTGCAAAGGAAAGCGGCTGGATACATCTTAGGTCGGCATGAGAGGTTCGACAGCGTGAGTGATATGCTGAAATGCTTGATCTGGAAAAGCCTTGAGAAGAGGCAGAAAGTGTTCCGGCTAGGGAATCTGTACAAGACATACAGAAAGGAAACAGAATGGGAGGAAATGAGTAAAAGTCTGCTCGAACTGAATAGGGAAAAAAGACCAAAGACTTAAAATACTGGCTCGGCAACAACAAACGTACACAGGAAAGTTTTCCTTTGTACACAGAACGATAGAGGAGTGGAATGTCTTACCTGCAGAAGTCTTAAACACTTTCCCAAAAAGTCAAAATGATTTCAAAAAGAGACTCCATCTTACAAAGTGTAAACTGTAATGGGAATCATATTTTTATTTTTTGTATTGCAGTTTTTTAAATGTGTGTCATGAGTTTTGATTAAAGAAAATTTCTACTACTAACTAAAGTGAAATTTGGACCATATCACCAGGCATCATGCCAAATATAATGTAATAAGTAATTAATAAATACCTAGTCCCCTGCCCTTCCCCCAGATACTCCTAGTACCTTTCATCTGATTAACCCCACCCAACTCCTTTCCCCTCATCCTCAAGACCCACTATTCTCACCCCCCTTCCCATTCTTTCCTCCCCTTACATTTCTGTATATATTTGTTGACTGACTCTTGTACATTATTTTCATCTGATGATGATGTAGTTCATCAAAACCTAGGTTGCTATTAAATTGTTCTCTCAGAGGAAAACTGCATTTTGTATTCTGTATTATTACAGAAATAAATTCTTCTGGTAGAATGCCCTCTTCTCTTGGTTTCATCTATAGAGCTTTTGTTGATTCAATGTAACATTTGTCTAGGCCTCTGCTCTTCTACAGCATACCATTATATTTGTTAGGTTTTCATCAACTTTCATGTAATACCTGGTCAATATCTATACATCAACAGCTAAAATACAATTTTATCATTAAAGTTTGCAGATGAAATTAATTCATGAATGAAATTTTCATTCTCATCTAACATAAGATCAGTTTTTACTCAGCTTTGTTTCCTGACTATCACTTCACATGCTAGTGGGCTAACATGCAAGAGACAGCCACATTCATTGCTGAACAACAAAGCAAAAATGTTTATTTGCTTCATCTGCAGTGCCACTGCCCCATTTCCCTGAAAGAGAGAGATCTATCTATAGTTTCACCTTACCTGGAAATCCACATGCCTGCTCTTGGCCTCTTCCTTTTCCCAGCTCATGTGAATGAAAGGCCTCTGGACATAGTTATAAATGACTTCTGCCCTCCCTCCAGCTCTTTTCTTCACCTTTTCCTTGTAGGTTGGATACCCCTCTATCCCCAGTCGTATCTTCTTCAAACCTCGCTCCTTCATCACCTGCTTTGCAACATCTCGATTCTCTATGTACTTAAAAAAGCGGTACATAGGCGTGGATGTTACAGCTGTCAAAAGGAAGAGATAAGAAACTATTGAATTTCTAACAGACCAGAAATTTAAAATGGTATTTTTGAACTTGGGCCACATTAATACCTCTCAATCTGCAGCAAAGTTAAAAATTATCATTAGAAAGCACAATAAGACAAAAAGGTACATCGGGGGAGAAATGTAAAGGCATGTTTATGAGGTCTGAAAAGGTAATAAATGTAACCACAAGGTTCCATAACATGGGTCTAAAATGTCTCAGAAGAAACACCAGAGTTTGAAGACTCATATTATGACTTTTGTGTCTTAAGACTGCCTTTGTAGCTTTATACATTTTTTTATTAACATAAAACATGGAATAAAAGGTGATTTACAATTATTATAACAAATGGAGATTTTTAAGATGACCATTGGGATATCATGCCAGCCTGGTAAGATGACCAGCTTGTCCATATGTGTAGCAGATCAAGTGCCCTGAAATGTAGAATACTCGTGGAGCAGGTGGTTCATCTCTCGGTTTGCTCTCTACTTCCTTGATATGAATAACCATCTGGATGGCGGCATCGAAAGTCTCCAGAGGGGTAAGTCAGCACTGATGACCAACCTCTCCAGATAAACTGCACAAGAAAGTGTCTAAGGTCTTTTGAGATATGACTTGTCTCCAAACGACCCACTTTACTGGTCCATCCATGCACAAATTTATCACCCACACTCAATACGTCTTGGGTACTCCATAGGGTGGTGAGCATTTCATGGTAAAATGTAGTTCTTTTCTTCAAGCAAGAGTGAGAGGTCAATTCAGCAAAGTTAAAAATTATCATTAGAAAGCTTTGACGTTCCCCATTGAATTGCACTCACAATACTCATTTCATTTGGATGAATACAGCTGCATCCTAGCACATCATGTGCACCACAAGATGATGCTGGAGATACGAGTCTGTTGAAGGGTTTCGCTGTGTAATTTAGGGTAAAAACACAACAGTTTCAATGGATGTAATTCTAGTGAAACTGCTGCGCTTCTACCATTAATAATATAATGAAACTAATCACTGCTAGCTGTGATACAAAATTTAAGAAAGTTTGAAAACATCTTTGATGAATGCAAGCTTTGCTTATACTCTGTTACATATTAATTTAAGATTGATTGAGGTCACGCAATGTGTCTCTTCTTCCAAATTGTACTTTTGCAAATAGCTAATGAATTTTATGTACAAGATACTGAAAACTCATGCCTCCACTCTGCTATCTTATGATGGGCTGTTTTCTGTCGAGACATCGTTGAGAATATACTGAGATCCCTTGTTAGATAAGCCATTCTTCCAAAAGAGGAAACCAATTTCAATGCAGTAAAATGTATCTCAAGGAATGCTCATTTCAACATTAGATTGTGTGATACAATTTTTTTTGTCTCCTTCCATAAACTATAACTAAACTTTACTTGGAAATAAATATTTTTCAAGACAAAATCTGATAACCCAATATTGCATGTTTGTTAAGTGTTAGCTGTCATCATGTTAATATGAAATCATGAAAATTTAAAATTAATATGAAAAGCCTATGATGTTTTTTTGACAATCTGATAAAATTTTTTATTTACTTCACAATTTAGAAAAGTCGCTATGACATTTGTAAAACTACGAAACTGGTGACTTTACTGTAACTTGAGTGGGACTGTTGCAGTCATAAGGTTGTCAGCATGAAGAGTGAAGAGAAATAGAGAAATAATAATTACCAGTCTTGCTTAGGTGCAATAACATTGGTTTTTTTCTCTTGCAAAGAAAAGCCTCTCAAAATCAGAGGTCTTGAAGTACTACACTGACAGTAGATCCTGACTGAATTGTGTGACAATTACACTCAAAAAGGTTGCCTTGTAATTGTAATTCCATATTCATTCTGTCAGATCTGAGGTTCATATTGACAGGTATAATCTTTTCCATAAATTCTCAATTTACTTGAACTCTGAAGTTAGTTTCTGGTTAATTCAAGCTGGACAAAACTTGAATGTGTATAAACACTTTCTCCTCACTGATTAGTGCTTAAAAAGTTAATGTATTCAATGATCCATAATTGGTAGTTAAGTTATGTTATTACACATTTGAAATTTTACAATTAGAATCAATTTTTTTCATTTAATTGAGTTTTAGTTATTAAATTCAACAGGCAAGAAATAAATTAGCAGAATGAAACTTAATATATTATGTAATTGCAATTATAATATGCGAAGTATTCATAATTCAATAAATATGCTATTTATTTCACCTCTAGTATTAAAACATCAAGAAAAAAGTTGGCTGGAGAACCTTTAAGGAGGATACAAATGAATACTAGGCATACTGAGAGCAATCAAAACATTCAAAATGATACTAAAAGGGTGGATGTTGGGTGAACCCAGATGAAGGAGGAAAAATTTGGATGGCTTGATGGGAGGTGGCAATGTTCAAATTTAAAAAGGACAAATGAAGGAAACTAAAATTCCAAGGGAAGGAAGTTTAAGTAAGACTTTCCACAGTGAAGTATGATTGGCAGGGGATACAAATGTATATATGGACTGACCAAATTTGTTTGATCCCCATTTTTATCCCCAGACTTCAGTTTCTTCAACTGTAGTATAATTTTGCTTATTTTAGTTAGTTTTCGCAAACTGATTAATATCATGTTCGAAAAATTGATATTTAATGTGTTCAGTGATGATAAGAATATAAAGATGTTAAACTCACTCCACAGGAAAAGAGGTTGAAAATGATATGGTTCACATAGTCATTTTCTGTACAGCTACTTAAAAAAATTCGTACCACTTCCTGACGCAACCCGGCCAACAGGCCTTTAAAATCAGCGATGAGGCAGCACTGTCGCTGTATTTGACTGCCGAACGCAGTTGCGTTGGACTGGCAATCTTGGTAGCAGACGCGCCCGAGCGAAACATGAGCAGGCAAAACCAAAGCCCCATCAAACTTGATACTGGGGACTGGAAACTCACAGGTGAGGAGGGTTTCCTTACCTCAAGATAAAAGTGGAGCATATGATACTGCTAAGGGTTTAAAATGCACCATTCCGATTTGAACGAGAACCTGCCTAGCCATTTATAAATCTCGTTCCCAGCTGAGCATGTGGTGTTAGCGGCAAAGTATGTGTTTTTGGGAGGAAAAGAAAGCCGATAATTCACATTGATGGTGTGTGCTAGTTATGCTACAGGAATGCTACAGTTGACACCTACTGTCGACCAAAATATTACGTGCACTCGAGTTTGAATGGTGTTTACGAAGTAACCAAAATTACTACAAAAAATTTAATATTGTATTTTTTGTCACTTAAGTCTACATTAATTGCACACTTTCATTTTCTTTATCACATTTTATATTTCTTACTAAAGTTTGAATGGAAAAATTGACGGTTTTTTACAAGTTATTATGCCGAGTTTAAAAGCTTATTTCTCAAAAACCCTTAAAATTATTTGATCCAAATTTTAAAAATATAAACAAGAATGTTTTATGCAATTTCTATTACTTTCAGAATTTAATCTGTCCAAGAAATGATACTGAAATCATTTATATCAGAAACGTCAGAATTGGAATTTTTGGAATTTTTTTCTCAGCTCTGGGTGGTCAAAAAAATACTATTTTAATTGTGTTGCAATCCTTAGATATCCTAATGTTATAACACATCATTGTTAAGAACGTAATTTAATCAACTAATTTTTTTGTTTATATTTGTATGGGCCACAGAGAGACAAGTCTGCGGCTATTTGTTTTGGCAATGTCGCATGCTTTCCCAGCAACAAATAATTGATGAACTGTCTCATTCTAAGCCATAAATTTAGACTAATATAAAATTAGTTGATTAAATTACGTTCTTAACAATGATGTATTATAACTAGGTATGTGTTGATTCTCAATACCACTGATTCTCATGGGTTGGTATCCGTATCAAGAATCGATTGTCTAAAGTCGATACTGATACTGTCGATACTAGGGATGGTCGGATCGTATATTTTAAATTTTCATGGCTTAGCGTCCTGTGAATGGAATATAGGTGCATTAGATATTGACAAGGAGAGGTTGAGTAAATATGATCACAAAATTAGATGAAAAATTTTCTGTGCAACTAGAAGCAAAATAAAGCTCTATTTTTTCTCCCACTACCCCGGTATTGCAAGGAAAAAATACGTAGCATGCCATGCGGGTAGCCTGCATTCGCCGGTATCAGGCGAAACGCGAGAGCTAGTGCCCTAAAGGAAGTTCGATCCCCATATCAATTTCATATTTTCTTTCAATCATTGCATCAAGAATTTTATCATTCAATTTGAAACTCTTACATCTTTACACTCACTTTTTTAATTCTTATTGTTTAAATTAGATTTACGAATGTATCACTAAAACATTTGGGATGGTTGGGTCGGATCCAAAGACCCATGGATCTTTCATTTCATTCCCTACTGAAATCAGATCTGAAGAATATAAATTCGTGTCCGGATTGGAGATTTTTACATTTCGCAGCCTAGTGATCGATGCACTCCATGAACGGAATACTGAAGGTAGATACTGACAAGGAGAGGATTTGTAACTCGGGTATGAAGTGAGTTGAAATTTTTTTCCGTGCTACACGAGTGAAATAAAGAAATACATGTCTTGGCTTTTTTCTCCACAGCCTGGGAAGTGCGCGAAATAAAGCAGAATGTCACGTGGGTCACCTACATTTGCCAGACTCGTATGAACCTAAGATAGCGTAATTTTTAAAAATGAGAGCTAATGTACTGCCGGTCGCAAGTTCATTCCTTAACACCACCTAGGAATACAGTCCATGCTGTGTATTCGTAGGGTAAGTCAAGCAGGCAGTAAAAAAGTAGATTATCAGAAATTTCATGTCAATATATAAGTCAACAAATTAAACAAAAATAATTAAATTTGGCATTGGTTGAAGTGATTGGAAAAATATTTTATTACAGAATTAAAACTCTGGAAACAATACGTTAACTTTACAATGTATGTTTAAGTGATGCATTTGAAAATCTAGTTTAAGTGATAATTACAAAGAAGTCAGTATCCACATTAGGGTGTCCCTTATTTTCCGACTTCGAAATTTTTGAATGCTCACCCTCCAATTTTGTTGGAATGACTCTAAAACATGCATTTACAAAATTTTGTTGAGATCGGAGCATTCTAACCCGTGCCGACTTGAGCGCGAACTCGCATGAAGAACTAATGACATGAGTCATATTATTTTGAATCTGGTATGACATTTTTTATCTAATATTAAACACGATTTGTTATTAAACATGATTTTGTAAGAAAAAATATAAAACTGTATTATCAAACAGTTTTTATTTTCAGAATGTCCTCATTGTGCAATATCAGAAGTTTTTTCCCAAAGTAAATAGTATATTCAAATTTTTGTTTTGTAGAATTGTATTTTTAGATTTCATGGAACATTTTTAAAATAATGTATAGGAAAACTAGGCAAATGGTATCGGTATCAAGAATCGATTTTCAGGAATTGGAATCTGCATTGAGAATCGATAAATTTTGGCATCGATTCATCCTTAATTCATTAGGATATCTAAGGACTGTAACGCAATTAAAATTGTATTTTTTCAGAGTGCAGAAAAATGCTTCACATAAAAAATGATTACAGCATCATTTCTTTTACAGATAAAATTCTAAAATTTATAAAAAAGGCATAAAAGATTCTTGTTTATATGGAGTTTAAATTTGGTTTAAATAATCTGAAAGGTTTTTGAAAAATGCATTGTTAAATTTATTTGCGTAGAATTAAACGACAAAAAAATTCATATCATTAAATTTTCTGTAGTTATTTTGGTAACTTCATAAACACCCTTCAAACTTGAGTGCACATAATACTTTGGTCGACAGTAGGTGGAGAATCCAAGTGGCAGGAATGCTAACGGCAAATATGCCAGTTCAGGAGATTGCATGTAAATTTTATGTATCCCACGTGCCAATTATTAATTTGAAGAAAAAGTGGGAGGAATTCCATTAGGTTTACAGGAAGATGGGTTCAGGGAAACCTAAAGTCACCACTCAGGAATATGCGAGCATAGTGGACCAAGTAAGGACATGTTCGGAAATGTCCACAGACCTTGGGTCGTAGGATGCAATGCGCAGGACTTGAGGAAAGGCATGCAGGCGAGAAGGAATTTCTTACAAATGCTCACAAAGTTGTACGCCTGGATTTATTTCATTTCTTATTTTTTCATATTTTATATTTTTCATTTTTTATCATCTTTCATTTCATAAACATTACGGAGTGATTCCAAAAAATATCTTCCTTGCATAATGCAACAATGAAAAGTAAGTTAAAATGATATGCATTCACTTTCTTGAACAAAGATTTAATTTTATCACCTAATAATCATATATCTTGATGATAATTATGACAAATGCAACACTGTGGATGATTATACAGACATACTCTTAATGATGAGCTCTGGCAATGATGCCTCAACTAACTCAGCCTCCAGGCAACTGATATCTTTATATCAATTTAAGTCTCAACATCTAAGTATCACTGACTATATGAATATTTTTGGCTGGTTTTAATGGAATTAAAAAAGGTGAAAGAACATCAGTGCTGTTTAATGAATGGTAATGTAAGTTCCAAGTTCGCCAAGCACTTAATAGAAGAAGACCACCGAAGTGACTTCATCCCAAAAGTCCTTCACTCCCAGTGTAAGGGCCACAAGCTGAACTATCTGGAAAACCTTGCGATTTTTTTGTATCCCAAAAAAGCTAATGTATGTGTGCTGAATGATATGCTCCCTTCCCAATCTCCTCTTCTAACCTTACCTTTCCCCACCTTACACTTCCTGCATGTTCTCAATTTGCATGTTCCCAATTTCCTCTTCTAACCTTACCTTTTCCCACCTTACACTTCCTGCATGTTAACTCCCTCCCTATCCCGTCCCCCCCCTCACTCTATTCTGTATATAAGGGGCCCGTGATGTACCATTGTCAACTTGATAATGACTGTATAAGTCGAAACCTAGGTCGGATTCAATAAAAGTCTGTGGAATTTTACTAAGTGAATTCATTTACGTTATCAATATGTGGTTCCACGAAGTCAAGCCTAGCAATTTTTTACACATTAGCAAATAAGGGGTTTTGAAAGCTACAATTAAGAGTGGTAAAAAGCAGTTACTTGTGCAAAAAGTCCATTTTAAAGCACTCAAATGTAAAATACACTGTAACTCAACCTTTCCAATGAAGCCTTTTACAAATCTAAACCAAGCAGAGTAAGCCTGCTGGAGCTTCTAAAAGATCACACACTCAGTGATTCAACCCGAAGGTTGGTTTTGATAGGTGAGAGTAGAGCTCACCTGGTACTAAGTCAATGGCGTGTGAAATTCAAAAATTCAGGGTAGGGGGTCCAGTTCCTTTCCCTGGGCCCGATATCCTACGAAGTTCTGACACGCAGAAAATTGAATGGTGAGGATTTTAGATGGGGGTGTCCAAAAAGGTTCTGGCCTGGGATTTGAACCTGGGACCCTCCGGTCAGTGGCTCAGTGCTCTACCCACTAGGCCACCACGACCCCCTTCTAAACAATGGGGGGAGGGGAAAAAAAAACCATTTACGCACTGCACACCTGCCTATATCACAGGGGCAACACTTTTCCTGGTGAGTCAGTGAATGGATTTCAGTTCACAGTGGTTGGAACTATCTAACACCAATTTTCATTGAAATCTCAGATGATGTATGAATGAATGTTTCTGGCGAATGAATTCTTCAAGGACCTTCATTCGCGTTTAGGCTCTTATTCTCAGGTATTTCAATAAATGACTTGCCTATCATCTCAGGTCAATTCCATGGGTCAAAAGTAGTCTGCTTCATGTACCCCGCTCTACGTGTCAGGTACCTTCTGATTGGTCTTCACATTAGCCGGCAGCTGCATCTCTGCTCAAGGGTAAAGCATTTGTTCCAGTTGCATTTCACGATAGGTTTCCAAAGGTAAAATTCCCCACAATCACAGAGGATTTTGTAAACTACTGGGCGTTTTGAGTTTCACTGAATCCTTTACTCTGATTAGAGCTTATTTTTGGCAATGGTTTATGAATGATCTCAATGTTATGTTCATGGAGAATCCTGGACATTTTCCCTAATGTCAAGGATATGTATAGTATGCAAGCCCTGGCAGTCAGTTTCTCTATCATCTCTTATGTCTGGGTGGCTTCAGTGATCCTGTGAGATTTCTAAGGGTCAGGGAAAAGAGCTGATCTCTGAACCTGTTCTGCCGGATTATTTTTCAAAGATGTTTGGTTTCTTCTCAAAGATGAATCAAAGTTAAATGCCTGATTAAATATTATTTAGGGCACCCTTCCTGGGGCTATTTAAGCGGATAATGGTTTGATGCAGCTCTCCACCCTATTCTCCTATCAGCTAACCTCTTCATTTTCACATAATTCTTCACTTTCACATCCTTCACTACTTGCTCAATATATTTCATTTGAGCCTTCCTTTCCCATTCTTCTCGTTCACTTGTCCCTCAACAATTGTCTCCATCCGGAGGTCTCAAGATATGGCCGATTAAGTTGTCCTGTCTTTTTCAAAGTTTTCAACAGGCTTCTCTTTTCTCCCACTCTTCTTAGGACTTCTTAATGTGTCCTTCGGGTGATCCATTTTATCTTCATCATTCTTCTGTAGCACCACATCTCAAATTCTTTCAGCTTCAATTTCTCTGTTGCTGTCATTGTCTATGCCTCACTGCTATCAAGAAATATGCTCTAGACATATGTTCTATTGAAATGTTTTCCATGCATCCACATCTTGAAGAAGGATAAGTGGAATAGCTGTGACTCCTCAGGATAATAATGATGGGTTTACCCTTACTTTTGTCATTGCAGAACCACAGCTGTTAAAGTAATTATTACCATGTCTGTAGTAAAATGAATGTTGCTGTACCGACCACCTTCACTCATATGACGATGATCTGCTGCCCTCTGCTCTGGGTGATAATATGCATAATTGTAGTTGGCCTCCTGCCACTTAGTCTTCACAGGTTTATGTATCATTTGAAAGGCCTACTTCACCCATGGATAAACTAATACTAGGGATGGAATGCTGTCCCTTTTTGTCCATGATTGCTAGTTAACTAGTTAAATCACTTCTGCCAGATAACTTCTATATCTAGAGGTTGACACATCATCTGCACATCAGTGGATGCACTCAGTGGCTTAAAGCTCTGCCCTGTACAATAGTTATTATATTATGGATAGTATATGACACATACATGCACAGTGGATTAAACCTCAATCACTGAATTTAAGCGCTATACTTCCAAAATTATTAAAAAATTTAAGAATCCTCTAACTCTCCTATAATCAGTTTTCACCTTTAAATCAAACTTTTGTTCATGAAATGACCACACAGAGTGTCCATTTAAAAAGTAATGATTTTTTAAAATTATTGTGGCTATAAATTGCCATGTTACCAACTGTTTGTTCATGAAAAGTCAATTGCAATATACTATCAATGAAATATTTGGTGATAATAGAGAATAGAACCCATTAAATTAAGCACATACATACTCTGTGAATACTCTTCCCCCATTTGTGGAGGATATTCTTCATCCCAGTCAACCAAATCATCTTCCAATAGGACAACAACATGGCACTCTCGGTCACCACGCCGTGCTGAGTTGACCATGAGAGGCAAGACAAGATCTTCTAAAAACTCTTCAAATTGGCGGCGAGCTCCTTCATTTGACAGCTCATGAAGTAAGCCTCCTGTACAAACAGATAGTAGACAAATTAAAAATGATTTCATTCACAAGATACCCAACAGCTTCTATCAACACCACCCTTCCATCTCCAAGGGCTCCTTATTCCTCTGATTCTCTAATACTTACAACTTCCAGATCACATTATCCTAATGGATTTATTTTGCCATTTTTTACTCCTACCCCAAGCGCCTCTAAGGAAATAATGCTGTAGACTAAGGAAATCATCAATCAACATTAACTTTGTAATTCCACAATTAATTGGTTTACTACAAGACCTAGATTTTGATTCTGTCACCATCATCAGGTATATATTTTTTCTCAAAATTTCCAATTTTCCCTGCACAACGAGTCTGTACCCTATATTTCTAAATGCATGCAGAAACTCAGGCTTGATGTCTCTTTAATGATTTATTTGCAAAATATGTTTTGTAAAGAGGGAGGCCATGTTCCTATCTTTGGAACACATTTTATGCCCTTGCATTCTCTCTAAATTTATGTCCAGTCTGTCCATTGAAAACTACTGAGTACTCACACTGTAGTTTATACATACTGTTATTGAGGAACTTTGTCCATTGCCTGTAATATCAGATTCTGAAGATTGAAATTTTTGTCCAAGACAATTTTTATTCTTTCATTCGGTATTTCCTTACTTTTTTGGAAATGGTTCTTATGCATACAACCATCACCATTATTCCTCTCCCCCTTGGGTATGGTTAATGTCCCTTAAGAAAAAGTACTGGAAAAAGTACTGGTCAACACTGTTCATTAACTGGAGACCTTCTTCAGTTACTGATGAGCTTACCTAGTTCTTCTCTCTTCAGTTTTTCATTTCTGGAGACCTTCATTAGTTACCGGTGAGTAACTGATTACTGGCCCCTTCAGTATCAGAAAACTGTTTCAAAAAACTGTACAAAGCTTTCCAGCATTTCCTTCAGTTACTGATCACCTTTCTCCAGTACTTTTTCTTAAATGATTACTTTTAGTTACCTCAACTAATTTTTTATGGTAAAGATTATTGATTAGTTCATCTGAGTGTTGAAATATAGTGTTGGCAATAGGCACCAACAATTTACAATGCCATTTTGTATTACGTGGATATGTTTTGTTGTGGTTACTTTTGCTGCCCTTGGTTGGTTTTACTTCAGGCTGGCTATGCAACTAGCATGAAAAAAAAGTTTGCTGAATGAAAACAAATTTCCAATACCCTTTTAACAGGTTTTTGGCCCAGACATTGGCTCCGTACAAAAACAAAGAAATGAGTACAAAAAATCTTGAGTAATATAAGTAGGTACTGAAGGTGTGACATAAATAGACCAAAGAGCATAGAGATACCACTAAGTACACATTGGTGGATGAATTGAAAACTGATTACCTAAATCAGGATAACTAGGTACTTTGAGTGGTTCCTAAAAATCTTCTTGTCCATAAAGATTGCTAGAAAGTTATTGACCCTGAATATGAAAATACGGATACTCTGATTAGCTAACAGAAGAAACTGGGCAACAAGGCAAAGTCATATATTGTATTTTCAGTTAAGGACTGTCACTTAAGATATTATGACTGTGATGGAGCAAAAAAACAGTGAGACATGTTGGAAGAGATCCACACCAACTTTGGTCTTTTGCATATAACCCTTATGCTTCAAGAAATGCTAAACACCAATAAAACAAGTGAAACAATGATGCAAGACAAATCATATCCGAAAACCAAGTATGCTTCGGCGAAGCATTCTGGTGATGACCATACAATGAAGCATGCTTAATATTTGGATGGTCTACGGTAAGGAGCAACGTTAAGCAGTAGTGGCAACAAAAAAAACCATTAGGCACTAAGAAACACGATAGAGGGGAAGATTTATCAAATGTTTTGATCGGAAGAAAAACAGTCATGATAATTACATTAATCTTATTATTAATATGAATATTAGTAATTATGCAATCATAATATACTTAGTTTAAAAAATAGATACTACAAATATTTGTAAGTAGCCAATGGCTCTGCCATCTTTCGTAAATCTCATCAACAATGCTTTGAAGCCTACATGGAAGTGTGCTTCGGCTTCGTAGCATGCTTCCCCCAGAGTGCTTCGCGTTCAGACATGCTTCGGGAGTTTCCGACAAAACCCCCTTCCAACTGGAAGCTAGCATTGTAGTATGCTTAGCGCTAGAAGCACATGTTTTGGCTAAGGCAAATGTGTCAAAAACTGAGGCGTTAAATAGAATATGAAGAAAGGAGGTCTTCTACGTACTTATGAAGGTCACTCACTGAAATAGGTGGAAGGAAATCTACTGCTTGAAGAGACTATAAAAATATGTCTTAGGACTCAAAAGGCTTATAAGATTAAGAAATAGCCCACAAGTTTTGAAGAAACAAGTGACTGTAAAGTTTTTAAAAGTGGCTGCGAGAGTGTTTTAATTGTAGCACAATAGGGCATATAACCAAAAACTGTTGAAAGTTGAAGACTGAAAATAAAAAAAGAATATAAGCAGGTCTTCACCATGCATGCTACTCAATATAAAGTATGTATTATGGGCATGAAAACCTTGGTGGTTTTCACTCACACACAAACCACTAACCCTAGTGTGAATAACATTAGGAAAAAAGTAGAGGTGGGTCGAATCCACTTTTTCCTCGAATCCGAATCTCAAATCGAATCCAACTAAGATTTGAATCGAATCCCGAATCTACCTTTCCGTTTATGAACATTGTGATGACAGGCATGTTTCCTTTTCAAATAGTTATCATGCAAAGCAAAAGTGAATGCATGTGCAGTAAGTGTTTGTTATATCTGCAGTTTAATAAACAACATAACACTACAAAAAAATCTAAATCGAATCTGACCATATTATTAATATTTATTGCTGAAAAACCAAAACAAATTAACTCATTCAGGATACACTAATGTGTTTCCGACAAAATTATGCATTTTTCATTTTGTTCCAATTTACACATAGAACAAAAGAAATTTCACATGATCACTCAGTAGTTGAAGACTGCATTTAAAAAAAATATTTTTTTCTTTAAGATAGTATACATTATTTACGTTTGACCTTCTTTAGCAGTAAAAAAAATTCTATATTATTTTAAAATATCGCCCGTATTTAGGCGTGTAAGCCGCGCACCTTTTTTCCCGAAACGCCGGAGAAAAAATGGGGGTGCGCGGCTTATACGAATCCTCCAGATTTCGTGTTAGCCGCGAACCATTTTTCCTCAGATTCCTGTTGTTTTCTCTCCTAAGTTTCGCATTCTGTCTAGTAGTAGTGGTATACTAGTCTTTGCAGCATGGTTTAGTAGTAAATCGTACATTGTAAAGTATTCTGAAATTTTGAAGTATGTAATTAAAAATAAAAATCCGCGTTTAACAAAGTCTGAGCGTACAACGGTACTGGAAGAAACGCTAGATCAGAAACACCATTTGTCAAAGCAATAGATTTATCGTGTAAAGATCGTAAGTAGGACAACACATTGTAGCACTGATATGTATTTAAATATACTGTATACTGTAAGCTGCCGCAAGGAGTTTTATGTTTTTTGCAAAATCGTAAGCGGAGTTTGTTTCGGTATCACGTATCTGTAGCCACATTTTTACGTACTAATAGATAGCTCCTTTTGCGTACACATTAAAGCTACATTGCAAAGACACAACAAAAAATTTGTTACGTGGTGGCAATAGTCGTATGCTCAGAGAATATACCTTCTTACTATCCGTGCTATCCGCTCCAAGCGTGTGAGTAGTAAACGCGTTCGAATCGATCATTTAGCATTTTAAAATAATTTGCTATTATCACCCTAAAATGAATTCTGATGTGAAATTTCGATAGTTTCCTGTGAGTATAAAGCTACATATTATAAATGATGCCGAAAAAATAGGAAATCGAGCTCCATGAAGGAAATATGGTGTATCTGAATCTAGCAGTGACGAAAACTAAGAATGAGAACTGTTACGATATGAATATTCATTAGTGATTTATGATTATATTTCCGGGAATGTGTTTTTCTTTAGTTTCATAAGAATTATAATTGTTATTACATTGAGCTTAGTTTTTTCCGTGTGTTCCCAAGACTTTTCGGTGTTGTTAAATCGTCCCAGTCCACAGCTACTACGCAGAGAGCAGACGAGATCACCGCTATCAGGTACGGATTGGTTTGGCTTTTTGTTGATATGCCAACGATTTCCGTAATAATAGAGTAATCACGGGTTGAAATTGTATATATTTTTGCAATTATTTCAGTTGGATGTTCTTTTGAACAAATGCCGTTTTTATAGCTGGATGATGTGATCGTATGAAACTGTGATTACTGTGAGATGCTACGAGAAACAGATGCACAGTAAAAGAGGCCGTGCATTGATGACGATCGTGACGATAATAACACGTAATTCAATCAATTAATGAGAAAGACGTACACGTAATTTAGGCACAGCATTTCTATTAAAGAACGTGCATTCATGTTATGACAAAATGATGCAGACTCAAGGGAAAAAAATTTTTTTTTTTCAATAGAAATAATTTTTTCCTCACGAACCTGCCCGAAAATAGGGGTGCGCGGGATACACGAGGGCGCGGATTACACGAGTAAATACGGTATGTTGGTAAACCCCGTATTAACACTAACGACTGCATTGTGCCTGCCATCTTACGGAAAATGGAGAGCTATCTCCGCCTACAAGTTCACGAGCGAAATTCCTCATGCATTTATCTACATCTAAATCACATTTTTATGATGAAAATTGCATCTTACGCTATGATGCAGTAAAAATTGACGTGTTTAAGAGAGACAGTGAAAACGATGAATTATGTGGTTATGGCAATAAAGGTTACAGTAATATTCTTAAGAAAGCTTTAAAAAAGGTTTGATAAAATAAAATTGCTCTTTGGAATTCAAACTGGATTCGATCGAATCCAGCCAAAAATTTCGAATCCTCGAATCCAGTAAGATTCGGTGGATTCGGGGGGTTAGGTGGATTCGAGAACCCATCTCTAGAAAAAAGGCATGGGAATGGGTAAATTGAACGATCTTAGGCATAATTTGGTGGAACCACTGCATATTGACTAAAATAAACACCAGTACTTTGTCCCTTGTTCCACAGTTCCAAGTTCCACACTTTTACCGAGTGTTATAACTCACACTCATAATAATAATAATAATAATGTACTTTATTGTTCATGGATTTACATCTGATATGAACATATTTTCTTAAGTCATTAGGTATACTGTGTACCCAATGATGCCATAAATGGTGGTACAACATTAAATAAAATTGAGAAACTTTACAAAGTACTGGTGTTTATTTCACCCAAAAGATGAATTAGCATTATATTCTGGGTCTACTCATCATATGACACTGCATTAACCCTCAAAATGCCAAGATTGGGTCAAAATGGCCCATGCCATAGAGTAAGTTGTACTCGATGCTCATGCTGTTGAAAATTTGTATATTTAGTATTATAACTATGCATGAATTTTCATGTATACTAGATAAATGTGTTCAGCATATTTCTGAGAAAAATTGACATTCACAAGTGCATTTTTATTTTATAAACTGGAAATAATTGAGCTTGGGTCAATTTGATCTTATCTCAATGCTTCATGAAACTACTGCTACGCTCCATTGAAAGACTAAGTTTTTTACGATGCGACTGATGCAATGACCCTTCTCAAATTACCCATTCCTTAGTCTGTAAATACTGCAGTAGGGTGCCAATAGCAGTTGAAGTAGCCCATTCAGAGTTCTATGGTACATACTAAGGCCACATATTAGTGTGTCATGCTGCATCACACTGCAGTTCAAGAGTAATTGTGAGCATAGTAGGAATCAAACCACAATCATCAATCTTTATGGGCATCATTCAAAGGTTCATCTATAAGATGAACCACAATCAAATGTTTTGGATCAAATGATGACTATTGCAGTGATATAGAAACAGAAATAATGATGGGATCAATTTTTTTTGTTTATGTTTGGATGCCTTGGGACATTGTAAAATTCTATTGCAGCAGCTTTCATGTGTACTATGGTCTTGTTGCCAAAACTCATGAAATAATAATGTGAGAATCACATTAAAACTGTGATCCTTGCTTTACAAGAGAAAAGTAGCATGAACTATGGTAGTTTAATACTCAGAGCTGATATGTCAGTGGGCATGGATCGTAACAACAATTTTCTTTAATTTCTTAAGTTTGAATGCTAGTACATATTTATTATTTGATCATTTCTTTTTTGAATTATCACTTCCTTTTTGATATCTACAAGCAAAACAATTTGTAAATATCAATTTACAGATATGCATAGCTTATGCTGTGAACAGAAATCTCATTTTTGTTACCGTAAAAACTTCATCATCATCAATCAATAATCCCAAAATCGGTTCCAGGCAGCTCTCTACTCAATTCTCCTATCAGCTAATCTCTTCATATTTACGTATTTCTTCTTCACATCTTTTGCATGTTCTACATATCACATATGAGATTTTCCTTTGCCATTTTTTCTGTTTACTTGTCCTTTAACAACTGTCTTCATCAGGCCATCATACCTCATGATGTGGCCGATTAAGTTGTCCTGACTTCTTATTAGGGGTTTCAGAAGACTTCTCTTTTCCCTCGCTTTAATGAGGACTTCTTCATGTGCCACTCGGGTTGATCCATCATTCTTCTGTAGCACCACATTTCAAATACCTTCCAGCCTTGACTTCTTTGCTACTATCATCATCCATGCCCCACAGCCATAAAGAAACATGCTCCAAATGTAAGTTCTGATGAATTGTTTCCTTACTTCTAGGCTTTTATTTCCAGCTGTAAGTAGATTCTTCTAGTCTTACAATACCCTCTTCACTTAGGCAATTCTACTGACTATTTCTTTCTTGCTTTACCTATCACTGGTTACTCGGCTTCCCAGGTAACGGTACTCTTTCACCTCCTTGAGTTTTTATTTTCCGTGTTTTAACATTATTCTTGATCTCTTCTCTCCTGCTGCATAACATATCTTCATTTTCTTCTTTTATGGATCAAAAATGACCCCATAGTGTCATTTTACGAGAGGCACATTATCTTGGCCTTCCAAAGTTTAATATTTAATTGAGGATTTCGGTGATAAAACATAATGGATCACATTTAAATATATTTATAAGGAAAGGGTAGTGTTTACTTAGATTTTATAGACAAATGTGGCAGCGGTAAGATCATGCTGTGTAATGTGTAACTTGTTCCTGATCTAGAGGATAATTTGTTTCAATGAGCAGATTGTAGACAAAGAAATGAAAATAAATGTAGAAGGTGGGCATGCTTAAGTGATGGATAAGAATGAAATGGTCTTTGTTGCCATCAAGAAGGGGTTATGTTTTTGGTGGAGGTAGTTGGGGATACTCTATGCTATGCTCAGGCAAGTTAAGTCACAAATCCTGAAATTAGGCATCTGAGGTTTGGAAATGCCAAGAAACCCCCACCATCAGTAGATTCCAAAGTAGAAAATTGCATTGCATGCACAGCAGGGAAGTTGAAGCATATGAAGTTCCCAAAGTCCAGAAATGAGAAGCAATTAATGTTAGCAAGGAATTTTCTGAGCATAAGAATTTGTCAACTTTGTCTGCTGACCAAGTTTCTATTGTCCATGAGTTAACCTCTGCATGGAGTCCAAAATCAAGAGATGAGGAAAAAGCCCTGTTGTCAACTGATGATAGGTCCTTAAAAATACCATTAAAATGTCACAGAAAGAAGAGAGCTTTGGGTAAAGATGAGGCGGATGAAAATGAAGAGGCTTTGGAAGACATCGCTGGGATAGAGCCAGCAGCAAAAGTAACTGGATTGATTCTAACGATGTTCAAACCAGCCAGAATAAAACTTTAATTGCAAGCCCTAAAAACACTAATGAGGAAGTGAGCATGAAAGTGGTCAGTGGGGGTTTACAGTGCATAGGATTGTTACAGGAGTAATTCACACGTATAAGGTGACACAGGGTATCATTCAAATCCCAGGAAAAAACTCCTTTGAGACCTACAGTCTAGTAATAAAGAAGAAAACAATTAGGACCACAATGGCAGCTACTTTAGAGAACGGTTGGGTTGATAAAAATATAGATTTGAAGTCAGTATATCTTAATAGCATACTGACTGATGATTTATACATGAAGCAACCAGAAAGATTTGAGGAAAAGGGCAAGGAAACTTATATCTGCAGGCTAGAGAAAAGATATATGTGGTCTGCATCATGAGGGATAAACTGGAATGAAGATCTTGACCAAAAATTGAAACAGTTGCAGTACAAACAGTCTGAATTCATTCCTGGGCTGCATTATGACGACGGTGGAGACTACATTATTAGGGTTAATGCAGATGACCACATGCTGTGGACCAAGGAGAAAGTTCAGATGATGAGCATTAGGATTCAAAATAAGTATGAGACTAGCAGCCTATGCAGCTTTACTTATTTCTTGTTCCTGCAAGTTTCAAGACTGGATGATAACACAGAGGAAATTGATCTTATTCAATATGCTGAAACCATATGGTAACAATTTCACATAACAGATGCAAAGGGACTAGTAATGCCCTTATATATCAAGGGAGGAGCGACACTGGAAGAGGGTGCCAAGAGAACCAGTGAGAATATCTACCGGAAGGCAACAAGCTCTACTTGGCTAGCAACACAAGACCAGACTTGTCTTTTGGTGTCTGCCACTGGTTGCAGTTCAACAATGAACCAAACATGAGAAACTGGGAGTACTCAAAACATGTGTTGCAGAATCTGAAGAGACACTTGGACTGAAGCTAACATTCTAGATTAGAGGTGACCTGACCCAGACTGATATACTGATGCTGACTGGGGTAGTGACCAAGACGACCAGAGATCCTACAGTGGATACATGATCATATTGGTAGGTGGAGCTTTTTTATGAATCAAAGAAGCAGAGGAGAGTAGACCTTTCTACTGTTGAGACTGAAATTGTGTCCTTGTCTGAAGCAATGAAGGAAGTTATTTGGCTGAAGGGTTTGGTTTAAAAATTGGGTTTGGAAATTTTTGGTAAATAATCATGTGCAGAGTATACATAAAATTACTGAGCAATAGCTCTATCAAATAATAGGATCTGATGTATACCAACAAGAGATGTGTAAATACTAGCCACAAATACCTCAAATACTAGAAAGTAGTGATGGGGTGAATCCAAAATTTGATCGAATCCGAATTCTGTTTTTTTTTTCTACTCCAATTCTTGAATCCGAAAACGAATCCTAATCTCAAATCCTAATCCTCCTCAATTTTATTAAATTCAAATCTTTCATTTATCTGTAAATTGTTAAATAGTGCATCCTTTCTCGTGAATTCTCTTTAAATGCAATTGAAACTGAATTTTATTTCTTAAAGTAAATAATAAATGAAAAATGGTCATATATTCCCACTCACTGAAATTAAGGACATATTCAAGAGCAAATATAAAGAATGGGTAAATTCAAAAGTAAGTCAAAGTTTAATTTTTCATAGCTAAAACTGAAAATTCAATGAAAACAGAATATTTACATGTTGCATGTAAACATGTGCATGTTGCAAACAGTTGATGAGAAAAATGATATAAGAACTGTTTGTGGAATATAATGCACACCATGCACAGTCTGTCTTACATGCACTTATTTAAAGTTTCAGGTTAATGGGAACTGTTTTAAGAAAGCTGTATTTAAGGGGTTAGAGCAGCAAGGAAGACATTATGTATGAGGATGAGCCAACAGAGTGGCATGAAATAAATAATGACTTAATAAATGTTGACAATGCCTTTCTCACATGCACCTCAAATTGAGGGGATGATGGTGGGAGAAGTGGAGGAAGAAGTTGGAGGGCAATACCAAAATATCTAAATATGGAAGAAGTGGGTGATGGTGAGGAGTGAATGTCAGTGACAATAAAAAAAGAGGCGCAGGATGCTTTAGGTGTGGTTTTATGTACGGAAGAGTGGAGCAGTGAGAATCTATAATCATTAAATAAGGAAGAAAATATCATTTCAAAAGAATTTGAAAAAAATGAAAGAAACCGAACTAAAAATTTTTTCGGTGAAGAGTGTTTAAGTAAGTTTTAGCTCCCTTGTCTTTATTGTTATAAACATTAAAACTATGTAAAATAATAACTGCATTTATTTGAATGTTTAAATATGGTAATTAAAGAGAAAGCAGCCCATATCATTGCCAAAACTTTCCATAAGGCAGAATATAGGTGTTCATTTTGCTGAAACCTCTTTATAATGAACCTCTACTTATCAAAATTACCAAAAATTGGTCCCTTCCATTTCGATATAAAGAGATTTTAATGTACATGTAGCAGTACTCGATATTACAAAATAACGGCATCTTGAAATTACGAACTTTGGGTCTCGGGCCTGATGTGAAAACGTAACTCATTTTTACGAATAATGATGGATTATGGCAGTGTTTTTCAGATTCTCCTTGCCAGAGTAAGGCTCCTAATCATTCATCGTTGGCATGCACATTATGCATTAGGATGACATTGTATCATAGGCAAAGTAGTACATAAAATATGGTACCAATACGATGAAAAATTCATTTGGCTTTGAATTAATGGATGAAGGCGATACTTTGTGGAAGTTGCAAACGTTAAACATTGTAAATGAAACAACTTTGTACTTTCCACTTTCAGCTTTATATGTTCCTCGATCGATTTCGACGCTCAGCGTCATTTTCAAGGGGGGGCAACTGACAGAACATTTCAAACCAAGGCATTATATAGTTACACTGAGGAGTGGGGGAAGGACTCAAACTGAGGGGGAGGGAGAGTTTTGGATGGGAGTGAGGGGGGTGGTAGTGTGAGTGAGGGGGAGAGGGAGTTGGGTACCGTCAAGGACAGCAGTGGGGGCACAATTAGTGGTGAGGGTATTATGGCAGGAATTAGGGTAGGCGAGCAAGTCAGATTTTAAAACTGTTAAAAACACCTGCGAGGATTAAAAATTTGTTAAGTCGTTTAAAATGCATACATCAGGTGAAAAGGAATGTCTTAAAATTTCTATGATTTCTAAATAATTTAACTTACAACTTTTTTCACATGAATTCAAATGCAAAATTTTTACGTTAAATTCACTTTTATGGCCAGTCTCAAGAAGATGTTTGGCGAAATATGATTTGCAATCGCTATGGTTGACACTTAGTTTATGCTCGTTGATTCGGGTTTTAAATTTCCTACCCGTTTGTCCCACATACACTCTGTTGCACTCACCACAATGAAGAGCATACACTCCACTTATGTCTAAGACTTCCACTGGGTCTTTAGAATTAAAAAGCACTTTCCCTACGGTTTTCGGAGAGTAAGAACACACTTGATACTTGTCCTTTGGAATATGTGAGCAAATTCTGTGGGAAATATGGCCGAGAAAAGGTAATTTACACCACCTTGTGGTTTTATCACTGTCTGCATCTTGAAGGGAAGTTGAAGATTTCACTGTATTTTGGTAAACTTTTCCAAAATACAGTGAAATCTTCAACTTCCCTATAGATACTATGAAGAGATACTGATGGCGTTTGAGCGGTAAATTCAGTCATGCATATCTCACATGAAAGCATTTTTCCCCCTACATATTTCAGACTGATTACTCAACCTTACTCCATGGCCTTATTATTCCTGCTGACAATAGTCGTCATGGAAACAATCAGGTTTCATTTATTGTCCTCATTGAGTGTTTCGATGCAGACATCGAGGAAGGATATCTTCTTTGCAAGTAAACATTGCCCTTCTCTTCTAGCCAAGAAAGTCAGAGAAAATATGTGTTTACTTGGTTCATACGATCACTTAGTTTGTCGGGTTAATTCTAAATGATGTTTTGTTCTGGGTGAAAGCATAATCAATGGTAAAAACATTCATTTACCTATATAGTAGTGATGGCCGGATCGGATCCGTCAGATCCAAAGATCCGTGGATCTTTCATTTTTCTCGGTTCCTGATTCGGATCCAAAGACACGGGAGTAAAATCGGATCTGGATCGTAGATTTTAAATTTTTGCGGCTTAGCGATCGAAGTGCCCTGTGAATGGAATGTAGGTGCAGTAGATATTGACAAGAAGAGGATGTGTAACTAAGGTCACGTAATTAGATGAAAACGTTCCCGTGTAACTAGAAGAAAAATAAAGAAATACAACTTTTTCCCCCATTACCACGATATCGCGGGGAAAAAAATACGTAGGATGTCATGCGGGTAGCCTGCATTCGCCGGGATCACGCGTACAACGAGAGCTAGTGTACTGTGCGAAGTTTGATCCCAATCGCAGTTTAATTTTTTCTTTCAGTCACTGCATCGAAAATGTTATCATATTCAATTTCAAACCATCACATCTGAATACTCACTTTATTATACTTTTGTTGTTTAAATTAGATTTACAAATGTGCCACTCATAAATTAAGGATGGTCGGGTTGGATCCAAAGAACCACGGGTCTTTCATTTCATTCGCTACTGAAATCATATCCGGAGACAGTAAAAATTCAGATCCGGATCGGAGATTTTAACATTTCGCGGCCTCGTGATCGATGCGCCCCGCGAATGGAATGCACGTATGGTAGATACCCACAAGGAGAGGTTAAGTAACTCGGGTCACGAAATGAGAAGATTTTTTCCGTGCCACAAACGAGGAAAACAAAATAAAAAAATACTCGTCTTGACCTTTTTCTCCATAGTATGTGATGTGCGAGAAAAAAATTAAGCCGAATGTCATGCGGGTCGCCTACATTCGCCAGATTCCCGTGAACCTATGAGAGCGTAGCTGTTAAAAATGAGGGCTAGTGTACTGCCAGTCGCAAGTTCGATCCTTAGCACTACCTAAGAATACAAACGTGCTGTATTCCTAGGGTAATGCTAGTAGGCAGTTAAAAAAAAGTAGATTATCAGAAATTTCATGCCAAATTATAAGTCAAAAAAATAATTAAATTTGGCAAAAGGAAATGATTGGAAAAAATTTATATTACAGAATTAAATCGTGGAATCATTACGTTAACTTTACAGTGTACTTTTGAGTGACGCATTTGTAAATCTAGTTGAAGCGATAGAAGTACAAAAAAGTCAGTATCCACACACAAAGGTTGGAAATGAAGGATGATAAAGTTTTTTATTCAATGGTTGAAAGAAAAATTTTAAACAGCGTAAGAATCGAACTTCATTACCTGCAGTCCACTACTCCACTCTGTTATTGTCGGCTAACCGGAGTTTGGAGAATGCAGGCTACCCACATGTCATTATACTTTTTTCTTGCAAACCCAGGCCAATGGAGAAAAAATCCTAAACATTTTTTTTTTCAATTTTGCTTCTAGTAGCATGAAAAAAGGTTAATCTCATTTCAAGATCAGAGTTACAAAACCTCCCCTTAGGAGTACATAATGCTCAAATTTCATTTTAAAGGTTATTATTAATAAGACAATGCAAAATTGTTAGTTTAGTGATATTCTATAATAATTTTTCGTCTTAAAAATGAAATCCCCAGATATTCCATTATTCCACCTATAAAGATATAGGTAGTTATTGCATCCGTAAATCTTGATTCAGGTAAATATAATCCTCATACAGTAAAACCTCCATACAACGAATTTGTTGGGGCCGAAAAATTCATGACTTCGCTGTAGGGGGTTTCGGTGTACGGAGGTGATATGCGGGTTGCGTCATCGCAGGGGCACCCAAGCGTTCCGTGATGTTTACGATTCAAGTCGTGTAAATTTCTTAATCTTGCTTTATTCACCTTTCCTATAGCGATGATGAACATTTCTTATTATTTACCATTAAATACCGTGGCTATCACCTCGTGATTTTCAATCTGCGTATTTCTAATTGAAATTATTGTTTTTCTCGTCCATTCTGCTCTACGCCTCATTGCTTACTTTAGTTACGTTCTGATATTAAAGGAATTCCAAAATGAATGCCTGTGGATTACGTATTTTTAAAGTGCTCCATAATTTTTCTGAGTATCTAGTCGATATTATTCTTGGAGTGCAATAATTTAAGTCAATATCAATCGGCAGTTTTATGCAGCAATTTTGCTTGAGAGAGCACATATTGCCAATTAGACTTACGAAATAAAATGCATTGTTGGAATTGAAATTGAAATCCCATTGAATTACTGGTAAATATCTACGTTCGAGACCGGTATATATTAGATATCGATAAACAACGATGGAAGTTAGGTGGGGTGAGTTAGTTACCACGAGTAAAAACGTGGCAGTTGGCAATGCCCTGAGGTCACAATGGCAATCTCAGATGATAGTGCATTGATGATGCCTTCATAGAAGCTGGACACGATCGGTATTCTGTTGGCACACCCGTTCTTCGGTGCCAAAACGCAGTACCATCCTCGAGTACGCCAGGTAATATTTGAATCCACGCCTTGTTGCCGTTCATCCAGTAATTACCTCTTCATACTTGAAGAAAATTTAAAACCAGGTTTGCCCTTTTTCAGTCCTTTGCAGAATGTCTTTCATTTGAAAATGTGCGCCATTTGCAGGCTAAAACTATTAAACTGGAATAAGTGGTCGCTAAAGCAGAATCACATGAGTTAAATATGTCTTATGTTAGCAATTAAGAGAATAAAAACACGTAAAAGAACCTGAGCCCACTCTTTTCGCGTCTTTTATGACATTAGAAGGACCTCTTTCTAAACCAAGTATACGAGCGAAGATCGCTGTTCTGAAAACTCTAGTTGCACCAGTAATATTGCATGCTAACAATTTGGAATGGAGACGTTTTGAGTTAGACGCAGCAAGAAATCTAACCTAGCGCACGCACTGAAACGAGTAAGAGGAAAGACTGCATTGCCAACTAACCCCTCCCAAACATTCCATACCAAAATGCCTATTATTCAATAACCTTCCCCTCCGAAAGAAAGAATAACTACGCCCTTACTCGCCTCTTTCTCTACAATGCTGCTGTTATCTACCCTCCCCTTCCCACGTTCCTTCGGGGAGACCTCCCTCGCCCATTCCACTCCTCAATGACTCCCCTTACCCCTAACCGAAAGCTCATGTGTTTCCAATATATCGTGGCCCAGTGGTATGCCGCTCTTCAAATAGCCCAACTGGTTAGGCTCACAGACAGAAGAAATACAATAATTCCTGTAATAACTAATCCGGTTTTCGATTTATCTCTCCTTCACTTACCTCCTCACAAATATTAATACAGGACCATCTACCATCCTCGCCGTACATACAGTCAGCTCTCGTGCGACTTACCTCAGCCGAAACATTCCATATTGCTTGAAAATGAGTATATTTCAGGAAGTTAAAACAAATTTCGAAAAATTACATAGGTTTGAAGCAATTTTTAATTTATAAATAAGAAGCGGTAGCTGTTTTTAAGTAGCATTAATTCAAAATTATTCTATTGAAAATAGTTTTCCAAAGTCGTCTGTCTCATTTCTTTGCTGGCAGCTTGCTCAACCTGCCGCAGAATCTTCAAATTCTCTACTCCATCTTCTGTCATTTAAAAAAAATCGCTCCAAAACATCTATTGCGTCCACCACTTCCTTCCAACCGGGGCGCACTACACTATTGCTGGGCTCTTCTATCTCTTCATCGCTCACATCCTGCGTCTCCGCCAATATTTCGGGATCCTAATTGTCGGCAAATACAGCGATATCATTATCAATACTCGCATACTCTTCGAAAGATACACCTTCAATGTTTAATAATTGAGCGACTTCACCCCATTCCTCCCTCTCCTCCGGCTGTGGGTCGTCTTGGCCGTCCATCTCTCCGGGAAAGCCTGCCCTCCTGAAGCAATTCGAGATCGCGCTTCTCTCTACTCCATCCCAAGCAACACACAGACGCTGAATGGCTTGCAGGATGTTCCACTTCAATGACTTGATGTCTTCAGTGTTTCCTAGTCTATTTAGAAGATATTCGACTAGTTGCCTTCGATATGCGCAAAGAGTGAAAACAAAGGACACTTGACGTGACGCTGAAGGCATCTGTTCGACGACATTCGATCAGTTGACATCTCCGATGCATACAGCGCTGAAGATTCATTGAGCCTAACTACTTTTTCGTCGTTTATTTATTCATTCATACCAACGGTAAATCCATTACATCTTCTACAAGTATCAAATAATATATATGTATCTTAAAGACATCGTTGTTGATCCTATTTCTAAAATAAGGATTTTTTGTCTTAAATTAAGAATTTTAAAAATTCCCGACTCAGACCAGAAAATCATGAATAATCCACGAACATTTCCCTGCATTGAAAATTCACGAATAAGTCCCGATTTTCCAGGTTTTCCCGGTCAGTGAACACCCTGATAAGGGATGCTCAATGGAATATTATCGAAATTTAATTTAGAAAGAGCTGCTCCGTGGATTTTCTGTCAAACCAGTTCGACTTGTAAACTGCCTAGGCGGTTCAGAGAGGAGCGCAAAATTGCCAAGCGCTCCTGCTTGGAGCGGCACAAAGGTCGGAGCGGAGCAATAGACGGAGCCACGCGGAACGGAGCTTTGGCTTCACTTACACGTTTCTTATGGTGGAAACCATCAGAGTTGACTATGGCCTTCACCGAGCCAGAGCGTCAAGTTTCCTTCATGCCATCCGCTCTATAGGTCTCAGATTTGAACCCCTTCGAAGCTCGGTGCAGAACGTTTAAGACGCGATACACTCCATTGCGGTTCTACTTCCTGCGTATTACGTAAATATCGATGGAAAAAACTACCTGTAAATGCAAAATACTGTGTTTGTTCTCAATAATTCGTTGTAGAGGGGCACTTTTCATGTTTTGGGCACATTCTCAGACTTCGTTGTAGGGAGTTTTCGTAATTAGAGAGGTTCGTTATGGGAGGTTTTTTTTGCGTGCATTGTCCATTGGAAGGGTCCGGGACCGGGCCAATGACTTCGAAATAGGGAGGTTTCCTTAAAATTTCGCTGTATGGGGGTTCGTTGTAGAGAGGTTTTACTGTAGTTGATAGGAAGTTGATATTTCTACAATAAATTTACCTGTTTTTCGTAATTCTATTGTTGCTGATTTTATATATACCTATATTAAAAATCTAGGATTAGAAAAGGAATGAAATTCAGAATGGAGTATCTGAAACTAAGGATCCGAAACTAAGATAAAGATCCGAAACCCAGGCAATGATCCGGTTCCGGATCGGGATCCGACAAAAAACCTGGATCCGTCCATCACTGCTATATAGGTATATTTATGTCATATACTGGCAGTGGCAGGTAATAGGTAACCTTTCTTGCCTTTCGCTCCTACCCAGCAATCAAAAAAATAGCCTAAAAGATAGCATCTCAGTTCCGAATCTCCAGAGTGACAAGGAAACTGATAAGGATTTTGTAGCCTAATCCTAGTTAGAGATACACAAAAGACTAGATGATAAGTAGAACCATCCTATGAAAAACCCTAATTCATGTTGTCGGAGTGGGAGCAGAAAGCCTCATCAGAATCCTAGTCCAATCGGAGGCACTTCCATCGCTCCCTTGCATTATCGGATGATTCACCCTAGAGGCTGGAGGAAGAAGAAGATAAGATGTGACTACACTGCATAAGGATATAATACTTTTGATGTTTATTTCCTGCGCTAATCCCTAGGCCTTAAATCCCAGCTGGATCAACCTCCCAAGTGACATAAGATACCTGGAGACCATGGGACTCATAGCTATTTTTGTAAGGTTGAATGGAGTGCCCCCTCAGTGATGGGTGAAGATGTAATACTTCCGATTCTGTCTTTGTGCGTGGCCGGAATTGGAGCTGCAATGCTCTGATGAAAATCCCCTTGCTTGATCAGAAGCAGAGGAAGAACCATATGCAGAAATATTCCACAATTTTTGCATGCATCGAAGCTTTAAATTATGCCTGCAATTTAGTGGATGAAGACCAGGCGACCTTATTTGAATGGAGCCAAAACTGAAGCTTTCGCAGAGTATAGTGAAAATCATAAAGTATGGATTTATGTTACCATCGTTAGTAGCTGAAGAAGTGTAAAGGAAATAATCACGCCTTCACCGTTGAAGTGCGTGGCTTGTGCCATCTACTTTTGAAAGGGGTTAAACATTAAGCTTCACTCCTTGTTAAGTTCTTCTTTCAGAGCCTTTGTCTCGGGAATGACCACGCAAAGATGGTTGCAGCTGTTATTTCGCGAAATTAATGGGCATATCATTATTTGTACAAAATACACGATTGACATAGCATCTGTGAGAGGATCTTTTCACTGTTTTAGCTTAATTTAGGTCTAATAAAAATAATGTCTGATGCAGAGCATATGTTTTGCTTTTAGCAGAAATTTATTCCTCTAAATTCTATATCCGGAGCAGCATCTAGTTGCAAATGATCCTGCAAATCGTGCACTTTCATAGTGTATGCATGCATCAATACTAGCATAAAAGTATAAATACATCACCCATGCATACATTAGGATTTTTTTCAGCAAAGATGAAAGTAATGTAAAGAACTGCGCTAATGAAGCTTTGTAGGCCTAGTCCAAACTGCATGAAAATTTTGCAAAGACGCTTGATTGACTCTGACTCATTGGAAAAAAGGAACAAATTAGTTGTGTTTAACTTAATAAACCATGTTGATATGAATACACATTTATAGTTACATTCATGAATTATAGCATCTTGAATCATGCAAGTTCGCTGCGGGAGTGCATTTATTCCAGTAAACAAAAATTTCCTTCTTCGTAATGTTGGTGAAGGATACTCGTTCACACGATATTTGATATCATGAAGTGTCGATTTTTCCAGTCCTGTTTATTTTGTAATATCGAGTTTCTATTGCATCTACTCAAATATTGCGCAATTGGGGAAATATCATTGGATTCCAAAGTTTGTGAAAAGCGAAAAAAAAAAAAAATTGCTTATTAATCTTATTCAAAAAAGTTAATTATTATTTGACAATAAAACAAGATCACTTAAAAATTGAATATATGTGTAAATTTATTCATATACACCACGAAAACAAGAAAAAACACCTACCTGTCAAAATGACCGTCACTGGCATTTTTAGGTATGGGGAAAATACAGCCTTTCTAGTGTTACGTGCAATTATAAACTTGAAAATCAAAGCCAGAGTCTCTCCTATTGACCTGAAGAAACTGTCTGATAAAGCAAACACATGCAGCGAGAACCTGGTAGCCATGCTATGGTAGCACTGATATGATCTCAAATTGTGCTTAAAGTGAGTCTATGTTGTATAGTTTTATTTAGTTTCTTTTTCAGTCATTATTGTGACTAAGGAAGAATTTTGAAGAACGCTTATAGTGAGTTGATTGAATAATGTTTCCATGTGACCAAATCACAAATCATATGAGTCATAAGTCATATGTGTCACAAGTCATGATCACAAGTCCATTTTTGGGTAATACACTATATAAATGAAAAAGAGAACAATATAATGTGTTGCCTGTCTAATGATCATTATATACTAATTTGTTATCTCATATTCTCATACACCTAAAATCATCTTGAAAATACTGTTACACATTCCTAGCTCCTCTCTATTGCCTTTGTGTTCACGTTAACTCTAAAATTTCCAAATTATTACCATGGAATTTAAAAGTAAAGAACTATAAGCATTATTCAAAGATTTTTACCACCAAAATAGTTTTCATAGTGTTTGACTACAGATAGAACATTCAGAAACATGCACATCATCAGCTTGTATTTCCTGGATAAACTTACCAAGGGCAGAATTATGAATGATAGTCTTAATACCAAAAGCCATGCTTCCTCCACTCATATGGCACATAGTTTAAAATAGGACCAATTCATTTTAGAATTTTTTATATATATTCTCTGAGCTGAGATAAATTTTACACTGAGGATACAGAGGCCATGAGCATGAGTATTCTAACGTACTCCCACATTTATAGGCCAACAAAATAAAATTGATTATCAAGGCACAGCTAAGTTATGAATATATTTCAGGGTTTTCTCCTTTCATGCAATTCCTTACTACAGCAACTTGGTAATCCATTTTAAAAAATTGGGAAAAATACATTTTTTCAAACCATGCCCTAGTTTGTATGCCATCTGCATTCAGTCGTTAATGCCTAAATTATGCAATTAGCCATCAAAATTATCACATGGAGTGGCCTTCGGGGCCAATTTCCATTAGACTCAGTCATCTTGACAAAAAAATTATTATGTTAACTCTAGTAAATGATTCCCAAGATAAGGAAATCTGTCTGTAGAAAAAAACGCAGCCCCAAATTAACAATGGTAAAAAAAGAAAAAGAGATACAATTCATGGTACAATAATTTAAACTTCCAGAAAATAAACGACATATTTTAGATGAAAATAAACAAACTTACGCAAGTTTTGGCACTTGACGGTTTGTGCATCAAATGGTATGAGGAGGTAATCACATGCCTCTCGTAATTCTTGCACAGACACTGCAGGGGGACACCGTATTACTCCACCCTTGTAATATTCCAGGATGGCACGAAACACAGTGCCTGATATGCCTTCAGCAACATCATATTCTCCTCGCTCATTTGGGTGCACTATTTCTAAACCGCTGCTGAACATCCTGAAAAGAGTGACCACAAAACAATGAAATGTAAGGATGCATGTAAAAGAGTGCCTTAAATAGCTAATAAAAATAATACTAATTTTCCCAAAGGTAATGTTAAAATTTGAATAAGTATTTGCATTAGATAGAAGGCACATTAAAAAAACAAGAATACATATATTTAAAAAATTCAACACATTAAAAAGATTTGTTAAATACAAAACAAAACAGAACAGAAACTATAAAATAAAATCTAATTTGATAAATTTCTCAGGACAATGAACTTGAGAGTTTGAAGGTCTGGGCTCAGAAGCAATAAATAAAAAACCCAATTAGAATAAAATTACTACTTGTCTCAAACAACGTTCAGAGGATTCTTCATTTTTAAAGTAACTTACAAATACATACATATAACACACTGGGGACTAACCTCCACTTCCATAAAAATGGCTATTCATAAGTAGATACTTTTTACTTATCAGGTTTTTCAGAAAGGTAACAATAATTAATCATTTACTGCCATTCATTTCTCCATTTCTCAAACAAATAATTTATTTCAAACGAAAAAACTTTAAACTACATACATATGTTCCCATCACAGTGACAGCCTTATTATAAGTGAGGACCACATATAGCTCACATTATATGCACCAATCAATATAAGCATAAACAGTCAAGCCCACTTATAATGAAGTTGAGGGGGCCGAATATTTTCTAGTTTTTTCCAGCCTCTTTTCGACGGTGAACAGCCTTTACTTCGTTATAACCCAGACTTTGTTATAAATGGGTTTGATATAAGCGGGCTTGACTGTAATATGCCACAGACAACACTTGAGGCAAAAGAGGAAGATAGTTGGTGAAAAGTATTACATCAGCATTACCCTACTATTGACTAAATACATATTATATGGCATGGTTCTAAATGTAATCCATAAGATGGAGGGCTCTCCATGGAGCAGTAGCAATAGAGACTCAAAATGAAAGATACACGGTCGCATAAGCATGGAGCAACAAGAGCAAAGTCCATGAGCTAGGTAAACAATGAATGTGTTACATAAATAAAAGTTATCTAAAAACAGCTAATGGAAACTTGGACATAAAACTGGAGGTAAAACATAAGTACCATTTCAATTTTTGGGAATGATTGTGCATGGTGTATGACAAGAAACAGAGGGATGAATTTTAAAGTGTCAACTTATTATCAAGTCTATAGACTTATATGTTACCATTTATCAGTTTCAGATTATGAGAACAGGAATTGCATACCAATTCCTGGCCTCTTCTCCCAGTATTTTCTCCATTCCTACTTCTTCTATGAAAAAAATGAAGTAAGATGCAAGTGTACAATAATACAAAATTAAAAGATCAGATTATTTTTTTTCAAGCAAGAATAACGTTAAATTTTTTCCTTATAAATTTACTTCTTCAAAAATTGGCAATATCTGCATAAATAATGACAGCTCATCAAGGCTTTTAAAAATTATTTAAAGATTATCCCAGTAAAAATTTAAAACAGCTAAATACAGTAGAGTGCTGATTATCCATGGTAATGGAGGGGAAGCCCAATTGGATAATCGAAAGTGACATAATCTGATTATGTTCATTTTCCTCATAGTTTTGACCTTGGTTTCAGGGCCATGCCTTTTCCATGTCTTTTTCACCCACTTTACTCGTTGTTTGCATACAATTAAGTTTAACGGTCAATAGTTGATTGAATTTATTTCTCCAAAACAATTCAACAACTATTTATATAATAATAATAATGTCTGTCAATTACATACATTGAATATGCTCCATCAATTTGTGGAACATCAAGTGGTGAATCTTAATCCGAGACGCGCATTGTGTCCCTTTTTCTACTTATGATATTTGCCAATCAGTAAGTGTTTAAAGTTATGATCGCAACATATTATGCTCATCGCAAGTAAACTGATGCAATGCCGATTAGAAAAATTTGCATCATAGTTTTTTTATTTCCGAGTCTCATATCAAGGTAGCATGCAAGGCATGCATGACTAGATGCCTTTCATGAGAGTGCTTTGCGTCCAATGCCTACACACCAAGCAATAGTTAACCTAAGCATATGTCTCTTTGGTGGCGATAAGAGTTAAACTTCTTGGGAATTCTGAGTTCCCAAACCCTTAGTTTACTCAGCCTGATCTCGAAGTAAACAAGTCAAGGTTGCAGACCAGCCCAATTCCCAAACACATAATGCCATAGATGCTATTGCGTGTGCCGCATCATGTGATTTAAGCATGGCAGCATTTGTGGCATTATATGTTAACTTCTTGGAAATGTCTAATGCTATGCTCTTCCTATTTAGAAGGGCTTGGAACTCTTGGAATAATTTGGGACGAGACGACAAATTTGTCTTCAGGGAAAAGATTTTGCTGGGACGGAACGGGATGGGGAGAAATGTTGGGACAAGATGAGACATTTTCAGAATGAAAAAAATGTTGGTATGAGATTGGATGAAAATCCAAGAACGAAGTACATTATTGTGCAGGATGGGAGGATATGACAATAATGGGAAGAAATATATTGCGGAACGAGAGAAAATGAAAATTTTTGGAGGAAGAAATATTTAATGAAAAAAAGCAGTACAAAGTCTTTTTAAATTTTATTGTCTATACTGACCAAAGACTAAAGAAGTCTATACTGAGACGAGACCAAAATTTCAGGATGCTCAAATTTACTGGACAAAACGAGACAAACACATATTCACTGCCGTTTCAAGCCCTGCAATTTAGTAAAGAATTAGATATTTCGAATCAACTATATTTCCAGCTGAAGCTTATCAAATTTAAAATGGTCACAGAAGCAAAATAAACTCACTCACCCAGACCACGCAAATAGTAATCAGTGATTCAGGAGACTCACCATAATACAACATTGTCATGTGCGTGATTGGATTCCCTGTGGCAGAAAAACCTTTTGTCTGGGCAAAAGTTAGAAATTTTATAGACCTTAATGCAGCCAGCCGCTGTCAGCAAGAGCGAACAGAAGCGGGAGAGCAGGGTAGGAAGGGCAGCATAGGGGCAGGAGGGGGGACTTGTTGAGGGACCGAAGGGTGGATAATCCGATGGTCAGTTAATCGAATGTCAGATAATCGGCACTCTACTGTAGTTGAATTAACAAGTTATTCTGAATACATTTCAAGTTATATTTTATAAATTTAAAACGTCAAAATTCAGAGAAGATAAAGATAAAATCAAAAGCAGAACAAAAAACTGATTAGTGTTAATGATTTTCACTGACCATAATAACACATTCTTGATGAAGTAGGGAGGAATTATAGGAAAAATGTCAAGCCACCACTAGCAGCATTTAAAAAAATTTAGATTAAGACATATATATAGCAATGTCTTGTACTTAATTCCGCTTTGAAGTCAGCTAACTATGCATTTAAGAGAAAGTGATCACAGAATTGAAGCCCTATATGTGAGATTTGCAAAATGTGGTATATTTAATTTAACAATCTCAATTATGTTTGACCTGAATCAATTAAGTATTTAAACTTTTCTCAGAAATTGACAACTAAAACCTCGAGCAAAATGTAGATAAAAGATAAGCCAAAGAGGGCTCAAAACTCGTACAGGGACTACATATCATAGTCATACATATGTGACTGACAAAGTGAAGGCTTAAGGGGTTGGTTGGGTAGCTGATTCAATTTCTGATTCTTTTATAGGTATGCATAGCAAAGGAATAGGCAAATACCAAGGTGGGTTCCAAAATTCTTGCTTACCAAACAATTTTTTTAATTATGTAAATTACTAATTATTTGCAATATTATTCTACTTTTTTTATAAATTTAACTTTGGATAATAAGAGATTCACAATGTAGACCTTCACCCCGTTTCAAAGTAGAAGTTACGTTTCTACTAATAATTTTTTCATACTCTCAACATGAAACTAATGATGTTGAGCCTCTGATCTTAGAAATAGATTTTAAGCATTGAAATAGCTAGAGAATCATATATAAATTGATAGTATTGGTTGTTACGTAGAGTCAGAATTATGCAGTTACAAGCTTAACAGCATGCAGTGATTTAGACTTGAACATTATTCTTCCAAATCCCATGACAAATATGATTGATAAATATGTGTTGCTCCTATTATCTCAGAAACATATTTTTCATGCAATTGGTGGAATATTCACCATTTATTAAGAGAAAATAATAACTAATCTCCAGTGAAGATCCTGAATCTTTGAATCCTTAGCACAGCTCGGGTTTCACTACAGTGGAATCAGATAGGGAATGGACTAATCTCAAGGATAGCACAGATTTGATATCTTGGATAATATAACAGATTCAAAATGGTGTACCACAGAGCATGCTGAATTGCACCATTGATACTTCTTTTGCAACCATTTATGCCACTTGCCAAGTAATTTCTTTCAATTTACTTCACTGTTTTGCAACAGCATTGTGTGTTAGAGATGTGTATCAATATGCTCTCATTCATATGGACACAGCTAACTGGGTATTTCTGATGCCTCCCTCCACAATGAAATGAAAATGTTTTAATTTTCTTCACTGCCATATTATTCCAACTACCCCCATACAGTGGAGGTCAAAACTTTACTCATTTTTATGCTTACAGTTCGATGCCATGTTCAGGTTCAAAAAAAATCAAATGGTGGTTTGAGAGTATTAAGGGCAGTCATGTTGAAGCAAAGACTTTGGTTGTGCAAGTGAAACAAATCATAGAGGACCCATAGTGTTATTGTGAGTATAATGTTAAGTGCATTCCTGCTAAGTGAGAGATACCTGTATGGCCAAAATATGAATTTATGAATTTCACATTAGCCTACTCAATTACCACCAAAATGTTCAGATAAGTAATTCCTGGTCCTCTATGACTAATTCTCTAACAGGAGCTTCTTTTCTAAAATCATCAAAGGTTTAACATTACTATAGACTTCTGTAGACTACTGAATACTTGAAAGTTGCCACTCGATTTTCAAAGCTATTTTCCTACCCTTCTGTCGAAGGGGAGCCTGGATAAAAATATAATTCTAGCTTTACTGTCCCCAGTAACCAATCAACGCACCTCATTTTACTCACCAAATTGCATTCTTTTAGACCTTCAATTGATGTAGATGGGATGTACTAGTGCTTTTTCTCTATTGGCTTTTTATTGATGAAACATGGTTTCTTGATGAAGCCATGCATGTATGTATGTACTTGCTAACGGTGTAATAAAAAGTATTACTATTATTGATTAGATGATAGAAGGATTTTCATTGATTTGATTTTTACTCACTGCTGTACCATGTCTCACAAGATCTTCTATTGAGGGCTTGTAAGTTACTGACTCAAAATACTCGAGTTCACGTAATATTTACCCCACTCACTGAAAGAAGTGGACCATACAAGTTTCCAAACTAGTTGCCAACAGATACATACACCACAGCTTTGGAGCAGAGGTAGGATTGGTTGAAGCCAATGGATGATATTGGCAAAGCTGAGCATTACCAGAGATCAGTCTCTGGTACCAGGCCATTACCAGAACTGCAGTCTGTGGAGGTAGCCATATTCCGCTTTTTTACATTTTCATTTTGAGTGTTAACAGGTGGCTCATAAGAATTATATAGGTCTAATTTTTTGTGTTGATAATTTTAGAAACCTATTCTCCCCTTTTATAACGATACTTTTCCTTTATTACTCCTTTTAGGTGTGCATTCCGTGTTAACAACAATATTTCTTCTTTACTAAACAAACTGTTGCTAACCAAAAAGTAAATAAACTATTATAACAGACCACTGAAGAATAGAACCAAGATATCACTATAGAGCTATTTATGCTGCAGTAAACAACATACATCTTACAGCAATGGAGCTTAATTCTCATTGCAAACCATCCCATATATACTGAGTTGTGCTGAAATGTATTGCTGGTGTTGACCTTCAGAGTAGATATATGTATTTATAGCCCTGATGATGGAATAATTAAATTCCGAAACGTTGGTGAAGAATTGCTGTTTTTATTTTTTAGACAATCTATTAATCATTCTATGCCTATGCAATGAGATGGCACCTCTCATTACATTCATGTGGTGACCAGATATGGTGCCATCATTTCATGTTGTTGCCAAGGAGGCTTGTGATGGAAATGTAAATAGATGCTGACATAACTAAGGTGGTGGAATAGATTGCAACGTGCAGTGCATGAGGGCAGTAATAAAGTTATTTGGGAAATGTGGAGATCTTTTGTCTCAACCAACTCCACATAGGTGACGGTAGTGTGGCGACCAGATATGGTGCCATCATTTCATGTTGTTGCCAAGGAGGCTTGTGATGGAAATGTAAATAAAATGTTGACGTAAGTAAGGTGGTGGAACAGAGATTGTAACGTGCACTGCACGAATATTAAAGACAAACGTAGCAAGGGCGATGGGTTAGGGAAGGTGAGGTCATTTAACAAATTGTCCGGGTTTTTGCAGAGGCCAATCTCCCGTTGCTCAAGTGCATTCATCTTCCGTCCTTTCGAAAGTTCGAAAATTGCCCCGGTGGCCCGTTTCCAATAAGTGTAGGGCGAAGGCCGATGATGGGGTCCTTGTTGTGGAAACACGCCTTATGTTCTTTGGATCTCACTGCTACGCTGTGTCCGGTTTGTCCGATATAAAAACCATAGAAACCCTGGCATTTCAATTTATAAACTCCACTCCTTAAGTTCACTCCTGGTTCTGCATACCTAAACACCTCCATTGACTCTATTCATAGTTGTGCTTTAAAAATAAATAATTACACCTTGTGTATTCTTCTAAAATTTTTTCCTTAATCTGTGTGCCATAAAATGTATCTGATTTAATAGAATTTTTTTTCATACATATTTCTAGGGTTGAATATGTAAGTACTTAATTTAGATATTTCTAGAATTGAAGTGGAGCTTTGAAGTGTGTTCGGTTCTATGTATTTGTAAGGTAGGTAACTAGTAACTCATTTCTAATCCATAAGATTTGGTGTTTTCCTGGTGTAGTTGTGTGAAGGTATCTCAGGTCTTCCACCAGGTCAATGCCTCCATCTCTGTCAATGTTTCAGAAAATGACTCGTTTCCTGTTGCATTCAGATAGTCCTGATGATCGAAAACGAGCTTTTTCTGAAATGTTGGCAGAGATGGAGGCATTACCCTGGTGTAAAACCTGAGAAACTTTCATACATTTCTAATCAAATGAATAATAGGTCAATACTGCTTTAGGGTATCATTCTAGATAGTGTTGTGTTATTAGAAATGCACACCTGTTCATTTTCTTAACATTTAGACCTTTAAAAAGTATATGTGCTCCAGGCAAGAATCATGACAACAATCAAGAATAATTAGTTTTGCAATTTTACCATCAGTATACTAACAAAAAGGTAGAAGGAAAAAGTAAAATGCTACATTTTTGTGGATTTGGCTAGTGTTTTCTTTCTATATTTTCACGTTTGCTTCCACTCCATATTGGCAGAATCTTCAGAATTAGTATGAAAGCTAGTCTCTTATCTCATGATTTCATTTAAAAAGCTTCAGAGACCTTCACAGAAATCTGGAATACTTATCTTATTAATCCAGAGAATACAATGAATTAGAGTGGCATAAATGATATGAAATGGATGAAGGTGATGGGTGCATGAAAACCTAGATATTTCTTCCCCTTTATCAATCCCAGAAATGTTTTGGAAACTGCATTTCACATGATACACCACAATTCCAGGATAACAACTGATCTGTTGTTAAACACTAGCCAAATTTCCACAGCAAACAAATCATTTACGATGACTAGGACTCGAACTCAGAACCCCTGATTTCCAGACAGGTGCTTTAAGGAATTAAGCAACCATGGGATAATTATTCCCAGTAGATTTCTTAATTGTGGTAAAACAGTTTGGGCAATTATTTGGGACATAAAGATGGCCTGATAGAATAAGAAAATAAAATACCATACAGCGTTTTTTGGCAATTGTTCAGGAAAGAAAAAAAAAGAATTTCCTTCCATTAATAAAATATGAATATTGATAAGCATTTAAAGAAGTTAATAAGGGTAGGAAGAGTTTCTAAAATTAGTTTTACTGAATGGCATATCTGCTACAATGTATACACCATTAACTAGCTATTTCCCATCTCATTTAAACTCATTAATGATGAATAAATGTGATTTGCCCGATTCCAGCAAAGAAAAATCAACTCAATAAACTGAGAGGAAACTACAATAGAACCAGAACTAGTCAGTCATGCAGCTTCTCAGAGAGATAAGACACTATTCACACAGTCAAAACGATTTTCAATATCAGAGATACTGAAAGGATGCTAGATAATCAATTAATGGATTGCCGAAACCCCGATCGGAGAGAATGTTACTTCATGTGATTGGAGTTAAGTCTGGAGGAGATTAATAATAATAACCATTCCATTTCTATAATCTAAGACTAACCTTCCCAGCATAGTATTTGGATGTGCAGTGAAGAGGGCAGGATCCACAATAAACCTTGTGTTGTCAACTACAAGAGTAATCCTATCGTCATTTAACACCAATGGTCCTTGCTGCATTGGCATCAGGGCTACAGACGCTCCAGATCCTGACGGTCCAGAACTAGCTGCCATATTATTCGAAGGCTCTCCTTGCGTTTGAGTCGTTTGGGTCGACATACCACCAGAATTTCCATTACCCATTTGACTTTTAGCAGGGCCACAGCTATGATTGTGTGACCTACATCTTTAGGAATAACATTTATGTTAAAGTAAGCTACGAATTTCTTCATGCAAAAATAATGGAATTACGTATTTGAGTACCTAGGAGATAACTCAACTACATACTATTTCGAAACAACTAGGGATGAGTGGTTGGATATACATTACCTCAATCTGTTTTTATATCGTCTTCTCCTCACATCATCTGAATCATGACACTCATCAGTATCACTACTTTCCAAAACGTATACCCTGTCTTTAGATGTCATTTCAGCCCAATGGAACCTAAAATGACAAGTATATAAGTAAGTACCAAGATAAGTTTCATTTCCCAACAAGTTTTCGCTATTAGCCTCACTTACTGCGATTTCCCAATTAAGTACAGATGACCTTCAAGATTTCTAAATTTTTTAAATGCTCCTCTCAAACAAGAAGATAACCAGTAATAATAAAACTTAACTTCATTCGCGTTCCACCTAAAATTTCTCATTCAACAGGAGGAAATGACGTTTGCTGAAATCATATGGAGACGTTCTACACTTTGATCCTTGGATCTTTACGATTTTCTGTTTTCAAGCGCTGTGTTAGTTGCAACTTTTTGCTATCGATTCTTCAGTAAGCGCTTTAAGCTGTCCTGTACGGAAGCAAGTATGGCTGTCTAATCGTCGAGGACGGGTGTTCCATCGAGTAATGACATCCCTGATACTCACATTGGCATGAAAATTGTTGATGTGTTCCGCAAGTAATAACATTATCCATAGTATATGTGTAACTCATGCAATGGTTTTCGTCCACATCCGCAATCCTTGCGTCTAAAACACTTAAATTTAAACGCAAGGCTTGGGCACGGCTGATGTCAAATTGTTCCTATTGCAGTACGAGTACTGCTTATGAATAGCCATTTCAGCTGTTTATTTTAGTGAAATAATTATTGTATGTGGATTATTTTTTTACATCCTACATTGATTGAAAGCCCAGGTTGCTATTTTTCCTTTACAAGTTAGGTTACTTCTTGGTTAAAGGTGAAATAACCTTAGAGACGTAGGAGCAACCTCATTTACGAAGGCCAGTTAAACGTATGCAGGGTTTATTAAAGAAATAAGCCGTCAGTGTTATCTAAGCCACGTTATTGTCGGTGGTTGATGTTAATGACCACGTTAGTAGTAGTCATTATCTCGGATTCTCCGTAGACATGCCAAATTGGCACTCGATGGTAATGCCTTGCTTAATTTTTCGAGACATTTCTGTTTTGCATTCAATTTTCAAATTAAGTGCCATGCATAATCCTTGAAGGATTATGTGCAATTATTAAATACTGTTCCTTATGTTTTTAAAATTGCTTTGTATTTCCAGCACGTCACGTCGAGGCAGGCTTTTCAATGTGCATTTTACCACCGTATCACCCTCTGCGGTTTTTTACATCGCAGCATATCTAATATATGAATGCCTATAATTTACAGTGAACTGTATTTGGATAAACTTAATGAAATTTGTCTTATGTGGATTGTTTTCTGCAGGTCTTAACAAAATATGTCTGCACCCACTGATTCGACAACAGATGTGCCGCAAAGTGTTACCGGAGGTTCAAGTTTGACCTCTAAATCTGTTTGTGAAGATCGTATCAGTAGCGGTTCAGATGGAGCTGTGGAAGACGCTGAAGGGTGCAGTTTTGCTGTGAATGGTGAAGGAGCCGCAGATCTTTCGGATGGTTCTATCGCGGAAGTGTCGGAAGGTACCTCAGGTCACTCTGGAATGGACTCGGATGATGTTGTAATAGAAAATTGTGGGCAGCAATTGTCGTTGGCTTTATCTGGTAAAGTGGACCTAGCTGAAAGAATAGGGGCAGAAGTTGAAGAACTCGATGAAGACGATGATGATGTTGCGTTAGAAAATGAGGTTGACGAGGTTGAAGATGTCTACGATAACCTCACCGTTAGTGCTGGCACGTCAGTGGCAGAATCGCACCAAACAGAAGCGAGTTGTACATGTGTAGTAGGGAGTCCTGCATTCCAACGGACATTGAGTATTGGGGACTTGGATGATCACTTATCGAAGGATGATGAGCAGGAAGACCAAGGAGTTGAAGATGAAGAAGCTGTGCCACCTGAATCTCTCGATTGTTCCAGGGAGGGGAATGATGAATTGGAGGTTGCGGGAGTGGAGAACGCAAGGTCATGGGTAAGCCTTACTGTTATCGGTAATAGAGTTTTCTATTGTTAACGAGTGGACCAGTGCAAGTCATTTTGTTTACCTCTGTCTACTTGTTGACCTGCTGTTGCTCCCTTCCTTGGCGTTTCATATTTCGGCCGGCAATGCATCTTATTTGAGGTTGAAAAGTTGTTTTCCATTTAGTTTTAAATAAAACTATTGCTTGGAATGCTGGAGAAGGGTGGTTGCGACCCCAGGTGCTTGTATGACTTATTCTTTTGTAGCCCTAAGAAAAATAACCTGCATGCACTTGCGATCCGTTTGCATTTTTTGATGGCCCAAGGCAGTGTTAGTATCATAGGATACTCTCCAATTTCTAATTGCTAATACTTTTGAAGGCAATTTCAATTTTTGGTCTTTCTGACATAATGAGGCTTGTGGTCCCATACCAGGTTGGCCCATTCATGTTCATATAATATGGCTGGCATATTTCAATGTAGGAAACATTCTAATAATAATGTTATAAAGAATAAAATCATTCAAAATCTTGGTGGCCCATGAATGCCTCTCTGAAGCCTTGCATTTACAACAGACTATTTATTCATATGCCCTTCTATGAATATTGTTTTAGTGTATCGTGTTCTGCATCTGCTTCTCTGCTCTGTCAGTTCTTTTAATTTGGTTAATTGTAAAATAATCTTGTCGTTGTATAAACTGACTATTCGAAGATGATATCGCCTTGGTATGTGAAATATGCAAGTTGGTGAATGGGGAGTGAGTGACGTGATGTGTCAATTTTGATGACTACCACTGTTTGTGGTCTTCATAATTTTTACAATTAACTTTGAGAGTGCAATGATTTTGTAACTGCTGCCTTCTTTCCTTTTCAATTTATTGATATTTCTGTTATGCCCTTGTGCTTAATCATTATATCATCCCTTTCAATAGACTAATTGTGAAATTATTGTGTCACAATTGTTTAAACTGTTGGAATGATTAGTTTAGTTAGGCATGTACTTAACCTGATATTGTGAATTTTCCAGTTATTTTCTCTAAAAGTGCCTGAGTAAATAAGCAATGACTTAGAAGATTAGGTTATGTCTGCATCAGAGGGCTTTATGCCTGTCAGTAAGAATGTTGGCTTAAGAAGTTAATCAAGGGCAGTGACCTATCCATTTGTCAGTTGCCACCATAAGTGACAAAAACTTTTGGGTGTTGCATCATTGTCTTAATTATCTATGTGATATTTGCAGCGGAAGCGGAAACTGGACAGTTGGCAAGACATCAGAAATGGCTTTCCTTGCAAGAAGCTGTACCCTTTGGCCGAGGAGGCAAAGTCTGGGGATGTGGAGGAATGTGGCGAGAGTAATAGGAGTGACAGAGGTGTAGGGGATGCCCACAGCACTGAAGCTGATGAGTCGACTGAATGTGATGAGGAGGATGAGAACAATAAGACTGTTATTGGTAGTCTGAAGCGAAAGTCGGTGGAAAAAGTGAAGGCACAGCGCAGTGTGATCCCTTCTAAATCAAATCCACCTCCAGAAATGAATGAATGGCTGCTAATATTCCAGGTAATTAATCTTTTTCATTGCAGTTTGCATTTATGCAATTTGCAGTAGGTAAGTATTTATGGAAAAAAATTTAACATTGAAATACATAGTCATTGTCATTGTATTCCCTTTCAACATTTAGCAACAACTTTATTATAGGTGCTAATTCAGTCTTAGCATTGTCACATATATCCTTCACATTCTGTTTTATGACCATCAGTTTAAGTTGAACATGAGTGTATTACGTGCAAAATTTTATGTTGTGTTTCAGAAAGTTAATAACCCATGCTACACTTTGACAACATTGAAACCATGGTTACTATATTATGATAAAATTGTGTTTGTAAATCTGTGAATCTTTTTATCCAATATTCACTCTTAACATACAGTATTGATTTTCATTTTTAAGGAACTGCATGCATTTAATGGGTTGGTTTCTTTGTTTAGTGAAATACCAGTTAGAGCATTAAAAAATAAATTCTCTGTATCATATTTGCATCTAATATTTTGTGGCTAACTTCTTATTTTGAACCCCTCCTGTTTATATTCTATTATGTTGTCACTCATGAAATTTGTGTCACTCTGCATATATCATAATGGAAATACCTTGACTTTATCAAGGTGATTAAGATGCAGTCAGAATCCGTGCTATGAGTTGTTGACAAAATGATTAGCTTATTTTGACTCATTTAGATTTTTTTATTTATTTACGGGCACTAGACCCACTATAGAAGTACAAGAACAGTAACAAAAAGCGAGCTTGATATTAAAGTAATGTGAAATAAACACAAATGGAAATTACATTTATATAAAAGTCATAAAAACACAAACAAATTATTTATAGATGAGTGTATGTTTGGTCTATACAATATTTTCATAGATTATTTTTTTATATTTGGTCAATGATGAACAAGTCAATCTCTTTAACTTCATTTGCTAACCTCTGTATTCTCAAGACATGGTTATTGAATGCATAATTAGTGTTGTGATTATTTATTTGAAACATAGTAACTGATCGAAATGCATGACTAGGTACATGAAAATTAATTAAAGACAGAATTTCGGATAAGTTTTCACGGTTATTTAATAAATTATACATTAAAACTAGGTCATTAATTTTTCTCCTTTCTGCTAGAGGAGGCATATTAAAAACAGATAAAAGGTCTTTGTAGGAAGTGAAGTATAATAACTTATATTTGATTGCAATGTGTCTTATAAATTTTCGTTGTATCCTCTCTAAGGAGTTAGTCATTTCCGTAAAAGGGTGACCAGATTGGTTAGCAGTATTCAAGATGAGACTGAACAAAAGAAGTATATAAGATATTTATGCAGTATAAATTGTTGAATGAACGAGTAGAGCATATGACAAACCCTAATGTTTTCATAGCTAGGGAAGAGATTTTGTGTGTATGGTTTTTGAATGTAAGATTTTCATCAAACAGTACACCTAAATCACAGACAGTAGATGTTCTGGTTAATTCTTGATTGGTTATGGAGTATGGGAAGTGAAAAATTTTCTTGGATCAATTGAAGGTAATAATACTACATTTGTTTAAATTCAATGATAAACCATTGTTTCTCAACCAGATGTCAAGAGAGTTCAAATTCTCCTATAATAAGGCTGCATCTGAAACTTCATTGTCAAACTGTTTAATTTAATTAAAATCTGAAATTTCATAATTGTCAAAACCTTCAGCTGTTAATGTATCAAATCATTATAACCATACATGGTGTCCCACCCAATACCAAGCTGCAGTGTGAGTAGTATATCAATGACACCATTGTGGAGTTATTTTAGCACTTAGTTTAAGTTACCATTTGGACTGCCTTTGAGCATCCAAACAATGCCATAAATACTCTTCACCAACTATCTTCCTCTTTTGCCTCATGTCTTGTCTGTGGCATATTAAAGTCAAGCCCACTTAAATCAAACCAATTTATAGAAAACTCCTGGTTATACCTAAGTAAAGGCTATTCCCCATCAGAGAGGCTGGGAAAAACTGGTCCACATATAACGAAGTTCAGTTATTACAAAGTAAATATTAGGCCCCCTCAACTTCGTTATAAACGGGCTGGACTATATTATTATTCCTGTTGGCCTTTGAAGTTAATTAGTTGATAATTTTTCTGCACTTAAGCATATAAGTCTCAAGGTATTCCATTCCTTTGAGTGGAGGATGTTAAAATCCATATTCTAAGAAAATAATCATTCTTGGATGCTGTGTAGCGCAGTAAAGTTTCTTTATAGTGACATTTATGGGACCCAAAATTTGTCCATTTCACTGTGTTGAACTTCACTGTAAAGGATACTAATAGAAATCTTATATTATTATGTATATGCGTTGATTGTATGTATCCATAGAGTCAGGAATCATAAAATAAATACTTGTTGAAAGGGATAAATTTTAATTACTTGCATAACATCGGCCCTGGCAATATTTACAAAAACATTGAAAAAAAATGCACAAATTAGCAAATGTACCAGAAAACATGAGTAGGTATTCCCATTACTTCTGCTAATAGGAAAAAAAATCAAAACCAGGGTGAATCGTAAAATTTTAAGGATATAAATAATTCTTTGCCAACGGAAAATTTTGGCGACTTCGTCGCGATGATAAAAAGCGATAAAGGAGATAAAGATACAAGCGTTGGACCTTTAGTATCACACATATGCATGCTTCACATTAACAGCACAGTACTTTCAATTTCTATTCCCAGCTGAAAAATCATTCAAGCATCATCTACTTCAGTCTACTAGCAGAACTCCGCCCCTTACCCACATCACCGCTTTCCGCTGTTGTGTGACTGACTAGATGCTTTTCCACTTGTCCATCTTCCGCCCATTTAGCTGCTATGTGAACTTGGATTAACAAAAGAACAACTAAAAAGTATGAGCATGCGTGCAAGGTATGCAATCTTGATGGGATTTTAAACAATGTAGAGATGGAACAAATATTGTATCGTAAGTTGTAGTTGAAAAATAATGCTACTAAGTACCATGCGTTAATTCATACTTTGCAGTGCATCACCCTCAAGAAATATCGCTTGTAATACCAAGTATTTGCCGAGGCAGGAGCTTCTTGGCCTCAATATATCCATTTTCTTTTACATGTTGATCATGGGCCTTTCGATGGTGCATTGCCAATCACTCGTTATAGCGAGATTCTCACTTTATGCCGTACTCACTATAACAGGGTTCATTTTTTGTGCTACTTAGAGATACTCTCAACATCAACATCTTTCTCTTCACAACAAATGTTTTGCAAATTAATGGCATGACGCTTTTTAAATTTCGTCATCCAACCCTTTAAATATTTAAAAGAATATGTATTTGGAACTGAGCAGCGATTGACCTCACCTTTTCTTCAAGCAATTGCTCATTTACTGGAGCATTTTTTTCCTGAACATTCATAAAAAAATCCAAACAGATATTTATCACAGTCTTCAAAACAAGTGTATTGTAACTTTGTTTGGTGGATTTAGTTCCAGAAGCTTGTTTTGTTTTTGCTCTATTTCCTACAATCTCTGTAATTTTTGAAATTCTTTTCTTTTTCCTTCCTCGTCTGTCAGAATTAAGAGCTTTTCATTGACAGTTTAGAATTTTTGTTTTGTTTTATTAATTGCCAACTGCCTGGCCATTACTGTACATTATAGGCTTAATCAAACAACTTCCTTGTCTTCCAGACGCACAACCTGGTTAAATATTTTACGACAAATATGGGGTTTTTGCTCCATATTTGTGAGGTGTATTATTCAAATGTGGAAATTTAATGGACATATGAATAACAAAATCTGCCATTTTGGAAAAACAGAAAAATTTTAACGTCCTATTTCACTGTATTTCATACGATATGGAGTTTTGAACTGAAAAGCAATTTCACTCTATTGAATGTTTCACTATTTCGCTATGACAAATTTTTTACATGTAAATGTCTATACTGACAAGTGGGAATCTTATTTCACTACAGTCAAGCTCATTTATAATGAAGTTGAAGGGGCCGAATATTTACTTCGTAATAACCAAACTTCATTATATGTGGACCAGTTTTTCAGAGCCTCTCTATAATGGGGAATAGCCTTTACTCTGTTATAAACGGGTTTGATGTAAGTGAGCTTGACTGTATATAGAATATTTTACCATATAGTGTTTAACTATGAAGAGATTTTACTGTAGTTCATTTAGGGCATGTGTTTCTTTAAGAAGCCATCTGTCTGCATATTTGTCAGCATGGGTCCTCAGATGAATTCCATTGAGAACTTACTTATATGACACATAATAAGTAGACCCTCCTTTGAAATCTCATAAAATGAAAGATCCGTGGAGCAATAAGTAATTTAATAATAACTTCAGTAGCTAGTAAATGAAATTTCGTCCTTAAAATGTGTCACATTGATGTATGTGTTATCAAGTGTTCATGTTAAAATTCTTTGTATTCTCCTCAACAGAGGTGGGGTAATGCGGAGAGGCTCCTGGCACTCGATCGCCTCATAGAGAGGTGCGAGCCAACTCAGGTACGCCACATGATGCAAGTCATTGAACCACAGTTCCAGAGGGATTTTATCTCATTGTTGCCAAAGGAGGTAAGTTACTCCCTTCACTTAATGCATGGATTGTTCTGTGTTATTGAGAGAAATGTCTTTTTGAAGTTATTGCACAAAAATTGGAGATAAACGGATCTCTGATATTGATGATGCTTTTTTTTCCTACATTCCTAACCCCCTTGGTGTGATGAGAAAACAACAGTTGTCTCAGTTACGCAGCCTATATTTCATGTTTACTTTATTTTTATCTGTTCTTGGGTGATAACTAACAACTGAGTTTCCCTTCATTTTGCAGTTGGCATTGTATGTTCTTTCATTCCTGGAGCCGCGTGATTTAGTACGAGCCGCACAAACTTGCCGATATTGGCGTCTTCTGTCAGAAGACAACTTATTGTGGAGGGAGAAGTGTCAAGAAGCAGGGGTCCATGACGTGCGTGATGCCTTGATCCAGTTGCGAAGGCAGCAGCAGCAACAAGCAAATCGTAGCCTAGCTCCAGTTGTGGGTGGTGTACAATCATCAGGAACCCCTACTTCCAACAATGTACCTCCTCCTTACGTCACATCTCCATGGAAGGCAAGTGCTTACACATCACCAGATAAAGGGTGTTGGTTTTCTTGTTTCAATTGCGCGAAGTGGCTCAGACATTAGGCTGGCCCCTTTGTCTCTCAGGAATGCTTCAAAACATTTTTATTTCAAATGCTATGAATGTTTTTTATCTATATTTTTCTTGGGCCTTTGTCCTCTTCTTGAGAGTTGTTTATTTCAGTTTAGGCTAAGCAAGTTCAATTTAGGTTAATCTCTCAGCGATAGATACCAGTTTATGTCCGTTTGACTTATCTTTCTCTAATAGTGGGCAGGATTTTTGAAAAGGCTTGTATAGTATGCGTCTTTAATTTATATCGGTTTGGTGTATGTTCCATGTTTTAAAATTCTGGCTAATTTTTTAACGACATCTTTACTAAGGCTAAGACATCTTTACTTTACATTGTAAGGAAGAACAAATGTCATTGGCCATCATTTTTGGGGTGCCCAAAAATGAGGATAAGAAGCTGAGTAAATGGAGATGGGACAGTTCCACATTTTCCCGGTTCTGGTTCTCTGTTCCGATTCTATCGATCAGTTCCCGGTTCTCAGTCCACTTGTACTCTAATATTGATAACAGTTACACCACTAATACTTTAGAATTATTATTATGTAATATATGATATTATTAATTACTAAAACATCGTACAGTTTCAGTTACTTAATTTGATGGAAATAGGTGTCATAATATGCCTGAATAAGTTGGTGTTAACTACCAATTAATTAGTTAATCAAAGGTAAATGGGCTACATTCATAGCTATAGATACAAGAAAAGACAGAGTACAATATGGAATTTTTTAGATTTGTTCTTAATATCTGCCCTCTTTTTAAGTTTTACAATGCATGTCAGTCAAATTTTATTTGTTAGATCTTGTATTCCTCTAGTATTAAATAACTTCTTTCATTGACTAAGCTGTACAAAAGAAACCCACTTTGCAAGCAAAACAACTAGACTTCATGAACATTTTGCTATCACCAATCAGATTAAATGTTCTTCACAAAAATAGAGCTGAGTGCTCTGCTTCAATACCTGGAATAATACTGGAACTGTAATGGGACCAAATGGAGCTTGTAGTGTTGAAGTTACTGTCCGTGCAAAAAGTCGAGATACTCGAATTTGAAGTGTTCTATCTCAATAACCTATTTGTCGATTGCAATGAAACAAACTGAAAATGAAAGAAAATTTATTCCTACGTTTTGTGAATACCATCGGCGATTCTTCACCGTATCAAAAAAAATTTTATTTGGCTTTATGTGAAAAAAAGCATGGTTTTTGGCTCTCAGAAATCGGAAGCTCCATTTTGAACGATAATTTCTTAAAAACTTCACAAGTTATCAAAATGAGACTTCGTAAGGTGAAAGATCAATCTTTTTTAAATGTATATTCTGAAGCAGAACCTTGTAACTATTTATTTTCTACCCAACAGTTTTGATAAAAAAACTCGGAAAAAACTTTTCGTTATTTAATGACTTACAAAAAATTTTTAATCACCGTAGGCACCAAATGCATGCATTGTTGGCAAACGTAAATGCTAAAGTTACGACAATTCTGTACTTTGTCCCATATCGACTTGTATTTGTTCAACAAATTTTCAACCCGGCAGAGCTGTGCTCAGGGCTGCTCGCCACGTTAGGGTATAAGAGAAAGCGTTGCAGCGCTGCCAAGTCGACATTTGTTATGATTCACATCCCCGTAGAGTCCCCTGCACCTACTGACCACGCGAGCTGTCGAAGAGGCAACCACGCATGCTTTTTCCTCTCTCTTCCCTCTTTTCCTCGGCAGCTAAGCGGGCCTCAAAACAAGGATAAACAAATTTCTACCTGGACAATGGCAATAATTTTTAATTATTTTAAATATAATATTCGTCAACAGTGCGTGTATGCATTGCCTACGGTTCTGTAAAATTTCTTATAAGTCATTAAATAATGAAGATAAGTTTTATTTATCAACAACTTTTGGCTAGTAAGTAAATAGTTACAAGGTTCTGCTTGAGCATATGCATTTAATAAAGATAGATATTGCACCTAATGAAGTCTCGTGTTGATAACTTGAGAAGTTTTTGAAAAATTATCGTTCAAATTGGAGCTTCCATTTTCTGAGCGCCAAAAACCATGCTTTTTTTCATACAAAGCCAAGTAAAAAATTTGTAGATATGGTGAAGAATTGCCAATGGTATTCAGAAAACGATGAAATAAATTTTCTTTCATTTTCAGTTTGTTTAATTGCAATCACCGAATAGGTTATTGAGATAGAGCACTTCAAACTCGAGTATCTCAACTTTTTGCTTGGACAGTAGTTGTGTCCTTTGATCTGACACTGTCATGTTTTTCGGAGGATTGCATTTCATTGATAACAATATGTCTTGTAGAATATTTCAAGCCTGCCGCGTGAACGGCGGTGAAATTCACATTAAATGCCATGTGAAAAAATTCACCTGGACCGGAAATGAAACCACAGACCTTTAGCTTTCTGGGCCACTGTGCAGACCACTATGCTACCCAGGATCCATAATTCACAATATCTTGCATCAGTAATGACGTTTTCTCTAGCAGCTGCTAACTTTAATGGATCTTTGAAGGGATGTGACTTCAGTCGCAGATCCAAGAGAGTTCCAAAAGTATGCAACTTCTCATCCTCAAAGTTAGCATACTGAAGTTTCAGAGATGCCAATAAATCATAAATCTAGCAAAAGTGCTGGTTTCAGCTCATGTAGGCATTTCAACATATGAAGGGTTGAATTCCATCTTTAGGGTTCATCTTGGATGAGGCGATGATATGGCACCTGTGCCATATTTTTACAACTTTTCAGCACTTATTTGCTTGTGATGAATGCTTTAAATGTTCCACCATTTTCCATCAAGTTCTGGTTATATATGTAATTACAGTAGAAGCTCGGTACAACGAGTGCCTCCAATGGCTGAGCAATCACTCGCTATAGTGAGCGCTCGTTAAATTCAAAGGTGCTGGATTAAGCCTCTCAATTCCCACAGTAGTTCTTACTTTCCGTTTTTTCTTTCATTCATCATCATCATCAAGGGTCAACAATCCTAGGATTGGTTTGACGCAGCACTCCACTCGATTCTTCTATCGGCCAACCTCTTCATATTAACGTAGTTCCTCTCTTTCACATCCTTTACGACCTGTTCTATGTAACTCATACGAGGCCTACCTTTTCCATTCTTCCCGTTCACTTTTCCTTCGACGATTGTCTTCATCAGGCCATCGTGCCTTAAGATGTGGCCGATTAAGTTGTCCCGTCTTCTTTTTATAGTTTTCAGCAGACTCCTCTTTTCTCCCACTCTTCATAGGACTTCTTCATTTGTCACTCGGTCTATCCATTCTATCTTCATCATTCTTCGATAGCACCATATTTCGAATGCTTCTACCCTTTTCTTCTCCACTGCTGTCATTGTCCATGCCTCACAGCCGTAAAGAAAAATGCTCCAGATATACGTTTTGATGAATTGCTTCCTTACTTCCAAACTTGTATTTCCAGCTGTAAGTAGATTCTTCTTTTGATAGAACGCCCTCTTTGCCTGAGCTTCTACTCACTATTTCTTTCTTGCTTCGTCCATCGTTGGTTACTCTGCTTCCCAGGTAACAGAACTCTTTCACCTCTTCCAGTTTCCGTTTTCCTAGTATAACGTTGGTTTTGGCCTCCTCTCTCTTGCTGCACACCAATATCTTAGTTTTCTTCTTATTGATCTTCAGCTGATGTCTGGTCATTGTCCTTTCCATGGTTGTCAACATCTTATTCAGCTCCTTCTCTGTCTCTGCTATGAGAGCTATGTCATCAGCGAATCGTAGCATGCTGATTGTTTCTCCGTGGATAGTCACTCCAGAACACTTTTCCTTGATTTCATTGATGGCCTTCTCGATGTAAACATTAAAAATTACTGTAGACAGTGCACAGCCTTGTCTCACTCCTTTCCTTATCCTTGCTTCTTCAGAGCTGGGTCCAGATTCTATCACAGCTACTTGGTTTGGATAAACTGTGGATATTTCTTCGGTCATTGTACGACACTCCAATTCCTTTCATAATTCCAATATTAAATTCCAATCAAGGTTGTCAAAGGCCTTCTCTAAATCCACGAATGCAATGAAGGTCGGTTTGTTCTTCTCCATTCTCTTCTCTATCAGCAGCCTAAGGGCCAATATTGCTTCTCTTGTGCCCTTACTTTTGCTGAATCCGAATTGATCTTCATCCTGGAACTCCTCTGCTTTTCGTTCTATTCTTCTGTAGATTATCTTTGTCAGTATCTTAGATGCATGTGTCGTCAGACTTATAGTCCTAAAGTTTTTACATTTCTCCGCTCTCTTCTTTTTGGGAATAGGAATTATGATGTTTTTGTCGAAGTCCCTAGGCATTTCTCCTGTTGAGTACACGTCACAGATGGCCTTGTAGAAATGGGCCAATATCCTCTCTCCCGCATTCCTTATCAGTTCTGCGGGGATAATATCAATTCCAGGAGCCTTATTCATCCGAAGGTCTTTTACTGTGCGTCGATTTCCGATCTCAATATTAATGCTCCCATATCATCCTTATCGACTTTGCTTTCCTCTTCAACAACTTTCATGCTGAGATTGTTCCCGTTGTGTAACTCTTCCAGATATTCTTTCCATCTCTTCACTTTGTCTTCATTTTCAATCAAAAGTTCTCCATTCTTGTCCCTTATAGCATTGCATCTTGCACTCCATTCCTTGAAGTGGTTCCTCACTATCCTATAGACAGCTTCCACCTTTCCAAGGGAAAGGTTGTTTTGTGTATCTTTGCATAGATTGTTCATCCACATTTCTCTAGCTTTCCTGGCTTTGCGACTTACTTCGTTCCTTATTCTTTTGTAGCAAAGCTGCTCTTCTTCAGTTTTCGCATTCTTGTACTTTCTTCTTTCTTCAATCAGGACTAAGACTTCTTCCGTGATCCACGGCTTCTTCTTAACAACTTTTCTTTTTCCAAGAACTTCTTTTGTGGCTTCCTGTAGTCCACATTTAATGTTTTCCCAATGCTCTTCCACTGATTTCTCATTCAGGTCCTCTCCTATGTTATTTTCTACTGCTTTCTGAAATTCCAGCTGATGTTGAGTCTCCTTTAGTTTTTCTATTTGCCATATGTTCTTTACTGTTTTCTTCAATCTCTTGAATGTTAGTTGGCATTTCATCATCACTAAATTATGGTCGCTGTCGATGTCTGCACCCGGGTAGCTTTTGCAGTCCTTCACCTCATTCCCGAACCTCTGCTTCACTAAAATGTAGTCTATTTGAAATCATCCTCTGTCTCCTGGCATCTTCCACGTGTGTTTTCTTTGGTTGTGATTTTTAAACAATGTGTTAGTAACCACTACCTTATGTTGTGTGCAGAACTCCAGCAGTCTTTCTCCTCTTTCGTTTCGCTTTCCCAATCCATATTTTCCAGTTATTCTTCCATCTTGACCTTCTCCGACAACAGCATTCCAGTCTCCTAAAGTAATTAGGTTTTCTTCTCCTCCTACCTGTGTTATTACTTCAGTGATATCTTTGTAGACATCTTCCACTTCTTAATCTTCGTAGTCCAACGTATGCATGTAAACTTGCACCACAATGGTATCTGTAGGCTTAGTTTCAATTTTAACCATTATAATCTTTTCACTATACTGCAGGAAGCTCTTCACACGCAGTCCTGCACTCTTCCTTAGCATTATGCCTACTCCGGCGTTACCATTCAGTGATCCGGTGTGAATAATTCTATAACTTCCACTCCAAAAGTCTCCTTCTTCGGGCCATCTCATTTCATTGATCCCTAATACATCGAGGTCCATTCTCTGTATTTCCACCTTCAGGTTCTCCAGTCTTCCGCAGGTCCGAAGTGATCGTACTTTCCACATTCCTACCCTAAAATGACTATCACACTTGACTGATGTACTCTCTCGGGTAGTCCCCGCCCAGAGATCCGAATGGGGGACTATTTTACCTGTGGAATATTTTACTTGAGAGGGTGCCATCACGTCTGATAATAAAGGAAAGAGTGGAGTAGCTGCGACTCCTTGGGATAATAATGTGGTGGTTTCCCCTTGCCTTCCACATCGCAGTGCTACAGCCGTTAAAGTAAATGTTACCACGCCTGTAGTGTAATGAGTGTCACTGTACCGACCACTGTGGTCTCCACCTTCACTCATGTGAAGAAGAGCTGCTGCCCTCTCCTCCGGGTGATTGGAAGCGTAATTGTTTGCGGCCTCCCGTTGCCAAGTCATGGCATCTTCACAGGTTCTGTATTATTGAAAGGCCTACCTTACCCAGGGATAGACCAATACCCCCTCGGAATGCCGTCGCTTTTTGTCCACGACTGCTTATTCGACGAGTTAACTCGCTTATCTCACAACTAACCTCTATATCTAGAGGTCAACCCACCATCCGCAACCCGGTGGACGCACTCGGTGGCTTTAAGTTCAGCCACGAGTTTCTTTCATTACCATGCTATTAAAAACAGGTAGGAGAGCCATTTTCATGCACAATTGCTTATTTATCGATCATTTTGCAAATTAAATCTTCCAAAACAATAATTTATGCTTTGCTTAAGTTTTCTAGTGTTAATCAGTACGTCTATTAATTACGAAAGTTGTAATGACCTGCCGAAATACGGCATTTTTGGAGGTCGAAAATATTTCTTGCCTAATTACAAGGGTGGTTCATTAAGTACCCGTGTTTGATGACAGATGGAATTGCTGAGGCAAGTTACTGGTACCATTGTGTTCTGCTATATTTTGAATGGCATCAGTAACAATTTCACACTGATTCATTGGTTAGTTTTTATTTGACAGCCATTGCTGGTAGCAGTGCAACGTGATTTTTGCTAATAGGAGAAAGTGCAGTATCGTTCAGTGATTCGCTTTTTGCTTTTGGAGGGGAAAACGTGTGAGATAAAAGCGAAATTAAATGCTGTTTATGGGGACCCTTCGCCATCAAGGACAACAGTTAGATATTGGGTCAATGACTTTAAACGTGGTCAAACATCCGTTTTTGCTGAGGACCACCTAGAACTCCCGGCAGATGTGGTTTCCGAGGAAATCATTGGAAAAGTCCATGACATGGAGGCCATAGGAGTGTCAACGGGAGCAGCAAATGATATTTTACATGATAAGTTGGCAATGAAAAAGTAGTCGGCCCGATAGGTGCACTGATTTGGTGCACCTATTGGGCACCATGCAACGACAGTGCACTTTCAGCTGATAAACAAATGTTATATGACTGCTCACTACCGGGGATGGAAACGAACTGCCTTTCAGTAGGGAAAAGTTAAAACCTATATTTCTGCAAGTGAAAAACCCTTACCCAAGTATTAGGGTCGGTTGGCCACCTAATTGTAGAAAAACAATTGCAGGCATGTGCAATAAATTCTTCGTATAAGTATTGGTAATGGGATAATTCATACTCCTAGTTGGTTCACATTTCCTAAACATCAACAGAACGTTTGTGTGAGAGTCCAAAACTTTGGTGACGACGAAAACGTAGGGAAAGACCCTAAAGTACAATCTACCCTTGTGCCCTTGTAAGTACGATGCCAATCAAAGGGACCATGGGTGCAGGCTCGGATTTTACCTTCAAAGAAAAACTAAAGAGATGAGTTGGAAGAGATTCTGAGGCACAGACTTCAGCCATTGGCCCACTACACACTTAGTGGAAAGTAACCCTACTGCGCGAAACTAAGACGTTGTGGACTGAGAAATTGGGAGTAAATAGTATAACTGGTAATGAACTTTTAAGCCTTCACATTCAAGATTAGTCAGCATATCTGTTGTGATGGCTACAAATTTGGCTTTTTGAAGAACACACTTCACCTAGGCCTTTATTTCATCATATATTTCAGGGAAGCCCTTGTTGGTAAAATACTGTCTTGAAGGTAATGGGTTGTGAGGCTTGAGATTATCAATAATTTTTTGAGAAACCTATGTCCTCAACTACAGATAATGGCTGCTGGTCTTTGCACATCATTAAACTAAACGTGTTGTATCCTTACTTAGTCATTCTCCTGGTTTAAATTTGCATTTCAACTCCACAAATGTTGCTAGGGTAGGCTGGTATTTATGTCATCTTGACTGAAAACGTCTTTCAGCCAATGGTGAAGGAGTTGACATAAAAGTATTGCATGGAGAAACACTCTGTGTTGAAACTGTGCAAGTTGATTGAGAACACGAGCCACTGATGTAATTCACAGACTGTTCATCTATGGCCACTTCCAACTCCTCAGTGAAGTCAGTCTCTGGTTCAGGAACTTCAATACATTGCCTCTTGTGTATTATCGCATGGTGATTGGTTTTTAAATGCTTCCTCAGGTTTGCAGTAGTCCTTGAGACAGCCTGCAAAATTCTAGCACCGCAATGTTTGCATGCTGCAATCATATCTGAATTCTCTATTTGGAAGTGATTACAAACTTCTGACATCATTCTCTTATACATGCAATATATATGTTGGAATACTCAAAATTTATTGGGAATAAAGTCTTTTTACTGATTGAACTGTTGATTCTACTGAACTTGATAATGATGGAACTCAACTTAGACATAACTTAAATTCTCATATCATTCACAGACTGTCAGAAATGGCTTACGTAGCTAATAATATAGCACAAAAGTGATTCTACCTTGCCAGTGAGTCAATGAGTAGAGATCCATCATAAAAGTCACATATTTTTGTTTACGCTTAATTTTTTCTTCAACAGTAAAAATGATTCACAAGTTAACACCTTTTATCGGAAACTTTAAAACACCCCAACAAGGGCCTACTTAATGACGGGACTTAGATAATTAACACGAACGATTTTTGCACACGAACGAACAAGAACAATTTTTTGTGTTGCATTTTCACTGCGCGATGTGACTGCTCTCACTTCCAGCCACTCTCTCAACTTCGTGGTTTTTTACTTAGAGCACATTTTCATTGCTCCTTACAATCTTCGTTTATGATTAACGTTAGGCCGTTAACACCTAGCAGTACTGTTTGGTACCATTTGGTAATGTATTCCCAAAGTTAGTTTTATTTATATTTCTTAATATTCCTTCTAATTTTTTTAACATCACATCAATTTACGTACGTTGAAGTATTTGATTCTGACAAGTTCTCTTTTATTGAACCATAATTAACGTGCATACAGGTGTTTGAAATAGGAGAATTTTCAATGATCGTCAAAAAAATATTTTTTCGTGCACTCATTCGGAGTTTTTAAAATTTATCTATGCAAGTTTTTCAAGTAATATTAAATCTTAATGCATGTAGATATGAGTTAGAGTGGATGGTTTGGATTTAGATGTATTTATAGAATCGTTACAAATTGTAATATATCTGTGGTACCATATGGTACAGCTAGGCACTTCCCATTCTATTTTTATGCAGGGAGCTAATTTCTTCCGCGTTGGTATTTTTTCCCAATTTATGTTATATTATATTTTTAACACTTTTTATCAATGTATTTATTGATTTTGTTATTAAATAATAAAATTATTTTTTATTGTTATTTTTATTAGGACTGAGTCGATGATAAATTCTGATATAAATACTGGCCGATATTCGGTTATCGGCATATCGGTGATGGAGCATCGAAATCTGATGATTTTTTCACATGCCAGACTTTATTAACATGCAGTAAAACTTCATGTTTATGTCCCTTCATTTTACATGTTTCTTCCCTTATTTGACATTTACAACTTTTTCTCCAAGTCCCAATGATTTCGATATATCCGCAATGTAACTTATTCGCTTTTATTTTTTATTTATGTTACGAGATGATTTGCTCTGCATGTTATCCTGGTTGCATAACTCTCAAAACTCAATGCTCCATCGAACTGTAATTCATGCTACCAGTTGCCATCATGAAAGAGTAATGCAATTGGCTCAGATGCACTTCTAGTTATGGTGAACTTCCTCATCTGTGACATTATAATTCCTCGAGAGATTACACACCACATCGATTTTGCCACAATTGTCGGCCCGTTTGCATAGTTTGCAGACTGCCTGGTGATATTGCATTGGAGACGAAATTTTACTATTTCTTTATGAAGTGTATGATTTTCAGCATTTACTGCCTTGTCTTTCTTTTTTGGTGTAGATATTATTACAGTTTTAAAAAAATTCTCCAGCCAAATTATTCTCATACATTCTATGAACAAACCAATGAAACATCTCTCATCCTTCTCTTCCTCAATTATTGAGTAGCTTTGAGAGGATATTACTAATCCCCATTGCTTTCCTCAACTTAATTTCTTGTACTTTCTATTCTATCTTACTATTCAGTATTCCTGGTCTCAGCTCGTACTTATCTATGCCATTTTCCTCTTCTATGCCCAAGTTCCTTTTCACATCATTAGCAGGGGCAGACAGGGCCCTGGCAATGACAGGTTCAAAGGGCCCCAACAAACAAAAAACAACCCTCCTCTCCCTCTCTCCCCCTCCCCCAAGAAAAAGGAACACATTTAGTTTAGTATATTTATTGCTCTGTTCCCCTGATTATCCGGTAGACACGGATTCATCAGAAGTGATTCATCTGGGGGAAGCCAATAAGATTTACCTGTTACGTCAGCAAGAAGGCAGCACACCCTGCCATTTCTGAGCTTTTTCAAATGGCCTTAAAATTAACATTTAATGCTTTAGTAAACTGGGCTTTCTCAACCCAAACTTTTTGGGTGTAATGAATACATTTATGGTAGGACATGAATTGTAATTAATGAAGTCTGTTTTCTTTGATGATGGAAACTACCCTATTCCCTCCAGTAAAATCCGAAGTGGCTTTAATGATTTCGAGCAGGTCGGGGCGCAGCAGAGGAAGGAAGCTTCCCTGCTTCTATTGCCACCCTGTACAACTGAGAGAATGTCAAAGGTTTTGAAATGCATGCATGGCTGATTTAAGGTTCTTTGTGCATTTATCAACATTCATGGTTAACATATTTCATTATTTATTAATATTTTTGAACAGGAGCACAAAGAAGGAATCCTGCCATGAGCTATTTAGGAGAATTATTAAAGAAAAACACATGAGAAACCTTTAAAATATAAAGTTAATCTCTTCGAGAAGGTGAGAACAAATACCCTTGGCAATAATAGTAGAGGATGGTGCAAAAATGAGGATGAGGAAAAAAGTATGAAGCACACGAAGAATAACAGTAAAATTAAAGGAGATAAAATGGGAGGAAAGATCAACTTATTTATGCAACGTATACATAGTACCTTCTAATAGACTTCGACAGGAGAAAGAAAATAACCTCATGAGTGGCACTTAAACCTACACACAAGGTTTATGGAGAGAGAGATTTTCATTCCAAAGGACCACCAAACATGTACAGAAACATTAAATATACCATCCTAGTTATGCTCACACAATCTTCAGGATTGTGATAAGTTACAATTACCCTTGTAGTGCAGAGAAATTACTAAACTGCTACGTGCGCACTGGGTAGTAGTTATTTCAGGGAGGCAACTAATGCTGAGGTCATTTGCACCACTTAGGATAGGTGAGTAATTGTATACGAGTAGTAATTTTTAACCCTTTCACTGCTGTGAACGTACCTAGTACGATAGCACGGTAGGCTGCTGTGAACGTACTTTTTCGTTCTCACTACAGTAGAATCTCGATTTTACGTAACCTGATTTTACGTAAAATTTGATTTTACAAAAGTAAATGAGCGGTCCCGGCTGACTCCTGTAGTATTCTTATGGAAGCATTATTTGATTTTATGTAAATTAAATGTAACGATTTTACATAATGCTATTTTGGTCCCCAGTGGAGATATCAATTCGATTTTACAAAATGAAACAACAGAACTTAAAGAACCTTAAACAAAATCCGGCAGATTCTTGCCCATCTTTAAAGGAAATCTTCAATATAATGCCGTACTACTGTGAAATTCAACTGTAACGAATCAATACATTGCATTTTAATGGTATATATATATTATTATTTTATTTTTCCATCTTTCAGCACGAAAAGTTATGGGTTCAAGGTGTTTACTTGTTTACACTATGATAATTGCGCCGGAATCCCAGTAAGCTCGCACAAAGCTGCTTTATAACCTTGAGATAGCAACCCTGTCAGCTGCTCCGAGTGATGAGATGAGGTGCTTTCAGCATCCACATGCAGTGGAGTCGAACCATGGCAGCATGTTCAGCAGTGATCTAAAAAATAAATAAAATATGTAGAAGTATCTTGCCCAAATATTGTCCGAAGATATAATAATTCAATGGAGAGAGTTTATCTATGTGATCAAATGATGGAGAACTACAGAATTTGGTTTAAAACAATAAAGTGGACCCTCAAAGTATTTCTACACTTTCTGGATTGAGGAACCGTAAATATCTGATTCTAGTACAAATAAGCATGTAGAGAAAATAGGAGTCCCCGAAGGAAAACAAACGGCTTCCTGAAGTTCAGGGCTGAGCTTGCAGAAATTCGCATTGCTACTCCCGATAGAGCTAGGGTGGATGGAATTGATGAAGTAATTATGGCAGATGAGGTTCCTAAAGTGAAAAAATGTAAATATTACAATCTACCAAGTGTCATTCCCTGTGCAGACTTGCGTTTTGATGGTTATAACCATTTCCTGGTGATTGATGACATCCTATCACCGAAAATGTGCCGGTGCAATCAATGTAATGGCAGGACCAAACACAACATCCTTAAAATATCTTTATTTGGTGGGCATTGAGAAAAATTTTAAAATATTAATACCTTTTATCACGTGTTTATATGTGTATTTTTTAGTTAAATTGGTTTCTCCGGAGAAAAATAATATTTTTTTTGTTTATAATAGCTATGATTTGTGTTTCATATGGGAATAAATCCTGCTAAAATAAAAATTTTTGGAGTAGTTTTCAGTCGTAATTGTGCCCGAACCCACACGAATGTGCAGGTGAGGATTTTTCCTGATTACACAATTACACCCTAACCCGCACGATTGTGCAGGTACCTTTCCACGATAACTACTGGTCTAAAATATTTTTTTTCTTACCGATGGCTAAAATAAGTGTCTAAGAACCAGAAAAACACAAAAGTTTGTTAAAATTTACAAGAAAAATTTCTCGGGTGGAAAGGGATATGGTTCTGATAGACTGTATTCAAGTTATGTTAACCAAGCCAACAATCACATCGGATTTACGGATGCAATAAGTACCTATATCTTCTTACTTCTACTATAAAGTTCACTTTCCTTATCACATACTCATCAAGCAATACCTTTTTGAAACTCTTACAACTATTCTTTAGAGTGCAGTTAAAAGAAGTCTTATAAGTTCATTTTCATTAATAAAGGAATTCTTTTCCAATTATTAATCAAATCCTTGAATGCTTTCAAATTCTTTTTTAGAAACAAAAAAAATTTTTATGCAGCCAAGAGATCCTATTTATGGAACATCTGGGGATTCCATTTTTATGTGAAAAAATTATTATAGAATATCGCTAAACTAACAATTTTGCATTATCTTATTAATATGTAATAACCTTTAAATGGAATTTGAGAATTTTATACTCCTAAGGGGAGGTTGTGTAACTCTGACCTTGAAATTAGATTAACCTGATCTTGAAATGAGATCCCGAAATTGGTTATGAACAGTGACAGAGGATGAATTGGGATCAGATTTTCCTGATTTTCTATGAACTTCACTCATTTAGTGTGAAGTTAATCACATCAAGCACAAAGCACTGAAGGCAAAGGAAGAATAACTGAAGATGTAGAATTGATCGGTAGATTTTTATGGAGTTAAAACTAGTATGAAGCTTAGCACTGCATTGTGCAGAATCTTCATCTTGCTGGAAGGGGATGACCAGTGATAGGAAGCTTTTTTTGCATGAAGGTACAGAGAGAGAGAATAGTGAGAGTTGGTGAGGTGTAGGTTGAAGTTAGTTGAAGTTCTTATAAAAGAGGAATGGAATGGAATTGGTGTGGGAAACTTGTAGGCATAAAGAGTGGGTGAAGTATGTAATGGAAGGTACTGGGATTGATGGAGGGTTAATATAGGAAGCACAATGAACAAGGGAGTGAAGAAGGGAATGGGGATATTGGAGGTACAAAGAATAATTCTTCTTATAAAAAGAGTTATGCTCAACCCAAAGTTTGGTCTGGTCAGTGAGGATAGAGATATCCAACTATTAAGCCCAATAGAATGTGAAACTCACACATCAGGGTAGGGGGGCCAGTTACTTACCCTGTGCCACTTGTAGCTTCCTAGGTAGATCTAGTTCCCAGAAAATTACCCTACTAGGCTTTTCTGGAGCACATCCAAAGGCCTCCCCCATGATTTGGACCTGGGACCGCCAGTTAGCATACCAATGTTGTAGCCACTGGGTTATCGAGCTCTGTATGAAAAATATATTTTTGAAGCGTATGGAGAGCTCAAGAGGAATTTCATGCAATAAAAACAGTTCTTCTGGTTTGTGCCATGAGAAAGGGGTCAAGGGCAGATACTGTCCAAAGACCTGCCGGGAATTATATAATGCTTACTGTGGTGTTTGCTATTTTTAACCTCATGCTTATGTTTTAACTAACAATTTGTTTTCTCTTTACAGGCAGCGTACATGAGGCAGCACACAATTGAAATGAATTGGAGGGTTCGTCCATTAAGGCCTCCTAAAGTTTTAAAAGGTCACGATGATCATGTGATCACGTGCCTTCAGTTCTCAGGGAATCGTATCGTTTCTGGGTCAGATGACAATACTTTGAAAGTATGGTCTGCCACAACTGGGAAGGTAAGATTATGTATCTTCTTTGGACAGTAATTTTTTTTTTTAATCTTCTTCATGTAAGGCTGTGGCTGTTGGTTTGCCATGCATCATAAAATATTATTCAGTCAAGTTTTATATGTGACTTGATTCAAGAAATTTTTTTCCTACTTGATAAGAAGGATCATTTGGTAAACATGCAAATTTTTTCATGATTAGTGTAGTTTATTTCAGTGTTAAATTAATATAGCAATGCACCTTTAGAAGTTCTGCCTCCTTGTTGATTTGAATCAGGGGCAGTCAGCACATAATATCCTCCTCAAAGAACTCTGAGCTCTTTCCAATGGAGTAGCCAACATGTGTGTCCATTTTTTTGTGTTACCTTCTCCATCGCTGTTTATTCATTTTGTCTCCTTTTTAACCTCTCTAAAGGGTTCGATCTATGCAGGGTTAGCCTTGTGAGGCACTTATATAACTGCCATATGGGGCAACATCATGCCCATTATTATGCCATGATATACCCATGTTAATTAGTGCTTTAATTCTATAAGGACATAAAGTTATTTATGAGCAGTAACTTGTAAAAGTAGCAAGCATAGTTGAAGTGAACAGATCTAAGAAAATAGTTTTTGCCAGAAAGAGAATGTTTCATATTATCACAAATTTAAGTTGTCCATTATTACCTAATTTATGGATTTAGATGTCAGCTATTTTAAAAAAACATAACAGATGTTGAAAACTTTAAAGTCAGTAGTGAAAAAATGACGATGCCATTCAAAGTTTGTGCTGCTTGTTGAGATGTTTTTCAATTTCGTCTTAAAAGAAAGATTAAAGGTATGATCCATGCAATTATCTTTTGTCCCTATCTGGCTGTGAAATACATATGATGCTCCTCTGGTCCTTAACGAATGTGGCTGTTGGTTTGCCATGCATCATAAAATATTATTCAGTCAAGTTTTATGTGTGACTTGATTCAAGAGTATACATTGCCCACTTCACTTTCAAAAGCCAGTTAAAAGGTGCTTACATTACTTCCTTGGGTAAATTATTGGGCAACATGTTTGACAGTTAAGTAAAAATTTTCTATCAGTGAAGTTTTAATCAGCTGGAAGTAGAATTCAGACATAAGCTGCTCCAACTGCTCAGATTACATTCAACCCTGTATCAACTTCTTCGTAGGACTAATATGCCATTCATGCCCTAGGTGGGGATCTAACTCATAACCTTGGGATTGACAGGCCTGTGTGATAAAAACCTGACTACCATTGACAGATGGATACCTGCAATTTAAACGTTTCATAAGATCTGAATTGTGTTAAATATTAAGAAAGAGTCCATAGATTTGAATGATTAAACAGATTTCTCTGCGTCATAGTCTATTTTGAAATAATACTTCCCGAATAGAGATATTATTGATGCTGTATATAATTTGTAACTAACAAGTACCCCTTTTTATACCAGTATTTTTCTGATCGTGTAATATCTCATTTACAGTGCCTGCGTACTTTAGTTGGACATACGGGTGGAGTCTGGTCAAGCCAAATGTCAGGTTCTGTTATAATATCAGGAAGTACAGATCGCACACTCAAGGTTTGGAATGCTGACACTGGATTGTGTGTGCACACTTTGTATGGCCATACATCAACCGTTCGGTGTATGCACCTCCATGGGAAGAAGTACGTACTTGTAAATTCATAGAGAGTGAGTGTGTGTTGAGTGTGAAAGTTTGTTTCTTCCTTAAGGTCAGCATGCAGGTTAAAATTGATGGTTTCTGGCATCACTTTATGGAATTTACCTGTATTAATTATGAATGACAAAATAACCTTTGTATTTCCACAATAGGGTAGTTTCCTTCATCAAAGAAAACAGACTTCATTAATTGCGATTTGTGCCCTGCCATAAATGTATTTAATTTACGCAAAAAGTTTGTATTGAGAAATCCCAGTTTACTAGAGAATTAAATGTTAATTTTAAGGCCATTTGAAAAGGCTCTGAAATGGCGGGGTGCGCTGCCTTCAAGCTGACGTAACAGGCAGGTAGTTTACGTTGCGAGGCATAGGAAAATTCGTCTCCTGAACTCACCGTTGTATTTCAGGGCCCCTCAGCTCTAGTGAATATTTATTAGTATTAACCTGTAAAAACTATCAATGTTGGAAAAGAATTCTCAGTTAAACATGGTATTATTAGTCAATTTATAGGCTCAAGGACGCCCTACTCGCTGTGTCTTCTGCTACGACGAAGCGTGGCGTGAAGGTCGTGCGGCGATAGGCGAACTACATGATATGCTTGTGAAAGGAATACTAACAGATTTTAAATGAATCAACTGCATAAGTAATGTTAAATAAATGAATAAAAGTTCATTATAATTAATTAACGGAATAAATATTCCTCCAATACTTGTTCATAAGCTTTAACGGAGTGCGGCGTCTATTTGGAAGCGTCCGCAGCACCACCTGGTGGCAGGTAGAGGAAATAGTTTGCCGTCACACGTAGGATTAACCGGCATGCAATAGTTTGCCGTCGCGTTTTCGCGCCATGGATTTTTTTCACTTTTTAATTAATGAGGAAAAATACTTAACGTCATTTAAAAATCGAACGGCTTAAAACACGTACTCCAGAGGTTATAAACTTTCGATCAAGACAATAAAAAAATAATAGGAAACTACCCTATTTATTCTCTCACACTACTATCATGGTTTCGATGATTAACGTCATCCTCAGGGTGACCTAAGGATGACGTTAATCGTCAAAACCATGGTAGTAGTGTGAGAGAATAAATTGTGGAAATACAAAGGTTATTTTCTCATTCATAATGAATACAGCATGCAGGTTTTTATAAAAAGGATATTTTTATGAGAAGCTGAAATTTTGTCTATATTACATATTATTTTTCTACTCTGAAGCAGCCTCACTAATTCAAAGGCCCTTATTTTCATTCTGCCTGTAAAGTACTATTTTTTTTTGCTTATAATATATCTGATATCTTCTCCTTTACTCTTTAAATTCATTGTGATCAGTGCAAGGATTCCAGGCACAAACATGTTTCTCTTTTGACCTCCTGCTGCTCATTTTCAGCTCAATTTTTCATGACTTAAACTCCTATTATTAAAGTTTTCCTGACTGATTCGCTAGCCACTGTACCTGACTTAACAGAAGATCCATGATATGATCCTGGCTCAATTGAATTTGGGATGTTTTTGAAATCTGGCTTTTATCAACTATTCCCACCAACCATGCTTTTGTCCTTTTATGCATTCCCTATTCCGGTTCCTCGTGTATTCTTTATTTCCATTGTGGAGATTTTATTTTTTGGATGTTTGGCAATCTCTCTTTGAATTTTCCTAGCATGCCATCAATTGCTCTGTTCCCTTCAATTTTTTGTATGCTTACTCTTCCATTTGACCCTTTCCTCATTCCTTTGGTATGTCCAATTTCACTGTTATGGATAAACAGCTGCCCTCATGACATCTCTTGCTCATCTTCCTGGACAAGCAAAAGGGTGATTAAATATTACTGATTTCAAAGTTTGTTTCTCCTGGTTGTAGTATTGGTTAGAGCAAGGGTCTGCTCACAAGGGACTTGGAACCTTTGGTATCTTTGCAATACGTATCATTACTACTCGTTATCTTTGCTGCGTTTCATGTACACGCTACACATTGATTGAGTCTCAGCCTTAACTTCTCTCAGAGTAGTCCCCAGATGTTCTCTAAGAATGCTGTAGTATGTTTACTTTATCTGAAGGGAAAATAGCCTACCGGTGGGTTTTGTGGCTGTTTTTAGAAAAAAATCTCTGTCACTGATGAACTGTCTCACAGCATCAACAATATTAATAATTAGTGTGGGGATGGAAAAGGAAGTGGGGTGGGGGATTGAGCTAAAGCCAGGCCAGTAAGTTGAAGGCAGAGGAGGGATTAGCAGAGTAGAAGATGCAGGACCCCTTGGCTGATAAACAAATGTTATATGACTGCTCACTACCATAGATGGAAACGAGCTGTCTTTCAGCAGGGAAAAGTTAAAAGTTATATTTCTGCAAGTGAAAATCCCTTACCCAAGTATTAGGGTCGGTTGCTCACCTAATTGTAGAAGAACAATTGCAGGAGTGTGCAATAAATTCTTTTTATAAGTATCAGTAATGGGATAATTCATACTCCTAGCTGGTTCACGTTTCCTAAACATCAACAGAACGTTTGTGTGAGAGTCCAAAACTTTGGTGATGACGAAAACGTAGGGAAGACCTTTCCCTTGTGAGTACAATGCCAATCAAAGGGACCATGAGTGCAGGCTTGGATTTTCCCTTCAAAGAAAAAACTAAAGAGATGGGTTGAAGGGATTCAGAGGCACAGACTTCAGCCATTGGCCCTGTACACACTTAGTGGAAAGTAACCCCACTGCGTGAAACAAAGATGTTGTGGACTGAGAAATTATGAGTAAAAAGTATGACGAAGGAAGATGGCAGGTGTAGGGTATCCATAGCTCACTCCCTCAAATCTTACAGCTAAGAATATTGAAAGTTATATTCCGAGGTTAATATTGTGTGCTTTTGGTAAAACTGGATTATTCAGTGATTGAGTCTAAAGGATATTCCGAATCATGAATTACATTACACAAAATTTTTTATGCCTAGATTATCCTAAAAATGTAGAGATATACCGTGATAGTAAAACCATGGTGATATAGATAGTGTAAAATACACAATACAATTGCTTAATCTGTTGATTACAGAGCATAATTTCATCACTATTTTGTCCAAGTTCTCTGAATAATGACCGGCAATTCGAGGGTTTTCGTGATTTTTTGCGGTACGTGAAACTTCAATAACAAAGCTGTAAACTAGAGTGGTAAAAACAAATACTAAGTATTAAATAAGGCAAATATTGGCATAAAAATATTCAATATATTACATTATAAACAATTTACCGTTGAGTGAGGAAAAAGTAAAAGTAAATGAAATTTTTTTGTATTTTCGCAATTTCATTACAACCAAAACAAAGAGATGTATGTATATATATTACAATCAAGTAACATTTCAAAGAACAGAAACATAAGATGGGTCAAGCATATGCAAGAGGATGAGTAAATAATTCAAGGCGTAAATGGTGAAAATTAAAGTTATTTATGGATTAAAAATGGAAAAAACAAGCATAAAAAGGACCAGGGGCCATATTCTGTAACTTGGGTGATATCTATCACTGGTGATGGACATCACCGAAAGACTTCATCCATCCTTATCATTTCCGATTCTGTAACTGGAAGGTGAAGTTTCTTCACCCGGTGATGAGGAGTTATATGAAAAATTGCACCGTCTATTTCTGGCAAAATGAGATAAGCCAATAAAGAGAGCCAGTTGAATCACATGACCGCAAGGCAGGCAAGTAATGTGCAAATTAAATGCTTGTAGTCACGAACATGTGTGTTCATGCTTGTAGTAATGGTTTCTCGAGTAATGATATGTTTGATAATATTTATTATGATGTTCTAATAACCCAGCTAGGTGATTATTAACAGTAGGATTAATATTATGAAGTGAACAATAGATTATTTTACTGAATATCAACAAAAAAAATTGCACCATTCTATCGTGATACGTGAATAAACCACGGTGAATGTGATTAATTTTTCATTCTCCTATTTTCAACTTCCACAGTATCAATCATGAACAACATAAATGGTGTTTTTCACTTGTTTGCAAAGAATGAAAAATGTACACGGGACTGTCATTCGCGTAATAAATAGGTATATCATCATCGTACAAGTCGATAGAAAGAGAGCTGCGAAAAACAAACAAATATATAACGAGCAACGGAAATATTCCCTAATTGCTCAAATTGTTTGTGTTAAAATATTGCCCAAATAATCTGAATCTAATCTTGTTTGTGTACGTATAGTAACTTGGAGATGTGATTGTTGGCTTGGTTAAAACCAGGGATGTGACCCGGTACGAAAAAGCACGAAAAAAGTCCGATATTTAAAGGTTTCGGACCTCAGGCACTAAACCGAAAAGGCACAAAATGACCGTACCCTAAAAGGCACGAAACCTTATTCGACCCGCAAAGGCCCGGCGCGAAACACCAGCCGACCCGAAAAAGTACGATATTACCCAGTACAAAGCATGCTTTAAAGTTCCGGGCCGGGACGTGAGTGCGGGTGGAGGGTGTAGTTTGGGCATGCTGATGCGGAGAGATGATGCGGGGGGTGCAACTATGAATGTGGGGCTCAATACAAGGACACATATGCGTGCTAAAGACTTTGAGGAAGGCTTTGTTCTTTGTCTTGTAAAAGATGGGAAAACCCGATCGGAGAGAAAGGGGGAGTGAGACTGAGGCTTGGGGTACGGTTGGGTCTGAGGACGCTTCGAGCATTGGAGGGGATTAAAAACAAGAGTTCTGGGGTGCGTTCCGAATCACGCGTGATGCGCATCAAGTTGAAGCGCTGGAGCTGTCGTTCCGAATTGCTGACGCGCTCTGAAGCGTTTGAAGCGTATGTGCGAATCGGAACGGTCTTGATGTGAAGATGGCGCCAGAATAATCATGTTCAAAAGACTCCGTGAGGTGGAAGCAGATGGAGGACTGACTGATCTGCAGTTTAGCACGCGATTATTCGTGCCCTTAATTATAATATCTTTCTGGCGAATTTTTAAAAGCGTAGATACATATTAACATCACAATAAAATGGAAAGTATTAGTGTTTATGCAAAAGAACGTGCGTACATATCCAACAAGTATGCTTCATTTGCAAGAACGTTGCATATTGATGTTTTTATTATTAAAAATCATACCCGGTTTTTAGTTATGAAATTCAAACAACTATCGCCCCCGCCAGAGCTCCATAAAGGCACTAAAATTAACCCATTAACAAAATACAAAGATAAACGATTCAATCTGTTTTCTCTCACAACCTACTTAGTATAAAATGTTCGTCGCGTAACGCACATTTTATACTATGAGGTGAAAGAAGAAATATATTGATGAAAAAGTAAACCAGAAATTCGATTTCTCAATAATGTACTGTATGTAATTATGTCGTTGGGCCATGTAACAATAAAATTCAAGACACCGAGCCCGAAATATTTAAGTATGCAACTATATTTTTGTGTTTGAAAAAAATGCTACTATATAGGCATATATACTTGTACGTGCTTTGAGTTCCAATTATGACCCAAAAAGTATAGTCCGTCGAGATTACACCTTCATTGTACTTATACCGCGGATATCCTATATTCTGTAATTACTTTTCAATTTAATTTAAAGCTAACGGTTTATTTGCATTGCTGTGCAGCCACAGTAGCGTGGTTAATCCTATTTTCAAATTATTTTGCATTCTAATTGGGGTTACGCTATAATGCAATTCATTGACAAAGAAGCAGATTATGTGAATTTGTACTATATTTCACAGTTATTTATCAATTTCAGAGAAGCATGGAACACGTGGCCAAATCCAGTGAATCATAGTAGTGCTAACTACCATGCAGAGAATTATTATTAGTAGAGATGGTTTAATTAATTAATTGTTAAATTTGTTGCGAAAATATTTTAATTTAGCGATAGTGAAGTTCAGTATAACTCAGTTCTTGTAATGGTTACTCTCTAAACAATCAGTAAACACTTTTTATTTATTTTACAGTATTTTTTACAGTCCATATGACAACCGTTGCCTTTTAACCAATTAACCGGCACATACAAATTTAAATATCTAATTTTAACAAAATTAACGTGTATTAACCGGTTTCTGCCTTATGCGCTTCCTCTGGCGTTAATAAAAATTGGAGAGGCGTCTCATGGCCGTCCAACATCACCTCAATTGTCTCCATATTCTGCTTCCACTTTCAACTTCCGCGGGCTACAGGGTCTTCGCATCAGCTGCACCAGAAATTTTTGATGCCTTGATGCGCGCTTCAGTTTGCCGGAAATGCTCGTTCCGGGGCCGCTTTAAAGCGCTCCAAAGCGCGATTCGGAACGACCTGAAGCGCTTTGATGCGCATCATGCGTGATTCGGAACGCACCCCTGTTTAGGAGTGGTCAGGGAACCTTGGATTTATGGAAAAACCAGCTTGTATACAAATGGGTGAAAAAGAAAGAATAAATGTGGCAGTTTGGTGAATATCTTAGGGCAGGGATCGGCAAACTGCGGCTCTCGAGCCACATGTGGTTCTTTGGGTGCTTACAAGTGGCTCTGAAATGAAATTGAAAAGAAAACTCTTCATACTCCTTTCCTATGCATAAATTTTAAATTCTTTTTCCTTTCCTTCGCCTTCAATTCTTAACTAGGCATGTTAAAAGATATAATTTTTATGATACAAAAAAATAGGCCACATTTTCAGGGAACGGTCGGTTTAAAGCATAGACACAAAATTTTAAAATATTAAAACTATTTATTTAGCATCAGTTTAAAAACGAGAAGCCACTGCAATTAACCTGTGGATTTCTGCTGGTTCAGACAAATTGAGTGATCAAGAGAAACAATGGAAAATATACTTCAAGCAAAGTATGATAAAGTAAAGTAGATAAATCTAGTAATACTTCAACAGCGTAGACAACAAAAGCTATTTCTCTCCAAACAATTTATAGCATTTAACTAGCAGGATGTCATTGATAACTTTTTCACTTAAATTATATCTCAAAGTTAACAGCGTCTGCCGCAAGTGAGAAAAAAGACGCTCGACACTGACTTGCGTCATTGGCACAGCAAGAACTATGGATGCAAGTGCTGAAAGTTGCGGGTGAGATTCACTGCGTTCACTCCAGTACTGAAGAGCATTGAAAGTTTCAGATAGTTTTACCCTAGGAGTTCTCATGAATTCCTGCAATTTGTGCCCAACATCACCCAGCATCTGCCCCCTCTGCGCACCTGTGTAGATCGCAGCTTCACGGCTGCTCAATATGGATTCTAATTCATCCTCTGGGTCATTGCTGATGGACCAAGGAATCGGAGATGGAGACGATTCAAAGTTATCTGCCCCCTCAGACTTCAGTATAGCCTCCATTTTTGCCCATACACCCCTCAAATGCTTTTCTGCCTGCAAGCGCTCTTCTTTGGATAGGGTCGTATGGAAGTGCCAATTCCAGCGTTGACATTACTTCCTCCAGCACTTTCCATGTTACCTCCATAATATTTTGCCTACTCACCGCCACACCCTGGCAGAAATCTTTCAATAAATAAAGGCTGGCCAGCATGTCATATGTTGAATGCCACCTAGTAGGGCAGTCCAGTTTAGGCTTCATCAGCCTTTGAGTCAAAAGTTTAGACTGCACTGATGGAGTGCGTAAGTATGCACAGAGTTTTCTTGATTTGCATAGTGCCTCTTTCACTTCTGGTCTTCTTAGAGAGTCATTCACTGCAAGTTGCAGTGTGTGCGCAGCGCACCGAACTCCCACAACTCAAAATGTAGCAACAGCGGCTGGGATGATGTCGCCTTCTTTAAGAAGATGGCCTTCAGAAGAGCTAAAAGCTTTGGACATGCTGCTGCTATGCTCCTCTACTCCACGATCATCATGTGTCGATGAAACATCTGCATCATCTAACTCATCATCACTTGAGTAGTCAGTACCATCTTCCGAATCTCTGTGTCTCACGGAGTCTTCAGACAAAAGGCGTACAGTCCTCAGCATATTTGAGGCGTTGTCAGTTGTTACTGAATATATCATATTTTGACATATATTAAAGTCCTCTAACACTTCGAGAATTTCCTGCCTCAAATTCTCTGCAGTATGGCTGCCATGAAGTTCTCTCACACAAAGCGTACGTAGCACTATTCTCCCATCTTGCACATACTGCAGATTTACCCCTAACACCTCGAGAATTTCCTGCCTCAAATTCTCTGCAGTATGGCTGCCATGAAGTTCTCTCACACATAGCGTACTTAGCACTATTCTCCCATCTTGCACATACTGCAGATTTACCCCTAATACTTGCCTCCCTAGGCGAGAGGCCGTGTCAATTTTCAAGGAAACTAGCCTTCCCTTCACTTCTCTCCGTATTTTTGAGCGAATGCAATGTGCTTCACGCTGAACATCCTCTCGAACGTTGTGCCGGTTAACCGCCAATGCCGGACCATCATGGTTTTCTTGCCTCAAAGCGTCAAGTAATCGTCAATCGTCAAATCGTAAAGCGTCAATTTATGAAGTATCAAAGAAAACTTACACCCTTGGACTTTTCGTTGCTTAGCTACATTCTCGAGTGCATGCATACTTTTGTGCACGATATTAGCCATGCTACAAAATTCAACACATAGAAAGAATGGCATTTAATATGTACCCTTCTTCATAAAGGAAATTATAAAAAAATCGGCATCCATTGACATATTATTGGAAACGGAAGAATCATGTTAAAAACTGTTATTTACCTTAATTACGGTCCTGCAACCTACGATTTCACATCTGGACACTTGGGCGTCTTCATCAAAGTGGAAAAAACTTTGAATAAAATCCAAAAGTGGTCGTCCCATGCTTCAGATTCACTATCCGGTATTCACGAGTCTTGTCTTGCCACACACAACTCACTGTTGGAAGCATGAGCGAACACAATTTGCCTTGGTGTCGTCGACGTTAAGACTGAAGAGGGTAATATGGGAGTCGCACCCAAGATGTCCATACAATTGAGAATTGGCAGCATCGAGATAGTAACAATAAGGGCCGGTTTATCAATGTCTGGGTATATCTCCAGGTAGCAACCCGGAAGATAGCCCTAACCGCCGGGTAACTCGTGCGTACCGTTTATCCAATCCACCCGCAACTGCCGGGTAGCTAGCCGAAGGACAGACCTGGCAACGTGGTTTTGAAAGGCTGATTGCAGGCCAGGAGCGACCGCGAATTTCAAAGTCTATGCTGCGATTGGCTAAGGCTATAATAAGAAAACAAGATAACATCGATATTCTGTTCCAGCTTATGTTGTGGAATTCATGCGACCAGTTGATCGGAAGGTAAAATTTTATTCTTTCTGTTTCGTTTCACCGTTATTGTTTTCCAGCGATGGACAAAAAATTAAAAAATCGTGGAAATAACTTCTCTAGTAGTGAAACACAGTTGCTGCTGGAGGTAGCTCTAAAATATAAGAGCATTTTAGAGAATAAAAGCACGAATGCTGCAACATGGAGGGAGAAAGATGAAACGTGGGATCGTATTTCCAGGGAATACTGTGCTTCCACCACCGGGCAAGCACATGTCATTTATTTCTAATCATTTTATGTTAATGGAACGGTAATAGCTAATGCGATTCGCACGTTTTTTTCTTGTAATAAAATATTCAATATTTTTTAAAGTTCCGAGACGCCAAAAGTTTAAGGGGAAAATACAAAACGATAAAGAAGATATACGGAAAGATGCGGCTCATGAGAAGAATTTCTTAAGGCACTCTTTCTGATGGGTGGAGGGCCTCCTGTAACGACCAAGCCAGTTTTACTCATAAACGGATAACCATTTCATAATATCAGAAAGTATTAAAGAAAGATTGGCACCTCTCCTTTGATATATTTATGAGCGAACTCATCTTCTTATTGAGAGTTAAAGTAAGGTATGAATACACCTAAAGATATTCATTGACCTGGTGCCTGAATTTTCACATGGGTACAATCTATTGCAACCAAAATCCTGGGGAATCTCGCAATCTCATAAAATTGCAGCTGGGCCCTCCTTATCTCATCCTCCCCCATTGGCATTTTCAAAGAATGGCTGGCAATTGCACAGGTCACTCTTTTGATAATGAGGGTAGCAGAGGGTTTACTGGGATCAATAAAGTCCCCTGCGGCGATCAGCATTGTTCCAGTGGCATAGAATCGCAACGTCAGTAGGATTTTGATCGATGGCCGACACAGAATTATTTCAAAAGAAATATAGGCAGCGATATTTTAAGTAATCGGAAAGATTTTAACTTGCGTTAATATCAAATGTACTTTACTACAGTTGGTCAGAGACACGTTCAATGGCAAAACAAACAACGCAGTAAGAATATACCTATTTGTTGGATGTGACATCTCCGGCTCTATAATGTCATGAATGTCTTGCACAGTCCTTTTGTTGAGGCGGAATCTCGATTTGATATCCACTTCGTCCCACAAATGGAAGTGCTTGACTCTATCTCTCACCAAATATGGCCTTCTCTCGATGTTGAAGAACTCAACCTTGTCATCACTATCATCTTCCAGTATATTTTGTAAAACATAATTATTTTCCATCCTGCTGACAACGGAATTAACCGGTGGAATAGGTTTTGCTACTTGAATATTAGGTGCGGTGCACGTAATATGTACTAATACGAACTGCGGTTGCTCGCTATAAAAAGCTTGAAAAAGATGGAATAAAAAATACTATATAATGATACCTAATGATTAATAACTATACCTAAATAACTAATGATATGATGTTGGTGTTCACTGCGATGAAACTTCGGCAAAAAGCAATAACTCAGATAGATTATTGATAATATTGACTACGGCAACAAAATCAAACATTTTTGTTTAACGATGTTTGTCAGTGACGTGCTATTTCTTATCTACATATATAATAATAAATATGCAACGTATAAGTATTGAGAAAACGATAAGACTTACTTGTTTACTGGCAAACGTAAGGTAAGTACGCAATATAAGTTGTCCTAACCGCCGCTTGGATGCGCTGATGGTAGTTTATCTGACGGGTAAGAATTTACGCGCTGGATGGAACTCTAGGCAAATCTATCCGGCGGGTAATGCTTAACCGATGGTGGATAAACGCATTTCTGAGATTTGACTGCCGGGTAAGCTATCCGCCGGGTAAAACTGGCCTACCCAGAGGTGGATAAACCGGCCCTAAGTCTTGCAGCTTATAATCTCCTCTGCGGCTACTTCCAATATTAGGGGGGTTATTCGTGGGGAAATCCGAAATACGTGACAATTCCCTGTTTTAAGGAGTATTATCCCTCAAGAAACTTCTTCGTATACTTTCCGAGAAGTTAATTTTATTGCCAACCATCCATTTATTCTTAGACCTCTTTCAAAAAGGTAGGTACTCTTTACCACTCTGTTAATCTTTTGGGAGAATCCCCAATGTGCGCCTTTTATTATCCACCGAGACCGACCACCAGACCCCAGCGGGGAAATTCCAGCCGGTGGAGGGAGAGGGGCTTAGAAAGGAACAAACCAAACCTTAGGTCTAATCCACTGTCAACGCGAACTCCCACCACTCGAAGATACTTATGCATTGAACGTGAACCTCTCAAGGTGCCGCACCCGGGCGCGGACCCCAGGCACGGCACCCAGGCGCGGACTAAGAAGGTGACGAGCAGGTGTGTTACTGGATCCCTAATCCAGTTGTGTAACCCCGATGCATGATCAGCTTAGTTTTATCAGTGCGTGTAAGTCGGGTGCAGATTGCGGATACGGCACCCTTTTACATGGCCTAGAGGGATACCAGCGTCATTAACACTTGTGTGGGCAATGGGTATGGGAGATATTTGAGTTTTTTCTTAAAGTCAATAATAAGTATCCTAATTACTGCTGATGATTATTAGATGTAATATTCCTCTGTTAGTGACGAAGAGTGACCCGAATTGGTACGAAAAAGCACTTAACCAATGCCAGCCGGCACTAAATCATTTCGGGTAATTTCGTGCCTCTCACGGTCCAAAACTAAACCATTTCGGGTAATTTCGTGCCTCACTCGGTCCGGCACTTTACCATAACGGGTCATTTCGTGCCGACCCGGTCCGGCACGAAACGTATAGTTCCGTACCGGGTCACATCCCTGGTTAAAACAACTTGAATACAGTCTATCAGAACCATATCCATTTCCTCCCGAGAATTTTATTTTGTAAATTTTAACAAACTTTTGCGTTTTTCTGGTTCTTAGACACTTATTTTAGCCATCGGTAAGAAAAAAAATATTTTAGACCAGTAGTTATCGTGGAAAGGTACCTGCACAATCGTGCGGGTTAGGATGTAATTGTGTAATCAGGAAAAATCCTCACCTGCACATTCGTGTGGGTTCGGGCACAATTACGACTGAAAACTACTCCAAAAATTTTTATTTTAGCAGGATTTATTCCCATATGAAACACAAATCATAGCTATTATAAACAAAAAATATTATTTTTCTCTGGAGAAACCAATTTAACTAAAAAATACACCTATAAACACGTGATAAAAGGTATTAATATTTTAAAATTTTTCTCAATGTCCACCAAATAAAGATATATTTAAGGATGATTTGTGTGGAAATCTTTGAAACAATTTTTGTTTTTTAAAAGACATAAATGAACATTACACTTCTCACATTGTGTTTTGTCCTCCCATTACATTGATTGCACCTGCACATTTTCGGCGATAGGATGTCATCAATCACTGGGAAATAGTTATAACCATGAAAACACATGTCTGCACAGGGAATGACACTTGGTAGATTGTAATATTTACATTTTTTCACTTTAGGAACCTTATCTGCCATAATTACTTCATCAATTCCATCCACCCTAGCCTATCGGGAGTAGCAATGCAAGTTTCTGCAAGCTCAGCCCTGAACTTCAGGAAGCCCTTTGTTTTCCTTCAGGGACTCCTATTTTCTCTACATGCTTATTTGTACTAGAATCAGATATTTACGGTTCCTCAATCCAGAAAGTGAGGAATCACTTTGAGGGTCCACTTTTTTGTTTTAAACCAAATTCTGTAATTCTCCATCATTTGATCACATAGATAAACTCTCTCCATTGAATTATTATATCTTCGGACAATAGTTGGGCAAAATACATTTACATATTTTATTTAATTTTTAGACCACCGCTGAACATGCTGCTATGGTTCGACTCCACTGCATGTGGATGCTAAAAGCACCTTGTTATTGTCCTTCCATTGAACGACAGCAATATTATCATCACAGCACACACATTGCAGTGACTCACCCAGATTCATTTTTTTTTCTTTGAGCTTGATCTGGTCCATGACTCGATTTGCCATCAGAGTACCTGTCCCTTCTATCCCTATATTGTTTAATTTTTCCAGTAGTGGGAGAGTGGTAAACAGGCAATCAAAATAAGAAAAATTCCCTGCGGGGATAGTTTGAATCAGGCGCAAAACCGCAGACGGGCCATGGCCTAGCTCCGAATAGTGGAGGGGTGTATTCTTTCCCTGAAACACTTCAAAGTCCATCACTACATCCGAAGAAGGTGTAATTCTTTTCGCCCACAGTTCAAGGTTTGTTTTTTATTTATTGCCTAAGTCGGGGACAATGGTCAGTAAACTGAATCATTTGCTTGTCGATTGAATAGTAGTTATGATCCCGTGGAATACTACGGCATGTGTTACGCACTGCATAAATTACCGGTTGTACCTTCCACAACTTGTTAATCTCAGAATCGGGTGGAGTGACAAGAGTATCCATATCCACAATTCATCCTGATGGTCAGGAAACGATCTCTGGTCACGTTCTCCACTATCTGAGGAAGACGAAATCCTTGTTGCCAGTACATTGGCTGCCTTGGATATTTTATAACTCCCATGAGGATGCTGATTCCAAAAAAACTCTTTGATTCCGTTTGGATTGGTATCTATTGATTTCTCTGATAAAGAATACATATTGGTAAAATCTGCCGCTAGCTGGAAGAAAATATTTGGGAAGTAGGTATTTCAGTTAGTAGTGAAGAGGGCTCACAACCGGATCATGGTTCTAAAAATGATTATAGCATAGTCAGCGGGGAAATACCTATGAATAGGTCAAATATCATTTTAAAGTCAAGCGTTGTAAAATTACTGGAAAAAACCGAACCATTGTAAAATTGTAAAATCACCGAAAATCAAACGTTGACTGAATTGATGAGTCCCAGGGACCCATGGAAAGCCATTTCATTGGTTTCATTGTTAAGCCTTGCTGAAGTGCAAAAACCCCCAAGAGTTAAATTGTAATACATGTAAAGAATCCTGCTACAAAAGTCACACAAGAACATAGAACTGTCCGGGTCCCAGACACCCATTGGTGTAAGTGACGAGTTATTTGTCAAAAACGCGTCATCAATTCTGCAAACTTCTGACTTGAAGAAGGTCGCGTGGGGTACTGTTCACCAAGATGGTCAAATTAAGTTCACTGTAACTGGGAATGGAAGGAAAACAAGATACTAAGTAAATGGAGTAGTAAATGAGCACAGCTTCTAGAACTGTACGTGTGCAGCAAAGGAAACAATACAAAACATTCGAGACAAGGTTACTTTTAGATGCGAGAGAATGGAGGGTTGGGGAAAATATGAAAGGCTGTCAAGACAATGAGGGGGATGGAGCGAGGAGGTAAAGAATCACCGAAAATGATATCATAGTTTATGTAAGACCCCATAAAAAATAAAATATCGAATAACCTCAGCGTGGCTGTGTCCCACACCCAAGTTTCTCTCAGGAATTCTCCCTAACTAGTTCATTTTATCATTGAAGAAAATAAATTCGTGATCATAAGTCATAATTGAGCCTGAACCCGCACAATCGTGCAGGTACATTTTTTATCAGAAATAAATATTTAGTGATACATCATACTAGGCACTCGAATGAACCACAATAGCAATTAACATTTAAATTATTGTAAAATTAAGCACTAAAATAATTAGTGATGGCCGGATCGGATCCGTCGGATCCAAAGAGAGTGATTAGAGATGGAGAGTTTCAAAATTATTTAATATCATGTGTATTCATAATTTTTCTCCCTCCCGTTGAATTTCAATGGGCCCCTTTAGCAAGTCTGCAATAATGATCGGTGTGTGATGTCATTAGCCGTTTTTGGCGGCATGAAAAATTTTCGAATTTTGGTTCCCCATAGCTTGAAAATTAGTGGTTATTCGTTAATTTTATGCAGTCCAATTAAATAGATATAGAATAGAAAGTGTAGTAATAGTATTTAATAGTCCAATTTCAATAGGTTTGAACAACCCTATTACTCGTCGAAGTGAAATTAATTGGTTCTATTTAGTTGTCGACAATTATGTATTTTGGTGTCCATATAATCTTATGACTATACTCATAGAAACAATTTTGACTTTTCTAAGTAAATTAGAGATGTTTCTAATGCTCTGCCATTGTTTTAGCAATTTTATAAATATTTATTTCAATGCTTGTACGTATGTCTTTTTGCCCCTGAAATTTTGGATGGTATGCAAAATTTGGGATGGGTTGGCACAGGTCGTTTCTTACTTACGTAAAAACTCATTAATTTAAAGTTGTGTGACAATAAATATACTATTGTAATTATTGTTACTATATGCACGTGCTTTTTTCTGTTTAAATTGCATCAGAGTCTCTACATTAACGTTATTAATTAACGCACGATGTTTGTTTCTCGCTAACATGATGGTGGAACTTCCATATATTTATGGGGTGATGAGATAAGGGCGGCTATTGAGGAGGTGATGTGATATCACCTTGTTTGGGGTGAAGAATATCACCTCGTCGCGTTACAGAATCGGAAGAGTGGTGATAGGCGATGTTCATCACCGGTTGAAGGCTCATCACTGGTGATACGAGTTACAGAATACGGGCCCAGATTCCACAATTATTTCCAGTTGTTAAACAAAGGAAAAAAATAAAAAAGTGAGGAGTGTCGGTTGAATCATAAACAACACATTTAAAACATAAATAATCGTGGCAGAAGACTATAGTTGTAATAATCACCACTAAATACAGACATTCGTGGCGCACTGCTTTTGCCGCACTCCCCATATGGGGAGCAATTTTCATCTGTGGCTATAGCCGCTTAGCCCACTTAAGGGGTTAACTAAGGGTGAGGGCTACAGAAACTTGAGCTAAAATGAGGGAGGTCTGAAGCCCTCCATTTTTCTTCTATTGGTAAACAATACAAGCCTGGTCTTCTCCGAATTTACCGTCAGCCCTTTTTCAAACACAAACTCATTGCCTTATCCAGAGCTTTCTGCATGAGTCTGGAGACAGTATCTAGGTACTTTCCATTGATGAGTATAACCACATCATCTGTAAACCCTTGAATGCACCAGTCATATTCAATCTTGAAAGACGACTGTCAACAACCATGTTCTTGCCAACCACCAACTTACACTGAGGCACTCCTTCTTGGGCAGCTCCCAGCCTCTCGTGATATAGTACCCAGTTGGTAGTTCTGGGGTTTCTGTAGGTTAGTTACCTACAATTGGATTCAGTGAAGAGTATGTGTCTCTAGTCTGATGATGTTGTCTCCCCTTACGCCCTCCATTCGTCAATCCTATTGATCAGATAACTGTTGCAGAGTGTACTATCTATCACTTCCTCCATAACACTACATATTTGTACAGGTAGGCAAGTGATCCTTTGTTGAGTATGTGTAACTCAGTAGTCATAAGGTATTTCTACAAGGCCTCTCCCCTACCATTGGTGCTTCCACTCCCCCACACAATTTGGTGCGAGTTGGTATCACAACCGATACGAAGATCCCACTTGTTGGTATTACGGTGACTCACCAGCCTCTCCATCTCATTTAATGGTGGAGGAGCCGGTGAATTGTATGGCAGGTAGGAGGAGCAGACAACAACTCTCTTCCTGTTCTCACCTTCTCAAAGGGTCAATAGAACTTCTTTCTGATCCCTTGAGGTGAATTCTGATAAATGCCTTAAAGATTGTGATCATTATTTAAATTTTTGAAAGTAATTATTTCCCTGCTCACTTACAAGAACGTTCGAAACACCCACAATATTGGTTTAACTTGCATTAAAGTCATAGGAATTGGCTGCAGAGTGATTATTTTAACATCTTCGGTAATAATGAGAGTTTGATGTAGTGAGGGATTATTCGGTTCCTGAGAGCTCTCATTGTATGGAGCTTCTACTGTATCTAAATAATGGAAGATTTTCCCAAATTTTACAAAGTTCATTGTTTTTATGTCAAGCCACCTCATTGATGGCTATTTATCCATTCTAAAAGCTGCCTCAAAGCACTGTTTGGCTTTGTGTCAATCCCACCGGCGCCAGCCAATGAAATCACACTATCTGAAGAAGCATATCTTATTTCTCATACATTTGCCGTTGTTGACGCTAACCCATCAGCATCATATGTTGTTGAACTCAGCTACCCATCCTTCCCCCACGTCTCTGTGAAAGGGATGGAGGTGGGGGAAAGAGTACATTGTATGTGCTGCGTGATGATCAAACATAGCTCACAATATGTCTATGGAAATCTGGGTTTATGTGAAACAGTGGTGGCACTATAATAGCCAACTTACAGAGCTGTGTTTGATTTGATTTGATTTATTTAAAATGTTCAAAAACAGCCGGTGCCGGCCTTTACAGTGAACAAATTAACATAAAATCTGCAAAAACAACAGCAATTGTATACAAAATAAAGAATAAAACATAAATTACCATAACAAAATGAAAAACAGCATGTCAGTATTAAAAGATATAGAAACAGAATTGTTAATGGTGATTGTTAAGAGTCGGGGAGATATTTTTAAGGTGGTTGCTGAACGTTCGGAAGGGTGCGGAGAGATCAAGGGAAGGGTGGGAAGATGAGATAGAATTGTACAATTTAGGAATTCTCTAAGAAAGGGAACGCTGGGAGAGAGAAAGTCGAAATTTTGGAAGGTAGAGGAGGTGATTGCTACGTAAAGGATGGACTGGGACATGGAGAGAGAAGTATGGAAGAATTTCTGTGGAGCGGAACTGACCGTTAATAGCAGTGTGGAGAAAAGACAGGTCAGAGATGTTCCTACGGGTCGCCAGAGGGATTAAAGAAAGGGCAGACATAATCTCAGACCGGGAGGAGGAACGGAGGTGTGGTACACGGTGACGGACAACGGACAAGAAGAAATTTAGGGGGCGTTCCAAAACTTTCAAGTTGGATGGGCAGGCTGTTGAGTATATAACAGAGCATTATTCAATAATCGGAAGAACGCATCCAGTGAAGATGGTCTTGAGGGCGAGTGGGTGGGTGATGCTAGTAAACCTGTACAGTATGCCCACGACAGACATGGCTTTGGATTTAATTTTGTTTATGTGCGGAACGAAAGTAAGTTTGGGGTCAAAGGTGACACCCAAGTCATTATGTGAGGATGCTATTGGAATTAATTGATTAAAAAGGGTGTAGCCGTGTGTATTTGTTGTTGATTTTAGGGAAAAGGACATATATTTTGATTTAGAAGGATTAATTTTGAGTCTCCACCGCGAGCACCCTCCAGTGAGTTAAGAGAAAGTTGTAGGGACTGGGAGTCAGAAATATTCGAAATCCTTTTGAAGATTTTGCAGTCGTCCGCGTAGAGGAGGATCCCGCAGGAGTTGGAGAGAGCGCAATCTTTAATGTCATCAATGAAAAGAGAGAAAAGCGGCCCGAGAACACTGCCCTGAGGAACACCAGAAGTAACGGGTAGACTTACGGAAGTGGCTCCATCAAGAACTACACGCTGTGAGCGATCGGAGAGGAAGTTGGCGAGAAGAGATAGAAAAGGGCTGTTGATATTATATCGGTTGGCCAGTTTGTGAATTAGGAGGGTATGATTAACAGAGACGAAAGCTTTAGCGAAGTCAATGTAGCAGACATCAAGTTGAGAATATGCTTCAAAGGCGGAAGTTATGTGGTGATGCAAAACGGTCAGGTTTGTGGCACAAGAACCACCCGGAAGGAAGCCGTGCTGTTGAGGTGAAATGAACGGGATAGTGAATGATAGAAGGCGGTCGTGAATAATTCGCTCAAATAAAATGGAAAGAACTGGAAGAATAGATATTGGACGGTAATTATTAACCTCATCTTTAGGACCGGACTTTAAGATGGGAGTCACAAGTGCTGTTTTCCACTGTAGGGGGAAAGAACCGGATGCGAAAAATCGGTTGAACAATTTGCAAAGTGGGATATGAAGAGAGTCCGCGGTTCGATGCAGGAAGAGTGAACCAAGGGCATCAGATCCGGTGGCTTTATTTGGAGGTAAAGATTTGAGGAGGGAGATCATCTCCTGAGACGTGATGTGGACCGATGACAGGGAGTGTGGGCACACCGGAAGGAGCGTTGGAAGGTCGATTTGTTGGTTGGGAGATGTGAAGTTGGAGGAGAAGTACCTATTGAAAGCTGACGGTCTTGCATCTCCCGTGAAATGACCCAGATCAGATTTTATGACGGAAGGTACGCGAGCGGACTTACGCCTGGCATTAAATAGTGACCAGAAACGTTTAGGGTTAGTCATCATGTCGTCGGAAATTGACTTTACACTGTTGTCGTAGTCACGGCGGAGAAGAGTGCGTGATAATCGACGGAGGCATGAGAAAGTGGCATAGGTTTGTGGGTTGGGATGGGACTTCCAAAGCTTCCACGCAGCACGTTTGTTTACGAGCACGAGGGATGTTTCACCGGAGAGCCATATGGGTTTCTTCTTGGAGACCCTTCGAGAGGGAACAAAGTCGGTGATGACACCGTGCAGGAAGTCATAAAATGTGTCCAGGGCTTCGTCTGTAGACCCGCACTCCAGAAGGTCCCAGGGTAGGAGGGAGAGCACGTAGTTAATTGCAGGCCAATCGGCCTTTCTCCAGGCTTTCACGGACCTGAAGGGGGAGGGAAGACAACGGGAAGCACGGTTAGGCAAAGAAACAGATAACTCAAGTGAGGAGTGGTCGGACTCGAAGATATTTCGGCACATGGCAGGGGGAGGAAGAGAAAATGATGAAAGGACGAGGTCCAATGTTGCCAAGTTTCTGGTCGGGAAAGGATTGCATTGAAAAAGACCCATGCCGTCAATGAAGTGGTCGACGAAAAACATGCCACTGGCGTCGGCACTACTACCACTGGTCGATGAGGTCCAATTGACATGAAGGTTGAAATCACCGAACAAGATCAGGTCGCCGAGGGTGTGAACGCGGAGAACTGAGTCGAGGCACTCCTCCAAAACCGCAAGATTGCTCGCAGGTGGACGATAAAAGCAGCCAATGAAGAGTTTTCTTGATGCTTGGGGATGGACTTCCTGAGAACTCTCGAAACGAACTTCTGTCCAAATAATTTCACATTGGGACTCGAGGTCGGATCGTCGGATGGCCGGGAGAGAATAATTTATAGCCAGGAGTACACCACCACCGCGAGAGTTCCGATCTCTACGAAAAACCGTGATGACTGTGTGAGAAACCCAATTGACTGTCAAGCACTCGGTCACTGAGCCAGGTTTCCGATAGGGCTATGACATCAAATGCACAGAGATCACTACAGTGGGAGGAAATTGTGGAAAGCTTGTTCTGTAAACTTCTAATATTCTGGTAGTAAAATTGTAGCATAGGGCCGGGGTTGAGGCTGACGTCACCAGACAGGAGGACTAGGAGGCGAGTAGGTTCCACTCAGACGACCAGGGACTCGGGGCGGTCCCACGGCGGCGACCTCCCGGCGAAAGGTTGGACGGTTGGTGAGCTGGAGATGGTTGACGCTGAAGCCGCAGGCACCGAAGCTGTTGCACGAAAATCCAAAATAACTTTTATAGTTGTTGGAATATGTGTCGTAGCGTGACAGAATAGGTGGGCATTCACAAACACTTAAGTACCAACACCGAAAAAAAACCGGAATAAAGAAAACTACCACTAAAAACACCGCAGTTTTAACAGAGCGAGGAGCGCGTGAGTGGTAACCGGCGGCCATCTTGAGGGTACTTGAGGTTTCTATATCGAATCCAGCAATTGTCTGAGTACGGGGACAATTGCTGATTACTTTCTGATAGGTTTTAGAGTAAGGTTTCATCAAACAGTGGAAACTAGTGATGGCCGGATCGGATCCGTCGGATCCAAAGATCCGCGGATCTTTCATTTTTTCGGTTCCGGATTCGGATCCAAAGACACGGAGCAAAATCGGATCCGGATCCTAGATTTTGAATTTTCGCGGCTTAGCGATCGAAGCGCCCCGTGAATGGAATGTAGGTGCGGTAGATATTGACAAGAAGAGGATGTGTAACTCAGGTCACGAAATTAGATGAAAATGTTCCCGTGCAACTAGAAGCAAAATAAAGAAATATGACTTTTTTCCCCATTTCCCCGCTATCGCGAGGAAAAAAATACGTAGGATGTCACGCGGGTAGCCTAAATTCGCCGGGATCAGGCGGACAACGAGAGCTAGTGTACTGTGCGAAGTTCGATCCCTATCGCAGTTTAATTTTTCTTTCAGTCGCTGCATCGAAAATGTTATCATATTCAATTTCAAACCATTACATCTGAATACTCACTTCATTATACTTTTGTTGTTCAAATTAGATTTACATATGTACCATTAATAAATTAAGGATGGTCGGGTCGGATCCACGGGTCTTTCATTTCATTCGCAACTGAAATCATATCCGAAGACAGTAAAAATTCAGATCCGGATCGGAGATTTTAAAATTTCGCGGCTTAGTGATCGATGAGCCCCGCGAATGGAATGAAGTATGGTAGAAACTGACAAGGAGAGGGTGTGTAACTCGGTCACGAAATGAGAAGATTTTTTTCGTGCCACAAAAACAAAATAAAAAAATACTCGTCGTGACTTTTTTCTCCATACGCCCGGATGCGCGAGAAAAAAAATAAAGCCGAATGTCACGCGGGTCGCCTACATTCTCCAGATTCCCGTGAACCTATGATAGCATAGTTGTTAAAAATGAGGGCTAGTGTACTGCCGGTCGCGAGTTCGATCCTTAACACTGCCTACGAATATAGGCTATGCTGTATTCCTAGGGCGATGCAAGTAGGCAGTTAAAAAAGTAGATTATCAGAAATTTCATGTCAATTTATAAGTCAAAAAAAAATATAAAAAATTGGCGTTAGTGAAATGATTGGAAAATTTTTTTGTTGCAGAATTAAATCATGGAATCATAACGTTAACACTCCCATTTATTTTTAGCAACAAAAAATAAAAAAAATTGGCGTTAGTGAAATGATTGGAAAATTTTTTTATTGCAGAATTAAATCATGGAATCATTACGTTAACTTTCCCATGTATTTTTAGCAACGAATTTATAAATCTAGTTTAAACGATAGAAGTACAAAAAAGTCGGTATCCACACAAAGTTTGGAAATGAAGGATGATAAATTTTTTGATTCAATGGCTGAAAGAAAAATTTTAAACAGCGATAAGAATCGAACTTCATTACCTGCAGTCCACTACCCCACTCTGCTAATGTCGGCTTACCTCATTTTGGAGAATACATGCTCCCCACATGTCATTCTACTTTTTTCTTGCAAACCCGAGCCAATGGAGAAAAAATCCGAGACTTTTTTAATTTTTGCTTCTAGTAGCATGGAAAACAGCTAATCTCATTTCAAGATCAGTGTTACACAACCTCTCCTTAGGAGTATAAAATTCTCAAATTTCATTTCAAAGGTTATTATTAATAAGACATTGCAAAATTACTAGTTCAGCAGCTTGAAATATTCTATAATAATTTTTTCGTCTTAAAAATGGAATCCCCGGATATTCCTTAAATCGAATCTCTTGGCCGCATTAAAATATTTTGTTTCTAAAAAAGAATTTGAAAGCATTCAAGGATTTGATTAATAATTGGAAAATAATTCCTTTTTTTATGAAAATAAACTTACAATGTTTCTTTTAACTGCACTCTAAAGAATAGTTGTACAGGTTTCAAAAATGTATTGCATGATGAGTATGTGATAAGGAAGTTGATCTTTGTATTAGAAGTAATAAGATATAGTTATTGCAACCGTAAATCTTGATCCAGGAAAATATTATCCACAAGGATGATAGGAAGTTGATTTTTTCGACAATAAATTCACTTTTTTTGGTAATTCTATTGTTGCTGTATTTATATATTTTTAAAAAACCTAGGTTTTGAAAATCGGAATCGAGTATGTGAAACTAAGGATCCGAAACCGAGATAAAGATCCGAAACCCAGGCAAGGATCCGGTTCCGGATCCGACAAAAAACCTGGATCCGTCCATCACTAGTGGAAACCTTAGCATTTTGTTCTGTTTTATATTTTTTTCTTTCAATGATGGAAGTAGTTGGCTTAAAGAGACAAACTCTTATCTCTTCAACAAAACATGTTAGGACAGTCAACCATCTACAACATAAAGGGAAAGTGAGAGAGATAAAGAAAATTTTGCAGTTTGTTGCAGAATCTGATTCTATATTTGGAATATATGTAAGGAGAAATTTATATGGGCCTATCAGCAGTGAGCCAAATAGGGTGGTGTACAAGTGGTTTCATCAGCACCAAAGTGGGGATATCCTAAATATGCTTTTGACTAGTGAATATTGTGAGCACATCCTCAGCTTACTATCCTAACATGGTCTGTAGTGAAAGTAAGGAGATAACTGCGTAAGGTCTGGTACATAAAAAGGTTGCATTTATGCCCTCAGCCCAAAGTACCAGTCTGATTTTAGAACGAATTTGAGAGTAAAACAGTTTGTTTTATGGCATGTTGGCAAATTGGGATGAGCAAAAGATTGTTGTTCTTGCCAGATTTCGTGATAAAGTGCTATTTTTCCATTTCAAGTAGTCTGATCTGGAGTCTCCTATTTTAATCATGATTTTATCAGTTAAGAATGAAAAATTTAATGTTAAATATGTTTAGGTTAAGTAAATGTGTGGGAATATAAATGCTTGTTTTTCGCATCATTTACCTCCTCATTAGTCATAGTATCTTAGATGATGAATTACTACAGTTTTTCCAGACATACTTCCCAATGAAAGAAAATGATCGACTGGAAATATCGTAATTGCAGAATGCATCGGGCCAAAAATTCCGGATTTTCATTCTTCTACAGTATTTGATAAGTTGCTGATGTTTACAGATATAGCAGATAAGCTTTCCTATATTATTTTTTGTAACAATCTCTTAGGGTGCAAGTCAAGTAGGTAGGGCTAGGTAGCCCATTTTGGCTTTCTTTCTCTTTCTTTGTCAGGAAGTGATCCCTGGTTCATGACCCCCAAATCAGAAAATTAAGTAGGGAATTCGAGACTGCTTGGCATCCTAAATTGTTTTTGTGTGAAAAACTGCATTCCTGAGATGTTTTTCAGTTTTCTAAGAAATCTTGTGTATATTTTAGTATTTATTCTTTGTTTGCTAGAGGAATATAGGTAATCATGGCAATCCTGCTTTGTCATATCTGTGATATGAAAGTACGTAAGCATCAAAATTTAGGCATCTTGGTTACATCTAAAATGGTGAAGTGGAGGGTTGAGGAATCATTTTGAGGCAAACATTATTTAGGTCTTTTTTAATTGTATTTCAGCGAAAATGAATTCAACGTCAAAACATTTTACCCATGATGGCTCTCATTTGTAATGGTGCAGCTCTTTACTTTGCTGACTGCATCATGTCATATATTTGAGAATATATTCCCCACATAAACTGGGGATGAGCTCTAATTACATATTCATTGGGGTGACTTAGTGAGTATCTAACATTACTGAGGGAAATTAAAGTAATTTTCCTTGTATCCGAGTTAACGTGATATGTAAGTTTTGGGGAGCATTCTATTGACTATTCCATAGGGTGCTGTTTATCAATAAATATATCCTTCTATTTATGCATTATGAAAATGTTTATTATTTTGATTTATGCTTATACCACACTGGCATACGGGCAAAGGTATGATTATTGTTCACTTGGGTACATTTCATCCCTTGTGTGATGCATGAAAGTTTTTTTGCCTTGAAAAATTTCCCATGTTTGAAATATTTTCTATTAAAACTTCTTCTTAACGATTTCTATGCCCTTCTTATGTGTTTACTGCCTCTTTGTTAACTTCAGGGTTGTAAGTGGGTCTCGTGATGCAACATTGCGAGTATGGCACATTGAAAGTGGCGAGTGTTTGCATGTTCTTGTTGGGCATCTGGCTGCTGTTCGTTGCGTCCAGTATGATGGCCGCTTGGTTGTTTCTGGTGCCTATGATTACTTGGTCAAAGTATGGAATCCAGAACGTGAGGAGTGTTTACATACCTTGCGGGGACACACCAACCGTGTTTATTCCTTACAGGTAAAGTATAACCATTTAATTGTACCCTCTGGGGCTGAAATAAATGCAGTGAACTGGCTTGTTTCCTTCAGCTTTTCTGAGTATTGGAGTTTTGTCAATTACGTATTATTGGACAGTGGTATGTGCCATTCAGTTGATGCACACTAGTAAAGTAGGAAAAAAAGTAACACAACTTCGGTTTTATTTTTATACTTATTCAGACCCTAGGTTTTATACAATAAATCTTATGTGAGCATTGTAAGTTACTGTTTTTGTTTTTTTTTTTCAAAATGGAGCAGTTTCAATAAGTTATGCTGGATAGGACTAATGTCATTTGATGCATGTTAATGACTAAAAAAACATCCTGAAATTGGGGCAGACATTTTAGCTAATGCTTGTTATATATTGCATTGAAAATAGCCTTGGAAGGGATTTGGTTCACCTAGAGAATTCAATTGTTGAATAGTTTTGTATTGATGGGATGATTCTTCTTGTTTTTGGTTCCAGTATTATTTGATTTGTTCCAATTTTAGCATAAATCGGTTTTAGGTGCAGCACATATCATTCCTGAATCTCTTCCTCAATTATCCTGTTTAGGGAGATATGTTACGGTGATAGTTTTCAGAAAATTCTCGACTTTTCACTCTTATGCCTTTTGCCAGTTTAAATTTTCCTTTCTTGTGGCATCAGATACCAATTATCTTATGGTAGCTACAATTTCTACCAAATTTCATTGGTTTTTCGCTTATGTCATTCTTTAAATGGAATTTTGAGCTAGCAACATCAATTTTGGTAATGTGCATACATACATAATTGCTTTCACATGATGACTGTTAGAAGGCAGTTAATTGCATAAAATTATGTGAGTTGACATGTGAGGAAGTCATTAATGCTGTAATTTTATGTTGAGGGATAAATGGGGAATTTAAATTTGTTGAGGGATTATTTTCATATGTGAAGAACCTGTGGTAGTAAAATTTTTGATGACTCATTTCCTGTTACTAACCAGGTGGCTCCTGTCTTGTGTAGATGTGACTAATGTCTCATAAGTTTTGTTGAAAGTCATTAGAAAAATATCACATTTTTTCGGCTGGAGAAATTGTGAGTTAAAATTGAGATAAGGGGCTATGTAGGTATCAAATAGTGATAGGATTGAGTAACTGTGTCCTTTGACTGCTGAAGTGACTTGTGAATTTCCTACTGGCTTCCAAATGGTATGCTATGCATGCAATAGTGTCAGAGTTCATATTCAAATACATAACTACAGTTTTGGTAAACTATTGTTTCTTTTTTGCATTGTGTGGTGTGATAATTTTCATGAGCCTTGTAAATTGTAATTTTCTGTGCAGATTTTGTTGAAACTCTAAATTTATTATAACAATTTGCCAGTTGATTACTTCATTTCTGCTGGACTTTCACCCATGATTATTTTTTTTTTGCAGTTTGATGGTGTTCATGTGGTTAGTGGTTCTTTAGACACAAGTATTAGAGTGTGGGAGGTGGAAACAGGTGCCTGCCGCCATGCGTTAATGGGTCATCAGTCTCTTACTTCTGGAATGGAACTACGACACAACATTCTTGTCTCAGGAAATGCTGATTCAACTGTTAAAGTTTGGGACATCCTCACTGGCCACTGTCTGCAAACTCTTTCAGGTAGGTGTCACTGTTTTATCTTTTAGAAAGTATTAATTTCTCGACTGAATTTTTAGCAGCCAAGCAAGTCCTCAATGGGTACCTTATGTAATTTGTATGGTTTTAGCTTTTTAGACTAGTTTAAAATGAAAAATTGGTGTCAAATTATACACAAGTGATACTTAGTTAGGGTTTGAAATCTGGGGCCCAATTCTGGTTCTTGTAACCTACCCCGTAACCAAGGCGAGTCGCCTATTCCTCACAAAAAGTGAGACGCCAAATTCTCTTTCTTAACGCATCGCAATCCATTTTAAACTCCCGCTCACTGGTTACGCTTCGCCAATCAGGGAGCACATTCTTATGCCGGTTCTGCTATTGGCCGGTTACAGCCTAGGTTAGCTATCGCAAGATCTATCACCCAAATCAGCCGTGTGATACAGTTCATTTCAGTTTGGGAGTGGTGTAAAACTTTGAGTGAAGGATAATTATGGGTGATTTATAACATAAATGGGGCCAATGGCATGCTCTAAGAAACTATGCTTGTTAAATTTTTTATGTTTTTGTGCTTGTACTAGATACGTATGAAGATGATCGTAGCGTGATGACTTCTTGTTTTGCTGTTTACATTGTGTACATATACAGAAAAACAGCAACAATAGTATTTCAAAAAAACAAGTAACTTTATAGTAGAATAAATCAACTTTCTATCATCTGTGTGGATAACATTTTCCTCCATCAAGATATGGATGAAATAACTGTGTGTCATTACCTCTAGCATAAAGTTCACTTTCCTTATCACATACTAATCAAAAAATACATTTTTGAGACCTGTGCAACTATTCTTTAGAGTGTAGTGAAGAGAAAAATTAATTTATTTCAATGTCATTTTTATTAATATTTGAATAATTTTCCAAATACAAGATCCTAGTGATGCCATATTGTATCACCCTCTATCCAGAAAGATATAAATTTAATTATAGAAAAAAAGACTTAGGAGTGTATCACATGCCAAGAATAATATAACATAGATAGAATATTAAATGATAAACAAAATCGAAAACCTGAAATTAATTCAATGCAAATGGGTTTACATTAACTTAGGTTGCTGTTGTAAATCAAATCCTTGAATTCTTTTTCAGAAACAAAAACTTTTTAATCTGGTAGGAGATTCCAATTATGGAATATCTGGGGATTCAATTTTTAAGACAAAATTATTATAGAATATTTCAAGTTGGTAAAATAGTAATTTTGTAATGTCTTATTAATAATAACCTTTAAAATGATATTTGTGAGTTTTAAACCTATAAGGAGAGGTTGTGTAACTTGGATCATGAAATGAGATAAGCCTTTTTTTCATGCTACTAGAAGCAAAATAAAGAAATATGTGTATTGGCTTTTTTCTCATTATTCACAAGAAAAAAGGTTGAATTACATGCGGGGAGCCTGCATACTCTGAACTCTGGTAAGCTGACAGAAGCAGAGTGGGGTAGTGTACTGCACATAAAGAAGTTCGATTCATATTGCTGTTTAAAATTTTTCTTTCAGCCATTGAATCAAAAATTTTATCATCCTTAATTTTCAATCCTTGTTACGTATGTGAATACTACCTTTTTGTACTTGTATTGCTTAAAGAAGATTTACAAATGCATCACTAAAAAATACATTGTAAAGTTAACTTAATGATTCAATGATTTTAATTCTGCAATAAAATATTATTCCAATCACTTACACTAATGCCAAATTTTATTAATTTTATGTTTAATATATTGACTTATAAACTGACATGCAATTCCTGATAATCTACTTTTTTTAAATGCCTGCTTGCATTACCCCAGGGATACAGCATGGACTGTATTCCTAGGCAGTGTTAAGGAACAAACTCGCGACCGGCAGTGCACTAGCTCTCATTTTTAACAACTACACTATAATCGGTTCATGCGAGTCTGGCGAATTTAGGTGACCCGTGTGACATTCTTAATTTTTTTGTGTGCTCTGGGCCGAGAATAAAGCCAAGACTTACATTTCTTTATTTTGTTGTAGTGCACGGAAAAAATTTTCATCCCATTTCATGACTGGAGTTACAAATCCTCTCCTTGTTAGTATCTACCATACCCACATTCCATTCATGGGGTGCCTCGATGGCTAAGCTGTGAAATTTAAAAATCTGCGGTCGGGATCTGAATTTATGCTGTCTTCAGATTTCATTTCAGTTGGGAATGAAATTTAAGATCCGTGGATCTTTAGATTCCACCCGACCATCCTTAATTTTTGAGTGATACATTCGTAAATCTTATTTAAACAATACTAGTATAAAAATGTGAGTATTCACATGTAACGGTTTTAAATTGAAGATGATAAAATTTTCGATGCAATGACTGAAAAAAAAAAATGAAACTGCGATAGGGATCGAACTTCACGCATCTCTCATCGGGCACCTGATGCCGGTGAATGTAGGCTACCCGCGTGACATTGTATGTATTCTTTTCTCGCAATGCTAGGGTAATGGGAAAAAAAGTTAATTTCTTACAAATAATGTAAATGGTGCATCCAGGGAGTGTGTAAATAGGAGGTCCCAGTAGGTGGCAGGCCGTACGGTTTTTCGAAGAAAATTCCCGCACATTTAATCGAGTCTCTAGATTTCGCCAGTCGTAGCACTGCCTATTCCAAGTGTCCGGCTTCTTCGCAAAGTGCATTTGAAAGTGCCTGTGTTAGCTGCAGTTTTGGAGGACTGAATACTGCTGTTCTTGGAGATTTGTCAGTAATTCTGTGCAGCAGACTTCCTAAAGAAACAATGATTAAGTCACAGCGTTGTTTTGTGCCTGGCTGCACCTCAGGGTATGAAGCCATGCTTAAGGAAAATAAGAGGTTGGGGATAAGGAACAAAAGTTTGTTCAAGCCAAAGGTTAGTGTGATATCTTTAAGAATGGGATATATCCAGTGATGCAATGCAAGCGTCGTATTGTTAAGTCTGTATCGAATATTTTGGCGCTTTAATCGTAGATCAGTTTAGATTGTACTCCAAAATAATGTGGTCGAACGTATCGTGTACCGCATGGCTGGGCTGCGCTTGTGATACCTTTAAGTGTGGGAGATATCATGTGATGCATTGTAAACGTCTTAGTATTAAGTCAGTATCGATTATTTTAGTGATTTAATTCAAGATCAGTTGATATTGGGCTCAAAACTAATGTGGCTGAACGCATTGTGTACCGTAGTACACAATGCGTTAATAAAAAGTAGTAGTAGATAAATGTAGTGCCTAGCTAACATGCATGCATTTTTGCCTTTTTCCATCTCATATAGCCGACCAATATAAATTATATCATACTGTATCTTCATTACGTTATGTGCATGTAGTTGCGGGTGTTCATGCTTGAGGTATAACTCCGTAACTTCACCAATCTAAACATGTTTAGACTGTGACTTCACTAAGTCTTGAATGGAAAGACGTATTTAATCTAATAATTCAATCGCATTAATAATAAAGTAATACTGAGAATAATTCTCCTAAAATTTGAGGTGGACCGCTTCTCTGATGGTGTTAAAAATATAGTAATAGCACAAGCTACTATGGGAGGTTCGCGATCGCGAGGGAAATCCGGAAGATGAAATGTTTTGTTATTACGGCAGATGTTACGTAAATTAATTGTTTACTGGACGCCAACAAAGGATCGTTATAGGTGGTATCATGTCCGATGCATTAACAGTTACATGGAGAGTTCCCCAGGGAATGGTAATGAACCCCTTCAATTTCTTTTATGCATCAACGATATATGTGCCATATGGATTACTACTATATAGTAGTAGTAAGCTTAGACTTATTGTAGACAACGTGGTAATTTACCGGGAAATATTAAATGTAAAAGATAGTGAATCACTCGAAATGTAGGAATTCAAGTTGGAGGCGATATCGCATAAAACTAGCATTCACATGAATGCTAGTTTTCCCCCTCTCTTCCCCCATCCCACGCCAGGGTCTAGCCGATAGCGTGCCCCACGTGGCTGGTGGAGGGGCGGGCTGGGGGCGAGGCTGGGAGTCACCTCCCCCAGCCTTCCTCTAATCTCAGGAAACCGCTGAGTGTTGCCGCTTCAACCACCATCCCTCGGCAATGGCCAGAAGTTCGGAAGGACTGTGACCCACCGGTGGGTCACACCGCTCATGCAAAAGGCTGAGTGTGACCCACCGGTGGGTCACGCTGCGCTGTGAGGGGTAGGGCTTTAAACAGCTCCGCAGTGAACGTGTTAATATTAGTGATGGCCGGATCGGATCCGTCGGATCCAAAGATCCGCGGATCTTTCATTTTTTCGGTTCCGGATTCGGATCCAAAGACACGGAGCAAAATCGGATCCGGATCCTAGATTTTAAATTTTCGCGGCTTAGCGACCGAAACGTCCGGTGAATGGAATGTAGTTGCGGTAGATATTGACAAGAAGAGGATGTGTAACTCAGGTTACGAAATTAGATGAAAATGTTCCCGTGCAACTAGAAGCAAAATAAAGAAATATGACTTTTCCCCATTACCCCGGTATCGCGGGAAAAATTACGCGGGATGTCACGCGGGTAGCCTACATTCGCCGGGATCAGGCGGACAACGAGAGCTATTGTACTGTGCGAAGTTCGATCCCTATCGCAGTTTAATTTTTTCTTTCTGTCATTGCATCGAAAATGTTATCATCTTCAATTTCAAACCATTAAATCTAAATACTCACTTTATTATACTTTTGTTGTTTAAATAAGATTTACAAATGTACCATTAATAAATTAAGGATGGTCGGGTCGGATCCACGGGTCTTTCATTTCATTCGCTACTGAAATCATATCCGACGACAGTAAAAATTCAGATCCGGGTCGGAGATTTTAAAATTTCGCGGCTTAGTGATCGATATGCCCCGCGAATGGAATGTAAGCATGGTAGAAACTGACAAGGAGAGGGTGTGTAACTCGGTCATGAAATGAGAAGAAATTTTTTTCGCGCCACAAAAACAAAATAAAGAAATACTCGTCGTGACTTTTTTCTCCATACGCCCGGATGTGCGAGTAAAAAAAAATAAAGCCGAATGTCACGCGGGTCACCTACATTCGCCAGATTCCCGTGAACCTATGATAGCGTAGTTGTTAAAAATGAGGGCTAGTGTACTGCCGGTCGCGAGTTCGATCCTTAACACTGCCTAGGAATATAGGCTATGCTGTATTCCTAGGGTGATGCAAGTAGGCAGTTAAAAAAAGTGGATTATCAGAAATTTCATGTCAATTTATGCGTAAAAAAAAATTTGGCGTTAGTGAAATGATTGGAAAAAATTTTTATTGCAGAATTTAATCGTGGAACATTACGTTAACTTTCCCATGTATTTTAGCAATGCGTTTATAAATCTAGTTTAAACGATAAAAGTACAAAAAAGTCGGTATCCACACACAAAGGTTGGAAATTAAGGATGATAAATTTTTTGATTCAATGGCTGAAAGAAAAATTTTAAATAGCGATAAGAATCGAACTTCATTACCTGCAGTCCACTACCCCACTCTGTTATTGTCGGTTTACCTGATTTTGGAGAATACATGCACCCCACATGTCATTCTACTTTTTTCTTGCAAACCCCAGCCAATGGAGAAAAAATCCGAGACTTTTTTTAATTTTTGCTTCCAGTAGCATGAAAAACGGCTAATCTCATTTCAAGATCAGAGTTACACAACCTCTCCTTAGGAGTATAAAATTCTCAAATTTCATTTGAAAGGTTATTATTAATGAGACATTGCAAAATTACTAGTTTAGCAGCTTGAAACATTCTATAATAATTTTTTCGTCTTAAAAATGGAATCCCCGGATATTCCATAAATGGAATCTCTTGGTCGCATTAAAATAATTTGTGTTTATAAAAAAGAATTTGAAAGCATTCTAGGATTTGATTAATAATTGGAAAATAATTCCTTTATTAATGAAAATAAACTTTCAATGTTTCTTTTAACTGCACTCTAAAGAATAGTTGTACAGGTTTCAAAAATGTATTGCATGATGAGTATGTGATAAGGAAGTTGATCTTTATATTAGACGTAATAAGGGTTTATGGGAGTTTTCATTTTCATATTCCCTGACTTTTCCAGGATTTCCAGACCATTATTAGTGATTTTCCCTGACTTTTGAGCGCCTGAAAACTCCAAGATTTCGGACATTTGTAGAGATAAAAGTGGTAGTGAGGAAGCAAAGAAGTCTAAACTTATGAAAAATTGTAGGTTTATTATTCCAGTAATAAGAGATCAACAACTTTAAGTCAACAAAATAAAAATTATATTTCCTTACATTGATATGCCTGGTTTTAATTGCAGAAAAATATATGCAAAGAAGGCTAACCTGGCTTTTCCTTCAAACCTGATGTCATGTTAAAGTAGCTCTTTGAATCAATCTTCATTTTTTCTTCCTCACATCCTTCTGCAAATTTGGCTAAGTGACTTCAAATTTGACTGAGAATAACTTTTTCCTCGCCAGAGGGACAAAGCGAAGCATTCCTGGTGAAATCGCTAGCGAATGAAAATGAAAATATGAATGCCCACACCTTTCGCCAATCTATTCACCAAATCATGCAGACTATAGCCAGAAAGAACCAGAATAGACCCCCTGGGCTGCCTCCACAGCGAAGCCAGTCGTCCCCTCCTTCACCCTCCTCCTCCACTCCTATGAGCAGTTTTTGATCTCTTGGCATTTTCAGGTGATAAATTTAAACATTTTGTGATTTTTCCCTGACCACACGTTAAATTCCCTGACTTTTCCAGGATTTCCATGACCGTTTTCATTTTCCCTGACTTTTCCAGGTTTTCCAGGTTCCTATAAACCCTGTAATAAGATATAGTTATTGCATCCATAACTCTTGTCCAGGAAAATCTTATCCACATACATGATAGGAAGTTGATTTTTTCGATAATAAATTCACTTTTTTTGGCAATTCTATTGTTGCTGTATTTATATATTTAAAAAAATCTAGGTTTTGTAAATCAGAATCGAGTACCTGAAACTAAGGATCCGAAACCGAGATAAAGATCCGAAACCCAGGCAAGGATCCGGTTCCGGATCCGACAAAAAACCTGGATCCGTCCATCACTAGTTAATATAGTATCCCTGGGTGCATCAATGGAAATGGAGACTTAAAATAGTCGTTGAAAAAAACTCAAATTTGACGTCTTTCTGTAGGTCAGTCATAGAAAAGTCGTATAAGTGAGGACTTTCCTACCAAAGGACTGGAAAAAATGGGTCATAATTGAGTTCATCATATAAATGAAAAGTTTCATAATGGAGGTTGGAAATACTTATGGTCTTATGGGGTTATTTACCGGACCAAAAAAAAACTGTATAAATGAGGTCGTCATATAAAAGAGGGTCGTATATCCAAGGTTCTACTGTAATTCAAAGTTTTTCTTCTCTGCTAATGTAAAAAAAAATGGTGGGGGCTGGGTTGGGACTCTGGCAGGAAGCCTTTAGATCATTAAAATGTCATATTTAATGTAGTGCACCTAATTGGCTCTGAAAAGAATACTTCCTCCATAATGGAGTTCAGAGATATGATTATTTTTGTGGATGCCAAGCAGTGCAAAACCTGCTATTTCTCCGTCACTCACACTGTACAAGCTGATGTAATTGTGTACTTAAGATATGTAATTTATAACATTTTTACCCTCATTTGTTAAATGGTAAATGGTGTAACCTTTTATTTTATTTAGAACATATTGTAGGTGCAAACATGACATAAAAATATTTAAGAAGTCTTCGTGGGTCTTTCCTTCGGGATAAGCTTTTAATAGAAGTAGACGTTTCAAAGTCCGTATCCGACTCCATTCTTAAGGTAAGGACTTTGAAACGTCGTCTTCTATTAAAAGCTTATCCCGGTGGAAGACCCACAAAGACTACTTAAATATTACTCGCTGGGAAAAAACTGAATCATACATGTGTCAAACGGGAGTCGGCCGCCCAGGGGGGTGGGGTCGGCGGTGACTGTCGCCGATGGCGACATTTACAATCATAAGAGACATAAAAAAAGTAGCACTTGATTTTCCGTTCTAGGGGGTCTTTGGCTGACCTGAAAGGGGTATTTTTTGAAAATATGTTTATGTATGGATATTTTTTTAAATTAAGGATTTGTAAATAAAGAAACAAAGTAGTATGGTTGCACTCAAATTTTGATCACCGTTTCATTGAAATCACTTTTTGAGGACTTCACAGAATGCTAGAAAATCAAATAAGGTAAAAAGATCCTGATTGCACAGCCTTCATGTAATGTAATTGCTGGATGATGGGAGAAATTTGATTGTGGAATTGTGACAATTCTTTAATTTTTATAATGAAAATCTATAGGTTGCTATGTGGGTTGCATACACCCAGCCAATCAGGGTTGATACCTACTTAAATCTGTGGCACTTAAAAAATTCATCAACAATGCAAAACTACAAATAATAGCAAAAATATAGATAACAGGCAATGGTAAGCTGCACCATGGTGGGACATACAATTAATGTGTTAATTTGTGGTGCAATAAGACCTTTGCTATGATGCACACTAAATACAATTCCTACTTACCTGATGGAATGCCCATGAAAGTTTTATTGCAGGTATTAGGAGAGTTATGTTAATAGGACTAGTAGGTATACAGGTAATAGGACTAGTTTAATCTAAAAATATATTGTCCTGTGATGTTAACTGTGAAAGTAATAACCGATTTTCATTTTAATATCATGATTTTTTTAAATTAAGGGCCCAATAAGCACCAGTCAGCAGTCACTTGCTTGCAATTCAACAGCAAATTTGTGATAACGTCTTCGGATGATGGGACTGTAAAGCTGTGGGATGTAAAAACAGGTTAGTTGTGACAATGTTTTGGATTCCATAGTTTTTGTAATCCTTTTTTGTGAAATTGAATACTTGATTAGCTATGAAATGCTTAAGATACTTTATCACTAATATAGAACACTAAACTAATAAGGAAGGTTATCTGTTATGAAGGCTTTTATGGTTAGCATTAAACTTTGTCAAGTTATTCCTATGTTAATTTGTCTTGGTACTTGACAGTTCACTGACATTGCATTCAGCATTTTTAGGTCTTAGGTGAAATGCTGAGTTTTATGGTACCATCAAGCCTGTCTATAATGAAATGAAAGAGGGTCGAACAATCACTTTGTTAAATCTCCATTAAATGTGAGCCAGTGTTTAGTCATATTTCGACACTCATTTCTATAATGTTGCTGTTAATATTAATGTGATTGGTTCAGCATAGTTCTCCAGCTCTTGCTGTGGGCACAGGTCCCATGTGAATAATACCAAGCCAAAATGTGAAACCAGTTTTACATTTGCGTGATGCTTTTTTTGGACAGTCTTTTGCAACAGTGTGTGCTATTGTGTAGTTCAAAATTAACCTAAGTGGGCAAATTAGGTGGCATACATGGCAGAAATGCCTCACTGACTCAAAGGTTGGCTTCAGTGCCATCTGCCACAGCATTAGGTAATTAACACACATCTACTGCACAATGGAGAAGTGCTATAAAGGGCATTGGAATTCCTATTCACAAAATTCATTGAAACTGAGCCAAAAAATATAGTTTCATTATAAGTGGGAATTTAAGCATGTATAATAGTGTGTTCAACCCGAAGGTTGGCTTTTCATAGGTGAGGGTAGAGCTCACCCCGTACTGAGCCATTGGCATGTGAAATTCACACATTCAGGGTAGGGGGGGCAGTTCCTTTCCCTGAGCCACCTGAGCTTTCCTACGAAGTTCTGACATGCAGAAAATGGAATCGTGAGGATTTTAGGTGTGGGCAACCAGATGGTGGGGCATCAGATACTGTGGTGTGGAGACATTGTAGCTTCTGACCATTCCTCCTGGATGGAAGTTCTTTCCTAGTGCAGTTGCAAACTGGCCAACTTGTGTTTTCACTAGGGCATCCAATGGCAGTGTCTGACTGTTGCTGCTAACTGCCACGTACTCGTGGTATGTGTTTACAATGTTTTGGTTTTGTAAAGATGACTTGGTCATCTTGTTTGATGGCTGTTGCCCTACGTCCATGTTGAAATGGATTTCCCCAGTATGGTCCTAGGGGATATGAGTTCTCCAGCTCACAAACACAGGGGGAGATGGGTGTTGTGGAGTCAGGAGCTTTGGATCCAAGCAAGAATGCCAGAAAATAGTTGTTTAACACATTCAACCCAGAATATTTCTAGTGTACAATCGTGAGAAATGGAAAGCGTTTTCTGCCTCATTAATTTGGCCAGTCACTCAAATGTGATTTAAAATTAGTTGAAAAAATTTTTGAATAACAAAACTCAATAATTATTTAAAGACGCGGATTCGCGTCCTTCAGGGAGGTCTTCCAAGAGGTCTTCAGTGAGGTCATCAGAGAGGTCATTAAGAGACCCGAATGCTCATTCTTCGGTATCCTGGCAACGCACCTCGGATGCGCATTCACATCCGTCGGGTTGAACATTTTAAGTACTAATGCACAGGTGATGTGAAAATATTAATGACAATGGAGAAGTTCAATAAAGGGCATTGGATTACCTATGTGAAAAAATGTAGTTTGATTATAAGTGGGATTTTAAGCCTGTACCATATTCCTCCGAGTACAGTCCCCCCTTTTTGGCCGAAATCTTCACAGAAAAAGTCTGGGGGGACTATATTCGAGCTCAAGGCACCTAATGTCCGTTGTAAAATTCCATCCCCGGAGTTTTAAGGCTAATATCTCAAAAATGGGTAGTTCAATTTTAAAATGAAGTATGTCGAACTAAATCTTGTTTATTTATATGTTTATTAATGTCAAAAATATATTTTTTAGGTGGTTATATTAATTAATTTTTCGACCGAGACAGATAAAAGGGCCGGATTTTTTTCAAGTTCCGGGAAGCAAGTTTAACTTTGACGCCCACTTGAAGATAAACTAGAAAAGCCACTTCTCTTTTATTTAAAATACAATAATTAGTCAACTTAAATAGGTGAAGTTATATTGAGTATTTTGATAAATATATTAACTTGTTACTCCATGTTGATTACTGAAACAATGGAAATATTTATTACTCCAGGTGCTCAAGTTGTTAAACAGAAAACTATGTGCAAGTCCTGCTTTGCATTTCAAAAACATTTTCTGAAACTGAACTTGAAAAATTGGGGGTATTATATTCGGAGGAATATGGTATAATAGTGTGTTCAACCTGAAGGTTGGCTTTTCTTAGGTGAGGGTAGAGCTCACCTCATACTAAGCCATTGGCATGTGAAATTCTCACATTCAGGGTAGGGGGGCCAGTTCCTTTCCTTGGACCACCTGAGATTTCCTAAGAAGTTCTGACGTGCAGAAAATGGAGTCGCGAGGATTTTAGGTGGAGCGACCGGTAAGGCTTCTGTCCGGGATTTTAACCCGGGACCCTCTGTTCGGTGGCTCAGTACTCTACCCTTTAACCCTTTCGTTGCTGTGAACGTACCTAGTACAATTGCATGGTAGGTGGCTGTGAGCATACCTTTTCGTTCTCATTGTAGCACTTTCACTTTTCCGCCGCATGTGACGAGTAGGTTTCCAGAGAGTGAGCCGCAGCAAATTGGTTAAGCATGGTACAAGAAGCATAAGAATGCTGTTTTTGTTAGAAAATTGCCTTAACTTTGGTAAAAACAGGTACAATGTTAATGGGCTGGACTGTATAAACAAATCTCAACATTTCACTTCAGCATAAAGATGCTGACTATGGTGTCAGTGAAACTGTTGTCTATCAAGACAATCTCTTGGGAACAACTTGACAAAATTTAAGTCAAAATAGATTAAGTTCAATCAAGTTTCCCCATAGGTTAGGTATGCATATCTTCTCTTGGAAACATAGGTGTGGTTTCTTTTACTCCAATACATTGCTATTCACAATCAAATTCAGCTATCCAATATCAGTATAGTCATTCTAAATGTAGTGTGTTAACCTTGAAGTTTTTGGCAAAACATTTTGCTGCATGTGCCTTACATTATCCGTAACCATACCTTAATGTTTTCTTTCTTTTCTTCAGGTGAATTCATAAGAAATTTGGTGGCTTTGGGAAGTGGAGGGAGTGGTGGGGTTGTGTGGAGAATTCGTGCCAATGATACCAAGCTTGTTTGTGCTGTAGGGAGCCGTAATGGCACTGAGGAAACAAAATTATTGGTGCTTGACTTTGAAGTGGAACCCAAGTAGCATTTCTGTAGTGTGTCCCATGTTTTCAATGTGCAGAGAAAGTGAAAACTGCCCAGCTCTAAAAGCCGTATACATTAGGTGGCAGAAACTATAAAGAAAAAACGTTTTTGTTCATTGTCGTGTGGACGTGTTTTCATCGGTGCCACCTTTTCCTGCATTCTTCCCTTCTTTTTCTAAAAGGCCCTGTTTCACTGCCACTGTGCCAGATAAAAAGTTTTAGAATTTGTCACTCACAATTTGAGTACTTAAGCAGCAAGTTTCTGTGCTTGCCTTGATGGTGTTCATCAACTGAGGAATTTATATTTGGGGCATAATTGAAATGTCAGAAGATAAAAATACACGGCCTACACGTGGACACATTGCCAATTACTGGGTGCTCAGTCATTGACAAATTGGCCGTTAGCTCTCTTTTAGGCACATATGATCTGAATTTGCCCAACTATTGGGGGACGAAGATTCAAGAACCAGGCGTCACTGTTGCCATTTCGACTTGTTAGCCAAGTTCTTTGGACGTAATGTTCAATTGAGTTTTTCATAATGTTGAATATATTTTTTGTGTTATGTAGAGGTGGTTTTGATACAAGTAAAAGAAGTTGCCTCAGACATTTTCAAAAGCATTGGCTAGAATATGTTCATTCAAAGCTAAAAAGTTTTATTCATTTCTTCTGTGCTGTATTTCAATGTTTTTACATTTTTTAAGGAAGTACATGTCACTGCTGTTTGAGTATTGCTTGTATATTTTTGAAAATTTGAAAGGATTGACTATTTAGCTCATTATTTTTTACCATGTTTATTGTTGTTGATTCAATCAATTTTTAATTTCATTAGCATTTTCATGTTGTCAAATTGGTTCTTCTCTAATGAAAATGTTTTAGCCATGCCCCATTTTTTTGGGAAAGGAATTTTGTTATTTCTGCCAAACAGCCTCCCTACTTAGTTGAAATGTAATATTGACATCGTCAATTACTGGAATATTATTATTTGGGAGACATTGGTAGGAGCTGGTGAAGCTGAACTGAATGTGAAGTCAAATAAATATGAGCCAGTGAATGTGCATGAATGTGTGTGTGTGTGAGAGTTATGTGAATGGAGCGTTTGTTGAATGTGAGTGGTGTCCTTGGAAAACAAGTGCATACTCGTTGCTCAAAATTAAACTCCATTTAACTTTGTAAAACTGTTATCACAGCTATGTGTAAAATAATATGTAATAAACTGTTTCTTAGGTCACTAATTGATGGCAGGGTGATTTAAAAGCAAGCATTAAAAAAAAACCTTCAAGAAGTTGCTCACAAAAATGTTTTATTGAGCTTTCAGTTTCTTAATAGATCTTGTTAAAAAAAATGGTTTATCAGAGCACTTAGAAGCACAAATGATGGTGATTTTTTTGTATTCTTGCAGAAATATGTTTTGTTAGAAAAAGTACTTAAAATACAGTGAAAGGGACAGTGGTTTAAGCAGTCCAAAATTAACTTACCTTGCTCATGATCTTTTATAATAAAAGGGGCTCTTAAAATGGCAGTTCATATTGGGCTACATATTGATTTCTATAATAAATGCCTTTAATTTTACCATCCATTGTCAAGATTGTATATTCACTCCTAAATTAATATTTTCTATAAGAGAATTAATGGTATCCTCCACAAATCACTGTGCCTAGTAGCAGTTAAAACTGATTTATACCATGATATCCACTTAAAATTAGCATTGGCAAGAGTTCCACTATTTTCTTCAGCATTCCATGCAGTGAGGGAGGAGAATCAATGGTTCTTCTTTCTGTAACCACAAAGGACTATTGTAATATTGTTACATTTTTCATTTGTTTCAAGTAATTTCCTTGAAGCTTATCAATGGCGTATGAGAAAGTGTGTGAGGGGAAGGCAGATCAAAGTATGGTACACTAATTTATACAAAGTAAAAAATGATTTAAGTTTTGAAATGCTTTCTTTTGTCACCCTGCTGATGAGCAGTTATTACTTCCTTGCTCCTCTGTTAATATGAATTCTCTCATGTACCTAGGCAATATATTGTAGAGGCGTGCAGATCTCAGCCATTATTTCACTTCCACCAGCTGATGAAAGATATCGTCGTAGACAGTAGTAGTGTGTTGGGCTACTGACAGGAGGTCTTGGGTTTGAATGTAGGAGGTGAATGTTTGAATGTATATTCCTGGGACATATCCTGTTCAACCTAACCTGTGTTTTCAGGATACCAGATCTGGGAAACCAGTGTGGTTCAGGGAAGGGAACTAGCCTCCTTACCTAGATTTGTTAATTTCATGTGCTATTGGGCTTAGTAATTGGTGAGGTGCAACCTCACATATCTTCAGGCTGAACAGTGTTTGGTTGCTGATGAACAGGAGGTTGAACGATAATTGTTTTTAGAATTAATATCTTTTGCATTCACGTTCCATCACATATCACATTGACTTATACAAGGTGTATTCAAGCTCTACGGTTTTGTAATTTTTTTCTAGGAATCTGTGATAGATAGAAAGATGTGGTTGCACTTAAAATATGCAGACACTCTTGGTGAAGGCAAGGATTCTTACAGCTGTCATACGACAGCTGAGAATGTCTAGTAATTGACAATTCACTCCAAAGGGGTGGAAAGCAAAAGCATGGAAGTACTATATAACCATAGGTTTACTTAAGTGACAAAAGTAATTCTATGGAGCTACTAGTGGAAGATTGGAGACCAGGTAAATGACAGCCTGCGTAATAGTTAACTTTTCTTTTGTATAGGAATGGGAATATATGATTCTATTGAAAAATTAAGACACTAATGGAAAGAAATATAGTGCATGGTAAAGATGTCGTTGTATTTTTGACTTCAGAAAGGGATTCAATGACAGTGTCTGAATCAAATCATTGCACCCCTGCTGGGAGGGGGATAGAATACTCCCGCAGTATCCCTGCTTGTCGTAAGAGGCGACTAAAAGGGTTTGGGAGAACTGAAAGCATACTCCCAGCTTTGTAGACAGCGATTAATTTGCTGTCTGTGAGTGATCCCAACATCTGGTCAAAGATTCAATCTCATGTTGGCCATGCACAAAGACCTGTTGGAAGGAAACAGTAATCATGGATTGTGAGTTTTGTGGTTCCCAGCTGTTTCTAATGTGTAGTATTGGCCATGGATTTTTTTGTTATTGGGCTTTTATTGTCCACTCCTGAAACCGGATTGTTAGGGTGGAAGTAAGGAAAATTCGGATATATAGGAGTTGAGGCAGTAACTTCTTCCAGCTTAGAGATGGGATTAGACTGATAGGACAGTAAGAGTGGGTCATGATTTGGCTTGCCAGGTTTAGCAATATTCATAATTTTGGCGATTTCTAGGATTTTGGAAAATAGGAAAGGAGGAGACAGGCGTTAAAAATGTTGGAGATTATTGAATGGTAGTTGGAAGGTAGATTTTTCAGTATTTTATTCGATGTGCTATCATGGCCTGGGGCTTTCTTGGGTATGAGATTGTTCATGAGATTTGGATTTCTTTGGGAGGTGATAGGTAGGTGTTCCGATGTGGGAGTGTATTTTAGGGTCTTTTTTGCAGGATTTTCCTAGGGAGAGGTAAAAGAATTCGATAAAATTGCTGGGCAAAGGTGGGTTTTTCTTGGTTAGTAAAGAGAATATTTTGATTGACTTTGAGTGTATTTTTGAGGCTTCTTGCGTAGATTGTGGACTATTTTCCAGGGGTTTGTCACTCGTTTTTCTTCTGGACTTATGACCGATAGAATATTTGATGCGTAGTTTGTTTCTGACTTTGTCTTATGGTTTTTTAATCATCAGCAAAGAATGGATTTGTCGTTCTTCTGAATGCACGGTTTCTTTCCCTGGTGAGGGTTAGGATTTTGGGCGGAATAAAGTGGTTGGTAGGGTTATTGTGATGCATTTGCTTTTTCGAAGAGGAAATGTTGAATGCAATGATGTTGTTGAGTTGTATTGCGTTGTCCATTTCTTCCGAGCAGGATGTTGAGAGTCCTCCTCTCCTTCACCTTGAGGATCTTCTCCCTCGAATACAGCGGGGTGAGGTGGTCCCACAAACCCCGCTTGAAGGCCCATCGCACGCATGCGCTCTGGGCCACCTGGAGGCGGTCCACTTCGGTCCCGTTGAGGTCAGAGCAGGGGATAAGGGAGTAATCTAATAGAGGGAAAATCAGAGTCTTCACGAGCGTCGCTCTGATGCTTCTGGGGGGCTTGAAATGCATGCCCCGAAGCTTGTGTAGGGCGTAGTGCATCCGCGATATCGTCTGAGAAACCTGTCCCTGCCAGGAGAGATCTCTCGCCACGGTCACCCCCAGGTTGCGGAATGTCTCGCGGTAGGGGAGGACTGTACCCCCCACAATGATCGGTGGCGTGATGGGGGATAGGTACTTCGCCAGCAACCTCTTGTGCCCCATGATGCACGCAGAGCTCTTGTCTGCGTTGGTGGTCAGCCCCATCCCGGACAGCCACCCGCAGACCCTTCATTTAGGTCATGAGAGGTCCTTTTCACCCCTCATGAGAGGTCTTCATTTAAGAACCGTTTTGACGGGGTGTGATAAGAGGACCAGATGTCCATGTTTCTGGTGGTGGTTTCAATACGAATTCCTCTTCTTCCTGGTATTTATTGTGGAGGGATTCCCCCCTCCTCCTCCATCTCACGCCGTGTATGTTCGAAGACGTCAATCGCTTGGTGAGAGTTACTGTCGGCCACTTCCCTCCTTCGTTCGCTATGGATGTTAAGGGTGTCTCCAGAGAGGGTCGTCATGGCCGGCTGCCTCGAGTCGTTGACCCCGCATCTTTCCTTCCGAAGCTATCGCTTCAGCACCCAGTCGAATGCCATCATCCCGGTTGAAATTTTCCGTCCGTTTCTCAATCTCGATGGCCTCACAGATGAGTCAGGGGAAATAATGCTTTTCCCGTGACAACACTCGTGTTTACTCCGTGCAAATGAGATGATTTTCGCCCAGTCATCCCGATAATATATGCTCTTTGATAGCTGATTCCTTAATATTGCTGCGTTCTTTGGCTCTTTCGTGCTCCTTCAGTCTACACGCGACAGAACGTCCGGTTCGTAGTGCAGTCAACGAAGGTGAAATAGGGGAAAAAATCGTGTAGTCGCAAATTTTGGCCCAGTGGTAGGGTCGAGTCTCATACACAACCCACTAAAACCCCCAGCCTGTGGGGGTTGAGGGGGGTTTGTAGATTAATTTTTACGTTTTTCTCGAATAACTCGGAAACCGCCGCCTATAGCGAAACAATGTTACATAACTGCATACTATTTGCTACAAAAAAGGTCCTTATATTTTTTTATGTAGGATGAATAGTTTACGAGATACAGAGGATGGAGAACTCGCAATTTAAAAAAATGTTTCTCAATTGTATTAAATCAACGTTTAACGCCAAAGAAACACAAAAATAACAGAAAATTACAATATTGAAAAGAAACATTTTGCTATGAAATTTAACATTTCAAAAATCAACACTTGAATCATAATCGTCGTCATCATCCTCCATATTAAATAACGGTGCACCATTCGTACACACACCGTGGAACATGCCGCACACCATGGAGCATGGTATACTGGCTTTTCGGCATCCACATCTTCTCCCACACCCAGTAGAACATCGGCAAAAGATGTTGTTCATTATGGCTTCAGATAATACCGGGTCTTAGGTTGTTACTGGGGTGAGCGATCCATCCTCCCCTCGATTCCAACCCCACTCGGTCGGGGGCAGAGGGTTATCGAGCCATTGTTGTAATTGTAAGTTAGTAAGCAAACCACTGTGAAAACCAGAAATAATTTTGGGTAAAGTATAATGTAAATTCTGTAACTTAAATAATTAATTTACCTGTAACTAAACTAAAGGAGTGTTGGTGCGTGGATCCTGTGGTTGTCGGCAGTGAGATGAGGTCTGGTTTTGGCTTCCTTTTTGCATTTAGAAATGCAGCATACCGGAGTTTAAGATTTTTCTGATCTGCAGTCGCCTGATAAATTTCTAAAAACATCTTCTCTCCAGCTTGGTCACCTTGTCTCTCAGTGTCGATGAGTCAGTGAAGATGTCTGATATTGTTTTAATTTGCCCGGGAATCTTGCTAAACAGCTTCACTATTCTTGCTTTGCTTTTGTTGTTAATGGCGGAAGTGGTATCCCACCCACTCAAGGCATGGAGGAGGATGATGATTTCAGCAAAAGGAAGTTGTTGGAATTTGTTGGTTGAAAACAATTTTTATTCAACCTTCCCCATGCCAGGCTTCAGAAAGTATACGTTTATCCCTGGCCGTAAAATAGCAATGAGAAAAACAACGAAGTCTATATTATTCCCTATTATTGTGACAGTGGGATGTCGTTCAGCTTTCTCTAACACACATTTTACTACAGTGGTATCAGCATCTCCTGTAGCAACTACTGTTTCTATTCCCTTCGCTTTCATTTAGTCACTGAGGAGTTGCATAAGCCTAGTCTTGTTCTTTTCATTTGCGAGAAAATGTACTTGTTAAACAGTAATATTCATGCTTTCGTTAAAATTTCGTCAACTGAAGTTTTTGTCAGGCACCTTCTCTTCTTCTTGACTCGTTTTGTACTGCTTTCGTCGCCGTAGGCATCGAAAATCACAGTACCATTTTGACCATAATGTTTGTGTGCATAGGCAGTGTGTTGATCGCAAAGTACGGAATTCTTGGTTTACACATTCCATTTTACACGGTGAAGGAGGAAGCCTCCATCTATAACATTGGTGCTCGTTTTTAGATCGTGGATGGTATAGTCATCCTCTGGAAAAGCATCGTAGAGAGACTTCTTTCCTTTCCTCATTTCTCCTTCGTTAAAAAGAGCCAACGGGAATAGAGATAATTCATATTCCATAAGATTCGCAACATCCTCGTCACTCCTTTTTGTGATGGCAGTTCTTTGGAAAATTGTCAGAGGGCCTACAGTCACTGTTTCATTATTCACTTTCACAGCATTGGTCATACTAGCCAATGATAACACCACATTTTTCTTAAACTGTTTCATATCACCAATATTACAACCGACAAAACTTTGCATAGTCCCGATACCAATTTCTAGGGCTCGGTGACAGTTTATTTTCAAGTTTCCGGTTATCCCTGTCGACAGAGACATTAGTGCACTCATTTTCGGAAACGGAGCATGATCATTGAACCATTGTTAGATCTTTGCCCGGTCCTGTCCATCCCTATTTTGCCGCGACACCCGGTAATCAAAATTCTGCTCCCCACTCGAAAAAGTCTCTCCCGCAAACTCCTCTGATGATGAGCAGGTTGCGGTTGCTCCAGGGGACCCACGAGACCACTTCGCTAGAACAGAGTCCGTTAATCCTCTTCCTCGCGTCAGGCCACCAGAACTTTTAATGGAGCAGTTAAGTCTGCTCTATGGCCATGTGTGACCAACGCCCTGCCCAACGTGAATCAGTTTGCTTTATGGTGAAATAATCCTTAGCAAAATCCTTGAGCAATTAGGGTGGCTATTTTTCAACAACATCGTGTCTTACGCGTAAAAATGGGCACATTTTGCATATTGAAAATGACCACTCGCATGGAAAAATGGTATCATATTCTGGACACAGGTTAAGTGGCCATTCCAATCACCACGCCGCTCAGAATCTATGAACTTTTTCATCAAGGAAACCATGGCTAATAACTGTTTTTGGGGTTATCCGCGTTTTTAGTTAAAAAGTAACCGACGTTTCTTCTCCTTTGCCGGAGACTTCCTCAGGGCTAATGAGTGACCAGAGCGTTATGCATCAATTTATATGCTCATGGTGGGGAAGGGGGGAAAAGGGAAGGAGGACGGGGAGAAGGGAGTTGTGGGAAATTCTGGTTTGTTCTTTCTTTATTTTTGGCTATAACCGGGAGCCAGGAACTGCTGATCGCTTGCCCGTGGTCTCTATTAAAATTCCTGAGGTGTTTTCTTATTTCCAGGGCTTCCCTAAAAATCCTTGTTTTGAAGTTCCTGTCCCTGGCCAGGATCATGGTACTACTAAGTAAGGTAAGCCATTCCGGTGAACGAAAACGAGACCGGTCTGCGCATGACGTCATCTGGGAGTCATACGGCCGCGCCACTTTAAAATCTAGCGTGAAATCATACGCGGAGCACGCAAAAACTGACCAATGAAACACCCATATATATGGTAGAAATATCGTATAACAATGGAAATTACCATATATTTGTCCTTTTTTTCCACTCTGGCCTTTCCAATCAAGATTTTCTAAGACGAACCATGAGTTTATTTCGTCGTTTTGTGATTTTTAGAGAGTGACGTGATACTCAACTTTGTGATTATAGGTAGAAGTTGAACATATGGCTATTATTGAAAGGAAGAAGATAAAAAGCATTCTTCGTCGTAATTATATCAACCATGAAAAATACGAGAGCCATTACAATCGTCGTAAATGAACTTTTCTTCGATAAATTTAAGTTAAAGTACGTCGTGTACCCGATGAAATAGACTATTCTACCTATTATACCTAGACTATTACATACCTTCATTGCTATTTATTAGCAGCCATTCTGCCAATAGGTATATTTCAAGCTTGAATGGAGGGATAGAAATTTGAAATAATAAAAAATATGTATCTTGGGAATATTTTACTGATAAGAAGCAAAGTATGTGTAAACAGCCATGTGAAAGGATATATTCCATGAATCTTTGTATGTTAATCAAAATCAGCCACTGGAAGTAATGAATGCAATGAAACACATAGCCTAATAGTAATAATAACACAAACAATAATAAAATCCAGGGCTGCCAGTGTTGCAAATTTTGGTCATATCCCATGAACCTCTTTAAACATTCATCAAAATCAGCAACTGGCAGTAATGAACACAATGAAGCACATCATCATCATCATTGGTCAACAATCCTAAGATTGGTTTGATGCAGCTTTCCACTCAATTCCTCTATCGAGCAACCTTTTCACTGTGATGTAATTCTTCTCTTTTACATCCCTCACAGCCTGTTCCATGTATCTCATATAAGACCTGCCTTTTCCAATCTTCCCAATCACTTTTCTCTCGACGATTGTCTTCATCGGGCCATCGTGTCTCTAGATAAGGCCGATTAAGTTGTCCCTTCTTCTTTTTAGAGTTGTCAGCAGGCTTCTATTTTCTCCCACTCTTCTTAGATCTTCCTCGTTTCTTATTTGGTCGATCCAATTAATCTTCATCATTCTTCTGTAGCACCATATTTCGAATGCTTCCACCCTTTCCTTCTCTGCGCCTTTGATACAAAATAATAAGGAACGAAATAAGTCGTCAAGCCAGGAAAGGTAGAGAGATGTGGATGAAGAATCTATGCGAAGATGCACAAAATAACCTTGCACGGCCTATAGGATAGTGAGGAATCACTTCAAGGAATGGTGCGAAAGATGCGATTCCATGAGGGACAAGAATTTAGAATGGATAAATGTTGATTGGAAATAAAGACAAAGTGAAGAGGTGGAAGGAATATCTGGAAGAGTCATACAACAGAAAAAAGGAAGCAGATAGCCTAATAATAGCAAAAAAAGGTTAGAATCCAGGGTAGCCAGCGTTGCAAATGTAGTTCTAGACAATACAAATGTATTTATATACCTATGTTCTCAACTTCAACTTTTTCTTAAACTTCCTACCATTTACATCATCTTTTAAAAGGCAGTTAATAGATTTTACCCGAATGTACGTCCTTGTCCTAATGAAGCATGAAATAACCTCTCCCGGCCATATCGGGTCTATTTCTCTCATCACCAGTTTAGCAAGATATAGAAATATATTTCTTTCTTTGGAAAGATATTCCCCATGAAAATCACAAAATTTTCTGTTGATCGAATTAATCAAAGTCATGCATTCTTCAGTTGGATGCATTAAATTTCCTCTTGATATGCGCATCGTCCATTCCTTTCCAGTGGCAGCTAGGTTTTTAGTCACATCTCCTAACCATGGGTACTGCATTCTAAAGCTGGAGGCAACATAACCTGCAACATACACTAGGCCATCATTATCCAGCTTGTCTGATATTAAATCTGTGAGGATGAAACATCCTCTTGTTCTTCATCTTCTTCATTTAAGGCATTTGGAGGAAGCAGGTCTTTCAACACTTCTACAGTAATGCATAACTCATTGTGAAGTTGGCTTGAGTTGTCTTCACTCCCGAAATCAATAAGCACCTGATCTTTATTGTTGGGCACTGTGTTTGTTTTAACAGCCAATACTGCTGCAGAATGTTTTCCCATGACATATGCCCTCAATCTATAGGAAAACTCGACTGGGTTAGGGTGGTCATTAGTACTTCCTAACCCCCTGATGTAAGACAAGAAACATTCCAAAATATCTTGATTGAGCTTTGTAGTCCGAATAAAAAGTGATTCATGATTTGCAGACAAATAGTCATATAGCTTTTTCAATGATGTAATGGTAATTAATATCCCACACTGAAATGGTTGGTGGGATTTAGAACCAATGACATGCACCCCCTTGATGAAGTTCTCCACTTGATCCAATACCTTGGGTTGGGCCTCTAAATTTGTGCCGTAGGCATTCCGAGGACAATATCTATCATAATGTACTGTTGCATTGAATATGTCAAAGAAGTCATTCATTAATTTAATTGTATTTGCCACATCAGTGACATCATCAATTACACCTTTCTCCTGACAATGTAACAACGCACAAGCAACTTGGTTTGAGAGTAATTGAGTGGCAAATTTCACCTTCTGATGTGCAAGAGTAGATGGATATAGGTGATCATTTGAAATTTTTGGTATGATATTCAATTCTCCCTTCAATGATAGCAGCTTACTGAGGCATGATGCAGATATAATCTTCCCATCATCTAATAGAAACCCACTGTCAATAAAATGGTGTCTGAATAACTTCATTAAATGTGGTACATCTGAAAAAACAAATACCTCTATTGCGGGATCAGGTGGATTATTGAATGAGGTCCTGTCCACAGTGATTCCAAGTTTCTTCCATAATGCTCTGTTGGTTGGCCCCAAATTACTCACCTCGGCTATCACTCTATAACCTTTCTCCTCCAGAGAAATGATTATGGAGAGAGTTCTTTCGAAATAGGAGTATCAAAGTCATAAAAAAATTGGTTGTTTCCACTTACTAAACAAGCCTCGAGCCATTACGACTTGCACATAGTCATAGGGGCCAAGAACTTGCTCATGTTTGCGATCAGCACAAAGTGAACTGTGAATTTTCATTTCATCAAATGATATCACTGTGTACCGCTCAAGATCAGACAAGTGCTGGCTCTTAACTTCCATTATGGATAAAACATTCTGTAGACCATGAAAAATTTCATACCTTCCTACCCAAGATTTCAAGGTGGAAAAGAATGGTAGGGGATATTTGAGGTGTTCTCTCAAGTAGCAATATGCTTTTCTACTTACGTACCGCAATGATATTGCGGCAGAGATGTCAGAGTTAGACCTTACTATCCTTTTCCCTGGGTTGAGAATACATTGTATTCTTCCAGGTGTAAAATAATTGGACAATAAACCCTCAACATTGTCTCCCTTGGAATCCTTGGACTCAGTATTGCTACATCCAAACACCGAACAAAAAGACATCGCAAGTTCGTGAATATAAATGCCTAAAAAAAATCTTTCTCTACACGGTTCTGAATGGATCTCTATGATAGATGCCCGCCCGATAGAAGTCGCCCGTCGGAAATGAAATGCAGTTTACGTCACGCATGACGTTCCGCGACCGTCGGCATGCGCAATGGCTTACCTTACTTAGTAGTACCATGGCCAGGATTATCGGCTTCAGGATTTCGATGTCATGGACTTGTGCTGCATGCTGACTTCTCTTGGTGCCTTAGGCGTATGGCGGCACTATGCTCTTTGACTCTCGTCTTAATTGTCCGCCCTGTTTCACCCACGTAGACCTTATCACATGTTCCGCATTCCAGCAAGTGTACACCTTCTGTTTCTAACTTTTCTTTCCCTTTCATGACAGAGACCACAAACTCGACACTTTTTTCTTTCTTGTCTTTTGCTTTCGAGTTCATGCAGTACATGAATATGTTGTGCAGGAGTAAATAAAGAAATATTGCCTTCAGTAATTTTTTTATTATTTCATTCCTGTAATCTGAAAAAGATGTTTCTCCCGCTGCATTTTTTGACCATGATAAAGGAATTTACCATCATTATCTGAAATACGTGAATTCCTAGCTTTAGATACCAGCGGAGGGATTTTATTTCACAAGGATAATATGACAATAATTGATCATTTCTATCTATCCCGAGCCTAAGTCTATAGCCGAGATAAAACTATTGAATATAGTTCTTTCTCCTCTATTTAGAAATAGAAGGTTAAAATCGTCAGTAAAATTTGCTAAAATCCGTCCCCTCCTGTTGCTCTGCGTCCGAAAGCTACCCCAGAGGGGATCGTAAGCATTAAAATCTCCTAATATTAAAAATGGCCTGGGTTGGTGACGGACAAGGGCTGCCAGGTTACCTTGGGTAACTGGTGCGCCCTCCGGGCGTGTATTAATTAATGCGATTAATGTTATACAGCATTATCGCCTCGGGTACATGGGTGGTTACGGCAACCGCCTGAAACAGTGTGTTTGGTTGTCGACTCGACGAACGAGGAATAAGTCACTAATACACAATAAATAAAAACATAGACACGAGAAAAAGGACACATGTTTTGCAGAACTGTTTCGGCGGTGACCATCCGCTTTCGTCAGCTGGAGAAAAGTGAGGTTCGAGGACTGAGGATAAGGAAGATAACGGGGGGTGGAGGGGGGGGGGGGGGTGAAGAGGACAGAGATTAAAGGAGTGGGGTTGATTCAATGTGAGAGGTTGAGGCCCGGGAATTCAAATGCCCTCATGACCCAGATGAATGAAAGTTCACGTGTTGCTAGGTCGATATCAGAAGCAGAATCAGGGAGTTTTTCTAATACAGTGAGGGAAAAATACTTATCAAACGGAAGGTTGTGGTTCATGGAGTGTAAAGAGACAGGGACAGGGATCATGGCAAGATTTAGTGGAGAAATGGTGGTTGTTAATTCTAAGGGATTTGTTCTATTTTCTAAGGGTTGTATATTTTCCAATATAAAAAGTGGAGCAGTGGTTGCATATGAGCATATATACTACATTTTTTGAGAAGCAATTGGCCGGGAAGCGGAGTCGACAGGAGGTGATTGGGTGCCTGTGATTGTGGTGCTGGAGATACATAATTGTTAATTAGTGGGCAGGTTTTACAGCGCACAGTGGGCAGAAATCGAAAAATCTGGCCAAAACCCTCTGAAACCTTATCCATTTTTAAATGTTGGCAATATTTTATCGATTATTTATGTTTAAGACGTCATGAAACGTATTTAGGTATATTTGCAGCATAAGGTCAAAAACAAGGACAATAAGAGGCAAAAATAATGAAATAAATATGCGGGTTACATGCATCCAGGGGCTCGCTAAAATTTTTATGTTCGTGATAATGGTGGAAAAAAATATTTTAGATTTATCGAAACATTTACTGTCAATATTAGGTACAAATAAATTTATTACGTTTTTAAAAGTTTCAAGGTCTTGAAATCTGAAATTCTGACATATCTTAGCCTAATAAAAGATAGCTTAAAAGGCTGATCTCTCCAATGCCTTCTCATTCCCCTTCTTCTTCGGAATCAAAATCTTCTGAGGACGACATTTCTTCATCTCCTTCACTCCTATGCTCAAGCAAGAGAAGATGTTTTACTTCCTCTGGTATGTTCCTGGTCACCTTACGATAGACTCCCGCAGAACAGGAAATAAGGGGATCTGACGTTAGGAGCAGTCAATGAAAAAGATCATGATTCGTAGTCAGCTTAGACATTTTCCTCGTATGTTGTTCCCGATATCTTCTAATATCCTTATTTCGTGCTTCCAAGGCCTCCTCAGAGAGCTGACCAATCGGAAGAATTGCATGCTTCACGATGTCTGCTCCATGAATCAGCTCGTTATGAACAGTTGGTGGCATGTAATACCACGGATATAAGTACACATCAATTTAACTGTATTACGGCAATACTTCGAGAATACCTCATAGTTTATTTTGAGCCCACTTGAAATAGCTCTCAAAATAATTGCGAAGTGGGTAATGAGTCCCTCAGCAATACCTGTAACAGACTTAATTAATGACTCACAGTTTTACATGGTGAAATATGAAATCACGAAAGAAAAAAATTCATCCAGTTAATGCATTTGGTTAAAATAATTATTAATTGAATGATTTACTGTACACGCGATATTGATAGACTACTCACAGTTTTTACGGTAAAACTAATGGAATCACTGAATAATTACAAAAATATATCACCAGCTAATGCAAATAATATCAAAGCTAAAGCTCTCTTTTTAAAGAAAATACCTTTTGATTTCAACCTTTGCATGGATTTTTTCAAAAGAAAAAGTGAGCGCATGACAAAACTCTGACCTAATATTTCTACGAACTTTTATACTGATTAATTACCAGAAATTTCCGCGGACAGCTCTGGGTTAGCGAAATAGCGTCTCGCTGTTTCCGTCATTTTTAGTTCCACATCCTGCCTTAGGCAAGTCCACAACTAGGCCCATTCTGGAATGGAAGTCATATTGCGCGGCCTTCTTCCTCTTTTCCATTGCTAGTTTGCTTCCTTCCATCTGCTGACTTGACCTGTCAGTAAACAGACCTAAACTTTAGTGAGAAGGAGTTTTGGCTTTTCATTTCTTCACACAGTGAATTATAAAAAGTTATTATATAGCAAATACCTTCCACTTTTTTGTCTAAGCGGTAAGATATGTGCAGAAGACTAAAAAAATTGATGTAGCAATGAAGTGTAGATAACCCAAACGAATATTTTGATTCATCCACGTTCATTTTTCGCATCCTCTTCATATTATTCATCTCTGAAATTTTCGCGCCGCAGATGTAACATTTCATGTAGCTGGATTCATTCAAAGCACTGCATACCTGTAAAAAAACAACCGTAAAGTGATTCTCCATGATTACGGTACAACAAAACATCTGAGTAGAAAGCACTTACCTTTCCGTCAATCATAGTGCCACGCCCCACAGGGGGGCGCTAGGGTTACGTAGCTCAAAATGGATCGGTAGATCCTGGTTGTTGGAAGAAATGAGACACTCTATAATGAGTAACACGATTTATTGTATCTAAATATACATAGTCGCCAACGTAGATGATTTAAAGGTAATTCGGGGTGATCGGCGAAGGTCTGGATTAACGGACGGACGGCTCAGAGTTAGGAGCGGCGGCGGCAGTGCTCGAGGAGCAGGCTTATAGGTAGCTCCGTTGCATCTTGGAGGTCGGCAGCCGGGCAGAGCTGGCGGGTCCGATGAGACATCGGACCTGCTGACGACGCCGGGTGGCGCGTCCCAAGCCCCGCGACGACTCTTGATCCTCCAGAAGTAATAGAAGTTGTGACTACATAATCTAAAACATAACTAAACTATGCGTTTCGCTGAAGGCGTACAAAAATAAGTATGATAAGATAAACACAATAATGAAGTAATTTACTACGACAACAATTTTTACAGAAGCCAGTAGTCCTAAGACAAGTTAACGTAAAACAAACCGCTTAATTTTAAGTGTTCCCAAAAATTATCCATAATTGTGTCCAAAATACAAAACAAACCAATAGAAGTCCACATATAATCCTTATTCTAGTGGTTTACCACAAAACACAAGCATAAATGGTTCTAATGCACGCTTTGAGACAATCATAAACAAAGTTTGAAAAATAAAACTGAACTGTTTGTAAATGGACATGGCTTCCAGTTGAAGCCATTGAATATTTTTGTGAGAATTCTAAGTATAAACACTACATGTTGGTCTAGTTTTACAATCCATTTTTTCAGCCTAATAGTATTCTTATTAGTGTTATCTACCTTCTTATTAAGCTAAACTGCTATTTTAAATAACTAAAAGTTCACTATTGAACTTTCAGTCATTTAAAACTTATTTCAGTCAATTTGATTGTGGACCTTAAAGTACAAAATGTCTTGCTTTATTCAACATAATAGCCATTCTTGGAGAAAAGCTTATATGTAATAAGAAGTGCCTTGGCATGATTGAACTATGCTCACCAAGTTAGGTAAACCAAATGTAATTGCAGAGAAAATTGTCCTTCATCAAATAGTAGGGGACCAGGTAAAGTGCTTATAAGTTGATCGTAAGGAACGAAATGTTTTCATAACCAGCAGCTTCATGGTAACATGCAGGCACATAATGAGAATCAGGAAATTACAATTGGTGTTTGGCACAGCTTTAGAGCCTCATGAAGTTCTACAAATTTTTTCGGCATATCAATAAGTGACATTCAGAGAGCTTTTTGGCAACAGAATGAAGACATTGTATTCCCATAATCTTAATCCTGAGAGAGTGAAGAGAATGTAATGGACAAATTAGTGTAGGAAACTAGTTTTCTATGGGAAATAAATATATACCTTATTCATTAATGAAATATGTTGAGTGTATGTTTTATAGGAATTAAAGCTTTCAAACCATGTACGAAACTCCTGGGGAACAGAATAGGAATTATTGACAAATGCTCAGAAATAACGTGCTTTTTGGCAATCTCATTGGAGGACAGATGTTTTGTCAAAAAATTATTAATGGCATTATTCATGGTAACGAATAAAATAAAAACTTTTTAGTCTAATTTAGTTTCAAGCTATCTGTCAAATTAATAATAACATGTTCCACTGCGGAAAATGGACCTTTTATGGAACTATTAAAGATTAATTAGCCGATGTAAAAGTAATGAATGGCACACATGATAACTTCTGCAGTGTAAGACTGCAAAGGTAAATGAATACCAATGTTATTTTTTTTATTTATCTTTATTTTCAGTCAAAGACTCCACTGCTTTTGCAAATAGTGTTATAAATTCAGCCCTCTGCTTACTAGCTTCGTTTAAATTTGCTACAATTGCAGCCAAGGCTGACTGAAAATCTTCTTCACTGCTGGAATGCAGTCGCCTCCTTCTTCTATTGGCTGATGCAATGGGCTTTGGGGTAATGGGACACTGGGGTTCGGGAGTAAGGGATCGGGAAGATGATGGGAAGGGACTATCTGCTGAATCAGGATGGGTGGAAGGTGAAGTAGGGTTTGCAAGGGAGGGATCTTCAGTGGAATCAAAAATAGACGGAGGACATATGGCGTCTCTATCGCCCATAGCCCAGTGCATCAGCTCAAAATAGGGCCATGTGTCGGCGCAATCTCCTCCCTCCATTCGCCCACTCCCTGTCCTCGGGGTTTTGAGTTCCTGAAGGTGTTGGAAAAGAGATGTGAATAACTTGACATCCTGATATAACTGAAGCCATAACTTCACACTGATATTCAGAAGCCATAACTTCACACTCAATATGAAATTCCTGATGTAATAATGTATAGCATAATACCCCAATTTTTTTAGCAAGTTCCATCCCAGAAAGATATTAGCTATAAAGTGGCAAGCATCAAGGGGATAATTGTTTTACAATGGAAAATATTAATCTTCTTTATGTTTTACAGCAGTGTTTCCCTAACTTTTTCAAGCTGCAAACATCAAGGTCATATGACTGGGCATATGACACATATCTGCATCGTTTTGCCGATCTAAATGGAAAACCAAGATCACGGCAAGAAAACTATGTTTTGTTGTGACAAGAAGATTTATTCTGCGGATTGGCCCTTCTACCTTAAAATATAAAAATTTCATTTTCTCCACTTAGATGCGAGAAAATTGTTATTTTGTCGTTGACAAACTTAATTAAAATTTCAAATTTTGGAATTAACTGCATTTCCAAAAGTAAACACTTAACATTGAAAAGAAAACAAAAGGTCAATGCTTGCTGCAAGAATTGCCCCTTCTAACATTAAAATTCCCAAATTGGAATTTAAACCATTTACGAACAGAAACTTTGAATGTTGTAAATACTATAAAAGGTAAAAAACACTTCTAACATTAAAATTCCCAAATTGGAACTTAAACCATATACGAACAGAAACACTGAATATTGTAAATAATATAAAAGGTTTAAACCGGGTACCGTAGTAGTAATAAGGGCGCTTGAGGACGGGTTACCCCCCTCCCCCCTCTCCTTCCCCCACCCCTCCCCTTCCCCCACCCCTCCCCCCACCCCTCCCCTTCCCCCACACCATCCGTCCCCTTCCCCCATCCGTCCCCTTTCCCCACCCCTCCCCTTCCCCCACCCCTCCCCTTCCCCCACCCCTCCCCCCGGACGGGTTCCCCCTCCCCCTCCTTCAAGCCCTGGTCTTAAGGGCGGTTGGGGACGGGTTCCCTCCCCCGCCCCATCCCGTGAGGGCGTTTGAGGTGGACACAAGCCAAGGCGTTGAGGACTGTTTCCCTTCCACCAGTGTTAATGACTTGGGTTTTTCGTGGGAGAGATTTCCCCTGCCCTTGCCTCTTGGGCGATATACGCAGGTTCACGTGCATTTCATACGAGGCCTGAGTTGGACCCCCACCCCTTTTCTTTTGGGGCGACATAGGCAAGTTAGCGTGCATCCCTGGCAAGATTTGAAATAGTCCCCCTCCCTTTTCCTCGTGGATTTTGCTTTCACGCATTGTAAGTTATGATGAAGGTGGCAGGAATGGTACTTAATTTAAGGATCTGGGTCGGAGGATGGGTGGTCAATATCGTTTTAAATAAAAATCAAAGTTCAGGCATAACCGAACAAATACACATTAGTGTACTGTGATTTTATTTGCGTCATAATATGTACAGCAACACAAAATAGCTATTTCATAAAAACATTGTAAATATGTAATCAAGGAGCATAAAATTTCACAAGTGCATATGGTTTCAAAGCATTAAAATACATTTACAGAATAAAAACTCGATATACATAAATAAAATCCAAATTAAAGAAAATACTGAAGTTCACATGTAATGGAATTGTGTTTTTCTTAAGAAAGTATCAGCATAAACATAGTATCAAAAACATTTTGTAAATTAAATTTAGAATTTATCGAAAAACAACAGCAATTGGTCAAGTGATAATATTATGTTGATTTTCTTTTTAAAATTTCCTCGTAAATGAAATCCCTCCCGGCATGTGTCCTAAGTACTGCACTTATCTCCTCGGAAAGAGCTTGAACATTTAATGAGGGTGGCGTACTGCCAATCTCGTCAGTATTCACTCCTGCACTTGAAACATGTTCCCGTGGAATGTTTTCTCGAAGTTCACCGTCTTCTACTTCTTCAATACCTCGATCTACAGAGGTTAAATAAAGTTTCAAGAGTTTATGAGCATGAGAGGACCACGCACTTCACTCTTCCCACCGCAGTCGAACACATTCTGCACAGTCCAATAAACCTTACCATGAAGATTTAGCTAGGTAAACACAGATACGATCATCGGCAGGATTTGTTTCTTCCAGAACGACAGATTTTGTACCAAATATTGTCTTGAATTTTAGAACACTTTCCAGCGCAAATATTATGTGATATATATCTTTATAGAAATACGAGGCGATAACACTTTCACATTTTAACAGTTCACAGAGGTCACTATAGTCTAGTTTTACACGGAACCCACCAACTTTTCCTATGGTGATGTGTTGGATTTGTTGGATTTGCAAATCCATAGCACCGGATTCGGTAAATAAATGATGGTCACCGATTAATATAGGAACTTATTTAATCTACTACCGCCATGTTCACATTCATAACACAGGAAGATCAAAATAGATGAACATAGAAACAAAAAAGGATCAAAAGGCATTCGAAAGAAAAACAATCGAACATAAGCATGCAAGACACCCTAAGTAGAACATGATCATTATAAAAACCATAACATATCAATATGATGAATGGGAAACAAGAATTTCTTATGTCCAATCGCCACAGTCACTCTTTTCGTGTCACTATAGTTCAACTTATATGCACACTCTAGAATACCAAGATGTCGAGGACGTTGAATCTGCACTATTCCTACTTCTGGTGAACTTTCTTCTTCCTCTATTGCTGTAATCTCCGGACTGATGGATGGCTTATAAGCCGGGCGGCGAAATTTACCGCTGGTTGGTGGACGCGGAGAGTACGGCCGGGGCGAGCGCTTGTCACCCCCGCGTGGTCCTCTCTTGATAGGCCCCCTTGGCGTGCGAAAAGATTCTCCATCCGATGCCATGGCTTTTCGATCAGTGACTGTGACGCCGTTGACGGATGAGGGGTTATATACAGTTTCCTTCTGTGGAGGGGGGCGTAGTGGAATGGTGGAAGGGGTAAACAAGATGGGGGCTGGAGTTAATTTTCAATGGGTAACTTAGTTGTGACGTCAATTTTTGCCCTGCCGACCTGAAGATTTATTAGTTCACCTTTCGCAACGCAATTTTTGCAATATTTTCCAAAAAGTGCATTGTAAAGTTTTATTATTAATCTATCATTTTTTTCCGAATCGTTGGAACTGAATTTTCGTAAAAATTGAGACAGTGAGTAACCTTTACATCGATAAACTAAGAAGACGGATGCAAAATTGCCACAAGTTGAGGATGTCCACCCTTGAATTTTTTTATTGTTGCTACGCCATGATGTGCACTCTCTATCTAAGAAAATGTGTTCCTTGACGAACGGCGGCATCCCATAACTGTCAAAAAATTCTCCTTTCCCATTTTTATCGACAAAGATGCCTACCCAGTGTGTCCCAGGTCTCCTCGCAGGATCTGTGTTAACAATTATAGCGGTAGGGTGGTAACAATTTTTTGGTAGTTTGTCCGCCGCAAAAATTCCCTTGAAGAAAGGGCGAGTGTCTTTATGACTCCTGAGCGCGCTCATTAGTTGAAAACTGACCATCTCTCACAACTTGGCTGCTGTCAAAATGCGAATTCCACCTTACATCGTGTCTTTTTATGTAAGGAAGCCCGAAGGTTACAGGTGCCCTACCTAGGGGACAATATGGATTCCAGCGGTAATGCTCCTTGTCTGGTCTATCCCATGGATCCCACGATCCAAGAGCCAGACCACATATGCAACAGACCGCCACATCACGATCGCCAGAATAAAAAAATACGGCTTCCGCTAGCAGTCTTGTACTAATGGAAAACTTTCGAGAGACTCCTGCGTAAGAGTTTAGATGGTAGTTGGGTGATGTTACCTTATCTTTCCCGTTGTTCACGAACCAATGAAATAAATTGAAACAATTTTTCGTTGTACATTCAAAACTACTATTCCTATGGTACTCAACACTGCATATATCACGGGAAGCTTTACTTTTTTAACTTCCTCAGTCGCGGGCACCCTAAGATTTCCAACTTCAGCACCAGTGTGTACTTCAAAATTTTCTGGATCAATGCGCACTTTTCTCGCCCTTTTGAAAACACAAACGTACATGTTGCTAAACGCTCGTGGAGGATATACTTGAGATCCTCGTAGTCCGTTTCTCCATCGCACCATCGGAGTCCGTGGAAGTAGTTGCGAAGCCATCGATCCTGCCGCGAATCTCCGCCACACCGCACAGTGGGACAGAATTTTTAAAAATCGGAAAAAATTCCAAATTGCTTATAATTAGTTTTAATAGCACCTCCAAGACGTATCATGACAGTGAGTGGCACTTTTGTCCATAAAAACATTCTTAAGTGATTTTTTTTTTCTCGCGGCTGAGCTTAAAGCCACCGAGTGCGTCCACCGGGTTGCGGATGGTGGGTCGACCTCTAGATATAGAGGTTAGCTGCGAGTTTACTCGTCGAATAAGCAGTCGTGGACAAAAAGCGACGGCATTCCGAGGGGGTATTGGTCTATCCCTGGGTAAGATAGGTCTCTAAGTAATACAGAACCTGTGAAGATGCCGTGACTTGGCGACGGGAGGCCGCCAAAAATTACGCTTCTCATCACCCGGAGGAGAGGGCAGCAGCTCTTCTTCACATGAGTGAAGGTGGAGACCACAGTGGTCGGTACAGCGACACTCATTTCACTACAGGCGTGGTAACATTTACTTTAACGGCTGTAGTACTGCGATGTGGAAGGCAAGGGGAAACCACCACATTAATATCCCGAGGAGTCGCAGCTACTCCACTCTTTCCTTTATTATCAAGACGTGATGGCACCCTCTCGAGTAAAATATTCCGGAGGTAAAATAGTCCCCCATTCGGATCTCCGGGCGGGGACTACCCGAGAGAGTACATCAGTCAAATGTGATACACTTTTTAGGGTAGGAACATGGAACGTGAGATCGCTTCGGACCTGTGGAAGACTGGAGAACCTGAAGGTAGAAATGCGAAGAATGGACCTCGACGTATTAGGAATCAGCGAAATGAAGTGGCCCGAAGAAGGAGACTTTTGGAGTGGAAGCTACAGGATTATACATACAGGATCATTAAATGGTAATGCTGGAGTAGGGATCATGCTCAGAAAGAGTGCCGGAATGCGTGTGAAGAGCTTCCTGCAGTACAATGAAAGGATAATAATGGTGAAGATCGAGACCAAACCTGTAGATACTGTGGTGGTGCAGGTTTACATGCCTACGACTGACTATGAAGATGAAGAAGTGGAAGACGTCTACGAAGATATCACGGAAGTTATAAAACAGGTAAGAGGAGAAGAAAACCTAATTATTTTAGGAGACTGGAACGCTATCGTCGGCGAAGGTCAAGATGGAAGAATAACTGGAAAATACGGATTGGGAAACCGAAACGAAAGAGGAGAAAAGCTGCTGGAGTTCTGCACTCAACATAAGTTAGTGGTTGCCAACACATTGTTTAAAAATCACAACCGCAGAAGATACACATGGAAAATGCCAGGAGACAGAAGAAGATGCCAAATAGACTACATTTTAGTGAAGCAGAGATTTAGAAACCAAGTGAAGGACTGCAAAAGCTACCCTGGGGCAGACATCGACAGTGACCATAATTTAGTGATGATGAAATGTCATCTAAAATTCAAGAAATTGAAGAAAACAAAGAAGAATATATGGCAAGTAGAAAAACTAAAGGAGGCTCAACATCAGCTGGCATTTCAAAAAGCAGTGGGAAACAACATAGGAGAGAACCTGAATGAGAAATCAGTGGAAGATCGTTGGGAAAACATTAAATGTGGACTACAGGAAGCCGCAAAAGAAGTTCTTGGAAGAAGAAAAGTTGCCAAGAAGAAGCCATGGATCACGGAGGAAGTCTTAGAATTGATTGAAGAAAGAAGAAAGTACAAGAATGCGAAAACTGAAGAAGGGCAGCTCTGCTATAAAAGAATAAGGAACGAAATAAGTCGCAAAGCAAGGAAAGCTAGAGAGCTGTGGTTGAAAAATCTTTGCGAAGATGTACAAAGCAACCTTGCACTTGGAAAGGTGGAAGCGGCCTACAGCATAGTGAGGAACCACTTCAAGGAACGGAGCGCAAGATGCAATGCCATAAGGGACAAGAATGGAGAAATTTTGATTGAAAACGAGGACAAAGTGAAGAGATGGAAAGAATATCTGGAAGAGCTATACAATGGAAAAAATCTCAGCACAAAAGCTATTGAAGAGGAAAGCGAAGTGGAAATAGATGATATGGGGGCATCAATATTAAGATCGGAATTCGACGCTGCAGTAAGGGATCTTCGGATGAATAAGGCCTCAGGTATTGATGATGTTCCTGCAGAACTAATAAAAAATGCAGGAGAGAAGACATTAATTCATCTCTACAAAACCATCTGCGACATGTATTCAACAGAGGAAATTCCAAGGGACTTCGAGAAAAACATCATCATTCCTATTCCCAAGAAGAAGAGAGCGGAGAAATGCGAAAATTTTAGGACTATAAGCCTGACGACACATGCATCGAAGATACTGACCAGGATCATCTACAGAAGAATAGAACGAAAAGCAGAGGAGTTCCTGGATGAAGATCAATTCGGATTCAGGAAAAGTAAGGGTACAAGGGAAGCAATATTGGCCCTTAGGCTACTTATAGAGAAGAGAATGGAGAAGAACAAACCGACGTTCATTGCATTTGTGGATTTAGAGAAGGCCTTTGACAACGTGGATTGGGATTCAATGCTTGGAATTCTGAAGGGAATTGGAGTATCCTACAATGACCAAAGAATTATACACAGTCTGTACAAAAACCAAGTTGCTGTGATTAAATCTGGACCCAGCTGTGAAGAGGCAAGAATAAGGAAAGGAGTGAGACAAGGCTGCGCACTGTCTCCCGTAATTTTTAATGTTTACATCGAGAGAGCCATAAATGAAGTCAAGGAGAAGTGTACTGGAGTGAAAATCCACGGAGAAACAATCAGTATGCTACGATTCGCTGATGACATAGCTCTCATAGCAGAGACAGAGAAGGAGCTGAATAAGATGCTAACAACCATGGAAAGGACTATGGCCAGATATCAGCTGAAGATCAATGAGAAGAAGACTAAGATATTGGTGTGCAGCAAAAGAGAAGAGGCGAAAACCAACGTTAAACTAGGAAAACAGAAACTGGAAGAGGTGAAAGAGTTCTGTTACCTGGGAAGCAGAGTAACCAACGATGGACGGAGCAAGAAAGAAATAGTGAGTAGAATATCCCAGGCAAAGAGGGCATTCTTTCAAAAGAAGAATCTACTTACAGCAGGAAATACAAGCATAGAAGTAAGGAAACAGTTCATCAGAACATACATCTGGAGCATTTTTCTTTACGGCAGTGAATCATGGACGATGACAGCAGCGGAGAAGAAAAGGGTAGAAGCATTTGAAATGTGGTGTTACAGAAGAATGCTGAAGATTAAATGGATCGACCGAGTAAGTAACGAGGAAGTGCTAAGAAGAGTAGGAGAAAAGAGAAGTCTGCTGACAACTCTAAAAAGAAGAAGGGAAAACTTAATCGGCCATATCTTGAGACACGACGGCCTGATGAAGACTATCGTCGAGGGAAAAGTGAACGGGAAGATTGGAAAAGGCAGGCCTCGTATGAGATATATGGAACAAGTTGTGAAGAGTGTAAAAGAGAAGAATTACGTCACAATGAAAAGGTTGGCCGATAGAAGAATCGAGTGGAAAGCTGCGTCAAACCAATCCTAGGATTGTTGACCAATGATGATGATGATGAAGTGATTTTTAAACAGAGTTTAAAAATGTAAGAGCAACATAGAAAAATTCTCCTTAAGCAAGCGGCCATTGTCCTTAAGGCCTTAATTGAGTATGAATACCGCCAAAAATTAGTGATCTCCAGTCAATCACCACTTTCTGACGAATCGCAATCAGATAATACATCTTGTGTTACCGCTAAAGGAACAGGAGCTAGAAGCAGGTCACCCCCTGCGGGTAGGGGGATTGAGAATACTCCCGCAGTATCTCTGCTTGTCGTAAGAGGCGACTAAAAGGGCGGGGAGATAACCCCGAAAACAAACCCCGTGCCAGCAAGGGTTGAGCCCGGACAGTCTTGTGGGTCAACTGTCTGTGTGCGGCCATACCACCTGGCCTGCGATCCACCCGCATGTTTGCCGTGTGCGGAGACCCGTAAGGAGGAGAAGGGGATCCTGGAGGGTGAGGTCCGTGGTTCCCAGCCGGGTGTCGGATGCCCGGTATGGACTACGGGCCAATACCCCTCTTTGGCCCCGGATTCTGCGTAAACGGGCGGCCGGGAGCTAGCCACTCCCGGTCAATCGGCTTCCGTGGCGTTCAGCTTAACGGTGGCGAGTGCCAGGGAGGTGGGGGTCTGCGTAGGGCGGTCGGAGATGCACGGGTTTGGTGGGTCCGTGCATCGAAGATCCTACCCGAAACAGACAACCACCTCTAGGGTGCTATATCCCCTCGGGTAGCCCTGGCGACCGCACCGGCTCGCGGTGCGGCGTCCCGAATGTGTGGCTCCGTGGTGGGTGGGGAGCCCGGGGGATGAAGCTATGGGAATGGAATGGATGATTTAACTCTTCCACCTAACCCTAAAAGATCCCGTCCGGATACGAACGGGAGAGATACGACTTTCAGAGAATGTAAAAAGTACCTCGTAATGAGATGTACTAAGGAAGGGGAAACTCTTACCAGGGTATCTCCTTTTCTCATTCATAAAGTGCTTTCTGCAGCCGTTCCTGGCGAACTCATATCTGTTAAAAAGCTAAGAGAAGGGTCACTTTTAATAGAAACGGCTAATGAAAAACAGAGTTCGAAATTACTGGGAATGACAATGCTTCACACTATACCTGTGAAAGTTGACGTACACAGAACGCTTAACACCTGCCGAGGAGTAGTCAGCTGTTATGACCTTCTTTACGTTGAGGTGGAGGAAATAAAGAGAGAGATGGGCCCTCAAGGCGTGATTGATTGCCGCCGCCTCACAACAAAGAAAAACGGTGAAGTGATCAACACTACATCAGTTGTCCTCACGTTTGCCTGCGACAGACTCCCAGACAAAGTGTTTGTGGGCTACGAATCATTCTCGGTTCGACCCTATGTTCCAAACCCAATGCGATGCTACCAATGCCAGAAATTTGGTCATATCTCCAGCAGATGCCAGGGAACTGCCACCTGCGCACGCTGTGGTGAGGACAAACATGAAAATGAGAACTGCTCCTCTAAAGCGCGCTGTGTCAATTGTGAGGGTGAACATCCAGTTTATTCTCGCGATTGCCCAAGGCTCAAAGATGAGAAAAAGATAATGGAAATAAAAACTCTGGAAAAGCTGTCATATTTTGAAGCCAGGAAGAAGTACCGTGCCCAACAAGCTCCAAGTTTTTCTCGCTCCTTTGCAGCGGTATCATCTGTTTCTGTCCGTACCACATCTACGCAAACGGAAAAGCAACAGAATGCTCCTGCCGTGAACCCCAACATACAAACAGAAAATAAGAAAACTCCCAGTGAAAAGAAACAACCGGTAAAGGAAAATAAACAGCCAAACAGTGAGCGTAAAGATAATCCCACCATTAAAAAGGCAACAAAGACCCCATCAAGTCCCCCCAAGAAAGAAAATACAAAACCAAAAAGTCCCTCACCTAACAGACGTGAGAAGACTCCCTCACCTGGGCCATCCGAAACAAACGTCGCATGCCAGCCTGAGGCGATGGAAGACGAAGAATGTCCTAGTGAGTTGGAAGTCTTATTGGCCCGAAAGAAAGGGAAGAATAATCGCCTACGGCGATAGGGTCTATTAATTTATTTGTAAATTTATATATTTATATTTATTTTTAAATATATATATATATATTTTTATATTTTTATTTATTTATTTATTGCTTTTAATGGACATTTTACAGTGGAACTGTAATGGATTTTATCGACATAAGGAGGAGCTGACAGTTTTAATTAGAGATTTTAACCCTACTTGCATATGCTTGCAGGAAACACATTTTAAACCTACAGACACGGGGATATTAAAAGGTTTTAACATGTTTAGGTACGACGACACGACCGGCCAACGAGCTCAGGGTGGTGTGTTGGTTGCTGTTCGGGAGGCCCTTTACACCTCCCGAGTGCAGCTGAGAACGCCTTTCCAGGCGGTCGCAGTGACGGTGCATGCCCCGGAGGCTGTGACGTTATGTAACGTCTACTTGCCGGAGGGGGCCCCGGTCACTCGATCCAACCTGGAAGCCCTTGTTCGTCAGTTGCCCAGACCTTTTATTTTATCTGGCGATTTTAACGCTCATGATACCCTATGGGGTAGTTTGCGCTCACAGTGTGACCGCAGGGGGCGTATTTTATCTAATTTTATTACTGATTTTAACTTGTTTTTATTGAATAAAGGGGAACACACTCGTTTTAACTCTTTTAACGGTCAATATTCCAGTATTGATCTTTGTATTGCATCGAGCACGTTAATGAGCAAGATTTATCTGTCTGTTCACGATGATCTCTGTGGCAGTGATCATTTCCCCCTCTTTCTGCACAGAGAAAATAATTTTAACCCTGACCTAATACGGCCGGGCAACTGGGTTGTCCGGAATGCCGATTGGACCGCTTTTAGGGAAAAAATAAATTTTAAACATGACGGGAACCGTGATGGGACTTTAAACATTGAAATACTGACCCGCAATATCATCGATTCCGCCAATTGCAGTGTGCCCAAATCATTGCATTGCATTACTAGGCCTGCAGTTCCCTGGTGGAACGATGATTGTGCTGAAGCGATTCGTAAACGCAAGAAGGCGTTACGAATTTTTAACAAGTACCCCACAGAGACAAATTTGTCCTCCTTCAGGCACCTCAGAGCAAAAGCTCGAAAGGTGGTGAAGGAGGCGAAAAAGGCCTCCTGGATGAAATATGTATCTGATGTGAATTGTAGAACACCCCTTGCACAGGTATGGAACAAGGTTAGACGAATTTCGGGAAACCACAATCAGCTCAGCGTCTCATTCCTCAATATCGGTGGTAAGGTACTGACATCTCCGTCCGCTATTAGCGAGGTTTTTGGGCAGTCACTCGCCAATACATACAGCGACGACACCTATGAGGAAGAATTCCTACACATGAAGAGGCGCATTGAATCTCAGAAACTTATCTTTACTGAGAAGCGGTGGACGGCAGACTATAATATCCCCTTCTGCCTTTGGGAACTGCGTTCTGCCATTGCAGACTCACGCGACTCGGCCACAGGATTGGACGACATCCATAATGCGTTCCTCCGGAATATTCCGGAGGGGGCATTGGTGGAAGTCCTTCGCTCCCTCAACCAAATTTGGGCTGAGGGTAGTTTTCCACCCTCCTGGCGGCAGTCCACAGTAATCCCTATTCTCAAACAGGGTAAAGATAGAGCTGACCCGAATAATTATAGACCCATCTCCCTTACTAGTTGCCTGTGCAAGGTAATGGAAAGAATGGTAAATCGGCGTCTCGTTTGGTGGTTAGAGCGCCGAAATCTTCTTTCGAATATTCAATGCGGCTTTAGACGCGGCCGATCGACCGTTGACCACCTGGTCAGAGCCGACAATTTCATCCAGGAGGCCTTTCTTCTCCGTCAACATGTCGTAGGTGTCTTCTTCGACATGGAGAAGGCATACGACCGAGTGTGGCGGCATAAGATATTAATGACTCTGCATGAGTGGGGATTGAGGGGCAATTTACCGATTTTTATCAAGAATTTTTTAACTGATCGTGTTTTTAAAGTTAAAATAGGTAGACACTTATCCAAATTTTATCGGCAGGACATTGGAGTTCCACAGGGTTCAGTTTTAAGTGTGACACTCTTCGCAATTGCGATCAACGACATAGCTAAATGCATTAAACCTCCACTCATGGGATCTTTGTTCGTTGACGACCTAGCAATATTTTGCAGGTCGTCCAAAATAGCCACTGCAACCAGAGTGACTCAGTTGGCTCTAAACAAACTGGAGGTTTGGACGCGGAGGAATGGCTTTAAGTTTTCCTCGGAAAAGTGCAAATGCGTCCATTTTTACCGGGTGAGGGGACATTACATTCCGCCAGCTTTGTCACTTAATGGCAAAACTCTCCCGTATGTGGAGTCTGTCCGATTCCTCGGTATGACTTTTGACTACCGACTGAACTGGCGTGAACACATACAGATTCTGAGAGATAAATGTCTACGGACTATAAATATTTTAAAATTTTTAAGTAACACAACTTGGGGTGCCGATCGAATGTCCCTGCTCTTATTGTATCGCGCACTCGTACGTTCCAAACTGGACTACGGGTCAGTTGTTTACGCATCAAGCCGCGACTCCTACTTAAGGCCTTTAACAACAGTACACAACGCAGGGCTTCGTATTTCCACTGGTGCTTTCCGGACCAGTCCGGTCCTCAGCATTTATGCTGATTCCGGGGAGCCTCCGTTACCGTACCGTAGGGACATACAGATGTGCTCTTACGTGGCGAAAATTTTAGCTACCAAGAATCACCCGTGTTTTAATTTGATTTTTAACCCTAGATTTATGGAACTTTTTAATCGACGGACAAGAGCTACCAAGCCGCTCAGTATTCGTTTTAATTTATTTATTCAGGGTGTCGGGTTAAGACTCCCAGAGGTTTATCCTGTTGGGTACTCGAGTTACCCAACGTGGATTATTCCGCCGCCGAACATCCATATGGCACTCGGTAGGCGCGATAACTCCCACACCACTGCTCTAGAATACCAGCGCCTCTTCAATGAATTTCTCTGTCGCCACTCCGATTTCATCCCAGTATACACGGATGGATCGAAGTCGGATGCAGCCTGTTCGTGCGCGATTACCTCGTCCCATCACGGTGTCGTCCAGTCCAGGCTCAATACGCATTGTAGCGTGTACACAGCGGAACTTCTGGCTATTAAGATGGCCCTTGAAGGAATTGGGGGCTCCTCGGGGTCTTTTGCCATCTGCACGGACTCAATGAGCGCGCTGCAATCCATTTCCGTCTTTTCTTCACCACACCCTATTGTCCAGCGAATACATACTACCCTTTTATCCCTTAATAGAAAGGGAATCAAAGTTATTTTTCTCTGGGTCCCAGGACATATGGGTATTGCTGGAAATGAGAAGGCGGATGCAGCTGCAAAAGAAGCGCTAAATATCCCTGAGCCGACGACGACGCTAGTACCCTATCAGGATCTGCAAGCCTCTCTCCGTAAAATAGTCCTAGAGCAGTGGAGTGCACTTTGGAGGGATGTCCCAAACAATAAGTTACGGACAATTAAACCGGTAACGTCAGGGTGGCCCACTTCCGTCAGGGGTAGTCGCAGAGAGGAAGTGGTCATCACACGATTAAGAATCGGGCATTGCGCCCTGACCCACTCGTACCTCTTTACAGAAGAGAAAATTCCTCCGCGATGTGATGACTGTGACTGTCCTCTCAGTGTGCGACATATCCTGACGGAGTGTGACAAATACCGGGACACACGTAACAGGCTAGGCATCAGCGGCGACCTAGAACACGTTCTAGGCAACGATGCTGATCGCCTACGCCATGTTATTAATTTTTTAAAAGAAACGAACCTCATTAATAAAATATAATATAGTGTCATAAATCTCGACCTTTTATACTGCTTTTTGATTTTTACTTTATATTTAAATTTAAACATATTTATTGTTATAAATTGGACTGTGCGTGGTGCAAAATGACCATAGCTGTCGACGCACCCTATAAATCCAAATCTACTACTACTACTACTAGAAGCAGGTCCATGATGGCAGGAGCCAATAATTTTCCTTTTCTGGGGGATATGCTTCTTAATCCAAAAATTACAGGGTCAGAAGCAACCAGAAGTCGACGGAAAACGTCTTCCATGTTCGCAGACCACTTAAAATGTAATAATTAATAATTGAAAGCTATTTACACGTGATAAAGTAAATCTAATGTTTAAAAGACATGTAAAACCCTTATTTAAGAAATATTTCCTGGAACACTTCCGCGCATGGTGTTCTCTGTATTTCTTGAAACATTTATTTATTGCCTCTTGCGCATCTTCTGAAAGCTGTCCTATTGGCAGTAACACTGCAGACACTACCTCTGATGAATGTATCTTGTGCAACGATGATGGCATGTAATACCATTCATAAAGAGGCACGTACAAATGAGCAGTTTCCGGACAATATTGCTTAAATTTGATGACGTTTAACTCACGCCCACTGGACAATGCACCGAGGATCACAGAAAGGCGAGTGGTGAAACTTTCATTAACCCCTGTAATTTGACCATCAAAGTTGGGTTTGCAAAAAATCGTCTAGCCATATTGCCATCATTTGACGAGCCGCTTCCTCCAGCCCTAGGTACATCAGGTATGAATCCAGCTTCCTTCTTGAACTGAGCCTGTACAGCGGCTTTCCTAGAGTCAAATTTGCATTCGCAGCATCACCACTAACCTTCCATTTTTTTAAGTCGATCTGATACGAAATGTGAAGAAAGATCTCCATACTTCTTATCCATGCATGCAGCGTAGATAGCCCAAACTCAAATGTGGAATAATCGACTTTTCTTTCAACTATGGTGTAAAGTTAATTCATCTCCTTAGGTTTCGCTTACAGATGTAGCATGATTGGGAGGATCTTCCTGTAATGGAGACACATATCTTCTGATCAACCATAGTAAACATGAGTTTATGCTGCACAGAAATGGGCCTATCTTGAATAGTTAATTGTGTTGGTGCCAGTGAATCAATTTCTTTATCAATGTACTTCTTTTCTGCCTTTGTACTTTCGGTTGTTTCTTTCATAAATTGAAGGCGGATTAGCCTACAGTACCGAGTGGACGAAGGTCGAGGATTGCTCCAAATAATAAGCTTATTTCCATTACGTTGATCAGTGCCGGTGAGTAGAAGTGGAACAAAGCTAGTTACAAACAGGGAGTCGTCTCTAGCATTGCAATCAGCAAAGTTCTGTTTATAGACGCTCTGACCAGAGCTGCCATCGCAATCCCATTTACTAAAAAGTTTGAGACTCAGGTGTCACTGAGAACCCACAGAAATGACGACAGCATCTTGAAACTGGACTAACCGACGAGCAGTGTGGTCCAGAAGACTTTGATGTGGGGTTCCGCTCGAGTTTCTTCAAATTTCAAGTGCTCCGGATAGCAGCCCTGCTTTACCTCCCTTACGATCGCATATGCAGGGTATAAGTTAGCGTGCCTCTGTTTTGCCCCGTTCCTCAAAATTATGTAATTTTGTCTTGACATATCACGGTCCACGAGAAGAGCGAGTGCTTTATCAGGCGTATAGGGAGAGATGGGCTTTGCCGTGTTTGCCGCTTTGAATGCCATGGGAATCTTTTTTGCGCGCGTTGGGGTCGTGTCAATCATCTCCTTCAGTAGTTTTGCTGCGTCTTCTTTTTTCTCAGTTCGAAGATTCATATGTGAAGCATACCCCAACTCTTCAGCAGTTCCTGACCTATGCAGTTTTGCAAACTTAAAACGCTTTCCCCTGTCAGAGCACTCTGTAAATAGCTTCCTGGGTCTGCCTACTGCGCCGTCAACTGAAATAAGACTTGTGGCTAAAGGTAGAGGAAGCTCTTCATTCAACCACTGTTTGTGCCTATTTCTACGGCAGGATTTCCATTTTGAATTTGCTTTGTAGCAAAATGTGCGAACGACCATGGCCTCCTTTAATACAGGCCGGAACATGCAATTTGGCAACATCGCTTTACGTCACGTCAGGAGTCCTACTCTCATCGCCTGGAGTCCGGTGGATTCGTCCCCCAGCTGTCATCGTTGCGAGAGAATGTGACGGATGGACATCAGTTCACCTTACGTACGCTTACATAGGGTTGCGTTATTCGAGTATTTTATTACATATCTCGTATTATAATACCATTTCGTTAAAGGTTTTATTACATATCTCGTATTATAATACCATTTCGTTAAAGGTAAATGTGAGAATTGATACTGGCAAGGGATACGAGAGATTACGCACGGCGATTTAATTTCTCATTACTTTCGATTACGACCCAATGTGCAGACGAAGAAGGAAATTTAGTCAAGTTAATTAATTACTTATGCCAGTGATTGTTTAATCTAGTAGTTCACTCTATAAACTTTATCGACGGATATGAAATAAACAACACCGTTTAACCTCTCTGGATTCACTCGTCCCATATTGTGAAAAATCTAACAAAATAACCTTATTCCTTGGTTATCTTGTTGTAACTGTAGCTAGGGTTATTTCAGGAAAAAAACATTAAAATCTTACGAAGCTGAACAACATTTATTTCACAGAAAAATGGGATATAACATTGTCAGGTAAAATTTCCATCTTGAGGAATTAAAGATCCAAAACAATTTATCAAACAAAGTCACTATACAATGTCACAAGACAAATAGCTATCAAAGGCGTATGTTATGCTCCTGATAATGGAATAAATAAAAGCTGCTGCAAGTTCTTCATTTGAATTCCAGCCGGAAACAGCCACCATAGGTCTTGAAAATTGAAGTTCTCTAATGAAACATTTCTAGCAACAGCTGCCAAAGAGTTTCAAATACATATTACCTGTAGGAAAAAGAAATTTAATTCATAAAAGAAGGAAATAGTACTGTCTAAGAGCTACTAACAAAACCTCATAAGAAATTAAAATAAAAAAATGTCTGAAATTTAATAAATAAGGCCAAGACATTTAAAATTATAATGCCATAAGAAACAATTATTATCATGCTCACATTTTCCATCAATGCCGAAATAAATAACATGAAAAACAATTATCGACTTCCAATCAATTCACAAAATTCAAATATCTATTGACTAATTGAAAATTTGAAAATCAGAACTTTAACGGGAAAAAATTCTGGTTGGACTATTTCAATATTAAACATCAATATCCAATAATTCAAATTCTTTATGAGAAAAATCAAATGTTGTAAAAAACGAGAAAAATGTATTGAATTCATTTCAAAAAAGGTAGCCACACAGGTATCTAAACAGCATGAAAAACCTGTAAAATAATAAAAGGAGAATTAAAAGAGGAAGGACAATGAATAGGCAGAAATAAAGATAGGTCAATAAACTAAAGTATTTCACAAGTTTTTCAATAAACAGTATGAATTTGTTGAAATAATTAATATATAAAATATCTATGCAAATATGTTAAAACATGTGAAGTCCTAAAATTAAAATAATTTAAACATTATTGCAGAACCCAAAATATTCATTATTCAGCAGTAATCTATTACACTGATTTAGTTAGTTTTTGTAGGTCACATCTCCAAACATTATTATTCAAATGTAGAATAATCAAGTTTTACCTGAAATAGAAAGAAAAGTTAGCACGTAGGACACTCACAGATAAAATATCATAATTCATTCCTATAATCACAGACAACTTACATTACTGGAAGGTGGCTAGTTGCCTCTTGTGGAAGTCTTTTGGATCTGAGGACCTACATCGTTCTTTCTTCTGCATTAAATACATATTCCTCTCCATCAAACAGCGTTGATAGGTCTCATCTCCAAAATTGCTTCATAACAATTTATATTCACAGATTTTCATGGTTCACAGGTTTCTTATCTCAGTTTATCCTGTAGAAATAGAAATAGAAGTTATCTCGTAGGACACTCACAGGTAAGATATGGCTATTCATTCCTGTAATCACAGACAACTTACATTATTGGAAGAAGGCTAGTTGTCTCTTGTAGAAGTCTTTTGGATCTGAGGACCTACATCGTTCTTTCTTCTGCATTAAATACATATTCCTCTCCATCAAACAGCGTTGGTAGGTCTCATCTCCAAAATTGCTTCATAACAATTTATATTCACAGATTTTCATGGTTCACAGGTTTCTTATCTCAGTTTATCCTGTAGAAAAAGAAAGAGAAGTTAGCTCGTAGGACACTCACAGGTAAGATATGGCTATTCATTCCTGTAATCACAGACAACTTACATTATTGGAAGAAGGCTAGTTGTCTCTTGTAGAAGTCTTTTGGATCTGAGGACCTACATCGTTCTTTCTTCAGCATTAAATACATATTCCTCTCCATCAAACAGTGTTGATAGGTCTCATCTCCAAAATTGCTTCATAACAATTTATGTTCACAGATTTTCATGGTTCACAGGTTTCTTATCTCAGTTTATCCTGTAGAAAAAGAAAGAGAAGTTAGCTCGTAGGACACTCACAGGTAAGATATGGCTATTCATTCCTGTAATCACAGACAACTTACATTATTGGAAGAAGGCTAGTTGTCTCTTGTAGAAGTCTTTTGGATCTGAGGACCTACATCGTTCTTTCTTCTGCATTAAATACATATTCCTCTCCATCAAACAGCGTTGGTAGGTCTCATCTCCAAAATTGCTTCATAACAATTTATATTCACAGATTTTCATGGTTCACAGGTTTCTTATCTCAGTTTATCCTGTAGAAAAAGAAAGAGAAGTTAGCTCGTAGGACACTCACAGGTAAGATATGGCTATTCATTCCTGTAATCACAGACAACTTACATTATTGGAAGGCGGCTACTTGTCTCTTCTGGTTGTATTACATAACTCTTTGGACACTCTTAGTTGTATCTCCATTTTCTCTACATTTTAAGGAAACAGCATCGTGCATGTTTTTCCTTCTAGTATAGTAATCATTTTAACTGGAGTACTCAATCCCCCTCACCTCGCAAAGGTGGTGTCCTTCGAGGGGGTCACCCTCCAACACATTATATTTACTACTATTGACAACAGAACAGTTGCAGGAAAGAAATAATTACAAAAAATTATGATACCCCTTACGGTGCCTTGGTAATCAGTTAACTCAAAGTAATGAGTTTTCGTTTTGCACCATGTGACCCCTTCTTGCTATGCAAGTCATCATTCACCGACTTCGCATAATTGTTCAGTAAAATGTTTGCAATGCATTTCACTAATGTTTTAAAAATTTTTTGGGCTGACGCCCCACAAGGGCAATGTTCAATCAGTAAAGTCCTCAAAACTTTCCTGAACAAGGCCCTTTCAGCCAAATCGATCAGCAAGTCCCTCTGTGCTGCACAGGACAGGAACAATGCCTCATATTTGTCAGAAATGAGGCATTGCATTATGGCATGAATGTGTCTCACTAAGTCAACCACAATTGTTGTTGGCATTGTCAATCCACCACGGTTGAGCTCATCAAAGTAGGCACATGTTAAGCTCTCACTGTCACTTAAGGCACTTGAACACAATTGACAACCAAGTTTTTGTACTGCTTTAAATGCACAGTATCCTGCAATGTACACCACCACATTTAGGTCCACATCCGTGTGACTGTCATATTCACTCACAATTGGGTGAAATGGAGTGAAATCACTTCTCTCACCACCATCATGGTATACATCCTCTCCTAGCACATTGCTATGTAAATTAATTTGTCCATACCTAGCAGACCGAAGGCCTAGGAGACCTTTCACCCTAATTTTCTTCTCAGCCTCCAGGACTTGAACAACAGAAACATTATAATTTCCCCCAGAAAGTTGTCGGTAAGTCCCAAAGCGCCTTTCTAAATTGTCTGTTTGGAACTTACCTGTCAAGACATAATCTACTTTCAGGTCAGTCAGTGAAAATTTGATGACCTCTAATATTGCCTTAGTGGAATGACAAAGGGATGCCATTGTGTCTTTAGTCAACCCAAATTTGGCAAAGCTGGAAATTCTCCATACCTCTAGCCACTGTAAAAATCCTTCCAAAAAACTTAGCCGACTGTCATGCACATCTTTAAAAGGATACTTATCTTCACACCTCTGACGTATCCCTTGCATTGGGGTTTTGATGTTGACTACATTCCACCATTTGGCAATCACTTCCAAAAATTTCACTGTTCCCTGGCTACCTTGTGATAACTTTAAAGCAGCCAAAGTGGTATCATCAAAAATATTGCACACTAAATGAACCTTCTGTCTCTCAAATCTGGAAGGGTACACAGATTTGTAATTCAATTTATGTGCACTTTTCACTAATTGACCTTGTTCCCTTCTGTAAAGGGATCGCAATTCACTGAACTGAGCTTTTAATGGAGCACCAGTCTCAAAATCAGGGAATACCAGAGTCTCTTCAAACTGGTTTAGCCAATTATTCCTAATGTTTTTGAAAATATGCACCGTGTCATAGAAAAAAAATAATGGCAGCCTTTCAACATAAGGGTTTTCGATGGAAACAGAAGTGGTATCCCTTAACATTGAGCCGAACATACTTCTGTTTACTCTATTGCTATCAGAGATGACTGCCATGACTTTCAACCCACAGCCATGAATCAGCTGTAGTGCATTTTTGGTCAATTCAAGCAGAGATTCGCCAGTTTGGTTCAAAACAGGGATAAGAGCTACAACTTCTTTGAACCTTCCAAAAGCTGAACTCACCATGAAAGCCTGAATTGTCTTTGCAGCCTTCCCATGCACGTTGTTTGCATGCCCAAACAGAGTCCCTTCTTTGAAATGAACGCCAGGATTGACATATATTTCATCAATTTGCAAAATGACAAATCTCTCCATCTCATTTAACTGCCGGGAGGCAAGAGTCAAAAAATGCTTATTGAGAGACTGTTTCTGAGGAGATACCATGAATGCTGATTGTATGCGCTGCAAGTGCTTAGGATGGGGCAACATAAGCAAATGGCTTTCTCTAAGAGCAGAATAACAAGCAGGGGACATAGAGTACGCCATAAACGAAAATATTATGGTGCTTGTGGAGTACTGCCTTTCTTTACCCAATGCAAAATGGAATTGTTCCATTAAAAACAGCAAGGTATCTACCTTAGGACAGCTGCCACCATTTTCTATCATGGACTTCAGATGTCCAAACTGCCTGCAGATATTCGCCAATATGTCTTTACAAGTTACATCACTAGATTCAGAAATATATCTAGCCAATATATTTTCTATCTGGGACCACCTCTGCAGCCTACCACTTATGGGTAAAATCCAGGACAAGGCTGAATTTCCTAACTCCACTTGCTCTCTAAACACTTTGACGTTCAAGCCAGGATCAATGGTAATACTAGCTTTTACACAAGGCGCAGATGTAATATCAAGAAGGTAAAAAACAATCAAGTCTTTACTTTCCTGGACGCTCCAGTTGTTTAAAGAACCAATCAGTCGTTTTTTGTACAACAACAAAAACTCCGCGTAGTCCTTAACCCTCTGGTTACCGACCCTCATTTTATTACGTTGGTTACCGTTGGGGTCCTTTAGGGACCCCATCGTATTTTTTTATTTACCGTTGAAATGAAAACAATTTTTAACCTCAGTACAATGATTTTGTTGAAATAGCGTCATAAATGGCCATAATAATACCTAAATTTAAACAATTTTTGCATGAAAATATTTATAAATAAAAAAAAATTGTTTACAAAAAAATGAAAATTTCAGTCAGAAACTTCAATTATTGATTTTTTTAATAAAAGATGTTAACATACCATAATAATACAGGATATAAAACAATGTTTTCATAAAAATATTTATAAATAAACAATATTTTTTGCAAAAAAGAGGAAATTTCAATTACACCCTTCATTTTTACATGTAGGTAATTGTGACAGTCTTCTTGCGATGTTCTGGACAAACAAATGCTTTACACTTGGAACATCTTGCAATTATCTAAAAGTCAATATTTCGTGGGCAAATATGGCATTTGCCCCTTTTGGATTTGCCGTAACTTGGTTCTGATTAGGCCATTTCTGAATTTGCTTTTTTTACTCCACATGCCAGAAGAGCAGAAGTAACAAGTACACTATTCGTTTTTCTGCGCGTTTTGTCGTGATTGGTAGGGCAAGTTCATGCCCTAAGGACTTGAGAAGGATTCTCCTTCTAATCCAAGTCTTGCCATTCCATTCTGGATTTTTGCACATAAATACGGCAAATGCATTACTAGCTGCCATATCTATTATATTCATGAACAGCCTGAATGGCCATCTATAAGTTTTTCTGGTGCATATATACTCTATCATAAGTTTGTCTTCATTGCCTACAGCTCTTTTGTTCTGTTATATTATAATACCATTATTGGTTTCTTACATGCACTCTCAGATATTTTTATCTAAGTATTGCGAAGTTAGTAAGTGCACCATTTTATTTTTCTTTGGCACATTCGAGACCATAGCCAATCCTTCTTTACGTAAGAAAACAAACTTAGAAGAAAAAGTTTCACGATCTTTAGTGTTATTCAAGTCATTATGAGTGTCCGGCTTGTTCATTCTCACTGTTCCTTGAAGAGTTACGTTTTTCGATGCTAAAAAGAGTGCCAACTCCACGGAAGTGAAACAACTGTCCGTTGTGAGACTGCAGCCAGTGTTATATAGAGGTTCAATGAGATCTTTGACCACTCTAGTCCCTTGGTTCTTTTCAGCTCGCTGCCCAGGTAATTTCCTTGTAATAACTTGCAAATTGAAGAGATACGAAGTTTTGACATCAGCTGTAGCCCACATTTTTATCCCATATCTCCCGGCTTTGGAATGAATATATTGCCTAAATGTGCACTTTCCTCTGATCGACAGCAGTTGTTCATCAACAGTAACATATTCAAACGGTTCAAACATTTTTTTTTGCTATTTCCAACGAAAATATCCCATACATTACGGATAGCAGCTAATTTGTATTTTATTTTCTTTGGGCCCTATCTTTGTCATCAAAACGTATGGATCTACTGATTTGATGAAATCTTGTGCGGGACATAGACGTGCTGTGAAAAAATCTGCGAATGCTAGTATCAGTTGACCACAATTCTTTGACATTTTCTCTTCCGCAACGGAGAGCACCTGCTGTCAAAAATATTCCAATAAATGCATCCAGTTCATCAATGTTCAAGTTTGTCCAATTATTTGTAAATATAGGGTGCTTCACTAACAACTCATTGTAGAATTTTTGGGCGTAAAAATTAGTGCTTTCAAAAATAAAAACTTTGACATCGTCGTTTATAAACAAATTAAAAGTTTCTCGAATGGAACTTGCACAATATGAATGTTTTGAAGGACCTAGTTTACAATTAATGTTTTGTAAAGTTTTTGTAACTTTTGGAGGATGTTTTCCCATGTACGTCCTGATTTTGACTTCAAAACGTCAAAGTTAGCTGTACTTTTAATTACCTCCACATCAATGTCAATATCGTCTTCTGTAGGCAGTTGGTCAAATAGCTCCTCCTCTACTTCTTCCAAATCATCTTCAGATTCAGATGTGCACTCTGCTGGGAGGGATTATCTATCACTATCACTGTTACAAAAATCATCGTAGTCACTGTCATCTTGTGATTCTCTCAATTTCTTCCTCCGTTAGGAATATTTTCGAAGTAATTTCTAAATAAAAAATAATTTTATCACAGTATGAATATAATTGTAAGTCCCATTATAGTAGCCAATAGGTGTTAACGTAAATAAGTCAAACTTCAGCACACGCAACATAGTTGTGAGTGACACCGGTACATATTTGATCTATAAATTTATGAACTTACCTCTATAGGTGTTGCAAACAAAGAATTATCTTCCTTCCGTTGACTGTACTGGTTAGTTGAAGCAGCTGTAGCGCAAGTATATCTGTAGCAATGGCTGTTACTGGAACGGGCACTAAGCTTTGCATGTGAAGTACACACCACCTCAGATAATTGGACTGTTGAATATGCTCATTTCACGTTGGCATACATACAAATTCATGGTGCATTTCGGTTGGAGAGGGAGTGGACTCCGGGCGTTGAAGGATGTCCGGTGCCCAATTCCTCTCTTACCGGTACGCAACTCAATTTGTATTTATACTGACGTGAAATGACGCGAAATCTGGGTCGTGAATAAATAACTCCAGTTAGTGGTTAGTGGTCCATCACAAAGTATGATCTCTATTTTCACTACGGTAAGCAATGTCAAACCTGAAGTTTCGATGCGTAAATGGTATTACAAAACAAAGTTGGATTGAAGAACCGCAGATTTTACCAGCAAGCAAATTAGCTGAAACGTAAAATGAAGACGAAAATTTTTGAATGCGAATTCCCTCTGTAATGGTGGATGTAACTGAAACGAGTAGAGAACTGCCAATGTGAAGAACACGCACTCTCAATCACAGATATATTTTAGATCATTCACCAATATTGTATAGTCAGATACGACGAAACAATATTTCACGGGGAAAATGTATGGATTATACGCACGCACGACATGTTCTAAAGATGCCAAGTGAAGGAACGTAAAGCAGGACAGGACCACAATAAATATAGAAAAGTGGAGATAAGCTATGAAGAGGCTATTTCGATGCGTTAATTGTAATATTACACTAAGAGTATTCGTACAGTTGGACACGCCTAACAGAAGGCTAAGTAAACATTATCCCACGATAAAAATTTTCATGATCAGATACTACTCATAAAAATCGCCAAAATCCAAAGCTCAGTAACAGTGCATAAATAATAATAAAAAAAATTGTTTATAATATATTAGTTAATAATGCAATAGAAATATATCTGTACCATTATTAATAACAGAATCAGTTATACACACACATTTTGGCAAAAGAGTCAAACATTCAGTCTGGGACGTGGGTTACCAAGTGGGGTCCTTCTGGGACCCCATCCATATTTTCATTGATACAGAATCCAAATAAACGTAATTTTGATCCTACTTTGGCGACTAAAAAGGAATAAAAAAGTTGCTCACATACCAGGAGACCCATGAACGTGAAAAAAAAATTATGAAATTTATTCAATATTTTTCGAGTGTGGGGTCCCTGAAGGACCCCGCCCGGTAACCAGAGGGTAGGTCTGAATCGAGCCATTCCTGTACAACATTTTCATGCCGGTCAAGGAATTCAGCTCGTCTCTCTTCGGGGTCTCTCCTTTCTGGGGGTTGAACAATGTTCAGGTACACAGGGAGTGACTGAAACACTGTGGGAGCAGCACCAGGGGACAACTTTGGGCGATCTAACTGGTAACTGTGCACTTCACCGCTCTTATCCGTGAAAGTTGAACAGTGGAGGATATCCCGCTCAGCAAAATGCTTGATGCAAACTACTGCGCTTGAAGAAGGATTCCAGTCCTTCCTAGGAATGTTCTTCAGCCACTGATTTCTACTGCGTTCGTCTTTGGGGAAGCGGAACGTAGTCACATACCCCTCATTCTTGGTGGAGAGGTAGTTGCTTTTGCAACCTGGCACACAACAACGCCGGGGCATCTTTAATTTAAAAAAAGAGAAGTTGTAGGAATAAACATAGTTTTTCTAATCACAGCGAAGTGTAGTACATTTATGATTGTTTTTAGAAAACCTGACTAACATCAATCCTTCGACACCAATAGACTCATGGAGTAGCCGTTGTTTATTCAATAATAAACGACATTCATGTAGACACAACTACACCATGGTAATTCATAAGACCCACCAAAAATAACAATCAATGTTAACCCAATAATAGTAATATTACCATAAAAACAGAATAGCTGCTAAATTCCCTACATATAATCTACGTTGCATTTATGTACTCTCAAATTCCCTCCGTTATGGCCGGCCGGCAAGTAGAAGAAATAATCGTAATTTTCCACCCTCAACTCTCAGAGAATATCTTAAAACAATTTTACTTACCTTTAGCCAAAACAATATACAAGAAAAATAAGCCCTGCTCTGCCTTTCAATCCAGCATTTTTGTACTCTCAATATCATTCCATTAATGGCCGGCCGGCAAGTGATCGCAATGCTTTTGAAGAAATAATCGTGATTTTCCACCTTAAACTCACAGAAAATATCTTAAAACGAATTTACGTACCTTTAGCCAACACAATGTACAAAAAAATAGTCCAGTTCTGCCTTTTTAACTAGTGAATTTCACCGTTTTTAATCACACGGATGCACTTCTCCCGTAAGACTCCATGCTTCCAAACGGAAACGATAGGACTCCGACTCAGCGTTGCCAAATTTCCATGTTCCGGCCTGTATTAAAGGAGGCCATGGAACGACACTTAGGATCTCCCGCCTTTGGTTTGAATCCTCGGGAATCGACAGCTTTACAAATAATTATTTTGACACATGTTGTACCTGCTCAGCAATCGAACTCTTTTGCCAAAGAATGTCAATAAATTCTCGGCGCTTTGGGGTGGACATGCTGTAACCCTGACTAGCTGTAAAACATAGTTATACTTGACTTGTTATATGTTTTTTGGGTTGTCCGCGTCTTGTTAACTGGTTTGAGGGTGGCCGACGTTTCCTCTCCTTTGCCGGAGACTTCCTCAGGGCTCAGAGGTAGCCCTGAGGAAGTCTCCGGCAAAGGAGAGGAAACGTCGGCCACCCTCAAACCAGTTAACAAGACGCGGACAACCCAAAAAACATATAACAAGTCATAATATGGACCGCGAAAGTTTTAACAACTTGATAGTTATACTTATAAGTAATACATGAAAAATATAAATTCGTGTCCATGTATTTATAAACAAATGCAGGATTTCTTAGTTCCAAAACTATCCTTACCTTAACTCACTGACAAATTCTTCACTCCAGAAGCTGCAAGCACTCACAAATCATGGCACGATAGGTAAATTGCTCGAAACTAATTAAAATTGGAAAACTGAAACACTGGCTTTATATAGGAACGCGTCACTGTTCCTTGTCAACTTTTCGGGCAACTCCTATTTGGGAAACCCGTACACAGTCACTGGAACACGCAAAGTATCAGAGACAGAATATAGAATGCACTGCGGCGGCCGGCGCTGTAGAGGAGGGCCCGCAACCATGGCGAGTGACGCGCTCGCTGTTTTTCATTGTTACAGTAATCAGGCTAGCAGATATTAGCAGCCATAAGTATTTGTATCTGGTTTACCATCGTTCCTGCTAACAATTGATACATATTTCATGGCGGAAATCCGTGGAAATGTTGGTTGTTTGTCAAATAATGTAAATTGTAACATTTCAACCATGGTAATCAGTTTCTATGCACAGACTAAAGCGCATACACCCTACAGTGTTCACCGGAGACTTCAAAAGGCTTATGCATATAAAAAGAGGATATATTCGAGTTCTTAAAACTGTGGCTCTTTAATACATTTTCTTTTAGACGTCACAAGCATAAAAGCTGAAACATGTAGCAGTTGCGGGACAATTTAGTACCTAAATATAAGGATTCTAAAACCTTAAACTTTGCTGTTGTGTGTGAGATTAACATGAAGTATCCAACAGCTTGAAATAGCTAACAATGAAAATACAAACTATTAACCATATATCTAGGAATTGAATTAGGCAAAATAATGATCTTTGTGAAATTAATATTTTCCGCCTATTTTCGGTTCTGACCCACTGTGCACCGTTCACTCTCCGGATAAGGCGGCTTAAAAAGCCAGGTTTCCACAAGGGTACACTTAGTGCTGACGTTCGATAATTCCTTCACTATCAATTCACCATCACTTCTGAAACACTGAACGTCTACTGTTGCAGCCATAACACGGGAAAAATGAAGAGGACAACCTAGAAGATGTGGAACGGCACCGAGAAGGGATACGTCTCAACTGTGCGAACAGGGAAGCAGAACTCTTTATAAATGCTCAACCCCTCCCCCTGTACCCTGCTCTATCCACTTCACTTCAGTAGCGTAAGTGATGAAGAAGGTCTTACTTTCTAGCTGTTGTAATCCACACCGATGTTTCGATGTCTGTCTATTTCAAGAATGTTATTAAATTCTGCGTAAACTAGACAATTAACAGTTTCTAACAAAGCGTTTTTAAATCTTACTTCTAATCGAAGACTTCCATGTTTTTGCAAACTCCAGGGACTTGAGATAGCCTCCAAATCTGGTGTCAAATCGAACGCCATTAGGAAGAAGCCGTCCTTGTAATTTTCCCGGGGAATACGATCTCCATCGTCTTGAAAATGTATGCCAGTTCCGGAAAAGAGGGTGTGGTATCCCTGTAAAAACATGCCCGAACCAGAAAAATCAGGTTGAAGTGGTTTTGATGGAATCTTTTGGCCGTCCAAATACAAGGCTAAAAATGTCGTATCGAAATTTTGGAAATTAAACGGGTTCTTTTTTATATCTCCGTTAAACGCCGCGTTAGACATGAATCCTACGATAACACGCCTCGGCAAATGTCCTCCGTAAATGGAATCGAGACTTTCACTCTGAACATCACGTGGAATTGTGAAGGTTTTGATATCAACTCGAGTGATTGGATATTTAGCCGTGGATTTTTCAAGTGCCCTGCTATGAGCAATTGGCACCGTGGGGCTGATTTTCACTTTACGCACTAGGAGTGCTGCGTCCAATATTTTTACCGAAACATTTTCATAATCTCTAGTGGCCATTAAGTTAAAACCGCATTTGGTTCTCACGAGTTTAAGACGCATTTCCACGCCATTAAGAAGAAATTTTTCTTGGTTGAATAAATCGCAGTGAAGGTGACCCATTAATTCAACCACACGACCTTCGTCAGTGTACTCCCGTCTTTTTCCGGCGCCGGCATTGTCTCGGCAATCGTCCATTTTTCCAGGAGTGTCATCGTACCAAAGAGCCGCTGTAAGATGGGACGACTTTGCCGCAGGACCGTAGTTTAGAAGGGTTTCTATGTAAGCCCTATATGGGTATGTGTGACTTGGTGGAGTGACCAATTTCTGGTTAAGAAAAATATCAACTTGCGAAAATAACGAATGTAACCATAAATTAACAGGTCATATAAGAGAATTATCATCATTCCCCTGTGCTCTACGTTCTATGCGTACATTTATGTATATTAACGTATGCGAGAAGTCAATATAATCCTCCCCATTGCCCGTAACGCAAAACTCTAACGGGCCTTCGTCAGCAAGAGTGGAAATTGGTTTATAATATATCCACTGTCCACTTTTCAATACTCGTCTGTGTTGGTGGGAGCGAGAATAGATCCAGCTCCGACTTTGCACATTCGCAGGACTGATGGTGCAAGAAAGACATTTTAAGAAAATATGTCCTTGCCTACTTTTCGATATCGCATGCGCCTTCTTAGTAGTGCCGATCTTACTTCTACGCCTGACAGTCTGCAACTGACGTTTTGGCTTGCGTGTCTTCGGTGAATATCCAGCTCCCGTCATCTTTCTGATTTTATTCCCGGCTTTATTTATTAGATTCTCCCCCGCTTCCAAAACGCGTTTGCGTATAACCTTCTTTACCGGTTGCTGACCGTCGGAAGTAATGTCACTCAGGACGTTTACACCTGTCCGTATGGCTTCCTTACCAACAGCACGAGCACCGCTTTTGAGAAAAGGCAGTACCGTGCGGAATGGGCCACCTAGAAAACTGCCTATTCCGTGACCTTTCTGGTAACTAGCCCCACGATATACCGTACCTACTCCGCTACCTACCTGACTTAGGTAGTACCGCGTGTAGGGATCGGAATAGTTATTCGCCCTTACCATTGTTTCCCTGCTTTCTAAAATGAAGCACTGCAACCGATGTTCCACTGAGAAATGGCGCCGGAATACCCGTGTGCGTCCTTAAATCTATCTCTACCGTTTCAAATTCTCTTTTCAAAACAGGTAAGTAAAACGGCCTAGTAAAAACGTGAGCGATATCGACACCAAATCGCTTCTTGTTGGCTAACGTACTTACAATCCTTAGGAGAGGAGCTACGACGTCACCTATTACTTGAGGTTCGATGATGTCACAATAAACGTAAATCTGAGGGGGATAACCAAAACTAACATCCGCCCTGTGTGTGGACATTCCTTGCGCCATAATATCTACCCCGGGTTCGAACCCTAGCTGTAGTGCTAGTGTATCTGCCATCGTAACAACAACTGTGTCTTTTGCTTTCTCAGTAACTACTCCGGACTCTGCATAATATAACTGTACCTTATTTGGGTGAGAAATTTTCCCCATATCTTCGTTAATAGTTTTGACAAGATCACCAACGGAGTTGTAATGATTTCGAGGTACTTTTCTGTAGTACGCATGTGTGCTTCCGGCATGATAAACGGCGTATTCACACTGTTTACCATAAACGTTGCATAGCGTCATGGGAAAATGTATTTCAACCAGGGCCACCTCCCAACTGCCAACCAGGGTGATATTTTTTGGTAAAAGGGTGGTATACTTAGGGTTGTGTTATGACCATGACTCGACATTGAACTATTACTAGGAAGTGTTAAGTAAAACTCGTCCTCCATTACCACTTCTTGATAGATGCAGCGGGTATCCAAGAATTAAACTTTGCAGGGTAACCTTTCCAGTTGACAAATGCCTCTCTACTGGAACCTTTTCCCCTTGTTTTTAGTATTTTATCGATTTTGAATCTTTTTGAATCTGACGTAATTATCTTTTGTAATTCTTGTTCTTAAAATGTACCCTGAATAACTTCATCCTGCAGATCTTTGATTATGTATACTGGGGGTTTTCGGCGAATAACTTTCATGATGACAAATATTTCCTCGCTCCAGTTTGATTTGTACCCTTTGCGAAAAGGAACATTCTCTCTACTGATTCTTACATGATCTCCAATTTTCAACTTTGGACACTTACCTACAATGGCAAGATCTTTGTAAGTGTTTCTCCATACCTGAAGAACTTAGGTCTCATTAACAGAAGACGGTGCAAATTTGGTGGTACGGTGCACGGTAGAATTATACGAGTTCACGACATTTTGAAGAACGTCGATGTACCTTTTTGTCGAGTGTTTAGTAAAGTATCGCCAAATCTTTGATTTTAGTGTCCTGTTAAAATGTTCCACTACGGCCGCTTTCGTGTCCGGATTATTAGAGTGATAAAAACCAATTGATTTATTTTTTAGGTATTCCTGAAAAGTTTTATTGAGAAATTCAGTACCCTTGTCCGTCATTAGCTTGATAGGCTTCCTCGTTGACCTCTTAAAAATTTTCGAGAAAGCATCTGTTACCGCGGCCCCGGATTTCGTGCGTAATGGTACCACCCAGGCAAATTTGCTGAATACGTCTATGCATGTCAGTATGTAGTTGAACCCATCATTTTCTTTCCTCAGGTGTTTGACATCGTTCAAGTCTGCTTGCCAGAGGTCATCCACATTGTCAACTACATAGCTATTTCTAAGGAATCTCCTGCGCAGTGGCTTGTGAAGAGTATACGAATCTTGAGATTGGAGCCAGCTTCTGACATCGTGCTTAGAAACAAGTGGTGATATTTCTCTCCACAATCTGTCAACCCCGGAAAAGGAAGCGGGATGTGATGGATCGTAATACACCATTGAAAGTAAATTATTTACACTTCGTTTCATTTCGTGAAACGATACGGTGTCCAGCGTTTATTGATCTTCACTCTTTCGGGGCCTGAAACAGCCCTTGTTCTTCGCACAGTTTTCTTTACTTCTTCGGATTCAACACTCTCTTGCGAGGCGTAGCGACGAATGAGTCCAAGATGTTTTTGATTTCCAATAAATTCTTTTGGGACGTTTATTTCCGTGAGCAGGGCCATAAAAGAATCTATACCCCGAGGGCTGACATTTTTTCGTGATCGCATTACATCACCTATGAGATCCGTTATGTTTGAACCTGGAATTACATCGCCCTTAATATTCACAGTTCCATCAGAGCTCCAATTTACCTTACCAGAGGACACTAAGCGAGCGATAAGTAACTCGGCCCTCTTACGAAATATCCTAGGCATTGAAGACAGTATCTCCGAGTGTAGTGGGATTCTTTCATCCACACCCGCTGTTTCATCAGTATTGACCCTAGATTCTTTCTTATCCTCATCCGATGCAATTGAAAGGGCTAACGGTTTCCTTTCTTCCCCTGAATAATGTAAAAAACGGTGTAAGCATTGTTTATACAATGCCCACTTTTCGCTATCAGATTTACTTGGTGTGCGTAGGATTTTTTCCATCTCGTGGTCTAAATTCGAAAGCGCGTGACTTGAACTAGTCATCGGGACTGACGAGTTTGTCATCCGCTGGATAGTTTCTTGAGGAATTAGTATCATTTTCTTTGCATGTTCCATTGTTACAAAAATTTAGAGAGCACACCACTGAGCAGAGGTAAAAGCAGGGGTAAGATGAAGCCCCCCGACTGTAAAATTAATACCCCTGCGGGTAGGGGGATTGAGAATACTCCCGCAGCAACCCTGCTTGTCGTAAGAGGCGACTAAAAGGGCGGGGAGACAACCCCGATAACAAACCCAGAGCCAACTAGGGTTGAGCCCGGACAGTCTTGTGGGTCAACTGTCTGTGTGCGGCCATACCACCCGGCCTGCGATCCACCCGCATGTTTGCCGTGTGCGGAGACCCGTAAGGAGGAGAAGGGGATCCTGGAGGGTGAGGTCCGTGGTTCCCAGCCGGGTGTCGGATGCCCGGTATGGACTGGGGGCCAATACCCCTCTTTGGCCCCGGATTCGCTGTAAACGGGCGGCCGGGAGCTAGCCACTCCCGGTCAATCGGCTTCCGTGGCGTAAGCTTAACGGTGGCGAGTGCCAGGGAGGTGGGGGCCTGCGTAGGACGGTCGGAGATGTATGGGTTTGGTGGGCCCGTGCCTCGAAGATCCAATCCGAAACAGGCAACCACCTCTAGGGTGCTATATCCCTCGGGTAGCCCTGGCGACCGCACCGGTTTGCGGTGCGGCGTCCCGAATGTGTGGCTCCATGGTGGGTGGGGAGCCCGAGGGATGAAGTAGTAATAGGTATGGAAGAGTGTCAACTTCCACCACCCAAAAGATCCCGCCCGGACACGGGAGGGAGAGATTTTGTATCCTGCATAAGCAAGCGGTTTGTGGTAATGAAATGTGCAAGGGAAGGAGAGACACTGACAAAGGTATCTCCTTTCCTAATAAGAAAAGTTTTAAGTACTAACGTTCCAGGGGAACTAATTTCCGCAAAAAAATTAAGAGACGGTAGTCTTCTTATAGAGGCAGCCAACGTAGTCCAAAGCGAGAAATTGTTGAAAATGAACTTTCTCCACGATATTCCGGTCTGTGTGGATGTGCACCGCAGTCTTAACACGAGTCGGGGAGTAGTAAGTCACTTTGACCTGCTGTATGTGGAAGACGACGAAATCAAGAAGGAGATGGCATCCCAAGGGGTGACCGATGTTCGCCGTCTTACCACAAAACGTGACGGTGTGGTCAAAAAGACCACCTCCGTGGTACTGACGTTCTCGAATGACAAGCTCCCGGACAAGGTTTTCATAGGTTATGAATCGGTACCTGTGAGGCCGTTCATTCCATCTCCTATGCGTTGTTTTCAGTGTCAGCGCTTCGGCCACATCGCAACGCGGTGTGAGGGCAAGGCCACCTGCCCGCGCTGCGGCCTGGACAAACATGAGGACACTGAGTGCACCAACGAGCCACACTGTGTCAACTGCGAGGGTGCACATCCCGTGTATGCTCGCAAGTGTCCAAGAGTAGTTGAAGAACGAAAGATTATGGAGATAAAGACGGTAGAAAAAGTGACATATTTTGAAGCTAGGAAAAAGTATAGGACCCTGTTAGCTCCAACTTTCTCGAAATCCTTCGCCAAAGTAGTTTCTCCTCCAGTACCCAAAGTCTCGATATCCACTCAAACTGAGTGTAGCAGTAAAATTCCTGTTAGCTCACTAGCAAAGCCGGAAAAAGTAAATAAAGTAGAGCAAAAAACTGCTAATCCCACCACGGGCTCTAACAAAAGCCCGTCCAAAAAAATATCCGGGGCGACGCTCGGCAGGCGTGAAAAAACGCCTCCACCCCGCCCCTCTGGTTTGGCAAAAACTTGCCAACCGGAGTCTATGGAGGAGGACGGAAGTCTCTCTGAGGCTGAAGTCACCCTCACAAGAAAAGAAAAGGGAAAGAAGAATCGCATTCGCCGCTAATTTAAATACAGATCGCTCGGCTTTTTATTTTTTGGCATATATATTTATTTATTTATATCTTAATGGCTTTTATTTTGCAGTGGAACTGCAACGGTTTTTATAGACATAAAGAGGAGTTAGATATTTTAATACGTAATTTTAACCCGTGTTGTATTTGTCTCCAAGAGACGCATTTTAAAGGAACGGACAAGGGAGTTCTAAAAGGTTTTAACTGTTTTAGATTTGATGACACCAGCGGCCAACGAGCCCAGGGTGGAGTGGTGGTTGCAATTCGGGAGGCCCTTTACACCTCCCGAGTGCATTTAAAGACACCTTTTCAAGCGGTGGCCGTAACCGTGCACGTTCCACAGCCGATGACCCTATGCAACGTCTATCTCCAGGAGGGTGCACCGGTTACCCGCCCTCATTTAGAATCTCTTGTCCGTCAACTACCGCAGCCATTTATTTTAGTTGGCGACTTTAATGCACACAACACCCTATGGGGGAGTACCAGGGAACAGTGCGACCGCAGGGGCCGTATTTTAGCCAATTTCATTTTAGATTTTAATTTGTTTTTATTAAATAGTGGGGAGAAAACCCGTTTCAATTCTTTTAACGGTCAATTTTCAAGCATTGACCTATGCATTGCGTCGAGCTCTTTGCTGAATACAATTCAGTTGTCTGTGCACAACGATCTTTGCGGCAGCGATCACTTTCCTCTTTTTATCAACAGAGACGATGGATTTAATCCTGATTTAATCCAGTCAGGTACCTGGATTATCAAGAAAGGAGACTGGCCACTTTTTAAAACAAATTTTACGTATACTCATGATCAAAATCGTGACGGCATTTTTAACTGCAAGGCTCTGACAAGGAGCATTATTGAAGCGGCAACTTTAAGCGTTCCTCAATCAGTACGCGTCACCAAGAGGCCTGCTGTTCCGTGGTGGAATAATGAATGCGCCATGGCAATACGAGCACGCAAGAGAGCCTTGCGTATTTTTAATAAATACCCCACCGCTACCAACCTGTCTTCTTTCCGGCGACTTAGAGCGAAAGCTCGCAGGGTGGTGAAAGAAGCCAAAAGGACTTCCTGGAGGGAATTCGTAACAAGTGTGAATAGTAGGACCCCTATAGCACAAGTGTGGAACAAAGTGAGAAGTATAATGGGCAGCCACCAAAATCTCGGCATCACATTTCTTAAAGTGGGAAGCAATATAATAACATCTCCACCTGCAATCGCGGATGTGTATGGGAAATCACTAGCGCACACCAGCAGCGACGCCAGCTATAATGATATTTTCCTAGGGATAAAAAGACGGCAAGATTCCTGCCATCTATGCTTTAATGAAACGCGGATATTGGCTGATTATAATATCCCGTTTTCAAAATGGGAACTAAGGTCGGCCATAGCTGATTCCCGGAACACTTCCCCAGGACTGGACAGAGTCCACAACGCTTTTCTTCGGAATCTTCCGGAGATGGCCTTGACGGATGTGCTCCAGACCCTTAATCAACTATGGGCTGAGGGCACCTTCCCACCATCCTGGCGGGAGGCGGTTATCGTTCCTATTCATAAGCAAGGAAAAGACAGAGCTGACCCAAGTAATTACAGACCTATATCCCTCACAAGCTGCCTCTGTAAGGTGATGGAAAGAATGGTGAATCGGCGTCTCATTTGGTGGCTGGAGCGCAAAAACCTACTTTCCAACATCCAATGTGGATTTCGACGGGGCCGCTCCACCTCTGATCACTTGGTCCGAATAGATAATTTTATTCAGGAAGCCTTTATCCTTCGCCAACATGTTGTGGGCGTCTTTTTTGATTTGGAGAAAGCTTATGATCGGGTGTGGCGGAGGAAGATTTTAAAAACATTGCATGAATGGGGTTTTAGGGGTAATTTACCCATTTTTATTAAAAACTTTTTGACTGATAGAGTTTTCAAAGTAAGAGTAGGCAAGCATCTTTCTGGCCCCTACAAACAAGATAACGGAGTTCCCCAGGGCTCCGTTCTGAGTGTAACGCTGTTTGCAATCGCTATCAATGACGTCGTAAAATGCATACAATCGCCAGTGATAGGCTCACTATTTGTTGATGACCTGGCGATATTCTGCAGGTCATCTAAATTAGTCACTGTATCCAGACAAATCCAGCTGACCTTAAACAAATTGAGTTACTGGGCCAAAAGCAACGGCTTTCGATTCTCTAATGAAAAAACCAAATGTGTGCACTTCACGCGGCTACGGGGGCTTCATATTCCCCCTGCATTACGACTAGGTAGCAGAATTATACCATTTGTTGAGTCAGTCCGCTTCCTAGGTATTATCTTTGACAGCAAACTAAATTGGCGGGAACATGTCAGGGTCTTAAAAGATAACTGTCTACGGACGTTAAACATTTTTAAGTTTTTAAGTCACGCTTCGTGGGGCGCAGATCGAAAGACGTTACTCCTTTTGTACCGCTCACTTGTGCGCTCAAAAATAGACTACGGATCATTTGTATATTCCTCCGGCAGGGAGTCGTATCTTCGACCACTGACCGTAGTACACAATGCCGGTCTACGGCTATGTACGGGGGCTTTTCGGACCAGCCCAGTCCTGAGCATATACTGCGATGCAGGGGAACCACCATTGTACCACCGAAGGAACCTGCTTATGTGTAACTACGCTGCGAAGGTTTTAGCGATGAAGACGCACCCATGTTTTAACTTGTTTTTAAAACCAAGGTTTTTAGATATTTTTAATCGTAAGACAAAGGCCACTCGGCCAGCCAATGTGCGTTTTAATTATTTTATACGAGAGCGAGGAGTTGGTTTACCGGATTTATACCCTATCGGGTGCTCTAACCACCCACCATGGCTCACTCCTACTCCTAAAATCATGATGCTCATTAGCGATCGGCCTAAGTCATCCATCACTGCTGCTGAGTGCCAGAGCGCTTTCACAATGTTCCTGAGCAGCCACCCCAATGTTGTCCCCGTGTTTACAGATGGGTCGAAGTCTTCTACGTCATGTGCCTGCGCTGTCGTTTCGTCTCATCACGGAGCGCTCAAAGCAAAACTTAGCCCACTCTGCAGTGTGTACACGGCGGAGCTTTCTGCAATCAAGATGGCTCTGTGTGGGATAGACGGCAGCAGAGGGTCCTTCGCAATCTGCACAGATTCTCTAAGTGCCCTCAATTCCATTTCCGATTACACTTCTATGCACCCAATTTGTCAGGAGATACACGCGTCGCTGTTCACCCTTCAAGGGAAGGGAGTTACTGTCCTTTTTCTTTGGGTTCCCAGCCACATGGGAATTGTCGGGAATGAGTTAGCTGATGCAACTGCGAAGGATGCTCTGAATGAAGACAATCCCGCGTTGACCCTGGTACCATATGAAGACCTTCAGGCACAACTGAGGACTTCAGTCTTTAAGCGGTGGACGGAGGAATGGAATGCCGTAGATAATAATAAGTTACGCAACATCAAACAGGTAACGTCATCGTGGCCCACGTCCGTCAGGAATAGCCGCCGGGAGGAGGTCATCATCACACGTCTGAGGATAGGGCACAGTCCCCTGACTCACTCCTACCTCTTCACTGAAGAGAGAACTCCACCTCGGTGTGAAGAATGCGACTCCTCTCAGCATTAGGCATATCCTGACAGAGTGTGATAAATACCGGGACGTTCGAAGGCGGCTAAAAATTAGGGGAGGCCTAGAAAATCTCCTAGGGGATCACCCTAATGAACTTGATAGCATAATATTATTTCTAAAAGTTATTGGGCTCTTCCCTAAATTGTAAGGATAAGATAAAATGGAAAGAAGTTCTTTAAGAAATAGTAGTGGTAATTAGATACACAATAACGTTAGTTGAAGAGACAAGGGTGCAAAATGACCTGGACGTCGACGCACCCTTAAACAACAACACTACTACTACTACTACTACTGTAAAATTAACTTTTTCTTCTTCTTCCATCCGCCCTTCTTCGCAGTGAGTCTACGTAAGACCAATCGGTGACGAGCCAAACGTTTCCTTTGAGTAGGGGTCAAATCAATACAACCTCTCAAAGTATTATCCGCAATTTCGCAAATTATTCGTATGAGACTCGGGTCTGCGACCTTCACACCACTGAGCAGAGGTAAAAGCAGGGGTAAGATGAAGCCCCCCGACTGTAAAATTAACTTTTTCTTCTTCTTCCAGCCGCCCTTCTTCGCAGTGAGTCTACGTAAGACCAATCGGTGACGAGCCAAACGTTTCCTTTGAGTAGGGGTCAAATCAATACAACCTCTCAAAGTATTATCCGCAATTTCGCAAATTATTCGTATGAGACTCGGGTCTGCGACCTTAAGAATCGCCTTACGGAATATAGGTTTGCTATGTGTGAGAAAACGTAGAACATCGGCGTGTTTAGACACCATCCGCGTCATGTCGACTGAACGAATTTCACCGAGAGTTACGGTATTTATGGTTGCTCTCTGGTTTTTTTTTATGGTTACTTTTTTGGTTGATAGAAATATTGAAAAGTATCATCAGGAAATATCTCGGTCCGATACCTAAAGGTGTCAGGAGTTGCCTACTTTAGATCTATAAACAAATAACCATGAGGCCTCTCCGTTGCATCGTCATAAGCCTCCTACAGGAACTTTGGGTTTTTAGGATGTATCTGTCGTGCCAAAGTCAAAATCTGTGTCCTATCTCTAGGATTTTTAAAGTACACTAAGTAATGAGTGTTTAATGATATGTCACGAGTACCCTTACCCTGGTGAAATAGATTTTGCGTTAAATGAATCACACTGATATTTCTATGATGACTTGCTCTAGAAAGTAAATCAACTACAACGCTTCCGCTACTTTCCATCATAAGGTCGTCAAGAATCATCAAGGATGGTGTGGGTTTTTGGGGCAAAGTCTTTAAATCCGGCGAGCCTTCGTGGAAAGATACACCCAACGGTCTTAAATGATTATAAAACTGTTGCCATTCCGAAAAGCACCATATTATATCGTCAAAAGAGACGTCAAACATTTGATTCTTAAATTTTACGAGGCGACTCGTGAAAGTTGTTTTACCGGAGGCGCGGGGTCCAGCCACTATAGCACCAAACGGATGTTGTAGTCGGAAATCCATTTTAGAATGCCTGAAACCATAAAGCGCTCAGCTTTTTAAAGTGTAGTACAATTCAAGTGGAAGTGCATCACGGAGGAATATCACCATTCCGAGCGTGGTTATTACCACGATTGAAGCATGGACTACTCTTGGTCGAATTCCGTTCCACGAGGTTTCTCTTGTTTTCTATGTGGAATAAACTTGCGTCACTGTGTAAACTGAGGAATTCTTAAGCTCTTCCACCACGTCAAGGTGGTAGTCCAACAGAGAAAGAAGCAGTATGAATAAATAAATGAATAAATAAAAAAATATATGTATAAATAAATAAATATATATATAGATATATAAATATCTATACAAATAAATATATATCTATGTAAATAACTATAATGATTAATAATATATTCGATTTATATATATATATATATATATTAATAAACGAATAAATATAAAAATCGCTAATGGTCTCTACACTCACACAGGGGGTACTACCTATTTATAGGCAAAATACCAAAATTGGTATGGTCATTGTCTAAGGCGCCTACATGTCACCTTTTTCCCTACACTGACTACAAAGTCATCATCTTCATCAATGCCTTACACGTTTAAATCCATATGGAAGAGAGTCGAAATTTTCCACTCTTCTCCTTTTCGTGTAAATCACCTGATACGTTTCGTGTTCTGGCTGGGTTACGACTTGAAATGGCCTTTTCCGCGAAATCCGACTGTTATAATGTATAACAATTGGAGGTGACTCTTGCAACACCATCGATTTCAATGTGTCAAATGAAATCAGTTTCTCATTTGAAGAGTTTATGCTTACCCAGTCAGCACACAGAAGTATATAATATGTATTATTTACTTTGAGCTAAAGTAAATCTTAAGTAAATGATGCGTATTGCATAGACATTGAATACATCAATAATACGTCTATACGTCCCACTTTATTTTGTTAATAATACGTATTACTAATACGTCAATTTACGTAAACGATATACATAAATAATATGTCAATGATATATGTATATGGAATGTAAATTTTGTGCAAGCTAAACTGAAGCAATAATATGTCAATTTTATGTATTAACTCTGTAAATCATCTTATCTACGCACAATAATTATGCAAAAAATATCTGATACTCATTAAATGGTATTAAGAAATCATTTATCCAAATATGTTGAGCACCTAAGTAAACATAATAATAAATTTTCTGTCAGTAATTAACATAAACAAGATAGATTAGTTCTCAGCTAAAGTCGATTATTATAAAAATATTACTCATCCTAAAAACTTAAGGCGCTTTTTAAGGTTGTCTTTTTAGACAAAGTATGGTCAGTACTATGGTAACTGTGGTAAGTTGTAATTTATTTTAAAAAAACTGTCTTCACTCTTTCATGGTTTGTTAGTATTTGTTTTAATGCATCTAAAAAATGTGTTATTTTATAGCAAACAAATTCTCATTATCTAAAGGAAAACTAAAAATTCTGGAATGATAAACATAATATCATATCATTAGTAATTACCAGGATAGCAGGTGTACCCAATAAAACTAAAACCAGAACAGTAGGCAAATAAGTACAAAGTACAGCTTTACAATGAAAAATTTAATATTAATAAAATCGCACAATAACTCTAAACAGATGGGTTTTTTTTGGAAACATTGTAGATCCTCGTGCCTGCCTGCCGGAACCATTCTTTAACTTTGGTTTCAAATGCCTTATATGTGAAATTGTCCCCGTGAGACGCTGCGACAACTCCTGAAACATGATTTTACAATGTGATACCACAGAGTACACTATAGACTTTTCTTTATAATTGTTACGTTATAAGCAAGTGTTTATGTGTTTGATTCACCCTAATGGTAAGGTCGTTCCTACTTTGTCCTTTAACTTAGAAGAAGACTTAACAGTTCGACAGGTATTCAATAAAGTTGACTCTCGATAATCCGACATGGCGGTGATGCCGCAACGACACCGGCGATTTCTATACTAAATATTTTATGAGTATTAACTCGGGAACATTTTGCAGGGCCGGTTTAAGTGGTAAGCAAAGTACGCGGTCGTGGCCAAGCAAAAGGGGGCGCCTCAGCGCTGTCCAATGTTCAGTATTAAGGATTAAGGAGACTCACAAATGAACTCGTTCGTCAACACCCCTCTGTCATCTACTTGGACTCGTCCGGTAGACCTTTGCACGTTTCGGACGTTCATAAGCATTTTTATTTACCCTAGTTTTTCATGTATCCAGAGATAATCGTTACTAATAACAGTGTCGTATTTAGAGTACTTGCGGCCCTAGGTCAAATTAACCCGAGCGACCCCACGATCGCGGCGAAATCGTAAACATCTCCCGTGATCATGAAACATTATCATTGCCACCTGCGAGCGCCGTGAAATCGCGAAAATCGCCACCCGTTGGTAGTAAAACATTTTTGGCAAACTGACACCCTAATGGTCCTGTAAGTGTCGGATTATTGAGAGCCAACTGTAGTTAGATTAACAGAGGCCAAGTAATGATTTACAATAAGTTTTTCTCTGTTATAGATATCAAAAATAAGTTAAACTTGTTAACCTACGCTTAAAAAAATACTAGCTAGCGACCCTAGTTTTTCTTAAGAAATTATTAGACGTGCAAAGTGCTGTCAAACTTTAACTATTTCAAACCATGTACATTTGTTTCAAAACAAAGATACCTAAAAAAAATACATTAAGAAAAGACAAAATGAATAAAGTAAATTGAGTTTGCGCTAATTTCGATGAATTACACGTCTAGATGCCAAAATTTCAGTCCTTTACCGTACTCTAGTGATGCCCTTACTAATGATTCTGAGACCGAAGATGACACCTTCCAACATTGAAATCATTGCAGCCATTATTATTTTACAACTCTAAAGGATATACCCCTAGACTGTTCGTGGACATGCATATTACATAAAATTAGATTTAAATAAATAGAATATTTCTCACACCTTTAAAAAAAAGAGTTCTCATAAATATATGTGGTGTCGCTTTTTAAAAATACATTTAAAAATGATAAGTCAAACAAGAGAGTTTTCACTGATTCCCAGGAAAAATTACTTTTCAGGGACTATTAGTTAAACTCCATTATTTCTTGACTCCAGTAACTATTAGTAGGCAACTATTACACTTACTCTCCAGTGTTTTTACAATGTTGAGGCTGTTGAGGGCCCTCTTTTCCTTTCTTCCCTCCCAACTGAAGTTGACACCTACTTCATTGGTTACCAGCCTGATGAGGGCTCGACGGACAGTCTCTCCACTGTTGCGCCCCCAATCCTTTGGAGGAAGTCCATCTACAAAAAACAAACAAACTTTTTAGTCATACATAATGGTTTTATATTTACAACATTCCTCTTCTGAAGGGCATGAGTCACTCTCAAAGTAAGTAGCTGAAATGTAAATAAATTTTAATTATGACCATAATTGTAAATAATGTAATCCTTTCCCCCCCTTTCACTCTCTAAATGTTAAATGTGTTGATTGAATAATGTTAAAAATTCAGTTTGAAAACCATAAATGTACTGATGGCATTTAAATTTATACACTATATTCCTTAGGATCTATTGCTTAAAAACAATGACCAATTTTACTGCGAGGTTTTAATTTATTTTGTAAATGGCTTTATAGTTTCTTGATTAAATTCAACTAATATGTATAAACAATGGTTAGGTGGTAGTTAACAAGTATGAGTTTTATTGTTGCAAATTATTCTATGACACCAGTCCAAGTTTGTATAATTGTTTAACTAGAGACCGGTGTTGTTACTCTGTTCGACATTCGCCTTTCAACTGGAATCGCTGTAAGCGTAGTAATTTATGTTGTACAAGCTATATAATAATCAGTAATGGAGTAAACGTCGTTTACTCCAGTTCAACGCATTACCTTAGGGTGTTAAGTAACAGGTTTACCGGATTAGGGAATTTAACAGAGAACGTTTACTTGGATTTGTTAATGCGCAGCCACAAGATTCAATCAATGCTTTATCGCGGATATCGTCAGTTGATATACGTCGATGGCCAACGTTCATTACTGACGTCATGTACTGTCGTCGAATGTCGACCAAGTTATTACGTGAGATTGCCATATTTGTCTGCAATAATTTGCCAGTGGACGTAGTATTTGCTTCCATGTTTATTCATAGACATCTTCACATAAATATGATGTTGTTAGCTAGTGTGTTAGTACTTATAGATTTAAGGTTAGTCTCACAAGAACTAGAGGAAATTTTCTAAGTGTTTTGGCGGAAAAAAATAAAGATGGCGCTAAGCGCAATATTGACATGAATGAAAAAAGATTATAATGAACTATTTATTATCCTTTGACATAATGTAAATCTCCAAAGGTACCAATAGAAGCACTTGAATTAGCTGATGCAATATTACTTTTACAATAAACAACTAATTTGTCTTCTGGTTTAAACTTCATACACCTTTTTTGTAAAAGTAATATTCCATTAGCTAATTCAAGTGCTTCTATTGGTATCTTTGGAGATGTACAGTGTCAAAGGATAATAAATAGTTCATTATAATCTATTTTCGTTCATGTCAATATTGCGCTTAGCGCCATCTTGATTTTTTTCCCGCCAAAACACTTACAAAATTTCCAACCCGTACGCTCTCTAGAATAACTTAGACGCGTACGGGGAATTCACTCTCTCCTCAGAGTTAAAGTCCAGAAAAATTTTAGAGTTCAGATGTCCATGTAAATTCCCTATGGTGACGTCAGTTTCCGGTCCCCACCTCCGTCCTTTGGACCCAGCCTCGCCACTATTTTGATCCAGTAGACATTATAGGTTGCGTATGGTGCGAATGACCATGGCCGTCGACGCACCTTAAACCTAACACTACTACTACTACTATCACTCTGTAAGAAGACGGGCTCCTCGGAGACCCGTGGAGAAAATAATAGGGGATTGTACTGTGTTAAAACCAAACAAGGCTGGTGCTGTGAATGTGTGGACTGCTGACACCATTGGTACTCTGTTTGGTTTAAAGTTTTCCTTTGCCTTGAGTAATGATCATAGTGGTCAAGGTTCCTACTGGGTTAATACGGAAACCTTCCACCAGTCGGATCCCCTGAATGCCGGGTTTCAACACACCACTTTGGCCTTGGATTCCACCAAAACGGGAGGTCAGGGAGTAGCCGCCTCTGATCAATCGGCTAGCTGGTTCGAATTGACGTTCAGCAGGCGAGTGCAGGCCGCATGGGGGTCTTGCAGACGGGCGTCGAAGGTGCGCGGGTTTGGAGGACCCGCGTTATCAGAGACCAACCCGGAAGCAGACAACCATGCCAGAAGCGCTATATCCCTCGGGTAGCCCTGGCGACCACACCGGTTTGCGGTGTGGCGTCCCAAAAGTGCGGCTCCGTGGCGGGTGGGGAGCCCGGGGGACGAAGTTCCAAAGCGAATGGGTGAAGAAAACCTTCCTCCAACGAAAAGACCTCGCCCGGACACGGGCGGGGGAGACTGCTTTTTGCGCATGTAAGCGCTATTTATCGATGAAGTGCACAGGAGAGGGTGAGTCTTCTAAGAAAGTCTCACCTTTTCTTATACACAGAGCCTTGTCAGCTTATGTAGAGGGTGAATTGAGGTCAGTGAAGAAACTCCGTGATGGCACTCTTCTTATAGAGACCGCAAATGAGAAGCAAAGCGATAGGGTGTTGGGAATGGTTCAGTTGCACACGATGCCCGTTCAAGTGAGCTTACACAAAACCTTAAATACATGTAAGGGAATAATTTCCCATTACGATCTTTTATATGTATATGTTGAAGAGATAAGGCAGGAGATGGCCTCGCAAGGGGTTACCTTCTGTCGCAGACTCACAACAAAAAGGAACGGAGAAACAATAAACACCACTTCTGTTGTGCTAACTTTCAACTTAGATACGTTGCCTGAAAAAGTAAATGTCGGTTTTGAGAAAGTTCCAGTAAGACCATATATTCCAAGTCCTATGCGATGCTTTCAGTGCCAAAGATTCGGGCACATGGCCACAAGATGCGAAGGCAAGGCTACCTGCCCTCGCTGTGGAAAAGATCAGCATGAAGGAGAATGTTCATCAGCTCCCTCTTGTGTCAGTTGCAAGGGCCCTCACCCGGTTTTCTCTTGTGACTGCCCAAAAGTTAAAGAGGAAAGGAAGATTATGGAAATCAAAACCATAGAGAAGATATCCTATTTTGAATCCCGTAACAAATACAAGACCCTTGCTCCACCAAGCTTCAGCCGTTCATTTGCCTCGGTTGTCACCAAGCCAACGACAACCTTCAGCACACAAACTGAACTCACTGAAATGACAGTAAACGAAAATGTTGAGACCGGAAAAAAATCGAGCAATATGAAAGATCATGAAAATAACCCTCCCCCTGCTCCTTAGGGGCCAAAAGAAAACGCTGCAGCTAAAGCCAATGCAAAACTTGCTGCCCCGAAGAATGCGAACCCAAAAATGAGAAATGGAGGTTCGCCAATTAAAGTTCCTAATCAGAGGCGTGAAAAAACGCCCTCACCAAAGCAATCTCGGGAGAACTCATTCTCCCGTGTAGAATCTATGGAGGAGGACTTCAGTCCAACTGAGGAAGAAATTCTCCAGGTTCGCAGTAAAAATAAGCCAAAAACGAAAATCAAAAGATAGTGTAGCCTTGTAGATAATTTCTAATCCTTTTATTTTTATTTTCTACAATTTCAATGGCCTTATTTTTGCAATGGAATTGCAATGGCTTTTACTCCCACTTAGAGGAGGTGAAACTCTTGGTCAACAATTTAAATCCTGATTGCCTGTTTTTACAAGAGACCCATTTTAAAGCTTCCGACAAAGTGAAGTTGAGAGGCTATAAATTAGAAAGGAAAGACGATCTTGGCGGTGACAGAGCACGCGGAGGGGTTGCTGTGTTCGTCCGAGAGGCCCTTTACACTTCTCGGGTGGACCTGCAGACACCGTTTCAAGCCGCAGCAGCCACCATCGCTACTCCGGAGGTCATTACATTCTGTAATTTGTATATCCCTGAGTGGATGCTAGTAAATAAAGAAAACCTAGAAAATCTAGTCAACCAGCTACCTAACCCTTTCGTCTTATTGGGCGACTTTAACGCACACAGAACCCTATGGGGAGATAGTATGCGTGATTTCAATGGCCGAGGGCGCCTTTTAGAAAAATGTTTTAACGATTTTAATTTGACCTTATTAAGCGATCAGGAAAAAACCCATTTTAACGTTTTTAACGGAGGATATTCCTCTATAGATTTATGGATTAGCACGGAGTCCATAGCTCCTCTCTTCACAATGTCGGTCATTGATTATCTCTGCGGCAGCGACCATTTTCCCCTACTAATTAGTTAAACGGGGAATGCGTGTGGTTTTAATTCCCCTAAAACATGGCTTCTAAAGAAAGCCAACTGGTTTGATTTTAAACGTAAGTTACATTTCCAATTGTCTCACAGTAAGTCAGTGCGGAGTAATGTAGAGGGTCTTACGAAAGCTATCATCGAAGCCGCGGAAGCTAGCGTACCATCAACCTCTGGCACCCCGCGCCGCCCTCCAGTTCCATGGTGGAACGAGGAATGCGCCGATGTTATCCGCAAGCGTAAAAGAGCGCTGCGTATCTTTAACAAATTTTCTACCTCTACTAACCTTGCAGCTTTCAGACGACTGCGAGCCAAGGCCCGGCAGGCCGTTAGAGAAGCAAAGAAGAGATCTTGGACGAAGTACGTCTCTACCATAAACCATCGAACGCCCTCTACACAGGTCTGTAATAAAATAAAATCCGTAATGGGCAAACGCAATTTCTCTCCGGTCTCAGAGCTAAAATGAAATGAATCCATTCCTTCATTCCCTATCGATATTGCGGAAGCCTTCGGCAAACACTATGCCGCTATTAACGCCAGTGACCGGTACCATCCATCATTTAAAAGCCATAAATGCAGAGCCGAAAGAAGGCGTTTTACTTTCTGTGACGCTAAGGACACCGACTCTTACAATAACCCTTTCACAATGTGGGAGCTGAAATTAGCCATAGAAAGCGGTGAAAACACCTCACCTAGGAGTGAATTAATGCATAATTATTTCTTGCGAAATCTCCCTCACTCTTCGTTACCAGAACTACTTGCCACACTCAACCAAGTGTGGTCGGAGCAGGTATTTCCGGAGAGCTGGCGAGAATCCATAATCGTTCCGATCCCCAAGCAGGGAAAGGACAAATCTCTCCCCTCTAGCTATCGCCCAATATCCCTAACGAGTTGTTTATGCAAACTAATGGAAAGACTGGTAAACAAACGGCTAGTGTGGTGCCTTGAAAGCTGCAAACTCATATCAAATATCCAGTGTGGCTTCCGACGGAGCAGGTCTACAGTCGACCACCTGGTGAGAATCGAGGCCTTCGTTCAGCAGGCATTCCTCCTCAGACAGCACGTAATCGCGGTTTTCTTCGACATTGAAAAAGCCTACGACACAACGTGGAGACATGCAATCTTACAGTCATTACACGACTGGGGTTTTAAGGGCAATCTACCCATATTCGTGAACAACTTTTTAAATAAGCGTTCCTTTAGAGTCCGAATAGGAAACACCCTCTCCCAACCATACGTACTGGAGAACGGAGTTCCTCAAGGTGCGGTCCTTAGCGTTACACTTTTTGCTATCGCAATCAACAGCATTGCAAAATGCGTTCAATCGCCCGTGACGGCCTCACTCTTCGTCGACGACCTGGCGATTTTTTGCAGGTCATCGAAACTGTCAATGGCTGAGAGACAGGTCCAAATGACCCTAAACCGCCTACAGGACTGGTCCCTTGCCAACGGTCTCCGTTTTTCTGAAGATAAAACGAAATGTTTGCACTTCCACAGGGTGAGGGGAATCTTTCCAAGTCCAACCTTAAGGCTTGGAAACAAGGTCTTATCGTTTGTGGAATCCCATCGTTTCCTCGGCCTTTATTTAGATAAGAAACTAAACTGGCGAGACCACATTCAACACACTAAGAACGCATGCCAAAAGATTTTAAACATTTTTAAATTTTTAAGTCATTCGACATGGGGCGCAGACCGCTCCATGATACTTTTACTATACCGTTCGCTGGTGAGGTCAAAACTGGACTACGGGTCCGTTGTGTACTCTTCTGGAAGAGAATCATATTTGAAACCTTTGAATACCGTGCACAACACCGGACTCCGACTAGCCATTGGTGCCTTTCGGACATCACCCGTTCCGAGTATATACTCAGACTCAGGGGAGCGACCGTTGGCCTCGCGAAGAAAAATTTTAGTGAGTAACTACGTAGCAAATATTTTATCAATGAAAACGCACCCCTGCTTTGACATGGTTTTTAAACCTCGGTTCATATATATTTTTAATCGAAGGAAACGGGCCATACGTCCTCTCGGGACACGCTTTAGAGAGTTTATTGAAGAGGTAGGCATGTCACTGCCCACAGTGCATCAGGTTAAATACTGTAATCAACCACCCTGGCTAATGCCCCTGCCTAACGTAAACCTCTGCTTACAAAAACAGTGCAAACAATTTACCACCCCTATTGAATACAGGCAGATGTTCAAGGGACTTCTAGAAGCTCATCCGAACTTCATACCTGTTTACACCGATGGATCCAAGTCAGATCATGCGTGTGGGGCTGCAGTGGCATCCATACACCACGGCGTCCTTAAGATGAAGCTAAGTCCATTCTACAGTGTATTTAACGCAGAACTGTTCGCCATAAATACGGCTTTATGTAATCAAGGATCATTCTTAATTTGTTCTGACTCCTTAAGCTCTCTGAAAGCCATATCAGTCATGTATTCAGACCATCCTATTATTCAGGAAATCCATTCTGCCCTCTCATCCCTTACCCAAAAAGGAATCCAAATCATTTTTGTTTGGATTCCTGGCCACGTAGGTATTTCAGGTAACGAAAAAGCGGATAGAGCGGCAAAAGAGGCGTTGGAAAACCCGGATCCAGTCTTGGACTTGGTTTTATCGGAAGATGTCAAGTCCATGCTTCGACGGATCGCCACTGAGCAGTGGAGTGAAACTTGGTGTAGTATGGAAGGAAACAAGCTGCGTGCGATAAAACCTGACACTCTGGCATGACCTTCTTCGGTCCGAGGTAATCGGAGGGAAGAAGTTGTTATTTCCCGCCTGCGGATCGGCCACTGCCCCTTGACCCATTCTTTCCTACTCACGGAAAACAAGATACCACATCACTGTGAATCATGCGATAAGCCTCAGACAGTGAAACACATCATGGCGGAGTGTGTTAACTACCAAGATGCTCGCAATGTTTTCGGCCTAAGGGGAAATCTTAAATACGATCTGGGTGATAACGCTGGCCGACTTAATCAGGTAATCCGGAGTTTAAAAGATATAAATATCTTCCACTCAGTTTAATAATTTTCATTTCTATCTTAGTATATCTCTCTAGTTAAAACTATTTTGCAGTTACAACAAAGAGTCGAGCCGCCTAATGCAGTGACAACATTTATAAATTGGATGCGGTGCAAAATGACCTCTGCCGTCGACGCACCCACAAACCCAATTACTACTGCGATTACACCCCTTAATACTATAGTAGGTTACTGCTCATAGGATATTATTTGTTTTTCGACAGTACTTACATACGACCAGAACTGCTTTGTATGAACTCGGATGCTAGCCTGTACACCATTTATTTAGATTAGAAGCATATCATGATTTAGAAAGATTTATGTATTGCGAAATTACATTTCTGGTGGAAACTTAAGGCAACCTGAATGAGATTCTAGAAGTTGTTTTACTTTTCATTCCCATTGTGAAGGACTATCTCGTTAATGTTAAAAAAGCAAGAAATATTGATATCTTTACTTCTTTTCCTAGCTTTCACGCCTAATACACTACACTAGAGCGGAATTTTAAGTTAATAGCCAATAAATATTCATTTTATGACATTCTAGGCAAACACAGGAATCAAAAAGCGCACCCATAAACTTCCGGATAGCATGATAGAAAACAATAGATAACACCGCTTTTTTGAAAATGTATTCCGCAGAAGAGGATATTGTTCACTAAATTTATTGCAATTTCTCCATTATGATTAATTTCACCTGAACCCTAACTAGATATTTGTTTCTTCAATTTGATGTATGACGTAATAAAGAAGGTACATTAAATAATATTTATGTACGTCATGAGGTACTCATTATCTGATTTATAAAAATGAAGTAGCCAACGAAAACGCTATCAAATGAATGATAACAACTACCTACTTCTGTAAGTATTATTATGAATTATACACGTAATAATTTTCCCAAGTAAAAAACTTTTCCCTTCAACAGACAGGACATAACGAACGTAATTGGAGTATTTTCTTACCTTGTATTTTTGGACTAAATTGTCCCACTTCTTCGTACACTGCTTCACAGTGACGCTGCCCTCTAGATGTAGCTCCTCAATGACTACCCTGTAAAAGAAAAACACCACAGCTACTTAAAAACTAATAATCTTAGCTTTTGTCAAAAGGATAATAATTAACATTAACTTACAAAAATATTAACATCTTCATAAACCTACCTCCACGCGTTTGCTGCGGAGTTCTTTTTCCCTGAGAACAGGGCAGCGTTCTTTTTGCGATTTCGTACAAGCTGCTCCGTCATTTCTTTGATCCCTGAAATGAAATGCAATAAACCACTTAATTGTATACATAAATGGGATAAATTATGAACGTACGCCCGATGAAACTTACATTTAAAAGTGAAATTTTCCATTTTTTCGGAGCAGCACACACGTATCTTCCCTCAAACAATTCCAAAGATGGTTGATTGTGGTTGAGGTTGTTACAAACAAATGCATGGCGTGATGCGGAAATTATCCACCCATGGGGCAACAGTCCAACATGGCCGTCAAGGACACTTTGAAGTGTGCACCCGTTGCATCCTCGATGGAAGCGCCCTCGCGAGGACCCTTGCGAGGAGGCTCAAGGAATTCGGACGTCCTTCAAGATGGCCGCCGTCCTCGGAAGGACGTCGATATGCGTCCTTCGAAGGATCCTCGATAGTGAATTCGGACGCAGCTTAAGGTACAAGAGGTGGCGCTGCCTATACTCGGCCGTAAGCGAAGGTGAAGCCGGGTGGGCGTAACCGCGCGCCATATTGAGTGACCCTGATTTACTATTAGCGTAATAAGCGTAAACTTGATATTTACACCTTTTTGGTTCATAAAGTGTTGAATTATGAGAAATGGGGATAGTATAGATTAGGCAGATTATACAGAATATATTGTCAATTCCTCCAATGGATCTTATGGAGAAACCGGCAGGTAGGAGCAATAAAAAGCATTTCGTCTGCTCTTAGTGCTATGTGTTTAGTGTCTCCGAAATAAAAAATAATGAGACATCGGAAGAGGTGAGGAAATATATAAATAATAATAATTAATGCAAATGGTTTTTAATATAAAATTTACTGGCCGTTAGGGGCAAACGCGTAAATTACGGCATATTAGTTAGCTCTACCTATCAATTGGCAAAAGAGACAGACTTACAGAAGACTTTCGTCGTTTTGGACAGCTAAAAAGTAAACAACAGCAATAAACGATGATGAGTGATGATTTATAAATCATAATAGGGTCACTGACGCCTCGTTATGCACATAGAATTTCCATTCCAATGGGTATTCCGTTTGTCGTTGAAGAGCTTTGTATTTGGAATCAAAAGTTCAGTGTACAATGAACTTTTGGCTTGGTAAAAGGACATTGAAAATTGCTGAATATTCGAAACTAGTCGTGCCTTTATAATATTGTGGAAGTCACAAATTATCCCTTTATTATCAATCAGCTCCCAGGGTGCTATCAGAAGTATGCTGATCAGAACTTTCGAAAGTTAGCTTTCAAAGTCTGATGCAAGATTGTTGTGCAATGCCAGAGTTGCTCCGCTACCTTAGCTACTTTATATAGGTATTATTTATGTTTATTGTATTATTTTTTAAAGCAACCAGAACTCTGATAATGGCCACATATATTCTTCAGTAGGTATAGTAACTTATCTTTGTAGTACTTATTCAGTAAAATTGAAAGCATGAGTTGTAATGACTTGTTGAATCTATTAATATCATGGTAATCTATATTGAAATGTAAATTGTTCATTTATTTTTGCAATCTTTCCCACCATAAAGTGTATCTATAATTGATTTAATATTAACTGTTGTACATTGATTTACATATGATGAGATTGAAACCCACTTTCAACACCTGTTACAAAGCAGGTTAAAGTTATATTTCAAATCTATGTAGATATTTCATTTAATAGACTCATCTATATTAACATTAGCTAAGGCATTTCATTATTTTATTGGCTTCTTAATGAGAGAACCTGAATGTAAATGAATCGTGGAACTCTGTGGATTACTCAAATTGAATTTCGGGTAATTTTTTATTTTTGCACGTAATTCAAAATTATTCACCATTAAAGACTATACCCCTTTAAGACCTCACGATTAAGAGCAAAATTGATGGTGGCTTGAATAGCCTCGAATGTCTCATTTCTGCGTTCTTAGTGCTTTATAGTAGCAGCTAATTTGTGAAAACATTAGACCCTAATAGCATTGACAATGCTGATGAAATACAAATAATTAATATCGAATTTATTCCCCAATCAATAACCGTAGTTCTTGTAAGCCTGCTGCTGGCATCACTCAAAACTGTCATTTGAGTTAATAATTATACCTACCAGTATTTGAGGGAGGGATTTGCTATTGCTAAATATAAAACAACAGAAGGAAAGGTCAACAATGGAACCCCTAAGAGTACATGAGGATATTTGAATGATTATTTACCCCAAAATATGGAGATACAAGGCTTGCAGGATGTGAAAGGATATGATTAATTCATCTACCAATGAATGCACTAAGTCATAATTTAAAATATATTTCTGTCCTTACTTCTTCAGAAACTAATAGCAATTACACGGACCGTAGCTTAGCTCAGAGGCACCCAATGGAAATTTCCCAACTTAACATAAAAAGGTTCATTAGTACTCCTATGACATCCCTTCATAATGCAGAGCAAAGTAGGAATTCAAGTTCAATGGAATGAATTACTCTTTTGCCATATGACTATGACTAATACAGACTTAGACCTATCGTGTCCACGGATAATCTATACTATTCCTAAGTATTCCTATATACTTACTATGTTTTTTTGTGACTCTTGCTTTTAATCTGGATAAGTAAAGGTGCAAAATGACCTTAGCAGTCGACGTACCTTAAAAATAATAATACTACTACTACTACTGAAGTACTTTCCTAGGAAGTTGACAATGAAGATATCAACTAGATGATGTCGTGCTGGAGGAAATTCCTAGCATTAAAGTAGTGAGAGTAACATGCAAAAATTAGATACAAGATATCAATGGGGTAAAAGCACTTTTATTACAGTTTTAGCATTCCCCAGAATATACAGATTATCAAATTCTCTTGACCTCTAAAAAGAACAATTTTGTTTAACTTCTGGCGAATCTTGCCAGATTGTAGTTTCTCTGTTTTGCATTTGGCTGCATAATGCAATCTTATTTTTGCATATGCATAAGCAATTGCTCTTATTAAATAAACCCAGTGATTGTTTTCAGGCTCTTGATCGAACGCATGCTCCCTTTATCATTTCAAGTCTCCAACAGCCTTAAGCACAGAGGATACCATTTGCAACACATTTACATTTACAGAATGAAGGAAAGCTCTAACAACTTTTTAGTATACCTACAAATTTTAATTGCATCGGGTGATGGCAGTACAAGGCCACCGCTATTTTTCTTTGCAATAAGTCTACACACCTCAACACCATCACCTCTTAAAGCTTCACAGTAAGTGTCACACTTCAACCTCTTCTCCAAAGATCTCACAACGAACCCAGCAGTGTATGTTACAATATTGTGTGCCACCTCAGACAGATCATGAGGGTGGGATAGAAAATAGCAGTATTCATGGGATACAGAGTCTTCTATGACAGATGTGCCATTCATAATACCTACAGAATTGCATCCACTGCCTCTTCCAACATTTAAAATTTTAATTTCTTCCAGCGGAAGACAGTTGCCACTATTGATGCCAGACACCTGGCATTGCACCAACAACTTCTTGTGCGCTGAAAAAAACTGTCTCGCAGTGGTGTTAATACTATACCCTCCCTGGGACCTAATGCACGAGAAAAATATTTCTAGGTGATCTTGGCTTATCTTGTAGGTGGATAGGTACCTTAGTGAGCTTTGGTTGCCTTCTACAAGGAAGGTATAAATACCACGAAGACTCTTAATGCAAACACGAAAACCCATAAACCCCAATTTTCAGTTAGATAACAGAACTGGTACTCCATTTGCATCTTTACAAATACACCACATAGGTGTATTTGTCAGCATAGGACAAAAAATCAACCACCTGATGGAAATTATAAGCACAAAGGGGTTTCTTCCAGCCCTTTTGAAGGATATTCCTTGAGTTGAAAATGTCAAATAGCTTATTAAACACCCACAGGAATTGACATGATGGAGCTGACTCTTGAAAATCAGGGATACCAAGCTCACTGTAAAATTCAATGGCGTCAGCTACTGAATTACTCAAGACTTGGGTTGCAAGCTTCACTTTCATTTTTTGCCACTGAAGGTGAGCATTTCTTAACTTGTTGGCAAGGTGCAAACCCTCAGAATCTTGCAATTCCTTTAATTTTTCTATTAATTCCCACTTAACATGGGAATTGGACCCATCAATCAAAGTTTTCTTCTCCCCCAATGTATTCCTGATTAATTGGATCACATGTGTGATGGATCCAAAAAGAAATGAACAGAATTCTTTGTCTCAGGGTGAGGGAATGAGTTGACGTAATCCGGATGAGTCAACTGACAGCCAAGTGTTCTCGCCATGGCAAGATTGCTTGGAGCACCATCAAATGTAACAGCACTAACTATTGCCCCCGTGTCATGCACTTGACGCAAGACCTGAAGCATCAAGTTAGCTCGTTGTTCCTCGCTCATCCCATCCGTTAGGAAATATGCCACTGGAATTTTCCAGTTAGCATTCATTCCTACAACCATAAACACTCTTGCCTCCTTTGCAACAGGAATAGTGGCGTCGTTAAACTCGGAGCCATAATGTACATAGCCATGGTATGTGAATCCATCCCACTTCACATGCTTTCTTATAGCCATATCATCCACTAGCAGGGTACAGTGTATAGACACCTCTGACTCTTTCACTTTTAACTTAAACCAGGCCAAACCAGGTTCCATCACTAAGATGAGATAGTTCGTCCTGTCTTGGTTCATCGTTGATCGATTGACACCTTTTATTCTTTTCATTACACTGAACAGCTTTTTCTGCAGAATAAATGTGCACACTGTCATGCTTTATCTTTTGATTTACTATAAATTGCACTTTTTACGCAAAATAAACATGTCAGTGGAAAGGGGTGGGTAAACATTTTCTAAATTAAAACTTTTTGACTGTTTAATACACTTTACACATATAATATACAGTAATAAAAACTAGAACTTACTTGAACACTTTATAAAAAGTCAAAATAAAATGTACTTTTTCTGTTTTTACTTATTCTAGCCCTCTTTCTTGCAAAGTCATCAATAATATCATCATATTTTAAGCGTCATGCCAAACCAGGTTCCACACTAAGATGCTGAGATCGTTCATCCTGTCTTGGTTCAGGTTCATCGTTGATCGATTGACACATTTTATTCTTTTCATTACACTAAAACTTCTCTCGTCGTGACTTAAAGATACAGGGATGCAGCAGAACAATCTGTTAGCTATAAATGTATTTGGGAACAAGCTGTTCACCTTTATCTTCCTTAGTTCGTTCAAAACAAAGAAAGTAATGACGTACCTATCTTCTAATTTGGTCTTATGTATTGACTTCGTGTTTAAATTCATTGCAAATGTCAGTGTCTATGTCTCCTTTGTACGTTTGACACAAAGTCAAACACTGCTTTTCATTTTCATCTTTATCATAATATGTCCTAAGACATTGAAAAAGGTCACTGACCTTTTCGGAAAATTGAAATACTTGAGAAAGGCCCCCGATGATAGAGTCAATAAGTTTGTAGAAAACATTAATTCTGAAATTCTCTACCTCATGTTATACGTCACGTCTGTCTATTTTTAATAATTCGCCAATTTGTTAACTTTTGATTGTACTCTGAGTCCTAGCAACTTTATTGGATTTTCTTCGGAAATCTCTCATGCTGCCTATCGTGGCGCGGCGAGTAGTTTTCGAGTGTCGCATGTGTGAAGTGGCCTTCTTACGGAATTATGTGATGTAGAATGGCCTCTTGCACAATCAAAACATGAATGATTGATGATGCAATGTAGACGTGGGCGCAGCCGAGCAACGCCGCTTCGCCTTTCTCGAACCCCGCCGCAACATTCAATATAATGCAACATTCAAGATTTCAGGAGACTTCATACCTGTTGGCAAGGCGTGACACAATTTCTGAGATTTGGAAAAATAGATTCGCACATATGTTTCTAACATATCCTCTGGCTTGAGGGTTAATATTGTCGATGAATTCATGTTGCACTTCCAAATGTGTGACAAAGTTATAGTCTCACATTTTAATCTTTCATGGGGTATCATTTTACCTATGACCCGGCACCGTTTGACCTCACCAATTGTGAGGACAAAAATATTCTGAATTTCACATAATTCACCTGTTTTGAAATACACGACACTATTCTTGCGCTTATTTGACCTTTTATAATGTACAGAGGTAAAGACAATGCCATTGTGGATTATTTTCTCATATTCAACTCCAACTTGAACACCCAATAAGTTTGATTCACGGAGGGTTAAATTCCTGGGGAAGCCATTCCCTACTAAACATGTTTCATCCACAGTTAAAAATGTCTGCAATTTGCTCCTATTAGATGTACTGATCTGATACAAAAATGAGTTCACCTCTTCAGATGGATCAACAAACTGTTTCAATGATGGAAGACATGCAGAACGTATGAATATTTGTGCTATTTGAATTCCTATACCTTTGGACCCTCGAGCTTTAGATCTATACTTTCTCATTTCAAATTCAAAATTAAATTTTGATGAGCTCCAAAGGGGGCCACACATTTCAACACAAATTTTATAATGCAATAAGCAATGAATATTAAATGTCATAGCATCATTTCCATACAGGTTAGCCACCTTACGAACAAACTGCCGCCTGCGGGTAGGGGGATTGAGAATACTCCCGCAGTATCTCTGCTTGTCGTAAGAGGCGACTAAAAGGGCGGGGAGATAATCCCTAAAACAAACCCCTGAGCCAGCAAGGTTTGACCCCCCTGCGGGTAGGGGGATTGAGAATACTCCCGCAGTATCCCTGTTAGACCTGACCCTGATAGACCGCCTGCAGGACTGGTCCCTGGCCAACGGTCTCCGTTTTTCTGAAGATAAAACGAAATGTCTGCACTTCCACAGGGTGAGGGGAATCTTTCCAAATCCAACCTTAAGGCTTGGAAACAAGGTCTTATCGTTTGTGGAATCCCATCGTTTCCTCGGACTTCATTTAGATAAGAAACTAAACTGGCGAGACCACATTCAACACACTAAGAATGCATGCCAAAAGATTTTAAACATTTTTAAATTTTTAAGTCATTCGACATGGGGCGCAGACCGCTCCATGATGCTTTTATTATACCGTTCGCTGGTGAGGTCAAAACTGGACTATGGGTCCGTTGTGTACTCTTCTGGAAGAGAATCATATTTGAAACCTTTGAATACCGTGCACAACACCGGACTTCGACTAGCCATTGGTGCCTTTCGGACATCACCCGTTCCGAGTATATACTCAGACTCAGGGGAGCTACCGTTGGCCTCGCGAAGAAAAATTTTAATGAGCAACTATGTAGCAAAGATTTTATCAATGAAAACGCACCCATGCTTTGATATAGTTTTTAAACCTCGGTTCACAAATATTTTTAATCGAAGGAAACGGGCCACACGTCCACTTGGGATACGCTTTAGAGATTTTATTGAAGAAGTAGGCATGTCACTGCCCACAGTGCATCAGGTTAAATACTGTAATCAACCACCCTGGCTAATGCCCCTGCCTAACGTAAACCTCTGCTTTAAAAAACAGGGCAAACAATTCACGACCCCTGTTGAATACAGGCAGATGTTCAAGGGACTTCTAGAAGCTCATCCCAACTTCATACCTGTTTACACCGATGGGTCCAAGTCAGATCTTGCGTGTGGGGCTGCAGTGGCATCCATACACCACGGCGTCCTTAAGATGAAGCTAAGTCCATTCTACAGTGTATTTAATGCAGAACTGTTCGCCATAAAAACGGCTTTATGTAATATAAAGGGCAATCAAGGATCATTCTTAATTTGCTCTGACTCCTTAAGCTCTCTGAAAGCCATATCTGCCATGTACTCGGACCATCCTATTATTCAGGAAATCCATTCTGCCCTCTCATCCCTTACTCAAAAAGGAATCCAAATCATTTTTGTTTGGATTCCTGGCCACGTAGGTATTCCAGGTAACGAAAAAGCGGATAGAGCGGCAAAAGAGGCGTTGGAAAACCCAGATTCAGTCTTGGACTTGGTTTTATCGGAAGATGTCAAGTTCATGCTTCGACGGATCGCCACTAAGCAGTGGAGTGAAACTTGGTGTAGTATGGAAGGAAACAAACTGCGTGCGATAAAACCTGACACTCGGGCATGACCTTCTTCAGTCCGAGGTAATCGGAGGGAAGAAGTGGTCATTGCCCGCCTGCGGATCGGCCACTGCGCCGTGACCCATTCTTTCCTAGTAGTAGTAGAGTTGATTTAGAGGTGCATCGACGGCAGTGGTCATGTCGCACCTTCATAAGCCATTATTACTATAAAACTGATATTTTACACGCTTTCGGAATTTTATGCAAATATTAAAAATGTGCTGATAAAAGCTATTCAGATTTTAGAAAAAAGATTGGTCTCACGGAGAAACATAAAAAGATTGTCTATGTTTACAGAGTTATCGCCCAATATATTTCTGAGATCCGCGGGGATTCTAAATTTGTCACGGAGCGCTTGATATGCAATGCAGGTGGTTAAGAGATGAGCTACAGTGAGTCTGAGGTTGCAGTCAGTGCAGGTTGGCGGCTCCTTCTCAGGAGAGAAAAGATATGAGTGAGTTAGGACCGTATGGCCAATTCTCAGCCTCGTTAATACAGCTTCCTCTCGTCTGCTATCCCGCATTGATGACTTCCAAACTCTCACGTCACTTTTAACTTGGCGTAGTTTATTGGAAGCTATGTTACGCCATGACAGATCCCAATTTTTGATGATAGCTGCTCGTAAATATAGTTTCAGGTCATCTACAGGGACTATTTCTACATCAATCTTGTCTTTATTAAGAGCCGCTTTTGCAGATGCATCGGCTGCTTCGTTCCCAGGAACCCCTACGTGACCTGGGACCCATAGAAATTTTATATCTACACCCTTAACAGTAAGTGACATTATTAAGGAAGATATTTCTTTAACAATCGGATGTGCTGGGGAACCAGTACGAATAGCCTGAAGCGCACTCTTAGAATCGGAACAGATTAAAAATGATTTGTTCCTACCCTTGATCGCAGCAAGAGCGGATTTTATAGCAAATAACTCCGCTGTGTAAACGCTACACATGGGGTGTAACTTATAGGTCGCTGACCCTGCCTCTGATGATACATAGGCACACCCACATGCGGAGGCTGTTCTAGAGCCATCAGTATATATTTTGGCGGATTCCTTGAAATTGTGTAACGCCTCTAGTGCTGCATGTTTCAACACTAGGGGTCCTTCAGTATCTTTCGAACCACTATAGTTTGAATCACAGAAGATCTGAGGGGCCTCCCACGGAGGTCGATTAAAATGGTCTGCCGGGTATACCGTAGGTATATCGAAACCTAAGTCATCAATTAAAATTTTAAAACGTATGCCAAGTGGCTGAGTCGCTCTTGGTCGTCGGCTAAAAATATCTAAAAACTTAGGGTTAAAAATAATTTCGTAGCATGGGTGGCGTCGCATAGATAAAATCTTACTTATATAGTTGCAAGCTAAAATCTTCATGCGCGCTTCCAGGGGGGGTTCCCCGGAATCGCAGTAGATGCTGGGAATTGGGCTGGTTCTGAATGCCCCAGTTGATAGTCTCAAACCCATGTTATGAACAGAGGAAAGAGGCTTTAGATAGCTCTTTCTTGCAGAGAAGTAAATGAAGCATCCGTAATCCAGTTTGGGCCTCACTAGTGCTCGGTAGAGGAGAAGTAGTGTTTTCCGGTCGGCACCCCAGGATGACTTGCTTAAAAACTTAAACATGTTTAGGACCTTATGACACGCTATTTTTGTTCGCTCTATGTGTTCTCGCCAGTTTAGCTTTCTGTCCAGATGTAACCCTAGGAAGCAAGTAGATTCCACAAATGACAGAGCGTGGTCGCCTAGCCTTAAATTTGGCTGTTGAAAAATGCCCCTTAACCTATGGAAATGCATACACTTCGTTTTATCTTCACTGAACCTCATTCCATTCTCACGAGACCATCTATGGAGGCGGTTTAAAGTCATTTGGACTTGCCTCTCAGCGACAGAAAGTTTTGAAGATCTACAAAATATAGCTAGGTCGTCTACGAAAAGAGTGGCCATGGTGGGCGCTTTTATGCAGTTCACAATGCTATTTATAGCAATAGCAAACAAGGTAACACTTAAAACGGAGCCTTGTGGGACTCCGTTCTGCAAGATATGATATTTAGAAAGAGAATTTCCTATTCGGACTCTAAACGTACGCAAATTAAGAAAATTTTTAATAAATACAGGTAGGTTGCCTCTAAAACCCCATGTGTACAGAGACTGTAGGACTGCGTGTCTCCAAGTGGTGTCGTACGCTTTTTCAATGTCAAAGAATACTGCTATGACATGTTGCTTAAGAAGGAAAGCCTCTTGAATAAAGTTTTCAATCCTCACCAAGTGATCGATAGTGGACCTGCCCCGTCGAAAGCCACACTGGATGTTGGATATTAAATTTTGATTCTCTAAACACCAAACAAGTCGCCTATTGATCATTCTTTCCATTAATTTGCATAGACAACTTGTTAACGAAATCGGACGAAAATTAGAAGGGTTGGATCTATCCTTGCCCGTTTTAGGAATAGGGACAACAATTGATTCTCTCCAGCTCTCCGGGAAAGCGTGTTCTATCCACACTTGGTTAAAGGTGGCGAGCACTTCCGCCAAGGAGGACATAGGTAGGTTCTTCAGAAAAGCATTATGAATCAAGTCTCCTCCAGGAGACGTGTCCTTAGAATCGCCAATGGCCGATATAAGCTCCCGCATGGTGAAGGGAGAGTTGTAAGGAGCAGTGGGTATCGGTTCATTGAAATTGGGATTAACCTTCTCCTGGCGATTTTTAATGACCTTGAATGACGGGTGATAATGGTCAGTGCTACTAATTGATTCATAAAGCTCGCCGAAAACCTCCGCAATATCGGTTGGGGCCGAAAGAATTTGTCCATTAATTTTTAACCCTGAGACTGAGGAGATTCTATGCTGGCCCATTATTGCTTGTACTTTGGTCCAGACCATTGCAATAGGAGTTCTCGAGTTTATGCTGGAGACGTACTTTCTCCAGGAAGTCTTTTTGGCTTCCCTAACAACTTTTCGAGCCTTGGCCCTAAGTCGTCTAAAAGCAGCTAAGTTAGTCGAGGTTGGATATCTGTTAAAAATACGCAGGGCCTTTTTCCGCTTGCGAATAGCTTCTGCACACTCCTCACTCCACCACGGAACTGGAGGACGGCGGGGAATGCCAGATGCTTTAGGGATGCTGAGTTCCGCGGCTTCGCATATTGCGTTCGTAAGCATCTCGATATTTTTCAACGCTGACAGGCTGCAGTCAAAATTATATTTAAAACTACTTCTAAAATCAGCCCAATTGGCTTTCCTAATAAGCCACGTTTTTGGTAAAATGGAATTACAAACATTCCCAGCTTTTTTAATAATAAGGGGGAAGTGATCACTTCCGCAGAGATCGTCATGGGTTTCCATGGTGAAAATAGGAGCTATGGCTTCAGTGGTAATCCATAGGTCTATGGAAGAGTACTCTCCACTAAAAACATTAAAACGGGTTTTTTCTTTGTCGTTTAGTAAAATCAGGTTAAAATCATCGATAAAAGCTTCTAAAAGACGCCCTCGACCGTTAAAATCACGCATTTGGTCACCCCATAGGGTGTTGTGTGCATTAAAATCTCCCAGTAACACAAACGGCCTTGGAAGCTGATTAATCAAGTCTTCCAGGTTTCGTCTGGTAACTGGAGCCCACTCTGGAAGATACAGATTGCAAAACGTAATTACTTCTGGAGTGGATATTGTGACTGCAACAGCCTGGAATGGCGTCCGCAAGTCCACCAGGGAGGTGTAAAGGTTCTCCCGGATGGCCACGGCGACTCCACCCTGCGCCCTCCGTCCGCTAAGGTCGTCTTCTCGGTACATTGAGTAACCCTTGAGTACAGCTTTGTCATTTTCCTTAAAGTGCGTTTCCTGTAGAAAAACACAGAGTGGGTTAAAATTATTGAGTAGGATTTGCAGTTCTCCAATGTGTTTAAAATAGCCGTTGATGTTCCATTGAAGAGCGAACATATTTTTATTATTTTTTCCCATTAAAGGGTTGAAAATGTGGATCTCTGCGAGAAGAACTTATCGCTTGAGAAATGCTTTCTTCCCCTTACTCCTATTCGCGAGGAGGGCTTTTATTTGTTCTTCGTCTTCCTCATCTTCTTCCATTTCTTCTTCGTTGAGGGCTATACATACGTGAGAGCGTTCCGTTAAAGGCACACTCTCCGAGGATTGGGATTGTTGTTTCCCTTGAACATGAGAAGCCTGTGAGACTGAGGTTCCGTTTTTTTTAGTCTGCTCGATATTTTTTTTTGGTGGCTCCAATGTCTTAGAAGTAGTTTTTGATATTTTAGGCTCTTCCGGTTTATTTTTTGTTTCTTTTCCTTCGTTCGTCGTTACTTTAACTTCCTTTTTCGTTAGCTTCGGTTCGTTATTATATGTTTGTGTGCCAGTGCTGGCGGTTTTTGGAGGTCCAACCGTTTTCGCAAAAGATTTTGAAAAGGTTGGAGCTATAAGTGTGCGGTACTTTTTCCTGGCCTCGCTATAGGGAATCTTTTCTGTTACTTTGATTTCGGTAATTTTGCGTTCCTCCTGCATCCTAGGGCATACTCTAGAATAGACCGGATGGGGGCCCTCGCAGTTGCTGCATAAAACAGGTGAGGTGCATGTTTCCTCGCCATGTTCTGCTTTCGCGCATTTTGGGCATAAAGCTTCTCCCCTGCATCTTGTTGCCGTATGGCCAAATTTCTGACATTTGAAACAGCGGAGTGGGTTAGGGATGTATGGCCGCACAGAACAAGGTTGATATCCCACTTTGACCTTTTCCGGAAGTCTATCTAAAGCGAAGGTCAGGACTACTGATGTTGAGTTCACCCATTCATTATTTCGTTTTGTTTTAAGTCGGCGACATCCGATAACCCCTTGAGAGGCCATATCCTTAACTATTTCTTCCGATTCGACGTAAAGAAGATCGTAACATGAAATAACTCCGGAACATGTATTCAGTGTTTTGTGTTTTTCCACAGCGACAGGGATACCATTAAAGGATGTCATTTCGAGTAATTTCTCACTTTGCTTATCATCAAACGTTTGAATTAGCAACGTGCCATCACGAAGTTTCTTCACATTCTCAAGACACCCTGGGACGGAAGCCGAGAAGATGCGCTCTATAAGAAAGGGGGAGACCTTGGTCAGGTTTTCGCCTTCGTTCACACATCTCATAATTAAATACTTGCGACATGGATGTTTATACTTTGCATTCTTTCCTATTCACGGAAAACAAGATACCACCCCGCTGTGAGTCATGCGATAAGCCTCTGACAGTGAAACACATCATGGCGGAGTGTGTTAACTACCAAGATGCTCGCAATGTTTTCGGCCTAAGGGGAAATCTTAAATACGATCTGGGTGATAACGCTGGTCGACTTTATCAGGTAATCCGGTTTTTAAAAGATATAAATATCTTCCACTCAGTTTAATGATTTTTACTTATATTTTAGTTTATCTCTCTAGTTACAAACTATTCTGCAGTTAAAATAAAGAGTCTAGAGCTGAGCCGCCTAATGCATTGATAACATTTATAAATTGGATGTGGTGCAAAATGACCTCTGCCGTCGACGCACCCACAAACCCAATTACTACTACTACAATACTCCCGCAGCAACCCTGCTTGTCGTAAGAGGCGACTAAAAGGGCGGGGAGAAAACCCCGAAAACAAACCCCGTGCCAGCAAGGGTTGAGCCCGGACAGTCTTGTGGGTCAACTGTCTGTGTGCGGCCATACCACCTGGCCTGCGATCCACCCGCATGTTTGCCGTGTGCGGTGACCCGTAAGGAGGAGAAGGGGATCCTGGAGGGTGAGGCCCGTGGTTCCCAGCCGGGTGTCGGACGCCCGGTATGGACTGGGGGCCAATACCCCTCTTTGGCCCCGGATTCGCTGTAAACGGGCGGCCGGGAGCTAGCCACTCCCGGTCAATCGGCTTCCGTGGCGTAACCTTAACGGTGGCGAGTGCCAGGGAGGTGGGGGTCTGCGTAGGGCGGTCGGAGACGCACGGGTGTGGTGGACCCGTGCATCGAAGACCCAACCCGAAACAGACAACCACCTCTAGGGTGCTATATCCCCTCGGGTAGCCCTGGCGACCGCACCGGTTTGCGGTGCGGCGTCCCGAATGTGTGGCTCCATGGTGGGAGCTCGGGGGACGAATTTCTTGATGGTATGGCGGAAACTAATCTTCCGGTTTGCGGTGCGGCGTCCCAAATGTGTGGCTCCATGGTGGGTGGGGAGCTCGGGGGATGAAGTTTTATTTGGCATGGAGGATAACAACCTACCACCAATTAAAAGATCCCGCCCAGACATGGGTGGAGGAGTTAACGGTTTCTGCGCCTCTCGGCGCTTTTTGATTATGAGGTGTACAAGGGAAGGCGAGACCCTCAAGAAGGTGTCTCCCTTCCTAATTAAGAGAGTTTTGTCTGCCAAAATACCCGGCGAATTAAAGTCCGCAAAGAAACTACGGGATGGTTCCTTGTTAATCGAAACAAGCAACCCAAATCAGGCTGAAAAACTACTTGGCATGAAGGCACTCCACGACATTCACGTCTCGGTAGAGGTGCACCGCACCCTGAACACCAGTCGGGGAGTCATAAGTCATTACGACTTCTTATACGTGGAGGCCGAAGAAATAAAATCTGAGATGTCGTCTCAAGGCATCACAGACGTTCGTCGGCTTACCACAAGGCGTAATGGGGAGGTAGTGAACACTACATCCGTCGTACTGACTTTTGCCAGTGATAGGCTCCCCGATAAGGTGTTCGTGGGGTACGAATCGGTCCCCGTGCGGCCATTCGTACCGGCTCCTATGCGCTGCTTCCAGTGCCAAAAGTTCGGCCACATCGCTACTCGATGTGAAGGCAAGGCCACCTGCCCACGCTGCGGCCTGGAAAACCACGAGGGTGCGAATGCAAAAATAGCCCACACTGCGTTAATTGCGAGGGTACACACCCAGTATATTCTCGTCAATGCCCAAAAGTAAAGGAAGAACGCAAAATCATGGAAATAAAAGCTTTGGAAAAGATCACCTATTTCGAGGCGAGAAAGAAGTATAGGGCAATGGAGGCCCCTACCTTCTCCAAATCCTTCGCTGCAGTTGCTACAAAACAAGTAACCAAGGCCACTATGGCAACACAGACGGAAAGTACGCAATCAACCACAGCAGAACGAAAAGAGAAATCGGCCATGCCGGCTAAGGCCTCTAAACCGGCACAAAAAACAGAAAATAAAAATGCGAGTCCTGGTAAAATGAACCCACCTACGACTACCACTGGGGCTACTAATGCGAGGCGTGAGAAGACGCCTTCCCCCGGTCCCTCCGTTCCGGTCGGACTGAACCGACCGGAATCGATGGAAGAGGACGAGAGTCTCTCGGAGACAGAAGTCCTTCTGGCGAAGCAGAAGGCGAAGAAGCACCGCCGTATTAAGCGGTGATTCTCCCACCGGATAGTGCTCGACGTTAGTTTTAACCTTTATACCTTTATGGCTTTTATCCTGCAGTGGAACTGCAATGGTTTTTATAGGCATAAGGAGGAGCTGGCCGTTTTAATTCGAGATCTTAACCCCTCTTGCATATGCCTGCAAGAAACTCATTTTAAAACAACTGACATTGGTATTTTAAAAGGTTTTAATGTTTTTAGACTGGACGACACCAGTGGCCAACGTGCCCAGGGTGGAGTGTTGGTTGCCACTCGGGAGGCCCTTTACACCTCCCGAGTGCAGCTGAACACGCCTTTTCAGGCGGTCGCTGTAACGGTGCATGCCCCAGAGGCTGTGACAGTATGTAATGTTTACTTACCAGAGGCGGCTCCGGTCACCCGATTTAATCTTGAAACCCTTCATCAGCTACCGAAACCGTACATTTTATTAGGGGATTTTAACGCTCACGAAACCCTTTGGGGTAGCTCTCGGGAGCAGTGCAACCGTAGAGGCCGGGTGTTATCTAGTTTTATTAAAGATTTTAACTTAGTTTTAATGAATAACGGTGAACACACACGTTTTAACTCTTTTAATGGTCAGTTTTCTACAATTCATCTTTGCCTCACGTCGAGTACTTTGATGAACAAGCTTCATCTGACTGTTCACAATGACCTGTGTGCGAGCGATCATTTTCCCATTCGAATAAATAGAGAAAATAATTTTAATCCAGATTTTATCAGACCGGGCAACTGGATCGTCCGGAAAGCCAATTGGCCTGTTTTTAAGGACACATTTAATTTTAAGCATGACGAAAGCCAAAACGGAGTTTTTAACATTGATAAATTAACGCGCAGCATCATTCATGCAGCCAACTGCAGCGTTCCTAAGTCAGTGCGAACCATTCTCAGGCCTGCAGTCCCGTGGTGGAACGAGGAATGCGCAAGAGCCATTCGTCAACGCAAGAAAGCGTTACGGATTTTTAATAAATTTCCTACGGAGACGAACCTAGCTTCCTTCAGGCACCTCCGAGCCAAAGCTCGAAGGATCGTTAAGGAAGCAAAAAAGGCCTCCTGGATGGAATACGTATCCAGTATTAACTACAGAACACCCTTGACACATGTCTGGGACAAGGTAAAACGCATTTCGGGAAACCACCATCAACGCAGCGTCCCGTTCCTCAACGTAGGCGGCAATGTATTGACATCTCCATCTGCTATCGGCGAGGTCTTCGGCCAGTTACTCACCAAAACATGCAGCGACGACACGTATGAGGAAACCTTCCTTTCTATTAAGAGACGCTCAGAATCCTGCCCACTCATCTTTACTGAAAAGCATACAATGGCCGAGTATAATATCCCGTTCTCCCTCTGGGAACTACGTTCTGCCATTGAAGACTCCCGAGACACGGCCGCAGGAATGGACGAAATCCACAATGCGTTTCTCCTGAATATTCCGGAGAGGGCACTGCTGGAGGTCCTGCGATCCCTCAACCAACTTTGGGCTGAGGGTAGCTTCCCTAACTCCTGGCGGGAGTCTATCGTTGTACCCATCCTTAAGCAGGGTAAAGATAGAGCTGACCCGAACAATTACAGGCCTATTTCTCTCACCAGTTGCCTGTGTAAGGTAACGGAGAGAATGGTGAATCGGCGGCTTGTTTGGTGGTTGGAGCGTCGAAACCTTCTCTCAACTATCCAATGTGGTTTTAGACGTGGTCGATCGACCGTTGACCACCTAGTCAGGGTCGACAATTATATCCAGGAGGCCTTTCTTCTCCGCCAACACGTCGTAGGTGTCTTCTTCGACATGGAGAAGGCATACGACAGAGTTTGGCGGCGGAAAATCTTAACGACGCTGCACGAGTGGGGTATGAGGGGAAATTTACTTGTTTTTATATATAACTTTTTAAGTGACCGTGTTTTTAAAGTTAAGGTAGGCAACCACCTATCTGATTTTTACCCACAAGAGAATGGTGTGCCCCAAGGGTCCGTTTTAAGCGTGACATTATTCGCCATTGCTATTAATGATATAGCAAGATGTATCAAACCTCCTCTCTTGGGATCACTGTTTGTGGACGACCTAGCAATATTTTGCAGGTCGTCGAAACTTAACAGCGCTGCTAGAGTAACCCAGCTGGCTCTGAACAGACTCGGGAGCTGGTCCCAGAGAAATGGATTTAAGTTTTCGACGGAAAAGTGCAAATGCGTTCATTTTTATCGTGTAAGAGGAGCCTATATTCCACCAGCACTTTTACTTGATGGTAGACATTTACCTTACGTGGACTCAGTTCGGTTCCTTGGCATGACATTGGACTACCGACTCAGCTACCGTGATCACATACGGAGTTTAAGGGATAAAAGTCTACGGACTCTAAATATTTTAAAGTTTTTAAATCACTCATCTTGGGGTGCCGACCGCAGGTCATTGCTTTTATTGTACCGCTCACTCGTACGTTCCAAGCTGGACTACGGGTCATTTGTTTACGCCTCCAGCCGCGAGACGTATTTGAGATCTCTGGCATCAGTGCACAACGCAGGGCTTCGGATATCCACTGGTGCCTTCCGGACCAGTCCGGTCCTCAGCATCTATGCTGATGCCGGTGAACCGCCGTTGTCGCACCGTAGAAACATTTTAATGTGCTCCTATGCGGCCAAAATTTTAGCGACAAAGAACCATCCGTGTTTTAACGTGATTTCTAACCCTCGTTTTTTAGAACTTTTTATCAGACGGACAAGGGCCACCAAGTCGCTCAGTGTTGGTTGGTTGGTTGTTTTGTTTGAGGCGCGTCAACATTGTTGTTATTAGCGCCTGAACACTGAGTAATTTTAGCTAACAATGAATAAAAGATTAAAATTATCGCTTTTCATTATGCGTATAACAGCAAGGTATGAGCTATTTATTTAGGATTAAAAGTTATAAATACATTTACAGTCATAATTTATTAAAAATGTCAATATGTTTTAAAAAATTTAAAACTCTGTCGATCATATGCGGGTCATTCCCTAAGGCTAGGTCAATCTGTTCCGGAATATTAAAAGTTCTCCTCATCTGAGTGAATTTGTCGCACTCGACCAGGATATGCTTTACTGATAAGGTTGCGCCACAAGGCTCACACATAGGAGGGTTCTCCTTACGGAGGATATAGTTATGGGTAAGCCTCGTGTGGCCTATGCGTAGTCTTGCAATTTTAACCTCCTCCTGGCGACATCGTTCATTACTGCTCCCCCAGTACTCCAAGTTCTTTCGTATTTCCTTCAGCTTGTTATTCTGGACGTGGTCCCACAGCTCTTTGAATTTTTGGCGGAAGGAGGCACGGATTAGCGCAATCATATCCGTTGGTGGCAAGATTTGGCTTTGCTGTATCCCAGAGTGAGCCGCAGCTTTCGCAGCGGTGTCTGCAAATTCATTTCCTCGGATACCCACGTGAGAGGGAATCCACAAGAAAACGATCGATTTTCCTATATGGAATGCCTCGTAGAGTAGACGTTGGAATTCCAGTAGTAGGGGATGGACTTGGTACATCCTATCCAATGACTGAAGGGTGCTTAACGAGTCACTGCAGATTGCAAAAAATTGGTAGTTCTGCTTTAGAATGTTTTTCAGCGCCAAGTTTATCGCTAGAACCTCGGCAGTAAAGATACTTGCTGAAAGAGGGAGGCGGGCTGTGCAGATGGGGATACCATCCTCCACTACAGCACATCCTACTCCGTCCTTAGTTTTTGACCCGTCGGTGTAGAGGAAATTATAGTTATGATAGGAACTTTTTAATTCTAAAAATGCCTGTTTATAAAGCTCAGGTTGGGTCCCTTGTTTTAAGAATTGTCTGAGCTTAAGGTTTAACCTGGGTCTTGGGAGTGTCCAAGGGGGTGTTTTGTTTGTCTCTATTATTTGGATGGAGGACAGGTCAAATGAGTTATTGGCGGCAATATCCTTCAGGCGTATCCTAAGGGGTCGACTGCTCTTGGGCCGAGCCTCAAATCTTAGGTCTATTGGTTTCGAAGTTAGGGCTGAATAGGCAGGGCACCCTCTAACAGAAAGTATGCGAGTAGAAACTGTGGTCGTCAGGTGCTGTCGGCGGAGCTCTAAGGGAGGTTCCATAGCTTCTGCGTACATGCTGCCTACCGGGCTAGTACGGAAAGCTCCTAAAGCTAATCGAATGCCTTGATGGTGCACTGTGTCCAGACATTTAATATAAGACTGCTTTGCTGAGTTGTAGACAGTGCATCCATAGTCAAGTCGTGATCGCACCAAAGCCCTGTAGAGTCGTAACAAGGTCGCTCGATCGCCTCCCCATGATCTTCCAGTCAGCGATCGAAGGAGGTTAATCGGCTGCATACACCTCTGTCGAAGGTAAGAAACATGGGCTTTCCAGTTAAGTTTCTTGTCAAAAATTATTCCAAGAAACTTCACTTCCCCAACTGCGCGGATTTGTAAACCTCGAAGTTGTAGTGAAACGTCTCTGGTGAGTCCACGTTTTCTCGTGAAGTCCACGCACACAGTCTTTTGAGGCGAAAAACGGAAACCATGGTCCCGGCACCAGTTATCAAGCCTATTTATTGCTAATTGAAGTTGTCGCTCAGCTACCCCTAAAGATGATGATGAGTAATATATTGCTAGGTCATCCACGTATAGCAGTGATCGTACTGGTGATTGTATGCAAGAGGCCAAAGAATTTATTGCTATGGAGAAGAGGGTTACACTTAGGACACTCCCTTGTGGTACACCATTTTCTTGAGGATACTCTGATGAGTACGTTGAACCGACTCTAACTTGAAAGGACCGATCAGTTAAGAAGTTTTTTATGAATATGGCTAAATGACCACGGATGCCCCATTCGTGTATTTGCCGTAGAATGTGCTGTCGCCAGGTAAGGTCATAGGCTTTCTCGAGGTCGAAGAAAACTGCCACGAGATGACGTTTTTCAATAAAACTCTCATGGATGGCATTTTCTAACGTTATAAGATGGTCTATGGTAGAGTGCCCTCTTCGGAAACCACACTGGTGTTCCGACAGGAGGTGATTTTTCTCAAGGTGGTATTGGAGCCGTTTGTTGACCATCCTTTCCATTACCTTGCAGACGCAGCTAGTGAGGGCAATTGGGCGATAGCTTCCACATTCTGTTTTCTTTTTCCCAGGTTTTAAAATGGGAACTATGTGCGCTCTTCGCCATTCAGTCGGGAAGGAATCTGTTACCCAGATGGTGTTGAATAATTCGAGGATGTATGACTTATCTTCCGTCTTGAGATTGGAGAGCATGTCGATGGTAATATAGTCGGGGCCAGGTGCTGTACATCGGGAGTCTGCCAATGCAGATGAAAATTCCCACCACGAGAACGGGGTATTATAATACTCGCTGTTGTTCGAAGTCCGGTCAATGGGGATGTTCTCAATCTTGATCTTACGGCGCAAAAAAATATCGTCATAGTTACTGGAGCTGAAACCGATAGAGAGTGATTTACCAATAAAATTTGCTATCGACTCTTCATCCGTCAATAGGGATCCATAATCCCAGGGATAGGAGAGTGAGCGTTCCTTCCCGATAGTCTGCGGATTTTTTCCCAGACTGCCGCGGTGGGAGTGCGGCTGTTGACTGATCTTACAAATTGCTGCCAGGATGTCCGTTTTGCCTCAAGAATAACGCGCCGGCACTTCGCTCGCAGAATGCGGTAATTTTCAAGGTTTGATTGCGTTGGTCGTTTGCTAAATTTTCGGAGCGCACGACGTCTTCCTCTAATTGCTTTCTTACAGTCCTCATTCCACCACGGAACTGGGATACGCTTAATATTTCCTGATGTTCGAGGAATGGCAATGGATGCAGCATTGAATAATCCTTCCGAGATGTCTTGCACGATTGCATTAACGTTTAGTGACATAGGTCTGGGAAAAAACAAGTTCCCGCGAAAAGAACTCCAATCAGCTCGATTCAAACACCATTTCCATGGTCGCGATTCAGTCAGCATAGCATTCAGAATTGTAATTGCAATGGGGAAGTGATCGCTGCCATGTGAGTCTGATACTACCTCCCAGGTTAAGTGAGGCGCTATTCCTGGAGAGCATAAGGCTAGATCTATACATGAGAAATTTCCAGTTGCAGAGGATAGATGCGTGTATTCTCCAGTATTCAGCAAGTATAGATTTTCTTGGTCTATAACGTTTTCCAGCATCCGTCCACGTCGGTTTGATACGGCGGATCCCCAAGTGGTGCTGTGGGCATTGAAATCTCCAAGCAATATAAAGGGTGGAGGGAGTTGATGTATTACGTCGGTAATCTCATTGGGTTGGATATTCGCCTCAGGGGGCAGATACAAGTTACCGATGGTTAAACCTCCTACCAGCCCTAAACGAACGGCATTGGCCTGGAGGTTTGTCGTGAGAGCTACTTCTTCCGTGTGGATTGCACAACGAACTGCCATAGCCACTCCGCCGCATGCTCTCATACCTCCAAGAAAGTCTTTTCGAAATATTTCGTGCCCAGAGATATGAAACTTGTGTTCAGGGCGGAGGTGTGTCTCCTGCACGCAAATTATATCGGCGTTTTCAGAGCGTAGAAGAAGTTGTACCTCGGGAGAGTGAGTGCGATACCCATTGCAATTCCACGATATTATTTTGGCAGCCATTGCTGTTAACGTCGAAGGGAAAACTTCCCTTTCGGTTTAATTTTCGATTTCGTTTTCGTCTTTCTCAAGCATTTGTATTTCGCGGACAGTTCGAGGGGCTCAACATCCATGGTATCATCAGACACCATGTCGTCTTCGTCTCCTAGCCCGCGGGTTTTGTCATCATTGTTTAAAGGTCTTGTCTTTCTAGATGCAGCAGTACACTCGCTTGAATTATCAGTCTCTGATGCATGCGGGTCAGAGGCATTAGTACCATTTTTCTTTGTTGCTTTAGTTTTGAATGATGTGAACACGCCCTTGCAGGGTCCACACACAGATGGGAGGTGAGTCTGTATTCCTATTTCTTGGGTTGTGACAGGAGCAGCTGTTACTTTAGCATATGAGGTGCCGGAGAATACCGGGTGTGTAGCCCTGTATTCCTTCCTGGCCTCTCCGTAAGTAATCCGTTTCGTGACTTTAATTTCTTGAATCGCTTTTTCCTCCTTAAAGATTGGGCAGGATGCCGACCAGGATGGATGGCTGTCTTTACAGTTCACGCACTTAGCATCCTCAGCACATTCTCCTTCATGTTTTCTTAGGGAGCATCTACCACAGAGTTCCTCCCCTTTACATGAGGTGGATGTATGGCCATACCTATGGCATCGGTAGCAGCGAGTTGGGCGTGGGATGAAAGGTCTGACCTCGATCGAGCGATAGCAACAATAGACATATTTCGGAAGCGTAGGAACAGCGAATGTAAGTACGACACTATTGGTGTCTTTTAGTTCTCCGCTTCTCCTCGTCTTGAGGCGGCGAGCTGCTATCACCTTCTGGTCGCTAAATCCATCTACAATTTCTGCTGCGGTGCAATTCGCTAAGTCCCAAGATGTAATTACTCCCTCACAAGTGTTTAGGGACTTGTGTGGTTCGGCCTTAACAGGTACATCGTGGAATTTAGATATTTCTAGAAGCTTCTTTGATTGCTTTTCGTTTCTAACTTCGATCAGAACGGATCCTGATCGAAGTCGCACAACGCTAGCTACATCTCCAACTAGTCCCTGAAGTATTTTTGCAAGCAGGAATGGTGATATCTTTTTTAAGGATCCTTCCTCAATGCTGTTAATAACTATGAATTTCGGGTTTTCTATTGCTTGGTAGTCTCTTATCTTCAGATTATTGTCGTCTACTCTTAACTTTTTGCTTTTACTTGTTTCCTCATTCAATTGAGGGTTTTGGAGTTCATAATCCATAGGAAGATTTGTTTATTCAGCCCCCGGCTTCCCACCCACCATGGAGCCCAACGAGGGGACGATGTGTCGCAAACCGACACAGAGCGCCAGGATTACCGGGGGGTATAGCAGTGTCCTTCAGACCCTTGCACTAAGCAGGTATCTTACAGCGCACAGCTTGCCCAACCTGACGTACGCTCGAAAGGAGCCGCCAAACTCCCCAGCCGTCAGGAGCCGATTGACCGGGAGTGGGCTAGTTCCCGGCCGCCCGTCTAGGAGAAGCAGGGGCCAAAGTGGAGTGTTGGGGTTACCTCCCTCCCAAGGGATATTCCCTCAGCCACCAGGATCCCCCTTTCCTCCGACACGGGTCGCCGCGCACGGCAAACACGCGGGTGGGCCTATTTTAACCCCGGACCCACTGGGGGGATCGCTCAGTGTTCGTTTTAATTTATTTATTCAGGGTGTCGGGTTAAGACTCCCAGATGTTTATCCAGTTGGGTACTCGAGTTACCCTATGTGGATTATTCCGCCGCCGGACATCCATATGGCACTTGGTAGGCGCCATAAATCCCACTCCACTGCTCTAGAATACCAGCGCCTCTTCAACGAATTTCTCTGTCGTCACTCCGATTTCATCCCTGTATACACGGATGGATCGAAGTCGGATGCAGCCTGTTCGTGCGCGGTTACCTCGTCCCATCACGGTGTCGTCCAGTCCAGGCTCAATACGCTGTGTAGCGTATACACAGCGGAGCTGCTGGCTATTAAGATGGCCCTTGAAGGAATTAGGGGTTCTTCGGGGTCTTTCGTCATCTGCACGGACTCAATGAGCGCACTGCAATCCATTTCCGTCTTTTCTTCACCACACCCTATTGTCCAGCGAATACATACTACCCTTTTATCCCTTAATAGAAAGGGAATCAAAGTTATTTTTCTCTGGGTCCCAGGACATATGGGTATTGCTGGAAATGAGAAGGCGGATGCAGCTGCAAAAGAAGCGCTAAATATCCCTGAGCAGACGACGACGCTAGTACCCTATCAGGATCTGCAAGCCTCTCTCCGTAAAATAGTCCTAGAGCAGTGGAGTGCACTTTGGAGCGATGTCCTAAACAATAAGTTACGGGCAATTAAACCGGTAACGTCAGGGTGGCCCACTTCCGTCAGGGGTAGTCGCAGAGAAGAAGTGGTCATCACACGATTAAGAATCGGGCATTGCGCCCTGACCCACTCGTACCTCTTTACAGAAGAGAAAATTCCTCCGCGATGTGATGACTGTGACTGTCCTCTCAGTGTGCGACATATCCTGACGGAGTGTGACAAATACCGGCACACACGTAACAGGCTAGGCATCAACGGCGACCTAGAACCCGTTCTAGGCAACGATGCTGATCGCCTATGCCATGTTATTACCTTTTTAATAGAAATAAACTTAATGAATAAAATCTAATTTATTGTCATAAACTGGACCTTTTATACTTACTGCCTTTGATTTTTACTCTATATTTATATTTCTACTTTTTTATATTTCTACATATTTATTATTATAAATTAGATTGTGCGTGGTGCAAAATGACCATAGTTGTCGACGCACCCATTAAACCTAAATCTACTACTACTACCAGAGAAAGAATCGGCCAAGCTGGCCAAGGCTATTAAACCAGCAGAAAAAACCGCTATAACCAACCTTGGTTCCCTCAAAATGTCGCCACAAAAATCAGAAACTGGGGTAACACGCCTAACGCGTGAGAAGACACCGTCCCCAGGACCTGCCAGCTCAAAACAGCCAGAGCTGGAACAAATGGAGGACGAAAGTCTCTCGGAGACGGAAATCCTCGTCGCTATGCAAAAAGGCAAGAAGAATCGCCTTAGACGCTGACCACTTGTGTTCAGAGTACGACTCTCGCCCTTTATTTATTTATTTATTTATTGTATTTTATTCCTTTTAAATTTTAATGGCTTTTATATTACAGTGGAACTGAAACGGTTTTTATCTCCATAAGAAGGAGCTGGGCATTTTAATTCGTGACTTGAACCCCTCTTGTATCTGTCTACAAGAGACCCATTTTAAAAGCACGGACAAGGGCATTTTAAATGGTTTTAACGTTTTTAGATGGGACGACACCAGTGGCCAACGTGCCCAGGGTGGAGTGGCGGTTGCTACTCGGGAGGCCCTTTACACCTCCCGAGTGCAGCTGAGAACGCCTTTCCAGGCGGTCGCAGTGACGGTGCATGCCCCGGAGGCTGTGACGTTATGTAACGTCTACTTGCCGGAGGGGGCCCCGGTCACTCGATCCAACTTAGAAGCCCTTGTTCGTCAGTTGCCCAGACCTTTTATTTTATCTGGCGATTTTAACGCTCATGATACCCTATGGGGTAGTTTACGTTCACAGTGTGACCGTAGGGGGCGTATTTTATCTCATTTTATTACTGATTTTAACATGTTTTTATTGAATAAAGGGGAACACACTCGTTTTAACTCTTTTAACGGTCAGTATTCTAGTATTGATCTTTGTATTGCATCGAGCACGTTAATGAGCAAGATTTATCTGTCTGTTCACGATGATCTCTGTGGCAGTGATCATTTCCCCCTTTTTCTGCACAGAGAAAATAATTTTAACCCCGACTTGATACTGCCGGGCAACTGGGTTGTCCGGAATGCCGATTGGACCGCTTTTAGGGAAAAAATAAATTTTAAATATGACGAGAACCGTGATGGGACTTAAACATTGAAATGCTGACCCGCAATATCATCGATTCCGCCAATTGCATTGTGCCCAAATCACTGCATTGCATAACTAGGCCTGCAGTACCCTGGTGGAACGATTGTGCTGAAGCGATTCGTAAACGCAAGAAGGCGCTACGAATTTTTATCAAGTACCCCACAGAGACAAATTTGTCCTCCTTCAGGCGCCTCAGAGCAAAAGCTCGGAAGGTGGTGAAGGAGGCGAAAAAGGCCTCCTGGATTAAATATGTAACTGATATCAATTGTAGAACGCCCCTTGCACAGGTATGGAACAAGGTTAGACGAATTTCGGGAAACCACAATCAGCTCAGCGTCTCATTCCTCAATATCGGTGGTAAGGTACTGACATCTCCGTCGGCTATTAGCGAGGTTTTTGGGCAGTCACTCGCCAATACATACAGCGACGACACCTATGAGGAAGAATTCGTACACATCAAGAGGCGCAATGAATCTCAGAAACTTATCTTTACTGAGAAGCGGTGGACGGCAGACTATAATATCCCCTTCTGCCTTTGGGAACTGCGTTCTGCCATTGCAGACTCACGCGACTCGGCCACAGGATTGGACGACATCCATAATGCGTTTCTCCGGAATATTCCGGAGAGGGCATTGGTGGAAGTCCTTCGCTCCCTCAACCAAATTTGGGCTGAGGGTAGTTTTCCACCCTCCTGGCGGCAGTCCACAGTAATCCCTATTCTCAAACAGGGTAAAGATAGAGCTGACCCAAATAATTATAGACCCATCTCCCTTACTAGTTGCCTGTGCAAGGTAATGGAAAGAATGGTAAATCGGCGTCTCGTTTGGTGGTTAGAGCGCCGAAATCTTCTTTCGAGTATTCAATGCGGCTTTAGACGCGGCCGATCGACCGTTGACCACCTGGTCAGAGCCGACAATTTCATCCAGGAGGCCTTTCTTCTCCGTCAACATGTCGTAGGTGTCTTCTTCGACATGGAGAAGGCATACGACCGAGTGTGGCGGCATAAGATATTAATGACTCTACATGAGTGGGGATTGAGGGGCAATTTACCGATTTTTATCAAGAATTTTTTAACTGATCGTGTTTTTAAAGTCAAAATAGGTAGACATTTATCCAAATTTTATCGGCAGGACATTGGAGTTCCACAGGGGTCAGTTTTAAGTGTGACACTCTTCGCAATTGCCATCAACGACATAGCTAAATGCATTAACCCTCCACTCATGGGATCTTTACTCGTTGACGACCTAGCAATATTTTGCAGGTCGTCCAAAATAGCCACTGCAACCAGAGTGACTCAGTTGGCTCTAAACAAACTGGAGGTTTGGACGCGGAGGAATGGCTTTAAGTTTTCCTCGGAAAAGTGCAAATGCGTCCATTTTTACCGGGTGAGGGGACATTACATTCCGCCAGCTTTGTCACTCAATGGCAAAACTCTCCCGTATGTGGAGTCTGTCCGATTCCTCGGTATGACTTTTGAATACCGACTGAACTGGCGGGAACACATACAGATTCTGAGAGATAAATGTCTACGGACTCTAAATATTTTAAAATTTTTAAGTAACACAACTTGGGGTGCCGATCGAATGTCCCTGCTTTTATTGTATCGCGCACTCGTACGTTCCAAACTGGACTACGGGTCAGTTGTTTACGCTTCCAGTCGCGACTCCTACTTAAGGCCTTTAACAACAGTACACAACGCAGGGCTTCGTATTTCCACTGGTACTTTCCGGACCAGTCCGGTCCTCAATATTTATGCTGATTCCGGGGAACCTCCGTTACCGTACCGTAGGGACATACTGATGTGCTCTTACGTGGCGAAAATTTTAGCTACCAAGAATCACCCTTGTTTTAATTTGATATTTAACCCTAGATTTATGGAACTTTTTAATCGACGGACAAGAGCTACCAAGTCGCTCAGCATTCGTTTTAATTTATTTATTCAGGGTGTCGGGTTAAGACTCCCAGATGTTTATCCTGTTGGGTATTCGAGTTACCCAACGTGGATTATTCCGCCGCCGAACATCCATATGGCACTCGGTAGGCGCCATAAATCCCACACCACTGCTCTAGAATACCAGCGCTTCTTCAATGAATTTCTCTGTCGCCACTCCGATTTCATCCCAGTATACACGGATGGATCAAAGTCGGATGCAGCCTATTCGTGCGCGGTTACATCGTCCCATCACGGTGTCGTCCAGTCCGGGCTCAATACGCTGTGTAGCGTGTACACAGCGGAACTTCTGGCTATTAAGATGGCCCTTGAAGGTATTAGGGGTTCTTCGGGGTCTTTCGCTATCTGCACGGACTCAATGAGCGCGCTACAATCCATTTCCGTCTTTTCTTCACCACACCCTCTTGTCCAGCGAATACATACTACCCTTTTATCCCTTAATAGAAAGGGAATCAAAGTTATTTTTCTCTGGGTCCCAGGACATATGGGTATTGTAGGAAATGAGAAGGCAGATGCAGCTGCAAAGGAAGCGCTAAATATTCCTGAGCCGACGACGACGCTAGTACCCTATCAGGATCTGCAAGCCTCTCTCCGTAAAATAGTCCTGGAGCAGTGGAGTGCACTTTGGAGGGATGTCCCAAACAATAAGTTACGGACAATTAAACCGGTAACGTCAGGGTGGCCCACTTCCGTCAGGGGTAGTCGCAGAGAGGAGGTGGTCATCACACGATTAAGAATCGGGCATTGCGCCCTGACCCACTCGTACCTCTTTACAGAAGAGAAAATTCCTCCGCGATGTGATGACTGTGACTGTCCTCTGTGTGCGACATATCCTGACGGAGTGTGACAAATACCGGGACACACGTAACAGGCTAGGCATCAGCGGCGACCTAGAACACGTTCTAGGCAACGATGCTGATCGCCTGTGCCATGTTATTAACTTTTCAAAAGAAACAAACCTCATTAGTAAAATCTAATCTATTTTCATAAACATGACCTTTTATACTGCCTCTGATTTTTTATTCTATATTTATATATCTACATATTAATATTTATGCATATTTATTGTTATAAATTAGATTGTGCGTGGTGCAAAATGACCATAGTTGTCGACGCACCCTATAAACCCAAATCTACTACTACCTCTAGGAAAGGATAAAACTGACCCTGGAGCCTATCGCCCCATTTTGTTGACCAGCTGTTTGTGCAAAGTGATGGAGAAAATGGTGAACCGCAGACTTTTATGGTGCATAGAGAAGCGAAACCTACTTTCTCGCATACAGTGCGGTTTCCGCCACAACAGATCTACAACAGACCATTTAATTCGCTGCGAGAACTATATACAGGAAGCCTTTATGCTCCGCCAACATGTGGTGGCGGAATTCTTTGATATTGAAAAGGCTTATGATCGAGTCTGGAGGTACAAAATACTAGGATTTAGAGGACGTATGCGTACTTTCATCAGTAACTTTTTATCACACCGGTTTTTTAGAGTGAGAGTCGGCAGGTCCCTATCTAGTCTGTATACCCAAGAAAATGGTGTACCTCAAGGGTCAGTTCTGAGTGTCACTCTTTTCTCCATCGCTATAAACAGCGTTGATGACTGCATCCGTGGACTAGTCATGGGCTCTCTATTCGTAGATGACCTCGCGATTTTCTGTAGGTCAAGCAAACTGAACACGGCGTTAAGACTGATCCAAATGACCCTTAATAGGGTCCAAAAATGGTCTCTGAGTAATGGGTTCCGTTTTCAGCGGAGAAAAGCAAGTGCATGCATTTCAATCGGTTGCGTGGTGTCTTCCCGCAACCGACGCTACATTTAGGTTGCAGACGCCTACCATTCGTCCAATCCGTGCGCTTTCTTGGGATGACCTTTGACTACCGTATGAACTGGCGAAGCCATTTATCTTCACTGCTGAATAAGTGTCTTAAAACGCTAAATATTTTAAGATTTCTAAGTCACAAGTCATGGGGTGCCGACCGCAGAACAACTCTTACTATACCGATCGTTAGTTCGCTCGAAAATTGACTACGGTTCGTTAGTTTACTCCTCTGCCCGAGCATCTTACCTAAAGCAGCTGAACGCGGTGCACAACGCGGGCCTCAGGATTACCACCGGTGCGTTTAGAACTAGCCCGGTGATTAGTATATACTCCGATGCGGGAGAGCCGCCTTTGGCCATACGCAGGAATATTCTAATGGGAAACTATATAGCAAAAATGTCATCAATGACTGAACATCCCTGTTTTAATGTTATTTTTAAACCTCGATTTTTAGAAGTTTTTAATCGACGACCGAGACTGACGCGACCATTCAGTGTAAGGTCAAACGATTTTATCCATGACTCAGGAATCCTGCTGCCCGCAACCTTTTCTTCAGGATACTCGAAACATCCTCCCTGGACTATCCCAAAATCGGAAGTAAACATACTTCTCACAGAGAACACCAAGGCATCGGTAACTCCAGCTGAATGCCAGCTACGGTTCCGGGAATTCCTGGACCGTTACCAAAGCTATGAACCTGTGTTCACTGACGGCTCAAAGACTGACTCAGCGTGCGCCTGCGCCGTAGTCTCTAGATACCACGGCACTATAAATGCAAAGCTCAGCACCTTGTGTGGTATCTACACGGCTGAACTTCTGGCAATAAAAATAGCCCTCCTTAAAATAAAAACCCGGAATAGCTCGTTTCTCATATGCACCGATTCAAGGAGTGCTATTGACACAATATCAAGATATTCCCCACGGAATGCGATTGCCCAAGAAATCCAATCTGCCCTCCTCAACCTACACCTTAAAGGTACTAAAATCTCATTCCTGTGGATCCCTGGGCACATGGGAATCTCTGGAAACGAGAAAGCTGATGCCGAAGCAAAAGACGCTCTCCAGAAACGTAACGTCGACTGCATGAAAGTGTCACGGGACGACTTGCGAGCCTCTTTAAGAGACACAGCGATAAAAGAGTGGAAACGGCAGTGGGAGACGACTAGCAACAACAAGCTACGTGCTATAAAGCCAACGGTATCGGCGTGGCTGTCATCAAACAGGCCGAACGTTTTGGAAGAAGTTGTCATAACAAGACTAAGAATAGGGCACACAGCCACAACGCACTCATTCTTATTCAGTGATGATAAAATCCCACCGCAATGTGAAGTCTGTGACTCTCTACTTAGTGTCAGACACATCATAGCCAAATGTGAGAAATATCGGGAAGTGCGCCGCAGACTCAATATTGAAGGTGATATTGACTCTATCCTCGGCGACAATACTCAAAGTCTCGATCGTGTGATAATCTTTCTCAAAGAAACTAGCTTACTACACCCAATCTAACGAAAAAGTATCTGTGATAAGATAGGGGCCCTGTGTGGTGCTAATGACCCCGCTGTCGACGCACCCTTATAAAACACTACTACTACTACTACTAACTCTTTGAGTAAGAACACTAACCACAGCACTGGAAGTGGCATTACGAACAGGTTCCAGGATACAAAATTTAGAGAATCCATCAATAATCGATAAGACATATTTGTGATTATTTCTCGTCGAAGGATAAGGTCCAACGAAATCGATATAAAGCCTTTCCCACACATGAGCAGGAAGGTTAGAAGACATCATACCCGGTGGGGCAGTATTCCTGGGTTTACATGTCTGACATAAATTACATTTACGAACCATATCAAAAATATGTTTTTTCATATCGCTCCACCAAAATTCCCTTCGATCCTTTTCATAGGTTTTGGCCATACCCAAATGAGCAGACACACTTAAACAGTGATAATATTGGAATATCATTGGCCGCAATACAACCGGCAAGACAATCTTTCCCTTTCGGGCATTGGCATTCCCAAAACACAACAAATTGTCTTTGACAAAGTAATTTGGAGAAGAGGAAGAATCCTCCAATTTCTCAAAAATCTCCCTTAAGGTAGAGTCTGACCGTTGATGGTCACGAATATCCACAAATGATAAAGGAATATTATGTAAAACACAAGAAATGGGTGGACATGGCTCAACACTGGCACTGTCACTCAGGAAGACAGGCGGATTTCTTGAAAGGCAATCTGCTACGCTATTGCTGTGCCCACGAACATGGTGGATAGTAAAATTATAGGAAGACAGTTTTAACACCATTCTGCCTAATTTCCCTAACTGCTTAGGGTGAGAGAACAGCCAAGCAAGGGCCCCATTATCAGTATATAAATGGAATGGTTTTACTTGGAGGTATACATTAAATTTTTCTATGCCCCAACAAACTGCCATACACTCAAGTTCGTATGCGGACAATTTTTGTTCTTGTGCCAATAAGGTTTTACTAGCGTATGCCACAGGGGCAAAATCAATCTTTCCCTTTCGGGCATTGGCATTCCCAAAACACAACAAATTGTCTTTGACAAAGTAATTTGGAGAAGAGGAAGAATCCTCCAATTTCTCAAAAATCTCCCTTAAGGTAGAGTCTGACCGTTGATGGTCACGAATATCCACAAATGATAAAGGAATATTATGTAAAACACAAGAAATGGGTGGACATGGCTCAACACTGGCACTGTCACTCAGGAAGACAGGCGGATTTCTTGAAAGGCAATCTGCTACGCTATTGCTGTGCCCACGAACATGGTGGATAGTAAAATTATAGGAAGACAGTTTTAACACCATTCTGCCTAATTTCCCTAACTGCTTAGGGTGAGAGAACAGCCAAGCAAGGGCCCCATTATCAGTATATAAATGGAATGGTTTTACTTGGAGGTATACATTAAATTTTTCTATGCCCCAACAAACTGCCATACACTCAAGTTCGTATGCGGACAATTTTTGTTCTTGTGCCAATAAGGTTTTACTAGCGTATGCCACAGGGGCAAAATCACCATCTACTTTCTGGTTTAATACGGCGGCTAACGCCAAACCACTGGCGTCCACAAACAAATGGAATTCCTCGTCAAAACGAGGAAAAGTTAGCACAGGTGGATTCATCAATGCCTTCTTGAGCTCAACAAAAGCCTCGTTCTCAACCGTTGACCAGCGAAAAGCAACATTCTTACGTTTTAGGTGATTTAAAGGAATAGAACTTTCAGAATACCTTGGTATGAACTTGGAATAAAACCCACACATGCCCAGAAATCGATTTCCCTTTTCAGCCGCTGATTTTGTGCCCTTAGAATCGCGTTTTTATACTCAAGGTCGTCCTTGGATGTCACATAATCACCGGGATCAGTGGAATCGTCTCTAAACAAATATGATTCAAAAGACCAGCATTAATGCACTACATGAACTTAACGAATTCCAAGCTCATCATGCAACATGTCCTTATCTCGTAACATAACTCAATGAATAAAACTTATGCTCACAGAAGGCAACCCACTGAAACACGTCAAACTTTCCTTGACCTCTTTCCTCATAGTTTCTTCGCTTTGGGGAATTCAGAAGCAGACTCTTCTTTCTTTCGTTTCTCTCCAATGGACACCTAAGGTGAAATAAAGTTTCCAAGTACAGTGACTGATTATAAGTAAATCATAGTATACTTACAAATAAATTATCAAGTCCTTCCTTTTTTGCCAGTGTCTTTCTCATGGACCTGGTTGGAAAGGGAATGCCATACCTCAGCTCAGACTTCGACGCTTGCACGATTTCTTTCCAAGCTGTTAAAATAAAACAATTACGAGCGCTCCCTGAATGCAAATATAAGGCGGCAATTAAGGTTAATAAAACTTACCATCACTCTGAGCGAGGATAATGGCAACAGCCTTTGTCCATTCACATCCATGAGCTTGGACATGCACTCCTTGCTTTTCACACCATAGTTGGTCGGGCACTTAATTAAGACTTCATATTTATCACTAATGAGTCGGGAAATAGTTTTTCTCGGTCTTCTCTCGTCGAAAAGCAGCCATTCACTAAATGCCACCTACACCGGCGTGGTCGTCTCAGAGTCATCGTTTGCGGAATTCTCATTTACAAACTCGCACAAAACGTAAAACTTATCACTTTCTGCCATTGCCTTATTTCGAAGTAGATTGATGCAATGAGTACTAATCAAAGTATTAGAAGTACGCGCAATGATTTGAAGATTACTCATGAATTTAACATTTGCTCCAGCACGACTTTGACTAAAAAGCACGTGATCACGTCTAACAAGCACCCTCGCGGAAAAGGCGGAAAGAGTGACTCATGAGAAAAAATAGTGCCAACTATAAATATTGAACAATATCGCCAAGAGGGCCAAGGGTCAGACCATCACCTAGCGACTTAAAAAAAATATACAGATATGAGGCACCATATCTGCTAGTATTGTCATATCCACCGATGTGATGCCTATTACCTAGTAGATTACCCGTGAAAAAATTATACAGTAAGGATGTTTTCTCAGTCCCGTTGTTTATGTAAATTTTTGGGTTTCTGGATACTGGTAAACTAACCAAAAAGGTGTTTAACAGTATTATAATCGTGGAAAAACATGTAAATTATCGATAACAAGGTATTTTCGCGTAATTTTAATGAAAAATAAGATATTTGACGAATTTTATCTCTCAGGGCGATATTCTTTTCTTTCGAAGTTATTAACTTGACTCATTGCTAAAGCGCTTTATTTGCCGCGCGTTATTTGCAATATATGTAGTCTGTTGAGTGTTTCACCAATTCCAGTTCGTTTTCTTGGTTTTCTCTTTCCTAATCTTCAACGACCTTCCGTCAACATTAAAAGCAAGTGACGCTCATCGCTGTTGAAATACTTTTTCTTTGCTGAAAAAGTTAAAGACGGCTGGATGCAAGCGTTAGCTGATCACGTTTGCTTCCATGGCTTTTCTGTGCCTGTTACACGAAGTGGTTGCGGCATTCCTGTAGCTGGAATTGCCCTTTTGTACGTAGTTAATTCGTCATCCTTTTACCAGAGATGCCGGCTGGAAGAAAACGGGGACCGTACAAGAAGTATCTCCAAGACTTGACTATTCCAGTTCCTAGGACAATTGCGTGGAGGCGTAGATTTTGTGATCCACATCTGATAGAGCAGGGGCATCAAGTAGAAAACCTGAATGTAAGTACTGTGACGGATCCACCCACCTAACCCGCGTTTTACTAGGGGACGGCCGCACACACAGAGATCCGCGTTTGAGCCCAACAAGGGGCGTACTCCGCGAAATCCAAAATAAAATTAAGGATCCCCCCGAGTCATTCGATATTCTAATGCCTAAAAGGGGAGTAATGGGGACAAACCTTCCCATCAACTGGGACGCAACACACACAAATTCTTTACACAATTTTATTGTGGCCCTTGGCCAAAAGTGAATAACAAGCATAACATTTTTAAATGACACTTAACCAAAATGTGAATAAATTCCCTGGTGAATATGAGACGAAAGTGAGGGTGATTGTAACCAATGACATGGATGATGGTGAGACACTAACAGGACGTAATGAAAAACAAAAAGGATAACAGGTACAACCGATAACTCGCACGGCCTGAGCCGCGTAGGGAGACGATTCCCTTGGCGAGATGAGTGCTTTTAACGAATGCACTGTACAAAATGAGTTACTTTAGGACGAGAGGACCTTGGGTTGCTTTCAAAAGTCCAACCACTCCTAAGATTCTCGGGATGAAGAGGTTCTCCCACTCTGAAAAGGGGGGGGGGAGGGGGTAAAGTGGCTCGTGACGGCTTACGTGTAGATCCTGAAATGAAGCGACGACAGGAACGAGTGGCGACCATCGGCACACCGATTTCTCCGGGCTGGATTGGTGCTCGGCCACTCAAAAGTGGCTCCGCTACGTTGGGGTCCCGGTAGGAAATACTGCTGCCGTGTGTCGTCCGGAAGGTTCAGCTGCTCGCGATCGTACTTCAACGCTCTTTTGCTGCTCATGGATCAATCGATGTTTACTGCATATGACAATAAATATTAAAGAGAACACATTGACAAAACCGTTGATTTAAAATGAAATCAGACCATTTATTTCTTTAGCTATTAAAGCGCTCTAAACAACGGTGCAAACTATTTCTGCTGTGTTGTCCAAGATCCCCCATCCTCTCCATCATACTCCTCCGTCACCAAGGGCGAGGGCAGTGGAAGTCACCTACCGTATGAGATTATGAATGAGGTTCCCCCAAGAAGAAAACTGCAATCATTTGCGAGGTGATAGACGGCTTCGGGCTTGAGGACTACCTCCTTGCTCTCACTCAATCTCCCTTAAGGACATTACTTCTGCATCTATCTTTAATCGGGCACGCTGGTCGAGAAGGTCGTGGGGTCCCCTCCACCAGCCCATAGGGTAGCATTGATTTCTTTTAGAAGATACGTTACCGGGGCAACCCGCATTTTCCTCTCTAACGCCATCCCCGATATCCCCGCCTGGGTCCTTCATGACCATTTATCCCGGTACGGTCGCGTAGTGGGCAAATCGTTCATGTTAGGGCTCCTTGCCGTAATCCCATCTTCGCCCACGTTAAAGGATTGCCATAGCCATGAATAGTGTTGCCGATTGTATTTCATCACCAGTGGAAGCATCCCTCTTCGTGGATGACCTAGCTATATTCTGTCGCTCCACAAAAATAGCAATGGCTGAAAGACAGCTGCAGATGACCCTCAACCGGCTACTTTCTTGGTCTCGAGAAAATAGCTATCGTTTCTCTGAGGAGAAAACGAAATACATTCACTTCTATAGAGGCAAGGGTGTGTTCCCTCAACCCAAACTACGACTCGGTAACAGCATATTAAGCGGTGTGGAATCAACTCGGTTTTTAGGATTGGTCTTAGACCGGCGACTTAACTGGAAGAATCACATAACATTTTTAAAAACAAGATGCCATGCATCTCTAAATGTTTTACGCGTTTTATCAAACAGATCATGGGGAGCTGACCGAAGCTCGATGTTGCTACTATACCGGTCTTTAGTCAGATCCAAAATTGACTACGGCTCCTTCATTTACGGTGCCACCCGTAAATCATACTTGAGAAGTATTACGTCAGCACACAACACGGGCTTGAGGCTGTCAACCGGGGCATTTAGAACGAGTCCAGTGCCCAGCATCCACAGTGATGCTGGAGAAACGCCCTTGGAGGTGAGGAGAAATATTCTAATGCTCAACTATGCCAGCAAAATAGCCGCTCAAGACTCGCATCCTTGTTTTAAAATAATTTTTAAACCACGTTTTATCGATATTTTTAATAGAAGACGCACGGCAACGAAACCGGTAGGTGTGCGGCTGCACAATTTAATATCGGAGAGAGGCCTTACGCTCCCACCACTTTACAGGATCCGCAATCCTAAGCACCCTCCGTGGAGAACACCCAGGCCAGTCATTAACGTAGATCTGACTTCACGTAGTAAAAATGCAGCTCTCCCCAGCGAGCTCAAGGCCGCTTTTAAAGATGTTCTATATAAGAACTCAAAGTTCACCCCAATATTCACCGACGGATCAAAATCTACCTCTGCCTGTGCATGTGCATTTTCCATCTTGCACAAAATATCGCAGGCAAAGCTGCATCCTATGAGTACAGTCTTTACGGCGGAGCTAACGGCTATCAAATTAGCTCTAGAGAGTATACGCCATCGGAAGTCTTCATTCCTTGTATGTTCTGACTCTCTCAGTGCCCTCAGGGCTATTGCCTGTTACCAGCCTGATAATCCATTGACCCAAGATATACACACTGCCATATACGATCTTAAGGATCGAGGTGTCAGAATTAAGTTTGCGTGGGTTCCAAGCCACTGCGGCATCGCAGGTAACGAGGCAGTGGACGCGGCTGCTAAACTTGCGTTAAGCAGACCAAATATAGACATTAACTTCATTCTACCGACAGACCTGAGAGTCTCATTTAGGAGAACTTGCAGTAGAGAATGGGATACCACTTGGCAAACGATGGTCAACAATAAACTACGCTCAATCAAAAGCAGCACTGGATCGTGGGCGACATCTATTCGTAAATCTAGCAGAGAGGAAGTAGCCGTAACCCGTTTGCGTATAGGTCATAGTGCCCTTACCCACTCTTTTCTATTCTCTAATAACAAAGAACAGCCTATATGCAATGAATGCGACTCTCCCATATCCATACGACATCTCCTTACGGAATGTCGCACATATGAGGCTATGCGGAGAAAACACGGAATTGAAGGAGATCTCTCCGACATTTTATGTGATGACCCTGTCAAAATTGATAAGGTAATATTGTTTTTAAAAGAAAGCGGGCTTTTTCAACGACTATAAATCTCAGAATGCATGAGGTTACAAGGAATATGCCGATTTAGATTGGATCATTATTCTGTATTTATTTTTTTTTTCTTGCGCAACTTTTCGTCTAATATAAGCAGAGGTGCAAAATGACCATGCCGTCGACGCACCCTTTAAATGATACTACTACTACTACAAGAACGCCTGCGATTCATCCGATTTTCCGAAACGCGCTCTTTGTCCCGGAACGCCATGAGGATAGTGGAACTGGACGAACTCCTTCGGGGAGGTCGAGGCACGGTACAAGTTGCGGAGGACATCAACCGTGACGAGACCGTCCAAGCTGAGGGTGAGGTGCTGCCCGAAAAATTTTACCTCCCGAGCTCATTCGCCGGAGGCCCACGTTACATGAAGGTCCATCACGGAAACGCGATGGGCCTGGTATCTCGTCTGGGTTCGCCGACGTATTTCCTAACATTTACGTACGGTGTGACCCTGGAGGAAAACAAGAAGGCTTGCCCCCGTTGAACTGGACGCAGTGACCCATCGACAGCGTGCGGTCTTCCAAAAAAAAAACTCGGGGAACTCATCCGAGACCTTCGGAGCGGCGCAATTTGTGTCGAACGGTTTACTCCGTGTACGTCATCGAGATGCAAATGAGGGGCCTGCCTCACGCTCACATTGTGTTCAAGATAGACGGCGAAGGTCCCGTGCAGTCGCAGGACATCGACGCGGTCATTCGCGCCGACATTCCTTCCGAAGCCGGAGGAAAGCTGAGGGAATTGGTGTTGAGGCACATGATCCACGGCCCTTGCGGCACCGATCATCGCACAGAATTGCTGTGCTGGGACTCAGCCAGGGGTTTCTGCGGGAAGTTCTTCCCCACGCCTGCGTGCCAGACCACTCACGTGGACGAAAGGGGATAAGGCGTCGTACAATCGAGTCGCCGAAAAATCACCGATCATGACGGGTTGGTTGTTCCGTAAAATCCCGCTCTACTTCTAAAATACGAGGCGCACATTAACTTGGAGCTCGCCTCGACTCGCCGCGTCGTGAAATACGTCTTTAAATTCCTGATGAAGGGTGGTTTACTCCAGAACGTGACCGTCACTCCTCTGGGGAAACAAGAGGATGAAGTGGAGCACTACGTGACCAAACGCATGGTGGTTGCCAGCGACGCGTGCTAGCGTCTTCTTGACTTTCCCATCTCCAAGTCCGAACTTACCGTCGAGTGCCTCCCCGTCCATCTCGAGGGCAAGCAGACCATCCTTTACCGCCCGGGAGAGGTTTCCGATGCGGAGGAGAGGGCGAGCTCCAAACTTTAACTGTATTTCAATCGTCCGCACCAAGAATCTTTCGACGACGTGATATACCAGTCATTTAACAAAAGGTTCATGGAGCACACGAAGCGTCCTCATTTTTCGGAAGTGTGTGTATATCCCGGTGGCCGGCATTTTGTGACGCCCCGCCAGCGCGGAGAGAAGGAAGGTAGGCTGTTTTGTGTATCACCCAATCGAGGGGAACAGTACTACCTTCGCATTCTCCTCATGTCGACTCCTTGCTACGGTTACGCGCATCTTTTGGAACTCGGTGGACCAGACTGTCGCACCTTCCAGAATGCCGCACGTAACCTAGGCTTGATAGAAGACGAGGAGGAATACCATCAAGACCTGCGAGAGGCTTCACAATTCTTGCTCGGGCCCAGATTTCGTTCCTTTTTCGTGTTCCTCTGCAACATGGACGCCCCTGCAGCTCTCCTATGGAACGCCTTTCAGAACACACTTTGCGAGTATCACTTGGAACGGAACGTCCATGACCCGGAGTTGGCGGTTATACTCTCCCTGACCGAAATCGATCGTAGCCTTCGGCTCCAGGGATCGTGCTGGACCGACCACTTCCCTACGTGCAGCATGAAACGACAGAGTTGGGCAGAGCTACTCAACTACGGCGAAAACCTCCAGCGTCGACTCGTGGATTAGTGGGAGCCCAAGTTATCCCACGAGCAACGCCAGGTTTTCGAGTATCTGCCATGTCTGATCCTCAACCCCGGCGAAGGAAGAAGACGTAGAACCATCTTCTGTGACGGTCCCGGTGGTTATGGGAAAACCACTATCCTCCGTGTCATCCTCTCGTACGTTCGCGGCTGTCGTCAGGTCGCTCTCGCCGTCGCCAACCTGGGAATAGCCTTGGCCATCATGCCGTACGGAGCAACGGCCCATAGCATGTTCAGGCTGCCACTGGATTTAGGTGACAGCACGAGCATTTGGAACATCACCAACCTATCCCAGCTAGCAGATCTCAACATAGCCGCGCGGGTCTTCCTCTTCGATGAGGCTACGATGGCACATCGGTTCATTTTCAGATTCTCGACAGGTCCCTGCGAGATCTCATGAAATGCGATGAGCCATTCGGGTGGAAAATCTTCATCTGCTCCGGGGATTTTCCTCAGATCGCATCCGACGTCGCTTCACTTTTACTTCGGTTGTCGTGACTGGCGATTGTGATAAGACTCTAGGAGCGATAGACTCTGGTGATCGTTAGATCCAAGCACTTCATTGCTTTTACACAGAGCTACGTGACATCTAACGTTTAAAATTTCTTTGCACACTTGGTGCAAATGTGGCATGCATTATGATGGCGGATGGCGTTACCAACGGATTCCAACACATTTCTCAAGTTTAGCTATGGATTAGTAGTCATCATGATGCCGCTGAATTTCTCTGTATATCGAAAATAGTCGTTTTGATATGACCCCTCAAATTCGAAATTTGATCGACAGCTTGGTCCTTGCCGCGGTATTTTAGATATAACGTCAAAACGTGCAAACTGTTCGTTCCTACGTTGCGTATTGGAGCGGTATTTTAGATATAGCGTCAAAACGTGAAAACTGTTCGTACCTACGTTGCGTATTGACGGTGCAGCGTTACGTCAAATTTTAAAAACGTTTGGAAATTCTTGGATTTTTCAAAACTTCCATATCATTCATTGCTGAACATGCTCTATTGAAAAATTGGTAGACAACTTTTTAGTTATTGAAACGCCGTAAACAATGGCGTAAACCCTTTATTTTGACAACACTTTATAACGGTGCTACGTGAAGTCAAATTCTTAATACCAGTATCAACAACGCCTACATTTCCTTCGCCAGAAAGTCATTTATATTTCCAAACTTGGCCGTTGGTTGGCATTCATGCACTCCAGCTCCGACAGGAGTTGAAATATCGTTGTTTCTCTTTTTTTCATATGTATAACTATAGTAGTCAATATATTAGCCGTTTCGGGGGTTTAACGAGCGAAGCGGGTCTTTATTATAATGTCCTTAGTATTTACCTAAATATAAAATGCATTTACTGGTGTTGATGGAGGCTTACAACGGGAGACAACACAAAAAAAGTCGTTTCCGCTTCCGGTCCGGTGGGGGTTGTGTAACCCCTTTTGGCTTGCCGTGTCTTCATGGGGTGGATCGGGGGGCGGGTGACGAAATAAGTAGTCGATCGAGTAGGTTTTACATTGCTTTTTTGCTATCCAAAAGCGGGGAGATGAGTGGAGATTGGGGAGAGGGAGGGAGTAAAAAAATGGGAGTCGGAAGAGGGTGGGGAGAGGGAAGAGGGGCTAGGTGAGAGACCCGAGGGAATTACGGGCCCCTACCGAATAGTGCCCGTACAACGCGGGGGTTTATTCGGCGTAGGGGATAGAAGCAGGGGTCCTGTTAAGGCGTTAGGGGGAGTCCTGGAGCTGCAGGCGCCACCACGGGTTGGTCCGAACCTCTCCTGGGTCGGCACTCGGAGCCGGCTTCTCCGGGGTCTTCAGCTGCCTTAGCATGGGTTTGGGTGGCTCAGCCTGTGTGGGTCCGCGTAGGGCGGCCGGAGTTGCGCGGGTGTTTGGTGGATCACGCAAGGAAGTTCTCAACCTGAAACGGACACCACCAGAAGCGCTATATCCCTCGTGCTAGCCCTGGCGACCGCACCGGTTTTTTGCGGTGCGGCGTCCCGAATGTGTGGCTCCGTGGTGGGTGGGGGGGGGGACGGAGTGTTATTTTGGCATGGATAATACACCCACACCAAAACCAAAAAGATCCCGTTCGGAAACGGACGGGGGAATCACAGTAAGGACGAGCAATAAATATCTCGTGATGATATGCAGTGGAGAAGGAGAGTCCCTGAAGAAACTCTCTCCTTTTCTAATAAAGAAATTATTCACCTCATTAGTGCCAGGAGAAATTAAAATGGCGAAAAAGTTGAGAGACGGTTCCCTTCTCTTAGAAACCGCAAACAATGCCCAAAGCGAAAACTGTTAAAAGTAAAAACCTTTAACAATAATCCGCTAGTGGCCACTTGCCCTCGCTGTGGCAAAGCAAAACGCGAGGATGATATTTGTGAAGCAGAACCAATATGCGTGAATTCCGAGGGAGCTCACCCAGTGTTCTCTCGCGATTGCCCAAAAATGAAAGAAGAGAGGAAGATAATGGAAATTAAGACATTGGAAAAAATACCTTATCTGAAGGCAAGGAAAAAGTACCGCTCCCTTGCGGCGCCTACTTTCTCCCGCTCCTTTGCGACCATAGCTGCAGTTAAAAATGCAATGTGTCTACACAGACGGAACTACCTAAAGAGAGAGAAAATATCAAGGCCGAGAGTGTTGAAACGATCCAAAAACCGGGTTCTCCCAAGAAGAACCCAATAAAAACTGCATCGGGGGCCGCCTCCTTTAAGCGGGGAAAAACTCCCTCCCCCGAACCCTCCGGTAAGGCAAAACAGCCAAGGCCGGAGGCAATGGACGAGGATGACAATTCTTCTGAGTGAAGCCCGCTTCATAAAAATAAAGGAGAAAAAGTACCGCATTAGACGAATATAAACGGACGTTTACCGCTCGATTAAGTTATTATGTATCTATTTATTTTATATATATATATATGACGACACCAGCGGGCAACGAGCCCAAGGTGGAGTTGCAATTGCGATTCGGGAGGCCCTATACACCTCTCGAATTCAATTGAGGACACCGTTCCAAGCAGTTGCGGTGACCTTATATCCCGGAGAAAATAACTTTGTGCAATATTTACTTTCCTGAGGGTGCACCAGTAACTAGGTGCAATCTCGAAGCCCTTGTCCGACAGTTGCCTAGCCCATTCATTCTTATGGGCGATTTTAACGCCCACGACTCCCTATGGGGAAGTTCAAGGGCGCAATGTAACAAGAGGTGACGTATTGTATCCGATTTTATAAATAGTGTCAATATTTACTTATTAAACAACGGGGAAACGCCCGTTTCAACAGTTTTAATGGAGAATTCTCCTCAATTGATCTATGCATTGGTTCGAGCAGTCTTACGAATAAGATGACAATGTCCGTTTATGCCGATCTTTGTGGTAGCGACCATTTCCCCATTTTAATTCATCGTGACTGAGATTTTAATACAAATTTAATCAGCCCGAGCAACTTGGTCATCCAGAGAGCCGACTGGCCTATTTTTAATTAGATGTTTTACTACGAACACAATGTCAGTAACGATTCCCTACGAAACATTGATAACCTCTCCAAGGCCATTGTCGAAGCAGCAAATTGCAGCGTTCCACGGACATCAGGCCGTACCCCTCGACCACCCGTGCCGTGGTGGAACGAGGAGTGCGCAAAAGCAATAAGGCTTCGGAAGAGAGCGTTGCGGATTTTCAACAAATACCCCACTGCACGAAATCTAGCATCTTTCAGACGCCTACGAGCCAAAGCTAGGCAGGTCGTTTAAGGAGCCAAAAGATCATCTTGGTTGTAATACGTGTCCAACATTAACCATAAGACCCCTTACACAAGTTACCCCCTTATACACCTTTGGAGTAAGGTGAGATGCAAATCAGGAGCTGGTCAGCGATACGGTGTCTCATGCTTGAATATTGGAAAAAGGGTGCTCAAGTTTCCACAGAGAATAAGTGAAGCTTTTGGCAGACAACTTGCCGAGATCTCCAGTAACGCGACTTACGATGCTGCGTTTGCAGCCGTAAAATAGCATTGCGAAGATACCGATGTCAGATTTTGCCAGGCACGTGAAGACCATGACTACAACGAACCATTCTCGCTGTGGGAGCTGAAGGCCGCAATTGCGGACTCCCGGGATAACTCTCCAGGACTAAATAAAATACACAATGCCTTCCTCCGGAATCTACCGGAAGCAGCTTTGTCGGAGGCCCTTCAAACCTTCAACCAAGTATGGTCGGAGGGTCCTTTCCCACAGTCCTGGAGGAAGTCGGTAGTGATACCCATCCAAAAGCAGGGGAAAGATAGGTCGGATCCAAACAGCTACCGACCGATCTCGCTAACAAGCTGACTATGTTAGCTTATGGAGAGAATGGTAAATCGTCGCCTAGTCTGGTGCCTGGAGCGAAGAAATCTTTTCTCCAGCATTCAGTGTGGCTTTAGGCGCGGTAGATCTACCGTCGACCATTTAGTACGTGCGGACAATTTTAACCAAGAAGCCTTTCTTCTCCGCCAGCACGTCGATGCCGTATTCTTTGACTTGGAGAAGGCATACGACAGGGTCTGGCGCCAGAAGGTTATAAAGGCTTGGTATGATTGGGGTTTTAAAGGGAATTTACCCATATTTTTAAAACATTTTTAACTGACCGTACGTTTAAAGTCAGAATTGGAAACTTCCTGTCCGACTCTTACGTTCAAGAGAACGGAGTACCACAGGGCTCCGTTTTGAGCGTAACACTCTTTGCCATTGCTATAAATGACGTGGCAGAATGTATCCAAGCACCATTGATGGGGTCCTTGTTTGTAGACGATCTAGCAAATTTTTGCCGATCGTCCAAGCTGTTCAGTGCTTCAAGGGAAATGCAGATGACGTTGAACAAACTCCACACCTGGGCCGCGAATAATGGATTTCACTTTTCGGCTGAAAAGACAAAATGCATGCATTTCTACCGCTTGAGAGGACTACACCTACCACCGCCATTGCGTTTGGGGAACACGTACCTAACCTACGTCCCAGAAATCAAGTTCCTCGGCATGATTTTAGACTACCAGTTGAATTGGCGAGAGCACATAAGATCTTTAAAGGAATAGTAGTAGTGTTAGGTTTAAGGTGCGTCGACGGCCATGGTCATTCGCACCATACGCAACCTAAAATGTCCACAGGATCAAAATAACTAAACAAGCGTATTTATGAATTGTTATAAAAATTTATTAAAACCATAAGACGGCTGGCTGAATTAAATTTTGTTTAAAAGGCCTATATCTTTGAAGAAAAAAATCACCCGGCTCAGGCGAGCAGGGTCGTCTCCGAGAACGTGTTCTAGGGATCCCCTGATATCTAACTTATTACGCACTGCCCGGTGCTTAACACACTCCGTCAGGAGGTGCCGAACAGTGAGAGTTGAGTCGCAATCTTCGCAGCGCGGTGGAATTTTCTCTTCCGTGAAGAGAAAGGAGTGGGTCAGGGCGCAGTGCCCTATCCGCAAGCGTGTAACTACGACTTCCTCCCTCCGACAACACCTAACGGAGGAGGGCGATGCCGATGCAACCGGTTTTACGCACCGCAATTTATTATTGGCTGTGTTTGCCCACGCATTGTACCACTGCTGTTTTACTACTGTACTTAACGTACATCGGAGGTCTTCGCATGGTACCAGGGTACGCGCTTGTTCTGGGAGAAGCAAAGCATCCTTTGCCAATATATCTGCCCTCTCGTTTCCGGCAATTCCCACATGCCCAGGAACCAAAACGAACATGATATCAATTCCTATCCTCTCAAGGGATAAGATGGAAGACTGTATGTCCTGTACAATAGGGTGCATGGGGAAAATACAGGAAATGGAACCCAGGGAGCTCATGGAGTCAGTACATACGGCATAGGAGCCACCAGAACTTCTTATCCCATCCAGAGCCATCTTGATGGCCAGGAGTTCAGTGCAGTGTATACACAGCGGGTTTAGCCTGGCCTGTAAGACTCCATGATGTGCCGAGGTGACTGCGCACCCACACGCAGCAAGGTTTTAGCCCCAAAGGATCATCCTTGTTTTAATATCGTTTTTAACCCCCGTTTTATTGATATTTTTAATAGACAAACACGGTGTACAAGACCACTAATTGTGCGATTTAAGTCTTTTAACGAGGACTACGGTATTTCGCGCCCTGAATTAAACCAAGTCGAGCATTTCAGAATACCTCCGTGGCAAGTCAGCCAGTCTGTAACTTCAGCTTACAGAGACACTACAAGTCTTCCACCATTGTTGCCGAGTACCAGCGCTCTTTCCAAGAGATTATTAACGCACGCCCTGACTTCACCGCCGTTTACACGGACGGTTCGAAGACGGAGGAGGCGTGTGCGGTGACCTCAGCCCACCACGGAGTCATTAGGGCAAGGTTGAATCCCATGTGAAGTATATGCACAGCGGAACTCCTTGCTATAAGGTTGCCTCTGCGCGGGATTAAGGGACGTAATGCGTCCTTTCTAGTCTGCAGTGACTCCAAGAGTGCACTGCAGGGCATTTCCTGCTTTTTCCTAATGAATCCTATTATCCAGGATATTCCGTGTAGCCCAATGTCCCTCGAGAAGAAAGGAACCCATATCGAATTCTTATGGGTCCCCGGACATGTGGGGATAGCAGGGAAAGAGGCAGCGGACTTCGCCGCTAGTGAGGCGTTGCGAGAGGTCAACACTGCGGTGGCTCAAGTACCTGTGGAGGACCTGAGGGATTCTTTGAGGAATGTATGCATTCAGCAGTGGAGGGAAACTTGGAATCAACAAACCACAAACAAGTTACATGAAATTAAGGCTGACATAGCAATGTGGTCCACTTCAGTTGGGTGGACCCGGAGGGAGGAAGTTGTCATCACACGGGTGAGGATAGGGCACAGTGCCCTGACCCACTCTTACCTCTTTACGAAGGAGAGGATCCAACCCCGTTGTGATCGGTGCGACTCCCCCCTCACTGTGAGGCACCTCCTGACTGAGTGTTATGTCTGTTGTGCCGCGAGAGAAAGATTGAACGTTGCGGGAAATCTAGGACAAATCCTAGGAAATGACCCTAAAATGATCGACCGTTTACTTTCCTTCTTGAAAGATACCTCCATATTTTAAAAAAAATTAACTTTAACATTTTAGCATACCTACCTTTTTACATACTGACTTTTTAAATGAGAATATGTACTCGTTTATGAAATATTTTGACAAGGTGCAAAATGACCTTAGCCGTCGACGCATCTTAAAAACTCCCGTTCCTGACATAAAAATGTTCCTTTACAACCGACAAAAGGCTTTTACCACTGCTGAAGAGTACCAGCAACAATTCTTAATGTTTCTTAGCCAACATCCCGAATTCGTTCCCGTGTTTACAGACGGCTCACACACCGGAACTGTAAGGCATTGAAACGGCTCTTGATGGGAGAAATGTAAGCGAAGGCTGCATTGTGGTCTGCTCAGACTCCATGAGAGCCCTAAAATTCGTTTACGGCTTCTCTCCTTCGCACCCTATTGTCCAGGATATTCACTCCTCGCTGCGCTCCCTTCACAGGAAGGAAACCACTGTCTGGTTTCTTTGGATCCCTGAAGATGTGGGAATAGGGTAGTTTCCTTCATCAAAGAAAACAGACTTCATTAATTGCGATTTGTGCCCTGCCATAAATGTATTTAATTTACGCAAAAAGTTTGTATTGAGAAATCCCAGTTTACTAGAGAATCAAATGTTAATTTTAAGGCCATTTGAAAAGGCTCTGAAATGGCGGGGTGCGCTGCCTTCAAGCTGACGTAACAGGCAGGTAGTTTACGTTGCGAGGCATAGGAAAATTCGTCTCCTGAACTCACCGTTGTATTTCAGGGCCCCTCAGCTCTAGTGAATATTTATTAGTATTAACCTGTAAAAACTATCAATGTTGGAAAAGAATTCTCAGTTAAACATGGTATTATTAGTCAATTTATAGGCTCAAGGACGCCCTACTCGCCGTGTCTTCTGCTACGACGAAGCGTGGCGTGAAGGTCGTGCGGCGATAGGCGAACTACATGATATGCTTGTGAAAGGAATACTAACAGATTTTAAATGAATCAACTGCATAAGTAATGTTAAATAAATGAATAAAAGTTAATTATAATTAATTAACGGAATAAATATTCCTCCAATACTTGTTCATAAGCTTTAACGGAGTGCGGCGTCTATTTGGAAGCGTCCGCAGCACCACCTGGTGGCAGGTAGAGGAAATAGTTTGCCGTCACACGTAGGATTAACCGGCATGCAATAGTTTGCCGTCGCGTTTTCGCGCCATTGATTTTTTTCACTTTTTAATTAATGAGGAAAAATACTTAACGTCATTTAAAAATCGAACGGCTTAAAACACGTACTCCAGAGGTTATAAACTTTCGATCAAGACAATAAAAAAATAATAGGAAACTACCCTATTGCCGGAAATGAGGCAGCCGATTCTGCCGATATAAAAACGCTCTCAATCTTGACGATCTTAAGTCGACGCTGGTATCTTGTGAAGATCTACGAGCCTCACTCAAGAGCTCAGTTCTTCAGCAGTGGAGGGAGTCGTGGAGAATCATTACAAATAGCAACCTGCGCACGGTTAAACCGGTGACGTCAGCGTGGCCCACTTCCGTCAGGAGGAGCCGCCGAGAAGAAGTCGTCATCACCCGGATGAGGATAGGGCACAGCCCAATGACCCACGCCTTTCTCTTCACAGAAGAGAAATTGCCACCTCGGTGTGATGACTGCGACGGTCCTCTTGGTATCGGCATATCCTGACGGAGTGTGACAGATACCGGGACGTACGTAACCGACTGAACATTACGGGTGATTTGAGGTCTATTCTAGGTGACGAACCTGAACTATTGACCTTGTAATTTTCTTTTTAAAGGAAACTGGGCTTTTTAATAAATTATAAATACAGTCTTTAACAATATTAAATGATTTTATGTGCGACAAATCATTGAATAATCTCAATACCTGATTTCAGGTAATTTAATGTCTACGGCTTTAAATTAGTATGTTATATTTCTGAAAAGCAGTGGTGCAAAATGACCATGCTGTCGACGCACCCTAAATATTAACTCTACTACTACTCAGTTTTCTCTAGAATGGTCTTAATGATAAAATTGTAATCATAACCTTTAGCATTGTGATATATACACGTCAGGTTTTCCAATCCTTTATCCGCCATACTGCGAAGGTAATAAATGAATCCAACACTGGTTCATCTCCAGTAAATGTCTTCTGCCTCTCTCCGCATTTTTCACAAAAGGCATGGCTTTCCAAACCAATGCAACTGTAGCAGCAAATATTTGACACAAGGAGGTTTGGAACATGTAAAAATGTGTTTACATTTCCCCGAACAGCATCTTCTTGCGTGCATTCAATGCCATAGAACACGAAGGCTAATTTAGCAGGTAGACGTCCTGGTTTTTCACACGCATGGGACAGGTGTGAGTGTACCTGGCATGTATGCCTTGTATACTTGACAATACACCTCACCACAGACGTGAACTTTGTTACCTTGAATACGGTTAACTTGTGAACTAGTGAGGCAGTAGCGAAAATTGTCGCACACAGACTTTGCTCCACCTTTCATCAGCAAATTGATTCTGTAACACACATCCCCGTAAAATTGCCTCTTGCAAATTTAGCATGTTGCTAGTGGACAAGGTTCACACATGGGTGCCGACTGACACTCGTAACATTCAGCGGGACACCTGTTTCCCTACCGTATTATAAGGAAATTTACAAGGCCTGCAATAGTTACCGCAACTGAATGCCCCAGTGACCGATGTGATCAGGTTATAATGTCTTTCCCCGAGTATAAAATCCAAGTTCTTCCTAGGCACCCCCGCCTCTGTAAATAAAGGCCCTTCAAAAATAACATCCGTGCCGCTTCGGTCTCCAAAAACTGTCAATCAATAATCCTCCAGCAACCCTTAAAATGCTCTTAGGGCCTCAATCCCAGCACCTTCGTCTCCTATTTCGACCCCAGCTTATCTGCATAGTGCTAATGTCCTTACAGATAGAATCTTTCCCCTTCGGAGTGCTCTAAACTCCTTGCCAGTTACGGATGTCCGAGAAACACCAAGGCATATAGATCTAGAAGGCACAAATTGTCATCGTTGGAAACAACGATAATCGACCTCTTTGATTTGCAAAATGCGTCAAAGATCGACAAATCCGATCGCCCTTTTTTTCCTCCTGCAGGCACATCAACATAGTTAAACGAAATACTCACGATCCCGTCAACAAGGAACATGTCGTTTGATTGTACAACACACTACACCCTTTTAAAAATGATTTTATGAATCAATTGATCAGCCCTACGATAAGAAATATTGATTTCCTTATCGGGGTGGGTATCATTTTTTATTGTCATCCCCACACGTGAATCCCCTTCTACCCCCGCTTTTAGTGTATTCAGCAAAGATGCAACGGCCTCCGAATACCAGGTGAGAGGGTCGTATCTACCTGGTGGTTTCATGAATAACATCTCAACTTCCCTCTTTTTTTTAATCAGAAAAAACATTTGGTTATAATTCCACACTTTACTTCAGGAAGACTACCCGGGTTTCAGCATGTCATGCCATCTTCAGGTACAAATGGATGGGTGGGGGATATGACAACAGGGGTGAGGGTTAAGGTTGAGAGTCGTGGAGGGATATAGTGTGATATAAAGGAGAGGAGACTGGGAGGGAAACATATGGTCATTACAAAGTTTAGTGGGGCAATTCCCCCCCCCCCCTCCACTCACAGGTATATAAGTGTAAGCCACCCATCCATTTGTACCTAAAGATGGCATGATATGCTGAAACCCGGGTAGTCTTCCTGAAATAAAGTGTGGAATTATAACCAAGTGTTTTTTCTGATTAAATATGAAGCAGTTCCACCGAGTAACGCCGGAGACTGTCTTATATCAACTTCCCTCCCCCACATTCGAAAATTCCATAGATAAGATCTATTCTCTCCTAGGATCTCGAAATAAACCCTCTCTACCCTTTCCCCTGACTGTCCGCGATGATGCTCTCCTGAATTAAGAGGGTCCTCTCTAGCTTCAGTGACATTTACAGATGCGGCATCACCCCACGAGCCGTTGCAAGTCATGGGCATTAATAGTGCATCACACGCATATGGGACATTCGTGTCCAGCAGAGAATTTACACCCTCCCCCTTATCTACCTCAGTCATCGTCCCTCCGGTATAAAAACCGACGTCTCTTGGCAACATCCCTATGATAAATGCTCATTAGAGACTCCTCTTCACTTTATTCAACATCCCTCCCTTTAGTACGTCAACCACTCCATTACCATAAGGGAGCTCAGGGACATCAGAGTCCAGTAGACATGAGGCACCATCCCCCGAGCCCAACTTACTCAGTATCCCATCCGTTTGAACATTAGCCATTCCCACAGTGCCACAATCATTACCTTGGCTGAAATGGATCAGATCACTGCCATCTGGAAGGAACAGGGGGCGAGGTAGTCCGGATGGGACTTCGCAATCCAATAGTTTTTTCCAAGGAGTGAAGGCCTCCGACAGCAATGAAAGAATGAAAACTCTGGCAAGGTCCGGGTTCACCTTGCGGTACCTGACTGAACTGTATCAAAGTAGTAGTAGTAGTAGTTTTGATTGGGGTGCGTCGACGGCTGAGGTCATTTTGCACCACTCAAAATCTTATTATTGCTAATAATATATGATAATACGGTATGGGCATATGAGCTAATGCAAATTCTTCGTACGTAAAATAACTATATTTTATTGTAAAATCCGTATTTTTTAAAGAAGTTTAACACCTTGGTGATGTTATCGGCGTCATCTCCTAGGACTTGTCTTATTCCGCCCCGGATGTCTAGCCTCTCCCGTGCTACCCGGTACACCTCACACTCCGTCAGGAGATGCCGCACAGTCAAGAGAGAGTCGCAGTCGTTACAACGTGGCGGAATCTTCTCTTCAGTAAATAGATAGGAGTGTGTCAAGGCACAATGTCCTATTCTCAAGCGAGTGACGGCGACCTCATCCCTGCGACTTCGCCCGGCGGAAGTGGCCCACGCTGATATCTCGGGTTTTATTTCACGGAGCTTATGATTATGTTGGTCGGTCCAAAGCTCCTTCCACTTTTCCAAGGCGAAGTGCCGGAGCTTGGTCCTGAGATCCTCTGCGGATACCAGAGGTACTGTCATATCTGGGGCGCTTAGTGCCTCTTAAGCAGCTGCGTCGGCTTTTTCGTTCCCTCCTATCCCCATGTGCCCAGGAATCCACAAGAAAGATACTTGGCCAGAGCCAATTTGATGGCATACAATTCTGCCGTAAAAACGGAACACATCGGATTGCGTCATGCTTTAATTATTCCGTGGTACGCTGATACCACTGCACATCCGCAAGAGGTTCCAGTCTTTGAGCCATTATACTCATATTAAAAACGTCCAAAAACCTTGGGTTGAAAATAATGTTGTAGCACGGGTGATTTTTTGATTTTGCTGATAAATTCGTGACAACATGTCTCTACCAGTACCAAGCGGCGGATCCCCCGCTTCCGCGTAAATGCTCAGGACAGGTGAAGTTCTGAAGGCCCCAGTGGCTAGCCGTAGTCCAGAATTACGCACGGTAGACAAGGCTTTCATATGTGAATCACGTGCAGACGAGTACGCTACGCATCCGTAGTCCAACCGAGAGCGCACTAAAGATCGGTACAATAAAAGCATTGTAGTGCGATCCGCACCCCATTTGGGTCTGATCTATTATTTTCCTGCTTGGGGATGGGCACCACAGCGGATTCTCGCCATATTTCCGGAAAGCTCCCCTCAGACCAGATTTTATTGAAACATCGCAGAATTTCCGGTAGGGCTGCTTCCGGAAGATTGCGGATGAAGGCATTATGGACTTGATCCATTCCTGGTGCGCTGTCATGGGAGTCTGCGATTGCGGACGTCAGTTCCCACATTGAGAATGAGTCATTGTAGGCTATATTGGGACCTATGGTTTTAAAGTTAAGCGGCGCTGACTGGACTTTTTGGGTAGTAGTAGTAGTATTTTTAAGGTGCGTCGACTACTAAGGTCATTTTGCACCTTTACTCATCCAGATTAACAGCAAGAGTCACAAAAAAACATAGTAAGTATATAGGAATACTTAGGAATAGTATAGATTATCAGTGTACACGATAGGTCTAAGTCTGTATTAGTCATAGTCATATGGCAAAAGAGTTACATTTGGACTATTAGGAAATTTACAATGCTCTTCCTGGGCCTTAAATTTTGGACAATAGATTAACTTCCTGGAGAAATTTAAGAACGCTATCTATAGCATTACGATTGTTACCCAACACCTTGTTCAGACCCCCACATATTTTGTGGCGTTCGCGTTGCATCCGATATTGTAGTAATTGGGTTTGTGGGTGCGTCGACGGCAGAGGTCATTTTGCACCACATCCAATCTATAAATGTTGTCACTGCATTAGGCGGCTCAGCTCTAGACTCGTTATTTTTAACTAGAGAGATATACTCAAATAGAAATAAAAATTATTAAACTGAGTGGAAGATATTTATATCTTTTAAAAACCGGATTACCTGATAAAGTCGGCCAGCGTTATCACCCAGATCGTATTTAAGATTTCCCCTTAGGCCGAAAACATTGCGAGCATCTTGGCAGTTAACACACTCCGCCATGATGTGTTTCACTGTCTGAGGCTTATCGCATGATTCACAGTGATGTGGTATCTTGTTTTCCGTGAGTAGGAAAGAATGGGTCAAGGGGCAGTGGCCGATCCGCAGGCGGGAAATAACAACTTCTTCCCTCCGATTACCTCGGACCGAAGAAGGTCATGCCAGAGTGTCAGGTTTTATCGCACGCAGCTTGTTTCCTTCCATACTACTCCAAGTTTCACTCCACTGCTCAGTGGCGATCCGTCGAAGCATGGACTTGACATCTTCCGATAAAACCAAGTCCAAGACTGAATCCGGGTTTTCCAACGCCTCTTTTGCCGCTCTATCCGCTTTTTCGTTACCTGAAATACCTACGTGGCCAGGAATCCAAACAAAAATGATTTGGATTCCTTTTTGGGTAAGGGATGAGAGGGCAGAATGGATTTCCTGAATAATAGGATGGTCTGAATACATGACTGATATGGCTTTCAGAGAGCTTAAGGAGTCAGAACCAATTAAGAATGATCCTTGATTACATAAAGCCGTATTTATGGCGAACAGTTCTGCGTTAAATACACTGTAGAATGGACTTAGCTTCATCTTAAGGACGCCGTGGTGTATGGATGCCACTGCAGCCCCACACGCATGATCTGACTTGGATCCATCGGTGTAAACAGGTATGAAGTTCGGATGAGCTTCTAGAAGTCCCTTGAACATCTGCCTGTATTCAATAGGGGTGGTAAATTGTTTGCACTGTTTTTGTAAGCAGAGGTTTACGTTAGGCAGGGGCATTAGCCAGGGTGGTTGATTACAGTATTTAACCTGATGCACTGTGGGCAGTGACATGCCTACCTCTTCAATAAAATCTCTAAAGCGTGTCCCGAGAGGACGTATGGCCCGTTTCCTTCGATTAAAAATATATATGAACCGAGGTTTAAAAACCATGTCAAAGCAGGGGTGCGTTTTCATTGATAAAATATTTGCTACGTAGTTACTCACTAAAATTTTTCTTCGCGAGGCCAACGGTCGCTCCCCTGAGTCTGAGTATATACTCGGAACGGGTGATGTCCGAAAGGCACCAATGGCTAGTCGGAGTCCGGTGTTGTGCACGGTATTCAAAGGTTTCAAATATGATTCTCTTCCAGAAGAGTACACAACGGACCCGTAGTCCAGTTTTGACCTCACCAGCGAACGGTATAGTAAAAGTATCATGGAGCGGTCTGCGCCCCATGTCGAATGACTTAAAAATTTAAAAATGTTTAAAATCTTTTGGCATGCGTTCTTAGTGTGTTGAATGTGGTCTCGCCAGTTTAGTTTCTTATCTAAATAAAGGCCGAGGAAACGATGGGATTCCACAAACGATAAGACCTTGTTTCCAAGCCTTAAGGTTGGACTTGGAAAGATTCCCCTCACCCTGTGGAAGTGCAAACATTTCGTTTTATCTTCAGAAAAACGGAGACCGTTGGCAAGGGACCAGTCCTGTAGGCGGTTTAGGGTCATTTGGACCTGTCTCTCAGCCATTGACAGTTTCGATGACCTGCAAAAAATCGCCAGGTCGTCGACGAAGAGTGAGGCCGTCACGGGCGATTGAACGCATTTTGCAATGCTGTTGATTGCGATAGCAAAAAGTGTAACGCTAAGGACCGCACCTTGAGGAACTCCGTTCTCCAGTACGTATGGTTGGGAGAGGGTGTTTCCTATTCGGACTCTAAAGGAACGCTTATTTAAAAAGTTGTTCACGAATATGGGTAGATTGCCCTTAAAACCCCAGTCGTGTAATGACTGTAAGATTGCATGTCTCCACGTTGTGTCGTAGGCTTTTTCAATGTCGAAGAAAACCGCGATTACGTGCTGTCTGAGGAGGAATGCCTGCTGAACGAAGGCCTCGATTCTCACCAGGTGGTCGACTGTAGACCTGCTCCGTCGGAAGCCACACTGGATATTTGATATGAGTTTGCAGCTTTCAAGGCACCACACTAGCCGTTTGTTTACCAGTCTTTCCATTAGTTTGCATAAACAACTCGTTAGGGATATTGGGCGATAGCTAGAGGGGAGAGATTTGTCCTTTCCCTGCTTGGGGATCGGAACGATTATGGATTCTCGCCAGCTCTCCGGAAATACCTGCTCCGACCACACTTGGTTGAGTGTGGCAAGTAGTTCTGGTAACGAAGAGTGAGGGAGATTTCGCAAGAAATAATTATGCATTAATTCACTCCTAGGTGAGGTGTTTTCACCGCTTTCTATGGCTAATTTCAGCTCCCACATTGTGAAAGGGTTATTGTAAGAGTCGGTGTCCTTAGCGTCACATAAAGTAAAACGCCTTCTTTCGGCTCTGCATATATGGCTTTTAAATGATGGATGGTACCTGTCGCTGGCGCTAATAGCGGCATAAGGTTTGCCGAAGGCTTCCGCAATGTCGGTAGGGGATGAAAGAATGTTTTCATTTAATTTTAGCACTGAGACCGGAGAGAAATTGCGTTTGCCCATTACGGATTTTATTTTATTCCAGACCTGTGTAGAGGGCGTTCGATGGTTTATACTAGAGACGTACTCCGTCCAAGATCTCTTCTTTGCTTCTCTAACGACCTGCCGGGCCTTGGCTCGCAGTCGTCTGAAAGCTGCAAGGTTAGTAGAGGTAGAAAATTTATTAAAGATACGCAGCGCTCTTATACGCAGCGCTCTTATACGCTTGCGGATAACATCGGCGCATTCCTCGTTCCACCATGGAACTGGAGGGCGTCGTGAGGTGCCGGAGGTTGATGGTACGCTAGCTTCCGCGGCTTCGATGATAGCTTTCGTAAGACCCTCTACATTACTCCGCACTGACTTACTGTGAGACAATTGGAAATGTAACTTACGTTTAAAATCATGCCAGTTGGCTTTCTTTAGATGCCATGTTTTAGGGGCATTAAAACCACACGAATTCCCCGTTTTACTAATTAATAGGGGAAAATGGTCGCTGCCGCAGAGATCATTAATAACCGACATTGTGAAGAGAGGGGCTATGGACTCCGTGCTAATCCATAAATCTATAGAGGAATATCCTCCGTTAAAAACGTTAAAATGGGTTTTTTTCTCGTCATTTAATAAGATCAAATTAAAATCGTTAAAAAATCTTTCTAAAAGACGCCCTCGGCCATTGGAATCACGCATACTATCTCCCCATAGGGTTCTGTGTGCGTTAAAGTCGCCCAATAAGACGAAAGGGTTAGGTAGCTGGTTGACTAGATTTTCTAGGTTTTTTTTATTTACTAGCATCCACTCAGGGATATACAAATTACAGAATGTAATGACCTCCGGAGTAGCGATGGTGACTGCTGCGGCTTGAAACGGTGTCTGCAGGTCCACCCGAGAGGTGTAAAGGGCCTCTCGGACGAACAAAGCAACCCCTCCGCGTGCTCTGTCACCGCCAAGATCGTCCTTCCTTTCTAGTTTATAGCCTCTCAACTTCACTTTGTCGGAGGCTTTAAAATGGGTCTCTTGTAAAAACAGGCAATCAGGATTTAAATTGTTTACCAAGAGTTTCACCTCCTCTAAGTGGGAGTAAAAGCCATAAGACTTTATTCAGTTATTTGTTATCCCGTTTAAGCCGGAGCAATTTCTCCTTTTTTCTCGCTTGGAGGATTTCGTTTTCAGAGAAACTGTCATCCGCCTCCATAGCCGATAGCTGTGCCTTATCGGCATCTCGTGAGGAACATGGAGGAGGTGTTATCTCTCGCCCGCTTGATGCAGACTTATCTGGAGAGAGCTTTTTAATTTGTTTTGGTGGCCCTACTTGGGGACCGTTAGATTTTTGGTCTTCGGAGTGAGTAGGAGCTGTTGGTTTCTTTGGCTTATTACGCTGAGCATTGCTACGTTCAGAGTTTGTACGATCTGAAGTCTGGGTTGCGACTGTTACCTTTGGAACTGGTGGTGTTACAACGGTGGCGTACGATCTCGAGAAAGTTGGTGCAATCAAAGTTCTATATTTCTTTCGTGCTTCTAGATAGCTAAGTTTTTCGGTTACCTTTATTTCCATTCCGTTCCTCTTTTATTATCGTACATTCACGCGAGTATGCGGGGTGCGGGCCTTCGCAGTTGGTACAGTGAGGTTCCGACACGCATTTATCGCCGTCGTGTTTGTCTTGGCCACACCGGGGGCAGATAGCATTTCTCGAACAGCGTGGAGACATATGGCCAAAACGTTGACACTTAGAGGGTTCGGTATGTATGGTCTTACAGGCACAGATTCATAGCCTACTTTTACCTTAGATGGCAGAGTGTCGCTGGAAAAGGTTAGGACTACGGAGGTAGTATCAACCACTTGCCCATCTCGTTTGGTAGTAAGCCGACGACAATCTACGACGCCTTGGGAGGCCATTTCGGACTTAATGTCTTCCACACTAACGTAGAGTAGGTCGTACATAGTTATCACACCGGAGCTGGTGTTTAATGTTCGGTGTGGCTCAACAATTACTGATATGTCTTGGAACTTCGACATAGTCAGAAGTTTCTCACTTTGCTTAGAGTTGTCGGTCTCAATGAGAAGAGTTCCGTTACGGAGTTTTTTTGCGGCTTTTAATTCACTGGGAACATAGCCAGATAGTATTCTGTGAATAAGGAACGGTGACACCTTAGCAAACGTTTCTCCTTCCTTAGCACAACGTAGAATTAGATACTTTTTACAAACAGAGTGACCTGTATCTCCGCCGCCCGCGTCAGGGCGGGATCTTTTGGGTGGTGGAAAATTATTCTCATCCATCCCTTTGCAATCTTCATCCCCCGGGCTCCCCACCCACCATGGAGCCACACATTTGGGACGCCGCACCGCAAGCCGGTGCGGTCGCCAGGGCTACCCGAGGGGATATAGCACCCTAGAGGTGGTTGTCTGTTTCGGGTTGGGTCTTCGATGCACAGGCCCACCACTCCCGTACGTCTCCAACCGCCCTACGCAGACCCCCACCTCCCTGGCACTCGCCACCGAACGTATCGGGAGCCGATTGACCGGGAGTGGCTAGCTCCCGGCCGCCCGTTTACACAGAATCCGGGGCCAAAGAGGGGTATTGGCCCCCGGTCCATACCGGGCATCCGACACCCGGGCCTCACCCTCTAGGATCCCCTTCTCCTCCTTACGGGTCACCGCACACCGCAAACATGCGGGTGGATCGCAGGCCAGGTGGTGTGGCCGCACACAGACAGTTGACCCACAAGACTGTCCGGGCTCAACCCTTGCTGGCACGGGGTTTGTTATCGGGGTTGTCTCCCCGCCCTTTTAGTCGCCTCTAACGACAAGCAGGGATACTGCGGGAGTATTCTCAATCCCCCTACCCGCAGGGGGGCGCTTTTTCGTTACCTGAAATACCTTCGTGGCCAGGAATCCAAACAAAAATGATTTGGATTCCTTTTTGGGTAAGGGATGAGAGGGCAGAATTGATTTCTTGAATAATAGGATGGTCTGAGTACATGGCTGATATGGCTTTCAGAGAGCTTAAGGAGTCCTTGATTGCCCTTAATATTACATAAAGCCGTATTTATGGCGAACAGTTCTGCGTTAAATATACTGTAGAATGGACTTAGCTTCATCTTAAGGACGCCGTGGTGTATGGATGCCACTGCAGCCCCACACACATGATCTGACTTGGACCCATCGGTGTAAACAGGTATGAAGTTAGGATGAGATTCTAGAAGTTCCTTGAACATCTGCCTGTATTCAATAGGGGTCGTAAATTGTTGGCACTGTTTTTGTAAGCAGTGGTTTACGTTAGGCAGGGGCATTAGCCAGGGTGGTTGATTACAGTATTTAACCTGATGCACTGTGGGCAGTGACATGCCTACCTCTTCAATAAAATCTCTATGGCGTATCCCGAGTGGACGTATGGCCCGTTTCCTTCGATTAAAAATATTTATGAAGCGAGGTTTAAAAACCATGTCAAAGCAGGGGTGCGTTTTCATTGATAAAATATTTGCTACGTAGTTACTCACTAAAATTTTTCTTCGCGAGGCCAACGGTAGCTCCCCTGAGTCTGAGTATATACTCGGAACGGGTGATGTCCGAAAGGCACCAATGGCTAGTCGGAGACCGGTGTTGTGCACGGTATTCAAAGGTTTCAAATATGATTCTCTTCCAGAAGAGTACACAACGGACCCGTAGTCCAGTTTTGACCTCACCAGCGAACGGTATAGTAAAAGCATCATGGAGCGGTCTGCGCCCCATGTCGAATGACTTAAAGATTAAAAAATGTTTAAAATCTTTTGGCATGCGTTCTTAGTGTGTTGAATGTGGTCTCGCCAGTTTAGTTTCTTATCTAAATAAAGGCCGAGGAAACGATGGGATTCCACAAACGATAAGACCTTGTCTCCAAGCCTTAAGGTTGGACTTGGAAAGATTCCCCTCACCTTGTGGAAGTGCAAACATTTCGTTTTATCTTCAGAAAAACGGAGACCGTTGGCCAGGGACCAGTCCTGCAGGCGGTTTAGGGTCATAAAGACCTGTCTCTCAGCCATTGACAGTTTCGATGACCTGCAAAAAATCGCCAGGTCGTCGACGAAGAGTGAGGCCGTCACGGGCGATTGAACGCATTTTGCAATGCTGTTGATTGCGATAGCAAAAAGTGTAACGCTAAAGGCCGCACCTTGAGGAACTCCGTTCTCTAGTACGTATGGTTGGGAGAGGGTGTTTCCTATTGACGCTTATTTAAAAAGTTTTTCACGAATATGGGTAGATTGCCCTTAAAACCCCAGTCGTGTAATGACTGTAAGATTGCATGTCTCCACGTTGTGTCGTAGGCTTTTTCAATGTCGAAGAAAACCGCGATTACGTGCTGTCTGAGGAGGAATGCCTGCTGAACGAAGGCCTCGATTCTCACCAGGTGGTCGACTGTAGACCTGCTCCGTAGGAAGCCACACTGGATATTTGATATGAGTTTGCGGTTTTCAAGGCACCACACTAGCCGTTTGTTTACCAGTCTTTCCATAAGTTTGCATAAACAACTCGTTAGGGATATTGGGCGATAGCTAGAGGGGAGAGATTTGTCCTTTCCCTGCTTGGGGATCGGAACGATTATGGATTCTCGCCAGCTCTCCGGAAATACCTGCTCCGACCACACTTGGTTGAGTGTGGCAAGTAGTTCTGCACTGTAAAAAGTGGATCTGATTTTCAGTGCGATCTGAATATAAGAGCTGTTTGATTTTAAGGTAGTGGTCTGAATTTAACACTCATGATGCGTGAATATCAGACACACCTCCGTCTTATTTTAAGACCATAACCATTGCATGTAGAAAATAAGATGGTTGTGATCTGAAATTCAAATCGCCCGCGCTGAAAATAAGCAGGCCTTGGTTTGCTCCGCTATTGGAGCTAACCAGCCAATAGCAGAGACTGATGGGCGGAGCGAAACCAGCGTCGTACTCTTCACTGATATTACTTTTTAAAAGTTATCGACTAGAATGTTATTTTAATGTGTATACCTTTGTGTGTTTAGTTTCAATAACGGAATAGTTGAAATTGCATAACTTGATGTTTAATATTAATCTAGTCGATCATGTACAGGTGAGAAATTTGAATTTTCATTGTGTATTTGTCATCCAGAGTAGCCTAATTTATGATCAGTCTAATAAATACCGTGCCGAGCAAAGAAATAATTACATTAGAACCCACTCCGATATACTTCTTGTTAACGGAAAGAAATCACGTTGTTTAGATGTTCGCCATCAGAAGTTCACTTAAGCAATCAATACTTATTCATTAACTGGGAAGGAAAAAAGGTAAGCGAAGTAGGTAGTTCTTAAACAGCGTTAACTTTAACAGCTCTTAAGTAACTTAACATGTGGAAAGAACTCTTCAGCTGCTTAAGAGTGGTTGTAATATTTATTTAATATTCAATCGTAACTAAACCTTGATTGCTCCTGGGAAAGTTGAGACAACAAACCAACATTCAACATAGCAAGAAAAGTGAAATTGTATGACCAGATGTTAAAAAATCACGCTATGGGTAATCCGTGATAGTTATTCTGTGCCATAGTACTATATGTACAAACGATGAACCAATACTTCACCTTAATGCATAGGAACCTATGAATATTGTTATTTGAATAGTTTATTAGCTTTTCTACAACAAAAATACTATTCAAATATTTTGTCAGTACCTTTGTGCATGTAGGAAATGTAAGAAGCAAATAGGCCCTGGAAGTAATGCTGTGGGTAATTGATTAAGCAGAAATGTTTATTCTCCTGAAATGTTCACTGAAGGAAATGCAGTACATAGCATAATAATTTAAAGTTGAACTTTAAGACTTTAGGTTGCATAAAATTTGAAACCTTAAATGATTCCTATGCAAACAGTGGAAAGTTATATAATTACTAAAATATGAAATATATGAAGGAAACAATGCATAAGTCTTCCTGTGAAGCCTATAATGTACATATGTGCACTTACTGAATGCAAATCTAATTCGGAAGAGCTAAAAACATGATACACTAATGATAGGTACATGTCAAGCCATTCTATTTTTACATTAATGGTATTTTCTTGACACTTGATGAATTAAATTTCTTAAGAGGAGGATAACTAAAAGGCTTAAGGAGAACAAAGGTTAAAACAGTAGATTGATGATCCTGGGAGAAGGAATACTCTTACGACAAGCAGGGATACTGCGGGAGTATTCTCAATCCCCCTACCCGCAGGGGGTGACTGGACTTGTTCTTTCATACGAATGAATGCAGCGTCAAAGTTTGAGTTACTGCTGGTGTTGGCAAGTAACTGTCCAAAATCTCGTATATATCGAGGGAGGAGGTAACCACCCGATCAGCGACCTTTAAGTACGAGACCGTGGGGGGTGTGCTTGAAACGTTCTGGATTAATTCCGGTACGTAACCAAGGACTCACTCTCATAATTTCGGTACGTTTTGGGAAATTGGTGTGCTTGAAACTTTCGAGATGAGATTTCGTTCGGGATTCGCTGATTCCGTACCGGAATGGAAGCCATGTGGTCGGAGTCGGATGAGATAGGAATTCCGTATGGAAACTGAATAAACAACATGGCGGAAGGTTTCATAAACCGCTTATTATTCAGAGCTTTTTGGAGGAAGAAGAGAGGCGAAATGCGGGAAATATACGTTTTCTTCGGGAACGAGAAGACGCATTCCGCATGAGCGAAGACAACTTCAAGTGCCTCTTTCGTCTAACGAAACCCTTGGCGAGGGATTTAATTGAATCCCTCACCGGTGTTATGCAAATGAGAAGACGATAGTAGTAGTAGTAATATATTTTTTGGGGTGCATCGACGGCTAGGGTCATATCGCACCGCACCTGAATCATCATGACCAATACTGGATTAAAAGGTTTGTTTGAAGCTCAATTTGTAAAACAAATACTGGCTTATCTATCCGCACATGCTATCATAGTTTATTTATAAGTCCAGTGCAATTAATAAATTTTAGCACCCGAGTCACAGAATCGGGGTTGTCTCCGAGGATCATACTAAGCTCACCTCTTATTTGGCAGCTCTCTCGGAATACCTTGTATCTGTCGCACTCAGTTAGGAGGTGTCTCACTGACAGAGGGCAATCGCAATATTCACACTGTGGTGGTATTCGGTTTTCTGTAAAGCGGTAGGAGTGGGTCAAGGCACAGTGACCTATCCTCAGTCGAGTTATTGCGACTTCCTCTCGGCGACAGCGCCGAATGGAAGATGGCCAAGCTGAGATGGACGGTTTTATACAACGGAGCTTATTATTTGCATTTGTTTCCCAAGCTTGTTTCCGCTTTTCCATGGCTACCTTAAGCATAAATTTTTTAACGTCGTCTACTGGTACCAGAGTCGTCATTAGCTCGTTATTGCTCAGGGCTTCTTTCGCCACCCGGTCCGCTTTCTCGTTGCCTGGGATTCCCGTATGACCTGGAACCCAAACAAAGCAGACGTCGACTCCCTTCTTGCTGAGGGAAAGGAGGAGACTTTGTATATCCTGCACGATTGGGTGGAATGGAGAAAAACAGAGATACTTTGGAGGGCGCTAAGAGAGTCTGAACAAATCAGGAACGAACCTGTGCAACAGCGGATCTCCAACAAGGCCATTTTTATAGCGAACAGCTCCGCAGTGAATACACTACACTGGGGGCTGAGCTTCCCCTTCATTGCCCCGTGAATGGAAGACGTGACTGCAAACGCGCAGTCTGAATTAGACTTTGATCCATCGGTGTATACTGGAAGGAAGTCTTCATATTCATTCAGCATGTCTTGAAAGAGAATCTGGTATTCCGATGGCGAGGTTGACGCTTTTGGTAATCTCGAAAGACGAGTTTGGATTTTAGGCTTCGGTGTCAGCCAAGGTGGGTGGTTGGCGTACTTAGTTGCGTATAAATCGGGAAGGTTAAGATTATTTTCCAAAATAAAATCATGAAAACGGACGTTCAGCGGCCTAGTCGCTCTCGTCCGTCGGTTAAAAATGTGTAAAAATCTGGGTTTAAAAACTATGTTAAAACATGGATGAGTCTTAACAGAAATTTTCCTACGGGTTTCTAAAGGAGGCTCCCCAGTGTCAGCTAAGATGCTCTCGACAGGAGATGTCCTGAAGGCCCCCGCCCCCTGCGGGTAGGGGGATTGAGAATACTCCCGCAGCAACCCTGCTTGTCGTAAGAGGCGACTAAAAGGGCGGGGAGACAACCCCGAAAACAAACCACTGAGTCAGCAAGGGTTGAGTCCGGACAGTCTTGTGGGTCAACTGTCTGTGTGCGGCCATACCAGCTGGCCTGCGATCCACCCGCATGTTTGCCGTGTGCGGTGACCCGTAAGGGGGAGAAGGGGATCCTGGTTGGCGAGTTCTCCGGCACCCAGCCGGGTGTCGGATGCCCGGTATGGGCCGGAGTTCAATACCCCGCTTTGGCCTCGGATTCCCTGTAAACGGGCGGTCAAGATCTAGCCAATCCTGATCAATCGGCTTTCCGATATGTTCGGTGGCGAGTGCTGGAGAGACGGGGGTCTGCGTAGGGCGGCCAAAGGCGTATGGGTGTGGAGGACTCATGCGCTGGAGGTTCTAACCTGAAACAGGCCCCCACATCAATAGTGCTATATTCCTCGGGTAGCCCTGGCGACCACGCTGGTTTGCAGCGTGGCGTCCCAAATGTGTGGCTCCGTGGCGGGTGGGGAGCTCGAGGGACGAACTTATAAGTGGCATGGCAGACTTAAATCTTCCTCCACCCAAAAGACCTCGCTCAGATATGGGCGGGGTAGCCAATAGTTTTCGCGCATCTCAGCGCTATCTAATAATGAAATGCAAGGAAGAAGGCGAGACTTTTAAAAAAGTTTCTCCCTTCCTTATAAGAAGGGTCCTGTCGAGCTTCGTCTCAGGAGAACTTAAATCTGCGAAGAAACTTAGAGACGGAACGCTACTAATTGAAACAACCACTGAAGCGCAGAGTGTGGAACTACTACGAATGGAGATGCTTCAAAACATACCTGTTATAGTGGAGAAACACGGATCCTTGAATACATCTAAGGGGGTTATTTCACACTTTGATCTTCTGTATGTTGAGGAAGATGAAATAAAAAGAGAAATGGAGCATCAGGGAGTGATCGACTGCCGACGCTTGAAAACTAAACGAAATGGGACGCTAAGAGATACAACGTCTATAGTTCTGACCTTCGCCTGCGATAAACTTCCGGAGAAGGTGTATGTGGGGTATGAATCCGTACCTGTGCGGCCTTTCATACCTCGTCCCATGCGTTGCTTTAACTGCCAACGTTTTGGCCATATCGCAACCAGATGTGAAGGCGAGGCTACCTGCCCCCGCTGTGGCAAAGCTAAGCACGAAACTGATGAATGTACATCTGAACCGAGCTGCGTGAACTGCGAAGGTGCACACCCTGCATACTCAAATAAGTGCCCCAAGCAACAAGAGGAAAGAAAAGTCGTAGAGATAAAAACTATCGAAAAGTTAACTTACTTAGAAGCACGCAGGAAGTATCGGGCCCTAGTAGCCCCCACCTTTTCTCGGTCTTTTGCCACCGTGGCCTCTGCACCGGTAAGGAAGTGCTCCGTACAAACTCAAACACCCAAATTTAATCCGATGAAGGAAAATGACAAAGAAGGGACCCAAAAAGGAATAGCCAATGTGGCAGAAATGAAAAAGACGCAGGAACTAAATAAAGATACAAAAATCGCTGGTCCTTCCAAGAAGAACCAACCTAATGCTGGGAAGAAAATGCAAGGACTGCAGCGGACTAAATCGTTTTCCCCTGGACCTCCTAACCCTCCCGGCCCCTCGTCTACAACATCCGATGTGGTGGCTATGGAGGAGGACGACAGTTTGTCGGAAACTGAAATCCTCCAAGCTAGGAGTCAAGGGAAGAAGAAAAATCGCATTAAAAGATAAGTGCGCACATCTTAATCACCCCAAAATGTTTTCAATCCTACAGTGGAATTGCTGTGGATTTTACCGCCGCAAAGAGGAGCTGAAGGTTTTAATGAGAAATTTTAGCCCTCTCTGTATCTGCATACAAGAAACACATTTTAAGCCTTCTGATAAAATCGTTTTAAGAGGCTTTAAGATTTTCCGGTTTGACGATGAGAGCGGAAATAGAGCGCAAGGTGGAGTAATTACTGCAGTTCAAGAGGGTTTCTATACCTCCCAGGTCAGACTGCAAACTCCTTTTCAGGCTATTGCTGTGACCGTTGCGTGCCCTGAACTGATTACCTTTTGTAACGTATACCTGCCTGAAGGGGCCCCGGTAAACAAGGAAAATCTGGATGATTTAGTGCGACAACTCCCTAAACCTTTTGTTTTACTAGGGGATTTTAATGCACATCACACTCTTTGGGGTAGTAACAGAGATCAATGTAACAGGAGAGGCCGAATTTTGGCAAATTTTATAGAAGATTTTAACCTCTTTTTACTTAACAACGGGGACAGTACCCGATTTAATAGTTTTAACGGAGGATTTTCCTCCATAGACCTTTCTATGTGCTCGGGTAATATTGGCACGAAGCTCCATATGTCGGTCCACAGTGATTTATGTGGCAGTGATCACTTCCTTATTATCATTAAAAAAAAGGGAGTCGATGTTTTAATTATAACGGACCATGGCACTGGGTTCTCCGTAGAGCTAACTGGGCCCTTTTTAATCAGTGTTTTAACTTTACCTATGACAGAAATCGCGGATGCCTAGAGAATATTGAGACACTAACTACTTGTATCATAGATGCAGCAAATGCCAGTGTGCCTAAGTCATCCGGCAACGCTAGGCGTATACCGGTGCCGTGGTGGACCTCCGAATGTGCGAAATCAATTCGTATCAGGAACCGTGCCCTGAGGATATTTAAAAAATATCCAACCACCTCGAATCTCTCGGCATTTAGGAAACTGAGGGCTAAGGCTCGCCAAACGATTCAGGCGGCAAAAAAGGCCTCTTGGACAGAATACGTCAACAGTATTAACAATAGAACGCCCATTTCACAAGTTTGGCGCAAGATAAAGCAAATCACCGGTACATGTCACTACTCACAGGCTAGTTCCCTCAAAGTAGGCTCTAGTATTGTATCTTCCCAGCACGATGTAAGCGAGGTATTTGGTCAAATACTTGCAAATACCAGCAGTAATGCTAACTTTGACGCTATCTTTATGGCAGCAAAAGAGAGGGCTGAAAGAGACCGACTTGATTTCTCGGAGAAGGGGACTCAAGCGAATTATAATATTCCATTTACCCTAAATGAACTAAAGGCCGCCATTGCGGAGACAAAGAACACATCACCTGGTTTGGATGACGTCCATAATGCCTTCCTTAAACACCTACCTGAGGAAGCGTTGAGGGAAATCCTGCTTACGTTCAATCAACTCTGGGAGGAAGGTGAATTCCCACACACCTGGAGAGAAGCTGTCATCATACCTATTCCAAAATCTGGCAAAGAAAAAACAGACCCCAATAGCTACCGACCAATATCACTAACAAGTTGTCTGTGTAAGGTAATGGAAAAATTGGTAAACCGCCGCCTAGTCTGGTGCCTTGAGAGGTGGAACCTTATTTCAAATATCCAATGTGGTTTTCGAAGAAATAGGTCGACAACCGACCACTTAGTACGAGCCGACAACTTTATTCAAGAAGCATTCCTTTTACGCCATCATGTTATTGGAGTGTTTTTTGATCTAGAAAAAGCATACGATAGAGTGTGGCGACACAAGATTCTTCAGACCATACATAAATGGGGCTTTAAAGGAAACCTGCCAATTTTCATTAAAAATTTCCTAACTAATCGTGTTTTTAGAGTACGCATCGGAAGGAGCCTTTCGGATATACATTTACAGGAAAACGGGGTACCCCAAGGCTCTGTGCTAAGTGTGACACTTTTCGCAGTTGCTGTAAATGATATAGTAGACTGCATACAACCATCAGTGATGGGCTCACTCTTCGTAGACGACCTCGCCATTTTCTGCAGGTCACGAAGATTAAAGGCAGCAGAAAGACAGGTACAAATCACTGTCAATAAACTGAAAAGATGATCTAATGATAACGGGTTCCGTTTCTCTCATGAGAAAACGAAATGTGTACATTTTAATAGGCTTCGCGGAATATACCCACAGCCTAAGATAGAACTGGATGGGAAAAATCTGCCATTCAAGGATTCAGCAGTATTTCTTGGCTTGGTTTTTGACAAACGACTAGACTGGCGAATGCATATCCGAACGCTAAAGGAAAAATGCATGAAGGTCTTTAACGTCCTAAGAGTTCTGAGCCACTCTTCTTGGGGAGCCGATCGCACATCAATGCTAATGTTGTATAGAGCGCTTGTAAGATCTAAAATAGACTACGGGTGCCTTGTTTACTCATCCGCGAGGGAAACATACCTAAAGCCATTGGCATCGCTACACAATTCAGGATTGCGGTTAGCGACTGGAGCATTCAGAACCAGCCCAGTTTTGAGCCTATACTCAGACTCTGGTGAACCACCTTTGCACACCCGCAGGATTATGCTTATGTGTAGCTATGCCGCACAGCTTTTGTCTTTGCCATCTCACCCTTGTTTTAATATCGTTTTTAAGTCAAGATTTATAGATGTTTTTAACAGAAGGACGAAGGTCACCAGACCATTCGGTGTCCGTTTTAATGATTTTATTGCCGAGCGAAATTTTACTCTAGCCGAGGTTTACGTAGTAGGCTACTCAAGCCGCCCCCCTTGGCTTTTTCCCCGGTCAGATTTTATTCTTGACCTACACAGGTACCCCAAAACCGTTAGCCTGGCCACAGAATACCAGCATGCATTTAATGAATTTCTCTACAATCATCCTGAACTAATTCCCGTCTATACGGACGGGTCGAAGTCCAATAGAGCCTGTGCGTGCGCAGTGATATCATCCTATCATGGAATAGCAACAGCTAAATTAAACCCATTATGCAGCGTTTATACATCGGAGCTCTTCGCCATTAAAATGGCCCTCTGTGGTATAAAATGCTCGGATAAGAAATTTCTCATCTGCTCGGACTCCCTAAGCGCTCTGCAGTCTATCTCCACAATGTACCCGACTCATCCGATTGTCCAGGAAATTCAGTCGGCCATAATATGCCTGAGGGAGAAAGGGGTGTCAATTACCTTCATATGGATCCCTGGACATGTGGGAATAAGAGGTAATGAAATGGCTGATTCTGCTGCTAAGAAGGCGCTGAAAAATTCTGTCCTTGCCTCTAAACTGGTACCACACGAGGATTTGAGACTAACGTTACGTAACGAAGCTCTGGAGTGTTGGCGGGAATCTTGGTTTAACGTCCCGAGCAACAAACTCCGTGAAATTAAACATACAACATCTGCATGGCCTTCATCCGTCAGGGGATGCCGGAGGGAGGAGGTAGTCATCACGCGTTTGAGAATCGGACATTGCGCTCTGACTCACTCATTCCTCTTCACCGATGAGAAAATACCACCTCGATGTGATGACTGTGGATCTCTCCTCTCCGTAGGCATATTTTGACAGAGTGCGAAAAATACCGGAGATTGCGCAACTCTTTAAGGATCAGAGGCGACATAAGCCACGTTCTGGGGAATGACCCAGACCGCCTAACCCAAGTAATTTCATATCTGAAACATATAGGCATTTTTAATTTGATTTGACAGTTATTTTTATGTCATGCTTTTTGACAGCACTGCAATTTAACATACCTTTCCCTAATGTAATTTATAAACTTTATCACTTGCGCGAGGTGCGAAATGACCAATAGCCGTCGACGCACCCTGTAAACGAAATTCTATCTATCTATCTGAAGGCCCCCGTTGATAGTCGCAGTCCTACGTTATGCACCGTTGTCAGGGTTTTCAAATACGACTCCCGTCCGGACGAGTATACCACTGAACCGTAATCTAAACGTGAGCGAACAAGAGAGCGATAAAGTAAAAGCATCGTCGTGCGGTCTGCACCCCATTTCGTGTTACATAAAAACTTCAAAATATTAAGCGTTTGGCGACATTTTGTGGTTCAAATGCGGATGTGATCACGCCAATTGAGCCTGCGGTCCAGCGTCATACCCAGGAAACGGATAGACTCGACGAATTGAAGATTTCTCCCCCCTAGAGTCAACGTCGGTGGCATATGGTATCCCCTCAGCCTATGAAAATGCACGCACTTCGTTTTTCCCTCGGAGAAGCGGAACCCGTTGCTCTGGGACCATTTGTGCAGTTTATTGAGCGTAAGCTGCACAAGTCTGGACGCAGTGTTGAGTTTAGACGACCGGCAAAAGATGCCCAGGTCGTCTACAAATAAAGACCCCAGAACAGGCGGCCTTATACAATTCTCCACATCATTGATTGCAATCGCAAAACACGTTACGCTAAGAACCGACCCCGGAGCTATACCGTTTTCCTGGGTAAAACTTTTAGATAGGTGACTTCCAATCTTAACCTTAAAAACACGCTGCATCAGGAAGTTAGAGATGAACGTGGGCAAGTTTCCTCGAAAATCCCACTTATGTAATTGTTGTACAATTTTTCTACGCCATACTCTGTCGTATGCCTTTTCGAGGTCGAAAAAGATTCCGATGACGTGCTGTCTTAGAAGGAAGGCTTCCTGGATAAAATTATCTGCGCGGACAAGATGATCGGTAGTGCACCTGCTTCGCCGGAAGCCGCATTGGATTTTGGAGAGAAGGCTTCGTCTTTCCAACCACCACACCAGTCGCCGGTTGACCATTCTTTCCATTAGCTTACAAAGGCAACTTGTCAGTGAAATCTAGTCGATAGTTTTCCAGATGGGAAGGGTCTTTTCCTAATTTGGGAATGGGAACGACTGCGGATTGGCGCCATGTCTCCGGAAAGCAGCCCTCGTCCCAAATCTGGTTGAGGGTGTTCAGGATATTCGGGAGCGACCTCTCGAGGATATTTCGGAGAAACGAATTATGAATTCCATCTAGCCCGGGGGCGGTGTTGCGGCAATCTGCAAGAGCGGACTCTAGTTCCCACAGCGAAAACGAGACATTGTATGCCGCTCGTGCCCCTATTTCCCTAAAATTTAACGGAACGGAGTCAATTCTCTCCTTGATAGCAGAAAAGACGGCTCTTGATTTAAGTCACTACTCGCTTCTGCGAGGAACTCGCCGAATGCCTCACTAACGTCGGAGGGCGCGGTCATCACCGTGCCGTTTACTTTAATAGAGGAGACAGGTTGGTAGATACTTCCTGTTATGCTTCTGATCTTTTTCCATACCTTTGTAAGTGGTGTCCTATTGTTAATACCATTTACAAATTCCACCCAGGAAGCCCTCTTTGCTTCCTTCACTGCCTTCCGGGCTTTTGCGCGTAATCGTCGGAAAGCAGCGAGATTTGAGGCAGTGGGATACTTTTGAAAAATGCGTAAGGCCTTTTTCCGCCTTTTAATCGCATTTGCACACTCCTCGTTCTACCATGGGACGGGAGTACGATTGATGGTACCCTTCAGCACTGGAACACTACATTCAGCGGCTGTTATTATTGCGTTAGTCAGTGCCTTCGCGTTAGAGGTGCCGTCAGCGTTAAAATCGTGTTCAAAATTAAATACTTCCTTATATAGTGTCCAGTTGCCTTTCCGGATGTACCATCTGTCACTTTTACTAAACATAGGGAGGAACTGATCATTTTTGGTAATGAAGAGGGGAAAGTGGTCACTTCTACAGAGGTCGTGATGAACGGACATAGACAGCTTTGTTGCCAGACTGCTCGTACAAAGACTTAAGTCAATGGAGGAAAATTCTCCGTTAAAACTATTAAAACGGGTTTTTTCTCTCCTATTTAAAAGAATTAAGTTAAAATCATCGATAAAATGGGATAAAATCCGTCCCCTTCTGTTACCCTGCGCAGGAGAGCTTCCCCATAGGGGGTCGTGAGCATTAAAATCTCCTAATTAAATAAAAGGCTTCGGCAACTGACGGACAAGGGTTATAAGGTTATGCTGAATAACCGGAGCTCCCTCCGGTAAATAAATGCAGCACAAAGTTACTGCTTCAGGGGTGTGCACTGTGACAGCAATCGCCTGGAATGGAGTGTTAAGTTGTGTTCGGGAGGTGTATAGGGCCTCCCGAACTGCAATGGCAACCCCTCCTTGAGCTCTTTGGCCACTGGTGTCATCAAGTCTAAAAACCTTGTATCCTTTTAAAATACCCTTGTCCGTCAGCTTAAAATGCGTCTCTTGCAGGCAGACGCAGATGGGATTAAAATCTCTAATTAAAACCTCCAGCCTCCGCACGGGGGGAAGAGACCTATCTCTTCCTAAGGGGAGTAGCGCCCCCACGGACCCGAGCCCTCCGAGGAGACAACCTCGTGAAAAAACCCACAGTGCGATGGGGCAGTTCCGGACAGAATGTGAGCCTACTGTGCTGAGTACAGCCACGACATCTGGCCAACTGACTCACCCGCGTGTTTGCCGTGCGTGGAGACCCGTAAGGTGGGGAAAGAGGATCCTGGTGGTTGAGCTCCCCGGTCTGGATGGGGGTCGGATCCCCTGAAAGCCGGGTTGCAACACACCACTTTGGCCTTGGACTCCACCGAAACGGGAGGTCAGGGAGTAGCCGCCTCTGATCAATCGGCTAGCTGTTTCGTATTGGCGTTCAGCAGGCGAGTGCGGACGGCATTGGGGGTCTGGCTGAAGGGCGTCGAAGGTGCGGGGGTTTGGAGGACCCGCGTAGCCAGAGACCAACCCAGAAGCAGACAACCATGCCAGAAGTGCTATATCCCTTGGGTAGCCCTGGCGACCACACCGGTTTGCGGTGTGGCGTCCCAAATGTGCGGCTCCGTGGTGGGTGGGGAGCTCGGGGGACGAATCTGCATATTTGGTATGGATGGGACTAACTTTCCTCCACCCAAAAGATCCCGATGTTTATTCTTTCAGAATGTTTCAAAGTCTTTTCCCAGGAGAACCGACCGGGAATTTCTTCCCCTCGTCCCCTCGAGAAACTCACCCAAGGCCCTTCAAAAAACGCATGAAAACACGCCATCCCCCGGGCCATCCGACCTGAACAAGTCAGGTCAACCGGAATCGATGGAGGAGGATGACAATCTCTCGGAGACGGAGATCTCCCGTGCGAGAGTAAAAGAAAGGAAGCATCGCCTCCGGCGGTGATCCTTTTAATTTTTAATAAAAAATAATGGCATTCGTGTTGCAATGGAATTGCAACGTGTTTTATAGACACAAGGAAGAACTGACGACCTTAATACGAGATTTTAATCCTTTATATATTTGTCTCCAAGAGACACATTTTAAACCAACGGACAAGGGAGTTTTAAAAAATTTTAATGTTTTTAGATATGACGACACCAGTGGCCAACGGGCACACGGTGGAGCTATGATCGCCACGAGGGAGACCCTATACACCTCCCGAGTGGCGCTCAACACGCCCTTCCAGGCGGTAGCGGTATCAGTGCACGGTCCCCAATCGGTGACGTTATGTAACGTCTATTTGCCGGAGGGGGCACCGGTAACCCGTTTTAATTTAGAAGCCCTTATCAGCCAACTGCCGAAACCCTTTATAATAGTAGGTGATTTTAATGCCCATGATACGCTCTGGGGTAGTTCCAGGGCGCAGTGCAACCTTAGAGGACGCATTTTAGCACGGTTTTTAACAGACTAACCTGGTTTTATTGAATGACGGAACGAAAACACGGTTTAACAGTTTTAACGGCCGATATTCGACTATTGACCTCTGTTTTACGTCCAGTACATTAATGAACAAAGTTCATATGAATGTTCATGACGATCTATGTGGCAGCGATCACTTCCCTATTAGGATTGATAGAGAAGATAATTTTAACCCTGATCTCATTCGGCTCGGCAACTGGAGTATCCGGAAAGCCGACTGGCCTCTTTTTAAAGAATCATTTAATTTTACATATTGCGAAGGCCGTGGTGCTATTCAGAACATTGACTCCTTGACAAAGAGCATCGTCGATTCTGCAAATCATAGTGTACCACGGACAGTACACGTCACTCCGAGGCCTGCGGTACCATGGTGGAATGACGACTGCGCCCAGGCTATTCGGGCACGGAAGAAAGCGTTAAGAATTTTTAATAAATATCCCACGGCCACCAATTTGGCTTCCTTTCGCCGTCTTCGAGCTAAAGCTCGAAAGGTGGTGAAAGAGGCCAAGAAAGACTCGTGGACGTCATTTGTATCTGGCATAAACTGCCGGACACCCATTGCAGAGGTATGGAAAAAGGTGAGGAGCATTTCAGGTGACCAACGTCAGCTTGGAGTCTCCTATCTTAAAAGCGGTGACAATATAGTGACATCTCCAGCCATTATTAGCCAGATATTTGGGCAGTTGCTCGCTAACACCTGCAGCGATGGCAATTATGAGGACTCCTTCCTATCCTTGAAAAGGCTCTCAGAATCACAAACACTTTCGTTCGCTAGGAAGGGGACTCTGGCGGACTACAATGTCCCATTTTCCCTCTGGGAACTACAACCAGCTATCGCAGCTTCCCGCGACACGTCTCCAGGTATGGATGAGATCCATAATGCCTTCCTCCGGAATCTTCCGGAGAGAGCATTGTCGGAAGTCCTTCTCTCTCTTAACCAACTTTGGACTGAGCGAAGCTTTCCACCTTCCTGGCGCGAATCTATTGTGGTTCCCATTTTAAAGCAGGGCAAGGATAGAGGCAACCCGAATAGTTATCGCCCAATCTCCCTCACCAGCTGCCTTTGCAAAGTAATGGAAAGAATGGTCAATCGGCGACTCGTTTGGTGGCTAGAGCGCCGAAACCTTCTTTCCAATGTCCAGTGTGGTTTCCGACGCGGCCGATCGACCATTGACCATTTGGTCAGGACCGAGAACTTCATCCAGGAGGCCTTTATCCTTCGTCACCATGTAGTTGGTGTTTTTTTCGATTTAGACAAAGCCTACGACCGGGTTTGGCGACGAAAGATACTAACGACGCTCCACAAGTGGGGATTTAGAGGTAATCTACCAATATTTATTAAATATTTTTTATCGAACCGTACTTTTAAGGTAAGAGTAGGCCGACATCTATCGAAATTTTATACACAGGACAACGGGGTACCACAGGGATCCATACTTAGCGCAACACTTTTTGCTATAGCTGTCAATGACGTGGCGGATTGCGTAAAGCCTCCGACCTTGTGTTCCCTTTTTGTGGACGATCTGGCAATTTTTTGCCGGTCGTCCAAACTTGTAACTGCAGCCAGACTACTACAGCTGGCTTTAAACAACCTAGACAACTGGTCGCGGGGAAATGGTTTTAAATTCTCAACGGAGAAAACCAAGTGCATACATTTTCACCGCAAGAGAGGTTACTTCGAACCTCCAGTTTTAAGACTGGGGGGCAGACCGCTTCCTTATGTGGAATCGGTTCGGTTCCTCGGTATGACCATGGACCACCGATTAAATTGGCGAGAACACATACAGTTTTTAAGAAATAGCTGTCTTCGGACCCTAAATATTTTAAAAGTTTTAACCCACTCCTCATGGGGCGCCGACCGCAGCACGATGCTTTTATTGTATCGCGCACTGGTGCGGTCGAAATTCATTTACGGATGTTTTATTTACTCGTCTGGCCGCGAGTCAGTTTTAAGAACACTAACGACGGTACACAACGCAGGACTCCGGCTGTCAACTGGGGCCTTCCGAACTAGCCCGGTGCTCAGTATCTACGCCGATGCTGGAGAGCCGCCGTTGGAGCACCGGAGAAATATCCTGATGTGCAACTACGCGGCGAAAATCTTAGCCCTAAGGGGTCACCCGTGTTTTAATACCGTTTTTAACCCAAAGTTTTTAAGAATTTTTAATAGACTGACAAGAGCCACTAAACCTTTTTGCATACGTCTTAATGAGTTTATCCAGGCTTGCGGAATAGAATTCCCGGCGGTATATCCAGTCGTGTACCCCGACAGCCCGCCATGGATAATTCCATCCCCTGACATATACGAGGTTTTTAAAGGGCGGCAGAAAGCGTACTCCACTACCTCAGAGTACCAGCTTCTTTTTAATGAATTCATCAGTTGCCATAAGGACAGTCGTCTCGTATTTACAGACGGATCCAAGTCAGAAGCTGCCTGTGCGTGCGCAGTGTCCTCGGAACATCACGGCACCAAGCAGATGAGACTCAGCTCCTTGTGTAGCGTATACACAGCGGAGCTCATCGCCGTTAAGATGGCCCTCGAGTCGGTCGCTGACGATGGTCGTCCGACCATCGTATGCACTGACTCAATGAGTGCGCTACAGTCCATTTCCGCTATTTTTCCAATGCACCCTATTGTGCAAGATATTCAATCCGCCCTTTGTCCCCTCCAAAAGCGAGGACTCAAAGTCTCATTCCTATGGGTTCCTGGGCACGTGGGAATAGCGGGAAATGAAAAGGCAGATGCAGCTGCAAAAGCGGCACTCATGCTGCCGGAGCAGGATTCGGCACTGGTACCCTATCAGGACATACAGACTGTCTTACGTAGAATAGTCCTACGGCAGTGGAGTGACGTATGGAAAAACCTGACAAATAACAAATTGCGAGCTATCAAACCGGTTACTTCAGTGTGGCCCACTTCTGTCGGGAGGAGTCGTAGGGAGGAGGTCATCATTGCAAGACTGAGAATCGGCCACTGCGCCCTGACCCACTCACACCTCTTCACTGCAGAGAAGACCCCACCTCGATGCGGAGACTGTGACTGCCCTCTTACTGTGCGACACCTCCTGACGGAGTGTGACAAGTACCGGCTTATGCGCAATAGGCTAGGCATCAAGGGAGGCCTAGAATACGTTCTAGGCAATGATCCTGATCGCCTAAGCCGTGTTACAACTTTCCTTAGAGAAACTGACCTTTTTAACTCAATATAATGTATAAAATGTTTATATACATTGTTATATATTCATTGTTATATATACAATTGTTGCCATATTAAATTTGGGAAAAAATAATATGATGATATTAGATTGCGCGTGGTGCTAATGACCTTAGTCGTCGACGCACCCGTAATCCCAAACCTACTACTACTAAAACCTCCAGCTCCTTGTGCCTATAAAAACCATTCATATTCCACTGTAATATTACAGCCATTATGGTTAAAATAAAATAAATAAATACATTAAAACCAGTCTAAATCCGTTCATAAGGAGAGTCATCGCTTAAGGCGCTGTTTCCTTCTCTGAGACCGAACTTGGAAGACTTCCGTATCTGAGACACAGATGTCTTCGTCCATAGCCTCTGGTGTTTGATGTTGGGTACCAGAGGAGGTAGGGGGAGGTGTTTTTTCACGCACTCGTGGCGTGTCCCCGGAATTTGTTTTCAGTGGATTCTTAGTAGAATCCGTATTTAGCTCATTTTTCTTTGGTGCATTTTTAGTCTCTGGTCCTTTAGTCTTAATCTTATTCGGTTCGGTTGCCACATTATTGCTATTCATGGGATTTTTAAATTCTGTTTGTGTTGAGGACGTACACATTTTTTTGGGGGTAGCCGCTACTCCCGCCCAAGATCTCGAAAACGTAGGGGCCATCATGGTTCTATATTTTTTCCGCGCCTCTCCATATGGAATCTTGTCCAGCGTCTTTATTTCCATTATCTTCCTTTTCTCTTTCATCACAGGACAATCACGAGAGTATGCTGGATGCGCACCCTCGCAATTGACACAGTGAGGATCGGAGGAACACACGTCACCCTCATGCTTGTCCTTGCCACAGCGCGGGCAGGTGGTCTTGCCCTCACATCGCGGTGCGATGTGGCCAAATTTATTACACTGGAAGCAACGCATGGGGTTAGGTATAAATAGTCGCACAGGGACTGATTCATATGCTAGAAATACCTCCTCGGGGAGCTTATCGAGAGCGAATGTGAGGATCAGGTGGATAGGTATTGATTTCCTTCCTCCCTTCGGTTCCTTCTCTTCGGTGAAGAGATACGAGTGAGTCAGACGGCAATGACCGATTCGTAGTCGTGCAATGACGACTTCCTCTCTGCGACTACTCCTGACGGACGTTGGCCATGCTGCCGTTACCGGTTTTTAACTGCGTAATTTGTTATTTGGGAGATCGCTCCATTGCTCCTGCCACTGTTGGAAAACTGAACCCTTAAGATGGGACCGAAGGTCTTCGAAAGGTACCAGAGTTGATGTGCAATTTTCTTCTTTTAGGGCAGCCTTCGCGGTTGCATCGACCCGCTCATTCCCGACAATTCCCATGTGGCTGGGGACCCAAAGAAAGATGATGGTGACTCCCTTCTTTTGCAGGGAGAGTAGCGACTCATGGATCTGCTGGCATAATGGGTTCGTAGAAGTACAATCGGAAATAGAGTTTAGGGCACTTAGAGAGTCAGAGCAATTTGCGAAGGATCCTCCACTACTGTCTATTCTACACAGAGCAATCTTTATAGCGAACAGCTCCGCCGTGAATACACTGCACAGTGGACTGAGTTTAGCCTTTATGGTACCATGATAAGAAGAAACTACAGCACAGGCACAGGCGGTAGCAGACTTCGACCCGTCTGTGAATACAGTGACAAAATTGGGGTGGTTGCTCAGGAACACAGAGAAGGCACGCTGGCACTCAGCAGCAGTGGTGGAAGCCTTTGGACGATCACTTAGGAGCATCTTTATTATCGGAGTAGGAGTTAGCCATGGTGGGTGGTTAGATGACCCGACAGGGTATAAATCCGGTAGACCAAATCCTCGTTCTCGAATAAAATAGTTAAAACGAACATTGGCAGGCCGTGTGGCCTTTGTCTTACGGTTAAAAACATCTAAAAATAGTGGTTTTGAAAACAAGTTAAAACATGAATGCGTCTTCATTGCTAAAACCTTAGAGGCGTAGTTGCACATTAACAGGTTCCTTCGGTAGCACAAAGGCGATTCTCCTGCATCAGAGTAGATGCTCAGGATAGGGCTGGTCCGAAACGCCCCCGTACACAGTCGTAAACCAGTATTGTGTATCACAGTCAGCGGTCGAAGGTACGACTCTCGACCGGAAGTGTACACAAAGGAACCATAGTCCAAGTTTTGACCGTACTAAAGCACGATACAACAAAATTAGAGTAGTAGTAGAATTCGTTTTTGAGGGTGCTTCGACAGCAAAGGTCATTCGCACCTCGGCTTAAAATGGGTTGAAACGATGGAAAAAAAAGAATAGTAAAAGTAAAAGCAATAATTAGATCAAATGAAGACGAAATATTACATACTAGGTATTTCTATGCAATGTAATTAAATCTTATTGAAAAGACCGGTTTCTTTGAGAAACTGGATGACAACGTTGATTCGCTCAGGGTCATCTCCCAGAACCTGTTTTAAGTCACCCCTGACGCCCAGCCTTTCCCTTGAAGCACGGTGCATATCACACTCAGTCAGGAGATGTCTCACAGTCATGGGAGATTGGCAGCGATCGCACCGGGAGGGAATCTTTTCCTCTGTAAAGAGGAAAGAGTGTGTTAGGGCAGAGTGCCCTATCCTCAAACGTGCAATCACCACTTCCTCCCTGCGAGTCCTCCCAACCGAAGTGGGCCAACCTGATATGCATTCCTTGATGCTGCGGAGTTTATTCCCCACCTGAGAGCGCCAGATCTCCGACCACAGATTCAAAGCAGCATTTCTCAAAGTGGCCATCAGATCGCACGCGGGTACCAATGAAGATGTTGTTTTCCAGCTTCAGCGCGTCTTTTGCAGCCCGGTCGGCTTTTTCATTACCAGGTATTCCCATATGGCCAGGTACCCACAGAAAACGAACTTTTACGCCCTTTTTAATAAGAGATATAAGGGTGGATTGTATCTCCTGGACGATTGGGTGCATGAGAGAGTAGCCGGGTATGGCCTGCAGCGCGCTCATTGAGTCACTGCAGACCATGTAGGCGCTGTTATTGTTTTTAGTCCCACCCAGAGCCATCCTTATGGCGTAGAGCTCAGCCGTGTACACACTACAGAATGGGCTAAGCCTCGCCTTTATAAATCCGTGGTGGGACGAGAAAAATGCACACGCGCACGCTGACTCCGACTTCGATCCATCCGTAAACACGGGGATGAAGTCGGAGTTGCAGTGAAGTGCCTCCCTAAACATCTGCTGGTACTCTTCAGATGTACTGGTACATTTCTGGCCTCTTTGCAACAAATAGCTACATTTCGGGGTCGGTACCCGCCACGGTGGGTTGCCCGGATACCCAGAGTCATACACTTCTGGAAGTGTAGCGTCGGTGCCATCAATAAAATCTTTAAAACGAACGGTTAAGGGTTTAGTAGCCCTTGTCCGTGTGTTAAAAAGGTTTAAAAACCTGGGGTTAAAAATTATATTAAAACAAGGGTGCGTCCTCATTGATAAAATCTTTGCTACATAATTACTCATAAGGATGGTTCTTGATGTGACAAAGGGGGCTCCCCGGCTTCTGAATACAAACTCACGACGGGAGACGTCCTGAACGCCCCTGTTGCCAGACGAATCCCCGCATTGTGAACCGTGGACAAAGGTTTTAAGTAGCTGTCGCGGCCTGAGGCGTACACGAAACATCCGTAATCTAACTTGGAGCGCACCATTGCTCTATAAAATAAAAGCATGGTGGTGCGATCTGCATCCCAAGTCGAATTTGATAAAACCCTTAGGATATTTAAAACTTTAAAACATTTATCTTTTAAAACTCGGATGTGCTCTTTCCAATTAAGCCTTGAATCCAACACCATCCCGAGAAAACGAACAGAATCAGCATACGGTAGAAGTCTGTCACCGAGTCGTAGCTCAGGAAGTATATGGTACCCTCTTTTCCGATGAAAATGGATGCATTTTGTTTTCTCCGCTGAGAAACGGAAGCCGTTCCGTTTGGACCATTCATCAAGTTTGTTTAGGCAAAGCTGGATTTGCCTAGCAGCGGTAGCTAGTTTGGACGACCGGCAGAAAATAGCCAGGTCGTCGACAAACAAAGATCCCATAACAGGTCCCTTGATGCACTCACTGGCGTCGTTGATCGCAATGGCGAACAACGTCACGCTGAGGACTGAGCCCTGTGGCACTCGTGAATTTCTTTGATAGGTGTTTACCTATCCTTACTCTAAAAACTCGGTGTGTTAAAAATTCTTAATAAAAATGGGTAGATTGCCCCTAAAACCCCAACGATGCAATTGAATTAAAATTTTTTGGCGCCAGACCCTGTCGTACGCCTTCTCCAGATCGAAGAACACGCCGATGACGTGCTGACGCAAAAGAAAGGCCTCCTGGATGAAATTGTCACTCCGGACGAGGTGATCGATTGTCGATCTACCTCGCCGAAAACCACTTTCCCCCCGTAATATCCAATGATGATGTCATGGCTGCAGAATTAGCCTTTACTGAGGAAATTACGGGGTTCAACCCTCTGTTTGAAGTATATCCCACTAAAATTAAACATTTGGTTTAAAATAAAATAAACTAGTATGGCTAGAAAAAAAACAGTATAAATATATGAAGTAATAGCGTAACCAGTTTTACGGGGGTTTATCAGTGGCACTTAGTATTTAATATAACAGAAAATTTATCCTACCTTATAGTTTTAGTTAAAGATAATCTTACCCAACAGTTTTTCAGAAATAATGAATACCATTGATAAAAATAACTAAAGGTATTATCATTAATGAATATGTAATTTTATTCCCATTTAATGTATAAAATGTTATTTTTGATAATAAAGAACTTACTTTGTATGTTTGTTTCCTTGATATTCCCCTAGTTCTACACCAAGTCCTATTTTAATTCATTTAGCGCACCTAATATCTTTGGAGAGTAAGCAAATTGCTATGAACGACAGCCGTGGCATGTAGTGGTACCATTTGATTATAATATATTTCCTGTAGGCGAACAATCTATGAGCATGTCGTTTGATAGACAAACGTCTTTTTTGGGTCAATCCAGACTAAGAGGTCCAAGTTGGTAGCTCGACCATTTTAGAAAAAAATCATTTTTTGAGGGCCGATAGCCTTATGTTTCGATAGCTCAATACAAGTTTTTTTTTCTATTTTCCATGGCAGCCGATTGGCGGCCATTTTTCCATCTCCGTGCAGAACTTTTTTTAGCATTTTCAAGGCTTGACATTAACTTCTGTTACTCTTATACCGTCGGTTATAGGAAAATGAAATAATTTTTTATGCATTACGCATACTTGGAACTACAACTTTGTGTATGTCATAACGTGGAATTATAATTTCTTCGTGACTAATTTTACAGCCAAACTTTGAAGTAAAACACTCAAGTTTTAGTATATTTCGGATTTTTTGGGGAAGAAGACATTTTCTTCGATCCTTAAAAATTGCTCATAATATACGGTGACATGAGATCTCTATATTAAAATAATTTGAAGTGAGAAGCTTGCATATTTTTATTTTTACAGGGCCGGCAAATTGTAACTTTTTAAAATATTGCAATATTTCAAGTCTAATATCACTGATGGGCAGTTGTTTAAAAATTTGAAAATTACAGAAAATAAAGATCTGTACAAAATATAACTATGGTATAAAACTGGACTTGCAGACTTTTCAGTTACGCAGATACAGGAATGTGAAAAACGCAAAAATCCAGCATTTGCGAAATTATGTAAATGCATTTACCATGCCCATTATTACACATCTTAAGGCTTGAAATAATTTCTTTTTCATGTAATTGATTGAAAAAATAAAATAATAATAATAATATGTTGTATAGAAAAATAGTCCATAGTAAACCTCTCCACAAAATTGTTGACACTTGGCTACCTATTGTATGGCACTTAAAAATCATTCACTAAATATGTCGAAGAAAATTGAAATATATATTACGTCAGTAATTGATACTATAATACTAATCATGACCTCACTTGTTATACAGCGTTGTAATTTATAGCTACATTGAAATGAATATGAAAATATAACACTTAGTTTCCTTTGATATTTCTGTGGGTCTCGTTTTCTCAGCACGTTCGTTATCGGGATCTGTGACCTGTGGTCCTATGACTGTGATCTGTGACCTGTGGGCACTTTATATTATGAATGATGTTCTCATTCTGGGCAGGTGGTTGTATTTAAATATGAATGGGAACTGATTAAGTTCTAATTAAGATTAAGATAAGGGAACTGAGCAAGTTTGGACTTAACAAAGAAATCTTCCAGCGAATCACATACTGCTAAGTATCCTTACACGAGAACAAAATTTCTGATGAACAAATGATCCTTAAAATTTACACACAAAATTTCACGTATCTTCAAGGCCCCTTCTATTTAGGGTAGTTATGCAAAGTGCGATGCTCCGATGCTGCGGCATGTAATGGTAAATTCATTTGATTGTAATATCTCTCCTGGAGGGGCACAAACTATGAGCCACATGCAGTTTCATAGACGATTTTCTGTTAAATGTTTACAGCAAGTTTAAAAAAAATCGTCGGCACGGTTTTTTTTCCGTTGCCAATTAAATTTGCAAAAGTTGAAATATTTATTTGATAAGCTGAACTTTTGTCTATGTACATGCGACTACTTGCATTTGATAGTACGGTAGTTGGAAGTGTAATTATTAAAAATATGAGCTCTTTTACTAGTTAATTTGCTCAATTCTATATGATAACACCATTAAATTGTATCGATAAAACCTCAAAACAGTTGGTAGGCCTTTCTTTGGCATGAAATAACTTTTGAAATAATAAGGGCACAAACTACTCACTATGTTATTTACGTAGAAATGGCAATTATGTTTAATCCTCTCTAGTATGAAAAAAAGTCACGGTAGCGTTTTATAGTTAACAATTGTTTAACTTGAGAAAAATTGTCACTTTTAAATGGAATGTATGTACGTATTTAATATACCGTCAACCGAATACGCAGTTGAAGATGTTAATATGGACCTTGCTGTGTTTACAAGGAATGGTAAAATATTCCATACTAAATTTAATAGCATAAAATACTCAATAGTTTTAAAGATTACATTTACGTAACTTCTAGGCCCCTTCTATTTAGGGTAGTTATGCAAAGTGCGATGCTCCGATGCTGCGGCATGTAATGGTAAATTCATTTCATTGTAATATCTCTCCTGGAGGGGCACAAACTATGAGCCACATGCAGTTTCATAGACGATTGTCTGTTAAATGTTTACAGCAAGTTTAAAAAAAATCGTCGGCACGGTTTTTTTTCCGTTGCCAATTAAATTTGCAAAAGTTGAAATATTTATTTGATAAGCTGAACTTTTGTCTATGTACATGCGACTACTTGCATTTGATAGTACGGTAGTTGGAAGTGTAATTATTAAAAATATGAGCTCTTTTACTAGTTAATTTGCTCAATTCTATATGATAACACCATTAAATTGTATCGATAAAACCTCAAAACAGTTGGTAGGCCTTTCTTTGGCATGAAATAACTTTTGAAATAATAAGGGCACAAACTACTCACTATGTTATTTATGTAGAAATGGCAATTATGTTTAATCCTCTATAGTATGAAAAAAAGTTTCGGTAGCGTTTAATAGTTAACAATTGTTTAACTTGAGAAAAATTGTCACTTTTAAATGGAATGTATGTACGTATTTAATATACCGTCAACCGAATACGCAGTTGAAGATGTTAATATGGACCTTGCTGTGTTTACAAGGAATGGTAAAATATTCCATACTAAATTTAATAGCATAAAATACTCAATAGTTTTAAAGATTACATTTACGTAACTTCTAGGCCCCTTCTATTTAGGGTAGTTATGCAAAGTGCGATGCTCCGATGCTGCGGCATGTAATGGTAAATTCATTTCATTGTAATATCTCTCCTGGAGGGGCACAAACTATGAGCCACATGCAGTTTCATAGACGATTGTCTGTTAAATGTTTACAGCAAGTTTAAAAAAAATCGTCGGCACGGTTTTTTTTCCGTTGCCAATTAAATTTGCAAAAGTTGAAATATTTATTTGATAAGCTGAACTTTTGTCTATGTACATGCGACTACTTGCATTTGATAGTACGGTAGTTGGAAGTGTAATTATTAAAAATATGAGCTCTTTTACTAGTTAATTTGCTCAATTCTATATGATAACACCATTAAATTGTATCGATAAAACCTCAAAACAGTTGGTAGGCCTTTCTTTGGCATGAAATAACTTTTGAAATAATATGGGCACAAACTACTCACTATGTTATTTACGTAGAAATGGCAATTATGTTTAATCCTCTCTAGTATGAAAAAAAGTCACGGTAGCGTTTTATAGTTAACAATTGTTTAACTTGAGAAAAATTGTAACTTTTAAATGGAATGTATGTACGTATTTAATATACCATCAACCGAATACGCAGTTGAAGATGTTAATATGGACCTTGCTGTGTTTACAAGGAATGGTAAAATATTCCATACTAAATTTAATAGCATAAAATACTCAATAGTTTTAAAGATTACATTTACGTAACTTCTAGGCCCCTTCTATTTAGGGTAGTTATGCAAAGTGCGATGCTCCGATGCTGCGGCATGTAATGGTAAATTCATTTCATTGTAATATCTCTCCTGGAGGGGCACAAACTATGAGCCACATGCAGTTTCATAGACGATTGTCTGTTAAATGTTTACAGTAAGTTTAAAAAAAATCGTTGGCACGGTTTTTTTTCCGTTGCCAATTAAATTTGCAAAAGTTGAAATATTTATTTGATGAGCTGAACTTTTTACTTTGTACATGCGACTACTTGCATTTGATAGTACGGTAGTTGGAAGTGTAATTATTAAAAATATGAGCTCTTTTACTAGTTACTTTGCTCAATTCTATATGATAACACCATTTAATTGTAGCGATAAAACCTCAAAACGGTTGGTAGGCCTTTCTTTGGCATGAGATAACTTTTGAAATAATAGGGGCACAAACTACTCACTATGTTATTTATGTAGAAATGGCATTGTTGTATTATCCTCTGTAGTATGAAAAAAAGTTACGGTAGCGTTTTTTAGTTAACAATTATTTAACTTTGAGAAAAATTGTCACTTTTTAATTGAATGCTTATTCGTATTTAATATCCCCTCATCAGAATATGCAGTTGCAGAAGTTAATATGGATCTTTTTAGTTTAACAAGACATATGGAAGTTGACGTATTGAGTTTAATAGCAAAATTGCTTGCAATAGTTTTAAAGCTTACATGATCATTTATTTTTTGCCCCTGAAATTTTGGAAGGTAGGCAAAATGTAGGCCAGCTTGAGATAGGTGTCTCCAAGGACGGATTTTAGCTCTCCCCCCAAGTTTAGTTGCCTTCGCAAGTCACGGTATTTGTCACACTCCGTCAGGATATGCCGAATGCTGAGAGGACAGTCGCAATCGTCACACTGAGGTGGTACTTTCTCTTCAGTAAAGAGAAATGAGTGGGTCAAAGGGCAGTGCCCTATCCTCAAACGTGTGATGACGACTTCCTCTCTGCGGCTGTTCCTGACGGAAGAGGGCCACACTGACGTAACCGGCTTGATGTCACGAAGTTTGTTATTTCGTGCAGTGCGCCAAGTCTCCTTCCACTGCCCTAGAACTACCTGCCTCAGGGAAGACTTGAGGTCTTAGTAAGGTACCAGCGTCGATTTAGACTCTGTCTCGTTCTGAGCCTTTTTGGCCAAAGCGTCTGCCTTTTCATTTCCGGCTATTCCCACATGCCCCGGGACCCACAAGAACCAAATGCGTACTCCCTTTCTACTGAGAGACAGTAGGGATGAATGTATGTCTTGAATGATCGGATGCATGGGCGAAAAGCCGTAAATAGACTGTATGGAGCTCAAGGAATCAGTGCATATAACGAAGGAGCCATCGTCGTCACATAAGTTTTCAAGAGCCATCTTTATGGCAAATAATTCCGCTGTGTATACGCTACACAGCGGATTTAATTTTGCTTTGACTGTTCCTTGGCTAGGCGAGAACGCTGCGCATGCACAGGCCGACTCTGACTTAGAGCCGTCAGTGTACACTGGCACATAATCTGAGTGATTCCCTAGGAACATTAAAAACTGACGGTGGTATTCCAAGAGTGTGGTGAAAGATTTTTTTTGGTTAAGCAAGGCCGTTTTAACCACCGGGGTGGGTATTAACCAGGGAGGGTGTAATGAGTAAGAGACAGGTAACACTTTAGGCACCCTGAAATCACACCCACGAATAAAATCATTAAAACGTACACAAACAGGCCTAGTGGCCTTTGTCCTTCGGTTAAAAATGTCCCGGTGGATTGTCTATATAAAGATATACTTCTTACTTTACGCCAAACCTGTGCAACCGGCGTCCAACTGTTGACGCCGGAGACAAATTCCATCCAGAAAGCCCTCTTCGCCTCCTTCACCACCTGACGTGCCTTCGCTCTTAAGCGTTGGAAGGCGGAAAGGTTCATGTTCGTTGGAAATTTTTTAAAAATTCGTAACGCCTTCTGACGTTGACGATTGGCTTCTGTGCATTCTTTGTTCCACCAAGGTACGGAAGGCCTCGAAGGGACGCGACTACGCCGTGGTACACTTGCATCTGCGGCTTCAATGATTTGGCTGGTCAAAGCGTTAATGTTTGTAACACTATCAAGCGTTTTGTCGTGTTTAAAATTAAAATTACGGTTAAAATGAGACCAAACGGCTTTCCGGACAATCCAGTTGCCCGGCGGAATAAAAACAGGATTAAAACGTCCTTCCTTCTTTATAAAAAGAGGAAAGTGATCGCTGCCACTCAAGTCCTCATGTACCAAAAAGTTAATTTTGTTCATTAAACTGCTAGATGCTATGCAGAGATCAATACATGAGAACTGACCGTTAAAAGAGTTGAAACGGGTTTTCTCTCCGTTGTTTACTAAAAACAGGTTTAAATCCATAGTAAAATTCGCTATGACACGGCCTCTGCGGTCGCACTGCACTTGAGAACTTCCCCACATTGTGTCGTGAGCGTTGAAGCCCCCAAGTAAAATGAATGGTCGTGGTAACTGACGGACAAGGGCTTCCAAGTTAAATCATGTGACCGGTGCAGCCTCAGGAAGATAGACGTTACATATCGTTATCGGTTCGGGGGCGTGCACCGTCACCGCTATAGCCTGAAATGGTGTGTGTAGATGAATTCGGGAAGTGTAAAGGGCTTCCCGAATATAGATAGCCACTCCACCTTGGGCTCGTTGGCCGCTGGTGTCGTCAAATCTAAAAATTTTTAAATTCTTTAAAAAACCTTTGTCCGTTATGGATACAGCTACCCAAGGGATATAGCACTATTGTTTGGGAGGCCTGCTTCAGGTGGGGCCTCCAGTGCATGAGCCCTCCAAACTCATACACCTTCGGCCGCCCTACACAGACCCCCGTCACTCCAGCACTCGCCATCGAAACGTGTCGATCAGCCGATTGATAGAAACTGGCTAGACCTTGACCGCCCGTTTACAGGGAATCCAGGGCCGAAGTGGGATGTTGATCCCGGGGCCATACCGGGTATCCGACACCCGGCTGGGTCCGGGAGAACTCACCCACAAGGATCCCCTTCTCCCCCTTACGGGTCTCCGCACACGGCAAACATGCGGGTGGATCGCAGGCCAGGTGGTGTGGCCGCACACAGACAGTTGACCCACAAGACTGTCCGGGCTCAACCCTTGTTGGCTCAGGGTTTGTTGTCGGGGTTGTCTCCCCGCCCTTTTAGTCGCCTCTTACGACAAGCAGGGCTACTGCGGGAGTATACTCAATCCCCCTACCCGCAGGGGGGATGAAAAGACGAGTAGTAGTAGATTTGGGTTTATAGGGTGCGTCGACAACTATGGTCATTTTGCACCACGCACAATCTAATTTATAACAATAAATATGTAGAAATATAAATATAGAGTAAAAATCAGAGGCAGTATAAAAGGTCCAGATTTATGACACTATTATATTTTACTAATGAGGTTTGTTTCTTTTAAAAAATTAATAACATGGCATAGGCGATCAGCATCGTTGCCTAGAACGTGTTCTAGGTCGCCGCTGATACCTAGCCTGTTACGTGTGTCCCCGTATTTGTCACACTCCGTCAGGATATGTCGCACACTGAGAGGACAGTCACAGTCATCACATCGAGGAGGATTTTTCTCTTCTGTAAAAAGGAACGAGTGGGTCAGGGCGCAATGCTCGATTCTTAATCGTGTGATGACCACTTCCTCTCTGCGACTACCCCTGACGGAAGTGGGCCACCCTGACGTTACCGGTTTAATAGACCTCTGGACAATTTTTTAAATCTCCTTGAAATGCTACTTAAAAAATTGTTAATTATACTAAAACACCTTAGCGATGAAAACTATGCATTCATTTAATGTATTTTTCGAGAAATAAGCAAAAGAAATCCCCAGAAAACACGCCCACTCTAAAACGTATTGTGATTGGCCGGCTGAAAGTGACGTCAGGTCCTGCAATGGAGAGGAAAACGGCGGAACGTACTGTACCAGTGGACGTTGTTTTCAACATTTGTTGTCGGATTTAGATATCTTTGGTGTGGCTAAGGAAGGCTGCGAACATATATGATTTCTTTAGAAGGTATGGAGTCTGAGTTTGTCAAGGCTGAGGCAAGAAATCTTCCGAAAATCTCAACATTAGCAATGTTTTCATACGTATCAACACCGTGTTTAAATGTAACTTCGTTCAATCCTCGAAGAAAACATAATTCAAACGGAAATCCAAAGAGTTAAGATGGCGAGGTAAAAGCATGTCAACGTTTGAAAATGAATGTTCACATTTGAATTTTGTAATATTCATAATATGGCGATGATAAATGTTTTGGTGTTAGGGTCGTTCGTGAGGAACACGACGATGATGCCATCGGCTATGTGCAGGTTAAGCTCGATAAAATGTTGTTCGTGCTCGTGTATGCCCCGAGCATAAACTAATATGTCGTGGAAGCACATATTTTGATGGATGGCGATAGTGACTATAGTGAGCATTTCGCGCAGGGATTGCGTAGGTACGTCAAGTTCGGGACCACAAAAATAAGATGTATTATGGGCATCTACTTTATCCATTTGTTTACTTTGAATTACTGCTCCAATATGTGTCGACATCTCTCTATTTTCAGGCACATTATATCATTAATGTATCATCCCTGTCCAAATTCCCCATAGAAAATCTTTATAGGGACATGGAATTCCTTATAGGGAATTGGCATTCCCTATAGGGACACCTATAGGTAAATGAAATTCCCTATAGGGACATGAAATCCCCTATAGGGATTTTATGTTCCCTATGGGGAACTCCAATAAAAATCCCTATAAGGACATGAAATTCCCTATAGGGAATTTCATTTTCCTATAGGGAAAACATGTTTCCCCATTGCCAATTCCTTATAAGGACATGCAATGGGGAATTTTTAACAGGGATTTGGGATGTTTTCAAGGATTCGGATTAAGGCCTGGTTACACGATACATTAACCCGTACGAGTTAATGTGTAAATGCATGAACGCGAAAATGCACCGTGTAACCACACCAAAATGTACAAATGAATGAATGCGTGAACAGAAAATAGAACCTGTTCTATTTGGTTCATGCATTAACGCACAAGTTGAGCAGAAACCATTCACGCAAATGTACATTAACCCGTACGTGTTAATGTATCGTGTAAGGCCTAAATAAAAAATACAATGAACGTGAAAATCTTTTGTTTGTAGCGGCATAACCTTATGGTGCAGTTATGAGTTTTGATACTATTTCCAAGAACTTCCTATTGGGGAAATATATATTGGGCTATTGAGACAAAGGGGGATTAAAAAACCCTTGATTACCGAATATACCGAGGAACTTCAAAATTCAACCTGTGTCGCCTCAAGCAAGTGCGATCGTGATCCTAGATTCTAATGTTGTGTTGTGTAATATTGGTGTATTTGGCATATTAGCTGATCTCGTCGCAGACGCGGTATGTGTAAACGTGAATCTAATGTGTTACATCGTGAAGGTAATGCAAAGAAATAAATATTCCCGTCTACAACTATTTTGGTTTAATAAATTGTTTTTATGCGCACAAGTAGCCATTCACGCATCCATCGTTCACGCTGACCTTCGAAAATTGAAATTATTGAAAATTACTGCTTGCGATTAATAAAAGTTAGGACATCTAATCTTGAAAAGTAAGCAGCGATAGATTCAGTGGGTTCAGTCTTTTAATCATAATTGAAAGTTGCTTAGCGAACTTTTTCAAGCATGGCATATTGCCTGACATGGAAAAGATTTTTCGTGACATATGTCCAGCACATTTCCCTCGTACTCTGATTACTGATTTGTGCATGTATTAAATTTCCTAGCAGTTTTTCAATCAATGAAAAAACTTTACCGAATAATATTGAGCCCATATGTCAATCGCATCAATAGTACTACTGGCGGCGCTTTGCTTTGACCTAGTTTCTGCACAATTAAGATACAATTAAGGGGTAACACCTATGTAGTAATTTCAAAAAAATCGATTTTTTATTGTTGCTAAAATGGCAGGGAAACATGTCTAGAATAACGTCATTCGAAATTATTTTAAAAACTAAAATGTTTTTCCGAGTTATGAGCATAAACGTTGGAGGCCCCACCGTGCGGCGCTGCATAGGCGCACGGCCCGCTCTGCTCCAAAGCTCCAAAGACTTGAAAGCTCGTGGCCCCTAAATGCGCGGAACGTTCATGAGTGCAGGGGAGGGTGCGCTTGGGGGAGGAAACTTGGAGGGGGAGGCACACCTCTCCCTGCGGTCGGTTCCCTGGGGAGAGAGGGAAAAGGAAGGAAGGTTGGCAGGGTGTCCAACACCATTATGAGGACACTTCAGTGTGACTCACGGAAGTAAAGGAATTTAACGAACCTTACTATCTTGGCAGGTTGGCAGCGAACGCAAACGATCTGAATGGTGTCCCGAGGGAGAATGGTCACTTTCTCCCAAGGGTCTACACGAACTCGACAACTCTACCTGTTCCAGGTATACAGCCGCACACGAACTCGCCAACATTCTTATCATGGACCCCATACCGTCGCACACGAACTCGCCAACTGCTGACCATAGGTAGGGTCCCTTCATACTCCAGGTATACAGCCACTAACTCGCCAACAACGACTCGAGTGGACGAGCCACCGCGAGGGTATGTGGCAGGGGGTGCAGATCGGCAAGCATGCACAATTGACATGAAAACAAGCTACTATAGGTTGTCATTCAACTAGATTTTTCGCGAGGGTATATGGCAGGGGGTGTAGATCGAAGTTGAACCGTCTCCTCGTTCATACCGTCGTAATTAGTCCTGCCAAAAAATATACCCTTCTTCTTGGTTTATAATGTCTTTCTCTGGCTAAAATAAATTTCGCATGCACTATTTTATGATCACTATTTTTGGTGTATATAACTATATTTACAACTTTTTTGGGTATATTTGTTGCTAAGGTGTCTAGAATGTTGTTCCCTCGCTTAGTAAGGATTTAGATGCAATTTAACAGTGGTGCGACAAATGGCAGGAAAAACTTACCCTTAAAAAGGGTGCAGCTATTAATTTTTGGAGGAGGAATAAATCGATAGACCGATCCTATAAATTTAATAACACGAAGATCAAGATCGATGAAAGCATAAGGTGTTTAGGAGTAACAATCTCTAAAGATTTATCGTGGGGAAGATTCATCCGGGAAATATGCGGTCGAGCGAAGAGAAAGCTAGGATTTATAAAAAGAGTACTTGGGAAATGTGATGAGAAGACATAAGAGCGATGGTTTTTTTTCACTAGTTAGGCCTCCACCTTGAATATGCAGCCAGTGTATGGAATCCTAATGAATTAGGTTTGATCAGAGAATTAGACAGTGTGCAGCGTAGAGCAGCTAGGTTCGTTAAAGGGTGTTACGATAGGTTGAGTAGTGTTTCAGAATTAATACAAGAATTAGGGTGGGAGTCATTATCAGTGCGTAGGTTAAGGTGCAGATTAAATCTATTAGAGAAATTTCAATCGGATAGCTTTGAAGATGTTAGGCACATATTAAAAACACCAGCGTATTATGCTAGATTCGACCAGATAAATAAGATTAGAGAGATAGATTGTCGTACAGATAGATTCAAAATGGCATTTTTCCCCCGTACTATAAGAGAACACAATAGGCCGCATAGTAAAGGGATAGGTAGGGGAAATTTTTAGAGTAGTCTGTAGCGCATGTTGCTGTATTAATCCCTTAAATACTATAGATACTAACAATCTAGTTGCATGAGACCCTGTAGTTGCTTGTTTGCATGTTAGTAGTGCATGCTTGGTGATCTTCATCCCCTTCCACACACCCTCGCGGTGGCTTGCAAGGAATCGCGTAGATGTAGATGAAGGTATTAGTTATCTTACATGATTTTCGTCACCAATGTAATATTTTCCGCAATCCGTCCTGAATTTCGACTCGCATGAAAAAATAAATCCGGAGAACATAGATAGTGAAATTTAGGAAAAAAAAGTTTACTAATGAAATATAAATAGAAATAACATCAAAACGATACAAAAGGAACTCAAATCACAGAGCACAGATCAAAATAAGGGAAAAACAGAAAGAGTGGAACAAATGGTATCACAGAAATGCAATTCAGATTTTGAGGATTGTCACAGTTGAGAATATCACGGTAGAAAAACAACAAATGTTAAGAAATGGAAAGACTGACCCTAGACACATGATATAAATGACACACATTTTATATAAGTCATTCTATCAATTTGTCCATTTTTTAATTGGACAATTTTTTTGTTAATAAACTCCTGTTTCTGCTTCGTTTTCTTGTCTATTTTCACAGCATCTTTAGTGTTCATTCGCATAAGTGTCTGTTTGAAAGGATTTTAGTTTTTTTACAAACGTGAAAATATTAGGATGAGGAGATTCAAAAGACTTATTAAATCGAGAATGAAAACTCTTACATGCATTTGTCGTTCGCCACAGAGCTGCCGAGTTTTCTGCCCAGACACTTGGTGGAAACATGGCTTCTTCGTTCAAATAGTTGTCCGTCAAATAGTCCGCAAATAGAATTAGCCTTTCATCGGTTGGTAGGATAGTCATCAAGTCAAAACAAAAAACATCTACAGTCTCCTCTGGCCCAAGGTACGTCATTCCGAAGCAATAGCGTAACCAATTTCCTTTCTCTGAATCTTTGTCCTTGTACTCCTTGGATAACCCAAGCTGTTGAATCTTTCTCCACCTTAATTTCAAAATAAAAACAATGCTTCAATTTTGTATAAAATTATGCAGAGATATTTGCTATTAGTATATTAATTAAACCTTAATTTATAAGCAAACTGAAATATGCATGACAAAATTGCTTTGTTTAACATTTCTTTCAAGAATACCGATGTATAATAAATCGAACTGACTAATTTATAAAGGGGATATGGTTTGAAAGTTTTTAAACATCAAAATATGCAATTTATTTTAATTTACTTACCATGCTTGAGCGAGATGAAACCTGCATCCTATCACCTTGATCTGCGGGAACACTGATTTTACGCCCTGGTGTATAGCCTGTTCAAAATCGTTCACAACTGTCTTCGGTTGAAAACAAAGTTGCCTCCTTTCACATTCCTCTTTCACAGTTCTTAAGATATTCTCATATGTTTGATTCTTTTTATCTCTAAGCAAACAAAAAACAAGCGGAACATATGAGCCGTTTGCGTACCCATGCATGGTGAAGAGCTGCAGGAAGAATTTGGTCGAACATTCAAACGTACCGTCCATTAAAATTACTTCTTTTTCACACAAGTTCTTGAGGTTTATATCACAGCAAAAAATTATCATTCCATTTTCTTCATCATTTTTCATTAAAAAGGGCTCGTTTTTGATGGTTTTCACTTCCATTTCCTCAAGCACTCGATGAACTTCTGAAGCAGACTTAGGAAGTTTAGGCATTTTTTGCAACCTAGTGTAAGCTATGTTGTTTCTTATGTACATTAAGTCTCTCCTGGTGAGTGTATCTACTGCATCCCTTTGTTCCTCTATTTCTTTGAAAATGAGATTACTTGGCCTTTCATCAATATCATCAATAGCCTTTCTTTTTATTGCATTTGAAATAGACTTCCTGTTCAGTCTTCCCTCTGGAATTGCATCGTGATTATGACATCCCTCTAAACGAGAATAAACAGCGCCATCGTCGATAGTAAATAGTTTACTCTGACATTTACGTGTAACACATCTCCAGCACTGCTCATTTGTAGTTTCCACGGAACGGTAAGGTGAAAACTTAAAGTTTTTATATATCAAATGAGTTTGTCCTCTTTGACTGTACACCTTGCTAATGTATTTAATCTCCTCCATTACGACTGAAATAACACAACAACACTTCCGCCAACTCTCCTTGACTTCTGCACTGAACACCAAAAGGCTCACAAACAATATGTGCTCTGGAAGGCTCACTGATCCACTACTAACAGGTGAACTTAGGGCGAGCAAGTGGCCACTGCCAAAATTACTACATCATGGCATATTGGACAAAGATAATTTCCAGTTATTGACTCATTCTTTAGCAGATGCTTGAGGGGTTTGCATCCTACCACCCCTTTCTAGTTTTTACCTGAAAGGGTAAGTTGTCCAGTTCGTGTGTAGGGATTAGCGGACCTTTTCCCATCCCTTCCTCGCGGTCGAAAAAGTTGGCGAGTTCGTGTGCGCCCTCTCCCAAAACCCCCAGCGAGCGCCGTTCGCGAAAATAGGCTCGTCCAGGTCAAAAAAGGGTTTCTGCGCACGGGCCACGAGCTTTCAAACGAGCTATACCACAGGTATCGTTAGCGACTTTTCTTATTAGTAAATAGTTCGGGCTGGTATCAAGAGGTGGCACTAGCCGTTTTGAACTGCGTTTGTACGTTAGTACGTTAGTGTAGCGTCGGTTTGCCTGTTGCTTCCCGCTCAGTAAAAATTTGAGTTCTCGAGTTGAAAAATATTGCTGTTGAAATTATCATCCAGTATGTCAGGTAGTAGATCAACATTTGCCACAAAAAAGGTAATAAATCAACAAAGCGAAAACGAGAAAAGGGAAAGAGGCGCCCTTTGAATCGTTTCGAGGCAGAAGGTGATTTGTCGGGTGTTAGTGCGTCAGCAAAAAAATTGAAAACTGGTGCTCCGCAGGACGTGAGGGTTGATCCCAAGTTTGCGTACTGTCTCATTGCCTTTGTGTCGGTTTTTTCTCAACTGTCAGAGCATCTTGTGTGTCATGTTTGTCATTCGAAAGTGGAGTTTCACCAATCATCAAAACGTGGCTTGGGCTTCAAAATTGACATTGTGTGTGAAACGTGTGGTAAAAACAGTGGAGAAAAAGTTACTGCAAGAGTGCCCAGTAGTCCATTCATTCGAAATGGCTACGACATCAATCGACGAATAGTATTGGCGATGCGTTTGTTAGGAGTAGGCATGAATGGCTTGTGGAAATTTTGTGCCTTCATGGATATTCCTCGACCAATGTTACAGTCATTTTACGACACGATCGTGAAGTCAATTTCCGTTGCAACAGAAAGTGCGCGCAATGCTAGCTTGAAGAGAGCAGCTGAAGAAGAAATAAAGTTATCTGCAGAAAAAGGACAAACAATTGGAATCACAGTTTCTGGCGACGGGACGTGGAGAAAACGAGGCTTCTCATCGTTGTACGGCGTCGTCACGCTGATTGGCTGGATCACTGGTAAAGTCGTGGATATTGTTGTGAAATCTAGTTACTGCAAGGCTTGCAAGTACTGGAAGACAAAAGAAGGCACAGAAGAGTACCAAGAGTGGCTAGAAACCCATGAAAATGAATGCCAAGCCAACCATAAAGGATACGCTGGAAAGGAAATGTTTGCCCGGTCGATTCGTTTGCACGGCAAACCTTACGTGCATTACATCGGGGATGGCGACAGCAAAACCTTCAAAGGTATTGATGACTCTGATCCATACGCAGAACTTAATTTAAAAGTTGAAAAAAAGAGTGTATCGGCCACGTTCAAAAGCGTATGGGATCTCGCTTGCGAACTCTCGTCAAATCAAAAAAAGGTTTGGGTGGCCGAGGCAAACTTACTGGCAAGTTGATCGAAGAATTGAGCAAGTACTATGGCTTGGCAATTCGTCGCAATCCGGATTCACTTGAGAACATGAAGAGAGACATTTGGGGCACACTTTTTCATAAGCTATCGACCAATCAGAAACCACAGCATGATAGTTGCCCCGCCGGCGCGAACTCATGGTGTACGTGGCAACAAGCGAAAGCTGAAGGCAAATTAGCTGAGCACGTGCACAACAAACCTCTCAGCAACGAAATCTACGAAGCGATTAAACCAATATACGAAGATTTGAGCAAGGATGATTTATTGAAACGCTGTCTAGGAGGTTACACGCAGAACAGCAACGAAAGTTTTAACGCACTGCTCTGGTCGATGGCTCCAAAAACTGTTTCGAGTGGCTACAATGTGCTTACTGTTTGCTCTGACCTTGCTGTTTGTATTTTTAATGATGGTATTTCAAGCATTATGACCGTAATGAGCATATTAGGCCTCACGGTTGGAGAGAACTGCTATAATTACTGCATTGAATTTGACGAACGGCGCGTCGAGTACTCAGAGCATTCATTGACTGAAGGGGCGAAAAAGGCTCGCTTGGCTTTAAAATCATCGAGAAGAGAAGAAGAACAAGCCAATGTCAGCTCGGAAGGCCAACTTTATGGTGCTGGTATCGCAGACTGAAGGAAAAGGCCGTTAAAAGTTGATATTTTTAATGTTATGTACGATTTTTTTTGTTTTCAAACTTTAAATGTGTTTTTCTCGAAACCACATTTTTTGATACGGCCCGCATGATTATTCAGCCAATTTTTATCCGATCAATTTGAAATTTTGATGCAATCTTTACAACATCATTTTCTAGGGAAGTACGTACGATTTTGTTGATAAATTGAAAATTTTCATTTTTACGGTTGATTTTGTACGATTTTTTTTACAAAAATTTTTTTTTTTGCAAAACCGTATGCCAATCTTTCAAAATTCAATATTTTTGAAAATCCGTACGTACTTCCCTTGCTTTTAGTTCAAACTTTAAGAAAATTTTTGATTTTTGTGTTTCAGACCATTTGCGACGGCGAAAAGTTGCGGCATCTTTGAAAAATCGTCTGATGCTCGTAGCCTAGTACAGCCGCCATTTTGCATTTTAGGACGTTGTAAAAATTAATTTGTATACTTCAAAACATGTATAATAAAGCCATGTAATTATTTCTTCAATCAAATATAAAGTTTCCTTGAAAAAAAATGCAAAAAATCACCCTCGAAAACAGCGTTCCACATAGGTGTTACCCCTTAAGTTTAATTTAGCTTCCAGAATTGGTAAAATGAATATAGACAGAGTGAACGTTCAAAAATGCACACGTTTGATTGCATAGACAAAGTTTCATTTCGCTTGCACTTCTTTCTTCACCCATATTATCCTGTTTCGGGTAATTAAAAAAAATGCTTGTTGGGAGGCATTTACGTTGGTGTCATTATATTTTCGCACAAGACAACATTTAAAACAACGCTTTGTCATATTAAAATAAAGTACGTTCATGAAAGACATTTCAATAGTGATCTCCGAAACGCTTCAAACTTCGCATAGAAATATACGCACCGCGACCGCTGTTGCAGGACCTGACGTCATTCAAGATGGCAGCGATGCGAATTACGTTTTTGCGAGGGACCAGCTCGTGGCGATTCAAATGCTTAAATTTTAAAAATAAAATACTTTCTGTCAAAACTGCTTTCGCAGCAAGTAATTTTTTTGTTTAAACTCTACGAAAATGCCTTTATTGGAATATGTGTCCAGAGACCTATTGAGGAACGCAATACGCGTGCCGATTCCCCCAAGCTCGCTAAGTGCGCTGCAATCGGTGAATTACAGCGCAACCTACAATTGATTAGATGTGTGACAATCAGTTGCAACGACTATCGTACAGAATCAGTAATTCCTGAATAGGCTTGAAAAGCAAGAACAGAGGCAACTCGTTTATCAATAATTACAAACGTGAAAACGACACCACTGTCTTTGAACCGACAGGACACAAAGTAATTACCAACCTCAGGTTTTGATTGACCAGTGAATATCTTTAGCTTAACCTTAGTTTTGGCAATTTTATATTGGTTTAATTTTAATTCTTTAAAAGTAAACTATGACATGGCATTTGCTTGAGTACCTATATCAATTTTCAGTGATAATTGATACAGGTACCTAGGTATTAAATTGCCAAATGACCAATTTCTACAGAACAACCAACCTGAGAATTTGTGTCACCTTCTAATGCAAGAAGAGCTCTTATATTTAGATAATTTATCGTCAATATTAAAGTTACAAATACAAAAGTGGCAATCAATGAAGTGCTTTTGAGTGCCTGTAAAAATTAATGGAAAAATGGTGCATTTGTAGTAGTAGTAGTAGTAGAATTAATTTTTGGGGTGCATCGACACCTAAGGTCATTTAGCACCGCTTCTTAAACTTGAAGACATTAGCTAGTCCGTGGGATCTTATTGTTTCAAAAATTTCGAACTGTTCAGTTAACTACATTTTATTAAAAAGATCTATGTGCCTTAGAAATTGTACAATTTTTTGTATAACAGTCTCGTCATCGCCTAGTATTTTGCGTAGAGGGCCGTGGATATTCATCATTTCACGTTCGTCTTGATATCCGACGCACTCCGTCAGGATGTGTCGCACAGTGACTGGAGCACCACATTCGTCGCACCAGGGCTGGATCTTCTCTTCGGAGAAGAGATATGCGTGGGTTAGGTTGCAATGCCCAATCCTCAGCCGGGTGACTACGACCTCCTCTCTGCGATTCCCCCTGACGGAGGTGGGCCACGCAGATATCCCAGGCTTTATTGTTCGTAGCTTGTTTTCAGCCAAGTTTGACCATTGCTCCTTCCACCTCCCGAGGGCTAAGCCCCGTAATGAAGCCCTGAGGTCTTCTGCCGGTACCTTCGACGAGTAAATCTCCCGATTTTTCAAGGCTTCTTTGGCTGCATGGTCGGCGTTTTCATTTCCAGTTATTCCAGCATGTCCAGGGATCCACAAAAAGGAAATTGTTACACCTATACTCTTAAGGGATGAAATGGTAGAATGTATCTCCTGAACAAGGGGGCATTTGGATGAATAACTAGACAAAGATTGTAGGGCGCTCAGTGAGTCTGAGCAGATGAGAAATTTTGAACGACAGCTCGTAATGTGTTGCAGCGCTAACTTGATTGCGAAGAGTTCAGCGGTATAGATGCTGCAGATAGGGTTAAGTTTAGCTCTGATTACGCCGTGATACAGGGACACTACTGCACATCCACAGGAAGTATCCGATTTCGACCCGTCTGTGTAAACAATTATGAAGTCTGCGTATTCCCCTCGAATTTCGTTGAATTGTTGTTGGTATTCAGCAGGTGTTGTCGTAGATTTACGTGATTGAAGAAGCCGGAATATAAACGCTGGTCGATGCATCGACCATGGTGGGTCTTTAGAGTATCCCGTAGGATATACGGTTGGCAGGCTAAAGCCATTGTCTACAATAAAATTATTGAAACGAACTGTAATTGGTTTAGTGGCCCTCGGTCTTCTGTTAAAAGTTTCTAAAAATCTCGATCTAAAGAGTATATCGTAACATGGATGGTTACTCATGGATAAAATCTTGGACACGTAGTTCAGCATTAACATATCCCGGCGAGTGGCCAGAGGTGGTTCCCCAGCCTCCGCATAGATACTTAGGACTGGAGATGTTCTGAAGGCACCTGTAGCGAGCCTTATTCCCATGTTGTGGACTGTGGACAGTGGTCTCAAGTATGTCTCTCGTCCAGAAGCATAAATGAAACATCCGTAGTCAAGTCTTGATCGCACTAGTGCCCGATATAGTAGAAGCATTGTAGTGCGATCGGCGCCCCATGTCGAATTACTTAAAAACCGTAAAATGTTTAAAACCTTAAAACATCTGTTCCTTAAAATATGAATGTGCTCCCTCCAATTAAGGCGATAGTCAAATGTCATCCCTAGAAAGCGGATTGTTTCCATGTATGGAATAGCCGTGCCGTTAAGGTGTAGACCTGCCGGGACATGGTTTCCTCTAGCCCTGTGGAAGTGGACACACTTTGTTTTCTCGGAGGAGAAGCGGAATCCATTTCTCCGGGCCCATTGAGCAAGTTTATTGATCGTAAGTTGGGCCTGCCTTGTTGCGTTAGAGAGCCTTGTTGATCTGCAGAAAATCGCCAGATCATCCACGAAGAGGGATCCCATCACAGGTGTACTGACGCAATCCATTATGTCATTAATCGCCACAGCAAATAGCGTAACACTCAACACGGAACCTTGAGGTACGCCATTCTCCTGAGTGTAAAACTGCGATAAGTGCTGCCCTATTCTTACCTTGAACACTCGACCTGTTAGGAAGTTGCGAATGAAAACGGGTAGATTTCCCCTTAGTCCCCATTTGTGTAGAGTCATTAGGATCTTGTGTCGCCAGACTCGGTCGTAAGCCTTTTCTATGTCGAAAAAAACGGCAATTACGTGCTGCTGTGTAAGGAATGCCTCCTGTATGAAAGTGTCCGCTCGGACTAGATGATCAATGGTTGATCTCCCACGCCGAAATCCACACTGGGCATTCGAGAGAAATTGCCCTCTTTCCAACCACCAGATGAGACGGCGGTTAACCATTTTCTCCATAACTTTGCACAGGCAACTTGTTAAAGAGATTGGTCTATAGTTCTCTGCGTCGCCGCGTTCTTTACCTTGCTTATGGATAGGGACCACCACCGATTCCCGCCAGGATCGAGGGAGAATTCCTTCACTCCACACTTGATTGAGCGTCCTTAAAACATCCGGTAACGCCGTGTCCGGTAAGTTCCGAAGGAACGCGTTGTGGATATCATCTAAACCTGGAGATGTGTCCCGGGAATCGGTAATTGCGGACGTTAGTTCCACCATTGAAAATGGAATATTGTAGGACTCGGTGTCGTCTTTCTCTTTAAAACATATGATTTTCGATTCCATACACTTTTTAAAATTCAAGAATTCCCGGTCATAGCTGTTATTGCTGTAGCGCTCCTCAAGTAGACGCCCGAACGCGTAGCATATGTCTTCCGGAGCAGTGACTATTTTGTTGTCTATTGTCAGGTGGTTAATACAGTTTTCAACGCGGGAGCCAGAAATGCTTTTTACTCTTTGCCACACCTGCTTAATGGGAGTCCTATTGTTGACTCCAGACACGAATTCTATCCAAGAATCCTTCTTAGCCTGCTTTACGACCTTCCGAGCTTTCGCTCGCAATCGTCGAAAGGAGGCAAGGTTCCTTTCGGTGGGAAATTTGTTAAATATTCGTAGCGCCTTTTTTCGCATCCTAATTGCATTAGCACACTCCTCGTTCCACCAGGGAACCACCGGTCGAGTGGAGATTCCTTTTGAACGGGGGACACTGACCTCTGCTGCTTCCAGGATGCGTTTGGTCAGTCTTTCAACGTTTTGTGCTCCATTGAGATGCGAGTCAAAGTTAAAATCAAAACGTGTTTTAAAAGCTGACCATTCTGCCCTACGGACTATCCAGTTGGCTTGTCTAATAAGTTCTCTGCTGAAATTCTGCTCTTTGAGAATAAAAAGGGGGAAGTGATCACTCCCACACAGGTCATTGTGAACTGATAATTTCTACATCTACATCTACACGATACCCTGCAAGCCACCGCGAGGGTGTGTGGCAGGGGGTGAAGATCACCAAGCATGCACTACTAACATGCAAGCAAGCAACTAAAGGGTCTCATGCAACCAGATTGTTAGTATCTATAGTATTTGTGGGGTTAATACATGCATCATGCACTACCGAATACTCTAAAATATTTCCCCTACCTATCCCTTTCCTATGCTGCCTATTCTGTTCTCTTATAGTACGGGGGAAAAATGCCATTTTGAATCTATCTGTACGACAATCTATCTCTCTAATCTTATTTATCTGGTCGAATCTAGCATAATACGCTGGTGTTTTTAATATGTGCCTAACATCTTCAGTAAAGCTATCCGATTGAAATTTCTTCAATAGATTTAATCTGAACGTTAACCTACGATCTGATAATGATTCCCACCCTAATTCTTGTATTAATTCTGATACACTACTCAACCTATCGTAACACCTTTTGACGAACCTAGCTGCTCTACGCTGCACACTGTCTAGTTCTCTCATCAAACCTAATTCATTAGGATCCCATACACTGGCTGCATACTCAAGGTGGGGCCTAACTAGTGAAAAGTAGCATCGCTCTTTTGTCTTCTCATCACATTTCCCAAGTACTCTTTTTATAAATCCTAGCTTTCTCTTCGCTCGGCCGCATATTTCCCTTATGTGTCTTCCCCACGATAAATCTTTAGTGATGGTTACACCTAAATATCTTACGGTTTCAACGTTTTCGATCTTCGTGCTATTAATTCTATAGGATCGCTCTATCGAATTATTCCTCCTCCAAAAATTGATAGCTACACACTTTTTAAGGTTGAGTTCTAACTGCCATTTGTCGCACCACTCTTGAATTGCATCTAAATCCTTGCTAAGTGATTTCGTGTCCTCTTCGTTTGATATACCCCTGTACACCACCGCATCGTCTGCAAAAAGTCTAAGGTTACTACTAACTACGGTACCCAAATCGTTTATGTATAAAAGAAATAGAAGCGGACCTACTACGCTACCCTGGGGAACTCCCGATATGACTTCGATTGTGTCCGACATGATACCATCTATGACAACCCTCTGCTCTCGCCCACTTAAGAATTCTTTTACCCAACATACAACGTCTTTATTTATACCAAAACTCTCTAACTTCAAGATTAATTTGTCATGAGGAACTTTATCGAAAGCCTTTTTAAAATCTAAAAATATCGCATCAACTTCAGTACTGCTTTCGCCGTGGACTAAAATATCGTGTACGAATAAAGCTAATTGTGTCTCGCAAGATCTACCTTTCCGGAACCCATGCTGGCTGTTTATGAGTAATCCCTGACTATCCAAATGCCCCATGATCGAACTGACTACTATGTGCTCGAATATCTTACAAGAGATTGACGTTAGTGAAATGGGTCTGTAGTTACTAGGTTCTTCCCTATCACCGCTTTTAAATATAGGTGTAATGTTAGCTACTTTCCAATCCTTGGGTACTGTGTGGTTCTTTAGTGTTTTATTGAATATTATTTCTAGATAGGGGGCTATTTCAGAAGCTAATGTTTTATATACTCTGGAAGGAATTTCATCGGGACCTGGTGATTTGTTTTTACTTATGCTTTTTAACTGCTGCTCTATTCCGCGACATGAAATGTTTATTTCGGGCATTTGCTCCCTGAAAGTGTTCGGCGGTGGTTCCACTGCGTTTTGTGACGATGAGTTGAATACGCTTTGGAAGAAGATGTTTAAAGTATTGGCTTTTTCTACACTGCTGGTGACTCTGATTCCTTTATCATTTTTAAGGGTGTGCACTGTGGACTTATTTCCCTGAAGCTCTCTCACATATGACCAAAACGCTTTAGGATTGCTATCTAAATATTCTCCTAACATCTTGCTCTTGAAATGTGATAACGCTTGCCGACATGATTTCCTTGCTAATGCTCTCGATTTTTTATAGTTTTTAACTAGCTCATTTTTTTCCTCTACCGATAGACCCCGTCCTGCATTTTTCATCTTAGCGTGGCATACCCTTTGTCGCTTTAGTGATTTCCTAACCTCCGCGTTATACCACCTTGGCTCTGTATTATCACTAATATATTTACTTGGTATGTATTTATGAACTGCGTTACGGGTGACCTCAAGAAATTCTTTCCACGAATCCTCTGTATTTAATCCTTTGCTTTGTTCGCTGAATACATTAAACGCTTCCCTTAATTCCTCTTTCATACCGTCGTAATTTGCCTTGCCAAATAAGTATACCCTCCTCCTTGGTTTATAATGTCTTTCAACGCCTACAATAAATTTCGCATGCACTATTTTATGGTCACTAATTCCTGTGTCTGTAACTGTATTTAGAACTCTCTCGGGTATATTTGTTGTTGAGTTTAGTCATCAGACTACTAGAACACATGCTTGGATCAATAGCGGAAAAGTCGCCGGTATGACTATTGAACCGTGTTCTTTCCCCGTTGTTTAATAAGAAGAGGTTAAAATCATTTACGAAGGATGATATGATGCGGCCTCTTCTATTGCACTGGGCCCTTGGACTTCCCCACAGGGTATCACTGGCCATCTGGCATATCCCATTACTGGCTTGTTATTCTCACCCTCAAATTATTTTTATGCATAATATCCACTCAGATCTCTCATGATAATGTTTTTATTGTTTTTAATATATTCACGCACAACACACTTGCCTCCCTGGTGAAAATATAGCGTGAAGGAAGCGAGAACGAAGTTTCAATTGGAGCGCCAATAAAGAGATTGATGAGCGCAAACGGAGAGATAACGGATGTTTAAGGAAGCGGAAAGTGGAACATCGGAGTGTAAATTAAGTTTCGATTTCGAGCGTCACGGAGAGCAAACGGAAAGCACGCGTTCTTCACGGGCGGAAGCAAACGGAAAGTGATACGAGAGCCTATGGAGAGTGCATCGGATGGTCGGAACGTACTTGGAAAGTGATATACTCGTAATCGAAATGGAAATTGAGCCATGACGAAGCGCGTATGGAAATCTTGCCGTATGATTATAATTGACATCGACGTCAACGTTCACTAATGATAATACGCTATGAAAATTGAAATAAAATTTAAACACAATAAATACAATCGAAGTTAATTATAAACACAGTTTTGAAATCTTTAACGAGTTTGAAACAAAGGCATTCTGATTTCGTTGACGAAATATTCAATATTGTGGCGAAGAATATCTAATTGTTCCTATCTAAATTTTATGAACATTATAGAGGTGCCACGGTAGACAATATTATTTCCAAATTTTTATTGCCATCACTGTAACAACAGAGCGACTTTAAACGACACGACTAACTGCTCAAAATACATGAAAAGCTTTACCTCAAACGGTAAAATTTCACAACTACGGTTACTTATTTTTAGCAAAGGAAATTGATTACACTGTTCTGATTAATTTCGTAACACACTCGTTCCTAGAATAATTCCGATTAACATTCATTACGAAAGTTACAAAACAAGAAGAGGGTGGACAATTTAAACTCTTTTGCATCTATTTACCTCAACATTTATCATCAGTCATTAATTATACATTTCCAAGAGGAATCAATGTTTATCTTGCATCCAATGGTGACACTCAGAAATACATTCTTTGGCTTTTTGTCTTCTCCTTAGCTCCTCCACAAAAAGGCACCTGAAAGCAGCACGATCAGAAGGCTTAAATATTGCAATAACAACAAATGTTTCTATTTATTATTTAAAGCAGGAAGGAACTATTAACAGTTAAATTCAATTAATTTACAGCCGCTCCTTTCAATTCAACGACCTTCCGTCAGGACATGGCACAAAAAGCATAAATGTGTATAAGCATACAAAGTACAAATATGAAAGTTGTGAACAAATGAACTCACCCTTGCCTCCTCGGTCACTAACAATAAGATGCACGATGCTATGATGCTAACAATGCCATACAAATCTCGTCCGTAGTCCCGGAACCTTGCGAAGTAATAGTGGCAATAGACTCATCTACGAAAAAAACGGAACTCTTAAGCAAACATTTCGTAAGAGAAATTTGTATATTTTCAGTGATGCAGTGAGCGAACATTCGCTGCTCAATAATATTATATTAACACATTATCAGTATCCAGTTCAAAACATACCTCCTAGAATGAGGATTTTCACATCACAAAATCCATCCGTTCCTTTCGCTTCGTTGCAGTATTCCTTCAAATTTAATCCCGGAACGAATACCAAAAAAAACTTCCTTTTTCATGGTCCACACAAGGCGTTGAGATGTTGAATGACTTAAACGTGACCACAGATCACATTTCTTTTAACAATTAACTATTTTAAGCACATGAGATGGCTTTCCGCTCCACATGCAGTAGCCACCAAAACTTCACGAAATGATGAACACGGAAATTAAACACCACCGTGATATAACACTTTATAACTCAACAACCAAGATGGAGGTTTTCACCACGGGGGATGCACTCCTATTTGGCTACGTGGACTCTAGCAGACGACAATTTGTGGGCAAACTTGTAAATTCGAAAGATGCTCAAGTATAAAATTTTTAATTAACATATGAATTCTCTAAGAAATTTATGATTTTTGAAGTAAAAATTGTTCTTTACAGTTCATTAAGTGCCATTATTGAAGAATCACGTCGTTCTCTCTCTCTCGCACGCCGTCTTTCTCTCTCGCACACCGTCTTTCTCTCTCTATTTCGGCGGCCAATCATTTCGTCCCGCCGTCGGCCAATGAGAATTGATTTTGGCATTTGAAAATTGACGCCGTGGGAAACGGTACAAAACGGTATGCAGAAGAAGCCGGTGAGGATGGCTGTAATTCACTGTATTTACCGGTGATAACATACGATACATGGACCTCATTCGCGGTTATTCCATGAAGCAGTTGTCTATCAAGTTCTTTGCTGAGAATGGAAGCAGGAGCATTACCAGCGGTCAATATTTATAGGTACCTTGAGGAAAGTGCTTCATCTCACATTGTATGGTAGAGTTATATTTATCAGGAGGAGATAGTGTAATTACCACGCCAAAGGTGAAGTTCGCCAATGTGATCAGCTTGTTTGGATGTAGTGTATGCTCGAAGTGTCGTATAGTGTTTTGTAGGCTTGTGTGTATATAGTGATGCCGCTAAATACATGTATCTAGTGCTGTGCCTGCGACAAGCACTGGGAAGGCAGAACCCGCGGTATGGGGACTTTTTCAGGCTGATTACGGACCATTTTTGGCAGTCATGGAGCCTATTGCACCATGTATTGTGACTTCTTAGTGAAACATAACAGTGCAATTGTGTGAACAGGTATCTGAAAGCTTAACACACAACTCACAAGTTTGTGTATGGCTCCTCTTTGGCTCCCTACTACTTCTAAGTCTTACTTCTTCCACTGATGGATAAAATTTTCTAAGGGAATGGTTTACTTTCTTTTTATAATTGCAATAAGTTTGACTTTTGAATGCATTCATCTGCTCAGTGCTTCAACCTGAAGGTTGGATTGTTTCTTTTATGATTTAAAAGTGATATTCTTTATGTTGCCTCATCATTTCCACATTTTATTGTTCAGACATGGTACTTATTTTCATTTCACGCACCATTTTCTATGTATCTCTTGATTTTTGTCACTGGCTGTGGTAATATTTTTTGTAATTCAATTTCAGAAGGAATGTAGTTGTTTATTTCCTTTTTATAATTGCAATAATTCTACTTTTTTGTATTCACTCGATAACTTTTTGCTTCATCATGAATTTGTTTTGTATGATTTACGATTAATATATCTTTTATGTTGCCTAATCATTTTCATATTTTCTTTTTCGTATACGGAACTTACCTATGTATTTCTATTTCACGCACTATTTCCTTCGTGTCTACTGATATTTTTTCACTTTGTGTGCCTTTAGTATTTTTTGTATCATCAGTTCCAGTGTGAAACAATAAAGTGCCATTGGTGAATTTTATGGATTTCATTTGTGTACGCTCCTTTGAAACCCCTGCGTAAACGCAACCCGCGCCACAGTATGAAACGAGGGGACGGGGAATGTAGGGGAGGTTATTACCAAGGAGAGTAGAGTTCTCTACCCTCCTTGGTTATTACCACATATGGCACGGAGCTTCTGCCCACTCCCACCGCCACCACTCTGGCGCTGCTGTACTAGATCGTCTGCTATTAGACTGTCTCCGTTTTTTAACGTTGAGTGTCGCGACTGTGGTTTTCACTATAGAGGCACTGAATTGGGATCCCAATACAGTGCCTCTAGTTTTCACGACCTGCATTTAGAGTCAAGTTAGCATCTTAATTCAAAATAGGGTTGCTATGTACTCAGAATTATAATTTTAAACCATTCTCATATTAAAATATATTAATACTTATTGTCTGCTTTATTTTTATATTTATTTACTCGTACTGTTATATGAATGAGTTTCAATCTATCAAATGCTTAAGTAGTAGGTGGTGGGAGTGTTTTGTTTATGTAAACATCCGGTTTGATGTTGTTGATGTTCGGATAACTAGAGCCAAGCAAATAAACTAACTAGATACTACACATCATTAACATTCATGAATTATTCAAGCCAGTAATGTAATGATCAATTACAATATGACCATATTTAATGTTCTTGATGCTTTAACAGGAGTAAGTTTCAACTTCTACATCATACTACAAGATATTATCAGAACCTGTATGTATTATGTCAACAAAGTCAGTAACAATCTTTGGTCAAGATTAATGCCGACTATTGCTATTGGCTTGTAGATATGAACTATTATAAATATATTGACGCACAAATTCATAAATGAAAAATATGGATAATATTAACTAAAGAACTTGCTATACAGCTAGCATATACGAAATGTCTGTGAAAAATTTTCAAAGTCAACCCAGTTATATTCCTTAAAAGTCAGTTATATACCTACCAAATGTAGTAATGGCATTTACGTCTTTATACTGACTGTCATTTTCGAGAGCAAGCAAAAATATTTCCTTTATATACAACATTGTTACCACATTAAATATTTCTAAGTGAACGTAGTCACATTCGTTGAAACTCAAGTTGTCCATCAAAGATGGGTATAAAGTAATATTAACATATATATTGGATGATTATTGTTGACACTTAACGGTCCGTGTAATTGTTTGTTTAAGTATTCAACATTTTTCTTCACGAAATTCATAATTGTGGCAGCACGTTCAACGAAGTGCAGATGAAGTTGCAGATGGAGTCTTCGTATGCGTCCCGATAAGAGAAATGGAAGCGCTAACGGGGAGCGGGAAAATAAGCGCTACCGAAGCGAGAAAGAGCGCTCCGTTCACTCTCATGGAGGAATAATGGAAGAGTGATCCGAACGAGCGAAATATCAGAGAGTAAACGGAGAGCGATGAGAACTCCCCGTCGCTTTATCACCTCTCCATTCACGCGACCGTCACGCCCAAGCGAGCTGCCGATTTTTACCAGGGCTCCAATGCTATGACATGCTGTTCATTTTTCTAGTGAATTAATGGAAACAGTGAGGATAGAAGAAATCAAGAAGCATTCTAAACAATTGACTTTGGAGCTGGAAGCTCAGATAAAAAGTAGTTACCAAGAGTTATTGGAGAAAGAAATGTTAAGGAGAAACTGTGTGGAAACACAAAAGTCACTGGAGGACGATATTCATCAAATGGAAGCAAAAATGGGTATGGTCATTTCTTTGTTTTAGCCATCAATACTTTTTATTTTGGATGTGCACAAAGTGTGTAAGTGTGAATTCAAGGGGCCCTATCTCCCAGTACTCTCACAGTCAACTGCAACCAATTACAGACACCCCTGTTGAAAAGGAGCACATCTTAATAAGTGAATTTCATCAAACTGCACAAGCTGTTATGCCCATTAATATACACCGAACAAAATGTGTTTCAATGCCTCAGGCACCATCATTCAGTATACAGTAGAAGTTGGCAGAGGTACTTGTGTATTAAACCCCTGACATGCTGTTCCATCACGTAATGCCAGATGCAATCTAACCTTTAGTATTTGATTCTTTGTACACTTTGCCATAAATAATTTTTCAATAAGTTGTATTGGTTCCCTAGGCAAGTATCATTTTTAATGAATAATGCTGTGGCTGATTTTTTTCAGTTCCATATGCCTTGACATTTTAATGTCAAGGCACCTAGTGCCAGTCTTCTTATTGTTGCCAGTTTTTCCACACATGAGATTTGACATTAGTCTCAAAAGAATGAGTCTGTTTTTAACTGAAGAGCTTTCCTCCTCAAGTTAGGAGGGGAGTGAATATTTTTAAAAAAGGTTACTTGTTAGTTACTGGATGCTAGGAATCCTTGGCACAAGAACCCAATCACTGTTTGTTGCCACCTTCAGTTGAAAATAACAGTGGTACTTTTTGGCAGTTAATTCATTGGTACAATTAATCCTACCACATTACAACGTCTTTCGATATAATGTTACACCTAAAATGCAGATAACAATTACAATAAAAGAATAAGAATCTAGGGATTATGTAATCTCAAAATGATGGATAATGATTCCCTAAGCATTCCCCAGTCCTCCCTGGCCTCCCAGTCCAAAGGCCTGGCTGGGTTGGAATCCCGATGGCGACAGATTTTTCATTAGTATATTCCAGTGATACATTGATACAGTTGCTTAGTATTCAGATGGAGCAGCTGCTCATTATAAAAACAAGCATAACATTCAGAACTTATCTCTTCACAGGAAAGATTTCACAGTCTCTGCAGAATGGTAGATTTTGTAAAAATTTCTAATGAGCAACGGTCAACTTGCACTCATTGGTGGTAAGTAATGCAATCAATTAAATTTTTTTCAAAGTGTTCTTCTATTGAATTCCGAATTTTGCTCGGCCCAGGGCAGTTTTTACATTCGTTCAGATGAAATGCGTGAGTGAGAAATACAACAGTGTTGCAATGCAGAGGAAAATTATGATTGTGACAATGGGGGCAGAGATATTGTATGGGATTAATGCAATACATTGATTCCGGATATAATTGAAATTGAAAAGGTAACATTTTTTTATTGTTGACATTTGTTGTATACCCCCCCTGCGGGTAGGGGGATTGAGAATACTCCCGCAGTATCCCTGCTTGTCCTAAGAGGCGACTAAAAGGGCGGGGAGACAACCCCGATAACAAACCCAGAGCCAACAAGGGTTGAGCCCGGACAGTCTCGTGGGTCAACTGTCTGTGTGCGGCCATACCACCTGGCCTGCGATCCACCCGCATGTTTGCCGTGTGCGGAGACCCGTAAGGAGGAGAAGGGGATCCTGGAGGGTGAAGTCCGTGGTTCCCAGCCGGGTGTCGGATGCTCGGTATGGACTACGGGCGTATACCCCTCTTCGGCCCCGGATTCGCTGCAAACGGGCGGCCGGGAGCTAGCCACTCCCGGTCAATCGGCTTCCGTGGCGTAAGCTTAACGGTGGCGAGTGCCAGGGAGGTGGGGGTCTGCGTAGGGCGGTCGGAGATGTACGGGTTTGGTGGGCCCGTGCATTAAAGACCCAACCCGAAACAGACAACCACCTCTAAGGTGCTATATCCCCTCGGGTAGCCCTGGCGACCGCACCGGCCTGCGGTGCGGCGTCCCAAATGTGTGGCTCCATGGTGGGTGGGGAGCCCGGGGGATGAATCAAGTTTAGGCGTGGCGGATGAATCCCTTCCACCACCTAAGAGATCCCGTCCGGAAACGGACGGGGGAGTTAATGTTCCTGTCGCTAGTCAGCGCTATCTAGTGATGAGGTGTCAGAAGGAAGGGGAGAGCCTGAAAAAGGTGTCTCCCTTCCTTATTCGCAAAGTTCTGTCTGGTTCTGTTCCTGGGGAACTAAAATCTGCCAAGAAACCTCGCGATGGCACACTGCTCATCGAAACGGCAACGAGGGGTCAAAGCGACAAGCTACTGAAAATGGAAAAGCTTGGCGAAATTCCCGTCAAGGTCGAGGTCCACCGCACCTTGAACACCTGTCGGGGAGTGATTAGTTACTATGACCTGTTGTACGTGGAGATCGACGAGATCAAGCGGGAGATGGCCTCTCAGGGGGTCACCGATGCTCGTCGACTCACTATAAAGCGCAACGGAGAAAGAGTAAACACAACGTCTGTTGTACTCACGATCGCGCGTGACCAACTCCCCGACAAGGTGTTTGTCGGTTATGAATCGGTCCCAGTGCGGCCATTCATACCGGCACCCATGCGATGCTAACAGTGCCAGCGGTTCGGCCATATGGCCACACGGTGCGAGGGCAAGGCCACCTGCCCCCGCTGCGGAGTGCATAGGAGACCCACTTTGCGTCAATTGCGAAGGTGCACATCCCGTGTACTCTCGTAATTGCCCAAAGATGATCGAGGAGCGAAAAGTGATGGAAATCAAGACGGTTGATAAAATCCCCTATTTCGAGGCTCGGAAAAAGTATAGAGCACAAGTTGCTCCTACTTTCTCCAAGTCGTACGCCCATGTCGTCTCCCCTCTAATTGCCAAGGTCACCATCTCGACTCAGACGGAAGATATCGAGAGCCAAAAAACAAAAGCCTCTGTACAGAAATCAGCCATGCCGGCTAAGGCCACAAATCCGGCAAACAATACAGCAACCACCGGTCCGGGTTCTCCTAAGAAGAACCCCAAAAAAACTAACGCCGGGGCCACGCAGACAAAGCGTGGTAACTCACAATCCCCCGGTCCATCTGGTAAGGTTCGAAAGAGCCAACCAGAGCCAATGGAGGAGTGTCTATCAGACACTGAAATCCTCCAATTTGGCAGTAAGGGGAAGAAAAACCGCATTAAGCGCTGATCCTCCCAAAGTTTTAACTGCTCGTTTTTATTGTTTTAATCCCTTTTTATATTTATATATATATATATTTATTTATTTATTTATTATGGCTTTTATTTTGCAGTGGAACTGCAATGGTTTTTATAGGCACAAGGAGGAGCTGGCCATTTTAATTCGAGATTTTAACCCTTTTTGCGTTTGTCTTCAAGAAACGCATTTTAAAGACACGGACAATGGGATTTTCAAACATTTTAACGTTTTTAGACATGACGACACCAGCGGCCAACGAGCCGAGGGTGGAGTGGCAGTTGCTATTCGGGAGGCCCTTTACACCTCCCGAATACAGCTTAATACACCGTTTCAAGCGGTGGCGGTTACGATGCACGCTCCGGAGGCGATTACGTTATGCAACGTTTATCTGCCGGAGGGTGCACCGGTCACCCGTTTTAATCTAGAATCCCTTGTCCATCAGCTGCCTCAGCCTTTTATTTTACTCGGGGATTTTAACGCTCATGATCGTCTATGGGGAAGCACTGCGGTACAGTGCAACCGCAGGGGATGCATTTTATAAACTTTTATTTTAGATTTTAACCTAGTTCTATTGAACAACGGGGAGAAGACCCGGTTTAACTCTTTCAATGGTGATTTCTCCGCCATTGATTTATGCATTTTATCGAGCAGTTTAACCAATAAAATATCTTTGTCTGTACACGAAGATCTCTGTGGGAGCGATCACTTTCCCCTTTTTATTTTTAAGGAGCGATTTTTTAACTCTTATTTTATCCGACCAGGCAACTGGATTGTCCGGAAAGCCGACTGGCCTTGTTTTAAAAGTAATTTTAAATACACGTGCGATACAAATCGCGATAGCGCTGTTAATTTACAATTATTGACTAACAGCATCATCAACGCCGCTGACAAGAGCGTACCACGGTCTCGGCGCATCATGTCGAGAGCACCCGTGCCATGGTGGAATGAGGACTGTGCCAAAGCCATTCGGAAACGCAAGAAGGCGTTGCACATCTTCAATAAATATCCCACTCAAAACAATCTGTCCTCTTTTCGGCGTCTGAGAGCTAAAGCCCGTCAGGTCGTGAAGGAGGCAAAGAGGGCCTCTTGGATGAATTTTGTTTCTGGTGTCAATATCAGCACACCACTTGCACAGGTTTGGCGCAAGGCGAAGAGCATTTCGGGAAATCACATGCAGCTCGGTGTCTCCTTCTTAAAAGTCAGAGGAAATGTGGTTACATCTCCAGCTGCCATCGGCGAGATATTCGGCCAGTTAATCTCAAATACGAGCAGCGATGAAAATCTGGATCCTGCCTTCCGAACGATTAAGCTACGTCTCCAGAACATTCCTATCGGCTTCCAGGAGACGTGCACAACGGCAGATTACAACCTCCCCTTTTCCTTGTGGGAGTTGAAATCTGCCATCGATGACTCCCACGACACCTCTCCAGGACCAGACGGGGTCCACAATGCTTTTCTCCGCAACCTCCCGGAGACAGCGCTGCAGGAAGTCCTGCAGACGTATAATCAATTGTGGGCAGAAGGTAACTTTCCTTCGTCCTGGCGGGAGTCTGTCATTGTCCCTATTCCCAAACATGGGAAAAATAGAGCTGACCCGAATTCTTACCGGCCAATATCTCTCACCAGCTGCCTGTGCAAGTTAATGGAGAGAATTGTTAACCGGCGGCTCGTTTGGTGGTTAGAGCGCCGGAACCTTCTCTCCAGCATCCAATGTGGATTCCGACGGGGCCGTTCCACAATGGACCATTTGGTGAGGATCGACAATTTCATCCAAGAAGGCTTTCTCCTCCGCCAGCATGTGATCGGGGTCTTCTTCGATTTGGAGAAGGCTTACGACCGGGTGTGGCGGCGGAAGGTATTAATGACTTTGCACGAGTGGGGCTTTAGGGGCAATTTGCCGATTTTTATTCAAAATTTTTTTAATGCACCGAATTTTTAAAATTAGAATAGGCCAGTTTTTATCCAACTTTTACCGTCTTGACAACGGAGTTCCCCAGGGCTCCGTCTTGAGCGTGACACTTTTCGCCATTGCGATAAATGACGTTGTAAATTGTATCAAGACGCCGGTGATAGGAACACTATTTGTGGATGACCTGGCGATATTCTGCAGGTCATCCAAGGTGGTAACTGCATCCAGAATGGTTCAGCTGACATTAAAAAAATTGGAGCAGTGGACCCAAAGGAACGGCTTTCGGTTCTCCCATGAGAAGACCACATGCGTCCACTTCCACAGGAAAATAAGAGTCCAAATGCAACCTACAATATACCTGGGGGGAAGAAATCTCCCTTTTGTTCAGACGGCCCGCTTTCTAGGCACGACGCTCGACTACAGGCTCAATTGGCGAGAACATATCAATCTTTTAAAGATAAAATGCATTAAAGCGCTAAATATATTAAAGTTTTTAAGCCACACATCTTGGGGAGCAGACCGCAAAACATTGCTTTTATTATATCGCACATTGGTGCGCTCGAAATTAGACTACGGCTGTTTTGTTTATGCGTCTGCTCGCGAGTCATACCTACGAGCATTGGCCCCAGTGCACAACGCGGGGTTACGACTCTGTACGGGGGCATTTCGGACAAGCCCGGTCATTAGCATCTATTCTGATGCAGGGGAGCCTCCTCTATGCCACCGGAGGAACGCGCTCATGTGCAATTATGTTTCCAAAGTTTTATCCATGACGGCACACCCATGTTTTAACATACTTTTTAAACCACGTTTTTTAGAAATTTTTAACCGAAGGACAAAGGCCACTAGGCCCGTTTGTGTACGTTTTAATGATTTTATTCGTGGGTGTGATTTCAGGATACCTAAAGTGTACCCTGTATCTCACGCAACCCTCCCTCCCTGGTTAACACCCGTTCCTGTGGCTAAAACAGTCCTAAGCAAACTACCAAAATCCTTCACCACTCCCTTGGAATACCAGCGTCAGGTCCTAATGTTTCTGAGTAATCACTGCGATTTTGTTCCTGTCTACACTGACGGTTCTAAGTCAGAGTCGGCCTGTGCATGCGCAGCGTTCTCGCCTAGCCAAGGAACAGTCAAAGCAAAATTAAATCGGCTGTGTAGTGTACACACAGCGGAATTATTTGCCATAAAGATGGCCCTTGAAAACTTGTGTGACGACGAAGGCTCCTTCCCCAGGGGGGAAGTCAAAATGCAAAATATGCACATTGCTTGTCACTAAAATTACAAAAAAGGAACAATGAGTCAAAATATTGAGTTCTGCTACAGGGAACATTATCTTCATGAAGGCCCTCATTGAATGGTTTAAGCTACATTTTGGCCCCAAAAAATCTGGAATAAAATGTCAGTGAGGCCTTGCGAATGTTATCACATTATGGTTAGCAAAACCTCCACTCCTTTTTCAAACAAAATAACACGGCATTTGCTGTAGCTCATGGAAAACATTCACATAACAGTGAAGGAATTTGTAAAGGAATAAAACAATGGATTGGAATTTCTTCTGGATGATCTCCGATTAAGGTCCATATTGCTCGGACTGAGTGATGTCCGAGCAATATGGACCTTCGCAAGAGATATCCTGGAAGAGATTCTTGTCCACCATTTCATTGTGAAAACCTTCATTAGGAAGCAATAATACATTGTTTTGCAAATACCTGTTCGTCAAAAGATTTGACTCTCACAACTGGCATAAATCCTGTTCCTGTCCCTTTTGCTATATTCCTGATAAGGGTTTGTAGAATTTCTCTGTCCTGCTCAGAGTTAACAATGTATGAGGTTAACAGGTCTGTTCCCTGTTCCCAGTGCCTCTTCCACTGCAGGAGCCCAAGTCTTATCTTTAGTTTTTATATTTGCCCCTGAGAAAAAAGAATTGGATCTGTATATTACCCAAGATGTGATTTAACTTTGGGTGCCCTAAAAGTCTACAACCAAAGATATGAATAGGGATTATATTATGATTACCTACATTTTTTAATTTGTAAACGTCATATTCAGCCTTGGGATTTGAATACTTTAGATTGTGTCCAATTATAAAGACTCACAAGATGGCCATAATCAAACATAGGATTTCAGTCTTAGGACTCAGATAGAAATTTCAGGATCAAAGTCATAAAAAAAGCCTAGGTAGCACGTATGGTGCCGTGGATGATGCAAATATTAAGCAACTACTCACAAGACACACGGAAACGCTTTGAAGATAACAAAGTCATAGAAAATGAGATTCCCTCAATTAATGAATTGATTGATTCTCATGAAAAGGAATCCTCAAGATTAGAAGATGCTTCTATCGGACGCACTCACCCTCAAGAAATGAAAAACGCTGCATCTTCACGCCCACTCAAAGTTACTCTATTATCAGTGGATAAGGAAATGTGTAATTATTGCCATGCTCCCAATCACAATGTTTATAATTGTGACTCATTCCTCAAATTAAGTGCCGAAGATCGACATAGATTTGCCCACACCAATGGTTGGTGTTATAATTGTCTTGGCACTTCTCTGTCGATAAAATTTTGTAAATCGACTCACTCTTGGAAGACCTGTAAAAAGATTCACCATTCATTGCTGCATCTCTCGCATTTTGCCTCTGCATCGTCAGGTCCAGCGAAGACACCTGCAAGCAAACCATCCCCGATTAACAGCCCAGAAGAAAGATCTCATCTAACTGCCTCGGTTATCCTGGCCACAACATTGGTTAAACTCTCTACCCCGGAGGGAAATTCTTGTGTAGTGCGAGGAGTTTTGGACTCAGCTGCTCAGAGGAGCTGTATATCTGAACATTGTGCGCAGTTCCTCAGAGTAAAACGTTTAAAGTCTACCTACCTCCTTACTGGACTATCTCAAGCTAGTCTACGCACTCGAGTAATAACTAATTTAAATATAGATAGCTTGAATGGACAATCCCTCGCGCAATCCCACTTCGTTCAAATTGTGGACAACATTAGTTCAAATTTACCTCAAACCACTATTTCGAAGGAAGTCAGACAAAGGGTGTCCTCACTAGTATTGGCAGATCCTACTTTTGATGTGCCATGCCCAGTGGATATTTTAATTGGAGCAGATTTTTTCGCACTTTCATTCACGGGCCAGCGTCTACCTCTTGGTCCTGATTTACCCGTTGCATTCGGTACTATATTTGGATTTGTCCTCATGGGATCGTGCAGTGCCGTATCGCCTCCAGTTAGTCTCAGTGAAGATAAGATATTTTTAACTATTACTGATATGGACCTTCATTCGTCTATACAAAAGTTTTGGCAAATTGAAGAACCGCCAAACCCAACTATTTCTCCGGAAGAAATTTATGCGGAACAGCACTTCGCAACAACCTTCAAAAGGGATCCTTCGGGAAAACACATAGTTACACTTCCTTTCAAGAAAATCAAAGAAAGCAAGAAGACTTTTTATCGGTTTTGATCGCCAAATCGAACGCTGGTATAACCTTTGTTATAAATTTAAAGAGAAATTGATAAATGGTATGGACGTGGAACGTGCAGCTGTGTATCTTTTGCAGGGGTGGGACATGCATCGACGCAGATTATTAATGTTTTTGTTATTATTGAGAAGACAACGAGAGCGGAACATAGAAAATAACAGACCTTTACATGTTGTCTTTCAAAGAAAAGCAGCATAGTGCTGCTTGCCATATGTGATGCCAAATATAAATTCACAATGGTTGATATTGGGGCACAAGGCCGGCATAGTGATGGGGGAATCTTTGCCAACTCCACCATTGGACAAATGTTCATGAATGGGCAGATGCACTTGCCTGAAGCTGATATTTTCCGCCCAAATTATGAGGCCTGCCCGTACTACCTCGTTGGAGACGAGGCTTACGTGCTAGAAGAATATTTAATGCAGCCCTATGCAGGCAGAACGAGGGGAAGACTTACAAGGGAGCAACACAATTTTAACTATCGGTATAACTTAATGATGTTTAATACAAGATATTGTTATTAATGTCTAAGACAAAATAACCATTCTACCTTTCATTTACAGATTGTCCTTAGCAAGGAAAACCATTGAGTGCACCTTTGGCATACTGGCTTACAGATGGAGAATTTTGAGGAAGCCTATAATTGCTGCAGAAGAGACAGCTGAGAAAATAGTGAAGGCAACAGTGGTCCTCCACGACTTTAAAATAGTGAAGGCAACAGTGGTCCTCCATAACTTTTTGCGGCAGATAGAAGATGAGAGGGAGGAGCGAACCTACTCCAATATAACAGGAGAGGAGACAGGGGGGCTCATTCATGGTCCCCACATTGTAGAAACCATTCTCAAAGAGCATTAAGGGTGAGGGAGGTATTAACAAATTATTTCATTAATGAAGGAATGCTTCCACAGATCAATGAATACATTTTTTTTTAAATAATCTCTTATCTTTCATGGGTTTTTCAAGTCCTGCAACATGGCCATTAGTAATCCCTCCCAACTTCTTCATAAGACTATTCTGATGTAGCCACAAAAGATGTTAGGCATATCTCACTGCAAGTAGGGTACCCATGTTCTGAACTCTGTGAAAATGCACGATGACTGTGCCTTTAAGATGACAAAGTTGTCTCAAATTTGTTATCAACCAGTTTAATTTCATAGGCATAGCAGATAGTCATTAGCAAAAAGGAAGAAGACAGTGAAAATTATGAAATAATTTAAGTTTACAATTAGGATGGCAGCATATGTACATTGACAATAATTCCAATAATTTCTTGTCAACCAGTTTCAGTGCAAATTCACTACAGGTACCTCGTGGTATCACTTACGATGAAACGGCTCATAATTTTATCTAAAAAATTATTAAGATCCCTGATACAGCTATCAAATTCTTCTAATCGATCAGAAAAAGGAGCAGTTGGATCCAACCAGGGGGCACACCCACATGGTGGTGGCTGATATCCTGAGGTAAAGGAGAGAGGATGAACTATTGGGGTTGAAAATTAAGATATTGGAAGTTTTTAACTAACCTTTTAAACTTAGCACACTCGCTTAGGTACGCCAAGGAGTCGAAATGTACCCACTTCCTCTTCTTGGAGGCCGCTGACCCACTGGGTTGGTACATATTCTTCTCCTTGACGTACCTATCCCTCAGGTTCTTAAATTTTGCTGGTAGGTCTGCCTCACAGATTCTTCCTGTGAAAAAACTGTAGTACTATGATATTTAAAATGCAAATAGCAGAGCTAAGTGAGTTATGTGAACCTATTACTATCAACGCAAAACATAATTGCACCTGTGTGGGTTGGAAATCAGGAGGAACATATTAATGTGCTACTATGCTAGCAAACTTGCAGGTCAAGATTCACACCCTAGTTAAACCAAATTTTATTGGTATTTTTAACCGGAGATCCAAGGCTACGAAGCCCTTAGGAATAAGATTTTATAATTTTATATCGGAGGTAGGTAGGTAGGTTTAGGATTTATGGGTGCGTCGACGACTAAGGTCATTTGCACCACGCAGTTGATATAGTGTACTAAAATAAGTAGTAGTAGTAGATTTGTGTTTATAGGGTGCGTCGACAACTATGGTCATTTTGCACCACGCACAATCTAATTTATAACAATAAAATGCATAAATATAAATATGTAGAAATATAAATATAGAATAAAAATCAGAGGCAGATGTACTAAAATAAAAATTGGATACGTCGGCAATAGAAATAAAAAGGAAAAATATATGACACTATATTAAATCTTATTTAAATTTAGAATTTATATCGGATAGAGGACTTGAGATGCCTCCTGTTTACCAGTATCGTATATCCAAACACCCTCCATTGAGAATGACGAAGCCAGATATTGTGTTAGATCTGGCCAAAAAGAACACAAACCAAAGTCTCCCTACAGAACACTGGGCAGCTTTCCACGAAGTTCTGCACAAACTCCAGAAATACACGATTTTTTCCGCTGGGCCCAAATCGTCCACTGATTGTGCTCGTGGATTCACACATTTGAGCGATACTTCGGAGGTAAAGCTGCAACCAACGTGCACGATCCTCACAGCGGAGTTGATAGCAATCAAACTATCTCTGGAAAGCATAAAGCGGAACTCTTCTTTCCTCATGTGCAGCGATTCAATGAGCGCACTGAAATCCACTGCGTGTTATTGCGTGTAGGATTGCGACTCTCCTCTCACTGTCCGACACTTCCTGACGGAGTGCGTCAAGCATCGGGATGTACGTAATAAGTTAGGCATCAGGGGAGGCCTAGAAAACGTTCTCGGTTACGACCCTGATCACCTAAGCCCCGTTACTTTATTTTTCAAAGAAATAGGCCTTTTAGCCAAAATATGATTTTACTAGTTCTTTTACAGTTAATACATATGTAGTTGAATACATATATAGTTGAATACATGCATAGTTGAATACATACATATTTAATAAAAATTCGTAAATACGCTTACGATTAGTGTTTATTAATAACTCCACTGTGTTTATATTAGGTTGTGTACGGTGCGAATGACCACGGCCGTCGACGCACCTTAAAAAAACCTAACTCTACTACTACAAGTTCGCTTGGGTTCCAAGTCATTGCGGCATAAAAGGCAATGAGGCAGCCGACACCGCCGCTAAGCGTGCACTTGATAAACCGAGGACTGATATTGACTACATCCTTTCGATGGACCTGAGAGCCTCATTAAGAAAGACTTGCTTAGATGAATGGGAAACCTCATGGCATTCCATTCATAACAATAAACTTCGTACCATCAAGAATAGTACTAGGGCGTGGATGTCATCCATTAGAAGCTCTAAAAAAGAGGAGGTAGTCATAACTATGATGCGTATTGGACACACCGCGCTCACCCAACCATTCCTCTTTACCGCTGATAAAGAGCCACCCTGGTGCGATAATTGCCAGCCACCATTAACCATTAAACACCTGCTATCAGAATGCCGAGTATATTCCGACCTGCGGAGAAAACATCAAATAACAAGAGAAATATGCGATATTTTATATAATGGCTCATCTAAAATAGACAAGCTTTTGTTGTTTTGAAAAGATTAGTCTTTTCGCCTACCTTGAGTTATTTATCCCTCAAATCTTTGATTTATTTATTTATTCATTATTATTATTTTTTGGTTTTTTTAATGCTAGGTTTTTCCTGGATTTATGTATATAAATTTTAAATACTGTTTTATGTAGCCTATTGGAAGGTGCAAAATGACCGTAGTCGTCGATGCACTTCAAAAATATATACAACCACTATTTGAATTGGTGGAGACACCTATTTCGCAGTGCTGTCATTATACCAATGTTGTCATCCTTCCAACGCTGGACCTTCATTTCGCATTGCCGGTATCCAGATAGCTGAATCACCTGACTTAAAATGATAAGTTGAAACCCATTACATGCATATATTGCGGGAACTAGAAATTTGGAATTTCCTATTTTCACAATGGAACCCATTTTTAAATTAGTGCCCGCCTCCAAGATAATACGTGCTCATCGGTCGGGGGCTTACGATACCGTTTCGTTACTGAACGCTGTGGGCTTGTACATCGTATGACGGAGATTGGTGAAAAGATTGATATGAAAGACTTTGTTAAGCTGGTAGAAGATGTAAGGAATGCAGAGCTGAGGACAAATTCTGGTGTTTCGCGATCGGCTGTTTGATTTGTCACCAGTTTGATTTGTTGTTAATTGATAGTTCTATTACTCGCCCACCGCCGGGGTCAACGAGCTGGACTTGTCAAGTCAAAACCGCATAGCAGACACCGTGGAAAGATGCGAAGCGATGTTAAATTGCTCAAATTCCCACCCCGCTACGCCAATCGCCGAAGATGATTTTTCAATGAATTCTCAAGTACTAGTGGATTTAGAGAACGCATTTATTCCTTCGAAAGAAGTTTCACTTCCCATACTTTCCAACAAATTATGGTGTGAACCATGGCCTACTGCGATGACTCAGAATGGATTCTTTTTAGATACAAATAATCTTGAGAATGCTGCGGTGAAAACTACATCTGGTGAGTCTGAAATTGAATTTTTGAAATGTTGTTTTCCCGCCGACTCACATTAGGAAGCACGGAGAATAGCCTAGGTGTGTCTCAAAACGTATATTTAGCTGGAATAAATGGGGAAGCTACGACATATCTCCTATCCCCGTGGAGTGCGAACCCTTGCCAGAGCCAGAATATAGTACCAGCCATTCACCGTCCGTGTTCGATGCTGATTTAACAATTGATTCCCAGACGCTGAGATACGCGGAAAATGAGATACTCTCGGCGAACAATGAGAATCTTTCAACGACAAATGAGGACTTCCTATTTCTCACTGAAGAGCTGTTTACTGAAACAGTGTCCAAGGAAATACATCCATGTGAGTCTGTAAATTGTCTGATTGATCTCGGGGATTCGACACAGGGGGCAGTAACATTCAGCGGAGACGTCGAAGCTGCGGTGCCAAATAGTGTCAATTTATTGGAAGTCATTCGACGGGGAAGGGTTAGCGGAACCCCTATTGCAGTGCGGAAATAATCAATGGTGGTGGTGTGAACGACGAATATTTTACAATTCTTTCTGAAAATCGCAGTAATCAGAAAAATATCCATCTCAACGGACGTGAATTATCACTTCTTCTACGTCCGGCACCAGACGGTCGAGAACCTATTGTTTGGCTCCAGGCAACGTTTGATAGTTTCCTCGAAGAATTGAAAAATGGAATACCTTCAGTATCTTATGCTGGAATGACCATTTTCAGTTATGAAGAGCCGGAAAAAGCAATTCACATATGATTTTATACGACGACGACATACGATTTTAGGTAAGATCAATTCCCTACGAATTAGATCCTAAACAGCGTAGAAAAGGTCGTACAATCCAACACTAGTTTTCTATTGAATGGTCCTTCACGTATTTCCTTCGCCTATGTGGAGCTGCCTGTCGGAGGTCGCAGGAAAATGGACAAGTTATCCTCCTTCACCAGTTTTGCCTCTCTAAACGCTCAATAACAGTTATTTCAAATAGAGATAACTTGTGTCTTGCCAGGGCAATATGCGTGGGTATTTCCCGGCACTGTAAAAGTCCCAAGGATTACAGAGCAATGAAGCAGGGAGATGGAGTTCAGAAGACAAGGGCACTTCAGCTTTGTAAAAAAGCAAAAGTTTCTCTTGAAAGCGGCGGTGGAATATGCGATATTAAGGCCTTCCAAGATTGTCTGCCTGAATATAAAATTACAGTTCAAGGAGATCGAAGGGGGAGAAACGTTCTTTTTGAAGGCCTGACATCTCGAGCTCCAGATGGAAGTGAAAAAAAATGCATTTACCTCATTTTTGGTGAGAACCACAACTACATAGTGTCTCTAACGGGGGCGTTCGGTTGCTCTTACTACTGCAGACCTTGTAGGACGCCCTATAATCAGCTGTATGCACATAAATGTGTCCGAGTGTTCAAGGTGCAAAGGCTCGCCGCCTTGTACCAAAACCAGAGAGTACGTCAACTGTAAGGTCTGCGGAAGAGAATTTTACGGGCAAGAATGCTTCCAGAGGCATTTAGAAAGGAAGGAAACAGGGAAATCGTCGTGTGAAGTACTCAAGTTTTGCACGCCTTGCTGTAAGGTGTACAGCATGATCATCCAGAAAGGTGGACATGTCAGCGGAGAAACTGTTATGCTTTGTGCAACCTGTTTCCCAAAAGAAGAAGAAAGCAGACAAGTTCATATTGTAACCCAATTGTCCCTCCTTCGGGGGATATTTAAATTCCCGGGGGGAGGTGCCCAGCGACATCGACATCGGGAACCCGAGTTTTAATGGGATTTCTTCCCGTTTTTAGCTATCGCCTGAGTGAGGCCTTCCGCGATAGTTTCGCTACAATATATGCATTTTATGACATTGAGTGCCAACAGGATACACTGGTCATCGTGAAAAAAGAAAACTTCCTACACACCCCTACTTACTGGTGTAACAAAATTGTTGTGCAATATGCATTAACAAAGAATCCATGGAAAAATGTAAAGGCTGTGGTGAGAGTCTTTATTCAGCTCGCACGATCCCGTGTACGATTTTTTTTAAATATCTAACGGCGCTCATGAATAAGGGGTTCCGCGAAATAATATGCATTGCGCATAATTCAAAGGGTTATGACAGTCATTTCATGATAGAAAAGATGAAACGGCAGCCGAATGTCATAGCAAATGGCGCCAAACTGATGTGTATTGACTACGATGGGTTGAAATTTATAGACTCCCTCAACTTCCTTCCGCTGGCTCTATCAAAACTCCCTTCAGCGCTTGGACTGCTAGGGTATTTCCCCCATTTTTTTAACACGAAAAAAAACTGGAACTATGAGGGGCGAATACCGGCTGCTGCAATGTATGCCTTGGATGAGATGACAAGTGGGGAAGCACAGAAGTTTCGTGTCTGGTGTGACACAATGGTACGGGAGAATTGTTTTTAAAATGCAGGAAGAAATAAAAAAATATTGCATTCAGGATGTAACCATCCTACGGAAGTCGTGTTACAAGTTTCGGCAGCAGTTTATTACACTCAGCGACACGGACCCATTCAGGGAGGCTCTGACTATTGCTAACACTTGCATGAGTCTCCCGAAAAAAGATTTTAAAAGAAGATAAGTATAGCCGTCATTCCGCCTGGCGGGTATCGGTGGACAGATTTACATTCTCGGAAGGCTATTCGGTGGCTCGTGGCTGAGGAGAGGAAAAGAGGCGTTGTAATAAAACACGCCGGTAATGGCAAGGAAGTAAGAATACTCAGAAAAAAAAGTAGATGAGAGGAAAATAAAATTTTTCAGGGAGAGGGGGTATAGCGTTGAAAAATGGGAGTGCGAGTTTGAAGCTGAATTGAGCAGGAATGAAGGACTCACCAATTATGTGACGGAGCATCCTGTGTGTAAATTGAAACCCCTTGACCCACGAGATGCATTTTACGGGGGGAGTACAAATGCTCTATCACAAAGCTGACGAGAATTTTGATGAGAAGATAAAATATACGGATATCTGTTCATTGTATCCGTATGTAAACAAGTATTGTTCCTACCCGGTGGGTCATCCGACCGTTTACATTGGAGATGAGTGCCCGCATCTCGAGCAGCTAGAAGGACTAGTATACTGTGATGACATTCCCCCCACTGAGTCGGCGATTATCTGGGAGATATGACAGATGAGATCTCTCCCTTGGGGGAGGGCTGTTATATCTCTGAATTCGTTTCTGGGGGCCCTAAAAGCTATGCATACGTGGTTCGTTCCCAGTTTTCTCCATCCTTTGAGAAGAAGATCAGTAAAGTACGGGGTATTACAATAAATTCATCGAACGAGAGGACAGTGTCCTTCGACACATTGAAGTCAATGATCATTGATGAAGCTCCCCCTGCGGGTAGGGGGATTGAGAATACTCCCGCAGTATCCCTGCTTGTCGTAAGAGGCGACTAAAAGGGCGGAGAGACAACCCCGAAAACAAACCCCCGTGGCAGATAGGGATGTGTCCGGACAGGCCTGTGAATCTACTGTCTGAGTACGACCATACCAGGTGGTCCAAGATTCACCCACGTGTTGGCCGTGCGTGGAGACCCGTAAGGAGGAGAAGGGGATCCTGGAGGGTGAGTTCCGCGGTTCCCAGCCGGGTGTCGGATGCTCGGTATGGACCGCTGGGCAATATCCCTCTTTGGCCCCGGATTCTCTGTAAACGGGCGGCCGGGAGCTAGCCACTCCCGGTCAATCGGCTCCCGTCACGTTTTGCGTACCGGTGGCGAGTGCGGAATGGGAGGGGGTCTGTGTAGGGAGGTCGGAGGTGTATAGGTTTGGTGGGCCTGTACTCCAAAGACACATCCCGGAACAGACAACCTCCCAGAAAGTGCTATACCTCTCGAGCTAGCCCTGGCGACCGCACCGGTTTGCGGTGCGGCGTCCCGAATGTGTGGCTCCGTGGTGGGTGGGGAGGCCGAGAGATGAAGTTTTATTCGGTATGGAGGAAACTACTCTACCACCAATAAAAAGATCCCGCCCGGATACAGGCGGAGGAGCAACAGAATCTTGTGTGCGGTATTTAGTAATGAAATGTTCTAATGAAGGTGAGACCCTAAAAAAGGTTTCTCCCTTCCTAATAAGAAGAGTTTTGTCTGCAGAAGTTCCTGGCGACGTGAAATCTGCAAAAAAACTTAGAGACGGATCTTTATTAATAGAAACAGCAAATAGTCAACAAACTAAAATGCTATTGGAAATGAAGGTGCTTCACGATATACCTGTGAAGGTAGAATCTCACCGTACCCTTAATACTTGCCGGGGAGTTATTAGCCATTTCGATCTACTATATGTGGACGCCGATGAAATAAAGAGAGAAATGGCCCCTCAAGGTGTTGTTGATTGTCGTCGGCTCACCACAAGGCGGAACAACGAAAGAATTAACACAACATCTGTAATCCTCACATTCGCCTTAGAAAAACTCCCTGAAAAAGTATTTTTGGGTTACGAATCTGTTCCAGTCCGCCCTTACATTCCAGCTCCTGTCCGCTGCTTCAAATGTCAAAGATTTGGTCACATCTCCATCCGCTGTGAGGGCAAAGACACCTGCCCCCGATGCGGCAAAGATAAGCATGAGGAGGAGAAATGTCCCACGGAACCTAATTGCGTAAACTGCGAAGGCGCCCACGCTGTATATTCACGTGATTGCCCAAAAATGAAGGAGGAAAGAAAGAGATGGAGATGAAAAATGTGGAAAAAATATCGTATATCGAAGCCCGTAAGAAATACCGTGAGTTCATGGCACCAGTTTTTTCTCGTTCCTTTGCAAATGTCGCTACAGTGAGGAAATGCACTATCGCAACGCAAACGGACCCTGAACTACATACAAATATTAAAAATACGGAGGAAAAAAATATTGTTAACTCCACAATAGGAAATAAAGATACGGTGTCTACCGTTGGCTCCCATCACCGGAGCCCGTCTAAAAATAAAACAGGGGGCACGCCGAATAGGCGTAGCAAGACTCCCTCCCCTGTTCCCACCGGCTCCATACAACACGACCTTCCGGAGGCGATGGAAGAAGATTTAATAGTCACAGACAAAGAAGTTCACCTCGCAAGACAGAAGGGAAGGAGACATCGCTTTAAGCGCTGATTCCTTATCTGGGTGGACATAGACTGTTTACTCAGAACCCATATTTATTTATTTTATATATTTTATTTATTTTATATATTTATTTTTTATGGCTTTTATCCTGCAGTGGAAGTGCAATGGTTTTTACAGGCATAAGGAGGAGATGGCGGTTTTAATTCACGATCTCAGACCCTCTTGCATCTGTCTACAGGAGACTCACTTTAAAAACACAGACAAGGGTGTTATAAAAGGATATACAGTTTTTAGATTTGACGATACCAGCGGGCAACGAGCCCAAGGTGGAGTTGCAATTGCGATTCGGGAGGCCCTACACACCTCTCAAATTCAATTGAGGACACCGTTCCAAGCAGTTGCGGTGACTGTTTATATCCCGGAGAAAATAACTTTGTGCAATATTTACTTTCCTGAGGGTGCACCAGTAACTAGGTGCAATCTCGAAGCCCTTGTCCGACAGTTGCCTAGCCCATTCATCCTTATGGGCGATTTTAACGCCCACGACTCCCTATGGGGAAGTTCAAGGGCGCAATGTAACAAGAGGGGACGTATTGTAACCGATTTTATAAATAGTTTAAACCTTTACTTATTAAACAACGGGGAAAACACCCGTTTTAACAGTTTTAATGGAGAATTCTCCTCAATTGATCTATGCATTGGTTCGAGCAGTCTTACGAATAAGATGACAATGTCCGTTTATGCCGATCTTTGTGGTAGTGACCATTTCCCTATTTTAATTCATCGTGACCGTGATTTTAATACAAATTTAATCAGACCGAGCAACTGGGTCATCCAGAGAGCCGACTGGCCTCTTTTTAATAAGATGTTTTACTACAAACACGAAGTCAGTAACGATTCCCTAAGCAACATTGATAACCTCTCCAAGGCCATTGTCGAAGCAGCAAATTGCAGCGTTCCACGGACATCAGGCCGCACCCCTCGACCACCCGTGCCGTGGTGGAACGAAGAGTGTGCAAAAGCAATAAGGCTTCGGAAGAGAGCGTTGCGGATTTTCAACAAATACCCCACTGCACGAAATCAAACATCTTTCAGACGCCTACGAGCCAAAGCTAGGCAGGTCGTAAAAGAAGCCAAAAGATCATCTTGGATGGAGTACGTGTCCAACATTATTCATAAGACACCCCTTACACAAGTTTGGAGTAAGGTGAGATGCATATCAGGAGCTGGTCAGCGATACGGAGTCTCATGCTTGAATATTGGAAACAGGGTGCTCACGTCCCCTCAGAAAATAAGTGAAGCTTTTGGCAGACAACTTGCCGAGATCTCCAGTAACGCGACTTACGATGCTGCGTTTGCAGCCGTAAAAAAGCGTTGCGAAAAAACCGATGTCAGATTTTGCGAGGCACGTGAAACCCATGACTACAACGAACCATTCTCGCTGTGGGAGCTGAAGGCCGCAATTGTGGACTCCCGGGATACCTCTCCAGGACTTGACCAAATACATAATGCCTTCCTCCGGAATCTACCTGAAGCAGCTTTGTCGAAGGCCCTTCAAACCTTCAACCAAGTATGGTTGGAGGGCTCTTTCCCACAGTCCTGGAGGGAGTCGGTAGTGATACCCATCCATAAGCAGGGGAAAGATAGGTCAGATCCAAACAGCTACCGACCGATCTCGCTAACAAGCTGCTTATGTAAGCTTATGGAGAGAATGGTAAATCGTCGCCTTGTCTGGTGCCTTGAGCGAAGAAATCTTTTCTCCAGCATTCAGTGTGGCTTTAGGCGCGGTCGATCTACCGTCGACCATTTAGTGCGTGCGGACAATTTTATCCAAGAAGCATTTCTTTTCCGCCAGCACGTCGTTGCCGTATTCTTTGACTTGGAGAAGGCATACGACAGGGTCTGGCGCCAGAAGGTGATAAAGGCTTTGCATGATTGGGGTTTTAAAGGGAATTTACCCATATTTATAAAAAATTTTTTAACTGACCGTACGTTTAAAGTCAGAATTGGAAACTGCCTGTCCGACTCCTACGTTCAAGAGAACGGAGTACCACAGGGCTCCGTCTTGAGCGTAACACTTTTTGCCATCGCGATAAATGACGTAGCAGAATGTATCCAAGCACCATTGATGGGGTCCTTGTTTGTTGACGATCTAGCAATTTTTTGCCGATCGTCCAAGCTGGTCAGTGCTTCAAGGCAAATACAGATGACCTTGAACAAACTCCACACCTGGGCCTCGAATAATGGATTTCGCTTTTCGGCTGAAAAGACAAAATGCATGCATTTCTACCGCTTGAGAGGACTACACCTACCGCCGCCATTGCGTTTGGGGAACACGTACCTAACCTACGTCCCAGAAATAAAGTTCCTCGGCATGCTTTTAGACTACCAGTTGAATTGGCGAGAGCACATAAGATCTTTAAAGGACAGATGCATGAAGACTTTAAATATTTTAAGGTTTTTATCAAATACGACGTGGGGAGCCGACCGCTCAACCCTAACATTACTGTACCGCGCCCTAGTACGGTCAAGATTGGACTATGGTTCCATAGTATATTCTTCTGCCCGGGAGTCATATTTACGACCATTGTCAACGGTGCATAATGCTGGGCTACGGATGGCAATTGGTGCCTTCCGTACCTCTCCAGTACTGAGTATTTATGCAGAGTCGGGCGAACCTCCGCTGAATGTCAGGAGAAATATACTCATGTGCAACTATGTATCCAAGGTTTTAGCCTATAAGGATCATCCTTGTTTTAATATCGTTTTTAACCCCCGTTTTATTGATATTTTTAATAGAAGAACACGGTCCACAAGACCACTAAGTGTGCGATTTAAGTCTTTTAACGAGGACTACGGTATTTCGCTCCCTGAATTAAACCAAGTCGAGCATTTCAGAATACCTCCGTGGCAAGTAAATCAGCCAGTCTGTAACTTCGGCTTACAGAGATACTACAAGTCTTCCACCATTGTTGCCGAGTACCAGCGCTCTTTCCAAGAGATTATTAACGCACGGCCCGACATCACCGCCGTATACACGGACGGTTCGAAGACGGAGGAGGCATGTGCGTGCGCGGTGACCTCAGCCCACCACGGAGTCATTAGGGCAAGGTTGAATCCCATGTGTAGTATATACACAGCGGAACTCCTTGCTATAAGGATGGCTCTGCGCGGGATTAAGGGACGTAATGCGTCCTTTCTGGTCTGCAGTGACTCCATGAGTGCACTGCAGGGCATTTCCCGCTTTTCCCCAATGCATCCTATTATCCAGGATATTCAGTGTAGCCTAATGTCCCTCGAGAAGAAAGGAATCCATATCGAGTTCTTATGGGTCCCCGGACATGTGGGGATAGCAGGGAATGAGGCAGCGGACTTCGCCGCTAAAGAGGCGTTGCGTGAGGCCAACACTGCCGTGGCACAATTACCTGTGGAGGATCTGAGGGCCGCTTTGAGGAATGTATGTCTTCAGCAGTGGAGGGAAACTTGGAATCAACAAACCTCGAACAAGTTACATGAAGTTAAGGCCGACATAGCAATGTGGCCCACTTCAGGTGGGAGGACCCGGAGGGAGGAAGTTGTCATCACACGGTTGAGGATAGGGCACAGTGCCCTGACCCACTCTTACCTCTTTACGGAGGAGAAGATCCAACCCCGTTGTGATCGGTGCGACTCCCCCCTCACTGTGAGCCACCTCCTGACGGAGTGTTATGTCTATCGTGCCGCGAGAGAAAGATTGAACGTTGTGGGCAATCTAGGACAAATCCTAGGAAATGACTCCAAAATGATCGACCGTTTACTGTCCTTCTTGAAAGATACCTCTATATTTAAAAAAATTTAACTTTAACATTTTAGCATGCCTATATTGTTACATTCTCACTTTTTAATGAGCATATGTACTCGTTTGTTACATATTTGACAAGGTGCGAAATGACCTTAGCCGTCGACGCACCTTAAAAACCAAAACTAGTACTACTCATTGATGAAGCTCCTGGACAGACTATCATCTATTAACATCGAATATGTAGAACTAAAACCCATTGATAAAGCTCCTGGACAGACTATCATCTATTAACATCGAATATGTAGAACTAAAACACATGATGTTGTTTCAAAGAAAGAAACGAAGCTTTTCCGGGTGGTTTATACACAGAGAAAAAGAATTGGAAATTTTGATACCCTGTCATATGGATTTAAGCGACAGAAGAGGCAATGAAAAAGGAAAAGGCTGCTACTGGAAGTATAAAACATCTCAAAATGTTTAATTTCATAATTAATATTATTATCATCGTAGGTAGGTATTATTGATTTTAGGTGCTTCGACAATTAATGGCCATTTCGCACCTTCGCCGCCATGTTCCTGTCATGTATTTGGGTAACATGATACGATTTCCCTGACGCGACACTAGTTTGCCATCGAAATCATACACCTGGTATTATATGACTGAAAATATATTGGCTTCTTTTAAAAACTTATAACTCCAGAAAATTTCTCGGGGTCGTCACCAAGAATATCTCTCAGCTCACCACCTAAGTTATACTTCCTTCGTACATTTTCATAACTTTTGCATTCCAGTAGGAGGTGTTTAGAGGAGGAAAGTCTAGTCTTTGAATAGAGTGGTGTGTAATTTATAGCAAAATATGTGGATACAAAAGTAGAGGGGATCGGGTTTGTATGAGGGCTAGAGTACTGGCCTCCCATCCCGAGGGTCCGGGTTCAATTCCCGGCAGTGGCGGAATTTTCAGTGGAAAACCGGTCCCCACTTGAATGCCTATTGGAGGACATTTCAAGTTTAGTACTCCGTCCGTCGGATGGGACGTTAAGCCGTGGTCCCCTTGGCACATTTCGTTAACAGTAGGCTAATGCCAACGTTGCTCCGTTCCCTGAAGAAATATCCTACCATTTCCCACCTATTCTAAATGGCGCAAATGACCTTGAGCTGTCGTTCGCCTCCCCTGAGTAATCAACCAACCGGGCTCAACCCTTGTTGGCTCTATGCTTGTTTTCGGGGTTGTTTCCCCGCAGTTTTAGTCGCCTCTTACGACAAGCAGGGATACTGCGGTAATATGCTCAATCCCCCTACCCGTAGGGGAGGGAGACCTTTTATTCTATCCTCATCCATCATCCATTTCATTGCCCTAAAAGTAGCCCGTTTGTCGATCTTGTGGATCATTTAGCCGTCAGGTTAATGTGCGTGGCGTGGTACCGTACCGTAGTCTACATAGAAGCATTCTGGTAACTCTCAAGTCTTCCTCTGTTAAGGGCAATACTTTTTCCATCTTGAGGAACAACAGCTCTAATTGAATCGCAAGGTGAGTTTCTAAGGCATATTAATTGTATTAATATTTTTAACATGTACCTAGTCACGTGGCATGAATGGATGTTTTTCTATTACCCATTACCTGAATGTATGTGGTCACTAACGGGATAAATTCACAGCTTGTGGGAGAATGAATTGGTTGGTGCGAACATATATTGGTACATTCCCTTTCAAATATTTGGTATTTTTGGTAGTACAAAATATTCTTTAATTGGCCGCGTGCTTCGGTTTAATTTGAAGTCTGTTAAATTCGATGAATTGACTCCAGGAGTAATTTAAGGGAATCGTGATTGGGTGTTACTTCTTTCTATCTTCAAATCCGCGTATTTTTAAAGGTCCTGTAATCAAATTTGCAATGGCCATGAGTTATAATTTTTATTACATATGAAGTGACGGTTGAACTAGCTCAAATCACCAATTGTAATTACAAAAATGCGATCGGGTGGTTGTACCATTAGCTATCATAATCACGAGTGAGGGAGAAGTGGAAAACATCGCGTAAGAGGTTGAAATACTGAAGTTTTACTTTCACTTTAAATTGTTATTGAGAATCACTGAAGGTTTTTTATGATAATATAACAGATAATTATAATTAAGTTGTATTTTTTTATTATTCATGGTATTGTTTGCATACTTTTAGTGTAAATTTCATTCGCACTTTCTGACTTCAACTTCAGCTCGAAAAATATCGTACTAATTCACACCAAAGAGGATAGGTAGCAAACTTAATTCACGCTATTTTGTTTTGTGTTCGGGTTACTCTTGTCGGACAATTTGCGTGGCAGAATGAAATTACTCAGTGAAACGACTGCACGGCACACACGTAGGATTTTAGTTTGGGAGAAACAGCATAATCCTAAAATAGTTCACCCTTAAAATGTCACATTTATAGAAGAAAATGAAGATAGGGAAAATTCCTCGTATGCGAATATTTTGACGCAATCGGAGTCGCCAGAATGTTCTAATTCTACCGTGAATTCTTGTGATGAGACAGGTGGATTCACGAGAAATAATTCTTTTAGTGAAACTTATGACACCGATGAAGTTGAATTTATGTTCACAGATTTTCTCATGGAGCTCTTGTTCGCTATTTGGGCTTCAGCATTAATCACTCCAAGGTAAATGCTCTATTGAAGCTACTTCGTAAGGTCCCCGCCACTTATATCAGTACCACTTGATTCCAGGGTGTCTATTACGGAACTTCCGCCGATAGGAGATATCGTACGATATCACTATCGGACGAAATGATGGAGGCTGTGTAACGTGCTATTACCGTTCAGGCGTTGCTTTCGTTCGATAAGCTTCGGCTGTCTTCGGGAAGTTATCGTACATCGGTGACGTTGTGTGACGTAGGAGACGAAGCAGCAGACGAAGGATGATAACAAATGAGGAACGAATACTTCAGAACCGCAATATTTTGATGCAAAGACAAGGTGAGTAAATGTGTACGCACAATTTAAACATTTAAGAATTACACACGATTTCATTTTACTGTAGTGTTTCAATACTCCCGTAATTTTTGCAGCATTGTTAGTTATGACACAAAATCATTCAATTTAATGTTGTTTATAAAATCGTGCTATTCAATCGCCTTGTTTCAAACCCTTACAGGAAATGAGAAGGAGAAACCCTTACAGGAAAAGAAACGAGAATTTCCGAATGCCCGAAGATAAGGTTAGTGAGCAAATTGATCATTATTATATTTCACAGTGCTCAATGTTTTTGACGATGTAGTTTAAAAATCCATGTTATTGACATTGTACAATTTATCGTGACAATTCATTCCATTCCATACGTTCCACAATGTAACTTTATAATAATAGATGAAGATATCGTTCATGCATTGCATTAATTATATTTATTTATGTAACTGATGGTCGGTAAAGTTTAGTAATTTGATATATTACGAATACATTAGAACAATCGAGCAGCATAGAAACGTAATTGGAAATTATAATATTAATAAATGATAATATTCCGTAGGTTGTAGCAACAATAATGCTCCATTATTATACAAAGGACTTATTCTGTTTGAGCTTTTGGTAGTAACACGCTATTATTTATGACGCGAGCATACATTTTCAAATATTTTCTACCATATTACAGAAAATCCTTGTAATGACCATTTTATGCATGCCGGCTGACAAATATGAAATTAATGTACATATATGGCAGCTTGTGAAAAGCTACTACTACTACCATTGCTTATTTGATGATTTAGAGTGAATTCAATAGGTTTTGTAGTGAAATTAATTTTTGCTGAAAATTGACCTTTAATATGTCATTATTCTAAGTTTTTAATTCCATCTAAGCATTATATTAATTCAGGAACACAGTGTATTTTATTGTGCAATATGATTCTCACATACTTTTTTGTTCTGTCTATTGAGAAAGGTAAGTCAAGGGCTCGCACTACCCCGCAGCAGCTGGCTGCTCTGGCGGACTACATGGTGGCCCATCCTGAATTCGCTTCAGGCCGACTTATTCAGGCCCAGGGGAGGAGGGCCAACTTAGAGCAATGGGATAAGTTGGCACGACTCCTAAACAACATACCTGGCCCTGAAAAGTTGGGCATGGAGTGGAAAAAGGTTAGTATTTGTCAGTACTCGAATAACATTAGCTCCTAACGAAAAGAAGCATATTTATGACAATTTTGGTCTTTCTGTAGCATTTATTGTTGTTAATCGTTTTTTGAGTGCTATATATGCCCAAATTTATTTAAATATTGCTTACAAGTATCGAATGGAACTTTTAATTCATGAAGTGTGAGATAAGTTCAAGCAAATATTTTTTTTCCTCAGCAACCTCTATATAATTAGCCACATTAAAATACAATAAATTTGGAGGAATTTCACATCCTAAAATATTTTTCTTTACTATGGAATTAGTCTCCTGGAACAATAAGTGAACTAATTTGGAAGACTCAACTTAATAAAGCCAAAAATTGAATATAACATTGTTTCCTGCAGGTATGGGCTGACCTGAAATGCAGCGTTCGGGGTAGGTAGTAGTAATTTGATTTATAGGGTGCGTCGACATCGACGTCATTTGGCACCTCTGCTATCTTTGTGTTAGCAAAATGTTTTCTTGTCAGCTTTTGTCAGCGTTACCTTGAAAATGTTAGAAAAGTGACAGGAAGTCTGACTTTTGCTTCAAATAGATAAATACAAACCATTAAATTCTAGATATCGAAAAGAAAAAAAAAACGATATTAAAATAATAAAATAATAAAATTATTTAAAATTTAAAATTAAATATCGAATGTCATAGTTTGTTAAAAATACCAATTTCTTTTAAAAACTTTATAACTTTATTGATGCCATCTGCTTCGTCGCCTAAGACTTCTCTTAGGGTTCCACAGATATTCAGGCTTTCACGCACGGCCTCATACTTAACACATTCCGTTAAGATGTGTTCCACACTGAGGATGGTATCGCAAACATCACACCGAGGTTTTGTTTTCTCCTCTGAGAAGAGATACGAGTGCGTAAGGGCACAATGCCCTATCCTCAGGCGAGTGATGGCGACCTCTTCACCACGAGAAATCCTTCTGGACGTGGCCCACTCCGATGTTTCGGGCTTAATCGATCGGAGTTTATTTCCTGTGGTGCTTTTCCATGCATCTTCCCACTCCTTCATGGCCGTGTTCCGTAGCGTGAATCGTACATCGTCTGCGGGCACTAAGGTTGAGGTTATAGTCGATAGACTTAGGGCTTTCTTCGCCTCTAAGTCAGCCTTCTCATTCCCAGGAATGCCGACATGTCCAGGGATCCATACGAAGGCTACAATAACTCCCCGCTTTCCTAGGTGGAGCAGTAATGAATGTATCTCCTGGACTATCGGATGCACGGGGATGAGCTGCGAAATAGAAAGGAGGGCACTAGAGGAGTCTGAGCATATCAGGAACGAAGCATTGCATCTATTGATGGTGCTAAGCGCGATCTTAATGGCCAGTAGTTCTGCCGTAAATACGGTGCAGGAAGGATGCAGTTTCTCCTTTATAACTCCATGGTAGGTAGAAAACACTGCACATGCGCATGTAGAACCACCCTTGGACCCATCCGTAAACACGGGTGTGAAGCTGGAATAATTCGCCAAGACTTCTTTAAATAAACCCAGGTACTCTGAAGAGGTAGTAGTGGATTTGCGACATCTGAGCAAATTAAAAATAATATTTGGCCGAGGTATTAGCCACGGTGGATGTTTGTGGTGCCCTTTAGGATACATGTCCGGCAAATTAAAATTGTGCTTTCCTATAAAATTTCGAAAGCGAATACTGATGGGTCTAGTAGCCCTAGTCCGTCGATTAAAAGTATCTAAAAATTTAGGATTAAAAACACTGTTAAAAAATGGATGTGTCCTCATCGATAAAATTTTCACAACGTAGTTGCACAGTAATATCTTCCGGCGGGTTTCCAACGGTGGCTCACCGGCATCAGCGTACATACTCAGGACTGGAGATGTCCTGAAAGCTCCAGTGGCCAAACGTAAACCGCTATTGTGGACCGAGGTTAGAGGCTTCAAGTAGCTATCGCGACTGGATGAGTAGATTGCTGACCCGTAATCAAGTCTAGATCGTATGAGCGAGCGATATAATAAAAGCATTGTAGAGCGGTCAGCACCCCATGTTTTGTGACTTAAAAACCGTAATATATTAAGGATCTTGAAACATCGCTCACGTAAGACCTTTATATGTTCTCGCCAATTAAGTCGGTAGTCGAAAATCAAACCAAGGAAGTGGACTGATTCCACGTACGTCAAGTTTTTTCCCCCAAGGCTTAGTGTCGGTGGATTATAAATGCCTCTTAGACGGTGGAAGTGGATACATTTGGTCTTTTCAGTAGAGAACCGAAATCCACTGCCGCGAGACCACTCGTCTAATTTCTTAAGACAGACCTGGATATGTCTGCCAGCACTAATTAATTTAGAGGACCTGCAAAAAATGGCAAGGTCGTCTACAAACAAGGAGCCTGTGAGCGGTGCTTTAATACACTCTGCGATGTCGTTTATCGCAATGCCAAATAAAGTTACGCTTAACACAGAGCCTTGAGGTACCCCGTTTTCCTGTTTATAGAGTCTGGACAGGCTACTACCTACCTTAACTTTAAAAACACGGTCCAGTTCGGGGTAGGGCGAGCCAGATTAAAAAAAAAATCTCTGGGGACGACAGGGAACACAGCTATTCCAGAAAATTTGTCGGACTTGGACCAGAAGGTACTGGGAGTGATAGGGACGGAGACGTCTTTTGGCCTCCCAGTACCCTGTCTGGGATTTCCCACGACATCGGTAATCATTATGTTATAAAGTCTATCTCTAAATATATAAAACAATTTATTTCTGGGAGGTTGTAAAGTAACATAGAAATCACCGAGCTAATTGTACAAGTAAAGACTTGAATACCATAGGCCAAAGATTAATTTTAAAAAATTGCAGCAATTAGGGAACAGAAGATTTATAAGAGTATTTATTTTCAGGACAGATTTATTCATTTTGGCAGCATATCTAACTGCCTTGTAGAAATTCAGCAATGTTATAATAGGCTTTCCTTTGCAGGAGATTTTTTAGATAACACTTAAATGTTGGAAATGATATAGTTTTGATGTCAGGAAGTTAAATATCCCAAATGATGTGTGGTGAGGACCTTTATGTGCTCCAGAAAAACAGTATTGGTTGACATGAATATTGTTACCGTTGCATGTGGGATAGGAATATATTTAGTAGTGGGTGGGGAAAAGTTGTTTGAGTTTGATAAATAAAGCACAGTAAAGAGTGTAGAATGAGGGCAGTGTGGCATGCTTTTGGAATACAGATCGACACCTAGGGGTATGGGAGGGGAGGTGTAGCATGGCCTTAAGGGCCTGCTTTTGTAGGGAGTTTAACTTTTTGTTTGGGCTGTCATGCCCCCAGAACATTATGGCATATGATAGGTGAACGAATTGTTATCATTCTCTAGGTGCATTATATCTGTGCAACAGGCTTATATATCCAATATCCACCATAACGGTATAGTGGGGGGAGGAATAAAGGAAGTGGGGGGAGGAATAAAGGAAGAGGGGGGAGTGAGGATTGGGGAAATGATGGTTAATAAGAGAAGGGGATAGGTTAGGTGAATGAAGGGGGGGGATGGAGGAGGAAGAGAAGGAAGTGACATTAGCTGAGGGTGAGTTGCGTGGGTATGAATCAGCTAGGAAGGGGGATTTTAAGGAGGGGTGAGTGGGTAGGGAACATATAGTCATTGCATAATAGTTCTTTATCCGGGCTATTCACAATTTCAAATTGTTCAAGAAAGTTCAGTTTTAGCCATTTGTTACTAACATGTAAAATCTTGGGTATAAAAATCACTAGTTTCTCATTATTTTAACTAGTTCAAATCATTTTAGTGATTTTAAACCCAAGATTGTCTCGACAACATCATCTTTTCAGACGTTATGAGTGTGTAGGAAAGCATTGAAACATGGAAATGCAGTTGCTTCACCATGTCATAGTATGGGAATCTTGCTGCACAATAATGGTAATGATCATCTATTTTTTCTGAATAATGACAATATGATTATGTGACGGTAACGGTTTTACCGTCGCGCTTTAGTTTTGGGTCCCCTCGCGTCCTTGTGCGCTTAGCGCTTGTCTTTAGTTTTTTTTTGTTTCCCTTCTCACTCCCCACCCCTTTTTTCCTGGGGAGACGAACTACTCTGGATGCTACTACGGCCAAGATCAGCGATGTCACCGGCGACGGGAGGGTATGTTTCCCCCTCCCTCTCCATTCGTCGCCAGCGTCAAGTGGCCCAAGGGGCAAGTAGTGTTTTACTCCAATGTGTGGGGATTCCCCAATTTCCCCACCCCGTTTCCCATGTGGTGTGCCCACGCACGCCCCCTCCCACATTTGTGGGTAGTTAAGGGCGGTGAGAGCGCTGCATCGGGGGAGAATACATTTGTAATTAGTGGCGGGAGGCTATGCCTCCAGGGAGATTATAGCAGTCACTGTTGGCGAGAAGCTACGGGTGTGCAGATCCTGGAGCGACACGGAGTTGGAGGAAGAATGCGAGTAAGAGCCGCAACACTTCCACCCGCTGGCAAATAGCATAAACGTGGAAGTACAATTGCGAGCAGCCGGATCTTCCGGTCGACGCACGACAGCATCATTTCCTCCCGGGACGCAAGCGCAGCGGAGCCACTTTTGGTGGCCGTGCACCTGTCCAACCCGGAGAAGTCGGTGCGTCGATGGTCGCCACTCATCCCTGTCGTCGCCTCATCCCCGGATCTCCACGTAAGCCGTCACGAACCACCATACCCCCCTCCCCCCCACCCTTTCAGCGTGGGAAAACCGCTTCACCCCAAGGAATTTTAGGAGTGGTTGAACTCTTGAAGGCAACCCAAAGATCCTTTCATCCTAAATTAATTCATTTTGTGCAGTGTTTGGCCTTCGGGCGTAAAAGTGTTCATCTCGCTAGAGGAATCGTTACCCTATGCGGCTTATGCCGTGCGAGCTATTGATTGTACCTGTTATTTTTCTTTTTCTTTATTATGTCATTGTAGGGTTTCGCCATCATCCATGCCATTTGTAACAATCATCCACATTTTCATCTCATGCCCATCACAGAATTTATCAAATTCTGTTTAGTGTCCTATAAAAATGTCACGCATGTGGTTCATGTTCAGCCAAGTGCCACAGTAAATTGGTGTAAAAGGAATTGTTTGTGGTTCATCCCAGTTTCTGGGAAGGTTAGTCCCCATCATTCCCTTATTAGATATTTGGGTATTGAACGCCTCGGGGGGATCCTTTAATTTTATTTTGGATTCCGCGGAGTACGCCCTTCGTGGGCTTAAATGCAGATTTCTATGTGTGCGGCTGTTCCCTTAGTAAAACGCGGGTTAGGAGGATGGATCCGTCACAATAATAAATAATAATTTCATCCAATGGCAGGAAGGTCATGGCTGGGAGGCGGGTCTTTGCATCAATTGTTGTGCATGGCATAACATTTTCATGTTTACGCAACAATATCTCACCATGGAAACACACTGCTTTGTGTGAACTGATCTTAAGTGTGGTTTTCGAATCGCTCAGCCATTCAAGCAATTTCTCAGACTCCTTTCGCATTTATTTTTCGAAATTAACATATCAGTGATTGGCAATTGTTAGTTAAATCATTGGACATGGTTTTGATCCTGAGAAGGACCTTTTTTCATGACCACGAGGTGTTCATTGTAATCGAAAGCGTCGATCGTCTAACTGCCGAAACTGTAGAGGGTGCGGCCCTGCCTTTTCTCAGCACAGACCACATCCATGGCGGTGACAGTCTTACTCTTAGCGTGTTTGGTGTAGGTGATGGCGTTGCGGATGACGTTCTCAAGGAACACCTTGAGCACTCCGTGGGGCTCCTCGTAGATGAGTCGGGAGCTACGTTTCACTCCTCTGCAGGCCAGATGGTGGATAGCTGGCTTGGTGATTCCCTGGATGTTGACGAAGAGAACCTTGCGATGATGCTTGGCTCCTCCCTTTCCCAGGCCTTTTCCTCCCTTGCCACGTCCTGTCATCTGGTGCTGCTTCGATGAAGTCTGTTTTCGGATAATAATATTGAACATTTTTTAACCATTGCTTCTTACTTTCCAGCAAGTTTCTGTAGGTGAAGACATCACCATAACCCCCCTTTACTCCCCTGACCATTTCATCGTTACCCCATCATTTTCACTTCCCCCACCTCCATCCGCTTCATGCACACCACCTCTCAATTCTCCCTCAGCACCAATTCCCTCCCCTACATCTCCCTCCCCTACATCACCCTCCCTTCCATCAACACCAACTCCCTCTTCCTCTGGCCCCAGTGGGTTGAAAAGGAAGAGGTTGGCATCAGAGGGTCATTCTAGTAAGTGAAAAGTGAGAGTTAATGCTTTCCCCTTATCAGTGTTATAGTCTAAAAACAATAATGACATGGTTTTAACTTTTAAAAATATTAATTGATACATAAAATATAAAATGCAGTGTTTTCTATGTATAGGCAGAAATTAATATAACACAGCTTAATTAAATTAAGAAATACTCACATTAATAAAACAATCGTCTTTCTTTATGTAATCATAGTCTTTCATTACCTTCCTCAGGGAAAAAAAACTTTGCCCAGGGTGGTGATGGACTCATCAGCTCAGCTGAATCAAGGGCAAAGGCTCATTGCGGATGCACTGAACGTAAGTCATTGTTTAAAATAAAAAATTGTAGCCCCAAAATAATATGCGTTTGCGTATAATTGCGTACATGCAGTTCCAAAGTACTTTGAACTTATTGTGTTGTTATTGTTGGATCTAGAAATATTTGCTATGAATCTGATTGCTATTCTCATGCTATTTCAGAATGTTGCTGATGCTATTAGGGAGGCTGCCAATACATTGGCTGAAGCAATTAGAGATGTAAAAGAAAATATTAAATAAATAATTTCTTGCCAAAAAATGCAGCAGAAATTTTTTTACCTAGTTCACCCAAAATCCCTAATTAGGGAATTTCGAATTAGCATTGCCTCCCTTGGCTGGTCACCTTGTATCACCTCCTGCCCCTCCAGATCATTAGGGCCTTCATCATTCACCACCTCTATCTCCACTTCTGGAAGCCGGCTCTAATCCTCAGATTATGAAGGACAGTGCATGCAGTCACAATGCAGGATGCATGAACTGGGGTGCAATGGAGAGTCCATTATCTAAGAAGGCACCGAAAAGTATTCTTCAACACCCCTAATGCTCTCTCAACACAGCACCTTGTACGGCTGTGAGCTGTGTTGTATCTCACAGCACGACCTTCTACTGCATTCAGCACAGGAGTCATTGTCCAAGGCTCCATAGGATATCCTGAATCTCCTGTTTAATAGAATGTATTCATAAAAACAAGACATGCTTTTCAAATGTACTGCATCTCGTAGGCACCTACCCAAGAGCCTGAAGTGTGATCCCGTAACTCCCACTGCCGAACCATTTCTTCCCTCACTGGGGAATTCCTCCAGATAAAGAAGTCATGCACTGCTCCTGGATATCGTGCATTTATTGCGAAGAATTGGAGGTCATAAGAGGCAACCTAAACATGAAAGTTACGATAGGACATGCTTTTTTGACTGATGAAATACACTAATATATAATTTATACCAAATAATATTTGTCAATATAAAAATATCTCACAGCTTCCACATTGAGGGAATGGTACCCTTTTTGGTTAACATATGCCTTCTCATGGTCAATGGGCTTAAAAATTGCTATTTGCGTGCAGTCGATGCACCCAATTACCCCTTTCATTCCATGGGAATCTCGAAACCTGAAATGACGATGAAAATGCCTTTGTTATTCTGTGAAATATACATTAAAACTAAATTAGACCACGATTAAAGGCATAACTGTTAAACATCTTATATTCTTAAATGTTTTTGGTTTAAATTAAATTAGGTTAGGATTGCATGCAAATCAACAAGACTTTATTTGAAGGCCAAAAGTAATACTATTTATTATCACATAGACTTCCATTTCTAAGCATCTATTGGAAATAAAATACTCTCCTCAGTTACCTTTGCTTCAGCATCTGTCTGCTATTGGCCATCACTGGGAAATTGATAAAGACTTGCCCTAACAAATCCTTTATCCCCATTGCCACAGCATGTATGCAATTGCATACAGAGGACTGGGACATAGAAATAAGGAAGTCTTGGCCAATGCATCCCTGGTATGACCCTACTGCGAAGAACCGCAGGGCGGCAAGAACCTTTCAAATGTAGTAAATAGAGAGATAGTTTAAGTATAAATGACATTTATAAATGTGATAATACTTAGGCATACATGTTTACTATACCTGGGATTCCACTGAGAGGCCATGCGATCTCTGACGCACTAAGGCCTCTCTTAGGGCATTGCATATATACTGCACATTGTCCTTAGATAGCCTAAAGTGCGTCAGGAACAGTTGGTCCGGTACATCGAAGGGATTCATTTCATCCCTCAGCCTTCTTCTTTCGTTGGCCAGTGCCCGCCTTTCTTCTGCGTTTGCAGCAATAGCAGCATAGAGTATAAAGCCTTCCATTTCTTGTAAGCATAAAGGTAAAAATGTAAAGCCATCATTCATGCTAATTAATGTACATCTATTTGAGGATAACAAATCCATGCATCATCAACTAATTCATTCACAATGCAAAAGGATTATATTGTGTAGGAAAATCATACGTTAAATATAATTCACGAAGAGAATTCACTGTCTAAAATGTTGAGATATAACATTCACTTTCCATTCGCGCTCGGTAAGTGTTAAACCTTTCGCTCTAAATATAGGTAAACAAAGTCATTTACTATTTACTTACGGTAGTCGTGCATAGTACTCTATCAAATTTAAGACTGATACACTGTCGTATGTATGGACTGATATTAGTGAACACAGCAACAAAATACTCATGACTGCAGTCGCCTTAACAGTTGCGAGCTATGCCTCGTTACGCGATCTCATGCATTATGTTTCAGCGTTTACCTACTTTTGAGTGTAAAACAATTAAATGCAAATTCTCGCCACATTTCATTATAACGTATATCAATTTGAAGTGCATACCATGATAATACTAATTTAACCATTAGAATACAGTATCCATCGGTATATTTGCTCATTTCTTTGAATAAACATCATAGGTGAACTCCCGAATTGAACGACAAGAAATAATGTCATTGTAATTCTAATTCTCACCTCATTGCGTTATAAGGTATATCAGTTTGCAGTGCATTCAATAATAATAGTAATGTAACCATTATAATACAGTATCCATTGATATATTTGCTCATTTCCTTGAATAAATGTCGTAGGTGAACTCCCGTATCGAACGACAAGGGAGTTATAGACGTTCCGTAGCCCGCTGTAGGATATCGTGCTTTCGATAAGGCGCTACCGTTCGATATGAAGAACCGTAATAGCTTTATCGTACTATTTGCCCCGTAACGAACGACAACTCCTCCGCCGTATCGTCATATTTATCGAACGATATCAACAGACGGACCGTAATAGCATTTCAGTTGTCGAACGATTCGTATCGAACGGAAACTACCTTACCGTTCGATAACTGCCTTATAGAAAGATCCGTAATAGACACCCAGGACTTTGCTAGGATCACCGCGTAAAACTTCAGTTAAAGCCATGGGTGATGGTCTATATAGCCACTTGGGTGTTGCTGCCAGCATAGAAATAATTTCGGGGATCAATCCAGAGGTTTTGGATAAGGATATTACTAGGCTTCATTGCAATGTTGACGGCCTACCTCCTTCAAAATCTTCAAGTAGCCGGATGCGGCCGATTTCATTGTCCTTGGTGGATTTTCCTATTTTATCACTTTCTGTCGTTGGTATTTACCATAAATTGAAAAACCAAAGTCATGCCAGGATTATTTCTTTGAGTTTGTGGAAGAAATAAAAGATAAAAGAAGCAGATTTATCTCTAAATTCGAAACGCTTTCAAGTTGACATAGTTGCTTACATTTGTGATGATCCTGCAGAAAGTTTCATTGGGTAAACTGTTGGGCATACTGGATATGCTTCCTGCACAAAGTATTGCATATATGGAGAATATTTCGATTTTCCTGATTTTCCCTCTACTAGATTACTCCCTGATCCCCTGCTCTGACCTCAGCGGGACCGAAGTGGACCGCCTCCAGGTGGCCCAGAGCGCATGCGTGCGATGGGCCTTCAAACCGGGTTTGTGGGACCACCTCACCCCGCTGTATTCGAGGGAGAAGATCCTCAAGGTGAAGGAGAGGACGACTCTCAACATCCTGCTCGGGGGACTCAACGTTCTGAGAAACCAGCAGCCCGTCCACATTTACGACCGCTTCAGGACGATGGGAGAGGTGCACTGCAGGGGGACCAGGCGAGCGGACAGGACCCTGCTGGTGCCGGCCCACCGAACGGCCCGGATGGCGGGTTCCTTCGCCGGGACCTTCGTCCGCGAGTACAACAAGCTGCCCAACCGATTGAAGGATCACGCCACGAGGAGTAGCCTGACGAAGTACCTCCTGGCCAACTACGGGAGCTCCGGATGACTAGGACCCGAGTTCGGCCCGACCCACCTGGAGTCTTGCACACCTTGAATGATCTATCTACCGATATATATTTGTTTATTTATTTATTCATTCATTTATGTATTAACTTATTCGTCCTTGTATCTATTTGTTTATTTATTAAATCATCTTGGTAGTAGTAGTAGATTTAGGTTTAATGGGTGCGTCGACAACTATGGTCATTTTGCACCACGCACAATCTAATTTATAATAATAAATATGTAGAAATATAAAAAGGTAGAAATATAAATATAGAGTAAAAATCAAAGGCAGTGTAAAAGGTCCAGTTTATGACAATAAATTAGATTTTATTCATTAAGTTTATTTCTTTTAAAAAGGTAATAACATGGCATAGGCGATCAGCATCGTTGCCTAGAACGTGTTCTAGGTCGCCGTTGATGCCTAGCCTGTTACGTGTGTGCCGGTATTTGTCACACTCCGTCAGGATATGTCGCACACTGAGAGGACAGTCACAGTCATCACATCGCGGAGGAATTTTCTCTTCTGTAAAGAGGAACGAGTGGGTCAGGGCGCAATGCCCGATTCTTAATCGTGTGATGACCACTTCTTCTCTGCGACTACCCCTGACGGAAATGGGCCACCCTGACGTTACCGGTTTAATTGCCCGTAACTTATTGTTTGGGACATCCCTCCAAAGTGCACTCCACTGCTCTAGGACTATTTAACGGAGAGAGGCTTGCAGATCCTGATAGGGTACTAGCGTCGTCGTCGGCTCAGGGATATTTAGCGCTTCTTTTGCAGCTGCATCCGCCTTCTCATTTCCAGCAATACCCATATGTCCTGGGACCCAGAGAAAAATAACTTTGATTCCCTTTCTATTAAGGGATAAAAGGGTAGTATGTATTCGCTGGACAATAGGGTGTGGTGAAGAAAAGACGGAAATGGATTGCAGTGCGCTCATTGAGTCCGTGCAGATGACAAAAGACCCCGAAGAACCCCTAATTCCTTCAAGGGCCATCTTAATAGCCAGCAGCTCCGCTGTGTATACGCTACACAGCGTATTGAGCCTGGACTGGACGACACCGTGATGGGACGAGGTAACCGCGCACGAACAGGCTGCATCCGACTTCGATCCATCCGTGTATACAGGGATGAAATCGGAGTGGCGACAGAGAAATTCGTTGAAGAGGCGCTGGTATTCTAGAGCAGTGGTGTGGGATTTATGGCGCCTACCAAGTGCCATATGGATGTCCGGCGGCGGAATAATCCACATAGGGTAACTCGAGTACCCAACTGGATAAACATCTGGGAGTCTTAACCCGACACCCTGAATAAATAAATTAAAACGAACACTGAGCGGCTTGGTGGCCCTTGTCCGTCTGATAAAAAGTTCTAAAAAACGAGGGTTAGAAATCACGTTAAAACACGGATGGTTCTTTGTCGCTAAAATTTTGGCCGCATAGGAGCACATTAAAATGTTTCTACGGTGCGACAACGGCGGTTCACCGGCATCAGCATAGATGCTGAGGACCGGACTGGTCCGGAAGGCACCAGTGGATATCCGAAGCCCTGCGTTGTGCACTGATGTCAGAGATCTCAAATACGTCTCGCGGCTGGAGGCGTAAACAAATGACCCGTAGTCCAGCTTGGAACGTACGAGTGAGCGGTACAATAAAAGCAATGACCTGCGGTCGGCACCCCAAGATGAGTGATTTAAAAACTTTAAAATATTTAGAGTCCGTAGACTTTTATCCCTTAAACTCCGTATGTGATCACGGTAGCTGAGTCGGTAGTCCAATGTCATGCCAAGGAACCGAACTGAGTCCACGTAAGGTAAATGTCTACCATCAAGTAAAAGTGCTGGTGGAATATAGACTCCTCTTACACGATAAAAATGAACGCATTTGCACTTTTCCGTCGAAAACTTAAATCCATTTCTCTGGGACCAGCTCCCGAGTCTGTTCAGAGCCAGCTGATTTACTCTAGCAGCGCTGTTAAGTTTCGACGACCTGCAAAATATTGCTAGGTCGTCCACAAACAGTGATCCCAAGAGAGGAGGTTTGATACATCTTGCTATATCATTAATAGCAATGGCGAATAATGTCACGCTTAAAACGGACCCTTGGGGCACACCATTCTCTTGTGGGTAAAAATCAGATAGGTGGTTGCCTACCTTAACTTTAAAAACACGGTCACTTAAAAAGTTATTTATAAAAACAAGTAAATTTCCCCTCATACCCCACTCGTGCAGCGTCGTTAAGATTTTCCGCCGCCAAACTCCGTCGTATGCCTTCTCCATGTCGAAGAAGACACCTACGACGTGTTGGCGGAGAAGAAAGGCCTCCTGGATATAATTGTCGACCCTGACTAGGTGGTCAACGGTCGATCGACCACGTCTAAAACCACATTGGATAGTTGAGAGAAGGTTTCGACGCTCCAACCACCAAACAAGCCGCCGATTCACCATTCTCTCCGTTACCTTACACAGGCAACTGGTGAGAGAAATAGGCCTGTAATTGTTCGGGTCAGCTCTATCTTTACCCTGCTTAAGGATGGGTACAACGATAGACTCCCGCCAGGAGTTAGGGAAGCTACCCTCAGCCCAAAGTTGGTTGAGGGATCGCAGGACCTCCAGCAGTGCCCTCTCCGGAATATTCCGGAGAAACGCATTGTGGATTTCGTCCATTCCTGCGGCCGTGTCTCGGGAGCCTTCAATGGCAGAACGTAGTTCCCAGAGGGAGAACGGGATATTATACTCGGCCATTGTATGCTTTTCAGTAAAGATGAGTGGGCAGGATTCTGAGCGTCTCTTAATAGAAAGGAAGGTTTCCTCATACGTGTCGTCGCTGCATGTTTTGGTGAGTAACTGGCCGAAGACCTCGCCGATAGCAGATGGAGATGTCAATACATTGCCGCCTACGTTGAGGAACGGGACGCTGCGTTGATGGTGGTTTCCCGAAATGCGTTTTACCTTGTCCCAGACATGTGTCAAGGGTGTTCTGTAGTTAATACTGGATACGTATTCCATCCAGGAGGCCTTTTTTGCTTCCTTAACGATCCTTCGAGCTTTGGCTCGGAGGTGCCTGAAGGAAGCTAGGTTCGTCTCCGTAGGAAATTTATTAAAAATCCGTAACGCTTTCTTGCGTTGACGAATGGCTCTTGCGCATTCCTCGTTCCACCACGGGACTGCAGGCCTGAGAATGGTTCGCACTGACTTAGGAACGCTGCAGTTGGCTGCATGAATGATGCTGCGCGTTAATTTATCAATGTTCAAAACTCCGTTTTGGCTTTCGTCATGCTTAAAATTAAATGTGTCCTTAAAAACAGGCCAATTGGCTTTCCGGACGATCCAGTTGCCCGGTCTGATAAAATCTGGATTAAAATTATTTTCTCTATTTATTCGAATGGGAAAATGATCGCTCCCACACAGGTCATTGTGAACAGTCAGATGAAGCTTGTTCATCAAAGTACTCGACGTGAGGCAAAGATCAATTGTAGAAAACTGACCATTAAAAGAGTTAAAACGTGTGTGTTCACCGTTATTCATTAAAACTAAGTTAAAATCTTTAATAAAACTAGATAACACCCGGCCTCTACGGTTGCACTGCTCCCGAGAGCTACCCCAAAGGGTTTCGTGAGCGTTAAAATCCCCTAATAAAATGTACGGTTTCGGTAGCTGATGAAGAAGGGTTTCAAGATTAAATCGGGTGACCGGAGCCGCCTCTGGTAAGTAAACATTACATACTGTCACAGCCTCTGGGGCATGCACCGTTACAGCGACCGCCTGAAAAGGCGTGTTCAGCTGCACTCGGGAGGTGTAAAGGGCCTCCCGAGTGGCAACCAACACTCCACCCTGGGCACGTTGGCCACTGGTGTCGTCCAGTCTAAAAACATTAAAACCTTTTAAAATACCAATGTCAGTTGTTTTAAAATGAGTTTCTTGCAGACATATGCAAGAGGGGTTAAGATCTCGAATTAAAACGGCCAGCTCCTCCTTATGCCTATAAAAACCATTGCAGTTCCACTGCAGGATAAAAGCCATAAAGGTATAAAGGTTAAAACTAACGTCGAGCACTATCCGGTGGAAGAATCACCGCTTAATACGGCGGTGCTTCTTCGCCTTCTGCTTCGCCAGGAGGACTTCTGTCTCCGAGAGAGACTCGTCCTCTTCCATCGATTCCGGTCGGTTCAGTCCGACCGGAACGGAGGGACCGGGGGAAGGCGTCTTCTCACGCCTCGCATTAGTAGCCCCAGTCGTAGGTGGGTTCATTTTACCAGGACTCGCATTTTTATTTTCTGTTTTTTGTGCCGGTTTAGAGGCCTTAGCCGGCGTGGCCGATTTCTCTTTTCGTTCTGCTGTGGTTGATTGCGTACTTTCCGTCTGTGTTGCGATAGTGGCCTTGGTTACCTGTTTTGTAGCAACTGCAGCGAAGGATTTGGAGAAGGTAGGGGCCTCCATTGCCCTATACTTCTTTCTCGCCTCGAAATAGGTGATCTTTTCCAAAGTTTTTATTTCCATGATTTTGCGTTCTTCCTTTACTTTTGGGCATTGACGAGAATATACTGGGTGTGTACCCTCGCAATTAACGCAGTGTGGGCTATTTTTGCATTCCGCACCCTCGTGGTTTTACCAGGCCGCAGCGTGGGCAGGTGGCCTTGCCTTCACATCGAGTAGCAATGTGGCCGAACTTTTGGCACTGGAAGCAGCGCATAGGAGCCGGTACGAATGGCCGCACGGGGACCGATTCGTACCCCACGAACACCTTATCGGGGAGCCTATCACTGGCAAAAGTCAGTACGACGGATGTAGTGTTCACTACCTCCCCATTACGCCTTGTCGTAAGCCGACGAACGTCTGTGACGCCTTGAGACGACATCTCAGATTTTATTTCTTCGGCCTCCACGTATAAGAAGTCGTAATGACTTATGACTCCCCGACTGGTGTTCAGGGTGCGGTGCACCTCTACCGAGACAGGAATGTCGTGGAGTGCCTTCATGCCAAGTAGTTTTTCAGCCTGATTTGGGTTGCTTGTTTCGATTAACAAGGAACCATCCCGTAGTTTCTTTGCGGACTTTAATTCGCCGGGTATTTTGGCAGACAAAACTCTTAATTAGGAAGGGAGACACCTTCTTGAGGGTCTCGCCTTCCCTTGTACACCTCATAATCAAAAAGCGCCGAGAGGCGCAGAAACCGTTAACTCCTCCACCCATGTCTGGGCGGGATCTTTTAATTGGTGGTAGGTTGTTATCCTCCATGCCAAATAAAACTTCATCCCCCGAGCTCCCCACCCACCATGGAGCCACACATTTGGGACGCCGCACCGCAAACCGGTGCGGTCGCCAGGGCTACCCAAGGGATATAGCACCCTAGAGGTGGTTGCCTGTTTCGGGTTTGATCTTCGATACACGGGCCCACCATACCCGTACATCTCCGACCGCCCTACGCAGACCCCCACCTCCCTGGCGCTCGCCACCGAACGTATCGGAAGCCGATTGACCGGGAGTGGCTAGCTCCCGGCCGCCCGTTTACAGCGAATTCGGGGCCAAAGAGGGGTATTGGCCCGTAGTCCATACCGGGCATCCGACACCCGGCTGGGAACCACGGACCTCACCCTCCAGGATCCCCTTCTCCTCCTTACGGGTCTCCGCACACGGCAAACGTGCGGGTGGATCGCAGGCCAGGTGGTATGGCCGCACACAGACAGTTGACCCACAAGACTGTCCGGGCTCAACCCTTGTTGGCTCTGGGTTTGTTATCGGGGTTATCTCCCCGCCCTTTTAGTCGCCTCTTACGACAAGCAGGGATACTGCGGGAGTATTCTCAATCCCCCTACCCGCAGGGGGCAAATCATCTTGGTTCCACCCATCGACCCATCCACCCATCATATCACTCGCTCACCCGTCATTCCATTCACCGATTCACCCTGCCATATATCCATCTCATCAGACTACCACATTCATTTCGGGTCATCCATTCATTCACTTCATCGATTTAGGCATTTATATATTTATCCAATGACCTGTCGGATGTCCTAGGCCTTTTATAAGTTCTCAAAAAGTAGTCCGGCTCTATTAATGTATCATTTAAAATGACGTTTTCCTATCCTATCAGTTAATCTTATTAGTTATTTTAATGGGCCATTTTTAATGAGCAGATCACTCTCTTGGCGTAAATTTTAAACATAGCCGCAACCTTCTCTCAGTTTTATAACTTCCTTAAGTATTATTCTGGGTTGCAAATTTATCATTCTACACGATGCTATATTACGCCGAGATTATCCTTTGTCGCTGTTTTACTATCCTTTTATCACGGGTTTTCTTTAACGACTATTTAACCTTGCTGGCCTCAATCTTTTAAATTAGCTGACTTTTATGGACCCGTTTTTAACCTGAATTTTTCAAGCTCCCATCCGAGAGGACCATGTCTTTTTTATCCGCTCCTAAGACCTAACGGCATTTTTAACGCAAGTGTTATTTTTTTATCCTACCAAAAGTGGTTCAAATTTTAATCGGTTTATCTTCCACCTACACGTTGGAGGGCCACGATCCAGGGATCCTGAGAATTCTCATGGAAAAACTCAACGAAATCCCCATGTGCTGGATCCTGCCGAAGAGCCAATTCAAGCTGATTTTGACAAATAGACACGATACGAAATGCAATAATGCAGAGGAAAAACTGTATAAATCTTTCCAGTCAAATGAAAAACATTGTATAAATAGTATAATACAATATAATAATAACATAACTCTGTAAAGACCCCGACCAGAGAGCCCTGGGGCAGGGGTAGAGGGGACCATGAGGCCTCATCTGCCCCAGGCAAAATAAAAAGAAATTTCAATGTCAATATGTTAACAATAGAGTTGCCTTCTTGGTTACTGATTGTCCATTGAGGACTGATGAAAGTTTCGTGAGGTTGAGGATTCCAAGCATCACAATGCACTGTCACCAACACTAGAAATACCTCGCCCCAAACTTCAGTTATTTTCCTTTGAACTACATGCATCTGATATTTTTAGGAGTAACTAGGAAGATGTTGATGTCGCTTATGAAAGGCAAACTTACCGTGAGGCTGTCAACTTTCCAAATTGACCGAGTGAATAGGCAGATCTGGCAAAAGAACCATATTCCTTGGGATTTTCCCAGAACAACAAGGTCATTGAGGCACCTCTCACGGTTTAAAACCACTGAGCTACGGCTGGTTTTTAGTATGTGGGTCCATATGCATCCTCTGGAATTGTTAATGGTGAAGTGCTCATGCATTTCTGCTGCCTCCATGTTGCAGTGCGAGTCCTATTGTCAAGAACACTTAAGGCTGAATACTTGGATTTTGCTCATGACTTAATGCAGTGTTTTGTTTCTTGTTTCGGAAGCTTTATGGGAAAGAAAGTGTATCCCATAACGTTCACAACCTTATCCACATTGTGGAGGAAGCGGTTAATAATGTCAGTTAGTTAAAAATTGAGAACTATCTACAAACACTGAAGAAATTGCTTAGAAAACGTGAGAAGCCTCTGCAGTAAATATTTCGAAGATTGGAAAAACTGACTCATGCATCGAGGAAGGAAAAAAAGGAATTTCTTTGTCATAATCTAGATTTGAACCCAATTATAACCAACCATTTACCAGCTGGTTGCAGTGGCTCGGGTTACAGTTAAGAATTTTACACTTTCCACTGCATGTCCTACCAATGGAGTAGTTCTGCTAAATGTAGTTATCGCAGCAATACATTTCATCGGAATGAAGGAGGACCATCTTGAATTTTCTGCTAAAAACTTAAGAAAATTAACGTCTTCTACTGTCCCCGTGGCTTCTCAGCTAGTAAGAATTTATTGAGCAGAAGCAGTGTATAACGTAGTGCGGCTGGCAAATGACATTAATTGCACGGCAGTGTTGCTGCCCTCAGGAGGGTTCTACGTGGCTGGAATTCTGCACTGTTAGCGGTCGATGCCATCTTGCATTGCCAGAGGTATTGTTTTGTAATTAGTGTTTACTAATTCACTAATTTTGCAAAGTATTTAATTGCATACGTTTTGTATTACATGAATTTACTTGTATTTGCACATTAATTATTGAATTTGTTTTCGCTTGCAGGTGATGCGGCATCTTCAGATATGAGGGAATGTGTAGTCGTGGAGATTATGGCGAGTAGCAAGCTGGTCATCACTGTGGTGCCAAACAATTGAGCCTGTGAAACTGAGGGAAAACTACTTTGGTCACCGAAGACCAGTGGCAATGAGCTGGCCTTAATTAAATCTTGTGCAGTCTGATCCATGCACTTGGAATGAGTATAAGGTACTCACAATGACATCAGCATTTGATAAGTGTCAATAAGTGTTTTTATTACCTTTGCTAACGTATAATTTCTGTGGGTTTTTGTCCCGATTATTAAAGTTAATGCTGACTCATAATTCAACAGGTAAATACACTGAGGCAGACAATGTCAAGTAGCTTGCAGTGCGTTTGAAGAGTTTAAAAAAGGCTGAAACTGTGCTGGCGAAATATGTTGAACCAGGAAGAAGATTGGCATTGCCTACAAAGAATAGATATGTAGGGGAGTCAACATCAGAGGAAAGTCATGTGGATGAGGAAGACCCTCCAGTAATGGGACCTGATTTGCATTGCAGGCAGCCCAAACAAGGAACTAGCAACCTGTTGCCCGCAACACCCAAAATTACAGCTTGTGTGAGGCAACGAAATAAGGAAACCTTAGAAAAGGTAATGTTGTTTGACTTGTTTGAGGTAGCACGTCAAATTAGAATTCTAATGTATGATTGGATTAAGTGTATATGTTCTAATAATAACTCAAACCACACTAAATGTCATATTTATAAATTTTAAAATGAGATAGGTTAGTTTGTTTAACGAAAAACATGAAAAGTTGGGGCAAAGTTACCCCAGCTGACGGTATCTATGCTGTCATCTGCCATTTTTATTTTGGTGAAAAAAGTATTTCAACATATGACTTGAGCCATGCTAATCAATTACTTTTATGGTACGTGTATCTATTCCAGAAGTACTTAAGCAAAGCTGAAATGGTGTACAATATCCACCTGCTGACCCATTTACATACTGGTGTTGCAAATTGAGGCCCATTGTGCACCCACAATGCATCCTGTTTTGAGAGGCAAAAATATAAGACTGTTATAACTCCTTAAGAGCCCAGCTAATGTGTCACAACAAGTGGTCACAAAGTTCAATACTTTTGACGCTTTGCCTTCTCTCTGCAGAAGATATAGTGGTTCAGATGATGTGATTACATTTTGTAAGGCATTAAGCAGCAGGTCATTGAAGTATTTTGACGTAAGTGATGGCACAGTTTTAACACATTGGACCCGGTGCCCGTAATATATACGAACACGCCGGTATGCCTCAGGGGCCTGTGCCCGTAAGGCATACGGGCGCAAGTTAGCACACTAATATCTCGAAAATCACACAAGATATAAGGATTCCGTTTAGTGCCACTCGTTGCCGAATCCTTCCAGTTCATAAAACAAATTACTAGATGGCAGAGCACTGCAGCACTCGAATCCAAGGTCACTGAATTACTACTATGACGAATATGTAAACCTGTACATGCACATAATAAAGGATCCGACACGAAGTGTGTCCTGGAGGTATGTCCCAACCGCGGCCAACCTTGCCGACCGTCCATCGCGGACCGTACTCCCGTAGCTTTATGCCAAGGCCGGCCATATTGGCCGCGCTAAGGTATATAAGCGCGGGTGTGCGGGACCGACACAGTCGAGTTGAGGGCTGACCGAGCTTGGGACCTGCGCCCAGTCTCTCTCAAGGCGGATCCCTGCGCGGCATCCCCTACCATTCCTGGCCCGACGCCACGCGCGCCGGACAGACGCTACTGCTCCCATACTTGCTATGGGACCAAAAGTTAAGAGGAAGAAGAACGAGAGGGAGCGTTCCCGCTCTGGCGAGCGCCGCTCCCCTGAACGAGCCCGGGGCCGGTCGAGATCGCGCTCCCATACGCGGAGCATATCTCCGGGTGTGATACCGCCTTCTTCACCCACCACAATGCAGCCCGCGACCTCGGGAAGTTTATTCTCTACGTCTCCAACGGAGCCGGCCACCAAGCCTACCACACCACCTCCCGAATGGTTAAGCACCATCCTAGGGGCCATCCAGCGTCTGCAGCCGGCCATCAGTTTGGACCCCGGGCCGAGCACCTCCCAAGCGGCCCCTCCACTGACTCAGATCGGTTTTGGCTCTCAGCCGCTCATCTCTTTTCCTTCCTCATCGCAGCCTGCACCCAGTCAGGCCTCAGTTCCTGCCACGCAGCCAGTCCCGATTGCCCAACGCTTCATGGAATTGGGACCGGACAAGCCTCCTGGTTCCTTGGATTTGCCAACAGACCAGGAATGTCTTGAGTTGCTGCAGCTGCTCCGCAATTCACAAGGCGCTCCCAAAACTCACTAGAAGGGACTTGTATGAGGTGGCGCTGATCTTAGGCGTTTCCGCTCACTGGCCAACCCTTAATGGCCCGGTGAAGGGGCTGATCTACAATCGAGCACGACTACTAGCGGTTGCTGCCAGCCACGGCTGGGAGACGGCCGCGCGCATTACAGGCCCAAACGAACTACTTCGGCTGCCGGCCAACCTGGCCCCCGTGCAGCCACAAATAATCCGGGAAGTGATTCGGGAAAGACCCGGACCATCTGCCTCGCAGCCGTATCGCCCGCTCCAGCCCACCAGAGGACGGGGTCGCCGAGGTGGAGGCAGCGCGCGACCCGCAGCCGGCGGCAGACGCCGCTAAACCGCCTCTCTCCACGAACCAGACGCCTGACATCCCTGTGCTCCACCTGCCAGGACCTCCGTCTCCGGGCCCACCGGAACTGTTGGAGGATGCCGCCCAGGACGACCCCGTTATTGGGGAACTCCTGCGGTGGCATGACTCCGGTGAGCCCGGTGACGCGGTCCCGTGGCGGGACCCAGACACCGACGACGAGGACCCTCCGGCCTCCGACGCCGATTCCGACAGCGGAAGCAGCGCCTCGCACAGCACAGCGGACACCGTTCCGGCGTCTCCACCTGAACCAGCTGACTGGGAGGTGCCATCGAACGGGCCGGGATTCGGCAATATGACAATCCCGGAGGACGATGCAGGTATGCTCCCTCTAGAGCAGCTCCTCAACTCCCCCAACCGTGGCCCCGTGACCCTTGTGAGCCCAGATAGTGTGCCCCTCCCCGCAGCCCGAGTGTACCCATATGACGATGAAAGCGTAACGGAGCTTGTGTTGATTGGTGCTAACCTACCGCGACCTGAGAATGCCCCGTACGTGTTCCAAGACTCCAGCAATAACCCGGATCTCATCCGATATCTTGATGCCCTGGTGGACAGAGGGGTGCTCACCAGGAAGCCACCAGTGTGCGCCTTCCGCGCTTATTTGATCCCGAAGGCCAGCGGCGGCCATCGGCTAATTCACGACCTTAGCCCATGGACGGGTTTCTATCGGAAGCCCAAGTTTAGACTTAAAGACGCGGCCATTGCCATCATTCAGATACCCCAGAACTCCTGGCTCGCGAAGCTGGATTTGAAAGACGCGTTCTTCCAACTAACCATCCAGAGACAGCACTGTCAGTTTTACGGCATCCGTGCGGGCAGGATGTACTACTCATTCCAGCGAGTGCCCATGGGACACTGCCTGGCCCCAGCGATTATGCAGCGCTGGGCCAGGTCAGTGTCCCGGGAAGTGTTCCATAAGTTCGGCATATGCGTTATACCGTACCTTGACGATTGGTTGCTGGTTGGCTCCCTAGATAGACGTGAAACAGCATACCTAGTGCAGCAAGTGGTGGAATTCCTTTCCGACACGTTAGGTATAACCTTGAATTTTGAAAAGTGTATTTTAACGCCCCGCCAGCGATTATTTTATTTAGGAGTGACAATTGACACGGTGGCCTCTACCCTTCAGTTAACACCCGCCTCCCTAGTGCGGCTTCACTCAGCCATTAGCATCCTGCCCCGGCTAAGGACGCTGGACATTCCTAAGATCGCGGGCTATGTAGCCTGGATCTGTTACATCCTGAAATTGCCCTATTTTCTAATCAACCAGACATACCAGCGAAGACCCCTTTGGCTGCAGAGATGCTACGATGACGGCTTGTTCCAGCGGGTGCGGAAATGCCTTCCGTACGACATAAGTTTCACCGCCCACGTTTATGACCATGTAATTGAAACAAGCAAGTTGTCTTTTTACCCTGAACAAAATTTGACCATTGATGAGGGGATGTGCCCATTTAGAGGTCGCGTACATTTCAGAGTTTATATCAAAAATAAACCAAACCGTTATGGGTTGAAATTTTATGCATTGTGTGATGCGGAAACTGGGTATACCCTCAATATGGAACTATATACTGGATCAGCTGGCGGCGGTAATAATAGTGTTCAAAGCATTGTGGAGCGGCATTCTCATGACTATTTGAACAAAGGTCATGTCATATATATGGATCGCTACTACACAAGTCCTTCATTACTTGATTTACTGTGGAAACAAAAAACGCTGGCAGTTGGCACAGTGCAGAAGAATAGGAAAGCTTTACCAGCTGCGTTCAAGCAAAGATTGAAGAAGGGGGAAGTATTATTTAGGCGTCATGGTCATACACTAGCTGTGAAGTGGAATGATAAACGGGATGTTTATGCATTGTCAACAAAGCATAAAGCAACAATGACTTGTACAAATACCCCTACAAAGAAAGGTTTTATTCAAGTAAGCAAGCCCGACTTGATTTTAGACTACAACAAAAACAAAACTGGAGTAGATCACAGTGATCAACTGCTAAGTTATTATCCATTCAGCGGAAGACTCTGAAGTGGTGGGAAAAAAGCATTTTTCCACCTTCATGTTGACAGTGGTGAATAGTTTTATATTACTGAAAAGATCAAGGCAAAACAACAAAAGCATAAGGCTTTGCATGTATATACAAAAAATTGCTGAAAAACTTGTGAACAAAGGTGGTGAGGAGTTGGTTGCTTCTGCTGCTAATGGTTAATCCAGCACCAGACTTTCAGGCCATCATTTTGCAGACAAGGTCCCACCCACAGACAGAAAAAAAACGCTACCAGATATTGTAAAGTATGCTCTGATAGAGGCAAAGCTAAATCCGGAAAAAGAGTACGAAAAGAAACAAGGTACATAGGATTATGTTTTCCTCAATGCTTTGAAAATTATCACACACATCAAATTTTTGTGAATAATGTATGCAAATATGTGTCCTTGATTTTTATGATTGCTCTTTGTAATATTCTACATTTCTCCTGCAACATTTACGTGTATAAATAAAAAGAAAGTATAAAATTACAGAATTCCTCTTTTATTCGAACTTTTTTCAGTTTAAAAAAATAGAACTTGAACAATTTAATGAAACTATTTATGTTGATATTAAAAAAAATATTTTTAAAAGGTATTTAAAGTCCAAAAAAAGATCTTTCCGCCAGTATATAACATCAAATATTATTGTATAATATAAGATTATTGCAAAATTGTGAAAAACGTTTAAAATGGCCAGTTCACAGGATGCGAGATGAAATTAGCCCAGGGTCCAATGTGTTACTGGGGCGAGGCTCTCATTATGTCCTCAATGATGAGGAGCGGAATTGTTTAATGGAGTTCGATATTGTCGAGAATGAAGTTCTATCGTTCTCCAAAATTATTCTTTGGGGTGTTTGCTGCACCAGTAGCGGTTACACTAGAGCAAAGAAAACAAATAACTGCATTGTTTGGCTAACTCGGGAAGTTATTGAAGAGATAGTGAACATTTGTCTAATTAGACATGGTAACGAAAAATCTTTAATACTTTTTGTTAGAGTTTTTGAAGTTGAAGGGAATCCTGTTGAAGAGGATGAATTTGTTAACATCAAGCATGTACTCTCATTAAAAGGAGAGGGTATTTTAATGGCTATAAATCCAAATATGATTACTGGGCAGTGCATATCTATGCACTTCCATAATGGCAATTTCATTTGCAAGGTACCATATGGTTATGGTGATTAGCGGACGTTGCAGCTGATTTTTTATTTCTTTTATTTGCTGTTATATTATGAATAAATTGATTTATTTTTACATCATATACCTAGCAGCACAATTCTTATACGAAGTGAGCTTAGTACATTTTAGTTAAAAACTTAGAGAGTTATGAACTCCTGACCATCTGTTCTAAGGAAGACATTTCCACTGCTTTCCAAGAGGGGATATTTACAAGTGGCAGAGTTAGTCTTATTTGTGTGATATATATTCTAGAGCCTTCCCCTGTCTTTTGGTAAAACATTTTCATTCATTTGAAGCAGTCCTTTTTGCAGTATATATTCCAGGCAATGTCAGTGTAGAGTAGGGTGATAGTAATGTCCTCCTTTCTGGTCATCATGATTTTATTTGAAATTTCAGCTTTGGCACACTTTAGGGGAGAGTGGTACAAATCCGCCACCCTGGGGAATTCCGCCACTCCTTGATTTCATCACTAAATGATGCAACATGTGAGCGTCACTAGTGCAGTCTCCTAGCGGTCAATGAGACAAGCTCCGGTCAGTTGCGCCATTACGCCTTCCGTGCTCAGTTATTGTGCTCGGAGTGCTACAAAGTTTTCTCTGAATCTGATGTAATTATAGACTTACATTTGACTTGAGGCAAGTGACTCATTGTTTAAGTTTATTAACACATTCATACAAAGATTTCATAGCGTAGGCATTGAGGTAGATACGTGTGTAGTTGCTTTAGAATATGTCCATCCGTTTAGAGGCTATAGCACCTATCCGCCATTTTGTGCAAATGGGGCCTTTCCGCCATTCCAATGTGGGGCAATATCGCCATGTGGCGGTATTGCCCCATTCAGCATTTTATTTAGTAACTGAACCATTTTTGGTTTTCAGATGGTCCGATCACGAGAACGAACGTCGCAGAAGGCAAATTGGAGCGAAGAAAATCTTAAAAGGGCTATTGAAGCGGTCCAAAATGGTGTTTCTAAGAAAAGAGCAGCCTTTAATTTCGGTATACCAAGATCAACATTGAGAGATCGCCTGAAGTCTGAAAGAATGGCTAAGCCATCATTAGGCCGGAAGGCAATCTTTTCTGCTGAGCAAGAAAAACAAATCGCTGATCACGTGATCCTGCTAGCAGAAATATTTTATGGTATTACCACTACTGAACTGAGGCGTTTTGCGTTTGACCTTGCGGAGAAACATGGAATAAAACATGATTTCAATAGGGATAGCAAAATAGCCGGTGTAGACTGGTTAAAGGGTTTTCTAGGGAGACACAAGATTTCATTAAGGAAGCCAGAAGCTACTAGTTTGAATAGAGCAATAGGGTTCAATAAGAACGAGGTAGATTTATTCTACAGCAACTTGGGAGCCGTTATTACGAAATATAAGTTCCCACCTAGCCGCATCTACTACATGGATAAGGCGGGGATTTCAACTGTCTAAAAGCCTGGGAAGATTCTTGCACCCCAAGGACAAAACAAGTAGGGGGCATCACAAGATGGGAACGAGGAAAAAATATTACTGAGACGTGACGTTTTATGCGCCATTGAAGAATGCTTTTAATAAGGAGTGCGATTATTTTATTAAGTCGAATTATCACCAGAAGATAACTCCTTGTGATATTGCCTCAATTTTTAGCAAAGCTTATATAAGGGTGGCCACCTTAGAAAAAGCAGTTTCAGGATTTGAAGTGTGCGGAATTCATCCATTTAATCCGAACAAATTTTCCGAAGACGACTTCGCACCGACCCATTCTGTTGTCGAACAGATAGTCATTGAGGATAGAGAAGAGGGATCTGCTGACACTCCTACTTCTACCACTGCAAGTTGCCCAACTGATAAACCTAATGATACCTTTAATGCCACTGCTGCTGGAACCATCAATCATTCTCCAGACATCACTATCTGCAATGACGATATGCCTTCAAATGATGATGCTGTTATCCCAAATACGGTAAATAATACTTGTTGTGACCTGTATGCCAACCCTCGACCAGGACCCTCAGGAATAGCTTCGTACAAAAGAAGTATTGAAGAAATATCCCCAATCCCTGAGTCAAAAGTAGAGCGTAAGAAGGTTCTGAAGGATAGAAAACAACATTCAATAATTTTAACAGCAACACCAATGAAAAAGGTCCTTATAATAAAAAAAGAAAAACGATATTTGAAAGAAAAAATAAAACTAATAGGTAATGTAAGAGAAACAATTGCACTTTTCCACGAATTGGTTTATTGCGTACAACGCGTTTCGGCTCACAGAGCCATCATCAGGTACAAGATTTGGCTCTGTGAGCCGAAACGCGTTGTACACAATAAACCAATTTGTGGAAAAGTGCAATTGTTTCTCTTACATTATGAAGAACTTCCACGATATCTCGCCTGAATCTGTTGAATTTATTAGGAAAACTAATAGGGACAAAAAGAATACCATTAAGAAAAAGTGTAGAGTGACTGAAAAGAAAATCACTAAACAAGTTAAAAAAAAGTAGATAATATAGGTGGGCCTAAATCAAATAAAAGGGGGAAAAGGAAACTTGGATTTTGATGAATCATCATCTGAAGATTTCGACGTGAAAGGTCTTTGTGACGACAACGAAGACGCCTTTGATTGGATGGCTGACGACACCGAAATGTGCCTGGTTTGTGGTGAGTCCGGGAAAAATGAACTGTGGTACCGAATGTGTTCAAAATGGGCTCATTCGGAATGCAGCGGAAAAAAGCGCTAAACATTGTGTGTGATTTTTGTTCGTAGATTATTTTAATTTTTTTAGGTTATTTTTTACACTTTTGAACTTTTACATTTCCCCTATGTAACTTTTAGCCATATTTTTTACACATATTGATCAGTAGTTTTAAATAAAATGTTCATGTTTGTTACTTTTAGAGACATCCCCAATTATTTTAGCGTATGGCGCAATTTCCCCAAGGTCATGGCGAAATTACCCCGCCATGTGGGGCAACTCAGCCACTTTGCATAATCAGGTTTTTATTTTTATTCTGACCTTATAACACCTTATAGTGTAATTTTAAATATTGATTTGTGTACCTCTATATGTGTATAGGCCTTTCCAGTAATGAGACCAAAGTTTTAACTCAAGTTAAAATTATTAAAAAATAAAATGTCTTAAGGTGGCGCCATTACCCCACTCTCCCTTATCATACCTACCTCCTAGCAGTGTACTGTAGGCACCGCCTAGGACAGCACTTCCGCTAAAGCCAAACAAATGACTCGACCGTCTGTTTACTATTTGTGCGTCTATTATTCTGTAGCGATCTTGCATATTAGGAATCCGATATTTGAGGACACGGCTTGGCTAGTTGTGGATATGAAGGCAGATATATTGGTGAATTTCTTACGTTTTTAGTTAAATCATTAGAATGCCCAAAGTATCCTTCTTTTAATAAAGGAAGGAATGAATATGAAGCAGAATGTAAAATTTGTAGAGCAGGAACTTTTGTGTCTGTTGCTAATGCAGGTGAGTACATGGATGTTACTTCACTGCATAAATCCTTGTGTAATAGCAATAGGAACTGTGTTTAAATAGTACGTCCCAATTTTTAGAACTTAGAGTTTTATTTGAAGGGGTAATTTCATATGGTTTCCTTAACTAATTGACAACTATTTTGTGTCTCATAGGATGCCAAGATTTGGACCATCACATTGTCATGCAAAGACATAGGAAAAGTATCCAAAGAAAAACTTCGACCCCAACATTGGACCAGGTTTCTTCAGCAACAATTAGCGTCCGCCCTTATAAACTGTGTATTAGTGGGTGAGGGAGCACTTGCTTTTCATTAGACATAATATTAGCTACAGATCAATGGACTGTACATCAAAATTGAAGTAATATACAGTGATTCTGATATTTCCAAGAAAATTTCGATCACCAGAACAAAAACTGAATGTATTGTAAATAATGTGATTACCCCTTATTCTGTGAAGTAATTGTTGAATGCATGAATGTAATTTCTTTCTTTAGTGCGTCCACTGATGGTAGTAACCATGGGAATGTAAAAATGTTTGTAATTCTCATACAATATTTTGACAATGAATCTGGTGGTATTACAACAAAACTCGCTGAATTGCAAGTGACCCAAAATGAAACCTCTGAAACCTTAGCAGGTTATGTTTTGAGTTCCCTGGAAAAATTAGGATTTTCTAATAAGTGTGTAGCATTTACAGGAGATAACACAAATACTAATTTTGGAGGAGTTAATCGTAAACCCCATGGAAAGAATATATACAGAATTTAGAAGAAAACATTAAATGAAAATCTGGTAGGCATAGGCTGCCCAGTCCACATTTTGCACAATGCCATACAGCATCCCAGACAGCACGTAAATTTTCATATCTGGATACGAAGGACGGCGAATAAGATACAAGAAACCCCAGCTCAAGTAGTTATAAGAGGAGTATACATATTACGTTACGTAAATTAAAAAACTAAGAGCGTGTATTTCAAGGTAAAGCCAGCACACTATCAATAAAACAGTGAGAGTTTTATCAACGCTCGTATTTTTAAAATATGGACTAAATTATTGCAGGAGATACGGCGTATCCCTTTTGACCTAGATACTAGTATCCCGTTCTCCCATAGCGCGAACACGGTGTGAGATCTATTTTTCGTCAACCGCGGAAGACTACCGCGTAGCAACCACACAACTTCCTCTGGAACGCTAGTTCCGCTGGTTCCCTGTACAAAAAAGTCCATTTTGATTTCGAACTTCCTCTCGTCGTTTCGTTTCAACTGGTTCCAACTCGTTCGCCTTGTGCCATTGAGTTTGTGCTGTTATTAGCAAGCATTTCAGTATATTATCGTCCTTTTTCATTCTCACAATTCTCAAAGAAGTGGAATTATTCATATTTAATTAACAATCATTAATTTATTGTTGTGATTGCGTCGATTTAGACGGATTTAGATATTTCTCGAAGGTTTTTTCGGCTGATCAATTTTCGAAGACGAGTCCCAGCGGTTTTGCTGCTTCAGAATCGCCTACTTCTGATCTGTAGAGTGGAGATTTCACGTCCTGCATCAAAAGTGTTTTACCTTGAAAGTGCCAGGTGAGTACATTTTTTATTTGTAAAACTAGAGTTAGCAGTGACAGTAGGTGTTCTCCATGATGTTATTTTGGACAAGTCCTTTTCGCCTGCAAGTCCCTATGGTAATTATGTGTACCCTAACCTGCTGTGTCGTTAAAATAGATTTTATTCACCTTCTTTTCAGATTATCTTCATGAAATAACTTTAATGGGGGCTGTAACTTTCGTGATAATTGAGAGTTTGAACTGATGGATCCGTTCCTCCAAATTTTGTTTTATGCGATACTGAATTAATGTTTTACTCACGAAGTTCGAATATATTTCTTAACATTCAATTGCGTAAGGTACCTCTGATGATAATTTTGTATTTAAAAATCTTGCTCAAGTAATCTATCTTGAACCTGTTGCCCACTGTAATGTAAATTTAATGTTTACAATGGATCAATTTTTGAAGAAAGTATTGTTTATGCTGTAACAATGAGTTAATATTATAACGTACTCTCTTCCGTTCCACCAAATTTTGTTGTATACGATATTGAATTAATGTTTTACTCACGAAGTTCGAATATATTTCTTAACATTCAATTGCGTAAGGTACCTCTGGTGATAATTTTGTATTTAAAAATCTTGCTAAAGTAATCTATCTTGAACTGGTTGCCAACTAATGTAAATTTAATTTCTGAAATAGATCAATCTTTGAAGAATTTATTGTTTATGCTGTAACAATGAAAATCTTCTCGCGTACACGAGAACCTGATTGCTCTTGGCTGAGGTTATACATGTATCCTGTTTTCGATATAATTAGCTAATTTTGTTGTTACTGGTGGACGTTATCATAAATTTACGTTTAAGGTTCTCCAACTTTTAATATTGTAAAGATTCATAGTCACTTAAGCACATCAAGTGCAATACATACGATTAAAAATAACGTCGAAATCGAAAGGAGAGGATTCAAAGTCAATCAAACGGAAAAAGTTCCTGACTATGTATCTATTTCCATGATAATTGTTCCTGACTATGTATCTATTTCCATAATAATTGTTCCTATGTATCTATTTCCATTTCGACATGCATTTTAATTTCCAACTGTAAAATGTTTCCCCCGAGTACCAATTTACTGATGGTAATGGAATAGTTAGGTAATGAGAGATAATTTTATTGTTATTGTCCTGATTTAATGTCAATTGCTTAATGTACTGATGTTCAGTTTTTAAATTTGTGATGATGTAAATAGTGTTACATGAGTATAACTTTTGTGGTAGTAATTTTGACAGCATTTTTTCGGGTTAAATTTAACATTTGTACATGTATAATTGGATAATAATGGTTTGAATTTGTTTTTCCTCTAGGCATTTTAGGTATTTGCCTAGTTCATTTACTCTGGCAACGTTTGTAACAGTTTTTTTTTGAGATTTCACAAACTGAAGCTAAGGATGTAAATAATGGTTTGTATTTGTCTTTCCTCTGAGCCTGAATTTTAATTATTTGCATTGTTTACTTTTTTAACAATATTTGTTAAAGGGATTTCACGAAATATATCGTATTTAATTTTAAAATATATTTGTTTTGTTAAAACTATTTGTGCTTATGGAGGTACATTTGAAAGTCGCGGGTGAAACCTAGACGGCGGCCGCCATGTTGTATTCCTGCGCGCTCGTATCTCTTTGCACATACATCGTAGCAGACATTGGCATAGTCGATATCTCGCTTGTACATAGTTGGGAGGATAGCTGGTACACGTTGACGAAGTGAGCCTGCGTATACGCGTATCTTTTATGTCAATAGATACTATCCAATTATGAATAAGATGCGATTGCATTTGTGCTATCTGGGATGGAGCAGATAATTTGTCTATTGATGTACAATGTTTGATTGTAAATATGTATAAGCATTTTTCTGTGTATAAGGTAAGGGCAGAGGAATTGAAATCTTTTTGAGACTTTTTTGACATTAATTATAAGCAAATATTATCTCACTCCAAAATGAGGTGGTTGTCACTTGTTTCCTGCAGTTGGAAGAGTACCGTAAAATGGGGTGAATAGGAACAGCGGGGTGATTAGGAACGAAACTTCAAGAAATTATAAATATTTTTTCTTATAGTATATATAAATAATAACTATTATTATTTTTCTCTGTTGGCTAGCATGTAAAGAATCCGTGAAAATATGTTTTATGATGTTGGCATCCCTGCCAAGTTATCTGCAAGCCTGAAGTAAACTGCTCTCATTACATGAAAAATCCTTTGTCTCCAAAACTTCTCATGTAAGTACTGACTGATATGCATAACAGACTTAACTTACGTATTTTTACATTATATAACACGCCTAAAACATGCAGGGATTCAAATTTGTTCAAGTACCTACTTTTTATTTTATGAATTTTCATGTTTTGCCACGTCACGATTTTAAGATTTGCGGGGTGATTCGGAACACGAAAAAAGGTGTTCCGATTCACCCCGCAAATCTTGATCATGTCCATAGAGTAATAAGTTTCGTGTTATAAATGAATGCATACACTATAACAAGTTTACCACCGTACTCTAAATTTTTTGTTTGTTTGCAGGTTGAATTTACCGGCCTAGACATGCCAAGAAAATATAAACCAAGGGGAGCGGGAAAGCCCGTTGAATACGACAGCGAAAATATTAACAAAGCTATAGAAACTATCAAGAATGGTGCAACCCTCAGAAAATGTGCAAAACAGTTTGATGTACCAACTACCACTCTACATCGACACTTAAAATCTGAGGGCTCACTGAGAAAAAAGGGTGGGCAAACTGCATTATCACCAGAAGAGGAAGCTGTGTTAGTCGATAGGTTACAAGTATGTAGTGACTGGGGCTACACTATTGACTCCCTCACACTGTGGTTACTAGTTAAAGACTTCCTTGACAAGCAGGGTAAAAAAGTACCTAAATTTAAGGACAACACCCCAGGCCGAGACTTTGTTCTTTCTTTTTTATCACGCCACAAACGATTTCTTTCTAGCAGGATGTGTCAAAATATAAAGAGGTCTAGGGCTGCTGTATCATCCGAGGTGATAAACTCATACTTTGATGAGCTGACGAAGGAACTTAAAGATATCCCTCCCTCAAACATAATTAATTATGATGAAACAAACCTTTGTGATGACCCTGGGAAAAAGAAACATTTTCAAGCGTGGGTGTAAGTATCCAGAGAGGATTATGAATTCGTCCAAGACGTCCACATCAGTTATGTTCGCTGCGACTGGAGAAGGTAAAATACTACCACCATATGTAGTATATAAAGCCCAGCACTTGTATGAAAGCTGGAGAGAAAATGGGCCCAAAAATTCAAGATACAACCGCACCAAATCTGGGTGGTTTGACAATTTTTGTTTCCACGACTGGGTGGAGACAATTGTGATTCCCTACTTTAGAAATGTTGAGGGTCCAAAAGTCCTAATTGGTGACAATCTATCGTCTCACTTATCAGTGGATGTCATCAAACTGTGCCAAGACAAAGACATTCGATTTGTATTTCTGCCAAGCAATTCCACACACTTAACCTCTAGATGTGAAAGCTTTCTTCAGGCCAATGAAAGTTTCTTGGCGCAAGATTTTGGAGGAGTGGAAGTTAGGCCCCGGGAGACATGAGGCATGCGTCCCAAAAGAAAAATTTCCAGCTCTGTTGAGAAAGCTTCTTGAAACTGTAAATGAAGAAAACGTGAAGTCTGGGTTTAAAAAGTGTGGCATTGTACCTCTGGACCGTCGACCGGTCCTTAACATGTTGCCTGATTATAAGTCAACTCTTGCCAGTTCTAGCACAGACAGTCTCACCAGCAACCAGAATTCAACAACTTCAGTTACCCCATTACCAACTGTGGCATCAATTGATGATTCCTTTAAAGAACTGTTAAAAAAACCAAGGAAACAAAAAAGTCGAATCAGAGAGTCACCACAAAAGGCTCATCGACTGAAGATGATTCTGATTTCTCCCCTCAAGAAAGCTATGAAGAATCCATTCAAGGTTCGTCTTCAGAAGAGGAGACCCCAGTTACGTCAGAGGAGTTCTCTGTACATGATTTTGTTGTATGTAAAAAGTGTATGGAAAAACCCAATCCATTTTCAGACTTTATGTTAGCAAAATTAAGTACCCGCAAGATGACGGCTTTGCGGGAGTTTTCTTCAAAAAGGTCACCGGAACAAAAATAGTAGTAGGTTTGGGATTACGGGTGCGTCGACGACTAAGGTCATTGGCACCACGCGCAATCTAATTTCATCATAATATTTTTTCCCAAGTTTAATATGGCAACAGTTGTATATATAACAATGAATATATAACAATGTATATAAAAATTTTACACATTATACAGAGTTAAAAAGGTCAGTTTTTCTAAGGAAAGTTGTAACACGGCTTAGGCGATCAGGATCATCGCCTAGAAAGTATTCTAGGCCTCCCCTGATGCCTAGCCTATTGCGCATAAGCCGGTACTTGTCACACTCCGTCAGGAGGTGTCGCACAGTAAGAGGGCAGTCACAGTCTCCGCATCGAGGTGGGGTCTTCTCTGCAGTGAAGAGGTGTGAGTGGGTCAGGGCGCAGTGGCCGATTCTCAGCCTTGCAATGATGACCTCCTCCCTACGACTCCTCCCGACAGGAGTGGGCCACACTGACGCGACCGGTTTGATAGCTCGCAATTTGTTATTTGTCAGGTTTTTCCATACGTCACTCCACTGCCGTAGGACAATTCTACGTAAGACAGTCTGTATGTCCTGATAGGGTACCAGTGCCGAATCCTGCTCCGGCAGCATGAGTGCCGCTTTTGCAGCTGCGTCTGCCTTTTCATTTCCCGCTATTCCCACGTGCCCAGGAACCCATAGGAATGAGACTTTGAGTCCTCACTTGTGGAGGGCATAAAGGGCGGATTGAATATCTTGCACAATAGGGTGCATTGGAAAAATAGCGGAAATGGACTGTAGCGCACTCATTGAGTCAGTGCATATGATGGTCGGACGACCATCGTCAGCGACCGATTCGAGGGCCATCTTAACGGCGATGAGCTCCGCTGTGTATACGATACACAAAGAACTGAGTCTCATCTGCTTGGTGCCGTGATGTTCCGAGGACACTGCGCACGCACAGGCAGCTTCCGACTTGGATCCGTCAGTAAATACGAGACGACTGTCCTTATGGCAACTGATGAATTCATTAAAAAGACGCTGGTACTCTGAGGTAGTGGAGTACGCTTTCTGCCGCCCTTTAAAAACCTCGCATATACCAGGGGATGGAATTATCCATGGTGGGCTTTCGGGGTACACGACTGGATATACCGCCGGGAATTCTATTCCGCAAGCCTGGATAAACTCATTAAGACGTATACAAAAAGGTTTAGTGGCTCTAGTCAGTCTATTAAAAATTCTTAAGAACTTTGGGTTAAAAACGTATTAAAACACGGGTAACCCCTTAGGGCTAAGATTTTCGCCGCGTAGTTGCACATCAGGATATTTCTCCGGTGCTCCAACGGCGGTTCTCCAGCATCGGCATAGATACTGAGCACGGGGCTAGTTCGGAAGGCCCCAGTTGACAGCCGGAGTCCTGCGTTGTTCACTGTCGTTAGTGTTCTTAAAATTGACTCGCGGCCAGACGAGTAAATAAAACATGCGTAATCTAATTTCGACCGCACCAGTGCGCGATACAATAAAAGCATCGTGCTGCGGTCGGCGCCCCATGAGTGGGTTAAAACTTTTAAAATATTTAGGGTCCGAAGACAGCTATTTCTTAAAAACTGTATGTGTTCTCGCCAATTTAATCGGTGGTCCATGGTTATACCGAGGAACCGAACCGATTCCACATACGGAAGTGGTCTGCCCCCCAGTCTTAAACTGGAGGTTCGAACCGGAACAAAAAGATTCGCTGAAACAGACGAAGATGCCTTTTTTCTTCCAAAAGACATTTTGAAGAAGTTGAAACCAGTTCACGGGTTACAAACCTCTAATAGATTCAAAAATATGATAAGTTTTAAAGATGATTTAGATGAACTTGTTTTAAGCTAGGTTAGGAAAAGTTATTGTCTTGATTCCAGCTGTGAAATTTCTTTAGACTACATATTTTGACAAACATTTTTTTATGTTCAGGTAACACTGTTTTACTTAAATAAACCTTTCATCTTATTCATTAAAAAGCATTATTACTTGTTCCTATTGACCCCGTGAGGGTATGAATCGGAACAAACGGCAATCTTAACAAGTGTTCCTAGGGTAAGCTGCCCGGTAATGGGCACCCAGCCAGTAATGGACACAGGTGGACAAAAATGCTCACAAAATCAGTTGTTTGACTGCTTTTGGTTTGAATTTTGCGCCAAAACATGCTGCAATACATGCGGTTGGTAAAATGATAGAATTTGATTAAGTTAAGTTGGCACACATGTGACAAAAATATTAAACATGGCCGTCACCACATAAAGGGCATGTTTGCTGTCTTATGTGTTTAGGTAGGTAGTTATTTTAATCTGATGTTACCCATTCAGTTTGTTGTTTATTTTCATTTAAAATACAACCTCTACATAAAATATGAATTCAATTTCCATATTTTTGATTCACATTTCCAAAGTAGTGAATTTGAAGCACTTTAGAGGGGGTGACCACTACTGGCAGCCTAGTTTAACTTGAATTCCAGAAATGGACCCTGGTGTGTCCATCTCTGGAAGACCAATTCCAGTAGTGGACACCCTTGGAAAACCTTTTCATTCGGTTAATACCCTTCTTTATTTAGTTTGAATTCAGAAAAAAATGGAAAAAAAAACATTCTCAAAGGGTTTTCTTTCGCTACACGGAGGATAACATGAGCAGAGCCATAGAAGCAGTGAGAAATGGCATGTCAAAGAAAGAGGCCAGCAAGAAATTTGAAATTCCCAGGTAAATAGGTATTTGAAAATAAGCATATACAAATATTGATTACTTACATTTGAAGTAAGATGTTAGGGCTATATGCTAAATGATATGTTATTTCTCTAGGTCCACTTTAATAAGAAAAATATCTGGAAAAAGCCAAGAAAAGAGGAAAATGGGACCAGAGCCAGTTCTGGGTACAGAGGCAGAGTTACGAATAAAGCAATGGATCTTAGATCTAGCCAAACAAGGGTTTCCTCTAACAAGATACATTGTGTTTTTAACCGTGAAAAAGTTTCTGGACGACAAGGAGAAAGATCTTCCTCATCCTCCTCGTAAACAACTGTTCAAGGACAACATTCCTGGTGATAAGTGGTGGAAGTTGTTCATGTCTTAGCACAGTGAAATAAAAGAAAAAACTGCTGAAGCCCTAACACGCTCACGAGCTGAGGTCACCGAGGCAGGAATAAGAAGTTGGTTCAATGACCTTGAATCTTACTTAAAATAAGAAGGCCAACTAAATATATTAGAAGACCCCAGTCGTGTTTTTAATGCGGATGAGTCTGGGTTTCTACTTTGTCCAAAGAATGGAAAAGTTATTGGACCTAAAGGAAAAGGTGATTTTTACAGTGTGGTGCAGAACAACAGCAAGGAACAGTTAACGGTAATGGCTGCTTTTTCAGCTGCTGGTTGGATTGTTCCACCAATGGTGTTGTACCCATATGTGCGGATCCCCAATACCATCGCCCAAAATCATCCACCAGCCTGGAGAATTGGTGCCACTCCATCCGGTTGGATGACAGGGGAGATTTTCTTCGAGTACCTCGGGAATCACTTTGTTCCCTCTTTGAAAAAAGGTGTCAAGTTTCCCGTCCTTCTCTTCATTGATGGACACCGTTCACATTTAACATTACACACTAGTGAACTGTGCCGAAGTTTGGGAGTAATTCTTGTGAGTCTCTACCCAAACAGCACTCACATTCTGCAACCTGCTGATGTGAGTGTATTCAAACCTCTCAAGGCAGGCTGTTCAAAGGTTGTGAAGGAGTGGAAGTATGTCAATTTCCCTCAAGAAGTTACCAGACACACTTTTGCTCAACTTTTGGCCACGGTTTTCCAAAAAACCACAAAGGAAAGCATCATTAATGGATTCAGGAAATGTGGACTTTGTCCATTTGATGCCAATGCAGTGGACTACACCAAATGCATTGAAGTTCGATGCCGTGAAGACAGTGTCCAGGAGCAAATGGTGGAAGGGCAATTGGGTGTTTCTTTTGTGACAGAATTAGAGAAAAGTATCGACAATGAATTGCTATGTAGTTTTAATGAATGCTTTCCAAACAATTGGCAAGGGAAGGAAGATGCAATGTTACTGTACAACCTCTGGAGATTAAAGAAAATAGGACAGCAAACAACTAACAGTGCATCTGAAAGTGAGTGTATTTCCGAGACTGATGGACAAAGGGAAGTCTCAGTTTCTTCTTTCAATGATGATTGTACTGTTAAGACCAATACTCAAACTGCTATGAGTGAATCAGAAGGCTTACAAAAATTCAAAGCCATTGAAACTCCCTCTCCATTTAAGAAATGCTTTTTCTACCCTAAAATTGAAGAAAAAAAGGTTAGAAGGAAACTAGGCCCAAACCTACCTTCCGTTGTTACATCAGATTCCTTCAAGAGTTTTCTAGAGAAGAAAAGACGAGAAAAAGAGGAAAGGGAAAGAGAAAAACTGATGAGAAAGCAGGAAAGAAAAAATAGAAAGGCAGATAAATTTAAGGAACAAAAGAAAATGACGATTGAAGAGAGTGATGAAGATGAATCTTTTTCAGTACATGACGAATCCGATACTTCCAAGCTTTGGACTAGCGAAGAAGAAGATGAAGCGGCATCTTCCAAACCCTTCAATGGAGTTGTAGAGAAAGGCAATTTCATCGTTGCTGAATTTGTGTACAATGAAAAAACAAAAAGAGAAACCAAGAAAGTCTTCATTGGAGAGGTGATGAATGTAAAAGCAGGTCTAGTGAAAGCAAACTTTTTGAGAAAGTCCACTAAGGTTGACAATGTTTACATTTTTCCAAACGTTGAAGATGTTCAATGTATAAGCTTTAGTCAAATTTTACAAATTATACAACCATATTAGATTGTTAGAGGGCGGCACTACTTTCGATGAATTCAGTGTCAATAAAATATAACTTTAAAGTTAAATTTTTGTGTACTCAAAATCAGAGGACTTCCAGGTTGATGAAGTTCCTTTGTCCTTGTGCCATATCAGTGGAATTGAAAGTGAATAAAGCTACTCTTTCTTTTATTAAAACCCTCTCACATGTTTCTAACCTGTGTCCAAAATTGGGGTGTCCATCACTGGCTTCGCTGTGTCCATTACTAGCAATTCTGAGCTGATTTTATAGATATGCAAATTCAGTTAAATTATGAACCTACAGGAAAAACAAGATATGCAGATTAAATGAGAGAAGCCAGTAGTTATCAAAATCGATTATCAAATTTTTTCTAATGATGAATGGGGTCCTGCAAAAAATTTTTAAAGTTAAAATTTCCTTAATGGTGTCCATTACTGGGCAGGTTACCCTATTCACCTCTCGCTACGTGGTGAATCGGAACACCATAAAAAAAAATTATGTGTAAATCATCATCTTATTTTACGTTTTAAGGGTTGATATTTAAAGAAGAAGGTAAGACCCATATTTTAAAATTAAAACTATGTTTGTAAACTATCCTCTTACCATTTATTTTTAAGTTTGAATTTCAAAAGTGTTCCGATTCACCCCATTTTACCCTGCATTAAAGTCCTATTTCTTGCCTCAGTCTGGATCACCTAAGCTTCTGGTTAAATTTTTTGAAAATGGATTAACTGAGGCCTATTTGTGGCCTTACATTCCCTCATGTCAGTCTTTCACCCGAAAATTCTAGAATTGGAAAGAGAAGGTAACTCCGTACTTGAGTAAAAAATGTTTGATTTTAGTATGGATGTGATCGTCTGTGCCTCAAAATGTATCCCAAGCCCCCAAGAATCTACATCTTCTCACACAATCTGGAGAGAGACAGATTTAAAGGTCCTCCACAGTGAAATAGAAGCTAGGATCGCGACTGGTCTAGAAAGCCACTGTGTAGAGCCATAATTCAGTATTGTGGTCAAACATAATGGCACGACTCCTCTGGAAAAGTACAAAAGTAACCACTGTCAATCCAACTTAGTATTGCCCTAATGTCAGGTATGACAGAAGAAGTATTATGGTATCTGCAGTCAAGCAAAAATGGCTTGTAAACCTTAAAATGTTTCAGATTCTAAGATGACTATTTCTCTAATCCAACTTGAACTTCTCAATTCATGTTTGTGATATGTTTAAGTAGTATGACAAGACTTCCATTTGTTCCAGACCCCTACCCTACCAGTTTTATGCCCACCCTTTTAGTCGCCTCTTACGACAAGCAGGGATACTGCGGGAGTATTCTCTATCCCCCAAACCCGCAGGGGTATCAGTGCATTATAGTTCAATTGAACTATTAGTTACTTTAACTAGTTATACATCAACTAACCTGATTATGGTTTGAATACAGTATTCAACCCTTGGTCATTCTGCACCGTTCCCTTACCTTGCCAAATTTCAGCCAAAATCAAGATGACCCTTGTGAGGGTAGGAACCACTTAGTGGCTGTAAAATGGTATTTCAATATCTAATAGTGAAGGGAGTCAGTGCAAACAAAACATTTAAACCAAACTCTTACAATTGCCATATTTTTGGTTTATTTCATTTGTTCTGCAGACATTGCTTCAAGTTCAGGATTGAAAAATCAGCTGAAATACAGTTTTCAGTCCAAGTCCTGAAAAGAATTTTTGCAGTATTTAACACTATTTGAGGAGCAAAAGATACTGAAGGAGAGAAGAATTCGAGAAAATATCACATATCTCATGTCCGTTAAAGCAGACTGTTTACAAAAATAGTGTAATTACAAAAATAAAGAGAAAAACGTAGGGTTCACATAAAGTTGCACCAAAACAGTACTTTAACAAGGCATCAAGGCATTCTTAAAGGTCTGTTATAAGATAATTGCTTCAGTCCCCTCTTAATCTACACCCCAATCCTTGAAATTCATTCAGATCGGTACTGTGATCTAATTTCTCGCAGGAATTAAGTGAAACTATTGGACCATATAACTGCCACAGGGGATTTATAACAGTTCCAAGAGGCAAACTTTTCTAAGGGAATAAAGAAATCTTCAACTTAATGTAATGATCACCTCCATAACTCCACCCTTCCAACCATGCCATTCATGATTTTTTTATATGCTTTACATGGCACTGGACAAATGTCATTAAAATTTCCATGTGTCTTGAAACATGGAAAATCACAAATAAGACAAATAATTATATGTTCAGCAGAAACAGGGAATGAAAATTTAAGAACAAAACAGATGAAAACCACAGGAATGGCAGTAATATGAACATTCAAGGGGAGAATGAAAGGAAATGGAGAAGGATTTAATATATAAAAGAGGAGAGTAAAACAAAAGCAATAGGTGAATGGGTGACATGCAGAAGAGAATGGAATAAGTCACATAGACATGATCGGCAGCGATAGATGTGTAAAGATATACAACATTCCAGACACTATCAAAGACAATATCCCAAAAGGAAAAAGAAGTATCAGACTGAGCAAAAGGTGGAAAGAAAGTACATATGTAAATGGCAAAATAACAGGCTACAGCCTAGACTGAAGTAACAGGTGTCATGATAGCAGTTTTTCATGTTAATGTAAAACATTGCGGCATTAGCTAGTATGTGCTAATACTTCCTTATTCAAAGATTTTAGGTTTTCCCAGTGAACAGTTATGATGCATTTTTCTCAGATTTCACACTGGGTAATAGCATTAAAGAGCAATAACACCTCAATGACTGAATCCACAATCATCATCAGAGTGAAACTGATGTGAATTCATTCTAATGATGATAGCAGACTGCCATCGAAATGTTAGTGCCCATTAACCCTATAACCCTGCTTCATACTCAAAAAAATTCATTTTAAGCATCCTTACTGGATATGCTACCTTATTTATTTTAAACTACCCAATGCATTTTTCTCATTTTTTCTGGGATTTTGACACTAAAAAATTACAAACAGACTGAGTCGATATCATCTGCTATTGAACCTTCATTTGATAGGTTTTTATTTTAATTTCCTTACTTATTTACCATTACTGTTGGGTAGATAATCCAGCACATTGATATGTTTTAGAAGGACAAGACATAGGCACAGCATGGGAAATTATAACTCTTTAAGAGAAAGGCATGGATAGGGACTAACACATTCAGATACGAAGATGGCTTTTGCTCACAATCTTGGACAAAAACAATGAAAACTCACCTTATTTTATAACAAATATTGGTGAAAACTTTAATGTATAACAGCACCTGGCATTTAAAAAGTTCCATCAACACAACAAGTTAAGATGGATTTATACTACAATAACACAACAATTGGTAAAACAAAGTTTTGCTTCTACAAACTATTTCAAATATAACAGAAATGGCCTTGCACATTGTAATCCAAGAAAGTTATTGCTACACCCTTAAAATCAAGTGATTTGCATGAGCAACAGTGGGTAGTTTCTAATGTTCTTAATTACAGCCATATATGTGAACAACTGGTTCCAAATTAACTATTGTTTCCACAGCATAATTATGATAAAAGACCAATGTTCATAAATACCCTGTGTCTTATCCCACATTAGAAATTTAAACTTCAGAACTTCAAAAATACACCATCTGAATTACATCATCCTAGCAGACCAACTAAATAGTAAATAAAATCTGATTGACAAGGAATAAATCTCTAGAGAAAATGTGATGTAATTACTCTTTTTAGAAAAAATACACCCACAGAAGATGAAATGAACATGCATTCACTACTTTTCAAAGTTATCTCACCTTGGGTCATTTGCATAAAATAAATAATTGAGCAATGACTTTATAAAAATATTTAGACCCATAAAGGCATTCATTTGCAAATTAATCTAAGCCATCATTGTTGCACAAAGTTACTTTTCAACATGTTTCACAGAAGAAAATAGACTTATTCATACTATATCATTTAGTCACAAGTGATGGTCACTATAATGGAGAGAAATATTAAATATCTACTCTGCTTTTCAAAGAAAGATATTTTGTTAGCCTTATAACACCCACTGTGTAATATCGTTGAAGTGGTAAAACTATTGGTACCAAGTTCGACTAGACAGCCTTATTTTTGAAATATAACACATACAGAAAGATTCATCCCATCTAAATGACTAGTTTGTACCAGTTTATCTCCCAAACCTGACTCTTGTTAACCACTAGGGAATGTAACTTGGTCTCTGTGAACACCCTTTAAGATATCAATATAAGACATCACCACAATATTGTAAATCCTTTGCAAAACCAGTACTGTCTTAACAAATAAGTGATGCAACTTCTCAATGCAATATTAATATTCCAGTCTTGAGCAATACCATGACCGGGGCACATAAAAATCCCATTTTGGATCCTGAAACGAAAAAAATGAATTCATTAGATGTTAGAGAAGAGGTAATATTCAGCAGCACTTACTAAGACTTTCCAATTAAGGAAATACCATATTCAAACGTGCAGCGGTGAATAACAGATGTATCAATGTATTATCAAAAATACCACAAGCAAAATGAAACTAGGTGGGTGTATTCACAAGCAATTTTAAATAGAAAATTATATAATTTTTAAGGTGTGCAGGGTAACCTGAGGATGTGCTACAAGGGTTCCATTAAATTATACTCTGACCATGAACAGAAAAGACATTAGAAATTACCAATTCTAGAATATCCAAATTCTCTTATCAATTCACCAACCAGAGAAATAGCTACTTTGTCAAAAAATATCGACCTTGCTATCACTAATCTGCAACTGACAGAAAATGGACAGACTAAGGTTATGAATCTAGGAATTTCTGACCATTATGCCCAAATGGTATGTATCCCCAAGGCAAAGGAAGTGATCTACCAGACGTACAAAAGGTGCTACCTGAACGATAGTGTAAATTCATTCAGTGATAAATTATGTGAGATTTCCTGGGATAAATTATTCTACTTGAAGTGTGTCCTGGAAATGTGCCTAATTTTTTATTAGAAATGTAAAACTCATCTTTGAGGAATTATTTCCCAGAAAATTAGTGACAATGAAGTGTCATGATAATACTAAGTGCTGGGTGACTGACGAAATAAGGGCTGCCAGAAATTCTTTTAGGGACAAAAAAGCATATAGGGACCTTATAGTTCCAACTAAGAAAGCATATTACAGCAGAGTTATCAGGCAAGCCGAAAATTTTACCAAAACATCATGGCAAGTAGTAAAAAAGGTAACCAACTCTAAGGTAAACAGGAGCAGAAATGTAACCATAAAAAATGGGGAGGGGATAAGCTTGACCGATCCCATGTAAGTGGCAGTTTTTGCCAATAAGTACCTCGCCAATGTGCCTCTACACTTACATAATTCGATAGTAAGTAACAACAGATTTAACACTGAGCACTGCCAACATATGAGGTCCTCTATCAGGGTGTCCAGCAGCGGGGCATTTGAAAATTCCCTGAGATTTCCAGGTTTTCCAGAGATAAGTATTATTTTTCCAGAGGAAATATAGATTTTTTTCTTGTTAAGAATAAGAGAACGTTGGGTATGTTTTTGTGTGAATAAAAGTAAGTATTATTGCTAATCTTGCATTTTGGGCAAAATAAACCAAATCCTGCGTATTTGGAGGAAAATAAACAAAAAATCCAACATTATACAACACTTTCATTTAGTTCGTGAGAAATTACATCACCTTATTAGAGTTAAACATTATTATGCTGGTGCACAGGAACAAGGTTACATACAACCAGACTTCGCTGAATATGAATATCACTGATACAAAATGATCAATAACTTGCACCTTCAGGATCCAGGCAGGATATTCCCTTTTTCACATGGGAGGCCAAGGGCGATCTTTCAATGAGTTTCCCCACCAATTTCTTTAGGTTAGTAATCCATCCATTATTGAAGAGAAGAATATCCTAATACATCTTTGTGACTATAATCTCTTTAGGCTATCTTGGTTGCATATCCAACATGAAGATCTTTTGTGGGAATCAGATTTACAGCTTTACTCGAGTCAATATGCTTCACGATTCCAGATGCCAAAACCTCCGGCTTTACCAATCTAGTCATCACAGTTTTAAACAATTCAGCAATTGCCGAAAACGGAAACCGAGCCATAGGCTTGCTGGATTGAAATTCCAAGAAAAATTGTTCCAGCTCCGCTGCAGCTGTGGCAAAGGAAGCCAGTTTAGGACCCAACATTTTCTCTTGGATGATGAACTTTATTAATCAGAAACTGTGACACATGATCTTACATTTCTTGCACTTATGATCGCTTTTCTCTTCAACCTGAAAGCTCTTGGCAAGGTAATGGCTTGGTAATTTGGCAAGGGTTGAAGAATATCGAGGGCTCAGAGAGCGCAATATTTTCATTGTCTAAACACCTAGCTACAGGCAGTCCCCGAGTTACGTACGTCACGACTTACCTAAAAATCCATACTAACATAAGTGAAAATTTTATCTAAAGGGATGCCGTAGATTTACGAACGCGAGCGCCAAAAAGTAAAATGTTCGTTTTTATACTTGCAGGCGGAGAAAATATCGAATGGCTGTCACGGTTTTAAAGAGGTACACAGAAGAAATTGGTTCATTTTTATCATTAATCTACAGTATTTTCATTGCTATTAATTAATTTTTGTCGCAGAGTGGCGTAAAAAACATCTAACCTTCTACGCAACTGACCAATCTTCGTAACAGTTCATACAGTCGTAGCGATATCGCTACGACTGCATCAAATTATTGCGCTCACTCCATTACGATTCGGCTTATTACGTAGTACGAAGCTACGTAAATACACTGGCCCCGATTGTCATCAGTTTTTAAATTGCAGCCAAAAGCCATGTTGATATAAAAGAAAAAAAAAGTTGGAACAAATGATGTTGCAGAAAACACTTGGTTAGTACCGTAAATGTTTATTTCAGGACTTGATGAATTGTGACTGATAGCTGCTGTAATCCGCAAACCGCTGCATTGAGATGCTATGCCAACACGAAATGCAAGGACGCCAGTTCTACGTAAAGAAAGTGAAATTAACGATCCACTTTAATAATTTACCTCTTAAATATTAAGTACCATGAAAGCGGCAGTCGGTTCTATTACGAAGTCACTTATTGAGAAAGAATGGACTCGTACATTCTCCATCACGAACGTCTACAATTTCAATTTCAATGAGAACCGCTTAGTCTTCTGACAATTCAACAAGTTTCTACAAATTGGTGAAGCAAGTAACGAGTGGGTCAATCGATTTAAAAATCTTTTGAATTTGCATTACAAGAAAAATGATGCATAGTAGCAAAAAAGCAAGCATTAAAATATTGATAAATCCTTTCTTCCGGTCATCTGGAAATCAAACGCAAAATCTCGGGTTACATATGCCTTATTTGAGGTCTGGTACTGCATCTATTTAATACCAGAGTTCAAGTTGTACTCCCTTAAGGAAAGAATTCCATTTAAAATCTTTCTGTTGCTTGATAATGCACCCGTTCACCCAACACACAATTGGGAGGATTTAAATGACTGCATTCTTCGGCCTCCAAATACAACGGCACTTCGCCAACCCAATGATCAGGGAATCTTTGCGTCCTTTAAAGCTTATAACTTGCGCAAGACATTTACTGATGCTATTGCTGCCACAGTTGGGGATGGTGGAAAGACACGTAGTGAGTTTTGGAACCTCTACAAATATGAACCATGTAACAGAAAACATAGCATCATCCTGGGAAGAAGTAACCACGATTCACGGTCATATTCGCACAAGGAGTTGACAAACGAAGAAATGATAGAGATGGAGTGACGCTGGGCAGAAGTAGGGGATGGAGATGATGAATGGAGATCTCAAAAGGACGTGTGTGGACAAAAAAAATGCTTTACAACTCAAGGATTGTTGGAGGTCTTCGAATATATTAATTCGGCAGTGGAAAAACTTGAGCAAACGGATTGTAGCATCAGCAGGTTCGCTAAGGTCATCAGGGCACTTGGCATAGCACAAGGTGTCTTGCTACGAGGAAATTTATTATGAAGAAAAGAAGGCCCCCATACCAACCTCTCTGTACAGTTACTTCACGAAAAAGTTGAAGCCACATCAGTATCAACCTCATCAACAGCTGATGCAGAGGGCGACGCCACAGTGCAGCGTTCGACCTCGCAGTGAGAGAAATAAAATGTCTCCGTGCGTGCAGGATGAAGTGTGTATGTTGGCATGATTGTAAAGCTAATCCTCTGCCCCCCTCTTACGAGAATAAGCTGTGACAATGAAACCACCAGAGCCATTAGTCAACTCAACTTAAAAGGCAAAAGATACAGTAATTATTAAAGGCTAGTAAATTACACAATACTAAATGGCTCCTTCAATGGCATGATAATATAAAAAATTAATATTAGTCGTCATTACAGTGAATTAACCTTAAGGGGCCCTGGGACATGATTATTTTTTCGCTTTCGAGTGCTGAGATGATGGAGATAGTTTTTCCGTCGACCGGTAGAGTTACCAGAGTCGGCGCCTACCCATATTTTTGTTCAGTGTCTCCTCTACGCTTTAATTCTTTGCGCAGAGGTGATGAGGCAATAACGACCCTTCCCTCTCAGCCCCTCCTTCCGCGGAGTTTTCGTACCATAGCTGACCACTAGACGCAATGTTGCCATTTCAACACACGGTTGGACCAAACTGTTTGGCAGACTCCACATTATACCATGTGGCAACGTGGAATTCGCGGAAATGCGCTCGCTACGATTTTCTAAGAACCGAGCCGGTCTGGCCAGCCTGGCCCTAGTAGGGTTCGTAACTGCAGGAGAACGTGTCCGCGGTCCAAGTCTTGAATGGACTTCATTTTTCGGGGTAGCCGCGTTGATTGGTTGTTGTGACAACAGTTTAGCCGTAAGAACTGCAACAAATAGGAGGTGGTCTCAGCTGGTAGCTTGGCTTGCACGTGTTAATGTCTAAATGTGGTAATTTGAAAGTAATATACGTTTGTGCCTACTACAGACCACCCCATTCCGTTGTACACTCAGTATTAGAACTCGAGAAACAGATCAGGCACATTAATTCTCATACCAACGAACGACAGATTATTGAAAGGTGGAGATTTCAATACAACATCGATAGATTGGAAAACATGTAGTCATTAGTCAGGGGGTAGGGACAAAGAAATCTGCTCGTCATTTTTTAACCTGTTCGCATAATACGCAGTACAAATAGTAAATTTGCATAATAGAAGGGAGAATGTTCTCGATTTACTTGTCTCAAACATCCATGAAAAAGTTATTAAAGTTAAAAATGTCGATGGAATAAGTGACCACAAGGTAGTACACGTTAAATTATCCCTCAATACTGACAAAAATGTAAAATTAAAAAGAAAGATTTGCCTTTTAAGTAAAACAGATTTTAACGGATTTAGGCGTGACTTACAGACTTCTTTTGAAAAATTCTAAACATCAGAAAAAATAGTGATACAGACATGGAAAGAGTTCCTCCAAACTACAACGTGAGTGAGTATAAGAGTGAGAATAGGGAATCAAGGTGGTCCAACGCGGAGGTTAAAAAAATGTTTAAAACGACAACGAGTTATCCACGCGAAACTAAGAAAAATGTAGCTAATAGCGATCTAAAAAAATTATCGAACGTTACATATAAAGCAGCCGCAAAAACAGCCCTTAGAAAAGCGTAAAGTGATTTCAAGAGAAAAGTACTTGGAGAACAACTAGAGGGGAATCCGAAAGCATTTTGATCATATGTTAGGGAAGTACAGTGAACTAAAATTTCAACGGTTAATTCCTTGAAAGGGTATAGGGGCGAAATAATTAGATAAGGCTAATTTGTTGAATTATTTTTCCAGAGCGTTTTTAATCAATCTAAGCGTAGTTTACTCGAAACCATACCAGACCGATTTCAGCAAATAATGCCCCCGATCGATAAATGTATCTTATAGCGGAATCGTATCCTTACTAAAATACGATTGCCCGAACAAGTCCTCAGGTCCTGATGAAATTCCTGCTCGTGTGTATAAAGAAATAGCTCTCGAAATGGCACCGTATGTTAAAGTAATATTTATCAAATCCCTCGAAGAACACGCGGTTCCCAAAGACTGGAAGATAGCAAACGTGATCCCAATTTTTAGAAGTGGCGATAGGGACCATCCATCGAATTATAAACCAATATCAATAAGTTCACTGTCGTGCAAAATTATACAGCATATGATAGTTACATCAATAAGGGGACACCTCGATAGCCAGGATTTGTTGATAACAAATAAGCAGGGACGATCTCGCGAAAATCAAATAGGTCTTTTTGTTCATGATATTTTAATTTCCGGAGAAGGTAACGTACAGGTAGACGCAGCGTTTTTTAAATTTAGAAAAGGTTTGATAAGGTTCCACTATAATTTACTCGCGAAGTTAGCATCATACGGGAGACAGTAATATGGTAGGCTGGATAGGAGATTTCCTACATGAACGCGTTCAAAGGGTGGTATTAGATGGTGTCACCTCAGGCAAAGTAAAAGTTACATCGGGTGTTCCCCAGCGTGATAGGCCCAATTTTATTTCCTCTCTCCGTAAATGACTTGAATACAGTAGCTAAAAATAGCAAGCTCCGTCTTTTTGCCGATGATGCAGCAGTCATCATTGGTCATCAATCCTCAGATCGGTTTGACGCAGCTCTCCACTGAGTCCTGTCGGCTAATCTCTTCATATTTACGTATTTCTTCTGATGCAGTAGTGTATAAGGAAATAAGAAATTAAGAGGATAGTCATTCTTTAGCTAAGGATTTATATGCGATTGATGATTGGTGTGATAGTTGGCAGCTAGAATTAAATTTGAAGATATGCGCGATAAAGAACTTTGGGAAAAAGAATAACTTTCCCCAGAAAAATTATTGCATCAAAGAAAAGAAAATATCTAACGTAGAATTTATTAAATACTTAGGCGTCACCAACATTGAAGACATGCTGTGGGGGAAATACATCAGGGATATAACTAGTGTAGCAAACCATATATCAGGATTCGTAAAAAGAGTTCTAGGCAAATGCGATGAGAGAGTACTAGAAGCTATTTTACACTTGTCAGGCCTCATTTAGAATATGCCGCTAGTATATGGGATCCGTACGAGGAAGGTATGATAAAAGAATTAGAGTGTGTGCAAAGAAGATCCACTAGATTTGTTAAAGGCCGCTATGATAATTGTATAAGTGTTACGAGTTTAATAGAAGAACTAGGCTGGGAATTACTATCAGAACGCAGGTTGAAATTTAGGTTAACCATTTTCAGTAAATAGGGTAGTTTCCTATTATTTTTTTATTGTCTTGATCGAAAGTTTATAACCTCTGGAGTACGTGTTTTAAGCCGTTCGATTTTTAAATGACGTTAAGTATTTTTCCTCATTAATTAAAAAGTGAAAAAAATCAATGGCGCGAAAACGCGGCGGCAAACTATTGCATGCCGGTTAATCCTACACATGACGTCAAACTATTTCCTCTACCTGCCACCAGGTGGTGCTGCGGGCGCTTCCAAATAGACGCCGCACTCCGTTAAAGCTTATGAACAAGTATTGGAGGCATATTTATTCCGTTAATTAATTATAATTAACTTTTATTTATTTATTTAACATTACTTATGCAGTTGATTCATTTAAAATCAGTTAGTATTCCTTTCACAAGCATATCATGTAGTTCGCCTATTGCCGCACGGCCTTCACGCCATGCTTCGTCGTAGCAGAAAACACAGCGAGCAGGACGTCCTTGAGCCTATAAAATGACTAATAATACCATGTTTAACTGAGAATTCTTTTCCAACATTGATAGTTTTTACAGGTTAATACTAATAAATATTCACTAGAGCTAAGGGGCCCTGAAATACAACGGTAAGTTCAGGAGACGAATTTTCCTATGCTTCGCAACGTAAACTACATACCTGTTACGTCAGCATGAAGGCAGCGCACCCCGCCATTTCAGAGCCTTTAAAATGGCCTTAAAATTAACATTTAATTCTCTAGTAAACTGGGATTTCTCAATACAAACTTTTTGCGTAAATTAAATACATTTATGGCAGGGCACAAATCGCAATTAATGAAGTCTGTTTTCTTTGATGAAGGAAACTACCCTATTGGAAACCGATTTGTCGAATATTTTAAGTCGATAATTCTTCTTCCCGTTACTCCACCGGATATGCCTTCGTTTTTCCCTTCTTCGGCAATTGCCATATTGTCAAATGAATCATGCAAAGTTTCATCAGCTACTGACTCGTCAATATTGGACGGGATTTCTTCAATAGCGCAAGAAGTTCCCCATACATGCGACTCTTTTACCCATTATTTTGAGACGCGTTTCGGATAATAGAAATTTGCATACTTACACATGAATATATCACTACATTAAGATAGTGTTTTCACAAAAAATGACAATATTTGCCTTTTTTCTTCCCTCCGCTTGGCCAAAAATTCACCCTTTCTTTTTTTCCTCGCCATCGAAAATGTCAAGCGACTGCCTACTTTAATTTTCCGATATCGGTACGCTTGCGATGACATTTTGAGACTTGACTATTAGTCAGTTTGACTATTACTAGACACCCCGAGAATGACAACCTAAGCTGAGACTCAAGAAACAACCCGTCAGTAAATCAGACACTCCGTCTCACTCGCCTCTGCTTCCCGCCCGCCTTCACTTTCCCTTCCCCCAAGCTCCAACACCTCAAGGATACCGTTTTAGGATATAGGGTAGAGGGACCGTGCCACTTTTTGAGTAGCGCAGCAGGCGGAGAATGTGTGAACTGTTTAGTGATTTGCACGACGCTCGAGGCGTATCCCTGGGCTGGAGTTGGCGAAAAACATAAATTACTTTCAGAATATCTCAACAGCGTGTCTTTTAATAAAAATCAATAATTTTCAAGGATCCAACAGACTAAGCTTGAATCTTGTACTCTATAATAACGAAAGTTAAAAAAATAGCCCCTCTGTCTCCCAATATTTGCAACAAAAAGGTCTATTTTTACATCGATATATATTTTTAACAAGGCTTATTACGTAAAATCTAGGATTATAGAGTAATAGTTTGATACTTTCTCTTTTAATTACTGAAAACCGCATTCCGATATCTGGCTTCCTGTTGGAGCAATCTTCCTTGAAAAATAGGTCTGAAAAACAGCTATGTACCACGGCCCCTTAAGATACCGTGCTTTCGCAAATCCGTAGAATTGGTCGATTCGGACTAACAATATTACGCAATTTGGGGTGCAACTTCCAAGCGACATTATCGTTTACTTATGCAAATAAATTAAAGATAAAAATAAGAATTATTGAATTTCGCAGGGAATAACTGAAGGAAATTGTCCGAAAAATTTCCCCACATTTCTCCGCATCGATTGAAATCTCCAGAACACGGATTTAGTTTTGGAGAACGGACCTAATTTTCGGCATCAAAACGCACTTTAAATTGCTGGCAGAGCAACTCTTTACTTGTTCCATTTAGGGTTTCGTTCGACTAATAGAGATCATGAACAACTACTTTGTTTTTGTTGTTGTTGAAAGCCGTTGCGACGGGCCGAAAGCACTCGGGCGCTTCGGCGAGAAATGACATGGCCACTAAGAACAAAGATTATATATTCACGGGACAGGACTATGTATCGTACACAGTGTATGAAGAAATCATTGCACTCTCAGTAATTGCAGAAATGCTAAATGCGACAACACAGGAAATTTCACTATGCAACTGCCAGAAATGGCACATTATTTCCGTCGCTGTTTTACATATTGACACCACCGAAAATTCCAGAGTCAATTACATATTTCCCTGAGATTTCCCTGATATTTCCAGTGAAAGTAAAATTCCCTGAGATTTCCCGGTTTTCCAGAGTGCTGGACACCCTGTCTATGGTCCTCTTTCCGGTAACAGAAAATGAGGTATTGAAGTGCATAAAAAGCCTGAAAGACAAACCATCAGTTGGAATAGACGATATTCCTTCCTCAATCCTAAAGAAATGTTCTAAAGCTATTATTAAACCCTTAACTTTCATAATAAATGAGTCCTTTAAAAAGGGTGAGTTTCCTAACTATTTTAAAATAGCAAAAATAAAGCTGATCCACAAAAAAGGTGATGTCGATAACATAGAAAATTACCTGCCGGTATCCTTGTTGAGTACTGTATCTAAAATTCTTGAGCTATTGATGAGAGACAGGATTATGAACTATGTCATCCAATTCAAACTATTAAACATGGAACAATTTGGATTCCAAAAGGGGAGAAGCACCAATGATGCCATTGCATGCTTTCTAAAAAAAAAATCATGACTTCTTGGGGCAGGAATGAATTCTCGGTGGGTATATTCAATGACCTTCCAAGGGCATTTGACACGGTAGATCACAAAATCCTTCTCAGTAAATGTGAGCGCTATGGGATCAGGGGTATTGCTCATAAATGGCTGCAATCATATCTAAAGGATAGGCAACAGATGGTAGAGGTTGGAGGCACAGTCGTATATACAGATCCGGCAACTTCCTATATTACCCTGCAGGCTGAGCTGGCAGACATTTGAGGCTAAGAGAGTAGTTCCTGCTAAGTGGCGCTGGTAGTACCCACCCCAAGTTTTCTGCTAGGATTACATAGTGAGAGAGGCGAGTTATACGGTGCTCGTGTAGGAAAGTGAGAAAATTTTTGTTCGTGAGTGGCTTTCAGTTTTCCTTGGATTGTAACTGATTCATCGGTAAGTATAGATGTTGATTACATACAGGTATGTGACTTACTTTTGAATATACTGAGCCTAAAATGCAATTTATCATGCAGGTGTTCACAATGCAAAGCAGTTGCATGGCTCCGGGTTGCAATGAAGGATGCGGGTCAAAAAAGTCATCACTGTCTTTTTTTCTGTTCCGGAAGATCCTGAAAAGCGTGCCAAATGGCAGGCTGCTATTCCAAGGAAGGATTTTGTGATAAGGGCGGGACAGGTCTGCGAGAAGCACTTTGCCCCTCAGGACATTATAAGAAAAAGGTTTTTTAAAGACTGCGATGGAAATATCATCGGAGAGGTGTTTCATAATTTTAATTATAATTATGCCCCTCTTTTCATTTTCATGTTAATAATAGTGATATCATTTGCGAAAAGCCGAGCAACGATGGCTTATTCTAATTCCTTATGAGCCTTTTGATCTCAGTTGGACAGATACTGTGAAACTATGTCAGGTCACCATCAGTAATTTCATGTTAATAATAGTGATATCATTTGCGAAAAGTCGAGCAACGATGGCTTATTCTAATTCCTTATGAGCCTTTTGATCTCAGTTGGACAGATACTGTGAAACTATGTCAGGTCACCATAAGTAATTTTCATAAAAATTACATACGTGAAAGTAGTATTCCTATTATGAATTTTGATGCTTATATCTGAGCAGAGGACCTGATGAAAATTGAGTTATGAACATGTGAACGTCACAGGTGTGTCAAGGCTCTGCGCAAAAAATAAATTATATAAACAGATAACTGCTCAAATGTTGATCTTTGAGAAAATACTCTTATTTTATTATAGCAATGATGTGGTTCTGCATCATTTAACACCATGTTTGTGCAATTCGGTTCTATAATGATCAAGCAGGACATATTCTATCTAGAAAAAATAACAATCATGTAATAATTAATAACCAAGAAAGACCCACTTTGATTTCCATGGAAATGTTACAGTAACGATTGTGTGCTTGGCATGCGCGATAAAGAAATAGTACATACATGATTCATTGATCACATCCAGTAACTGAATAACCATTACGTTTTACATAGCTCAGTGGTTAAAAATGTCAGCAAACATCCTAAGAATTCAAATTCTGTAGGTTTTAATTGGTAGCATAATGATTAATAATGAACAACACCACTGATAACTTTAATCGGATTTAAGACTTTTCCCTAATTCAAAAATTTCATCTTTTTTTATGAAATGAGCAGCTTCTCCATCTGCTATGTCTATTTTACTGCTCCTTTAAATTTTTATTGTAGACAAGTACTGTTCTACATTTTGGATCACAGATGAAGTATATGCTGTGTGTGGCTCTTCTGCATGTGTGTTCAGTTATTGATGTGATCAATGATTCATGTGTGTACCATTTATCCATCATGCATGCCAAGTACGCAAATTTTAATTTTGCCATAATTATGTTGAAGATGATGGGTATATCATTAGGCCTCAAAGAATTTTTTTTAATGGTTAGACACTTTGATAATTTGTCATAGTTCATTCTTTTTTGTTTCAGTCACCCTATTGCATACCCAGGGTTGCTAAAAATTCTGTGCCAACATTATTTCCTGGTTGCCCTGACTACCTTAACAAGAAGACTCCCAAACCACGACAAGACATCGTACAAATTCATGCCAGGTGTATCATTGGAATATGGAGAAAGGAAAATGGAGAGAGGAGATAATGTCACTGACATCGAGATCTCCAGTAGTGATTCTCCATCTTTGTTTGAGGAGCCTGTTGCTAAATCTCCCAGAATAGAACCTTTCTCGTTGGTGTATGGGAATTCTGTAACTCTGGATCTTTCATATTGTTGGTCAAAAAACATTTCTTTGTTTGGACCAAAGGCAGGGATATTCAGTCAATTCATTTTCTGATGCCAATGCATTTGCAGGGAATAGGATAAGTTGCATTCTGGTCATCATTTGTTAGCTTTTTACTAGTTTTCCCACTTGAAGGGAAAGAAAAAGATTTAATTATCTTAGGGGTAAAAGTTGTGTTGACTTGCATGTATATTCTACCATTACATTTATATTCCTTGTTAATTTCTTAATTGTGAAGGATGTAAAAGAGAGGAGCAACATCAATATGAAGAGGTAGGCAGATAGAAGAATCGAGTGGAGGGCTGATTCAAACTAATCCTAGGATTACACAGAAAGAAAAAATATGAGCCAAATCCACAAAAATAAACTTTACTAAGCCCTGGGTTTCACTGTATTACAGCATCATCAGGTAGCGTATATCAAGAAGCACCAACATATATATGAAAAAAACCAACATGGGGGTTGGGGGGGGAGAGGGAGGAAAGGGGAGGAGCGTGGGAGTGGACGGTTATTGGTGGTCAACAGAAGTAACCAGTGTGGGGAAAAGAAGTGTGGGAGATGTGGGCAGGAGTGGGTAACAGAGGGTAAGGGGGTCAAAAATGAGTGGCAAATATAAAAACAAAAGTCTCGAAAGGTTCCTTTGAATACAAGACCTTCCCTAGAAGTTGGTAGCAGCACGGGACTTACCTCTCCTTTCCTACACTACATATTCCGCGACACTTTCCCCACCCCCTCCCCTCCTTCAAGCTCGGCAAGAGAGATAAAAATACACCCGCAACTGGGATCTTTCCTCTTCACAACCCCCCATGCACTGAAAACCCAAACTCCCCGGCCGTCATATAATACTTGAGGAGACAATGCCGAAAATATGCCGAATCACCCCCCATTTGTCATCAAGGTCTTAGGGCCAGTTTCACCAACGAAGATAATCATTTTCACTTGGTTAATTTTTGGATTAACCGAGTTAATGTGACTTTTCTGTTTCACCAGTACTGTTAACTCCGTTTTGAGGCATTATCTCGGTTAATATTTTTACCAGAGGTTTTCGCCAGGTGGAAAGCTTATTATCTGAGATAATTCTGTAGAAGCAACATGGTGTGCAGGCGATATCGTAAGCTACTTTTAGATATTAGTGACATTGTTGAGACATTTGAGCTCAATTATCATTATTTAAGGCAATTACTAGGTGGAAGGAACGCACTAGTTACTAGTGGTAGGAACGCACTAATTGATTTGAACCCAAAAGCTGAGATTTTATAAATCCCGAGTTAATAAACGCTATGAAAAGCACTTAGCAACAATTCAGGTGAAGTCTTCTCGTGATTTCCACCGGGTTAAATATTTATATGGCAACAACGTTTCCACGGACGACTCGTCCATCATTTTCAGGGTGAGAGAATCTTCACTCACCTTGAAGACGATGGACAAGTCATCCTTGGAAACATTGGTGTTAAATAAAGGATAAATAAAAAAGAATAGCACACATCTAACCTCTAAAACACTATCTTATTTAAATGTAAATAGTACACTTCTCACGATACATACTCCTACACACTTCAAGCATAATTAAACATATTTTATAACCCTCATGAATTCTTGCTGAGTAATCAGGGAACATTATAGCCGCAAACGGTCATGGATATGATTCGACCGTCGCTAAAAAATCTTAGCATGACAGCCAGCCGGAATCGAATTGTAAAATATCAATATAATTATATACATGTAAACATAAGTTTTATCAAGTATCTCTTGTCACAGAAATTGCTTCTCTCGTCGTCGTGTTGGATCTTTCATAATCATGTCTGGTGAGATTTAATGTAGTACGAAATTGCTCCAGCGTCTTTCTTAAATAAATTACGATAGGCCTCACATTCCTATAAAAACAGTTTATTTTGTATCAGGCCTAGTGTACCTCGACCTATATTTCTCCTCTCTCCTAGCTTTCTCTGGAAAAATTGTTTCTGCCAACGTTGTAATGGACACTAGCAGCAGAAGCAAAAATTAAACCATAACAATCCATTATTAATAGCTCTACTTCACTTCAGATAAACTTAAGCCTTAATATCTAGAAAGCTTTGTATAATGAATATTATAATTACTAAATATACACCATACTTTATTTCATCTATCACGTATCACTTCTGAACAAGGCAGAAGAAGTAAAAAAACCATTCTGACCAGCGATACAGCTGCATTGGTCGGAAATCTCCCATGAATCGATATGTACTATCAATAGGCCTACCATTGCACATCCTTTCTGCACATAACATTCAAGGAATTAATTCAAATCATCATTTGCCATGTAAAATGCCCTTAGTGGAAGCTATTTCAGGTCATCACTGTAATTCATTTGTGAATGAATTCATTCACATGATCATTCATCATGTAAAATGGCCTTGACGCCAATGATAACGACAAAGGAAATGCTAAGTTTTAAGTGATCGAAAGGTACCTTTAATAGCAGTTACTGTACATTTTCGAGGCGCTGTATATGAAGGCAATGTAATTTAAGTTCATTCCAGTATTTTATTTCTGTATCTCCTAAACTTAACAGTGATGACAATAAGTGATATCTTAGGGGAGATGTTTAGTAGAATTGGGAAAAGTGGGGTATGAAATATCTTATAAACATATAGATGATTTTTGGAAATGATTATAGATGCTTTTAGATATACGTAGAAGATACTGTAGATGTTTTGTGGATGTTTATTCAATATTTTGTCCTTCATGGGTCCATTGGAAATTCCTTTAGTTACAATAAGCACAAAGTTAAATCAGCTGAATTACAAATCAGTTAGGCACTTTTATTTGTTTGATGACGTCAGGAGTATAAGAAATTTACTAACCTAAACGCTTTCAGAGAAATCTCGGTTATATAAAACTGAGATAATAATGACAGTGGTGGAATGCAAATGAGAAATTATCGAGATAATAATATTAATGGAGATAATGGGAAATTTTACTGTTGTTGGTGAAACTGACCCTTAGTAGCAGAAAAGAAAAAATATTACCTCCCAAGAACATTTATTCCACTGATGATAGACGGAAGATGCTATAAGTAATAACCTGTGAATGATTTTTTTTCTGGAAACTGGTTTAGTTCTGTGCTTTTTTATAGGCATGATTGGGCAATAGAAGACAGCTAAAGTGCGGTTGGTCCAGCTGACATCATAACAGTGTAGATGTTTGAAGCAAATGTGTATTTTTAGCATCCATATTAGATTCCAGTCTTTACTGACTATTCCAAAATAAAATTCTTACAACAAAATTATCAACTTTTGCTTTCTATACATTTCGATACTGGAACGAAATGTTGCCAACACTACGATCGCCCACTTAAAAGCAATGACATAGTAGCTACTTATTTTACGAACTTTTAAGACATGTGTCTTTCACGAATGCTTTCACGAACAACCATAAAGGATACATAATGTTGCCAAAGAGAACAAAAGTTAGAGAAAACAAAGATAAAATTTTTATTACATAAATATTTTTAAATGTTTGAAATTATGAAACTCGAAATTACAAAGTGCCAATTTTCCGGTCCCGCAGACTTCATATTATCGAGAGCTTACTGTACCATCTATTTCTTGTGCATTGCTCGAAACGAGACGTGACAGAAGATGAAAGTCATACAAAACAAGAAAAATATATTATGTGGGTGTATATATTCTCAACCAACATAATAAACATAAACTGATACTTACTGGGTGTGGTGGACAGTGTTTCCGGGCATACCACTCCATGAAGTATAGACTTAAAACGATTCCATTCCCACTGCAAATTGCCAACCACATAAATATGTTGCCACCTGCTCCTTCATATTTCGTCAAAAACACCAGTAGTACTGAAAAGATGAGTTATAGAATTAAAATTAGCTTAATATAATATCTATAATACGTGTCCATACTTTAAAATCAAATATGCACAAACACACAATGTAACGTAACAATTAGGCTCCCATGTGAGCTCGCGTCGGCGGATCAACAATGCTGTAAATAAACAAGGGAGTTAAGAGCAAGCACGCGAGTGAGACAGACGCGTCGGAGAGAGGTAGGCCCGAGAACCCACGAGAAAGAAGGATGCGTCGGCGTATAAGATCGGGACTAATAAGACGGGACGCTCAAGAGTAGGACACATCGGGAAGATTAAGGAGCAGAGGCGAGGAAAGGTGATCGACAGAGAGGTGCAGGCGCAGTATCACGGGGAAGGTGTCGGCGGGAGTTTGACACGGCACTCCGGCCCGATCTCACAGAGGGAGGTCCAGACCCACCAATCACGATAAGTGCAAAAGGGATCGGAACAATTAACATTTCATTCAAAGAGCTTATGCCCATTTCATAAGATGGTTGAGAAATTGTTAATTGGTTAATATAAATGTGTTTTGTATCAAATATGTAAATTGGGCCCAATTCTTGATTTCAAAGGAATTAAATGTATCAATTGAGTGCATGAGTAATATGAGTGGTATTCTTTAATCAATTGAAAATCTTGTTGCCTATATTTTATGTGCATGTATTGTAAGTGTGTGTGTGAGATAAGGAGAGTTGAGATAACCGGCGAAAGAAAAAGAGAGTAGGGTGAGAGGGTTACAACAATTTCCTTAGCATATGAAAACATGACGCAAAGGGAAAAAAACATCCATAATGCTTGGCAAATAAGATTCACTTTTTTCACTCAAAAAGGCATTCTAAAATCGACCTTCACCTTATGTGCCAAAGGTACGGTTGTATTACCATGTATTAGATTTTGCATTGATATTTTAAGGTGCCGATCTTTCACTATTGATCACATTGTGGCAGCAAGCTAGAGGTGCTATCTCTATCATTCACTTATTTCTGTAATATCATGGCAGATGACTTTAACACATTCAACCTGACATATGACTTTCTATTACGTGCTGTAGAGATGGCATGATGGGGAAATTTTTCATTTATCAGGTGGTGGTTTAATACTGAAAAATTAAACATTTACCTGGTAGGAAACAAGTCAGTTCTTATCCAATGGATCAACTTAAAAGTTCATGCACAAATCAGAGACACAACCAACCAGTAGGCTGTTCCAATGTGCAGACTGATACCATAGTGATTCAGTTGGGTTACACTTTCTTGTGTCAAAACTGATGGTGACACACACCAGGTTGAACATGTTAATACAGTTGCTATTTTAAGTATTACCAATCCTATGTTATTTCTACTTACTCAAACATTAAGAGATTGATTATTAGTTTTTCTTCTAATACCTAAAACAAAAATCACATTACATTTTATGGGCCGAGAAATGCCATACCTAAAAGAATCCTGACTGAACATGTTCTACTGCAATGCATAAAAGTGTATTTTGTTACAATATAATATACTGCATTTCTTATAATAATTAAGCTTTCACATTAAGGCCTAGCTTTACCATCCCTCGTTAACACCAACTTAAGATTCAATTCTTTGAATGGGTAATTGTAAGCATTTTTGTATACCATGTCATCACTCAAGGTAAATGACAACTGCAATATAAGTAGCATGTATACTTGTGGGAAAAATTATTATGACATACATCCATTTTATGATATTTACCAATTCTCCACCACCCCATTGTATATTCCATCATATAATAGTTCATTAGAAACATTGCCTTTGAAAGAAATGGGTTTCCTGAACCTTTGATCAAGTCCATTTATAATGATGTTAAGGAAGACAAAAAATTACTTCATCAAAACAGAAGTTGTTAAATGCAGGCAATTTTGTCAGAGCCTTATTTTGAGACTCATTGTTGCAATGTCACAATAAACATTTGAATAAATGGTTTAAGGTAATTCTTCTGCCCTCAATGCGGGCAGGGGGAGCAGAAGGGAGGTCCCTTAAGGCTAAAGACTACAGACACCGAAACAGTCTTAGCTCATCAAAAAGGTATTGCAATGCAGTTTTCACTATTTAATACTTAATTATTTTATTTATGCAGGTATCTTTTTAAAATGTAAATAAAAATAATTTTAAGTAATGTAATTGCCTGAAATTAGCTTTTAAAATTATTTTACCGGAAAAACGAAAAGGGGGAAGCAAAGAACGTAAATAAAGACCCCATTTCCACCACATCCGATGGTATTTTATCCAATAGTTAACACTTTAAAGGAGAAGTTAGAAGTAAAAATTTCTGTCGGCTGCTAGCGACCCTAGCGGCATACAGAAGATCTACGTGGACTCGACTCACAGGAAGTGTGAGGGGGGCCACCGGGAGATAAGTCACCGGTGGTTCAGATTACACTGTAGGGTTGTGAAATCTCTTAGACACCGGGCGTCAAGAGAGCTCAGCTTGGCAATATATGATCATCAGTTGGCTTGTAGCTTTCAGAATGGAAACAGCGGCAGTGGATACACGTAGGAGTAGTAAAAGTCGGTTATACTTATTGGCAAAAAGAAAGAAGAGGTCAACAAAGGGTTTACAGAGATGGCAAAAGGCGTAAGTAATCTGAGCTGATGTTATAATTAACATTCTGCAGAACGCAATCTTTATTTAATGCTTCACTTTCTCCAGGAAAGAATCTAAGGTTGTTGAAGAAAAGCTCTCAAATGTTGAGAGAGGGATCCTTACAGAAGAGTCTGGAAGGTATATCACACTTAGGCAATGAAACTTGTTTGAAGAGAAATGGGAATAAGGCAATGTGTACAATCATTGAAATATTCATTTGCACTTTCAGCACGTTGGAAGAAATGGACGTAGAAGTCTTGCCAGATCCCACATGTGATTCAGAAATGAATAATATTCATGGTCGCTTTATAGTAGATGGCCAGCATTTTTTACTAGGGATTAGATCTCTTGAGAACCATCGAGCAACTTGCCTGAAAAGTAATACGGGTTATTTCCACTCAGTTTCAAGTAATTGTAGAGCTCTTTTGTGGCATTTGGTGTTTCAATGCCCGTATTGCAGAGAAAAAAAAAGTAGTCATGAGTGAACCAGAAAGTAATGTTAGCAAGCTCACAATAGAAAACACGATCACAAGAAAAACTTCACTTCCTAAAACAGCACACTCAATTGCAGCGTGGGGGTTCATGTCAACTGGAGGAGGACATGTTAACATGGAAGAAGTTTTTTCAGCACTTGGTATTTGCAGCATAAACAATAAACGTTTCAAAAGATGGAAGAGAAGATAGGAAAAGTAAATAGAGTTTATCTTTCCAATTTTAATTTTCTCAGGTCCATGACTGAATCATAAATACTTGTTAAAAATATTTTACAAGAATGGAAAAAGATTATTATGATGCTAATGCTTGCAGCAGGTAGAGAGGAAAAAGCATTAGCTATTAAGCGTGGCGATGGCAATCTTTGGGCGTACCATTCATCACTGTGATTGTAGATGGTGGGTGGTCTCATAGAAGCCACGGCCACAGATTCACCGCCAGTTCAGGAGTAGCATGTGTGATTGGCCACAGGACCAAGCGGTTGCTACATTTGGATGTCCAGAATAAATTCTGTTCCATGCGTCAATACTTGGAAAAGTTAGGAAAATCAACAACACAAAAACTGTTACCGAAATTGGAATTCCTCATCGAGTGCCATTCTTTTATAAGTGATGGAAACTCAAGTGTGATGAAGAAAGTGCGTGAATGTGTCCCGTATGGAAGAGATGAAGAAAATCGAGTGCGCAAACCACACTGTGAAGTTTTACACAAAGGCACTTTTTAAAACAAGAGAGGCTAGAATGGATCTGAAAGACTTACTTACTAAGAATACTATTCTTAGACTTAAAAAAGCTGCACGGGATACCATTATTCATAATGTGAATGAAGGCAATAGTGTGAAACGCTTACCAAGGACTTGAAGAACGGACCATTTCATGTCTTTGGAAATCATTACCGATGCCTAACTTACTTCTGCAATGCAGATAAGGTGAATAAAGATCTTCAATGTAAGGAAATGGCATGCATTGGGGCTGTACAGGAAGTACTTAAGCCTCTATTACAGAAGTCAGGTCAGTTGATTTCGAATGATACGAGTAATTACGCTGAAAATTTCATGTCCTTAGTTGCTAAATTTGTCAGAGGAAAACAAGTAAATAGATGTAGAAGGGGATCATATGAGCACAGGTCACATGGAGCTGGCCTTAGTTTTCAGCTGGGTCCTATGTGGAGTCATTCCACATGGAAAATCATTGTGAGTAGAAGTCCCCATAAAACAATGCAAACCGCATGTCAGCGTCAACTGAAGCGTCTTCAATCTGTTAAGAAATCTGTTGATAGCAGGCCAAAAATAAAAGCAAGAAAGAGAGTTAACAAGGATGCTGGAACAAAGAATTATGGATAAATGTGCCAGAAACTGGATATGGACGACAATGAGTATCAGAAAGACGTGTCTCTATTCATGAAAACTCTGAAAGTAGATAATTGTTCTAGGGATGCCTTAGAAGCTGCAACCAGAGGGAAAACAGCTAATGACAGGTGGTTTGCGGAAAGAAAAAAAACAGGCTTACGTCTTCAAACTTTGGTCAAGTGTGTAAACAGAGGAAAACGTCTAAGTGGGGACCTCTTGTGAAACGTCTTCTATTCCATGATGATTTTGAGAATGAAGCAGGAGGGAGGAAGATGCGGTGAGGGAATATAAGGTGATTACAGGAAGAAAAGTGTTCCCTGCAGGGCTGTTCGTGGATTTAAAGCACCCATTTCTAGCTGCTTCGCCAGATGGAATGACTGACGATGGAGGAATTGTGGCGGTAAAGTGTCCAAAAGTGGCATAAAATCTTACACTAAATTACACAGCCAAAAATCTCAGGAGCTTTTGTTTGGAAAGACTACATTACTGCAAACCAACGGGGGACACCTCATTTGAACTAGTACCACTAACATGAATGGCATTAACAGTACTTCACAATGAAATTTTCAGTATCATTTATGAAATAGGAACAAAACATGCAATAGAAACAAGGCATTCACTTTTTTAGGACACTCACCTCCAAACACACCAAAGATTATTAACAGGACAGGGTAGAAAGATCGCAGGCATAAAGTAATGATGTACTCGTGGAAGAGGGCTGAAACACCAAAAACCATCAACTGCGGAATGACACGACTCTTGAATGCAATCCCTCCAATGCCATGAGAAGAGAGCAGCTCATGTACATCCTTGTACACATATGTGTACAGCCAGTCATGCACCACAACATTCCACGTTCTGTAATACATTGCAAAGGTAGAGGATGTCCACCAATCCTGAAAAAGTATAAGGATATCTATGGCTCATGAAAGCAACATATTTGACCCTACTTTACATAATTTACACAATCATGTTATTGAGTAACTTATAATGAACCTGAGAATGTGTCTGAATATGAGAGCTGTCATTCTGCTACATTTGAGCAATGTGAAAGATGATTCATTTTACCTCCTAAATGTCATTGCCATTGATTCCCCTTTTTATGTTTGGTGTTTATGTTGCAAAACAGATATGGCAAGAGGCATATGAAAATAAAATATTTTATTGATATTCCGCACATAAGTTCTGGCTCCTTACTTTTTCCCTTCATGTACAGGCAGTGGTTGAGTGTTAGATGGTGATCTTTACTGCTATGAGCAATCTATGGGTAGTGGAACACAGTTTGAGAACAAATGTTCCAAAGATTAAATAAAATCCTCTCAGCATTTACTTGGCTTTCTTTACTGTATTCCAGTCATAGCTATTCAGACAACCTGATGGCCTTTCACTTCCTTGTGGATTGTCTGTTGAATGTGAAGCTTTTGAGGGATATTTATGCAAAAGAATTCTTAGCAATAAAACAAGGGGCATCTAAAACTGGCTATCCAACTAACTTAGTTGATAATCGCTAAAATACTGAATAAAACTGCTACTGACCAAACAGTCAAAACAAAAATTGCTGTAGCGAGTTTAAAATTATAAAAGCAGGTGCCCCGCAAGGGTCTGTGCTTGGTCCTTTACTATTTTTAGTTTACATTAATAATTTATGTAATTATAAATTTAATGGTTATTTAACTGCATTTGCTGATGGCATAGCCTTAAGCTATGAAGATACTTCATGAATTAATGCAAAAATAAAATTAGATGAAGACTTAAGATTCTCAAGTAAGTGGTTTGGTTACAATAGGTTGTGTTTGAGTGAGAAAACCAAATATTTAATATGATTTATGTAATAGATATATGAATGTAATGGAATGTTGATGTAATAGATGGGAATTAGTATATCACACTGCAGATTGTACCGATGCAAACTGTGAAAATTGTGTTGTTATTGAACGTACAACACACTTCCAGAACCTTGGGGTTCATTTGGACTATGCGTTAAAGTGCAATGAGCAAATAGAAGGTGCAGCTTCAGTTCTGAGACAATGCATGATAGCTTTATACTACTGACGTAATGTTCAATACACTTTCTAAGACAGATATATTTTGAACTTGGGAACTCCAAATTAAGCTATGGAATTGTTAGTTGGGGAGATGCATATAAATGCGCAATCAAACCTGCTGTGGTCCTCCAGAAAAGAATAATAAGAACAATCACTTTTAAAAATCGATTTCATTACTCTCTTCCACTTTTTCGCGACCTTAAAATTCTGCCTTTACACTGTTTATTTGTGCATAAAGTTTTAAAAAATTTTTACATGCGAAGTGGTAATTTGCTTGGCATATTGGCAAGACAATACAAGTGGAATTTGCGTATTCAATCTAATGTTTTGCCCCCTAGGCCATATATTACAACATTTCAAAGAAGTTTTGTTTATTCAGGACCAAAGATATTTAATCCACTATCTATTAGATAGTAGGTATTTAATCTACTAATGTTAAGTGAAAAAGAAAGATATCAATGATTAGGTAATGATGAATTTCAGGTCCATTCCATTTTCAATCACTAAAAAACTGAAGATACAACACTAAAACTAATGGCTAACAGGCTGAAAACACTATTGAGATCAACATACCTTATAAAACATTCGATCAGAAAACTGCAGCATTTCAGCAAATGCATTCATCCAACAGTGGAGAAGTAGATAGAAACCACATAGAAAAACTAACATGGAAGGCATCATGGACTTAAACAAGTTGACAGTCAAAGTCCCTACTTTCAGGGGCTCAAGACCAAAGTTTTTGTAGGAAGGCATGAGGAAATGACTAAACACAAAACTTGAATAAAATATAATCTCGGCAACTTCAGCAAAATGCCACGCAACCAATTTCCACCTTATCTCCTTTGTGCTGCAAAGGAGAAAATGAGCCTCATTAAAAAAGAAGAAAAAAGGCTAATTAAATAGCACAAGATTTCAATTGAAAACACAAAAAAGTTACAATTTGATCATGATTTCAAGTAACAGCATATATTTTGTCTTTCACAATAATGTAAAAGTTGATGTACTGCCTTGTTATCATCACCACCCTTTACAAACACATTCACTCATTGTACACGCCACATATTCACAACGTCCCTCATTCTTTAATCTTCAATTTGCAAATATTCTTTCATTCACGTAATTCTTCACGTTCCATCCAAACTATTGTAAGCATTAAAAACACTTCTCGAATGCACAGTACTCTACTTCATTCTCAGCATTCCCTACCACTTTGTAGTTTCAATAAGTCATCCGGTATAACTATTTCCAGTTTCACATGACTTAATCTTATCCCAATCCTGTCCCAATGGCTCAGTGGGTTTAAATGTCTCCAAATCTAACAAATAAATTTAATCTTAGTCACCTCCCACTAATTTTCACCCATTTACCTCTTTACCGTGCTTTCCTCATTCCCTGAGAATATCAGTCCAAGATAAAAAGAAATATGTACCAGTTTTAATCACCTGTCATACAACACAAATCATAACTCTCTATTTCACCACTTATTCCACTTCATTTAAATGATTTGATTAAAACTTCCTTGATGTTTTTACTTGAATTACATGAATAATATCCCACATTTTACTTGAAAAGCTTCAATAACACTGGTTCATTGCCAGCAAACCCCTAGTAGCAATAATTGGCTCATAAACATTTGAGTGCCATTGTCATGAGTGAAAATCGATACTTGAAAGATTATAGCAATAACAGGCAAGTTCAGTTAGTGGAATATTAACAAACTTACGAATAAAAGAAACTTAGCTGTAATCCACACCATTTTTATTATTTTCTGCTCTCGAAAATGATATGAATCAGCCCAGAAAAATGTTTTAATGTTTTCTTTTCCTAAATGGTACTTACTCACCACCATGCTGATTGCTAATTTTATTAGAAAAAGACCTATGGAAACAATGTATTCGAAACCTCTCTAATGCAAAAGGAGAAAATATGACAATACTCTTACATGTGTAAATAATTAATTGCAATAAATCACATGTTTTAGACCTACTGAAATTTCAACTCCTAGTTTTGTTAGCAGGTGAATAAGATACACACCATATTTTATGTCTACTTTGAGGGGGGAAAAGTGCATATAATGTGCTGGCAAGTACGGTAATATTATATCATTTTTAAACAAAGGGCAGAAATGAATAATAACAATGTATAATGACACAACTATAAGAGCATAGTGAAAATTTCATACTTCTATCATGGAAGGTAACTTAGTCATATTAATCCTTTCGCTGTGGATTTCATTTTCAGCACAATGCTCAATGAAGAGTAATTTCAACACTGAAAAATCATAGTACATAGCAAACTAAAGCTTCACGTGGCACTGCACTACAGTGACTCGTTTTGTAAAACTTCTTATTTCTGCACATAGGTGGCAGCACAAGTCCCTACAATGCTCGTAATAAGAAGAAGAGGATACAGTAGATAAGAATATGTTTAATACGTTTTTTTGAGACTGTGGAAAAAATTCAATCAGTGCGTTCCAGTGGAAAAAAATTTAGTCTGCTTTTATCAATTTCCACAGTGAAAGGGCGAAAAAAAAAGAAGTTATGCAATTCTCATCAAAATTATAAGGTATATGTACTTTCAGGATGCAGCCTGGCACTCAAAAGGGCTAAGAATACTGGCTTGGAAAAGAAATGATTCAACAAAAAGTAAAAAGATAGCACTTAAAGTGTACAATGTTGAAAAAGTTTATTACCGTGGGTAGGAATCCCTGTACACCAGCGTTGGAGCAAAGAGGAAATACAGGAATTTCGAGAACCCTGGGCAAATTGTATGGTCCTTCACATCATCACTATCACCACTGGTATTTTTTAATGCCCTTGGGGCATTACTTCTGACAAAAGCATGACTCTTCATCATTAGTCGTACCTTAAAAAAAGGCCAATTACACATCTAAGAGATACTTCGCAACAATCAGTTCTACTAGCTAAAATAAATAGAAAGGAATGAACTAAACTGAATCAAAAAAGGATAATTTTTTAAATTCATCGAAAATATTTTAAAGCTAATGAACACATTCATGACTGAAAACTGGAAAAAAATTATAAAACTTACAGCACAAAGTCATACAGTGGAAGCCCCATACAACGAGTACAGCATATAATGAGACGCTCATTATTGCGGGGAGTGGCCTAGAGACCAATTATTATCCTATGATTTGTATTTAAAATAAATCAGCAATAACAAGAGGAAAAAGTTGCTTTCAAAGAATTCATTCCATATTGCAAGTGCACAAGCTTGTGTTCATGACGTCTATCCTTTGCATTAAAATGAAAACAAAAGTTTCCGCTGAATGTTCAGCCTATTGGTAAAGTGTAATTTACAACATTCCAGGCATACCTGCAAGTGCCTATGTGGTTTCTCAATAGTTCGTGTGATTTTTGTTGCTTTTTTGTTATTCTCTCAATTCTGCTACCTCTTCACTCTGAGAGCCTACTTCACAGCTTCAACAAAATCACTTAATTAATCAATACAAAACAAGGCAAGGTGGGAGGACATTATTATCAAATAGATCACACAGCTGGCACTAGAAATCATTAAATCAGAAGATATTATGCGTAACTCGATGACATTCAATTTGGAACCTAACTCTGTTCGTGTGTGGCTTTGCTTGCAACGATTATGATTTTGATCGAATATCAACATCATTGACAGTAAATGCAACCATGGGTCAATTAAGTGGGCAAAAACATTTCTAAAAGCTATCTAAATGGAATATTCAGGCTATTTGCTCAAAACACGCAAAATATTGGTTTAACTAGTGTTAAAGTCATAGTAATTGGCAGCGGAATGATTATTTAAAAAACTTCGGTAATAACAAGAGTTCGATGTAGCAAGTAATTTATCAGTTCCCAAGAGCTCTCATTATATGGAGCTTCTACTGTAGTTGAATTTTGAACAGCTTATCATTCATAATTCTAAGGTCATCACAATAAAAGATAATTTCAAAACTGACTCAATATCAGTTTCTTATAAAATTAAACCAAATACCACAGAAGATGGTCATGAAGGCATTTATCAATCACCATTCTCATCAAGAGAAATTACATGATCATATGTAAAGGGCTCATCCAGCACCAGAGTTAGTGAAATACCTGTTCCAAAAGTATTATTGCTGAGGATGCAGGTGGAATATCTCTTGCCATCAGCATAGTGCATGGAATGTAGAGGAAAGCTACCATATAGACAACCAGAGCCAAGAAGCACCCATAATCCCACAGCTTAAGAATTCGTTCTTGATTGAGGAGTTGAAACATCAGAGGCAGCATGCAAAAATAAGCACACGCACACAAACAAACACACACAAGCATAGTTAAAAATTAATAATTTCAAAATATGTGAAAATCATCAATACAGGTGGTGCTCGGCTATGGACATATCACACATGAAAGATTCATGTCTTGAATAGATAAATTGATTTGATATCTTTAACTTTTTAAGTCTTGTTCTGCATAAAGTTATAGTGCTTGCATCATTAATGACCTAATATTTAATAGGTATGGAGCTGAATTAACAGACATTTAAACAGTTGGTGAACTTATTTCACAAGTTAAATGTCTTAATGAACTGATAATTTTCCTCAGGCCTCAGCAGTTTATTAACTACAAACTAAATTGATAAGAAGAGGAACTAGGTGCTACATTAACCTTCCAATCCTAAAACTAGAAGACCTGCACTTAAAAGGTAAATTTTTCAGGGGAAGGGATCACAACTTCTTTCTTACGTAGGGCTTGGGTGGACAGGGTCACATCTTTGGCAATGAGTGCAGGCCATGAGATACAATTTAAAGTTGAAATATTTACCCACAAAAAGTAACAATAATTTGAAACTTATACCTTACAAGCCACTAATAGGCACATAGTCTATTCAAAGACCACAAACAAAAAAGGTTTTTAGTTCCATGTAACATGGTATTTGAAGAGGAGTGAAAAGGCAGGTTACAATAGATTTAATGTTGATTAATATATGAGGAAGCAATCAGTAAGTGCAATAATGACCACGATTCAGCCTTAACATAGATGGAAATGAATACTACTCCAATAACATCTCCTTTCAATTCCATGATTGGTTTAGGTAACTCCAAATTAAATGTTCTGAAGGATCACATTAACCTCCAAATGTATGCACGGAGTATTTGTGAATACACGGATACTAGTGTATTGTGACTTATCTAGAGTACAGAGAAAGAGTATTATGACTTAAAGGTGGCACATGATGGATTGACAAGCTGCTTCCATCAGCACTCAAACAACCATATGTGATTAATATGAACAAACTTTCATTCCATCACTAAGGTCTAGGGGAACTTTCATGTACAAACCACATTGCTCATTAAGCGTTGAGATAAACCACGTTTGATTAGTCAAACAAATATATAATAGCAAAAAATAGAAATCCAGAGAAATATTTACTCCACTTCACACTTGCTTCTCAATTACCATTAACTTCACTGTTGTACTTAACCCATTTTATTGACCATAATGTGGAACACAGAACATATTCTGAAACTTTGGACAATTGATAATTACCAATGTACTGACAAATGAGGATGTCAGTACATAAAGGTTTTAAATACTGCTGCATTGATCCTGAGGAGGATTGTAAATTGCGTATGGAGACGGAAAGGAATGACAACTAGCTACATATTGCGAACGGTGAATAGTCTGGTGGAGAAACCTAGTATAAGATAGAAAAACTGTGCTAGAGGCAATTCCAAAGGGTATGCCTAAAATGCTGATGGCTGAGATGAACAGTAGAATACCATGTAGGGGCTCAAGAGAATCAATTTGAAAATCACAGAGGAAAATAAAAAATATAATGTCTCTCGAGGGAAATAATAACAAGAAGTTCACTGAGATATAACAGGGGCTTTAATACATGTTCCCACCATTATACCATATCATATGGTAACCATATCATAAGCCATGAACCATATGGATACCATATCATATGGTTCATGGCTTCTTCATCGTGGATAATTCTAAAGAGAGTATGCGGCATTCTAAAAAGAGTATGAGTAATAAAGCACTACCTTTATATCCATAGAGGTAGTGCATTACTATCCTAACCATGTTTTTCATGTCTTTTCACAGTTCCCCTTTTAACCTCCATTATTCCTCCCATGTCCCAATCTCCTCACAACCACAATGACAAATTAAATCCAAAGTCACTATCATAACTGTAGATTCTTTATAGTAGACAATTACCATACCCATATTATGATGTAACATATACTGAGAAACTTGTGAAGACTGATACAAGCAGCAGGTCATAGAATGTAGGAGCAATCATAACTCCTCTTGTGAAATGGACAAAGGATACTCACTGTCTATCCCTACAATGAAAAGGTTATGTCGCACGATAAGTAGCAACTTAGATTTACCCAAATCAATTGCATTCATCCCATTTGTGCTGCTCATATGATTTTCCCAAAAAATTCTGAGGAACATTAAGGGGAATCAGAGATCAGGAAACAAGATTAAAAAAAAGCTACTGGAGTGGAAAATATAAACACTGACCACGACTAGGTAATGACAACTTTCCATCTTTGGTCAAGAAACTGATGTAAAAATGAAAAATATAGATAGAAAGTAGACAAATTGGAGGAGAGACAACTTAGTCCAGCTTTAAAAGGAGTAATGGAGGATAATGCGATAGAGATCATAATTACATGAAAAGTTGGAAATATGTCAAATAAAACTAGAAACGATTGAATGACACAAAGCAAGCGTTTGAGAAAAGATAATGAGTCAGGAACGAGCTCTATTATGGAACTATGAGAGAATGAAGACAGAAGAATATGAAAACTTAATGTGCAAATAAATTCAGTACATTCCGGTGATATTGAGTGCTATCCGAACATGTCGAGAAGAAGACAAAATTTGCAACCACAGATTAAAATCTTTTAGATTAAAAATTACCACACATTAAAAGAGATTTAAACCTTAATCTGTTGTACATTGCAAATTTTGTCTTCTTTTCGTTAATGTGCAAACTTTTGCTGCAAAAAATAATAAGTAAACAGAGTTGGATTAGCCTATTAGGCAAAGAATATTTACTTAATAATGGAGTAATTCTTTGAATATTCTTATTTTGACAACTATACGCATCCCTCAGTTAACACGATACAGTGGAATCCCGGTATAACGAGTGCTCATAATCCCTCGGAAATCACTCGCTAAATCGAGCGCTCGTTATATCCGAAGGTGTAGAAAAAACCCACCTAATTCTCATAGTCGTTCGTATTTACAGTTTTTCTTTTGTTTCCGTGGCATTTGACGAAGGTAAACTGCAAATAAGTCATTTCAGGCACAATCTGGTAGAATATCAACATATTTCATGAAAGAAACAGGACATTTTCCATTATATAAAATATTAATTCACCTAGTTTCGGTGTTTTTCTTCCAGTTGTTCTATTTTTCAATCGCCGAAGAAAGCTGTAAAGACAGCGTAACTAGTCGGAATTAAAATATTAGGTATACTGTGGAAGTTTTTGGATAATTTTGCGAATATGTCATGACGATAATATCAGCTTTGTCGAGTTTTCGAATGTTAACCGGTACGTCCATCATTTGATTTTGAGTTTTTAAAATTGACGATATATCGTTGCTCGATAACTATCGTCTTATCGTTATTACCGTCGCCCCGATATTTTATCGGAGCATGATAAGATATCGGTGTACGATAAATATCGCGATCACGATAAATATCGCGATAAAATACCATGACATCGCGCCCCGATAAAACATCACGATATAATATCACGATAAAAGAACGTGATATTGCCCTCGTTCAAATATCGCGTAATCGCGCCCGATGAATTATCGTGATATTGCGCCGACAAATCGTAATGGAAAAAGACAACCGTTGGAGCAAGTACGTCACCTATCTGTCCACGCAAGTACGTCAACTATCAGACCACTGAAATTGAAAGAGAGAGTGTGAGAGAACTGCTAAAAATTTGAATTAGCAGATAGCAGAATAGTAAGTTTTCAAACGTACTTGCTCCAGCTTAGCCAGTCTTTTTCCGACCCGACTAACCGGCGCAATATCACGATAATTCATCCGGCGCGATTACGCTACATTTCAACGAGCGCAAGATCACGATATTTATCGTGGTAATATATCGTGATATTTTATCGGGGCGCGATATCGTGATATTTTATCGGGACGCGATATCATGTTATTTTATCGTCATGTTTATCGTGATACTTATAGCGATATTTATCGTACACCGATATCTTATCGTGCCCCGATTACAATATCGCCCATGCCTAGACCTAACTCCCTCTCCTACTCTCATCTTGCTCGTCGTCCGCCCACTCCCCTCCCACTGATGACTGGGCCTAACAAAAGAAGAACGTAAAATAGGAGCGCGCAGAGCGTACTGAAGGCCGTAAATCGCTAATGTTTGGACATAATTGGCTTTAGGTGTTGTAGATATGGCACACATCCTGTATTTTTAGTTTAATTCGCAGATAATACAAAATACAATAGTTTATTTTTGCTAGGCGGTGTATCGCCCTCGAGAGATATCTGTCGTAATACCGAGCGTATACCGTGGAAGGAACTTTTTGGCCTCGCTATATCCGCTTTATTTTACATGTAAAACGTAGGCCTTTTGGCGGTACAAAGACAATCACTCGCTATAACGCGATTCTCGCAATAAGCCGTACTCACTATACCGGGCTTCTACTGTATTTGCTTTAACACGATTGGACCTCAAAGATTTCTTTCACTCTGCACAACCAATTCTCCCCCTATAACACAACTTCATGTGCCCTAAATACTCCCAAACCACCTTTAGTTTAAGTTATTAGGTAAGGAAATTATCAGAAGAAACATGACATTCATCTATGCTATGCATATTGATGAATTTGTCGACCCTTAAAAATCAAACCAACCTTCAAGTTGATCACTGAGAGAGAGAGAGAGAGAGAGAGAGTGATACATATATCTGTACTGCCTGAGGTGTAGAGCAGAGAAGTACCACTCAATGAATTAAACTCATACTGTCCCTGATCTTTGAAATACATACTTTCCAATATAAAACTCAACTGTGTGTCATTCACTTTTGTAAAGCCCCCAACACAGTATCAACTTCTACACATTGTTATGGGTAAAGTTTCTGCCTCTACCGTATAATTATAATAAGGATAATAAGAAAGCCAGGAATATTACAACATTTTCATTCCAATGTGGAAGAAGGCATCAGCAATACCCAGTAAGCCGAGTCCAAACAAATGAATGTTTCGAATCAAAATTTTGATGCCTTAAAAGCCTTTTACTGCAATAACACAGTGAAGTAAATTAATTCGAATTACACAGTGAGCAGGATAGATTGTCACAACAATTGAGACCTTGATGCAGCATGCTATGCCATTTGAAATTTGAGATGATGTCCAAGATCTCCAATCTGAGCCATCCATCATGTCCTTCAATGAGTAGCGAGGACTATTGCAATTTTCTACCTATCATTTACATTAGGTAATTGAGCATATCCAAAAATTGAAGGGATTTTAACATTGTCATCATAAAAATATTATTAAACTGACTTTTAGCAGTGTTTAATAGGCTAAAATTCATTATGCCTCATGCGTATCAGTCATGAATTACACTGTTTATTAGGGCTTTTTAATACCACTTAAAATGAATTCACTAAACACAGCACTTTTTCTGTGCACATTCTTAATGTTGAATGGGGATACCTCTGTTTCCAGAAAAATGACAGTGCAAAAAATTCAAAGTGGTGAATGAGGTTTCATTTCATCGAGCATTGTCTTCATACATTACTCTTCTTACATTCATGTACATATTTACAAATGTAATTTTATCACTGAAAAAACTTAAGTAAAAGGATAGGTTTTTATAATACCTATGAATTAGCTTTCTTACATACAATCTGAAATTGTTTCAAACATCGCCGTCACTTTCTGAGTCTACGGGACAGTTTCACCAACAACGGTAACATTTCCCTATTTTTTTATTTCAATCAATTTCAGCCAATTTTAATTATTCAAATACTTTGTGTAAGAACAAATTGTTAGATGGGATACCAGAAGAATTAGAATCTGAATATATGAGACTAGCAGACCTGTGGCCTGCTTTGCAGGCAGTCTGTCTGGTGTGATCTTGACGTGAACTTCGTGTTCTAGTGTCAAATGAGCTTTTACAAAGTGTTTGGAAACTACTGATGATACATTACCAATAGGTGGCAGCAGTGCTTGTGCTTCAGGCAGGCAGTTACTGCTTCACTACTCAAAGTAGTCTTTGCATTCTTTTTACACTTTTGTGCACCAACTTTTCATAAGCATTTTGTATGAAGAGAGAAGGGAATGGTTACTTTATAAATAGAGAAATTTGTTCCACTCTAATTAACCTATATGTTTTTGTACTTTTTTCTACGCCATATCTTCATTATATGATGTCTCCCACTCTCAAAAACCATGTTTTTTGCATTTTTCTCTGCAAAACAAACTGCTAATAATCCAAAACTAATACCAAATCATACAGACAGAGAATCCACACTCAACGCACCAAACCTCACCCTTAAAGCTCAAAAATTGGGAGAGAACAAAACAAAATGGATACAGAATGACTGACTGACATGCTACAAAATTACACCCAAACCGATGCAAAGGTGGCTGTGATATTTTTCTGGGATCGTCTGGGTGGTTTAAAAATAGAATTGGTCCTTTTATACTTTTCAAATATTTTAGGTGGGTATGTAAGTGAATGTCTTTTTTAAAATTGATGAAAAATGGAATATTCTAGGAGGTTTTAATACAGTGGATCGAATGGTTTTGATGTAATATTTGGTAAATATTAGGGATGTGCGATCAGCTCGAGATTAGAGTCGAGTCAAGTTTAAGAAAGAAGCTCGACTCGGCTCGTGCATTTTTATAAACCTCGAGTCGAGTCGATAGATTTTTAAGTGGTTGAAAAAATGGGGTATTTCATTAAGATTGTCGACAATTTCTTCAAATTCAATCGTGTTCTAATGGTAAATGTCCTTAGATCAGTGATGGAGAATATTTTACTTCCATAAGGTAGGTAGCAATACGAAAGTTTCGTGCTGTGTTATTAATTTACAATATCTACGTAATAAATATGTACCACATATTACATAATCTGCCTAAATATTAATGAGTACTTATAGGAAATAATTTTCAGTTAACTAAATCATTTCCAACGATGGAACACTGAGATTTTTGTCGTGCCTCAAAATACGTACGTGATCATTGCTCAGAGATAGCATGTGATTTAATACGAATAGTACTCATACGAGTGTTCACATACGATAAACATATGGAAAGTTCAACCAAAAATCTGTGGTTTTACATTGCTAACCTTGACAGAAACATTTCATGTACCGAATTTACCAAATTTACAGTGTATCAACTTTATAACTACATCACAGAGCAACAAGCAACTGATTACATACTTAGTGAAAATGCGACTCATTTACAAGTACATAATAAAATGTACAGATTTTTATAAACGGAAGAAAATCTTCACTGGTTCATTGTGTAGCTCAACTGGTAAGCAAAAACATGTCCTTTCCACATGATAGATTCGAGCAAAGATTAAAGGAGTCATAATTCTTTAAGTACGCACTAGTCGTTATCTTTTGTTTGGATAGTTGTTGACGGAATAAAGTGGACCCAACTTCACGTACAACTAACTTTTTTTGTATTAAACATCCAATTCATCTACCGATGAGTTTAATGCTACCCCGGACTGTTTTGTTTAATTTCAGGGCGCATGTGAGCCCTCCCATTGTCTGTAACAATTAGTATTTAAAAGTTTCAACTTCAGAACTTGCCTTTCATAATGAGTGGATGAGGTTCTTCTATTTGGAATTATTTTACAAAATATTCTTCTGTCGATTCAGAATGCAACACTTTCAAAAGAAGGTTCAAAACGCCAACTGGCAGTACCACAAGCCTAATTCAACATTTACAGAAACATCCATCAACGCATTCTGAATACTTCAAAGAAAAGGAGGGAAAAAGCGTCAAAGAAAAGAATCCCTCAAAGAAGCAGGAAAATTCTGTCTCCGAATTTTTTATCCCCGTGAAAATGGATGCTTCTCACTACAGGGCGAAGCTGATAACATCAAGTATAGGGAAGATGATGGCTATTCATTATCAACCATACTCTATTGTAGAAGATAGGGGTTTTAGAGAAGTAATTCAAGTACTAGAAACAAGATATGAAATGCCTTCCAGAACTGTTTTTGCAAGAAATTATTCCGGAAATGTACGAAAAAAGGAAATGTGAAATTAGGCTAGAATTGGAACAAGAATTCAGTACACTTGATTCAATGTCTTTAACTACTGACATTTGGACGTTGTGAGCTCAAGATAGCTACATTTCTCTAACTTGTCATTTCATTAAAAAAAGATTTTTCAACGAAACACTATGTGCTTGCTAATGCCTACTTTCCTGGTCAGCATTCAGGGATAGCTTTGTCTGAAAAGCTAAATTCAATACTAGAGGAATGGAATTTAAGGTCCTCAATTCCAATTTATATAGTGACTGGCAATGCAAGAAACATGACAGCAGCAGTATCTGGTACAAAATGGACACCAATGCCTTGTCTTGCCCATACAATGCAACTAGCAATAAATGATGCCAAAAAATCAAAACCTGGATTCAGTGAACTCTGTCGAAAAGGGAGAATGATTTTCGGCCATTATCAACACAGTGCTCAAGCAAGGGAGAGATTAAGTATTTTACAGAAAAATATGGGCAAGCCAGCACATAAACTTATTCAGGACATAGACACCAGATGAAACAGTAAGTATAATATGTTTGCAAGACTTTTAGAGCAGAAAGGACTAATTTCAGCAGAGTTAGCTGAAAACAGTAAAATAGAAAATTTCAGTCAAAGTGAATAAGTGTACAAAGAGTTTTGGAAAATCACATTTCAAAGGGTATAAAAGGATGTGGTTTGACATTTGCTAGAAACTTGATACAAGCTTTTAGGGTACGCTTCCCAGATTATAGGATTTCACTAACTAAGCCACTAACTGAGTGTTACGCTGATGGTCCTAATAGTTTTGAAGAGTCGGTGAATAGTAATGAGTCTGAATATTGGAAACAAGAATAAAGAAATGGAAATTTTAAAGAACAATAAAACCTGGAAATTAGTTGAAAAGCCTAAGAGTAAAAACATTTTAGAAGTGGGTTTGTACAAAAAATCTGATAAAAAATATAAAGCAAGACTAGTTGTAAAAGGTTTTCTGCAAAGAGAAATTGCAGATGATATACATTCACCTGTTCTAAAATGCAATCTTTAAAGATTTTGTTATCCTATTGTTGTCAAAAGAGTTTGACTATAGTTCAAATGGTCGTGGAAACAGCCTTCTTAAATGGTAAAATTTCTTCAGAAATATACACAAAACAGCCTAGTGGTTATGAAGATGGTTCGGGTACAGTTTGTAAACTAGATAAAGCATTGTATGGCTTAAGAGAAAGTCCTCGAGCATGGTACGATTTTTCTGATGTATTCTTAAAAAAATTAGGCTTTAGAAGCTGTCAATATTTTGTTTGTATGTTATGAGAGAGGAAGATGATGTGCTTTAGCTAATATTATTCGTTGACAATTTACTTATTTGCAGTACAAATAAGAGAAAGATTCAGCATATCAAAGAATTACTATCAAACAAATTGAAAATGAAAGACATGGGTGAAGTAAAAAAATACCTTGATATTAATATTGAATATGATTATAAAAGGAGCATCATGACTCTAAGCCAAAAAAGTTATATTGAATCATTAGCAGGAAATTATAACATTGAGGTTCAAAACTATATGGTATACCAATGGAGGTAAATCTGAAATTAGACCTTGCACAAGAAATATATGACGATATCAAATATAGAAGTCTAATACGTGCATTATTATTCATAAGTTCTGTAACAAGGCCAGATATAAGCTACAATGTAAATTACCTAAGTAGATTTCAAAACTGTCACAATGAAACTCACTTTCAGAATGCCTTAAGAATTTTGAAATATTTGTTCTTGTCAAAAGACTTTAAATTGATATATAACAAAAATGAGTGATGTTCTTGATTGCTTAGTGGATGCTGATTGGGCTGGTGATAATGTAGATTGAAAATCAACATCAGGTCATGTAATAAGATAGTCTGGAAATTTCAAAAGCAAGGCAGTGTCACAAAATCATCCACATTTGCTGAATATGTAGCATTATCTGAAGCAGTGAGTGAGATAAAACTCGTAAAAGATTTGCTTAAATCTTTGATATAGAAATAAATAACCTGTTACAATATACTAGGACAACTATGGAGCTTTAGACATTTCTAGGCATGGTAATTTTATTAAAAACTCAAAATATGTAGAGGTTCATTACCATTTTGTTAATGAATGCTATATGAGTGGAGTCATTGATGTTGTAAAGGTGGATTCAAATAATAATGTGGCAGATATCTTCACCAAATCTTTATGCAAAAAATTGTGAAATTCAGAGACATACTAAATGTAAGAAAATGATGTTCCTTGTTTTCTGGATGTTTTGTTCATATAAATATAACGAGACCCCACGGTGCCCAAGAAAACCCTCGCTATTGTGAAGTATCGTCTTACCGAGGTTGGTGTAAATAATGGCCATGAAACCTATTGTCAACAATTTTCTAGAAATCGTGTTGGTGTGGTGGCAGAAGTATTTCCATATGGAGAGTCTGAGCATGAATCCAGAAAGAAGGGGAAAGTTTTTGCAGTAATTCATATCCCTACTTAATTTACCAACTAACCATTAGATCAAAAACAACCATTGCCGACCATTTTCCCAAATGCATAACTGACCATGCTACTCTTTTCTAATGCTCGTTCCATTTTTTAATGTTCATTCCATAATTTTGATTAGTTTTGCCAAAAATTTAAACCATTACTGATAAATCAAAATTATAGAACCTTCATTATTGGTAGCCTTTATGCTTTCCTTTGGTTGGTCTTAATTTTTATGATCAGTATATTCATTGGTGGGGGGATTAGTGGTGGGATTTAGGTAATGGGTTTCCGGAGGGAGGGGGTCTTGGCCATGCTTGTTGGTCCCTTAGTGAGAGGGAGACTTCCAGAAGGGAGGAGTGATTTTCAAAGATGATTTCGTTCAGCAGGCATCCTAGCTTCAGGTGCCTTCGTATCTCTAACTCTTCATAGGCATCCATCCTCCTCCCCTTCTCCATTGCTCCATCTCCCCAACCCACTCCATCCCATCCACTCATCAACACCAATACACCCTGCCCCCCATCCTTTTTGCGTATATAAGTGTGTGTGACAGAAAAAAATTTTGTACCTGATGATGGTGCAGAGCACTGAAACTAGTTGTACCATAAATAAATCTACTAGTGGAATATACGTTGTCATTTTCTCTGTTGTGTTAAGTATTAATTCATATAATTGCTGAATAATGGCAGCAAAACATAGAAAGGACTATAGATGTATTGAAAGTCAATAAACTAAGAGCACTACTCCGTTGGCACCGCGTTCATCACATTACATCAAGCAGTTACAAGTATAGGTAACAAATAATAATTTACTAACTTCAATAATCTAGCAAATTATACAATTAACTCACGAAAATGTTCAACATTGATAAATATGGAGTGAAAGAAAATATGAAAACAAATTTAGGAGAGGCAATCGAGTAGCTTGCCGTTTTTCCCTTCCGACACTTAAGTGTTCTGCATTTTTGGGCCATGTGTCTGTCTTGGAAATACTCTCAACAAGCCACTTTACACGATACAATTTTGTGTACAAATGCTTGTATGAGGACATTGTACTGTGTAAAGCAGCAAATTGTTTGAACACTTGTGCGAATGTCTGAATGACTAAACGAAGAATAGAACCTGTTCTAATTCCATTCAGACAAACATACAATTTCTTAAAGTTTATACAAGCTTTTTTACAAGAAATTGTACAAAAAATTGTATCGTGTAAAGTGGCCTACAGACGTGCGAGTGTGCTCTAGACCGCACGGGAAACAAAAGAAGATCAAATACGTATTCGTAACTGCTAATGCTGTAGTATTTCTGTCAATATTAACAATAAATTAATCGGATGGTGATTTATAATATGCAGTTGATACGTAACACTTCATATTAATTGCATTGCTAACAGATCGAAAGCTATGGCAGATGTTGGCCAATTTTGGTGTTTGTTTGCCAGTGACGGAAACTCTCGCAATGGCGGGGGCCAACACCAAACCATATTTTTTCACATGGCAATCATAGGGTCAATTGACGGTGCCCCTGCAACCTCTCGTAATGGCGGGGGTCTCGCAATAGGCTATACTTGTCCTACCGCAGTTCCACTGTACATTTACATTGGTTTCCATCGTTTCTATGTAGGTTGATAAGTTATTGATTGATTGTTGTATCTATTGTAATTTGGTCCACAGTATGGTCACTGAGATTAAAGATCTTGTTTAAAAGATAAAAAGGAATAATTCTTAACACATGAGTATAGATCATTTGTTTATATCAATAGTTATTATTACCACTATCATTAACAAGGGTAACCTTGATAATGATGTGGAATCGTATAAATTGGCCTGGTAGTAATAAACATTTTGGAATACTACTATGATTTTTTTACTCTCATGGTCCAGCAAATACATTTGAAACCTTTCATGTAGTGAATAGTACAGTAAGAATTACAGGACACTATATAATAAGAATCTGAGGCGAAATCTATCTCAGGTAATTTAACAACAAAATACGATGAAAGTGAAAATACCCCCATGTGAGGATATACTTATCTCATTCTAAGTAAGCCACCTGCAGCTTAACCCCATCATCTTTTATGAGATAAGAATTATCAACTTTCCAAAATGACTATCAGGAATGCAGCACATTCAAGATAAGAGGTGGATCAACTTGGTTAAACACCTTACCAGATATTATCACAAATGCCACCTGTTCTATGAAACAGCTTTCAAGGAGTTGAATTCTCTCATTCACTCAAATCTTGCTACAAGCCACATAAGAAGATTCTTTATAAAAGCTTTAAGTGATAGTAGAAAGAGCCATCACGTTGAGTATTCTACATAGTAACAAAAAAAACTGGGAGATTGTGCTTCATTCTAGAGTACTTTCAAACAAATCACTACACTATTTCTTTAAGCTACCAAAACAACTTTATTCATAGTCTGATGCAGAAGTAGACATTCCATAATTAAATTGGCATTTGTTTCAACAACCATTCAAGTAACATTATGAAGTCTTTGGGCTGCTTCATCTATTAGATTCATCCACACCTCAGTGATAATTACCATATCTGATGGCATTTTTTCCAAAATTATGAATCTTGCTTCAAAAGCATCTTGTATGTGAAGGTTCAAACTCCATGGGTTAACATTCAATACAGAATGTTATTTTCACACCAGAAGGTCAGTATCACCTATTTTAATGATGTTTTGCTAAAACTTTTTTTCTTGTGTGCACCCTACTCAAATGTAGATGCATCTTATATGCCATCAACAGAAGATTATTAGCTCAGTCAGGATTTTTACCAACAACTAATGACATGAGGGGACCAACACTAACCCTGCTTCAGTGAGTAAGGATAACTTGGTGGCCTTCCATTGGTAGTAGTAGTATACTTGGGCTTTAGGTTCTCCAAGAGTTAAGGTCATTATTGCACCATCTAATTAAGTTCTTAAACCTAATGCAATCACAAAATTCATACCCTGGGTGGGATTTGAACCTTTGGTGCTTGGGTTGCCAGACTAGCATTTTACACACATGGCTACCATGGCCGGACTTCATTGTTAAATAAAGCAAGAACGCACTGAGGAAATTGCTTAAAGACATGTAACAGGAGTAACAAGGGTAAAAAGAGCTAAGATAAATAAAATATCTAGAATGTATTTTTATCTTAACTAAGGTTTCCACCAAGACCCAAGCAAGTAAAAATGTCCAGAGTTTCAGCAAAGCTATTTCTTCCAGGAGCTCAAAGAGTAATATATTACTCTTTAAATACCTATATTATAAGGGCATTAGCAAGTAGAAGTTACAGGGATGCTCTCCCAAATGTGGAAAAGACTTTTTATACAATATTCATTATATAAGAATAAACTAATTTTATTTTCATTGTCATGATCCATCTTCGGTGACTTCACAGTATTCCACATTTGAACAGGCTTGATAGATGAGAAACTATGACAAACTACAAATTATTACCAGTCTGAATGACTGCTATGAGTGTTATCTTAATTTGTTGTTTGGTACGCTTTTCTCCAATTAAACCTTATCAAATAACCATTGTATTTGTTTCAAATTTGGTGGGTATACTAATAAACTTCTAAACCAACATCACATCTTCTCATGCAGATTTCCATACCCTAGATGCTTATAAAATCTGTAAGTGCTTCAGCAGGTAAAGGAAAGACAATGGGCCACACACAACTTAATCCTGGAAAATTTTGGTATCTGACTTAATTAGAGAAGGGAGGATTTTTGAAGCTGGTCTTACATTTAACTGAACGTAGTAGCTATCTAATGAGCATATGCTGACTGATACAGATCCACAAGTCACCAGTTTGTTATCAGTTTCTAAATCTTCATCACTGCCTAACCACAAGATATTCACAAGAGCTCTACTCATTTTCTTAAATACACAGCCAAGTGAAAGAAAGCTGGATTCAATTTCATTATGTCTCACGTCTCTACAGCATGCACATGAAAATATAGGCAGCCTCTTCTCCGTATCTATATTCAGACATATTTTGGTAAACTTTGGATTTAAAACTAATGAAGTGCGAAAACTAGGTATTTACAAGCAAACTTTGCAGCAGATAATTAGTAATACTAAGTCTCTTGTAATAGTTCTGCCATAATCTAATCCTACTGACACAAAAATGCAGTGAGTAATAATCATCAAGAGATAACTTCATTTACATTTTACAGAAGAAAAAATTAACACACATGATTTCCAGGAATTCAGAGCCGCATTAGGCATTGGAGGACAGTATGCAACCAAAATATAATAAGATAATACTTAACTATTCCGCTCACAAAAATTAACTTTCAAAAAGTACCTGTCCCATCTGGGTTGAATTTATGAAGAACAACTGATTCAATCCAAAGATAATAATAGCTAAGGATAAAATTTCTCACCAAGTCTTACATTGTAGTCAGTTCCAAGATTTCAAATGCATAGGACTTTGAAAGTGCTTACTACTTTTATTAAACTGGATCCTCCCATTTGCCCAGCCATTGAAACAGCAGTATAACAGGAGAGTGCAGACCATCATTCCTACCCAGAAGACCAGGACGGTACGCAGCTCATTGAAATTCCAAAGAATAAGGTCCAAACCAAAGTCAAACCTATTGTTAGAGAAAAAGTCGTAATGAATGTTAGTTGAATAATAAATACGAGTAAGAAATGCACCTATAACATAGGAGGAAGTACTCACCGTCCATATTCAACCAAATCACAAACAACAGCATTCAAGAAGAGAAGAATGAGGATTGCCATAAAAATATGATATATTGTCTTGATGTGCTTAATTTCAAATAAGTCAGTCAACAGAGAATTCCTCGCCATAAACTGCTTTTCTTGTAATGCACCCCTCTTGGACTTACTGCAATGGCACAAGGAAAGAGGGATTAAGGTGCAACAAATAAAAGGTTCATCTTGAAGTACAATTTGTGTAATGCATGAATCATTGGTGGCATATACGAATCACTTACGTTCTATTTCTGTACTTAGTAGATTCATTAACAGCACCACTATTTCTTGGAGATTCGTCTCTATGAATGAACTCATTAACCAAGTCCATCATTTGTTCCATAATCAAGTCGTGGGATTTCTAAAAGAAAATTAATTACATCGTTAACCAAATATGTAATCATTAAGAGAACAAAAATGCAGTGTCCAACCAACCCTCATTTCAAACGTCATTTCTTGGAGTAATAGCTGCTTAGAGTCCATATGGTCGCTCTCGTGAGAGGCTGATCCCCCTTAAACGAGGAAAATAGATAAATTAAACGACAAAAATGAAAACAGCTACTTAATTACCAAAACATAAAATCAAACTAGCAGCTAAGTCCTGGAAAAATCGAAACGTGCACGGCCGGGCACAAAACAGATTTCTACTTGAGGAAAGACAAAAAGGGAACAGAGGACACGGATCCGCATGGTCTAGTGTTTTTAGTCGTCTATTCAACGGAGGTGTAATGGAAGTAACAAAAACCGATTCCCACCTGCATCACTTCCATGCTTATCGTCAGATGAGTCTTCTTTGCTCGGATTGGCTCCACTGCACTCCATTGTCCTGCAATTTTATACTTGCACACCTAATAGCAATATCATTCAGCAACGTGTTTCCTTAGCGTCTCCTATCCTTAACCATACCGGAAACTTAACAACCCAAATCACCCAAATGATCTGTTGGACACCACGCTGACTTCCACCCCCTTCCGCAAGATGCGGCAATCGGCGGCAATGTTATCTTCGTTACGAATAGCGGATGGCAACATTAGAAGTTCACTTTTCTGCCACTTGACGCTGCCTAATATTCCTTCTTGGCGGCGTTTTTGAATGTCATGAACTCCTCTACAAGAAGATGCTTGCACGCGATACACCTATTCACGTCACAATAAACGTCAGCATTCCACATCGAAGTCACTAATTAAGTTTTAAGAGCTTTATAAGAAACTCTGGGATGAACTTTATTTTTAATATTGTCGAATTCGAGAAAGTTGCAAGATGTTTCTTTTAAGTTAATATGCTGGAAATATACAGAGAAAAGCTGCTTAACTACCAGACAGTAGTGCGGAGAAACTGTGTTTGTTAACCCTAAAGTAGAAACTCATACAATACATTATTGTTTGTACAGTACAACTCAAACAATACATTATTGTTTGTGTTTCTTTCATGGTACGTTGTATATTTTTGGTAGTGGTAGTAGTAGTAATTTGATTTATAGGGTGCGTCGACATCGAGGTCATTTGGCACCTCTGCTATCTTTGTGTTAGCAAAATGTTTTCTTGTCAGCTTTTGTCAGCGTTACCTTGAAAATGTTAGAAAAGTGACAGGAAGTCTGACTTTTGCTTCAAATAGATAAATACAAACCATTAAATTCTAGATATCGAAAAGAAAAAAAAACGATATTAAAATAATAAAATAATAAAATTATTTAAAATTTAAAATTAAATATCGAATGTCATAGTTTGTTAAAAATACCAATTTCTTTTAAAAACTTTATAACTTTATTGATGCCATCTGCTTCGTCGCCTAAGACTTCTCTTAGGGTTCCACAGATATTCAGGCTTTCACGCACGGCCTCATACTTAACACATTCCGTTAAGATGTGTTCCACACTGAGGATGGTATCGCAAACATCACACCGAGGTTTTGTTTTCTCCTCTGAGAAGAGATACGAGTGCGTAAGGGCACAATGCCCTATCCTCAGGCGAGTGATGGCGACCTCTTCACCACGAGAAATCCTTCTGGACGTGGCCCACTCCGATGTTTCGGGCTTAATCGATCGGAGTTTATTTCCTGTGGTGCTTTTCCATGCATCTTCCCACTCCTTCATGGCCGTGTTCCGTAGCGTGAATCGTACATCGTCTGCGGGCACTAAGGTTGAGGTTATAGTCGATAGACTTAGGGCTTTCTTCGCCTCTAAGTCAGCCTTCTCATTCCCAGGAATGCCGACATGTCCAGGGATCCATACGAAGGCTACAATAACTCCCCGCTTTCCTAGGTGGAGCAGTAATGAATGTATCTCCTGGACTATCGGATGCACGGGGGTGAGCTGCGAAATAGAAAGGAGGGCACTAGAGGAGTCTGAGCATATCAGGAACGAAGCATTGCATCTATTGATGGTGCTAAGCGCGATCTTAATGGCCAGTAGTTCTGCCGTAAATACGGTGCAGGAAGGATGCAGTTTCTCCTTTATAACTCCATGGTAGGTAGAAAACACTGCACATGCGCATGTAGAACCACCCTTGGACCCATCCGTAAACACGGGTGTGAAGCTGGAATAATTCGCCAAGACTTCTTTAAATAAACCCAGGTACTCTGAAGAGGTAGTAGTGGATTTGCGACATCTGAGCAAATTAAAAATAATATTTGGCCGAGGTATTAGCCACGGTGGATGTTTGTGGTGCCCTTTAGGATACATGTCCGGCAAATTAAAATTGTGCTTTCCTATAAAATTTCGAAAACGAATACTGATGGGTCTAGTAGCCCTAGTCCGTCGATTAAAAGTATCTAAAAATTTAGGATTAAAAACACTGTTAAAAAATGGATGTGTCCTCATCGATAAAATTTTCACAACGTAGTTGCACAGTAATATCTTCCGGCGGGTTTCCAACGGTGGCTCACCGGCATCAGCGTACATACTCAGGACTGGAGATGTCCTGAAAGCTCCAGTGGCCAAACGTAAACCGCTATTGTGGACCGAGGTTAGAGGCTTCAAGTAGCTATCGCGACTGGATGAGTAGATTGCTGACCCGTAATCAAGTCTAGATCGTATGAGCGAGCGATATAATAAAAGCATTGTAGAGCGGTCAGCACCCCATGTTTTGTGACTTAAAAACCGTAATATATTAAGGATCTTGAAACATCGCTCACGTAAGACCTTTATATGTTCTCGCCAATTAAGTCGGTAGTCGAAAATCAAACCAAGGAAGCGGACTGATTCCACGTACGTCAAGTTTTTTCCCCCAAGGCTTAGTTTCGGTGGATTATAAATGCCTCTTAGACGGTGGAAGTGGATACATTTGGTCTTTTCAGTAGAGAACCGAAATCCACTGCCGCGAGACCACTCGTCTAATTTCTTAAGACAGACCTGGATATGTCTGCCAGCACTAACTAATTTAGAGGACCTGCAAAAAATGGCAAGGTCGTCTACAAACAAGGAGCCTGTGAGCGGTGCTTTAATACACTCTGCGATGTCGTTTATCGCAATGCCAAATAAAGTTACGCTTAACACAGAGCCTTGAGGTACCCCGTTTTCCTGTTTATAGAGTCTGGACAGGCTACTACCTACCTTAACTTTAAAAACACGGTCCATTAAAAAGTTACGTATAAAAATTGGTAAATTTCCACGGAAACCCCAGTCATACAACGACTTTAAAATCTTCCGTCGCCAGACTCGATCGTATGCCTTTTCGATATCGAAGAACACAGCTATAACGTGCTGGCGGAGAAGAAAGGCTTCTTGGATGAATGTGTCCAATTGTGCAAGGTGATCAGATGTTGATCTACCCCGCCTAAAACCACACTGGATATTTGCTAAAAGATTCCATTTCTCCAGACACCAAACGAGACGTTGGTTCACCATCCTTTCCATGATTTTACATAGACAGCTGGTAAGGGAGATTGGCCGGTAGCTGCAGGGGTCCGCTCGGTCTTTACCAACCTTGGGAATGGGGACGACAATAGCTTCCCGCCAGCTATTAGGGAAGATGCCCTCTGACCAAATTTTGTTAAAAGTTTTAAGGATTTCGCATAAGGCCGATTTCGAAAGATTCTGAAGAAAGGCATTATGGATGCCATCTGCCCCGGTTGCAGAGTCTCGAGAAGCTGAAATGGCAGACTCTAGTTCCCACATGGAGAATGGCTCGTTATAAAAAACAGCATCGTGGGTGACTTTGAAGTTAAGAGATCTCGCTTCAGTCAGCTTCTTTACTCTAAGAAAGGACCCGTCATACATGCTGTCGCTGGAGGCATTAGATAGGGTCTGGCCGAAAATCTCCGAGACCTCAAGGGGTGAGGTCACCACCAGCCCATTAACCTTAAGGTACGAAATACTCTGCTGTTGCTGTGTTCCCGAAAAAAGTTTAACCTTCCTCCACACTTTATTTATTGGTGTTCTGCTATTGATTGAGGACAGGTACGTCATCCAAGAAGCCGTTTTCGCCTCTTTCACGAGTCTACGAGCTTTAGCCCTGAGGCGACGAAAGGAGGCTAGATTCCTTTCTGTCGGATATTTCCGGAAGATATTCAATGCTCGCTTCCGTTTCTTGATAGCTTCCGTTTCTTGATAGCATCCGCAATTTCTTCGTTCCACCAGGGGACTGACCGACGGGACGTCTTCCCCTTTGTCCGCGGCACGGAGGATTCCGCGGCCTCCATTATTGATGTAGTGAGTGCTGCTACATTTGTCGTGGCATTTTTAGTGTCGTCATAAAAAAAATTGAAATTGCTTTTAAATTTGACCCAATCTGCTTTTCGAATGACCCAGTTGCTGGGTATTGTATAACCCACGTTCTTCAAGTGTTCCATGTGAATAAAAATAGGGAAATGGTCGCTCCCGCAAAGGTCCTCATGGACGGACATGGTTAATTTCGTTATGAGATTGCTGGTAGAGATGCACAAATCGATGCTCGAGAGCTCCCCATTAAAACTGCTGAAATGGGTTTTCTCCCCAGAATTTAATAAATAAAGGTTAAAATCATCGATAAAATTTGATATAATCCGTCCTCTCCTATTTCTTTGTGCCCTGCTGCTTCCCCATAATGGGTCGTGGGCATTAAAATCTCCCAGGAGGATAAAAGGTCTGGGAAGTTGATTTACTAAGTTTTCCAGGTTCTGCCGTGAGACTGGGGCATTCTCGGGGAAATAAACGTTGCACAGAGTTATTTTCTCCGGTACATGGACTGTTACTGCCACCGCTTGAAAAGGTGTGGCGAGCTGCACTTCAGAGGTGTATAGGGCATCTCGAATAGCAACTGCAACTCCTCCTCTGGCTCTTAGGCCTGTGATGTCGTCAGACCTAAATACGTTGAATCCCCTCAATTTACCCTGGTCAGTCACTTTAAAATGGGTCTCCTGAAGACACACGCACATTGGATTAAAATCGCGGATTAAAATGGCCAGCTCCTCCTTATGCCGTATAAAACCATTGCAATTCCATTGCAGAATAAAATTCATATTAAATATGGAATAAAATATAAGTGGCAGGGGATCACCGTTTTAAACGGTGCTTCTTTCCCTTTTGCCGGGCTAAGAGGACTTCGGTTTCAGATGGGCTGTCGTCCTCATCCATGGACTCCAGTGGTGAGCTGGCCCCCTTTGAGGGCCTGGGGGAAGGAGTATTTTCCCTGAGCACCACTGCAGTTTTAGTTTGTTTGATCGGGATTTTCGTCGGAGAACCCGGGCTCTTTTTTTCTTTTGGCACTTGAGAAGTACTTCTACCAGGTACGTTTACTTTTTCTTCCTTAGATATTTTCTTGGTTTCCTTAGCAATATGGGTATCGTGCGTCTGTGTGGAGATGGTGCGCTTAGATATAGGCTTAGCTGCCGTGGCCGCAAAAGAACGAGAGAAAATAGGTGGAGCACTAGCCTGGTATTTCCTTCTGGCTTCCAAATAAGGTATTTTTTCCAGGACTTTTATTTCCATTATTGCTCGTTCTTCTACCTGTTTTGGACATTTCCGTGAAAACACCGGATGGTCACCACTACAGTTCACGCAGCTTGGGCCTGAGGTACATTCTTCCTCTTCATGTTTATCTTTACCGCAGCAAGGGCAGGTGGCCTTGCCCTCACAACGAGTTGCCATGTGGCCGAAACGTTGGCATTTAAAACAACGAAGAGGATTAGGGACGAATGGCCTTACTGGTACAGACTCATAACCGATGAATACTTTCTTGGGAAGCTCATCTGAGGCGAAAGTGAGAATTACTGATGTGGTGTCTATCGTCTTTCCATTTCGCTTGGATTTTAGTCGTCGACAGTCAGTTACGCCTTGTGGTGCCATTTCTTGAATGATTTCCTCAACATCGACATGAAGGAGGTCGAAGTGGCTTATTACGCCCTGACAACTATTTAAAGTGCGGTGTAATTCAACTTTAATTGGAATTGTACCTAATCTTTCCATCGACAGAAGCTTATCGCTTTGAACTTCCGACACAGTTTCGATTAAGAGTGTGCCATTTCTCAATTTCTTGGCGCTTTTCAATTCACCAGGGACGGAACTTGATAGTAGACGCCGAATAAGAAAGGGAGATACTTTGCTAAGTGTCTCCCCTTCCTTTTGACAACTCATAACTAAATATCGCCTGCTGGCGCGAAAACCTGTTTCTCCCCCACCCTTATCGGGGCGGGATCTTTTGATTGGTGGAAATGTATTTTCTTCCATTCCAAAAATACCTTCATCCCCCGGGCTCCCCACCCACCACGGAGCCACACATTCGGGACGCCGCACCGCAAGCCGGTGCGGTCGCCAGGGCTACCCGAGGGGATATAGCGCCCCAGAGGTGGTTATCTGTTTCGGGTTGGGTCTTCTGTGCACGGGTCCACCAAACCCGTACATCTCCGACCGCCCTACGCAGCCTCCCACCTCTCTGACACTCGCCACCGGAACGATAAACGATACCGAAGCCGATTGACCGGAAGTGGCTAACTACCGGCCGCCCGTTTACAAAGAATACGGGGCCAAAGTGAGGTGTTGTTCCACGGCCCATACCGGGCATCCGAAACCCGGCTGGGTGCCACAAAACTCACTCACCAGGATCCCCTTCTCCCTCTTACGGGTCTCCACGCACGGCCAACACGTGGGTGAGTCTTGGACCAGTTGGTATGGTCTCTCACAGACAGCAGACTCACAGATCTGTCTGGTCCCTACCCTGGCTGCTCTGGGGGTTTGTTTTCGGGGTTGTCTCCCCGCCCTTTTAGTCGCCTCTTACGACAAGCAGGGATACTGCGGGAGTATTCTCAATCCCCCTACCCGCAGGGGGGTTTTTGGTAGTTCTCTGAGTTCTCTCCTCTCCATATGCTTGTATATATGAGTGTCTTCTATCTATGTGTTTTTAGACTTTTACCACGCCTGTGACCAGTTATATTGTTATTTGCATGTCGCTCTGCGAATTTCATGTGAACATATACATACACACACATTGTTCTAAACTACACTATTTAAAAAATAAGATAAAAATAGCAAAGCAAACATGCAAAAACATGCTTTATTTGTATTAGCTTTAAGTCCTTACACCAACATACAGCTACCAATGTTATCCATTACTACACTCGTACCTACTGGATATATTACGGGAAAAGGTATTGTTTACGCACTCTTTGGAATGGACTAAGATATTCCAAAAATGGTAAACTTTTCAGGGAAAATTTTACACCATCTTCAGAACATGGAAGGCAACGACAATGTTGTACGAATAACAAATTGGCCATATATGTTTATACACTAAAATGCAATTTTTGAGAGTATCTATATTTGTGCTCGTGAGCTAACATTTTGGCATGGGTATGCAAGACACAAAAATGCTTTTTCTCTGGAAGGATATGATGTCTTCGTTACAGATTCTGATTATATCATGATATCCTCAGCCAAGTAACTTTACCAGTTGTCTCCTATAAACAATCCTGACATGAGCTATGGAAGGGAGGATGGGAAAGACTGCGGACTGGGGTGGGTGGAGGTAGGGGGCGAAGATGGGCAGTTAAGGAAATGAACAAAAGACAGTCCAAATTTGTTAACCTTCGTAAGGAGTTAGCGGTGCACCACGGTGCGGTGAAGTGAGGTAGGGAAGAAGAGGGGTAATGGACAAGAGGGACAAGTTGATGAGTTTGGGGAAACCCTCACTGCTGGTAATCTCCCTCTCGCCTCAGTTTCCTTACTAATGACTGAGCGTGCAATTATTGCTCATGGGAGGAGAAAAGTTATCAACACTGCTATTTCCACATACACGCTTAATAGGCACGACCATGGTTTCGTCGCAAGGCTACATCATCAGGTGAACATTTAGCAAAAATTTCCAGTATATTTAGCAAAATATGTAGGAAAACGGAGGAGGGGGAGAGGAAACGAAAAGGGGAAAAGAAGAGGGGGTGGAGAGAAGAGGGACGGCAAGGCAGGTAAGCGTGACGGAGGAGTTAAGAAGTGGCTGGAGGGGAGGGAAGCGAGGGACGTACGGCAGCGGGTGGGTGGCAGTGGGCAGAGTAGGGAAATTGCAGGAGGGGGGAATGCGAGGGATACAAATGGTCATTAGCGAGCTTTTTTGAAGTGAGGTGACTCAAAATCTCCAGCTCTTTTAAGGCGTCTAATCTGCGTCCCTTCCTCTCGAGATGAAGCACCTTTGGGATGAACTCACTGTTGTGGCCTTCGTCCAGCAAATTTTTGGCAAAATGGGAGTTTTCCTTCCTATTGATGAAGCAGGCTCGGTGTTCTGCTGCTCTGGTAGCGAATTTCCTCCCTGTTTGTCCAATATAAAATGGCTTGGCAGTCCGAACACTATAACCTGTAGACCCCACTTTGCTGGCTTCTCCTTGTCTTTGGTGGATCAGAGTAGATTTTTAACAGTGATGTTGTTGTAAAAATCTGCTCTTATGGTGTCTTTAGGGAGTAGCCGCCGTATTTTAAGGGACAAATTACCTAAGAAAGGAACTCTGCGCCACAATGCTCTGTTGTCTAGTGTGCTGGAAGTCCAGTATATGAATTCTCGTGCCATTTGGGCCCGTTTTCTCCTATACAGGGTGTCAACTATTGGGTGGAGTAACCGTTGTTTCAAGCAATTTCCTTTCAATGTTCACCTAATGATGTAGCCCTGCTACGAAACCATGGCCATGCCTAATAAACGTGTATGTGGAAACAGCAGTGTTGATAACTTTTCTACTGCCATGAATAACTTCCACAAAGTTTTGCCACTGGGCAAATGTGACTATCATCAAAGAGAAAGTGACGACTTTTCCCTAGTTTGACCTCATTTTAAATACGCTGACAGTATATGAGATCCTTACGAAATATGCTTAAATAACGAACTGGAGCGAGGGCAGCGCATTTCGGCATAATTTGTAAAGGGACGGTATGATGATTATGTTCGCGTAACCAGTCTATTAGGTGACTAAATTTGATATCACAATCAGGCCGTAGGTTGAAATATACACAATGTCTGAACTACGTTCCAAGATAATATTTTAACTGATGACGTTAAAAACATTTTGCGAACTCCGAATTACTATGGTAGACTGGACCATAAATATAAAAGTAAAGAAATTGATTGCCGAACCGACAGATTTAAAATGTCCTCTTTTCCTCGTGCAAATACGAATATGAATAGTTGTAAACATATTCAATAGTATAATAGTATCTATATATACAAGTGTATCAATAGATATCATAGGCAGTAGCATGCTCGTGTTAGGACTTAAAGCTAACCCAACTAAAAACAGGTTTATACATGCTTGCTTTGCCATTAAAATATTTGTTTAAATTGCTATGTTTCGACTAGAATATAGTTACTAATCCTTTTCCAGTATGTTGTGTAATTCATGTTTGGTGTGAATTCACCCCCTGCCTCACGCCTTTATGGTGGCTGGCAGGGTATTATGTAGATGTGTCACGTCACCCAAAGAGCCAGAGGATATGTAGAATTAGTTAAAGAACTGAGACATCTACCGGATCGCTGCCTAGTTATGTGTGCGCGCTGGCAGCACGTCGATTATACAAAATCCTTGCATAGCACCCAAAAATATATAAAATCCCCGCGCTCAGTCTAAATAAATATCAAAGAAATCTCAAGGTCACCTGTCCGAAGCGTTGGCGCTGTCGCGCGATTTTCAAACTACTACCGCATTGATTATATATAAGCACAAAACATTTACAATTTCATATTAATCCGGGCTCGGAGGACGTATTTACTGCCAAAACCTATTGCGGACTCTTGAACTGTTTTGATGTCACGAATATCGAATGTCAATAATGCTGGAAACTATGCGAAAAAGGCGCCCGGAACAAGATATTTTTCCAAGCATCAAACTTGGCATGGAAGTAAAGATGAAAATAAAAAGGAAGATAGCCTAAATCCTCACAGAAAATGGGAATCCAGAAAATTTCTTTCTTGAATCCAGAAAATTCTTGCCAAAAGGTCTCATTAACTAGGTAATTTAAATGGCTATACTACCTACATAAAATGGGACATATTACTTCCGCGTTGTCAATCCCACATATTTTTTCTAATAAAAAAACAAAAGCTTCAGTGAATCAAATAAAAGTATTTACTGGCATTATTTAAAGACATTAAAAGGGAGCCGTCGACTCCGTCTGGAGGCCTAGTGTTATCCAAAAATTAAATTCCTTAACTTTCCAAAAAATCCTCGCCTAACTACTTGCCAACTATTCTTGAGATCGTGAAATTACCTACCAATGCAATGTTAGTTCAGTAAGGAAGGTGACCACTAAGGGTTATTGTTGGGACCGCTAATGTGGAATTTAATTAGGAATCAAACTCGACGAACGGGTTCCAGACAGGTGTGTATTGCTAGCCTATGCCGATGACATGATTTTGACAATCGATGGGAACGACAGAATTACACTGGAAATGACTACCAGACCAGGTGTGACTCTTCTAAAGTAATGGAAAAAGGCTAGTATTTAGGACAAAATGGACAAAGGTATTTAGGTTTAACAATCACTAAAGACTTGTCGTGGAGAAGACACATCCGGGAAATATGCGGCCGAGAGAAGAGAAAGCTAGGATTTATAAAAAGAGTAATTGGGAAATGTGATGAGAAGACAAAAGAGCGATGTTACTTTTCACTAGTTAGGCCCCACCTTGAGTATGTAGCCAGTGTATGGGATCCGAATGAATTAGTTTTGATCAGAGAACTAGACAGTAAGCAGCGTAGAGCAGCTAGGTTCGTTAAAAGGTGTTACGATAGGTTGAGTAGTGTTTTAGGATTAGTACAATAATTAGGGTGGGAGTCATTATCAGAGCGTAGGTTAAGGTACAGATTAAATCTATTAGAGAAATTTCAATTGGATAGCTTTACTGAAGACGTTAGGCACATATTAAAAACACCAGCGTATAGCTAGATTCGACCAGCTAAATAAGATTAGAGAGATTGATTGTCGTACTGATAGATTCAAAATAGCATTTTCCCCCGTACTATAAGAGGACAGAATAGTCAGCATAGCAAAGGGATAGGTAGGGGAAACATTTTAGGGTAGTCTGTAGTGCATGGTGCATGTATTAAACCCTCAAATACTATTGATACTAACAATCTAGTTGCATGGGACCCTAGAGTTGCTTGTTTGCATGTTGGTAGTGCTTGCTTGGTGATCTTCACCCCCTGCCACACACCCTCGCGGTGGCTTGCAGGGTATCGTTTAGATGTAGATGTAGCAAAATAACCTTATTTTTAGATAAAAGCGAATACGCGGGGTATGTCGGGAATTTGATAACGTTTTAATTTTGGGAAAACATTAAAGGGTAATCCAACATGCAAAACAAGAAATAGCTCCAGAAAAATAAGGCACGTGATTATCTCGGGGTAATGATCGATAATAAACCATAGCGTTAATTGTTAACGTTTCCAACCTAACGTTAATTGTTAATACAACAAAGAAGATATTCCCGGCCGAAAAAAGTATTTGTCACAAAAGCTGCGGCACTGTAGAGAAATGATATTAGACCCATGAAGACTGTACAAAGGAGTAATTCTACCCATCATCGCATTTGGATGTGATATCTAGAGCCATAGAGTAATTATCTCTTAAATCAAGCGCCAAGTACTGAAGCACGATGTGTAATAACTACCCTCTCTCCGATAGAGTACGAACTTTGGGAAAGGAGACAGATAGCTAAGTAATTACAAAGCGGGGAAGGAATTTCTGTATTTCAATGTAGAAATATATGCAGAAGAACCTGTCAGATTAAACGAGTGAAAGAGAAGGCTAAGAATAAAAAACATTCAAGGGATGACGAATAGACAGTTGTACCAGTCTACAAAGAAAAACTTATTTCAAATATTCGCAAGCATTGAAAAATGATTATAGAATCAAACTGGAGCGAAATTTCATAATAACCCGAATAATAGATGGCCAATTGCAGATGTTTGAATGTGAGCAATAATATACGACACATCTACATCTACATAATACCCTGCAAGCCACCATAAAGGTGTGTGGCAAGGGGTGAATTCTCACCATACATGCACTACATATCATTCATTTAAAAGGATTAGTATTAATATGTATATTAGTCAAGACTGCAATATTTAAAAAGATAAAAATAGCAAACTACGCATGCAAAAACGTGCTGTTAATTGGGTTACCGTCAAGTCCATACACCAACATGTAACTACCTATGCTATGGATTGAATCACTCGTATTGGACATATTACCGCTATTCATATCCCTAATCGTACGAGGAAAAAAGGACATTTTGAATCTGTCAGTTCGGCAATCAATTTCTCTAATTTTGTAATCAGTATCCAGCAGTAAGTTGGGGTTCGCAAAATATTTTTAACGTCGTCACTGAAAATATTATCTTGGAATTTATTTAGGAGATTTAAGTCTAAATTTCAACCTGCGATCTGACAATGATTCCCATTTTAATTCATTTAATACACTGGTTACGCTAATATAGTTACTCGGCTACCTTTCCCTTGTTAGACCTCATTTGGAATATGCTGCCAGTGTATGGGATCCCTACGAAATCGGTCTAAATAACGAACTTGAACGTGTGCAGCGAAGATCGGCAAGATTTGCAAAGGGACGGTACGATAACTATATTCGCGTAACCAGTCTATTACATGAATTAAAATGGGAATCATTGTCAGATCGCAGGTTGAAATTTAGACTTAATCTCTTAAATAAATTCCAAGATAATATTTTCAGAGATGAGGTTAAAAATATTTTACAAACCCCAACTTACTATGGTAGACTGGACCATGATTACAAAATTAGAGAAATTGATTGCCGAACTGACATTCAAAATGTCATTTTTTCCTTGTACAATTAGGGATATGAATAGTGGTAAATATGTCAAATACGAGTGAATCAATCCATAGCATAGGTAGGTAGTTGCATGTTGGTATAAGGAATTGAACGTAACCCAACTAACACCACGTTTTTGCATGCTTGCTTTGCTATTTTTTATCTTTTTTTAAATACTGCAGTTTAGACGAATATATTAATACTAATCCTTTTTAATGCATTTTAAATCATGTAATATGTAGTGCATATTTGGTGAGAATTCACTCCCTGCCACACACCTTTGTGGTGACTTTCAGGGTATTATGTAGCTATAGATAGATGATCATTCTCGTCTTTTTCCTCACATATATTTTCCAGCTCCTAGAAGAAGAAAGACTAACATTGCCATCAGCAACTTGGAAAGATTGTCAATGAATCATGGCCACAATTAGACCTAACGGGAACAAAACTACACATAATTTCAAGGATCGATTTTAGCAATAGGGCATGATGTGAATGAACCCAGTACATGTTCTTCTCCAGGAAAAGTAAACTAGGGAAAGATAAATTTGTAGAACTGAATGGGAACAAATACGAAATATGTAGTAAGTTCAGTATTTGGGAGTGCTGGTAACAAAACACAATGAACTAAATGAAGAAATAAAAGCCAGAATAGCAGCAGGCAATAGGGCTTTAAAAGCATTGCTGAAGGTTTTCAAGTCACGTAACCTTAGTCGGAACTTAAAAACAAAAGTCTATCGAACTGTGATCAGACCTGTAGTTATGTACGGCTCCGAAACATGGAACATCACCTCTGCAGAGGAAGAACTGCTTAAAAAGATGGGAAAAGAAAGTTTTGAGAAGGAGTTTTGACGAATAAAAATGGACAGTGGAGAATTAGAAGGAATAGAGAGCTAACAACCACCCAAACATAGTAACAAAAATAAAGAGTAACAGGTTAAGGTGGTTAGGCCATGTAGAGAGAATGTCTGAGAGTAGAATGGACAAAAAGATATACATGGGACATACATCCTGGTGGTAAAAGGTTGAGAGGAAGACCTCGGAAAAGATGGCTGGATGATGTGGAGGATGATTTGAGGAGGATGGGATTGAAGAGATGAGAATTAAAGCAAAAGATCGCAGCGACTGGTCCAACATTGTCGCAGAGGCCAAGGCCCTACAAGGGCCGAGGGGTATGTAAGTAAGTATGATGTGAATGAGTCATCGACGGACATGAAAGGTTTAACAACACTTTTTTCTTCCACAGCCCGCTTTCTTCAGCATAAAATGTCAGAGTTTTTTCACATTAATACAAAGCTTCTTGAATGCTCATGCAACCCATGTTTGCGAAACACGCAATGATAAGTTGTTGGGAATCGTTTATCCAATTTACTTAACTATATGGCAGCGATGCATGTAAATGTTTACTTGTAAAATCATTGCTATTGTCCTTATTCTGAGCGACAAAAAGCATGGATTTCTAATAATTTCTCATGCTTAATTTTAAGATATTTTCCAAAATATACGAGGTCCTTCGTAACAATCTTACACAAAATGGCTGAGAATATTTGATATTATACCAATCACTAAACCGACTCATCATCTTACTTAAACCTGAAATAAAAATAAAAATTTGTGATCGAGATAAAATATTTGAATCAGGTATTATAAGCGCATCACTATCATATTTCACTGAATATATCACAGAATAAATTGAAGGCATCGCACATTCATAACTTCCCAAAAGAAATATTTAGCTTTTTCCGTTTGAATACTTCGAAAAATCAATTAAAAATATAAAAAAATAAAGTATGAAGAATTAATAAACCGAATCCTTCTAAATACTTACTAAGCCATGATTTACTTTTATGGCCATATCCTTGGGACGAAGGTGACACGGGGATTCTGTGACGGCCATGCGTCAGGATAGATGCTACATGGGTGGGAGAATCTCGAGAAATCTGCTCACGTGGTTTTTGGGATGCTCTCTTGAAAAGTGTACGAGTGGCGCCAGTAAGGGCAAGCAGGAGCAGCGGACGCATGTATGTACTTTCGTCAGCATGAATTTTGAATTTCCAGACAAGGTTCATTGTAACTATTAATCACGGGTTATTGAGGTTAGCGTATGTTGGCGTCAGAACACCGAGAAGTGACGACATTGTCGCGACAATGCTCAGGTCATCGGCATAAATATGAAAGGATTGAGCGGATGGGTGGGGACATGAATAGCAAGTTAGCTAAATGCTGAAATGAACATACATATACATACATAAAATCCCGCGACATCACTACGATGGTGCGCAGCTTGGGGTGGAGATCAGAAAACATGCACTGCTTACATACAACTAAGAGCTACGATGCTATTACCACTTGGAAACATGTTACGTATAAGAGTTACGTGCAACTAGATGTAAATAGTTTCTACATAGTAATGAAGTGATAAATGGTTAGATAGGCGTTATCTAAATATATTTATCTACATTTACCTAGCATGCATCGGTTAATACTATTAAACAAGCTTCATGCACTACTTACATCTAGATTGGATATGACTGGTGAGAGATACTTACGCGAACAATGCTGATACTGGTTTAGATATTCCCAGGGTTTATGCCTCTATGCAGTAAGGAGACAATAAAGACAACTTCAGAGAATTTTCATGAGAGTGGGCAATGCATTCGAGTTATATATTCAGAGGCCCTGGTGACAAATGGTGTCCAAAGCCAGGCTGCATATAAATGAATATCGATGAGCAAGTCACCGTAAGTCACAAACGCTTTGTTGAGGCGTAGAAAGTTTTTTTTCTACATTTTGAATAGTTTGAATAGTGACTTGAATAGTTTGTTGTTCTATGTATAACTACATTTCTGTCTGAAGCGTGTTTTTCGAGCGAGGTTAATCATTAGAGAGTATTTTCCAGAGGCGACTTGGCGACTTACTACTGTCGCGAATGGGTTTTACTGAACCAAAAACGAAGGGAAACAGTTCAGCTGCAGAGTGGCTAATTAAAGCCTATTATGAAATAAAGTGTCTGTGATGAGAAGACGCTCTTTAATATTTTGTTTGTAATTCCTGTGAAGCCAGGAGCTTCACGTTCCATTAAGTGGTGAAGCAAAATCTTGCAGACCATGATCCCGTAAGGTTCTGAGGATGAGAGGTGAGACAAAAAGGTGGGTGGCTAGATTTTCTTTCTCCAATGGTACATGGGAGGATTTTATGGTTGTGATGGAAATATGCTATTCTCCCTGTAGCCAGACACAGGGGTTCGGATAAAATATTCGTGAGTTGCTAACGAAGGGCAGAGCTCTACACATGAATTTATTATCAAGTTCATGGTAGGAGTTCCCAAGATAACAAAGAAAAATTAATAGGTTAGCAGAAGATTAAGCAACACGTCGTTTTGATTAAATTAGAGATATCACTCTGTAATGGAATATTTTTCATTGTACTCACCGGTAAATACCGATTGATAGGTACATTCCCAGTCTAATGATCTAATTCCTGACTGTATCATTTTCCTGTCCATAATAATCATCAGATACCTAAGAGCGAGATAGTGCTATCACCTTTTGACACAAAGCAAATAAATTCAAATAAAGAATGCAGAAAAAAAGTGGATGCATATTTGATGCTTGGCAGAGTCTATATTAATAGCGTTAACTTAAAAAAACGTGAGATTGATATAAGATTCTATAACTAGTGCGATACAATTTCAGAATTCAATGAGGATGTAAGTGAAACGCCTGGAATTGTGCTGCTTCTAATGGAGTCAGTCACTTTGGACCATGTAATAATAATTAGTTTTCTACCGGTGACTGTAGGTCTAAATCTAGACTGGATCAAGAACATAAAATTAGGGAAATGAATTCATCATCAAAAGTCATCATTACTCAGATTGGTTCGATGCAGCTCTCCACTGAGTTCATCTATCGGCTAATCTCTTCATATTTACGTATTTCTTCTCTTTCACACCCTTCATCCTTACATATCACTCGAGGCCTTGTGGCCCTGTGACCCGGGTTTACCCAAAAAACAACGACGCCGGATATAATGAACCGCGAAAGTTTTAACGAATTAACGAAACGCCTATATGGGGAGGAACTTCGCCATCTAACCAAGAGATTTGACAGTTTGCGCATTAAGAAGATCACCTTACTGAACCACTTAATGTTTTTGTTGAGATGCAGAGACCACAACGTAGTACCAAAATTTTTAACCTTCCGACATCATCTCAAGTCTTATCGAACATCCTCGATTTTGAAGAAAGCCAGCAAAGATCTACTTCGTGCGGCAATTCAAGAAATTAGGAGAGATTTGGATGAACTGGGAAAGCAACTCCTGGAACTACATCTACACATCGCCAACTCCCTAGACAACACACATTTTGACCAATTAGATCACATGACGTGGCTTAATAGCGCTACCAAGGATGAGAAATTGAAGAAGACTCCAGGGAAATTCCAATACTTAGTAGCAATGCAGAATAATGATACCGAAAAACAGGACAAGAGGTGATCGTAAACCTCTCTCAGACTATTGGACGAAGGGACGACTGGAGTGTTAAGAAGAGGGCTAAACTTCGCGGTCACACCAAAAGTTGTTCCAGAAGAAATTATCAGCCACGTAGAAGCAGCCATCAGCCACTTATCGACAGAAGAGGCCGAAAAAATCAGGCAGGACACAGCGAGAGTTCTACGTAACGTGAGGAAGCAACCACCACGACCAAATATTACCAAATAAGAGAAGAGAGGAGAGCCTTGTGAGCACTTAGGCAGAACATGAGCATTGTCATCTTACCCGCTGATAAAGGCAAAGCCACAGTTGTCATGGATACCGAGGACTGCGAAAATAAAATGAAGAAGTTGTTGGAGGATGGTCCATTAAAAAACTAACGAAGAATCCAACGGGGAGCATTGAGCGGAGAACCACTGAATAAATCAAGAAGAGCATCGCTGACCCACAAATCAGGAAATCCATCACGCCACAAGATCCGAAGACACCTTATATCTACGGATTACCTAAGATACATAAAGAAGGAATCCCTCTGAGACCAATCATCAGCTCCATAGACTCCCCCACGTATAAATTAGCCAAATACATCTCGTCTACGCTGCAACCCGTGGTCGAAAAGGCAAAATCTTACGTTAAGAACGCTCAGCATTTCTTCGATCGCATCCGCGGCATAAGATTAGGACCCGAAGACATGCTAGTTAGTTTTGATGTAGTGTCTCTTTTTACCAAAATACCTACTGAAAAAGCCATCAACATCATCAGGGACATATCTGACGTCAATACAACGAATTTGGCTGAGATATGCTGACAAAATACCTATTTCAAGTGGAAAGGAGAGTTCTATGAACAGGTACAAGGATCATCAATGGGATCTCCCATCTCCCCGGCTGTTGCAAATATATATATGGATCATTTCGAAAAGACAGCGCTGGAAAACGCCACCCACAAGCCATCAATGTGGGTTAGATACGTAGACAATACGTTAGTCATATAGAAACATGGCAGAGAAAAACTAGAATAATTCCAAAACTATCTAAATACAATAGACGACAACATCCAATTCACGAGAGAAGAATAAATTGACGGGAAGTTCCCCTTCCTCGATGTTCTCGTTACGAGAAGAGAAGATGGGACCCTGGGCCATTCGATATACAGGAAACCAACCAACACCAACCGACCTTCTAGCCAGTTCGCATCATCATCCATCACAAAATAGAGGGGTAACGGCTACTATGATCCACCGATCAATCAATCTGAGCGATGAAGACCACAGAGAAGAAGAATTGAATAAAATAACGGAAATCCACGTAAATAACGGGTACAAAAGGAGAGAAATACAAAAAACAATTTCGCGAAAACCAAAATCTTCACCTCGACCATTGGACGAAGAAAATGTCGACAAGAAAAAAGCATACCTGCCTTACATCAAAGGGACCACCGATTAGATAGCCAGAATCCTACAGAAGTATGATATAAGATCTATATTCAAACCTCGAAGGCAAATTAAAGACTTCTTACTCAGCGTAAAAGAAAAAGATATATTGGAGACGGAAGGAGTCTACAAATTAAGCTGCCGGTCGTGTGATAAGGTGTGCGTAGGAGAGACGGGCAGAACAATACGTACAAGAATAAAAGAGCATGGAGCCGCCATTCGACTGGGCCACTTCGAAAAATCAGCGGTCGCAGAACACGCCGCCCAAGGACACGAAATCGACGTAACCAACGCAGAAGTCATAGCAAGCGAAAAACATTACAAGACGAGGTCAATAAGAGAGGCCCTCCAAATTAGGAAGTATATAAGCAATTTCAATAGAGACCAAGGACAAATGGTAAGCTCATTCTGGCTTCCAGTTATTTCGAGAACTAAAAGAAATATCGAGAAACCTTCATCTCCACTCCCCAACCTCCACCACCGTGAGAATATAAATCAACGCGCAAACCAAGCAATGTCATTACCCTGAGGAAGTCTCCAGCAGCGGAGACGAAACGGTCGGTCATTTTTACACTGTGACGCGGGTTTACCCAAAACACAACGACGCCGGAGGCCTTCCTTTGCCATTCTTCCCATCCGTTTGTTCTTCAACGATTGTCTTCATCAGGCCATCGTGTCTTAAGATATGACTGATTAAGTTATCCCGTCTTCTTCTTAGAGTTTTCAGCAGGCTTCTCTTTTCTCCCACTATTCTTAAGACTTCATCGTTTGTCACTCGGTCGACCCATTTTATCTTCGGTAATAGATTGCCGAACCGAAATAACTAAGATACCTTTCTTCCCTCGTACAATTAGGGATCTGGAGAGCTGTGAATATATTCAATTACATATACACAAATTATCGATAGGTAGCCTTGGTATAAGCATGTCGGTATAATGGCTTGAAGCCAGCACGTTTATAAATGCTTGCTCTCTCTCTCTCAAAGCATGATAGGTAATGTGGGGCGAAGGTTTACCCCCGGCGATACACCTTTATGGTGGCTTGCTGTGTATTATGCATTATTAGTTTTTTACGGGTGAAGGTAGGTTTTAGCACGTATTAATAAGGTAGGTATTACTAAATGGACATTTAATTATATTCACAACCCCTATATTTCACACGATGTCCCTCTCCAGCCCCTCATACCTCCCATCATTCTATCCAAACTACCAGTTCTTCTCTTCCCTCTACTTCGCTTCCCCAGAATTCTTTCTTCAATCACGTCTTTAATCACCATCCCCCTTTATTACCTTCTCCATCCACACGTTCTGCCTTCTAATTTCTTCAATCAACTTCCTTTTCTCTCCTGCCAATTTTGGGGCTTCACCAAGAACTTCATCGTTTGTTCTCATTTCGATCCACCTATCTACTATCTTGTGAGTTTCCTTCTCCATGCACTCATCTCAAAATCCGGAAGTCTATTTCCATCTTCTTTCCTTTGGCTCATGTTTCCGCGCCTTACAGTTCCATATTTTACTTCTCACGTGTCTTTTCTTTAATCCCCGACTCAACGATACTGCCATTAGTTCAGGCTCACGAGTGAAAACCTATTTTGACAACGCAATGACTTTTGACTACCAATTCTGCTAAGCCACTTTTCTCCAACATACTACCTACAGAGCTAAATTTCTCCACCTGCTCCGACTTCTGACCTACTAATTTTAAATTTAACCTGGCCCTTTTTAAAAATATCATTGCTTTTATTTTCATATAATTTATTTTCATTTTGTATCTTTCACAGTCTTTGTAGGTCACTAATATTATTGTAATCTCTGGCCTAACTGACTGTGTAGCGCTTAGTCATCAGCGAACCTCACCGAATTAATCAATGTTTCCCCACCCTTTACTCCATCTTGGAGCTCATCCCACTCCTCTCTCACCATTTCCTCCAAGTAATATGTGTTAACAAGAACTCGTCATTTTAAAAATGTATTTACAACTTTATTTTACTTAACATTCAATGGAAGAGAGATTGCATTAGAACTAATTGTACTATAAGAGAACAGAATTAGCTGCACAGCAAAGGGATAGGTAGGGGAAATATTTTAGAGTAGTCTGTAGTACATGATGCATGTATTAATAGGGTGGTCCTTACTTTTCGATTTTCTTTCGAAACACCCCCTCAATTTATGCTAATTGGTGTAAAAACATATCCTATAAAATATTATTGAAATTGGATAACGGGAAGACGTGCCGCATCGCACTCAAATTTGTGAAATTCTGGCATTTTTGGCTGTTTTTCGGACATGAATGGCGATAAGAAGGCGCTGGTATTTTTCAACTGATTTTCTCTGGTAACCAACGACTCATTGGACATTTGACATGCTGCACCTACAAATGTTTCCAATTGTGACCGGTGGTTCCCGCGATCCGGTCCCAAGAGAGAGCGCGTGCCACCCCAAGTGGCGCCGATGTTCGAAGTTCCCAAGTCCGTCGCTTCATTCGGCGTTAGTCCTATTCTTTCGACGAAATGTATTGTTATGCGATATTTTCTTAACACAATTTTAATTTATTAATCTAATTAAATTAAATAATGCACAGTTTTTGAAAATTCAATTTGAATGCTGTTTTCTGACCACAATATTAAACCCAGTAGTATACCTACACTTAACTTCATATTTTAACTGATGTAGAGGAAGTGTGGGATATCTTTGTCTTTTAGATGCGACGCAAAAGCTTAGGGCCCAACACCTGATTACATTGTTTCATATTCATATAAAGTAACAACGTAGGCATAGGAGAAACGTGAAAATCTACATAAGGAGATGTTTCAATGAAACAATGAAACATTATTTCAAAGGCCGCATTAGTCGCTCCAACACACAGACTTGAATCCTGGCCGGCCGAGTCCAAGGCTCGCCTATATAAACCGGACAGTTTGCATGTACGTTTACAGCATAGGAGCCAGAGATTTACTTCGATCTGAAGACGGCTGCTAAGGTGGAGTGGAGTTGACTGGAGATTTTCACGTTTCTCCTATGCCTACGTTGTTACTTTATATGAATACAAGCTGACCCGGCCACGCGTTGCTGTGGCTCAATCTGGTTAAATGGAAAGCGCACGTTTATAGTATGTTTCATTTCACAATTCTTATGGGTATACAATATTTTTTGTTGTTCCATTGTCTGTGCAGATATAGGCATTGTCTGGTTTGCCGACTCTAGAACACGCAACACACACGCAACAAAATACACGTACATGTGAGAAGCAATCCGTGTCTAGATCTAAACCGCATAGTTCTAAAGATTGGCCCTCAGCTTTGTTGATGGTGAATGCAAATACCAATCGAAACGGGAATAAAATCACTTAAATTGAAATGGCATATCTGTTGGATACATAGGAATGCGAGGAATGAGGACATTTTCGCCTTTGAAAGTTCCTGTCCAGATTGTGGATTCTACCACGTTGCTCATTAATTTATTTACTAAAAGCTTTGGCTGGTTGATATTTAGCAACATGATAATTGGCACGCCGATTTTCAATTGCAGTACGTGAAGTGGCATCCCTGGCAGATCGAGTACATTCAAAAATTCTGTTCGACAACCAATTGCCTCATCTGCTTCCACAACAGTGTCGACGGTCTTGTATATATGTGCCTGCGACGCTTTGAGTGTTAGACTGAATAATATTGTTAAGTTCGTAGAAGTCTTTGTTTTTGGCCGCAAGAATAGCTCGTTCACTTAGCCAATCGCAATCCTAATAATTGATTTGAATATTGGGAAATACTTTTTCAACCATCTCCTCTTTTGAAGTTACTAAATTGCAAAAGTTATGAGGAAATGAAATTTTTTTCTGAGGTCAGATCAACCGGCACCTTTCCGTTCTCAATTTTCAGCAATTTATGTGAGTATATCTCAGTAGTAGTAGTAGAATTAATTTTTGGGGTGCATCGACACCTAAGGTCATTTAGCACCGCTTCTTAAACTTGAAGACATTAGCTAGTCCGTGGGATCTTATTGTTTCAAAAATTTCGAACTGTTCAGTTAACTACATTTTATTAAAAAGATCTATGTGCCTTAGAAATTGTAAAATTTTTTGTATAACAGTCTCGTCATTGCCTAGTATTTTGCGTAGAGGGCCGTGGATATTCATCATTTCACGTTCGTCTTGATATCCGACGCACTCCGTCAGGATGTGTCGCACAGTGACTGGAGCACCACATTCGTCGCACCAGGGCTGGATCTTCTCTTCGGAGAATAGATATGCGTGGGTTAGGTTGCAATGCCCAATCCTCAGCCGGGTGACTACGACCTCCTCTCTGCGATTCCCCCTGACGGAGGTGGGCCACGCAGATATCCCAGGCTTTATTGTTCGTAGCTTGTTTTCAGCCAAGTTTGACCATTGCTCCTTCCACCTCCCGAGGGCTAAGCCCCGTAATGAAGCCCTGAGGTCTTCTGCCGGTACCTTCGACGAGTATATCTCCCGATTTTTCAAGGCTTCTTTGGCTGCATGGTCGGCGTTTTCATTTCCAGTTATTCCAGCATGCCCAGGGATCCACAAAAAGGAAATTGTTACACCTATACTCTTAAGGGATGAAATGGTAGAATGTATCTCCTGAACAAGGGGGCATTTGGATGAATAACTAGACAAAGATTGTAGGGCGCTCAGTGAGTCTGAGCAGATGAGAAATTTTGAACGACAGCTCGTAATGTGTTGCAGCGCTAACTTGATTGCAAAGAGTTCAGCGGTATAGGTGCTGCAGATAGGGTTAAGTTTAGCTCTGATGACGCCGTGATACAGGGACACTACTGCACATCCACAGGAAGTATCCGATTTCGACCCGTCTGTGTAAACAATTATGAAGTCTGCGTATTCCCCTCGAATTTCGTTGAATTGTTGTTGGTATTCAGCAGGTGTTGTCGTAGATTTACGTGATTGAAGAAGCCGGAATATAAACGCTGGTCGATGTATCGACCATGGTGGGTCTTTAGAGTATCCCGTAGGGTATACGGTTGGCAGGCTAAAGCCATTGTCTACAATAAAATTATTAAAACGAACTGTAATTGGTTTAGTGGCCCTCGGTCTTCTGTTAAAAGTTTCTAAAAATCTCGATCTAAAGAGTATATCGTAACATGGATGGTTACTCATGGATAAAATCTTGGACACGTAGTTCAGCATTAACATATCCCGGCGAGTGGCCAGAGGTGGTTCCCCAGCCTCCGCATAGATACTTAGGACTGGAGATGTTCTGAAGGCACCTGTAGCGAGCCTTATTCCCATGTTGTGGACTGTGGACAGTGGTCTCAAGTATGTCTCTCGTCCAGAAGCATAAATGAAACATCCGTAGTCAAGTCTTGATCGCACTAGTGCCCGATATAGTAGAAGCATTGTAGTGCGATCGGCGCCCCATGTCGAATTACTTAAAAACCGTAAAATGTTTAAAACCTTAAAACATCTGTTCCTTAAAATATGAATGTGCTCCCTCCAATTAAGGCGATAGTCAAATGTCATCCCTAGAAAGCGGATGGTTTCCACGTATGGAATAGCCGTGCCGTTAAGGTGTAGACCTGCCGGGACATGGTTTCCTCTAGCCCTGTGGAAGTGGACACACTTTGTTTTCTCGGAGGAGAAGCGGAATCCATTTCTCCGGGCCCATTGAGCAAGTTTATTGATCGTAAGTTGGGCCTGCCTTGTTGCGTTAGAGAGCCTTGTTGATCTGCAGAAAATCGCCAGATCATCCACGAAGAGGGATCCCATCACAGGTGTACTGACGCAATCCATTATGTCATTAATCGCCACAGCAAATAGCGTAACACTCAACACGGAACCTTGAGGTACGCCGTTCTCCTGAGTGTAAAACTGCGATAAGTGCTGCCCTATTCTTACCTTGAACACTCGACCTGTTAGGAAGTTGCGAATGAAAACGGGTAGATTTCCCCTTAGTCCCCATTTGTGTAGAGTCATTAGGATCTTGTGTCGCCAGACTCGGTCGTAAGCCTTTTCTATGTCGAAAAAAACGGCAATTACGTGCTGCTGTGTAAGGAATGCCTCCTGTATGAAAGTGTCCGCTCGGACTAGATGATCAATGGTTGATCTCCCACGCCGAAATCCACACTGAGCATTCGAGAGAAATTTCCCTCTTTCCAACCACCAGATGAGACGGCGGTTAACCATTTTCTCCATAACTTTGCACAGGCAACTTGTTAAAGAGATTGGTCTATAGTTCTCTGCGTCGCCGCGTTCTTTACCTTGCTTATGGATAGGGACCACCACCGATTCCCGCCAGGATCGAGGGAGAATTCCTTCACTCCACACTTGATTGAGCGTCCTTAAAACATCCGGCAACGCCGTGTCCGGTAAGTTCCGAAGGAACGCGTTGTGGATATCATCTAAACCTGGAGATGTGTCCCGGGAATCGGTAATTGCGGACGTTAGTTCCACCATTGAAAATGGAATATTGTAGGACTCGGTGTCGTCTTTCTCTTTAAAACATATGATTTTCGATTCCATACACTTTTTAAAATTCAAGAATTCCCGGTCAAAGCTGTTATTGCTGTAGCGCTCCTCAAGTAGACGCCCGAACGCGTAGCATATGTCTTCCGGAGCAGTGACTATTTTGTTGTCTATTGTCAGGTGGTTAATACAGTTTTCAACGCGGGAGCCAGAAATGCTTTTTACTCTTTGCCACACCTGCTTAATGGGAGTCCTATTGTTGACTCCAGACACGAATTCTATCCAAGAATCCTTCTTAGCCTGCTTTACGACCTTCCGAGCTTTCGCTCGCAATCGTCGAAAGGAGGCAAGGTTCCTTTCGGTGGGAAATTTGTTAAATATTCGTAGCGCCTTTTTTCGCATCCTAATTGCATTAGCACACTCCTCGTTCCACCAGGGAACCACCGGTCGAGGGGAGATTCCTTTTGAACGGGGGACACTGACCTCTGCTGCTTCCAGGATGCGTTTGGTCAATCTTTCAACGTTTTGTGCTCCATTGAGATGCAAGTCAAAGTTAAAATCAAAACGTGTTTTAAAAGCTGACCATTCTGCCCTACGGACTACCCAGTTGGCTTGTCTAATAAGTTCTCTGCTAAAATTCTGCTCTTTGAGAATAAAAAGGGGGAAGTGATCACTCCCACACAGGTCATTGTGAACTGATAATTTGAGTTTAGTCATCAGACTACTAGAACACATGCTTAGATCAATAGCGGAAAAGTCGCCGGTATGGCCATTGAACCGTGTTCTTTCCCCGTTGTTTAATAAGAATAGGTTAAAATCATTTACGAAGGATGATATAATGCGGCCTCTTCTATTGCACTGGGCCCTTGGACTTCCCCACAGGGTATCGTGGGCGTTCAAGTCTCCTAAGAGAATGAAGGGCTTTGGCAGCTGCTGTATGAGGGCTTCTAAGTTCCTTCGTATGACAGGAGCCCCCTCTGGAAAGTAGACGTTGCATAACGTTATCGTCTCAGGTGTGTGCAGCGTTACCGCCACTGCCTGGAAGGGAGTGTCCAGCTGTACTCGGGAGGTGTAAAGGGCCTCCCGAGTAGCTATCGCCACTCCACCTTGAGCACGGAGGCCACTAGTGTCATCTAGTCTAAAAACATTAAAACCTCTTAGAGAACCCTTGTCTGTAGTTTTAAAATGAGTCTCTTGGAGACAAACGCAAACGGGGTTAAAATCTCGGATTAAAACGTCTAGCTCCTCCTTGTGCCGGTAAAACCCATTGCAGTTCCATTGAATGGTAAATATCATAAAAGGTAAAAGATAAAATTAAACACTTAAATTCGAGTAGTCCTGACAATAGGGTGGTCCGCGCCGTATCCGGTTTCGTCTGCCTGTAGGTTTTGCGAAACCTTCGCTCTCGGAGAGACTTTCGTCTTCCTCCATCGATTCCGGACGGCTTATATCCAGTCCAGATGGATTTGGTGATGGCGTTTTCTTGCACCGATTCTGCGACAGTGCAGCGGTGGTTTTTAGGTGGGTTCTTTTGGGGAGAGCCCACACTTGTGTCACTCGTCTTGTTTGCCGGTTTAGGGGCCTTAGCCGGCTTGGCCGATTCTTTTTCTGTGGCAATTGGTTTTTTTATTTATTTGGGATCTGTTTGGATAGCTACGCTAACCTTCGGGACTTGCATTTTCGTGGCAACTTCGGCGAAAGATTTAGAAAATGTAGGGGCGACCGTGGCCCTATACTTTTTCCTTGCCTCTAAATACGTGATTTTTTCCACAGTTTTTAGCTCCATGGCCTTCCTTTCTTCGATTTGCTTAGGGCACTTGCGAGAGTACACTGGGTGTGCGCCCTCGCAATTGACGCACTGTGGGTCTTTTGTGCACTCAGCACCATCATGCGCGTCCAGGCCGCAGCGCGGGCAGGTGGCCTTGCCCTCACATCGCGTGGCGATGTGGCCGAAGCGCTGGCACTGGAAGCAGCGCATGGGTGCCGGTATAAATGGTCGCACCGGGACAGATTCGTACCCTATAAAGACCTTGTCAGGGAGTCTATCGAATGAGAAAGTGAGGACGACAGATGTTGTGTCGATCACTTTCCCATTACGCTTCGTGGTGAGTCGACGAGCATCAGTCACGCCTTGAGGAGCCATCTCTCTTCTGATCTCGTCGACATCAACGTATAGTAGATCGTAATGCGTGATAACCCCCCGACTGCTGTTTAGAGTGCGGTGCACATCAACCGAGACTGGGATGTCATCGAGCATTTTCAGTTTCAGAAGCTTTTCGCTCTGTGCAGTGCTGCAGGTTTCAATTAGTAATGAACCGTCTCGTAATTTCTTGGCAGATCTAAGTTCTCCAGTGACCGAGGCAGACAAAACTTTCCTAATTAGGAAGGGAGATACCTTAGTCAAGGTCTCTCCTTCTTTCTGACATTTCATCAAAAGGTAGCGCTTACAAACTGTAACTGGCGATTCTCGCCCACCCGTGTCCGGGCGGGGTTTTTTAAGTGGTGGAGGTTTAGTTCCATCCATCCTTTTGAGATGTTCATCCCCCGGGCTCCCCACCCACCATGGAGCCACACATTTGGGACGCCGCACCGCAAGCCGGTGCGGTCGCCAGGGCTACCCGAGGGGATATAGCACCCTAGAGGTGGTTGTCTGTTTCGGGTTGGGTCTTTAATGCACGGGCCCACCAAACCCGTACATCTCCGACCGCCCTACGCAGACCCCCACCTCCCTGCCACTCGCCACCGTTAAGCAAAACGCCACGGAAGCCGATTGACCGGGAGTGGCTAGCTCCCGGCCGCCCGTTTACACAGAATCCGGGGCCGAAGAGGGGCATCAGCCCGTAGTCCATACCGGGCATCCGACACCCGGCTGGGAACCACGGACCTCGCCCTCCAGGATCCCCTTCTCCTCCTTACGGGTCTCCGCACACGGCAAACATGCGGGTGGATCGCAGGCCAGGTGGTATGGCCGCACACAGACAGTTGACCCACAAGACTGTCCGGGCTCAACCCTTGTTGGCTCTGGGTTTGTTTTCGGGGTTTTCTCCCCGCCCTTTTAGTCGCCTCTTACGACAAGCAGGGATACTGCGGGAGTATTCTCTATCCCCCTACCCGCAGGGGGAGAGTATATCTCAGCTGATCGATTGTTTTGCAGCTGCACACGCATATTTGTATTTAATATTAACGTCTTTACATGCCGTCACAAAGTAGAATATTTCAGGCAAGCATTTATTTTTTCCGCTAGTGTCAATCGAGGAATAACAGGTAAAGTTTGCCTGAAATCTCGTGCAAGCAATATTAATGCGTTCTCAAATGGTCTCAGGATTCCACGGAAATCTTGCAATGATCGATCCAGAGCCTCGAGCGATGCTTTGTGCACCATTGTGCATTCATCCCAAGCAATAAGGTGGAATTTCTGAAATATTCATCCCATGCCGGATGATTTGAATATGTTGCACGTGAGTGTTTCAATGAATTGCAACTTCAATGGAATGCACATCCCGTCTCCAGTGTCGATATTGGATTCTCGATATTGTACAAACCTTCATGGAGTGAACAAAACAACTAACCAAAGCTTCATGGAAATTGGATGAATGTTGTGGTAATGCATGAAGTTATCAATATTGCATCGATACAGTATCGATATTGTAATGATACTTTATAAAACTTTGAAGAAAAAAAACACCTAAATAATTTCACCTCAATTTTGTATCAAGAATGTATCGATGTATCCATATATTTATCGATATTATATCGATACAGTATCGATATTGAATTATCGATTTTATAGAAACCTTCTCGGAGCTTACTCAACAACTTTCCAAAGTTTCATGACGATCTGATGAATGGTGTAGTAATGCATAAAGGACAAACACATTATATACATTCGATACAGTATCGATATTGCAACGATACATTCCTTTTAAAAAACTAAATAATTTCACCTCAATTTTGTATCAATAATGTATCGATTTATCGATACTTTAGCGATATTATATCGATAAAGTATCGATATTGAAATATCGATTCCGCAGTCCTCTTTTCGGGAATGTACTCAACAACTTCCCAAAGTTTCATGGCGATCCGATGAATGGTGTAGTTATGCATAAAGGACATACAGACACACACATACATTCATTTATATATATATAGATAGACAAGCTGACCCGGCCACGCGTTGCTGTGGCTCAATCTGGTTAAATGGAAAGCGCACGTTTATAGTATGTTTAATTTCACAATTCTTATGGGTATACAATATATCTCAGCTGATCAATTGTTTTGCAGCTGGACACGCATATTTGTATATAATTTTAACGTCTTTACATGTCGTCACAAAGTAGAATATTTCAGGCAAGCATTTATTTCATCCGCTAGTGTCAATCGAGGAATTACAGGTAATGTTTGCCTGAAATGTCGTGAAAGCAATATTAATGCGTTCTCAAATGGTCTCAGGATTCCACGGAAATCTTGCAATGATCGATCCAGAGCCTCGAGCGATGCTTTGTGCACCATTGTGCATTCATCCCAAGCAATAAGTTGGCATTTCTGAAATATTTGTCCCATGCCGGATGATTTGAATATGTTGCACGTGAGTGTTTCAATGAATTGCAAGTTCAATGGGATGCACATCCCGTCTCCAGTGTCGATATTGTATTCTCGATATTGTACAAACCTTCATGGAGTGAACAAAACAACTAACCCAAGCGTCATGGAAATTGGATGAATTATGTGGTAATGCATGAAGTTATCAATATTGTATCGATACAGTATCGATATTGTAATGATACTTTATAAAACTTTGATAAAAAACACCTAAATAATTTCACAATTTTGTATCAACAATGTATCGAAGTATCCATATTTTATCGATATTATATCGATACAGTATCGACATTGAATTATCGATTTTGTAGAAACCTTCGCGGAGCGTACTCAATAACTTTCCAAAGTTTCATGGCGATCCGATGAATGGTGTAGTAATGCATAAAGGACAAACACATTATATACATTCGATACAGTATCGATATTGCAACGATACATTCCTTTTAAAAAAATAAATAATTTCACCTCAATTTTGTATCAATAATGTATCGATTTATCGATACTTTTTGCGATATTATATCGATAAAGTATCGATATTGAAATATCGATTTCGTAGTCCTCTTTTCGGGAATGTACTCAACAACTTCCCAAAGTTTAATGGTGATCCGACGAATGGTGTAGTAATGCATAAAGGACATACAGACACACACACACACATACATTCATTTTTATATATATAGAAGATAGAAGATGAAACAATGTAATCAGGTGTTGGGCCCTAAGCTTTTGTGTCGCATCTAAAATACAAAGATATCCCACACTTCCTCTACATCAGTTAAAAGTGGAGTGGACTGCTGGATAGGATTTGGAAATGGAAACTAGAAACGCCGATCAAATATTCTTAATTGGTCATTATGAGAATCACATTGTTGGTTCTAAGTTACCATGCAATGGACAGGTGCTAAGGGTTCTTTTCTATAGCATTCGTAAGGTAAATTTAAATTTACGATCTAGTGCTAGTCTTGCATTGAAAGAAGTGGGAGTTTTTTGGGAGAAAGCGCAGATACCAACGCGGAAATTTCAGCACAGCATCGGAAAGTTTGAAAGTCTCTACCAGGACAAGGCTGTTATTGCAAAAATCTTCAAGACGAAGAACTCAGTCGCAGAAGGAAAAAGAGTTAAAATTCGTGTCAGCCATCGATAATCTGTTCGACATCGCCCATATCGATGCTTTAGAGATGATACCTCTAGAAGAAGACAGAATGTTCCTCCTCAGTCATCGAGAAAAGGGCAGACCAGGATGTGATCTTGGACTGGATAACTCTTTACGACAGAGAGAAAGGAAGGCAATTCTGCGACGCGAACGAGAGGAATTACGACTGCGGCGGTCTAAAGGCGACGAGGGTGTGAAAGGTAATAATTTGTTTTTATTTGAACCTGTCCTAAACCAATCAATAATTTGCACTACTGAACAGTTTCTGTTAAATGGTAATTATAATATGCAAATGTAGAACTAAATTGCTGCTAGTTACTTTTAATCTTATAAATTTTGCAATTTTTTCCAAAATATAGTTGAACCATCCCCACTGACATCTTCAGAGGACAGCAATGACGAATGTAATGGGTCCAAATGTTTTTGAGGAAGAGCAGAGAACGTTGCCACCAGTGCTTCCTACAGCCCGACAGTAAAGCGGGCTCGAAGAGAACTGATCACTACGAGACTTGTCGCAGTTTTCGATAAATGCAAAGTGAGCGACAGGGAAGCAGTTCACATTTTAATAGCAGATGCTGAAGCATTTCACTAAAATGTTGACGAATTTGTCATAAATCGCTCATCTATCCGTCGCTGCCGCGAGCGTTTACGGGCGGAGTATGCAGCAAACCTACGCAGAACATTCGCATTAGAGGAGCTGGCTACAGTTACCATAAACTGGGACGGAAAATTGCTTCCAGCATTGATGGGCAAAGAACTGGTGGATAGGCTCCCTGTTATAGCCACCAGTCGGGGAGCTGAGCATCTACTTGGGGTTCCCATTTCACCATCAGGCAGTGGCAAAGATCAAGACGTTGCCGTGTATCAGATGCTGGAGGAGTGGAACCTACATGAAAATGTGCAAGCATTCTGCTGCGATACAACTGCGACAAACACTGGGAGACTCAATGGCGCATGACTTATTAGAGCAGCTTCTCAAAAAGGATATCTTGCTTCTACCATGCCGGCACCACATATACGAGCTGGTTTTAAAAAGTGTCTTCGACGCAAAGTTCTGGAAGTCTTCGGCCCCTAATGTTCCTCTGTTTAAAATGTTTCAGAATATGTGGCCTTCATTAGATAAGGACAATTACAAAACAGGTATGCAAGACAGACGTTCGGTAGAACTGCTGCAAGAGGAAGTTGGAAATATTCTACCGTTTGCCCTACAGCAGTTGCAAGGAAATTACCCCGGGGAGGACTATCGAGAACTTCTTGAGCTCACTGTTGTATATTTAGGAGGGGTTCCTCCGCGCGGAATATCGTTTCGCGTTCCTGGTGCTATGCATCATGGAAGGTGGATGTCGAAAGCGCTTTACTGCCTGAAAATGTTTCTTTTTCGCGAACAGTTATCCTTGTCAGCCGAGGAAGAGACCTTAATCCGTGATATGTTTGTTTATTGTGCATCTGTATGTCGAGGCATGGATAACGGCACCGAATGTGGTTGAGGCTCCGAGGCGGGATTTAATGTTCTTCAAAACTTTGTATGTATACAGGAAAATCGACAATGCAGTTAGTGAGGTGACAATGAGCAAATTTCGGAACCATTTATGGTATTTATCCCCGGAAGCTGCAGCCCTAGGCTTTTTCGATGACAATCTACCAGTAGTGGCCAAAAGACGAATGGTAGAAGCTCTAGAATCACGCTTCACTGATAGTGGTGACGAGATACCGAAAAGATTTTCTATGCTTCCGAAAGATATTGACTTCTTCGTCAATAAGGGTCTTGAAGACTATACTTTATGAATCAAAAAATCTTTTCCAACGACTTAAAATTCCTATGACATTTCTCTCCAAAGATCCAGCTGACTGCAAAAGTGATAAGTCACATGAAGAAGGACAGAAGATTGCAATGCAACTGAAAAGGGTAAATGATTCAGCTGAAAGGGAGGTTAAATTGATGGAGGAATTTAATGATAAGTTAACAAAAGACAAAAGTCAGAAACAAATTTTTACTAAAGGTTGTGTCTAACTACAGGCGTAAATTCCCAGACCAAAAGAATTTTGATATGTTACAGAGAATCAAGCATGCCAGCTCACTTAAACATTTAAATTTTAAAATAGTGTTTTATTATCAGGGTTGTTCGTCAAAGTATATGGGTGTGTGTTAAGTGCTGACAAAAATGTTTCCAGCATTAAAAAAAAAGATACAATTATTGAATCTTAATTAATGTTCATTGTTTACTTTAAGTAGATTAATAAATTAAAATTGTGTAAAGAAAATATCGCATAACAATACATTTCGTCGAAAGAATAGGACTAACGCCGAATGAAGCGACGGACTTGGGAGCTTCGAGCATTGGCGCGAGGCAGCGCCACTTGGGGTGGCACGGGCTAGAGGCCCTGTGTTAATACAGGGCCTCTAGCACGCGCTCACTCTTGGGGCCGGATCTCGGGAACCACCGGTCACAATTGGAAACATTTGTAGGTGCAGCATGTCAAATGTCCAATGAGTCGTTGGTTACCAGAGAAAATCGGTTGAAAAATACCAGCACCTTCTTATCGCCATTCATGTCCGAAAAACAGCCAAACATGCCAAAATTTCACAACTTTGAGTGCGATGCGGCACGTCTTCCCGTTATCCAATTGCAATAATATTTTACAGGATATGTTTTTACACCAATTAGCATAAATTGAGGGGGTTTCCGGAAAGAAAATCGAAAACTAAGGACCACCCTAATGTATTAATCCCTTAAATACCATACATACTAACAATCTAGTTGCATGAGACCCTATAGTTGCTTGTTTGCATGTCAAAAGTGCATGCTTGGTGATCTTCACCCCTTGCCACACACCCTCGTGGTGGCTTGCAGGTAATCGTGTAGATGTACATTTGAGTATGCGAAATTATATTTAAGCTACTGAGATAATGATAAAATGCCCTTTAAAATTTTAGTAGCATTCCACATACAACCTTTTACTTTATTCAAAAAAAAGCACTAACCACACAGTCAACCATATCATAAACCAATCTCATTTTCAGTTAACATGATTTAAAATGTTCATATTGATTTGAGCTTTTCATATATTGGGAAAAAATCTATATACTTATGCAAATTTACAACCCTAATATTGGTTTGACGCAGCTCTCCATCCAATTCTCCAATCGGCTAATCTCTTCATATTTACATAATTCTTCTCTTTCACATCCTTTACTACGCATTTCATGTAACTGAACCGAGGCCTACCTTTGTCAGTCTTCCCGTTCACTTCCCACTCGATGACTCCTCGATATGCAGGCAGTCTCCCGTTATGGGACCCAAACTTAAAATTTTCGCCCCACATGTATAGCTTCAATAGTATTTCACAATTCTCAGGGTAAAATCATTGCTCACATAAGTGAAATATAACGCCAGGTCTAATTATAAGGATAATCCGGCCTGCAAGAGCCATGCGACACATACCGCGGGAAAAATAGGTGTTTGTGTTTCCCTCAGACACTGAGGGAAGATTGATCAGTGGTTACCATGTTTACTTCACGATGAGATCATTATTCGTTCATTTTGGATGACAAGTAAGGAAACCACGCGATGTTTTCAGCTCCATGTTTCACTGCATTATCTATCTCCGACGTCCTGAAATGATCTTCTTTCCTCAACTGCTAATCTTGATGTCGTGAAAACCGATAAAGCAAATAAAACAAAAGGATTACGTGCACGGGCAAAAAAGATACCATTTTTTTCAGCGTCGTCGCGAGTGCACGGCTGAGTAGGAAAAGTCGATCAGGTCTACATATACTGCCACTTCTCAGGAGGATTTATCTAGAAACTCTTCCGAGGCGAACGACTTATCTACTGAGGCGCTGGAAGAGCTTACCTGAGAAAACACGTTTCCTCTCCTTTAGTCGACAGTCGTTAATGTCTTCTTATTTTTGTCTACGTAATGTACTCACGAGTACGAATTTATCAACGGGGGATTACTTTTGGCCATAAGGGATTGAATGCAGTCTTCATCGAGGCTTTAAGCAGCAAGTGCGACTGGAAACTTCGAAGAAAATCCTTCTCGTAGGACAACGTAGCAAGCGAAGCAGACGATTGTTTTCATTCACGTGAGTAATTAAATGTCAATATAATTATCAGTAGCATAGAACACAGTAGTTGAAAGATCGCCCGCAGCTCTATGTACTTTATTCCACTCCAATTGGAGCATCATTACTTTACTTACGCACATCTCTCACCACATGGCTTTACGTGCCTTATTTTTCACATTCGCCTTCACATACCTTCGGTATTCCCCCGCCATTATTATCACTTTTCGTAGCCCCTTAAAGAACTATACTGAAGATATTCAATGCATTAAAATTTACCACATAAGCATTTTGATGGGGAAACAAAACAGTAATGAACTGAAAATAATGTTTCCAATATTAGAGTTATGGCATGTTCTAACAGAATGTAAATACATGTACGAGCATAAATTCATAAATTTTTCTCAACCTAGTAACTGAATGCCAACATGTTTTCTAGGCGCTTTCATTCTGCAATCAGGCGCTATCAAGACAAGGCAATCGTTAAATAAAAAATTGATCTAAAATTTAGCTACGAATACATTCGGAATACGATTGTTATTAGGTTTCCATGTAAGGAATAATCTACATTCACTATAAAGGTAGGAGATTCAAATGAGGAAAAGGAAAAGAACAGTTGGTGAGGAAGTAGCGCATATGGTGAATCCATGGTAAATAGGTATATTTACAGTCTGGTAATATATTCTATTGTCAATGACACAAAATCATAGCCCTCCATATTAACCTCAGCGAAAAAACGGACGAATACTCTTACAATCTTTCAAACGTCCCGCAAAAGACTCCGAACATCATAAGCGCGAAGGATTTTTTTATAAAACGAGTATGGAGTAATACGCTGGCTAGATCATAATTTCCCACCTCACAAGCTTGCTTGTGCATTTAAAACACATAAATAGAACCTTCGTCGTTAACATTTTAATAACCGCATTGATAACAGAGTTAAATATATTACCAGGATTAATGCAACACTTCATCGGGTAATCTTCAATGAATTTTGTGTTAGTCGCTGCTGTCCATTTCACATATACGTCTCCAATGAATCGATGCTTTTCTCGTTTCCGGATATACGAAGTAATGAGTCTTATTTCATGCAAGAGAATTTTCCTGAGAATCATCGTTAGGGTTTTAGAAATATTTGAGGTTTTTTTACAGCACCAACTAAACTCCTTCCCCTGGTCACGCTTGGAACCTGTTAGCATTATCGTCCCTGCATACGACTTACATTATACCTCCTTTCCGAACCCTTCATATCTTCTTGCCTTTCATCACACATCGTTAAATTAACATTATTTCCTTCCATCCGTTCCTATTTCCTCACATCTATAGCAGCTACCAAAGGTGCCTTGCATCTTAACACACTACCTCTTTCAGTTTCCATTTCTCCTTAGAATTACCGCCAAAAAAGCTCTCTTCTCGTTCTCCTTACATCACGTTGCATGTCCTCTCCACATATTCTCTCGAAACCCACGTCAGCTCTCATCTTCTTCACTCAAAGACCAGGTTTCTGAACCATATAATGCTGATCCCTTCAATGAAGACTAGACTAATTTTTTCTTCACCTTTCCACGTATGCTCTTTTCATCCTTTTCCTTTTCTTGACGATACCTTCTTTACACAATGAACTATTTTCTAATGCCATTGTTATTTGCGTTGCGGAAATGTCTTAGAATACAAAGAGAAGACTACTTGAGTTGACTTTTTAAGATGAATGAAGCTGCTGATTTTTTTAAGCATATGGTATTACAGTTTTTATTAACACTTACACCATGTTTCTATGCCGCAATGGAATCAGCTACCCCTTAGATATTGACCACGCAGTGTCAAGAAAGTTCATGTCGATTAGTATACTAAGAACAAGCCTTTATTAACCATCACATATTTCACTTGGCAACAGCAGCGTATCACGTTTATCAGGTGTCGTAAGTGGCGGCCCTCTTTATTCAATGATTGATACAGATAATATTATTCTTATGAGTGCATGAGATATTTACCGATGCGAAACACGATGGCGGCGCTGCCAGAGGCCAACAATGATTGAAGTTTAGACTGTCATTTCTGAGACTAAAATAGCTCACAACTGCGTCACACAACACACACAACAACATGCCTAATGTTCACCTCATAAAACTAGGGAGATGGGGAGGAGTACAGAAAATCATCGCAGGGAAAGAGTAAACAAGGACGGCATTCAGACAGGGTATCAAACTTGCAATGACGTGAAGTAAGTTTTCTCCTCTTTGCAAAACATATCAAAGCCTAGACATAAAAACCCCGGTTGCCACAAAAGTTAAAGTTTATACAAATCAGCTATTTTACGCATAAAAATGTCCTCTAAAGGCTTCATTCAAGATTAATTCAACAATAAGATGTGTAATGCGTTCATAAGTGCCGAAGTTATTCCACCGACAAATAATACACTACGATTAAGCTAACAGTATTTCAATTATTTATAATTTTGAGTGCATCCACCCCTATCCTGATGTGTGCAACTCCCTCGCCGTTGGACTTGATATTTGACGATCTCTACCGACATCAACATTCACCTTGAACACAAATAATTTAATGCAGCAAAAGGAAATGTTGATAAAGATTTTATCACCTTATAAAAGAGGTAAAATGGAGACAGTTTGCTAGAACTAGATGTAGCAAATACTGATTTATTTCCTACTATGAATATGTTCTCCCCAATTCTTGAGTACGGCTGATCATGAAAACAGGCCAACGAATAAGAGCAGAGCCTACGTAAGCATTGTAATCTGTAAAAACGTTTTGATTATGCTATAAGCAGAGAGAATGGAAAAGGCAGGCCTCGTATGAGTTATATAGAATAGGTTGTGAAGGATGTAAAAGATAGGAATTAGGTTAATATGAAGAGGTTGGCCGATGGAAGAATCGAGTGAAGGGCTGCGTCAAACCAATCCTAGGATTGTAGACCCATGATGATGATGGTGGTGATATAAGCAGAAAGATTAATCTTGACGGTAATTACATGATTTAAAAATTATAAGTACGGGACGGTAACCACACAGGAAATCACGAGAGTTAATGTTTCCTGTAATTCAAGTCTTTTTTCAAACTTGACACCAAACATTTAATCCAATATGAGCATTAGTATGGTAACACTGGCAGGATATCGCATCAAAAATTCAATTCCAAATCAAACTGTAACCTCCAAAACTGGGAATTGCTTCCAAATTGAGAATATGTTTCACCCAAAGCGCCAGGCTAAAAAATAAGGGATTTACGATTGCTAGCAAATGATGGCAATATTCGTCGCAGTCGAAGCAGCAGTTGAATAAACGAGAAAAGCGAGTTTCTAGTGGTTATTTTAAGGAGTTGTTTTCAATAGACAATATCGAAATTTCTTTAGTTAATCCGAAGCAAACAACAGATTATAACATATAACTTTTAACGTAGGGAAAATATAACTTATCAGTTATTTTTATCGTGAATGCCCATGGTTCTGTAACATTTGGTAAGTATCCAGTATTTGTATTATTTACCTGGTGCACTCTCAGACAAGGGTCTTTAATCAAAAAGTGTATACGATTAGTTAATTAAAATGAAGAGTTTCTGATATCTAGCCAACTGATATGGATTATCAGATAATTGATTGACTCGCCTTTAAAAGGTCGTATTGCCTCATAAAATTCCTAATCACCTGATATGAATCCAGTTCTCAAATCTTTTTTCACGATAGAGATTCACGATTTCGGGTCAACGACGAAGATCTTCGCGCCTAACTTAGATATGCAATTGCAATCCATTTCCCATATCCTATTTCCCACTTCTTGTGGGTCTTCTACATGAATTCAACTTTTCCTTGTATTATTCAATTATAAAGACTCTGATTTACCAATAAATTATGTCTTACCATTAGGATGTATTAAAGAAACCTGAAAAATTTACGAAGAATATGACACCTTCATTTTAAAAAAATGGCCCGAGGAAAAAAGTGAGCCACTTTTTTAAATTTAAATCACTAACTAAAGAAGATTAATTGAATGTAATAACCTAAACACAAGCAAGTCAATTGTCCATGAAAGGGATGTCATTCCTTTGTATTAAACCAGGATAATGAGCCTATACGTTAGTTTGACTTTCATAACTTGCGAGAAAATCGGGAATTCACCGTTATACCTCCCTCTAAAATCATTCTAGATATTAAATGCAACGCAGACCGGAGAGTATTTTCGTTTTAGGCGGAAGTTGCCCGAGAAGATAAAATTCCTGTAATCTTCCCCGCGACTAGTGGTTTCCGATGACATAACAAGAGAGGGGATTTCCTCCCATAGTTTTCCTAGATGGGACAATCGTGGGATGGGTCGGGAATGGAGAGCTGAAGATTCACAGCAGATGCCGACTCTTTATAATGATAAACACTTTGATTAATTTCTCAAGAAAAAAAATTGAAAGTATACTTCCCTCAATTGATCTAAAAAACCTGACGATTATTGTGTATTTTCATTCAAACAAATAGACATCTGTGCTGAAATTCTTGCCTCCGCGGAAAAATAGTGAGATTGCGTCTCATATTATTATAATTTACGAAATGAAGCTGATTCTTAATCAACTTCATTTTCGTAAAATTTTATTTTCACGCTGGAGGTATTGACTATGATGACGGGAATTTCCATTTAAAATTTCCATACATGCTATTGCAGCAGAAACCTTTACTGACACAAAGCAATTTTTATTTCAATTCATTCACAAATTGATTTTAATTTTCATTAATGAAAATTTAATTTTAATTTCATTCGTCCACAAGTTAATTTTTATTCACTTACAATTAATCTTATTCATTTACTCCATTAATTAAAATATCCATCAATTCAAGGGCAAAAGAAATCGCCGAGACCGGATATGTATCACTTAAGCTCCCGAGTTGTTAACTTTAGCATATACCTACAGAAATCTCGCTTCGGTTGTAATGAGAAAGAGGCAGAAATTGTATTTTCGCGTAAACCTTGAGCCCTTCTACTATTTATCCCACAATCACTCTCCTCGCCTCAAAATCCCACTCCCCCCACCCGAGGATCAATCACCACTCCCGATAATCTTATCTTAAAAAGACTGTCTCATATCTGGTATCCTCTACCCCGCCCAGTCCTCCTCATCTTCCGCACTCCCTCATTATATTCCCCTAATCTCTTTTTCGTAGACTTCATATTTGATTACCCGCCTAAGCTGTAACGGTTTCATGGTCGATCTTTCACTAACTGCGCTAAGCATAACCTTAGTTTTTCATTCCAAATAAATACCATACAGACTTTGAGTAAGTGACGAATATTGCGTCACTTACTTAAAGTCTGCATGGTATTCACAATTTTTTTTAATGGATCGGAAATCGGAAAGTCAAAGAAAGGAAACAAATACCTATATTTCATCATAATATGCTTCATTAAGCATAAATCTAATTTAATAGCTACAAATTACTAGGAACTAGCTAGGAATCTCCTAAGGTATCCAGGTTAAGCACTCTACACATTACTGCTATGAAGATTTGCTTGCTCCGTTGACGAATGCCTTTCCACAAATTTTGAGCATCGCACTTTTAATAAGCAAAAAATTTAGGATTTGAGGACAATATTTGATTTGCTCAACCTTTTCTGTAATACGTTATATCCTGAAATAATGATTTCCGTAATCTACGTAATATATATATAATAATCTGCGATCCACCGCGAGGGTGATTGGCAGGGGGAGAAGATAACCAAACATGCTCTACTTACATGCAACTAAGAGATACATTGTCACTACTTCATGGAAACATTGACTCAAAAAGTAATGTTCTCGAATAGAAATTACGCGGAGGTTGGAAAAATGGATGATATTTGGGGATTCAGGAGTTTTACAAGACAGTGCAAGATTCACAAGAAAAATAAGAACAGTATTCCACGTAATGACCATTCTCATCTTGAATGTTGTTGTTTCGAAGGAGGTGCGCGGAAGTGAAGAATTTTTTGTGACTAAATAGAGGACTTAGATCCTACAAGTAGCACAAACGAGAAGGGAATGGCACGCTTTCAATCCAATGATTTTTATCGGCACAGAAAACTCGTATTTTTCTTTCCTTGTGCCTCGGATGAGATAATGAGAGCAAAGAAGAGGGATCTATGACCACCAGAGGGACTGCTCTCACCACTGCCGGAGGAAACTGCTTCAGGGATTCCATGCTCAAAAGGGAGACCGCAATCGGCGCGGGAACAAAGCAGTCTTCCGGAAATAGCCGTCTTTTCCCCTCTCCAAAATAACTGTCGTTCTCTCAACAACAGATATCCTCTTTCCTGGCGGATACTTCCCAGGATGGCGTATTTGATCTAACCGGTCACAACTTACCACCAAAGAGCACAAGCTCGAACATAAGTAACCTTAAAAATCATGAACAGCTCTTAATCCATTTTGGACTCTTCGTCCAAATGTAGTTCCTTCCCGCGAGTTTAATTTTCTGTTCCTACATACTCCGTTTCCAAGCGACCGTTAAATATTTCATCTGTTTACTGGTCAGAATGTATTTAACCCTTCTTGAACTACTCCACTCGAAAGATATTCCAAAACATGCGCTGGCAATGGAAAGTGTCCTTGACTTTACCTTAGACATTTAGGTTTCTTTCAGATTTAGGAGGACATGAATTAATTATGTAGGATAGGATAGAATTAGTTTTTTAGGGTCTACGGTCGACGCCTGAGGGCATTTAGCACCACTTCTTAAGCTTTAAAACATTAGCTCGTCTATATAATCTTAACATTTTAAAACTTTTCGAACTTTGTTCAGTAAAATATATTTAAAAATTAAAAAGATCTATGTGCTTATAAATTGTAAAATTTTTTGATAGTAGCCTCGTCATCGCCTAGTATTTTGCGTACGTGACCATAGATATTCATCTTTTCACGAATGTCTTAATATCTAAAGCACTCCGTCAGGATGTATCTCACAGTGACTGGAGCACCACATTCGTCGCTACATGGCTGGATCTTCTCTCCGGAGAAGAGTTATGCGTGGGTTAGGTTACAATGCCCAATTCTCAGCCGGGTGACTGCGACCTCCTCCCTGCGATTCCCCGTGACGGAGGTGGGCCACGCTGATATCCCAGGCTTTGTTGCTCGTAGTTTGTTTTCAACCAAGTTTGACCATTGCTCCTTCCACCTTCCGAAGGCTAAGCCCCGTAATGAAGCCCCGAGGTCTTCTGCCGGTACCTTCGACGAGTATATATCCCGATTTTTCAAGGCTTCTTTGGCTGCGGAATCGGCGTTTTCATATCCAGTTATTCCAGCATGTCCAGGGATCCACAAAAAGGAAATTGTTACACCTATACTCTTAAGGGATGAAATGGTGGAATGTATCTCCTGAACAAGGAATAGGATTTGGATAAAAGGTATTTGGAGGAATAACTAGACAAAGACTGTAGTGCGCCCAGTGAGTCTGACAATGACAGTTGTGAGCAGATGGGAAATTTTGAATGACTGCTTGTGATGTGCTGTAGCGCTAACTTCTGGCAGTACCACAGGAGTACATGCACAGGTGCACATGTCCCAGAGCTAAAGATTATTATTAGATAGTGAGCATTACTTCCTTTTCGAGGTTGAGGTGGAATATTACGTCAAGACATCCGCAGATTAGTCCTGCGTCACAGGATGCCGGCGTCTACCGAAAATGAGGAAGCGCAAGAGGCCATACTTCACGCTCATTGGCCGCCTGCATCGAGTGGTTAGCGCGCGGTGCACAACGCTCCCATTGCATCTCACACGCATATTAATTTTCATTCGTGAAGCATACTTCCGTGTGACATGTGAGAAGTGAGAGATTTTTAAAGGAATCGCTTAGCAAAAAACTATCGTGCGAATCGTGTGCTATGCTCATTTGAACCAAATACCAGCGCAGACTCATTTGCAAGTGAAAATATTTCCAACAGGAACGCATCACCATACAAGCAAATTGACGGAGCATATTGTTGAACAAAATCCTTCTATACCACAATATTTCGCAACGTTTGCAAATCAACAGAAAATTCTGGAGTGCATTCTTAGAGTGTGTTTGCACGTATTTGACCTCAGGTGCATCGCCGCAGTTGATTTTCATTCAGTGTCTACGCCTAGGATCCGTATTTTAAGGCAATCCCCGTGACAGCTGATACGAGAAACATGATTGATGCCGGTAAGTGAAAACCATAAGATAATTTAAATTAAAAATGCTGTACATATAAACACGAATAATGGATACTGTAACACCCACGACGCCTATTAGATAGGACAGCTGGAAAATGTTGATTCAAAAATGTATACACGTTACGGGTAATATAATTGTAGGAAAATGCATGAAATTTTAACAAGAAAACGGAAAAGGGAAGAGTAGTATTCCAAAACTGATATTTCTTTCCCAATTCGTTACCACATCAATTCAGCCCGTCAAGCATTTTATTCAGCACATAATTTAATGATTCCATGTTACGCTCCTGGATCGAGAAGATAAATCAATAGAAACGTCATGATAAAAAATTCAAAAATAAATTTGTAAAAATGAGCCGCAATAATATACTTATCTCCTTTCAAAGAAATTAGTTTTTCAATATATTTTTATTGTTTAAGAAACTAATGAACATTAAACTGGGTACCGATCCATTTTTTGAGAATGTGGTGCGGTACGCATCAAGCGGTTTATTATCTCTCGCTCGACCACTTTTCACGCACACTCTTCTCAAGGCACTCAACGAATTGAAGTAGCCATGCACCATCAGTATGTGGATGGCAAGAGTTCCAAAGAAGTAGTTATATAATAGCCTTTCTCAACCGCGGGAATTCCTCTTTTGGGGGAATTTTAGAGTTTCGGACCACTTTTCAGGATTAGAACCTTTCTGGTTATATATTGGGAATATTTAAAGGAAGAGGAATGATATTCTAAAATATTTTATGAAAGGGGATTGGTGCAAAAATATTTGAGGCATGATTCCATAAACAGAAGTGGCACAAACAAAACTTAACGGAGTAAATAAAAATACCGTTAAGAACTTATAGATTTTCTGCAATAAGGAAAAATGTAAGCGAGGAGAAAATTAAATTGAACTGCAAACAATGATCACCGTTGCAAAAATATCTAGGTAAGAGGAAAAGATGTTAATGTGGCAGCTTTAGGATTTCCCTATCTTAAGGTTTGAAATTAAATTTTGGCACTGGGAGAGATTTTTCAGCGGAATCACGGTAATGTTTTAATACAAAATCACCTCAGAATCGATATGGTGGTACTTATGCATCATGGGGGAGAGAAACTCTTTGGAGTTTTCCACTTTGAGTTTACTGAACGACCAGTTTCGATGCTTTACATAATTTTCAAGTACGGAAATTTTTGATCTCAAAATGCTACGCATACCCATTCAGGTGAGAGTGAATAGTGAAGTGAGGAGAGGCAGAGTTTAAGGCACACAGGTTGTGGGGGAATATTTCGGGCGGTAAACATAAGGTGTACGGGAAATTGGGCGAAGCAATTGGGATAAGAGTGCCGTTGTTATTATTCCTCTCATTGTGGTCCAGTCTTCCCGACGAGGGTCACCCGTGGTATCTGCTGTTCTCTCCTATCGGGTTGGCTGTATGGTGTGCAAGAATTGGAATCCTGGGATCCCGGATGAAAGTATAATCCCGAAATCCCGGGATTTAGTATATACGAATGAAATAAGGATGTTAATGTGGCGGCTTATGACTTCCCTGTCTTAAGGTTTGAAATTAAATTTCGTCAATGGGAGAGATTGACGTACACCTTTTCGCTAGCAGGTAAGTTTTTTTGGACATGAAATCCAATGTGTTAGGCGTCTTAGTTCATTGAGTAATACATTTTATTGGAATGAATAATTGTTCATCATTTCCAATACATTAGAAAAATGAGCTTACGGCGCGCGTGTTAAAGACATAGCGATTGCTAGTATTAAAAATATGGACTAAATACCAGAAAATTTTGTCTAACTTTCGATGAATGGATTTTGCCACGCAACAGATCATATATTTATATTGACGTTCACTCCTCTGAAAGAGAATCAAAGGTCTGGAACTCGGGCTTATCAGAATTAATGGAAATATGCCCACAGAAGTGTTCATTGAACTTATGAAAAACAAATTGAGAGAGTATGAAATTTCTTTAGAAAAAGACATTTTCGCAATCACCACTGATGGTGCGAATGTAATGGCAAAGGTTTGTAGGTTAATACTTGGAAATCATCAACTTTTTTGCTTAATGTATCCACCTAACACTCATTAATGTTTTGACCAATCTGAGGGTAAATGTAATAAGGAATAAATTTGAAGTAGAAGAACAAGTAGAATCTGAAGGAAGTGAATTCAGCGACGAAGACTTTCAGTCGAGCGATGAAGCAGACGGGGATGATCCATTTGAAAAATGATGTTCGTGTGATCAATCAGAACAAAACATTAAAATTTTGATTAAAATAATAAGGAAAACTTTCCTTCTCTTTAGAAAATCACGCTTAAAAAATGACATATTCCTTCAAAAATCATCATCATCAAGGGTCAACAATCCTAGGATTGGTTTGACGCAGCCCTCCACTCGATTCTTCTATCGGCCAACCTCTTCATACCAACGTAGTTCCTCTCTTTCACGTCCTTTACGACCTGCTCCATGTAACTCATACGAGGCCTGCCTCTTCCATTTTTCCCGTTCACTTTTCCCTCGACGATTGTCTTCATCAGGCCATCGTGTCTTAAGATATGGCCGATTAGGTTGTCCCGTCTTCCTTTTATAGTTTTCAGTAGATTTCTCTTTTCTCCCACTCTTATTAGGACTTCTTCATTTGTCACTCGGTCGATCCATTTAATCTTCATCATTCGTCGATAGCACCATATTTCGAATGCTTCCACCCTTTTCTTCTCCGCTGCTGTCATCGTCCATGCCTCACTGCCATAAAGGAATATGCTCCAGATATACGTTTTAATGAATTGCTTCCTTACTTCCAAGCTTGTATTTCCAGCCGTTAGTAGATTCTTCTTTTGATAGAATGCCCTCTTTGCCTGGGCTATTCTACTCACTATTTCTTTCTTGCTTCGTCCATCGTTGGTTACTCTGCTTCCCAGGTAACAGAACTCTTTCACCTCTTCCAGTTTCTGTTTTCCTAGTTTAACGTTGGTTTTGGCCTCTTCTCCTTTTCTGCACACCAATATCTTAGTTTTTTTCTTATTGATCTTCAGCTGATGTCTGGTCATTGTCCTTTCCATGGTTGTTAGCATCTTATTCAGCTCCTTCTCTGTCTCTGCTATGAGAGCTATGTCATCAGCGAATCGTAGCATGCTGATTGTTTCTCCGTGGATGTTCACTCCAGAACACTTCTCCTTGACTTCATTGACGGCTCTCTCAATGTAGACGTTAAAAATTACGGGAGACAGTGCACAGCCTTGTCTCACTCCTTTCCTTATTCTTGCTTCTTTACAGCTGGGTCCAGATTTAATCACAGCTACTTGGTTTTTATACAAACTGTGGATAATTCTTCGATCATTGTAGGAAACTCCAATTCCTTTCAGAATATCAAGCATTGAATTCCAATCCACGTTGTCGAAAGCCTTCTCTAAATCCACAAATGCAATGAAGGTCGGTTTGTTCTTCTCCATTCTCTTCTCTATAAGCAGCCTAAGGGCCAATATTGCTTCTCTTGTACCCTTACTTTTCCTGAATCCGAATTGATCTTCATCCAGGAACTCCTCTGCTTTTCGTTCTATTCTTCTGTAGATGATCCTTGTCAATATCTTCGATGCGTGTGTCGTCAGGCTTATAGTCCTAAAATTTTCGCATTTCTCTGCTCTCTTCTTTTTGGGAATAGGAATGATGATGTTTTTCTCGAAGTCCCTGGGTATTTCTCCTGTTGAGTACATGTCGCAGATGGCATTATAAAGTTGGGTCAATGTCCTCTCTCCTGCATTCCTTATCAGTTCTGCGATGTAATCGAAATATTTGCTGCGGAAAAAGCTCTTGTTATTGACGTTAAAACTCGATGAAACACTTTGGTCGACATGATGGAACGTTTTCTAGTGCTAAAAACTTGTGTAATGAGGGCCTTAATTCCGAAATATCATTCAATGAGCGTGCATATGAACTCATTTCTTCTATTTTTGTAACACTGCATCCAGCGAAAATGACTGTGGAGGCGCTTTGTCGAAGGGATGCAAATCTTTTAAAGTGTGAGGATGCGTTGTAATGCTTCATGCGGAAACTAAATGATGTGAATGCAGAGTTGGGGGATAATATGAAAAATGTCTTGCAGAATCAAATAATGAGGAGACGAACTGATTTATCAGGGGTTTTGCGGTATCTTCACTACGGTTCATAGGCAAGTGGTCATCATTTGGGGAATTTGTTGGGCCCACGAAGGAAACTTACCTACAGCCCACAGCTGATTATACGTCTGCAGGACTTCCAGCAGCGCTGTCTCCGGAAGGTTGCGGAGAAAAGCATTGTGGACCTCGTCTGGTCCTGGAGAGGTGTCGTGGACATGCCAGTTTTGCTCAACACACAATTTCAGGAACAAATTGATGTTTAGTTATTTTACTAAGGGTGTCAATGTTATTGACGTTAATTAAAAGTAGTTTTGAATTGCCGAGGGCAAGTTGTGCTGCGTCAAAGAATGTAACTTAGGATAAGTAATTCGACACGTCATAGGAGACTAATAGGCAATTAGTAAGGACAATTAAAGGTTTCATTTTTTTAAGGTTAAAAAGAGATTGACTTTTCTATGGTGTATTCACTTTTGAAATTTGTGATATGTCGGAAGATAAGGCTAACCTCAAAGGCGTGTGGAGGAATGTGCGTGGGAGCCGGCCCAGGTGGCGGCGAGGTAAATTCGTCGTCTCCTAATCCTAGGGACGCGGGTTCGAGTCCCGCCTGGGTGAGTTTTTCTCCCCAAGGGGACTGGATATTTGTCAAGCTCTGTTGTTTCCCTGGGGATACATGATGACAGGCCGATGCCTATTGGGATCCTAGGGGTATATGGACCGACAGGATAGTCCTTACGCAAAAATTACGCGCTGTATATCGCGAGTCTCCTTTGTGCATAAACATTGAATAGATTTTTTAATCCATTTTTTTAAGGTTTATGTGTTCATAGAAATTAATAGGTAGTTTTTATTTCTTCGAATAGCGTTTTGCGAGAATTAATTCCTGCCCTTAAGCGTGTCTTTAGTAAAGTGATGAAACTTTCGAGGAGGACACAACTACTTTGTATACAAGAATGACGTCTCCGATATTGCATGATATCCGGTATTAAATTAAGCTGGTGTTTCTACATAAGAAAACCAATTATTAAATGCAAAATAGCGCAACTCCTAAGCCTATGCAGTATGACACACACTAGGTATATTTCACGAAGGTGTAGTGGATTACTCGGTTCTTTACCCCAGGAAGCCAATCAGAGTAAAAATATCAGAGGTACCGGCAAAAACTAAATTTAAAACAACGCAGTTAAGAGATTAAAGCTTTGCCTTCCGTTTTTAGGAACCCAAACGGTTACTAGGGTAGGGTACTGATTGAAGATAAGAAAGTTTATTACATCCTTTATGTACAAAGGTGATATAGATTAAAATGAAAAAAGAAGTAAAACAACTACTAAAATCTGAAACAAAATTATATGTTACGGCCTGGATTTAATTTCAGCAGATACTCTTCTCGTCTTAGTAAAATATTCAAGTACATCACATATATTGAACAGACAAGATTGATGCAGTTGTTCGCGTCTGTAGTTCTCCATTTAACTTCTCAGCAAGGTGTATCGATTAGAGTGCTTACTCAAATCAAAAAGACGATTAAGATAAAAACAATAAATGTTTTTATATACCTTTATCAATATTAAGATACGCGCCACAGTGAAGTTCGAAGTCCTTTTCACTGATGATTTAAGACTAACTGCGGTCACCAACTTATTAGTTTTAGGGAGTAATTCCAACGTGGAACGAGAATTTTGTAGTACTGCGTAGTTAAAACTTGCCAAAGTTAATAACAAAGCGTCACATAAGCAATAAGTAAGTAGCTCCTCTTACATTCTTTCTTTTAGAGCAGGCTGAATAAGGATTCGTTTTTTAACCACGTCACGTGACATTTTATACATTTTAAGTACAAGGGGTTACAGATTTGTACACCATAAAAATTTCAGTTAAACTTCTGTGAAAACAGAGACAGCACACTCACTGAATACGGCGACGATTTATTCCAATTCCAACGGTTCTTCAACAAAAATCTTCAGTATAGAGTCCGGAAAGAAATAAGCACAGAGATACACCGAGAAAAATGCAGATGGATTATAGTGAGGTAAATTTACTAAAACCACTTGAAACTAGCTAGATACAGTTCACCAAATATAAGGTGGGCTACAAGTATTTGATGCGATCGAAATATTTTTGTTTGTAGTTCAGAAGAAATATTATACAACAAAGTAATTTTATTCCATTCACACATTAGCAGGAAACATTTTAAACGTGCATAAGTTTTTAATCACCTCGATTTAAGTTTCAAAATCACACGGAAAGCATCTTTGAAACTTCACGTGCATGTTTTGACCACATATCGGAAAGAAGGAAGATTGCTTATCTTGCTTCACGTAAAGCATCGAGCTGATAATCACCTCTGATTTCACCAAATGGACAGCATAAGAGCTCGTATTTTTGAATTTCTGCTCATTACAGTTGATATATCACTGCGCAACACATTTTCACTTTTTGTGTACGATTCAGTTCTACTTATGTGTGACTTGTTCTCTTCGCCATAAAATGAAGAAAAAAACCCCTGCGGGTAGGGGGATTGAGAATACTCCCGCAGCAACCCTGCTTGTCGTAAGAGGCGACTAAAAGGGCGGGGAGACAACCCCGATAACAAACCCAGAGCCAACTAGGGTTGAGCCCGGACAGTCTTGTGGGTCAACTGTCTGTGTGCGGCCATACCACCCGGCCTGCGATCCATCCGCATGTTTGCCGTGTGCGGAGACCCGTAAGGAGGAGAAGGGGATCCTGGAGGGTGAGGTCCGTGGTTCCCAGCCGGGTGTCGGATGCCCGGTATGGACTGGGGGCCAATACCCCTCTTTGGCCCCGGATTCGCTGCAAACGGCCGGCCGGGAGCTAGCCACTCCCGGTCAATCGGCTTCCGTGGCGTATTGCTTAACGGTGGCGAGTGCCAGGGAGGTGGGGGTCTGCGTAGGGAGGTCGGAGATGTACGGGTTTGGTGGGCCCGTGCATTAAAGACCCAACCCGAAACAGACAACCACCTCTAGGGTGCTATATCCCCTCGGGTAGCCCTGGCGACCGCACCGGTTTGCGGTGCGGCGTCCCGAATGTGTGGTGGGTGGGGAGCTCGGGGGACGAATTTCTTTATGGTATGGCGGAAACTAATCTTCCACCTCCTAAAAGATCCCGCCCTGATAAGGGCGGGGGAGAAATGCAGTTCAATGGTAGTAAACGCTACCTCGTGATGAGGTGCCAAAAGGAAGGAGAAACACTTAAAAAGGTTTCTCCTTTCCTCATTCGCCGGGTCTTGTCTTCTCTCGTCCGAGGTGACCTCAAATCGGCCAAGAAGCTCCGCGACGGCACACTGCTCATCGAATGCAGTAATAATATTCAAGCAGAAAAGTTGCTTAAAATGGAAAAACTGCATGATATACCGGTTTCAGTTCAAGTGCACCGCACCCTGAACACCTGTCGGGGAGTAATCTCTCACTACGATCTGTTGTACGTAGAAGTGGACGAGATCAAGTGTGAGACGGCGTCTCAAGGCGTGACAGATGCTCGTAAGCTTACTACGAAGCGTGACGGAGAAGTGAGAAATACATCGTCCGTTGTCCTCACTTTTGCGCTAGATCGACTCCCCGACAAGGTTTTTATTGGTTTTGAATCGGTACCTGTTCGGCCATTCATACCGGCTCCCATGCCAGCGTTTCGGCCACATCGCCACGCGGTGTGAGGGCAAGGCCACCTGCCCGCGCTGCGGCTTGGAGGAGCATGAGGGTGCGGAGTGCTCAAAAGAACCTCACTGTGCAAACTGCGAGGGCGATCATCCTGTATACTATAGGAAATGTCCCAAACTATTGGAAGAGCGCAAGATAATGGAATTCAAAACACTGGACAAATCAACATATTTCGAGGCCAGGAAAAAGTACAGGGAAATGGTCGCCCCCACTTTTTCCAGGTCCTTTGCCACTGTTGTGGCTCCACCTGTTCAGAGAAGTACCATTGGAACCCAAAAAGAAGCAGTTAACCTAAAACCAACAGAGAAAGAATCGGCCAAGCTGGATAAGGCTATTGAACCAGCAGAAAAAACTTCTACCACCAACCTGGGGTCCTTGAAAAAGTCCCCACAAAAACCAGAAACTGGGGTAACACACAAAACGTGTGAGAAGACACCATCCCCAGGATCTTCCAGCTCAAAACAGCTAGAGCTAGAACAAATGGAGGAGGACGAAAGTCTCTCGGAGACAGAAATCCTCGTCGCTAGGCAAAAAGGCAAGATGAATCGCCTTAGACGCTGACCACTTGTGCTCAGAGTCCGACTCTTGCCCTTTTGATTTATTTATTGTATTTTATTCCCTTTTAAATTTTTAATGGCTTTTATATTACAGTGGAACTGTAACGGTTTTTATCGCCATAAGGAGGAGCTGGGCATTTTAATTCGTGACTTTAACCCCTCTTGTATATGTCTACAAGAGACCCATTTTAAAAGCACGGACAAGGGCATTTTAAATGGTTTTAACGTTTTTAGATGGGACGACACCAGTGGCCAACGTGCCCAGGGTGGAGTGGCGGTTGCTACTCGGGAGGCCCTTTACACCTCCCGAGTGCAGCTGAACACGCCTTTCCAGGCGGTCGCAGTGACGGTGCATGCCCCAGAGGCTGTGACGTTATGTAACGTCTACTTGCCGGAGGGTGCCCCGGTCACTCGATCCAACTTAGAAGCCCTTGTTCGTCAGTTGCCCAGACCTTTTATTTTATCTGGTGATTTTAACGCTCATGATACCCTATGGGGTAGTTTGCGTTCACAGTGTGACCGTAGGGGGCGTATTTTATCTAATTTTATTACTGATTTTAACATGTTTTTATTGAATAAAGGGGAACACACCCGGTTTAACTCTTTTAACGGTCAGTATTCTTGTATTGATCTTTGTATTGCATCGAGCACGTTAATGAGCAAGATCTATCTGTCTGTCCACGATGATCTATTTGGCAGTGATCATTTCCCCCTTTTTCTACACAGAGAAAATAATTTTAACACTGACTTAATACGGCCGGGCAACTGGGTTGTCCGGAATGCCGATTGGTCTGCTTTTAGGGAAAAAATCAATTTTAAACATGACAACAACCGTGATGGGACTTTAAACATTGAAATGCTGACCCGCAATATCATCGATTCCGCAAATTGCAGTGTGCCCAAATCACTGCATTGCATAACTAGGCCTGCAGTCCCCTGGTGGAACGATGATTGTGCTGAAGCGATTCGTAAACGCAAGAAGGCGTTACGAATTTTTAACAAGCACCCCACTGAGACAAATTTGTCCTCCTTCAGGCGCCTCAGAGCAAAAGCTCGAAAGGTGGTGAAGGAGGCGAAAAAGGCCTCCTGGATGAAATATGTATCTGATGTGAATTGTAGAACGCCCCTTGCACAGGTATGGAACAAGGTTAGACGAATTTCGGGAAACCACAATCAGCTCAGCGTCTCATTCCTCAATATCGGTGGTAATTTACTGACATCTCCGTCGGCTATTAGCGAGGTTTTTGGGCAGTCACTCGCCAATACATACTGCGACGACACCTATGAGGAAGAATTCCTACACACCAAGAGGCGCATTGAATCTCAGAAACTTATCTTTACTGAGAAGTGGTGGACGGCAGACTATAATATCCCCTTCTGCCTTTGGGAACTGCATTCTGCCATTGCAGACTCACGCGACTCGGCCACAGGATTGGACGACATCCATAATGCGTTTCTCCGGAATATTCCGGAGGGGGCATTAGTGGAAGTCCTTCGCTCCCTCAACCAACTTTGGGCTGAGGGTAGTTTTCCACCCTCCTGGCGGCAGTCCACAGTAGTCCCCATTCTCAAACAGGGTAAAGATAGAGCTGACCCGAATAATTATAGACCCATCTCCCTTACTAGTTGCCTGTGCAAGGTAATGGAAAGAATGGTAAATCGGCGTCTCGTTTGGTGGTTGGAGCGCCGAAATCTTCTTTCGAATATTCAATGCGGCTTTAGACGCGGCCGATCGACCGTTGACCACCTGGTCAGAGCCGACAATTTCATCCAGGAGGCCTTTCTTCTCCGTCAACACGTCATAGGTGTCCTCTTCGACATGGAGAAGGCATACGACCGAGTGTGGCGGCATAAGATATTAATGTCTCTACATGAGTGGGGTTTGAGGGGCAATTTACCGATTTTTATCAAGAATTTTTTAACTGATCGTGTTTTTAAAGTTAAAATAGGTCGACACATATCCAAATTTTATCGGCAGGACATTGGAGTTCCACAGGGTTCAGTTTTAAGTGTGACACTCTTCGCAATTGCGATCAACGACATAGCTAAATGCATTAAACCTCCACTAATGGGATCTCTGTTCGTTGACGACCTAGCAATATTTTGCAGGTCGTCCAAAATAGCCACTGCAACCAGAGTGACTCAGTTGGCTCTAAACAAACTGGAGGTTTGGACGCGGAGGAATGGCTTTAAGTTTTCCTCGGAAAAGTGCAAATGCGTCCATTTTTACCGTGTGAGGGGACATTACATCCCGCCAACTTTGTCACTCAATGGCAAAACTCTCCCGTATGTGGAGTCCGCCCGTTTCTCGGTATGACTTTTGACTACCGACTGAACTGGCGTGAACACATACAGATTCTGAGAGATAAATGTCTACGGACTCTAAATATTTTAAAATTTTTAAGTAACACAACTTGGGGTGCCGATCGAATGTCCCTGCTTTTATTATATCGCGCACTCGTACGTTCCAAACTGGACTACGGGTCAGTTGTTTACGCTTCCAGTCGCGACTCTTACTTAAGGTCGTTAACAACAGTACACAACGCAGGGCTTCGTATTTCTACTGGTGCTTTCCGGACTAGTCCGGTCCTCAGCATTTATGCTGATTCCGGGGAGCCTCCGTTACCGTACCGTAGGAACATACTGATGTGCTCCTATGTGGCGAAAATTTTAGCTACCAAGAATCACCCGTGTTTCAATTTGATTTTTAACCTTAGATTTATGGAACTTTTTAATCGACGGACAAGAGCTACCAAGCCGCTCAGTGTTCGTTTTAATTTATTTATTCAGGGTGTCGGGTTAAGACTCCCAGACGTTTATCCAGTTGGGTACTCGAGTTACCCTATGTGGATTATTCCGCCGCCGGACATCCATATGGCACTTGGTAGGCGCCATAAATCCCACACCACTGCTCTAGAATACCAGCGCCTCTTCAACGAATTTCTCTGTCGCCACTCCGATTTCATCCCTGTATACACGGATGGATCGAAGTCGAATGCAGCCTGTTCGTGCGCGGTTACCTCGTCCCATCACGGTGTCGTCCAGTCCAGGCTCAATACGCTGTGTAGCGTATACACAGCGGAGCTCCTGGCTATTAAGATGGCCCTTGAAGGAATTAGGGGTTCTTCGGGGTCTTTTGTCGTCTGCACGGACTCAATGAGCGCACTGCAATCCATTTCCGTCTTTTCTTCACCACACCCTATTGTCCAGCGAATACATACTACCCTTTTATCCCTTAATAGAAAGGGAATCAAAGTTATTTTTCTCTGGGTCCCAGGACATATGGGTATTGCTGGAAATGAGAAGGCGGATGCAGCTGCAAAAGAAGCGCTAAATATCCCTGAGCCGACGACGACGCTAGTACCCTATCAGGATCTGCAAGCCTCTCTCCGTAAAATAGTCCTAGAGCAGTGGAGTGCACTTTGGAGCGATGTCCTAAACAATAAGTTACGGGCAATTAAACCGGTAACGTCAGGGTGGCCCACTTCCGTCAGGGGTAGTCGCAGAGAAGAAGTGGTCATCACACGATTAAGAATCGGGCATTGCGCCCTGACCCACTCGTTCCTCTTTACAGAAGAGAAAATTCCTCCGCGATGTGATGACTGTGACTGTTCTCTCAGTGTGCGACATATCCTGACGGAGTGTGACAAATACCGGGACACACGTAACAGGCTAGGCATCAACGGCGACCTAGAACACGTTCTAGGCAACGATGCTGATCGCCTATGCCATGTTATTACCTTTTTAAAAGAAATAAACTTAATGAATAAAATCTAATCTATTGTCATAAACTGGACCTTTTATACTGCCTTTGATTTTTACTCTATATTTATATTTCTACTTTTTTATATTTCTACATATTTATTATTATAAATTAGATTGTGCGTGGTGCAAAGTGACCATAGTTGTCGACGCACCCTATAAACCTAAATCTACTACTACTACTATGAAGAAAAATCAATGATACAGTGGTTCTGATTTGTTTTTGCGTTTACGGGATTGATGTTTAATGCTCTTCTCCGATTTTTTACTCGATTGCACCAGAGAAGCAAAAAAATCTCCAACTTAGAAGCCCTGACTGTGTGTCCCTCTATGGTCAGAGAAGAACAGTCACGGAGCAAAAAAGAAATTTTCATAAATATTCTTTGATAAATGGCTGTTTTTTTACTTTTTCCGTAAAATAAATACTTTTACGCAATCTTAAAATGAGATTGGATTGGTACAATAAATTTTAATTGACAACTAACAGTGCACTCTGAACGGCAATATATCATACTTATGGGCTACATCGCTTTATATCGGTTGGTAGAGTTAAAAACCGAAAGGTGTACGTTAAGCACACACGCGGTAGATGTTAGACCACGCCCCATATACGTCCGGTAAATACGTTTTACCTGAAATTACTAGGGTATTATGGTTGCATTCATTGCTTAAAATTCTTTTTTTCACCGAAAAAACAGCAATTACTTTAAAGAAATGCTATAAACATTTATTTTTCGCTTCGTAATATGATGCCATTTCTAGAACAAACTAGACTTACCCTTCTAGGTTAGCGAGTATTATTTTGGTTGTCCGGAGCGAGCTTTGGGCTAGAAAATCACAAATAAAAGCACAAAACATCAATGCCCTGACCACAAAAGTAAATCAGGACCTCTATACCATTGAGATTATTTCATTTTAGGACAAAAGGAACCTGTCACACATAAGGAGAACCCATTTACGAAAATCTTGTTGACCGATGCATTGTGCCGATATTGTTCGACCGTCGACACACCCATTAGTCTCCCATCCCCATTGCTAGGTTACCTATGCATACCTTGATTCTCACATTAGGTGTCATGCTTTTTATATCTACTACCTACTTCCAGGTCCTGAAATCTCCATACTTTTCCTTCCTCGTCCGCGCTTGCTCCACTATCTATAATTCAACACCCTCTTTAACATCCCATTATTTACTGATAAGCCCTCCATTTACTTCTATCTTTTGCAAGATCTTCTATTTTCTATTTCTTTCGTATCCCACCATTTAGTCTTGTCGCTTTGCTCATTCCCTCTTCGCTCAGTTTCCTCTTTTCCATCTCAACGGGATTCAGGATGCGTGGTGGCTAGAATATTGGTTTACTATATAGAGATCCCGGAGTTCCAATTCTGGTAAACGCAGACTTTACATTGGTATCATCATATCATTCATACCGGTTCCTGCTTGAGAGCTGCGTGGAGGGCACTTCCAACTCACCATTCTCACTCACTCTGGTGTTCCATTGCATGAAAAGTGACACCAGGGACCCTTTAAAGGCTTTCCTTAAGAACAGGCTGATGATGACGCCAGGTTTATCTCCACCTTTCCTACATTTCTACCTCTTACCCATTGGCACTTATCTAAGACCAAACTATTCTTAGTGGCATTAATACCCTTGGGATTTTTTCTAAGTTCATATTTTTCCACAAATTTCTGAATTATTAAACAATACATATCGCACTGAAGTTTCCTCAGATCGCAGCCCGTACCCCTTCTTTTTTCAACGTTTCTTAAGGCCGCTTTACAATTTATTGTACAAACGATTGTATGAAACTGAACGAAATTGTATGTTTGTCTGAATGGAATTAGAGCAGGTTCTATTTTCCGTTCAGTCACACATTCTCTCACACAAATTGCCGCTTTGCACGGTACAATTTTCTCATACAAGCGTTTGCACAAGAAATCGTACCAAAAATGTACTGTGTAAAACGGCCTTAAGGGCCTCAAGAGTTTTTTTCTCTACAGTCTAACCACTGAATGACAACCAAACTACAACCGAGATTACCAAACTGATCCTAGTTTAATCTGGTTATACATCGCCCGCACCATTCCACTTCGTGTACTGCTCATCCCATTGAACAAATCCCTCCATTCTGCGGTATTATCACAAAATGGTACTAAAACGGGATCAAAATTTCTAAATTGCAATGACTGTGCTCATACATGCATTAAATAACTTCTCTCACATGAAGAGCATCAAAAGACTTTCACACCAATTCCTCCTTTATGAGGATGCTGTGAAAAACATTGATGTAAAAAAGCCAGTCGTGGAATTTACATCATTATTAGAGGCATATTAAAAGCAAATTGTTCTGCCGTGCGGAAGCTACTGAACGGGGCGAGCTTTGACTTGATGATCCCGGAGGTGGAATAAAGCGAACGCCGAGCTTCCTCTTCCAGGTCTATGATTCAGGGAGGGGAAGAGAGAGGGAAAGGTGGATGCAAGTATACACAACCTAATATCAGAAGTCATTCTGTAATCTCGTTTCTGGTATCGATCGCCTTTTCGGAAAGGTTTGCCGCTTTAAGGGCGAGTCCGGCTGGGATCCGGCTGGAAGCACGCGAGGGCTTCGCAATCCACACCACCTCGACCCCAGACGCCCGAATAACACCACAAGGGGAAAAAATAGTCATCTGGCCAATGCGCATCATAATTACTAGTCATCAACCCTAAAGCTTGGCGTAGCTCTCCACTTAATTCTTCTGCTAGTACAAATGCCGATTAGTTAGTTTCGCTTTTTTTAAATTTTTATCAGACTTTTTCACCTCCCTCCCTTCTTAAAACTTCCTCCTTTGCCACTCGGTCTATCAATTTTATCCTCACCGTTCACGCATAAAATAGCGTTCAAAGCTATCAGTATTATTCTGCAGCTACTTTATTAACTTGTCCGCACCTTACTGCCATAAAGGAACGTTCTCCAATTTACAGTTTTTATTATGTGCTTCCTTACATCACGCTTATCTAAGGAAAGCACTCTTACGTTCACACATAAAAATTGAAGAATGAGCTCGAATGCGGAAGGCTCAAACATCCTTGATTTACCTCCAAAGTCACTACATTTTTCATGGCATATTTTCATGTCCTTACGCGTCGCTTTATTTAACAACTCAATTGCGTCATTTATGCCCCCGGCGGAATCATGATTACGCTAATCTCTTCAGTGACACGCTCACCGCGGCCATAGTGACATACGCATGAGGACAACATCCATAGATGCAATAATTAGTTTTTTGAAATAAGTAGCTTTTCCCAAAATACTTGCTCTACCAATCAATTTATAATGGTCTACGGATTTTTAATGAACCTATTTGGTGTACAAATCGAGACAAATGGGGTATACAGTCGTGCAAACTGTGATAGAAGATTATTAAACGGGATTCATAATAAACGTGATGGTAAAATAACAATTAGAACGTTTCCCTTGTAATTGATCATTCAAAAAGTTAGTAGTAAAATTTTCTAGATTTATGAAAGCCCGTTACACAATTCATTCATTAACTTCCAGCACGCATATTCTTTTCACGCTCGCGCAATTATCCACACAGATTTTACACTACCACGTTAATATGACATTTCCAATCTTTTGCAGATTATTGAAAGACAAAATCTGAGAGGATGCGTGTGGTGCCGACGCTGAATAACAACGGAGACTACGACCCCGACAGACAGCCAAGAAGAGCGACTTACTCTAGGCTGGGACAATCTCTGAGCGACTCAAGCTGTCTACGGGGGTTGGAAATCGTACAAGACTTCGGTCGCGTCTTGCATCGGAATCGGACGCCGCAGAACCAAGATTCAAGTAGAAATTCAAAATCTGATGATACTACTCACCACATCATCGGACCTCACTTAGATGGTGAGAGGAATGTCTCATCTCGCTGTTCAACGGATACTATAACGGCCGACGTCATAAAGATGAGCAAATATAGCTCAGGAATTGGCGTGCCCGAAAGCTCACTTTCTCCTACCGTTCCTCCCAATCAAAACGGACGTTTCAAGGGTCTCGTTTCCATGTACGGAGGTCTCTCCTCAACATCCAAGATGCCCTGCAAGCCTTCTTTAGCAAAGGATGAAACACAGTGGCATCCGAGCAGTCGTTTGGCTTCCTCCCAGATTGTGCAGGATAACAAATATGATGCCCAGGCAATTATAACCGGGTTTCTGAAAAGACATGCAGTGACGAGGAAGGTGCCTATTCCGCCCTCGTTTAGGGATAAAATGCCCATTTCATCTCAGGACATATCCAATAGCATGAGAAAAGAATCACTGGTTCGTCTACACGATCGCTTTAGCCAAGCAAACAGTGGTCCCACGCGAGGGGAAAGGATCTATCAACAGAACGTGACCCGGGACCCACTTGCTCGCACCAGAGAACCGAAAAAGATGTCCGGCAATACATGCCGGAGAGTTTGCGAGAATCAACTTCCCTCCGCTTCGATTGAAATCTCAAATGAACACCACGCCAGCGAGGTCAAACACATTCACAGCACAGGCAACGATACCAGATGGATTAATCGAGCGGCTGTTTTTCATGCTTCCGGACAGCTGGGTCTTCCAAGCGAGCCGTCAAATTTGCTCGACGAGGTCAAAATCACAGATGCTGAGTATAAGAACGCCCTTCCAAATGCATACAGTTTGGCGAAGGCTGTGTTTTCAGGGGAGAGCACAGGAACAACAACAGTCAATAAAGTGGAACAGCATTCGCTAAACAGTCCACTAAGGCCGTGCGGAATCGGATTGAAAAGCATGACGGACGTATCCCGATTTCCCAAAGCTAAAAAAGAAGTTGTTTCTTCACTGAAAAGGCCAACCACTGAAGGTAAACCTGGAGAGATACCGGTGTGGGGGGTTCATAAAAATTCATCGCCGAGAATTGCCGGCAGAATCAGCTCAAGCCAAATTTTAAGTCCTGAAACTCAGGGGAAGGTTTTACTCCAAAACCATTCCCTAAGATTCACCAATGACTTGAAATCACGTCACGACAGGTTATGCCAGTCTATTTCGTCGGAGAGTAACATTAAAGGAGGGATACATAATTATTCATCACGTAAAACTACTGAAGCGCTAATCCTGCCATCCAAGGTAAAGAAACACAAAGAAATGCTGAACCAGAATTCTAAACTTTTGGATGCAAGAAATTGTGAAAGCATCTTATCAATCTTGAATCCGTCGATGCGAACAAGGTCGGGTAATTTCAGCGCTGGTATCCAAGCACCAAGGAGGGCGCCATTTTCTCGGCCTCAAACAGTTATTAAAAGTCAAGAGACACGGAATTTTGCAGGAACCATTCTCCCTCCTCCCGGCAAGTCACATGGATTCTGGTCAGAACGGTTTGACCATCATGAACACAAAGATAATCATCCTTGCGTATTCGATATTTCCAGAAAATACGGGGAGATCTTTCGTTCAGGAACGTGCTTCCAACCGAGAACGAAACCTCTCGAAAGGAAACTGAACGACCAAACCACAAATATGGTTATTTTGCTAAAAGACGACAAGATGTCGCCCTCGTGCCGAGATGAAACAGCTGGTACCGACTGTTTAAAATCTCAGCCACGAACGCAGACTTCCGACGAAGGCGCAAAGGTGGAAGTGACTAACAGTCCCGAACAAAGCCAGAAGGTATCGAAGGAAAATTTTCCACAGCATTCAGAAGGAGTAGAAATCATGAGGATGCCGACTAAGCCCGAGGAAATTCTATTACCTAGTGGCGCAACAAACACTTTTATCAACTCAGCAACGCCAAGTCAACTGTCGAACTCAGTAGGTCGGGTTTCTCGCGTAGTTGGCTACTTCGAAAAGATAACTCGCGAGCAGTTATTCAGTCACAACACCTGTCACGCGACCACTTCCGTGCCCGCTGACTCCAAGCATCAGGAATTACTAGTTCAAGATATGCATAAAGCTGACATCTTTGGACCAGGTAGACTCGCCAGGGGGACAAGCGTCCGTGAAGGAAAGACTATCACTCGCGAAATTGAGTCTTGTTGTAAGAAATGCTCCTCCTTACCCCGGAATTGGAAGCGAAGTAATGTCCGACCCATTAATTTGGAAGAAAATCCGAGACGACGAAAGGTCCGCAGGATGATCAGCCGTTCAATATCCCTAACGAACAGAGATAGCTTCCAAAGAGGCGGAGACAGGGCTCATGGAGTGCCAACTTTATCTCGCTCCGCGTCTTCTGTCTCAGGCCCTAGAAACCACAGGTTCAGGCATCACGCCGATTGTTATGCTAACGGGCAAGTTGACGTCCTTAAGGACTTGTTGGCGAGGTTCGAATCCTCTCGCATCAAAGGGAAAGAAAAAGCTATAGAAGTTGAGGAGGATATGAGTGAAAACGACGAACCTTATTTGAGGAGGAAACTACAAAGCTGCTCCAGTGAAGATGGGCAGTACAGCGAGCCCAGTTCACCTGACAATGACCACAAGTTCTTCCGTCGTGCAGTCTACGGGTCCATATTTGCCCGCGAAGACGCCTACACCTGCCTCCATTCACCTCTCCCCAAGGATGGTGAGTTTTTTCATTATTAAAAAGGTTCATACGACTTTAATCTTCAGGGAAGGGTGCATGCAGGTTATTCTTTGAATTTGACTCAATGTATTGTTTGCGAACGCTGTTTTTTCCGTACGCTTACTGAACCCGGTAATTTTTCTAATTTTCTTTCTCTTTCTAATTTTATCACCTACCTATACCGTCCCCTGAAGGGTGTCCTTAAGGTTGTCAATATCCAACCTATATTGGATATTGAAAAAGAGAAAAATTTCAACAAAATTATCTACACAATTTATTAACACCACCGACCGATGTTTCACCGTCATTTTCAATGCAACCTTGAAAATTTCCCACACCCATTTCAAGGTGACATTGAAATTGATGGTGTATCCGTTGAAGACTTGGTCGGTTGAGACAAATTGTGAGGACAGTACTATTTGGAGTTTTGCCTTCATTTTCAATATGTTAGAGTTCCAGAAAGTGATGCCTGAAACCATTTGGATACCTTTTTTGAGATACATTGAGAAATTATGTACAAACAAACAATTCTAGTTCTTGGTATTTTCACTCAATCTAGCAAAGCAACCATAAAATAACAGTTTTATTTCGCAATTACAAAGAAATTGTCTTCAATTAACACTACCTATTTCTATTCAATAGTCCCCACAGCCATTATGGCCAAAGTTACTCCGAGCGTCGCACCTAGGACACTATTATACCACTGTCTCAAGGAGACATTGCTCCGATAATTGCAAGCCACGGAGGGCTTATCGATGACCGTCTCGCATTTCATACCATACAGACCTAGCTCACGATATTCATTGAACGTAAGTTCCCGGTCCAAATTCCCTTTCTGCATTGGTTTACTACTATAAAAATCACCCCCTAATCACCGGAAAGTTGCAATATTTCCTATGATTGCAAGATTTTCACAGAGATTTTTCACTGCTAGTTCGCAATCCTTGAATTTGCTTGAATACTACTTCAGTATGAATTAATAAAATGTAATAACGACCAAAATCAGATTTTCATTCTTACCTATCATCTAAAATTGACGAATTCTCATCATTTTACTTGGATTTTGTCGAGTCTACTTGTATCTGAAATACATAAAAAACGCTTATCATGATAACTGCAATACAAATCGCAAATATGGATAATTATAAGGTAGTGTATACACTAGAATAATATAGTTACCAGATTGGGGAATGAACATCGATAACTACGTCGCCCTAAGATTCATTAACCATGTCTTACAGAATACAGATATAACTTTGTATACGAATTATTTATTAGGACTGTTTGGGTGGTAGCATCAGTAAATAACAAGCAAGAAGCTGTCACACCAGTTGCTAAATGCAAATATTCCATTAGGAGATATTATAATTATCACCGATGCTCTAATCAAATGTTCTTCGATACTTTCTTATTTCCTACATGGAGCGAAGTTGTCCTTATCTCTACCTCTCTCACCCTCAACATCCTCCCGACTACCCAAAGAGCTTCTACATATGTTGATCCTCCCCCTCCGACAACGAAAAAAGAAAGGACAAAACTTCCGTATCTTGCGACATATTCCAGATTAAATCCTATAATTTTCATCTTCAAGGTTTCACTCCTTGTCCTTAAATAAATTTGCTATAATAGTGTCTGAGGTGCGACTTTGCCATAATAGCTGTGGGGACGATTGAATACAAAGTGTTAATCGAAGACAATTTCTTTGTAATTCCTTCGCTGACTAGCAGGGTATGCTTCTTTTGCTTCCAGTAATTTGCACAAGTCCTTGACACTGAACCCAATTTCATCCATACCGACATCCAATGCATATATGGCCTCATGGTAGAAGATAAATTCAAAACTAACCTGCGTTATTTGTTTTGGCACGTTCACAGAATCCGAGGAGACTAGCCTGTCGTCTTCATCTTCATATTCGCCGCTGGGTTCCAAGGTCAATGTTTCCCAAAGGATCGACTCTGAATCAGATAAGGTAAGCAGATATTCACAGTTTTTTTTAGACAGAGGGACACAATGAAAGCATAACTTGCATGCAATTTCGCTTTATCATTAAGGCCTTAATAATGTGACTGCGGAATGCATAAATACATAAATTGCAGAATTAAAAATGTGTTCAAAAAAATAAATTAACAAGAATACGTAGATAATTCCGTTAAAGGATATTTATGCAAATACGTACCTTACTGACAAAGTTCGTTAGAACCTTTAGATACGCAATTCAAAAAGTAATATATCAATAACACCTGGTTCAGGGATTCTGGAATGTGGTACGTGGGGGGTGTGCTTGAATTGTTCGAGATTGATTCTGGTACGGAATAATCCCGAATACAATGTAAAAACATACGAGTGAGTCCTTAGTTACGGACCGGAATCAATCCCAAGCGATTCAAGCACACCCCTCCTGGCCTTCCAACCCGAGGGCCCGGGTTAGAATCCCGACAGGGCCAATATTTCAGCGCCATACCTGTTTCTATTTGAGTCCTAAGAGTTGGAATACAGTATTCCGTTCCGGCGGTGTACAGTATTATCTTTTTATGAGTCATTAAAAAATCGATCTCTAGAGGTCTTTCTTATTGAGCATTCTAATATCGAATTTCTTTGGGCCCCTTCCTCCTCTCTCCAATTTCCTACTTCCTTCCACATATCCATCTATCCTCAAAAGCGCAAATGACTTTAGTTGTCAGTTGTCGCCCACAAGCAAACTACGGTTCGGAACATCCAAGATCCTGAGTTCACGTTTATCCAAATGAGCTTCATTACGTTTATTTATCTCGTATTTTATTGCTGTTTCCAGCTCAATCAATTTCATACATTGGTATACACCTAAACTCATAAGCATTCTACAAAGCGATTACCTGTATATGAAAGCTATCCTTTCTTCTTCTGCCTCACAGAGTACCTCCTCATCAGATGAGAATTTGGATTATGACTCTGGAATCGTTGATGACAGCGAACAAACGGAAAAACCCCGAGGACTTCAATCCTGCATCCGGATCACAGAAATCATCGAAAATGTGGATTCCATAACCTTATGGAGGCATATACCTGCGATTGCTAGCAGCGATTTTCTCCGTGAGTTTCAATGTTTAGGTTAAGAGTTGATTTCTCACAAAAAATAAGAGCGTCGTCAAACATGTAAGGATATACACTTAATTTACAGGAAGGTTATCCTCAAATCAGCTGAAGCTCCAAGAAACGAAGTTCGAAGTAATAACCACCGAGGCTTCCTACATAGAAAATTTGTGCATACTAATGTCTCATTACTTTGGATCGGATGCCTTAAATGACAACGACATACTTTGCAAGGAGGACAGGGACATTTTATTTTCAAATTTCTGCGAAGGTAAGTCATATCGCAATTGATCCGTATAAATATATGTACCGATATATAAAAATACTGTGATAAGGTAGAGAGATCAAACTTTTTTCTCGTTTTATTATGTCTGTTTTATTATTTCTTTATTATTTCGGCCTAAACATATCATGAATAAATAATAAGCAATAATTTATTTTGTATTTCACTCGTTATTTGTTATACCGTATGAAAATTTCCTGGCGAATGAAAATTTCCTAGAAAACGCCACAGAATAAGGGAATGTTGAAAATGCAGCTTTGATGGCTTAAGATTCGTGTTATCCTAGATTCTAACCATCTACTTCCACCTGACTCTTATGCCTATCATGTTTCCATGGAGTAGTGCATTTCCATGGAGTAGTAGGGGGTGAACCTTTACCCCACTTGCATTGCCTATCATGCTTAAAGAGAATTAGTACCCATGTTTTACTCGAATTATATAATAACTAAAAAAATTAAATAGCAAAGCAGGGATTTATAAACGTGCTGGCTAAAACCCATTAAACGGGCATGCTAATACCAAGGCTATCTCTCGATAAACCTGTGCATACGTAATTGAATATAATCACAGCTGTACAGATACCGTACGAGAGAAGAAAGATAGGTATCTAAATTCTTTAGGCTCGGCAATCTATTTCCCTAATTTTTTGCTCTTGATCCAGTCTACCATAGTAAGTCGGAGTTCGGAGATATATTTCAAGGAAATTCAATAATATAGAATATTTAGATAGTTGATGATTCTTTAAGGGGGATGAATCTACTCCAGTGAGATTGGATATAGAAAGCGAAAAATATTTCATCAGAGCGTCGGGAGTAACATGTTCAAAATATAAGTTGCTACGAGCGAAGGGTATGGCATATAGGGTAATAGCAACTCGATCTACCTCATGGTCCATTAGAATAAGATAGTGGGGTGCATTATTCAGAGTTGCCGAAAAGTAGGAGTCCCGTCTGCGAACCAAACCAAGGTTAGACCAACTTTTGGTCTTTCAGTGTCGGAAGTTTGGAAGAGTAAAAATAGACGTTTAATATCATTGATTCATGGTTTCTTCACCCGGAGTCGGTTTACTTTTGGCGTCGTGCCAATGGGCCTGGCTATCAAATGTCTCATTTGATGGAGATTAGCACTCGACTTCGAATTCTTCATAAACTTCTGCAATTGTTGGGACTGGAACCCGGGTTATTCGGATACGAGGTCAGACAGAGGTTCTTGCCGCAAAGCCAATTCAATCTTTTTTTAGTATAACATTTTTCTTTTTTTAGTATAACGATCTTAAATCAGGGCTTAAAACAGGCATTTGTACAGGGTGCGGCAACATAACTTCCTTTTTTATATGGATATATCCTTATAAAAAAGGAAATTATGTTGCCGTACCCTGCATATAAATGTGATAGAGAGGAATCAAAAGGAAAATTTCCAATTTCTTATAAAAGATGAGTATGTATTGTACTTCAAATGCACAGCAAATGCACCATGCGATATTCAAACCCTTTGTTTTTTTCTCACAGTGAGAAGCTGTTCACAAAGGTTCCTGTCCGATCTCAAGTGGTGCTGGCAAGATGACATTTCCCTTCAAGACCTGGATGAAGTCATTTGTAAGCATGCGAAGGGAAATTTTGGGGTTTACGTCACATACTGCTCCAATCAAGTTCTTCAGCTGAACGTCCTCAACAAATTAATGTGAGTGGAACTCTTCAGCCATAGTTTGATTCGTACTGTTATTTAAACACAAAGCCAAAAGAGAAAGCAAATACGCCAGGGTGAATTTCCGCGATATATCCTCTCAGTTCCAGTATCAGCTTGCCGTCCAAGAATTGTAGGATTCGCCTTGAAGAAATTTTTTTCATCAATTTAAACTATTGCGAGGGCTCAAGGTTATTCACACGTCCCATATCTCCAGCTCATATTTATTATAAATAGTAGTAGAATTGAATTTTTTGGTGCATCGAAAGCCACGGTCATTCAGCACCTTCATTGTTACCTTTATTCCTTATGCAGGTATAATAATATACCTAAAAAAGCAGACTAGGGATTATCACGGATCGCCAAATTTTGTTTGCGTACCTCTAGGACTCTTATACTGCTCGGACGCGTGCAAAAATGCTCCAGCTGGATTGCCTCTATATTTTTGAGAAAAGGTTTGTCTCATGAAGTAACATTATTAGATTATCGATATTTTTTCTCCCGTCACCTAAAGCCTTGCTCAGTTCTCCGATTATTCTAAAGCATACTTGCAGCGCCTGATATTTTATGCAGTGAAGTAGGAAGTGTCTTATTGTCAGACGACAATTACATTCCTAACAAGAAGGTGGTTCTTTTTCTGCTGAGAAAAAGGAGTGCGTAATTGCACTGTGGCCTATCCTAATACTTAAAGCATTCAAATGGTTAAACCTTAGGAATAACTACGTCTAAGTCAGCCATTAATATTTTAAAACGTATGGCAAGGGGTTGAGTGGCCCTTGGTTAAAATCTTCAATAAAAGGTGGGTTGAAAATTATATTAAAACATGGGTGAGTCCGTAACGCTTAAAACTTGCAAATGTATGTTACTATAAATACTCTGAATTAACTTCTTTAAGCTGGGGTAGCTAACTCCTTAGATCAATTCTACTTTAGCTACTTTGCATGGAATTATTTCCTTAAACAGGTGATGTTATTGAAATAAACGACTTAAAATCTACATTCCTATACTTATCATTTTATCTCAGGACATTAGGTAACATTAGCTTAACTAATTACACGAACTGGATTGATTCGATAACTAACCCGACAAATTGGGAACCCTTGCCGATAAAACACACACACAAGACATAATTCAACAACAGAAACATTCTAGGGCGAGGGGACACCCGTTCTCTCAGCACTCTGTCCGTTGGATGGGACATGAAGCTGTGTTCCCCTTTGTGCCTTTTGTTGAGGGTAGGCTAACGCCGACGCCGGGTTTCTCTCTTCCTATCTACGCTTCATTCCCATCTTTGTACTATTCCTGTCTGCAGCGCCTATATGATCGGAGATAGACTTGACACTATATATAAGACGTTAAACCCCGCATTATGCCACTTAAATGGCCTGCTGTCTCCTTCGTATAACAACAACCGGATTATGTCTAAAATTTCTTACAAGAACCAACTTTGAGAGATATTGCTCACTTATCCTACGAGACCTTAAACAAACTAGAAGCTCGGCGGATCTCAAATGAATTGAATTGGCATGCAAATGCCTGTGGGTTTTGAACTACGAACTATTTTCTGCCAAAAACTAGTAAAGTAAGAAGTCTTCCTTATTTCGGGCGAAAATGAAATTTAACAGTCTCTTCTTCTACCTGGCCCTTAACTTTGGGTTGTACTTCAGATACCCGGGTGAAAAAATATCTGGAGGAGTATAGGGGATCAGCTTGGTCAGGCAGCTGGACCACTAGCCTCCGAACCCGCGGTCCCGGTTCAAGTCCAGGTGGTTCAGAGTTTTTTAGCTGTTTTTTCTTCCTTACGAATGCAGCGTGGTGAAATCATCAATTTCAATGTTTTGTCCGTTGAATGTAACGTAAAAACAGTTGATCCCTTGCATTAAGACCGATCCCGGGTTTCTATCCGCCTCTACAATCTCCACTTTTCCTACCTAATCCAAAATACTCGGCAATTCTTGAAAGTTCAACCTTAGTTGTCGTCGGTGGCCTCTTCTAATCATAACAACACCAGGGGGGTGTGCTTGAATCGTTCGAGATTGATACCGTTAAGGAATTATTCTGAACACAATGTTAAAAATTCGAGTGAGTCCTTGGATAAGTACCGACATTAATCTCGAACGTTTCAAGCACACCCTCCCAGGAACTACATGCTATGTGAATGGATATGATACACGAAAGGTGGTATGAAAGTAATTAGCATTTACATCAACCTGAACATTTCCAGGCTTCAGCTTATTTATTCTGAAGTTAACAGCAGCAAGATATTTGTTAGGCCCCCCTGCGGGTAGGGGGATTGAGAATACTCCCGCAGTATCTCTGCTTGTCGTAAGAGGCGACTAAAAGGGCGGGGAGATAACCCCGAAAACAAACCCCGTGTCAGCAAGGGTTGAGCCCGGACAGTCTTGTGGGTCAACTGTCTGTGTGCGGCCATACCACTTGGCCTGCGATCCACCCGCATGTTTGCCGTGTGCGGAGACCCGTAAAGAGGAGAAGGGGATCCTGGAGGGTGAGGTCCGTGGTTCCCAGCCGGGTGTCGGATGCCCGGTATGGACTGGGGGCCAATACCCCTCTTCGGCCCCGGATTCGCTGTAAACGGGCGGCCGGGAGCTAGCCACTCCCGGTCAATCGGCTTCCGTGGCGTTATGCTTAACGGTGGCGAGTGCCAGGGAGGTGGGGGTCGGCATAGGGCGGTCGGAGATGTACTGGTTTGGTGGGCCCGTGCATCGAAGACCCAACCCGAAACAGACAACCACCTCTAGGGTGCTATATCCCCTCGGGTAGCCCTGGCGACCGCACCGGTTTGCGGTGCGGCGTCCCGAATGTGTGGCTCCATGGTGGGTGGGGAGCCCGGGGGATGAATGCAGTTTAGGCATGGCGGATGAATCACTTCCACCACCTAAAAGATCCCGTCCGGAATCGGGCGGGGGAGATAATGTTTCCGGCGCTAGTCAGCGCTACTTAGTGATGAGGTGTCAGAAGGAAGAGGAGAGCCTGAAGAAGGTGTCTCCCTTCCTCATACGTAAAGTATTGTCTGGTTCTGTTCCTGGGGAACTTAAATCGGCAAAGAAACTTCGCGATGGCACACTGCTCATCGAAACGGCAACGAGGGCTCAAAGCGAGAAGCTATTGACATTGACAAAGCTTGGCGAAATCCCCGTTAAGGTCGAGGTGCACCGCACCTTGAACACCTGTCGGGGAGTGATAAGTCATTACGACCTTTTGTACGTGGAGATCGACGAGATTAAGCGGGAGATGGCCTCTCAGGGGGTCACCGATGCTCGTCGACTCACTACAAAGCGCAACGGAGAAAGGGTAAATATGACGTCAGTTGTACTCACGTTCGCGCGTGACCAGCTCCCCGACAAGGTGTTTGTTGGTTATGAATCGGTCCCAGTGCGGCCATTCATACCGGCACCCATGCGATGCTACCAGTGCCAGCGATTCGGCCATATGGCCACACGGTGCGAGGGCAAGGCCACCTGCCCCCGTTGCGGCCTGGAGAAGCCTCTTCTAATCATAACATGGTGCGGAGTGCGGAGTGCACAGGTGACCCACTTTGTGTCAATTGCGAGGGTGCACATCCCGTGTACTCTCGTAATTGCCCAAAGATGATCGAAGAGCGAAAAGTAATGGAGATCAAGACGGTTGAGAAAATCCCGTATTTCGAGGCTCGGAAAAAGTACAGAGCACAAGTTGCTCCTACTTTTTCGAAATCTTACGCCCATGTCGCCTCCCCTCGAATAGCAAAGGTCACCATGTCGACACAGACGGAAGAAATAGTGAGCCAAAAAATCAAAGCTTCTGCCCAAAAATCTGCCAATTTATTATGGCTTTTATTTTGCAGTGGAACTGCAACGGTTTTTATCGGCACAAGGAGGAGCTGGCCATTTTAATACGAGATTTTAACCCTTGTTGCGTTTGTCTTCAAGAAACGCATTTTAAAGTCACGGACAAAGGGATTTTAAAACATTTTAACATTTTTAGACATGACGACACCAGCGGCCAACGAGCACAGGGTGGAGTGGCAGTTGCTATTCGGGAGGCCCTATACACCTCCCGCATACAGCTGAATACACCGTTTCAAGCGGTGGCGGTTACGGTGCACGCTCCGGAGGCGATCACGTTATGCAACGTTTATCTGCCGGAGGGTGCACCGGTCACCAGTTTTAATCTAGAATCCCTTGTCCACCAGCTTCCTCGGCCTTTTATTTTACTAGGGGATTTTAACGCTCATGACCGTCTATGGGGAAGCACTGCGGGACAGTGCAACCGCAGGGGGCGCATTTTATCAAGTTTTATTTTAGATTTTAACCTAGTTTTATTGAATACTGGGGAGAAGACCCGTTTTAACTCTTTAAATGGTGATTTTTCCGCCATTGATTTATGTATTTTATCGAGCAGTTTAACAAATAAAATATCTTTGTCTGTACACGAAGATCTTTGTGGGAGCGATCACTTCCCCCTTTTAATTTCTAAGGAGCGGCTTTTTAACTCTGATTTTATTCGACCAGGCAATTGGATGGTCGGGAAAGCCGATTGGCCTTATTTTAAAAGTAATTTTAATTACACGTGCGATAGAAATCGCGATAGCGTTTTTAATGTAAAATTATTGACTAAAAGCATCACCAACGCCGCCGACATGTGTGTACCACGGTCTCGGCGCATCATGTTGAGAGCTGCTGTGCCATGGTGGAATGATGACTGTGCCAAAGCTATTCGGCAACGCAAGAAGGCGTTGCAAATCTTTAATAAATATCCCACTGATAACAATCTGTCCTCTTTTCGGCGTCTGAGAGCTAAAGCCCGTCAGGTCGTGAAGGAGGCAAAGAGGGCCTCTTGGATGAATTTTGTTTCTAGTGTCAATATCGACACACCACTTGCACAGGTGTGGCGTAAGGTGAAGAGCATTTCGGGAAACCATCAGCAGCTCGGCGTCTCCTTCTTAAAAGCCAGAGGAAAACTGGTAACATCTCCAGCTGCCATCGGCGAGATATTCGGCCAGTTAATCGCCAAGATGAGCAGTGACGAAAATCTTGATCCTACCTTCCGAACGTTTAAGCAACGTCTCGAGAATATTCCTATCGGCTTCAAGGAGACGCGGACAACGGCAGATTACCACCTCCCCTTTTCCCTGTGGGAGTTGAAATCTGCCATCGATGACTCCCACGACACCTCTCCAGGACCAGACGGGGTCCACAACGGTTTTCTCCGCAACCTTCCGGAGACAGCGCTGCAGGAAGTCCTGCAGACGTATAATCAGCTGTGGGCAGAAGGTAACTTTCCTTCGTCCTGGCGGGAGTCTGTCATTGTCCCCATTCCCAAACATGGGAAAGATAGAGCTGACCCGAATTCATACCGGCCAATATCTCTCACCAGCTGCCTGTGCAAGTTAATGGAGAGAATGGTGAACCGGCGGCTCGTTTGGTGGTTAGAGCGCGGGAACCTTCTCTCCAGCATCCAGTGGGGATTTAGACGGGGCCGATCCACAATGGACCATTTGGTGCGGATCGACAATTTCATCCAAGAAGCCTTTCTCCTCCGCCAGCATGTGATCGGGGTCTTCTTCGACTTGGAGAAGGCTTACGACCGGGTCTGGCGGCGGAAGATATTAATGACATTGCACGAGTGGGGTTTTAGAGGCAATTTGCCGATTTTTATTCAAAATTTTTTAATGCATCGAGTTTTTAGAATTAGAATAGGCCAGTTTTTATCCGACTTTTACCATCTTGACAACGGAGTTCCCCAGGGCTCCGTCCTGAGCGTGACACTTTTCGCCATTGCGATAAACGACGTCGTGAAATGTATCAAGACGCCGGTGATAGGAACACTATTTGTGGATGACCTGGCGATATTCTGCAGGTCATCCAAGGTGGTAACTGCATCCAGAATGGTTCAGTTGACATTAAACAAATTGGAGCAGTGGACCCAAAGGAACGGCTTTCGGTTCTCCCATGAGAAGACCAGATGCGTCCACTTCCACAGGAAAATAAGAGTCCAAATGCAACCTACAATATACCTGGGGGGAAGAAATCTCCCTTTTGTTCAGACGGCCCGCTTTCTAGGCATGACGCTCGACTACAGGCTTAATTGGCGAGAACATATCAATATTTTAGGGATAAAATGCATTAACGCGCTAAATATATTAAAGTTTTTAAGCCACACATCTTGGGGAGCAGACCGTAAAACATTGCTTTTATTATATCGCACATTAGTGCGCTCGAAATTAGACTACGGCTGTTTTGTTTATGCGTCTGCTCGCAAGTCTTACCTACGAGCATTGGCCCCAGTGCACAACGCGGGGTTACGACTCTGTACGGGGGCATTTCGGACAAGCCCGGTCATTAGCATATATTCTGATGCAGGGGAGCCTCCTCTATGCCACCGGAGGAACGCGCTCATGTGCAATTATGTTTCCAAAGTTTTATCCATGACGGAACACCCATGTTTTAACATACTTTTTAAACCACGTTTTTTAGACATTTTTAACCGAAGGACAAAGGCCACTAGGCCCGTTTTTGTACGTTTTAATGATTTTATTCGTGGGTGTGATTTCAGGGTGCCTAAAGTGTTTCCTGTCTCTTACTCATTACACCCTCCCTGGTTAATACCCACCCCGGTGGTTAAAACGGCCTTGCTTAACCAAAAAAAATCTTTCACCACACTCTTGGAATACCAACGTCAGTTTTTAATGTTCCTAGGGAATCACTCAGATTATGTGCCAGTGTACACTGACGGCTCTAAGTCAGTCGGCCTGTGCATGCGCAGCGTTCTCGCCTAGCCAAGGAACAGTCAAAGCAAAATTAAATCCGCTGTGTAGTGTATACACAGCGGAATTATTTGCCATAAAGATGGCTCTTGAAAACTTATGTGACGACGATGGCTCCTTCGTTATATGCACTGATTCCTTGAGCTCCATACAGTCTATTTCCGGCTTTTCGCCCATGCATCCGATCATTCAAGACATACATTCATCCCTACTGTCTCTCAGTAGAAAGGGAGTACGCATTTGGTTCCTGTGGGTCCCGGGGCATGTGGGAATAGCCGGAAATGAAAAGGCAGACGCTTTGGCCAAAGAGGCTCAGAACGAGACAGAGTCTAAATCGACGCTGGTACCTTACGAGGACCTCAAGTCTTCCCTGAGGCAGGTAGTTCTTGGGCAGTGGAAGGAGTCTTGGCGCACTGCACGAAATAACAAACTTCGTGACATCAAGCCGGTTACGTCAGTGTGGCCCTCTTCCGTCAGGAACAGCCGAAGAGAGGAAGTCGTCATCACACGTTTGAGGATAGGGCACTGCCCTTTGACCCACTCATTTCTCTTTACTGAAGAGAAAGTACCACCTCAGTGTGACGACTGCGACTGTCCTCTCAGCATTCGGCATATCCTGACGGAGTGTGACAAATACCGTGACTTGCGAAGGCAACTAAACTTGGGGGGAGAGCTAAAATCCGTCCTTGGAGACGACCCTAATGTTTTAAGTCGAGTTATTTTATTTCTGAAAGGGACAGGACTATTCAATAAAATTTAAGCCCCATTGCTTTTTTAAATCGAATAATGTATGTATATATATATATATATTTTAAATAAGTGACGTAAGCGAATGTGAATTATCTTGATTACTTTTATCACGAAGACAGAGTAGTGGTGCAAAATGACCTAGCCTTCGACGCACCCTACAACAATAAATAAACCTACATATTTGTTAGGAAAATACAACGGCACTAATGTGAATACTTAAGTTAATTTTACCTTTACAGGGAATCCAGCGTATTTGTACAAGCAATTAATGAACTTGAAAGCCATCCGGTGAACCGACGAAGGACCCTGCAATGCTATTTAGTAATGCCTATGCAGAGAATAACAAGATTAAGACTACTTGTCCAATCAATACTTGCCAGAATATCCCCTGACAATCAGAAATATCACGGCTGGAAGCAGGCTTCGGACTCTTTAAATATGGTGAGATTTCTTTCTTCTACTCCAATATGTATATATATCTGTGCTAAATTTACACTTTGTTGAATATGTGTTATTATTATGCAGAAGTCCGAGCTGTTTTCCATATTCTTATAGGGCGTTCCCTAGACCATAAAGAAATATATATCTATCTAACCTTCTAAATTAGTGTGATAAAATTTAAATCAAGATATCATTTGAAACAACGAAATTTCCTTATCATTTGGTACTAAAAATCAAATTCTAGTTCCTTTAATAATATTTAACAAATTATGTAATTCCAAAAATGTAATGGTAACAGTATAAGGAAAATAATAACACTGAAGTACAAGGAACGGTTTAAGTGAATCCCTAATTCGTAGTAGTAATTTGGGATTAAGGGTGCACCGACAGCAATGGATCTTTTCGCAACCTTAACGATATTATTGTAATATATTATTTGAATTTACATTTCACCTGCTAATTCGTCTACTATTAATAATACTAATTCGTCCACACCATCATTCTGTGTCGGTAATATTGGATTTTAATGATTTTTTCCAGACAAACGACATGTTCTTCTTCCGTCACGAACTACTAGTGAACCTTGTGGAATATGCTAATCTAATATTCTATTTTACAGGTAGTCAAACAGTGCAACGACGCCGCTAAACACACTGCGCTCCAAATGCAGAGAAAATCCCTATGCAAAAAATTAGATTTCAGAGGTTTCAAGAATTTAGATTTACACCTGGATGAAAGATTTCTGGTGCACCAAGGACCAGTGTTTCACATGTACTGCTCGCATGAAGTTTCTAATCATTTAAGATCACTATCTCCGGCTACTAACCGAAAAATAATGAAGCAACCATTCACTTTTGGACGCAAGATGTACAACAAGCCACTCCATCTTTTTTTATTCAAAGATGATCTAATCATCACGAAAAAGAAAAGGTAAGATACTAATCGTAACACTGGATAGATATATAGATAAGAACTGCAATAAAAAGACAACATCATTAAGAACTCGTAAGTTTGAAGATGTTAAGTGTAGCATCGTAAGAGCAGCGAGGTGGTAAAGATGCAAAACATCAACTATTGCGAAACAATGGCGTGAATTTAAATACGGCCTTTGTTCAAAACACATTCACAAAGGATCAATTAACGAAAGCATATTTTCCAAGGCATTGATCGAACAGATGAAGAAAGAGGGACATACGCCCAAGTAAACGAGTACTCCGATCTAAGAAAGAGATTGAATTTCGACATTAAAAATCATATATAACTTACCGGTTTCTTGTTCACGGTTTGTGAAGACATCTCCATCGGTGGATCTTGGCAAGAGGAGTAGGATTAGTTTTATTGGTTGTGTTGAAAACTATGGTCGTTTTTCACCACGATAAATCCAGAAGCTATAGAATATCATCAAGAACATACGCAATTTCCATGCCCAGCAATTGCATAGTTTATGGATTCAAAAATACAACAATTATGTATCATTAAATTTTTGACTCGAGTAAAAATTCTATCAATTCTTACGTCAAGTCATCTCTAAGCTTGTCCGAGGTATCCCTACAATTTCATCCCCTCCTGTGATTGCATAATAAATTAATATAATTAAACTTTATGTAAATTAAATTCTATTTGCTATTAAACGCCCATCACCAGATATTTAACTACTCCGATCACTCAGAACTAATGTTATTTTAACCACCATTTAGAAGGTAGAAGAACTTGAAGTTCTCTATTCTAGTATAAATATTTATTTCGATATTCATGCTTGTGCAATTAGCAGTTTATTTTCTGACATCACCCCACGTAAGTCCACGGAATACAATACATCCCTACTGAATTGGTGAAGTATTTTTTTCGGTCTTCATCCTGAAAAGACGTCTAGATTTGGCCCCCTTAAATTTCACCTTCACAGCTAAATGCGCCACTACACCACGATAGGGATAGTTTTTCCAAATTTCAAGTTTTTATCACCATGAGTTTGGGGTGTGCGTTGATGAGATAATTAGTCACTAAGTCAGGATATTTGATTTTATATAAAGAATATGTGTCAGGGCAGAGCACTCAACTTTCCAGCAAGTGATGGCGACCTCTTCGCTGAGGCTGCCAGGGAAGGAGTGGCATCTTCGGCCGACCAGTGAGTGTCAATGAGTTTTAAACAAATGACCGTATCTTCACCGCGAGTTCTCAAAGAGTGCAGAAACTTATTCATTCTTTCATTTTGGGAGAAATAATTCACTTTGTACTTATTCCACGAATTTATTTTCACCCAAACCGGTTTCGACGTTAGCACGTCATCATCAGGGGTACAATCTCCCCTCTTGTACCCCTGAGGGTAGATTGTACCCCTGATGATGGCGTGCTAACGTCGAAACCGGTTGGGTTAAAATAAATTCGTGGAATAAGTACAAAGTGAATTATTTCTCCCATCATGCCGTCATTCCACAAAGTAGAGCCTGCAATAGTTGAAATTCTTTCATTAGTTAAATGAGCACAGAACTCTTATTTATCAATTTATTTCAGTGAAAAACCAATAACTGCGTGAAAAAGTTGTACGATATTGGTCGGAATGACTCAAGTATAAATAGAAATCATAAAACTTCCTGTGAAATATTTTCAAGAATTTGGTAGATACGAACTTTTTATAAGCCCGGTGGAGCCGAATTCATGAAACTTTGTTCTGGATAAGTAGATCCAACGAGTAAGCGATGCATAAATAGAGGCTGAATTCAAGTTCAAAGCAAACAATGTAGTTTTGGAATGTTACGCTGAAGTAAATCGAACACATCTTTTTTACAGTGATGACAACTTCATGGTTCTTGTTTACTGTCCAAGGAGTGATGTGGTAGTGTTCAATGGACACCCCTACAGCTTGCAGGAACTACCCCAGAAAAATTTATCGGAAAACTGGAGGAATGTGTTTCACTTATTCATGCAAAAAAGCAATGAGAAGGATGCTATTGAAATGGTAAATACCCCGATTCAATTTACACAGAGAATCAAAAGAAACAATATTTAAAACGCTCTACATTCAAGTGAAGTTTGAAATTTCAATTTTCAAGTTTTCTAGCAGACAAAAATGCACGAAATATTCAAATATGGCTCTTTAGGGGAGGGTTCTGTAATTTACGACACCTTCATATTCTGAAAAAAAATACGAATAATAAATAATAAGTCAATTAAGTTAAAACGCAGGAATTAAGTATTTAAAGTGAAACTAACACTGATTTGATCTTACGTAAATATTTATCTCCTTTGAACAGATCCTCTCTGCATCAAATGAATATGAGAAAGACCTCTGGCTTGATGCATTCTCAGCTGATGATCAACATAACGACGCCAGTGTGACTCTACAAAATGAAAACAAGGGAGGGGAAGGCCCAAAATCGCTGATCGCTGTCTGAGAGGACATCACCCACAGAAGAAGTTCACTGAAGTTTGAGATGGAAAGTTTCTGCCTACAGAGTGCTCCTGTGTAATTGTTTCTTACCTTTGCCGAGGGTATCTACGTAAAGAATTACACAATTTTAAACAGATTCGGACTTGATGTTGTGGAAGTAACAAATATTCAATCAAACAAAACTCGCGCTTTTCCACTGAATTTCAACTGTATTGCGCATTTCAACTCTTAGAATATTTTCAGGTATAACACAAATTTAGACAAGGACGACCATGAAAAATAAAAGAATGAAACTTTGTTAGGTTTACTTTCAGCTATATTTCAGCTAAGGACGATCATATTTACACAGAGATGTATGGGCTACAAGAAGGGGTGAGTTGAGGAAATAAAACGGGAAGTGTGACACTACTAGAGCGAAAGGGCAAAAACTAGGGTACAACTAGAGAACAACTACCGGTCATTGTGCACTGCCTACCATCACTTCCTTGACCGCTTACTTATACGGTCTCGCTAATCCTTCACTAGAATACCGCCAGCCTAATCTCCCTCCTGCCAATCCTCCCTTTCATTCGAAATTCCCTCTTCCCGGTTTTTCCTGTCATCCACCCGTCCCTATGTCGGTTTTCCCCGTCATTTGCATGACACCTTACGAATAAACAGTGTCACCCATTAACACCGTTTTCCACCCCTCCACTTCTGTTCCCTTAACTCACCTCTGCCCCTGGTACCTTCCGCTCTTTATTCACGAATGGTGTTTCCCACGTCAAAATGTGCCTTGTAACTAGAGATGACTGCGAATTGAAACGCGTAGTGCTTAAAATGCTGTGGACAACTGCGAATGTTGTTTGATTGAATATTTCCAGAATTTATTCGCCAATAAGTGGCCAGGAACTAACTTTTTGTGGCACTGATATGCCCTTGGCTGGAATGAATGAACTATCAAGGTTACTACCAATCACATCTCAGCATTAATGCTAGCTGCAGTGAGTGACGTGATCGCCTGACATCCTAATATTCGGCTATGTTAACTTACGACAAACTTGATTAATTCTGGTTCTTGGACCTTGGCCATTCGGATTCTTGGACAAACTAAAAAATGGACTTTGAGTACTTATTTACCCTTCTAAAGGATTCGATTATATCTTGCGGGATTCAGTGCGTTTGTTATTCGGCTTTCACGTGATAACGAATATGCTTGGCACAACTTGGGAGTGAGATTTAACTTTGAAATGGTAGAAAAATAATGAACTATTTTCAAGGTGAAAAAAAGAAAATCCTCAACCTTTCATCTTCATTATACATATGTAACCATGTTACGATTTAGCTATTACTGATACGGAATCATTAATTTTGACTCCTTGAAGAGAAGTTGAAATTTTACCTAATGATGCCAAGAATAAAAATTCATTACAATATGAAAAGATATCTTCATAATGGCATCTAAACTGTGAATATTTTATTAGCTTGAATCAAGCAGTTCGACAGCAGAATGTTTCTGCTAGCATTTAAGTGTACAGCAATTAATCATATTTTTTACACATTTATAAATGTCACAATACTAAATATGTTTTGTAAACTAGTACGTAAACGTTTGTGCAGTTATTTAATTAAACAAATTACAGCTTTAACAAACCAACTGGTTTCAATCCTTATTTAATAAAAAATCCTTTAATTGATAAAATAAAGACGAAGTGATTTTCAATTGCTTATACCTTCATTTCTGACACTATGAATTTAGTTTTTTTCAAAACTAACGTTTGATAGCCTTTTCGCTTCCTTAACGATCCGTCGTGCTCTCACACGTAGCCGGCGGGAAGAAGTTCGTCTCTGTGGGGGACTTCTTAAAAATTCGTAACTCACACATCAGTGCTTTAATGCCTTCTTCACAGCAGTTTCTTTCTTCACAACAGTTTCTTTCTTCACACTCTTTACTCCACCAAGGCATAGGTTCCCAGTGTAGTGGGATAGCGATGATATTGCACGGAGGGCGCTAAGGGAGTCTGAACATATCAGAAAACGCCTGTTGCTGCACTTGATTGCACTTAAAGCCATTTTTATGGTAGAGCTTGGCCGTGTAGACGTTGCACATCGGATATAGCCTAACTTTCAACACCCCATGATAGGAAGATACGACAGCACAAGCACAGTCCATTTCCGATTTGGACCCATCCGTGTTCACGCGGGTAAAATCTGGATGCGCACCCAGTACCTAGTTCAAAGAATGACTTCTGATATTCGGCTGCAGTTGTCTCGGCCTTGCTATTTTTGGTCAGACTGGTATCAGCAGATTTTCGCGGCGACAGCTAAGGCTGGTGGCCATAAATATCTACGCGGTAAACTTCTGTAGTAAAACAGAGTCTTCCAAAAAAATTGTTAAAACGGATGGCCGTAGGTTTGGTAACCCCAGTTCTACGACAAAAATAGTTAAAAACCACGGTTTAAGCATTAGATTATAACAATGGTGTTCCGGCATCGCTAGTATTTTCATAACGTCGTTGCACGTCAAAATGCCCCTCCATACTGCTACAGGCGTCTCTAACGCATCAGCACATATGGTCAGGATTAGTGAGGATCTATATGCGCCAGTAGCCATGCGCAGTCCTGCATTGTGAATCGAAGATTGCGGATCTAAATGGGACTCGCCAGCTGAAGCCTATACGATCGCGGCATGTTCCATTTTTGACCGCACCAAAGCACGGTACGGCCAACGAAGGAATAATCGGTCAGCACTCAACTTCGAATAATAGGAATTTTAAAACGTTTAAAACTTTGTTGCATCACTCCTTCAAATCCTTTACATGCTCATTCCACTTAAGTATCAGGCATATGGTTCCGCCAATGAGAGGTTCAGGTTTCCAATGCGGTCCTGTATACCACGCCTATGACTAAGATGCACTCATTTTGTCTTACGGACAGAGAAACGAAAGCATTCTGTTGTGACCAACTCTCCAGGTTTTTTAAAGTAATTTGAATTCGTTTTCAAGCCAAAACAGATTTGGACACCCGGCAAAAATAGCCAAATCGTCCACGAATAGGGAGCCTTAATACACTCGATTATATCACTCACCGCTATCGCGAATAGCCTCGCACTTAGCACGGAGCCTTGTGGGACTCCGTTGTCTTGTTGGTAGGATTTTGAGAGACTTCTGCTAATTCTTACTCTAAATACACGGTCTGATAAAAAATTTCTGAAGAAATTTGGTAGATAACCTTTGAAACCCTAATCATTTAGCGACTTAATGATTTTCCAAAGCCAGACCCTTTTGTAGGCCTTCTCCAAGTCGAAAAAGACCGCGATGACCCCGGTGGCGAGAATCTTCGGAGTCGCCTGCGAGGACAGGTGTTATGAATCATATCGCTTCCGGGAGAGGTGTTTTTAAAATCTCCTATCGCCGACAGCAATTCTTGCTCCGTGAAAGGCCCATTATAGCTATATTTGCTCTCTGTGCGGAAATCAATTCTGAACCTTTCTTTTTTCTTTGTGCACCTGGAATGCAGGATGGTATCCAGCTGTACTGCTTATTGACGAGTAATGTTGGCGAAAAGTGCCCACGATGTCTGCTGATGATGAGAGAACACTTCGATTAACCATACGTCCAGATACTGCGGAAGAATAGCGCTTCCCCAAAACAGATTTTACCTGATTCCAGACCTGTGGTTTATTCTAGATGTGAAGTCTACCTAAGAGGACCTCTTTGCTTCCTTAATAGTTTTACGAGCCTTTGCTCTTAGTCACTTAAAGGCTGCTAAATTTGTAGATGCATGACATATATTAAAAAATCGCTAAACCCTTCTTCTTTTGCGAATTTTTTCTGCACGCTCCTCATTCCACCACTGGACAGGTGGGTGAATATGAGCGCCTGATGATCGGGGAACGCTTAATTCAGCGGCTTTAAGACAGCGTCGGTTACCTTTGAAAGGTAACCGACGCTGTCTGTTGCAGTTACTCTGGGATCATACTTAAAGTTAAAAAATCCTTTAAAAGTCGTTAAAACTTTCGCGGTCCATATTATGACTTGTTATATGTTTTTTGGGTTGTCCGCGTCTTGTTAACTGGTTGGAGGGTGGCCGACGTTTCCTCTCCTTTGCCGGAGACTTCCTCAGGGCTACTGAGTGACCGGAGTGGTTATGCATCTATTTATATGAATTTGGGGAGAGGGGGGAGGAGGGAGGAGGAGGAGGGGAAGGGAGTTGTGGAACATTCTGGGTTGTTTTATTTCTCGCTAAAACTGGAAGCCAGGAACTGCTGATAGCTTGTCCTTGGTCACGGTTAAAATTGCAGGGGTGTTTCTTTATTTCTAGGGCTTCTCTAACTAGCCTTGTTTTAAAATGCCGGTCTTTGGCAAGGATGATCGGCTTCTCGGTTTCGATTTCGTGGCTTTCTGCTGCGTGTTCGGCGACTGCTGATTTGTCTTGATGTCCGAGGCGTATTGCAGCCGCATGCTCTCTGACTCTCGTTCTAATGGTCCGTCCCGTTTCCCCCACGTAGACCTTGTCGCACGTATTACATTTTAGTAAGTATACGCCTTCTGTTTCCAATTTTTCTTTCCCTTTGACATTCCTCACAATGTCTCGTTCATAAAAATCTCCTTTCCACTTGAAATACGTTGAATTGATGCATATTTCTGCCATGTCTGCTATGTTCCCATCAAACTTATCTCGCACTACCTTGATGGCTTCTTCTCTGGGAATAGTGGAAAGGAGATTTTTATGAACAAACGGAAGGTGCTCCAATGGGGTCCCCCATTTCTCCAGCCATTGCTAACATTTTTATGGAAAGCTTTGAAAACACCGCATTAGAGAATGCTACATACAAACCATCGATGTGGTTACGTTACGTCGACGACACCTTCGTTGTATGGAAACACGGACGCAGGAAATTAGATGAATTTCTCGAGTGCCTAAATAATATTGATCACCGTATACAATTCACTATGGAGGAAGAACAAAAAGGGAAGCTGCCATTCCTAGATGTCCTGGTAAACAGAAGAGGAGACGGCACGCTGGGACATACGGTGTACAGAAAAGCTATCAACACAAACCAATATCTGCATGCGAGATCGCACCACCATCCTGCACAGATTAATGGAGTGATGAAAACTATGATTCATCATTCCATCACACTCAGCGATGAAGAACATAGAGATGAGGAGCTGAAGAAACTTACAGAAATCTTGGCTAAGAATGGATATAGAAAAAATGAGATAAGGAAGACGATCTCACAAAAATTAGGACCTCGGCCCCAGCCACCGGAGGAGAAAAATTCAAAAGATCAGAAAAAAGCATACCTTCCGTATATTCAAGGAACTACGGACAGGATATCCCGGATATTACGGAAAAATGAAATAAAGACAATATTCAAACCGAAGAAACAAATACGAGACATTGTGAGGAATGTCAAAGGGAAAGAAAAATTGGAAACAGAAGGCGTATACTTACTAAAATGTAATACGTGCGACAAGGTCTACGTGGGGGAAACGGGACGGACCATTAGAACGAGAGTCAGAGAGCATGCGGCTGCAATACGCCTCGGACATCAAGACAAATCAGCAGTCGCCGAACACGCAGCAGAAAGCCACGAAATCGAAACCGAGAAGCCGATCATCCTTGCCAAAGACCGGCATTTTAAAACAAGGCTAGTTAGAGAAGCCCTAGAAATAAAGAAACACCCCTGCAATTTTAACCGTGACCAAGGACAAGCTATCAGCAGTTCCTGGCTTCCAGTTTTAGCGAGAAATAAAACAACCCAGAATGTTCCACAACTCCCTTCCCCTCCTCCTCCTCCCTCCTCCCCCCTCTCCCCAAATTCATATAAATAGATGCATAACCACTCCGGTCACTCAGTAGCCCTGAGGAAGTCTCCGGCAAAGGAGAGGAAACGTCGGCCACCCTCCAACCAGTTAACAAGACGCGGACAACCCAAAAAACATATAACAAGTCAATCCTTTAAAAGTTGACCAATTGCCTTTCTTTAGAACACATGCTTGGGTACGTTGAAATCACCACATTTATTCCTAATTTTTTTCATTAACCCGTTAAAGCATAGGCGCGTAAGTTGTCATTTAGGATCCTCGAGATTTTTTTGTGTAATACTGCAGCTATACCTGTACAAACTTGATCATCTTCGTTTGACATACTATTTTTCCTTCGATGCAGGTTGTTTTCTACAGTATTTTGCTTAGTTGTAAATTATCCTTATGAGATTTTTTTCGAAACTCCTTCAAAAATAACTTTACTCGAGATACCGCTATCTAATAATAAATGCCAGGGTCGCATATCTTTGAATCGAATTTTATGTTTTATGTAGTTTAATTTCTTTTTGACAAAGATTTGATTCACATAGCTATTCCCAATATTTTCATGGCATCAGGACCCTAACACTTGAAGTTCTTATAGTATTGGAGAAAGAAGAGACGTTAGATATGAGAGAGATATTTGTTGAACCTCCAGAGCCAAATATCTATTCAGACGTGGATTCAGCTATCGAAGATAGTGGCTTTCTAATAGACAATATGTCCGGGAGGCAGTTACTCAGTCCAGCTGAAGAGGCATTTCACGGTGATCTTCGTCTGGGCACTGACAGTGACACTGATTATCGGACAGATGTCGTTCCCAGCCGTCTTCATCGTTATCTAGCTCGTCTGCATACTCACAACAGACACTAATCTGGCTCGGCGATAAACCAAGCATTTTTCTGTACGGAAATTTAATCCAGGGGCCAAGTCAAAGGCAGCCGAGGTATCATGGACTGATGTGGATTTAGAGAGCGGGAATTCAGTGCTTTTCCTGAGCCCAACTTCACCATAGAGCGAGATATGTAGTAGTAGTAGTATTTTAGGGTGCGTCGACAGCTTTGGTCATTTGCACCACGTCCAATCGTTACTTAAAATCCTGAATTAAAAAATAAATATAGATTACTACAAAGATTTGACTAGATTTGGTTCCTAAATCCCAGTCAGGTCAGTTCCCATAAAGTTAAAGGGTACTTATACTCCTCGTCCACATTCCTTCCAAGGAAGTTGAGACGGAGGGCCTCGGAGCGCTCTTTCTTCGAAATGAAAGATGTTTCGTAAGCCTCGTCACTGGACGTCTTGGAAAAAGGCCGGCTAAATATCTCGCTCGTGTCAGTGGGTGAGGTTACTACTAACCCGCCGTCTTTCATGTGTGTTGCACTCTGAGTTTGCCGTGTGCTCGATATTCCTTTAATCATATTCTATAACTGTGATATGGACGTGCGGTTGTTAATTTCCGACATGTATTTCCTCCAAGAATTTTTCTTTGCTTCTTTTACCGCTTTCCGGGCTCTTGCTCGTTGACGTCGAAAAGATTCTAGGATCGTCTCGGTGGGGTATTTAATAAATATGTGTAGAGCCCGTTTTCTCTTTTTAACCCTCCTATTCTCCTTGGGTCAATATGACCCGAAACGAAAATTTCTGCAACATAATTTCTTTGTACCTTGACTTTAGGGATTCTTATTTTATGACTTTGTTTCTAGTAGTATTACTTGTGTCTATAGATGGGTAACAAATAACGTAACAGTTATTTAATAACAGTTATTAACAAATAACGGTTATCTAAATTAACCGTTATTGGAAACATGCAGTTATCGGTTATCCAGAATAACCGAAACACCACAGCTACAACCGTTGCCGTTTCTACTACTACTAAACGCTTCCTGCGGAGCGCTGGCGTCTCTGGCTGGATGTTCCTCTCTGTTTCACATAATTCACGCTGAGGAGCGACACCACTCAAGCAGCACTAATAAATTCTCCCTACTTTTTAACCTGTCAATTTTCTCACACTGTTTTGTTCATTAATGTGTAGGAACCTAGGTTCAATGTAGGTTATGTAGCGGATTGGTCCGCATTCTTAATCTTGTTGGTGTATTTTCTGTGGGGATTAAAATGAGTAAGCGACCCAGATCTAGCTCTATGCGGAGCTATTTCAAAATAAGTGATACTAAGGAAAAAATAGCGAAGTGCGATATGTGTGGTACAAACCTTTCATATAAATCCACAACATCTAACCTAAAGAACCAAATCTTAAAAAAACATCCAACTGTGAATCTTGAGCTTTCTACATTTAATGAAACTCACCATTTAGGCCTAACAACCCTTATCAGCGGCGGATGTGAGCCTTCACTGCCTTCTACTTCTGGACAGAATTTACCACTAACATCCCAAGGTAATAGTAGCATAACAAGTGCTCAATTCCAGCCTGACGTGACTCAATCTTCCACCTCGCAGTCAAAAGTGGTAAAACAAACAAACATGGCATGTTTTGTGTATAATGTGGAGCTATAATAAATGAATTACACAAAAAAATAAGTGCGGGGCAAAAGAGAAAGCTTGATAGGTCTCTTTTGAGAATATTAACAAAAGATTATCGGCCCTTCACAGTAGTTGAAGACAGTGGTTTTCGAAACTTTGTATCCGATTTGAACCCATCCTACAACCTTCTTGACAGGAAAACCATATCCTCAACAATGATTACAGCAGCATTTGAAGAATGCAAGTTTGCAGTCCAAGAAAATTTAAAAAGCGTGCAAAGTGTATGCCTAACGACAGACTGCTGGTCGTCTTGCAGCCAAGAAAGCTAATTGGCTCTCACTGCACATTTGGTTACCGACGAATTCACTTTTGAGTCGGTTATACTCGACTGCTCCTTGGTCGAGTGTTCCCATACGAGTTATGCCCTAGCCTGTTAAATCAGGGATATAACTGATAGTTTTGCAGAATCAGATAAGGTTTCAGTTGTGGTGTCAGATAATGGCTCCAACATAAAAGCAGCTATAATAAATGAATTACACTGGAATCACTTCCGGTGCTACGCCCATACCCCGAATCTCATTGTACAGGGCTCTTTACGCATGGAAATTATCCAGGTTCTGATGGAAAAAGTGAAAACCATAGTGAAACACTTTAAACGTAGCAACCAAGACTTGGAAAAGTTTATGAAATACCAGAAGGACGCCGGGGAAAAAAGGCCTAAGAAACTTATTTTGGACGTCACCACGCGTTGGAGCTCAACGTATTATATGCTGGATAGGCTCACATGTTTGCAGGAACCTGTACGAGCGACTCTAACTTTACTTGATAAGGCCATTCCAGCACCTTCATTAGATGAATGGAAATTGTGCACAGACTTATTCAAAGTCCTCAAACCTTTTGAAGAGGCAACAAGGAAGTTGAGCGGCGAAAAATATGTCCATGGCATCCAAATAATATTCCTCACTACTGGCCTATCGTATGTTTGCCAGAAACTCATGAAGATGCCTCTGCATGCCACTGCTATGAAAGTTACTCATTTACAGCAAGTAATTAGCCTTTTTATATTATTCTTAAATTGCTAATATTTATCCGATTTTTATCTGCATTTATTGATATAACCTAGCTAAATTCTCATATATTAATTTTTACAAAATTGTAAACCTATTAAAATCGAACTTACCTAAACCTCTATAATGTAACGAATATTTTTCCAAAATTGCCATTTTGAGCGATACTGACGCAAAAATATCGATATTTTTGGTCGATTTACCATCTATGAGGGCCGCCGGGCGGTATGCATGCATCAAATAGTCGAAAAATTGTGGTGAAACATTTTTCCAAAATTGCCATTTTGAGGGATACTGACGCAAAATATCGATATTTTTTGATCAATTTACCATCTATGATGGCCGCCGCGCGATATGCATGTGTCAAAAAGTCGAAAAATCGTAGTCGACAATTTTTCCAAAATTGAAAGTATTTGCAGAATGCAAAAAATAAATTTTATTTCATGGTATTTTACAGTTTATATACGCAGCCAGAACTGAGTCCTGATAATCTTAATTGATAAGTATTGATAGCTGATAATTAATTACAGGAAGGGATCTTGACCAGATTTTCGAACACAGAAAACAACAAAATTGTGGGAACATGTTCATTCCTCGATCCACGGTTCAAGCTATTCCCATTTACCTCATCTACCTCTCAAAATGTAATAAAAGAACATGTAAAAAAGCTTGCCACGGCTGAGAGAGAAAACAATCTGAGCGAGGTCCCGGTTGCAGAAGATGTCCACACTCAAAACAGTAATAGGTAACTTCTATCAAATTCATGTTAAAAAAAGCAATCTACAAACGTAGAAAAGCTTTTAGTGCCTATTATCATTTATTCATAGTCAAAGTTTTTAAAAGTATGATGCTGATAAATTTAACTTTTAAAGCTTAAATAAAAATCTTTAACGGACTATTAATCAGTATAGATATTTATTTTTGTAGGCAAGGAGAGAGTGAAGCTGCAGATGAATTGTCATTTACGTCTTTTCTGGATGAAATTATACGTAAAGCCCAGCCCCCTGGAACTGCTCTCTCTAGCGCCATAGTGGAGGTACAGACGTACCTTGAAGAAAGGACCATTGATAGGAAGCAAGATCCATTAAAGTGGTGAGAATAAAAAAAGCGTTTGTATCCGATTTTGTCAAAAATAGTCAAGAAAAAATTCAATATGGTGGTCACATCCGTACCATGTGAGAGCATTTTCTCAAAACAAGGTCTGATGATTAATGACCGACGGACACATCTTGAAATCCTCAAAAGTAAGACAGTTAATCTTTCTTCACGTTAACGATAAATACTAGTCTAAGTGTTAAATACCTTTGTCGTTTCAAAGCCAAAGAATATCGAGACTGATATTTTTTGTAGTAATTTTTATTTGATGACCTATTATTAAAATAGGTTAGTAATTATTTTATGAAGTGCAATCACATGACGTGTGTGCAATTAATTTAGTTTACTAGTGAATCGGCTGTGATTTTTATTATTTTCCAAACGTAAAATACCCTTATTGCTTTATTAAAGTCCAAAGAATATTGAGACTGATAATTTGTTTCATAGTCATTTTTATGTGATTAAAATCGGTTGTTAATTATTTAATGTAACGTACTCATTATATAATTCCTGTGCAATAAATTTTGTTTTTGAGTGAATAGGGTGTTTTCAATTAACTCCCAGTAAATATTAATGCCAGTTGAACATCAATATATTTTTAAAAAGTATATAAGATTAGGTATTTAAGTTATAGCAAATAAAATCTTAAAATGTTTCCACATTTGTTTTGCAAGTGGTTTTCAGGTACAACTAAAAACTTAAGTTTATTAACAACCATTGTTATTTTACAGCTGTTGGAAAAAATAGCTTTCGAAAAACTCCGTGTAACTGCTAATACGCAACTGGTTATTCAATAACGTCAATCAAACTGTACTTTTGTAATAACTACTGTCATTTAAAACGGTTGTAAAATAACAGATTTCGAATAACTCCAAGTACACAACTACTGGTTATTCAATAACCGCAACTAAAACAACCTACTATGCAACAGTTATCGATAACCGTTATTAATAACGGTTATTTCTCAGTAACGTTTGTGATGATAACGGTTATTCGTTTTCGGCAGTTAGGGGGGCTTTATAGCTCGGCGGCGGTGGCGCTTACGATGGATTTCGCCGCTGAAGGAAATCGGTGGACCTTCATAGCTCTGCGGCGCGGTATGAAAAAATAAGATCGCAATGCGTTGCAAGGCACTGGAACTTGTCGCCTTGTATGCCTCTGATCGCGGTTGGATCTGACTTGTTGAGTTTCGTCTCCTATTTTTTCCTCGTGCGTATTTCATTTTAGTTAGCAGTAGTGTATTTTAGTTGGGCATAGCATAGTTAAATTTAGTGTGGGAATAGTTTAGTTCATTTCAGTTTTTAAAAACCAGGACCTTCAGCAATATATTAATAATTTGCGGTGTATTATTTATAAAACTTTGAGATGGGATGCATACTGCAACGAAACATTAAACGACTATGAGATACTATTCCATGTGTGTACGCGCAATGCAATAGTTACATTTTCACTAAACTCTTATTTCTAGGATAGCTGTGACTTCTCTTCTTCGATTATAAATTTAACACTTCATAACAACCTTCATATTCGTAATACATCTCATACGCGCTCATGAAAGTGCCCAATAGAAGACATCCAAGAATGCTGAGCAATTCGGATTAGCCGGGCCTCAATCTTCTTGCCGCTGGGATTCAGCAAGGCTGAATATTTGCGGCAGCCGCTAGCCGTTTAAGCGCTAGTCAGCCACGCTCAACGGTCTGACGTCATGATTTCCAACGGCGTGTTCTCATTGGCTGATTTCTGCCGCTGGAGCTCTACCGCAGTGCTATAAAGCCCCCCTTATCCTCATGCCTACTTGTGTCCTGACATATAAAAGTCAATTTATATTACTTATTTTTTTCGCAAAACTAAAATGTTACACTTGTACTCTTTGGGTCAATATGACCCGAAGTTCTCAGTAACCAATTTCTCATATTGTTCGGCATATTTCTGCTGGGGAATTCAAAATATGTTAGTCACAAATTGTTAGAAGGCAGCAGGCATGACGGGAGACGGCTCGTGCACTCTAGATTCAACACGTTATGCAGGTGGCAGGCAGGGGTGAAGGGGCCACCCAAGTTGATGGTCGTGAGACCAGCACGAGGGTTGGACGGAGTCCTCAGCGGGGCGGCCTGGCAATAAATGTCTTAGGGACCAATCGTTTCTAGGAATATCGCATTCTACTCGGCACGTCATGGGTGCTTCTGCCGACAGGGAGACGAAAATCGTGCATGAAGCGATAGGCCGTCCCGTCCCGCGGCTGCTGCTGCAAATTTATTCTGCCACCGCGACAATGTCGCCGCAGCCTGTGCTGATGCTCACAGTTGTTCACACTGTCGCACGGCAAAATAGAAAATCCCGTTACACTGTCGTTGCCATCGCGAACCATCCTAGAGTCCACACCGACCCTTTCCAAGCGGGTTCCCTTGGCTGGGAATGTGTGCTGCCTTTGTGCAATATTTGTGTAAGAAAGTTCAGTTATTGTTTCTAGAGTGATCTGTGGTCATGGGAACTCGATCTATTCCTGAAGAAGAGCTGGTGGTGTTTTTGAATGCATCTGAGAGTGAGGAAGGAGATTCGGAAGAAGAAAACAACACAAGTGATGATAGCATTCATCCAAACTCGGTGTCAGACTGCAATACCTCAGAAGGTGAGGTTGGAAGGGACAATGTTCATTCAAAAGACAAAAGTATCTCTTGTGCAGAACCCTTTCCACAGCATGCGAGAGCAACATCCGCGAACGTAATCAACAATGCAACCTATGTTCGAAAACGCTCGAGTTCCCCGCCAGTCGTACTCGAACTCGAAGTCGCATGCGGCTAAAAGCGCGCGAAAATTGGTATGCTGGAACTGAAATCCGTCGTATGCGAAATCCACCGCTCGAGTGAGTGAATGGGAATGTGTGGCAACGTCGCCGGAGCGTACCCTTCGAGTGAGAATCGCCGCCAACTTTAAATTACCAATTACGAGTTGACTAAGTAAGCGTACATAAGGAGTGGAAGCAACAAAACAAATGATAAATACTACCTTATTGTAGTTATCTTTAATGCTAATAACAGCCCTATAAGGTCATTTTCGTATTACATTCGCTGAATACTTCAGATGTTAGCTAAGAGGCCCCCGCCACCGCCTTAGATATTTTGCGGCACGAATAAGTAAATTTATTGGTTAATGTGATTTGAAATCGAAATGTTAAATTTATTCAGATAACCAGGGGGCCTATGCTCGAAAACGCTCGAGTTCCCCGCCAGTCGTACACGAACTCGAGTAGTGAAGTCGCATGCGTCTAAAAGCGCGCGAAAATTGGTATGCTGGAACTGAAATCCGTCCTATGCGAAATCCACCACCCGAGTGAGGGGATGGAGGTGTGGCAACGTCGCCGGAGCGCACACTTCGAGTGCGAAATGGCCGCCATATTTAAACAACGATTAATAATTTGATAAGTAATCGTATGTTATGAGCGGAAATTGCGATAAACTGCATTAATATTACTTTGATGGTGTAATATAGACCTCAATACTTGTTTCTTTAGGTCATGTAAGTGTTAAAACTGCTAAGTACTGTAAATGTAAACTCATGAGACCTAACCACTGTTATCCAATATTCTTAAAGCGTAGATATGGTGTTCAGCATTTTTTTGAATTGAGTATTGGCATTAACGTATTTGTAAATATGATCAATTACTGAAACGTCATCTACCATCACTGCCGGAAATGTCTAAACCTTCATGTAAGCATGATCACACTCATGGCATTTATACACGGTAATTCGTTTTATCATTTTAGCTGGTCTTGACACTATTGTAGTGTTTATTCCACTACCGTTCAGTCACAGAGAAGAGGTATTCTCTATTGAACTCTAAATTTGTTAACGAGATTCAGTCAACGATATAGAACGGAGGAAAAGGCAGTTATTATATGCGAGTCATCAGGATGATGAATCAGAAAACATGCTTTCCGAAAGGCCGCGAATTGATATTTCCAATCCTTAAGGGAAGTAATTAAATCTAAAAAATGTAACGTTATACTACTCACTTCCATCGTAAAAATTATAGACTAGTGTAAGGTGCGTTACAACTTGTTATCGAAATGATACCTGCAGTTGACTGAGGCTTTCCGTCTATTTTAGTCCTTAATAAATTCACAAAATAACATTGAATAACTTTTATTCATTGTGACGGCTTGCATCAGTACCATTATCTTCTTTCAATCATTTGTCGGATTGTGATCCTTGTGTAATTCATATGAGTGTGATTGGTCGCGATACTAGACTTTACAGTCGCCCCTCTACAATGCCCCCTACACAATGTTGACCGTAATCGATCGCTTCAACCTCTTCACATAATTTCTTTTTCATTTTGCTTAGGAGGTGTAATCGTACAGTCAAGAGGCCTCGGAAATATTTTTCTTCTAGTTGAGAATGGCGCGAAAGCGTTGAAACCGATGAGGAACATTAAAAGTAGTGTGGAATAATACTAAGTTTATTTCGTTTCATAATGAGTTTTAACTTGCAACACATTCTATGAATGCATCTGTAGCTTAACTCTTTCTCCCCTTCAAATGAATAATAAGAATAAGTTGCGTGCTAAAGGAGTAACGGATATGTTTTAGGCAGCTGAGACATTTGAGTAAAAAGTAGAACCAATTTAATACGAGATTAGGGAAAGGAGCATACATGATCGCAACGAAATCTACCAGCGAATAATCGGCATCACACTTAGAACAAATTAATTACCGTGAAAAAGCTCACACATTTAGAATTAGGGGACTAGATCATTAGAAAAATAATTCCTTGTTTTTAATCCATATACTAAGTAATTACTTGGAAGAATTTGTGGCGTCACACATTGTAAGAATCAAATAACTTTGAATTATTCCACTTAAATGTTTATACAACCGCTCGACTTCAACATCTTAGCGTCATTGTCAGCGTGACACTTGAAAATGACAGTAAGACATTCACATTCATTGGTAAAATAAAACTTAAAATGTAATTGTACAAAGTACAACAATTCTAACTACATTGCACGACCATGCAAATTTTTCCTAGTTATTTTCTTCGAATCACCATTGATGGAAAAGGTTTTCGTACTACATCTACGCGATATCCTGAAAGCCACCACGAGGGTGTGTGGCAGGGGGTGAAGATCACCAAGCATGCACTATTGACATGCAAACAAGTAACTATAGGATCTCAATGTCACTACTAATGTCATCGAATCGAATATTTAGTTGGTACAACCGTGCCACAGTCTCTTAATTCATCTTAAATATATTTCCCACTTCCGGGGAGGACACATAATTCCTCTTTTGTCATGTTTCTTCAGCTGCTAAATCGTCAGCACCCGCCATTACTCTCACTCGAAGGGTAAGTCGACTGGTATCCACCGCTCGAGTAGCCGGTAGCCGTGTACGAGTGAACTCGAGTGGTTCGAGCATAGCAAATTCGCCGGGCGCTCGGGTTCATACCACGTGACTCGAGTACAACGGCGAAGTCGTGTACGACTAAAATTTCGAACAAGGCCCCCAGGGGGCCTATGTTCGAAAACGCTCGAGTTCCCCGCCAGTCGTACTCGAACTCGAGTAGTGAAGTCGCATGCGGCTGAATGCGCGCGAAAATTGCTATGCTGGAACTGAAATCCGTCGTATGCGAAATCCACCACTCGAGTGAGTGGATGGAGGTGTGGCAACGTCGCCGGAGCGCACCCTTCGAGTGAGAAATGGCCGCCAAATTTAAACAACGAATAATAATTTGATAGAGTAATCGTATGTTATGAGCGGAAATAGCGATAAACTGCAATAATATTACTTTGATGGTGTAATAGACATCAATACTTACTTCTGAAGGTCATGTAAGTGTTAAAACTGCTAAGTGCTGTGAATGTAAAATCATGAGACCTCACCATGCTGTTAACCGATGTTCTTAAAGCGTAGATATGGTGTTCAGCATCTTTTTGAATTGACAAATGGCATTAATGTATTGGTAAATATGATCAATTACTGAAACGGCATCTACCATCACCGCCGGAAATGTCTACACCTTAATGTAAGCATGATCACACTCATGGCATTTATACACGGTAATGCGTTTTATCATTTTAGCTGATCTTGTCACTATTGTAGTGTTTGTGCCACTGTCGTTCAGTCACAGAGAAGAGGTATTCTTTATTGAACTCTAAATTTGTTAACGAGATTCAGTCAACGGTATAGAACGGAGGAAAAGACAGTTACTATATGCGAGTCATCAGGATGATGAATCAGAATACATGCTTTCCGAAAGGTCGCGAATTGATATTTCCAATCGTTAAGGGAAGTAATTATATCTAAAAAATGTAACGTTATGCTACTCACTTCCATCGTAAAAATTATAGACTAGTGAAAAGTGAGTTACAAACTTGTTTGCGAGTCGATATCTACAGTTGACTGATGCTTTCCGTCTATTTTAGTCCTTAATAAATTCGCAAAATAACATTGAATAACTTTTATTCATTGTGACGGCTTGCATCAGTACCATTATCTATCTTCTTTCAATCATTTGTCGGATTGTGATCCTTGTGTAATACATATGAGAGTGATTGGGTGCGATACTAGACTTTACAGTCGCCCCTCTACAATGTCCTCTACACAATGTTGACCGTAATCAACCTTTCCATATCATTTCTTTTCTGCTTGCTTAGGAGGTTTAATCATATAGTCAAGAGGCCTCGGAAATATTGCTCTTCCCCTTGAGAATGACACGAAAGCGTTGAAACCGATGAGGGACACTAAAAGTAGTGGGGAATAGTACAAAGCTTATTTCCTTTCATAATGAGCTTTACTGACTTGTAGAACAAACTATGAATACATTTGTAACTTAACGCTTTCTCCTCTTAAAATGAATAACAAGAATAAGTCGCGTGCTAAAAGAATAACGGATATGGTTTAGGCAGCTTAGACCTCTGAGTAAAAAGAAGTACCAAATTAAATACGAGATGAGGGAAAGGAGTACATAGGATCGGCACGAAATCTACCAGCGAATAATCGGCATCAAACTTAGAACAAATTAATTACCGTGAAAAAACTAACACATTTAGAATTAGGGGACTAGATCATTAGAAAAATAATTCCTTGTTTTTAATCCATATACTAAGTAATTACTTGGAAGAATTTGTGGCGTCACACATTGTAAGCATCAAATAACTTTGCATTATTCCACTTAAATGTTTATACAACCGCTCGACTTCAACGTCTTAGCGTCATTGTCAGCGTGACAAACTTGAAAATGTCACTAAGACATTCAAATTCATTGGTAAAATAAAACTTAAAATATAATTGTACAAAGTACAACAATTCTAACTACATTGAACGACCATGCAAGAGTTTCCTAGTTTTTTTCTTCGAATCACCATTAATGGCAAAGGTTTTCGTACTACTTCTACATCTACGTGATACCCTGCAAGCCACCACGAGAGTGTGTGGCAGGGGGTGAAGATCACCAAGCATGCACTATTGACATGCAAGCAAGTAACTATAGGGTCTCAATGTCACTACTAATGTGATCGAATCGAGTATTTAGTTGGTACAACCGTGCCACAGTCTCTTAATTCATCTTAAATATATTTCCCACTTCCGGGGAGGACACATAATTCCTCTTTTGCCATGTTTCTTCAGCTGCTAAATCGTCAGCACCCGCCATTACGCTCACTCGAAGGGTAAGTCGACTGGTATCCACCGCTCGAGTAGCTGGTAGCCGTGTACGAGTGAACTCGAGTGGTTCGAGCGGTTCGAGCATAGCAAATTCGCCGAGCGCTCGGGTTCATACCACGTGACTCGAGCACGACGGCGAAGTCGTGTGCGAGTCACGTGGTACAGAGCCGAGTGGTCGACCGATTTGGTATGCTGAAACTCATGAGACCCCTCGAGACGGACCCGCATGCGACGTCGAACATCATTTTCTACCCGAGTGGTAGTCAGCCTTCGACTGACCCTTCGACTTCCATAAAATGGCGAACGCCTTGCTTCACTTGCTGGCAATCGAAGAGCTAGAAGAGGCAGAAAATGAAGATATGAGAGTCCCACGAGCTCTCCGGATTCGTATAAATCCTTTTGATTTAGACGACAATAAATTTGTAAGGTTGTATCGTCTAAATAAGCAGCTCACAGCCGATTTAATCACCAGCCTTAGGGGCTTAATAAGGGAACCGCCTAGGTCATTGGCCTTGACACTGGAAACTAAGTTATGATTGCGTAATTTCTTATGAGAAACGGTTAATAGGTACTGCGTCATCGCTTAAATATTATTATTTCGTCTTCCCCATATCAAATATTTAATGATATTAAGCATTCAATCATCGTGATTGTCTCCCATTCCACGAAAATATCTTGTGAAGGTTTTCGCGGCCCTACGTTTTTATGCCGGGGGACCCTATGAGTCGTTCGTTGGTCAAGATGAATTTACTGCTATGGATCAATCATCCGTAAGCAGATGCATACAAGATGTGACCAAAGCCATTAACGACCACTTACTGGACAGATGGGTCACTCTCAACCTTCATCAACAGTCAATAGCATCGCTACGTCAGAGGTAAGAAAAGTAGTCACATTTCTCAGTCAGAAGTTAGTAAGGAAATATTGTCAAGGTAAGAATGAAGTGAAGCTCCCTCTACCAATGTCTTGAGACGTAGGGCAAACTTTTATCATGGACATCAATGCACTAGTATCTCTTTCTTATGTCCTATTATTGTTTAAGGTTCTTTGAGAAATATGGCTTCCCTGGCATCATTGGAGCCATTGATTGCACCCATGTGGCAATTGTTGCTCCACCCGTGGACCACCCAGTTTACAGAGAACGGGATTATTTTAACCACAAGCGCTACCATTCCATCAATGCGCAGTTGGTGATACGAAATACCAAAGTTTACTGTAGTAATATCTTTAAGTAATCTCTTAATTTTAATCCAAAAACTTGATTATTTCTACAGATATGTGATGCTGATATGCATATTCTTAATGTCAATGCACGTTACCCAGGTGCAACACATGATGCATACATATATGCAAATTCACTGGTTCGACAATGACTGATTGAAATGCATGAAAACCACCTCAATACTACCTGGTTAATAGGTGAGTTACGCTTATGAGATTTTTTTTAAAGGAACCCAAGTATAACAAGTTATTTTAGAAGCTGATAATTTGTTTGCTTAAGGTTTTCAATTGAATGACATTCCCATAAAACTATATTCCGTCTTAAGGATGATCAGTTGATCATGAAATAGTTTTAAGGCTGTTCTATACCAAACCAATATCTCTTGAGTAACCGTCACGGGGGTTAGTTCCGAGAGCTGCCGCTTCAGTTTCAGTGGGATGGGTAACTTTACTGGGAGGAGGGGGTCATCTTGAGGGGTGTTTGGGGAGTGGCTTATTTATTCAGTCACCAATGAGTGACCACCGGTCCAGATGTTTCTTATCGCTTATTGCGTCACACGTCGTCACTCGATCCCTTGGAGGAAGGCCGAGGGAATCTTTGTTTACGAGTGATTCATTCGTCTTCCTCATCTTAGCTATCCGCTTATCTTTGCTACTCACCTAACACGAACGTAACTTGTCTATAAGTGGGATTTGATTTAGTCCACTCTCGCTACCAGGTAAAATATTCGGGGCTATTTATTTCCAGTACAGAAGTAAAATGCTTATCGTGACTTCGACCTTATTCCTTTATTGCAAGATTTTTCCAATACGAGTGTAACTCCGTCTAAAGTGTGTCCAGAAATTAAATGGGACCGAGAAAATAATAAAACACAACGTCATTGTAAGTGTGAACTGGAGCAAAAATTTTTATGGACTACGGTAAATTATATTTATTCGATAGATGAAAAGTCCAAAGAGAGAACCTTAAAAAAGAAAATTGAGCATCAGTAATTCAATGAAATCAAACTGACTGACTGATGGCTCGTCACCCTAGGGTGACTTTATTTCATAGTATGCCAAAAATTGGCTTATTCTACGTGTCATTTAATCCCGGAACTGACTAGGATCTTTAATTATTCATTAAAATATTATTCGGTCTATGGAAACTGTCAAATTGATTGTTTTTTTAATGCTGCACATTCCATAGCTGTGTTTTCACTGTTTTCTATCGTTTTGTAGTATTTCGTACTTTGATTTGTTATTATTTTTTCTAGTGGGTCAATGTTAGCTTTTTCGTATACTGTGTCATTTGCGATCCATTATTTAATTCCATGCATGTTTCATAGCATCCTTCGGTCCATCGCCTTAATATTGTCTATCTTGTTTCTGTGGAGTTAGCTTTCTTAGCAATTTCTCTCAACCTCTTACAGTAATTTCGCGGCAAGTGATTGGTCCATTCTATTTTAATGAAAGGGAGATCAACACCGTAAGGGAGAAGTTCGGCCAATTTCTTGGTAGCACTATTGTCGCCATCCCCTACGAATGAAATGGAAATTTTATCGTATTTGCGTGAAGAAAGATAAAACTAATTACACAACACCCATTTATAAGATTCATGACAAGCACATCATATTATATCGCCTATAAGCCGGTGGTACTTCAAATTGTGCATCTCCACTCTTGATTTAAATCCCTCGACAATTATGTCGGCTTCCATTTCCGTCGAGGACTTGTTCCAATTCTTGAAGCACATATGCTGTTTGGCCTGTGTTTTCATAGTTCTGCATTTCGCACATATACTGCAGTATTTGCAGCTAAATGGTGCATTATTTCCCAGAGCTAACAGAGAAGTGAAACGGTGTCTTATATCAAACATTTTTCTTCTAGAAGGCTCATAAGCTGTCTCCTTCCTTTGTCTCTTCAGTGGTATCACTTGAAGTCAAGCAGGAATTTACGTTTGTCAATTGGCCTTTCAAAAGTTATTGAACCGCAGTGCCCTAAGGACATTTCAGAGGGATGAAATGTCTCCGATATTTTTTTGAAATATACGAGAAAAACTAAACTGCAGTTCTACGAAAATGTTGATTATATTCGTAAGATTCGGATTTTTTTCCAATTCGGACGTAAAAGTAAAATTCGCTTCCATTTAGCATTACTTACATAAACAAGATTGGTGCTTGAAGGAGTCAACCCCCTGTACTTTTATCCAATATGTGTTGGAAGCAATTTTTTCCGATCCTAAATAGTACAATAGTTTGCACGAGTAATCCAGTTACTGTAGATCCATTCTAATGCATTAAAAAGGAAATATTAAATTTCACGGTAAATGGTTACTCGGTCGGACCAGATGACCATTATTCTGCGTTTTACTGTCAGCTTATTGAACACAAGCTCCCCATTTTAACTATTTTACCTCAATTCACTTTTCTCAATTTACTTTCGAGAACAGGGCCTGGGGCCCCGAATTTCCCAGGCGATACGGAGGGAGACCCGAAACTTTTTCCAAGAAATTTTATGGTTCTGATTTTAACTGGGCATGATAATCCGGATTAAACTGCTTATATTTCATGTGCTAAGTGAAAAGTAACATCGCTATTTTGTCTTCTCGTGACATTTCCCAAGTACTCTTTTTATAAATCCTAGCTTTCTCTTAGCTCGGCCGCATATTTCCCGGATGTGCCTTCTCCACGATAAATCTTTAGTGATTGTTTCACCTAAATACCTTATGGTTTCAACACTTTCGACCTTCGTGTTATTAATTTTATAGGATCGCTCTATAGAATTATTCCTCCTCCATGTCTTGAATTATATCTAAATCCTTGCTTCCTGTCTTCTTCTGATATACCCCTGCGCACTACAGTATCGTCTGCAAAAAGTCTAAGCGTAAAACTAACTACGCTACCCTGGGGAACTCCCGATGTGACTTTGATTGTGTCTGACATGATACCATCTATGACAACCCTCTGCTCTCGCCCACTTAAGAATTCTTTTATCCAACACACAACGTCATTATTTAAACCAAAACTCTCTAAATTCAAGATTAATTTATCATGTGGAACTTTATCGAATGCATTTTTAAGATCTTAAATCTATCGCATGAACTTCAGTACTGTTTTCGCCGTTGACTAAAATATCGTGTACAAATAAAGCTTATTGTGTCTCGCAGGATCTACCTTTACGGAACCCACGTTGTCTGTTTATGAACAATCCCTGACTATCCAAATGCCCCATGATTGTACTGACTACAATGTGCTCGAATACCTTGCAAGAGATTAACGTGAGTGAAATGGGTCTGTAGTTACTAGGTTCTTTCCTGTCACCGCTTTCAAAAATAGGTGTAATGTTAGCTACTTTCCAATCCTTGCGTACAGTGCGGTTCTTTAGTGTTTTATTGAATATTATTTCTAGATAGGGGGCTATTTCAGAAGCTAATGTTTTATATACCCGGGAAGGAATTTGATCGGGACCTGGTGATTTGTTTTTACTAATCTTTTTTAACTGCTGCTCTATTCCGCGACATGAAATTTTTAATTCGGGCATTTGCTCACTGAATATTTTCGGCGGAGGTTCCACTGCGATGTGTGACGATGAGTTGAATACGCTTTGGAAGAAGGCTTTTAAAGTATTGGCATTTTCTAAACCCTCAGGTGACTCTAATTCCTTTATCACTTTTAAGTGTGTGTACCTACTGTGGACCTATTTCCCTGAAGTTATCTCTCTCACATATGACCAAAACGCTTTAAGATTGCTATCTAAATATTCTCCTAACATCTTGCTCTTGAAATGTGATAACGCTTGCCGACATGATTTCCTTGCTAATGCTCTCGATTTTTTATAGTTTTGAACTAACTCATTTTTTTCCTCTACCGATAGACCCTGTCCTTCATTTTTCATCTCAGCGTGGCATACCCTTCGTCGCTTTAGTGATTTCCTAACCTCCGCGTCATACCACCTATGCTATGCATTATCAATTTACTTGGTATATATTTATTAACTGCTTTACGGGTGACCTCAAGAATTTCTCTCCCCGAATTCTCTATATCTAATCCTTTGCTTTGTTCGCTGAATACATTAAACGATTCCCTTAATTCCTCTTTCATACCGTCGTTAATTAGCCTTGCCAAATAAGTATACCCTCCTCCTTGGTTTATAATGTTTTTCAACGCCTACATTAAATATCGCATGCACTATTTTATGACCACTAATTCCTGTCTGTAGCTACATTTAGAACTTATTCGGGTATATTTGTTGCGAATAAGTCTAGTATGTTGTCTCCCCTGGTCGGTTCTTTTACTAGTTGTTGTAAAGTTTCGTCGTACCGATGGACTGAAAAGCAGCCGATGTAACACCCATTTTTGGAAGTGGTGATAGGGAGCAGCCATCTAACTACAGACCTATATCCCTCACATCCATTTCATGCAAGGTCCTGGAACATATAATTATTAGTTCAGTCATGGGACAACTATATAGCCAGAATTTATTGTCCAATGCTCAGCATGGGTTCCGGAAAAGCAAATCATGTGAAACACAACTTGCTCTCTTTTCTCACAATATTTTAGTTTCTGGCGAAAATAATATTCCAGTGGATGCTATATTTCTCGATTTCAAAAAAGCTTTCGAGAAGGAGTCTCATAGCAAACTAATCTTGAAATTAAAATATTATGGCATAGACAGTAACATTAAATCATGGATAAACGATTTCCTGCATGATCGGGTGCAAAGGGTAGTTTTGGACGGTGTTACCTCACCGGCAATTAAAGTCACTTCGGGTGTCCCATCAGGTAGTGTGATAGGTCCACTCCTGTTCCTCCTGTACATAAATGATATCAATAAGGTTGTCATAAGTAAGCTTCGTCTATTTGCCGATGACACTGTAGTGTACAGGGAAATTCTATGCCCAAACGATAAAGAATATTTAAATGATGACCTACAAGCAATTGAAGATTGGTGTGATACATGGCACTTAGAATTAAAATTTAATAATTGTCTCTTGATGAATTTTTGGAAAATGAATAGCTCTCCTCTTAGCACTTGAATTGAAGAAGATCGTAGCAGATTGAAATTTAGACATAATCTCTTAAACAAATTCCAAGACCATATTTTCAGTGATGATGTTAAAAATATTTTGTGAACCCCAACTTACTATGGTAGACTGGACCATAATCACGAAATTAGAGAAAATGATTGCCAAACTGACAGATTCAAAATGCCCTTTTTTCTACGTACATTGAGGGATATGAATAACGGTAAATATATCCAGTACGAGTGTAGCAATGGATAACATTGGTAGCTGCATGTTGGTATAAGGACTTATAGCTAACCCAACTAACGGCATGTTTTTGCATGTATGCTTCGCTATTTTTATCTTTTTTTAAATAGCGTAGTTTTGAACAGTACCTATACGAGTACTATTCCTTTTTTTATGCATGATATGTAGTGCATGTTTGGTGAGAATTCACCACTTACCACACACCTTTATGTTGGCTTGCAGAGTATTATGTAGAAGTAGATGTAAAAAATGTGACGTAAAGGTGTTCAACAGTGATTCGCAGATTTACTTATCCTTACCTCCTGTTATAAAACTACACGTATTCCAGTCTATCGAAGGGAGATTGAAGTCTCCGCCTACTATTATTCCTCTGTATTTGTTCCGAGAAATCAATGTTCATATCTCTGACTCTAGTTCCATTATAGAATTGATGTCTGCATCCGGTGGCCTGTAATATGCACCTACATATATCTTTTTTTTGCGTCACTACTTTTACTTTTAACGGAACACCAAATACTTACTACATTTCGCTCTGAAATAAGTTTTCTTCTACTAACATACGGGTCCTTCACAGCTATAAATAATACTCCTCCGTTTCTGCTTACTCTATCCTTTCTGTATACGGTAAAACACTTAGGGAATACTTCATAACTGATATGTCCTTCGAAAGCCATCTTTCTGTGCGTACGATTATATCAGCATCAGTACTTTTTATGAGGTGGTGAAATTCGGCTACTTTATTTCTTAAACAACGACAATTCACTACTATCACTGAAATTATTTCTCCCAATCTATTTCTCTCCTGGTGCTCTTTTTCAGCTAGAATTTTCCCCGATAATTATTTTACCGAGTAGTAGTAGTTTTATTTGGGGTGCGTCGACGGCTGAGGTCATTTTGCACCACTCAAAGTCTTATTATTGCTAATAATATGATATGATAAAACAGCATGAGTAAATGAGCTAATTCAAATTCCTCGTAGAAATAATAACTACATTTTATTGTAAAATCCGTATTTTTTTAAAAAGTTTAAAACCTTGGTAGTAGTAGTAGTTTTAGTTTTTAAGGTGCGTCGACGGCTAAGGTCATTTTGCACCTTGTCAAAATATTTTATAAACGAGTGCATATGCTCATTAAAAAGTGAGAATGTAAAAAGGTAGGAATGCTAAAATGTTAAAATTAAATTTTTTTTAAATATAGAGGTATCTTTCAAGAAGGAAAGTAAACGGTCGATCATTTTGGAGTCATTTCCTAGGATTTGCCCTAGATTGCCCACAACGTTTAATCTTTCTCTCGTGGCACGATAGACATAACACTCCGTCAGGAGGTGCCTCACAGTGAGGGGGGAGTCGCACCGATCACAACGGGGTTGGATCTTCTCCTCCGTAAAGAGGTAAGAGTGGGTCAGGGCACTGTGCCCTATCCTCAACCGTGTGATGACAACTTCCTCCCTCCGGGTCCTCCCAACTGAAGTGGACCACATTGCTATGTCGGCCTTAATTTCATGTAACTTGTGTGTGGTTTGTTGATTCCAAGTTTCCCTCCACTGCTGAAGGCATACATTCCTCAAAGCAGTCCTCAGATCCTCCACAGGTACTTGTGCCACGGCAGTGTTGGCCTCTCGTAACGCCTCTTTAGCGGCGAAGTCCGCTGCCTCATTCCCTGCTATCCCCACATGTCCGGGGTTATTTTACCGACCCACTATTTAATCTACCAATCTGATATGTATGTATCTGTAGTAATCTGATATGTATGCATGATTTGAACTTCTGTTCTGGGGCCGGTTAAATTAACTGCTTCATGACAGGATAAACAGTGAGCTTAACCAGAGAAAACAGATAGGAATGGGCACTGTGAAAGCAAATACCGAGCACTGAAAATGAAGGAAGAAATTTGTTTCATGTCGGTACCGACGGGCAAGGCTGAATTGAAGTTAGGCTAAACGTGCTAAACTTAGCCCCCCCCCCCCCCGAAGCAAATTTCTGGCTACGTGCCTGACTGCTACTGAACAAAATATCCCTTGCTGAGCTCGCTCGGTCTGAGGGTTCTGGCTTTCGACAAGGGGCCGGAGGGAGGCGAAGTGGCTCGGACGTTGGCCTTGGAATGGTTCGAGAGAGAGAGAGATAAGGGGGGTTATTCGCTATCTCCGAAAGACCGTGAACTATTTCGGAGAACTGATGACTCTTCAAAAGAACGGCTCTTAGGACTCCTTCGCGTCGCAGAGGAATGATGATGACGTAGAAACAGTTGAGTGACGAATAGCGAAACAACCTACCGCCGAAATTGAAATGGAAGGAACTAGTCGAGGGAAGTAATTATAATAGCCGATGCATAATTTCAGCCAAAATATTGTGAAATGAAGGTGTTAGACAATAGATGTCATGCGTGATACAAATATTAAATCTTTCAAAGGCAAATTCATCCGATAAACGCATGATACTACGTGCGGTGTTACAATAGAAGCCGATATTTTAGCTGTGTCTAAAGTTATTTTGTCAAGTTTTTTGTTTAGAAACCGGTAACTTCATTTATATTTCAGTTTCGTGACCAAATACCTCCAAGCGTATATTATGTACTTTATTCACTAATCATTTTTTAATCGGTACTTTGACTTACAATATGCACACCTTATTACCATTGTTCTAGTCGTGGTCAATCTTAACTTAATCAATCTTAACTAGGCAAGACGCCCTCCAATCGCGGTGGAAAGGGAACACTTTAAACCGTGGAAGTTATGCTCACAAAATTACATTCAAAATAAAATCATACATTTTGCTAATGACCATTTGCCTTTATTTTACTGATGTCGGCGCATGTAGGATGCTCTTTGACATATTGCTGTGCATCGTTCAGAAACTTATGGTGATCAACTTTGTCAACATCTTCACTAACATAAGCCACAACTGTGAATACATTTGTGAGGTACTCATAGCGTAATTATAATCCTTCATACACTTCTCTGGTGGTAGGTTTTTCAAAAATATATTTCTTGGCATGAATAACCACCTTTTGAAGTTTAATTTTTGTTGGTTTGGCATACCCAGATTTCCCTGTCATACAATAAATGACAGGAGGTGAACACTTTTTTATATAGCAGTTTCTGCTTCCTAAGACAAACATTCATGCCAGGCTGTATTGCACCCTTTACCAGCCACTTTCCTTCAGCCATGATACATGAAATCTCCTTTTTATCCTATTATTATTCCTCTATACACCCTCATCATAAAAAAATTTCCCCCATTCTATGTATCAAAAACCACTACTGCAGACTGAAGCACATATAGAATTCTACTTCCGTTGGGCTGATAAATGTGCTATTTTCTACTTATTGCAGTTTATTCCTCCTGAATTTTAAAATTTGTTAATTCAACTTTCTGCCTACCAGTGAGCAACTGTGAGAGTAAGTTTTCCTAGCTAGTTCTCTCATTATGTCATTTATTGCTTTTAATACTTTTTCCTCTTATTTATGGTCCAATGCACTTTGTTGTTATTACTGTGTATTCATTGTATTATTCTTTAAATCCTTTATTGGTAATAGTTGGCTGTAATGATTGTCCTTTTATTTCACATTCATAACCATTGACAAATATTAACAAAGAGAAATCATGACATTTCTCATGAGGCAGGAGGGTAGCACGTATGGGAGAAAAATGTTTAAAGAACTGGATGAAAATTCAGTCTGGGAAGCAGAATTACCATTGATAGGAGACAATAATGATTGGAAGGCCATGCCCAGGCTGTGAGGAGGCATTTTCTTCTGTTGTAATCTTATTTTAATGCAATATACCTATATAGGTATATTGCATTAAAATATATTGGACAACTCTCCCACAATGGAATATATATTCCAGTGTGGGAGAGTTGTCCAATTCAAAGGCTGTTTGTGTGTTTATTTTATGGCCCTGTCTCCCCCGAATTGCCAGACCAATTCAGGGACTACGAATTTATTGTCTATGTCACAAGGGAACACTAGCCAGAAGATGAGGAAATATTAAATCATATCATGTATTCAGAGTATGCTCCTTATGTGATTGATGAATGGACAATCATGACCATAGAAAGGGAAAGATTGGGAGCATTTGGAATATGGTGAGCCTTGATGAGGGAATATATGTAGGCTGTGATCTGAAATTCCTTATGAAAATATAATTTGTGAAATGTTGCATTCAACTATCAAAAAGCAAAACAAAAAATTTATGTGAATTGTTTACCACACAGGTGACATCTATTACACATATAAACACCTATTATGGCAGGCGACAAATAATAAATTGTCCCTTACCCATCATTGTTCCTGCTGTCAGAGACAAGGGGGGACTATACTGCTACACAGGGTTGGGTCATTACGCGTAGAATATTATTTTTCTACATACACGCAGAAAATAGTGTAGATAATATAGATTATGTAGAATATTGCGTAGATTATGTAGAATATTATGTTGATTATCTTTGTGTCTATAAAATAATGTTTTACGTTTAATAAAATGTAGAAAATTACAATTAAAAAAATAAAGTACAGTATTACATTGATAAGGTGTTGTGGTGGCCTAGTGGGTAGAGTCCTGAGCTACTGATCGGAGGGTCCCGGGTGATGGAGATGGGTTGGAAGACCTAGTGAAATTCATCAGAGATAGCAAAGACAGTATTTTTCGTGTGCTGAGAAATCAGGGCATCAAAAGTCCATCAATCTTTTGGGAGCTTGCGAAATGCAAGCATCCAGGTTCATGCAATCTTGCAAATAAATTACTTAATATTCCTGCATCTTCAGCACAACTTGAAAAAGTGTTTAGTAATTGGTCATACCATTACCAAATTGCCCATTAAGGAACAGGCTTACATTTAAAAGATCTAAAAGGTTACTACATGTCTACCATACACTTAAACTCAAAGATGTCAAATCTGATGAATATTAGCCACTGGAAAATAAAAACATTAACAGTAAATTCTTTTAATTGATTAGGGGAGTATATCTAATCCCTCGTCGTCAGAGGCTTTCGGGTGCAGCTGCGTATAACGCGTTGTCAGTGGGCAAGCTTTCGCGGCCATTGCAGGACGCATCATCAGGCAATGATGCCTGATCATTCGTTGCCTGATGCCCATCATTGCCTGATGCCCATCATTGCCTGATGATGCGTCCTGCAATGGCCGCGAAAGCTTGCCCACTGACAACGCGTTATACGCAGCTGCACCCGAAAGCCTCTGACGACGATGGATTCCGCTGCGAAAACCTACGTTCCAAATATATCTAATCCCTACTTACCAGTATTTTTCATTATTATTCTACTAACAGTAGCTGGTATTTAACAATATGCTCAAAAACATCTTTTACTTTGTTAATTTAGATGAGATTTCAGATAGGTAGGCCTACACCTCAAAAGGGGGTGAGTGTCAATCATTTATGTTCATAGAATTAGAAATGAAAACATTTAAGCCTACTCAAGTAACATATATATGCATGGCCCTAGTGTTTCCAGCTGAATATCTATCTATCACACATAACTCAAGATAGGCATTAAAAACTAAGTAAGCCTACACTGTCCTATACGACATCTCCAAATTTAATACTATAAAAAAATACTAAATGCCAACTTGTCAAAGATGAGACTTAACACAACCAAAAATTATAGTTTTATTGTTTTAATCTTACCACTTAGAGACTACTCTTTTCTCCATGTGGCTTTATTGTAGTCTTATTCTTGACATTTCTAATTGTATCATGTCGTAATCATTCTGTAGAACTTCCAAAAATACATCATAATTGTAGTTTTAAAACAATAGAGGTCTTTCCTCTGTCTGAAAGAGAAATGACCAGCAATAAAGGGAGCAGTAAGCCCATGAAACAACAAGTAAACATACAGCTCTTAAGTTGTTTTTTGATGGTAACTTTCTCTTGACCTTGATAGAGGTGCAGCAATATACTTCCTATAATGTTTCACTTAGTGGCAATTGACATAATTTCACTTCAATTAAAATACCAGTTAATATAATCCTTAATCTAGCCTGCTGCATATATAACTAAATGCAAGTACTTGCCATAGAAAATTTTTAAAATGACATGAAGTGGTTACAAATGACTCAGGCCTACACCAATCAATCTAGAAAATATTGCTTTGACTCATGGATAATTTAGCATTTAGACAGTTCAGTCTTGGATAGTTATTGATTTCCTGGCAGGCCTAGCAATGGTAGGCTTGTAATAGGCTATTTAAGTTAAAACTGCACTACATATAGGTTTAATGATTAAAAGGTATTAGTTTATTGTATTCACACTACCAGTAGGAATGACTATCTGTCAGTCTATTTTTATAAGCAAACAAAGCCGTCGTTTAGATGGAAATAAAAACAAAAATTTTATTCACTGCTTTGTAAAAACATGTAACTTGTGGTACGTACTCGTTCAAACATATGGGTGTTCAACGTGCGAAATACTGACATCACTTTTATAAATTTTCAATAACCGCAAGGGTAAATCATATGCCGGGACAAACCTCAACGTTACATGAAGAGAATTTCGGTCGAACAATACAGCACACATGCGTCGAAAAACATTAAGACATTGATCGCGGAAGTAGGTAACAACTAATTTAGTAACGCACGGTGAAGTACGCGAAATAACCTGAATAAACACACATAACTGAAGATTAAATCACACCAAGTTAAGCAAAATATCAGTAGCCGGTTCTTGCGATTGATATGCAAGAATAACAGGTAAGAAACACCATCAAATAAGCAAACAATGACGAAAACAGAATATCTTATGACGATAACAATATAAATATCACTAGTGTTTGTCAGCATTACTTTTGCTATACCCATCAACAATTTTCCAACATGCTAGCAAAATTGAAGCTGTTGCAATGTATCAAATAATAATAAAGTGTTGACGTTTCAAGCAAGTATCAACAAGCACGACTCTCACAGGCAAGTTATGGTTGTTTCTACGTAAACCCAAGTTGCACTAGAATTGAAACATCGTCCATATTTTATTTGAAGCAAAGGTCAGCACACCACCTCCACAAATAAACGCCAAAAGTATGAAATACGATATATCCTTGTGCTTCGCCTCAATTCATCGACAGCATTGACAGTATGGAGCATGTCATTAACTAGATCATACATCACAAACATCACCACGATATACACATCCGTAACTAGAACTATTTACGTTACCTGCACATTAGAGATAAAAAATTGTCGCAATCCAAAACCGATATTTCACTAAACCTTTGTCAACCTTCGAATAAGCCAGAATAGCCCATTGAACTTAAATGACATTTATCACACAGGCTACAGTATTATCCCACTATCACAATAAATATAATGACATTGAAAAGATGGTAATAGGCATTAAATTCTACAAAATTCAATCTACCATAACAACGATAACAACCTTCAACCCTCACCTTTCGTTCGCAAGAACAATAGCGCCAGTCCGCCTGCCTCGCAGCAGGCGGACCCTGAAGCTCGCATTTTTCGGAGAAACGAACCACTCCCGTCGCCGTGAGCCGTTACGCGCGCGCCCCAAGGGAGCACCTATGGAACTACCAATGATGACGTTTCATACCCATATAAGGTGAAAGCCATGACGTCGTGTCCCGTGAATGGGGAAATTCGGAGATAGAGAATAACCCCCAAGGAGCCAGGAGGTGGAGGGTGACGTTAGCGGGAGTGGGGGGGGACTATGAGTAGCGCCACGGAACGAAAGATTTTTAGCACGTAAAATAGTGAAAACATGGTTCGGAAAATAATAAATTGCAACTTTAGTATGCATCTAAGGTCTTTGAGTTTGATATAATAGTAGAAGAGAAGGATGAATCCCAGCGGAGAGTGGAACACATGTTTCCATTACGATTTCAAAGTCAAAGGAAAAAAGGCTGAAATCGGGCTATTTTCAGTGCCTGAAGCTCTTTAATGAGTACTGCTAATGAACATATTGTTCCAGTAACCGCACACATTGATTTTTAATCTAACGATCAATGAAAACCGGTCAGCTCTGCGACTTATATTAAACTCGTTATCTTCGATTTCGCAAGGGTCTGCAGAGCCGGTTTCTGCAGAGGCATAGAACACCCTTAAGTTATCACTTGGGTAACACAGAAGCAACATCATTAAATTTTTAGGTCTGTGACGCCTTCGGGGTTTTTGGTGATCCCTCCAAATTTTGATGTGGAGGACCCTAAACCAATAGGATTTCAGCATTATTTTTACTTCTAAACTATGTCATATGATATTAAAACTAATCATGGTTTGCAGGAGATAGCGGCTATCCTTTGGAGCCATGGCTTCTAACTCCAATTTCTCGGAACGTTGCACCCAACTCACCTGAGGAAAGGTACAATGCAAGTATATGCAGGGCTAGAAGCATCATCGAGCAATGCAATGGATTACTGAAAGCCCGATTTGGGTGTCTCTGCAAACATAGAGTGCTTCATTATATGCCAGCAAAGGCAAGCCAAATAATCAATGCTTGTGTCGTATTACACAACATGTGCATGGGAGCAAATGATCCTGCACTAATGGAGGTCCTTGGCCAAATTGAAAACCCAGATATTCCTAACAACCCTGAAGAAGTACCCATTCCCAATCAAAGAACAGGGCGTTTGGTTAGAGACAGAGTAATAAGGCAGTATTTCACTTAGTTTTTTTATTTATTCCTTTATTTCAACTTTTCATCTGCCAAATGAATGGAAATTTTGTCTAGGACATTTATTTGTTCCCTTAAGAGCTCCTTCTTTGCCAACTTTATTGATAAGAGTTGCTGATGGAATTCTCGTTTTTCCCTTAATTCTTCTTCCTTCTCGTTCCAATAAAATGGCCCTTCTTTCTTCCCTTGCCTATATGCCTCTGCGGCTTTTGCTGTCTCCGACATCCTCAGAGTTTTGCCTGTAAAGGGAAAGATGTTTTGTTACGTCTTAGCCAAGTATTTGTTTTCTTGAAATAAATTGTTCAACAATTGATTACAATATGTAATAGAGTGAATTAAGTTTTCTTGTTCATCAATGAACATAAAGAAATATAAACATATGTGTTTTATGGTGTATAACTTATTCATCTACAGTAATACTGTATGTCCTAGCTGTAAAAATAATTAGTTACGTTTGCCACTTTACCGAGTTTATGTCTTAGAAAATCATACCTTTCAAAGTCTTTCCCTTGCGCTGGATGCCTTTCGGGAACTCTGCATCTGCTCCATATTTACTGCTGAGTGATGAAATCAGCGAAGGTGAAGAAGTAGAGGGTACTGGATTGCCTGTGGAAGGCGACGGTTCACAGGTGACTGTTATAGGTTCATAGGTTGCTGGGGAGGATTTTGCGGTGGAAGGCATTGGATAAGAGGTTGAAGTGGATGATGAAGGGTATATATGTTCAAGGGATTGGCTGATTGATGGAGGAGGGAATTCTGCTGGTAACACCAAACATATATTTTCTTCTGCCGTCATCAGTTGTGAAGGGTCTCTCTACAAAAATTGAATAGTTTTATTAAAATTAGGTTTTCTTTCATGAAAGAAATATGTTTTACAATGATGAAACTCAACTGGATAAATGGCTTCATGAACAGTGCCCCCTCTCGCAATCATAGCTTAGGTTATTGCTGCACATTAGCATTAAACTGTAAATATTCATTCATAACCACAAGGATGATACTTTAGGTTACCTATCATCTGGAAATCACTCGAGTCAGCCAGCTATACTGGGAGCAAGCATTTGCTACCTATGTAAAACACAGGGAGCTATTACTGTAAGTAGGGGTATGTACAAAGAGAGTTAACTCCAAGAGAACCAAATTCCGAGCACGAACACAGTGATGTTTTGTATGACTTGATATGACCATATAACTACAACATTACCCCAAGCTGTTGGTTTACAGATGACTCGCGAGTTTGAGAGTGACCTATTGCAGCATTTACTCCTATAATTTTAAACACACTCGCTTGAAAATCCGTCAGCTCCTCCTGTATGGGTGGTCCTCCTCCAGTTTTCTGCATCTCAGAGTTCAATGCCCCGATTTTCCCTTTGGTGGATGACTTCATGTCCTGCCATGACTGTGAAGGTTTTAAAGATTTAGAACTGAATTGTTTTTGTTTACCTACAATGCTACTTAAATGAAGGCCTTATCATTTATAGTTACCAAATACAATGAACAAAATATTTAAATGCTCTTTGACATGAAAAATGAAATGTGATGGCTTAGTAATGTTCATAAATGGCATTCTAGGAGTATAGTGACTTATTAGTGCTCTTTACAATGACTATTTTAAGATTTTTTTTACGCAAATATGCTTCAATTTAGATAGCATTGGGTTCAAATCATTCCACTGTTGGAAAGATGGTCAGTATAAGTACTGAGGATAATTAAAGAAAAACTATATAAAAGTGAAAATTTTCATCAAGATCGAATAAAATAAGAAATGTTGCATTGATTACCGAAAATAGCTAACCATTTACGATTATGTGGATGACCTCAAGTACTTCTGGATTTCAATAAACATTATTTTATTCTAATTGAAATTAGGAATACACATCATGGCTGTATCTAATAATGGGAAAATATTTGTAACAAAAATACATATTCTTTGAAAGACGTTCAAGATATTTAGCGATCGTTCACCATAGGATAAAATGATTGATATACATACCTTCCTCCACTCTTTCCACGTTTTATTCGCCCCGGGACAAGCATTAGGCTTCAAAGTAATCATCTCGCATAATTTTGCAGCGTCTTTTGCCGTGAATCTTGGAGTTAACTTGCCTTTGGCAATATCTTCATTTTCTGAAATAAATAAAATATTTACATTTCTGATAGTGCTTAGCCATTTGTAAAATATTTAAAATGCGGAGGTTATTAAGTGATTTCTTACCTTCGACCAATTCCAAAAGAATGTTTTTCTGCTCCTGTGGCATTTTTGTAATGCTATGATTTTCTTTCTTCTTCAATTCGATAACACGCCGGGAACCACTCAAGGCAACGGAAAATATGCTACTGTCATGAGAATTACGGCCTTGACCACCATCAGTCGCTGAGTGCAGTGGACGATTTAGAGGCGAACGAGAGAAGCCGGGGAAAAATTTCCATCGTGCGCCAGGCGGGAAAGGGTGGCCATGAAATCTAAGCAAGCGATGGTCAAACGTACAAAACTTTTTTTCCACAGTCATCATGCACAAAGTAGAAAAATATTCCTGCAGCATACATTGTATCACTGTGTAGTAAAAGACTACTTTTGAAATCGGCGGCGCTCCCGGACTCGAAGGGTACGTTTTTGCGACGTTGCCACACATTCAGCAACTCACTCGAATGGTCCAAGTCGCACTCGACGGTTTACAGCTCAATCATACCATTTTCCGCTCGACTCGGGTTACCCTTCGACTTGATCACTCGTGCTCGGGTTCGACTGCCTGAGAAGTCGAGCGGTTTCCAGCATAGCCCCCCAGGGATTGGTATTAACTTGTACGTATGAAGGATGCTGCAAGGATTTACGACTCATCAGTTAGAAAGTACCCTTTTTGTCGTCACTCCTTTCGTAGCTAACATTGAAAAAAGCCTCATTTACGCTATTGAGTATGTTTGAGCATTGAGTATTGAGCATGTACAATGTTTAGAAGTGCAAATATGTGGTGTGCTCGTGTCTATAGATTCTCATTTGTTAGAACGCCTGAATTTTCGTGGCTGCTAACATTGAAACAAACCTCATTTAGCCTTGTAAGTATGGATCTACAATGTTTCTAAGCGCGGGTATGTGGTGTGAACGTGCCTATAGGTTCACGTTTGTTAGAATTAATGTTGCTTCCTTGACAACTCTCCTGCGGCATAAACCAGACGGAAGAAAGTCTCATTGGAAAGGTGAGTCTTAGGATACCTAGTCAGTTTTTCCTTCGATTATCCAGTGACATATTTTGTGTTTGTTTCTAACAAGTGCTCCATTTTGTACGAGTGTGCTTATTTAAACTATAGATTGCAGTGCAATTCAAAAATGGCCAAACTCTCGCCAGAACAGAAAAATATTATTGGAATTCATTGAAGGTAAGAATTTTTCCATTTTAGCCGTTTAAAATAATATTCAATTTACTTCATTAATTCGAAGAGTAACTAAATGATAATTGCAGCCAATGAAGACATTGCAAAATACAAGTTCTCGCCGCAGTTTACAGCAAAAGATGCCACAAAAATGTGGGAGGCGGAAACTTTGCGTCTTAATGCGTTCCGGGGGCCAAGAAAAGTTGGAAAGAGTGGAGAAAGGTAATTAAAGTATTGTAATTACAATTAAAATGGTACAAATCCATGATATCCGTTATGAGCAACGGAGCAGAAAAGAAAGTAGTTTTCCTGTAAGATGAAGATTTTTTTAATATCGGGTTCCATGTACTACATCGTCCTCAGGTGATGAATATTTATTTTATAGGGAGGAGAATGGGAAATGCAGTGGAAGGAGGATAAAGGGAGAGGGGTTAGGGAAATTTAACAGTGGGTTGGCATAGACATGACAGAAAAGAAATTTTATACCTACACCGATCCTTTACGCATATCATCCTGCGGCGCGGTGACATTCCCAGAGCATAGCTACAAAAGTTCTGCTCTATTACAATGTCTATGCCTCCCCACGAAAAAATTGTCTCGAATCTTCCCTGCTTCTCCCACTGCTATATCTATTCTCCTCAACGTGACCACTCATTCAACCTACTCCCCCACCTAGAAGGGTAGGTATTTGTTCTGAGGATTATGTTGCGCACGGAACCACAGTTGTAATAAAATCTTTAATTTTGCCTAAAATTACTTCATTTGGTCCGACAAAGTGTGCCAATTCCAATCTCACTGATCACCTTCTAAATTATCCATTAAGTTACCTGTTTAAAAGTACTCTAAAGTAATGTTTGGGTTTGCCGCAGGATGTATAATTCAGTGATAAATAAGTATTTTTTTTGCATGCATTTAGCTCAATTTACATGGAAATATCTTCCTGAAAACAGTAAGATGGGAATAAAGTGGTGCTTTAATAATATTTTAGTACGTTGAAACTTTTGTCCCTTGCAATCCAAGTTGAATAGTTCATTAAAAATTGAAAAATTGCAAATATCTAAGTCACAATGATAAATCATCAACAAGTGCCATTATGTATACATCAATGAACACTGAAAATTCTTGTAGACATGGAAAGACATAAAATCAGCCACGAAGGTGAAAGTCGGGGCATTGAATCGAGATATCCAAAGGACTGGAGGTGGGGCACCGATTGAGGAGGAGCTGACGGATATTCAATCCCGAATATATAAAATAATAGGTCCCAATGCCGCAATGGGACATTCCCAAACTCGAGAATCTTCAGTGAACCTACAGTTTCAGGTAATATGACAATTTTTGAGCCTACTATTCCATTGTGAATTTGAATAAATAATGATTTTCTTTTACGATAATATATACCATTTTTAGAAATTATAACGCTCCGGCATGTATCTTCGCATCCGTTTCCGAAAAATACTATCTGACTTCTCCCCTATGGGTCTGTAGTGCGTGTGAAAGAAGCGGAGAATTGTCCTTTAACACTGAAAAAGAGTCCTATGTGTGACGGTCATTTAGATGAATGACCAGACAATACATCGCCGGTCAGATGAATTCGAATAATAAACGCATCCATTTAATTTAATGACAGCATCGCACATCAATTTTATATTATAACTATTAACTTGCGAGTAAACATCCTCCTACAATACTGATTATATTCATTTTCTTATAGGCTGACGTTTCACTTATCACACTTCCTCAGGAAAATAGTCTTCAGTCATACTCGGAACAACAAGATTTGAGAACAGAAGATATATATCCCGTGCAAGTAATAGAATCACCAATTGCACTTGCTGCTCTCTTTGGACCCGATACTTCTAAATCGCAGCAAGTACCTTCTCCATCTCAACCCTCTTTATGCTTAAATCCCACACCTACCCATATTCATCCATCTGCACCCGAACTTACCCGCTCTTCACTCCCGTCTCCTCTATCATCAGCTAGAATCGAGTCTCACTTGGCCGAAGAATCGGCTCCTACTTTTGCCAAGTCTCAGACAAGGTACTTAAAGAGTAAGTATTTCTACTGCTACTACTAAAAGTATTTAAGAAACTTTAGCTTTAGCTCCGAAGTGGAACTTTTATATTCATGAATATTTGTAAAACACGAAAAACACGGAAGGCGGATGCAGCTGCAAAGGAAGCGCTAAATATCCCTGAGCCGACGACGACGGTAGTACCCTATCAGGATCTGCAAGCCTCTCTCCGTAAAATAGTTCTAGAGCAGTGGAGTGCACTTTGGAGGGATGTCCCAAACAATAAGTTACGGACAATTAAACCGGTAACGTCAGGGTGGCCCACTTCCGTCAGGGGTAGTCGCAGAGAGGAAGTGGTCATCACACGATTAAGAATCGGGCATTGCGCCCTGACCCACTCGCTCCTCCTTACAGAAGAGAAGAATCCTCCGCGATGTGATGACTGTGACTGTCCTCTCAGTGTGCGACATATCCTGACGAAGTGTGACAAATACCGGGACACACGTAACAGGCTAGGCATCAGCGGCGACCTAGAACACGTTCTAGGCAACGATGCTGATCGCCTATGCCATGTTATTACATTTTTAAAATAAATAAACCTGTGAGTAAAATCTAATCTATTGTCATAAACTGGACCTTTTATACTGCCTCTGATTTTTACTCTATACTTATACTTCTACATATTTATTGTTATAAATTAGATTGTGCGTGGTGCAAAATGACCATAGTTGTCCACGCACCCTATAAACCCAAATTTACTACTACTACTACTACTACTACGAATTTTGTTTGTAAGAATTCATGATCTTTACTGCCACTACAAATGCCACGAAGTATATCACGTTTATTTTACGGAACTGTAATATTTGTAATTGTTGTATCCATTAATTGTTAAATTCATAAATGTAAGTATCAAAAAAGGATTTCTACCCACAGGTCTAAAAACTGCAATAGTAAGACCAATACATAAAAAAGGATAATTTAAAGACTTGAACAATTATAGGCCAAGGTAGGTAGGTAGGTAGGTTTAAAAGTTGTAGGGTGCGTCGACGGCTAGGTCATTTTGCACCACTACCCATTCTTCGTAGTAAAATTTATAAATGTAACAGTAATAATAATAAAAATTGTCTATCGTAGCTATGGCATTTAGTTAAAAAAAAAGGAAAATGGAATACAGTGATTAACAAAAAAAAGGTGAGATTTATATTTTCCCGAATAATCCCGTCTCTTTCAGAAATTTGATAACTCGGCTTATGACATTAGGGTCGTCTCCTAGCACGGATTTTAGGTCTCCCCCTAAGTTAAGCCGCCTTCGCGCGTCACGGTATTTGTCACACTCCGTCAGGATATGCCGAACGCTGAGAGGACAGTTGCAGTCATCACACTGAGGTCGTTGTTTCTCTTCCGTGAAGAGGAATGAGTGGGTCAGAGGGCAATGCCCTATCCTCAAACGTGTGATGACGACTTCCTCTCTTCGGCTATTCCTGACGGAAAAGGGCCACACTCACGTAACCGGCTTGATGTCGCGGAGTTTATTATTATGTGTAGTGCGCCAATATTCCTTCCACTGCCCTAGGACTACCTGTCTCAGGCAAGATTGTAGGTCCTCGTAAGGTACCAGCGTGGACTTACACTCCGTCTCGTTCAGAGCTTCTTTGGCCAAAGCGTCTGCCTTTTCATTTCCGGCTATTCCCACATGCCCCGGGACCCAAAGGAACCAAACAAGTACTCCCTTTCTGCTGAGAGACAGCAGGGACGAATGTATATCCTGAATGATCGGGTGCATGGGCGAAAAACCGGAAATTGATTGTAAGGAACTCAGGGAATCGGTGCATATAACAAAGGAGCCACCTCCGTCACATAGAGTTTCGAGTGCCATCTTCATGGCGAATAGTTCCGCTGTGTACACACTACACAGCGGATTTAATTTTGCTTTGACGGCTCCTTGGGTACTAGAGAACGCTGCGCAGGCACAGGCCAACTCCGATTTTGAACCGTCAGTGTACACAGGAACAAAATCGGAGTGATTACTCAGAAACATTAAAAACTGACGCTGGTATTCCAAGGGAGTGGTGAAGGATTTTGGTAGTTTGCTTAGGACTGTATTAACCACAGGAGCGGGTGTTAACCAGGGAGGGTGGGTTGCGTAAGATACAGGGTACACTTTAGGTATTCTGAAATCACACTCACGAATAAAATCATTAAAACGTACACAAACGGGCCTAGTGGCCTTCGTCCGTCGGTTAAAAATGTCTAAAAAACGTGGTTTAAAGAGTATGTTAAAACATGGGTGTGCCGTCATGGATAAAACTTTGGAGGCGTAATTGCACATAAGCGCGTTTCTGCGGTGGCATAGAGGAGGCTCCCCTGCATCAGAATACATGCTTATGACAGGGCTTGTCCGAAATGCCCCTGTACAGAGTCGCAACCCCGCGTTGTGCACGGGGGACAATGCTCGCAGGTATGACTCGCGGGCGGACGCATAAACAAAACAACCGTAGTCTAGTTTAGAACGAACCAATGTGCGATAAAATAAGAGCAATGTTACCTTCTGCCCACAGCTGATTATACGTCTGCAGGACTTCTTACAGCGCTGTCTCCGGGAGGTTGCGGAGAAAAGCATTGTGGACCCCGTCTGGTCCTGGAGAGTGGGAGTCATCGATGGCAGATTTCAACTCCCACAAGGAAAAGGGGAGGTTGTAATCTGCCGTTGTGAACGTCTCCTGGAAGCCGATAGGAATGTTCTGGAGACGTAGCTTAATCATTCGGAAGGCAGGATCCAGATTTTCATCGCTGCTCGTATTTGAGATTAACTGGCCGAATATCTCGCCGATGGCAGCTGGAGATGTAACCACATTTCCTCTGACTTTTAAGAAGGAGACACCGAGCTGCTGATGATTTCCCAAAATGCTCTTCACCTTGCGCCAAACCAGTGCAAGTGGTGTGCTGATATTGACACCAGAAACAAAATTCATCCAAGAGGCCCTCTTTGCCTCCTTCAAGACCTGACGGGCTTTAGCTCTCAGACGCCGGAAAGAGGACAGATTGTTTTGAGTGGGGTATTTATTGAAGATGTGCAACGCCTTCTTGCGTTGCCGAATGGCTTTGGCACAGTCATCATTCCACCATGGCACGGGAGCTCTCGACATGATGCGCCGAGACCGTGGTACGCTCTTATCGGCGGCGTTGATGATGCTGTTAGTCAATAATTTTACATTAAAAGCGCTGTCGCGATTTATATTGCACGTATATTTAAAATTACTTTTAAAACAAGGCCAGTCGGCTTTCCGGACAATCCAGTTGCCTGGTCGGATAAAATCAGAGTTAAAAAATCGCTCCTTAAAAATTAAAAGGGGAAAGTGATCGCTCCCACAAAGATCTTCGTGCACAGTCAAAGATATTTTATTTGTTAAACTGTTCGATAAAATGCATAAATAAATGGCGGAAAAATCACCATTGAAAGAGTTAAACCGGGTCTTATCCCCGTTGTTCAATAGAACTAGCTTAAAATCTAAAATAAAACTTGATAAAATGCGTCCCCTGCGGTTGCACTGCACCGCAGTGCTTCCCCATAGACAATCATGAGCGTTAAAATCTCCGAGTAAAATAAAAGGCCGAGGCAGCTGGTGCACAAGGGATTCTAGATTAAAACGGGTGACTGGTGCACCCTCCGGCAGATAAACGTTGCATAACGTAATCGCCTCCGGAGCGTGCACCGTAACCGCCACCGCTTGAAACGGTGTATTTAGCTGTATTCGGGAGGTGTAAAGGGCCTCCCTAATAGCAACTGCCACTCCACCCTGGGCTCGTTGGCCGCTAGTGTCGTCCTGTCTAAAAACGTTAAAATCTTTTAAAATCCCATTGTCCGTGTCTTTAAAATGCGTTTCTTGAAGACAAACGCAAAAAGGGTTAAAATCTCGAATTAAAATGGCCAGCTCCTCCTTGTGCCTATAAAAACCGTTGCAGTTCCACTGCATTATAAAAGCCATAATAAATAAATAAATAAATAAATAAATAAATAAATAAATATATATATGGGTCATTCCACCTCAATTCAACAAACGTTTGTCCCTTGGGGTCTCAGATTTTTATAAAAATTGGTGTATGGGAACAAAATCAACTAAAACTAAGTAATCTTGAACAGTTTTGTGAAAAAAATTTTTTTGAGAGAATTATGCATGTTTTAATTTTTTCGCATTTTTAGCAAAAAACCGAGCCTTAAATCATATTATCACTTATATCTCCGCTTGTAATTGTCATACAGCAATGATTAATAGCTCTTTTTAAAACTAAATATTTACTGAATGCAAATATATGAATAAAAAATTATTTTCTTCTAAACCTTATTGTTATTAATTACTAATGTTTAAAAAATTGTTAATAAACTTTTCTCAAATACTCCATCTCAGAATCGGCCGAAACTTTTTTTCCGTAATCTAAACATACCCAGCTAACTATTCCAAAAATAAAATTTAGTGGCAACTCATAAATGCGTTTTTTATAAATATTTAAACATTTATTATTTTCTCTCTCGCGGCCCGTCGGCTCCCCCATTTGGAATACATGCAGCAGACACGCGATGCATGCCTAAAAATTTCTCAAGGTCGTGTCTATATGAGATAAAAATATATCTTTATATTTTATCTTTGTTTTTCCCTGGTCGCGCCTCCCGCGCCGGTCATTTGCGTCCCAAGCCGGGTCCCCGTTGCGTAAGCGAGATGAACGCCTGCCTTTTTCTGCGTAGATATCTGGTAAAATGTTCCTTTGTCTTGTGCATTGGATTCCTTAAGAGTGAGAATCACGCCACTTGTGTCTACCCAGGTCATTGGGCAGTGTAAGCCGTGAATCTATTGGTGATTTTTGAATTGTAGTCACGTGAGAGGGGGAGATTAGCGTTACAAGGAGGACGCCGACGGTTGAGTCGGGAGAGATATCAGTTGGCAGTTGGTGATTGGGAGTCGAGCACAGAAGCTCAGGGTGTGCTGGTGAAGCCAGGCGAGAGTGTGGACGGAGAGAGAGAGAGAGGCGATAAGTGGAGTCGGAGATCACCTCGACTTCCGCGAGGAATTGACAAAGTCGTTCCCTAGCGGTTTTTCCTGCGTTCTGCCCCAGAAGAGGAACGAGACGCAGCGGACCTCGATCCCGGCACCCCAAAGAGGAGGTGCGGTTTCGGGTAGATAAGGGCGACAGACCGCAAAAGGTGCGGGTCGCCGTATACCCGGAACCAAACGTTGGACGAGTTCCTTTCAGTCGGAAGGTGAATTATCTCAACAGGAGATGTTGAATTCCGTTCTCCACGCCACCATACCGAAAACTCAACGGTGCAGTCTCTCCGCGCTGGATTTCGCCGTCAAGCTCCACACCAGCTCACACATAAGTATCGCCACACCCGTATTTCCCCAATCCTAAGTGGTTTCAACCCTCTTATTCACGCTTCCCCACTGTGAAACCCGTGTGCGCCAGAATAAGTGGTGTACGAGATATCCAAACGGAGTTAAAGTCCCTTCAGGTCAAGAGAAGAGTCAAACTGATCCCAAGAGTGGACAATCATAGTCCTACGGGACCATATTTCTGTATCACTTACTCCCGTCCTCATCATTAATATTCATAAAAGGACGAGGAGCGTGTAATTCTCTCCATTTAGTAGTTCATTTTATTTCATTTTTTCATGTTTGGTCATTTATTTGGTCAAAGTGTTACAGGGTGATTACTTCATTGTGGTTAATTTCGTTCCATTTATGTCTCGCCATTCATTCACCTCTTCATCCCTCATTAGTCATTAAGACCTGTGTTATTTAGCTGTAGAGTGCCTTCGTGTTCATTTTCATGCTCATTTCATTGAATAAATGTTGCTTGTGTTAATTGTAAAACAAGGGCAGAGGTTCATTCTTACGCTTCGCGTAATTTCTCCCGCGCTCACGTCATACGGCCCTCACTGTTTTACCGTCCGCCCTGGCTTAAAGTCCCCCCGACCCTCGAACAAGTTGGATCGTCCTTGCTTTGCTGGCTGAGCTGGTCCGATGCCGCGGTTTTGAGGTGGCGCCCTTCTCAAACACGCGACAAAGGTCGCGATATCCCTTTTTCTCAAAACCATTTCCCACCCGGGAAAGTCCGAATATATATATATATATATATATACACACAATAAATACGAGCAGTTAAAACTTTATATACTATATATATATATATATATATATATATATATATATATATATATATATATATATATATATATATATATATATATATATATATATATATATATATACAATAAATACGAGCAGTTAAAACTTTGGGAGGATCAGCGCTTAATGTGGGTTTTCTTCCCCTTATTGCCAAATTGGAGGATTTCGGTGTCTGATAGACACTCCTCCATTGGCTCTGGTTGGCTCTTTCGAACCTTACCAGTTGGGCCGGGGGATTGAGAGCTACCACGCTTTGTTTGCGTGGCCCCGGCGGTAGATTTGTTGGGGATTCTTCTTAGGAGAACCCGGACCGGTGGTTGCTGTATTGTTTGCCGGATTTGTGGCCTTAGCCGGCGTGGCCGATTTCTGCACAGAGGATTTTGTTTTCGGGCTCTCATTATATTCCGTCTGTGTCGAGATGGTGACCTTGGCTATTCGAGGGGAGGCGACATGAGCGTATGACTCGGAGAAAGTAGGAGAAACTTGTGCTCTATACTTTTTCCGAGCCTCAAAGTAGGGGATCTTATCGACCGTCTTTATCTCCATTATTTTTCGCTCTTCCATCATCTTTGGGCAATTACGAGAGTACACGGGATGTGCACCCTCGCAATTGACGCAAAGTGGGTCTCCTGTGCACTCCGCACCCTCATGCTTCTCCAGGCCGTTGCGGGGATAGATGGCCTTGCCCTCGCACCGTGTGGCCATGTGGCCGAATCGCTGGCACTGGTAGCATCGCATGGGTGCCGGTATGAATGGCCGCACTGGGACCGATTCATAACCGACAAACACCTTGTCGGGGAGTTGGTCACGCGCGAACGTGAGTACAACAGACGTTGTGTTTACTCTTTCTCCGTTGCTCTTTGTAGTGAGTCGACGAGCATCGGTGACTCCCTGAGAGGCCATCTCTCGCTTGATCTCGTCGATCTCTACGTACAAAAGGTCATAGTGACTAATCACTCCCCGACAGGTGTTTAAGGTGCGGTGCACCTCGACCTTAACGGGAATTTCGCCAAGCTTTTCCATTTTCAAGAGCTTGTCGCTTTGACCCCTCGAAGCCGTTTCGATGAGCAGTGTGCCATCGCGAAGTTTCTTGGCAGATTTTAGTTCCCCAGGAACAAAACCAGACAGAACTTTACGAATAAGGAAGGGAGACACCTTTTTCAGGCTCTCCCCTTCCTTCTGACACCTCATCACTAAATAGCGCTGACTAGCGCCGGGAACGTTAACTCCCCCACCCGTTTCCGGACGGGATCTCTTAGGTGGTGGAAGGGAACCATCCGCCATGCCTAAACTTGATTCATCCCCCGGGCTCCCCACCCACCATGGAGCCACACATTTGGGACGCCGCACCGCAGGCCGGTGCGGTCGCCAGGGCTACCCGAGGGGATATAGCACCCTAAAGGTGGTTGTCTGTTTCGGGTTGGGTCTTTAATGCACGGGCCCACCAAACCTGTACATCTCCGACCGCCCTACGCAGACCCCCACCTCCCTGGTACTCGCCACCGTTAAGCAATACGCCACGGAAGCCGATTGACCGGGAGTGGCTGGCTCCCGGCCGCCCGTTTACAGCGAATCCAGGGTCGAAGAGGGGTATTGGCCCGTAGTCCATACCGGGCATCCGACACCCGGCTGGGAACCACGGACCTCGCCCTCCAGGATCCCCTTCTCCTCCTTACGGGTCTCCGCACACGGCAAACATGCGGGTGGATCGCAGGCCAGGTGGTATGGCCGCACACAGACAGTTGACCCACAACACTGTCCGGGCTCAACCCTTGTTGGCTCTGGGTTTGTTTTCGGGGTGCTCTCCCCGCACTTTTATTCGCCTCTTACGACAAGCAGGGATACTGCGGGAGTATTCTCAATCCCCCTACCCGCAGGGGGGAGATTTACATGTATTATAATTACAAAATTTACTATGATATATCGTAAGAAAAGAAGAAAATGTACAACATTCTGATAATGAAGGCCTACCTAGTGACAAAACTTTATAAACTTAATTCTATTGTTATTAGCTACCAGTGAATGTATTATGTTTAATTCATCATATATCATATAATGTATAATGATTTTTGTACGAATAAAACATGTTTCTTCTTCAATATTTTGACGCCGTTATTTTTAACATGATTCTCTCTCCTTTTAAGACAAAACTATCAGAGAAATGCGAGCCAGCAATGTGTCAGAAACAGCTAAGGCCGCCGACGCTTATCGTGATGGTCAAGAGAAAAGAGCCAAACTTCACGAAATGGAGTTGGAGTTAAGGAAGAGGAAATTAAAGGAAGAGCAGGAATTTCATGCACAAATTACTGCAGTGAAAGCGCAGAAAAATGAATTACTGGAAAGAGGTGTGACTGCTTTGGAAAAAATAGGAGAATCATTTGAAAAATAAAAATAATTTTTTTCTCATGTTCTACGTTTATTTTGCTCCAACCTGTTTATCATGAATAGTAATATTTTGTGGGGTTAAATTGAAGGTGACCCATCTATCCAGCAAATTATCATTAATCGCATTAGTCACCTCCTCGAGGCATCTGCTCACAGTTGACTGATCCATGGCAGTATATTCATCCTGCCCAACATAACCTTGATAAGGTATACCACCGTAAAAACGCAGTGCTGCGAAGACCTGTTAAAGACAGGCAGTTTGAAGAAAGACGGCATAAAATATGCAGGTAGATAAAATTCATTGCCCGAAAAATGATTACGTAGGGGAAAATACACAGGTATTTAAAATTTCTTGGTGTATAACAACGTAAACCCAAAAACCGCTGTCGAATTAGTCAATGCCAGCACATACCTTCGTTTCTATCGAAAGCCTGGGGGCCTATGCTCGAAATTCTGTTCGTATACGAAAGAGCAATTTCGTGCGAGTTACGTGGTACCAACTCGCACGGCGGAGGAAATCGGTATGCTCGAAGCGCGGAGCGGGTGAATTCGAATGGCCGTTTAGCTCGTACGCCCGGGACCGGACGAGTTCGTATACGAACTGAGGAGTCGAGAGAAAAAATGGCTGCTGCGATGTTTCGTCTTCTGCTACTCTTTGACGAAGAAGAGAATTTGCAAGAGGAAAGACCTCCGCGTATGATGCGGGTAAGGATTTCTCCATTTAATTTGGAAGACAACAGATTTCGAAGGCTGTACAGAATGCCTAAGGACTATGGGCCCATGCTCAAAAACAGCCTTGATTCACTTATTTGCCGCGAACTTCATAATGCTTTCGTCTCTATGCATTCTAAAACAATGAATTTTCAACAACTTCCACTTGCACCACCAATATCAAGACGGAAGGAACATTGTTAATAATAAAATGACAAAGATCAGCGAGGAACAAAAGCTCATTTTATTGGAGTTTGTGGAAGGCCAGTAGAGTTTTTTTTTACATTTTTAAGAAGTATTTTCCTAAGAAGTAGTTTTATGATAGCAATAAATTAAAAACAAAGCATCTTTTGCTGCAGATAATGAAAACATTTCCAAAGGGGAAGTTCACCTCCAGTTTTGGGGCTAAAGACGCTGCCGCAATGTGGGGCGAGGTGACGAGGAAGCTTAATTCTTGCGGCGGTGCGTCGAAATCGTGGAAGGAATGGAGGAAGGTAAGTGAATTTTTTGGAAAAACTGAGAAATCAGGGTTATCGTGATTTTCATGTGTTATCGTGATTTTCATGTGTTATCGTGATTTTTATGTGTTATGAATTTTTCCTGAGTATTATTAATCATTGCATTATACCTGTGTGTCATTTAGGCGTGTGCATATTTTTATACGCATATTTTTTAGTCGCGAAAGTCATTTTTCGTCTCATAAGTATAGCTAATATTTTACATTTTTTTTGTCCGTTACTATTTTCCGTTTTCTACCGTGTTCTCAGTGATGAATGCACACAAGATAATTAACGGCCAAAAAAATTTATCACAACTTTCGTTTTACTGTACATTGGTCTAGAGAGAACTTTGCATATAAGATTACATACATTTGCGTCGAGTTAAGTAAATTCAGCGGTATTACAGTTAAAATTCAATTTCCGAAAATTGTGATAAATGAAATCAGATTCTTCAGTTTTGGAAACCCTAATTAACCAACTATCATTATTTTCATTTCCATATCTTGGTGTGGATATCATGAATCAAATATTTTGACTTAATGCATTCTTTATATTACAGACATGGCATGACATATAAACATTTACGAAGGCGAAGGTGTCTGCCTTGATGAGGGAAGGTGGACGTGCAGGTGGTGGCCCTCCTCTGGAAGATGAGTTAACTTTATTCCAGAGGAGGGTGTACTCCTTGATAGGGAGAAATGCCGTCGTGGGGCATGATAGCACCAGCGAGTCCCCAGTGATATTGCAGGTGAGATGAGTTTGCAGAAAAATGAATAATTGCTTAATTGGAAAAGTCATATTTAATTCTAAAAGTTAGATGCTAAGTGTGTTTTATAAAGCAAAAACTTCTTCTCTTTTCTGGGGAAATACCATGTAGCCACTTAGCTCTGAAATAACAGATGCCCCTGCTACCTTTGCCATCCTTGACCCTTCTGCACTAACTTCCCTTTCCTTTTCACCTACCACATCATCCCCCTCACCAGCTCCTACTACCTTCCTTATATCCACTTCACCGAACCACAGTGACCCAACCACAGACATCCCTATCAGCATTTCACTAATCCCTAACCAACCCTCGACAAGCACTCTCAATACCCCACATAACCCTGCAGAGTCAGGAAAAAGGAGACTGCAAAGTAAGTGCTACTTTGAAATGTTAACTGTGTGTGATGTGAACTATATCACATTAGATGTTAAGTTAAATCAATGTCTTTATAGGAAAACCACGAACTACGATAACAGCAGCTGAGGAGATGGTGGAGGTGGAGAAGAGGAAGGAAGAACAGGAAGAGAGGAAATGCGATGTGTTGGAGAGGATGTTGGCGTTGGAGGAGGGGAAGTTTAAAATGAAATATAGGAGATTGGAACTAGAGGAAAGGAAAACGAAGGCGATGGAAGGGATTGTTGAGAAACAGGAGGACTCGATTGCAGTATTGAGAGCTATTTTGAATGAATTGAAGGAAAGGAAATAAAAATTATTTATAGCAACATTACTTTGTACTTCAATATTAATACTTTTATTCCCCAAAGACCCGCATGCACAATGTGGCATAGGTTTTTCCAATTAATATTTGTGGAATATGTACTTGTTGGAGTGCAAACACTGTAAGAAATCAATGTTATGATGTATGCAGTTTATTTGTTATGAGAAAGGAGCTCACTCACTGCATGGTAGGTTTCTGTTAATCGGGATTCTTTTATTATTTTCTTTCAATTAGATAGGTACTGATTTTGTGAAAGTAACATTTACAGGTAGTGAAGTGTATGTGCCCATGGCAATTGGTCCTTCATATTTTTTACTTTTGACTTTGGTTAACTGGTAAAATATGAATTTTGCTTTCAGTGTTGTGGGGATGGAAATCACAATTACTTTGGAAAAGAAGTAAATTACTCTTTGTGAGCATAGAGAATGCACAGTGAAGTAACTTAATTCAAAGGGTTATAAAATGGTTGACCAGGAGTTCTATTGAGCACACCTCACATGCACCAGATTGTTCTTTTTTGAATTAAGAGACCTTTATGCATTAGGTTTGCTGAGGATACCTAGAAATTCTACTCCACAAAAAACATTTACAACTAGGTAGTTTAAAAGTGTTAGTTAGTATTAATACTGTGTTTTGCATAAACCTATTTCTCTGGGAAACGGAGATTAGTGCATAAATTGATAACTAGGGTAATCCAGTGAACTGTATTTTGAGGATGAAGTCATAGGAATTCAGTGCAAACTGTAAATTCAACTAGCTTTTCTTTTAAAAACATCATACTATGCTGTGAGGGTTAAATACAAAAATCTGGGTTTTCTCACAGTTGATTTTCAATATATTACATTCAGACCAATTCCACAGACTATGCACTAGCGCTTGGTATATTCTGTTAGAAAATTGCAAGATTTTTTGGAGACTATGAAGAACAGATCATTTCCTAACATTCGGAATGTATGATGTGCTTCTTATTGGTAAATCATTAACAAAACCTTAAATATTTCAGGCCCCTTAATTAATCATTAGGGAACATCTTTAGATACAGTTCTCCGTTCAGACCTATGTTTTGAAACATGGTAGGTAGGTAGGTATTGATTTTTGGGGTGCTTCGACAGCCAAGGTCATTTCGCACCACCCATTCTCTAATTTATCCATAGGCAATATATTAAACTATATTTACGGTAGATCGAAATAAGACTAAAAATAAGAATAAAAAACATGTCTGTATAGTATTATATTTTATTAAAAAGGTCAGTTTCCTTTAGCAGGGTTATGACACGGTTAAGACGATCAGGGTCATTGCCTAGAACATGCTCTAGGCTCCCCCTGATCCCTAACCGGAGGCGTGTATTCCGAAATAAGTTACAATCCGTCAGGATGTGTCGCACACTGAGTGGCATGTTGCACTCATTGCAGAGAGGCGGTTCCTTCTCTTCGGTGAAGAGATACGAGTGAGTCAGACGGCAATGACCGATTCGTAGTCGTGCAATGACGACTTCCTCTCTGCGATTACTCCTGACGGACGTTGGCCATGCTGCCGTTACCGGTTTTAAACTGCGTAATTTGTTATTTGGGAGATCGCTCCATTGCTCCTGCCACTGTTGGAAAACTGAACCCTTAAGATGGGACCGAAGGTCTTCGAAAGGTACCAGAGTTGATGTGCAATCTTCTTCTTTTAGGGCAGCCTTCGCGGTTGCATCGACACGCTCATTCCCGACAATTCCCATGTGGCTGGGGACCCAAAGAAAGATGATGGTGACTCCCTTCTTTTGAAGGGAGAGTAGCGACTCATGGATCTGCTGGCATAATGGGTTCGTAGAAGTACAGTCGGAAATAGAGTTTAGGGCACTTAGAGAGTCAGAGCAAATTGCGAAGGATCCTCCACTACTGTCTATTCTACACAGAGCAATCTTTATAGCGAACAGCTCCGCCGTGAATACAGTGCACAGTGGACTGAGTTTAGCTTTTATGGTACCATGATAAGAAGAAACTACAGCACAGGCACAGGCGGTAGCAGACTTCGACCCGTCTGTGAATACAGTGACAAAATTGGGGTGGTTGCCCAGGAACACAGAGAAGGCACGCTGGCACTCAGTAGCAGTGGTGGAAGCCTTTGGACGATCACTTAGGAGCATCTTTATTATAGGAGTAGGAGTTAGCCATGGTGGGTGGTTAGATGGCCCGACAGGGTATAAATCCGGTAGACCAACTCCTCGTTCTCGAATAAAATAGTTAAAACGAACATTGGCAGGCCGTGTGGCCTTTGTCTTACGGTTAAAAACATCTAAAAATCGTGGTTTTGAAAACAAGTTAAAACATGGATGCGTCTTCATTGCTAAAACCTTTGAGGCGTAGTTGCACATTAGCAGGTTCCTTCGGTAGCACAAAGGCGATTCTCCTGCATCAGAGTAGATGCTCAGGATAGGGCTGGTCCGAAACGCCCCCGTACACAGTCGTAAACCGGTATTGTGTATCACAGTCAGTGGTCGAAGGTACGACTCTCGACCGGAAGAGTACACAAAGGAACCATAGTCAAGTTTTGACCGTACTAAAGCACGATACAATAAAATTAGTGTGGAGCGATCAGCTCCCCATGTCGAGTGACTTAGGTACTTTAAAATGTTTAACGTTTTGTGACATTTCATTTTTAAACTTTCTACGTGAGCACGCCAGTTGAGGCGGTAGTCATATGTCAGGCCTAAAAAACGGATTGAGTCGACAAATGGAAGGTTTTTACCACCCAAGCGTAACGCTGGAGGGATGTTATGTCCCCTACACCGGCGGAAATGAACGCACTTGGTTTTCTCTGAGGAGAACTTAAAACCATTACACTGGGCCCACTTGTGCAATTTGTTCAAAGTGAGTTGGATTAGTCTGGCTGCGGTAGCGGGTTGGGATGACCTACAAAAAATTGCAAAGTCATCCACAAACAGTGATGCTATTACTGGTGTGCCTACACAGTTAGCAATATCGTTAATCGCTACAGCGAAAAGCGTTACACTAAGGACAGAACCCTGAGGAACTCCATTTTCTTGGCTGTAAAATTGCGATTTATGCTGGCCTATTCTGACTTTAAAAACTCGGTTGGATAAAAAGTTTCGAATAAAAATGGGTAGATTACCCCTAAAACCCCATTCATGCAGAGTGTTTAGAATTTTGTGTCGCCAAGTTCGGTCAAAAGCCTTTTCAATATCGAAAAATACGCCAATCACGTGTTGACGTAGAAGGAAGGCTTCCTGGATAAAATTGTCTATCCTTACTAGGTGATCAGTGGTGGAACGGCCCCTACGAAATCCACACTGAACACAAGAAAAAAGGTTGCGACGCTCTAGCCACCATATGAGCCGCCGATTCACCATTCTTTCCATAATCTTGCAAAGGCAGCTAGTAAGAGATATCGGCCTGTAGTTGTTCGGGTCAGCTCGGTCTTTACCCTGTTTTAATATAGGGACTACAACAGACTCCCGCCAGGACGATGGAAAGGAACCTTCAACCCATAGCTGATTGAAGGTGTGGAGGACCTCCAACAATGCCGATCCCGGAATATTCCGGAGAAAGGCATTGTGGACTTCGTCGGGACCTGGAGAAGTCATGTGGGAGTCCGCAATGGCGGACTCTAGTTCCCACAGGGAAAACGGAAGGTTATAATCTGCCAGGGAATGTCGCTCCTTAAAGTCGATAGAAAATGCCTCCTTTTCCTTCTTAATTTTTAAAAAAGTATCATTGTAGCTTTTATTAGAGCTGGTTTTGGCTAGTTCCTGTCCGAATATATCTCCAATAGAAGATGGCGATGTAACTGTATTGCCTCCAACACGTAGAAAGGAGACGCCGAGCTGTTGGTGGTTGCCAGATATACTTCTTACTTTACGCCAAACCTGTGCAACCGGCGTCCAACTGTTGACGCCGGAGACAAATTCCATCCAGGAAGCCCTCTTCGCCTCCTTCACCACCTGACGTGCCTTCGCTCTTAAGCGTCGGAAGGCGGAAAGGTTCATGTTCGTGGGAAATTTTTTAAAAATTCGTAACGCCTTCTTACGTTGACGAATGGCTTCTGCGCATTCATTGTTCCACCAAGGTACGGAAGGCCTCGAAGGGACGCGACGACGCCGTGGTACGCTTGCATCTGCGGCTTCAATGATTTGGCTGGTCAAAGCGTTAATGTTTGTAACACTATCTAGCGTTTTGTCGTGTTTAAAATTAAAATTACGGTTAAAAAGAGTCCAATCGGCTTTCCGGACAATCCAGTTGCCCGGCGGAATAAAAACAGGATTAAAACGTCCTTCCTTTTTTATAAAAAGAGGGAAGTGATCGCTGCCACTCAAGTCCTCATGTACCAAAAAGTTAATTTTGTTCATTAAACTGCTAGATGCTATGCAGAGATCAATACATGAGAACTGACCGTTAAAAGAGTTGAAACGGGTTTTCTCTCCGTTGTTTACTAAAAACAGGTTTAAATCCATAATAAAATTCGCCATGACACGGCCTCTGCGGTCGCACTGCACTTGAGAACTTCCCCACATTGTGTCGTGAGCGTTGAAGTCCCCAAGTAAAATGAATGGTCGTGGTAACTGACGGACAAGGGCTTCCAAGTTAAATCGTGTGACCGGTGCAGCCTCAGGAAGATAGACGTTACATATCGTTATCGGTTCGGGGGCGTGTACCGTCACCGCTATAGCCTGAAATGGTGTGTGTAGATGAATTCGGGAAGTGTAAAGGGCTTCCCGAATATAGATAGCCACTCCACCTTGGGCTCGTTGGCCGCTGGTGTCGTCAAATCTAAAAATTTTAAAATTCTTTAAAATACCCTTGTCCGTCATTTTAAAATGAGTCTCTTGGAGACAAACACAAGAGGGGTTAAAATCACGTATTAAAACGGTTAGCTCCTCTCTATGGCGATAAAATCCGTTACAGTTCCACTGTAGTATAAAAGCCGTTAAAATTTAAAAAATAAATAAATAAATAGAATAAATAAATATATAAATAAATTTAAAAGGCAAGAGCCAGACACTGAGCACTAAGGGGTCAGCGTCTAAGGCGATTCTTCTTGCCTTTTTGCCTTGCTAATAGGACTTCCGTCTCTGAGAGACTTTCGTCCTCCTCCATGAGTTCCAGCTCAGTTTGTTTTGAGCTGGAAGGGCCAAGGGTTGGCGTTTCCTTTCGCGTGTTGGGTGTATCCCGGGTTTCGTTTTTTGGCGGGATCTTCTTCGGGGAACCCACACAGGCGGTATTTGTCTTTTTCGCTGGTTTGGGAGCCTTAGCCAGCTTGGCGGTTTCTTTCTGCGTGTCTTTCGCATTGGCAGTATCGGTCTGCGTACCTATGGTGCATTTTGAAAGAGGTGGGGTAGCAACGACGGCAAAAGACCTGGAAAAAGTGGGGGCGATCATCGCCCTATACTTCTTCCTGGCCTCGAAATAAGTTAACTTCTCCAGCGTTTTTATTTCCATTACTTTCCGTTCTTCGAGGAGTTTGGGACATGAACGGGAGTATACTGGGTGATCGCCCTCGCAGTTCACGCAGTGTAGCTGTTTAGAGCACTCCGCACCCTCATGCTCCTCCAGGCCACAGCGCGGGCAGATGGCCTTGCCCTCACATCGCGTTGCGATGTGGCCGAAGCGCTGGCACTGGAAGCAGCGCATGGGCGCCGGTATGAATGGTCGCACGGGAACCGATTCATACCCGACGAACACTTTGTCGGGGAGCCTATCGAGCGAGAAGGTTAGTACCACGGAGGTAGTGTTCTGTACTGTACCATTCCGCTTTGTGGTTAGTCGACGAGCATCTGTAACTCCTTGAGAGGCCATTTCTCTTATAATCTCGTCGACTTCCACATATAGTAAGTCATAATGACTGATAACTCCCCGACTGGTGTTTAGGGTGCGGTGCACTTCCACCTTGATGGGAATATCGTGGAGAAGTGTCATGCCCAGAAGCTTTTCGCTCTGTACCTGGCTGCTTGTTTCGATTAATAGTGAGCCGTCCCTCAGCTTTTTAGCGGACTTAAGCTCCCCAGGTACGTAGGCAGACAACACTTTCCTTATTAGGAAGGGAGACACTTTTTGGAGTGACTCACCTTCTTTTAGACACTTCATTACCAAGAATCTCTTGCTAGCATTTATGACACAATCTCCCCCGCCGGGATCCGGACGGGATCTCTTTATTGGTGGAATGTTGTTTTCCATGCCAATTCTGTATTTCATCCCCCGGGCTCCCCACCCACCATGGAGCCACACATCCGGGACGCCGCACCGCAAGCCGGTGCGGTCGCCAGGGTTACCCGAGGGGATATAGCACCCTAGAGGTGGTTGTCTGTTTCGGGTTGGGTCTTCGACGCACGGGCCCACCAAACCCGTGCGTCTCCGACCGCCCTACGCAGACCCCCACCTCCCTGGCACTCGCCACCGTTAAGCTTACGCCACGGAAGCCGATTGACCGGGAGTGGCTAGCTCCCGGCCGCCCGTTTACACAGAATCCGGGGCCAAAGAGGGATATTGGCCCGAAGTCCATACCGGGCATCCGACACCCGGCTGGGAACCACGGACCTCACCCTCCAGGATCCCCTTCTCCTCCTTACGGGTCTCCGCACACGGCAAACATGCGGGTGGATCGTTAACCAGATGGTATGGTCACTCACAGGTAGCAGACCCACTCACTACCCGGACGATACCCTATCTGAACTGGGGGTTTGTTATCGGGGTTTTCTCCCCGCCCTTTTAGTCGCCTCTTACGACAAGCAGGGATACTGCGGGAGTATTCTCAATCCCCCTACCCGCAGGGGGGGTTTTGAAACATTACAGGTGATTTCAAGAATTTGTTTTCAGCTGGAAAGATGAAGCATAAACAATCCAAATCCAACTCCATTCCTTTTTAAATAATTATGTAAATAATTAAAATGATTATGTAGCAGGATGAATGAATGATTCGATATTTCAAACGCTTTCCCAAAATCTAGGTATAATTTCAGCATGTTTTGAGAGTAAAAGCAAATTGAGCATCCACAGTGGATCTACCTTTCTCATATCCCCATGGTGAGGTTGATATATGACTAACTTACTTATAAAAGCAATCACTCTCTTGTGGTAATTCTTTTCAAGTAATTTGGAAACATAGGATTTAGGTTGGCCTTAGGATATTGCCTTTCTTTTTGCATACTGGGGTAGCAGTGGCTCATTTAACCCATAATTGCGTTGAGTGGGTTGTCGCCTCAGTTTATTTAAACAAGGAAGTACATCTCTTCTAATGGAGAGAAGGAAGGGGGGACAGGAGAAGAGGAAATTACATATGTGTAACTAGTAACTAGAACTTGTAGTTGGTGGAACAATTGCAATACAGACTTGTAGGTAAACAGGAAGAGATGATTGATTTAAATGATAGTATGCAGAATGAAAGAAGTTGTTGAAATTTCATATAGGTATAAAGGCATTCAGAAAAAAACACTCCAGGGGCCGTATTCTGTAACTCGTCATCACCGGTGATGAGCCTTCACCGGTGATGAACATCACCTATCACCGCTCTTCCGATTCTGTAACGCGACGAGGTGATGTTCTTCACCCCAAACAGGGTGATATCACATCACCTCCTCAATAGCCGCCCTTATCTCATCACCCCCTAAATATATTGAGGTTCCGCTATCATGTAAGCGAGAAACAAACATCGTGAGTTCATTAATAACGTTAATGTAGGGACTCGACGCAATTTAAACGGAAAAATAACACGTGCATATAACAACAATAATTTAAATAGTATATTTATTGTCATACAACTCTAAATTAATGTGTTTTGACGTAAGTAAAAGCGACCTGTGTTAACCTATCCCAAATTTTGCATACCATCCTAAATTTCTGGGGCAAAAAATACTGTAGTGGTCCAACCCGGATGAAACTTTTGGGCCGAAAGAAACACGTACAAAAAAAATAAGAAAACCTTCGCGAACCTTTCCCGCGCTAGGTCCGCGGAGCCAAACTGCGTCACCTGGTACGAAAAAGAAATATGCCTCTTTAAGAGAGGGTAAGCGGGTGGGGGGTCCCCGACCTTGTGCAATTTCACACGCTCCCTGGCTTTACCGCCGGGGCAGGACGTATGGAGGGTAGGAATGGAATGTGGTAGGGGGTGATAAAGAGCCTCGCCTCCCGACCCGTAGAAAAAGACGACGCACACACTTTCCCATTCATTTAAACACACATTATTATTCCAAAACGAAAAATTGATACATTTAACAAAAGATGATATTCCTTTTTCTAAAGCTAATGAGGAATGAATGAATAAAATGAGAGTAGTAGTAGTAGTGTTTATAAGGGTGCGTCGACAGCGGGGTCATTAGCACCACACAGGGCCCCTATCTTATCACAGATACTTTTTCGTTAGATTAGGTGTAGTAAGCTAGTTTCTTTGAGAAAGATTATCACACGATCGAGACTTTGAGTATTGTCGCCGAGGATAGAGTTAATATCATCTTCAATATTGAGTCTGCGGCGCACTTCCCGATATTTCTCACATTTGGCTATGATGTGTCTGACACTAAGTAGAGAGTCACAGACTTCACATTGCGGTGGGATTTTATCATCACTGAATAAGAATGAGTGCGTTGTGGCTGTGTGCCCTATTGTTAGTCTTGTTATGACAACTTCTTCCAATCGGTTCGGCCTGTTTGATGACAGCCACGCCGATACCGTTGGCTTTATAGCACGTAGCTTGTTGTTGCTAGTCGTCTCCCACTGCCGTTTCCACTCTTTTATCGCTGTGTCTCTTAAAGCAGCTCTCAAGTCGTCCCGTGACATTTTCATGCAGTCGACGTCTCGTTTCTGGAGAGCGTCTTTTGCTTCGGCATCAGCTTTCTCGTTTCCAGAGATTCCCATGTGCCCAGGGATTCACAGGAATGAGATTTTAGTACCTTTAAGGTGTAGGTTGAGGAGGGCAGATTGGATTTCTTGGGCAATCGTATTCCGTGGGGAATATCTTGATATTGTGTCAATAGCACTCCTTGAATCGGTGCATATGAGAAACGAGCAATTCCGGGTTTTTATTTTAAGGAGGGCTATTTTTATTGCAAAAAGTTCAGCCGTGTAGATACCACACAAGGGGCTGAGCTTTGCATTTATAGTGCCGTGGTATCTAGAGACTACGGCGCAGGCGCACGCTGAGTCAGTCTTTGAGCCGTCAGTGAACACAGGTTCATAGCTTTGGTAACGGTCCAGGAATTCCCGGAACCGTAGCTGGCATTCAGCTGGAGTTACCGATGCCTTGGTGTTCTCTGTGAGAAGTATGTTTACTTCCGGTTTTGGGATAGTCCAGGGAGGATGTTTCGAGTATCCTGAAGAAAAAGTTGCGGGCAGCCGGATTCCTGAGTCATGGATAAAATCATTTGACCTTACACTGAATGGTCGCGTCAGTCTCGGTCGTCGATTACCAACTTCTAAAAATCGAGGTTTAAAAATAACATTAAAACAAGGATGCTCAGTCATTGATGACATTTTTGCTATATAGTTTCCCATTAGAATATTCCTGCGTATGGCCAAAGGCGGCTCTCCCGCATCGGAGTATATACTAATCACCGGGCTAGTTCTAAACGCACCGGTGGTAATCCTGAGGCCCGCGTTGTGCACCGCGTTCAGCTGCTTTAGGAAAGATTCTCGGGTAGAGGAGTAAACTAACGCACCGTAGTCAATTTTCGAGCGAACTAAAGATCGGTATAGTAAGAGTAATGTTCTGCGGTCGGCACCCCATGACTTGTGACTTAGAAATCTTAAAATATTCAGCGTTTTAAGACACTTATTCCGCAGTGAAGATAAATGGCTTCGCCAGTTCATACGGTAGTCAAAGGTCATCCCAAGAAAGCGCACGGATTGGACGAATGGTAGGCGTCTGCAACCTAAGTGTAGCGTCGGTTGCGGGAAGACACCACGCAACCGATTGAAATGCATGCACTTGCTTTTCTCCGCTGAAAACCGGAACCCATTGCTCAGAGACCATTTTTGGACCCTACTAAGGATCATTTGGATCAGTCTTAACGCCGTGTTCAGTTTGCTTGACCTACAGAAAATCGCGAGGTCATCTACGAATAGGGAGCCCATGACTGGTCCACGGATGCAGTCATCAACGCTGTTTATAGCGATGGAGAAAAGAGTGACACTCAGAACTGACCCTTGGGGAACACCATTTTCTTGGGTATACAGACTAGATAGGGACCTGCCGACTCTCACTCTAAAAAACCGGTGTGATAAAAAGTTACTGATGAAAGTAGGCATACGTCCTCTAAAACCCCATGTATGTAGGGTGTTTAGTATTTTGTGCCTCCAGACTCGATCATAAGCCTTTTCAATATCAAAGAATACCGCCACCACATGTTGGCGGAGCATAAAGGCTTCCTGTATATAGTTCTCGCAGCGAATTAAATGGTCTGTTGTGGATCTGTTGTGGCGGAAACCGCACTGTATGCGAGAAAGTAGGTTTCGCTTCTCTATGCACCATAAAAGTCTGCGGTTCACCATTTTCTCCATCACTTTGCACAAACAGCTGGTCAACGAAATGGGGCGATAGGCTCCAGGGTCAGTTTTATCCTTTCCTTGTTTTAGGATAGGGATAACTATAGATTCCCGCCAGGCTTCAGGGAATACGCCCTCCGTCCATAGTTGGTTAAGTGTTTTCAGTGTTTCCACAAGAGCCGTTTCAGGGAGGTTTCGCAGGAAGGCATAGTGGACATTGTCTGGGCCAGGGCTGGTGTTTCCGCAGTCTGACAAGGCCGATTTTAGTTCCCACATTGAGAATGGTTCATTGTAGGACTCCTCTCCGCCACTGAAATCGAGGATTGATTTTTACTCACGTTGCTTCTTCGCTATGAACGTAGGGTCGTAGTTGGTGGTCTTACTGATATCAGCCAGACGTTCACCAAATATTTCGCTTATTTCTTCAGTAGATGTAATTACATCTGGCCCCATTTTTATGGCGGAAACACATACGCCTTTATGGATGCCTGAAATTTTATTGACCTTGTCCCAAACTTTGGCTATTGGAGTGCGGTGGTTAATACTAGAGGCGTACTGTACCCAGGAGGATTTCTTCGCCTCCCTGATCACTTGACGGGCTTTTGCTCTCAGTCTCCGAAATGCAGTCAAGTTCCTCTCCGTAGGGTATTTATTGAATATGCGCAAGGCCTTTTTACGTGACCGAATAGCGGCTGCACATTCTTCGTTCCACCAAGGAACGGCCGGGCGACGGCACTTCCCGGTTGATTTTGGGATGCCTTTTTGGGCAGCTGTCAAAATTGAAGTTGTTAGATCGGAGACATTGCTAAGAGCATTGCGGTTGTCATCGTGGCAGAAGTTAAAATTTTCTTTGTATGTGGCCCAGTTAGCTCTTCGCAGAATCCAGCTTTCGCAAGGGATATAGGTGCCTGGTGTTCTGCCAGATTTTTTTTATGAGTATTGGGAAGTGATCACTACCACAGAGGTCATTATGGACAGACATGGTCTGTTGCCCGCACTACTTGTACACAGAAATAAATCAATAGTTGAGAATTCCCCATTAAAACTGTTGAAGCGAGTGTATTCACCGTTGTTTAGTACAAATAGATTACAGTCATCAATAAAACGTAGTAAAAGGCGACCTCTTCGGTTTGTTTGGGCCTCAGGGCCTCCCCATACTGAGATATGGGCGTTAAAATCCCCGAAAAGAGCATACGGTTTCGGTAATTGGCGTACGAGGGCGTCAAGGTTGTGTCTTGTCACGGGTGCCCACTCTGGGAAGTACACGTTGCAGAGTGTGATCAAGTCTGGCGTTGCCACAGTTACAGCAACCGCCTGTAGCGGCGTGATTAGGTCAACTCGAGAGGTGTAAAGGGCCTCCCGAGTCGCCAAGGCTACTCCTCCCTGGGCTCTATTGCCGCTTGTGTCGTCGTGGCGAAAAACCTTGTAGCCTCTTATGTTACCTGTATGGGATGGTTTGAAGTGAGTCTCCTGGAGGCCTATGCAGTCAGGATTGAAATCTCTAATTAAAAGGTCAATCTCTTCTCTGTGACGATGGAATCCGTTACAGTTCCATTGAAGTATATTAAAGGCCATTGGGGTTATGTTAAGAGGGGATCTAGTAGAAAGTGTGGGCTTTAAAACTATAAAAAAATAAAATAAAAAGGGTAAACGAATGCCTGACCTGGGTAGTATTTTCAGCGTTTAATTTTCTGTCTATGTTTTTCCTTCTGTCTCGCTTGCTTTATTTCAGTCTCGGAGAGACTGTCCTCGGCTTCCATGTCCTCCGTGGCTGGTGTTGTAGCCTTTTGAGAGGATACAGGTTTGCCTTCCAATGGACTTTCCGAGGGTTTTTTGTTGGAGGTTTTGATCTTGCCCCCCTCCGATTTTTGGGGCGTATTGGTGGATCTGTTACTATCGCTTTTGCTCGACTTATCCTCTACTTGACACAATGTCTTCACTAATACCATTTCCGTTTGCGTGGAAATGTCTTCCTTTTTGGGTTCAGCCTTCGCTACACTAGCAAATGATCTTGAGAAAGTAGGACATATTAATGTCCGGTACTTTTTCCTCGCTTCAAAGTAAGACAGTTTTTCGGTCACCTTAATTTCCATTATTTGCTTTTCTTCTTTCATTTTCGGGCATTTCCGAGAGTATGCAGGATGGGATTCTTCACAGTTGACGCATTTAGGTGCTGTTTCACAGGCATTTTCATGTTTCTTTTGGCCGCAGCTTGGGCATGTGGCCTCACCTTTGCATCGCGGGGCTATGTGCCCGAACCGTTGACAGTGATAACAGCGCATAGGGCTGGGTATAAATGGCCGCACTGTGACCGTCTCGTACCCAACTTTCACTTTATCTGGAAGCTTGTCACAAGAAAAGGTAAGAACTACTGACGTGGTAACGATCATTTCGCCATTGCGTTTGGTCTTCAGCCGTCGGCAGTCGGTTACACCCTGAGAGGCCATTTCTCTTTTAATTTCTTCCTCGTCTACGTACAGAAGGTCATAGTGCGAAATGACCCCCCTACATGAGTTAAGGGTATGGTGTAGTTCTACCTTAACCTGGTAGTTATGTAACATAGTCATCGTCAGTAGCTTTTCCCCTTGTTGGTCAGTATATGATTCAATTAGCAAGGTTCCGTCTCGGAGTTCCTTTGCTGATCTTAATTCCCCGGGAACATAGGAGGATAAGGTTTTTTTTATTAGGAAAGGGGAAACCTTCAGAAGGTTCTCTTCCGGCTTTACGCATTTCATAATCAGATATCTTTTACATACTCTGTCTCTAAAGTCTCCCCCGCCCAGGTCAGGGCGGGATCTTTTAGGTGGTGGTTGAGAATTCTCGCCCATACCTAATATATCTTCGTCCCTTGGCCTCCCCACCCACCACGGAGCGACACACCTGGGACGCCGCACCGCAAGCCGATGCGGTCGCCAGGGCTAGCACAAGGGATATAGCGCATCTGATGTGGTTGCCATCTTCAGATTGAGTCTTCGGTGACATGGCCCACCAACCCGTCCGCCTCCGACCTTCCTAGGAAGACCCCCAACACCTCCGCACTCGCCGCCAGATCACAAACGTGACTGAAGCCGATGGGCCGGGGGTGGCTAGCCCCCGGCCGCCCGTTTACAGGGAATCCGGGGCCGAAGTGGTTTGTTGCACTCCGGCCCATACCGGGCATTCGACACCCGGCTGGGTGCCGGAGAGCTCAACCACCAGGATCCCCTTCTCCCCCTTACGGGTCTCCACACACGGCCAACATGTGGGTGGATCGCAGGCCAGCTGGTATGGCCGCACACAAACAGTTGATCCACAGGACTGTTCGGGCTCAATCCTTGTTGGCTCTGGGGTTTGTTTACGGGGTGTCCTCCCCGCCCTTTAAGTCGCCTCTTACGACAAGCAGGGATACTGCGGGAGTATTCTCAATCCCCCTACCCGCAGGGGTATGAATAAAATGATTTAATGAACATTGATGGTGACAGAAAATGCGAAAATAATATTACAAAAAAAATGACACCGTCATAGGCGGTGGGCAACGGCAGAATTTTAGCGATTTCAGCCTTCTGGCGGGAGATAATTATGAGTCCTTCCCTCTGTCTTTCTTTAAACACTCGTAGTAGAGTAGAGTTAGTATTTAGGGTGCGTCGACAGCATGGTCATTTTGCACCACTGCTTTTTAGATATATAACATATTAATTTTGAAGCCGTAGACATTACATTACCTGAAATCAGGTATGGAGCTTATTCTACGATTTTTCAGCACATAAAATCATTTAACATCTGACTGTATTTAAGATTTAAGACTGTATTTATAATTTATTAAAAAGCCCAGTTTCCTTTAAAAATAAAATTACACGGTCGATAGCATCTATTTCGTCACCTAGAATGGACCCTAAATCACCCGTAATGTTCAGTCGGTTACGTACGTCCCGGTATCAGTCACACTCCGTCAGGATATGCCGAATTCCAAGAGGACAGTCGCAGTCATCACACCGAGGTGGCAATTTCTCTTCTGTGAAGAGAAAGGAGTCGGTCATTGGGCTGTGCCCTATCCTCATCCGGGTGATGACGACTTCCTCTCGGCGGCTCCTCCTGACGGAAGTGGACCACGCTGACGTCACCGGTTTAACTGTGCGCAGTTTGTTATTTGTGATGATTCTCCACGACTCCCTCCACTGTTGAAGAACTGAGCTCTTGAGTGAGGCTCGTAGATCTTCACAAGATACCAGCGTCGACTTAAGATCGTCAAGATTGAGAGCGTGTTTTGCGGCAGAATCGGCTGCCTCATTTCCGGCAATTCCCACATGTCCAGGGATCCAAAGAAAGCTGGAAAATAAATTTTTCATGAGTGTAATGTTTTAATGTGAGCGCGTATCTGACCTCGGTGTTGAAATTAAGATTTTCCCTTTAATACCTATTATCCAATACCCGTTGCCTCATTGATTGTAATGCGTTTATCAATTTCAGATTGGGTAAAAATCGTTGACATGATGAATACATACATCACACATAAGGTCCTTCACCTAGACAAAAACTTAAGGAGGAACGCAGCCAAAGTTAATCCTTTCCCTGAACAGGAGGAAGGAAAGACGAGTTATCAAGTGAGTACCACTTATTATATCCTTTGATTTTGGTCAGCAAAGACCACAAATATCTTCTAAGGGAAATAAAGATTACAATTGTCTTCGTTCGACACTTCACAGAATCAATGTAAGAAAAGGAAGAGGGGTGGTCAGCTTACTCGTCAAGATGGTGATGAAATCAGTGTGCTCGAAGATGCCGAGAAGAAAGTGAGCAGTAAAGTGAACACGGTATGTGAACATCATCTGTTTAAGCTGATTGTAAATAATATACCTCTTTCAGTAACCTACATTTCCTTGGAGCGTGTTTTAAATTCTAAAACTACCACCTTATTAAATACTCAATTGCGTACCTAAAGTTCTAACTTGCTTTCATTTGCTAAGAACTCTACCTTGAACTGCATGTTGTGATTCATCAAACACTTTTGTGGGTTTTATGTCCTTAGGAGTCCCTCACAAATGCCTACGTTTCAAGTGAGGATTTACCTTGGACACAACTTGGTAGCAAGAGGCGCAATGCATATAGAAAGGAATTGGCTGTAAGTGTTCTGTACCTCTCTGTCTTTTAAGAATTCTTTGAAATTTTATTTCTTCTACGAAATTTAATCCCAAATTTCTATGAAATGTGAATTTGATATATTCCTCATCGTAGGAATAATTCTTGTTCTTTACCTTTCCCATGCAGGCTGCTATTTATAACTTTGAGGATGAGGACTCTGATGGGGAGGAACTTTCAAAGCGTACCAAGGCAGAGCTCATCAATACGATCTCAGTGCTACAGGAGGAGATCAAGGAACTGAAGCAGAAGTTAAGGTCATGGGAAGTGATGGGCTCCCTTGTAACTGGTAATAATAGATTTCATAACTTTTGTGACCTTGAAGCCATTTTTACATTTATAACTACTGTATGTTTATTATGTGTGTTTGTTATTTTCATGCAGATGGAAAGAGTATCATCGAAGGATGGAAAAAAAATGAAGCAGGAAATGAAGTCGTTGCCAAATGACTCTATCATTTCCTAGTGTGTATACCTTGTCTAAAACATTGACAAATTATGATGTTTTAACTTTTTTTTTACAGGTTTCGTTGTCTCTACAAGAAAAGACTAGCAGCAGTGGGACCTCTAGTATCATGCAGAAAACTGTAAGTCTTTTGTGCAAGGAAATAATTCCATCTGTTGAGGCTGGGAGCATAAATCTTATGTGAAGGCAGTTTTTGTTAATGAAACCTTATGGTTATCTCTTTTGCACAGATTGCAAATACTTGTAAAAAATATAACAGCTTAGAGAAAGGAGATGGAATACCAATGGACTCTGCTTTTGGAGAGGATAGTGAATCCGCGGAAGGAAGAACGGACAGCAGTGGGAGTTCAACCCCCTGCATGCCTAGCACCAGTCATGCAGGGACTGAGACTTCTATGAGCTCAGCCACTGCTGTCCATGTTGCTTCCAAAGAGGTGCAGATTCGGAAGCAATGTTTAGGGAAAAGAGAATTGGTAAGTAAAGCAACATTAGCTGATTATAAATATATATATATATTTATTTATTACGCTTTAATTAACTGAATGTGTCTCTTCTCAAAATCATGGTAGACCTCATCACCCAGCACAAGCACCTCTCCGAAGCCCACAAGCCAGGCAAATAAGAATGTACTAAGGTCCCAACCAACATTTTCTGATGAGGTAAAAGCCTGGTTATTACTTCTCAAAAGCTCTGTTATGTCCTTCCATCAAGGTAAATAACTTAATTCATATTTGCTAAAACATTCTTGTTGCAGAAGACATATCAATTTGGCTGCAGAAGTCTTTCTGGTGAACAGATGAGAAGATGCAGGCATACGGGCAAAGTGTCTGCATTAGCCTTAGACCTCTTTGGCAACTTATTCAGTGATGAGGAGATGGCGCTGTGCAGCGTCACAGGATCAACTCCGAATGCTTTTAAAGAGAATTTTGTGCCCAAAAAAAAGCTGGACTGTGAGAGATACACAGCTATTATAGGTGAGTGATGATACAAGTTCTTGGAAGAGTGCTATATAAACTTGCCATTGAAACAGGTTCTTTCTGGATCTTATTTCGTATTGAAATTGTCCATGTGTAAATGTAAGGTGTAAAAAGTTTTTGGTATTTTAAATTTAGCATTTTTTGTACTTTCTGTAGAAATCAAATTTCAATAATTGTAATCCAATTCCTGAATTCATAGAGATTATAGCCCTGCCTTCACAGAAATAAGATAATTCACATGGGGGCCTGCAACATATATGTTGTGGAGGCTGAGTATACCGGGTGTTTTTTTTAAAGTTCCACCCCCCCATATCTCTAAAACCGCTGCACGGATCGAAAATCGATAAAAGACGTTTCCAATGAATTTTGGGGGGAAGAAAAACCATGTTATTAGTTGCCTGCCCAAAGTTGGCATACTGCCGACAATGGGGTCAACATTTTTTTTTAAATGGGAACCCCACTTTCTTATGGTGGCATCGTGTTCTACGCGAAAAAAGAATAAACTTTTGTTGGACCCATTTTCTTTTCCCCACCCCAACATTTTGAGTTATTAGTGCAAGAAAGTTGAAAAATTTGAATGTCTGATTTTTCGCGCGCGATCTCCAACTATCCTCCGGGACTCTTGGAGGCCCCAATTGTTGTCGGAATTTCATTGATTGCTCGTACTATTTCACTTATAGCCAATATTTTTATTCATTCAGCAGGAATATTAACTTTTTCCTCTAGTCGGGTGGGAAATACAATAGGTGATCTAAGCCTTATTTATAAACAAAGATTACTTGGTAACGAGCAAATATTTATTTTTCGACAAATTTTAACAACAATAAATTTAATAAATAATAATAAAGTTACTAGCAACAATAAATAATGAAGTTTTTCGGGAATTTAGAACAAATTTTCAAAATGCGCTCCATTCACGGGCAAACAATGGAAAATTCTCATCTCAATATTTTGTCAAACTGCAATCGACGTTTCTTTTTAACCCTCGCTACCTGTTACTAAAAAAATCACGTCCTCCCTACTTGGGGTCTTTTTGACCCCATCGTGAATTTTAATTCTTTTAAGTGATAATATTATTCCAATGACTCATATTCATTCGTATTTTAATGAAATACATTTCAGATAAAGTAACAGAAAAATACCACAGTATAATATACATAGCATAATTTAGAAAAAAATATTATAATTTTTTAGTTGGCACTCATAGTATAGTCTTGAATAATGAGGATTAAATTTACCTAAATACGTATTTAAGTACATAGTTTAATTATCTGAATACAATACAATATTTAAAATATTTAAACATTTGCAGCATAATGCCAAAACGTGATGACCAGTTACGAAATTTCATGACTCACAAGAATTGTGCCAAATTTTTAATCTGAAATCTCCATCTACACAGTCACTAATGTCACATTGCATACAGACGCATCTTTGTTGAACTTGAAATTTTTGGACAAGCTGACGAATGTACGTGTGTGAAACTAGTTTTTCAGGGTGCCTCTCATTAAAAATCCTTGCCGTTCGACTTAATTTTCAACTGCATATAGGTGGATCAGTGTTCATCTCTCTTCCCGCGACTAAACCATTATGAAATGTCAGAAATTTGGCAGAGTTCACGCAATAGTTTTATTTCTGCCGTCATTCTTTGTGCCCAAGAAATATTTATCTGTTACCTTGTAATGTTTGTTTATAAATAAGGCTTAGATCACCTATTGTATTTCCCACCCGACTAGAGGAAAAAGTTAATATTCCTGCTGAATGAATAAAAATATTGGCTATAAGTGAAATAGTACGAGCAATCAATGAAATTCCGACAACAATTGGGGCCTCCAAGAGTCCCGGAAGATAGTTGGAGATCGCGCGCGAAAAATCAGAAATACAAATTTTTCAACTTTCTTGCACTAACTCAAAATATTGGGGTGGGGGAAAAAAATGGGTCCAACAAAAGTTTATTCTTTTTTCACGTAGAACACAATGCCACCATAAAAAAGTGGGGTTCCCATTTAAAAAAAAATGTTGACCCCATTGTCGGCAGTATGCCAACTTTGGGCAGGAAACTAATAACATGGTTTTTCTTCCCCCCGAAATTCATTGGACCCGTCTTTCACCGATTTTTGATCCGTGCAGTGGTTTTCGAGATATGGGGGGTGGAACTTTTAAAAAAAACACCCGGTATACTCAGCCTCTTCCCCTAAGATGTAACTTTTAGTTAGCTGAAAATTATGGGTTTCAAACTGTTATATTTTGCAAATGACTCTGTTGCAGATTACATCGCTGAATTCCTGAAAGAGGAGCTGCCACGCAAGGCTGTTGAAGCTGCTGTTAAGATAGCCATAACACAAAAGTTAAACAACTTCTGTAAAACAAATGCTGCTAAAGAAATTCATCGGCAACATGGTTTCGCCAAGATGAATGAGAATGAATAAAATAGGTCTAGTTAACTAAGTTTGTGTGGTTATTTCTATTATGAGTGACACATTTCAGGGTACAGTTTTGGTATATAGTTCTCGGCCTATAGTTTTTGGTCTACAGTTTTCTGTTCATAGTTTTCAGTGTACAGTTTTTGGTCTATAGTATTTGGTCTACAGTTTTTGGTCTACAGTTTTTGGTCTATAGTTTTTGGTCTACAGTTTTTGGTCTATAGTTTTTGGGCTATAGTTTTTGGTCTATAGTATTTGGTCTACAGTTTTTGGTCTATAGTTTTTGGTCTATAGTTTTTGGTCTACAGTTTTTGGTCTATAGTTTATGGTCTATAGTTTTTGGTCTATAGTATTTGGTCTACAGTTTTTGGTCTATAGTTTTTGCTCTATAGTTTTTGGTCTATAGTTTATGGTCTATAGTATTTGGTCTACAGTTTTTGGTCTATAGTTTTTGGTCTATAGTTTTTGGTCTATAGTTTTTGGTCTACAGTTTTTGGTCTATAGTTTATGGTGTATAGTTTTTCAGTCTATAGTTTTCGTAAAACTTGTTCCAATTCACTAAAGGAAAAACTAAAGAAATTAACTATAGTTTTTTTCTATAGTTTTGGGGGAATATTTTCTTAAGGGTTGCGCCATACCTGTGCAATTGGTGTCCTACAGTTAACACCGGAGACGAATTTCACCCAAGAAGCTCTTTTTGCATCCTTCACAACCTGTCGAGCTCTAGCTCTCAGTCGTCGGAAGGAGGCTAGATTTCTTTCTGTTGGGTATTTATTAAATATTCGCAACGCTTTTTTACGCTGGCGAATAGCTTTCGCGCAATCATCATTCCACCACGGCACCGCAGGCCTTGTAATTATACGGCGAGACCGTGGTACGCTGCTGTCTGCCGCTTCAATGATGGTTGCACTCAGGTTATCAATATTTTCCACACTGTCACGGGTTTCGTCATATTTAAAATTAAAATTCTCCTTAAAAAGCCCCCAGTTCGCCTTCTGAACAATCCAGTTGCCCGGCCGAATAAAATCCGTATTAATATGGTGTTCCTTCGTAAAAAGGATGGGATAGTGATCGCTCCCACAAAGGTCGTCATGCACAAGTATATCAAGTTTTGTAGCTAAAATGTTCGACACGATACATAGGTCGATAGTCGAAGGGTCACCAGTAAAACTGTTAAAACGTATTTTTTTCCGCGTTATTTAGTAACACTAGGTTAGTGTCAAATATAAATTGGGATAAAATCCGTCCTCTACGGTTGCACTGAGCTCTAGCACTTCCCCATAGCGGATCGTGTGCGTTAAAATCTCCCAATAAAATAAAAGGCTGAGGAAGCTGATGGACAAGGGCTTCCAGGTTAAAACGGGTGACCGGCGCACCCTCCGGGAGATATACGTTACACAATGTAATCGCCTCGGGGGCACGCACGGTCACTGCTACCGCCTGAAGCGGCGTGTGTAGTTGCACTCGAGAGGTGTAAAGGGCCTCCCGAGTAGCAATCAACGCTCCACCCAGGGGTCGTTGGCCACTGGTGTCGTCCAGTCTAACAACGTTAAAACCTTTTAAAATGCCCTTGTCCGTTGTTTTAAAATGTGTTTCCTGCAGGCATATGCAAGCCAGGTTAAAATCACGAATTAAAACGGTCAGCTCCTCCTTTCGCCGATAAAAACCATAAATATCTTTAAAAAATAAAATAAATAAATATATACGATAAATTATTTTAAAAGGCGGAGGTCAGCGCCGAATACGGTGCTTCTTCCCCTTTTGTTTCGCGAGGAGGACTTCAGTCTCCGAGGGGCTGTCGTCCACCTCCATTGATTCCCCCGGAAGTACTAGCTTGGCTATTCCGGTGGGGCCGGGGGATGGCGTTTTTTCGCACTGTTTCAGCGCCACCCCGGCTGAGGGTTTAGACTGGTTCTTCTTAGGAGAACCAGTGGTCGTTATATTTTTATTGATTGCCGGATTTGGTGCCTTAGCCGGCTTGGCTACATCTTTTACTTCTGCGGGTTTTGTGTTCGCCCAACTCTCCGTCTGTGTACCTTGGGGCACTTTTGGCACAGAGCTATTTGCAACGGAGTCAAAGGATTTTGAAAAGACAGGTGCTGTCATGGCCCTGTACCTTTTCCTCGCCTCGAGGTACGGAATTTTTTCAACTGTTTTTATTTCCATCACTTTTCTTTCCTCTACCATCTTGGGACATTTACGAGAGTACGCTGGATGCGTACCCTCGCAGTTGACGCAGTGTTGTTCCCTGTTGCATTCCGCACTCTCATGGCCTTCCAGGTCGCAGCGCGGGCAGGTGGCCTTGCCCTCACATCGCGTTGCGATGTGGCCGAAGCGCTGGCAATGGAAGCAGCGCATGGGCGCCGGTATGAATGGCCTCACTGGAACCGATTCATAGCCGACGTATACCTTGTCGGGGAGACTGTATCGAGCGAATGTTAGGACGACAGATGTCCTGTTTATAACTTCGCCGTTTCGCTTAGTGGTAAGTCGACGAGCATCTGTAACTCCTTGCGATGCCATCTCATTCTTAATCACGTCGACTTCCACGTATAGTAAGTCGTAATGAGATATTACTCCCCGACAGGTATTGAGAGTGCGGTGCAGCTCAGTTTTCACAGGAATGTCATGGAGCTTCTTTAGGGCCAACAGCTTCTCACTTTGTATGTTATTCGATGTTTCGATAAGGAGGCTCCCGTCTCGCAGTTTTTTGGCCGATTTCAGCTCTCCCGGAATTGAGGCAGACAGCACCTTACGGATGAGAAAGGGAGATACCCGTTTAAGCGTCTCCCCTTCTTTCTCACACTTCATAATCACAAACCGCATTCAGGCGGGTAAACTTTTAGCTCCCCCGCCCGTGTCCGGGCGGGATCTTTTGGAAGGCGGAAGAAGTGATTCCGCCATACCAAGTAGTTCTTCATCCCCCGGGGTCCCCACCCACCATGGAGCCACACATTCGGGACGCCGCAACGCAAACCGGTGCGGTCGCCAGGGCTACCCGAGGGGATATAGCACCCTAGAGGTGGTTGTCTGTTTCGGGTTGGGTCTTTAATGCACGGGCCCACCAAACCCGTACATCTCCGACCGCCCTACGCAGACCCCCACCTCCCTGGCACTCGCCACCGTTAAACATAACGCCACGGAAGCCGATTGACCGGGAGTGGCTGGCTCCCGGCCGCCCGTTTACAGCGAATCCGGGGCCAAAGAGGGGCATTGGCCCCCAGTCCATAACGGGCATCCGACACCCGGCTGGGAACCACGGACCTCACCCTCAAGGATCCCCTTCTCCTCCTTACGGGTCTCCGCACACGGCAAACATGCGGGTGGATCGCAGGCCAGGTGGTATGGCCGCACACAGTGGGTATTTCCCGGCACTGTAAAAGTCCCAAGAATTACAGAGCAATGAAGCAGGGAGATGGAGTTCAGAAGACAAGGGCACTTCAGCTTTGTAAAAAAGCAAAAGTTTCACTTGAAAGCGGTGGTGGAATATGCGATATAAAGGCCTTCCAAGATTGTCTGCCTGAATATAAAATTACAGTTTACGGAGATCGAAGGGGGAGAAACGTTCTTTTTGAAGGCCTGACATTTCGAGCTCCAGATGGAAGTGAAAAAAAATGCATTTACCTCATTTTTGGCGAGAACACCTACAACTACATACTGTCTCTAACGAGGGCGTTCGGTTGCTCTTACTACTGCATACCTTGTAGGATGCCCTATAATCAGCTGCATGCACATAAATGTGTCCGGGTGTTCAAGGTGCAAAGGCTCGCCGCCTTGTACCAAATCCATAGAATACATCAACTGTAAGGTCTGCGGAAGAGACTTTTACAGGCAAGAATGCTTCCAGAGGCATTTAGAAAGGAAGGAAAAAGGGAAATCGTCGTGTGAAGTACCCAAGTTTTGCACGCTTTGCTGTAAGGTGTACAGCATGAACATCCATAAAGGTGGACATGTCAGCGGAGAAACTAGTTATGCTTTGTGCAACCTGTTTCCCAAAAGAAGAACAAAGCAGACAAATTCATATAAGTATTTTATGACATTGCTTGCCAACAGGATACACTGGTCATCGTGAAAAAAGAAAACTTCCTACACACCCCCAACTTACTGGTGTCACAAAATTGTTGTTCAATATACATTAACAAAGAATTCATAGAAAAATGTAAAGGCTGTGGTGAGTCTTTATTCAGCCCGCACGATCCCGTGCACGATTTTTTAAAATATCTAACGGCGCTCAGTAATAACGAGTTTCGCTAAATAATATGCATTGCGCATAATTCAAAGGGTTATGACAGTCATTTCATGATAGAAATGATGAAACGGCAGCCGAATGTCATAGCAAATGGCGCCAAACTGATGTGTATTGACTACGATGGGTTGAAATTTATAGACTCCCTCAACTTCCTTCCGCTGGCTCTATCAAAACTCCCTTCAGCGCTTGGACTGCCGACTTCCTTGGTTATACGGTATTTCCCCCATTTTTCTAACACGAAAAAAAACTGGAACTATGAGGGGCGAATACCGGCTGCTGCAATGTATGGCTTGGAGGAGATGACAAGTGGGGAAGCACAGAAGTTTCGTGTATGGTGTGACACAATGGTACGGGAGATTTGTTTTTAAAATGCAGGAAGAAATAAAAAAATATTGCATTCAGGATGTAACCATCCTACGGAAGTCGTGTTACAAGTTTCGGCAGCAGTTTATTACACTCAGCGACACGGACCCATTCAGGGAGGCTCTGACTATTGCTAGCACTTGCATGAGTCTTCCGAAAAAAGTTTTTAAAAGAAGATAAATATAGCCGTCATTCCGCCTGGCGGGTATCGGTGGACAGATTTACATTCTCGGAAGGATATTCGGTGGCTCGTGGCTGAGGAGAGGAAAAGAGGCGTTGTAATAAAACACGCCGGTAATGGCAAGGAAGTAAGAATACTCGGAAAAAAAAGTAGATGAGAGGAAAATAAAATTTTTCAGGGAGAGGGGGTATAGCGTTGAAAAATGGGAGTGTGAGTTTGAAGCTGAATTGAGCAGGAATGAAGGACTCACCAATTATGTGACGGAGCATCCTATGTGTAAATTGAAACCCCTTGACCCACGAGATGCATTTTATGGGGGGAGTACAAATGCTCTATCACAAAGCTGACGAGAATTTTGATGAGAAGATAAAATATACGGATATCTGTTCATTGTATCCGTATGTAAACAAGTATTGTTCCTACCCGGTGGGTCATCCGACCGTTTACATTGGAGATGAGTGCCCGCATCTCGAGCAGCTAGAAGGACTAGTATACTGTGATGACATTCCCCCCACTGAGTCGGCGATTATCTGGGAGATATGACAGATGAGATCTCTCCCTTGGGGGAGGGCTGTTATATCTCTGAATTCGTTTCTGGGGCCCCTAATGCATACGTGGTTCGTTCCCAGTTTTCTTAATTCTTAACTGCACGACCTTCTTTCACCGCTGCCAATAGAGGACTGGTTTACAAAAATGTATTTCTTGAAGGGAAAGCACATGTTTCACTTGATGTACACGCTTAAGACCGTCAAAGGTTCCGAAATGTCATAAATGTCCCTTTTCGCAGGACCCTTCTTGGGGGGGGGGGGGCTGTGACCTCTTCGGTGCATCTTTTAGCGAGTGCGTGCGGGCAGGGGGGCACACGGAATACAAAACAATCCCAGGCGGTGTCTCTCTAGAAGGATGCATGGTCCACAAGAAGACTAGACACTTTTTTTGGTTAAAGGCTGTAAATAAGATGTATGTTTCCCGAACGTTCGCGACAAAAATAACTTGAACGCTACTACACGTACAATTATCCACTCGCTCGATACAATATTCTCACCATTTTCGTCCATAGAGGGTCTGTGGAGGTTAGTGACAATGTGTAAATCGGAATCCCGGCGAATCCGAAGCTTTATGGTTCATTCCACATGAGCAATGTAAGCGAGTCTCGGCATTTCCAGCCCCGGCGCGCGGAGTCGGACCCCGGACGCGCGGTCGGAAAATCATAAGTATTTTTCGGCGTCGCAAACTTTTTTTATTTCTCTTCAGTTTCGTATTTAAAAGTCTTCAACAAACGCTCTGATATAAGTCACTTGACAGGTCTCTCCATAAAATGCTAGATATTCTCTACTTTATGTGAAATTATGTCCAAAAACAGCTTCCGCCATTTTGTAACGTAATAGCACAAAAATGTTCTTAAAAATCTTCGAAACTAAAGCAAATTAAAGGCAAAGCATTGTGTTAATAGATCATACCATTTTTTATTCGATCACAAGTCATCCCACAACAACACCATCAACATAATTTTGAAGATATTCGGAGAAAAAGGAAGTCGGGAGTTTTTTGTAAATTTGGTCATTTTTGAGCCCCTGTATCTAGCTAACGGTTCAGAATCATGACAAATGACGTACTATTCCTTGATCAGCAATCTTTTGTGAATATATGTGCGAAGTTTCAAGTCCATATCTCAAAAAAAGCGATTTTTGAATTTCGTCCAAAAATGTTCGATTTCCGACCACTGTGCGACGCATACCAAATTTTCTGTAGTTGCGGAAAATCATGTTGACCAGACAAAGTGAACCATAGAATGCAGACTGAAGGAACATGAACGGGCTATTCGGAAAAGATTAATATCACTTTGCCGTAGCTGAGCACACACTTTTAGAAGGTCACAGTATTGACATCAAGAGGACGAAAGTTATATGTAAAGAAATTAGCTATTATCCACGGATCATCAGGGAAGCCATTGAAATAGAAAACAATTCTAACAACCAAAACAGAGAATATGGCTACGAAGTTCCTTATACGTGGAAAAGACTTTTGAAAAGCTAAAGTATTAATTAATCATACTGTACATAATAACAGTTTAAATTTATTTATTTATTTTTCACTGTTGATTTAGAATGCCTGACGAAGCCGGCAGAATAGCACGGCGAAACTTTCGTTAAAAAGTTTAGTTTAATCGCAGAATACCAAAAGAAACTTACAAAAATTAGATAGTCCTTATCAATTGTTCGTTGAAGCTTTCGCGGCTCATGATGAATACGTATGTTGTTCGGGTGTGCCGCGTGATTTTCAGGTATTGCCCCGACGTTTCGTGACCTATGCTGGTCACTTTTTCTGAGGGAATGTTCTCAGAAGATATGACATCAAGACCACTTTCCGACACCACACCGACAGATAAAATCCTATTTGAGAAATGTGAAAGATAGGACTCCGCTGCAAATTGAGGGAGTCTATGAAATTCCCTGCGGAACATGTGCGAAGAAATACATCGGAGAGACAGGAGGCAGCGTCAAAACCCGGCTGGAAGAACACCGACGAGCCACTCGACTGGGACAGACATCGAAGTCGGCAGTGGCAGAACATGCAGCTCTGGGGCATGAGATTGACTTCGAAAAAGCTGAAGTCATCGCGAAGGTCAACAGATTCAAACCCAGGCTATACCGTGAAGCAATTGAAATAATAAAGAACAGAGAAAATTTTAATAGAGATGGTGGCCTCCAAATAAGCCACACGTGGAGGCCCACAATTCACAAATATTTTTCAATGACATGTCCGTCCACCCCCCATCCCTCTCCCCCCCTCGACCCACCCACCTAAGATATATAATACCCTCACCGGCAACGTGGACCTCATATCCCTCTGAAAAAGTGACCAGCATAGGTCACGAAACGTCGGGGCAATACCTGAAAATCACGCGGCACACCCGAACAACATACGTATTAGTCCTTATGAAATTTATAATGTAAAATTTTCCGAATTTTTTTATGCAAAATATATTTTATTTAAAAGATCTACGTACTTCAAGAATTGTAATATTTTTTTGATAAGAGCCTCGTCATCGCCTAGTATTTTGCGTAGATGACCACGGATATTAATTTTTTCACGTGTCTTGATATCTAGCGCACCCCGTCAGATGTCTCACAGTGAATGGAGCACCACATTCATCGCGCAGGGGCCCTAGGCTCGAAACCTTGCGGCTTAGTGCCGCACGATACAAATGACCGATTGCTGAACCCGCACGGTTTACGGGTGACCGTTATTTTGGTATGCTCAAAACAGCTACCGTCGCATGCGACGTAGACCATACGGGCGGGAAGGGATTCCGCATGGCACAACTTGGCAACATTGAGGCGAGTTGCTATGCAGGATTGCTCAGCCAATCACAGCCTACTTCAGCTGTGATTCAAGCTTTTCCTCGAAATTTACAATGTAGTACAGTGTAGTAATCACCAGATCGCCACCTAATTGCGCAGCCAATGCATCTTCACTTGGGCTATGGTGATGGCTAAGCTAAGCACGGAGCAGAAGCAGCTATTGCTTGAGTTTGTAGAAGGTTAGTAAGCATTGGAAATTTTTCGCTGACAAAATATGCTTCATGTTTGTATCAGAACCTTCATTTTCCTACACTAACGATATAACTGGTTTTAGAGTTAATGAAGATATTGCCAAAGGCAGATTTACCGCCAAATTTGGGGCGAAAGACGCTGCCACTGCAGTAAGCATTGGAAATTTTTCGCTGACAAAATATGCTTCATGTTTGTATCAGAACCTTCATTTTCCTACACTAACGATATAACTGGTTTTACAGTTAATGAAGATATTGCCAAAGGCAGATTTACCGCCAAATTTGGGGCGAAAGACACTGCCGCTGCAGTAAGCATTGGAAGTTTTTCGCTGACTAAATATGCTTTTTTTATCAGAACCTTCATTTTCCTACACTAACGATATAACTGGTTTTACAGTTAATGAAGATATTGCCAAAGGCAGATTTACTGCCAAATTTGGGGCGAAAGACGCTGCCGCTGCAGTAAGCATTGGAAATTTTTCGTTGACAAAATATGCTTCATGTTTGTATCAGAACCTTCATTTTCCTACACTAACGATATAACTGGTTTTACAGTTAATGAAGATATTGCCAAAGGCAGATTTACCGCCAAATTTGGGGCGAAAGACGCTGCCGCACTGTGGCACGACGCTGCCATTAGGCTAAATGCGTGCGGTCGGGCGTCGAAGTAGTGGAAGGAGTGGAGGAAGGTAAGTCAAAATACTTTATAAGGTAGTGATCTCGGATTACATATTATCTATGGGAGAAAATTGATGGCCGACCTTATGGGTAAAATATTGTAGTAAATGTTTTCTAATCTCTTTAAAATTAACGGCGTTATTAACATGTTCCGTGTGTGTCTTAAGCCATTACAGAGTTTTTAAACCAATTTCAGTTTTGCTGCTTTCGTTGTTTTTAGACAAACTTTTAATTTTGAATACATATATTCTATTTGATGACCCTGAAAGAATTGTTTTAGTTTGGTTATCTGCCATACTTTTTTGTTTGTAATTGATACCACCTTTCAAATATATCGAATTGCGGTGGTTTGGAAATTTGAAATATTTGTTACTTTTGAATGGCAAATATTTATATTCTTGTTGGTTGTGAACTCGCAAGAGTGTGTTTTACTTCTGCAATGCAATTGACGAAAGAAATATAGACGATTTACTTAGTATCTGAATATTTATTACCCATCACTGAACATGGTTTTAGGTAGCCAAGGTTCTCAACCATTGTGACTGCCATATGGAAAATAGCAGCGGGTCGATTCTGTAATGTCATAGGCGTCATAAGGGTGATAGCTATGACGGACGACTTATGACGGCTATGGCATACGAGCGATTCCATAAGCTACCGTCATAAGGCTTATGACGCCTATGACGTTCGAGACTCTATGCTCGAAGCCTATGACGGACGACGAGTGAACAGTTGCGCATCGCCATGAACATCTAGAATTTCGAATGTTGGTAGTCCTACTAAATTTTGAAGAGCCAATGGGAGCCTTGGACACATTTATTAGCTGTGACTTCAGTGACTTGGCGCAAATTTGCAAACGTTGTGAAGATGGCATCTGTGCAAGAGTGAGTATAAAAGACAAAACTTTCTAAAGTAATTATTGCATGTCATGCAATTACGTTATTTTCATTCAAGGATCCGCATTGGTTTGGCTGCATAGCAACTTAAGAACGAGTTGGTGTTAGTTTATGACGACTAATGGAACGTAGAGGATAAGTAGTACTGACGTTTTATAATACGGATGTTATCTGTAAGAGTTCAATAAAATATAATGCGCTCTTGAATAGGTAAAGTTATAAATATGATTTAATCATTTATATGTTCTCTTAGCGATTCATATTGCTTATATTTTCATAATTTGAATGCACTCTCTGAAAGAAGGTTCGCGGTGGTCGTGTTACTGAACTGCAGCTGAAATTACTGGTAGACTATATGTCTACACACAGTAGTTTCGCTGTCGGGAGGTTCACGGGCCCTATTGGGACTGAGAAGGCCACGGGACAATGGGAGCGGCTCGCTGGGCCATTGAATGAGTGTGGTCCGTACAAGAACTGCGAGCAGTGGAAAAAAGTAGGTGGAGAAAGGGTGACGTAGGAGTAATCATTATCACTTGATTTTTTATGCATAAATTTAAATTGAACATTTAATGCGCAGACATGGAGGGACATGTGACGGAATGTGAGGGTCAAAGCGGCTACAGTGAATCAAGCGGATAGGGTAACTGGTAACCTCCCTCTTGAGGAGCTGACCGACGTGGAGAGGAAGTGCTTGGCAGTGATTGGGAGGGAGGTAGCTGTCGGCCTTCCTGGAATAGAAGAGTGTGGCCATGGAAGTCCGGTAAATATCATGAAGAATAAACAGAAAGGATATCAATAATGACAGTTTGTGATGCAACTAACTAGGCGTACTCTTTTTGCCATGCTTGAAAAATACAGCTCATGAATCCTCACTGATAGCACATTTACTTTCGATTGCAGGCCCCTTCACAGTCAGCCGCCACGTCATTCGAAGAGGGGTTGCCACTTGTAAGTTGCAGAATTTTTTATAATCATATGAGTAGAATGGCATCCGTAGGGATTTTATGAAAAGCCTAAGAGAAGGAAAGCGTCAATCAATAATATTTATCTAATGCTCTTGACACACAGGATCCTGTTGAAGACACATGCAGCATCTCAGGCCCTTCGAACCCTCAAGGTGTTGTGGAACATGTAAGTATTTGAAACTTGTTCAAGATTCTTGTTTATGAGGCATATAGTGGAATATATTTCCTCATTCATTGTGTTCCTTCAATTAGATGGAGATACTGGTGGAAGATCTCTTTCCACAGTCCCAACCAACTCCTGAAGCCCCCAGGCGTAAGTTTATGCAAACTTGTATTAGCAGCTCAGCTGCATAGAAATTTGGAGCTATTTATATGTTATAATTGGCATGTGAATGGTCAACATGCCAAACATGAAATATGTGAACATGCCAAATATGTAATATTAGGTATGTTCAATGCAGAAATAGAATGTAACTTATTTGGAGAGTGTAACTTACCTGAAATGAGATTTTTACAATATGATGAATTTGTGAGAATTATTTCTTGCTCAACATTGAAAATTTTCAGGATTAAATGAATGCGACTTAGAAAAGTCCACTGCCCTCATTGTGGAGGCACTCAGAAATGAAACGGTAATGAAATAAATGATATTTGACAGTTACTTTCTGCTGACAATATCTTGTTGGGCAGTATTAACTGCAATTGGATATACATTAGAATTGTTTTCTATGAAACTTCAATAATCTTAATTCTGCTTATTGCTATTCAGAACATATCTAGCCGTTGAAAAGTGTGCTGAGGCCTTGGTGCGGCAAGCGGATGCAGCTGCAGAAGCTAATGACAACAAACGGCAGGAAATAGCCTTGCTAGAAAGGAAGGTGGCTGCTGCAGAGAGGAGGGCTGCAGTAGCTGAAAACTTTCAACGCCAAGAAATTCAATTGGCGAAAAGAAAGTTGGTAGCTGCGGAGAGGAGGGCTGCTACAGCAGAAAATTTTAAATAGCAAGAAATTAACTTGGCGGCAAGGGAAGTGGCTGCTGCAGCCGAACGGGCAGTTGAAATAGGAGCTCCTGCAGTGGCAAACGTCATTGCCATGTGTGAAAGGATGAGTGAGTGGTTCGTAAATGGGAATGAATGATAGATTTCTGTATTATATGTTATATTTATGGTACGAGCTGTATCTTGTTTTTTAAGTTATTTCGTGTGGCACCATTCAACTAGCGCCCGGTCTGGCTTCGACGACTTCGAAACTTCGAGAGAGTAGTAGTAGTAATTGGGTTTGTGGGTGCGTCGACGGCAGAGGTCATTTTGCACCACATCCAATTTATAAATGTTATCACTGCATTAGGCGGCTCAGCTCTAGACTCTTTATTTTAACTGCAGAATAGTTTGTAACTAGAGAGATAAACTAAAATATAAGTAAAAATCATTAAACTGAGTGGAAGATATTTATATCTTTTAAAAACCGGATTACCTGATAAAGTCGGCCAGCGTTATCACCCAGATCGTATTTAAGATTTCCCCTTAGGCCGAAAACATTGCGAGCATCTTGGTAGTTAACACACTCCGCCATGATGTGTTTCACTGTCAGAGGCTTATCGCATGACTCACAGCGGGGTGGTATCTTGTTTTCCGTGAATAGGAAAGAATGGGTCACGGCGCAGTGGCCGATCCGCAGGCGGGCAATGACCACTTCTTCCCTCCGATTACCTCGGACTGAAGAAGGCCATGCCCGAGTGTCAGGTTTTATCGCACGCAGTTTGTTTCCTTCCATACTACACCAAGTTTCACTCCACTGCTTAGTGGCGATCCGTCGAAGCATGAACTTGACATCTTCCGATAAAACCAAGTCCAAGACTGAATCTGGGTTTTCCAACGCCTCTTTTGCCGCTCTATCCGCTTTTTCGTTACCTGGAATACCTACGTAGCCAGGAATCCAAACAAAAATGATTTGGATTCCTTTTTGAGTAAGGGATGAGAGGGCAGAATGGATTTCCTGAATAATAGGATGGTCCGAGTACATGGCAGATATGGCTTTCAGAGAGCTTAAGGAGTCAGAGCAAATTAAGAATGATCCTTGATTGCCCTTTATATTACATAAAGCCGTTTTTATGGCGAACAGTTCTGCATTAAATACACTGTAGAATGGACTTAGCTTCATCTTAAGGACGCCGCACAGTGGTCGATTTTCGAGTGACAAAATTATTTTTTCAATGTAATCGATCGAATAGCCTTATTTTATTGGAAATTTCTGGAATTATAAACCTAAAAACCAATAAAACATGAAAATATAGCATTAAAAAAGGGTTCTGTGCATTGTTACCCAAGTTTCGTAGTTTGTGATATCTTCTAATAATTGGAGTGATAAAAGTTTCTGCATTGTTTTCAAATAAAAAAGAAATTATTTGCATTACAATACACATTAAACAAATATGAATACAGGTGTTCCATTCAATATTTGTACCATTACCATGTTTTATTTCAAATTATTTTGTGCATAAAATATTTTACTCAGTTTTATCACATTATATTCATTTACTCTCCTATCCGTTGAGTCATTTCCTACATGTTCCGGAGTTTTTAATAAACTTATGACGGCACTAGGCAGTTGACTATACTTTTTATTTGGTAATTTCCTGAGGGCCGAAATTAATGGGTCGGAACTAGTTAATAATAGGTTCATTAAGTCTTGATTAGTGTCCCCTCTTGACATTTTTCGAGTGTGATGTTCCCGGAAGGCTCTACATTCCTTGTGTCTTGCCTCTTGCACATCCTCTGATAATTGGCCAATTGGTAAAACCATGCTTTCAATCACGTCTGCTCCATGGATCAAAATTTTATGGACACTAGTGGGCATGTAAAACCACTGATAAAGGCTAACATATAGCAGAGCAGTGTCATGGGCATACTCTCTAAATACTTCTACGTTGAGGCCATATCCACTTGATATGGCTTGCAAAATAACGGAGAACCGTTCAATCAACTTCTCATCAACTCCAGTAATTTCCGCAGCTTTCCTTGGGTTGTCAAAGAATCGGCGAGAGGTGTCTCCATCGTTGGCCACATCCTTGTTTTACTACATCGACTAGGAGGCCCATTTCCGATCTAAACCTATTTATTACTTCTGTTTTCCTTAACTGATAAGCATCTTTTACTCTCTGACTTCCACGGACTTGCCATTTCTGAATTTTTAGCCTGTAAGATATATGCAAGACACACTCGAAAAATCGAATACGAGCATGTAGGGTAGATAAGCCAAAGTTAAATGCTGCAGTATTTACAGGTCGTTTTTTAACAATTTCAAAATTGTTCATTTCTTTTGGAGAAGAACCACAAATGTAGTACACTTGAGATGATAAATTATTCATCAAAGAGTTGCAGACTTTTCCATCTACCATTGTATTTAACAGCAAATGCTTAATAATAAGGAATTTATTTCCTATGGTTAATTTAGTAGGCGTCAAATTAGCTATTTGCTTCTCAATGTGGTAGATTTCTTCTCTAATTTTCTCATGAGTTTCCTTCACAAATTGAAGTCGAATTGGTCTGCAAAATCTTGTGGAGGACGTCCTTGGATTTTGCCACATAATTACTTTTTGATTTGTTTCTTTTTGCTCAAGTTGAAGCTGTAAAGGAACTATTGACGTCAAAAGAACATCGGAATCTGATGAATGCTGATTTTCGGAAAATCTTTGCTTATAAAGGGAGTGCCCTGAACTGCCGTCGCATCCCCATTTATGACTCATTTGAAAGGATACTTTGTCATATCCGCGGCAAGACTGAGTAAATACGGCGTTTAGTACTTTCATCAGACGCATTGCTGTATGGTCTAATAAATTTTGTAATTTAACCTCATCTAACGTTTCTGATACAGTGAACGATTCCTGTATAGGGTGTCACTCGATTTTTGCCTTTAAAACTGAGCAGTAGGAAGGATAAATATCAAACTTTCTTTCTTTAGCTCCCTTCTGCATAGCAATATATTGATGTTTAGTTAATTTCAATTCTATCATTAATGCTAAAGCTTCCTCAGGGGAATAGGGTTTCGAGGTGGAAATGGGTTTTCACATACTTTTTTAATTATTCTCACTGAACGAGGGCTTTTCGCTGTAGCACTTTTTATGATTTGTGCTACATTTCTTTTGCCAGTTGAAGTAAAGCTAGATTGCGCAGCTAAAGCAAGTTCTTCAGGGCTTCGAGATTGTACAAGAGTTTCAATCTTTTTTCTCTTAGATTTTTAGCTGCAAGAAGAGAACAATTTCTTTGGGCGGCCTACCTTATCCCCTAAGCTTATTTCGAGAGGCAATGGTGACTGTTGTTGTGCACTTTAGTTCACATCAAGCCACTTTGAGTACTTTACCAGGAACTTTGCCGAACTCCTGCCACATGCCTTCCAGCGTAGTAGGAAATTATTCGAAAAATGTTTGATTCGCTCTTTCAGTAAGTAATTCTCTTCTATATCACAATTGTCAGATACTATCTTTTTAAATGCAAAATTGATTAACTGCGCTGTTGTCTGCGGTGATGTTGATTTTCCAGTGAAATTATTTTCTCTCATAAATTCAAATAAGTCTCGGCACCGAATTGTGCGCACAGCTCCTGAAAACAAGGGTATTTGGTTGGAGTGGGCAGAATCATTGCTATTATCATTGAACAACTTACTAACGGTTACATTTGTAATATCAGGAAGTGTAGCGTGCTATCTCGAGAAGACTTGTTAGTGGGCCGAATTCTAACAGCATATTACACAACATAAGATCCTAGTTACACTCACGTAGCACGGTATTGTACCATACATTTCATTGGGAACTTTAACAACATTACCATCAAGTATTTACCTGAAACATCGCCTTCCATAATGACCGAACAGTCAACCAAAAATCACGCGTCACAGAAAATTATATGAAGACACCTTCAAGATTATTTTACCTTCAAGTCTGTTGATATTTTATTTACATTAGTAATTTCGTTGCTTGGTTTATTTTATTGTTGAACAATTATGTTTCATTTCTTAAATTCAAGTAAATTTTACTTGGTTTGGAGATGCCAGTCCTTCAATCATAACTTTTTTGCTTTAGGAATTATGAAATATTTCCTTGAATAACCCATTTGATAAATTTTGTTCTAATTGGCGTAAACTCCTGACTGTTAATATAAATAAATAATGTATAATTAATGTATATATATAATGATGTATATTATTGACCACTATATTTTTATGTAGAATTGGTTAATTTTCTGGAGTAGTTTCTCTGTAATCATTTTTTTTCCTCTCTTTAAATTTTGATCCTAGACTGTAAAAATTAATGAAAATGTAAAAACTTCAATTATGTATCAAATAGCCCTGATGATGCCGCAATAAAGAGGCGAAACGTCGGCTAAATTGGTGTTTTCTCTTATCGACCAAACTACTCCAGAAAATTAACCAATTCTACATGTATATATATATACATACATACATAAAATAACAACGTTTTATATGCCAGATACTACTCTCGAATTAGAAATCTCTTCGCAAGATGGCGTGCACGGCTCCTGGAAAATGAGAATAACTTCTTTCGGCGCAAGTAGGCGCAAATACCTCTATTACTGGTTCATAGATGACTGTTGAAGGATTGAAGTGCACCACATTTTTACGTGAAACCTCGTGAAACGTTTTTTGTACGTCAACTCTAAAAATCAATTGTGCAAAAATTAATAATTATTTGTAATGAATTGTTCAGAGATACTTATAACACCCAACCTTGCAAATTTTCTCGAATATTAATTTATGATTACCCACCAGAAACAACCCTTTCTATTTAGTGTGAAGGTTTTCAAAATATCACTCAAACTCGAACCGATATACCCTCCGAAATTGATGGGTGCGCTGTGACCACGGAGTGTGACTAGAGGCTCAGAAATTAATTCTTCCACTTCAATGTATCGCTACCGTTGAAAAAACTAACATTTTCGGTGTAATTTCTTCTCCATAGCACTTGTTGGTTCATTGGCTACGTACTAAACACAATTACACATTAATACAAGGAACTTGCATTTTATACTTTTGTCCCGCTAAATCAGTGAAATCGACCACTGTGCGCCGTGGTGTATGGATGCCACTGCAGCCCCACACGCAAGATCTGACTTGGACCCATCGGTGTAAACAGGTATGAAGTTGGGATGAGCTTCTAGAAGTCCCTTGAACATCTGCCTGTATTCAGTAGGGGTCGTAAATTGCTTGCCCTGTTTTTTAAAGCAGAGGTTTACGTTAGGCAGGGGCATTAGGTTAGGTTTAGGTTAGGTTTAAAACTTGTAGGGTGCGTCGACGGCTAGGTCATTTTGCACCACTACCCATTCTTAGTAGTAAAATTTATAAATGTAACAGTAATAATAATAAAAATTGTCTATCATAGTTATGGCACTTATTAAAAAATTGAATACAGTGATTTATTATTTAAAAAAGTGAGTTATATTTTTCTGTATAGTCCCGTCTCTTTCAGATATTTGATAACTCGGCTTATAACATTAGGGTCGTCTCCTAGGACGGATTTTAGGTCTCCCCCTAAGTTTAGCCGCCTTCGCGCGTCACGGTATTTGTCACACTCCGTCAGGATATGCCGAACGCTGAGAGGACAGTTGCAGTCATCACACTGAGGTCGTTGTTTCTCTTCCGTGAAGAGGAATGAGTGGGTCAGAGGACAATGCCCTATCCTCAAACGTGTGATGACGACTTCCTCTCTTCGGCTATTCCTGACGGAAGAGGGCCACACTGACGTAACCGGCTTGATGTCGCGGAGTTTATTATTATGTGTAGTGCGCCAATATTCCTTCCACTGCCCTTGGACTACCTGTCTCAGGCAAGATTGTAGGTCCTCGTAAGGTACCAGCGTGGACTTACACTCCGTCTCGTTCAGAGCTTCTTTGGCCAAAGCGTCTGCCTTTTCATTTCCGGCTATTCCCACATGCCCCGGGACCCAAAGGAACCAAACAAGTACTCCCTTTCTGCTGAGAGACAGCAGGGACGAATGTATATCCTGAATGATCGGGTGCATGGGCGAAAAACCGGAAATTGATTGTAAGGAACTCAGGGAATCGGTGCATATAACAAAGGAGCCACCTCCGTCACATAGAGTTTCGAGTGCCATCTTCATGGCGAATAGTTCCGCTGTGTACACACTACACAGCGGATTTAATTTCGCTTTGACGGCTCCTTGGGTACTCGAGAACGCTGCGCAGGCACAGGCCAACTCCGATTTTGACCCGTCAGTGTACACAGGAACAAAATCGGAGTGATTACTCAGAAACATTAAAAACTGACGTTGGTATTCCAAGGAAGTTGTAAAGGATTTTGGTAGTTTGCTTAGGACTGTATTAACCACAGGAGCGGGTGTTAACCAGGGAGGGTGGGTTGCGTAAGATACAGGGTACACTTCAGGCATACTGAAATCACACCCACGAATAAAATCGTTGAAACGTACGCAAACGGGCCTAGTGGCCTTCGTCCGTCGGTTAAAAATATCTAAAAAACGTGGTTTAAAGAGTATGTTAAAACATGGGTGTGCCGTCATGGATAAAACTTTGGAGGCGTAATTGCACATAAGCGCGTTTCTTCGGTGGCATAGAGGAGGCTCCCCTGCATCAGAATAGATGCTTATGACAGGGCTTGTCCGAAATGCCCCCGTACAGAGTCGCAACCCCGCGTTGTGCACGGGGGACAATGCTCGCAGGTATGACTCGCGGGCGGACGCATAGACAAAACAACCGTAGTCTAGTTTAGAACGAACCAATGTGCGGTACAATAAGAGCAATGTTGTGCGGTCTGCTCCCCACGATGTGTTGCTTAAAAACTTTAACACGTTTAACGATTTCAGACATTTTGTCTTTAAATTTTGAATGTGCTCTCGCCAATTGAGCCTGTAGTCGAGTGTCATACCGAGAAAGCGGGCCGACTGGACGAAAGGAAGATTTCTTCCTCCAAGGGATAGTGTGGGCAGCATTTGGGTTCCTATTCTCCTGTGGAAGTGGACGCACCTGGTCTTCTCAAAAGAGAACCGAAATCCGTTCCTTTGGGTCCATTGGTCTAGTTTGTTTAATGTCAATTGGACCATTCGGGACGCAGTTACAACCTTGGATGACCTGCAGAAAATTGCCAGGTCATCCACGAACAGTGTGCCTATCACCGGCGCCTTGATACAATTTACGACGTCATTAATCGCAATGGCGAAAAGCGTCACGCTTAAGACAGATCCCTGGGGAACTCCGTTGTCAAGACGGTAAAAGTTGGATAAAAACTGGCCTATTCTAATTTTAAAAACTCGGTGCATTAAAAAATTTTGAATAAAAATCGGCAAATTGCCTCTAAAGCCCCACTCGTGCAAAGTCGTTAATACCTTCCGCCGCCACACCCGGTCGTAAGCCTTCTCCAAATCGAAGAAGACCCCGATCACATGCTGGCGGAGGAGAAAGCCTTCTTGGATGAAATTGTCGATCCTCACCAAATGGTCCATTGTGGAACGGCCCCGTCTAAATCCACATTGGATGCTGGAGAGAAGGTTCCGGCGCTCTAACCACCAAACGAGCCGCCGGTTCACCATTCTCTCCATTAACTTGCACAGGCAGCTGGTGAGAGATATTGGCCGGTAAGAATTCGGGTCAGCTCTATTTTTCCCATGTTTGGGTATAGGGACAATGACAGACTCCCGCCAGGACGAAGGAAAGTTACCTTCTGCCCACAGTTGATTATACGTCTGCAGGACTTCCAGCAGCGCTGTCTCCGGGAGGTTGCGGAGAAAAGCATTGTGGACCCCGTCTGGTCCTGGAGAAGTGTCGTGGGAGTCATCGATGGCAGATTTCAACTCCCACAAGGAAAAGGGGAGGTTGTAATCTGCCGTTGTCCGCGTCTCCTGGAAGCCGATAGGAATGTTCTCGAACCGTTGCTTAATCGTTCGGAAGGCAGGATCAAGATTTTCATCGCTGCTCGTCTTTGAGATTAACTGGCCGAATATCTCGCCGATGGCAGCTGGAGATGTAACCACATTTCCTCTGACTTTTAAGAAGGAGACACCGAGCTGCTGATGATTTCCCGAAATGCTCTTCACCTTGCGCCAAACCTGTGCAAGTGGTGTGCTGATATTGACACCAGAAACAAAATTCATCCAAGAGGCCCTCTTTGCCTCCTTCACGACCTGACGGGCTTTAGCTCTCAGACGCCGGAAAGAGGACAGATTGTTTTGAGTGGGATATTTATTGAATATGTGCAACGCCTTCTTGCGTTGCCGGATGGCTTTAGCACAGTCATCATTCCACCATGGCACGGGAGCTCTCGACATGATGCGCCGAGACCGTGGTACGCTCTTGTCGGCGGCGTTGATGATGCTGTTAGTCAGTGATTTTACATTAAAAGCGCTATCGCGATTTGCATCGCACGTGTATTTAAAATTACTTTTAAAACAAGGCCAGTCGGCTTTCCGGACAATCCAGTTGCCTGGTCGGATAAAATCAGAGTTAAAAAATCGCTCCTTAAAAATTAAAAGGGGAAAATGATCGCTACCACAAAGATCTTCGTGTACAGACAAAGATATTTTATTGGTTAAACTGCTCGATAAGATGCATAAATCAATGGCGGAGAAATCACCATTGAAAGAGTTAAACCGGGTCTTCTCCCCGTTGTTCAATAGAACTAGGTTAAAATCTAAAATAAAACTTGATAAAATGCGTCCCCTGCGGTTGCACTGCACCGCAGTGCTTCCCCATAGACGATCATGAGCGTTAAAATCCCCGAGTAAAATAAAAGGCCGAGGCAGCTGGTGCACAAGGGATTCTAGATTAAAACGGGTGACCGGTGCACCCTCCGGCAGATAAACGTTGCATACCGTAATCGCCTCCGGAGCGTGCACCGTAACTGCCACCGCTTGAAACGGTGTATTTAGCTGTATTCGGGAGGTGTAAAGGGCCTCCCGAATAGCAACTGCCACTCCACCCTGGGCTCGCTGGCCGCTGGTGTCGTCATGTCTAAAAACGTTAAAATCTTTTAAAATCCCACTGTCCGTGTCTTTAAAATGCGTTTCTTGAAGACAAACGCAAAAAGGGTTAAAATCTCGAATTAAAATTGCCAGCTCCTCCTTGTGCCTATAAAAACCGTTGCAGTTCCACTGCAAAATAAAAGCCATAATAAATAAATAAATAAATATATATATATATATAAATATAAAAGGGATTAAAACAATAAAAACGAGCAGTTAAAACTTTGGGAAGATCAGCGCTTAATGCGGTTTTTCTTCCCCTTACTGCCAAATTGGAGTATTTCTGTGTCTGATAGACACTCCTCCATTGGCTCTGGTTGGCTCTTTCGAACCTTACCAGATGGGGGAGGGGATTGGGAGTTCCCACGCTTTGTTTGCGTGGCCCCGGTGGTAGATTTGTTGGGGTTCTTCATAGAAGAACCCGGACCGGTGGTTGCTGTATTGTTTGCCGGATATGTGGCCTTAGCCGGCGTGGCCGATTTTTGCACAGAGGATTTTGTTTTCGGGCTCTCATTATATTCCGTCTGTGTCGAGATTGTGACCTTGGCTATTCGAGGGGAGGCGACATGAGCGTATGACTTGGAGAAAGTAGGAGCAACTTGTGCTCTATACTTTTTCCGAGCCTCAAAGTAAGGGATTTTATCGACCGTCTTTATCTCCATTATTTTTCTCTCTTCCATCATCTTTGGGCAATTACGAGAGTACACGGGATGTGCACCCTCGCAATTGACGCAAAGTGGGTCTCCTATGCACTCCGCACCCTCATGCTTCTCCAGGCCGCAGCGGGGGCAGGTGGCCTTGCCCTCGCACCGTGTGGCCATGTGGCCGAATCGCTGGCACTGGTAGCATCGCATGGGTGCCGGTATGAATGGCCGCACTGGGACCGATTCATAACCAACAAACACCTTGTCGGGGAGTTGGTCACGCGCGAACGTGAGTACAACAGACGTTGTGTTTACTCTTTCTCCGTTGCGCTTTGTAGTGAGTCGACGAGCATCGGTGACTCCCTGAGAGGCCATCTCTCGCTTGATCTCGTCGATCTCTACGTACAAAAGGTCATAGTGACTAATCACTCCCCGACAGGTGTTTAAGGTGCGGTGCACCTCGACCTTAACGGGAATTTCGCCAAGCTTTTCCATTTTTAAGAGCTTGTCGCTTTGACCCCTCGAAGCCGTTTCGATGAGCAGTGTGCCATCGCGAAGTTTCTTGGCAGATTTTAGTTCCCCAGGAACAAAACCAGACAGAACTTTACGTATAAGGAAGGGAGACACCTTTTTCAGGCTCTCCCCTTCCTTCTGACACCTCATCACTAAATAGCGCTGACTAGCGCCGGGAACGTTAACTCCCCCGCCCGTTTCCGGACGGGATCTATTAGGTGGTGGAAGGGATTCATCCGCCATACCTAAACTTGATTCATCCCCCGGGCTCCCCACCCACCATGGAGCCACACATTTGGGACGCCGCACCGCAAACCGGTGCGGTCGCCAGGGCTACCCGAGGGGATATAGCACCCTAGAGGTGGTTGTCTGTTTCGGGTTGGGTCTTTAATGCACGGGCCCACCAAACCCGTACATCTCCGACCGCCTTACGCAGACCCCCACCTCCCTGGCACTCGCCACCGTTAAGCTGAACGCCACGGAAGCCGATTGACCGGGAGTGGCTAGCTCCCGGCCGCCCGTTTACAGCGAATCCAGGGCCGAAGAGGGGTATTGGCCCGTAGTCCATACCGGGCATCCGACACCCGGCTGGGAACCACGGACCTCGCCCTCCAGGATCCCCTTCTCCTCCTTACGGGTCTCCGCACACGGCAAACATGCGGGTGGATCGCAGGCCAGGTGGTGTGGCCGCACACAGACAGTTGACCCACAAGACTGTCCGGGCTCAACCCTTGTTGGCTCTGGGTTTGTTTTCGGGGTTGTCTCCCCGCCCTTTTAGTCGCCTCTTACGACAAGCAGAGATACTGCGGGAGTATTCTCAATCCCCCTACCCGCAGGGGGGCAGGGGCATTAGCCAGGGTGGTTGATTACAGTATTTAACCTGATGCACTGTGGGCAGTGACATGCCTACTTCTTCAATAAAACCTACCTACATTATTCTATCGACTAGAGGCTCTTCACCTTGGAGACCTGCTGCGGATATGGGTACGAGCCGGCGCGACACCTCCTTTTCGTTCAGTCTCTTCTATTCTTCTCTGGCAATTTCTTTTTATGTATGGTAGTAGTTTCATCTAAATTCTATTGTATTTGGTTGATATGAATATGTTTGTTGTATCTGCTCTTCATGTTCATTTGCATTCGTATTATTCACAGAAGTACCTTTTTATTAGCGCAAGTGAATAAATCAGAGGGACTTCGAGAGAATTCGGGAGAGGTGTGGAACCCTCGGCGAAGGGTATATAAGCTTTCTCCCGCTACACCAGAGAGAGACCAGAACGAATCTTTGAGTGGAATGTATTGCGAGAGAATAAAAGGAAGTTTTCACGGACCGCTTGTATAATTCTTAGCGCCTTCTCCCACACCATGTGTGAAAGGATGAGTGAGTGGTTCGTAAATAGGAATGAATGATAGATTTCTGTATTATATGTTTTATTTATGGTACGAGCTGTATCTTGTTTTTTAAGTTATTTCGCTGTTTTATCTTTCTCAACATTTTATGGTTTCTTTATTGTGCAGGGAAGTTGGTTTTTATTTATGGTAGGAGTTCTACCTCTTTTATTATTTTCATTTCCTTATTCCATGGCTTTATCCCTTCCCACATTTTTGTTTTATTTTTCAACTAGGAAGTTTTTTTTATGTTGTACATCTTTGTAATGTATTTACTGGGAAAGTAAATAGGATGCCAAGTAACCAACGATGGATAAAGCAAGAAAGAAATACTAAGTAGACTAGCCCAAGGAAAGAGAGCATTCTACCAAAAGAAGAATCTACTTACAACTGGAAACACAAGCAGAAGTAAGGAAGCAATTCATCAGAACTTACATCTGGAGCATGTTCCTTTACAGTAGTAAGCCATGGACGATGACAACAGAGAAGTCAAGGGTGGAAGGATGTGAAATGTGGTGCTACAGAAGAATGATGAAGATTAAAGGGATTGACTAAGTGAGTGATTACGAAATCCTAAGAAGAGTGAGAGAAAAGAGGTCTTATAAAAACCCTTAGAAGACAGGACAGCTTAATCTGCCATAGCATTAGACCTGATGGCCTGATGAAGACAATTTTCCAAAGACAAGAGATTGGGAAGAATGGCAGGAAAATACGTAGTATATGATGTGGAACAAGTGATAAACAATGTGACAAAGAAGAAATAAGTAAATATGAAGAGAGTAGCTTATAGGACAATAGAGGAGAGTTGTGGCAAACCAATCTCAGGTTAGTTGACTATTGATGATCACTTCCCAAATTTTCGTTCAGTCTCTTCTATTCTTCTCTGGCAATTTCTTTTTATGTATGGTAGTAGTTTCATCTAAATTCTATTGTATTTGGTTGATATGAATATGTTTGTTGTATCTGCTCTTCATGTTCATTTGCATTCGTATTATTCACAGAAGTACCTTTTTATTAGCGCAAGTGAATAAATCAATGAAAATTTGCATGACTTCCTTGCTTTTCTTAAATGCTATTTGGTTGCCTTAATCTACCATTTTTGTATTTCCCAATATTTAAGTTATAGACTTTTTTTAAATTTGGAACTTACTTTTTGGTATAGGTATAGTTTGAGTTCTACCTTTCCTTTAGGGTTTATATTCTGCAAAAGAAATGATTAAGGGGGCATGAATAGAACTGGAAGTAGGATTAAGTCTTGGGAGCTCATTTATTTATTGTACCAAATATAGCTCATACAAATATGTGAAACAACCCATTTAAGAAAAAAGAAAATATATAAAATACAGTTAAAAAAAACCAAGTTGAAAAAACCAAATTACAGTAATAAAAAGTTATAACATATATAAACAACCAACTATACTGTTTTTCAGAGATCTCTTAAACAGTCCAATACTCATTGCGAAGAATTCAATTTCAGTAGGAAGTTCATTTCCTTCCCTTAGATTCTACTTAATAGACCATTGTACAAATAATTTGCCCACTGAAATTCTACATAAAATAAGCCTTTATTCAAAGAAATCCTGGAGAGATACCCTGACTTCATCCCGGTGTACACGGATGGGTCAAAATCTGATGCGTCCTGCGGTTGCGCTGTGGAATCTACATACCATGGAGAGCTCAAATTAAAACTTAATCCTATGTGCTTAGTTTTTACTCCCGAACTTAGCGCAATCAAACTCGCCCTATCAAGTATCGCATGCACTAACTCTTCCTTTCTTATTTGCTGTGATTCTGCCAGCGCTCTACAGGCTATTCAGGAGTTCTCTCCCACGAATCCCCTTGTCCAAGATATCCAGATTTCTCTTTCATCCCTTACAAATATGGGAGCCAATGTATCTTTCGTCTGGGTACCGGGACATACTGGCATAAGCGGCAATGAGAGGGCTGACTCAGCTGCTAAAGGGGCCTTGAATGAGGCAGAAATACCGTCACCGTTAGTCCCTGTGTATGACCTGATGGTGGCTTTAAGACATGAAACACTAAGGAAGTGGAAAGATTACTGGGCTAATCTCACTGGCAACAAACTTCGGGCAATAAAAAATGTCACATCAGTGTGGTCCACCTCCGTCAGGAATAACCGCGCCGAGGAGGTCGCTATCACCCGGCTAAGGATAGGGCATTGTGCCCTAACGCACTCATACCTCTTCAAAGAGGAAAAAATTCCTCCTCATTGCGAGGACTGCAACTAACTCTTCCCTTAGTGTGCGGCACATCCTGACGGAGTGTAATAAATTGCGGGAGGCCCGTGAAAGGTGTAACATATCTCTTGACACTTGCCAAACTCCAGGTGACAACCCTGAGCAAATGGACTATTTAATAAAGTTTCTACGTTTAACTGGCATTTTTAAAAAGCTATGACACTTTTTTCTAAATATCAGAATTTAATACCGATCTTACACAAATGTCCTTTTAAAATAATGTAATTTACCTGTAAGCGAGAGCTTAAGGTGCAAAATGACCTCAGACGTCGACGCACCTTAAAAAAATAATCCTACCTACCTACCCAAATACAAAATTGTAATACTTCAAACAAAATGTCACTTAGTACTCAATGTATTTTTGTAATATTCTATTGAAGCCTTAGTTTTTTGTTATAATATCACACTGTGAGCTGTATTGTAATATTTCTTATTCACTACTGTTCATAGGGGATGTAAATCCTTGAACATAATAAACATTATTAATATTATTGTGAACTGATAATTTGAGCTTAGTCATTAGACTACTCGAACACATACTTAGATCAATAGTGGAAAAGTCTCCAGTATGACTATTGAACCGTGTTCTTTCACCGTTGTTTAATAAGAATAGGTAAAAATCATTTACGAAGGATGATATAATACGGCCTCTTCTATTGCACTGAGCCCAGAGAGCGTTGATTGAGAGAATTTTTCTTATACCGATAGAGAAAAAAAAATTCCTTAGCGAGGTGTTTGCGTCTTGGCTTCATTCCTGGTCCGTGGGATGGAAGAAGAGAAAATTAAAGTTCCACTTTTCGATGGACGAAATTTTTCCGATTGGAGTTTTCGGCTCAAACTCCAGCTCGACGAAAGTTATCTATTGGAGCATTTATCAACGCCCTTGCAGGAGCTGAGAAAACCATTTGAAGTAGAACCTGGAGATAGTCAAGGCGGACAAAAGGTGTAAAAGATTCATTGTGCAGCGAATCCAAGATGGAAGGTAGGAGATCGTAAAAGACAAAGAGACTGCGTACGAGTTATGGAGTGCTTTAAAGGACAGATTCGAGTCCACAACGGCTACAACAAGAATGACTCTTTCGAAAGAACTGCGTTCTTTGGTGTATAGACCTAAAAAAGAATCCTTTAGTGACTAATGTCTTACATTTGACCGCATTATTAGGGGCCTAAGACAGGCGGGTGACAAAATTGACGAAGGCACCATTATTCAGTTACTTCTATCGATGCCATACGAGTATGAGTCCGAATTTCTACTTTACAAACACTAGTCACGAAAGAAGTAACAATGCAGTTTACGAGGGTCCGTATTGAAGAATATGAGGTGAGCAGAAAAGTAGGGCTGTCCACCAAAGTCTATAAAGTGCCGAGTATCCTGACTCAGAATGCTGCCTTCATAGGGGTTCAAGAGGCATTTCCGTTTCCGTGCAACAATTGCGGAATAAAGGGGCATTGGAAGATTCAGTGCTGGAGACCAGGAGGCGGAGCCTATCGCGGAGTAGTACGAAGAGGTCGTATCTTCAAAACTTACAGGGGCCGTAGAACCAGAGGACAACACCTGCAAGGAGGTCGTGTTTACCGGGGACATCGAGGAGGCCGAAGCAGCAGCTCGTGGAGGTTATAGTGGCAATTACAGTCGCGGAAGCGGAGCAGATTATGGATCCTGTCGGGTAACACCAGCAACAGCCGAGTCTCAGGGAGAGACTGCCAGTCTTGCCTCTGAGGGAAACGCTGGACCAATGGCTTACAGTTTTATTACTGAGGTAGGAGATGAGATTGAAACTGTTGAGTATGAAAGTTTCAGTAATGGTAAAATTTTTGTCAATTCTAACGGTTACAGTTCCTAAATTGAGTCAGATTTGTTGTCTGCCTGTAACGCGGGTACTGTATGGTACATAGATTCTGGCGCATCGGACCATATGATCCAGGAAGGGGAGCCAGCAACTAATAGGAAAATATTAAAAGTTCTGGTAACAATTAAAATTTCTCAAAAGGAATCTTATTTGAAAGCTTTTGAAGTAGTAGTAGTAGTAGTAGAGTTAGTATTTAGGGTGCGTCGACAGCATGGTCATTTTGCACCACTGCTTTTCAGATATATAACATATTAATTTTGAAGCCGTAGACATTACATTACCTGAAATCAGGTATGGAGCTTATTCTACGATTTGTCAGCATATAAAATCATTTAATTCGTTAAAGACTGTATTTATAATTTATTAAAAAGCCCAGTTTCCTTTAAAAATAAAATTACACGGTCAATAGCATCTATTTCGTCACCTAGAATGGACCCTAAATCACCCGTAATGTTCAGTCGGTTACGTACGTCCCGTTATCTGTCACACTCCGTCAGGATACGCCGAATTCCTTTTGAAGCTTTTGAAGTTGGATATGTTTGTGGTTGTGCAGAAGTTGATGGGAAAAGGAGCATAATTCATCTTAAGAATGTTCTTATTGTGAAAAACATGAATTATAATTTGCTGTCTGTTTCTATGTTGGAAATGAAAGGCTATAGTGTACTGTTCTGCACTGGTTAATGTTTTATCAGCGTAAATGGTATAGTGGTGGCTGAAGGAGTGAGACAAGGCAGAGTCTACTGACTGGCATTCAACATTGAAAGTGACGAACAAGCTAGCATGGCGGTGAAAGATGAGTGTCTTTGGTACAAACGTCTGGGGCACATCGGTCAGCAAAGTTTGCTGCAGTTGAGTAAAATGATACATGGATTAGAAATAACCAATTCAAAAGAGGCAAAGCGTTCTGATGAACGTGAAATTTGTGTCAAAGGTAAACAAACTAAAAGATCCTTTCCAGGGATAAGATACGTAACCATAAGGCCCCTGGAAAGAGTACACAGTGACCTGTGTGGTCCAATAATGCCTATTGCTTATAATGGGGATAAATGTATCCTTAGTTTCATTGATGATTTCACTCACTTCCCTGTAACTTATGGATTGAAGAGTAACTCTTAAGTATTTCAGTAGTTAAAAATATATAAAGCTAGGGTGACAGCTCGAGTAATAGTAGTATTGGATGTTTATTGGGTGCGTCGACGGCTGAGGTCATTTTGCACCAACCACAGTCTAATTTCTACTGTCCTAAGTTTAATGTCAGTAGGAGTGCAATGCTGATATTATTATACTTACATGAATTAAAAGACTAAATATGTACACAGACAGTGGTAACTTAGATTTTATTATAAAGGCCAGTTGCTTTCATAAAAGATGTGAATCGGGATAGGCATTCGGAGTCATTACCTAGGATTTGCTCTAGGCCTCCTCTGATGCCTAGTTGCTCGCGTGCATCCCGATGCTTGTCGCACTCTGTCAGGACGTGTCGAATGCTAAGAGGACAGTCGCAGTCATCACACCGAGGTGGGTTCTTATCTTCTGTGAAGAGGTAAGAGTGGGTTAAGGCGCAATGCCCAATTCTCAGCAGGGTGATGACTACTTTCTCTCTGCGACTGTTCCTGACGGAAGTGGGCCACACTGACGTTACCGGTTTTATGCAACGCAGCTTATTGTCGGTCACATCTGCCCAACATTTGTTCCACTGCTCTAGGGCTACTCTCCGGAGGTGAGCCTGCAGGTCCTGATAAGGTACCTGAGTCGTCGTCTGTTCACGCATTTGAAGGGCTTCTTTCACATCTGTGTCTGCTCTCTCGTTCCGCGCTATTCCCATATGTCCAGGCACCCAGATGAAAATAACTTTGATTCCCTTCTTGTAGAGGGATAGAAGGGTATTGTGTATGTTCTGGACAATAGGAGGCATGGGAGAGAATATAGAAATAGATTGCAATGCGCTCATGGAGTCTGTGCAGATGACAAAGGACTTGGCAGCCTCACCAATCCCTTCAATAGCCATCTTAATGGCCAGCAGCTCGGCAGTGTATATGCTACATAGCGAGCTGAGCCGAGCCCGAATGACACCATGATGAGCCGAGGAAACCGCGCATGAACAACCTACATCCGACTTCGATCCATCCGTGAATACGGGGATGAAGCCGGGGTGGCGAAAGATAAATTCATTGTATAGACACTGGTACTCCTGAGCAGTAGTATAGGCTTTGTGTCGTGAGGCAAGATTCATATAGATTTCAGGGGGCGGAATTATCCAAGGTGGGTTACTGGAGTACCTAACAGAATAAACGTCTGGGAGCATAAGTCCACTGTCCCGAATACAAATTTGAAAACGAACGCTGAGCGGCTTGGTGGCTCTTGTCCGTCTGTTAAAAAGTTCTAAAAATCTAGGGTTAAAAATTACATTAAAACAAGGGTGGCTCTTCGAAGATAAAACCTTGGCCACATATGAGCACATTAAAATATTTCTGCGGTACGACAACGGCGGCTCCCCGGCCGCAGCGTAGATGCTGAAGGCGCCAGTGGATATCCGTAGCCCTGCGTTGTGTACTGTTGTCAGAGGCTTCACGTACGAATCCCGGGCAGACGCATAAACGAATGACCCGTAGTCCAGTTTAGAGCACACGAGTGCGCGGTACAAATTAAGCATGGACTTTCGATCAGCACCCCAAGATGAGTGGCTTAAATATTTTAAAATGTTTAGAGTCTGGAGACTTTTTTGCCTTAAAAGGCGAATATGCTCCCGCCAGTTTAGTCGGTAGTCCAGGGTCATACCGAGGAACCTGACCGACTCGACATATGGGAGGATTCTGCCATCAAGTGACAACTCTGGCGGAACGTACTCTCCCCTCACCCGGTAAAAATGAATACATTTACACTTCTCTACTGAAAACTTAAACCCGTTCCTCAAAGGCCAATCCTCCAGTCTATTTAGAGATAGCTGGATAACTCTGGTAGCGTTGATAAGTTTCGCTGACATGCAAAATATTGCAAGGTCGTCCACGAACAGCGATCCCAGAAGAGGAGGTTTGATACATTTTAGGCAACATGCTAAAGGCAACAGGCATTTACATTCAGGCAACTGCTTCAACGCGTAGGTATATTACAAATTGATTTTGCGATGTCATTCAGTTGCGAGTACCAAAATGAAATACAGAGAGCACTTTGGTCTCGCACTAGCGTCATGTCATTTACTGCTTCATTTTTTATGATGGTCATTTATTTAACATTAACATCAAAACATTTATTATCTGTTCTGACTGCAAGGACAAAGACACTGTATATTATTTTTAAACTTGTTATATGATGAAATTTTCAGGAAAGACAATGGTAAGCAGTATGAGGAAGTGATTTGGAGCGATGGCACTGATGGTGATCTAAATGATCAAGAGAATAATGCTTGTTAACATACTCTCTTCGCCCTAATTAACAGCGCTATCCATGAGTGTACTAAATGTACTCCTGCAAGTTTATTCTTTGGTAGGGAACTAAATCACCCCCTGGGTATGCAATGGGGAATAGACGATAGTATCTGTCAACAGGAAAGGGAAGGCAACCTTGAGAATTGGGCCGATGCCCTTCATTGCTTAAAACGCGCGAATAAGGCGGCGGCGTCCAGATACGACCGACATCAGGAGTTGGCCTTCGAAGTCGGTCAAATTGTCGCGTATAAACTGCACCCGGCCAGCTCAGCCGTACACAAAATCTCCGCTAAGCTACTTCCTAAATGGTCCGCGCCTCAACGCATTAAGAGATTCACTGGTCCGGTAACGGTACAGTTGGAAGACTTAGAAACAGGCGTGACAATACGTAAGTGTCATGTTTCTGAAATCAAGCCAATGCACCTACGACGAGACACCTTGGTTCAATGATCCCCTTCCAGGTGATTTCCTCTCACCCCCTCCCTTAATCCCCGCCCCCCCCTTTCTCATCTCTGTGAGCTGTTGAGTTGGCGGCGAATGGTCGAGCACCTGAGAGGAGGGGGCAGCAGCGGGACCGATTAATTTAATTTCTTTTTCCCTTTTTCGTTTTTGTTCGCTGTTGAGAACATAGAAATTTGGGGCTAAGTTTCTGTTCTGTGGAGGGCAGTTTAGTGTGCTTTTTTCTTCTGTTGTGTTTGCTTGTCGCTCCTGTGTTTGATCGACCGTGGATTTTTTTTACCCCGTGTGGATCTATTATTGCGATGTAATTATGCCATTTCCAGACTTTTCAGCACGCCTGTATATATACTCAAAAATACATACGAAATGAAAGTTCAAACTTAACTGCAATTAATCCTAACAGTTAAGTAAAGCAGTAGTAGTATTTTTATTTGGGGTGCGTCGACGGCTGAGGTCATTTTGAACCACTCAAAGTCTTATTATTGCTAATAATATGATTTGAAAAAACAGCATGAAGGAATAGTCTCGTAGGAATAATAACTATATTTTATTGTAAAATCCGTATTTTTTTAAAAAGTTTAAAACCTTGGTGATGTTATCGGCGTCATCTCCTAGGACTTGCCTTATTCCGCCCCGGATGTCTAGCCTCTCCCGTGCTACCCGATACACATCACACTCCGTCAGGAGATGCCGCACAGTCAAGAGAGAGTCGCAGTCGTCACAGCGTGGCGGGGTCTTCTCTTCAGTAAAAAGATAGGAGTGTGTCAAGGCACAATGTCCTATTCTCAAGCGAGTGACGGCGACCTCATCCCTGCGACTTCGCCCGGCGGAAGTGGCCCACGCTGATGTCTCGGGTTTTATTTCACGGAGCTTATTATTACGTTGGTCTGTCCAAAGCTCCTTCCACTTTTCCAAGGCAAAGTGCCGGAGCTTGGTCCTGAGATCATCTGCGGATACCAGAGGTACTGTCATATCTGGGGCGCTTAGTGCTTCTTTAGCAGCTGCGTCGGCTTTTCCGTTCCCTCCTATACCCATGTGCCCAGGAATCCACAAGAAGGATATTATCACTCCCTCCCTATTGAGGGATAGTATGGAAGAGTGGATGTCTTGCACAATTGGGTTAGAGGGTGAAAACTCAGAAATTGACTTCAACGCACTCGCAGAATCTGTACAAATTAGGAAGGAGGCATTTCTGCATTTTATATTGGCCAGAGCCAATTTGATGGCAGTCAATTCTGCCGTAAAAACGGAACACATCGGATTGAGTCTTGCTTTGATTATTCCGTGGTACGTTGATACCACTGCACATCCGCAAGAGGTTCCAGACTTTGAGCCATCTGTAAAGACGATGGTGAAGTCGCGGTGATGACTGAGGATTTCTCTGAATAGATGTCCGTACTCCGTAGAAGTGGTACAAGATTTCCGACCACCCCAAGGAATCTGATAGATTCTACGAAGGGAAGTTCCCTACGGCAGAGATAGAGAGACGACGTAGCGTGTAATCCCCTTATCCTGTGAAAAAATGGACACACTTCGTTTTCTCTCCGGAGAAACGAAATCCATTTTTCTGAGACCAGGTAGACAGCTTGTTGAGGGATAGTTGGATAAGCCTGGAAGCACTTGCTAATTTTGACGATCGGCAGAAAATAGCCAGGTCGTCAACGAACAGGGAAGCGATTACAGGAGACGGATACATTCTGTGATATCATTGATTGCTATAGCAAATAGTGTCACACATAGTACGGAACCCTGGGGTACTCCATTCTCTAGTGGATAGGGTCTAGATAGACATTTACCTATTTTAACTTTAAAAACCCGCCCGCATAAAAAATTTTTGACAAAAATGGGTAGGTTTCCCCTAAAGCCCCAATTGTGCAACGTCGTCAAAATTTTGTGACGCCAAACGCGATCGTACGCTTTTTCTATATCGAAAAAAAACGCCGATCACCTGCTGGCGCAAAAGGAAAGCTTCTTGCATGAAATTATCTGTTCGGACCAGGTGGTAGACAGTTGACCTACCTTTGCGAAAGCCACACTGTATAACTGAAAGAAGGTTTCGTCGTTCCAACCACCACAGGAGATGGGTCTGTAGTTATTTGGGTCTGATCTATTCTTTCCCTGCTTGGGGATGGGCACCACAGCGGATTCTCGCCAGATTTCCGGAAAGCTCCCATCAGACCAGATTTTATTGAAACATCGCAGAATTTCCGGTAGGGCTGCCTGCAGAAGATTGCGGATGAAGGCGTTATGGACTTGATCCATTCCTGGTGCGCTGTCATGGGAGTCTGCGATTGCGGACGTCAATTCCCACATTGAGAATGAGTCATTGTAGGCTATATTGGGACCTATGGTTTTAAAGTTAAGCGGCGCTGACTCGACTTGTTCTTTCATACGAATGAATGCAGCGTCCAAGTTTGAGTTACTGCTGGTGTTGGCAAGTAACAGTCCAAAAACCTCGCATATATCGAGGGAGGAGGTAACCACCCGATCAGCGACCTTTAAGTACGAGACAGCGAGGGTTTCACTTGAGCCCGAAATGCTTCTCACCTTTCTCCAAACATCCGATATGGGCGTTCTGCTATTTAGTGTGGAGAGATACTCAATCCAGGGGGCCTATGCTCGAAACCGCTCGACTTCCCGAGCAGTCGAACCCGAACTCGAGGGATGAAGTCGCATACGGCTGATAGCGCGGGGAAAATGGTATGCTGGAGATTAAATCCGTCGCATGCGAAATCTACCGCTCGAGTGAGTGGGAGGATGTGTGGCAACGCCGACGGAACGTGCCCTTCGAGTGCGAAATCAGCGCGATGTTCAAAGAACGAATATGAGTGGACTCATTAAGCGCATATTAAGAGCGGGAAAAACGAAGAAATTGACAATTATTATTATAATGGTGTAATCGCGAGGGCAGTTACTTAATTTTTAAGGTTGTTTTATTATTAAAATGGCTAGAGGCCTATAAAAGTAAGCACATTTGGCCCTCATCACGGCCTTTTAATATTGTTTTATAGTGTAGATGTTACTTTAGGCATATACATAGTTAGAACTCGAAACAAAGAGTTATAATTTGTATGAATTTTAATTGAAATGATATCCCATTTTCAATAATGATCATTATTTCATACTATCTTCATCCTTACTCACTAGATAATAAATTTTTGCCATTTAAAGTACCAACTAACGTGTTGAAGGGGATTTCATTTTGACTCGAAAGGATCGGTCAGACCGACCTCGGCGTATGGATAACCACCAAAAATTCACCCTCATCTGTCAGCACGCCTTGGCCACATCCTCGGTGCCTTCTTGGAAACGCGGCTCAGACTTGCTTGAAAGAACGGCCGTAGAAGGTTTAGGAGTATGGGTCTGAGTTATGATGTTTTCACTTCGCTTTCGTTTACCCTAACATACTTCATTAGAGTGCCCTGCGCGTCTATGCCATAGCTGGTTATTGAAAGAGACTCTCCATGTGGGGCTCATCTAGCCGTTAGCGCTTATCTCCTAAAAGTATGGTCTTTTTAGGTCATCATCTGAAGGGATGCGTGGGAAATGAGATTTCTTAGGGGTCCCTTTTTCGTCAGAGTGAATTGTGCTTAGTGGCCGACCACACGTTTCCAACGGTGACTACCAGAAAGAAATTCTTGAAGGAGTGTGCTGCAATTTTCAGTTTTCCTCTGAAAATAACCTAGTGGCGTATTTTGTGCTGTTTTTAACGCATTTGGCAATCGTGTGCTTCTTTGGAGTGCTTTCTGCGCAGAAGAATGGCGAAGATATCGCAAGAGCAAAAACATATTCTGTTGGATTTCATAGAAGGTAAGAATTTTTTTCTCTATTTATCGTTCGTTACTATTTTATGTATTCTATTTACCATGATAGTAACAAACAAATATGTTTAAAGGTAATGAAGATATTGCGAAAAGCAAATTTTCACCGCGATTTACAGCCAAAGATGCCGCAAAATTGTGGGAGATGGTAACACTACGCCTTAATGCTTGTCCCGGTGCGAAGAAAAGTTGGAAAGATTGGAGGAAGGTAATAATAGTATAAATTATTTAAATCATTTTGACATCCATTATTAGGTTACTTTTGTAAGTTTTATTGATCAGTATTTCGGGTGCACAGCCCAACCATAAAATTTAACATCAAAAAATATATATGATATCAACAATTTTGTATGCATACATTTCTATGTACTATATCTATACACTGTAGCTTATTTACATAATTGACAGATGGTCTATGAGTGGAGTTTTAATTTCCATGCGTACCATCTTTCAACTTCCCTTGATTTTCAATTGAATTAATATCATTTTAATGAAAACTGTCACAATACCTTGTTAGCAATGATAGAAAATAATAAAAGTAACAATATGTTTAGTAATCGACATTGAATTTTGTTTAGACCTGGCAAGACATTAAATCAGCCGTGAAGGCGAAAGTTGGGGCCTTAAATCTCGAAATGCAAAGAACCGGAGGAGGACCACCAATTGAGGAGGAGCTCACTGATTTTCAAACTCGAATATTTAAAATAATTGGTTCAAATGCTGCCATAGGACATGCACAAACGCGAGAATCGCCTGTGAGCTTACAATTTCAGGTAACATTTCAGGAGTTATGGTCCGAACTTCATACCATTTAATAAGCCAATCGTTCCCTAACCCTAACCCACAATCAGGTTTTGCTGTGAATTATAATTCTCCATTTTTTCATTCTTTTCCCACAGAAATCTTACTATATTTTTGCCATGTGCTTAAATTGCATATGAGACTATTGTTGGTTTACGTTACTTTTAGTTATGCAAATACATAAATGATTTATAATAATTGCTAAGTGTAAATGCCGCTCTTGCAGCACTGATATTGTCCAATTTTTTACAGGCTGACCATCCAATTATTTCCGATTCCCCGGAAAGTAGTTCTCGGTCACTATTATTTTCAGAAACACAGAATTTGGGAGCCAGTGATAAAATATTCCCGGTGCAAATAATAGCATCAACATCCACACTTATTTCACCATTCGGACCCAGTACAGCTCAATCTGATTACACACCTACAACCAGCCATCCTACTCCATGCCCTGATCCCCAGCCCTCCACTTCTCAGATAACACCTTCCACTACCATTTCCAATCAATGTACATCCGAACCAAATTCCGCTTCACTTTCATGCACTCAGTCATCAGCTGACATCCTGACTTACTCAGTCACAGAATCAGCTCCTACATTTTCAACGAGCCAGACAAGACACTTGAAGAGTAAGTATGACTAGTATATTCGCTAATTAGATGCTGCATATTTCTTGTATTTCAATTTTGAAAAGGAGCTTTGATATGCATGACGATATTTAAACCTAATTGTAATTATTTTGGGATTTCCATAAATTTTCCCAAACTTATCTCAAAAATTTAAGTTTTTTGCAAAGCAGACATGCCAGCATGCTAAAGTCAACTGAGGTATAGAAGCTTACTACAAATTAAATACCCACACAATTGTTTTTATTTGTTCATGCTGTCCGGAAATTGTGCCCAAGCTCGAGTCTTATGCCAAACAAAGGATCTACGTGTGACACCTAAAATATTTTCGCATATTTATTTTCACTTTAGCAAATTGTCATCAGATATCGAAGATAATACCAATATAACTTTGCTATAATTATCGTTGCCTAATTTCAATTCTTTTGATGAGTTTATTTGTAACCTAATTCTGTCTCCTTTAAAGGCAAAACCATCAGGCGACTGCAAGCAGACAGAATGTCAGAAACAGCGAGGGCAGCGGAAGCCTATCGCCAGGGAGAAATGAGAAGGACCAAACTTCTAGAAAGAGAGTTGGAGATGAAGGAGAAGAAATTAATAGAAATGCAGGATTTTAATCATAAAATAATTCTTATTAAAGAGAAGAAAAATGAAATAATGGCAGAAGCAGTGAGTCTTTTGAAAAAAATAGTTGATTCTCTAGAAAAATAATTATAATTCATTTATCTTTGTGTACAGATGAGTTTTACTCCTTTCTGGTTCTACTGAAAGGATATGATCACTGAGTGTGAATTACGTGTATTACTTCAAGCAAATTGTCAGTGAATCTTTGCTTTGCTCCTTTGATCATGAATTAACAAGAATTGAAGTTAACTTGATAGAATGCCATGCAAAATCTATATATGTACATTAATTAATTATAATAATAACAAACGATATATCACAGACAAATTTCAAAATAATAAAGAAATGAATGTAAAATGTATGCATGAAAATGTAATATAATTACTAATAAAATTATTATTTATGCAAAATATGGCCTGACTATACGCTCCCTAGCCAAACGTCCTCCTCTGTGCTCGTTAGCAGCCGCCCTCCCATAGTTGGCTTCCATTTCTAGATCCTCAGCAGGGTCAAGAACCTCCAAGTCAACATCATTTTCTGCCATGCACATGTTGTGCAAGACAACACAAGCATTTATAATGCGGCTGGCTTTCTCGGGCATATAATGAAGGGTACGATGTTTGCATAGGCATCTGAACCTAGATTTTAGTAAGCCATTACATTGCTCGATAATGCTTCTTGCCCTGCAGAATGAGGTATTGTATCTCCCCTCCGGAGAGTTAGGTTCAACATTCCCAGGAATTGGGGTGAGCAGCCACGGCTCCAACGGATATCCACTGTCACCTGAAAAGAATATTTCCTTTTAATTAAACGAATATTTTAGGGGAAAATTTTTAGAAATTTTAGCACCAACCAATTACTCCAACAACACTTACTAAGCAGCTAAAGTGTACTTACCAATCAACCATGAGCTTGAATGTTGGTTCTCATGCATTTGCGACAATGCTCTTCGAATTGCTGAATGAGCGAATATAAAGGCGTCATGTGTTGAACCTGGATATCGTGCATTCACGTTTAAAATTCGCATGTCAGCATCACAAACCTGGAAATACATCAAAATTTTTAAGTAATGTGTGAGCAACGGCAAAGCTTGATTTTTAGCAAATAATGTTAACTCGAATAATATTTATAATAACGTACCAGCTGCACATTAATTGAATGGTAGCGTTTGTGGTTGAAGTAATCCCGTTCCCTGTACATTGGGTGATCCACGGGTGGAGCGACGATGGCTACGTGAGTGCAATCTATGGCACCAATTACACCTGGGAAACCATACTTATCAAAAAACCTGAAATTTTAAAGGAAATTACTCTGTATTGTCTCTGAGAATCCTAGAATATGGTTAACAATTACGCATAACAATGGAACTGAACCAACCCGTGGGGAATGAGTTTGAACCATATGTATTTTGAAGCTTTGACACTAATAACACCATTTCATTATCGATAGAGGATATAGATACTGGTGATTACCACGGTTTTAATACATTCATAGCACGATTAAAATCCGTGATGAAATTTTTGTCATGTTCATCTGACCGTAATAAACAATTTTCAGAGAAAGAAATGTAATGGAATAGAGCCATTTCCATTGATATCGATCATTGGTTATCTGTATATTGATATTTATAAGGCATTGATTCGAGTTATTACCAGGAGTGTAACTGTTAAGTGAGAATAAGGCAGTAATTGAATGAAAAATTTTAATTACACTAACCTTTGTCGTATAGATGCTATTGATTGTGGGCTTAAGTTGAAGGTAACCCATCTCTCAAATAAATGCTCGTTAATAGCATTTGTCACTTCTTCAATGCACCTACTTATAGAGGATTGGTCCATTGCGGTGTATTCATCTTGCCCTACATAGCTTTGGTAGGGCCCACCTGCATAAAAACGCAGTGCTGCGAAAACCTATACCAGACATTAAAAATATGAAAAATTATATTGTACGTGTTGCGGTACGCTTATGGCATTGCTAGAAACACGATATCTTATTCGTTAAGTAATATTTTTTGAACATGTTTAGATGTATTAGAGAATATCAATACATACCTTTGTTTCTACTGTCAGCGCCGATGCTCGTGAAGGTCCACGTATTACTCCCACCAAGCTGGTGATTAAATCAGCCACTAACCGCTTCTTTAGACGGAACAACTTTACAAACTTAATGTCATCCAACTCAAAAGGGTTTTTCTGATCACGGACAAGACGCGGGATCCTCCTTTCTTCATTTTCCTCTCCCTCCAGCTGCTCAATCGCCAGCAAATGCAGTAAAGCGTCCGCCATTCCGCTCACTCAAAGGGTGACTCGAAGGGCTACTCGGCTGGTATCCACCGCTCGAGTAGCCAGCAGTCGAATACGAGACATTTTGGAGGCCGCCGAGTGGTTCGAGCATGGCAAATCCGCCGAGCGCTCGGCTCCGTACCACGTGACTCGCATTCGACTGCGAAGTCGTGTACGACGAAAATTTCGAGCATAGGCCCGCAGGATGCCTTCTTTGCCTCCTTCACCACCTTCCGGGCTTTAGCTCGTAAACGTCGAAAGGAGGCAAGATTTGTCGCGGTGGGAAACTTGTTAAAAATTCGTAAGGCTCTTTTCCGGGCTTTAATTGCGTTTGCACATTCTTCGTTCCACCAGGGAACGGCTGGCCTACGAATGTTGCCCTTGGTACGAGGTACTGCGGATTTAGCTGCATCGATAATTGTTGCTGTAAGCTTCTGAATATTCTCCACGCCATCTTCGTTTTCTCCATAGATGAATTTAAAATTTTGCTGAAAACGTGTCCAGTTGGCTTTCCGAATTAACCAACTGTCAGGGCGAATAGGGTTTTGTCTGAAACCTCGGTCTCTCTTTATTAAAATTGGAAAATGGTCACTCCCGCATAGGTCATTGTGTACGAATAAGCTTAATTTCGTCATAAGACTGCTCGATGACATGCACAAATCAATGGTGGAATAATCCCCATTAAAACTATTAAAACGTGTCCTTTCAATGTTGTTCAATAAAAATAAGTTAAAATCATCGCTAAATTTAGCTAAAATACGGCCTCTTTGGTACCACTGTGCTCTTGTGCTTCCCCATAGGGAATCAAGGGCATTAAAATCACCCGTTAAAATGAAGGGCCGAGGTAGTTGACAGACAAGGGCTTCTAGATTAAAAGCGGTTACTGGTGCACCCTCAGGCAGATAAACGTTGCAAAACGTCACCTCCTCTGGGGCATGCACTGTCACGGCTACGGCTTGAAAAGGTGTGGTCAGCTGCAATCGGGAGGTGTAAAGGGCCTCCCGAACTGCGATTGCCACTCCACCTTGGGCACGTTGGCCACTGGTGTCGTCGAATCTAAAAACGTTAAAACCTTTTAAAATACCCTTGTCTGACGTTTTAAAATGTGTCTCTTGGAGACATATACATGACGGATTAAAATCTCTAATTAAAATAGTCAGCTCCTCCTTATGCCGATAAAAGCCATTACAGTTCCACTGTAGAATGAATGCCATAAAAAGATAAAATATAAATAAATAAATAAAACTATTGTTAAAATCCAGCACTCGGTCACGAGCGCCGAAGACGGCGCCTTCGACCCTGCTGTTTGTACCGGAGGATTTCAGTTTCTGAAAGACTTTCGTCTTCCTCCATAGATTCCGGGTCGGTCGGTTTTGCCGATCCGGATGGGCGAGGGGGTGGCGTTTTTCCACGCCTGCTTTGCGTGACGCCGGTGGTAGTAGTTGGCGGGTAGGAGAGCCCGCAGTATTTTTATTTATTTTTTATGTCGGTTTGGATGCCTTTTCCGACTTGGCCGAATCTTTTGAGGTCTGTGGTGTTATAGTTTTAAATTCTTCCGTCTGTGTTTCGATACTTACTTTGCTCACATTTGATGAAACGGTTTTAGCATAAGACTTCGAAAAGGTAGGGGCAACCATTGCACGATATTTTTTTCGGGCCTCAAAATAGGGAATTTTTTCCACGGTTTTTATTTCCATTATTTTTCGTTCTTCGATATTCTTAGGGCACTTGCGGGAGTACACAGGATGTGTACCCTCGCAGTTAATGCAATGTGGTTCATTCTGGCACTCAGTATCACCATGCGCTTCCAGGCCGCAATTAGGGCAGGTGGGCTTGCCCTCGCAACGTGTGGCCATGTGGCCGAACCGCTGGCACTGGAAACAGCGCATGGGGGCCGGTACAAAGGGCCGCACTGGGACGGATTCGTACCCAATGAAAACTTTATCCGGGAGCCGATCCAGAGAGAAACTCAAGACAACTGATGTTGTGTTTACAATTTTTCCATCACGCTTGGAGGTTAGTCGACGAGCGTCGACAACTCCCTGAGAGGCCATTTCCCGTTTTATTTCATCGACATCGACGTAAAGGAGATCATAGTGGCTTACCACTCCCCGGCAAGAGTTTAAAGTGCGGTGCACCTCCACTTTGTCCGGAATATCGTGCAGCTGTTTCATTTTTAGGAGCTTCTCACTTTGGCTGTAATTGCTGGTCTCTATCAATAACGTACCGTCTCTTACCTTTTTTGCTGACTTAAGTTCTCCGGGTATAGCATTACTCAAAACCTTCCTAATAAGAAAAGGGGAAACCGTCTGAAAGGTCTCGCCATCTCTAATGCAACTCATGACTACAAAGCGCTTGCACGCGCGAAAAGACGTTTCTCCCCCGCCCGTATCAGGGCAGGTTCTCTTGGGTGGTGGGAATATGCCATCCGCCATGCCACCTGAGGTATTCATCCCCCGGGCTCCCCACCCACCATGGAGCCACACATTTGGGACGCCGCACCGCAAACCGGTTCGGTCGCCAGGGCTACCCGAGGGGATATAGCACCCTAGAGGTGGTTGCCTGTTTCGGGTTGGATCTTCGGTGCACGGGCCCACCAAAACCCGTACACTTCCGACCGCCCTACACAGACCCCCACCTCCCTAGCACTCGCCACCGAACGTATCGGAAAGCCGATTGACCGGGGGTGGCTAGCCCCCGGCCTCCCGTTTACAGGGAATCCAGGGCCAAAGAGGGTTATTGTTTCTCGGGCCATACCGGGCATACGACACCCGGCTGGGAACCGAAAAACTCACCCTCCAGGATCCCCTTCTCCCCCTTACGGGTCTCCATGCACGGCAAACACATGGGTGGATCGTGAACCAGCTGGTATGGTCACTCACAAGCAACAGACTCACACGATGCTCGGACGCATCCCTTGCTGACACGTGGGTTTGTTTTTGAGGTTTTCTCCCCGCCCTTTTAGTCGTCTCTTACGACAAGCAGGGATACTGCGGGAGTATTCTCAATCCCCCTACCCGCAGGGGGGACAAACCTGAACAAGCTTTATCTTCCCTGTGATGACATTATCAATAAATCTCATCTATATTTAATAAAGGGTTCTGGCCATAATAATGTCTGCTATTGTTTTAAAAATTTGTTACCAATACTTAGCCAAACCCTTGTTATTATATTGGGAGTGGTAAGGAAATCCAGGTGGTAGCACTAAATTGGGTGTCATGGCCGAATAGACGGGATAGAGAGTCTCGGTACGTTTGTTAACGTGCTTCTTTATCCCTCCAGTAAGTGATAATTGTACATCTAGGCGTCTTTTTAGAGCATCCAAATGGAAAATTATAGGAATTTCAGGAGTAATAAAATGTGCTGCGTTTTTAATTGCAAGAACCGTTGTGAGACAAGAACTGTCTCTCTACATAAATTCCCTGAAGGGACAAGGTTGAGAATGAAGTGGGAGCACGTTTTAACCCTTTGAGAGCGGATGGTATAGCATTGATGCCCAGCGTAGGTCCCGCCTACAGGCGGCGTGGTATTACACTGCTGCCACGCATTTACGCATTTCCTGTGCTATTGTCGGTTCAACTGGTTATTGCATACAGCTTTGCGACTGTGAAAGAGCTTACAATGTATTTTATAGGCGTTAGTTGAGGGTTACGCTGATGTGGCAAGTATATGCTAGCCGAAGGAAATATTTACCGCTGCAATTATTAAGTCAAGTTTGTCAAAGCGTCTCCATTTGTAGTTATATTGTCTTTCTGCTTCCAAGGTGACTTCGTAACACTACTTCACATGCATATAATGGTATGGATTTCTATTAACGCATCAAGATTACAATTTGTTTGCGCATTGTGTGCTTCAATATTTCTGGTTGTTTTCCGGAGAGAGACTCGTGCTCCTGAGGATTTATAGTTGCATAATTTTTATCATAAGTCATTGTTAATTATTATTTTGTCGTTACTTAAAAACTAAATAACTTTTAAACCTTTAATAATTATTACAAATGCCTGATGAACAAATGCCCTCAACTTCGGGGACACAGAAAACGATAAAGTTAGGCGATATCGAGAGAAAACCGCTAACGGACGATGAAATGCTAAGGCATTTGTAAGAATCAGACGAGGAAAATGCAGATAGTACAGATGACGAGAGCCGGTATCCCCCGGATGAAGACGACGAGACTGAGTCGTCTGATGACAGTTGGGATGATGCCGGTAGGGAAACTCCGGTGGAACAGCTGCCTGCTGAAGATTATCGCGGGAGTGCTCTTCCAGCTCCAGCGGCACCAACCTCTATGGTTTATGTGGACCACGTACCCGATCGCCGTGAAATCCTCTTTTAAAAAATGCAGGGTTATCTGTAGGCAATATTGGAAGCGATCCAATAGACTACTTTGCTTATTAGCAAACGATGATTTTTTTTACCTTGCCATCCAACAAACTAACCAGCATGCCAACGACTTGCTAAAAAAAATCGGTACCCTAGGGCTAGGATAACTGAGTGTCGGGATCTCACTCGTGGGGAATTGGAGACATTTTTAGGTCTTATATACCTAATGGGGGATGTGAGATTGCCATCCCTCCCAGATTATTGGAGAAGGTTGGAAAATATCTTCGATTTTCCTTGCTTTTACGGCACTACGTCCCGAGACCGATTTCAACTCATTTTCCGGTGCATGCATTTTGGCACAACCCCGGATAAGGAGATCCAAAACCAAGTGATTCCTTGCATAAAATTAGACCCCTTTTGAATTTATTTCATCAAAGGATGAAAGTTTATTATCCAGGCAAGGAGCTCTGCCTTGATGAGTCCATGTTGCTATGGCGAGGAAGGTTATCTTTTCGCCAGTATATACAAAACAAGCGTCAAAAACACGGCATAAAATTATATATGCTTTCTGAGCCGAATGGACTAGTTCAAGATGTTTTAATTTACACTAGGACAAAAGATCCTGATGTAGGAGGGAGGGGACATGCAAACAAAGTCGTCCGAAAATTAATAGATACGTTTCTTTTATTTGGGTACAGTTTATACATGGACAATTATTATAGTTCTGTGGAATTATCTAGCGAGTTATTCAAAAAAGACACACCACTGGAAGACTAAGGAGAAACAGAAGAAATAATTCTCATCACGTGCTAAGTAAGAAACTAAAGAGGGGCGAATCAGTACTCCAATATACGTCTGATGGTGTATGTGTGCTTCAGTGGACCGACAAACGAGCTGCCCTCATGGTGTCGTCGGAATTCAATGGTGATCCATTCCGTGTCAATTTGAGAGGAAAAACCACCAGCAGACCACAAATGGTTATCAAGTACAACACTGGGGGCGTGGATAGGGCTGATCAACTAATGGCATATTATCCTTTAGAAAGAAAATCTCTGAGATGGTACTTTAAAGTTGCTTTACATATTTTACATGTAATTCAAGTTAATCGTTATCTCATGTACAATAACTATTTCTCTTCAGCTGGAAATCCTTAACCTATATCCACCGAGTGTAATGACATTATATCTCATAATTACGTTATGCCAGATGATTCGAGCAGTCCAGGCTCGTTTAATCTTAATGCCATTATTGACATGATACACAGTGACGATGAGGAAATTTTGCCCTGAGACTCAGTGGTGATACGAGTCTTAATGATTCTGAAAGTGACTCGTCCGAAGTAGGAGCACTTGTGGATGATTTAAGAGTGTGGAGTGATGAAGTGCCGCAGAATAAAGTCACGGAACTCAAGAAGTTGTTAAAGAAACATTCATGCTTTGCTAAACTTCTTGCTGATGCTAGAGCGTTACGTAGAACACCAATGATGTTAGCCATCAGAAAACTCGCCAATGCTGAATATTTTTATTTTGGTGTTCTCAATTCATTAAAAAATATACTCCGAGAAGACGCAGTTGTGGTGGGGAACGTTATCGAACTCCAAGTAAATGTTGAAGGATTGCCACTTTCTAAGAGCTCTGGCAGCGTTCTGGCCTATTCTTATGTCAGTGATGACGAAGGAGAAGCCCTCTTCTTTTCCAGTTGGCATTTTCGGAACCGAGCTCCCTAGATGAATACCTAAACGATGTGATGGAAGAACTGACAACATTGGTTGACAATAGGGCAACCATCGGAAATAAAAGTTATTCTTTCAAAATCCATTCCTCTGCATGCAATGCACCTGCCAGATCCTTTTTGAAGCAAGTCAAAGACCACAATTCATACAATGGCTGAGAAAAATGCCTTGTTCAGGGACAGTATGTTGAAAGGATGGTATTTTTGGATACTAACTGCACCAAGAGAAAAGGTGAATCCTTTCGCGGCAGATCTAATTAGGATTGCCATATTGGTGTTTCGCCCTTGGAAAAGCTGGTAAGATCCATATAAAGGGAAGCATTTATTTAAACATTAATTCCTTGTCGTGAATTACGGAATATATGCGATTGTTTGATTGAAAACATTGCAACCTAATTCATTTTTTCTCTCTCAATAAGTTCAGTATGACAGTGACTCTTAATCACCTGAAAGGTGTGACACGCATCTGCGCCAAAAGCCCTCCTGTGTTCACTCCAGTGCAGATTAAGTTCCGTAGTAGTAGTAATTGGGCTGTGGGTGCGTCGACGGCAGAGGTCATTTTGCACCGCATCCAATTTATAAATGTTGCCACTGCATTAGGCGGCTTAGCTCTAGACTCTTTGTTGTAACTGTATAATAGTTTTAACTAGAGAGATATACTAAAATAGATATAAAAATTATTAGACTTAGTGGAAGATATTTATATCTTTTAAACTCCGGATTACCTGATTAAGTTGGCCAGCGTTATCACCCAGATCGTATTTAAGATTTCCCATCGGCCAAAATGATTGCGAGCATCTTGGTAGTTAACACACTCCGCCATGATGTTTTTCACTGTCTGAGGCTTATCGCATGATTCATAGTGGGGTGGTAGCTCATTTTCCGTGAGTAGGAAAGCATGGGTCAAGGCGCAGTGGCCTATCCGCAGACGGGCAATAACAACTTCATCCCTCCGATTCCCTCGGACTGGAGAAGGCCATGCCAGAGCGTCAGGTTTTATCGCACGCAGCTTGTTTCCTTCCATACTACACCAAGTTTCACTCCACTGCTCAGAGGCGATCCGTCGAAGCATGGACTTGACATCTTCCGATAAAACCAGTCCAAGACGGGATCCGGGTTTTCCAACGCCTCTTTTGCCGCTCTATCCGCTTTTTCGTTACCGTCAGTTACTTTGTTCCTAGGGGTATTACTTTCCCCAACTTCTGAGAAAAGATGTCAATGCCATCTAGCGGCAATTTAGTGTAACATAATGACCTAGTTACAGGTTTCCCCGTTAGGTAGCATTACTGTGCACATTTAGATATAATCTTGTGCTCTTTGGCCATTTTGTTTGGTGGTGTAAAGTTGATGATGCAAATTTTGTTCTAAGTTTACCTCCAAAAAAGTGTTACCTGTACGAGATTCAGCGTAATAATGAAGGTAAGCAGACTAATATTTCATTTCTTAAGCTAATAATAACTTAATTTATGCAGTCATTTCACATATAAAACGTATTTGAACGTGATGTCTATGTCAAAACAAATTTAAGGTTAGTTTGTGTTGAGAAGTGGGGTTAGTTTGCTCCAGTTGAAATCTGGGGCAAAGTAGCCCACATCACATGTTTTTAAACTTTGTTCCTGTTTTTTTTTTAGTTATTTCGTACTAGGCCTATATGTTGTGTTATAGCATTACTATTGTTATACTACACTGTACTATAAGTTATGAGTTACTAATAGCCTTTCTCTTTCTGCAACTCTCGTGGTATCCAAGGGATAACATAGGTTTTTCGGGACTCGCGTTAACTTTTTGTAAACATTCTAATGAGGAAATCAATGAAACGCAACCTCGGTTTCGTTGCTGGGGAGATAACCGAGGTTGCGTTTCAAACGAGAATACGGGCCCTGGAATTGTTTCAGAATGGTCCCAGTGTTCAAACGGAAAGTGGGAGCTCGTCGCTATGCCGATTATACCCCGGAAGTTCTAGAGGAATGCTTAAATTCTATCAGGACTGGAGCATTAAATCACAGGAAATCTTCTGTTCAGTTCAAAATCCCAAGACGAACCATATTAAATACGTTAAAAGATTATCACAAAAAACCACATGGCAAGCAAACAGTTTTTTCTCGAGAAGAGGAGGAATCTTTTGTTTCACATGTAGAAGCCATGAGCGATTTTGGATTCCCACTAACCTCTGATGATCTGGGATACATTGTGAAGGTCTATTTGGACAAGATTGACAGAAAAGTCAACCAGTTTAGTAATTATCTCCCTGGAAAAGAATGGAAAAAAGGTTTCTTAAGGCGTTATCCTCGTGTTCAAGAGCGTTTTACTAGGATCCACTCAGGGATATAAAAATTACAGAATGTAAGGACCTCCGGAGTAGCGATGGTAACTGCTGCGGCTTGAAACGGTGTCTGCAAGTCCACCCGAGAGGTGTAAAGGGCTTCTCGGCACAGCAACCCCTCCGCGAGCTCTGTCACCGCCAAGATCGTCTTTCCTTTCTAATTAATAACCTCTTTACTTCACTTTGTCGGAACCTTTAAAATGGGTCTCTTGTAAATACAGTTAATCAGGATTTAAATCATTTACTAAGAGTTTCACCTCCTCTTAAAGGGAGTAAAAACAATTGCAATTCCATTGCAAAAATAAGGCCATTGAAATTGAAGAAAAAAATAAAAATAACAGGATTAAAAATTAGCTGCTATGCTATACTATCTTTTGATTTTCGTTTTTGGCTTATTTTTACTGCGAACCTGGAGAACTTCTTCCTCAGTTGGACTGAAGTCATCCATAGATTCTGCACGGGAGAATGAGTTCTCCCGAGATTGCTTTGGTGAGGGCGTTTTTTCACGCCTCTGAATAGAAACTTTAATGGGCGAACCGCCATTTCTCATTTTTGGGTTCGCATTCTTCGGGGCAGCAAGTTTTGCATTGGCTTTAGCTGCAGCGTTTTCTTTTGGCCCCATAGGAGCAGGGGGAGGGTTATTTTCATGTTCTTTCATATTGCTCGATTTTTTTTCCGGTCTCAATATTTTCCTTTGCTGTCATTTCAGTGAGTTCAGTTTGTGTGCTGATGGTAGTCGTTGGCTTGGTGACAACCGAGGCAAATGAACGGCTGAAGCTTAGTGCAGCAGGGGTCTTGTATTTGTTGCGGCCTTCAAAATAGGATATCTTCTCAATGGTTTTGATTTCCATAATCTTCCTTTCCTCTTTAACTTTTGGGCAGTCACGAGAGTAACCCGGGTGAGAGCCCTTGCAACTGACACAAGAGGGAGCTGATGAACATTCTCCTTCATGCTGATCTTTTCCACAGCGAGAGTAGGTTGCTTTGCCTTCGCATCTCGTGGCCATGTGCCCGAATTTTTGGCACTGAAAGCATCGCATAGGACTTCGAATATATGGTCTTACTGGAACTTTCACAAAACCGACATTTACTTTTTCAGGCAACTTATCTAAGTTGAAAGTTAGCACAACAGAAGTGGTGTTTATTGTTTCTCCGTTCTTTTTTGTGGTGAGTCTGTGAGAGAAGGTAACCCCCTGCGAGGCCATCTCCTGCCTTATCTCTTCAACATCTACATATAAAAGATCGTAATGCGATATTATTCCCTTACATGTATTTAAGGTTTTGTGTAAGCTCACTTGAACGGGCATCATCCCCGCACGGGGGGAAGAGATTTATCTCTTCCTAAGGGGAGTAGCGCCCCCACGGACCCGAGCCCACCGAGGAGACAACCTCGTTAAAAAACCCACAGTGCGACGGGGCAGTTTCCGGGCAGTATGTGAGTCTACTGTGCTGAGTAGAGCCACAACATCTGGCCAACTGACTCACCCGCGTGTTTGCCGTGCGTGGAGACCCGTAAGGTGGGGAAAGAGGATCCTGGTGGTTGAGCTTCCCGGTCTGGATGGGGGTCGGATCCCCTGAAAGTCGGGTTGCAACACACCACTTTGGCCTTGGACTCCACCGAAACGGGAGGTCAGGGAGTAGCCGCCTCTGATCAATCGGCTAGCTGTTTCGTATCGGCGTTCAGCAGGCGAGTGCGGACGGCATGGGGGTCTGGCGGAAGGGCGTCGAAGGTGCGCGGGTTTGGAGGACCCGCGTAGCCGGAGACCAACCCAGAAGCAGACAACCATGCCAGAAGTGCTATATCCCTCGGGTAGCCCTGGCGACCGCACCGGCTTGCGGTGCGGCGTCCCGAATGTGTGGCTCCGTGGTGGGTGGGGAGCCCGGGGGATGAACAATTTCTTTAGATGGAAAATAACCTATTTCCTCCTTTGAAAAGATACCGTCCGGATTCGGATGGTGGAGCAAAGTATAAACATCCATGTCGCAAGTATTTAATTATGAGATGTGTGAACGAAGGCGAAAACCTGACCAAGGTCTCCCCCTTTCTTATAGAGCGCATCTTCTCGGCTTCCGTCCCAGGGTGTCTTGAGAATGTGAAGAAACTTCGTGATGGCACGTTGCTAATTCAAACGTTTGATGATAAGCAAAGTGAGAAATTACTCGAAATGACATCCTTTAATGGTATCCCTGTCGCTGTGGAAAAACACAAAACACTGAATACATGTTCCGGAGTTATTTCATGTTACGATCTTCTTTACGTCGAATCGGAAGAAATAGTTAAGGATATGGCCTCTCAAGGGGTTATCGGATGTCGCCGACTTAAAACAAAACGAAATAATGAATGGGTGAACTCAACATCAGTAGTCCTGACCTTCGCTTTAGATAGACTTCCGGAAAAGGTCAAAGTGGGATATCAACCTTGTTCTGTGCGGCCATACATCCCTAACCCACTCCGCTGTTTCAAATGTCAGAAATTTGGCCATACGGCAACAAGATGCAGGGGAGAAGCTTTATGCCCAAAATGCGCGAAAGCAGAACATGGCGAGGAAACATGCACCTCACCTGTTTTATGCAGCAACTGCGAGGGCCCCCATCCGGTCTATTCTAGAGTATGCCCTAGGATGCAGGAGGAACGCAAAATTACCGAAATCAAAGTAACAGAAAAGATTCCCTATAGCGAGGCCAGGAAAAAGTACCGCACACTTATAGCTCCAACCTTTTCAAAATCTTTTGCGAAAACGGTTGGACCTCCAAAAACCGCCAGCACTGGCACACAAACATATAATAACGAACCGAAGCTAACGAAAAAGGAAGTTAAAGTAACGACGAACGAAGGAAAAGAAACAAAAAATAAACCGGAAGAGCCTAAAATATCAAAAACTACTTCTAAGACATTGGAGCCACCAAAAAAAAATATCGAGCAGACTAAAAAAAACGGAACCTCAGTCTCACAGGCTTCTCATGTTCAAGGGAAACAACAATCCCAATCCTCGGAGAGTGTGCCTTTAACGGAACGCTCTCACGTATGTATAGCCCTCAACGAAGAAGAAATGGAAGAAGATGAGGAAGACGAAGAACAAATAAAAGCCCTCCTCGCGAATAGGAGTAAGGGGAAGAAAGCATTTCTCAAGCGATAAGTTCTTCTCGCAGAGATCCACATTTTCAACCCTTTAATGGAAAAAAATAATAAAAATATGTTCGCTCTTCAATGGAACATCAACGGCTATTTTAAACACATTGGAGAACTGCAAATCCTACTCAATAATTTTAACCCACTCTGTGTTTTTCTACAGGAAACGCACTTTAAGGAAAATGACAAAGCTGTACTCAAGGGTTACTCAATGTACCGAGAAGACGACCTTAGCGGACGGAGGGCGCAGGGTGGAGTCGCCGTGGCCATCCGGGAGAACCTTTACACCTCCCTGGTGGACTTGCGGACGCCATTCCAGGCTGTTGCAGTCACAATATCCACTCCAGAAGTAATTACGTTTTGCAATCTGTATCTTCCAGAGTGGGCTCCAGTTACCAGACGAAACCTGGAAGACTTGATTAATCAGCTTCCAAGGCCGTTTGTGTTACTGGGAGATTTTAATGCACACAACACCCTATGGGGTGACCAAATGCGTGATTTTAACGGTCGAGGGCGTCTTTTAGAAGCTTTTATCGATGATTTTAACCTGATTTTACTAAACGACAAAGAAAAAACCCGTTTTAATGTTTTTAGTGGAGAGTACTCTTCCATAGACCTATGGATTACCACTGAAGCCATAGCTCCTATTTTCACCATGGAAACCCATGACGATCTCTGCGGAAGTGATCACTTCCCCCTTATTATTAAAAAAGCTGGGAATGTTTGTAATTCCATTTTACCAAAAACGTGGCTTATTAGGAAAGCCAATTGGGCTGATTTTAGAAGTAGTTTTAAATATAATTTTGACTGCAGCCTGTCAGCGTTGGAAAATATCGAGATGCTTACGAACGCAATATGCGAAGCCGCGGAACTCAGCATCCCTAAAGCATCTGGCATTCCCCGCCGTCCTCCAGTTCCGTGGTGGAGTGAGGAGTGTGCAGAAGCTATTCGCAAGCGGAAAAAGGCCCTGCGTATTTTTAACAGATATCCAACCTCGACTAACTTAGCTGCTTTTAGACGACTTAGGGCCAAGGCTCGAAAAGTTGTTAGGGAAGCCAAAAAGACTTCCTGGAGAAAGTACGTCTCCAGCATAAACTCGAGAACTCCTATTGCAATGGTCTGGACCAAAGTACAAGCAATAATGGGCCAGCATAGAATCTCCTCAGTCTCAGGGTTAAAAATTAATGGACAAATTCTTTCGGCCCCAACCGATATTGCGGAGGTTTTCGGCGAGCTTTATGAATCAATTAGTAGCACTGACCATTATCACCCGTCATTCAAGGTCATTAAAAATCGCCAGGAGAAGGTTAATCCCAATTTCAATGAACCGATACCCACTGCTCCTTACAACTCTCCCTTCACCATGCGGGAGCTTATATCGGCCATTGGCGATTCTAAGGACACGTCTCCTGGAGGAGACTTGATTCATAATGCTTTTCTGAAGAACCTACCTATGTCCTCCTTGGCGGAAGTGCTCGCCACCTTTAACCAAGTGTGGATAGAACACGCTTTCCCGGAGAGCTGGAGAGAATCAATTGTTGTCCCTATTCCTAAAACGGGCAAGGATAGATCCAACCCTTCTAATTTTCGTCCGATTTCTTTAACAAGTTGTCTATGCAAATTAATGGAAAGAATGATCAATAGGCGACTTGTTTGGTGTTTAGAGAATCAAAATTTAATATCCAACATCCAGTGTGGCTTTCGACGGGGCAGGTCCACTATCGATCACTTGGTGAGGATTGAAAACTTTATTCAAGAGGCTTTCCTTCTTAAGCAACATGTCATAGCAGTATTCTTTGACATTGAAAAAGCGTACGACACCACTTGGAGACACGCAGTCCTACAGTCTCTGTACACATGGGGTTTTAGAGGCAACCTACCTGTATTTATTAAAAATTTTCTTAATTTGCGTACGTTTAGAGTCCGAATAGGAAATTCTCTTTCTAAATATCATATCTTGCAGAACGGAGTCCCACAAGGCTCCGTTTTAAGTGTTACCTTGTTTGCTATTGCTATAAATAGCATTGTGAACTGCATAAAAGCGCCCACCATGGCCACTCTTTTCGTAGACGACCTAGCTATATTTTGTAGATCTTCAAAACTTTCTGTCGCTGAGAGACAAGTCCAAATGACTTTAAACCGCCTCCATAGATGGTCTCGTGAGAATGGAATGAGGTTCAGTGAAGATAAAACGAAGTGTATGCATTTCCATAGGTTAAGGGGCATTTTTCAACAGCCAAATTTAAGGCTAGGCGACCACGCTCTGTCATTTGTGGAATCTACTTGCTTCCTAGGGTTACATCTGGACAGAAAGCTAAACTGGCGAGAACACATAGAGCGAACAAAAATAGCGTGTCATAAGATCCTAAACATGTTTAAGTTTTTAAGCAAGTCATCCTGGGGTGCCGACCGGAAAACACTACTTCTCCTCTACCGAGCACTAGTGAGGCCCAAACTGGATTACGGATGCTTCATTTACTTCTCTGCAAGAAAGAGCTATCTAAAGCCTCTTTCCTCTGTTCATAACATGGGTTTGAGACTATCAACTGGGGCATTCAGAACCAGCCCAATTCCCAGCATCTACTGCGATTCCGGGGAACCCCCCCTGGAAGCGCGCATGAAGATTTTAGCTTGCAACTATATAAGTAAGATTTTATCTATGCGACGCCACCCATGCTACGAAATTATTTTTAACCCTAAGTTTTTAGATATTTTTAACCGACGACCAAGAGCGACTCAGCCACTTGGCATACGTTTTAAAATTTTAATTGATGACTTAGGTTTCGATATACCTACGGTATACCCGGCAGACCATTTTAATCGACCTCCGTGGGAGGCCCCTCAGATCTTCTGTGATTCAAACTATAGTGGTTCGAAAGATACTGAAGGACCCCTAGTGTTGAAACATGCAGCACTAGAGGCGTTACACAATTTCAAGGAATCCGCCAAAATATATACTGATGGCTCTAGAACAGCCTCCGCATGTGGGTGTGCCTATGTATCATCAGAGGCAGGGTCAGCGACCTATAAGTTACACCCCATGTGTAGCGTTTACACAGCGGAGTTATTTGCTATAAAATCCGCTCTTGCTGCGATCAAGGGTAGGAACAAATCATTTTTAATCTGTTCCGATTCTAAGAGTGCGCTTCAGGCTATTCGTACTGGTTCCCCAGCACATCCGATTGTTAAAGAAATATCTTCCTTAATAATGTCACTTACTGTTAAGGGTGTAGATATAAAATTTCTATGGGTCCCAGGTCACGTAGGGGTTCCTGGGAACGAAGCAGCCGATGCATCTGCAAAAGCGGCTCTTAATAAAGACAAGATTGATGTAGAAATAGTCCCTGTAGATGACCTGAAACTATATTTACGAGCAGCTATCATCAAAAATTGGGATCTGTCATGGCGTAACATAGCTTCCAATAAACTACGCCAAGTTAAAAGTGACGTGAGAGTTTGGAAGTCATCAATGCGGGATAGCAGACGAGAGGAAGCTGTATTAACGAGGCTGAGAATTGGCCATACGGTCCTAACTCACTCATATCTTTTCTCTCCTGAGAAGGAGCCGCCAACCTGCACTGACTGCAACCTCAGACTCACTGTAGCTCATCTCTTAACCACCTGCATTGCATATCAAGCGCTCCGTGACAAATTTAGAATCCCCGCGGATCTCAGAAATATATTGGGCGATAACTCTGTAAACATAGACAATCTTTTTATGTTTCTCCGTGAGACCAATCTTTTTTCTAAAATCTGAATAGCTTTTATCAGCACATTTTTAATATTTGCATAAAATTCCGAAAGCGTGTAAAATATCAGTTTTATAGTAATAATGGCTTATGAAGGTGCGACATGACCACTGCCGTCGATGCACCTCTAAATCAACTCTACTACTCTACTACGGGCATCATGTGCAACTGAACAATTCCCACCACCCTATCGCTTTGCTTCTCATTTGCGGTCTCTATAAGAAGAGTGCCATCCCGGGGTTTCTTCACTGACCTCAATTCACCCTCTGCATAAGCTGACAAGGCTCTGTGCATAAGAAAAGGTGAGACTTTCTTAAAAGACTCGCCCTCTCCTGTACACTTCATCTATAAAATCCGCTTACATGCACAAAAAGCACAGTCTCCCCCGCCCGTGTCCGGGCGAGGTCTTTTCGTTGGAGGAAAGTTTTCTTCTCCCATTCGCTTTGGAACTTCGTCCCCCGGGCTCCCCACCCGCCACGGAGCCGCACATTTGGAACGACACACCGCTAACCGGTGTGGTCGCCAGGGCTACCCGAGGGATAAAGCGCTTCTGGCATGGTTGTCTGCTTCCGGGTTGGTCTCTGATAACGCGGGTCCTCCAAACCCACGCACCTTCGACGCCCGTCTGCAAGACCCCCATGCCACCTGCACTCGCCTGTTGAACGTCAATTCGAACCAGCTAGCCGATTGATCAGAGGCGGCTACTCTCTGACCTACCGTTTTGGTGGAGTCCAAGGCCAAAGTGGTGTGTTGCAACCCGGCTTTCAGGGGATCCGACTCCCATCCAGACCGGGAAGCTCATCCACCAGGATCCTCTTTCCCCACCTTACGGGTCTACTACGGCTGTACTCAGCACAGTAGACTCACATACTGTCCGGAACCGCCCAATCGCACTGTGGGTTGTTTCACGAGGTTGTCTCCTCGGTGGGCTCGGGTACGTGGGGGCGCTACTCCACTTAGGAAGAGATCATCCTCTTCCCCCGTGCGGGGGATTAAGTTTCATTGTAATATTTCAATTCCCTATATTTGTCATTGATATCTTAATGGATATGAGGAATCTGCGTGCGAATAGAACGTGCGCCTGCCATATTGGTATGACGTGTTTGTTTATTTTAAGATGAGATTATATTTAAATATATATATTTACCTCGGCGAGGACTTTTTCTCGACGCCACCGGGGCCGCCAATTGTTACCTCCCTAAACAATTCTACGAACAAAGGAGGGGGACGCGATGGGTGGCTCAGACATAAGGCAAGTACCACCAAAGAAAAAAAAAGGAAATTAGGCTCTCAGTTGAGGGAGCAGTGCGGTGCATAAAAATAAAGTCACTCACAATTCTTTGCTCGTCGAATGCGGAAAGATATATTTTTCTAAAAATTACCCAAAATATCGGGACACCTATTCCCTTATACAATGGCACCAAAAACAATTTAAACAAAGACTTCTTCCGGGCTGCTCCTCGTCCGCAACCCACCGCTCACTCTCCGTCTGCCTTCTCCTCCTCTGCCCGTGCCTTCTCGCCACTCCCTCCTCCTAGTCAGTCTTTTCAAGTGAATTAACCCTAGAAAATCCTGTGTTAGGTAACTAGCCTTGATTCCTGAAAATACAAGCTTTCAGGACTGTCAGAGTAGACTTTATTGTCATTACCAAATTTATTTAAATATTTGATAGACATGAAATCTTTCATTGTAGGAGCTTCTTCATCAAAGCAAGCCACATGCCATGAACCTGAAGAGGAAGAACCTACTGATAAAGGTGTTCGTCATCATGATCACTAGTGTCATAAGTTAAGTGAAAGTAACTTAACCCTTTGGCGCTCACGGCACTTTTGGTTTTCATGCCCAGAAAGCTCACGGCTACATCTTAGGAAAATTAACTCTTAGTTTAAACAATTTTTTGCAAGCCTAACATTTGGCATAAATGTTTAGAATTTAAAACCTCTATTTTAAACATTTCACATTCATATTAAATTTTTTCTAGTCTATTTAGAATTAAGTTTTTTATATAAAAATGATTGAAGAAATACCATTTTCATCCTGAGCCGATATATCGGCACCCTAAGCGTTTTGTGGAAAACACATCAAGCCGATATATCGGAACCTTGTGAATTTCTAAGGGTTAAAAACTGACTTCAACATCCTGAAGACGATGCCGGACTCAGCCTTTGAAAAGTCGGTATCTGCAATACCAACCCGGTGGGAAGCCCTAGGGAATTTCACCGGGAGAACAAAATCTTTCAACGGTCTCTATTGCTTGTATTCCTGATTCAAGGAATTTTTGCCTAATTGCTTTTGATTTTGGGTCATCATTATTTGTGATTGAAAACATTATTCCTATTATTATGTAAATGTTATATTCTCTTTAGATTTAAAATTTTTTTCTGGTTTTGCAGGTCTTCCTCTACCTTCTGTGTTGGAGTGTTTGCAACGAATAGAGAGGACACAGCAGGAAATGTTTAAAGAAATCCGGGCGATTAAAAAATTAATGTCCTTATGGGAGGTCAAGAGTGACTTGTCCATGAAGTGGAAGTTTCCAATGGAAACTATGGAGGAGTTGGACGCATTGGAGCAAGAACTGAGTGACAAGGCATTCCAGACAGCACTGGTAACAATCTTTCATACACAATGACTGTTGGCCTCAACACTTGCGGCAATTCACATAACATCTTTTCATATTATTGTAATATTGCATCATGTAATGTTACAGACTAAAGGACTATGTAGGCACGTTGGAAATGCCATTACGGAAGGTGTTTTTGGAATGCTGTACTACCTCTTTACAAATGACTTTAGGAGGAAATTATCTTTTTTTGGACAGTCAAAAACTGTTGACAGAAGTGCCAGTTTAGCACCACTAGAACGTGCGCCTGCCATATTGGTATGATGTGTTTATTTATTTTAAGATGAGAAATGTAGATTCAGATCTGAGTGAAAATTTAATCTGTAACTAATTTCATTTCAGATGCTTTCCGTAATAAGGCTACCGTAAGTGAGTATGGCTCTAAGGAAATAGAAGAAAAGGCCATAGACTGGTTTAGGCATTCAAGTAGCAGGCATCAGAGGGAAGAGGAGAGGCGAAAAAATAGTATTTTGTAAAGCTTTAAAATAAATGTCATTTGAAATGGACCAGTTGAGAGTATTAATAATTAAGGCTGCAGGAACGTAGCAGTTACGGTTCACAAGAAGTTTCGAGAACGTCGCAAAGACGTTGCTGCAAGTCCCTGTTGGTTGCAGTGAAACGTTGCTGCAATGCTTTAGCAACAAATTTGGTTTACAAGGTATTGTGATTTTTATATAACGGTTTATGCGTTTACACCATGTTTTATGTGGCTGTTGTGATTTTTATATTGTTGTGTCCGCTGACGATCAGACGCAGTTTGCCTGCACTCACGAATGCGCGAGGACACAGTTCACATGTACACAGGAGTGCAGGCGCGCGGTGAAGGACACACGATCTCTGCACACTTGGGCGGAAGCAGCAGTCGGGCTATCGCGGGGCACGTGCGTCAAGGCACGGCAGTGAGAAAGCAGAGCGGACGCTGTGGTTTCCGTTAAGGCATATCGCGCAACCCAGGCTAGTGCAAAACAGGATGCGTTCCGAGCATAAAAGGGCGAGCATTCTGCTCAAAACTTTTCAGTCTTTGGCCCAACGTTGGAACGCACCCTGAGGAGCACTAGCCTTCTCAGTGATCCAAAGAAAGAGAGAGACTCAGACTCTAACGCAGACGGTAATAAATCCGTTGTTTTGAGTTCTGGCTTTGATTTCTCCCGAGCTCCCCCGGTTGTAGTCCGGACGGTCCGCGATCCCGATTTTAAGGGTCCCAGTCGCCGCAGGGATGCGACATTTTGGTGGAGGCGAAAGGTAAAAGTTGGTAGGACCGACGGCGATACCTGAAGCATCGGCTGAAATAGGAGCCAAGATTTGCTTTCTTTCAGAATGGCGGAGACTATAAGATGTGGAGTCTGCAAGGAGAGGGGGCACACCCCAGGAGAATGCCCAGAATAGCCCACTGTGGAAGAGTACCATAGTTCACCAATAAGAGCCGCGCGAGAGCCTTTGTAGAGTGTGGATGTGCGTAGAGTGAGCTCCTGAGTCCGATAGTGCATAGCTTAGTTCCCGGTGAATTGTGCCCGCCAACGCCCAGCGCGGAACAACGGCAGCGGTCAACTTGCTGTTTTCTGGGAAACGCTAACTGCGATTGCTCGTGTACTACTGGTGTCTGGGAGCTGCAATTTGGTGAAGTGCTCCGTAATATACGTGTGCCCCTATTGCCCAAATTTGAAATCCGGAAGTACTCCCGTTTTTGAGTTGTGAGATTGGCACCAAAACCGGTTTTTCCGGGAAACGAGTGCACCAATTCTTTTGAGATTTTTATTATAAAATAGTGTTGTGAATATATACCCCCTGTGCGATTTTGATGGAAATCGAAGCACTTTCCCTCTTCAAAAACACCTGGTGATAAACCAGAAGTGACCCCATTTCTCCCTTACCTCTGAACTCCACCATTTCTCCCTTACCTCTGAACTCCAAGACTCAGGATAATTACTGTACGTACCCTTCTTTCCTCTTGCTAGTTCCTGCAAGTCTCGCTGATCTAAGTGCCACGCATCCGGAGATAAAAAATATTGAAAACTGTAAATTTTTAAAATTTTTGTTTAATTCTGTAATGACTGGAACTTGGCAAAAACACTGAAAACTGAAAATATGATGTGATCAAGTGAACTTTTAGCTTCAAAACAACGTATTGACTGTGACTATCAGAACCTTGGTTTGGATATTATAAATATTTAAACATTTCACTGTAATTTTCGGCATAGCATCTCTGGTGGCCGAACCGAACTTCGTGCTCACGGCGGGTGTACTTCTCCCCTCCATAGCGCTTAATTTAAAACTCCTGCTCCCAACAAATGTGCATGAATATATGTAGTGCTATGTGAAACGCTCTTTTAGCTGCCAAAATGGCAGAACCGTTTTGTTCGCAAGGAGACTCCTTGCGCAAAGAACTGGACGAATATGTTGCCAGCCTACAAGTTCATTTAGGTAATGAAAAGGTTAATTCCGGGAAAAGGAGTGAAATGATCAATGCCATTACTGGCATTGTATCAATTTTTAATCAGTTATGGAAGGAGAACATCAAACTCTGCACTAAATTAGAGGAAAGATCAAAGAATACCCATAATGACGAGGCCCTTACCCTAGAGTGTTAGGGATATCATTAAAAACGAAATTAAGGACATAAAAGCCCCAGTTCCCCAGGAAAACTTGCTTAAAGGCCGGTATCCACAGTGCGAGGCTGCTCGCTGCGAATGCCTCGTGGCGAATGCTCGTCTTTGCCTCGGACTGTGGATACCGGGGTTGCTCGCTACGAGGCGTTCGCGTCGCACAATTCGAGGCGAGCCGTGTGCTTGTCGGTAAAAGAGCAGTGCTCAAAGGTGCCTCGCCCCGAGCTGTGCGTCAAGTGGATACCTGTGCTGTCTGCCTCGCACCGCGGAAAAGACAATTCTGCACTGCAAACCAACAAACCTCCACAACGAAACTGTCATCATGGATAATCATGACTTGATCAAACAATTAGTGAAGTGTTATGAAACTAAACGTTTACTGTGGGACTCGAAACACCCTGAATATTATGATAAAAACAAGAGAGAAGACTTGTAGCGCGAAATATCGCTATCAATGAATGTTTCGGTGAAAGATCTGAAAAAGAAGATGACGTCTCTGTTGGGCTCTTACCGACGTGAAAGGTCAAGGGAAAAGAAAAGTCAAGTTACAGGATCAGGTATGTTTTTAATCATTATTTTACTACATAATACAATGTATTTTGGAATTTTACTATGTAAGTTAAATTGGCAAGAACTTAATTGAGTTTTAATTTTACAGGTCAAGGAGATGTTTACAAGTCAAAATGGTTTGGATACAATTTGTTTGACTTTCTTTCTGATAAGGACATGCCAAATGACACATTCGATACAATGGATAATGTAAGTGTACATTTACAAAACATTTTTGTAGTTGAAGCTTTAAAAATAACGATGTAAAAACAAACATTAATAGGTAGTTATTTTGCCATAGAATTGAGTCATTAGTGGCAAAGTTCTGAGCCAGATGGGTTCATATTTTTGGTTTAAAGTCAGACTTGCTCTTCGTGGTGTCTGTCCTATTGGGATCAGGCCACCGGATTCATTGTTGATTCTCCATGTACCCGGGAAACATTAATAGTCATTTTGCCATGGAATTGAGCCATCAGTGGCAAAGTGCTCAGCCAGATGGGTTCGGATTTTTTTTGATGTGAGATATGCTCTTCGAGGTAGGTAGGTAGGTAGGTAGGTATTGATTTTTTGGGTGCTTCGACAGCCAAGGTCATTTCGCACCACCCATTCTTTAATTTATCCATAGGCAATATAGTAAACTATTTTTACGGTAGATCAGAATAAGACTAAAAATAAGAATAAAAACATGTCTGTATTAGATAATATTTTATTAAAAAGTTCAGTTTCTTTTAGCAGCAATATGACACGGTTAAGACGATCAGGATCATTGCCTAGAACATGCTCTAGGCTCCCCCTGATCCCTAACCTGAGGCGTGCATTCCGAAATAAGTTACAATCCATCAGGATGTGTCGCACACTGAGTGGCATGTTGCACTCATTGCAGAGAGGCGGTTCCTTCTCTTCGGTGAAGAGATACGAGTGAGTCAGACGGCAATGACCGATTCGTAGTCGTGCAATGACGACTTCCTCTCTGCGACTGCTCCTGACGGACGTTGGCCATGCTGCCGTTACCGGTTTTAAACTTCGTAATTTGTTATTTGGGAGATCGCTCCATTGCTCCTGCCACTGTTGGAAAACTGAACCCTTTAGATGGGACCGAAGGTCTTCGAAAGGTACCAGAGTTGATGTGCAATTTTCTTCTTTTAGGGCAGCCTTCGCAGTTGCATCGACACGTTCATTCCCGACAATTCCCATGTGGCTGGGGACCCAAAGAAAGATGATGGTGACTCCCTTCTTTTGAAGGGAGAGTAGCGACTCATGGATCTGCTGGCATAATGGGTTCGTAGAAGAGCGGTCGGAAATAGAGTTTAGGGCACTTAGAGAGTCAGAGCAAATTGCGAAGGATCCTCCGCTACTGTCTATTCTACACAGAGCAATCTTTATAGCGAACAGCTCCGCCGTGAATACACTGCAGAGTGGACTGAGTTTAGCCTTTATGGTACCATGATAAGAAGAAACTACGGCACAGGCACAGGCGGTAGGAGACTTCGACCCGTCTGTGAATACAGTGACAAAGTTGGGGTGGTTGCCCAGGAACACAGAGAAGGCACGCTGGCACTCAGCAGCAGTGGTGGAAGCTTTTGGACGATCACTAAGGAGCATCTTTATTATAGGAGTAGGAGTTAGCCATGGTGGGTGGTTAGATGAGCCGAGAGGGTATAAATCCGGTAGACCAACTCCTCGTTCTCGAATAAAATAGTTAAAACGAACATTGGCAGGCCTTGTGGCCTTTGTCTTACGGTTAAAAACATCTAAAAATCGTGGTTTTGAAAACAAGTTAAAACATGGATGCGTCTTCATTGCTAAAACCTTTGAGGCGTAGTTGCACATTAGCAGGTTCCTTCGGTAGCACAAAGGCGATTCTCCTGCATCAGAGTAGATGCTCAGGATAGGGCTGGTCCGAAACGCCCCCGTACACAGTCGTAAACCGGTATTGTGTATCACAGTCAGTGGTCGAAGGTACGACTCTGGACCGGAAGAGTACACAAAGGAACCATAGTCAAGTTTTGACCGTACTAAAGCACGATACAATAAAATTAGTGTGGAGCGATCAGCTCCCCATGTCGAGTGACTTAGGTACTTTAAAATGTTTAACGTTTTGTGACATTTCAATTTTAACCTTTCTATGTGAGCACGCCAGTTGAGGCGGTAGTCAAATGTCAGGCCTAGAAAACGGATTGAGTCGACAAATGGAAGGTTTTTACCACCCAAGCGTAACGCTGGAGGGATGTTATGTCCCCTACACCGGCGGAAATGAACGCATTTGGTTTTCTCTGAGGAGAACTTAAAACCATTACACTGGGCCCACTTGTGCAGTTTGTTCAGGGTGAGTTGGATTAGTCTGGCTGCTGTAGCGGGTTGGGATGACCTACAAAAAATTGCAAGTCATCCACAAACAGTGATGCTATTACTGGTGTGCCTACACAGATAGCTATATCGTTAATCGCTACAGCGAAAAGCGTTACACTAAGGACAGAACCCTGAGGAACTCCATTTTCTTGGCTGTAAAATTGCGATTTATGCTGGCCTATTCTGACTTTAAAAACTCGGTTGGATAAAAAGTTTCGAATAAAAATGGGTAGATTACCCCTAAAACCCCATTCGTGCAGAGTGTGTAGAATTTTGTGTCGCCAAGTTCGGTCATAAGCCTTTTCAATATCGAAAAATACGCCAATCACGTGTGACGTAGAAGGAAGGCTTCCTGGATAAAATTGTCTATCCTTACTAGGTGATCAGTGGTGGAACGGCCCCTACGAAATCCACACTGGACACCAGAAAGAAGGTTGCGACGCTCTAGCCACCATATGAGCCGCCGATTCACCATTCTTTCCATAATCTTGCAAAGGCAGCTAGTAAGAGATATCGGCCTGTAGTTGTTCGGGTCAGCTCGGTCTTTACCCTGTTTTAATATAGGGACTACAACAGACTCCCGCCAGGACGATGGAAAGGAACCTTCAACCCATAGCTGATTGAAGGTGTGGAGGACCTCCACCAATGCCGATTCCGGAATATTCCGGAGAAAGGCATTGTGGACTTCGTCGGGACCTGGAGAAGTCATGTGGGAGTCCGCAATGGCGGACTCTAGTTCCCACAGGGAAAACGGAAGGTTATAATCTGCCAGGGATCGTCGCTCCTTAAAGTCGATAGAAGATGCCTCCTTTTCCTTCTTAATTTTTAAAAAACTATCATCGTAGCTTTTATTAGAGCTGGTTTTGGCTAGTTCCTGACCGAATATATTTCCAATAGAAGATGGCTATGTAACTGTGTTGCCTCCAACACGTAGAAAGGAGACGCCGAGCTGTTGTTGGTTGCCAGATATACTTCTTACTTTACGCCAAACCTGTGCAACCGGCGTCCGACTGTTGACGCCAGAGACAAATTCCATCCAGGAAGCCCTCTTCGCCTCCTTCACCACCTGACGTGCCTTCGCTCTTAATCGTCGGAAGGCGGAAAGGTTCATGTTCGTGGGAAATTTTTTAAAAATTCGTAACGCCTTCTTACGTTGACGAATGGCTTCTGCGCATTCATTGTTCCACCAAGGTACGGAAGGCCTCGAAGGGACGCGACGACGCCGTGGTACGCTTGCATCTGCGGCTTCAATGATTTGGCTGGTCAAAGCGTTAATGTTTGTAACACTATCTAGCGTTTTGTCGTGTTTAAAATTAAAAATACGGTTAAAATGAGACCAATCTGCTTTCCGGACAATCCAGTTGCCCGGCGGAATAAAAAAAGGATTAAAACGTCCTTCCTTCTTTATAAAAAGAGGAAAGTGATCGCTGCCACTTAAGTCCTCATGTACCAACAAGTTAATTTTGTTCATTAAACTGCTAGATGCTATGCAGAGATCAATACATGAGAACTGACCGTTAAAAGAGTTGAAACGGGTTTTCTCTCCGTTGTTTACTAAAAACAGGTTTAAATCCATAATAAAATTCGCTATGACATGGCCTCTGCGGTCGCACTGCACTTGAGAACTTCCCCACATTGTGTCGTGAGCGTTGAAGTCCCCAAGTAGAACGAATGGTCGTGGTAACTGACGGACAAGGGCTTCCAAGTTAAATCGTGTGACCGGTGCAGCCTCAGGAAGATAAACGTTACATATCGTTATCGGTTCTGGGGCGTGCACCGTCACCGCTATAGCCTGAAATGGTGTGTGTAGATGTATTCGGGAAGTGTAAAGGGCTTCCCGAATATAGATAGCCACTCCACCTTGGGCTCGTTGGCCGCTGGTGTCGTCAAATCTAAAAATTTTAAAATTCTTTAAAATACCCTTGTCCGTCATTTTAAAATGAGTCTCTTGGAGACAAACACAAGAGGGGTTAAAATCACGTATTAAAACTGTTAGCTCCTCTCTATGGCGATAAAATCCGTTACAGTTCCACTGTAATATAAAAGCCATTAAAAATTTTAAAAATATAATAAATAGAATAAATAAATATAATAAATAAATATATAAATAAATTAAAAAGGCAAGTGCCAGACACTGAACACTAAGGGGTCAGCGTCTAAGGCGATTTTTCTTGCCTTTTTGCCTTGCTTTACGGATTTCCGTCTCTGAGAGACTTTCGTCGTCATCCATGACTTCCAGCTCAGTTTGTTTTGAGCCGGAAGGGCCGAGGGTCGGCGTTTCCTCGCGCGTTTTGGGTGTATCCCGGGTTTCATTTTTTGGTGGGTTCTTCTTTGGGGAACCCACACAGGCGGAATTTGTTTTTTGTGCTGGTTTGGGAGCCTTAGCCAGCTTGGCTGTTTCTTTCAGCGTATCTTTCGCATTGACTCCATCGGCCTGCGTACCTATGGTGCTCTTGGATAGAGGTGGGGTTACAACGGCGGCGAAGGACCTGGAAAAAGTGGGGGCGATCATCGCCCTATACTTCTTCCTGGCCTCGAAATAAGTCACTTTCTCCAGCGTTTTAATTTCCATCACTTTCCGTTCTTCGAGGAGTTTGGGACATGCACGGGAGTATACTGGGTGATCGCCTTCGCAGTTCACGCAGTGTAGCTGTTTAGAGCACTCCGCACCCTCATGCTCCTCCAGGCCGCAGCGGGGGCAGATGGCCTTGCCCTCACATCGCGTTGCGATGTGGCCGAAGCGCTGGCACTGGAAGCAGCGCATGGGCGCCGGTATGAATGGTCGCACCGGAACCGATTCATACCCGACGAACACCTTGTCGGGGAGCCTGTCGAGCGAGAAGGTGGGTACCACTGAGGTAGTGTTCTGTACTGTACCATTCCGCTTTGTGGTTAGTCGACGTGCATCAGTAACTCCTTGAGAGGCCATTTCCCTTATGATCTCGTCGACTTCCACATAAAGTAAGTCATAATGACTGATGACTCCCCGACTGGTGTTTAGGGTGCGGTGCACCTCCACCTTAACGGGAATATCATGCAGAAGTGTCATGCCCAGTAGCCTTTCACTCTGCACCTGGCTGCTTGTTTCAATTAGTAGTGAGCCGTCTCTCAGCTTCTTTGCGGACTTAAGTTCCCCAGGTACGTATGCAGACAACACTTTCCGTATAAGGAAGGGAGACACTTTTTGAAGGGACTCACCTTCTTTTAGGCACTTCATTACTAAAAATCTCATGCTACATGTTTTCACAAAATCTCCCCCGCCGGAATCCGGACGGGATCTCTTAATTGGAGGAATGTTGTTTTCCATGCCAATTCTATATTTCATCCCCCGGGCTCCCCACCCACCATGGAGCCACACATTCGGGACGCCGCACCGCAAACCGGTGCGGTCGCCAGGGCTACCCGAGGGGATATAGCACCCTAGAGGTGGTTGTCTGTTTCGGGTTGGGTCTTCAATGCACGGGCCCACCAAACCCGTACATCTCCGACCTCCCTACGCAGGCCCCCACCTCCCTGGCACTCGCCACCGTTAAGCAATACGCCACGGAAGCCGATTGACCGGGAGTGGCTAGCTCCCGGCCGCCCGTTTACACAGAATCCGGGGCCGAAGAGGGGTATTGGTCCATAGTCCATACCGGGCATCCGACACCCGGCTGGGAACCACGGACCTCACCCTCCAGGATCCCCTTCTCCTCCTTACGGGTCTCCGCACACGGCAAACATGCGGGTGGATCGCAGGCCGGGTGGTATGGCCGCACACAGACAGTTGACCCACAATACTGTCCGGGCTCAACCCTTGTTGGCTCTGGGTTTGTTTTCGGGGTTGTCTCCCCGCCCTTTTAGTCGCCTCTTACGACAAGCAGGGATACTGCGGGAGCATTCTCAATCCCCCTACCCGCAGGGGGGATGCTCTTCGAGGTGTCTGTCCAATTGGGATCAGGCCACCGGATTCATCGTTGTTTCTCCATGTACCCGGAATAAATTGACCATTTTCCTCTCTGTCTAAGAATCCAGGCGGTGTGTAGATAGGATTTGTAGTAGATCGTTTTCGCAAAAAATTGTGTAAATATACAACTGCTAAAACTACTTTCTTAGCCTTGTCGGGTTGTAGTAGTATTGGTTTTCTCAAAACCCAAAATAGAGAACTAGCTACTCCAAAAGCATTCTCTACGACACTACGTCCTCTGGATAGGCGGTAGTTAAAAATTCTTTCAATAGAACCAACTGGTGGAGTACCTTTAAATGGTGTCATAGTATATTCATTTAACTCAAATGCTTGATCACCTAATATAATATAAGGAACCTTAATACTATAAGGAATTTGCACTGCTTTTGGGTTTGGTACGTTCAGTTCCTTGTTTTCTAACTTTTTGCACAATTTCGTATTTTTGAAAACGCCTCCATCTGAAAATCTACCAGGGCAGCCAACATCAACACACAAAAAATTGTAGTTGGCGTCAACTAATGCAAAGAGCACAATACTAAAAAAAACCCTTATAATTATAATACTCAGTGCCACTGTTCCATGGTGCTTGAAGCTGGACATGTTTCCCGTCCATTGCACCTATTACATGAGGGAAGTTCCGCTTTTCTTCGAATTCCTTTGCTACAGCTAACCATTCTTCATTAGAAGAGGGTACCTAAAATAAATGACACATTATTAATTTAAAATAACAGGAACTCCTGCTAGTGGGTAGTATCTATAAAACACCATTTTACAGGATTCAAAATTTTATTTGACAATTCTTGTATATTAGGGCCTCCATTATAAGTCTTTTATGAAACAGGGCCCTGATATAATGCCGTTTTAGAACTACCAATATTATACTGATCAAAAATATTTAATGTTCTTGTTCGTGACCACAAGAACGACGTGTCATACTCAAATGCCTCTTGGCGTGGATAGCAATTTTTTTAATTGAAAAAACACACTGCATACAACGACTTAACCAGTGTCTCAACAATTGCATAAGGAATTTTTGTTATGTTTACTTTAAAACACGCCAGTCGCGTGGGGATAACTTTGGATACGAAATAATATTGTTTGTTTCGAAAAAGGCATTATATGTGCTCTTAGGTTTAAAAAATAAAAATGTCTTACGGTAATTAGCCTATTCCTTATTAGCTTTGCTAATCAGGGAGTTCATTCTGCCGCACCCTATCCACCATTGTATTTACAATGTTTATTTTGTTAACAGGCTAATACGCTAAGGGGTCCTGAGGAAACTCGAGAAGAATCATACAATGATGAATCTATTGTCGATGAACCCGCAACGGTCGAAGATGAACCACCGGCGTCTACTGATACCACGATGGCGTCTATAACTGCAACGGCGGCGTCTACGAGTACAACGACGGCGTCTACAACGACGGTGCCTACTTCTAACATGTCCCAAGCTAGGAAAAGAAAACGTCGCAATGATGCTGATAATGCACAAAATGAAATGCTACTTAATGCATTCTCCATTTTGAAAAAGACATCGGCTACTCCTACTGACCACTATGAAACTTTTGGAATACATGTGGCAAGTGAACTAAGGAAATATGACTGCAACACTCTACCTCATGTGAAGAGGGCAATATTAGATGTGTTGTTCAGAGCAGATATTGGAGAATTTACCCCCACTTACAACGTCCGTGACACTGCTGGGTACTACAGTTCAAATTTCAGTACACCCACACCGACTCCGTCTCGAGGTAGTTACCCTCCAACTCCTACTCCTCCACCTTCCGATGCTTTACTTATTGAATCCGAAATTGATTCAAGGCCTCCACAACAAGAAGACACCTTACTACACTACCTGACTAACATAAATCCTGAACAAATGTAATAACATGACATGTTGTAATATGCAAGCTACATTGTTTAACATTACAATATATTGATCTTTTGAAGTAAATTGTTTTCTTACCGTTATGTAGTCCCTTAGGGCTTCAATCAGTGCATCACATACTTCTGGAACAATCACAAATATTCGTTGTTTGGATATAAGAAAGAGGTATTGCAAACTTGTAAATGAATCTCCAGTAGCTAAGAATCTCAGAGTAAGAGCTAATCTTTCCTTGACGGTAATAGCACTTCGCATGTACGTGTCACGTTTATTCACGGCATGCTCTATCAATGTAATTAAATGTTCAAAATCTTGCTTGGACTTTCGCAAGAAATTTGGCACGTCTTCTTCGAACCTCACGTCTTCTAGGAGTCTGTTCCCATATTTTAACCGATTTTGATAAATTTTTTTGACCCACCAACGGTGCTTACGTCGCATTTTCCGTTGTTTTTTTCTAATAATCGTCGCCATCACAATAAAAGCAGCGGCAGCAACTTGCACATTTCTAAACATCAAAGACATATTGTATCGACTGCCTTTACTATGAATGCGGGTGGTTCGCGTGCTCGCAGTGAGCGTTCGAGGTTACAAACTAGCTGAAGAGCGTATGCCTCACCCTGAGGCAGATTGAGCGAGGCATTCGCAGCGAGCAGCCTCGCACTGTGGATACCGGCCTTAACCCTGAGAAAATTAGAGAAATTATTAAAGAAGAACTTTCAAGCAGGCCCAACCAACCCACATCCTTTGCGAAGATTGTAGCCTCTCAGAGGAAGACGGCAAGAGTGAACCTCCCCGGAGCTAAACCTATTACGACGTCCAACACCTTCTCAGTATTAATTTATCCTGGTTCAGACGAGCTTGAATCAAGTGATGACACGAAGGAAGAGTTATTTAAGAATGTAAATCCTGTCAAAAGCGGTTTAAAAATCAGGAAGGTGCAAATAGAGTAGTAGCGAATAGAGTAGTGAGAATGAGTCCGACTCATGTATGATTGACAAACTGAACGAATGTGATATTTTTAAAAAAGGAAAGCTTGTGGTGAAGATCCCGGAAAAGAAGAACCCAAGAATAGCAATTTACTCTGCCAAAAACCGGGTCACTGAAGAGAAAATCATCGAAAGCCTGCGCTATCAGAAAGATCTTGGGGAGAAGGGACTAGTCAAACCTCTTTACAGATTCGGAAGAAGAAAGAAGAAAGAGTACACTACAAATTGGGTAGTTGAACTGGACCCAGACTCTAGAAAGAAAATCATTGAGAATGACAGAATATTCATTGGTTATGATTCGTGCAGAATAAGTGACCATATCCAAATCACGAGGTGCTTTAAGTATCAAGCTTTTGGACACACAGCTGCGAACTGTAACTCTGACAAGGAAGTGTGTAGCCACTGCGCCGAGGAGCACAAATACGATGAATGTAAAAAGGACAAAGATACAATATGCTGTGCCAACTGCAAGAAGTCCAACTTAGACACAAACCACAGCGTTGGAGATCAAAAATGCCCTGTCTAGTGTAAGATTCGTGAATTTATTGTAAATAGCATCAATTATGGGAAAGCTGAATATTAACTTTGCTCAAGCCAATCTCCAAGGAGCCAAGACACCTACTTCGGAAATCAGGACTATAAGGATTAATTCCCAATTGATGTGTTCTTTATGCAGGAACCATACGTCTTCAGAGAAAATAATAGTCGTTGGAAAGTCCCCGGCTTAAGAATCGGCACCAGCACTGTCCCGAGCAACCACTCATCCCGCTTCTATGCAGCAATAGCAGTGTTTCCCGCTGATGAATTCGACCTGATGGAAATAAAACCGCTCACCACGAGCCATATGGTAGTAGCGCAATTAAATGACGTAATTTTTCGATTGTTTTGATAAGTGCATATTTTCCTCCGAGCCAGGATCTAGAACCATTTCTTACTGACTTGGACGCAGCTGTAAAAATGTTTAGAAAGGAGAAACTGATCATATGCATGGATGCCAATGCTAAAAGTGACACCTGGTTTAGTGACCTAACTGACAATAGAGGATAGCGGATTGAGAGATGGGCAACCGAAAACAATTTATATTTCATTAATGAACCGGATAATCCATCAACGTTTTGTAGTCTGAACAGACAGTCCAATATAGACCTCACTCTGTCCAGCGCCGGACTAGTTCGGGCAGTCAACTCCTGGGAAGTATTGGAGGACGAAGTCACAAGTGACCATCGGCTGATTACCTTTAAAGTCACTAAACAAGGCGATAAGCAAGATGCGAAGAAAAGGTTTATTTGGGATCGAGCCGACTGGGATGAGTGCGCAGAAGTACTTTGCGCAAAATTATGGGAAACTGAATACCTGCTCCCCTGGCAACCCAACACGGAATATATAGAGAAGAAAGCTGAATTACTCTCCGAATCACTCACTGAGGCCAGGCAAAAAGGAATCCCCAGAGAGCTCAAGAAGATTAAAAAATTGTCTTTGGTGGAATAACAAACTGGGAATGTTGAAGAATGCTCTAAAATAATCAAGAAGAAAGTTACGCAACTCCAGACTAGAAGATAGACAGGTACACCATGGGCGACATCAACAACTTTTTGAGCAATATAAAAATGCTATTGCGGTAGAAAAGCTCAAATGGCAAAATTTCGCAAAGAAGAACTTCAGTGAGAATCGCTGGGGCTTCGTCTACAAGCTAATATCAGGAAAGCTTAAGCTTAAGACCTCACCATCCTTGTTTAAGGTTGACGCGATTAGCTGATCAGGGGCCACGTAGTCTGAAATCCGGGCCTACCCCTGGGACTTGGAATAGACTTCCTCCAGAGGGCAGGGGCGGTGATAGACCTACGGAGCTGCCAACTTTTACTTCCGGGTAACAACGCTTCCCACTGCAAAGAGCAACCCCCTTCGTCTGGGAATGTGAAGATCCCATGGACCAGGAGATTGAACGAATCCTGAGAATGGACTGTATACCGGAATCAACGCTCTCAGAGGTGGAAGCTGCAGTCGCACTTGAATCATGTTTCCTTTACTTAGATTGAATTCAGTGATATTAATTTTACCCCCTCCATTCTCATGGCAGGGGTTGTTTATCTCATATATCACCGTTATTAAGTGGATAGTAACGCCGAATAAACATATTATTGGCGTTTTTGTTGATACATTTTCTTCGAAGTTTTTGGGCTTATCTTTTTAATAAAAAACGAAAAGCATTCTTTTGATATTTGAAGCTAGAAGTAACAAAACTACTAAAAGAAAAAATTAAAAGAAAATAGACGAGAGCTCGTCGTAACAATATGGCGGAGCGTTGGAGCCACAGATGTACTAGATTGGCAACACCAGCGCACAGTGGGCCGGATCGCGAGAAACTTGGCAAAAAACCCTAAAAACTTTTTTTTTCTGACAGTTGTTTGAATTGGCTTAAGTGGAAGATAAATGTCCAGTGCATACTTTGCACTGAGAATTTTTAACAGGAATTTAATTTATTCGATAATTACAGCCGTAATATGGGGATAGAATACAATCGCGAATGGAGCGTCGCGACGTAATGTTTAGACAGACGCGTATGGCGTAATTACTACTCGATAATCCATAAATATTTTAACTGTAAAACCATCTATGAATGTTGAAGGAACTCTGCATGGAGTTACCACACAGAAATGTTAAATATATTTTGCGCTATACAGCGATTATTATGGAGAGTACAGTTTTCAATAATTACGCTCATTCTTTCAGAGCTACAAAAAAAACCTGCTAGAAGCAGAGGTATTATCAATGTAAATTGGTGAGTTGTGATGTTATTTGTGAGGCGACAAAAATTCATCTGCGGATACTTGCGGACCCACGAGACATTGTATATAGCCGGCTGGCCCCTAGCACGCCCGGCCGCCGCACCGGCTAGTCGCGCGTTTGGGTTATGGTCTCAAGAAGGTTTTCATTTTCTAGGCGCGTCTGGTCAGTGTTACAGGGAAATGTTTACAAAATTTAATTCATGAATGCTTTGCTTCTCCCTTGCCTCACAATCAGTTGCTTTCCAGCATTTGTGCGGCAGTGTTCGGTGATATCTTTAAGTCTTGTGCTGTCAAACCTTATTCCCAAAGTGCAACGATGTTTACCATCAAGCGTTTAGAACTTTTTAAATTGTTAGCTTCAAACCCTAAGATTAACTGATCCGTAAGATTTCCGCAAGCATTCGCATTTGTTGAAAACGCATGAAATTTACGTAAGGCGGAAAACCAATCCATCAGGAAGATCATCATTGCATCGGTACGCAGACAATGGGGTCATTTGAAGAGGAAATGGAAAGAGTACCATAGAAAAAAAGAAGTTTTTTAGGAAGTATGAGGCATGGTTGGACTGCATCATATCCTTCCAACAACCAGATTCTACTCCATGTAGCACGCAAGGTAATAACTTTAACACTTTGGAATTTGAATGGAGAATATAAGCTCCACTACCGTATTTCAATGTTACTCAGTCAGGCGTGCTCATAAACGTATTTTGAATTGTTCTATAGATACCTCGTCGAACGTACGGTTTCAACAAAAATACCAATGTTAGGTATAAAGAAAAATTATGAAGTAGTTCAATGAGTCAAACGGTTTACGTATTTGGCGCAACGGTTTATTTGGCGCAAATAAATTTAACTATTGTTTTAAACACGCATGCCATTACTGGAGTCGTTTCCCCGTGTTTACATTTTCTGTAAAATAAATAAATCTAAAAAAACAGTGTAAACCGCATTCAAAATCAAAAGATAACATATAAGTCGTTATGTCACAAGGGCCACTGTGAAAAAACTATTTGCAATTATCTTTAGAGAAGACATGCTAGACGTGAGGAGATCGTATTGTGTGAAAATAAAAATTGAAAAACAAGACAGAAAAGTGTGATCAACTGGATCAACGTAAGTGCACTTATTTAAGTTCATTACGAATTTGGAGATGAATTTATTTTCTTCTCATATGTATGCACTCTTCTTTTCATGTCACTATCAGACCCAGACCTTATACGTGGACGGCCAAGAAATTTATTTGCAGAAAGCAGTAACCGTTCCCAACGGAGAAGAGCGAAAAGATTAGAACCACTTTTGAAGAAGAAGAACTTACTTTGGCCACTACCATGAATTTGGGGTCGTGCGGCAATGAAACTGCAGCAAAACTATTGACAGAAATAACAACAACCTTTTCAGGTCGCGTATGTAAAATAATATCCCATTGGAAGAAAGCAAAAACAAGTCACCCGAGGCAATATACAGCCGAAGAAGCTTTATTATTAATAGAAACCTGTCGAAAAGACAATACCTCTCTCTTTGAAATGGTGCAATGAAGCTCGAACATGACCTTTACTCTTCTTACAATTCCATTTCTGTGGCTGTTATTGCTTGAGGACAGCTGCACTATACATAAAATTATATCCCTGGTTCTACATGCCTCCTTCCGTTCAAAAAGTTTTGATCTACGGAGTTTTAGTTGTGCGTGAAGCAATATTGCCCATCGGACAACTTTCAGAAGAAGCCCTTGAATCAAGACATAAAGACTGCAAGAGGTTCCGCAGAGACCATAGTCGGAAAAATTCGAGGATAGACTCAAATGTACAAAAACAGACGATGAAAAACATTTTCCGATGTTTTTCATCGTCTGCTTTTGACTTCGATCCTCTTACATCATCTTCCGGAGAACTTAATCGGCCAAAGAAACGGACTTTGCCAATAGCTGTTCGGGAAATGATTGATGATACAGATTTATTTGAGGAATCTGACGAGTCTCAAGATACTGAAGAAAGCGATTCTTCCGTTGACGACTGCATTTACGCATGCATGTTAAGATGATGGTATTTTATGCTTTTCCATTTCCTTTTAAGATTTAAGGAAAGAGCAAACTTAATGAGAATTGCTATAGAAAAATTAGATGGGGATGGTGTCAATGCTGCTGCGATTACTTTTGATGGAGCAGCGAGCAATATACAGATGGCAAATTAATTAGGGGCCAATTTGCGTAATTCAAATGATCTACGATATAGATTAAAGAAGAAATCATTTATCTGAAAGGCATATTAACATGTCCACCCAAAGGGGTAGAGTTGCAGACATGGGGGATGAAGGGGGGTGCCTTACATGATGAACTTTTTATTTTGCAGAATCTGCAACTAAGTGAGTTTTCTCATAAAGTTGTGTCGTACATTGCAGGATTCGTTGTGGGGCACTTGAATAAAACATTAAAATGTGAAGAATGCTTAAGTGCACTGAGTGTTAGTGACATTCACCCATCCCTTGAGTTGATAGTGAATAAAAATTTTGGGGGTTTAATATATCCATCGCCTGAAGTTATGAAATTTTGTAGGGTATGTGAGAAGGCTGTGAGACAAGCAGTATCTGAGGGTGGTAGAGAGAAGCAAATGAATGTCAAAAGGCTAAGTACTTAAGTCTTGCATTATTTTGTAGGAAGCAATATCCTTAATTGCCTCAGTGGCCACAGTCATGATCAAGAATTATTCTTTCATCACAGATATCATCTTCTAAGGGCTGTTTCAGAAAAATACATGGATGTAAGGCTGTACTTTATCTGCAAGAGAGACATAGATGCTTCAAAAAGCAAGAGGCAACTTTTCAACAAGTTGACTTTATTTGGAGGATATTGACATACTATATCCCATAATTTAATATTTTATATGGTCATGTACCAACTTTTATTGTTAAGTTAAACTTTGCCTATGTAGATAATAAACTGGTATCTATTCTATTGTTTTTTGTCACTTGATTTCCTTTTAATTTTCCCTTGATTGTACTTCACTCATCTTACGACAACATCAATACAACATTAACAATTACAGTACGCAAACCTCACAAACATAGAAACAGCAGGAGTCACAATCACAACGAGAACGGGAGATATAAATGTATTTTCAACCTATTGTAGCGGTTGAGGCCGTTACACCTTTCCTTTTCCATCCAGACCACTCCTTCACCCCCCCTCTCCTTTTCCTTCCTAAGTTCGGCTCGTTGAGGTGGGTGGAGGTATGAGTGTGGGAATTTTTGTCAGTGTGTGCGCGAGTGAGATAAGGAACACGTATGCAAGGTCGAGTGGATGAAGTGGGACGCTGTGGACTGACCGGTTTACGTGAGTCATAGGGGATGGTTGATTTTCGGGTATCCCACGAAGTGCGAATTTCCCTCTCAGTGCCCCCTCCGTCAGTTTCCCCCCTCCCTACACGTCCCCCTTCCCCTCCACAACGCAATATAAAAAGGCAATCGCCGGAAAGAAGAGGAGGGATTCCCCAAAGTTACCAGTTAGATCGCCCAAAGTTGTCCCCTGATGCTGCTCCCACAATGTTCCAGTCACTCCCTGCGTGCCTCAACATTGTTCAACCCCCAGAAAGGAGAGACCCCGAAGAGAGATGAGCGGAATTCCTTGACCGGCACGAAAGTGTTGCACAGGAATGGCTCGTTTCAGACCTAATTAAGGACTACGCGGAGTTTTTGTTGTTCTACAAAAAACGACTGATTGGTTCTTTAAACAAATGGAGTGTCCAGGAAAGTAAAGACTTAATTGTTTTTTACCTTCTTGATATTACATCTGCGCCTTGTGTAAAAGCTAGCATAACCATTGATCCTGGCTTGAACGTCAAAGTGTTTAGAGAGCAAGTGGAGTTGGGAAATTCAGCCTTGTCCTGGATTTTACCCAGAAGTAGTAGGCTGCAGAGGTGGTCCCAGATAGAAAATATATTGGCTAGATATATTTCTGAATCTAGTGATGTAACTTGTGAAGACATATTGGCAAATATCTGCAGGCAGTTTGGACATCTGAAGTCCATGACAGAAAATGGTGGCAGCTGTCCTAAGATACCTTGCTGTTTTTAATGGAACAATCCCATTTTGCATTGGGTAAAGAAAGGTAAACTCCACAAGCACCATAATATTTTCGTTTATGGCGTACTCTTATGTTCCCTGCTTGCTATTCAGCTCTTAGAGAAAGCCATTTGCTAATGTTGCCCCATCCTAAGCACTTGCAGCTCATACAATCTGCATTCATGGTATCTCCTCAGAATCAGTCTCTCAATAAGCATTTTTTGACTCGCCTCCCGGCAGTTAAATGAGATGGAGAGATTTGCCATTTTGCAAATTGATGAAATATATGTCAATCCTGGCGTTCATCTCAAAGACGGGACTTTTCGGGAATGCAGACAACGTGCCAGGGAAGGCTGCAAAGACAATTCAGGCTTTCATGGAGAGTTCAGCTTTTGGAAGGTTAAAAGAAGAGCTAGTTCTTATTCCTGTTTTGAACCAAACTGGCGATTCTCTGCTTGAATTGACCAAAATGCACTACAGTTGACTCATGGCCGTGGGTTGAAAGTCATGTCAGTCATCTCTGATAGCAATAGAGTAAACAGATGTATGTTCGGCTCAATGTTAAGGGATACCACTTCTGTTTCCATCGAAAACCCTAATGTTGAAAGGCTGCCATTATTTTTTTTCTATGACACGGTGCATATTTTCGAAAACATTAGGAATAATTGGCTAAACCAGTTTGAAGATACTCTGGTATTCCCTGATTTTAAGACTGGTTGTCCATTAAAAGGTCAGTTCAGTGAATTGCGATCTCTTAACAGAAGGGAACAAGGTCAATTAGTGAAAAGTGCACATAAATTGAATTACAAATATGTGTACCCTTCCAGATTTGAGAGACAGAAGGTTCATTTAGTGTGCAAGATTTTTGATAATACCACTTTGGCTGCTTTAAAGTTATCACAAGTTAGCCAGGGAAGTGAAATTTTTTTAAATTTAATTAAGTTTTCAGGTTTTAAACCGTATCCTCTCTCTCACTGCGCTTGGGCGGACTCTTGCACTTCTTGGTGGAACGAAAAATTTACAGGTTGGTACCATAAGCAGAAAAATTTGTATTTGTATGGGGAAAAAATTGTGGCGTCTACTTATATTAACAGATTGATTGGTAAAGAAAACTTAAAGTATGTATTTTATCCCGATGTTGGTAAATTTGCTTTTGGTGATTTGGACTGTACTTTCCATTCCGCTCAGTCGCAAGTCCTCGTGGTGAACGGTTGTGCGAGTCAGTGAATGTGCATCGTATCTCCCTGAGCTTTTCAAGGTCTCGCCTACCCTGAGTTTTCCAGGCCTTGCTTACCCTTGTGGCTTCTTCCCGCGATGCCGAGCAACTGCATCGAGTGTGGCCTCCTAGTTAAGCGTGGCCAAAAACTGATTACCTGTGGCCGCTGCAACGAAGGATACCACTTATCCTGCACATCAGTAACGGAAAACGACCTACAGGCACTACTGGACCTGCAAAAAACCTGGTATTGTACTTTATGTGTTAGTAAAGTTCATAAAGACCGTAGTGAAGACACTCCAGTGAAATCCACTCCGGTAATCTCTGCCTCGATTAACGAAGCTGATTCTGTAACTTCAATGCTCAGGGAGTTATTGGATCGAACTAAATTGCTTCAAAATGAGCAAACAGACATTAAGAAAAAACTTTCCCTTTGGCAAGCTTCTATAGATGAGCATTCTAAATTGCTAACCCAGTTGAATGAGTCACTGATTAAAACTTGTGAAAGATTGGATGGTTTAACTGAGGAGAGTCATCAATTAGTGAAGCGTGTTGATTATTTGGAAGCTCAACTTAACATTGCGGAGCAAGACGCGCTGAGAAATGTGATTGAAATCCACGGTATTCCTGATAAGGACGGTGAAATTATTGATGCTACGTTATGCCCTGTGGGTAACGCCTTGGGAGTTAAAATAAATGTAAATGACATTGATTACTCCTACCGCTTAAAATCCCGCCCTAGTAACCAAAAACTGTTAAATCCATCGATCATTAAAGTGAAATTTGTGCGTGCCAACTTGGCGCGTGAATTGCTTGAAGCTCGTAGAGTCAAAAGGGATTTCAGTACGAAGGATCTGGGCTTGCATGATGGGGCCGGTCGACCAGTATATATCAATGAGTCCTTGAGTGCCACAAATCGCAAACTATATGCGTCCGCTAGGGACCTGAAGAAAGAGGGAAAATTTAAATTCCTATGGGTAAGAGGTGGGAGAGTTTATGTCAGAGTTAAGGAGGGAATGGAACGCCATTTAATTCGTAGCGACACTGACCTTAAGATTTTTAATTGAGACATACCTACCAGTTTAAGGGACTCTAATTCCGAATCCACAAACAATGAGTGTAAAAGTGCTGTACTTAGTGAAACAACCAGTTCCCAAAAGTCCGAATGTGTTACCAGGCTCAAGGAATGCAATGTTGATGGCCTTCGTGTGTGTCTTGTAAATTGCCAATCTTTGTTTAGGCACATTGATGAGTTTCGACTGTATTTTAATGAACACATCTTTGATGTCATTTGTTTATCTGAAACTTGGCTAAAACCTAATGTTAGTGATGATATGGTTGTTCTTCAAAACTACTGTTTTATTAGGCATGACCGAATAGATAAAACTGGTGGTGGGGTTGGAGCCTATGTCCACCATAATCTAAATGTATCCATCCTCAGTTCTTCTTCAGTGTTTGACTGTTCCAAGCCTGAATTTATTATATTTGAAGTATCTAGCATTTCTATGTCTAAGATACTGATATCGGTTGTATATCGCCCCCCCAAAACGGGATCCATTTCTGTATTTGAACATAATTTCACCTGCCTTGCTCCTACGTACAAAAATATTGTTATTTTTGGTGATTTTAATGCTGATCTACTCAAAAAAAGTTATGAAAGCACATAGCTGTATAATTTTTCTCTCTGTAACAACCTGTACATTGTGCCTTTCAATGCTACTCACCATACAGCCTTTAGCCACACGCTACTAGATCTATGTTTTGTTGATGATTCTGAAAAAATCATCTCCTACTCCCAAACCCCAGTACCTTTCCTTTCAGCTCACGACCTGATAGCCATAACCTATCGTTTCAAATTTCCTCATTTGCCAGCCCCTATACTTATGTATCGTAATGTAAAAAATTTTGATGTTGTCAAGTTCCATGAAGAACTTTCTTCATGTGACTGGAATGAAATTATAAATTCAAACTGTATTGATGTTAAACTACATTGCTTTAATTCTAATATGTTAAATTGTATCGATAAGGTTGCTCCCCTAAGGTCTTGTATTCCAAAGAGACACAAGTCCCCGTGGTTTAGCCCTGGTATTAAAAAATTAATATTAGAAAGAAACCGTCTCCGACGAGCATTCAATCGGACAAGAGAACCTAATATATTTTACCGATTCAAGGTACTCCGTAATATAGTTAAAACACGGGTAATGGAGGCCAAGCGTCTTTATTACTCTGAGAAATTCTCTGGTATAAATGACCCCACTCATACGTGGCGACTATTGAGAAATCTTGGCCTCATCCGACAAGAGTAAATACCCTTCAGGTTCACATTTCCGTTGACCAACTTAATGACTATTTCGTTTCAGTATCCATTAATTCCAACGAACACACTATCTCTGCTTCTACTACATTTGATGATCCCTATGTACCTTTTAAAGCTGATGGTTTCTATTTTCAATACGTAACACCTGAAATACTATCTAAATTTCTGCCCCGATCCAAAACGTATTCATGTGGGGTTGACAATATTTCAAATGGGTTTATTCGTAAACTCCCCGAAAACTTGTTCCCCATAATCCTCGAAATTTTTAACTTCTCCTTGTCCCACTCTGTTTATCCTAGCCTATGGAAAAATGCACTTGTTAGGCCGATTAATAAAACTAAAAAGCCCTCTTCTCCTGCTGACTACCGTCCAATCTCGATTCTTTGTGCCTTATCTAAATCTTTGGAGAAAATTGTCCACCACCAAGTGGTTGATTACCTTACCTCCAAGGGGCGACTTGACCCCTTTCAATCTGGCTTCCGCAAAAATTATAGTACACAATCCGCTCTACTCAAAGTTACAGATGATATTCGGAAAGCCATGGACAGCAGGATGGTCACCATCATGGTTTTATTTTATTTCAGTAAAGCGTTTGACCGCGTTAATCATATGCACCTACTATACAAATTAAAAAGTCTAAACTTTTCCTGTTCTGTTTTAAATTGGTTCCATTCATATCTTGACGGTAGAAGCCAGGCAGTCATCGGGTCTAATAACAACAAATCGTCTTGGCGGCCTGTACCTTGTGGGGTGCCTCAAGGGTCCGTCCTTGGCCCTCTTTTATTCTGCCTTTATATCCTTGATATAGCAAAAGTTCTTAAACACTGCAAATACATGTTGTATGCCGATGATTTACAGATTTATTTGCATACAAATCCTAGCAAATTGGCCGCAGCTATCTCTCTGGTTAATGAAGATGTCTCCGCTATCTGCAAATGGACCCATGAAAATCTATTGACTTTAAACTCTACCAAAACGCAGGCAATTATTTTTGGGAACTCAAGAATGCTCAACAAAATTGAATTTGCAACTCTCCCAAACATCAAGGTGGGTGACGCTGATATTGCATTTTGCAATACTGTCAAAAACCTTGGAATTACTTTAACAAACAACCTCTCGTGGAATCAACACATACAAGAAATCTCAAACAAAGTTAACAAAACTTTACATCAATTAAAATTACAGAAATCTCTTTTACCAATTTCCACTCGAAAAACGATTGTTTCAACTCTCATATTCCCTACTTTTGATTATTGTGCTTTAGTATATAATGACCTTCCCTCTGAATTAGAAAATAAGCTTCAGCGGCTATTAAACTCCAGTGTTACATTTATTCTCGACCTCCGCAAAGATGAACATATCTCTCACCACCTACGCAACCTGTCATGGCTTAAGATATCTTCTAGGAGGAAATACTTACTTGGCTCTTTTCTTTATGCCCTTTTTCACAGTAAAAGCCCGGACTACCTATATTCTATGTTTAAACCTAGGTCAGTCTCTGTTTTTAGACCCTCCAGGACTGAACCCTCCTACCTGATGCGCCCAATACCTCGAACTAACGTGTATCTTAAATCATTCCTCATATCTGGCTCAAACCTCTGGAATTCATTGCCTTTGCCCATAAAAAACTCTGCCTCTCTACCAATCTTTAAGGGAAAACTTTTCGAATATTGTTTCAATGAGGACTTATAAATCATAAATGTAATTAAACCTATGCATAAATTGTCAACAATTATTGTCTCCATGAGGACTTTAAATGTAACCTAACTATTGTATTATTTTGTATAAAATTTATGACATTATTGTAACTCTGTCTTTTCTGACAATATTGTTATTGTTATTGTGTATAGTTTTTGACTTATTATTTGATGACTTGTTTGCTATCTGTTTCTGTTGTGTTGTTTTTGTTGCAAACTTTATCAATGTTCTCTTTATGTACTGCTCTTATGGGGAAACCCAGAGCATGAAATAAATTCAATTCAATTCAATTCAAATTCCATCAAGTTATTGTGTTTGAGGAATTTGAAATCAAGTTTCATTGTGTATCTATGCTGAAGCGTTTGCTGGAAGGTTTGCCTTTTCGAGCACCCGAAAAATTCACCAATGGAAAAGTTGTTAAATGGCAAAAACCTGTAATATTTGTTTCAAATTTTATTGATATTGATGACGATGCCCTATCTTCTAGGTTACATATTGTAAATTGCCATGGTGCGTACTTTCAAAAGAAGGCGACGCTATTACCCGAGATTAAAAAGGAAAATGTTGATGATGAAGCGTCGGCGGAAGTTATCGATATTTCGTCGTCGTCGGAAGATTCCTGTTAGAAGTCGCCTCCGTAGAAAAATTAGTGATTGCCAAATGGTGGAATGTAGTCACAATCAAAACCCCAATGCAAGGGATATGTCAGAGGTGTGAGGATAAGTGTCCTTTTAAAGATGTGCATGACAGTCGGCTAAATGTTTTGGAAGAATTTTTACAGTGGCTAGAGGTATGGAGAATTTCCAGCTTCGCCAAATTTGGGTTGACTAAAGACATAATGGCATCCCTTTATCATTCCATTAAGGCAATATTAGAGGTCATCAAATATTCACTGACTGACCTGAGAGTAGATTGTGTCATGACAGGTAAGTTCCAAACAGAATTTAGAAAGGCGCTTTGGGACTTACCGAAAACTTTTTGGGGGAAATAATAATGTTTCTGTTGTTCAAATCCTGGAGGCTGAGAAGAAAATGAGGATGAAAGGTCTCCTAGGCCTTCGTTCTGCTAGATACGGACAAATTAATCTACATATCCATGTGCTAGGAGAGGATGTATACCATGATGATGGTGAGAGGAGTGATTTCACTCCATTTCACCCAATTGTGAGTGATTATGAGTCACACGGATGTGGACCTAAATGTGGTGGTGTACATTGCAGGATACTGCGCATTTAAAGCAGCACTAAACTTGGTTGTCAATTGTGTTCTAGTGCATTAAGTGACAGTGAGAGCTTAATATGTGCCTACTTTGATGAGCGCAACCGTGGTGGTTTGACAATACCAACAACAATTGTGATTGACTTAGTGAGACACATTCATTCCATAATGCAATGCCTCATTTCTGACAAATATGAGGCATTGTTTTTGTCCTGTGCAGCACAGAGGGACTTGCTGATCGATTTGGCTGAAAGGGCCTTGTTCAGGAAAGTTTTGAGGACTTCACTGATTGAACATTGCGTATCAAGAAGCGTATCGCGGTTAAATTTCAGGATGATGGATGTTATATTTACTCGCTCTCCATTACGTCTAGTGGTAATAAGGCGATAATCTATTACGCCCTGGGAGGCCATCTCTCTTTTTATTTCGTCCTCCTCTATGTATAGTAAGTCGTAATGGCTAATTACACCTTTACTAGATTTAGAGAATGTTGTAGCTGTACTTCAATTTCTATTCAGTTTAATTTATTCATTTCAAGGATTCTCTTACTGTGCTTATCATTCATCTTCTCTATCAGCAGGGTGCCGTCTCTTAATTTTTTCGCAGACTTTAGGTTCCCAGGGATCGTACCTGACAATACTCGGCGTATGGCAAAGGGAGACACTTTCTGCAGCGTCTCGCCTTCCTTTCGACATTTCATTACTATATACTTTCTGCTACTTTCGAACAGTACTCCCCCGCCTAAATCTGGACGGGATCTTTTCTTTGGTGGAAAGAAATTATCCGCCATACCAATGAGAAATTCGTCCCTCGGGCCCCCCACCCAGCATGAAGCCACACATTTGGGACGCCGCACCGCATACCGGTGCGGTCGCCAGGGCTACCCGAGGGATATAGCACCCTAGAGGTGGTTGTCTGTTTCGGGATGGATCTTTGATGCATGGGCCAGCCAAACTCGTGCATCTCCGACCGCCCTACGCAGACCCCACCTCCCTGGCACTCGCCACCGTTAAGCATAACGCCACGGAAGCCGATTGACCGGGAGTGGCTAGCTCCCGGCCGCCCGTTTACACAGAATCCGGGGCCAAAGAGGGGTATTGGCCCGTAGTCCATACCGGGCATCCAACACCCGGCTGGGAACCACGGACCTCACCCTCCAGGATCCCCATCTCCTCTTTACGGGTCTCCGCACACGGCAAACATGCGGGTGGATCGCAGGCCAGGTGGTATGGCCACACGCAAACAGCTGATCCACAAGACTTTCCGGGCTCAACCCTTGTTGGCTCTGGGTTTGTTTTCGGGGTGCACTCCCCGCACTTTTATTCGCCTCTTACGACAAGCAGGGATACTGCGGGAGTATTCTCAATTCCCCTTCCCGCAGGTGGGGTCAGTGGTTCTTTGGAAGAGAAATTCCTGAGGGGTGATAATCAAAGAAATGTTCTGTTTGGTGTGTCAATGAATGCTTTGATATTGAGTGACTTCTTTAGTGATGATGAATGTTCAAATGGTCATCCCATAGCAAATGGCATTAAAAAAATTGTATTTCTTGCTTGTAACATATTTTAAAGAACTACAGCCGTAAAATAAATGATGCCTGTGGTAGATCTGGATGGAGCAGGAAGATTGTTACCCTCTCAAAGTGAAAATCTTATAAATAAAAATGGGTTGCGCATTTTGTTAGTAAGCGGTTAACTTGGATAATGCTGGACCGATGTCGCTGAAATCTTCACAATTTGTTCGTCCCCGTTCCGGGACGTTAAACGGGTTATAATATATAGTGTAGGAATAATACATGAATTTTAAATTACATTTACGATTTTTCCCATAAGATTACACGGAGTTTTACATTTTTCACGCTGCAGTGCATTCATATGTCGTTCATTACAATACTTCAATTTGTACCGATAGCTTTTATTTTTCCTTCATCGGAATGTCGAAACTCTGAACTATCTTATTCTTTCGATGTTTTTATGATAAATCATTCAGTTAACGATTAATTACGCAATTTAAACGATTTTTGTAGCTCTTTAAATGGGTCTTTCATTGTTATCTCCGATCCATTTCTGAGGTTAACAAACACTGAGTTTCGTGCAAGAGGGCTATAAATATTGACTATTTTATTATTGTTGTAGCAACCAAGAATTTGGAGATTTCAGAACGTGCACGGGGCCCTTAATCGCATTGAAATGCCCCCAATAAGAACGAAAATTTATAGCTGCAGACATCGCAATGCTATAATAGGAACAAGGCATTTCTTTTCTTTGATTATACTTAAACATCGATCTTGCAATCGAAATCGGAATGCACACATAACACCTTGAGATTCGTGTGATTTCAAATTTAATGGGAAAAAATGTCAATTGGTTGACATTAAATTCTGACTTTTTTTTATATTTATATCTATCTTAACATATTAAAAACGAGTGATTTCCCTTTTCTTTATTTTCCATTTAATCAGACTGTGCCACCGGAATGCGTGGACAGGTAAAGCTATTAAAAATATATATCAATTTGCAATGGAAAATTTAAAAATAGGGCATTGACAGTGAAGAAAAACTTCAATTTAAACATTTACCCATGATAAATAACTATGCATAACTGTTATTATTATGCTGATTGTGTAACTATCCACGTCAAGTGTATGTATTTTGAAATGACCTCGAGCGAAGCTGAGGGCATTTCATGTAAAGTACACCGTCTGTCGGATGAGACGTTAAACTGTAGACCCCTTGCAAGAGTAAGCTAATGCCGACGCCAGGTGTCCCTCCATCCTTCTCTGTACAGTTTCCCTTGGCGCAAATGACCTTAGTTGTCGGTCGCCGGCTTTAAAATACTACTACTACTAGCGAAGCCTGGCATTTTCGCTAGATTTATATAGAATCCACCCACGTCGCGTCGGAAGAGAATGTTGAGCGATTGAGAAAGTCATGTATACGAAGTCCTAAGATGTCCATTTCTCGACGCAGTTTGGAACTTGGCATTGCTAAAATAACTATTCAAAATTATATATGGTCTTAAATTGCATGCTTACAATATTCAACTGAGGTATGAAATAAAACCAACGAATAGGCCTATATTTGTTGAATTTTCTGTCAAGATGCTGGCTGATATGATGAAGTGACTTCAACGTCAACACTGACATCAAATCTCGGACAGGTGTTGCTCAATCACGCATTCATTTCATATTGATACCTCGATAATAATTATTTCTCGAGTAATTGACAAATGAAATCACGAACAACGTTTTCGATGACTCTGTACAAAGATGAAATAAATATACACTGGCAGGACAAAGTCTGCCAGGTTCAGCTAGCTGTGAATAAAATTGTTTTTAAAGCCCTTACATTATGTTTTATTACTTAAAATGTAAATTTTAAGGAAGTTGTGAGAGTCAAGTCATCCCATTTATCTCTCCCAAGACTGGTTTGCAGACATCAAGAGTGACCAGAAGATAGGTTTGCTGCCGCACTCCACTCCTCCATCCTGTAAGGCAACCGATTGGGACCAGATAACAGTATTATGCGACTTGTGCATGTTTTCTTTTTGACTAAGAATAAGTTTTACAGTGACTCCGTCCTCTCCGTTTCTTCCACGAAGCATAATTTTGATTTTCTTTAAGTTGCATTTATTGACAATTTTTACATCAAAATTCAGTATTCTACTTAGTTAGTCCCAGTTATAACATCAGCATCGTCAACATTCAGTGGTATTCAATATCTGGCGAGATTTTAATGTCTTGTTTTGAGTAGCTCATATCAATGGCATCAGACAAGTAATTAATGAAGTGACGGCGATATTGTTGGCATCATTAGGTTATGACAATCGGTATATTTTCGTGTGCTAGTACATTCTAAGTGTACCCATTGTAAAAAAAAATACTGACAAGATTTAGCACTACTAAAATTTCAGCGTCGCAGAACATGGTTTTCAACTGCTCTGTTCTAAATACGACCATATGATGGCACTCAAACTTCGGCGATAAGTTTACGTGTTTCATGCCATTCGATAATTACAGTTTATTCTCGAAATGATTGCATACATAACGTAAATCCCACTAGAATCTACTCATTTGGGAATTAATGTGTGAAGGAAGTTTACAGAGTTTATCGAAGGGGCCTACTGATCATCGATTGGAATGTATTATAATTTTTAGCTTGCAATACTCCGGTAGTACTTCTTTCTAAAGAATATACTCCTCGATTTCAATGAAGAGTATTAAATGTAGGCGGAGAAATGTTTATCGTAGACAAATTGCTACTCGGGTAAGTGCCTTTTTCTCTCCCGCACCTCAAGCTTTCATTCGCACGGAGGCTATATCGGCCTCCGCGTGATGACGTCACAGCGGAGTCCTCGGGCCTGGTGTCGTTGCCCTGTCCCACAAATCCCCCGATCTGCCATCATGATGGCGGATCAACCCTCAAATCAGCCTGAAGCGGAAAACTTGCCTACATCACCAGATTCATCAATTGAAGAATCAGCCGCCAGCAACACATCTGCTGCTTTATTAAATGCCCACTCCGACCACCAGCTGTCAGCTTTCAACTCTTCTGATTCCGGAAGCGAGAGCAACAAACCGCTCACCGGGCAGAGCCAAATTGCTCACAAAAACTGTCAAGAAAAATAAGCAAAAAACCACCCTTCTAGAAAGAAGTTCTTTTTCAAATCCCAAAAACAATGAATCTCAACTACCTCAACAAATACCAAAGGACACACCACTAACACCAAGCAATTCAAATTATTTACCTTCACTTCGGCAAAACCCACAAACACCAAGTAATTCTTAAGCTTCGCCTTCAACTTGGTAAACAATACAGAGGAAAAAGAACACACCCAGGCGCACGTACACCATTCAGACACCTCAATCACAACCACACATTTCAGCCAAATGTACAACAGGTATTCCGGCTATTACACTGTATAACTCTTAACAATACGCCATCCTCTACGACGACATGAAACGCTTAGAGGTGAGGGTGGTAATATGAGTCATGGTGGTAATATGAGTCATGGAGGTAATATGGGCCATGGAGGTAATATGGGCCATGGAGGTAATATGAGCCATGGAGGTAATATGAACCATGTAGGTATTATGAGCCATCGCCGACTTCATAACAGGCCATGACATGCAAATGTGGCAACACCACATGGGGGTCCTCATTCGCACGAAGAGTGGTCGAGAGGTTTCGAATCGAAGGAAAGATGGGAAGGATGATGTGGGAGAGCGACATTTGTTTTCGTGCCTTATTCCAGTCGCATACCAGACGCATGAACAGAACGAACGTGTTGTCGTTAGTTCGCGAGAGAGAAATTGCTGGTACGAAGAGTCGTACGAAAATCGACGAAGCATGGCTATGAAAACAAATGATAGAAAACGTTAAAGACACCGAATACTGCTGCTTGCAACTCGACTTCGTCAAAGACGTTTATATCGATGCTACAAGTTTATGCGAAAAACCTAGTGAATTAGGAAATTATTCATCTATATATCTGAACCCACAATTTAGTGATCATTTCGAGTCGCAAGCCGGTGAGAAATGCAGAAACTTAAGAAAAAAGAATAATGCTATTGTGTCGTGAACGAATGCCACCGCACAGTTTCGAAAATCAATAAACCGAAATAATTACAAACATTCTTCCCGAATTAATGACAAACCGATATATATGACCTGCATTCAGGTCGCATATTCAGTCCACGCGAAGCATAATTGCAGAGAGAGAGAGAGAGAAAAGACGGCCGCGCGTGTTAAAAAAAATATTTCGCTTGTGCTTTTGAAAAAATAAAATTCTCCCTTAAGAAGCGCTTGTTTCGCGCACAGCCCCGCTCTCGCTCGCTTCCGCCGGCTGGAGAGATAACGGGAACAGACCACCCCAGCAGCAGCATGCGAGCTGGCTTTGCGAGAGAGAGAGGAGCCTGGGAGAGGTTGGGGGGAAAAATAAAAAAATAAATCCCAAGTTCCCGCCAAATTCACTTGCGCGCCACCACTTTCGTTCGGCATTTGTTTTACGCATTTCACGCGATTATGACGCCGCTTAGCGGGAGAGGTTGGCGTGGGGCAGAAGTAGAGGTGGGAATTTCGGTTCATTTTGTGGATTCGGTTCATTTTGTGGATTCGGTTCATGGGATTTGATTCGTGACAATGAGTCGGTTCTTTAAATCATTCATAATGAACGGTTAGAATGGATTCGAATCCATGTGAATCTCGAATCCTTGTGAATCTTGAATCCATGTGAATCTCGAATCATTGTCAATCTCGAATCAATTGAACCTCGAATCCATAAGAATCTTAATTCCATTTGAATATCGAGTCCATGTGAATATCGAGTCCATGTGAATATCGAGTCCATGTGAATCTCGAATCCAAGTGTATCTTGGTAAATCGAGTCGACTTACTTCATTTCAAATATGATGACGGATAGCAATTCACAGGGAATGTTGTTTTTCATTTAATCGACATCATTAATAAATTGTTTTCAGATTTTGAAACCTCTTTAATTGGTCTGAATTTTATGCTATAAAAAATAACCTGTAGTCCATAATTCATGAATTGTGAAATGTAATTTATGCCATTTCTTTATGGCCAGAAATTCACCGAAATTTCCATTGGTGCTTGCGTCTTATCCTGCATTATGATAAATCTGGGCGTCACAAAAAATTATTTTTCGTTATTATATGTTATCCATTCTTCTCAAAACCCTTCCCCCGAATTTCATAATTGCCGCTCTTTATACAGAATACGCGCTGATTTTAATTCGATTGTCCTTGATAAATATTTTGTTAGAGGAACACGCTTCACTGGCATTCGAGTTTTTCTATTTATCGAGATTTAAACTCAACAATTTTCTTGTTTTGGGAAAATACGATCACCAAACCACCTTGACCAAACGCCCGGTGAAGTCCTTCGAGGCCTACTGTAATTTTCAGTACCTTTCTCACAAATTTGTTTAGGTAATGCAATGGAATCCTTTTGGTCATGTCAAGCTCCAATTATGTAGATTATTTCTTGCAGGTTAGGTAGACTTAAGACACTTGTGTAAGACATATATATCGCAGTTTCTGGAAAGAGGATCTTCAGTGACTTCTGTATAAGCCATTGATACCTTAGCAGGATTAGTAGGTAGGAAAATAACTTACTCTCTAGTAGGTGATGAAAAAGTGCCATTTATTGAGAAATGTATTACAAATAAAATATATTTGTAGTCACCAGACAAAAAATTCATAATTTGGAATTTTTCCAGATCATGGATTCCATGAGGAGAATAAGTGCAATATGGAATTACTACCGCAAAATATCTGCTGTGTCTGCTGAATGCTTGTTTTGTAAGCAACATTATTCATTTAAGTCTGGATGCACCTCAAATTTATTCCGCCACATAAAACTGAAGCACCCATCAATTAGTCTTGATGGCTATGCCTCAAAAAGGACCTGCCACAGCACCAATGAGAGTGGTGAGCAGGTATTACAAGTACCATCGACTTCAGCAGCCTGTACCACTTCCCTACCACAGTATCCTGATGAAAGCATGGATATTCCTCAAGGAAATTCTTCTGGGTCCACACTTCAAACTACCATTAAACAATATGTTCACCGTCCCTTGGCCTTGAAGACCAACCAACGTATTGATGAGGGGTTAGTCAAATTAATTGTATCACAGTATCTACCATTCAGTCTAGTTGAGCAACCAGCATTCAAGTCATTCCTCCAGTTGTTAAACCCTAATTACCAACCACCATCCAGGAAAACTTTGGCCAACAACTATTTAGAGCTCTTGTACTCCAAAACAATGGGTGAACTACAGGAAAAACTGAAAAATGTCAGCTTTTGCTCAATTACAGCAGATGGGTGGACTTCGGCCACAAACGACTGCTATTTGGCAGTAACAGCCCTTTTCATTCACAATGGGCAATTGCAATCAGCTCTCCTCGATTGCATTTATTTCACGGATAGGCATACAGCCAGTAACATTGCTGAGGAGATTCAGCATATAATTAGAAACTGGGACCTGCATGGTAAAGTGGTCGCATTTATCTCAGATAGCGCAGCAAATATGACGGCCTCAGCCAAAATTCTAGGCTGGATGCATATTCCATGCTTTGCACACACCCTTAACTTAATAGTGCAAAACTCATTGGTTGAGGTCAAGGACCTCCAAAATAGGGTTAAGAAAGTGGTGGAGTTTTTTAAAAGGAGTCCTGCTGCCCATCATAAGCTTAGAACCATGCAGTCCTCCCAAGAGAGCTACCCCACTTTGAAGCAGGAGGTACCCACTAGGTGGAATTCCACATACATAATGTTTCAGTCACTAATAAAAAACAAAGAGCCTCTTCTATCTACTCTAGCTCTATTGAAAACAGAGCTAACATTAACACAAGAGGATTTTGACATAATGGAAAAACTGTGCCAAATTTTATTACCTTTTTATGAGGTTACATTGGAAATTAGTTCAGAAAAACAGGTCACAGCCTCAAAATTAATACCTCTAACTCAAGGCATGAGGAAATACCTAGAGACCATGAACTTTGATGGCCAAGAAGAGGAGGTCTCAAAATTTTTAGCAAAAATTAATAGCGAGATGGAGAGGAGGTTCTCACAGATTGAGGACATACCACTGTTAGCTGAGGCATCCATGGTAGACCCCCGCTTTAAAAACATGGGCTTTGATAACAATAAAGCTATTGAAAAAGCTAAAAATAATTTAATCAGAAAAGCAACAGCTGTTTCTGTCATCAATGAAGCTCCAGGTCCAAACCAGGAAATGAGCATGGAGTTGGCAACATCTTCTGGGTGTGTGTGGAAGCACTTAGATTCCCTTCTGCAACACAAAATCTGTGATAGGTCCCCAACTGCCGCTGCCATTACTGAAGTGGATAAATATTTGAAGGAACCACATCTTCTACGCCACGAAGATCCACTTCAATGGTGGTATAAAAATCAAGGAGCTTTCCCGAGACTTTTTCTGGTGATGCAGAAAAGGCTCTGCATAGTTGGTTCCTCTGTACCATGTGAAAGAGTTTTCTCCAAAGCAGGAACCATCTTGTCTGAAAGGAGGAGGAGTCTCAAACCTAACAAACTTTCAAAAATTTTATTCTTAAATTTTAATCTGAATTAATTTATTTGCAAAAAAGTGAAGTGTGTTGCTCCAAGTTATGAGTGGTGCCTTTATTTGAAAGACCTTTAAATGTTGGGTGCAATTGGGTGCACAAGATCTTTGACACAGTGTTTCATGGGTATTTATTCCATGTAATTGAAAAATTGTAATTATATATTTGTAGTTATTAGTGGTGTTCCAATCTAGAGGCACAAGACCTTTGATAAGGCATTATAATGATATTCTGTAGGTTTTTCTGGTAATTTAAAATGTGATTTTGTATTTTTGAAGTTATGAACTGTGTTTCAATTAGGGAACACAAGATCTTTGAATAAGTATTCAAATGGTATTTATATGGTTAATGCAATATGCTAATTGTTTTTGAAGTTATTTACTTCTTTTTATGTTTTCCTAATAACCCAAGGGAAAACACTTTGACAATACATTGCCATTCCATTGCATACAACTATTTCATAAGAACGTTAACTTTGTAACTTACTCCCGGTCACGTTTTCTTTCTTCTCCTCCTCCTTAATGTAACCTTCTCCCATCACTTAAGTGATTATGTCATAATTATGTCTTTTTCGTTTTCTCTGTCATATTTCGCCGTCCTCAACTTCCACCATGTCAATATTCATTTCCTCTTTAATTGCAACAATTAATAATTCACATTAATGCCATCTTCGAAAATTCCCGTACCTCAAGAATTATCATTTCACTGATATCATCAGAATACTTTTAGCATTCATTACTCCGTGAAGAAGATTTTATCATAGAACGTTCAACGAAATCAGTGTATATTGCATTCCATCACACTAAAATACACACCGCATATACAAGTCAAATCAATAGTAATTAAGGCGAATAGTCCATTTTTAATACCAACCTGTATTACCGTCAGTCATAATCTAATAATAATTCACCGCCTTTCGTGGGTAGCATCAACGCAGTCAAGCCGAATTCAAATAATCCTTATTGAACGATTTGGATTTGACGGATTCGGAGAATTGCTAGCAGAATCTTCCACACAAATCGTTCATTTTGGATTCGGCGGATTTGAAATCTTCCACACAAATCGTTCATACTGAACGATTTGGATTCGGTGGATTTGAAGCTTCCATCAAATCGTTCATTTTGAACGATTCGAAAGGAAAACGTAGATTCAATTCATTCGGTTCATGCTATTGAATCGTTCATTCTGAACGATTCATTCATGAACGACACAGCTCTAGGCAGAAGGGAGGTAACCTATCTACTACTGTGATACTCAGACGTGGCTAATGGTATGTCAAAAATTTGGTATGATTATTATCAGTAGAAATTGAAAAATTCGTTATATTTATCAATCTGTAAAATGGCAAATCGACCATGTGCTCACGCTGAGTACTGAAAGTGAAGGTGATTAAATCTTTAGTATTGGGCCCAGGGAATAGTTAAAAGTGGAATATTTTCTTAAGTAAGGTGTATTTTATGCAATGAATTGTAAATGAATTCCACCACATCTGCCCTGAGACAATTTGATTTGAACATAATTTTATTTCATTTGCCTAATATCTCAGGACAGTTGTTCATATAACATTTTTTATAGTTATTTGTTATGTTATATGATTTAGCATTCTCGTAAATGGTTTTTAATTCCGCGACTATGAATTCTCAAGCTATATGTACTTGGACTGTGCGTTTTGTGCAAAAATAATGTGCGTTGTTTTGCTTGAGCGTTCGCATTTTGTGATACACGTTCGTGTTTATCGTGATTAGGTATTAACCGGGACCCTGATTAGCAAATTTTGCTATTGTTCTTTATTGTTCAAATTTAGCAAGGTGCATAATCAAATACGAAAATAATGGCTGCGTATTATTCTTTATTTCAAGATGCCCCGCCGATGCTGTGTCACGGGTTGCAAAAGCAACTACACTTCGCAGAAGGAAGAAGGATAGGTCACCGTTTTATTTTCCTAAAGAGGAGTGTCGTAGTAATTTGTGGCTGAAGAACATTCCAAGAAAGGACTGGAATCCTCAGAATTCGGTGGTGTGCATTAAGCATTTCTCAGAGGAATATATCATTCGCAGCGAAACGTTTACGGATGCGACCGGTGTGATAACAAGGTATCCATTGGATCGCCCAAAACTTGCCCCTTGTGCAGCCCCTACCATTTTTCATTCTGTCCCTGCGTATTTAAGCATATCGAACCCCCAAAAAGGAATCCGGAAGAAAGACGGGATGAGATTCGCTCCAAGCATGGGTTCAAAAGCACACTGTCCGAACATTTGAAAACCTGGAAAGTTCATAAAGGTAGTGACGTAATTCTGTTCAACGTTCTAGATGTTTCACCTGTACCCTGTGTTACGGCAAGTGTAAGCATAGACATCGACTTGAGGGTTTTGAAAAAACAGTTTGAGGTGGGAAATGCAGCTTTGTCTTGGGTTCTTCCTGAAGCTGGTAGGGTTCAAAGATGGTCTCAGCTAGTAAATACATTGTCTAGGTATATTTTCGAGAATGAAGATGTGATTAGTGAGGACATCTTGGAAATATCTGTCCCGCGTGAACCACCCTCTGGCCTAGCAACAAGGCCACGTGGAAGAGGCGCTCTCACGCAAACCATGCAACGTCACGGGTTTTCCCCAACCCCCTTCTCCCGCCTCCGAGGACACTCCAAGTGCCTTTCACTTTTCCTCTCCCCCAAGTGCCTTTCACTTTTCCTCTCCCCCGCGCGCGCTCCCCCTCCCTGCGCTCCGCCAACGCACCCTGATTGGCCCGACCCTGGCCACACCCCCATCTTCAGACGGAATATAAGCCAGGGTCTCGGCCAGGGAAAATCAGAGTTCACCAGTGGAGGGAACACAGTTCGGGCCATGCCTTTGAGCTCCCCTCTCTCCACTGGCGGAGTCCACCGGTGGAAGAACCATAGTTCGGGTCCTGCCTTCGAGCTCCCTCCTCCACCACCCAGGGTACGCCGTGCGCCATAGTTCGGGCTCCGCCTTTGAGCTTGTGCCGGCGTATCACCTGACCGCTCTCCGCGTCCACGGCCTGATTCTGGACCAGCCACCTCACCTGACTGCCGCCGGGGTGAACGCCAGCGCCCGATCGCCGCAGTGGACCCGCAGCTCAGGCCGCTCCAGACACCCCCGCGGTCCCAGCTTCGGCCGCCCAGAAAAGCGCCGAAGAGGACAATCACCGAAGCGAGCGCACGGAGCCGCTCAATTTTGTGGGAGAAGGCTTGCCCTTTTTCCCCCTGTAACCCTCTATTTCACCCAGGAAAATAAACTTCAATTAAACCATTTCTTTTGGGTATTTTCTCATTTAGTCCCCGCCGCCTCCGCTCGCCGACTCCATTAATAAGAGACTCCGCGGGTACGGGATCCAGGATCTCGGTCGCCTCCCCGCCCCTCCATGAAGGCGAGTACGCGACAAAATAACTGGCTAAACTAATCCGACCAAACATTGTGTTCTCTGATTTCGAGAATGCCTTATCAACAGAAGCACATTTCACTGATTTGCGTGCCCTATACAAGCTGGAGCAAAGTAGGCTGGCCAAATTAGCACCTTAATTGAGCTACAAGTCTGTTTACCGTTCAAGACTGGAGAGGTAGAAGGTAGTTAGTGTGCAAACTTTCCATTACACCATCTTGGCTTCTTTGAAGATCGCTGGAACACATCCAGGAACTATTCGGTTCATGGAAATTATTGCCAAATGGTGGGACATAGTTAACATAAAAACCCCCATGCAAGGAGTTCTTTTGAGGAGTGAAAACAAGCTGCTATTCAGAGACAGCAATGACATAAGATTACACTTCTTGAAAAATTCATTCAGTGGGTTGAGGCATGGGGCAATTCCACTTTTGCCAAAGGTGGGCTGACAAGGGATACTATGAATTCTCTTCATGATTCAACCAAGGCTATTTAGGATATAATCCCCTTCTCCCTTAATGATCTACATGTGGACTACGTCTTGACTGGGAAGTTCCCGACTGACAATTTGGAAAGACGATTTGGGGCCTACAGGCAACTTTCAGGGGGGGTAATTATAATGCCTCCGTTGTGCAAGTCCTTGAGGCAGAGAAGAAGATTAGGGTAAAAGGACTGCTTGTACTTCGTTCCGCCAGGCATGGACCAATTAATTTGCACAGCAATGTATTGAAGGAGGATGTGGAACCAAATCGTGGTGGTGAGTGTTCTGATTTCACACAATTCCATGAAATTGTTTGTGAATATGATCCTGGAAGGAAAAAAGTAATTTGTCAGAGAGGGTGCAAGAACCCTGAACGTATTATGAGTTCGACTAAATCTAACATAAGTGTCATGTTCTGTGGTAATGCCAATGGCGACTCGTTGCCTCCTTATGTTATACATAAAGGAGAGCATTTATGGACCACATGGACTGAAAATGCCCCTGAAGGAATGCGATAGAATAGGACGAAGCACGGGTGGATTGATGGCGCAACCTTTGAGGATTGGTTTTCAACTCATCTCCTTCCTGTCCTAAGAAACAAGAAGGAAAAAAGTAGTGATCGGCGACAATCTCAGTTCGCATATAAGTGTGAAAGTTCTTAAACTTTGTGAAGATAACAACATCCAGTTTATCTGCCTACCCCCGAATTCCTCACATTTGACACAGCAACTTGATTTGGCTCACTTAAGGCATCTGAAAATTAAATGGAAACAAGTACTTACAGAGTGGAAACAATCAGACAGTGGCAAAGCTGTATCCACACTATCAAAGAACATTTTTCCAAGATTGCTGAAAAAGGTTTTGGACAGCATAGAGCCAAAGGTGCGGGATAATCTTATGGTTGGATTTAAAAAGGCTGGAATCCACCCGATAAACAAGGAAGAGATCGTCAAGCGAACGCCATCAAACAATGCATCTGCTAACCTTGATTTAATAGGAGAAACATTTATTCAGCACCTTAACCCTTAGACTACCAACGGGACACATATGTCCTAAGCAGATTTGCAAAAACTCCTTTGGGATGTAGGCCTATTATAAACACTTACGATATTGTCCCATCGGTATAGGAGGGACTATTTGACCTTTAGTTCTTATTTTGCCAACGGATGACAGAACTTTGACGAGTTCAATAAGCTTCCCATTGTCACCTCTGGTTGTATAGCAGAGGAAATTTCGACTTTGCTAGTAATTCTACGATGATAAGTATAAGTCCATGTTACTTTAGGATACTTGTTTTTTGGACATTATTACCACTCTTCATTATGCGCAATGATTTATCTTTTTTACATCTGAAATTGTGAGTGCCGACGTTTTGATATAATTTCCCTGGTTTACCGATGGTGTCAAGACGTTATAATATTTCACCACATGGTAAGTTTTTAGGTGCTGTACATTGTCAGTTGTGTGATTTTGAGCACTGCGACGAACCTTAACATATTCATTTTAGTGACAAGAAATGAGCCGCAAGAGAAAGTACAATGAAGAGGAATTACTCCAGATATTGGTTGAATCTGACAACGAAATTTCGGTGGGCGATTCATCAAACAAAGACACGTGTCAAATCAACTCTATGGTAATCAAAGCATATAAGTCCCTTCGATTCATATGTCCACATTGTAAAGACTTTAGCAACAATTTCAGTTACAGACTGCTGTATATTACCTTAGTCAGATCTGTACTAGAATACTGATCTTTAGTATGGAATCCATACTACTTTAAATATGGGGCAGCTATTGAAGAGGATCAGAATGAAATCTTAAGACTGATTGCATTTAGATTTGGTATTGAAAGAAAGAAAGGATCATATGTAGAATTGGTACATTTTCTTAATCTTAATTCACTATCTAATAGGAAAAACAATAGGGCTTATTGTTCTTGTATGCCTTGTTAAATAATCAGGTCCAATGTTCAGGTATGTTACCTTTAATTAATAGCAATGTTCCTTTCATACACTCAAGATCTCAGAGTTTATTCTACCTCCCATACAGTAGTCTTAATTATCTGTACTATTGCAAATTCACAGGATAGCGAGAAGTTTTTAATAATGCCTGTACGGATGCTGACATTTTTCAATTGTCTAAATTTTCTTTTTAACCTTTTTAATGAACCGTTTGCAGTGTCCAATTTGAATTGCTTTGTTTCAAATCTTTTGAGTTACTTTAGTTTAATCAATAATTATTAAATATTTTTGCTTTTGTATTATTATTCAATTTGAAAGTCTATTTGATTTTCTCTTATGTATTTGTCTTTATTATGAAACATTTTATGATGTTTCCTGTGCTAAGGAAGAATATCCAATGTTTCATTGTGTGAAATGTGCTATATATTTTAATTGTACTTTTGTAAAAATGTTTTCAGCTCGTGAATAGATATTATTGAAAATAAAAAGTAATATTTAATGTCCACATACTATATATTTTTAATCCTTAGTGACAAATTTATTGTGCTATTATGTTTAACCATTTATTTATCATCATCTTTCTCTTTTACTCATTCAGTATGCTTACTTCGTCACCAAAGTGTGTGTGATGATGCCAACAGCCGTGCCATTGCGCTGAAGCAATCTGTAGATATAGCCTTGAAATGGTTTTATGGCACTGGTGACCGAGGAGGTGGACGGGGAAAGCGGAGAAAACAATCTCCATCAACCATGTCAATTTGAATGTATTACTTTCAGATTCTGAATGAATGCCAATTTAATGCCATTAATACTTTTAGAACATTGAATATATTTTGTGTGTAATATTGACTTTTAAATTTTTGTGTAGGTACTTTTAATGAATTGTGTTGTTAATGCCTTGACTTTCGTGTAGAATGTCGTGTATGAATGCTAAGTAGAATGAATCTTCATTTTCCACCCCTCATAAGTATGCAATCTTGGTGCACGAGAGGAGTGCATAAACAGAATGGGTCGAAAACATGCCTTACTTTGACATGCCTTAAACCAAAAAATATCTTTTTTATTTTTTTAATTGATAGCAGAACATTTAAACTAACCACTGAGAAAATTTAAAGCAAATAAAAGGTGGCCTTTTTTTAGTAATAAATTGTTAAATAATGACTAATTTTTATTGTTTAAATAAGTCGTATTTGTTTATTATTACTTCAAATTACTTGAAAGTTATGTCAGAATGTGCATTAATGCATTTTCTTCAAAATTAAACAAAAACCACTGCTTTATGGGCCATGGTTCCTTAGTTATTAGCATTTATGTCATTTTTCATTTTTTACTTTGAAGCCTGACTCAGCAATGTTCAAAGGATCATAGCTTTATATTGGTTCGATTCTGAGCTGAGATAAAGTGATCATAATTCATCATAAGGATACTGCTTCCACATATATAACTTTAAGAGAAATCGGTGATGGTCACCTGACATGATTTTGCACTATCTGCCTGATTTGAGATGAAAAGGCCCACTTAAAGATGGGCCTCTGTGAAAATGAATGATAGGTAATAATTAATTAAACGGCCTAGGCCCTCTGTGGGTACTAATGAAAAATAAAAAAGTTATTTATAAGCTCGGTGGGTAAGATTGTGGCCAGCCGGAGTGTGGCCGCACTGAATTTGGCCTGAGTGTGGCCAGGGGGCCAAAACCATAATGGCCTCATTATGGCCATCCACAGTATGGCCATAATGGCTTGCCTTAATGTGGCCATGTTTTCTGTGTCGACTGGGACGTCATCTGGTGATACTTCGGACGATGAGTACAATGTAAATAGTGAGGGGAATGAATATACTGATGAGAGCTCTCTTGAAGATAGTAATGAAAAGTCCGACGACATCCAAGACAATGTAAGTACAGAGGAAAGCAATCATTCTACCCTCTTATCTCCAAGTGACATTCCGAGTGAGATTTTGTGGACTACTCCAAAGATACAATTCCTTCCGAGACATTGTTGCATACCTGATCGTCCTACAATGCCATTGATTTCGGTTATAGGCCATTAGATGAAATAGACTGTTTTCTCCAATTATTTCCTCACAGCTTACTACTGGTGAAGTAATCGTGAGGCAGTAGAGTGATAACGACTTTTTGGGCGTGCACGGAATCGAGAAAGCACGGCGAGCAACATTAGGAGACGCGATCCGCTGACGGGCAAAGGGGCTGAACCGAGGGCCGACGGGAAGGCGCCGCAACGAAAGGAGAGAGACGTTGCGACGGAGTGACAATACGTTCCGCGCCGTGTCAGAAACCCCGATCGCAGGGAGTAAGCTTTCGCCGGAAGTGTCCATGTCCAAAAGTCGATAAGTACTGTCCACCATTCCCTAAGATCTTGCCATGTAAGGCCCTAGTCGTATCATTTTTTTTCTTTCAACCGTTTTCCCTAATCCCAACCGGTGTGAATGTACGTGTATTAGTTAAATTCTGTATTTATATCTCACCAAGGAATCTACGAATTAAGTACAGACATTGCAAGCTGTGCTTAATCAATGGGCCCTTTTTCAGTTAATCTTCTTCGGTTGTTTCTCATGCCCAAAGAAGTCTGTGAATCAGTTGAATGCTTAAACGCCCGGGAAGCGAGAGACCTATTTTTTGTTGTTAGTGTTAAGTTAGGATTCGCGCCACCCCTTACTTTACTGCCAATTTATCGATTTTGATTGTGTATTGTGGTTCCCACGAATAAATTGCTTTTTTTTTGAAGGAACTATTGGGGAACTTTTTCTTCTTTGGGTCGCCCACTATACCTTTATTTAAATCGGCCGTCGCGCACGTGAGGATCCACCCTACCCCAAGCGTCTCGCGCTCACCCACGTCAGCTAGTCGACGCGAACCCCACTTTCTCCCCCTCTCCCCGGTCCCATGGGCAAGATCGCAGGATTGTTTTTTTAAATATTCCTTTTTCACCGCTTCTCTCCAGGCGCCCGAAATCGCCTGCGCTTCCTACCCAACATCCCCTCCCCTATTAACGCCCCCCTTTTACAGTCCCTTCTCGCTAAGCACCGGGGCCAGTGGGGCACGCGGCGACAGTATCTTTGTAGGATAATATAACTGTCATAGTAGTTGAGAATCTGGATGCCACATTTTCACTCCACTTGGGGACTCCTATCGCTAATATGCCACCAAATTGCCTACAACACTGAGCATGCTCAATTGAAAACTATCCTTAGTTCAGACTCGTTTTACTTCTCCCTACTTATGGACCCTGTGGACGTAAACTTGGCATCCTACAACAACTATGAATTTGTCCATGTTGAGAGGAATATTAGAACTAATATCAAAATGCTGTACGACGACGTGCTTATAGATATAAGTCCATAACCAAAACAATGACAAACGTCTCTGGTCGGGATCAACGAAGACGAATTTGCATACTCTTATATGAAGAAACCAGGTTTTATTTCATTGAAGAGAGGTGAAGTGGCTTATACAGAGTTTGTATCAAAAGTATTCGGAAACTTTTCGCTAACTCGACTATATATCGCAGCGCGCTCGCATCCAACACTATGGCAACCTCGCCCAGCAGACGGCGAGAACCAGGGCATGACGGTCGGGGCCCTTTTAAAACGGGCTGCACAGAACCTCTCAAGGTGATTCGGTGGTGTGATTCGAAGCTGACGGAGGTCATTGACGAGGGTGCGAGAAGTGAGAGCGATTTTAGCCGACAGGAGTCGTGGAGGAATTCTCACGTTACTATTCACCACATTTTACGGTTTGGGATCAGAATGACCAGAAGTGGCTGTCCTTATACAATAAATCCACGGCCAAAGAGAGGTATTACTCCATGGTCCATACCCAGCTCAGAACCATGACACTTTCCACAGGATCCTATTCTCCGCCTTATGGATCTTCAGGCATGGCAAACATCATGGCGGATTGCTGGCCAGCTCGTACTAACCCACATAGTTGACCCACAAGACAATCTGGTTATTCTAACTGACATGGCAGGTGATTTCGGGATTGCCTTCCCACCCTTTTAGTCGCCTCTTACGACAAGCAGGGATACTGCGGGAGTATTCTCTGTCCCCCTCCCCGCAGGGGTGAAATGTTAGGACACTAATTTCATGTAGATTATATTCCATAAGTTTACAAATTTTACAAACAAAGAAAAACTTATTGCCTGCTATTCCACATCTATTCCTCATTCTTCCCTGGCATTCAGTGAGGCACTTGTAACATGCTAGTAGCAATTGTTTGACACTGATGAACTAATTACTATCAATTTATACAACTGACTTTTGTTCTGCATGTTAAGGCATGCAGAAAGATCCTCAGCCAACAATGCACATGCTCATTATGACTACAAACAGATGTTTAGAAATATTATTTTAGTTTTTATTGCATATCATTATATTAAAATATTACATAATATAGGAATGGAACTTAATATTTAACTGGCACACCAAAATTGAATTATCATTAATAATTTGTAATGGGTGGATATCAATGAGGTCTATGAAAACAAATTAACCTTCACACATTGGAAGTGGTTAAATGCCTTAAAACTTCAGAGATTCTAGAATCAATTGATGAATTACATAGATATAATACCACAATAAATGGTATGCCAAATAAATTAAAACCTGAAAGAAGCATCATCCCAGTCACAGTTTTAGTGTGGAATCTCTAATATAAAATCAAATATCCTGACTGACTGACACAGTCACTCATCAATGCAGAGCCCAAACTACTGGTGTTGAAACGTGAAAATTTCAGGAAATATCCCTATTGTGGTGTAGGAGTGCACTAACAAAGGATTTTTGCATATACCAATTTTAAGGGTTGCTTTTATGCCTTTATTGTTGAATTTTACTTTTATAAGAAAGCAATGAATTCGGTGCAGATGTTTCTTCATATGCATTTGTTACGTTTTCACACCCTGTTGAAATTCAATGGGCACCTTTCTCTAGTCTCACATACAACACATTATGCTCTGACAAGAAAGGCATAAAAAAATCTGATGATTTAAAAGGAAACAAAGATCTGATGAGATCGAAACTATCTTAATAATGTCTCAGGACAAAGCAAGTGTCGGCTAGTGATTCTACATGCATTATGTTGGTACACTGAACATTTCTTGGCATTTAATTCATTGGGATAGCAACACTTACCAAGTCAGGTTGGCTACCCTAGGTAAGTACCTACATGGCAGAGCAAGACTCCTAACGCTGGCCCTATATAGTGTGTTACCACGTAAGCAATTGTAATAGCAGTAGGGAGACAAGCTTACTACAAAATATATTACGAATATCATGAAACTTGGTCCTTAATGTATACCCACCATGGTTACTCCTATAAACAAAAAACTAACCATACAATCAATTACAGATTACTGATACCACACTTGGTATTTGAAAAAACCCTACGTCATCTAGTTCCATTCATCCTGGAAAGTCACAGAGCCAATAAATGCTAGATATGACCTAATAATAGTTAAGTCACTTTGGTGAAAATGATGCAATGGTGTTATTATATACCAACCTTGGGAACCAGGATTTTAATTCCACGTATGAACCAAAACCTATGGTTGAGAAAACATTGACCACCTCTCTCCTCCCCAATAGGTCAGCAGGAATGGTCGGCTAATGTATTCAGGGCCAGATGGTAAGGCTGTGGCCAAAACATTGACCAATAACTGCCCAAAAATATACCTTCAAGATGAGGGATTGGTTTTCAGGGAGTTCCCCACCTTTTTAGTCACCTTGTGCAAGAAACACAGATGCTGCGAAGTATTCTTCATCCCCTACCTGCAAGGATCTTAAAGCCAAATATTCCAGCTGGAATATAGCAAGCTTAAAATCAATTTTAAAGACAAAAATCCTCAATGAATTGGGAAAAAACAAGGGGAAATATAAATCAAATTACTTTCATGATGCTTTCATAATTCAATGACTTTATTTACCAAATACTAATACACTCAATTAGGAAAGATAATCAAAATACAAAACACTACCTAAGATGTTTTACAAAACAGATGTGAAAGTTACAAATGTAACAAAAACTGGACTATATAGGGGCATGATGACAAATTCATTCCAACAGAAACACAATGTGCAATAATGTGAAATGCATGTATGTCATACTGAACAGTAACAACAGTCTGGTACCTTTCATCCTTAATACTGACAAACTGTCATGCACAATTTCAGGCAAGTCTCACATTAAGTTCACTCACCATGAGATAAAGAATTTTAATCCTTTTTTGTTGCAAAATCAAAGCTTTCTTTGCAGTAGCTAATCTGGTTGCAAAGCCTCAGCAGTAATGTAAGGTGCTATGGTTTTGATAGCCTTTGTAATAATTAGTACTTCTATTAATTTAAAAGGTGCTATGGTTTTCACAGCCTTTGTAATAATTAGTGCATCTATTAATTTAAGCTTTGACCCTATTATTTCTGTGAATCACACATAGCTACGAAAACACTTTCATGGGGTCCACATGCCTATTAGAGAAGTGTCGTTCATGAGTGAATCGTTCAATACGAACGATAGGCATGAACCAGATGAATTGAATCATATTGTTCGATCAATGGGTGATTTTGGGGAAAATCTTTTGATTCGTCATGAATAAGAATAGTGGAGAACAATTTGAATCATGCTCATATTGGTTAGAATCATGAGATTCAAGTGTGGTCGAGACTGAGGGTAAACAGGGAAAATTGGAACTAAACTGCTTATACAGATTTGCTACAAGATATAGGTTTTTAAATTTCCTGACCTTCCTTTTCCCTGAACAACATTTAATTTTTACTGACTTTTGAAAATGCAACAAAGAGCTAAAGTCTGCAATTTTACAAGAGAAGGGAAAAAATATTGATAAAAAAGCATGACTAGGAGAGTATTTATAATAATCTTGTAAACAAAAGTTCAGGTACAATATCTCCAAAGTACAGGAGTTTGAGTAAAAATTACATTAAAACTCAAATAAAATGCTGTAAATTGCACATAGCAATACTGCAGATCAACAATTAAATAAGATGATTCATTACACAATAGTATTCTACACAACAAAATTCACATTAACAAAAATATCCCTAATAAAATGTCCTAAATGGCACATAGGACTTCTGGAAAACAAAGAATTAAAACAATTTGGGTGACCTCAGGAGCATATTATGGCATAATAAAATGAACAATAACTAAACTAAGGTGAATGAGGGAGAGGAAATTTTGCTTGTATTGCACGAAGGGGGCTTTCTGCTCATCAACTGTCAGCATGGTCAGCAAGGCACAGCAAGTCCACTGACGGGAGCTCCTGTGAAGAGCATTAGACACTTGTGCCAAAAACCTTAGAGGAGCAACACCCCTGACCTCCCCCACTATGTTGCCGAGAGTATTAAGGACTTGCAGTGGAAACTGGAAAGGGACAACACATCAGCCTGCTGTGCTTTCTTGCCAAGAGAAAGCCATTGGCACTGGAAACCTGAGAAAGGGATCTACTTTTATCATGATCCTGGGAACTTAACCTTTTCCACTCAGGTGTCGAGTGATACTCGACAGCGTAGCTCACTACCAACTCACGTGTCGAGTGTCACTCGACACATGCAACTTTACGTTATTTTGAGGTGTTCCGTTATTATTTTTTTTGTATAAATATTTATATACATATTTTGATAATCTACCACTTGATTTGGCTATATGTGCAGAATATAAAATATAACATATTTCACATTATTATATTTTATTTAGAGCCTCACCTACGAGAAATCTAGATCGTGACAGGTTTCGCTGCTAATATTGGAACCCATGTTGATAATATTCTTTATTGGCCAAATCGCACTATAATATTTGGAAAAAGGGAGGTTATTTCTTTCATAGAATAGTTTTCAAAGTATTTAGTTATGGAATGATTTGTTGAACATTTTGCAATGTTATTTTTACTATTATCGTAAGTTGGAATGCTTGCATCTCTTCTCTTCTATTTTGTATCCATTTTTTTACTTTTTCGTTCAGCTACTCAGTCTCTTATTTAGTTCTGAGGAAGCCACATGCGTACACAAAGTGTGCTATTTGATACAAAGAGTAATGGGTTAGCATTTTACGGAGCACCTGTGTGCTTAGCTGCATCAGATATTATTTTATTACATGCGTATTATTCCCTGAGCGCACACTGAATGTGATGTGCTCGCTTGTCTGAATGAATCATATCTTACCCGATTATTTTTTGATTACATTGTTCACGTTTGCTTCTTTGCAACTTTACTATGCTCCCTTGATGACACATTATAAATGGGAGTTGTACCCACCACGGTAACAGTCATGCGTAGTTCTACTCCCAGAACTCCTTACCCTGTTGGTCATGGAAAAGTTTACCAGTGCTATCCAGGACAAAATATTGTTTACTCTATTGACAGTGTTGAGGAGTGTGAAAGCAATGACGATGACATCCAAAGTGAAAAAACAAACAATGTCAAAAAACAAACATGGAATGATGTAAGTGTGAATGACCAACCCCCGAAAAGGTATTCTATCTCCACTGGAATAGTGTGCGTTGGTCCACAGGTTCCTGGTGACTTTGTGAAACCCATTGATTTTTTTCAGTTGTTCTTTACTGAAGCTTTGATGGCAAGTATCCCCAATGAGACAAATGTCTATGCACAGAGTAAACTTCAAAATAGGATACTAGCTAAGCGATCACCCTGGAATTTTTGGACTGACGTCACCGTGAAGGAAATGACGGCATTTCTCGGCATAATTTTGAATATGGGCAGAATTCACCATCCAAATATTCAACATAATTGGTCATTAGAATTAGTCTTGCATGTGCCATTTTTTCGCACAATCTTCACAAGGGAACGATTTTTACAGATATTTTGGATGCTTCATCTGAAAAATAATAAAACTGGGATGAATGATTTGAGAACCAGAAACGAGAAGGTCAGTTCATTTTTTAATTACTTAGAAACAAAGTTTAGAGAGAGATTGTCCTGGATGTGAGATAGCTATTGATGAGTCCATTGTGGCTTTCAAGGGTAAGGTGCACTTCATTACGTACAACCCCAAAAAACCCACCAAATGTGGGATTCGTATTTATGTCCTTGCAGATTCCCAATGTGGCTACATTCATTCCTTTGTTCCTTATTTTGGATCTGTAATAAGTGTCACTTGACAGGAATTCTCATGCCCAACAGAAAAGACAACCCAGCCCTTATAAAAAATCCCAGGCTGAAAAAAGGAGACTTGGTGGCCTACAGAAACAGGGACGCTATGCTCTGGGCTTGGAAGGATAAAAGAGTAGTAGTTATATTACTTAGCACATGGGACATTTCTGATAAGGAGTTGGTGGAAAGGGTACGTGGTAGCTGTGAAATTCAGAGAGTAACACCAAATTTATGGGTGGAGTGGACACTGCTGATACCCATTCCTGATATTACAGTAGAAGCCGTTAGAGTGAGTACTGCATATAGCGAGAATCTTGCAATAATGAGTGATTGGCAACGTACCATCAAAAGACCCATGGTTAATATGTAAAAGAAAACTGATATAACGAGTCCAAAGGCTCCTGCCATGGTATACACTCAGTTTTACGAGCGATATTTCTTGAGGATGATGCACTGCGAAGTACAAATAAATGCATGGTATTTATCTTTAGTAGCATTATTAATGAACTACAACTTAGAATACAAGATTTGTGCCATCTCTACATTATTTAAGGTCCAATCCAGTCCAGGCACTGACAATTTATGGCCCGCCCTGGCGTATCTTGTGCATGCTCGCACTTCTTAGTTGTTCTTTTATTAAGCTAAGTTCACATAGGTGCGAAATGGGGGTAAGATGGACAAGCGGTAAAGCATTAACCAATCACACGGCAGCGGAGATGTGGTTAAGGGGCGGAGCCTGCCTGCCTTCGCCATCCCACCTCCATCCACTAGTTCCCGCCCCTCCACTCGTTCCTGCCCCTAGACAGAAGCAGACGGCGCTTGAATAATTTTTCAGCCAGGAACAGAAATTTAAAATACTGTACTGTTAATGTGAAGCGAGTGTGTGTGTGATACCTAAGGTCCGACATTTGTTTTTGTTATGCTTTTTATTCTCGCAACGAAGTTGTCAAAGTTTTCCATTGCCAAAGAATTATTAATTTCGTTATAATTTTACGGTTCACATATCCTGGTTTCGATTATTTTTTTCCTGTTATCAGAAATAATGGGAATACTTATGTTTTCTGTTACAGTTGTTATTTGTACAATGTTTTCGTAAATATGGCCAGGGCAGATTTTATGCGAAAAATTAAAATTTATCCTGTTCAACAATTTTTATTTTATGATTCCTGAATTCATGTATACATACAAGTGAGTGAATTCATCGATAATTCTTGGCAATAGTATCTCATGCGAGTTACCTCCATTCGCTCTAGATCCTCCAGATGGCAGCACTAGTATGACACACGATGTGCAGCACAACCTACAGAGGCATTTGCTTGCATAAATAAATACTCAGTGCAACTAATTTTGGAATGTCATTGATGGCTAGGAAGGTCATTACGCAAGAAATATTTTCGACCACCGAAAATGCCGTATTTCGGCGAGTCATTACAGCTTTCCTAACCAATGGACATACTGGTTAACACTAGAAGACTTCAGCAAAGCATAATTTGTTTTGGAAGATTTAATTCGCAAAATGATTGGTGAATAAGCAATTGTGCACAAAAACGGCTTTCTACCTGTTTCTAATTCATGGTAACGAAAGATAAACAGAAAGCAAGAACAACTGTGGGAATTGAGAGGCTTAGTAAAGCACCTTCAGATGTAACAAGCGCTCGCAATAGTGAGTGATTTCACAGCCATTGGGGGAACTCGTTATACCGAGCTTCCACTGTACTCATTGCTTTATGCGAAAGACCTTGAAATGGTGGCGTAAGCTATTTTTCTGGGGTTTAGAATAAGTGTGGTGAATTCGTACATTTTATACAAGGAGTGCGAAAAAGCGAAAGGTGAAATGTATAACTCACACGTAAAATTCATTAGGGTGTTAGTTGAAGAGCTTGTTGAGGACTACAGGAAGGGTAGTACAACTCCCAGGGGCAGACAAAAACCATCGGATCCACTAGAGCGGCTGAATGGCAAACTTCATATCATTGTACCTCATCCTGAAAAAATCATAAGGATTGTGTGGTTTGTTCCAATAGAAAAGTAGCTGGTGGAAGAAGAGAGACTATTTACTTTTGTGAAACTTGAGATAACAAACCAGGACTTCATGTTGGAAATGTTTCCAAAAATATAATTCTTTAAAAAATATAGAGATTAATGTATATGTAGCTTATTACTTAATCTAAAAGTCAGATACATTAAAAAAAAATACTTTCATCGAAAGATTTTGAGTTTTATTTTGTAAGCTGTTCTCAGTCTTAAATCCAGGAGCACCTTAAAATTAAATTCCGAGAGGACTACTGGTACAAAGGGTGAAAAAATCCAAGTGCAACCGGTAAAACGGTGGAGGAAGAATTGCAATTCTCACGCTATCCAGACCTGTTGAAGGATAGACCCACAGACTGCCAAGCCACAGTCATAGTCATAGGCACCTCCCCTGTAACGACCTGTCACTTGTCCAGCCTGCCACTTTCCAGATCTACCAGAATTTCTTGCCCGGGCTATTCTGCTGACTATTTCTTTCTTATTCATCCGTCGTTGGTTACTTGGCTTCCAAGGTAACAGAACTCTTTCACCTCCTCCAGCTTTTATTTTCCTAGTTTAATGTTGGTTTTGGCCTCTTCTCTCTTGCTGCACACCAATTAGTATAGGTAACAAATAATAATTTGCTAACTTAAATAATCTCGTAAATTATAAAATTAACTCACGTAAATGTTCAACATTGATAATGTAGAGTGAAAGAAAATATGAAAACAAATTTAGGGGAGACAATTGAGTAGCTTGCCGTTTTTCCCTTCCCACAATTTTGGATCATGGTGTCTATCTTGGAAATTCTCTCAACTCACAGATGTGCGAGAGTGCTCTCGACCACCCGGAAAACAAAAGAAGATCAAATACATCTTTGTAACTGCTAATGCTGCAATATTTCCACCAATATTAACAATAAATCAACCTAAATTATCTATTATGTGAAATTAAATTAATTCAACATAATAGATATAGAGAGTTGATAGGAGGACTTATGTATACATGTGTAGCAACAAGGCCAGATATTTCGGCATCAATTAGTTTTTATGGTCAACATCAGACCAAACCCACTAAGCTCTCTGGACTGGTTTAAAAAGAGTTCTGTGTTATTCAAAAGGAACTAAGAATTATGGGTTGTTATTCAAGGGTCTTAATTATAGCAATGTTGTTGTGTATGCTGATGCAGACTATGTTAAACATAATGATATAAACATAACTTTCATCTACTGAAGCTGAGTTTTATGCCCTAGCTTCAGCTACTGCAGAACTTCTTTGGTTGTATAATTTACTAATTGAATTGAAAATTGAGTTGACACATCCAATTGTTATATATGACATAGGTTTCGATTTACACAGTCATTATCAAGGCCTTGATCATGACTGTGTAAGTCGAAACCTAGGTCGGTTTCAATAAAAATCTGTAGAATTTTACAACGTGAATTCATTTACGTTAGCTTTTACATGTCCAAATATTGATGTAAAACGTGATGTACCTGCTCAGTTGAGATGCCTACTGCCTCAGCCACCTTATGCACTTTCATCATCTGATTGTCCAATATCATTGCATGGATTTTATCGATGATTTCTGGTGTGACGACCTCTTTTGGGCGACCTGAATGTTCGGCGTCACTTGTGTTGATACGACCACAACAGAACTCATTAAACCACTTCTTAAACATTGAATTTGATGGTGCAGAGTCCCCATAGTATTTATCAAGTCTTTCCTTGGTTTCAGTGATGGTTTTTATACTCACAAAGTAATGCTTAATCAGCACAGGAAATACACTTTTTTCTATTTTCGTTAAAATTCACAAGGTTGTTTGCTTTCAATGGCTGTCAAACACAAACTAATTGGTGAAGCTTGCTCAAAATTTTACAGTAGTCTATTAAAAGATGGCAGTTGACTGGAGCAGTGTTGCATTTAAAGTTACTGCGTGGGGAATTCAAATAGTCACTGACTTATCAAACTGCCCTCGAATACGTTAATATTATTTTTACATAAACCCATTAATACTATTTTTATGAGGCAGCCTTATGTACATTAAAAAGAGTGAATTATTTAAAGCCGAATGCCCAACAGGTTATGGGCCCAGGCCACCCAGCTTGTGCATTCTCTTTAGTTACTATTTCTAAAATCATTGGGGTGGAGATTATTATCTCGCAGGAGAACTTGACTATCTGTGGCGTTTGTGTGATTGAAAGAGCACTATGGGGGACAGTGTTGGAACAAATTCTATCTTGACGAGTATTCCAAAATTGAAAGGTATGCAAGACTTTCAGGACTGGAAATTTTAAGTAAAGAATTATCAAGAGAACAAGAACTTATGGGGAGCAGGGGTTCCAGAAACCGACAAGGATGGTAATGAGTTGCTGTTAAATGCAGATAAAGACAGCCTAGCTTGCACAACCATTTGTCACAAGTGGCCTGGAAGAATCTCTGTGACACATATGAGGACAAGGGTTGGAGCAGACGCCTGCGACTTCAACAAAGTTTTTGGCATTGTAAATTGGAGACATCGCGATCAATGGATGATTATTTGATGAAAGTAATGAATCTTGCTCATCAGCTGGAAGAAATCGAAGCTAAGGTTAGTGAAGATTGGCTCATATCGATAATTCTAGGTGGGCTAACTGATCACTATGCACCGTATATCATGTCCATTGATAACAGTAAAGAAGTTGTTAAAATTGACAAGCTAATGAATAAACTTTTATCTGAGAGTGACTGGCAACAATTCAGTGAAGTCCAGAACCGTGATGATCACCATGGGAAAGAAGAGTGCCTATGGTAAAAAATTGGGCAAAGGACACGGAGGTGAATGCAGGACTGTTAAGCAAACTGATGGGAAGAAGTTTGTATTCAAGTGCTTTAAGTGCCATGAGGAAGGTCACAAAGCATCTGAATGCCCAGAGAAGGATGACCACAAACGAAAAAAAATCTTTGGAGGGAAGAGAAAGCGTGGACGAGAAGTTGGGCATGCCTTACGGTACATACTGAGTGGTTAGTTCCTGGAAAATGGTATGTAGACAGGTGCTGTAGTCATCATGTATCACCAGAAAAAAATAAGATGGTAAATTTTTCTTCATTGGGGTCAGATCTTGAAATATCTGTTGCTAAGAATGGAGTCATCAAGGCAGCTGGCAGTGGCAACATCCCCATAAAACTGCCAAACAGTCATGAAATATTGTCAATATCTGATGTCTTGTATGTCCCAGAAGCAACTGCTAATTTGTTATTAGTTAGTAATACTGTCCGCAAAGGGTTTTGCATGTTTTTTAGTGAAAATGAAGTATGCCTAATCTTTTGTAAGGATGGATGCAACATTACCAGTGATTTGGTAGCAGTGCCCAAAGACATTGCTGGAATTTATCAGCTGGAGGTTGAAACTAAAGAAGATGTGATAGAGCATGAGAAATCACAAGTCTGCCTTATCACTACCAGTACGACCACATGGCACGAACAGGAGAAAACAAATCCTAATGCTGAGGCACTGTGGCATCAGAGATTGGGGCACCTAATTAGGCAAGATATGATGAAATTAAAGACATTGGCTTATGGTGTCAATTTTACAGGTGCTGTGAAGATAAGTTGTACTCCCTGCATTGCTGGAAAGATGAGGAGAGCTCTATTTCAAGAAAGCTTATCAAGGGCAAAGAATAAATTGGAACTTGTGAATTCTGACCTCTGTGGGCCAATGGAAGAAAAATATTTTGGAGGGGCAAGGTATTTATTGCTGATGATGGATGATTATTCCAGAAAGTTATTTGAATATTTCCAAAAGAGTAAAGCAAATGTGTTGGAGTCGTTTAAAGAATTCATGTAGTTAGTTGAGAATCAGATATGTGAAACTATAAAAATTCTCCGTACTGACAATGGGACTGAATTCTGCAACAAACAATTTGCTGATTTCTTCAAGAAAAATGACATTACGTATTAAAAAACTGTGCCATATTATCCAGAACAAAATCAAAGAATCGAGAGAGGTAATTGGACTGTCATTGAAATGGCTCATAACCTATTTCATGAAGATATTTAAGACTTCATTTAGATAAATCCTATTGTGCTGAAGCAGTGAATACTACAATTTATATTAGGAACAGATGTCTAGCTAAGTAATTTCAGGAAGTGTACCAGAAGAGCTTTGGAGCGGTAGGAAAGTTAAACTTTCTCATTTAAAGGTATTTGGTTGTTTAGCACATGTGCATGTCGCAAAAGAGATGAGGCATAAATTAGATCTAAAGTGAGAAAAGATGATATTTGTGGGTTAATGTAATGAGACAAAAGGATATAATCTTATGGACCTCAAGGTACCAGGTTAATTAACAAAAGCCAGGGATGTTATATTCTTTGAGTGTGTCTTTCCAGGAGGTGAGAAAGATGAACCACAGGTGAACCCTACTGTTGTGACAAATGACTGTGTTCTCACAGAGGCAGTCTCTGAACTTAGTGATGGTGAAGCAACAGAGGGGTAGGACCTAGTGGAATGGGAGGTGTCATGATCTTGATCGTAGGTACCCATTGTGAGAAAGGAGGCTGAAGGAATTCCCTGATTACATAATCTACAGTTCAGTATGTACAAATGTAGTCAGAGTCTTTGTCTCAGGCTTTAACTTCTAAGGAAAGGAATAAGTGGGTTCAAGCTATGCATGAAGAGTTAGATTTCCTAAAGGCAAAATTGTATGCCTGCTTGGGATTGTTGAAGTTCTAAAGTAATGTTAAAATCAAGTTGAATTTTCTAGTTGATGTCTTGATCCAGAAATGGATCTAACCATCGTGCTGAGTCATTCCACGTCAGTTCATCCAGCCCATGTCACCCACCGACTCGGATTTTTATGAAATTTTTGTCACTAGCTACTATCATTGATTTAATTACCCATGTAAAATATTTCCGCTCTCACCCTCATAGTTTGCAAGATATGAGGGGTCAAAGTTTGGGAAGTTTGCTCAGAAGCCGATAGTGGGATTCAATTTTCAGAGTACGGGGCACAAGTTAAAAATTCATTCATAGCTCAGTAAACAATGAACATATCATCATGAAAATTTTACATCTTGTCTATCAAAGTACATAGATTCCATCACCCTTGCATAGCTATGTTAGCCACTATTATGTCATTAGTTGTCAATTAACCAAGTTTTTGAGCTCAAAAACATTACTTCATATTTTCACAAATATCACCCTAAGGCAGAGTAGTTAATGTCAGAAGTACAAGTGGTACTCAATAGGTGTCGCCAGTGATGACCTTACCCAACAAGGAATGTAGCAGCCAACTAGTACAATAAAGCCAGTCAAGCTCTTGATTCCGCAGCAGAGAGATGTGCCTCATTTATGCGTTTGTCACTCCTATCCACCGATTTCGACAGGTTATGGGCCCAGTGCCATAGCCTACAGCACGGAAAGTATTCTTAACATGTGCGTGATCGAAGTATAACGTTAAGTAGTAATTCCGCGAAAGGTGAATTATTTACGTGTCGAGTGTTGAATTTTATATCAACATGTTCATTCTGTCGTTGCCGCAATTGCCCGGTGTGAACTATTCAAACTGGAAGTTTAGGGTTGAAACTCTATTAGATAAAGAAGGGTTACAGTATGTGTTGAGTCAGGACGAGCAAAACGTTAAGGAAACAGAAAAGGCAGCTTTCCGGTCAGATGACAGAAAGGCAAAGTGCGTCATTGTACAGTGTATTACAGATCGCCACGTAGAAATTGTTAAGGATGCGAGAACCACGATAGATATGATGCAGTCCCTCCAGAACGTTTTAAAACGAAAAACCCCAATTATGAAGTTTTTTATCTTGAAAAGGCTCCTAAAGTTAAAGTTAGGCAAAGAAGATTTGCAGGACCACTTTATGAAGGTGGAAGGGCTTTTACGAGAGTTGACTGCAGCGGGGGCACCTCTAGACGAGAGTGACAAAGCCTGCTACTTGCTGTTAACTATGCCAGAAGAGTATGATGCGGTGATAACAGCTATAGAAACCATGACGACAGGGATCATCTTAGAATTTGTCAAGAGCAGACTGCTGGATGCCGAGCTGAAAATGAGGAATGTAGGTCCACAGGGAAATGGAAACTAAAGTGGAGATAATTGCACTTTCACAGCCAGTAAGTTGAAAGGATGTTTCATCTGTGGAGACCCAAGACACTACAAGATCAACTGCTCGAGAAGACAGGTAACCTTCAGAGGTAGAGGAATGTTTCGAGGAATGACCAGAGGCAGAGGTCGAGGCAGTAGAAAAGTAGAGAAGGTTAATACGGTTAATATGTCTAATGTACTTGAAGAAGAACGTGAGAAAGACGTGTCATTTGTGGCCATTAACGAAGTGATTGAAGAAGCCCTGCAATCAGCCGGTACTAAGGGAAGTTCCGACAGTATCAGTTTTGTATTAGATAGCAGTGCAACAGAACATTTAGTAATGGAAAATGTTGCCGGTATAATGACCGAAGTTGAGACATTAGAACGAAAAGTAGCCATAAAAATCGCAAATGGTGAGACTTTGATAGCATCTCAGAGAGGGAAATTAAAGCTTAGGTACAATACTTCAAATGTATCTTTGAATGCTTTCATTGTTCCGGGTTTTAAACACAATTTACTTTCGGTGATAAGAATAAATAAAAACCACACAGTTACCTTCCGGAAGAATAAAGCAGTTATAACGAGTGGACTTTCTTTTAAAATGGATTGTAATTTTGATGGTAATTTGTTCATTGTCACATTCAAAATAATCTTACCAGAGGTATTTTGCAATGCAGCGATTCCAACTAATATTTGGCATCAGAGACTAGGTCATCTTAATCATCAATCTTTGAAAAAGATGAATCTACCCTACAGTGAAGACATATACAGTGCTTGTCAGGAAGGAAAAGCAGAGAGGCTACCTTTCAAAGATGCAACAAAGCCAAGGTCACGCAGAGTTGGAGAACTTTTACAAAGTGATGTTTGTGGTCCGATACGAACACCAACGCAAAGAGGTGAGAGATACTTTCAAACTGTTATTGATGATTGTTCTCACTTTATTACCATGTATCTACATACTAAAGACTAAGGATGAAGCTAGCAAAAATTTGATGTCACATATTCGTGAAACCGAAGCAGACGGACTTAAATGTGCTCGTATCAGGTGTGATAACGGAGGAGAGTAAAACTATCATGAACTTAAAAATTTTTGTACGCAAAAGGGAATACGTCTTCAGCCATCTCTTCCCTACATCAGCCAACAAAACGGTGTCAGTGAAAGAGCTAACAAAACTTTGTTTAACATTGTTCGAACCATGTTTGCAGAAACTAATCTTCCAAGATACTTGTGGGGAGAAGCAACACGATGCGCAGCCTATCAACTCAACAGACGACAAACTTCAGCCCTGGACGGTGATATTCCTAGTAAGGTATACTATGGAAAAGTTGATTTGTCGAAACTCAGAGTATTTGGATGTAGAGCATGGGCTTATAGACTACCCAAATCCGGTGACAAATTAGAAACAAGGGCGAGAGAAGTCCGTATGATGGGTTATAGTGGGTGTGGATATCGTGTATGGGACCCAAATACCGATGAAATATTTGCTTCACGAGATGTACGATTTGATGAAGCAAATTTCGTGTATAGGAAAGAGGAAACCGAGGAAACAGACCAAAAACAAAAGGAAGAACTAGAAGAGGTGGATAAGAGGGAAACGGAGGATTTAACCGGAAGCGAAAAAAGGACAAACCAGAGAAAGAGAAAAATTCCAGGAAAATATGAAGATTATGAACTCTATACTGCGTTTTGTCTTAGCATGGATGATCCAGAAGACTACGAGGAAGTAATCAAAGATGGTTGGAGAGAAGCCATCGAGAATGAGATACAAGCTCATGAAAAACATGGAACGTGGACATCAGCTGTCTTACCACAGAACAAGAAGGCCATCGATACTCGCTGGATTTTCAAAACGAAACAAGATGGTTTGAAAAAGGCAAGACTTGTAGCTAAAGGGTACCAAGAGGAGACTTTACAGAGTGTCTATTCCCCAGTTGCAAGAATGCCTATGATAAGGATGATGCTGTCACATGCTCTTCAAAACAACTGGCACATCAGGCAACTTGACATACCAACAGCCTTTCTAAACGGGAACTTAGATAGTGATGTACACATCAAAATCCCACAAGGAGTTAGTGTACGTAGTGTAAATGCACTCAAGCTAAAGAAAGCGTTGTATGGTTTACGCGAGGCACCAAGGAAGTGGAACGAGAGGTTTCATAATTTAGAGAAAAATGGACTTACGCGTTCAGGCAATGACTTTTGTTTGTACATTGGCAACAAAGTCTTACTCATAATCTGGGTAGATGACATTTTGGTTACTGGTGATAATTGTGAAAATGTGATTCAGTCCCATAAGATAGAATTTAATGCAAAAGATTTACGTGAATTAAAACATTTTCTTGGACCTGACATTTTGCGAAGTGAGGATAAAATACAGATTTCCCAGAGTGCTTATATCGAAAAGGTGGTGGTTAGGTTTAATATGGGTGACTGTAAGGGATCTACAGCCCCTATGGAACATAATTTTCAAATCGATTTAAGTGCGAAACTAGTTAATGTGCCATATAGAGAGTTAATTGGCTCATTAATGTACATTGCAACTGTCAGTAGGCCAGATATAGTGTATGCTACTTCTTTTCTGAGCAGGTTTTTAGATGAACCCAGAGAACAGTTATGGATTGCAGGAAGGAGAATTTTGAGATATCTCAAACACACCATAAATGTAAGACTGACTTTCACAAAAACGTTAACTGAGAACGTTGGGAGTGTTATTGCTTATTCTGATGCAGATTGGGGCGGTGACTATTTAGATAGAAAAAGTGTGAGTGGTTCCATTGTATTTTATAATGGGAATCTAGTATGCTGGTCTTCAAAGAAGCAAACAACAGTGGCGTTGTCAACATCTGAAGCAGAGTACATCGCTTGTGCTGCAACAGCAACCGAGATGATCAACATCAGTGGAGTTCTACAAGATTTTTGCCCAGAAATGTGTTCAGTGCCAATGAGTTTGTGCGCTGATAATCAGTCAACAATTAAGTTAATAGAGAGCTTTGAAAATAGCAAAAGATCAAAACACATAGACATAAAAGCTCATTTTGTTTAAGACTTAACATCAAAGAATACAATAGTGTTAAAGTATGTGAGAAGTGATGAAAATATTGCAGATATTTTAACAAAATCATTAATTCAAGTGAAATTTGAAAATTTTCGTTGCTCAAATTATTTTAATTTGATTTCAACAGTTGTGTATTAATGAAATGTTTTTTTTTATTTGAAAGACATTCAAGGACTTTGATTGTGAAGAAGTTTATTTGTTTCCTTGAATTTGTTCTTTTTGCACAGTTTGACTTAATATTTTTTTGTACAAGCCTAATTTATTTATGTTAGTCTTGAAGGGGGGTGTCAGAAGTACAAGTGGTACTCAATAGGTGTCGCCAGTGATGACCTTACCCAACAAGGAATGTAGCAGCCGACTAGTACAATAAAGCCAGTCAAGCTCTTGATTCCGCAGCAGAGAGATGTGCCTCATTTGTGCGTTTGTCACTCCTATCCACTGATTTCGACAGTTCACTCATCCAATATTTTTTTAATTGTACCTAAATATGTGCTCTAATTGACTGTGAAATAAAAATGGTGGTGTTTTGACTGCCACTGTGAGTATTTCAGGTTTTACTTTTTTTCTGACTCAGTGAGGGGGATTTTGGACACATATTACACAGATCCTAAGCATGACTGTATCCAAATGCATACCTTCATGAGGAAATATTTGAAATAATGGTCAGTGAATGAAAGGCCTGGCATCTATTTTTAGTGACTGTGACTTTAGTTAACATAATTTTTTTAAACAATAATTCACGGCTTGTGGAAGCCGAAGAGAAAAGAGCCTAAATGTTTAAGCAACTATGAATCGATGCACTTTTTCAGGCATTTATCTATTTATACAAGTGTTAAGTTCATGAAAAATTTGGAATTAACATTTATTAGACACATTTTATGCATTATATCATAAATAAATTATTTACATCATACACTAAATTTGTAAAACTTACTTTAATCTGTGGTGAATTGTGCCATGCTGTACTGTGTTGTTGAACTGTGCAGCATTGGAAAAGAAACAGGATCCGAGTGCCACAAAAAAAGCTACACACTGGTGATGAGACTGAACAAAATTGAGACTGAGTGTGTTTGAAAAACAACTTTTATCCCTGAGCAGTGGGGTAAGTTGTGAAGTCTTATTTAATGTCTGCGAACATCACAGAGCATACTATCTGAAAAAGTATAAATCTTATCAATTATACTGTCTCGATCCATTTAAGAACCATGGGAAGAAAATAGAAATCATTGAGATATGTAAGTCCTGAATTTGCAGAAAAAGCCAGTAAAATCCCTGAACTCCAAAAATTAATTCCAGAAATGAAAATATGCCAGCCATGTAGACAGAAAGTACAGAATCATCATAGATTTGGAATTGAGCTTTCTGATATTGAAGTATTCAATAGTGACAGTAATGAGAGTATTTTTACTTTTGAAGCGTCAGTATCCAAAGAAAAAACAAATGAGGTACTTAAAAGAACACTGCAAGAGATGGGGGTGTCACCTTTGAAATTTCATGGTATTTTGTCTTTCAGAAGATCAACCTATGCCAAAAGAGAAGTGGAGTCAGCATGCTTTAATTTTAAAACTAAAGTTAAAAGAGTTCTTGATAAAGACTTATCTCCTGAAAAGGATGACCCCAAAACTGCCAAAACAATTACTTCAGAAAGTCCATGATATGAATGTGCTCATAGACTTAATTAAAGAAAAAGTCAATGCTGCAAACATGCATCAAGAAAAGGTACAACTGTTAACATTGGTACCTACTTCATGGGGCAGGAAGAAAGTAGTGGAAGAGTTCCATGTTAGTGAATACACTGTCTAGCATGCAAGAGAACATTATGGAGAAAAAGGAATATTAGCTGTACCTGAATTGGGAAAAGGAAAGACAATCTGTGATAAAACATTAGAATTAGTGAGGACTTTCTATGAAAATGATGAATACTCCAGAATGATGCCAGGAAAAAAAGATGCGGTTAGTATCTCTGTATATGAATATACATGTTCAGAAGAGATTATTACTGTCTAATTTGAAGGAATTGTATTCAGCTTTTAAATTTGACTTTCCCAGGATTAAAATTGGCTTTTCTAAATTCGGCAAACTGCATCCAAAATGGTGTGTATTAGCGGGATATCCTGGAACACATTCTTTATGAGTTTGCACAATTCATCAAAATGTCAATTTACTGCTTCATGCCTGTAATATAGAGGAAACATGCCAGGACCTGATTGGTTACTTAAGTGTGTTCAATGCATAATAGAGACGGTATGCTGCGACACTGCTCTCAGTGTCCATCACATGAAAATTTGAAAAGCTTTCTACTGAAAAAGTTGGAAGAATGTGACCCTGGAGATGAAGTGTCATACAGTCAGTGGGTTTCCACTGACAGATCACAACTGGTGAACTTCACGGTAACATTTCACGAGTACATATCAATTTTATCATATTTCGCGGCTGAGCTTAATGTGATCGAGTGCATCCACTGGGTTGCGGATGGTGGGTCGACCTCTACATATAGAGGTTAGCTGCGAGATAAGCGAGTTTACTCGTTGAATAAGCAGTCGTGGACAAAAAGCGACGGCATTCCGAGGGCGTATTGGTCTATCCTTGGGTAAGGTAGGCCTTCAATAATACAGAACCTGTGAAGATGCCATGACTTGGCGATGGAGGCCGCCAAAAATTACGCTTCCCATCACCCGGAGGAGAGGGCAGCAGCTCTTCTACACATGAGTGAAGGTGGAGACCACAGTGGTCGGTACAACGACACTCATTTCACTGCAGGCGTGGTAACATTTACTTTAACGGCTGTAGTACTGCGATGTGGAAGGCAAGGGGAAACCACCACATTACTATCCCGAGGAGTCGCAGCTACTCCACTCTTTCCTTTATTAATGGCACCCTCTCGAGTAAAATATTCCGGAGGTAAAATAGTCCCCCATTCGGATCCCCGGGCAGGGACTACCCGAGAGAGTACATCAGTCAAGTGTGATAGTCATTTTAATCACTTCGGACATGCGGAAAACTGGAGAACCTGAAGGTGGAAATGCGGAGAATGGACCTCGATGTATTAGGAATCAGTGAAATGAGATGACCCGAAGAAGGAGACTTTTGGAGTGGAAGTTATAGAATTATTCATACCGGATCACTGAATGGTAATGCTGGAGTAGGCATAATGCTCAGGAAGAGTGCGGGACTGCGTGTGAAGAGCTTCCTGCAATACAGTGAAAGGATTATAATAGTTAAAATTGAAACTAAGCCTACAGATACCATTGTGGTGCAAGTTTACATGCCTACGTCAGACTACGAAGATGATGAAGTGGAAGACGTCTACGAAGATATCACTGAAGTAATAAAACAGGTAAGAGGAGAAGAAAACCTAATTATTTTAGGAAACTGGAACGCTGTCGTCGGCAAAGGACAAGATGGAAGAATAACTGGAAGATATGGATCGGGAAACCGAAACGAAAGAGGAGAAAGACTACTGGAGTTCTGCACACAACATAAGTTAGTGGTTACTAACACATTGTTTAAAAATCACAACCGAATAAAATACACGTGGAAGATGCCAGAAGACAGAGGAAGATTTCAAATAGACTACATTTTAGTGAAGCAAAGGTTCAGGAATCAGGTGAAGGACTGTAAAAGCTACCCGGGTGCAGACATCGACAGCGACCATAATTTAGTGATGATGAAATGCCATCTAAAATTCAAGAGATTGAAGAAAACAGTAAAGAACATTTGGCAAGTAGAAAAACTAAAGGGGACTCAACATCAGCTGGAATTTCAGAAAGCAGTAGAAAACACCACAGGAGATGACCTGAGTGAGAAACCAGTAGAAGAGCATTGGGAAAACATTAAATGTGGACTACAGAAAGCCGCAAAAGAAGTTCTTGGAAGAAGAAAAGTTGTTAAGAAGAAACCATGGATCATGGAAGAAGTCTTAGTACTGATTGAAGAAAGTACAAGAATGCGAAAACTGAAGAAGGGCAGCTTTGCTACAAAAGAATAAGGAACGAAGTAAGTCGCAAAGCCAAGAAAGCTAGAGAAATGTGGATGAACAATCTGTGCGAAGATGTACAAAACAACCTAACCATTAGAAAGGTGGAAGCTGCCTATAGGACAGTGAGGAACCACTTCAAGAAACGGAGCGCAAGATGCATTGCTATAAGGGACAAGAATGGAGAAGTTTTGATTGAAAATGAAGACAAAGCGAAGAGATGGAAAGAATATCTGGAAGAGTTATAGAACGGAAAAAATCTCAGCGTAAAAGCTATTGAAGAGGAAAGCGAAGTGGAAAAGGATGATATGAGAGCATCAGTATTAAGATCGGGATTCGATGCAGCAGTAAGGGACCTTCAGACAAATAAGGCTTCTGGTATTGATGATGTCCCTGCAGAACTAATTAAAAATTCAGGAGAGAAGACATTAACTTATCTTTACAAAACCATCTGTGACATGTACGCAACAGGAGAAATTCCAAAGGACTTCGAGAAAAACATCATCATTCCTATTCCCAAGAAGAAGAGAGCTGAGAAATGCGAAATTTTTGGACAATAAGCCTCACGACATATGCATCAAAGATACTGACAAGGATCATCTACAGAAGAATAGAACGAAAAGCAGAGGAGTTCCTGGATGATGAACAATTCGGATTCAGGGAAAGTAAGGGTACAAGAGAAGCAATATTGGCCCTTAGGCTGCTGATAGAGAAGAGAATGGAGAAGAACAAACTGACCTTCATTGCATTTGTGGATTTAGAGAAGGCTTTTGACAACGTGGATTGGAATTCAATGCTTGATATTCTGAAAGGAATTGGAGTTTCCTACAATGCTCGAATAATTATCTACAGTTTGTATAAAAACCAAGTAGCGGTGATAAAATCTGGACCCAGCTGTGAAGAAGCAAGAATAAGGAAAGGAGTGAGACAAGACTGTGCACTGTCTCCCGTAATTTTTAATGTTTACATTGAGAGAGCCATCAATGAAATCAAGGAGAAGTGTTCTGGAGTGAACATCCACGGAGAAACAATCAGCATGCTACGATTCGCTGATGACATAGCTCTCATAGCAGAGACAGAGAAGGAGTTGAACAAGAGGCTAACAATCATGGAAAAGACAATGGCCAGTTATCATCTGAAGATCAATAAGAAGAAAACTAAGATATTGGTATGCAGCAAAAGAGAAGAGGCCAAAACCAACGTTAAACTAGGAAAACAGAAACTGGAAGAGGTGAAAGAGTTCTGTTACCTGGGAAGCAGAGTAACCAACGATGGACGAAGCAAGAAAGAAATGGTGAGTAGAATAGCCCAGGCAAAGAGGGCATTCTATCAAAAGAAGAATCTACTAACAGCTGGAAATACAAGCTAAGAAGTAAGGAAGGAATTCATCAAAACGTATATCTGGAGCATGTATCTTTACGGCAGTGAGACATAGACGATGACAGAGAAAATGGTGGAAGCATTCGAAATATGGTGCTATTGAAGAATGCTGAAGACAAAATGGAATGACCGAGTGAGAAATGAAGAAGTCCTAAGAAGAGTGGGAGAAAAGAGAAGTCTGTTCAAAACCATAAAAAGAAGATGGGACAACCTAATCGGCCATATCTTAAGACACGATGGCCTGATGAAGACAATCGTCGAAGGAAAAGTGAAAGGGAAAAATGGAAAAGGCAGGCCTCGTATGAGTAATATAGAACAGGTCGTAAAGGACGTGAAAGAGAGGAACTACGTACGTTAATATAAAGAGGTTGGCTGATAGAAGAATCGAGTGGAGGGCTGCGTCAAACCAATCCTAGGATTGTTGACCCTTGATGATGATGATATCAATTTTAATTGAAAGACTGGAAAAACTGGTGTCCCATTCATTTATTACAAAAGCACAGGCATCCTATCATAAAAAAATGAAAGAAAATCTTGGACCCCATGAAGCAATTGCTGTCATTGACTTCATTGAAAACTACTCATTTCGTCCAAGATGAGGTACAAGGGTGACAAAAATTTCATAAAAATCCGAGTCAGTGGGTGACATTTTGAAAATTTTCTCGATGATTTGACATGGAATGACCCAAGAGTCATTCCACATCAGTTCATCCAGCCCATAACACCCACCGACTCGGATTTTGATTTTTTTTTTAAATTTTTGTCACTAGCTTCTATCATCAATTTAATAACCCATGTAAAATATTTCCGCTCCCACCCTCATAGTTTGCAAGATATGAGGGGTCAAAGTTTGGGAAGTTTGCTCAGAAGTGCCGGTAGCGGGATTCAATTTTCAGAGTACAGGGCACAAGTTAAAAATTCATAGCTCAGTAACCAATTAACGTATCACCATGAAATTTTTGCATCTTGTCTATCAAAGTACATAGATTCCATAGAAATATTTTCTATCACCGTTGCATAGTTATATTAGCCACAATTATGTCATTAGTTGTCAATTAACCAATTTTTTAACTCAAAAACATTACTTCATATTTTCACAAATATCACCCTAAGGCAGAGTAGTTAACTCGTCCAATATTTTTTTTAATTGTACCTAAATATGTGCTCTAATTGACTGTAAAATAAAAATGGTGGTGTTTTGACTGCCGCTGTGAGTATTTCAGGTTTTACTATTTTTCTGACTCGGTGAGGGGGATTTTGGACACATATTATACAGATCCTAAGCATGACTGTATCCAACTGCATACCTTCATGAGGAAATATTTGAAATAATGGTCAGTGAATGAAACACCTGGCATCTATTTTTAGTGACTGTGACTTTTGTTCATATAATTAAAAAAATAATAATACACGGCTCATAGCAGCCGATGAGAAAAGAGCCGAAATGTTTATGCATTGAGGAATCAGTATTCTAACTGTTGATGGGTTTCTGAAATAATTTCCTTCTTTATCACCCAGAATTTAATGTTTTCAACTCTAGACCTGCAGAAGTTCATGATCTTTCCACAGGTTAAGAAATCTCTTGAACATCTCTGAAGGCTCCCTCGGGCAACCAAACGCTTAACTGTACCACCAATGCCATCACAAGGGGATTTTCCATGGCTTGTAGCAAAAAATGTCCATGTAGCCATTAACCCTTTCGCTACGAACGCCGTTTATAAACGCCGCTGATTTTCACTCCTGTGAACGAAGGCCGTCTATAAACGCCGCAGATTTTTCTACGCAAGAGAACGAAGGGCGTCTTAAAACGTCGCTAGGGCCAGGTAGGCAGAAAAGGTCCAAGGTGTCATAAAAGACCCTTCCTCGCGACTCTGAAGACCCTTCCTCGGCTTAGAGGCGGGGATTATCTCGACCCTTCTTCGCAGCGCGAGCCTCACACTCGGCAGTTGTTCGCGGTCACTTGTTTGTTTATGCATTGTGAAAACCAAAATAATATTTGTTTTTAAATCGCATTATTGAGTTCCAGAAGTTAATTCCTTATGATTTTTTGAATCTCTAGAAATTTTAAACGGAACTCTAACGTTATTATTAACAGAGTTCACCTGTCAATGAGATTCAAACCGATTTGGGAGAATTTTTCATTGCAGTGAGGAGCTAATACGTATGTTTTGTAATGATTTGACGATATGGTAGTACCAATATTTTTCTCTCCGTTTTACTTGTTTATGAACATATTTTGGAAAACAACTGTAATGGTAATACCACGCAACATACCGCGAAATCTATTATGTCTACATTATAGGTTGAAAATCCCGCAGAGGGTGTGGTTTATGCTAATTCTTTAGCAGTCAATAAACTTGACTTTCTTGTAACCGAATCTTTTTGGTGTAACTGCCATTCAGCTATAAAAAGTATCTTTCAAGCTGAAAAGCATTCAAATTTGTTCTGTGTAATGTGGCTAAGAGTGATAATTATGTTGTAATCATTTATGTTAAAACTAGAAGAAAACCGCATGCGTGCGTGATGGAATATTGGGAGGTACAATAAATAATTGCTAGGCAGAAAAAATCTATCTCGCGCTACCATTGCGAATATATTAACATAAAAATGTTTCCTGATGAAGGTATAGCACCAAAAAAAGTGCATGTGCTTTTATATAAAACACGGGTATGGTTGGATTATGCGCGGACGTCTTCTATTGCGAAACAACAGAAATAATTATTATTGTAACCATTGCTATTATGTCTATTGTGCTAAATATCTTAATATTAACATTAGAATTTCGTTTAAAATCTCTAAATGGTATTTACAACAACAGGGATTTATTTGTGTAATAACCCCCACTTCAAGTCTTACTATTATTTATTTAACAAAAATCACTGTATTAAAAATAGTTGACCGCGGACAAATGCCGAGGTGGGTTCTCATTTGGAAAAGGGCGAAGATAATCTCTGGTCAGTGGCCGAGGAAAGGGTTGGGAACCCCACTGGGTCCGGTCCCAAAGCGGGGGAAAGCAATACCTGCTCGATGCCTTGCTTCAAGAGAGCTCCGTACACAGAGTGGAAAAATATTCTAGAGGAATCCGTGAGAAGGAAAGCATTTTCCTGCGTAGGACTCCGGCGCGAAAGGGTTAAGGAGAAGTTCTGTTTGTGGTTGCAAAGGTTAAGAAAATTTTTGCAGATCTTGTATTGTCCAGCACAACCATCACTAAAATAATGTACTTTTTTAACTGACGGAAAATTTTCAACGATGAACTGAGATATTATTTTTTGGCTTCCATATACAAAAGCTACATCATGCTCCAAATCATCTGATAAAATGCATAAACTGGAAACGAGTAGCTGCTTCAACTGATGATCTTGAGTTTAAATCACAGCAGGGTGTAGGGTACAACTATCATTTGCCCAGCGATACCCTTGTGCCTCATCTTGGATGACATATTAGTAATTTTCACTGAAGTCAAGGAAAACAATTGCTTCATGGGGTCCAAGATTTTCTTTCATATGCTCATGATATTATGCCTGTGCTTTTGAATTTGCTTTGTGCTAAATGAATGGTGCACAAGTTTTTCCAGTCTTTCAATTAAATTTGATATGCACTCGTGAAATGTAACCGTGAAGTTCACCAGTTGTGATCTGCCAGTGGAAACCCACTGACTGTAACACGCTTATTTTTTTGTTTTTCGCTTTCTTTGGACTTTGCTATAATTGATGTGGGAGTGTTGGAATATATGCAATTCTATCCATTCATAAGACGTTTCTAATGTACTAAATAAACAAAAGGTTCGATGCGTGTTTATCGTCTCTGGTAATGTTGTCTGACTTAAGAATGCACGGCTTATTTCTCTAAACCTTTGTACCTTTAAAATATCAATTAGCACAAAGTAACACATATATCGGAGAACAAAAAGGGCAATAATCAAGTAAAAATAACGAGAAAAGTGTAGAAAATATAATTCCACCAAATTGGAGGAGTCTATAGTCATTACGGGTGAAACTTATTTATCTCCAAAAATGCTGGCACTAAGTTCATAATAAACGTATTTGCAAAACAATAATACATGAAATGTTTTATTAAAACTCACGAAAACGTGCATTGGGAATTTCGGAAAAAAATGGACGCAGGAAAGAATGAGAAAACGCGACCCGCCAATTTTGCGGACTAGGCAACTGAGTTATGTTATAATTACAATGTTGGGAATTTAACATGATCACACCATCTTGGGTCCCATTCTTTTAAGTTACACGCACTATGGTAGGAGAGGTGGGTAGTTAGGTACAATTAGGAATTTTTCAGGGAATGGATATCGGGTAGACAGTAACCCGGCGTCCGTATTATCCTACATCTATCAAAATACACCAAAATGATCACCTTTTCACGTCCCATCCGACAGCTTACTGCACTTACAGTGTTCCACACATGGCATTACCGATATACCACCGAAAAATTTCTGCCGCTCCGGAGATTCCCACCCGGGCTCCTAGGATTGGAACCATTGGCCACCACAATACTTACCAATCCACTTCAGTTCTTGGTAACCGGAACAACCAATCTTCACCACTTCAAGTTACAATACGAACTGTAACCCTCAGTGAACTACTACTCACTAATTACGTCCCATTCACATTAGCACCTCAAAAAAAGTGCTCCACCTGCACCACGTCAACGTTTCCAATTTGAAAATCATCTTCGACGAGTAAACGGCGGAGATGCAGAAACCAAAAATAGCACGAGGAGAATCAGATTCCATATTCACGATCAGAAACAAAGCACAGCACGGACCAGCACGTCCAGTTGGGACGGACCAGGACGGACAGCAAGTTTGGGACAGGAAGGACATGAAATAGCGGAAGTAGGTGTCGCTTTGGAAAGAAACAAACGGAACTAAACAAGGCGGGAAATTTTACTTCTTATTTGGACGCTGTCACTGCCTTCTAGCTGTAGAAGGCAGTGACGCTGTGAAACGCTGACAATATAAAGTTTCCCGCATGGTACCTTCTCTACTCTAACCTAACTTTTACACTTATAGACCTTGGGATCTAGAATTCACTCATTTCTCTGGATTTTATTGGTTATCTAACAACTACTTTAGTCTTTCCCTCGATCGATCACGTCAAATTTCTTTCACTGATAAAAAATCTTACTTTGTCAAGCTCATGGTCGTAAAGGTCAAACCTTTGAAGGCAATGGAAAAAATAACTGCGCATTATAATCCCATTTGAATAATATTTAGTACCCACTGGTCATCTCTTAATTATGTTATACGTTAAAACGGCATGACTTCTTTCTAAATGAATTCATTTAGTAAGAAGTCATGCCGTTTTACGCATAACATAACGGAGTAAATAGAACCACAGAGACAAAACTTGGAATTATCCAAGTCACTTTACAAAGTATGTCGTACACGATATATATATTTTTAAATTTCAAATCAGTTTAATCAAGGCCGTCTCGATATACAGGTCTGACACTCACTCCTTTAACATCACGAGACCCAGATAGCATGTAAGCTTACGCCCATCTTGACTTTCCTTTGTAATGTCAAGCTTGAGATTGGCACAGTCACATTGGCGAGCTTGATCATGGCCTCCTTTAATAATAAATATAGTATTAAAGGAGGCCATGGCTTGATTCAAGTTTGAATTTGCCAAACCGGCTAATTTGCCCGGCAGAACTAGTCTCTGTGGTTCTCCATTTGTCCACTAGATGTAGACTCAACAAGGAAGGAACAAAGGAACCTGATATTAGCCGCATGGCCGGCATGGCATTGCATTGTCGCTTTCACTCGTGTTTGGCGTCTTTTGTTCCGCATTAAGACTTTTTACCAGTTAATAGAAGTGAAGTTCTTATCTTGTGTAACCCTGTGGGGAATCTCCAGATTGGTCTAGCCACCTCGTTTTGATACTTCTCTTTGTTGTGGATAAAGAAGTCTTCGGACAGCAGCTTCCACGTAATTTCGTTGTAAGTTGAGTACCTAACTTTTTTCTCATTATATTCTTAGGCTATATCGAGGACTTCTTGCCTGTAATGTCGTGAAGGTGGCGGTGATAAATAAATACTCTACGGTATTTATATTAACTCTCTATAACTCTTTATTTAATGTAATATCAACTTCGGTTAAAGAGTACAATCCGCTCGAATGGAACTGCAACAATCACTCAAACATGTATATCACAACCTTTGATACATAAAATAAAACACCATCTATTTGACCATGTTCTTCCTCAGGATATTACACCTCTCCCCGACTTAATTAGGGAAACATTAAACTTAAGTAATTACAAATTCAAACGTACAGGAGATTTTATATCTCTCTTAGGTCTAGTCAGAACATTCCAATCTTTCTTTACAGAAGTTTTTACGGCTGGACTCTTTAATTTATTTACATTTTCAAGTACTTTTGGTGAATGATCAACTGTTTCTTTTTCAAGGTCATTTCTGATACTAGCATTATCTTCAACTACCACTTCTCCTGATACCTGTTCACTCCTTTCTGAATTAGCCTCTGATTTCTCAATTATTTCCCTTTTTTCTTTTGAATTTTCTGCATTAATTTGGGGAATTGATGTATCATAAAAAGTTCCTTTCTTTAATAATTGATCAGAGTGCCTCTTATCAATTGAGCCCGGATTTTTCTCACATAAAAACGTCCTGTCTCCCAATTTCTCTTTAATAATTGCATTAGACCAAGTAGGTTTTAAAGGATTTTGGTAATCACGCATGTACACCTTTTCCCCCTCCTCAAAATTTACAGTTCTCCTGCCATGAAAGTATTCAATTTGCTTATTTCTTATTTCTTCTACTCTACTTTTGCATACATCTGAAAGCCTAGTTCTTAAATTTCTACTAAACATCAATTTGGCTGGAGCTTCTTTAGTAGTACAATGCGGTGTATTTCTATACGACGCTAAGAATCTTAGGATCAAAGTCTTGGTATTAGTTTGTTCATTTTTCTTATCTTCTAAGGCTCTATTTAAAGCATCTTTGAAATTGCCTACCATATTTTCTGCTAATCCATTAGTAGACGGATGATATGGGGCGGAAGTGCGATGTACTATATTATTATTTGTACAAAAGGTTTCAAATTCTTCTGATACAAGTTGAGAACCATTATCTGAAATTATCATTTCAGGTAAACCGTACCGACTAAAAATTTCCCTCAAAACATCTATTGTTCTTGTTGAATCAATTCTATTCATTTCATAAACTTCTGGCCACCGAGAGAATGCATCAATTAATATGAAATACATTTTTCCTTTATAAGGCCCCAAAAATCAATATGAACCCTTTGAAAAGCTCTTTTTGGCTCATCAAACTTCTTAAGATGCATTTTCTCTGGTTCCTTTGCAAATTTTCTACACGCTTCACAACTTTTAACAAAATTTTCAATATCCGAATCTAAGTGTGGCCACCAAAAATATTGTCTGGCTAATAATTTCATTTTTGTTATTCCCATGTGCGCCCCATGAATTTCTTGCAAGAGGTCAAGTCTGAATTTAGTAGGGATAATTACCCTATAACCCCACATTAAAATGCCATCATCGATACTGATTTCGTTTTGCCTAACACTAAAAGGTTTCAACTTATCATCATAATTGTTATCAGGCCATCCATCTCTACAGTACGTATACACTTTACTTAACAGACTGTCAGTTTTGATATGTTTTCTAATGTCATTACCATTAATAGGAATGTTATCCTCACAAACAAAATGTAAATAATCATAATCCTTAGTTTCTTTCTTAGTTTCCTTCTTCGACGGAAATCTAGATAGCACATCAGCTAACACATTATCTTGGCCTTTAATATGCTGAAATCGATATTTAAACCCACTTAAAAATAAGGCCCAACGCTGTAACCTGCCTGCAGCCATTGTAGGAACACCCTTATGTTCACCGAAAAGAGCCATTAACGGTTTGTGATCTGAACACAAAATAAAATCACGGCCCATTAGATACTGATAGAATTTACTAACAGACCAAAAAATAGCCAATGCCTCTTTATGGATAACTGAATAATTTTTTTCAGCAGGCTGTAGCACCCTTGATGCAAAACAAATCGGTTTTTCCGACTTGTCTGGAAAAACGTGCATTAAGACACTTCCGATTCCCACGTCGGATGCGTCACAAATCAACTTAATTGGTAACTTAGGATCAAAATGACATAAGTATTTTTCGCTGGCAATCTCTTCCTTAATAATCTTAAGAGCTAGAGCACATTCCTCATTCCAGTCACAGACATTATTCTTCAAAATTGTATACAATGGATGTAAAATTTTTGACATATTTGGAATAAATTTACCATAGTAATTTACTAATCCTAAAAAAGCTTTCACCTCTTTTACACTATTCAACTTTTCAACTTGTAACATTTCGTTAACCTTAGTTTTCTCTTTGAAAAGACCATCTTTATTAATCCTATGGCCTAAAAAATTTATTTCTTTCTTGAAAAATTCACATTTCTTTAAATTCAATTTAAATCCGGCATTAGCCAACCTTTTCAATACTTCCTCTAAATTTTCCAAATGTTCTTTTCTGTTTTTACCAGTAACTGTTATATCATCAATAAAAAAGGTAACGCCTTTGGCACCTTGAAGTACCTTACTCATTAGCTTTTGAAAAATTACAACAGCTGGCTTCACTCCAAAATAAAGCTTGTTAACTAAATAAATACCTTTATGTGTACTTATCGCCAGTAATTTTCTACTTTCTTCATCAACTGGTAATTGATTATAAGCCATAGTAAGGTCTAATTTTGTAAAATGCTCACCCCCACTTAAATCTGAAAAAATTTCTTCAATTCTAGGTAAAGGTTCTTTTACATCCTCAACGTTTTGGTTAATAGTGACTTTATAGTCAGCACAAACACGGATACTACCATCCGGCTTCAATACTGGAACTAGTGGAGTTCCCCATGAATTATCATTCACCTTTGTTATAATACCATTTTTCTCCATTAAATCCAACTGTTCAGTTACTTTTTCTTTAAGCGCAAAAGGAATAGGTCTAGGCTTGAAAAATATCGGCTTTGTCTCCGACTTCATTTTTAATTCAATTTTATCTCCATTATAACAGCCTAGTTCACCATCAAATAAAATAGAATATCTTTTAAAAATTTCATTTAAATCTGAATCTACGTCACTAACGCTATTCAAATCTTTATCAATATCAATAATTTGTAACTTTCTTATCACATCTCTGCCCACTATGGGTCTTACGCCCTCCTTAGCAACAGTTAAAAAATATTCAATTTCCCGACCTTTATATCGGAGATTGACTGGTATTATACCTTCCGGTTTTTTAACAGAGTTATCATACAATTTTAACCATCTAGGGCTTTCCTGTAAAGGAATTGACGAAAAATATTTTTTATAACAAGATAACGGGATAATAGCCTTACCGGCTCCTGAATCAACTTCGAATGTCACATTAAATGAATTATTCACTAAAATATCTACGAATACTGGCTTCTCCATTTCAGCATCGTCGTTGACGTTCACCGCCAGCAATTCCACGAAGTCGGCTCCCTTGCCCGGCTGCTCCGCGCTTCTAACTTGCACAAAGCCCGTAGTTTCGGTGTTTTTACGGCAAATTTTCGCCAAATGTCCTTTTTTATTGCAAGATTTGCAAATAAAGTCTTTGTATTTGCACTTAGAAAAATCATGTCGAACACCGCCACAGTGAACACACTTTTTAGATTCATTCTTCTCCTCTCCTTTCCCTTTCTGTGAAGCAGCGCCTTTGGAATTCGTCATCTTCTTATCAGCGTTTCCTCCCCGGTGGCGAGCAGGATCAAGCTTGTTTACTCCAACAATGAAGAAATGGCTCGAGAAATGTAACGTTGCCTCTTTTCTTTGCGCCACCTCGACAATATTTGCAAGAGAGACTGTCTGCTCTTCGTCGCACACTCTATCCAAAATTGCACCTTTTCTCATTCCCGCGACAAATTTGTCTCGAATAATATCATTTAATTGGGCACCAAATTCACATTTCACTGCCTTACTTTTCAATCGAGCGTACCAGTCCATTACTTTTTCCTGGTCACCTTGAAACAAATTATAAAAGTCTATTCTTTCTTTGAATACTGCCACTCTTTGCGAATATTGCTTTCTTAAAAGTTCGCACAGCTCATTAAATGACTTACTCTCCGGCTTGATCGGATCACACAAGTCATACAGAACTTTGAACGCCGTTGGTCCCACCAGCGTCAACAAAGTAGACACAAACTTTCCTGGTGGAATACTATTTGCATTGAAATAATGCTTGAGCCGTGCCTCGTACATGTTCCAATCCTCCGAAGTCTGGTACTGTGCCATGCTGCCGATCGCAGCATTGTAACTTATGCTTTGCGGCCCTGTTGATGCCGATGCCTCGATAGCTGCCAATTTAGCTTTTAGAGCTGCAAGTTCCTGTTCCACGTTAGCCATTTCCTCGTCGCCAATGTAATGTCGTGAAGGTGGCGGTGATAAATAAATACTCTACGGTATTTATGTTAACTCTCCATAACTCTTTATTTAATGTAATATCAACTTCGGTTAAAGAGTACAATCCGCTCGAATGGAACTGCAACAATCACTCAAACATGTATATCACAACCTTGGATACATAAAATAAAACACCATCTATTTGACCATGTTCTTCCTCAGGATATTACATTGCCGTTATTTGCCAGGCTCTTATACTATCCAATTTAGAATTTAAAATTTTTATGATTTTATTACTTTTTTGATGGTTTAATACTTGCTTCCAAAAAATATTTCCATATTAATCAAGTGGTTGTGAAACATTTCCCTCCATAGAGTATAATATTCCTCAGGGTCCACTGGGTGTTTCTTCTTGATGTGCTTCCTAAATTTTGTGTACATTGGAAGGCAAGCGATAAGAGATCATTTAATGAGTGAATTAGCATCAGAATCAGCATTGGAGGCTGACACATTTCTACGAATCAACAAGCATACAGGCATGTTTAATATTTTGGTACCTCACGATTTTGAAGCCATGCCACGTACAATGATTTTACTTAATTGTATCCCAAGTGACATCCATTTCCATAAACTGATAGCATTGCAGAATATCGGTTTGGTGTCCTATTAAATTGTATTATTATATTTTGGTGATTAAGGAAGTAGAAATAGGAAAAGCTGATACGGTTGCAGAATATGGGTTTGGTGTCCTGCTAAATTGTATTGCTATATTTTGGTGATAAAGGGAATAGGAATGAAGTTTCTGGAAAACTTAACACCTAGGGACCGCTCAGTCAGGATAATTTCATTTTGTTTCCTGGTGAAAATAAAGTGTGTAATAACGCGTGAAAAAAATATGCGGGGAATTTGAAAGTGTGCCATAAGTGTAATTTGGACCACGTAAAGTGTGAAGAAAGTTTGAAAGAGTGTGACAAGTGTGCCAAATGTGGGATTTGGCAAAAAATCCCACATTTAGTCATATGTCTAGTAGTATGCCATGTTGTGGGTTGATCAATCCGAATACGCATGGAGTAGAAATAAATGATTTTTTTAAAGATAGAAATGAATGGCCATGAATTATTCTCCTTAATTTATATAAAAAATAAAAATTTTCATTTTGTTCTAGGGTGAGCAATTCAGGACTGGAACGTGGTCTATGAGATCAATTTAGACCTGATGAAGATAAGAAAACTGGAAGGTGGAAATGTGAAGGATGGTACTTGATGTATTGGAAAACAGTAAAATGAAATGGTTCAAAGGAGAATAAGGACTGGAAGCTACAGGATTATGCACCCTGGATCTTGGAATGGTAATGTGGGAGTAATACATTGGAAAAGTCATGAAATGTGAAGGGTGGCAATAAAACGGAAAAAGGGAAGAATTCTTATTAGTTTGTAACTTAATATCTGGCATAACTGTGAAAATGTTTAAGTATAAAGTAACAGAAGTTGTAACTTGAATTCCTTTTGAGTCTTTGTGTTTCCGTAATTCACTATGGTCTTTGCAGTATGATATTGTAACAAATATAAATGGGTGAAAGGATTATATTTTACTATCATGTGTAATGAAATAACTCAACTCAAATTTTTCTTCCCTTTTTCCCTTTGAATATCACAGTTCTTATGATATGAGATGGACTACTGAAACCTTATATGTATATCTTCGGCAAAATAATGTGATATTATTTCTCTAAATATTCCACTTGTCATAAATGCATTCTAGTTAAGACATTTTTGCAAGTTTTGGTGACAAAAGATTGGTTTTTGTCATAGCTCAGTTCTCACTCTTGGGCATGTTGTTCATTTGTTAATGCCAAATCCTTACATATTTTTACAGTTGAAGAATGATAAACTAGAATACTAAGCAACAGAAGTTTCTAAATAATGGAAGGTTGTTGAATGATCTGTTGTTTTCCCAGAGTGTAAGGCTGATGAAGTCTTCTCAGGTCCTCCACCGGGCCAGGGAAATTGCGTTTGCCGATGTTTCGACAGCTAACTCTGCTATCATCATCAGGGTGTGGGGTTTCAGTTCCATGAGTCTGCTGGGTATATATACTCTGTGCCCCAGCTCAGGTTCTGATTGGCTGGTTCGATTCTTCCCTCTTTCTTCTCGTAGTTTCTCGAGCATTGATTTTCAACAGTTGCTGAGGGCATATCTGGCGTCGTGGTTGATATTTTTCGCCTGCAATCTGATTTCAATTGCCTCCTTGGTTATACGGTCCCAATACCCTTAGGATCTGCTAAGTAATTTAGTGTTGTCAAATGCTATGAGGTGGCCCCTGTTGAGGCTGTGCTTGGTGAAGGTGGACTTTTCAGGGTAGCCCAATCTGATGCATCTCTTGTGCTCCTTGATTTGAGTCTCAATGGTGTGGCCTGTCTTTCCTATGTAAACTTTCCAGAATGGTTCTAAGTTAATTTTTTAGTGTCGCCCACCACAAAACAGCTATTTAGTCCTTAAATTAACATCATACAACACTGTTCAGCTTTTTGTAAATCCCTTGTTTGCCACAGGTGCCAACCAAAGAAATATATGTATTCTCTCATATTGAAGAAGCATATCTTATTCTTATACGTAAATACATTTGCCACTGATCATGCAAAGGCATCAGCAACATATGTCATTCATACTATGTTACCCATCCGTCCCCCACTTCCTTGTGAGGGAGTGTTGGGTAGATAGTTTACATTGCTCAGGTAGCATGTGTCCAAAAATTACTCTCAATGAATCTATGGAATTCAGAATTTATGAGAAACAACAGCGGCACTTGCGTAACCAACTTGCCAAGTTGCGATCCTCTGGTGAACCCATCGATTATGTGTCTGTGGCTGATTGTTAGCTACTTCCTGATAGCATTAAACATAAGGTTTTGTCTTGCAGTGAAAACCTTAGCGTTTTGGTCTCATTTTGTTCTGATCATTCAATGATGGAAGTTGTAGTTGACTTAAAGTAGTTCATCTGTGTTCTCTTATTCTTGAGATAAGTCTTAGGGAGTGAATATCAGTCATGGCAGAAACAGAGATTTAAAGAAGACTAGTGTCCATGAAAAGGATAATCACCTATAGATCGATGAAAAGAAAATAAAGGAAATGGTATGTTGTACACAAAACTAGGCCAAGACTAACTCTAAACTAGGAAAACAAAAGCTTTAGGAGGTGAAAGAGTATTGTTACCTGTAGGGATGTGCGAGTAGTACTTTTTGACCTCGAGTCGAGTTGTAAAGTACTCGCGAGTGTCGTGTCGAGTTTGTACATTATTGTACATGAGTGAAGAGACCCAGTTTTTACTTAAGTTATGGCAATTAAAGTTAGCCAGCAATCCGACTACCAAATTGGCAGGTCTACCTACCCAATGCATAATTTAAAAAAGTCAAATTAATATGGCACGTAGCGCAGGCCAAAAGACCTAATGGGAATTTTCCGGTAGCTCTCGAAATAAGAAAATTAACTTCATTCCTAGGATTACTCAAAAATGTGTAAATTAGCTTGCAGTATAGTACCTTCTGTGTACTTAGGCATAATATGAGGCCTACATGAGTGACATGCCCTATTAACTTGTAATGAAAGTAAGCCAGGAAGCAAAATATTTCTTCTTACGGTATACATAAACCTCATTAGAAGAGCATTCCTTGTGTTTCGCATTCCTATTTATTTCTTTTCAGAGCTAAACGCTTTCTCAGCGATGTCGTATATGCCGGGTTTAGTCCAACAGTGCAGTGAATTTCAGACGTAATGCCTGGTTTGTGCAGTAAATATTTGATAAGCTCATGTCTCAAATTTACGATTGGCCATTAATTACATAGTTAGTTTTTTGACACATATGTACAGTAAAACCTCTCTATATCGAAATGGAAGGGACCAATTTTTTAGTCATTTTGATAAGTGGAGGTTCATTATAAAGAGGTTTTAGCAAAATGAACACATATTTCCGCCTTATGAAACTTTTTGGTAGTAAAATGTGCTGCTTTCTCTTTGATTACTATAATTGTATATTTAAATATATGCAATTATGCTTTTTCATAGTTTTAATGTTTATAATAATAAAAACAAGGGTACAAAAAATTACTTAAGCACTCTCCGCCGAAAAAAATTTGTAATTTCTGTTTGTTTCATTTTTTTCAAATTCTTTTGAGATGATATCTTCCATCTTATTTAATAATAGTAGATTTTCACTGCTGCAGTCCTCCATATTAAAAAAAAATCTTTCCATCAGACCCAAAGCATCCTGCACCTCTTTTTTGGTTGGTTTTGGCATAAAATCCTCACATCACTCTCTTCTTCTTCCATGTTATGGACTACTACTGGAGATTCCCCGCCAGCTTCTTCCTCCATTTCTTTGAACACCTCTCCCTCATCTGGGGCACATGTTAGCAAGACATTGTCAGCATTAATAAAGTCGTCAAATGATGACTGAACATTAATTATTTTATTTCAAGCCATTCTGTCGGTTCGTCCTCATACAAAATATCTTCCTCGCTGCTGTCCCCCATAAATCAAGCCTTTTAAAAACATTTTACAATAACTTCTGCCTTCAAACAAGTCCACGAAAGACAGAGCCTGTGCATGGTCAGAATTATGTTCCAAGAACACTTTTTCAAATCATTTTTCTCCTCAACTGTTCGCAACATGTATGACACCAGTTGCTGCCTGTAATGTCTCTTCACAATGGAAATTATTCCTTGATCAAGTGGTTGCAATTTGCTGGTGGTGTTTGGAGGAAAATATACTACTTTGACGTGTCGTTACACAATCCCTTCAACTTATGTGCTGTGCACTGATCAATGAAGAGAACTATTTTCCAGTTTCTCACTCCCATCTTTGAGTCCAGCATGGTCAACCACTCACAGAATAAAGATGTCATCCAAGAGTTTTTTGAGTTTTTGTGCAAGGAAGTTTCTTAATATTTTTAAAGCATCTACGCTTTTTATATTTTCCAATCACAAGAAGCTTCAATTTCTCTGAGCCATCAAAATTAGCACAGAAAAGCACTGTGAATCTTTCTTTGCTTCTTTCCCTCCATGGCATGATTGGCCTCTAACTGCTTAAGTTCTGTCTGGAAGCAAGTTATAAAAAAATCCTGCCTCATCTGCATTAAAAATTTCTCGTGGTTTATACCTGGCTAAAATCGTCTGCAAATATTTTTTCCACTCTACTACCACTGTGTCACTTACAGAAGCTTCTTCCCCACTCATCTTCAAAGTTTTGAGATTCCACCGCACTTTAAACTTTTGAAGCCACCCATTCGATGCATGAAAATTTCCAATGCCCATTTTCACTGCTACTTCTCTTGCCTTTTGCTGTAGAATACGTCCAGAAACAGGAATATTTCTGGCTCTAACTTCCATCAACCAATCAAATATGTGTCTGTCTAATTGTTCACTTTTCACCGCCCGCAATTTTTTATTTATACATCCTCGATGTGCTGCCTCTTCTTTTTTTAATTTAGTTTCTTTACGTTTTTTTAATTTTTTAAAAATAGACTGTAAACTTACACAGAAGTTAGGCGTATTTCACTGACCGATGTCTTAAACTACAAAATTGTGGCTTAAATAACTAACAATGTTGTATGTGGGGGGACGGTAATGCACCATTGTTACGGATTGAAAGATATAATAGAATGGACGAGTTACAATTCGCGGCGACGATATCCAAAAGTAAAAGACGACTGCCACGAGGTGCAAGCATGAAAAAAATGCTGGTACGGCCGTAATAATATCGAGTGTTCATAGTGAATTGAACTTCAAATGAAAAGTTCAAAAATGAAACAGAATAGGCTAAATTCTCCTTAAAAGATCATTTTAACGCCAAAATATAACAAATCTTCCGATACAGTACAATAGTCGCATCAGATGTTAATCTCGTACGTGGGTATGGATCTTTCATTGCTCGGCGTTGCGTTGAACTCAAAAATATAACAAATCTTCCGAAACGGTACAATGGTCGCATCATGGGCTCTTTCATAGCTCGGCGTTGCGTTATCGCGAGCAGCAGGCTCTCATAGCTCCGCGTTGCGGAAACAAACGAAAAGCGATAAGCGTTTCGATAAATTAGCCGCAAACTCACTGCAATTCTGTACATATCGCATTAGTATTTGATTATAACTGCGTTAAATTATATCATTACGAATATAAAATCCATATATAAATATTTACGACAATTGTATATATGGATGCTTTAATGATGAATGTACTAAACACAAGCAATGCAAATCGATGAAAATAAGTCTTTGGCGTATATGATTAATAACAAACACTAACGACTGCCCAGCTAAGCTTCACTTTTCAAGCGCTGCGGGTTTTCGCGCTCCCAACGTAGAAAAGTCGGAACGGCCGGACGGAACTTTCTGCGGCTGGCGCCGGCTGAATATTTCATTCCATGGAGGTAGTTTGCTCGTCATGGGGGTGTATTCTCAGTACGAAGAGCAGAGGTTTTTCGTAAACATAGAGGTGCGATATAGAGAGGTTTCTCTATATAATTACATACAAATTTTGGCGGGACCAAGAAGTTATTACGATAAACGGAGGTTTACGATATGAAGAGGTTCACTAGATAGAGGTTTTACTGTACCTACTTTTCTTCCTCTTCCAATTATTGACACCATCTCTTCAAAATCGATGATTTCTGCCTAAACATGATAGAACTTAGAATTGTAAAAAAGACCTGGGCCAATTACCCAATCATTTGCGCGATGCATGAACACCCAATATCAGTACGGGTTATTTCCGATATCCATTACAGCAAGTAGATAATGTTTAAACAATGAATTTTCATTCATGGATGAATGTGAGCAGGTATTTGAATTTTGTATAGTCCTGTGGATTAAAGTTTTCAATTTCTACGGAAATATATTTGAACAAAAATTTATTATAGATAAGATATGACTAGGAATTTTGCAATTAATGATTTAATTAATAATCCTAAATAGGAAATAAAAAAATGGAATAGTAAAACTTATAAGTTTAATACGATACCTATATCATCTGTAATGCCCTTAATAGGAAGCCTACCATCCGTTACAAAATTTCCTTCACCTGTGACTTTGAAGACCAATATCTCCAAGATGGCTAATGCGATTTTAAATTAAAGTATATCAAATTAAAGCTTGTTTATTTCTACATTTCCTGGTAGTATTAAAATATTTTTACAATTTTTTTTACTGAAGTACATGTTTAAGAACGGATTTTTAGCGAATTTCTTTTTTGGTACTGGAGGGATCCATCGAATTGGGGCATTGTAAGAACAACACAGATCGAGCTATCAAACTTTCCTTTTCACATATTGTAGCTAAGGACTTTGTTAATAGTCATACGAAGTTTCATACTATTACGTTCATCAATATTTTTGTTATTGATGAATTTGTCAGACTGCATTATTTTCCAACCCGCATACTTTCCGTTCCGGAAATCACCGTTTGCGCCTTTCTCTTGCTCTCGAGTCATTAATATGAATCCACTTATGAAATCTCAGTAGAATTCGTTGGTTATTTGATATCAATATATATTTATTTTAGGCTATAAAAGCACGCTCAACTGTCCAGAGCATGCCTGAAAGAGAAAGGTAGCGCACGTGTGGAACTTCTGCTGCAAACAGATCGCCTATCGTTGTGAATGAGTCATGAGGACTCGACAATAGTGGAAAAAAGTATCACCTTTAAGAATGCAAGTCAGTGTCAGTTTAAAAACTGACGGTATCTTTGGAAGCATACCATCACTATGCCTCCTCGCGCAAAGTTTTTGGAGATGGAGTTGAAGATAATTTAAAATGCAATTTGTTTCTTTCGTCGAGAAGCTGAGAAATGTGGGGACAAAAGTTATATCTCTTATCGCTGATTTTATTTTGGTGAATACTGCAACTTATTAACTTTTATTGAAGCATAGGCAACGATATTTTTCCTGTGCATACTAGAGAAATTTTCTCGCATGGTGTTTTGGTGCCCGCGGTACCTACGGTAGCTTACAACTTGACAACCTCGAGCAGCTTATTTCTCCTGATCGAAAGTCCTGTCGCGTGGAGCTCGCTTTCCGAAATAAATATGTATACGTTGAAAGCATATCTAATTCTCCCAACCAATTGGCTAAGTCATTTTACACATGCTTAGTTTTCAAACACGAAGATTACCATCAAAACGAACTAAATTTCCGACTTCCGCAAGCTGAGATAGTGCATTTTTAAATATTATTCGTAACATACCTAATTGGTAACTGAGTAATCTATTTTAAACTTTGTTTAGTCTAATTGTAAGATAAATATATGTTCCATATATTTCGCGAAGAAAAGAGAAGTGGCTTTTCTTGTGTATCTTCAAGTGGGCATCAAAGTTAAACTTGCTTCCCGGAACTTGGAAAATATCCGGCGTTTTTATCTGTCTCGGTCGAAAAATTAATTAATATAACCAACTAAAAATATATTTTTGACATTATTAAATGTATAAATAAACAAGATTTAGTTCCATATACCTACTTTATTTTAAAATGGAACTACCCATTTTTGTGATATAAACCTTCAAACTCACTGGATGGAATTTTACGATGGACATGAATTGCTTTGAGCTCGAATATAGTCCCCCCAGACTTTTTCCGCGAAGATTTCGGCCAAAAAGGGAGGGGGGCTATATTCGGAGGAATACGGTACATATGCTGTTTCATGCACCGTGTAACCACCGATTCATCCATTCGTTCACGCAAATGTAAATGAACGTACTTAAGTACATGTTCGTACGTGTTAATCTATCGTGTAACCAGAGACTTACTTGATTTTGATGATAGTGCTTCCTGTCGGCAAATTTCTGAACCTATTGGCCTTGGCGGCTTTGTCGACAAAAGCGACTCGACTCGACTTTCGTAAAAATACTCAAAGTACTCGAGTCGAGTACCAATGACTCGACTCGAATTTTCGAGTACTCGCACATCCCTAGTTACCTGGGAAGCTGAGGAATCTGCAAACCAAGCTGAGGAATGCACAAACCAAGAAAGAAATAGTGGAATAGCTCAGGTGCAAAGGGTATTTTACCAAAATAAGATTCTTCTTACAACTGGAAATACATGCGTGGAATGAAGGAAACATTTCATTTGAGCATTCAGCTGAAGCATGCCGAACATTTCAAATGTGGTGCTGCTGAAGAATGATTAAGGTGGAATATATTGTCGGAATGACAAAGAAAGAAGCCCTGAGAAGATAGAAGTCTGCTGAAAACTTTGAAAAGAAGGTGAGGCTACTTAAGTGTAACATGATGGCCTTATGAAGACAATAATGGAGGGGCAAGCAAATAGAAAGAGCATTAAAGGAAGGCCTCATATGTGTTGTATAGAAAAAGTTGTGAAGGATGGGGAAGAGAAGAATTATATCAAGATGTTAGCTGATAGGAGAATGTTGTGGAGAGCTGTGTCCTAAGATTCTTGATTGATGATGATGGTGATTTAGAACTACATCTGCCTGAGTCTTGTGGTATTAAGCCAATTTAATGCCAATTTAGGGAAAGATTTTCATCATCATGACAGTATATGGTTAAAAATATGGTTGTTGATTATGAAGTGGGCATTACTGTGTGAAGGTGATGGTGTATATTAAATGTATTTTACACCGGAGCCCAATCAGCCAATGAAGTTAAATGCCTCCATTTTATTGTTGCTGGATGACATGAACATTCCTATGTAATGTTAATGAAGTGTTTTTTTTAAATTTTATTTCTTATTCTATGGGTGTGGTGCACTTAAAATTATTGGCTTACCTGTTTTGTCATTTCAGTTGATCCTGGCGTAGCAAGATGTCGTCATGATGAGGGATGCTGATGGTATATGATGTTTAAAACTAATGCAAAGCAGTAGTAAAAAAGCTCCAGAAAAGAACGCTGAGAAGAGGACAGAGATAGTAAAATTTCAGTTGTGGAAAGTGACTACAATGCTGAAAGCAGGGAAGTTAAAAATAACATCAACTAACATATGGTTCAGGGAGATTTAGACATGATAGGCATAGTGAGGTGAGAAGTAAGGTGAGTAGAGATATGTGAAGGATATGGAGTAATATATAGTAAGGGAATGAGAACTAGAGAGGAGTAGCTATTGAAGACAAGAATTTGGTAGGAAAGCTAGTGAACATATGCCAGGTGAGTGATGGGGTACTGCTGGAGTGGAAACAAATGCTAACAAGTAGATCCATGGAGAAGGAAATAAGATGATATTTATTGACAGCTAGATGAAATAACAAATCATCATCATCATGGATCAAAAATGCTAGGATTGTTTTGTTGCAGCCCTCCACTAGGTTCTTCTATCGGCCAACCTCTTCATGTTAACGTAATTCCTCTCTTTCACGACCTGTTTTATGTGACTCATACAAGGCCTACCTTTTCCATTCTTCCTGTTCAGCTTTCAAACTTTCCACGGTCATCTACCTGCTGTCGTTGCATAATAAAGACGACCTACCCTCGGTGCCTTGAAGATTAAATTATTTCTTTCCAATATGTTAGCTTCTTTACCATAGGCCACAATCTTCAATCCTTTTTCGTCAAGCATGCCTTGGGAAATAAGTTTACTCTGCAAGCTGGGGACGTACAATACCTCACTAAAGTCTACATCCCAACCACCACATTCTTGGGAAATATGGAGCAATACCATCCCTTTCCCTTCGATCTTCAAGGGTGCACCATCCCCAACTGTCACTTCCCCCCTACTAGGCACAAATTTCCTTATCAAATCTCTCCTGTGTGTCATATGGTCAAATGCCTCACAGTCCAACAGCCACACACTTCGATCTTGGGCATTCTCAGCCCTTTGGGTACACAATATCTTGTACTGGTGAGTAACAACCGACGCCTTCACCATCACCTCACAGTTTTGTACCTCTTTTTCAACCACCTTTGGACACTGGTGAGAGCACATGCTTTCCAATGCGTTCCATATCTCCTTGGCAGTATCAAAGTCATAAATACCATCCAAAAATGAGTCGCTCACATAGGAAATTAAAATGACTTTGTCTAGCTTTGCACGCTGGTGCAACTCGCCCATGTCAGTCTCCTCCATGCTCCACCCAACGGCAGCCTCCCAGCACCCACTCCTCAATCATAGAGCTTTACTCTAATAGCCCACTTGTAATAATTATCGCCATTTAGCATGGGACTGTTGGCAATTTCCTCCCGTTGCTCGTTATCCCATGTTCCCGCCATTTATCTCCTGTTGAGTTCACGTTCCAGAAACAGCGCACTCCGGTTTTTATTCCACTTATACTCTTTCGCTAAACTAATTGCGTACCCTGGGCCCATAACCTGTTAAAAATAGGCTTCCAGCCACGATAATTATAACTCCCTAAACTATTTCTGATGGATTGGATTGCGAGGATTTAGGTAAGTTCAATAATAAACTGCACTGCTTGAATGTTGAAACGAGACTGACTTTTATTACATTTGTTAGTCTCTTCTTCCAACGGCCAGAAAAACAAAAAAGTAACATAATGCATATAAATTCAAATCATCCGAATACAAAAGTTGCCTAAGTCATAAACAATTCAAGCACCATCATGTATGAAACTTAACGTCTTATAACAGTTCCAACAGCATTGTCATCATTACAGACAGGACTGACAACAGGTTGCACCTCAGAAGGTGGGGGTAGGCCTACATGTGGTACAGGCTGAACTGGGATGGAAGGAATAGAAGTGTGGTCCTGAATAGTAGACTTGGAGACAGGACCCCTGGGCTCAACATTAACATCACATAAATGGGCAACTTTCACTGATTAATGCTAACTTGATACACTTTATCCAATGTGGAAACATGCAACAATGTTGGCCCCATGATTTTAATGATTTTAGCCTTAAAAGGAGTATGATTTTTAGAAAACCTCACTTACACATCATCATTTGTTGACAGTTTTGGCACATAAGTAGACTTCATAGGATTGAGTACAGGCATCAATGTATGAGGTACTTTTCTTAGCAACATTTCAGTGGGTCTGCTTTTTACAGGGAGTATTTATGTAAGCCATCAAAAAAATATCGATTGTTTCTGAAATGGGTACGGTAGAATGCTCCTGCAGGGCCGTTTTAAAGGGCAGTTTTTACTGTCTGCACTCTCTTTTTTGCCATCCCATTACCTTTAGGGTGGTAAGGTGCACTTTTACAAGCAACAGTCAAGTTATTAGTACAGAATTCAAGGAACTTAATAGACAAAAAGGGTGGGTCATTGTCTGTAACAACTTCAATTGGCAGGCCCCAAGCTGCAAAACATGATAACAATTTTTCAATCACTGTACTGGCCTGTGTGTCTTACATTTTCTACACTTCTATCCATTTACTAAAACTATCAACACCAATCATAAATGTATCCGCCTGAAAAAGAAAAAGTCAAAATGAATCCTTTCCCAAGGCCCCTCAGTCGTTTGCCAAGGCACTGTTTCATTAGACAAACATCTGATATTATTTTTGGCACATGAGTCACAAGTTTGCACAAAATGCCCAATATCTGCGGACACATAGGGCCACCAATCATTTTCCCTAGCTCTTAACTTCATACTGTTAATCCCAGGGTGACCCTCATGCAATAGATAAGAATTTTGGCTGGCAACCCCAAGGGTATGACAACCTTATCTCCCAGCATGACACTCACGCTCAGTAGATATGCATACCTCACATCTAAATAACAATTAAGATCCACCCCTGGAGATTTGGCAGGCCACCCCAACTGAATAAATTCCTTTACCTTATTAAGTTGTGAGTCTTTATCAGTTTCTAAACTGATATATTCAACACTAACTGGCAATTCACATAAAACACCACTTGTCTACAGCATACCTATTCTTTTATTGGCAGACATGTGCACAGCATATGCTTTTATTGGTTTTTAGTCATACTGTAGCAAATGTTCCAAAGTATAAGGTGAAGTTTGTTCATGCCAAAAAGAGCAAATTGTTATCCAAAGAAATGTCTATATTTTTCATGCTCAAGAGCATTTGCTGTTCTGTTAATAGCGTCCAATATTTTTCATATTGTTATTTATGTCTTTTTAAGTCACTTGTTTCGGTGATAACTCTGCCAATGTCTTCCTGACTCAACTGTTGTTCTAGCTGGAGAAAATGAAGATATCCAGTTGACAGTTCTTCCTCATGGGATGCCAACATCTTCTCCAATTTGTTACTGGAAGTGTCAAGGCTGATGTCCCCTGCAATCTTCACAACGTCATAATGAATGGCTTCTGCTGAATCTTCCAAACCAACTATAAAATCTGGAAGAACCTTCCTCCAGTACTGCTTCATTTAAAGATTTAGTTTCCTTTCACACTACTGATATTGCATTTAACATATCTACTGAATGCCATTTCTGCCTTAGCCCCCTTTATTCTGTGCATAACTTCCTTCTTGGTCTTAGCTTTTCAATACCATGGGAGTGAATGAAAGGGATATGCCAGTGGATATATAACTTATATTTAGGACATGTCTATGTGGCAGTCAGCACACGCACTAGCTGACTACAGCTCTGCATAGCAGAACAAGTGGGGAAAAAAAAGAAGGATCAACTCAGGATTGATAACTTATGAGTGGCAGAAACTATTGCCAACACAACACAAAAATGCTGTTATACATTAACACTTCCCCTTGCTGGGATTTGTTTTGGAATCAACATTACTTTACATCAAGTCCCTGGTGGCTGCAATGCCTATGATTTTAGGACCTGGTAAGGCATTGGTAAAGCCATCCACTAAATGCATGTAGTTGATAAAGACCCAGAATAATCATGTGAAGGTTAATACAGTCAAGCCCACTTATATCAAACCCGTTTATAACGTTCCGGTTATACCAAAGTGAAGGCTATTCCCTGTCAAAGAGAGGCCCTGAAAAACTGGTCGACATATAATGAAGTTCGGTTATTACGAAGTAAGGATGGGTCGATTCCAGTCCCCCCCTGCGGGTAGGGGGACTGAGAATACTCCCGCAGCAACCCTGCTTGTCGTAAGAGGCGACTAAAAGGGCGGGGAGACAACCCCGAAAACAAACCACTGAGTCAGCAAGGGTTGAGTCCGGACAGACTTGTGGGTCAACTGTCTGTGTGCGGCCATACCAGCTGGCCTGCGATCCACCCGCATGTTTGCCGTGTGCGGTGACCCGTAAGGGGGAGAAGGGGATCCTGGTTGGTGAGTTCTCCGGCACCCAGCCGGGTGTCGGATGCCCGGTATGGGCCGGAGTTCAATACCCCGCTTTGGCCTCGGATTCCCTGTAAACGGGCGGTCAAGATCTAGCCAATCCTGATCAATCGGCTTTCCGATATGTTCGGTGGCGAGTGCTGGAGAGACGGGGGTCTGCGTAGGGCGGCCAAAGGAGTATGGGTGTGGAGGACTCATGCGCTGGAGGTTCTAACCTGAAACAGGCCCCCACATCAATAGTGCTATATTCCTCGGGTAGCCCTGGCGACCACGCTGGTTTGCAGCGTGGCGTCCCGAATGTGTGGCTCCGTGGCGGGTGGGGAGCTCGAGGGACGAACTTATAAGTGGCATGGCAGACCTAAATCTTCCTCCACCCAAAAGACCTCGCTCAGATATGGGCGGGGGAGCCAATAGTTTTCGCGCATCTCAGCGCTATCTAATAATGAAATGCAAGGAAGAAGGCGAGACTCTTAAAAAAGTTTCTCCCTTCCTTATAAGAAGGGTCCTGTCGAGCTTTGTCTCAGGAGAACTTAAATCTGCGAAGAAACTTAGAGACGGAACGCTACTAATTGAAACAACCACTGAAGCGCAGTGTGTGGAACTACTACGAATGGAGATGCTTCAAAACATACCTGTTATAGTGGAGAAACACGGATCCTTGAATACATCTAAGGGGGTTATTTCACACTTTGATCTTCTGTACGTTGAGGAAGATGAAATAAAAAGAGAAATGGAGCATCAGGGAGTGATCGACTGCCGACGCTTGAAAACTAAACGAAATGGGACGCTAAGAGATACAACGTCTATAGTTCTGAACTTCGCCTGCGATAAACTTCCAGAGAAGGTGTATGTGGGGTATGAATCCGTACCTGTGCGGCCTTTCATACCTCGTCCCATGCGTTGCTTTAACTGCGAACGTTTTGGCCATATCGCAACCAGATGTGAGGGCGAGGCCACCTGCCCCCGATGTGGCAAAGCTAAGCACGAAACTGATGAATGTACATCTGAACCGAGCTGCGTGAACTGCGAAGGTGCACACCCTGCATACTCAAATAAGTGCCCCAAGCAACAAGAGGAAAGAAAAGTGGTAGAGATAAAAACTATCGAAAAGTTAACTTACTTAGAAGCACGCAGGAAGTATCGGGCCCTAGTAGCCCCCACCTTTTCTCGGTCTTTTGCCACCGTGGCCTCTGCACCGGTAAGGAAGTGCTCCGTACAAACTCAAACACCCAAATTTAATCCGATGAAGGAAAATGACAAAGAAGGGACCCAAAAAGGAATAGCCAATGTGGCAGAAATGAAAAAGACGCAGGAACTAAATAAAGATACCAAAATCGCTGGTCCTTCCAAGAAGAACCAACCTAATGCTGGGAAGAAAATGCAAGGACTGCAGCGGACTAAATCGTTTTCCCCTGGACCTCCCAACCCTCCCGGCCCCTCGTCTACAACATCCGATGTGGTGGCTATGGAGGAGGACAACAGTTTGTCGGAAACTGAAATCCTCCAAGCTAGGAGTCAAGGGAAGAAGAAAAATCGCATTAAAAGATAAGTGCGCACATCTTAATCACCCCAAAATGTTTTCAATCCTACAGTGGAATTGCTGTGGATTTTACCGCCGCAAAGAGGAGCTGAAGGTTTTAATGAGAAATTTTAGCCCTCTCTGTATCTGCATACAAGAAACACATTTTAAGCCTTCTGATAAAATCGTTTTAAGAGGCTTTAAGATTTTCCGGTTTGACGATGAGAGCGGAAATAGAGCGCAAGGTGGAGTAATTACTGCAGTTCAAGAGGGTTTCTATACCTCCCAGGTCAGACTGCAAACTCCTTTTCAGGCTATTGCTGTGACCGTTGCGTGCCCTGAACTGATTACCTTTTGTAACGTATACCTGCCTGAAGGGGCCCCGGTAAACAAGGAAAATCTGGATGATTTAGTGCGACAACTCCCTAAACCTTTTGTTTTACTAGGGGATTTTAATGCACATCACACTCTTTGGGGTAGTAACAGAGATCAATGTAACAGGAGAGGCCGAATTTTGGCAAATTTTATAGAAGATTTTAACCTCTTTTTACTTAACAACGGGGACAGTACACGATTTAATAGTTTTAACGGAGGTTTTTCCTCCATAGACCTTTCTATGTGCTCGGGTAATACTGGCACGAAGTTCCATATGTCGGTCCACAGCGATTTATGTGGCAGTGATCACTTCCCTATTATAATTAAAAAAGAAGGGAGTCGATGTTTTAACTATAACGGACCAGGGCACTGGGTTCTCCGTAGAGCTAACTGGGCCCTTTTTAATCAGTGTTTTAACTTTACCTATGACAGAAATCGTGGATGCCTAGAGAATATTGAGACACTAACTACTTGTATCATAGATGCAGCAAATGCCAGTGTGCCTAAGTCATCCGGCAACGCTAGACGTATACCGGTGCCGTGGTGGACCTCCGAATGTGCGAAATCAATTCGTATCAGGAACCGTGCCCTGAGGATATTTAAAAAATATCCAACCACCTCGAATCTCTCGGCATTTAGGAAACTGAGGGCTAAGGCTCGCCAAACGATTCAGGCGGCAAAAAAGGCCTCTTGGACAGAATACGTCAACAGTATCAACAATAGAACGCCCATATCACAAGTTTGGCGTAAGATAAAGCAAATCACCGGTACATGTCACTACTCACAGGCTAGTTCCCTCAAAGTAGGCTCTAGTATTGTATCTTCCCAGCACAATGTAAGCGAGGTATTTGGTCAAATACTTGCAAATACCAGCAGTAATGCTAACTTTGACGCTACCTTTATGGTAGCAAAAGAGAGGGCTGAAAGAGACCGACTTGATTTCTCGGAGAAGGGGACTCAAGCGAATTATAATATTCCATTTACCCTAAATGAACTAAAGGCCGCCATTGCGGAGACAAAGAACACATCACCTGGTTTGGATGACGTCCATAATGCCTTCCTTAAACACCTACCTGAGGAAGCGTTGAGGGAAATCCTGCTTACGTTCAATCAACTCTGGGAGGAAGGTAAATTCCCACACACCTGGAGAGAAGCTGTCATCATACCTATTCCAAAATCTGGCAAAAAAAAAACAGACCCCAATAGCTACCGACCAATATCACTAACAAGTTGTCTGTGTAAGGTAATGGAAAAATTGGTAAACCGCCGCCTAGTCTGGTGCCTTGAGAGGTGGAACCTTATTTCAAATATCCAATGTGGTTTTCGAAGAAATAGGTCGACAACCGACCACTTAGTACGAGCCGACAACTTTATTCAAGAAGCATTCCTTTTACGCCATCATGTTATTGGAGTGTTTTTTGATCTAGAAAAAGCATACGATAGAGTGTGGCGACACAAGATTCTTCAGACCATACATAAATGGGGCTTTAAAGGAAACCTGCCAATTTTCATTAAAAATTTCCTAACTAATCGTTTTTTTAGAGTACGCATCGGAAGGAGCCTTTCGGATATACATTTACAGGAAAACGGGGTACCCCAAGGCTCTGTGCTAAGTGTGACACTTTTCGCAGTTGCTGTAAATGATATAGTAGACTGCATACAACCATCAGTGATGGGCTCACTCTTCGTAGACGACCTCGCCATTTTCTGCAGGTCACGAAGATTAAAGGCAGCAGAAAGACAGGTACAAATCACTGTCAATAAACTAAAAAGATGGTGTAATGATAACGGGTTCCGTTTCTCTCACGAGAAAACGAAATGTGTACATTTTAATAGGCTTCGCGGAATATACCCACAGCCTAAGATAGAACTGGATGGGAAAAATCTGCCATTCAAGGATTCAGCAGTATTTCTTGGCTTGGTTTTTGACAAACGACTAGACTGGCGAATGCATATCCGAACGCTAAAGGAAAAATGCATGAAGGTCTTTAACGTCCTAAGAGTTCTGAGCCACTCTTCTTGGGGAGCCGATCGCACATCAATGCTAATGTTGTATAGAGCGCTTGTAAGATCTAAAATAGACTACGGGTGCCTTGTTTACTCATCCGCGAGGGAAACATACCTAAAGCCATTGGCATCGCTACACAATTCAGGATTGCGGTTAGCGACTGGAGCATTCAGAACCAGCCCAGTTTTGAGCCTATACTCAGACTCTGGTGAACCACCTTTGCACACCTGCAGGATTATGCTTATGTGTAGCTATGCCGCAAAGCTTTTGTCTTTGCCATCTCACCCTTGTTTTAATATCGTTTTTAAGCCAAGATTTATAGATGTTTTTAACAGAAAGACGAAGGTCACCAGACCATTCGGTGTCCGTTTTAATGATTTTATTGCCGAGCGAAATTTTACTCTAGCCGAGGTTTACGTAGTAGGCTACTCAAGCCGCCCCCCTTGTCTTTTTCCCCGGTCAGATTTTATTCTTGACCTACACAGGTACCCCAAAACCGTTACCCTGGCCACAGAATACCAGCATGCATTTAATGAATTTCTCTACAATCATCCTGAACTAATTCCCGTCTATACGGACGGGTCAAAGTCCAGTAGAGCCTGTGCGTGCGCAGTGGTATCATCCTATCATGGAATAGCAACAGCTAAATTAAACCCATTATGCAGCGTTTATACATCGGAGCTCTTCGCCATTAAAATGGCCCTCTGTGGTATAAAATGCTCGGATAAGAAATTTCTCATCTGCTCGGACTCCCTAAGCGCTCTGCAGTCTATCTCCACAATGTACCCGACTCATCCGATTGTCCAGGAAATTCAGTCGGCCATAATATGCCTGAGGGAGAAAGGGGTGTCAATTACCTTCATATGGATCCCTGGACATATGGGAATAAGAGGTAATGAAATGGCTGATTCTGCTGCTAAGAAGGCGCTGAAAAATTCTGTCCTTGCCTCTAAACTGGTACCACACGAGGATTTGAGACTAACGTTACGTAACGAAGCTCTGGAGTATTGGCGGGAATCTTGGTTTAACGTCCCGAGCAACAAACTCCGTGAAATTAAACATACAACATCTGCATGGCCTTCATCCGTCAGGGGATGCCGGAGGGAGGAGGTAGTCATCACGGGTTTGAGAATCAGACATTGCGCTCTGACTCACTCATTCCTCTTCACCGATGAGAAAATACCACCTCGATGTGATGACTGTGGATCTCTTCTCTCCGTAAGGCATATTTTGACAGAGTGCGAAAAATACCGGAGATTGCGCAACTCTTTAAGGATCAGAGGCGACATAAGCCACGTTCTGGGGAATGTCCCAGACCGCCTAACCCAAGTAATTTCATATCTGAAACAAATAGGCATTTTAAATTTGATTTGACAGTTATTTTTATATCATGCTTTTTGACAGCACTGCAATTTAACATACCTTTCCCTAATGTAATTTACCACTTTATCACTTGCGCGAGGTGCGAAATGACCAATAGCCGTCGACGCACCCTGTAAACGAAATTCTATCTATCTATCTATCTATCGATTCCAGTTTTTTTCGATTCCAAACCCGATCCCGATTCCTGTGTTTTTTATTCTTCATTCTGAAATGGTACTCTATTGCAAAGTTTGAATATTTAAATCTTTCAATAAGCAACACATTATATATAGCCAAGCTATAAAATATAATGAGTATAAGTTTTGGATATTTTTTGAAATCTTAAAACAAATACAACTTACACAAATCTTAAAACAATATTTTTTTACTTCTAAAAAATTTGGTGAAGAATGCATATTACTTGACAAGGAATTTCCATATTAACTGAATTCTATAGAATTCAAAACAAATACGAATCATTAAAATAGTAATTTTGCTTTTTTACTTCAAAAATTATAGAAGAAAAACATAATAGCTAAGCACTAAAGAATAAAGACTACAATGAGGAATAACTTAACTGATATTTGGAAGTTTTAGTAACTATAGGCATTATTGCATATCATCTTTCAATTTAACAAAAGAAAAATCATGTGGACATTACACATTATGATGTACATAAAAATAAATTCAAATTCAGACATTTTTCCACATTCACAGATCATGCAGTCAATTGTTTAACTTTTTATTCAAAAACAAAATCATTTTGACCCTCTCTGGTTCCAACCTATTTCTTTTGGCATCTACAATATTCCCTGCAGTGCTGAAAAGCCTTTCACTGAAGACTGTAGCTGGGGGTATGCAAAGATACTTGAGAGCAAGTTTTTTCAGTCTGAGAAAATGGCTGTTGTGCCATTATCTCCCAATATCTTCCATGCTTGCTTCTGGGTGCAATGTACTCTCACTAATGTACTTATTCACTTCTTCCTCACCTGATGTTTCGTGGGGAGTATTCTCTGCAGAGGTAACAAGATTCTTATATTGTGACCAAATTCCTAAACTAGTGCACACAGTGGTTGTTTGGGCCACAGAATCCAGTTCTACTTTTGAATCTTCTTCAGTGATTACTGACAATATGAGCTCTTTGACATTCTGCAAACTTTGTTCATTTGTAAATGGTATTTGCTTGAACCTTCGATCTAGAAAGGTAGCTTGTGCCAATGTAGAATCATTCTGAATTCCAGAAAGTCTTTTCAATGACGACAAAAGTTCATTTTTCAGCCCTTGAAGTCCTGAACCCATGGGTGCTGGTGCTTCCAGATTGTGCTTTATGAGTTGCACTAGTGGTATTGTCTATAGAAAAAAAAATTGTTTAGGACATTGCAAAAGAGCTAATAAATATATTGGCCAAACAAAATATATTCTAATATTTTTAAAACATTCATTGACGTGAATTTATTAGATTTTTGTCATCTGAAACATTTTTTATATTTTATTTTTTATTCTATACTAAACATCTATGGTCACTTGAAAAACAATACATTGAACTGCCCCTAACTTGTAGGGAAACAATATTTTTTAAACCGAGTTGGAAATTGTGGAAGGAGACAATAAAATATGCATTGGCTGAGTAGACCGGTACAGTTGCTTACCTCTGATGAAGTTGATGTGGATTTACTTAATTGAAAGGTTGCAGCATCAAAGACTTGCAGAAGTTGCACAGCAGCCTCAGTGACTTGCCATTCATCAGCATTCAATTCAGCATTTAGTTTTATATCAGGTGAACCTGAAATCAAAATTATGGAATTCTTCTGCTCAACCAATTTTCTCAGCATGTGCAGAGTGCTGTTCCAACGCGTTGGCTCATCCTGTATTAGCCGGTGTTCAGGCGAACCAAGTTGTTTTTGATTGCGCCTCAACAACTTCGGAAGCTTTGATGAATGTTTAAAGCTACCTACTATCTTCTTGCATTTAGTAATGATGTTTCTGATTTTAGCATTATCTGGGAAGTCATCTTTTACAACATTTTGAAGCAAATGTGCAGTACAACTAATATCCTTGAACTTGGAATTCTTCAAAGCAGCTTTGATGTCTGTGCCTCCGTCTCTCACCACCGCAACAATTTTTTCTGTGAGTCCCCAACACATAATGTCTCTCTAATGAAATTTAAAATGTTCCTTGCAGTATGACTAACTTCCGGGAATGGAGTAACTTCTAAACATCTTTGATATAATTTCAGAGAATTTCCAGATTCTTTAAAGAAGTGACAAGTTCGAGCCATGTAGTCATTCGTACTGATTGAAGCCCATATATCTGTAGTCACTGCGACGTAATGGACTTCGGGCAGGTCTTCCTTTACCATTGTCGCGGCAGCACTGTACATTTCCGTTAGGTACTTGTTACCAAGGATTTTTCTGGAGGGCATCACGTATCGTGGTTTGATGTGGTGTATATGGTTCTTAAAGCCCACATTTTCAACAATACTAAATGGTTGAAGGTCTAAGCAGATCATCTCTATGATCAATCTATTGATCACTGATCGTGGATCATTTGACTTGAATTTCCTTGTTCTATCACAAAATTCACCCAGCATCGGTTGATGCAGCTTATGACCCAACTGTATACATTTTGGATATGCTTTGGGAGATGGCTTTCCCAAGAAAATGGAAAATTGGAATATTCACTACACTGAAACTCAATGGATGATGAAAGAGAATTGCTAGTCGTAGGGCTCACGGATGGATCAACGGTGACACTCAAGGTTGACGTCAGAGGTTAAGAACTTTGTTGGGGGATGGCACTGTTTAAATTGAACTAGATATTGTGTTGCACAGAAATGTGTTTGTTGAGGTTGGTCATTGATTTACTCTTTCCTCCACGTGAAATAAGTTTGATGCAAATATTACATTTAGTGTCATTTTCATTGCCAACATCAATAGCAAAGTATTTATATACTTGGGAAGACATAACAATAAAATTAACAGTTTAATTGCCACCAGTATAAGTAAATCCACTGAATATCTCCACAAAATTCAGTGAGTACGTATTTCACCATGCCTTCGCGCACTGTGGAAAAGGAACACAGAGACAATAAAAGACAAAAGAAAAGAAACACGGGAAAAACGATTTCCGTTGAAGTTTGCAGGACGATCCACTAAAGAGCGTGAGCGCGTGCAATGGGGCCCCATTTACACAGATGTAACACTTCATATGTGGGGAGTCAAGGTCACCTGCAGTGTCTTATTCTGTTGTGAAATGGTCCCAATTAGTTCTTCGCATCATCTGCTGCTGGGTCGGTTTTCTGCTCGGCTGGCTTCTGTGTTGAGTTTTGTGGTATCTGTCTCTGCCATCTGCTTCCTCCTAAGCTTGGCAAAAGGTACCTCATCATTTTCTTCCTCTTTTTCTGGAACCATTTGAGCTTCCTCTAGGTATAATTTACTCTCCATTGACTTTGTCTAGAGGTTCAGTGTACTCCACAGTCCTGATGAACAACTGATACTTTGATAAAAGAAGACTGGCAACCATAAGTATCGCTAAATTATTGCCCTTCAAAATACATACACTGTGTGCTAATTTTGACAGATTTTGCATCTTAGCTGCATATTCTAGCATGCTCATGTGGTCTGTTTTAGTAAATGATCACAATTTCCTTCAACAGTACCCACAATTGGATTGTGGAGAAGGTTGCATGAAGCTCCACCAATGTGTCCCTAATATCTTTTGCTTGATTGAGATGACTAACACCGTCATTGTATTTGGAACGTACGTGTTTGTATAAATAAGCACGTTCCTTCCTGTTAGTTCTGGCTTGATCTTCATTGAGTATTTCAACTTTCACAAGCCCAGGATCAATCAGTGACCAACAATTTTTCTCGATCAGATCCACCTTGGGCAAGTACTCTCCACTGGTAGAAGTTATCTTTTGTGAGCTTCATAATGACCCGAGCATCCCCTCCAATGTGCTCGGCCTTGGCACCAACAAATACTCAATAGACACACTCCCAAATTCACAATATTCACCTCTATTCCACAACGTTTCATGGTCCTGGGCACATAACCTCTTAGATTTTTGCTACCAAGGGGGAATAAAAGGGAGATGCATGTGGATACATAACTTGTGTATTTAGGACATGGCATACAGCACACACACCGACTGACTACAACTTTGCATAGCAGAACAAGTAGGGAAAAGAATGAACTCAGGATTGACAACTTATGAGTGTCAAAGCAACTGCCAACACAATACTAAAATACCTTTATGCATTAATTCTTCCCCGTGCTGGTATTAACACTTGCAAAAAGAAAGGTTGCCTTATGGAAGAGTTTTATTACCACCCGACACCTAATTCCAACTATCCCAAACAAAATGTACAAGATATGATTTAAAATAACTCCCTTGCATTTTGAAGTGCACTTGTATTAGTATCTGAAACAATTATTATAATAATGTTATTTATTTATTTAGGTACGAGAAAAGTTGTTGAATCTTACCCAGTGAAAAGTTGTGATGGTTGTAAAACACAACCCTTTTATTCACATATGCAAACAACATCATACTGACCTCTACCTGCCTCTAGATACCAAAGCAAAAACATAATTATTGCAGTTGCCACTAGGTGTCTGCTCATCCTTCACAAGCTATGTGATGTTTCATATTACAACCCCATTTCATAATACCACCACTTCCCCTTCCATTGTTGTTAGGCACAGTTCAAATTTGAATGAAATGGATTTGGGGAGAAAATGAATCACAAAAAAACTTATGACTGCCACCGTATCTGAGTTCTGCAACTTTGGGACATCTTTGGGCTCCTGGCTTGTCAGTTGGCCAAATTTGTCTTTGTCAATAATGGAATTTTTTATCGGGGTTAGGACCATTGTCGTCCTATCAATAGTGGTAGGGTCACTGAAGAGTTCCAAACTTATCCATATTATATTCCCCTACAATCCCCATATCCTCTACTACCACTCATGCTTTTAAGAATTCTTTTTCAGTTCCGCATTCCTACCCATCACTCACCCCTCATTATCCTGCTTGACCTTGCCAGTTTTGTACCCTTTCACTTCCTTGTAATGATGGCATTAATGGTAAATCTCTAAAGGGCTCTATCTTCTAGGTACAATAAATGAACTGTCTGAATATTTTAAACAGTTCCAATTTGATAATTATTTTCTCTGTGTCAGTTATGACAAACACAACATTTATTATCCTTAGAAAAGGGATGGTGACAACTGATGCTTTGTTTTTATGTGTTTTTGGAGAATGTTTTTCTATTATTTGGTACATTTGTTGAATAAAAAGTTTGAAAACAGAGTTGAATGGAAATTCATTGAGTATATTCTTTTCTTGTAGCAGTCATTTAAGAATATCTCAGAGCCATAATACCAGAGCTGGTCTCCGATTACTTTTACGCAATGATATGCAGTTGAATTACATCTGGATGATACCTTTCTTATAACCTTTGTGTTGATAAAAATGTAAAAAAATTGTTAATTTGTATAATGTATCTTGTTTATTCAGTAATATGTTTAAAAATTTTCCGTTTAATGTATTGGTATATCAAGAACATAAAACTTTGTTGTATTCCTCATTGAGTGGATGGGGGCTACTTATCATCAGTGGAGCTGTGGAAGTTACAGGTATGATTCACAGTATATGTTGTGGACCTTAATTTAAAAAAAATATATTCCCTTGTTCTTGATTGAATCTTAGTCAGATGTTATTTGCTTCATACCCCTGCGGGTAGGGGGATAGAGAATACTCCCGCAGTATCCCTGCTTGTCGTAAGAGGCGACTAAAAGGATTGTGTTGGCTTTGGCCTCTAGATGCCAAACCATTAAGAGACATTGGTCATGGATCTCCAATATACTGTTGAAACTTTTTTGGGTCAAGTACCCTATTGCGTCCACATGCATAATCATCAGAATGTGGGAGATGGAGAGGCCTGAGAGCTGCAGATTCATGTTTGTTGTTCTGCACTGGCTTAGGACCTTGAATTTTTTTATCGCCAGTCGCAGATTTTTAATGTGCGTTAAAGGCACATTTTTGTCCATGCTTTTAAAGTGGATAGCTTCTTGTTAATTAGCCACTTTTCTGGAACAACTGCAGTATCCCTCATTGGCTCAATACATTTTTTCCATCCTCATCCTCCCACTTAAAGTCCACAACACAGTAATGCTATAAAAAAATGTTTATTCATGGATGAGAGATGAGTGTACAACTCTAAAAAACATCAAAATAAAATTATGATAAATTGAGGAAAAACAACTAAACACCCTAAATTAACAACCATGCTACACCATGAAATGCTAAAAATCTCACCTACAATGAATGAAGTAATGGGAAATGCAACCAGTTTTTCACCGCAGGGTAAAAGGATAGCCTTTTATTGTATGTCATCTAAATCGTAAGTGTTAAGGTCACATGAAAGATTCCATATTTGGTAAATTCCTAGTTTTCCAGACAAAATAGGGTATGAATACAAGTCAGCACATGAATGCAACTCTTGTGTAACAATCCTAATAGTGGTAGAGTGATCATCATGGCAATTTAAAATACGAGGGTTGTTTTTTAAGTAAGGGCCGTTTTTATTTTTTAAAAAATATGCAAATATTTTTGTAAAAAAACTTTTATTTTCTGATTCTACACACTTTTACCTATTTTTCTACATAGTTACCTTGTTTATTTAAACACTTGTCATACCGTACAACTAAGTTTTTAAATCCCTCTTCAAAGAATTTGGCCGCCTGTTCTGATAGCCAAGAGCTCACGGCCGCTTTCACTTCATCGTCGTCATTGAAGCGCTGCCCGCCAAGATGGTGTTTGAGGTACCGGAAAAGGTGGAAATCGCTAGGAGCAAGGTCGGGGCTGTATGGTGCATGGTCCAAAACTTCCCAGCCGAAAGAATCAATCAAGTCCCGAGTCTTTTGAGAGGTGTGAGGCCTAGCGTTATCGTGGAGGAGCAGAACTCCTTTTGACAGCATGCCACGCCTTTTGTTTTGAATTGCTCTTCGGAGCTTCTTTAGAGTAACGCAGTAGGCATCCGAGTTGATTGTCGTTCCTCGTGGCATAAAGACCACTAGCAAAACACCGCACCGGTCCCAGAACACAGTTGCCATAATCTTTCGCATTGACAGCGTCTGTTTTGCTTTGACCTTGACGGGTGAGGTTGTGTGTCGCCATTCCATCGATTGTTGCTTGCTTTCGGGAGTGATATGGGATACCCATGTTTCATCTCCAGTAACGATTTGACTCAACATGTCATCCCCTTCTTGCTCGTTTCGAATCAAAAAGTCCAATGAAGTGGCAAATCTCTTCCCTTTGTGGTCCTCCGTGAGGAGTCTGGGTACCCACCGAGAACACAATTTCTTAAAGTTTAGATTTTCAGACACAATTTTGTACACAACCGATCTTGAAACTTGGGGAAATTCCAAAGAAAGAGTGGATATTGTGAATCTTCTGTCCTCACGAATCTTTGTTTCGACTGCAGCCACCAAATCATCAGTGATCAGAGAGGGCCGGCCAGAGCGTTCTTCGTCATGGACGTCTTCACGGCCATTTTTAAACTCTCTAACCCATTTACGCACTTTACCTTCACTCATTGCATTTAAGCCATAAACTTCTGTTAACTGACGATGAATGTCTGCAGCTGACAGGTTTCTCGCAGTCAAAAAACGTATCACTGACCGTATCTCACACGTGGCGGGCGATTGAATAATCTTAAACATTTTAAAGAAGCACAGCGATGCGTACACGTTATTTACAGAGCTGCAACTGGTATCAATGTGTTCGCAAAGGATGCCGGTAATTGGCGCGGCGGCTTGTTGCGGCGTCCGCACGAACTACGGGACTATACGCGCCGACGGCCCTTACTTTAAAAACAGCCCTCGTACTTCTGATTAAATCATAGTGACCATTAGTCAAGACACAATTAACAGGATGCTTATCCTTCAGAATATAATTTAGGCATTATTATGAATGAAATTGCCCAGCTGCATTAATGTCACTGGGAATAGAGCCTTCACGATGTTAACCAAAGGGTCCTCGGATTCCAGTCTTCTTTTTCATCATTCCAAATCTCAAATAGCCTTGTATAAATTTGCTGCAGAGGCAAATTAGACTAATGCATTAAATTTCTACTTTGACCAAGCTTAGTCTCAAATTCGTAAGCACTATAAGTGGGCAGAGACCCATGACGCTTCACCTCATTACCTAAATGAATTAGGCTGTGAATGTTATACGATAGGAACTTGTTTCCAAGTATTTGAGCACTATAGGTCACTAATAGTTTCAAAAACTGGTCTGCGTCGTCTGAAAACAAATTATCAATTTATCACTGCTCAAAATGAAATATCCGGAGTGCAACAAAAGAAAACATTTGAGTTGGATTACTACCTCACGCAGAGAAACGACCAAAATAGAACACGAATTGTTGGCATTCAGTTGCTTTCCATTTTGTGAAGTAGTGCAGGGACCTGACTTTTCTTGTGAATTCACTCAGCAAGAAAGGCAAAACTTCCTCCATACAGGTATTTAAATGAAGTTTACTGGCTGAAGGAATGCGAATAGTCACATTACCCTCTGACAAGATGTATTTTTAAAATCTCAAAGTGCCAAGGTCAACTAAATACATGGGTTCAATAGAAATGTCAGAAATGAATTTAGCCGCTATTTGTTCCAAAGGAGAGTGTCCATTGTGATGGTAAATATCAATCTTATTTTTGAAAGACTCGTCGGATTTTGTGGACCACATTCACCTTTGTATATAATGTGATGCCTAAAACTTTCCCCCTCTAGTTCACAACCATGCAATGAGTTATGCCCCACAATACACTTGATGTACGCACGGGCGGGGGCATCACAGATGTATCTGTACCTTAATGTACACTGCCTCCCCAATAAATCGGCTGATCCTTCTTGAAATCTCTTACTTGTAAAAAGTCTAACAGGTACTCTGCAAGAGGATTGGGTTTGCCTTCCCCATAAAATATTCCAACAGGAAATGGTTCACAAATACCTAACTGAATACATCTCACTAAGATAGGCCAACAGTGAGTGGTGGTACTGTTATAGATAGGGAAGCCATTATGCTGATTTAAAGTAAAAGTTCGGTATCTGGCAGTCTCTTGGTATTCATGAATTGCTTGATGCCATTAAGAAGCCCTAAATGAACATATGTGCCATTGGCAAGTTCCTTGACTGCAACCTTGCGCTTGTTAGTCATTCGGAGGGATTCGGCAGTCTTTGGTAACTCGGGATGATGCTGCTTAAGAATTCTTAACAAAGCAGAAGTTTCCTCCTAAGTTATTCCATAAGCAACCAATGGGCAAATTAAGTTCGAAGGGAAACGTCGTCATCATCACTACAAATAGACTCACTTGAAACCTCAAGCTTGCCTTCACTTCCACTACCTGGATCAGTGGACATACTATCGCTGGAGAGACGAGCTTCGTTGTAATCGCATTCATCCTCTCCATTCTCTACACAGTGCCTGAAGCTATCACAATCGCTTTGGAGAGAGCTATGCTCCCCCTCTTTGAGTTGAATTCCCGCTCGCAATTTCATCAACCCTGCCACTCACTTGCGTTACAGCAACACTACCAACCTCGACATCTTAAAAAAGTTATTAATCTGCCTATTAGCCACTCAGATTGCACGCTTCTTCATGGACCTACGAAGGCAAGAATTTTCCATAAGACATCTTGATCTCTCTTATAGCGCCTTAATCCCACGTGTCAACGTACAATGCAGTACTCAAAAAGACTCAGGTGGTCACGAGGCAATGCACAAAATTAAAATAGTAGGTAATTTAACAATTGCGTAAAACATCTTATCAGCTTACCTCCATTTTTTCAATGTTCTTTACTTTTGAAAGCTCTCCAAAAATAGCAATTATCTCTTCCGATCTCTTCTTTCTTCAATTGAAAAATAACTTTTTGCACGGATCACACGCATATATTGGACCAGGGATACTGTATTAGTATTAATTTACACACTCCCTGTGTTATCTTGTTGTTCTAGCCTCTAGCTTTTTCTTGTAGGGGCTGGAAGTTTGTAGTTCCGCTCTTGGTGGCCCTCCCGACCTGCGTCTGGTTTTGTTTTTCCCGTCCTTAAGCGTCGGTAAGGGGCTTATTTTTGAAATTTTCATAACGAGACTGCTGGATGAACTTCCTTCACTCATTCCAGAAATTGATACCAACTCTTCAGCGTTTCCAGCCGATTCTTCAGGAGGGTCATTTCTCTGACTCGGGTCGTCAACAGCTTCCTCATTTCGCTGAGTGTGTAGTTCAGCAGGGATGAAATCAGCTTCATTGAAAACAAATCGGTCAGTAGGCCACACACCACTGGCTTTGAAACCACCTATCGCATTGCTCATCGTCGCAGCTCGGGGGTAGGCCTCAGCAATGATGGCAGACACTGGCGTAGAGGGGTCATGTTACTTCTGTACCACTTGGTAACACCGTCGTCATAGTAGAGCTGAAATGGCTAGAATACAGCCAGGTCGAGTGGCTGGAGATGATGGGTGGTATGGCCAGGAAGTTGAAGCAGCAAAACACCATTTTCTCTCGCGATGTTGACCGCCTCAGTTTTTTTAATGGGTTGTGTGTCCACCTAAAAGAAGAAGCGCTTTGTCCTCCACTGAGGGTCTGACGTGTGAGATGAAGTGTTCAGCCATTTGATAAACAGTTCCGGATTGATATCCCCGGATTCCGAAAACTCCCGGGAGGAGCGCCATTGGCAAGCGAGCAGTCCATCCTTAATCTCTTAAAAATAATAATTGGGGGGACATAAAATCCATTGGCTTCGTGCAGCATACAACAGTGGTGTCGACACCTCTTTCTGCGCTGGAAATCGCCCCAACCTGTCGTTTTCCCTTGTGCGCTAAAACTTTAGTTGATCTCTTTTGAACAGTTTGAAAGCCTGTTTCATCCATATTGAAGATACGAAAACAATTTAGCTTATTGTCATTAACAATCGTTTCAAGGACGTCAGAAAAATGGTAGACACTATCTTCGTTGAATCCTTTGACCCTATGATGGGATATATTCTCGGGCTGCCGAAGACTTAGTTTTGGGTTGCGTGAAAGAAATCCATAATACCACTTTTTATCGGCCATTCTCTTCTCTTTATTGAAAGGGTTGGTTAAATGAGTGTTTGCTTCAAGAATTTGAAAGGCTAGCTTCCTAAAATCTATTGGCGTTAGCTGAAACAATGAAGCTTCAAATTGCGAAATAACCTGAACTAATTCGTGCAGATTTAGGCAGCTCTCCCCTATGATTATAAAATTTCAACTGAAATGTTTGAAACCATGATGCTGCTGACGTATTCTCTGGGAGTGGTGGCTCTTCTTCTGAGAGGATATTGCTTTCCGGAGTAACAATGGCATATGGGGTTTCTGGGTTGTTTGAGTGGTAGGTACATGATGAAGAAGCGGATTTCAGCCTCCTAACAGAACTGCTATCTTCTTGCTGGTGCTAAAGCTCTTCCTCCGTAATCAGGTTACCTATTCTCATTTTGAGTAACGTCTGTCTCCTAGGTGAAAATGTCTATTGTGCTTGCATATCCTAGGAACATTAATTCTGTAGGATCTTCTACATGTATCGTGGATGTTTTCGTCCTCTTTTCAAGGTAGGAAATAACCTTATCGACTGACTGCGAGGCTGGCATTAGCTCCTCCGCTTTGGCTCGCTTCCTCTTCCGGGTCTGCTCTGTGTCGGAAGCTCCACCTACAGTTCCTATACCGTCTGAAAATGGTTGTTCTATGAATGTTCCCGGTGGAGGGATATCTATTTGGAAAGATTCCTAACTAGCATCTCCATATTGCGCTTCGTTTTCAATGTCGGCGGAGACATTCGTTTCCGTCATGGAAACTTTTAAAAATAGCCTAAACACCATCTGTTTTGCCCGTGGCCAGGTTTTATAGCGGTCTGCTGTCTTTGCTTTTTGGCCTATCTTTGTATTCAGGCTTCTTAGGTGTTTTGAAAAATTGTCCCTCGAATTCTTCCACTTTTTAAATTACTTACCCTTCAAAACAAATTATATAAAGTGTCTCTTATTTCCAGATTTATGGCAACAGGCGACTCCTATGGCACAATTGGTCATAGTTACAGAGTTGGATTTTCTACAGTTAGCAAAATAGTTAACGAAGTTAGTGAGGCTATCTGGAGACATATGCAGCCCGAGTACGTGAATGAGCCTACTAGAGAAATATGGAAAGAGTCAGCGCGAGGTTTCGAAGAATTATGGCAATTTCCTATGTGCCTCGGAAGCATTGCCGGAGAGCACATCACAATTAAGTGTCCGAAGAATAGGGGATTGAATCATTTGTTACCTTACGAAATTTTCCAGTCTTGATGGTCATCGTAGATCCGGACTACAAATTCATGTGTATAGACGTGGGTGAATATGGAAAAAATAGTGATGTTGGAATTTTTGAGTGTTCCGCGTTGGGAAAAAGTTTTGAAGATGGGTCACTAAATATACCTCCTGGTAAACCTCTTCCTCGTATAAATGAACCAACTCCGTTAATAATAATTGGAGATGAGGCATTTCCACTTTAGTCATACCTGATGCGGCCATTTACATACAAACAATCACGACATGATCGGCGAAAGAAAATTTACGAAACCGAAAAACAGACGGTGGCAGACTACAATGTCCCATTATTCCTTTGGGAACTACGTTCTGCTATTGCAGACTGCCGCGACACGGCCGCAGGAATGGACGAAATCCATAATGCTTTTCTCCAGAATATTCCGGAGAGAGCATTGTTGGACCTCCTTCACTCCCTCAACAAGCTGTTGAGTTAGGGTAGCTTTCCATCTTCTTGGCGTGAGTCTCTCGTAGTTCCTACTCCAAAACAGGGTAAGGACAGAGCTGACCCGAAAAATTACAGACCCATCTCCCTCACCAGCTGCCTGTGTAAGCTAATGGAGAGGATGGTGGATAAGCGTCTCGTTTGGTGGTTGGAGCGTGGAAACCTCTCCACCATCCAATGCGGTTTCAGGCGTGGTCGCTCGACTGTCGATCACCTGGTCAGAGTTGATAACTTCGTTCAGGAGGCCTTTCTTCTATGCCAACACGTTGTGGGTGTCTTCTTCGACATAGAGAAGGCATACGATCGTGTCTGGCGGCAGAAGATTTTAATGACGTTGCATGAGTGGGGACTAAAGACGCCCGGTCAGCAGTGGGAATTGGAAAATCAAGGTAAAGACGCCAAGTCGACAATGGGAATGGGGAATCAAGCGGAAACCACGCATATGCATGTTCAATTTAAGCATTTGTTGATACAAGGCCATGTCACATTCGTGACAAACCCTCGGCCCGAGAAATTACGGTGTTCTGAAAATATTGGCCGTTCCCGGTCACAATAGAACATTCTATCAATGGCTGCATGAGGAGAGGAAAAAGTGTTGGATCTCAAAAAGCAAAGTATTAGTACTCTTAAGGACTTTTAGACAATCAGGAATTAGTACATTTTTATTTTTTTAAAATATGGTGTTACAAATTGGGTGTAATTCATATCATTGGTTCTCCTTTGAGCAACATGCTGGGCCGTCCGTAGAGACTTCACCTCCTCTGTCCTTCGTACCTACACCCTGGCGCAGCCATTCCCCCATCCTACTTCTCACGGAATGGATGTCCACCTCCATGCCACCTGCTGCCTTTTCATTCACAGTCTGTAGGGTGGGTTGGAGCAAATGGTTCTTTAGACTGACCGGGCAGTCATGGAAAACGCAGCAGCAAGTTTGTTGTTCATTAGAGCCATACAGCAGCCATTCACAATCCTGATCAGTGATGCAGACACCTGGACTGGCCACAAATTCTTCCGCAACATACTGCTGCATCTCCTCTTCAAATACTCAACCTAAAATAGAAAATACAACGCAGAAATAAGTGACCTTTTATAATGATCTAAACCATAATGCCACTAATAAGAAACATCGATGGAATAACTAAGGATAGCAGGGAAAAAGTAGAAGGCAATAAATGCTAAACAATTTCTGTACTCCATATATTCATCCCAACCTCCTGGCTAATGAATATTTTAATTAATAAAATGAGTCATTAATTTTGTAAATCTTGTATTCTTACAAATAAGGTAACTTTAAAAATCATTTTTTCAAGTCTTCATAATAGTGATGTGCTATAATATGTCTGTTGCTGAAAGTCCCCATTGTGAGTCACTGAGAGAATTTAAAAAGATCAATTTTAATAATCTTTTCCCAGTCAGGCGATTCCTCTTCTATGTCATTATATTCCCTGCCTTGGAGAAGAGACTTTCGAATGGCACGGAAGTTGCCACAATTGGCAAGTACTTGGTTGCTACTTGGAAGAGAACTGGATATAGTGATTAACAACTACACACTCCTGGATTGGATCACTGTCTAATGAAAGAACAGGGGACCCCAAGCACTGAGAAAGCTCATTTGGGACTCCGGTGTTCTCCATTAACTACGCATTCATTCCTGTGGCCACCAGTTGTTTGTGTTGGATCCAGAGATCGAATTTACCACTTGGCAATTCACTCCCGGCATCATTTGTCTCACTGATTGAAATGGATTCTTCAGATTGAATTTCTCTCATCTTAGGTGACACATATTTTATTGTTTTAGAGCATGAAATTGGATCTTTAAAGTGAAGTTTCTTGAATCGAAGATCCAGTAAAGTGGCTGTGGCTACAATGCTTACACCCTCAATTTGGCCTTTCTCTCAAATCTCTCCTGTATCTCATCCTGCAGCTTCCTTTTTAGGTCACAACTAATATAGAGGCTTGAATTGGCAGCTTCAATATGTGCCTCTATGCAGTGGACTAGAGGATGGAAACTTTGCTGCTTCTGACATATTTTGACCCTGATATTTCGGTTGTAATTGACTCAATTGGCCTTAGCAACTCAATTATTTCCGTTACCTCTTGTAACTGAGTTGCTGTAAGCATAGATGGTGCTTGTGGGAACTTGAGCAATACATTATATACATTTTCACTTGGCTTAACAAATTGGTCGAGCATGCAAAAGGTGGAATTCCAGCGGGTTGGTATGTCCTGCTTAAGTCGCAGTATTTAATTTAGCCTTTCTATTTCCCACTTTCTAGCTGTAGTTTTCGCAACATATCTGCTCCTGCAATGCATTGCTTAAACCTGGTAACAATGGCTTTTATATGAGATATTCTTTCTGGTAGGCCAACTGAAAGCTCGATAGCTTTGCCTGGTACTAGATTTAATGTATGCGCCAAACATGACAAATGTTTTTTTCTTGGAAAAAATGTCATGGATACTTTTCACGATGTTTTCGGTATTGTCAGCAACGACGGCCATGACATTTTCCAGTGTAATGCTCCATTGCTCACAAACACTCAAAAGCACTCCTGATAAATATTCTGAAGTGTCTTTCTTTTAGCTCAGTGACACCTATTGTTGCAGATACAAGATTTTTATTTTGTAGGTAAAGCACTGTGGTCGAATCTCGGAATGACGTCCCATTCTCGGAAGAATACCCAAGTCGCGACTCATTAAGGTTTTCACGGTATTTCCTTCTCGACAGTGTTGTATTCCGTCGCCGTGGAGAGCTAGTGTCTCGGAAAACCGCCACGGAATCGGAATTTGGCTCCAACTCATTTCTTAGCAGTGAACTACTAAGTAAATATTTATACTTAAAGGTATTTTGTGGACGCCAATGGTTCTCTTATGCTTGCAGGTAATAATAATTAAGAGTTACTTCGCGTATTCAATGTTATTACATTTATAATGATTTGTTTATTCTACTATTCCTCTTATATTTCAATTTCGGTGTAAATTGCAGTCGGAGCAAGATCAATAACAGAAGAATTACATATGAAGTTATAAAATTAAATGTTCGTTTAACTGTGTCATATATCATAGTATTAATTTGTGATTGTGAATGCTACCACAGCAAAATTTGTTCTCTTTTAACTAATGGCCTGCATTAAAACTTATAAAAATCGTAATTCTCGTCAAGATGAATGAGATACAGGCATTCGCGATTTTGAGGCAGAGGAGACGAAGGGGCATGGAGCGGCACAAAAGGATAAGGCTACGTAATATTAGAGATACAACTGACCCATTCCTGGTGACTGATGAAGTTATTAGGGGCCTACACAGGTTACGTAAATCCTAGCGAAGGATCTCATCTCTGAGTTGGAGCCTCATCTGTCCCATTCCCAGAGAAGCACGGCAGTTTCTCTTCAATCCAAGGTGTATGCAAATGTAGGCAAACATTAGAATGAAATGTCACCAATTGTATATAGGTCCTTTGTTCTCTAAACTTCTTTGGCCGAGGTGGCTATCAGAAGGCATCTGGGAGTGATAGCCATCCTGGACTGATAGCCATCCTGGACTGATAGCCATCCTGGACTGATAGCCATCCTGGACTGATAGCCATCCTGGACTGATAGCCATCCTGGACTGATAGCCATCCTGGACTGATAGCCATCCTGGACTGATAGCCATCCTGGACTGATAGCCATCCTGGACTGATAGCCATCCTGGACTGATAGCCATCCTGGACTGATAGCCATCCTGGACTGATAGCCATCCTGGACTGATAGCCATCCTGGACTGATAGCCATCTGGGACTGAGCCAAGCATCAGTCAGCCGCGTCTTCGAAGAGGGAACAGAAGCCCTTAATTCTCCAGAAGTGCTAACGAGATGGATATACTTTCCAATGACACCACATGAAAGGAGACAGCTCATACAGAAGTACTAACAAATATTACAAACAATAATGTATTTAACATTACTTAACAATAACGAGCTTAAAAGGAATGTTATTATTTTAACAACCATTATTGTATCTATTAATCTCCTACAGTATTATTGTATCCCATAAACGGATAGGCCATCCCTTAAATTGTCATAGGCCAATAAATTATCCCTTGTTGCACTCTTATTATTATCATAGACAACTAAAACATCTTTTACCTCCACAGTATGTTCCTGTTTACCAAATAACCTTGTCAATGAAGTACAACACCTACAATTTCAATATTTTTCATGCATGCTACTTTTTGGTGTTTACCTGTTGTTACACTATAATATTTTTTTACTGCTTTCCCTACATTTTTGTTTTTAACTGTATATGTAACACAAATTATATAATGATGAAACACTCTTGTTCTGAAAATACAGGCCTCAACACTTACTTACATACCTCTGTAGCAGGTATTTATGATCATCGCAATACCTTGACGTATTTCTGTTAGAAATGAACTCTTATTTACACTTTAATTCATTTTTTTTACTTTACGATTTAATTCATTAAATGACTTGATGAACATGATAGCTCTATAATTTAATAAATTGCTACAAACCAAATAATGCAACAAGTCTATAGAACTAAAACATTACCATAATGAATTCTTTGGAGACTTACATTAATAGCAATGAAGCAATTAATAGCAATGAAGCCATTAATAGCAATGAAGCACTGAATAGAAATTAAATTATTAAATAGGTATACAAGAGTATGTAATGAAAGTTCATGGAAATAAATATTAAATACATATTGTATGGTTCACAAAATCTGTTTATTTCCTTTATAATATGCAAATCCTTTATATTACTAATATGATATGAAGTTCAATTTAATTTCACTCCTTTCTTCTCAGGTAGTTGATACATCTGAAAGAAAAGAAATTGATAGTTATTAAAAGATTTTGTTATTTGACACAGAAATTACCAAGCATCTGTATTTCCTGGTGTATTGGGTTATGTTGATGGTACTCATCAAGGCACCAGTGGATAGGGAATATCTATATGTAACCCGGAAATCATACCACTCTATCAATGTACAATTGGTAAGTTTGCATTTAGATGTGTATTTATTAAAATGGAAAAGGCAAATCAGTTGATTGGACAAATTAATTTAATGTAATGACTTTTCAGGTTTGTGATTCTTCCCTTAAAATACTAAATTGTGTAGCACGATAGCCAGGAAGTGTGAATGACTCCTTCATTTGGGATAATAGTCAAGTGTACAGGGAGATGGCAGAATATGGGAGAGTGGTCAGCACTGCTGGCTGTTGGGTATGTGTAATTAATATATAATTGATGACTCGGAATGAAAAAGTTGTTTGTACATGCAATTTCATGGTGTATGGCAAATAAAGGTGACTTTGTTGACCATCTGTTGATTTAATAATATTTGATTTGAAATACCATAAGCCTGCACTAAAATTCACATTACCTGGTATAATCAGCAATAATGTTATAATAATGATGATAACCTTGATTTTGATATATTTTACTAATGAAAATTGCCTCTGTAGGTTATTCTGGGTACCCTCACCAACCCTGGCAGACTCCAATTATCCAATTACAGACTCCAATTTCAAATGCAATTGAAGGATCACCAGAAGATCACTACAATATTATTCATATGAGGGCAAGAAATGTAGTGGAATGGTGTATAGGGATCCTCAAGTCAAGATTTCGATGTCTTCTTCGTCACCGAGTGATGGACTATGCTTCATCCAAAGTTGGTCGCATAATAAATGCGTGCAGTGTTCTTAACAATATGTGTATTAGTGGTGGTATGCCTTTGCCTGATGAGGTTGAGGACTATGGGAAAGTGCAAAATCCTATGGTTATCCCTCATATTTCAAACCCAAGGGAAAGTACTGAGGGAGGCAAGAATTGTGAGAAAGTCGATTATCAACCGCCTCCAAAGGTAAGGAATTATATAAAAATGTAATAACTCCTGATTGTTGTTTACTCTACCCGTCAATACTTACTCTTCACCCACAGTTTTTAATGTATCTCAGAGACATTGCGGTGTTAATTTGAATGTCTCTGCGATTGACGTCAGGGCAGCTGCCTTCTCCTTACTAGCTGATGCCGTCTCTTCGGAAGCCCAAGCAATGAAAAAAATAATGGTGAAAATCACCGGTTGCATTCAGTTCATTGCGTTTTTATAATATCTTAAGATATCAAATTAATGACAACAATAGGGAAATTGCATACTTTTAATAGACAGCATGGTGATATTCTGCAGCAAATACTTGCAACCGCAATATACTTTTTTCCGCTCAAAATTCAGTTTATACACTATAAAATGACTCCCAAAAATCTTCCGAGTTTCGCGGGCTAAAAAATACCGCCCCCACTAATCTTACGCCGTGACGTCACAATTCAGTCGAAGTCGTAGATCCTAGCCCCATTACCTCGTAGCTTCAAGTTTGGAAGAAGCACGTTGCGTTTTAAAGGAGAAAATGGCTGAGAGAAGGAAAAATTACAAGTGGTGCATTGTTCCGATGTGCAAAAACACGTCTATTTGTACCCCAGACAAAATTTTCGTCAGCGTTCCGAAGGAGGAAAAAAGAAGAGAAGCTTGGATGCATGCCGTTCGTCGAGATGAGCGTCACGGAAAAATAAGCCATAAATCCGTGTGCTGTGTGTGCGAAGATCACTTTAATGTAAGTAATATTTCCATATTTCATCGATTCAGAGGGAAAGTCAAGTTGAGCCTCAGAATTTTCTATACATAATTCGGCCGCCTTGAGAATAAAACCTTCGAGATACTTCTTTCTCGATGGGTACAATGGACTCGAGATATTCATGGTACTTATTCAATTTCAGTTGGAGGAGGACATGGAAAATTTTATGATGTTTAAAATCATGGGAGGAAATATGAAAATGAAGAGTAACATAGTTCCCCATATATTCGACTGCCAGCCAAGAAGACCAGCGTTTTCCCCTAAACCGAGGACAGCTGCTGTGAGGATGGAGAGGAGACGCATTATAAAGGAAGCTGTAGATGGTGAAAGTAATTGCAAGTGGAATCCATACAATCTAGAGGTGGTCACTAAAAATAAATCATAGCATTCTTTGATTTTATGATACGGTGTTGTTTGCTTTTCAGAAAAAATTGAATCGCAAGAGGAATGTTCCGCGGCCCTTGATTTTGTAACTGTGGAGGAAGAAGCTGAAGAAGTGTGTGGATCAGCATTTTTGAAGTTTGACAAAGGTTGTCAGGCTAAGCCAGTTAGCCATCGTAGTGTCGGACTGATGTGCACCACAGGGGGAATGGGCTGTTTGAGGGAAAGTCAGACCCAAACTTGCCCGAAGAATATGTGCAGTATTGCTCTTTCCCCAATTAAAACCTCTAAGAAATTGATTGTGGATGATATTTTCACCACGGATTCCAGTGATAGTGAGAGTGCTGGTGAAGATTATCACTGTCGAAATTCCGATACAGAATTTTTAAGTGACAATGATCGCAGCGACGATGACCACTGTGACGATGAGAGCTTAGCAAGAGCTCGTCTGGAAAGTACCAGATATCTTGTGAGAAAAGCCCCCAAAAGGTATTTAGGACTCAGTCCGGAAAATATTCACATTATAATGTTACTGCAGGAAGGCCTTAATTACAAGGGTAAATTATTGACGTCTGAAGATATTGTGTTTATGATATTGATCAAAGTTCGATTGAATGATTCTTTCTGCAGAATAGGGAATGACTTTGGGATTTCTGAGTCACAAGCTTGCAGATTGTTTGGGAAATTTGTGCATTTTATAGCTACAAAATTGAAACAATTAATAGTCTGGCCTTCCTCAGATTCCATTCTTAAAGAGCTTCCTGTCGCCTTCCAGGCAAGGTATTTTAAAGTTGAAAGCATCATCGACTGCTTTGAGGTGGAAATTGAGAAGCCTGGTGATAGTGTTCACCAAGCTTTAACTTGGTCGGACTACAAGAAGTGTAACACGATTAAGTATTTAGTATCAATAACTCCAGATGGTTTAATCAATTTTCTTTCTAGTGGTTATGGAGGTCGGATTTCTGATGTTGAAATAGTTAAAAAAAGTAATTTTATTGAGAAATTGAGGCCTGGAGTATCTATAATGGCTGATAGAGGCTTTACTGGCAGCAACATTTACTGGCTAAGGGATGCAACCTCATCAGGCCTCCTAGTGTTTCCGATGATGAACCTATGAGTAAAGAGGCAGCTAGTGAAACAAAAAGGATAGCAAGCTTGAGGATTCATGTGGAGCGGTTAATCCGCAGATTCAGAGAGTACAAAATGATTGCTCCTCATGCATGTGTCGCTATTTCTTCTGTGAAGTACTTGGATGATTGTGTTTTTATTGCTGGTGGACTTATAAACCTCCAAGGCCCATTAATATTATAGCAATTAAGTTGGATCAGTAATATCCATTGTTAATTTGTTTTTGTATTGCCATTAGTTGTTCTTGTGCAAAGCCTTGTAAATGCATTTTGTGTTAATGTTTCTTACGTTCACAAGTGTTTTCAACCTCAGCAAAATTACTTGTTGCCATAATATTTCCTAAGTAAATACCAACTAGTTAATTTCCTTTTGGAAAACTGTGAAGGCTTTATTGATGTTTATGATTCTCAAGTGGAATTTTTTTGGGTTATGTTGCATGTTTAACCATCAATAGAAATAACTTTGAATTTTGGAAATATTGCTTTCTCCCAAAATTGCAATGAAGCAGAAATTAAACTATTGATCCAACAATGATCAAAATCGACTTCATGCATTGAGATTTCCCGAGTCTTCTCAAAATCTGGCGAGGCTACACAAAAGACCCCCTTTTTAACCCGCTCATTTTCATTTGCAATTGGATTTGCCCCATATACTTAGGGGCGATAACACCAGAGTCTGACACAACTTTTAAAAGTTTTAAAACTAGTTGGGCACTTAACCTCAATCACAGCATGATCTAACAAGCCATCCGGAGAAGCCCCAAGTATGGGAAAGCTGGGGGACAGTAATAGGCCAACTCTCTTCACTTTAGACCTCAACCTTTTCTCTGCCTCTATTATTACTTCTGGCTCCAGTCTTACCCCACGTTTCATGGCATCAGAAGTAAAAACCGATCCCCCTAGCAGAGTTTCTACTAAGGAACCACTGAAAGTTTTGCAATTAGCAACATCATAAATTTTAGATGCCGTTACACGACCGTAACGTAACTTTTCCCAAAGTGAACATTTACACTGTGAGGATGTAAGACTTGCTGCTTTACTGCAAGCAGCCTCAGTCATTATGCAACTACAAAAATCTATAAAATCAGTGAATGTTTCACCTCCACCAGCAAAAAACTTATGACTAAGTAGGTGGAGGGAAAGGTTATCCACATCATTTGTACCAGAAAAATGTTTGAAAAGTAAACTATTTGGACATAAATTCTGCCTTTCTGCCAAAACTGCATTCAAAAAATTGGTCGCTGATCCTTCATCTACCACAGTTGGTGCATCCCTTTTTGAGCCAATTTCTCTGGCAGTTATGCATCTTTTCCCATCAGCTACATTTGATAGCCGAGATTTCTTCCAGTAGCATACTGTGGAGGTAGGAGCCGGTTCTTCACTTCTTCTGTGAAGCCACATTAACACTGCAACAACATGTTTGCAGCCACCTTTAATGAAAATGAAAATTCCATATCATTCCAATAATTTTATTAATGACATTGTGGTACTGTGATCACTTCACAGAAAAGTCATATTGTAATTCACAAACTGTTAAGTAAAACATTAAAATAATCTTTAAGTACTTATATAATGTCTTCTCATTTATGTCCCAGTCACTATATTTCTCCAATGTACTCTGAAATCGATCACTGTAAAGTAAAAATATGCTCTCACCTTCAGCAGCCTTGCAGTCAAAGCATTTAGCCTTGTTAACGATGCTAATTTCCTCGTCCACTTCCACCACCACGGTGTAGCATTTGCTCCTTACTTTATGTTCTGGAGTCACTCTGGCTCGCACGGAACATATTTTTCCACACCTTTTCACCTGCACATAGCCCACTGCCGAGTCACCATAAGACTCTCTACCGGACCTGCCAAAAGAATACACATCTCAAATAAATATACGCTTTCGTCAATACGAGCTGATTATATGCAAATTAAACATTGTCATGAACTAGAAAACATTTCAGAAGCACATCAGCTACTCAATATATTACCTTTCCATTTTTCGGCATCGACTTTCGGCGCCGACGAAGTCTTCAGTTTCACTGAAATACCTTGCTATCATGAGGGAATCAGTGACAGGAAGGTTGCTAGAATCAGCCTTAGAAAAACCATATTCCGTCATCTTTCCGCTTTCAGTGGAGGAAAATAACGATCAAATACTAGCCCTGTAGCTACAATGAATAACTTCGCTACGTTCGCAATGAATAAATCACAACCACGACGTCGCTTGTATTCAAGTACGCTGGTATGCTGCTTCCGCGTACTGAACAATTACGTCACTTTGCCACCAGCCAATCATCGGGCGTTTTCGATTCTCCCGTGTGTTTGAAAATTCTCTTGAACTTTAATGAATTAAATATCACTAACAATGTCAAAAAATAATAATAAAAATTTCAGCGTGAAACGCAAAGATATATTTTTATATAGTTTTGGGGCTCATGATTATATCTGATATATATGCAAGTTCCCTATTGATGTTGCTCTAGTCTTTCTCTCCAGCATAATTAGTTTCATGTTTTAACTTATGCACTTCTAGGGAATAACAAAATTATTGATAAAAATCACACATGCAGAAAACCAGAAATACTCACCGTGATGTGTGTTCTGTTGCACTCTCTTCCTTTTCCGGCCAATTACATGTGACTCTGTAGAGGATGTAGATGGTTGGCTATCGAGGGGACTTTAGGGATTGAGGGAGTTTTAGCATGTAGAGCTTGAAGACTAGGGGATAGCAGATGGAGGTGGGATGAGGGATATAGAGGTTGAAGGCAAGGGGATAGCAGATGGTGTGGGATGAGGGATGTGGTGTTGCAAGACTTTGTCCTTCTCATGATCTGCAAAGGAAAGCAACAAGTTATAAATAGCAATAGAGCACTATTAGGTTAAAATATTCAACAAGGCACATTCATCACAATACAGATGGAGTCTAAAGCATACACCACAAAACTAGATTTAAAACTGGGATAGTGCATTTTTAATATCTCATTCCTCAGATTCACTCCACATGATAACATGAATGAAGTTCACCTACTTCTGAAGTTATAGTTGTTCGTAACCTCAATCAATAGTTATAACTAAGTAGTTTTTTACACATGTGGCAGAAAAATGCATTACTGCAGTAAACATCCTATGTAATTCACCAGAAGCCCACCAATCGAACTGTACTACCTGTAGGGAATCCGGCACTTCATGGCCCTCCGCTGAGGCCTGCCCTATAATGCCAAGCAGCATCTCCTCTTTGGGTGTGAGGGCCGCCATCTTCATTGGAGGGCCTCCCCCTGTACCACCCACGTGAAATCTTATTCTGGCAGCCTTATGCCTGGTGTCACACCGCCAGTCCTGCCACACCTGCGAGTTACAAGTAACATGCCAATTATTTTATTTGTTGCACATATATGTGTGTATACATGAAAATAAGGGCAGCTCCCCAATCATATATAACAAAATACATAACATCAAGACAAGACACAACATAACTGGATTAGTAATATGTAATTTAACTGAAATATGACAAGTAAATAAATTAATCTCCTTTTAACCATTACTGTACGTACATTGTCGCAAGAGTGATTTGGTGACGCATAACACCAACATTTTCTAAAATTGACAAAATAATTGATTAAAAAATATTGTAAGAAATAAAATATCTATGAGGTTCATAATAAATCACCATATTCTTCTCCCTGCGGGTAGGGGGATTGAGAATACTCCCGCAGTATCCCTGCTTGTCGTTAGAGGTGACTAAAAGGGCGGGGAGGATACCCCGTAACAAACCCCGGAGCCAACAAGGATTGAGCCCAAACAGTCTTGTGGATCAACTGTTTGTGTGCGGCCATGCCAGCTGGCCTGCGAACCACCCACATGTTGGCCATGTGTGGAGACCCGTAAGGGGGAGAAGGGGATCCTGGTGGTTGAGCTCTCCGGCACCCAGCCGGGTGTCGGATGCCCAGTATCGGATGCTCGGTATGGGCTGGAGTGCAACAAACCACTTCGGCCCCGGATTCCCTGTAAACGGGCGGCCAGGGGCTAGCCACCCCCAGCCAATCGGCTTCAGTCGCGTTTACGATGTGGCGGCGAGTGCGAAGGTGTTGGGAACCTTTTTTAGGAAGGTCGGAGGCGGACGGGTTGGTGGGTCATGACACCGAAGACCCAATCCGAAGAAGGCAACCACACCAGATGCGCTATGTCCCTTGTGCTAGCCCTGGCGACCGTGTCGGCTTGCGGTGCGGCGTCCCAGGTGTGTGGCTCCGTGGTAGTTGGGGAGGCCAAGGGAAGCCTCGATTTTTTATTTATTTTTTTTTCCACTACCCCCGCAAACAGCACCTATGGGCGTCTATTCTGGTTGTTCTCGGGAGAGCGGATTTATCCCGAAAACTGAAACCGAGGTTGCGTTCGCTGCGTATTCCTATTGTCCGTGATCCCGGCCGTGATAAGCTTCGGCTGCCTCCGCGCGACGATGACGACATGCCCGATACGTCATCAATTTCCACCAATAGGGAGCCTCCGGGACTTCGCTCCGTCCGAGCTCGGGAGAAGCAGACAAGTGAAGTGAGGAAAACGTGATTGAGGCCTCCAAACAAATCCGTCGCTTCTCGTCAACCGCTGCCTTAAAATAAAATTGCCTTATCCATTGATGCTGTTGTCGTTAATGTAACGATTTGCTATTAATGTCAAGTTGTTTATTTATCAATGATACCACAGATAGGTAACGTAATGAATAGACATACAATCTTCAACGAATCTTAAGATTCGTAAAGTCGTAATTACATATAGAGCTAGCTAGATGTGTGTAACTCTCACGAGAAACTATGCATAAACTCAGCCGTAAATCATCATCGTTTTACGGTCAGCGCAAGAATAATGAGGAACGAAAAATGAAGTTAGAACATCCGCCCAAATACCTGAGTAACTACTGGCAAAACAGCTTTGAATAGTTTCAAGTTAACAGAATACAATTATGATAAAAGGGCGATGGAGGGAAACAAGAGGGCAATAACATTCATCAACTTATAAGTGGGTCATTCCAAGTCAACTCAACCAAGTTTTGGGGAATTCCTCACCCACAATCTCCTATTTTAATATTTTTTTCCGTGTAGCTAGATTCAACCTTAGTTAAGAAAAATCCTAAATATTTTAGCCAAAATGCAAATACTATCTAAGAAATGAGTATTTTTATACACCAAGTCACAGAGAAAAATATGTCCACAGATCAAATCGTGCTTATCAACCATTTCTGTACCACTGTAAAAACTAAAGTAAGTCAGCAAAGCTGATAAAACTTTTAGGAGTCATAGACATGCAACTATAGTATTTAGAAACACTATGGCAAAGAATCTCACTTTGAAACCATATTTGATATAAATATTGAAACATGGCAGTTTTCACAGATTTTCAGACACAAGAGCAAATGACATTTAACATGGTAAAGCTATTAAAATTGGAAGAAGCATAGAAAACATAGGTAACTTTGAATTGATATGGGGTTTTGGTTAATTTTGGACTTGTTTGTTGATATATTTACTGAAAGCTACCCCTCCACCATTTGTTTTTGTTGCAAAATACCACTTTTTCAATTTCTAATAACAAAACAGGGACACCAAGTAGCAGACAGTTTTTCAGAACAACATGCCACATTCTCCCCCCTTTGACTAACTATAAACTTGAAGCTGCTTCTAATGGTGTCTCCATAATTTATTTTAATGGTGCATATAAAACCTTAGGCTAACACACCCATGTTTCAGGGATTCCATGTAAGGGTGTTGGATGTGAGAATTAAATGTCCTATAAACACATTACTTTCTTTAATATGTCCATTGACTGCAGTCAATATACTAGTGATAATACCCCAAGGTTCAATTAGTCTAAATGGCTAACATATCAGTAATAAATGAATTTATGTTGTCATTGCCAGTGGGTAAAAAGAGGACACATTTATGAACAATGCATACCTTTATTCCATAACCCTGATGATAGCCATTCCAAGCTTTCTCGGCTCCTGTAATGATGCTATCAGATGTAGTGAACTATCTCCCTTGCATTTGGCACTGGTACTAAAAATAACTTGTCTGTTGAAGGTATTTTTCAAAATGTGTTGACCATGTTTGACTTGGCAATTCATAACACCCAATATACCTGTTTTAAATGCAGCAGCAAAAAGTTCCTGTTGCATCATGAACATGAGACAGACTGTGTTATCTTCTAAATTACCACTGTGTAGAAAAACTACTTTGCTATAGTGTATAAACTGGGTGAGCTCGCATGAGTGTGTGTTACCAAAAAATATTTTTGATGGGCCTCTCCATGATCAGAGACATCAGTATTGTTACTTTCTCACATTCCCACTAACCTTACAAATGTCTTCTTACAATGTTACTACACATTTACTCTCGAGTAGAAAGCAAGACATATCACTTTGAGTCAAAATCTTTGACAGTGAATGACAGAGTTGTTGACAATTGTTTTTATAAAATTAGAGGTCCTATGATGTTGTGAAGATTTTCTGATTGATGTTGGCTGATTTTACATAATGGAGTGCATTGAGGCCTGCTTTATTGGGAAATAATTGGAAAATTAATGTTACAAGACAACCTACACCCGTGAACTCTTTACTCTCTTCATGATCTTCCGTTGGACATTCTATTATGGAGAAGTGGCTTCTTGGCTACCTCCCCTACAGTACCAATTTCACCACATTTACAGGTTTGCCTCCACCACAAGTGTCTTTATTTGGAAATATATGCATTCCTCCAGCGGTCATGCTAAAATCCATTTGAAATACACTCAACATCTAACATAAAGAGCTTCGGGGAAATTAGCTTGCAGACAGCAAGAAAAATATAAATTCACTGGAAAAACTGTGAAGCCTGGACAAAAACTCTGTCCTCGATGTGTATCCTCTGTTTCTCGATTAGAAGACATGCAAGTTCATGATGCATACTACTCACCAAAGAGTATGGAGCATGAAGATAGTTTGGAGTACATTAATTCACGTTTTGTAGGTCTTGGCAGTTCCACCATCAAAATTTCAAGAGTGAGGAAATAAAACCGATCAGGTTAAACCAGGAAAAAATTCAGAAAGTGACTTCACTTTTGGAGGAAAAAGTAAGTTCATGCTAAGATGTACCTCATAATGTTATTCATGATTCATATATTGAGGAAAAATGAGATGAATGTCCAGATTTTGCTCTAACATTAGAGGATCTAAAAAATAAATATGCTGAATCAAACTGCGAAAAGCAATTGTCAATACTTACTTCGGTACCATCAAGTTGGATTATATCCAAAGCTGTTGAAATATTTAATGTGACTGAATACCAAGTAAAGCAAGCTCGGGAACTAAGGAAAAGAAAAGGCATACTTCCTGATGATACCCAAAAGGAGGGGAAACAGCTAACTGATGATGTTAAACAAGCTGTATTAAAATTTTAGGAAAGTGATGAGTTCAGCCACATTTGTTCTGGAAAGAAAGATACCATGAGTGTAGTTACTGAAGGGCAGAGAGTGCACGTTCAGAAAATACTACTTTTGTGTAATCTGTCAGGGTTGTACAGCATTTCTAAGCAACAGTACCCTCATAAAAAAGAAGGAGTGTCTACGTTTTGCCAATTATGCCCTAAATGGTGTGTAACTGTTGGAGCAAGAGGTACCCATTCCATGGGTGTTTGTATGCAGCACCCAAATGTTAAGCTAATGATAGATGCACTTTCTTCAATTAAAATGGGATATAAAGATGCCATAAAGAGTCTTGTTTGTGATATAGATGATAATCAGTGCATGATGGACAGGTGTAAGCAATGTCCTGGTAAAGAGCAACCGCATGAAATGTTGTGCAGGCTATTAGCTAATGAGTTAGGAGAATATATAATTATCATGTAATCTCAGTAGATATAAACAGATCTCACAACACTTGAGAATATTCAGGCGAATACACATGGTTACATGGACAGGTTTGTCGAAATGGTTGACCAACTTACCTCTCATCATTTCATCTCTGTATCTCAGGCAAAATTTTTAAGTCAGGGCAAAGAAGAATTGGCTAGAAATGAAATCATAATTCTACTTGACTGTGCTGAGAATTTCTCACTCATTGTGCAAGATGCAATGCAGGGATTCTTCAAAGACAGTTGTCAGATAACAGTCCATAGTTTTGTTGTTTATGCTAAAGAAGATAAAGAGTATCTTCTTTGAGCATTTGTGTCATCAGTGATCCCTTGAGCCACGATGCTGCTTCAGTACATGTGTTTATCATAACAGTGATAACATATATTTAGGAGAAATATCCACACATTACAAATGGAAATATTTTAGCGATGAAGCTGCAAGCCAGTATAAAAACTTCAAAAACATTCAAAACTTATGTTTGCTTTCTTCAGACATTGCTTTGTCTGCATAGTGGCATTTTTTGCAACAAATCAAGGGAGAAGTGTATGTGATGGAATCGGGGCAACTGTGAAACGATTAGCTGCCAGAGCTTGCTTACAACGACCCAGTGCACAACATATTTTGACACAATTTAATTCATTGAGTGGCCTGATAAAATTATTGTGGGCATTAAGTCATTTTAGGTTTCCTGCAATGACAAAGAGATTTGGAAATCAAAACTGAATAAGCCATTCAAAAATCCTAAAACTATAAAGGGAGCAAGAAGTCATCACTGCTTTCTTCCAATCAGTTAAAATAAGTTATTTATCAGTCAACTTTCTCTGCCAAAGTTCAGAGTAACAAAAAAGGTAAATATAAATAATTATTTCATGCACCAGGATTATTTAATATACCGAAACATGGAACTGAAATTACAGTTGTGATTGGAAGCAGATGGTACATTAGGTGTATTGTTCAACCACTTGATAAGAGCGAAATTGCAGTGAACTTCATGACACCTAATGGAAAGGCAAAGTCAAACATATGGTCGAAACATTTTGATAAATACCTTCAATCGACAAGTTATTTTTAGTACTAGAGCCAAATGCAAGGGAGACAGTACACTGCACCTGATAGCATCATTACAGCAGCTGAATAATTATGGAAATCATAGATTGTGAGTATTAGACCTTGGTTGAGTTGACATGGCATTGCCTAAGTGCCTACTAAATCACTGCAACGTTAGTAATCAATATTCCATCTTTGCCTGAATTAAGTACTATCGGCGAAGGAATATAAATGAGCCAATGCAAACAACCGTACATTAGATAAAATATTTCATTTATTCAAGCAAAATAAGAAAATTCATGGCAACATATTTTTTTGAGGAAGATGATTCATCGTAAAAGATGTATATTACAGCATGAATATTTATGGATAGAAGTTTCATTCTCCCAAAGAATATTATGAACTTTTTCAGTAAGTATTTCAACGAAGGTGATTCCATTTATTGTGTCAGCTGTCGCTGTACATATTTAACGAATGGACCTGCACGTCATTCCACCAATGCTGACAACAAAAGGCAAAAGACCAAGCATAACGTCGCACACGAAAGAAACATTTTACATCATGCGTTTAACTCATTCATAGGCCAACAAAAATCACTGACAAACAACTGCTAATATGCAATTAAAACTATATTGATTTATCCTGACGATTTTGGTTCACCTGTGCCAAATACTGCAAGAAACAGCACGAAGGAAGGACCTTTAATAAAAGTATCGTCATGTCCCAGCTGATTGTTATTAGCTTAGTTTTAATTAGTCCAATTTGGCACAAATCATGAGTATACTTTTCCACAGAAAACAAAACTGCAGCGTAAGAAACTGCACAAAAAGCAATCATCTTACGACTTTTTGTCATTATTTTATCGTTAAAGACATGACACATACACAAAGGTAAACAATTTGCGAAACTAATCTTATTGCTATCTATAAAAGATTCTTCGATGCTAACCATCACGTATACTGCACACAGACAAAGCATTTAATTCGATTATCACGAGCCTATTGAAGAAGTGCACACTTTTGTTACGTTGTAAACAAACGTTTGTGTAGGTTGAACCTTCACTTTCTTCGTGAAATTCACGATTTGAACGTGAAGTAGAATCTGCAGCAAAATAAGAGGTTATTTCAGAAGCACTGTACGTTTTAAGGAAATTTTATATGAATACACACTTTAATATGAAAGAGTGTTCACTTTCTTCGGGTAAATCACTCGCACGCAAAACGCTGCAACAAATTAAGAGATTACAATACAAGCACTATAAATTTGGGGAAATATACGATGCTAACAAACTTTTGTATGAGTCGAACTTATCTTTTTACGTGGAATTCACTCGTACACAAACACTGGGCAGCAAAATACGAGGTAATTAGCACTGTCAATTTGGGGAAATACATGTATTATTGTATTGTATAAAATGAGCGTTACTTTCCTTCGAGTAATTCACTCATACGCAAACACTACAGCAAAATATGAGGTTATTAAGCACTGTAACTTCTAACAACTGCTACTTCTGAAAATCTACGACGTAAACAAACATTTGTAAAATTTGAAAGCTCGTTTTCTTCATGGAATCCACTAAAACACAAGCTCCCAGAGTAAAAAATTCTTCATCGACTATTCCTGGTGAACACTGTTATATCAACAGACATGTTCTAACTAAATAAAACTGAACTTTACACGCAACACCACCAACATAAACATTAACACTCGCCATATTGGTCCCGTGATAAACCCGTATCACGGTGATACTCATCCCGAGGCTGAAACCTACCTCGGGCAGAATAGGAATACGCCCCTGCAACCTGATTGGTGGAGCCTAACCTCGGGAAGGGAGTATCTCCCCTTCGGCGTTCGGGAAGGCAAAGGGAATACCAACGTCTCGGGCTCGGGAGAAACAGGCGAGTTTGGTCGGTTTCGCCGCAGGTTAGGAGAACGAGTATAGACCCCATGGCCTTTTACATCGGGGGATTTAACAATCAACAACGGACAATCACACACATCCATGTCCTGAGTGGTGAAAAAACCCACTCAGGCGGGATTCGAACCCGCGACCCTCAGGTTAGCAGGCGAGGACTGAACCACACCGCCACCGGGGCCGACAACTGTGTTTGGGACAGCTGTATGGGACCAGCTGTCATGTTGAGCCTCACAATACATGTCAATATATACAAACATGAAAAAATATATGATAGAAACATCACAATTAGCTGTCTGGGGCCAGCTATAATGTTGGGCAGCAAACGACATACATATGTACAAAAAACACCATCAAATGGATGTTACATCCTTTCATAGCCATCACCTGTTATGAGAAGAAAGTCTGATAAACACGTTGAGGCAACCTGAAAGTTTAAACCTTTTAATCAGAAAATGGAGCAAACGTAAGTTATGCGTAAAAATTTAGTGCCTCAGAAGGTCACATTATGCAACCTACCTCCTGCGAGCGATCTCTATTCTCATTGCCACACTTTTACTGCCCCTCTCCATTCTCCTTTCTTGCTTCTTCTTCTTGTGTCTTATTTCGGCACTCCACAGCCTAAGCCGAAATCTAGAAAACGGTTGAAGACGTTTTGGCAGTATGTCGTGACATTCAGCGGCTACAGTCCCGAGTCTCTCGAGGTCAGGGATAGCAGACGGGAAGAGGTTATTGTCACCAGACTAAGAATAGGACACACAGCCCTGACTCACTCGCATCTCTTTACCCCCGAAAAGGACACACCAAATTGCGATAGCTGTAACTGCCGTTTGACTGTGAAACACCTGCTTGTCGACTGTGTTAAATATCGGGTACAACGCGAACGCCACAAAATATGTGGGGATCTGAGTAAGGTTTTGGGTGACAATCGCAATCTTATCGATTGCGTTCTTAAATTTCTCCATGAAGTTATGTGGGGATCTGAGTAAGGTTTTGGGTGGCAATCGCAATCTTATCGATTGCGTTCTTAAATTTCTCCATGAAGTGAATCTACTACCCAAAATTTGAGGCCCAGGAAGATTATTTGCAAATTGCCTTAAAACTCTAAATCTCTTTCGACACATGACTATGACTAATATAGACTAAAACCTATCGAGCCCTATGATAGTTAATATCATTCGTACGTATTGCTTTATACTTAAACGGTATTGGTTTTCTAGCACTTGCTTGTAATCTGGAAAAGTAAGGTGCAAAATGACCTTAGCAGTCGAAGCACCTTAAAATAATTCTACCTACCTACCCGAGTCTCTCAGCGATGCTCATGAACTCCTTCGTCAGCGTGGTCGTGTTGACATGGTATATTGCTCCAGTCCCTGTCAGATTACGGAAGAACCCTTCGCATTCAAACAGCAAGTCAAAGCGCGATTCTGATATGTATGTCAAAGCCCCATCCGAGAATAGCAAACAAAGCAAAATATTAAAATTAAAAGTTGAGTCAGTCATAAAATATACTAAATAATAATTATAAAATATAATTGTTCTTATCTGTAGCTGCAATGTCTCATTTTTATAGGGTGGCATAAGATGTGGGACCAATTTGTTTTTAATGACATTAAGAGAATCAATGAAAATATCAACATCAACTCCACCAAAAGTACTGTGAAAGGAATACATTACTTTGGTTACAAAATTATTACATTGACAAGTAAATTTTCTGCATTATTGCACAAAAAACCATTATAATACTTTTGGTGGAAGATGATAAACAATGATCATTAATATTATCTAAGAATGAAGCACAAAACCCAATTCAATAAAATTTGTACTCCGAGTATGTGATCACTTTTCAGTTCAGTTGAAGTTTGTGTTTAGCCATTCAAGTGTTACGTAAGATGATTTATGCCATTTTTGAGCTAACCCCCTCCCCCTATGGAAGATAATGTAAGATTTTCCCACCCCCCCCTCCCTCTGAGTATGATGTGACATATATGTTTCTGCTCTTCGTTGAATGCTCGCTTTCTGCAGTTTCATCTTTCCATACGAAGCCATCATACAGATTAAGCCCTGGATATCATAAAATTGTGCAGTGTTGGAGGTAGCTAGCCAGTCAAACAACAGAAAGGGGCATATTGCTAAATTTCATTCAGAAACGATACAAAATTTCAAGACGGACAAAAATCCAACATAAATTTGTTCTAGACCCCCTGCCCCCCCTTGATAATGTTCGAGTGCGCAATTTCTCATATGTGCAATAACAAAAGAAATATGATATAATTATGTTGATGGGTATCCAAGTTACGGTGATGTAATAATGTATGTTTGTTGATTAAGTTCTTGTATTGTGAACGTGACTGTACGACCTCTTATGAAAATAAAATAATAAGAACATAAATTTCAACAGATAAGACAATGTAAGTTGAATCCAAGCCCCCCACAGCTAAAAAACATCTTATGTAATTCTTGCATTGACCCCCTAAGGGAAGGGAGTAAAGGCATTCACTTGAATCAGTTGAATACAATATTCATAACGACACAGTTTAACTATGAGTAGTGATAATGATACCAGATCAAAAGTCACAATAAGAAATAATACCATAAACTTAAACCAATAATTATGAAATTATTCACATATAGGGAAGGTGCCAAAATAATTTATCCACCAAAGTATATGATAGCAAAAAGGTATTCACCTAACATTAATATTTGTCTTATGCTGGGTCAAATGAAGGTGAACCTGTTTCCGTAGATTATTATATATGGCAAAAAATTGTACACATTTTGAATGACATTAATGAAACACCATTCCTCATTCTCTAACATTCCTCTGACAGAATGTAATAGATCCCAGTTTAGGATTGTATCACATATGTCAACAAAGATTAGAAATTTAATTTCACAAAAATAATGACATAGAATGTGGGAACAAAATAATATACCACCTTTAAGTACCACCTAAGTACTAATTTCACGTCACTCTTAGAAGTTGTAATACACTGAAGGAATTACTGCTACATGCTGGCAATAAGAACAAATTCTCAAACTTTATTTTTATGTTATATGATTTGTAAAATGTTGTCATGGCTGGGAAAGCATGGTTGAACAGCATATTGAATTTATTCAGGAAAATTTTTAATTTGTTATCAACATCTGAGGCAGCATAACCATCCTCCCAGGTCTCACATGAAAGATGTTTTAAGAAAGCAATGATTGCATTCTCACTATATTATCATTTTTGGATGACCTCCTTATACATAGCAATACTAACTGAGGAACATAGTTTCACTTCCAGAGAGTGGTGGTCTGATATTTCATTAGATATTATTCTAGAAAATAGCAGGTTTGAGGGTAGGTCAGTTATTATTCGGTCAAATGAAGTAGCTGATTGTGAGCATACTCAGGTTGGTTGATTGTTTAATAGTTTTAAACCAAAACAGTCTAACAAATTTCTCAGGTCATGAGAGGAGGCACTATTTACAAGCATATTTATGTTGATGTCACCAAGTACAAGGACATTAACATCACACGTGGAGTATATAGATTGAATAGCATTGGAAAATTTGTCAAGGAAAATGGACACACAAGCAGATGTGGATCTATATACAGAAAGCTTCTTGGCAAATGTGTGTTCAATACTTAAAAGTGAAGTGGGTAGTAAATATGAATCTACTCTACATGTAATTTACAGAATTATAAAAAATGGGGAATGATGCATTGGAGGAAGAAATGAGAATTTCAAGGAGGGCTTTCTAAAGAATTAACATTTTTGCAATACCTATATGCAAATATTTGACTCAAAAATAGAGAAATTTGCTGTTTCAATTTATCCCTATGAGGTAAACATTTAAGAAATGAGAAATCAACTGAGTGTAAGATTGCAGTTGTAAGTTGTTGGCATACCTTGTCCGTATGTGCTACACGTGGCATTACTCTTTCCAAAATGTTAGTACCATGAACCATGGCAGCTACCATTTCCTCTGATGGTAATGGGAACTGACCTGACTCATAATCAACATCATGGAAGGATGTTAGAATGTTGCACGCAAATAGGAAGTCAGATGTCATGCTCGATTTACAATCATTACAGCTGCAATCTTTCACCAGTCGTTGGCAAATGTAACTGCTGACATATGCAATGCTCTGAACTCTAATGCCCTCCAAAGATGTTTGAAAGAAACGGTCTTGCATTTTAGAGTAAGTAATTGCAGATGCATCAGAAGCACTCTCTCTTTCAGAGGCAGAGGAACCAAGACCCTTTTCTAAGAAGGACTTAAGGTTACTTAGAAAATTTCCTTCGTCCAGCTCACAATTATGTTGTGTAGATGGTGCAGAAAAACCATTAATCAAGGCTGTTTTCAATGTACTGACAAATTGTGGAACATTGGGATGGTGGTTCTGACCACAGTTTTGCCTGATTATGCCAAAAAGGTTTTCCAAAGGGTCTTGGTTCAACTTCCTATTTTCCAAGTGATGAAAGCCCTCCTTGAGCACAACTTTCCACAGCATTCTCACTGCCCTAATTGTTGCCAACCAGCCATCCTGAGAGGGTGGTCTCCTGCCACAAGACAAAAACTTGAGGCTATCAATTCTCTTGATGGCTGTCTCCCAGAACTGGAAATGAGGTGACGATGATGTGACAGGCCCTTTCAATACCTTACACCGGTCTCGTCGATGCAATGAACCATTCAGGCTGTCAAATACCTCATCGCAGAGGAGGAAGGTAGCAGTGGCCACACCATCAGACCCCAGAACACCTGTATCAATGAGCAAAGTAGTTATATGATCTTCCGAATTCCTTCATATTCCATAAATATACAAGTATTTTAATAAGTACAATTCATGATATAAAATTTTTCTATTGGCACTTACCAGATGAAACTGTGGTTGACAGCACAAGCTACTGAATTGCTCATCACCTGTGCTGCCAAGTATACTCTCATCTTGTCTCGTTGTTTCGGATCAAGATGTCTCTTGGTAAGCCGCTTGAGGTCTTGAAATGGTGGAACCTGGTCAGCATAGGTGTCCAATATATGTTGCCATTTTGCTACCCTATTAATTGTATTTCCCCCAACTTCCACACCGATTTCTACATCATGTTTGAGGAATAAATTCCGGAAACATTTTTACAGATGAGGGGGGTCAAATACTGTGAAGAATTTAGTGCCCTCAATGGAGAAGAAGGGGGATTGGAAACTAGCACCCAATAATTTCAGGGCTCTCACATTGTTCGTGCCCATGTCACACACAGTTGCCATTACTTTAAGCCCAGATGAAATAATCAAAGGAACAATGTCCTTAAGCATTGCACTAATGGTTAGTGCAGAGGTGCTTTTGTGACTAAAGTAATAAGCAACTGGTTGCTTCCAATTACCAAAGAGGGCTCTAACCATGAATACAAGTGCATATTTTGCCACTTGATTTGTCTTTCCTCCTTTACCTAAATCTTCAAAGCCATCAATGCGATCGTGATGGCTGTCGAAGAACAAATGTGGCTTCACACTCATCTCATCAAAGAGTAGAGTACAAAACTTATCCTCTTCAGCCATTTCTGATGCATGGATGGATAAATGAGTAACCAAATCTGCATGGACTCCAGTGGAAAAGGGTATCTGTTGCAATAAGGAATTGAGCGTTCTTTTACTGGGCAGAGGAACAAATGATCTCAACAAAGTGTAAGCCTTTGGGCTTTTCTTATACAAAGGAAGAACCATGATTTTCTCCTCGTTAGTCCACCTTTTTCCTTTAGGTTTCTTGCCAGCAATTCTCAATTGGGTACGGAGGAACTGGGTGAATGAGGTGGGTAAATTATGCTCTAAATGCTCTACAAAAGTATCACCACGAAATTTCAAGATATTTTGGTACTTTCTTCTGATGACTAAAGACATTCTCCTAAATTTAGAAATAGATTTTCCTTATTCCTGATTACACTTACTAATTTTTTCTTTCGGGGAGTGAAATCGACCGCAGATGTCAAATTTATACTCTCAAGAAGAGAAAATCTTCGACCTCTGTGAGAGCTTGACCCACTATTCATAGGGACTCTACGAATTGCTGACATTGTGGGAGTGGATCGACTTCGACTGGAGGAGTGGAGATGGATGGTGAAGATGAGAGGATGATGTCAACCTAGTAGGTGTTTCCAATATTGCAGATGAGGTTGAAGGACTTGGAAAAGAACACTCAACAGAGGTAGATGCAATTGGCGTCGCAGATGGTATGGACAGAGAAGGATCAGCAGTACGTGGGTTAGAATCGGGTATGATTATGGGCGTAGATTTCAAGAGAGCATCAGAAACATTTTCCACTGACGAGTCACATGGAAGAGTAGAGGTAGAGGGTGCAGAGCTGACATGAGAGACCAAGGTACCTTCATTATTGTCGGTGCTTGCTTTAAGATCCTGCTGAGGCAGTAACAAAGAGGGAAATGCATTGCCATATAATCTATTTCTAAGGGAATTAGTGTAGTCACTTTCGTGGAAGTGGGAGGAACAAACAAAAAGCCAACGAAGACCTAGCTCATCAGCAGACACGGCAGAGAGAGATGGATTTCCACATAAAGTCCTCCAAGTTGAAGACCTGCGTGTCGAAGAGGAGACAAAGTGGCATCGTTTAAGTTTACCCTCCCTTCAAATATATCGTATGCTTAAAGAAATATGTTCGCTTACATGCATAAATGCAATCAAATTCTACCTTCCTGATTGGGAAGGAAACTTGTCTTTGCGAAGATGCAAGCATTAATGTATGCATCCAGGTGGATCACTTACACTTTAGGTTATTGATACAAAAATAACTCGGAATATTACACGTACCTTTCACTTTTTGCCGGAAATCTATGGAAAAGTAATCCTGGATTGTCAGTGGAATTATTATTGCAGAAGCTGACAGCGCACTTCTTCTTCGCAGGCATGGTCACTCACATTAAGTTGTTGCCAGGCCGATACAAAGTTAAGTTCAACCACAGCGTAATGAATTCACTATGAACAATCGTCAAAAAGACACCGTACACTAGTCGCGTAGTATGACACTGTGAATTTAGCAACAAACTTTGGATTTAATTAACAGAACGAAACGCACTGCTCCCACAGCTCTGGTAATAAATCACAATAACGGACGTCAGCGGAAATGACACGTTCTGAAAACACTCTTTGCAGTATTTATTAAAGACTGCAAAATAATTTTACGGTTTCCCAACAATTTTAATGCTTGAGAAATTGTTTATCGTTTATTTAAAATCTTATTTAATATGTGATTACAATTCAAAGCAGCGCTACCGCCAACGCCATCTCTCATTCATTTGCGTTACCGCCGTGACGTCATTCTGGGGCCTGCTCAGCCATTCCACTTTCAACCCCGTGAGTGGGCCCCAACAGCCACTCTTCTGGAATTTCCAGAGAAGTCCCCTTCTCTGTCTTCTTCTTTCTCCTCTTTAGGTCTCCTATGTCAGTGAATGCCCGACTGTCATCATCATCGTAGTTTCGGTTGTAGCTGTTTCATTAATTGGCTGACACTGGCCAGCTTAATGTCAACCTTCACCAAGGCTGCAGTGGGAAGAACGTGACGTCTTCGCAGATTAAAGAAGTAATTCTCCAGACAGTCCTGGGAGAAGCGAAGTCAGCAGAAAGGCCCATGACATTTCATGGAGATACATATGCTGCAGGCCCAGCATAGTCTTCGTTGCCAAAATCAGCCCACTTTGGCATGGCTTCTATCTTCCTGCCAAACTTACATGTCTGAAATACAATGATGCATACCTTCCGGAAGGATATTCCATTATTTTACGCAGCTTCATTGGTCAAGCTGAGGGCAAGAGTTGGAGACCTCGATGTCATTAACTGGAACACTCGGTCCACTAGGACGATGAGCCAACCTGTAGTCTCCATCCCAGCATCATGCCCTTCAAACTTGGCCAGGTAGATCAATCCTGTACTAACTCAGTGGCTTAAGACATTCCTGGCTATCCCCACCTTCATTTTATCAAAATGTCCCAGGTCGATATCAGAGTCATCTAGCTTGTGTGCTAGTTTAAGCTGGCAGGCATGTTGATGCTTCAAAAGCACATCTAAATGTCTAGCACAAACTTTAACTCTCGGAAGACCAAGGCTGTTCTTAACATCCTCAGCAATGGCTATGAAACTATTGCTAAGCAAAGCAGACCGAATGGTCTTGTACAAATGAGGAACACCCGGCATAAAGAATTTTCCCTTAGAGACATCACAGGGATGAGGGCAGCTGTTCACAGTTTGGCTGTATTTCCCCACAACAATGCCAAAAGATTTCCAGACAGCCTGATTCGCGAACCCCATATCACACATAACTGTGGAAACCCTCAGCCTTATTGCCTCTGTCCTTTATGATGGAGATGATCAGTGGGTTGAGAGTGGCCCCATCCACTTTGCCACCGGTGAAGTGGTAACCCACAGCTTGCTTCCACCTGCTAGTTACGCCGCTGAGCATAAAAACCATAACCTTCGTTGCTATGGCACTGTGCCCAGGAAGTGTGACTTCACCAATGAGAGACTTACTGCTCATGTCTAAGTCCTCGCCAGGAGAAATGGACGTTTCATCATAAGCCAATGTGCACTCTCTTTCCTGTCCAGCCAAGCACTGTACTTTAACTGCCAGAAACGAAAAAACATCAGTCAGCACACCTGGCTGAAAGTTTAGATGCTCTATTTTCCTCCTCAAGGTCCTTAGAGAAGGCAAGGTGTAGCCCAGCTTGAGAATTTCCTCATAGCCTTTGCTCTCATAGGCAAATCTCAAACGGAAGGCAACATTCAGGGCATCATCATCCCACTTCTTGGTCGACTTCTTATGAGAGGGCATCTGGCTATTGAAGCCCTTGGCACTAGATTTGTCGTTTACCTTTTTTTTGCAGTACCGAAGAAGTAGTCCCGGCAATTCTTCAGCTTCCTTTTAAATGCCATAAGTTGTCTCTGCTGAGTTGCCACCAGTGACTTGAGTCGAGACACCTCAACGGCATTGACTTCAAATGCCTGAGTGCACCTCTAATTGAACTCCAATTTCTGGGGTGAACCCTCAAAATTGACCCCATCCAAATTGAGGTTATCCTCGTCAGCAGAAGATTGGATATCTCAGTATCATTGCAGGGTGGTAATGACTCTTCATTAACCTGGGACCTTTGGTCATCTCTTACAGGAGTAGTTGATGGAAAACAACCTGTGGCCCCATTCACAGGTATTTATTTCCTTATCTACCACCAGAGTGGGAGTGCCTCGTTCCACAAACTCTTTGGAGTAACAGTGGTCATGCAGCACTCCAAAGGTAGCCGGAATTTTTTTTCTTAGGGCTTACAGAAGTACTGCGGCACCGCTTATTAAGAGCACTTCGAGGAACAGGAGCCTTCTTGTGAGAAAACAGTATTGGAACAGCAGAAAGTTTAAGCTTCTTCTAACCATCCACTCCAGTTTTCTCCCACTGATCTGCGGTGAAGTGATCCTGAAAATAAGCAGGAGGAGGTGGCAAAGTGATCAGTTAAGCATTATTTTCCAAAGTTAAGGCCAATAACCTCTTAGGATATGCTCAGAGCATCGGCAATAACAGGGAATACACCTTGGGCACATTGAATATAGATTAAGTGAAAATGAAATACTAAACCGCTCTGTCATCTGTATACCTAATACCCTGAGAGAAAAGAACTGGTATGTAACAGTGGGTGCATTTTCACCATCATGCAATATAACATATTAGAACTAAGGCTATTGATACATTGTACCACCCATCAATATACCAAAAATAAGTTTTATAGGGCAGCCTGCATGGTTTTTCTGTGAAGTAACATACCACATACCTACTTCTAAATTACAATAAACAAGTGTGTAGTTCCTACGTTATGGAGGAAAGGAAGACGATGTCATGGCTAAATTTCCAATGGCTTGCAACAAAATTAAAGTTTGACATTGGTAAGCACATATGTGTCGATGTAACCATAAGACGTAATAACAGCTGGAAAGAGCGATCACTGGTCTGCACACAAGTAAAAAATCCACAGAATTAATTTGTACTCAAGTTCAAAGTCACCAAGGTACTGTAAATATTGTAGAATCACGTTATAATATATTTAGAATAACATCATCAAATACCATCATACACTACCATATATTTTAATAAAGTTAAAGAAGTAACACTATTGCCATGTAAATGTGCAGACCTACGAGGGCTACACAGGGAAGGTGTAAGGAGTGCTGTCAATTGTTCATGGCAGGTGAAGAGATCTTGAGGGCAAATGAAATAAATAGCTAAACTACCAATTATTAGAGCTAATTATAAGCTCTCAACCGCAGCTAATATGGTTTTTCTAGCCGCTGAAGTATTGTAAATATCACAGTCTCTCTTAGTAATATATATTTAAGAATAACACAATACAAATACATTCATTACGTTGACAAAACAGAAAGGCACCATATTCAAAGCAGTCGTCAAAGGCGGAACTCCACTTATGGCATGTTCAACAATCACCGATCACTTAATAAATCACGGGCCAACTAACAAAAATGATTACATGTGAAATGGTACAAATGGTGAACGTTGATTTAATACTAACAATTAAATACAAACAAAATATTCTGAAAATTGGCTTTAAGAAAGGACTATGGAACTTGGAATCTAGAAAATAAAGACATTATATTAGGCAAGGTGAACTATAGAATCAATTAGGCAAGGTGAACAAGTCTATAGGAATCAAATTTCCTCAGTGACAAATTGTGGCATATATCATTCTTTTTGGCAATACCAAGTCCTCTGCCTTCACCACCCCTTTCTAATCCTTCCTGGTGCCGGTTTTGCAGTGGTTGACCAACGGCCAAGGCCAGCAGTCTATCCCTCTGCAGAAGGCAAACGTTATGCAGAACGCAGGCAGACATGACCATATATGGTATCTCCTCCACAATTTTCATTGCAAGTGTGTCAAGGAGACACCTCCACCGGCCTTTCAACAGACCGAAAGCCCTCTCAATGGCCATTCCCGTAGACGAATGGCAAAAATTGTAATTCTTTTGACGCCGAGTCAAATGGCCATTGTCAGCATATGGGGTCAGGTGCTGGGGATGAGGGCCATAAGCTGAATCCCCAATGATGTGGCTAACATTGGGGAACTTGGGCTGGTCTGCCAGATAATCATGCACAGATGACAGGCGGAAAACTCTGGCATCGTGCACTGACCCAACATTGCCGACATAGACGTCCCCGATGGGTGTAGTGCGTGGGCTCGAAAGGTGCATGCACCGCGAACGCCGACTGGTCCTCGAACTTCAGCAAAGCCCGGCCGTTTTTGTTTGTTACGTAGCTTCCCCACGCAGGATGTTTTGCGTTCCAATCTCCAAAGAAAATAACTCTTGGCGATGTTTCTGTTAAAATGCGCAAGTCCTCATGCAGCAGGGGTTTGCTCGCCGGATGATAAACCGAGTAGATGTCAACTTTGCCGTGTGAAGTCTGAATTGCGATCCCGAGAGACTCAAATGTGTTCGCATGAATCAAGAATTTCGTGTCTTATCTATGGACGAGAAGAGCTACTCCGCCGCCCGCAGATGCGGTTCGGTCTAGTCGGTAGGTATGATAATCGTTTAAATATAAGGGATGATTCGGGCGCAAATGGGTTTCTTGCAGGAGGACGATGTGGATTGTTTGGGATGAAATGAAATGATTTAACTCTTTTTTTCGAATGGATGCCAGCGCAATTTCAGGAAAGGATTTTTAAGCTGCGTAAATTAATGCAGTTAACTGGATCCATGGGTGGGGCATGGACGCGGAGCAGCTCTTCCAAAATGATGGTTTTCTTCTCTTCCACGGTCCCTACAGCATGGAGTTTCTCCGAAACCTGGCGAAACCAATGAAATAACTCGTTTTCGTCAGAGGAGGGCGCTGATTGGTTGGTTTTTCCAAGATGATTCTGAGGCGGCGGAATCGAATTTTGTGTTTTACGAGTCGACGAAAATGCTGCTGACGGTCGCGGATTAATGGAAGGAAATGAATTTACAGTTTGGGAATTTAAATTGGGCGGGGCGTGTGCTGGTGGTGCAAAATTGTTGCCGGCAGCAGCGGCAACAAAGGAAATTGAGCGCTCGTTACGTTCCCGAAAAGATTTTCGTGTCTCTTTGAATAAATTACAACCGCGATAATTTGCAGGATGGTTTGCACCACAATGGCAGCAGATGGGCAAGAAGTCTTGTGACCTTCGACCGTCACGCCAGTAGAGACCTTCGATTCGTTCGATCAAGAAACAGTGAGCTTGATATTAATTTATTCAATCGTTTTTCATTGTTTACTAATTCGAGGTCGATGCGATTTCTCACTTGTTCACAGGATTTTCCATAAAGACTATTGTTGGCTAATTTATATAGCTCGCGATCGATATCTGTGGTTGCCAATTGTCGCCTCTGAGAATTGACTTCGATAAACGGTTTCATCCACGGTGACTGATCAAATTCAATGACTCGATGAATCTTTTTCAATTTCAAGCCGGAGGATAATGCTTGTTTAAGAGCCCTGTAATGAATGACGTATTTTTCTTTATCGTCCAGCGTCGTTAGTAACTTTTTATGCTTTCCATTCGGAGGTGTTTTACTCTCGGCACAAAACGGCAAGTCGCTGTGTAAGTCGTGGAGTTCCTTGGGATATTCGAGGTCGACTTCTAAAACATAACCTTTGGGCGAGTCATCGGGAATCGTGCTTACATCTAGATCACAATCAGCCCATCGAAATCCTGACTTTGGAAGAGGTTGCGATAAGGCATAACCATAAAGATTATTTGCGTCCAAGTAAATTAAATATGTCGACTTTTGGGCTGGGTCAAACTGATCAGTGTATTTATTGTTGGCTTCGGCATATCGTTTGCAACACTGACTAATTCCGCCCCGTATCCCTTTTTCCATCATCAGTACCATATCGTAATCGGTTAATAATTCAATCGTAACATCGGTATATTTCAACATGGCATCGAACGACAGCCCAGGCATAGTATAATACCATGCTGGGTCCAATCCATAAGTCGACATGCTAACGTTTCTGAAATTTTCGAAAACATTAGCCAAAAGGAGAACATCGGTTATTAAATATAAATCGGAATATTCACCGAGAGACTTGCACTGAAATTCGTCCCACACTTTTTTAGCAAAGTCATAATCTGCGTCACTTACATCGCCTTCTGTCAGTGAGCTATATAATTCCGTTTTCGGTGGTAACGATTCATCATCTAGTTTATCCCAGGAGTCGACATATTCGTACGGAAATACCCCCTTTCGTTTGACAAGCTCTGTTTTTTCACCAAAGATGTGCGCTGTACGATGAAACTTTTCGAGTGGTGTAGCGTCGACCAATTTTGATAGTGAAGAACCAAGAAATCGGAAGCTATCGATAAATCGGTAGGAGAAATACGAATCCACGTATTTGGAAAACGAAATGTATTTCTCCTCCGTGTTCGGTATGCAAGTAATCCTGGCATCGTCACATCCCAAATGAGGTACGATTAGGTGTGCGTCGTAATTGGAGAGGTTGTGGATGAAAACCGGAAGAAAAGTCGGTACTCTAAAATTTAAATTACAATGTGAATGAGCCGCACCGCGAAATTTACCCGTGATATGATTGTGGTCACGCACACGTTCTTCACCAAGTTCACGACCGCAAATATGGCAAAGGGTTGCTGTTTCGAAAGCGGCAATCGCCTCCTTGCTCAATTCCTCCATCGGTATTATGTTTTTGTACACACCTCGGACGAAAAGCGCCATCTCCTTAAGTTTTTCTAAGAAAACTTGAACCGCGTCTTTCCCACGGTACAAGATTGGCTCGAAATGCTGGCCCGTCTCCGACACTAGCAACAAACAAAACGACATAACTTCGTGTTGCTGTCTCACTTTGGTGTACGAATGATCTGTAGCAGGTGTGCAACTCGAAACCTTGGTCAGTACACACTCGAAGTCGGCGAAGGCGACAAAGGGTATCCTAGCCGTGTGTGAAAAGTTTTTGAATTTTAAATAGGCTTCGTCATCGGTAGGAAGAATTATCTTTGACGGAGAATTTCGATTACAATCTATCTTATGGTTTTCGAAAGATTCCATCGAATAACAAGTTTTGAAACAGCGTTTGCAAACCTTTGCATCATGATTTTTGGTCATCTGACTTTGTACTAGCTTGTTGAAATTCTTTATCCAACAATAGTGACTCTTTTCGGATGTCGACAGGAATAGTAAATCGCGATGATCTTCCTGCTCTCGTTCAACTACCTTCAAGGGATACACATTCGCCTTCTCGTCCAAACCGAAAACATTTATCGAAATGTTATTAACTCTTTCGAATTTTGAAATTTTGGCAATTTCCACAGGATAATCAATGCAGTCCCAATCGTAACCATTTCGAAATTGGGCATTATTGTAACTTGTGACTCTCTTTGGATCATTTCTAAAATTCTTTGCCCAAATCGCGTACTTGAAACAAAAAGAGTGTATTTTTGACATTAATTACGGCTTTTCTGTTCTTAATTTTCGGTGGAAGTTCAATAAATGTGGATCCCCTTAAAGGTCGGTACTTGTTAATTCGGAGTTCTAAGCCTTCAATCATCGCCAAAACCCATCCCGAACCTTTCGCTTGATGTTCCGATTTTTCTCTCAAAAGTTTTCCGAAAAACGTATCTAAAATTTCGTCAACGTCATCGGCTTGCAACACACGCTCGTTTTTCGTCTTGAAGCAACGTTCATCCGATTCCTCACCTTTCGCAAACCTACATTTCAAAATCAAATTAACTTTCAATGCCGTGTTTTCTAACTGTTCACTGATTTTTGCGGAGAGTAAAGGTTTTATGCTGCCTAAAAATAACACAACATCGCTCGATTCCTCGTAACCACTTACCCAAAAAGTACGTAATCTGTTTCGGATTGCAGACTCGAGTTCCACTATCGGTCGAATCACACCTCCCTGCTGATTTAGTAAATGTCGGCGGTGAACGTTGCTCGATTCGTGATTGATTCTATGTCGGCGGTGAACGTTGCTCGATTCGTGATTGATTCTATGTCGGTAGTAGGTGTGGCACACATCACACAATGTTTCCTCAGTATCACTCATCGCGGAAAATCAATGATTGAATGGGTGGGAACCATTTTACACACACGCACATCCAAGGTACCGCCCAATGTGAACACTATGGAAACTGAGGCGCGCGAAAGGAAACGAGGACTTATATACACTCACACTGTGCTTTTTTCCCGCCAAGAATTATCGTCTTTTCTATATATTTTTTTCCCTTGACACATGCTTTTCCTGCCCAGCTTTGATTGAGAACAGAAACACACTCCTATTTTTTCCCGACCTAAATACGCGCATTTAAGAATTGTGAAAAAACATACCATCACTTTCAACAGTGAAAAAGACCGCCACGCCGTTTTAAAACATAAACTGAACATAAGCACTGTTTTCCCGCGAGAGACAAACGATTTTCCCTAAATGACCGCATTAAGAAACTAACCACACTAAACGACACGCCTTTTCGCCTAGCACAACTTGTCATAACACACACTTATTTTCCTAACGTTATTTAAATTAACCACCAACCTTTATTTTGGACTTCTTTCTGCAAACTCCGCGCCGCGGCTCAGGAACAGGACTTTTTTGGGTATAAACATAGAAAGGAAACACACACAATACCCTTTTCCGTGTTTTTTTATTGTATTTCCGTCTAGATATTGAGGAGAAGGGCTGGGACGGGCTGGCTGGTTGGCACGGAGTGGGCTGGAGATGTGGAGCTTGAAAGAAAGAAAGAAAAAAAGGAATATTTTAAATATGCATATATACGAATAAATAATTCAAAACTAAGTGTATTTAATTCAAGAATAATGTAATTAATAATTACCTTCATTTTCCAATCATCTCCAGCCTTTGCCCATTCCAGATCAGCTTGAACAGCTGCTCCACCGGGGCCTTGTTGTAGTTCATGAGGTCGACATTTTCTGTAAAAATAGCCGTATATCGCTTTGGGAGAAAAATCTTTCTCTCTCCCTGGTGGTAAATTGTCCCCACCAGGGTCTCCCCGTATTTCGTGTTTATTTTCTCCAATTTAACAACTATACGAGTGTCCTACCTCCAATTCCTCCTTTCGGAGGAATGGAGGGCTGCTCGCGTTCACAGTCTGCAATCTCTTGTATACACTCTCCATCTGAAAATGAAAATATCGTATCAATTCAAGAAAATAACGGGTCAATACGGAAATATTGTCACCCACGTACATAATAGTACTTACTTCGTTAACTGCTGGCGAATGAATGACAGTTCACGACAACTCTCCTTAAGTACCCTCAATTTTGCTGCACACACACACGATCATATCGTACCCGCGCGCGCAGCTTATCGCTCAACTGGGAAGCGGGCACGCTGGCACCATCTTGCATGTGTGCTGCTTATCGCTCAACTGGGAAGCACGCAGGATGACACCATTTGCATGTGCGCTGCTTTTCGCTCAACAGGTGGAGCGCGTGTGCGCGCGATAAGTCGGGGCGAGCCACGAGAGCGACACGTGTGCGATAAGACGTCAGTGAAGCGAAGCGAGTGCGCGTTTCTAGAGCGACTCGGAGATATTTTTTAACACATTACATATTTATTATTTTTGGAAAACTTTCCATACTGCCTCGCTTTCCATTATTTCTTAATGGTTCGCTTATTTGGTCTTTAAATAAGACCGTGTGGGTTGATTAGGTTTTTCGGAAGGATTTTTTTAGGCTGGTTTAATGTTTTTTTCGGTTATTTTCGGTTGATTTAATGTGGGTTTTTTTTAATTCGATTCAATGTACGCAATAGAGTGTGTGAAATCATCACCTCTGGTAATGCATGATTGACCAAACCCGAAAATCGTTGGCGCAGCATACATCATCTCCTCGGCTACATTAAAACCGGTCACCTTCCACCGAATCGTCCAAGTTCGACCACCACCAATTAATTCGTAATTTTCCCATTTTGTTTCCAACGTAATTAATGCATTCAGTGTGTCAGTCATCTGTTGGGTTGATAATGGCGGTTCATTTGGTGGGACACGTAAATTTAATGACACCGTGTATTCTGCGTCATCATATTCGCTATCCTCTTCTTCTTCCTCGCTCTCATATTCACCGTCATCTTCTCGCACAAGACTTGCGACGTCGAGAAAGTGTGCTAGTTGCCGAGGAGCCATTGCAAGAATGACTCGTGTCGCTGAATAATCAGCGGAATGCTTTCTGCTTGCTCGCGCGGGAAAGAGAGACAAGCAGACGCCAATTGGTTAGAAAAAAAGCCTTGGAAAAGGCCATGCTTCGTTTATATTTCGGTTTTATTTCGGTGTTTATTTCGTTTTTTTTTATTTTTGGTTTGTGTCTCTTTATTACATAAACTTTTTCTTTCTTTCGTTTCATTCGTGATCGATTTGTCGTACATGAACTTCTGTTTCTCGTAATCAGGATAAACGCCGTTTTGAAAGAAATATTTCGGTTTATAATGATGTGGGTTAATGCGAACCGCATTTCGTTCGTCTTTTGTTTTAGAGTTGGCAACGCCGCGACCTGGCAACGCCGTAATTGCCCCAGCTCGTACATTTCCTATCTACTAGCGGCACTCATGCTGCCGGAGCAGGATTCGGCACTGGTACCCTATCAGGACATACAGACTGTCTTACGTAGAATAGTCCTAGTCCTACGGCAGTGGAGTGACGTATGGAAAACGTGACAAACAACAATTTGCGAGCTATCAAACCGGTTACGTCAGTGTGGCCCACCTCTGTCGGGAGGAGTCGTAGGGAGGAGGTCATCATTACAAGACTGAGAATCGGCCACTGCGCCCTGACCCACTCACACCTCTTCACGGCAGAGAAGACCCCACCTCGATGCGGAGACTGTGACTGCCCTCTTACTGTGCGACACCTCCTGACGGAGTGTGACAAGTACCGGCTTATGCGCAATAGGCTAGGCATCAGGGGAGGCCTAGAATACGTTCTAGGCGATGATCCTGATCGCCTAAGCCGCGTTACAACTTTCCTTAGAAAAATTGACCTTTTTCACTCAATATAATGCGTAAACTTTTTATATACATTGTTATATATTCATTGTTATATATACAATTGTTGCCATATTAAATTTGGAAAAAAAAATATTATGATGCAATTAGATTGCGCGTGGTGCTAATGACCTTAGTCGTCGACGCACCCGTAATCCCAAACCTACTACTACTAGGAAACAAAGAACGGAATTAGTCACGTTGATTGTCAACTACTGATGTCCTGGCCACGCCGCGTCAATTCTCACCAATCACATATATTACTTGGCAAATAACTAACTTAGGGGTCCACAAACAAAACAATCGAAAATATTCGGGTTGTGTTGCTTTCCACCACAAAACCGAAAATCACTAGGGTGCTACGTATCGTATTCCAAGCGCAGCATTTAACATAGCATAATACTTCGGAAAATCCAGTGAAAACTCATTTTCAGCAAAAAATTTCTCATACTTACCTTTACAGTGACGTAGAATGGCAAAATTGCAATCACCTTCCCTTCACTTCAATGTAATCCAAGTGAATCTGATCCAAAGAATGGCGTCCAGTCTCAGAGTGCATTCTGGGTAAAAAGCGTCAGCCTGTACAAAATTAGCGGAACACTTGGCCAACCTCTGTTAATAGAGGGCCTCTAACCAGCCCCGCCGACCAGAGTCCTCTAGATTGCCAATAATACATTATATAGTCGAGTCGCCGCATACACTTCCACAATGGGAATTGCGATGCCGGCCATCTTACTCTTACATCCCTATACAATCGGTGTCGCAAGGTTGACTCACGACGTGGCGATTTACATTAAGACATGAGACGCCGAACTCCTGGCGAGAACAAGTAAAACTCCTCACCTTATTCCATGCCTGTGCAAGTTGTGTGCGATGGTTAATATTCGATACGAATTCGATCCAGGAGGCCTTCTTAGCCTCCCTTACTACTTGCCGGGCTCTTGCTGGCAACTTTCGGAAAGAGCCTAGGTTCTTTGCAGTGGGGAACTTGTTAAAAACTTGTAAAGCACGTTTCCGCTGGCGTATAGCCTCGGCGCATTCCTCGTTCCACCAAGGAACCGCTGGTCTTTGGAGATTTGCCGACGAACGAGGGTCTTGGTACTTGTTTCTTGGATTAATTAAAACCTTTGACCAGTATCCTGTCCTTTCTTTTTGGGTTGCCTTCTTAGTGTTCTGGTGCCTCCCCCTCCCCAATCAGTCCACAGTTCAATTGAACTGGGAACTTTTTTTTTTTTTTTTTTTTTATATATCTTGCGAGTTTATTATAGGCCAGAACCAACCTTTGGGCCAAAGTAAAAACAATTGTTAGGCAATCCATTTTCGGCTAGACTTCGCCTTTATCACTGGGTAATCACATAAAACAAACAAACACTATACCAAAACAGAATACAAACTTAGAACCAATCCTAAAACAAGAAGCGACACTTCCGCTAGTTCATTAACATAACTTCACCATTACTTCATGGCATTGTCGCCGCACTTCACCTTTTCTTTCTGCACGACCTCATCGGTTGGATCCGTCTGTCCCCTGCCGGCTCCTGTTGCGGCTCGTTCCCAGGCTCCGCAGGGGGAGGTGGTGCAGGTTCTACACGTTTGGGGCCGGGTTATCACCAGTGTTTATCAATCTCGCCGCCGCAACACGCTCACGGATCTCCTCTGCAGTGAGCACCTGTGCAGGGAACTGACCCGTTTGGACTACTGCGCTCGATTGCACAAACCTTGTACAGGTGGCTTCAAATGAGTCGGAGTAGTCCGGATACCCCTGCATGCGAGCGCGAGCGAAGTGAGGAGACTTGCCCATGGTGCTCCGGCCGAGAACATGATGGACATAGCTGCCCAGACGACCCATGCAGTCCTCTGCATCTGTGTCTGAAAATGCAGGGGATTCGGCTCCGGCTCCGAATCCAAGAAACAAGTACCAAGTGGGAAAGGGGTGCCACCGAGGATATAGGATAAACTGAGGAGGGTGTAGGATCTCGGGGGAGGTTCACCTTGGCTCCGGCGTTGAGTCGCGAGGCGTATCGGGGCGGCGGACAGGCGTCGAGATGGCGTCCAGGCTGCGCGGGCGTCCGAAAGGCAAAAGGCCCCGAACTGGCATTGCCCCCGCTATTTATACTGCCCGAGCCCAGTTCCTTCGGCTCGCCGTGGCATCAGACTGTGTCCCTGTGACCTATACCCCCAGTGCCACACTCCACTCTCCAGTGTCGGGGGTATCCGGCGGGCCTGGTCTTTCACCGAAACATTCCCAGTCGGCTGGCTCTCTCGGGTTAGCGGACGTGCCCACGGCTCAAAAGTACGTCGGGGGAATCAAGTGCCACTTTGCCTGTAATCGAAGTAAGTCACAATTGTTGCTAAACATGTAAAATAAACAACGAGGCTTTCATCATGCAAGTAACTCATACTTCTACTTTCCAGGATCACAACGTGAATAACGACGTTCGCTCAGATGCAAGTAATTTCTTAGATCCGCAAGCAGTTACAAGGATTACTATTCATTGATCATACCTTTATTTTTTAAATCTTATAGACCTTGCGTAATGCATCGTTTGGCAAACAGTCTTATGATTTAAGTAGCCATTGATTTCTGTAATACATTTTTTTAAATGTTTATGTACAGATTGGAGTTCCTTCTCACCAGCTATGTTGAGAAAAAGGAAAAGCTCAGCTCTGCATGTGCGAAGTATGTGTCATTTGTTGATATTTATATGTGTATGTGAAGTATCCTGTGGAACAATTTGTTATTAATTCCAATACGAAAGTATATATTTGTGTAAATAATTATGTGAATTCTCATCTCATGACTACATAATTGTAGGCATTTAATTTCATCACATTGACAGGATCTGCCAATGAGATAATATTAAATAAGTAACAGCATCAACATCTTGGAATAGTGATCGATGAATAATTACATGCTAACATTTTCAACATGACTTAAAGTATGGATATAAAATAATAATACAGGTGTTCAAGGCAGATTACGTTTACTGAAGTTAACATCACCCTTGAAGTTTGCTTAAATTTAACATCAACTACGTTTGGGTAGCGTAAACTTTATTTACTGAAAGCATCTGGAAATTTATTATTTCTATATCATCATTGTGAGTTTGATGATCTAATTTCGTTTTCATCTGTACCCCAGATCCAAGCAGGAAGACACCCATTGAGGCCTAGAAAGAAGATGATGGTCCTGCCAACAAATTTTCCTCCCTTGCTGACGCAAAATTAGAGGTTGTAAAAGCACAATTGCAGTGTATCACGAAGGAGCATGAGGCAAATATGGAGTATAAGAGGAAAAAAAGAGAATTGAAGATGAAGATATTGGAGGAGGAGCACCCCTGCGGGTAGGGGGATTGAGAATACTCCCGCAGCAACCCTGCTTGTCGTAAGAGGCGACTAAAAGGGCGGGGAGACAACCCCGAAAACAAACCCAGAGCCAACAAGGGTTGAGCCCGGACAGTCTTGTGGGTCAACTGTCTGTGTGCGGCCATACCACCCGGCCTGCGATCCACCCGCATGTTTGCCGTGTGCGGAGACCCGTAAGGAGGAGAAGGGAATCCTGGAGGGTGAGGTCCGCGGTTCCCAGCCGGGTGTCGGATGCCCGGTATGGACTACGGGCCAATACCCCTCTTTAGCCCCGGATTCTGTGTAAACGGGCGGCCGGGAGCTAGCCACTCCCGGTCAATCGGCTTCCGTGGCGTATGCTTAACGGTGGCGAGTGCCAGGGAGGTGGGGGTCTGCGTAGGGCGGTCGGAGATGTACTGGTTTGGTGGGCCCGTGCATCGAAGACCCAACCCGAAACAGACAACCACCTCTAGGGTGCTATATCCCCTCGGGTAGCCCTGGCGACCGCACCGGTTTACGGTGCGGCGTCCCGAATGTGTGGCTCCATGGTGGGTGGGGAGCTCGGGGGACGAAATTTAAAATTGGTATGGCGGATAATATTCTTGTACCAACAAAAAAAATCCCGCCCGGACATGGTTGGGAGAGAAATGTGCATAAACGTAAGTAAGCGCTTTCTCATTATGAGATGTATGAAGGAGGGTGAGACCTTTGCCAAGGTTTCCCCATTCCTTATAAGAAAAGTTATGTCGGCATTGGTACCCGGTGAAATCAAGTCAGCGAAAAAGCTCAGGGATGGCACCTTGCTAATTTATACGGCAAATATAGCACAGAGCGAGAAACTCTTGGCTACGGATAGATTCCATGACTTTCCAGTAAAAGTAGAGGTTCACCGTACATTGAATACCTGTCGGGGAGTAATCAGTCACTTTGACCTCCTCCATGTAGAAGTCGACGAAATTAAGAGAGAGATGGCATCTCAAGGTGTAAGCGATGTCCGTCGACTTACTTACTACAAGGCGCAACGGCGTAGTAATTAACACTACGTCCGTGGTTTTGACCTTAGGATGTGAAAAACTCCCCGATAAGGTATTCATTGGCTACGAGTCAGTACCGGTGAGGCCCTATATTCCAGCTCCAATGCGCTGCTTCCAGTGCCAGCGCTTCGGCCACATCGCCACGCGATGTGAGGGCAAGGCCACCTGCCCACGCTGCGGCCTGGATGCGCATGAGGGAGAGGACTGTGTGCAAGATACACACTGCGTCAACTGCGAGGGTGCACACCCGGTGTACTCTCGCAAATGTCCGAAAATGCTGGAAGAAAGGAAAGTCATGGAAATAAAGACACTGGAAAAAATAACGTATTTCGAGGCGAGGAAAAAGTATAGGGCATTGGCAGCTCCCGTGTGTACCCGCTCATTCGCCTCAGTTGCCGTAACACCAGTCCCTAAAGCCACTATAGCAACGCAAACCGAAAGTAGTGAACATTTAATGAAAGCAGCGACGAAAGAAGTGGCAATGCCGGCCAAAAACTTGTCACCGGCTCGTATAGTGACCACCAGCTCTGCGGGTTCTCCTAAGAAGAACCCCACTAAACATAATTCCCCGAACGCTAATAACTCGCGGGAAAAGGCACCACCATCCGGTATGTCCACGCCCGGACAGCCGGAATGTATGGAGGAGGATGAAAGTCTCTCTGAGACAGAAATCCTCCTCGCAAAACAGTCGAAGAAGGCGCCGTATTAAGCGTTGATGGGGAGGTGGGGGTCTGCGTAGGGCGGTCGGAGATGTACTGGTTTGGTGGGCCCGTGCATCGAAGACCCAACCCGAAACAGACAACCACCTCTAGGGTGCTATATCCCCTCGGGTAGCCCTGGCGACCGCACCGGCTTGCGGTGCGGCGTCCCAAATGTGTGGCTCCATGGTGGGTGGGGAGCCCGGGGGATGAACATCTCAAAAGGATGGATGGAACTAAACCTCCACCACTTAAAAAACCCCGCCCGGACACGGGTGGGCGAGAATCGCCAGTTACAGTTTGTAAGCGCTACCTTTTGATGAAATGTCAGAAAGAAGGAGAGACCTTGACTAAGGTATCTCCCTTCCTAATGAGGAAAGTTTTGTCTGCCTCGGTCACTGGAGAACTTAGATCTGCCAAAAAATTACGAGACGGTTCATTACTGATTGAAAGCTGCTGCACTGCACAGAGCGAAAAGCTTCTGAAACTGAAAATGCTCGATGACATCCCAGTCTCGGTTGAGGTGCACCGCACTCTAAACAGCAGTCGGGGGGTTATCACGCATTACGATCTACTATACCTTGATGTCGACGAGATCAGAAGAGAGATGGCTCCTCAAGGTGTGACTGATGCTCGTCGACTCACCACGAAGCGTAATGGGAAAGTGATCGACACAACATCTGTCGTCCTCACTTTCTCATTCGACAGACTCCCCGACAAGGTCTTTATAGGGTACGAATCCGTCCCGGTGCGACCATTTATACCGGAACCCATGCGCTGATTCCAGTGCCAGCGCTTCGGCCACATCGCCACGCGATGTGAGGGCAAGGCCACCTTCCCGCGCTGCGGCCTGGACGCGCATGATGGTGCTGAGTGCACAAAAAACCCACAGTGCGTCAATTGCGAGGGCGCACACCCAGTGTACTCTCGCAAGTGCCCTAAGCAAATCGAAGAAAGGAAGGTCATGGAGCTGAAAACCGTGGAAAAATTACGTATTTAGAGGCGAGGAAAAAGTATAGGGCCACGGTCGCCCCTACATTTTCTAAATCTTTCGCCGAAGTTGCCACGAAAATGCAAGTCCCGAAGGTTAGCGTAGCTATCCAAACAGATCCCAAAGAAATAAAAAAACCAATTGCCACAGAAAAAGTATCGGCCAAGCCGGCTAAGGCCCCTAAACCGGCAAACAAGACGAGTGACACAAGTGTGAGCTCTCCCCAAAAGAACCCACCTAAAACCACCGCTGCACTGTCGCAGAATCGGTGCAAGAAAACGCCATCACCAAATCCATCTGGACTGGATATAAGCCGTCCGGAATCGATGGAGGAAGACGAAAGTCTCTCCGAGAGCGAAGGTTTCGCAAAACCTACAGGCAGGCGAAACCGGATACGGCGCGGACCACCCTATTGTCAGGACTATTCGAATTTAAGTGTTTAATTTTATCCTTTTACCCTTTATGATATTTACCATTCAATGTAACTGCAATGGGTTTTACCGGCATAAGGAGGAGCTAGACGTTTTAATCCGAGATTTTAACCCCGTTTGCGTTTGTCTCCAAGAGACTCATTTTAAAACTACAGACAAGGGTTCTCTAAGAGGTTTTAATGTTTTTAGACTAGATGACACTAGTGGCCTCCGTGCTCAAGGTGGAGTGGCGATAGCTACTCGGGAGGCCCTGTACACCTTCCGAGTACAGCTGGACACTCCCTTCCAGGCAGTGGCGGTAACGCTGCACACACCTGAGACGATAACGTTATGCAACGTCTACTTTCCAGAGGGGGCTCCTGTCATACGAAGGAACTTAGAAGCCCTCATACAGCAGCTGCCAAAGCCCTTCATTCTCTTAGGAGACTTTAACGCCCACGATACCCTGTGGGGAAGTCCAAGGGCCCAGTGCAATAGAAGAGGCCGCATTATATCATCCTTCGTAAATGATTTTAACCTATTCTTATTAAACAACGGGGAAAGAACACGGTTCAATAGCCATACCGGCGACTTTTCCGCTATTGATCTAAGCATGTGTTCTAGTAGTCTGATGACTAAACTCAAATTATCAGTTCACAATGACCTGTGTGGGAGTGATCACTTCCCCCTTTTTATTCTCAAAGAGCAGAATTTTAGCAGAGAACTTATTAGACAAGCCAACTGGATAGTCCGTAGGGCAGAATGGTCAGCTTTTAAAACACGTTTTGATTTTAACTTTGACTTGCATCTCAATGGAGCACAAAACGTTGAAAGATTGACCAAACGCATCCTGGAAGCAGCAGAGGTCAGTGTCCCCCGTTCAAAAGGAATCTCCCCTCGACCGGTGGTTCCCTGGTGGAACGAGGAGTGTGCTAATGCAATTAGGATGCGAAAAAAGGCGCTACGAATATTTAACAAATTTCCCACCGAAAGGAACCTTGCCTCCTTTCGACGATTGCGAGCGAAAGCTCGGAAGGTCGTAAAGCAGGGTAAGAAGGATTCTTGGATAGAATTCGTGTCTGGAGTCAACAATAGGACTCCCATTAAGCAGGTGTGGCAAAGAGTAAAAAGCATTTCTGGCTCCCGCGTTGAAAACTGTATTAATCACCTGACAATAGACAACGAAATAGTCACTGCTCCGGAAGACATATGCTACGAGTTCGGGCGTCTACTTGAGGAGCGCTACAGCAATAACAGCTATGACCGGGAATTCTTGAATTTTAAAAAGTGTATGGAATCGAAAATCATATGTTTTAAAGAGAAAGACGACACCGAGTCCTACAATATTCCATTTTCAATGGTGGAACTAACGTCCGCAATTACCGATTCCCGGGACACATCTCCAGGTTTAGATGATATCCACAACGCGTTCCTTCGGAACTTACCGGACACGGCGTTGCCGGATGTTTTAAGGACGCTCAATCAAGTGTGGAGTGAAGGAATTCTCCCTCGATCCTGGCGGGAATCGGTGGTGGTCCCTATCCATAAGCAAGGTAAAGAACGCGGCGACGCAGAGAACTATAGACCAATCTCTTTAACAAGTTGCCTGTGCAAAGTTATGGAGAAAATGGTTAACCGCCGTCTCATCTGGTGGTTGGAAAGAGGGCAATTTCTCTCGAATGCCCAGTGTGGATTTCGGCGTGGGAGATCAACCATTGATCATCTAGTCCGAGCGGACACTTTCATACAGGAGGCATTCCTTACACAGCAGCACGTAATTGCCGTTTTTTTCGACATTGAAAATGCTTACGACCGAGTCTGGCGACACAAGATCCTAATGACTCTACACAAATGGGGACTAAGGGGAAATCTACCCGTTTTCATTCGCAACTTCCTAACAGGTCGAGTGTTCAAGGTAAGAATAGGGCAGCACTTATCGCAGTTTTACACTCAGGAGAACGGCGTACCTCAAGGTTCCGTGTTGAGCGTTACGCTATTTGCTGTGGCGATTAATGACATAATGGATTGCGTCAGTACACCTGTGATGGGATCCCTCTTCGTGGATGATCTGGCGATTTTCTGCAGATCAACAAGGCTCTCTAACGCAACAAGGCAGGCCCAACTTACGATAAACTTGCTCAATGGGCCCGGAGAAATGGATTCCGCGTCTCCTCCGAGAAAACAAAGTGTGTCCACTTCCACAGGGCTAGAGGAAACCATGTCCCGGCAGGTCTACACCTTAACGGCACGGCTATTCCATACGTGGAAACCATCCGCTTTCTAGGGATGACATTTGACTATCGCCTTAATTGGAGGGAGCACATTCATATTTTAAGGAACAGATGTTTTAAGGTTTTAAACATTTTACGGTTTTTAAGTAATTCTACATGGGGCGCCGATCGCACTACAATGCTTCTACTATATCGGGCACTAGTGCGATCAAGACTTGACTACGGATGTTTCATTTATGCTTCTGGACGAGAGACACTTGAGACCACTGTCCACAGTCCACAACATGGGAATAAGGCTCGCTACAGGTGCCTTCAGAACATCTCCAGTCCTAAGTATCTATGAGGAGGCTGGGGAACCACCTCTGGCCACTCGCCGGGATATGTTAATGCTGAACTACGTGTCCAAGATTTTTTCCATGAGTAACCATCCCATACATGTTACGATATACTCTTTAGATCGAGATTTTTAGAAACTTTTAACAGAAGACCGAGGGCCACTAAACCAATTACAGTTCGTTTTAATAATTTTATTGTAGACAATGGCTTTAGCCTGCCAACCGTATGTCCTACGGGATACTCTAAAGACCCACCATGGTCGATGCATCGACCAGCGTTTATATTCCGGCTTCTTCAATCACGTAAATCTACGACAACACCTGCTGAATACCAACAACAATTCAACGAAATTCGAGGGGAATACGCAGACTTCATAATTGTTTACACAGACGGGTCGAAATCGGATACTTTCTGTGGATGTGCAGTAGTGTCCCTGTATCACGGCGTCATCAGAGCTAAACTTAACCCTATCTGCAGCATCTATACCGCTGAACTCTTTGCAATCAAGTTAGCGCTGCAACACATTACGAGCTGTCGTTCAAAATTTCTCATCTGCTCAGACTCACTGAGCGCCCTACAATCTTTGTCTAGTTATTCATCCAAATGCCCCCTTGTTCAGGAGATACATTCTACCATTTCATCCCTATGAGTATAGGTGTAACAATTTCCTTTTTGTAGATCCCTGGACATGCTGGAATAACTGGAAATGAAAACGCCGACCATGCAGCCAAAGAAGCCTTGAAAAATCGGGAGATATACTCGTCGAAGGTACCGGCAGAAGACCTCAGGGCTTCATTACGGGGCTTAGCCCTCGGGAGGTGGAAGGAGCAATGGTCAAACTTGGCTGAAAACAAGCTACGAACAATAAAGCCTGGGATATCTGCGTGGCCCACCTCCGTCAGGGGGAATCGCAGAGAGGAGGTCGTAGTCACCCGGCTGAGGATTGGGCATTGCAACCTAACCCACGCATATCTCTTCTCCGAAGAGAAGATCCAGCCCTGGTGCGACGAATGTGGTGCTCCAGTTACTGTGCGACACATCCTGACGGAGTGCGTGGGATATCAAGACGAACGTGAAATGATGAATATCCACGGCCCTCTACGCAAAATACTAGGCGATGACGAGACTGTTATACAAAAAATTTTACAATTTCTAAGGCACATAGATCTTTTTAATAAAATGTAGTTAACTGAACAGTTCGAAATTTTTGAAGCAATAAGATCCCACGGAATAGCTAATGTTTTCAAGTTTAAGAAGCGGTGCTAAATGACCTTAGGTGTCGATGCACCTCAAAAATTAATTCTACTACTACTACTTGGAGGAGGAGTTGAAGAATAAGGAGTTGGACAGGGAGATAAAGGAATTGGAAAAGGAGATTAAAAAGAAAACAGTTCAGGATATGTGTATCAATAAATTTTAATCATGAAAAAATAAAATAGTTAAAATTTTAGTTTTTTCATTTCAATATTGAATATTTCTAAAATAATTGACGAACCCCTCTGCCTTCTAGGTCTGTCATCCCATCGTTATTCACATCATCTACTTCCTCATGCACTGGAGGTACATCGGGATCATGAGGAGGCTCTCCCTCCCTTTGCTGTATAGAGAAATTATGTAGAACTCCACAAGCTACAATCACTGCCAGTGTAGTTCTAAAGCGTAGTCTAATTCCTAGTAAAAGGACAGGAAATCTTCTCTTCCAGACCCCATTCATCCTTTTCACTGTATTTCTTGTCCGGATTAGGCTTTCGTTGAATAAATTCTCTTCAGGCCGTGCTGGATTTCGGATGGGGGTCAATAAATAATTTCTGAGGCCGTATCCAGAATCGCCCACTATTACTGCATCGCCAAAGTCACCAATTTCTCCACGTGCCTTCAAAATTGAATTTTCAAAAATGGTTTGGTTATGTGATGACCCAGGCCAGCGCGCAACGATATCTATCATCCTTAGTTTGGCATCGCACAAGGTTTGGACATAATGGAAAAGTAGCCCTTTCTATTCCTATAGACCTCAGCTTGATTTCCACCTATTGTGAGATAATTATACTAGGTATCAGTACTATTTAGTACCAAGCAGTGAAGTATTTATGCTAATTCATTTATAATGGGCACAAATAACAGAACAAGGAAGGGAAAACTAATGTTCCAAAAATGATTGAGGAAAGATAAGGATGTGAAAAGTTTTCACTTCCTTTTTGAGATACTAAAATATTACTTCATTTAAAACTTATTGAGATATAGAAAAATACAATTGCTTTACAAAATTCCACTGTAGAATAAATTTATTGAGTCAACATGTTTCACCACATCATGGCATCTTCAGGACTGACACAAAGTTAACAAAGCGTGAAATATATAGTCACTCGGGAAAAGGGGTGGTGTAGGAGACGGGGGTGAGGCTTGAGGTAAGAATGTTGACGTCATGGATTTGGGGAGGTAGGGTGGGGATGGTGTCGACGTCCGAGCGAGGGTGTCTGTAGGGTATGCAAGGGATTAGCTGTGGAAGGTCAAGGAGAGGGGAGTGGAAGGGAAAAAGGTGGTCGTTGGTAATGGCTTCTTTCTTCTTCACGGCCGATAGGATGGTTAATTGCGGGTAGGGGGATTGAGAATACTCCCGCAGTATCTCTGCTTGTCGTAAGAGGCGACTAAAAGGGCGGGGAGAAAACCCCGAAAACAAACCCAGAGCCAACTAGGGTTGAGCCCGGACAGTCTTGTGGGTCAACTGTCTGTGTGCGGCCACCACCTGGCCTGCGATCCACCCGCATGTTTGCCGTGTGCGGAGACCCGTAAGGGGGAGAAGGGGATCCTGGTGGGTGAGTTCGCCGGAACCCAGCCGGGTGTCGGATACCCGGTATGGTCCGAAGTTCAATACCCCCCCCGCACGGGGGGAAGAGACCTATCTCTTCCTAAGGGGAGTAGCGCCCCCACGGACCCGAGCCCTCCGAGGAGACAACCTCGTGAAAAAACCCACAGTGCGATGGGGCAGTTCCGGACAGTATGTGAGTCTACTGTGCTGAGTACAGCCACGACATCTGGCCAACTGACTCACCCGCGTGTTTGCCGTGCGTGGAGACCCGTAAGGTGGGGAAAGAGGATCCTGGTGGTTGAGCTCCCCGGTCTGGATGGGGGTCGGATCCCCTGAAAGCCGGGTTGCAACACACCACTTTGGCCTTGGACTCCACCGAAACGGGAGGTCAGGGAGTAGCCGCCTCTGATCAATCGGCTAGCTGTTTCGTATTGGCGTTCAGCAGGCGAGTGCGTACGGCATTGGGGGTCTGGCTGAAGGGCGTCGAAGGTGCGGGGGTTTGGAGGACCCGCGTAGCCAGAGACCAACCCAGAAGCAGACAACCATGCCAGAAGTGCTATATCCCTTGGGTAGCCCTGGCGACCACACCGGTTTGCGGTGTGGCGTCCCAAATGTGCGGCTCCGTGGTGGGTGGGGAGCTCGGGGGACGAATCTGCATATTTGGTATGGATGGGACTAACTTTCCTCCACCCAAAAGATCCCGCCCGTGTCCGGGCGGGGGAGTAAGCGCTATTAATATTAGTAAACGCTTTCTTGTTATGAAATCTGCCAAGGAGGGTGAGACCCTGAAGAAGGTGTCTCCCTTTCTAATTAAAAAGGTTCTATCAGCGAAAGTGCCAGGAGATCTCATTTCTGTTAAAAAGTTGCGTGACGGAACCCTTCTAATGGAGACGGCAAATTTAGTCCAAAGCGACAAACTTTTAGAGTTGAAAATGCTGCACGATATTCCAGTTAACGTGGAAGTACACCGCACCCTCAACTCCAGTCGGGGGGTCATTAGTCATTATGACTTGCTGTTCGTGGAGGTGGACGAGATCAGGAGAGAAATGGCTGCTCAGGGGGTGACTGACGTTCGTCGCCTCACTACAAAGCGTGATGGTGTTGTGAAAGACACCACCTCCGTTGTTTTGACCTTCGCGCTTGATAAGCTCCCCGACAGGGTGTTTGTGGGATACGAATCGGTCCCAGTGCGACCATTCGTACCTGCTCCAATGCGCTGTTTCCAGTGCCAGCGCTTTGGCCACATCGCCACTAGATGTGAGGGCAATGCCACCTGCCCACGCTGTGGCCTGGAGCAGCACGAGGGTGCGGAATGTACAACTGACCCACGATGCGTGAATTGTGAGGGCACACATCCTGTCTACTCACGGAATTGTCCAAAGCTCCTCGAAGAACGTAAGGTAATGGAAATCAAAGTTACGCAGAAAATAACCTACTTCGAAGCACGGAAAAAATATAGGGAAATTGCCGCACCTACTTTTTCAAAATCTTTCGCATCTACAGCTTCGGTCAAAAAGGTTACAACTGGCACACAAACAGATGATCTTGTAAAAGAAGTAAAATCAGCCGACAATGAAAAAGCCAAGCTGGATAAGGCCAATAAACCAGCAACTAAATCAACCAGCGCCATGGACTCTCAAAAAAAGAATCAGCGGAGAAACTCACCCAAGGCCCCTCAAAAAACGCATGAAAACACGCCATCCCCCGGACCATCCGACCTGAACAAGTCAGGTCAACCGGAATCGATGGAGGAGGATGACAATCTCTCGGAGACGGAGATCTCCCGTGCGAGAGTAAAAGAAAGGAAGCATCGCCTCCGGCGGTGATCCTTTTAATTTTTAATAAAAAATAATGGCTTTCGTGTTGCAATGGAATTGCAACGGGTTTTATAGACACAAGGAAGAACTGACGACCTTAATACGAGATTTTAATCCTTTATGTATTTGTCTCCAAGAGACACATTTTAAACCAACGGACAAGGGAGTTTTAAAAAATTTTAATGTTTTTAGATATGACGACACCAGTGGCCAACGGGCACACGGTGGAGCTATGATCGCCACGAGGGAGACCCTATACACCTCCCGAGTGGCGCTCAACACGCCCTTCCAGGCGGTAGCGGTATCAGTGCACGGTCCCCAATCGGTGACGTTATGTAACGTCTATTTGCCGGAGGGGGCACCGGTAACCCGTTTTAATTTAGAAGCCCTTATCAGCCAACTGCCGAAACCCTTTATAATAGTAGGTGATTTTAATGCCCATGATACGCTCTGGGGTAGTTCCAGGGCGCAGTGCAACCTTAGAGGACGCATTTTAGCACGGTTTTTAACAGACTAACCTGGTTTTATTGAATGACGGAACGAAAACACGGTTTAACAGTTTTAACGGCCGATATTCGACTATTGACCTCTGTTTTACGTCCAGTACATTAATGAACAAAGTTCATATGAATGTTCATGACGATCTATGTGGCAGCGATCACTTCCCTATTAGGATTGATAGAGAAGATAATTTTAACCCTGATCTCATTCGGCTCGGCAACTGGAGTATCCGGAAAGCCGACTGGCCTCTTTTTAAAGAATCATTTAATTTTACATATTGCGAAGGCCGTGGTGCTATTCAGAACATTGACTCCTTGACAAAGAGCATCGTCGATTCTGCAAATCATAGTGTACCACGGACAGTACACGTCACTCCGAGGCCTGCGGTACCATGGTGGAATGACGACTGCGCCCAGGCTATTCGGGCACGGAAGAAAGCGTTAAGAATTTTTAATAAATATCCCACGGCCACCAATTTGGCTTCCTTTCGCCGTCTTCGAGCTAAAGCTCGAAAGGTGGTGAAAGAGGCCAAGAAAGACTCGTGGACGTCATTTGTATCTGGCATAAACTGCCGGACACCCATTGCAGAGGCATGGAAAAAGGTGAGGAGCATTTCAGGTGACCAACGTCAGCTTGGAGTCTCCTATCTTAAAAGCGGTGACAATATAGTGACATCTCCAGCCATTATTAGCGAGATATTTGGGCAGTTGCTCGCTAACACCTGCAGCGATGGCAATTATGAGGTCTCCTTCCTATCCTTGAAAAGGCTCTCAGAATCACAAACACTTTCGTTCGCTAGGAAGGGGACTCTGGCGGACTACAATGTCCCATTTTCCCTCTGGGAACTACAGTCAGCAATCGCAGCTTCCCGCGACACGTCTCCAGGTATGGATGAGATCCATAATGCCTTCCTCCGGAATCTTCCGGAGAGAGCATTGTCGGAAGTCCTTCTCTCTCTTAACCAACTTTGGACTGAGCGAAGCTTTCCACCTTCCTGGCGCGAATCTATTGTGGTTCCCATTTTAAAGCAGGGCAAGGATAGAGGCAACCCGAATAGTTATCGCCCAATCTCCCTCACCAGCTGCCTTTGCAAAGTAATGGAAAGAATGGTCAATCGGCGACTCGTTTGGTGGCTAGAGCGCCGAAACCTTCTTTCCAATGTCCAGTGTGGTTTCCGACGCGGCCGATCGACCATTGACCATTTGGTCAGGACCGAGAACTTCATCCAGGAGGCCTTTATCCTTCGTCAACATGTAGTTGGTGTTTTTTTCGATTTAGAGAAAGCCTACGACCGGGTTTGGCGACGAAAGATACTAACGACGCTCCACAAGTGGGGATTTAGAGGTAATCTACCAATATTTATTAAAAATTTTTTATCGAACCGTACTTTTAAGGTAAGAGTAGGCCGACATCTATCGAAATTTTATACACAGGACAACGGGGTACCACAGGGATCCATACTTAGCGCAACACTTTTTGCTATAACAGTCAATGACGTGGCGGATTGCGTAAAGCCTCCGACCTTGTGTTCCCTTTTTGTGGACGATCTGGCAATTTTTTGCCGGTCGTCCAAACTTTAACTGCAGCCAGACTACTACAGCTGGCTTTAAACAACCTAGACAACTGGTCGCGGGGAAATGGTTTTAAATTCTCAACGGAGAAAACCAAGTGCATACATTTTCACCGCAAGAGAGGTTACTTCGAACCTCCAGTTTTAAGACTGGGGGGCAGACCACTTCCGTATGTGGAATCGGTTCGGTTCCTCGGTATGACCATGGACCACCGATTAAATTGGCGAGAACACATACCGTTTTTAATAAATAGCTGTCTTCGGACCCTAAATATTTTAAAAGTTTTAACCCACTCCTCATGGGGCGCCGACCGCAGCACGATGCTTTTATTGTATCGCGCACTGGTGCGGTCGAAATTAGATTACGGATGTTTTATTTACTCGTCTGGCCGCGAGTCAGTTTTAAGAACACTAACGACGGTACACAACGCAGGACTCCGGCTGTCAACTGGGGCCTTCCGAACTAGCCCGGTGCTCAGTATCTATGCCGATGCTGGAGAGCCGCCGTTGGAGCACCGGAGAAATATCCTGATGTGCAACTACGCGGCGAAAATCTTAGCCCTAAGGGGTCACCCGTGTTTTAATACCGTTTTTAACCCAAAGTTTTTAAGAATTTTTAATAGACTGACAAGAGCCACTAAACCTTTTTGCATACGTCTTAATGAGTTTATCCAGGCTTGCGGAATAGAATTCCCGGCGGTATATCCAGTCGTGTACCCCGACAGCCCGCCATGGATAATTCCATCCCCTGACATATACGAGGTTTTTAAAGGGCGGCAGAAAGCGTACTCCACTACCTCAGAGTACCAGCTTCTTTTTAATGAATTCATCAGTTGCCATAAGGACAGTCGTCTCGTATTTACAGACGGATCCAAGTCAGAAGCTGCCTGTGCGTGCGCAGTGTCCTCGGAACATCACGGCACCAAGCAGATGAGACTCAGCTCCTTGTGTAGCGTATACACAGCGGAGCTCATCGCCGTTAAGATGGCCCTCGAGTCGGTCGCTGACGATGGTCGTCCGACCATCATATGCACTGACTCAATGAGTGTGCTACAGTCCATTTCCGCTATTTTTCCAATGCACCCTATTGTGCATGATATTCAATCCGCCCTTTATGCCCTCCACAAGCGAGGACTCAAAGTCTCATTCCTATGGGTTCCTGGGCACGTGGGAATAGCGGGAAATGAAAAGACAGATGCAGCTGCAAAAGCGGCACTCATGCTGCCGGAGCAGGATTCGGCACTGGTACCCTATCAGGACATACAGACTGTCTTACGTAGAATAGTCCTACGGCAGTGGAGTGACGTATGGAAAAACCTGACAAATAACAAATTGCGAGCTATCAAACCGGTTACTTCAGTGTGGCCCACTTCTGTCGGGAGGAGTCGTAGGGAGGAGGTCATCATTGCAAGACTGAGAATCGGCCACTGCGCTCTGACCCACTCACACCTCTTCACGGCAGAGAAGACCCCACCTCGATGCGGAGACTGTGACTGCCCTCTTACTGTGCGACACCTCCTGACGGAGTGTGACAAGTACCGGCTTATGCGCAATAGGCTAGGCATCAAGGGAGGCCTAGAATACGTTCTAGGCGATGATCCTGATCGCCTAAGCCGTGTTACAACTTTCCTTAGAGATACTGACCTTTTTAACTCAATATAATGTATAAAATTTTTATATACATTGTTATATATTCATTGTTATATATACAATTGTTGCCATATTAAATTTGGGAAAAAATAATATGATGATATTAGATTGCGCGTGGTGCTAATGACCTTAGTCGTTGACGCACCCGTAATCCCAAACCTACTAGTTCAATACCCCACTTTGGCCCTGGATCCCCTGTAAACGGGCGGTCAAGATCTAGCCAGTCTTGATCAATCGGCTTATCGACACGTATCGATGGCGAGTGCTGGAGTGATGGGGGTCTGTGTAGAGCGGCCAAAGGTGTACGGGTTTGGAGGGCCCATGCACTGTAGGTCCAACTCGAAGCAGATCTCCTACACGAAGGCGCTATATCCCCTCGGGTAGCCCTGGCGACCACACCGGTTTGCGATGTGGCGTCCCAAATGTGTGGCTCCGTGGTGGGTGGGGAGCCCAGGGGATGAATCCAATTTCTAAATGGATCCAGACCCTTCCTCCACCAAAAAGATCCCGTCCGGAAACGGGCGGGGGAGTTAATCCAGTGACTGCCTCTAGGCGGTACTTGATAATGAGGTGCGCAAAGGAAGGTGGGACCCTCACTAAGGTGTCTCCCTTCCTAATACGTAGAGTCCTTCTGCATCAGTTACCGATGACCTGTTATCAGCCAAGAAGCTGCGTGACGGCACTTTATTAATAGAAACAGCCAATGACGCTCAAAGCGCTAAACTGCTGACTTTAACCTCTCTTCATGACATCGCAGTCAAGGTCGAGGTGCATCGCACCCTGAACACCAGTCGGGGGGTAATTAGCTGCTACGACCTCCTGTACGTGGACGACGACGAAATAAAGAGGGAGATGGCTCCTCAGGGTGTCATAGACTGTCGTCGATTGAAAATAAAGCGGAACGGTGAGCTGATAAACAGCACGTCTGTTATCCTCACCTTCTCGCGCGACACGCTCCCCGACAAGGTGTTTGTAGGGTATGAATCAGTCCCTGTTCGCCCATTCATCCCAAGCCCCATGCGATGTTTCCAATGCCAGCGCTTTGGCCATATCGCCACTAGATGCCAGGGCAAGGCCACCTGCCCGCGGTGTGGTAAGGAAAAGCACGAGGATGACGCATGCACCTCGGAACCTTTTTGCGTCAATTGCGAGGGTGCGCACCCAGCATACTCTCGCGATTGTCCGAAAATGAAGGAGGAAAAGAAAATAATAGAGATAAAAACAGTGGAAAAATTACCATATTTAGATGCCCGTAGAAAGTATCGCACCCTAATAGCCCCTACGTTTTCAAGATCTTTCGCCGCAGTTGTAGAAACCCCAGGCAATATAAATGCAACAAATACTACCAAAAACAACGATGTGGAGAAAATGAAGACACGAGGCCTAAAAAAGAAGAGCAAGCCAAGCCGGATAAGGCTACAAAGCCGGCGAAAACCCTGCTAAAGGAAACTGACCTTTTTAATAAAATATAATACTATACAGACATGTTTTTATTCTTATTTTTAGTCCTATTTCGATCTACCGTAAATATAGTTAAATATATTGCCTATGGATAAATTAGAGAATGGGTGGTGCGAAATGACCTTGGCTGTCGAAGCACCCCAAAAATCAATACCTACCTACCTACCTACCTGGACCTTTTATACTGCCTCTGATTTTTACTCTATATTTATATTTCTACATATTTATTGTTATAAATTAGATTGTGCGTGGTGCCATAATGACCATAGTTGTCGACGCACCCTATAATCCCAAATCTACTACTACTACTACCGGCGAAAACCACTAATGCCGCCAGCGCGGAATCTCATAAAAAGAACTCGCCGAAATTACCGGGGCGTGAAAAAACACCATCCCCCGGCCCCTGCGGTACACGCGCTCCATGTCCAGTGGAGGCTATGGAAGAGGATGATCTGTCTGAGACAGACATCCGCATAGCCAGGCAAAAGAAAAAACATCGCTTTAAGCGATAATCCTCTCGACGGACGGACACTTCTGTCTGTCAATAGTTATATACTACATATCCTTATATCCTATGGACACTATGCTACAGTGGAATTGTAATGGTTTTAATCGCCACAGGGAGGAATTGAAGATTTTAATTCAAGATTTTAATCCGTTCTGTATTTGTCTCCAAGAAACACATTTTAAAGCCACAGACCAGGGTATTCTAAGAAATTTTAATGTTTTTAGATTGGACGATACCAGCGGCCGAAGGGCCCAAGGTGGAGTGGCGGTTGCTATCCGAGAGGCCCTTTACACCTCTCGGGTACAACTGAACACACCTTTCCAAGCGATTGCGGTGACCCTGCACGCCCCAGAGACCATAACGTTGTGCAACGTTTACTTGCCAGAGTGCGCACCTGTCACTGTACGCAACCTGGAAGACCTTGTCTTACAATTACCGAAACCCTTTATAATCTTGGGAGACTTCAATGCACATGACCCTTTGTGGGGTAGCTCTCGGAGACAGCGCAATGGAAGAGGACGGATTTTATCGCAATTTATCCAAGCTTTTAACCTTTTTTTTACTGAATAGTACTGAGAAAACCCGCTTTAATAGTTTTAATGGAGAATTTTCATCCATTGACCTCGCTATCTGCTCGAGCAGCCTTTCCACAAAACTAAACTTGGCCGTCCATTCAGACCTATGTGGCAGTGATCATTTTCCGCTTTTAATACGGAAGGATACCAGTTTTAACCCACTTTATGTAACTCCTGGAAATTGGCTTATTAAAAAATCTGACTGGTCAATTTTCAGAGAGAATTTTACATTTACACCCCTGCGGGTAGGGGGATTGAGAATACTCCCGCAGTATCCCTGCTTGTCGTAAGAGGCGACTAAAAGGGCGGGGAGACAACCCCGAAAACAAACCCCCAGAGCAGCCAGGGTAGGGACCAGACAGATCTGTGAGTCTGCTGTCTGTGAGAGACCATACCAACTGGTCCAAGACTCACCCACGTGTTGGCCGTGCGTGGAGACCCGTAAGAGGGAGAAGGGGATCCTGGTGAGTGAGTTCTGTGGCACCCAGCCGGGTTTCGGATGCCCGGTATGGGCCGTGGAACAACACCTCACTTTGGCCCCGTATTCTTTGTAAACGGGCGACCGGTAGTTAGCCACTTCCGGTCAATCGGCTTCGGTATCGTTTATCGTTCCGGTGGCGAGTGTCAGAGAGGTGGGAGGCTGCGTAGGGCGGTCGGAGATGTACGGGTTTGGTGGACCCGTGCACGGAAGACCCAACCCGAAACAGATAACCACCTCTGGGGCGCTATATCCCCTCGGGTAGCCCTGGCGACCGCACCGGCTTGCGGTGCGGCGTCCCGAATGTGTGGCTCCGTGGTGGGTGGGGAGCCCGGGGGATGAAGGTATTTTTGGAATGGAAGAAAATACATTTCCACCAATCAAAAGATCCCGCCCCGATAAGGGTGGGGGAGAAACAGGTTTTCGCGCCAGCAGGCGATATTTAGTTATGAGTTGTCTAAAGGAAGGGGAGACACTTAGCAAAGTATCTCCCTTTCTTATTCGGCGTCTACTTTCAAGTTCCGTCCCTGGCGAATTGAAAAGCGCCAAGAAATTGAGAAATGGCACACTCTTAATTGAAACTGTGTCGGAAGTTCAAAGCGATAAGCTTCTGTCGATGGAAAGATTAGGTACAATTCCAATTAAAGTTGAATTACACCGCACTTTAAATAGTTGTCAGGGCGTAATAAGCCACTTCGACCTCCTTCATGTCGATGTTGAGGAAATCATTCAAGAAATGGCACCACAAGGCGTAACTGACTGTCGACGACTAAAATCAAAGCGAAATGGAAAGACGATAGACACGACATCAGTAATTCTCACTTTCGCCTCAGATGAGCTTCCCAAGAAAGTATTCATCGGTTATGAGTCTGTACCAGTAAGGCCATTCGTCCCTAATCCTCTTCGTTGTTTTAAATGCCAACGTTTCGGCCACATGGCAACTCGTTGTGTGGGCAAGGCCACCTGCCCTTGCTGCGGTAAAGATAAACATGAAGAGGAAGAATGTACCTCAGACCCAAGCTGCGTGAACTGTAGTGGTGACCATCCGGTGTTTTCACGGAAATGTCCAAAACAGGTAGAAGAACGAGCAATAATGGAAATAAAAGTCCTGGAAAAAATACCTTATTTGGAAGCCAGAAGGAAATACCAGGCTAGTGCTCCACCTATTTTCTCTCGTTCTTTTGCGGCCACGGCAGCTAAGCCTATATCTAAGCGCACCATCGCCACACAGACGCACGATACCCATATTGCTAAGGAAACCAAGAAAATATCTAAGGAAGAAAAAGTAAACGTACCTGGTAGAAGTACTTCTCAAGCGCCAAAAGAAAAAAAGAGCCCGGGTTTCCCGGAAATCCCGGTCAAACAAACTAAAACTGCAGTGGTGCTCAGGGAAAACACTCCTTCCCCCAGGCCCTCAAAGGGGGCCAGCTCACCACTGGAGTCCATGGATGAGGACGACAGCCCATCTGAAACCGAAGTCCTCTTAGCCCGGCAAAAGGGAAAGAAGCACCGTTTAAAACGGTGATCCCCTGCCACTTATATTTTATTCCATATTTAATATGAATTTTATTCTGCAATGGAATTGCAATGGTTTTATACGGCATAAGGAGGAGCTGGCCATTTTAATCCGCGATTTTAATCCAATGTGCGTGTGTCTTCAGGAGACCCATTTTAAAGTGACTGACCAGGGTAAATTGAGGGGATTCAACGTATTTAGGTCTGACGACATCACAGGCCTAAGAGCCAGAGGAGGAGTTGCAGTTGCTATTCGAGAGGCCCTATACACCTCTGAAGTGCAGCTCGCCACACCTTTTCAAGCGGTGGCAGTAACAGTCCATGTACCGGAGAAAATAACTCTGTGCAACGTTTATTTCCCCGAGAATGCCCCAGTCTCACGGCAGAACCTGGAAAACTTAGTAAATCAACTTCCCAGACCTTTTATCCTCCTGGGAGATTTTAATGCCCACGACCCATTATGGGGAAGCAGCAGGGCACAAAGAAATAGGAGAGGACGGATTATATCAAATTTTATCGATGATTTTAACCTTTATTTATTAAATTCTGGGGAGAAAACCCATTTCAGCAGTTTTAATGGGGAGCTCTCGAGCATCGATTTGTGCATCTCTACCAGCAATCTCATAACGAAATTAACCCTGTCCGTCCATGAGGACCTTTGCGGGAGCGACCATTTCCCTATTTTTATTCACATGGAACACTTGAAGAACGTGGGTTATACAATACCCAGCAACTGGGTCATTCGAAAAGCAGATTGGGTCAAATTTCAAAGCAATTTCAATTTTTTTTATGACGACACTAAAAACGCCACGACAAATGTAGCATCACTCACTACATCAATAATGGAGGCCGCGGAATCCTCCGTGCCGCGGACAAAGGGGAAGATGTCCCGTCGGTCAGTCCCCTGGTGGAACGAAGAAATTGCGGATGCTATCAAGAAACGGAAGCGAGCATTGAATATCTTCCGGAAATATCCGACAGAAAGGAATCTAGCCTCCTTTCGTCGCCTCAGGGCTAAAGCTCGTAGACTCGTGAAAGAGGCGAAAACGGCTTCTTGGATGACGTACCTGTCCTCAATCAATAGCAGAACACCAATAAATAAAGTGTGGAGGAAGGTTAAACTTATTTCGGGAACACAGCAACAGCAGAGTATCTCGTACCTTAAGGTTAATGGGCTGGTGGTGACCTCACCCCTTGAGGTCTCGGAGATTTTCGGCCAGACCCTATCTAATGCCTCCAGCGACAGCATGTATGACAGGTCCTTTCTTAGAGTAAAGAAGGTGACCGAAGCGAGATCTCTTAACTTCAAAGTCACCCACGATGCTGTTTTTTATAACGAGCCATTCTCCATGTGGGAACTAGAGTCTGCCATTTCAGCTTCTCGAGACTCTGCAACTGGGGCAGATGGCATCCATAATGCCTTTCTTCGGAATCTTTCGAAATCGGCCTTATGCGAAATCCTTAAAACTTTTAACAAAATTTGGTCAGAGGGCATCTTCCCTAATAGCTGGCGGGAAGCTATTGTCGTCCCCATTCCCAAGGTTGGTAAAGACCGAGCGGACCCCTGCAGCTACCGGCCAATCTCCCTTACCAGCTGTCTATGTAAAATCATGGAAAGGTTGGTGAACCAACGTCTCGTTTGGTGTCTGGAGAAATGGAATCTTTTAGCAAATATCCAGTGTAGTTTTAGGCGGGGTAGATCAACATCTGATCACCTTGCACAATTGGACACATTCATCCAAGAAGCCTTTCTTCTCCGCCAGCACGTTATAGCTGTGTTCTTCGATATCGAAAAGGCATACGATCGAGTCTGGCGACGGAAGATTTTAAAGTCGTTGTATGACTGGGGTTTCCGTGGAAATTTACCAATTTTTATACGTAACTTTTTAATGGACCGTGTTTTTAAAGTTAAGGTAGGTAGTAGCCTGTCCAGACTCTATAAACAGGAAAACGGGGTACCTCAAGGCTCTGTGTTAAGCGTAACTTTATTGGGCATTGCGATAAACGACATCGCAGAGTGTATTAAAGCACCGCTCACAGGCTCCTTGTTTGTAGACGACCTTGCCATTTTTTGCAGGTCCTCTAAATTAGTTAGTGCTGGCAGACATATCCAGGTCTGTCTTAAGAAATTAGACGAGTGGTCTCGCGGCAGTGGATTTCGGTTCTCTACTGAAAAGACCAAATGTATCCACTTCCACCGTCTAAGAGGCATTTATAATCCACCGACACTAAGCCTTGGGGGAAAAAACTTGACGTACGTGGAATCAGTCCGCTTCCTTGGGTTGATTTTCGACTACCGACTTAATTGGCGAGAACATATAAAGGTCTTACGTGAGCGATGTTTCAAGATCCTTAATATATTACGGTTTTTAAGTCACAAAACATGGGGTGCTGACCGCTCTACAATGCTTTTATTATATCGCTCGCTCATACGATCTAGACTTGATTACGGGTCAGCAATCTACTCATCCAGTCGCGATAGCTACTTGAAGCCTCTAACCTCGGTCCACAATAGCGGTTTACGTTTGGCCACTGGAGCTTTCAGGACATCTCCAGTCCTGAGTATGTACGCTGATGCCGGTGAGCCACCGTTGGAAACCCGCCGGAAGATATTACTGTGCAACTACGTTGTGAAAATTTTATCGATGAGGACACATCCATTTTTTAACAGTGTTTTTAATCCTAAATTTTTAGATACTTTTAATCGACGGACTAAGGCTACTAGACCCATCAGTATTCGTTTTCGAAATTTTATAGGAAAGCACAATTTTAATTTGCCGGACATGTATCCTAAAGGGCACCACAAACATCCACCGTGGCTAATACCTCGGCCAAATATTATTTTTAATTTGCTCAGATGTCGCAAATCCACTACTACCTCTTCAGAGTACCTGGGTTTATTTAAAGAAGTCTTGGCGAATTATTCCAGCTTCACACCCGTGTTTACGGATGGGTCCAAGGGTGGTTCTACATGCGCATGTGCAGTGTTTTCTACCTACCATGGAGTTATAAAGGAGAAACTGCATCCTTCCTGCACCGTATTTACGGCAGAACTACTGGCCATTAAGATCGCGCTTAGCACCATCAATAGATGCAATGCTTCGTTCCTGATTTGCTCAGACTCCTCTAGTGCCCTCCTTTCTATTTCGCAGCTCACCCCCGTGCATCCGATAGTCCAGGAGATACATTCATTACTGCTCCACCTAGGAAAGCGGGGAGTTATTGTAGCCTTCGTATGGATCCCTGGACATGTCGGCATTCCTGGGAATGAGAAGGCTGACTTAGAGGCGAAGAAAGCCCTAAGTCTATCGACTATAACCTCAACCTTAGTGCCCGCAGACGATGTACGGCTCACGCTACGGAACACGGCCATGAAGGAGTGGGAAGATGCATGGAAAAGCACCACAGGAAATAAACTCCGATCGATTAAGCCCGAAACATCGGAGTGGGCCATGTCCAGAAGGATTTCTCGTGGTGAAGAGGTCGCCATCACTCGCCTGAGGATAGGGCATTGTGCCCTTACGCACTCGTATCTCTTCTCAGAGGAGAAAACAAAACCTCGGTGTGATGTTTGCGATACCATCCTCACTGTGGAACACATCTTAACGGAATGTGTTAAGTATGAGGCCGTGCGTGAAAGCCTGAATATCTGTGGAACCCTAAGAGAAGTCTTAGGCGACGAAGCAGATGGCATCAATAAAGTTTTAAAGTTTTTAAAAGAAATTGGTATTTTTAACAAACTATGACATTCGATATTTAATTTTAAATAATTTTATTATTTAATTATTTTAATATCGTTTTTTTTTCTTTTCGATGGTTTGTATTTATCTATTTGAAGCAAAAGTCAGATTTCCTGTCACTTTTCTAACATATTCAAGGTAACGGTGACAAAAGCTGACAAGAAAACATTTTGCTAACATAAAGATAGTAGGGGTGCAAAATGACCTCGATGTCGACGCACCCTATAAATCAAATTACTACTACTACTACTAATTTTACATTTAAACATGATGGCAACCGTGACGCAATAACCAACGTCGAGGTACTTACGTGTGCTATCATCGAGGCTGCAAATATTAGCGTCCCACGGTCTAAGGGTATCGTCCATCGACCTGCAGTGCCATGGTGGACAGAAGAATGCGCGAATGCGATAAAACTGCGGAAGCGAGCTCTTCGTATTTTCCAGAAGTACCCCACGGAAGCAAATCTTGCCTCCTTCCGACGTCTTCGAGCGAAAGCTCGACAAATCGTTAAAGAGGCGAAGAAGGCCTCCTGGACAGAATTCATCTCTGGCGTAAATCACAGGACACCTCTCACACAGGTCTGGAGGAAGGTGCGAAGCATCTCGGGCTCCAGTCAGCAATGTGGCGTATCCGGACTAAAAGTCGATGACCGGGTGGTTACATCTCCCTCGGAATTATGTGAGGTGTTTGGTCGCACGTTCACTAACATTTGTAGTGACGAAAATTATAATGCGTACTTTAGGGAAATAAAACAACGCTGCGAAGCAACATCCCTCACATTCCGTGTAAGGCACGGCACTGCCGACTACAACGAATGCTTTTCGCTATGGGAGCTGACCTCTGCAATTGCTGACTGCCGCAACACGGCCCCAGGAATGGACGGTGTCCACAACGTATTTCTCCGGAATCTACCGGAATATGCGTTGCTGGAAGTTCTTCATACCTTCAACCAAATATGGTTGGAGGGTAATTTTCCGCAATCCTGGCGAGAATCTATCGTGGTTCCAATGCCAAAGCAGGGAAAGGACAACAGTAACCCTAGCAACTATAGGCCCATCTCACTAACCAGTTGCCTGTGCAAGGTTATGGAGAGAATGGTCAATCGCAGGCTCGTTTGGTGGTTGGAGCGGCGAAACCTTCTCTCCAACATACAATGTGGTTTTCGTAGGGGTAGATCTACTATCGACCATCTTGTCCGGACAGATAATTTTATCCAGGAGGCCTTCCTTCTACGTCAACATGTCATCGGAGTTTTCTTTGACTTAGAGAAGGCCTACGACATGCTGTGGCGCCGGAAGATCCTGCAAACGATGCACAGCTGGGGTTTCAGGGGTAATCTACCCATTTTTATCCGAAACTTTTTAACAAACCGTGGTTTTAGAGTGAGAGCTGGTAAAAACTTCTCGCAGCTCTACCCTCAGGATAACGGCGTCCCACAAGGTTCTGTTCTAAGCATAACGTTGTTTGCAATCGCCATTAATGACATTGTCGACTGCATAAAAGCACCAGTGATGGGATCCTTATTTGTAGACGACCTTGCAATTTTTTGCAGGTCGTCTACAATAGCTAGCGCTGCAAGGCTGACACAGTTGACCGTTACCAAACTGAACAAATGGGCTAATAGAAACGGGCTTCGTTTCTCTAAGGAGAAAACTGTGTGTATGCATTTTCACAGATTACGAGGTATCCACATAGCTCCACCGTTACGCTTACGACGTCGTAATCTTCCTTACGTAGAAACAGTTCGATTTCTTGGCATGGTTTTAGACCGTAGATTGACATGGCAGGAACACGTCCGCAAGCTAGCGGAAAAGTGTCGCCGGAGCCTAAATATTTTACGAATTTTAAACAACACAACGTGGGGTGCAGATCGCACGACCTCGATTTTATTATACCGTGCGCTGATTAGGTCTAAAATGGACTATGGGTGTTTCGTGTACTCGTCTGGACGAGAGTCATACCTGCGACCGTTAACAACGGTCCACAACGCAGGACTACGGTTAGCTACTGGTGCATTTAGGACCTCTCCTATCCCAAGCTTATATTCCGACGCCGGAGAGCCGCCGTTGGCTACTCGCAGGCTAATGCTGACATGCAACTATGTGTCAAAAATTTTATCTATGTCGAAACACCCATGTTTTGAAATCGTTTTTAAACCAAGATTTTTAGATATTTTTAACAGAAGGACAAGGGCTACCAGACCACTAAGCATTCGTTTTAAAGATTTTATTGAGGAATTTCAGATTTCGCTACCGGATGTGTACGTCGTCGGGTATTCGAAGTACCCACCTTGGTTACTACCGCGACCAGAGTGTTATACTGGTCTGCATAGTCGCCAGAAATCCACTTCCACGTCGTCGGAGTACCAGAGCCTGTTTTTAGAACTTATAAGTAACAACCCGGCCTCGATCCCCGTGTATACGGATGGATCGAAGTGTGATTCAGCATGCGCATGCGCCGTGTACTCCACTCATCACAATTATATCAAGACCAGACTCAATCCGCTGTGTAGCGTATATACAGCGTAATTAACGGCTATTAAAATGGCCCTATGAAATATTAATTCCAACTCTGGCTCTTTCCTCATTTGCACGGACTCCTTAAGCGCTTTAAAGTCCATTTCGTCTTATTACCCACTCCATCCTCTTGTCCAGGATATACAATGCACCCTCCAATCCCTTCTCAGCAAGGGAATCAAAATTTCCTTTATTTGGGTCCCTGGACATGTGGGAATAGTTGGCAATGAACGTGCGGACAAAGCAGCAAAGGAAGCACTACACATGCCAGAAATATCAACGACCTTGATAACCGTAGATGACCTTAAGTCTATGTTCCGAAATATGGTTATAGGCAGATGGCAGCAATCGTGGCAGGGGCTAATGAATAATAAACTTCGGGCTATCAAACCGGTAGTATCAGCGTGGCCCTCCTCCGTAAGGAGTACCCGGAGGGAAGAAGTCGCAATTACTCGCCTGAGAATAGGGCACACTGCACTGACTCACTCATACCTCTTCACAGAAGAGAAGGCACTACCTCGGTGTGATGATTGCGACTCCCCTCTTAGTGTGCGACACATCCTTATAGAGTGTGATAAATACCATTCTTCTAGGGAGAAACACAAGGTTAACGGGACCTTAGAAACTATTCTAGGCGATTCTCCGGAGAGTCTTACCCGGATAATTGCTTTTTTAAAAGACATTAATGTTTTCAACAAATTATAAAATCTTTGTATTAGATCATGACCCTCACATGTTATCACATAAATAGAAATATAGGGAAACACTATATTACTTACATTTTATTCACCGATGGATGAGAGTGGCGCAAAATGACCTCAGCTGTCGACGCACCCAAAACACCAAATACTACTACTACTACTAGGATGGTTAATTGCAATTAACCATCATTATGGTTATCCCATTAGGGTTATCCCAACCCATCATCATTAACCATGATGATGGGTTGATTGGGAGGGAGGGAAACGGAATTTAGTTTAGCAGGGAAATCGTGTCTTTAACCCTCCGTCGGGCGCACCTCTGCGCACATCCACAATTTCTTAAATCTAACATTTGGTTTAGTTGAAACAAAAGTAGCCTTTAAGTATAAAGTATTAAAATAACTATTTATCAAAAGAAGCTGTATGATTGGTTCTCTCTCGGCTAGAATAGTGTCATTGTCTTCTAATACCAAATAGTTGATTTTATTTTCATCAATAATTGTTCTATGAAGATACTCGCACTGAAATTTTAAGAGGGGGTCATTGGCATGTTGAAAATTTATTGACACACCAGTGACATAATGGTCAGCCAATCTTGATTTAACAATGAAGCTATTCACTAATTTTCTGTTACCCCTGAAAAGTATATGATATATAGAAGATTTCGTGAGTAATTCCCCCATAATCTCTTCTCTAGTGTATCCTTTAATTACATTAATTGAACCCAAAGGACTCAAAGTATCTTTATATTCTGAGATCATAGAGCTTTTCCCTTTAAAATCAGTATTTATATCACCTAGTATAACAACAATATTATGTGTGTTCAGAAAAGAAAAGTTAAGGGCTTCTTCTAATTCATTTATAAAGTCTTTTGGCCTTAAATTAGGAGGTCGGTAGATGCCCATGACATACACATTAGTGTAATATACATGTAATACACCCATTACACATTCAAAAGATACAAAGTTATAATTAATTTGTGAAAAACCTAATGAGTCTTTTATAAAAATAACAACGCCTCCACCTCTTCTATTTTTCCTTAGAGAAGAATATTTCTCATCACCATTGATATTGTAAAGGTCAATCTCATCTTCATTTATATTAACTTCAGTTAACACAATCACAGCAGTGTTATATTTGTAATTATTTTTTTAATATAATTAATAATTCAACCCAATGCTTACGCATTGATCTTATGTTAATGTTCATAAATAAGTAAACTCTGTCATCAATATTAAACATGTTAGCACTTTCGAATTCAAGAAAATGAGCACCAGGTTCATCAATACAGTCAATGACATCCATGTTCAAACTTAACCTTGACTGAAAAAAACAATTAGTTAATTTTGTTTAATATGTTTCCATGGTTTATCCAAACATACAGAAATCCTTTTTCTCTGCACTTGCTTTTAGTTCTCCAAAATAAAACCGTACACGAATGGTACGCTTTCGCTATAAGGCGATAGCATTAAGCTTCAGGGGGCTGGGTGGAACCATGCCCTCGCGCCGAGTATTGGAGAATGGAGAAAGAGTCCCCCTGCGGGTAGGGGGATTGAGAATACTCCCGCAGCAACCCTGCTTGTCTTAAGAGGCGACTAAAAGGGCGGGGAGACAACCCCGAAAACAAACCACTGAGTCAGCAAGGGTTGAGTCCGGACAGTCTTGTGGGTCAACTGTCTGTGTGCGGCCATACCAGCTGGCCTGCGATCCACCCGCATGTTTGCCGTGTGCGGTGACCCGTAAGGGGGAGAAGGGGATCCTGGTTGGTGAGTTCTCCGGCACCCAGCCGCGTGTCGGATGCCCGGTATGGGCCGGAGTTCAATACCCCGCTTTGGCCTCGGATTCCCGGTAAACGGGCGGTCAGGATCTAGCCAATCCTATCAATCGGCTTTCCGATATGTTCGGTGGCGAGTGCTGGAGAGACGGGGGTCTGCGTAGGGCGGCCAAAGGCGTATGGGTGTGGAGGACTCATGCGCTGGAGGTTCTAACCTGAAACAGGCCCCCACATCAATAGTGCTATATTCCTCGGGTAGCCCTGGCGACCACGCTGGTTTGCAGCGTGGCATCCCAAATGTGTGGCTCCGTGGCGGGTGGGGAGCTCGAGGGACGAACTTATAAGTGGCATGGCAGACCTAAATCTTCCTCCACCCAAAAGACCTCGCTCAGATATGGGCGGGGGAGCCAATAGTTTTCGCGCATCTCAGCGCTATCTAATAATGAAATGCAAGGAAGAAGGCGAGACTCTTAAAAAAGTTTCTCCCTTCCTTATAAGAAGGGTCCTGTCGAGCTTTGTCTCAGGAGAACTTAAATCTGCGAAGAAACTTAGAGACGGAACGCTACTAATTGAAACAACCACTGAAGCGCAGTGTGTGGAACTACTACGAATGGAGATGCTTCAAAACATACCTGTTATAGTGGAGAAACACGGATCCTTGAATACATCTAAGGGGGTTATTTCACACTTTGATCTTCTGTATGTTGAGGAAGATGAAATAAAAAGAGAAATGGAGCATCAGGGAGTGATCGACTGCCGACGCTTGAAAACTAAACGAAATGGGACGCTAAGAGATACAACGTCTATAGTTCTGAACTTCGCCTGCGATAAACTTCCAGAGAAGGTGTATGTGGGGTATGAATCCGTACCTGTGCGGCCTTTCATACCTCGTCCCATGCGTTGCTTTAACTGCCAACGTTTTGGCCATATCGCAACCAGATGTGAGGGCGAGGCCACCTGCCCCCGCTGCGGCAAAGCTAAGCACGAAACTGATGAATGTACATCTGAACCGAGCTGCGTGAACTGCGAAGGTGCACACCCTGCATACTCAAATAAGTGCCCCAAGCAACAAGAGGAAAGAAAAGTGGTAGAGATAAAAACTATCGAAAAGTTAACTTACTTAGAAGCACGCAGGAAGTATCGGGCCCTAGTAGCCCCCACCTTTTCTCGGTCTTTTGCCACCGTGGCCTCTGCACCGGTAAGGAAGTGCTCCGTACAAACTCAAACACCCAAATTTAATCCGATGAAGGAAAATGACAAAGAAGGGACCCAAAAAGGAATAGCCAATGTGGCAGAAATGAAAAAGACGCAGGAACTAAATAAAGATACAAAAATCGCTGGTCCTTCCAAGAAGAACCAACCTAATGCTGGGAAGAAAATGCAAGGACTGCAGCGGACTAAATCGTTTTCCCCTGGACCTCCTAACCCTCCCGGCCCCTCGTCTACAACATCCGATGTGGTGGCTATGGAGGAGGACGACAGTTTGTCGGAAACTGAAATCCTCCAAGCTAGGAGTCAAGGGAAGAAGAAAAATCGCATTAAAAGATAAGTGCGCACATCTTAATCACCCCAAAATGTTTTCAATCCTACAGTGGAATTGCTGTGGATTTTACCGCCGCAAAGAGGAGCTGAAGGTTTTAATGAGAAATTTTAGCCCTCTCTGTATCTGCATACAAGAAACACATTTTAAGCCTTCTGATAAAATCGTTTTAAGAGGCTTTAAGATTTTCCGGTTTGACGATGAGAGCGGAAATAGAGCGCAAGGTGGAGTAATTACTGCAGTTCAAGAGGGTTTCTATACCTCCCAGGTCAGACTGCAAACTCCTTTTCAGGCTATTGCTGTGACCGTTGCGTGCCCTGGGGGGTTATTCTCTATCTCCGAATTTCCCCATTCACGGGACACGACGTAATGGCTTTCACCTTATATGGGTATGAAACGTCATCATTGGTAGTTCCATAGGTGCTCCCTTGGGGCGCGCGCGTACCGGCTCACGGCGACGGGAGTGGTTCGTTCCTCCGAAAAATGCGAGCTTCAGGGTCCGCCTGCTACGAGGCAGGCGGACTGGCGCTATTGTTCTTGCGAACGAAAGGTGAGGGTTGAAGGTTGTTATCGTTGTTATGGTAGATTGAATTTTGTAGAATTTAATGCCTATTACCATCTTTTCAATGTCATTATATTTATTGTGATAGTGGGATAATACTGTAGCCTGTGTGATAAATGTCATTTAAGTGCAATGGGCTATTCTGGCTTATTCGAAGGTTGACAAAGGTTTAGTGAAATATCGGTTTTGGATTGCGACAATTTTTTATCTCTAATGTGCAGGTAACGTAAATAGTTCTAGTTACGGATGTGTATATCGTGGTGATGTTTGTGATGTATAATCTAGTTAATGCCATGCTCCATACTGTCAATGCTGTCGATGAATTGAGGTGAAGCACTAAGATATATCGTATTTCATACTTTTGGCGTTTATTTGTGGAGTTGGTGTGCTGACCTTTGCTTCAAATAAAATATGGACGATGTTTCAATTCTAGTGCAACTTGGGTTTTCGTAGAAACAACCATAATTTGCCTGTGAGAGTCGTGCTTGTTGATACTTGCTTGAAACGTCAACACTTTATTATTATTTGATACATTGCAACAGCTTCAATTTTGCTAGCATGTTGGAAAATTGATGATGGGTATAGCAAAAGTAATTCTGACAAACACTAGTGATATTTATATTGTTATCGTCATAAGATATTCTGTTTTCGTCATTGTTTGCTTATTTGATGGTGTTTCTTAAGGCCGCTTTACACGATACAATTTTTTGTACAATTTCTTGCACAAACTCTTGCATGAGAAAATTGTACCGTGTAAAGCGGCAAATTGTACGAAAACTTGTGCGATTGTCTGAATGACTGAACGGGAAATAGAACGTGTTCTAATTCCATTCAGAAAAACATACAATTTCGTTCAGTCTATACAAGAGTTTGTACAAGAAATTGTGCAAAAAATTGTATCGTGTAAAGCGGCCTTTAAAGTTTCTTACCTGTTATTCTTGCATATCAATCGCAAGAACCGGCTACTGATATTTTGCTTAACTTGGTGTGATTTAATCTTCAGTTATGTGTGTTTATTCAGGTTATTTCTCGTACTTCACCGTGCGTTATAAATTAGTTGTTACCTACTTCCGCGATCAATGTCTTAATGTTTTTCGACGCATGTGTGCTGTATTGTTCGACCGAAATTCTCTTCATGTAACGTTTAGGTTTGTCCCGGCATATGATTTACCCTTGCGGTTATTGAAAATTTATAAAAGTGATGTCAGCATTTCGCACGTTGAACACCCATATGTTTGAACGAGTACGTACCACAAGTTACATGTTTTTACAAAGCTGTGAATAAAATTTTTGTTTTTATTTCCATCTAAACGACGGCTTTGTTTGCTTATAAAAATAGACTGACAGATAGTCATTCCTACTGGTAGTGTGAATACAATAAACTAATACATTTTAATCATTAAACCTATATGTAGTGCAGTTTTAACTTAAATAGCCTATTACAAGCCTACCATTGCTAGGCCTGCCAGGAAATCAATAACTATCCAAGACTGAACTGTCTTAAATGCTAAATTATCCATGAGTCAAAGCAATATTTTCTAGATTGATTGGTGTAGGCCTGAGTCATTTGTAACCACTTCATGTCATTTTTAAAATTTTCTATGGCAAGTGCTTGCATTTAGTTATATATGCAGTAGGCTAGATTAAGGATTATATTAACTGGTATTTTAATTGAAGTGAAATTATGTCCATTGCCACTAAGTGAAACATTATAGGAAGTATATTACTGCACCTCTATCAAGGTCAAGAGAAAGTTACCATCAAAATACAACTTAAGAGCTGTATGTTTACTTGTTGTTTCAGGGCTTACTGCTCCCTTTATTGCCGGTCATTTCTCTTTCAGACAGAGGAAAGACCTCTATTGTTTTAAAACTACAATTATGATGTATTTTTGGAAGTTCTACAGAATGATTATAACATGATACAATTAGAAATGTCAAGAATAAGACTACAATAAAGCCACATGGAGAAAAGAGTAGTCTCTAAGTTGTAAGATTAAAACAAAAAAACTATAATTTTTGGTTGTGTTAAGTCTCATCTTTGACAAGTTGGCATTTAGTATATATATATATATTTTTTTTTTATAGTATTAAATTTGGAGATGTCGTATAGGACAGTGTAGGCTTACTTAGTTTTTAATGCCTATCTTGAGTTATGTGGGATATATAGATATTCAGCTGGAAACACTAGGGCCATGCATATATATGTTCCTTGAGTAGGCTTAAATGTTTTCATTTCTAATTCTATGAACATAAATGATTGACACTCACCCCCTTTTGAGGTGTAGGCCTACCTATCTGAAATCTCATCTAAATTAACAAAGTAAAAGATGTTTTTGAGCATATTGTTAAATACCAGCTACTGTTAGTAGAATAATAATGAAAAATACTGATAAGTAGGGATTAGATATACTCCCCTAATCAATTAAAAGAATTTACTGTTTATTACTCGCGGCTGAGCTTAAAGCCACTGAGTGCGTCCACCGGGTTGCGGATGGTGGGTCGACCTCTAGATATAGAGGTTAGCTGCGAGATAAGCGAGTTTACTCGTCGAATAAGCAGTCGTGGACAAAAAGCGACGGCATTCCGAGGGGGTATTGGTCTATCCCTGGGTAAGATAGGCCTCTAAATAATACAGAACCTGTGAAGATGCCGTGACTTGGCGACGGGAGGCCGCCAAAATTACGCTTCTCATCACCCGGAGGAGAGGGCAGCAGCTCTTCTTCACATGAGTGAAGGTGGAGACCACAGTGGTCGGTACAGCGACACTCATTTCACTACAGGCGTGGTAACATTTACTTTAACGGCTGTAGTACTGCGATGTGGAAGGCAAGGGGAAACCACCACATTAATATCCCGAGGAGTCGCAGCTACTCCACTCTTTCCTTTATTATCAAGACGTGATGGCACCCTCTCGAGTAAAATATTCCGGAGGTAAAATAGTCCCCCATTCGGATCTCCGGGCGGGGACTACCCGAGAGAGTACATCAGTCAAATGTGATACACTTTTTAGGGTAGGAACATGGAACGTGAGATCGCTTCGGACCTGTGGAAGACTGGAGAACCTGAAGGTAGAAATGCGAAGAATGGACCTCGACGTATTAGGAATCAGCGAAATGAAGTGGCCCGAAGAAGGAGACTTTTGGAGTGGAAGCTACAGGATTATACATACAGGATCATTAAATGGTAATGCTGGAGTAGGGATCATGCTCAGAAAGAGCGCCGGAATGCGTGTGAAGAGCTTCCTGCAGTACAATGAAAGGATAATAATGGTGAAGATCGAGACCAAACCTGTAGAAACCGTGGTGGTGCAGGTTTACATGCCTACGACTGACTATGAAGATGAAGAAGTGGAAGACGTCTACGAAGATATCACGGAAGTTATAAAACAGGTAAGAGGAGAAGAAAACCTAATTATTTTAGGAGACTGGAACGCTATCGTCGGCGAAGGTCAAGATGGAAGAATAACTGGAAAATACGGATTGGGAAACCGAAACGAAAGAGGAGAAAGGCTGCTGGAGTTCTGCACTCAACATAAGTTAGTGGTTGCCAACACATTGTTTAAAAATCACAACCGCAGAAGATACACATGGAAAATGCCAGGAGACAGAAGAAGATGCCAAATAGACTACATTTTAGTGAAGCAGAGATTTAGAAACCAAGTGAAGGACTGCAAAAGCTACCCTGGGGCAGACATCGACAGTGACCATAATTTAGTGATGATGAAATGTCATCTAAAATTCAAGAAATTGAAGAAAACAAAGAAGAATATATGGCAAGTAGAAAAACTAAAGGAGGCTCAACATCAGCTGGCATTTCAAAAAGCAGTGGGAAACAACATAGGAGAGAACCTGAATGAGAAATCAGTGGAAGAGCGTTGGGAAAACATTAAATGTGGACTACAGGAAGCCGCAAAAGAAGTTCTTGGAAGAAGAAAAGTTGCCAAGAAGAAGCCATGGATCACGGAGGAAGTGTTAGAATTGATTGAAGAAAGAAGAAAGTACAAGAATGCGAAAACTGAAGAAGGGCAGCTATGCTACAAAAGAATAAGGAACGAAATAAGTCGCAAAGCAAGGAAAGCTAGAGAGCTGTGGTTGAAAAATCTTTGCGAAGATGTACAAAGCAACCTTGCACTTGGAAAGGTGGAAGCGGCCTACAGCATAGTGAGGAACCACTTCAAGGAACGGAGCGCAAGATGCAATGCCATAAGGGACAAGAATGGAGGAATTTTGATTGAAAACGAGGACAAAGTGAAGAGATGGAAAGAATATCTGGAAGAGCTATACGATGGAAAAAATCTCAGCACAAAAGCTATTGAAGAGGAAAGCGAAGTGGAAACAGATGATATGGGGGCATCAATATTAAGATCGGAATTCGACGCTGCAGTAAGGGATCTTCGGATGAATAAGGCCTCAGGTATTGATTATGTCCCTGCAGAACTAATTAAAAATGCAGGAGAGAAGACATTAATTCATCTCTACAAAACCATCTGCGACATGTATTCAACAGGGGAAATTCCAAGGGACTTCGAGAAAAACATCATCATTCCTATTCCCAAGAAGAAGAGAGCGGAGAAATGCGAAAATTTTAGGACTATAAGCCTGACGACACATGCATCGAAGATACTGACCAGGATCATCTACAGAAGAATAGAACGAAAAGCAGAGGAGTACCTGGATGAAGATCAATTCGGATTCAGGAAAAGTAAGGGTACAAGGGAAGCAATACTGGCCCTTAGGCTACTTATAGAGAAGAGAATGGAGAAGAACAAACCGACGTTCATTGCATTTGTGGATTTAGAGAAGGCCTTTGACAACGTGGATTGGGATTCAATGCTTGGAATTCTGAAGGGAATTGGAGTGTCCTACAATGACCGAAGAATTATACACAGTCTGTACAAAAACCAAGTTGCTGTGATTAAATCTGGACCCAGCTGTGAAGAGGCAAGAATAAGGAAAGGAGTGAGACAAGGCTGCGCACTGTCTCCCGTAATTTTTAATGTTTACATCGAGAGAGCCATAAATGAAGTGAAGGAGAAATGTTATGGAGTGAAAATCCACGGAGAAACAATCAGTATGCTACGATTCGCTGATGACATAGCTCTCATAGCCGAGACAGAGAAGGAGCTGAATAAGATGCTAACAACCATGGAAAGGACTATGGCCGGATATCAGCTGAAGATCAATAAGAAGAAGACTAAGATATTGGTGTGCAGCAAAAGAGAAGAGGCCAAAACCAACGTTATATTAGGAAAACAGAAACTGGAAGAGGTGAAAGAGTTCTGTTACCTGGGAAGCAGAGTAACCAACGATGGACGAAGCAAGAAAGAAATAGTGAGTAGAATAGCCCAGGCAAAGAGGGCATTCTTTCAAAAGAAGAATCTACTTACAGCAGGAAATACAAGCATAGAAGTAAGGAAACAGTTCATCAGAACATACATCTGGAGCATTTTTCTTTACGGCAGTGAATCATGGACGATGACAGCAGCGGAGAAGAAAAGGGTAGAAGCATTTGAAATGTGGTGTTACAGAAGAATGCTGAAGATTAAATGGATCGACCGAGTAAGTAACGAGGAAGTGCTAAGAAGAGTAGGAGAAAAGAGAAGTCTGCTGACAACTCTAAAAAGAAGAAGGGAAAACTTAATCGGCCATATCTTGAGACACGACGGCCTGATGAAGACCATCGTCGAGGGAAAAGTGAACGGGAAGATTGGAAAAGGCAGGCCTCGTATGAGATATATGGAACAAGTTGTGAAGAGTGTAAAAGAGAAGAATTACGTCACAACGAAAAGGTTGGCCGATAGAAGAATCGAGTGGAAAGCTGCGTCAAACCAATCCTAGGATTGTTGACCAATGATGATGATGATGACTGTTTATTAATGTTTTTATTTTCCAGTGGCTAATATTCATCAGATTTGACATCTTTGAGTTTAAGTGTATGGTAGACATGTAGTAACCTTTTAGATCTTTCAAATGTAAGCCTGTTCCTTAATGGGCAATGTATGTATGACCAATTACTAAACACTTTTTCAAGTTGTGCTGAAGATGCAGGAATATTAAGTAATTTATTTGCAAGATTGCATAAACCTGGATGTTTGCATTTAGCAAGCTCCCAAAAGATTGATGGACTTTTGATGCCCTGATTTCTCAGCACACGAAAAACACTGTCTTTGCTATCTCTGATGAATTTCACTAGGTATTTCAACCCATCTCCATCACCCGGGACCCTCCGATCAGTAGCTCAGGACTCTACCCACTAGGCCACCACAACACCTTATCAATGTAATACTGTACTTTATTTTTTTAATTGTAATTTTCTACATTTTATTAAATGTAAAACATTATTTTATAGACACAAAGATAATCAACATAATATTCTACATAATCTACACAATATTCTACATAATCTATATTATCTACACTATTTTCTACGTGTATGTAGAAAAATAAAATTCTACGCGTAATGACCCAACCCTGTGTAGCAGTGTAGTCCCCCCTTGTCTCTGACAGCAGGAACAATGATGGGTAAGGGACAATTTATTACTTGTCGCCTGCCATAATAGGTGTTTATATGTGTAATAGATGTCACCTGTGTAGTAAACAATTCACATAAATTTTTTGTTTTGCTTTTTGATAGTTGAATGCCACATTTCACAAATTATATTTTCATAAGGAATTTCAGATCACAGCCTACATATATTCCCTCATCAAGGCTCAACATATTCCAAATGCTCCCAATCTTTCCCTTTCTATGGTCATGATTGTCCATTCATCAATCACATAAGGAGCATACTCTGAATACATGATATGATTGAATATTTCCTCATCTTCTGGCTAGTGTTCCCTTGTGACATAGACAATAAATTCGTAGTCCCTGAATTGGTCTGGCAAAATTGGGGGAGACAGGGCCATAAAATAAACACACAAACAGCCTTTGAATTGGACAACTCTCCCACAAGGGAATATATAGGTACATTGCATTAAAATAAGATTACAACAGAAGAAAATGCCTCCTCACAGCCTGGGCATGGCCTTCCAATCATTATCGTCTCCTATCAATGGTATTCCTGCTTCCCAGACTGAATTGTCATCCACTTCTTTAAACATTTTTCTCCCATGTGTGCTACCCTCCTGTCTCATGAGAGATGTCATGATTTCTCTTTGTTAATATTTGTCAATGGTTATGAATGTGAAATAAAAGGACAATCATTACAGCCAACTATTACCAATAAAGGATTTAAAGAATAATACAATGAATACACAGTAATAACAACAAAGTGCATTGGACCATAAATAAGAGGAAAAAGTATTAAAAGCAATAAATGACATAATGAGAGAACTAGCTAGGAAAATTTACTCTCACAGTTTCTCACTGGTAGGCAGAAAGTTGAATTAACAAATTTTAAAATTCAGGAGGAATAAACTGCAATAAGTAGAAAATAGCACATTTATCAGCCCGACGGAAGTAGAATTCTATATGTGCTTCAGTCTGCAGTAGTGGTTTTTGATACATAGAATGGGGGAAATTTTTTTATGATGAGGGTGTATAGAGGAATAATAATAGGATAAAAAGGTGATTTCATGTATCATGGCTGAAGGAAAGTGGCTGGTAAAGGGTGCAATACAGCCTGGCATGAATGTTTGTCTAAGGAAGCAGAAACTGCTATATAAAAAAGTGTTCACCTCCTGTCATTTATTGTATGACAGGGAAATCTGGGTATGCCAAACCAACAAATATTAAACTTCAAAAGGTGGTTATTCATGCCAACGAATATATTTTTGAAAAACCTACCACCAGAGAAGTATATGAAGGATTATAATTACGCTATGAGTACCTCACAAATTTATTCACAGTTGTGGCTTATGTTAGTGAAGATGTTGACAAAGTTGATCACCATAAGTTTCTGAGCGATGCACAGCAATATGTCAAAGAGCATCCTACATGCGCCGACATCAGTAAAATAAAGGCAAATGGTCATTAGCAAAATGTATGATTTTATTTTGAATGTAATTTTGTGAGCATAACTTCCTCAGTTTAAAGTGTTCCCTTTCCACCGCGATTGGAGGGCGTCGGCGTCTTCCGAAGTTAAGATTGATTAAGTTAAGATTGACCACGACTAGAACAAATGGTAATAAGGTGTGCATATTGTAAGTCAAAGTACCGATTAAAAAACGATTAGTGACCCCCCCTGCGGGTAGGGGGATTGAGAATACTCCCGCAGTATCTCTGCTTGTCGTAAGAGGCGACTAAAAGGGCGGGGAGACAACCCCGAAAACAAACCCCCAGTCCAGCAAGGGATGCGTCCGGACAGTCGTGTGGATCAACTGTCTGTGAGCGGCCATACCAGCTGGCCTGCGATCCACCCGCATGTTTGCCGTGTGCGGTGACCCGTAAGGGGGAGAAGGGGATCCTGGTGGGTGAGATCTCTGGCACCCAGCCGGGTGTCGGATGCTCGGTATGGGCCGGAGTTCAACACCCCACTTCGGCCCCGGATTCCCTGTAAACGGGCGGCCGGGGGCTAGCCACCCCCGGTCAATCGGCTTTCGACACGCTTGCGTTCGATGGCGAGTGCTGGAGAGACGGGGGTCTGCTTAGGGCGGCCGAAGGCGCGTGGGTTAGGAGGGCCTGCGCGTTGGAGGTTCTAACTCGACGCAGGCTCCCATATCGATAGTGCTATATCCCCTTGGTTAGCCCTGGCGACCGCACCGGTTTGCGGTGCGGCGTCCCAAATGTGTGGCTCCGTGGTGGGTGGGGAGGCCAGGGGATGAAACACACACTCTTATGGAGACGAATTCATTTCCTCCACTTAAGAGACACTGCCCTGATATGGGCGGTGGAGACCCTGTAATGATATGCAGGAAATATTTAATAATGAAATGTTCAGTCGAAGGGGAGAACCTCTCGAAGGTATCCCCCTTCCTAATCCATAAAGCCCTCAGCAATGATGTTCCTGGTTCCTTGGAAAACGTAAAGAAGCTACGCGACGGATCACTGCTTATACAGACGTCAAATGATAAGCAAAGCGAAAAGCTCCTTAGCATGAAAAGTTTTCTAAATATCCCCGTAAAGGTTGAGGCACACAGAACCCTAAATACATGCAGTGGCGTTATATCGTGCTACGATCTGTTATACACCTCTGTCGAGGAGATAACGAAGGAGATGGCTCCCCAGGGCGTCATCTCCTGTCGTAGACTCAAGACTAAGCGAAATGGGGAATTCGTCGACTCAACATCTGTAGTGCTTACATTCTCGCTGGATAAACTTCCAAGCCGAGTGAATGTTGGCTACAACTCGTGCTCTGTAAGGCCCTTTATACCCAGTCCTTTACGGTGTTTCCAATGCCAATGCTTTGGTCACATAGTGTCAAAATGCAAAGGGAAGCCTACCTGCCCCAAATGTGCAAAAGACAAGCATGATGGAGATGTCTGTGACAGCCCGGCGCTCTGCGTTAACTGCCAAGGAGCGCATCCCGTGTATTCACGGGATTGCCCAAGGATGCAGGAGGAAAAGAAGATAATGGAGATAAAGGTGCTTGAGAAAATCCCTTTCCTAGAAGCTAGGAAAAAGTTTAGAACGGTGATAGCCCCAACATTTTCTAGATCATTCGCATCTGTAGCCACGATTAAAAAAGTGTCGGCAAGCACACAGACTGAGAGTCAGGAACCAAAGAAGCAAGAAACGAAAAGTAAGGAGAATATCTCCACTAAAAAATTGCCCTCAACAGGAAACCCTAAGAGCACACAGAAGAAGGATTCTAAAAATGAAACCTCCGTGGTTTCTGAGGCCCTGAGTAATAAAAAGCTCCCTCCAAACCGCTCACTATCTACCTCTCCCAAACGCAAAGAGAAAGAACGCGTAGCCTCGCGTTCACCCTCCGCCTCTCCTCCCCGCGAAGTCCGGGAGGAGGACATGGAAGAGGAAATATTAGACGAAAGCCAACTGCGAACTCTCCTTCAAAGTAGAAAAGGAAGGAAGCTCAAGCTAAGCAGATAGCCTTATATTTTATATATTTTTTTTAAGACTACATATTTATTTATTTATTGTTTTAATTTTTAACTAAATTTTTACAATATGGCTCTTTTTGCCATACAATGGAACCTAAATGGTTTTTACAGGAGATTAGAGGAATTCAAACTCCTTATGCATGACCTGAACCCCACCTGCGTATTTCTTCAGGAGACCCATTTTAAGGAAAGAGACGCACCACAAATTAAAGGGTATGTGGTACTCCGCCACGATGACACAACTGGGACACGGGCTCAGGGAGGAGTCGCTGTAATTATTCGGGATACCCTCTACACATCCCGAATCGACATTACGACTCCTCTCCAGGCTATCGCTGTGAGGGTAGCCTCACCAGAGGAGATAACGTTTTGTAATTTGTATCTCCCAGAAAGGTCTCCGTTAACTAGGAGATCCCTGGAGGATTTGGTGAGGCAGCTGCCACGTCCGTTTGTCCTTCTAGGTGACTTCAATGCCCACAACGCTCTCTGGGGAGATAACAGTGGTGATTTTAACCGCCGTGGAAGGATTTTAGAAAGGTTTTTAAATGATTTTAACCTTGTTTTAATTAACAAGAACGAAAAGACACATTTTAACTCTTTTAACGGCACTTTTTCTGCAATAGACCTGTTCATGTGTAGTGCAAGCTTGGCCCCACGTTTTAAACTAAGTGTTCACAGCGACCTTTGCGGAAGTGACCACTTCCCGATTTTAATCAGTAAAAATGGGTTTAACCCAAATATTAACGTACCCAGGAATTGGATTTTACGGAAGGCTGACTGGGAAACTTTTGGAAATAGTTTCAAATTTACTTTCGATGGCACACGTAGCGGACCGGAAAACGTGGACACACTCACAGTCGCTATACTAACTGCTGCCGAGCAAAGTGTTCCACTTTCATCTGGTAGGTTGAAGCGCGCTCCAGTGCCATGGTGGAACAAGGACTGCGCTGAAGCTATCGCGAAGAGAAAGAAAGCCCTGCGTATTTTTAAAAAATACCCCACGGCACGGAATCTCGAAGCGTTCCGCCGTCTACGAGCGAAAGCACGTCAAATAGTTATTGAATCTAAAAGAAAATGCTGGAATGAATACGTAAAAACGATCAACCATCGCACGGCAAATTCGGAGGTCTGGAGAAAAATTAAAAGCATAAGCGGGAGGTATCATCAGCTCTCAATTCCATCTGTGATGGTGAATGGAATCATAAAATCCCAACCAGAAGCTGTGGCCGAGGCGTTTGGGGAGTACTACACCTCTATCAGTAGTACCGCGAATTATGACAAGACATTCCTGACTCTTAAATGTCAGCAAGAGAAGAAAAACAAGTCTTTTACGACTGGGCACTTCATGGCGAACTACAATGCTCCATTCACTCAATGGGAACTCACGTCCGCAATCGATGAGCTGAAGGATAGCGCCCCAGGGGCGGATCGTGTCCACAATGCTTTCCTCAGGCGTATACCGAAGGAGGCAAATGAACACATTCTGAACACCTTCAACAGTGTTTGGGAAACGGGAAGCTTCCCTCATGCATGGCGTGAATCGGTAATTATCCCAATTCCCAAAAAGGGTAAAGAGAAGTCAATTATAGGGAATTACCGGCCCATATCTTTAACCTCTTGCTTGTGCAAGTTAATGGAGAGAATGGTAAATCGCAGACTCGTGTGGTGTCTCGAGAGCCGCAACCTTCTCTCCAATCTTCAGTGCGGATTCCGAAGACACCGAAGCACCACTGACCATCTTATCCGAATTGACACGTTCATTCAGGAAGCTTTCGTTCGACGACAACACGTTCTGAGCGTGTTCTTCGATCTGGAGAAAGCATATGACACAACATGGCGTTTTAAAATTCTAAAGACTCTGAGAGACTGGAATTTTAAGGGCAACTTGCCAGTTTTTATCGAAAATTTTTTAAGCCATAGAGTTTTTAAGGTTAGGGTGGGTAACTCATTTTCCAGATTGAAGATCCAAGAAAATGGAATTCCCCAAGGGTCAGTACTCAGTGTCACCCTGTTCGCCATTGCTATCAACGACGTGGTATCCTCCATCCTACCACCCGTCGAGGCATCCCTCTTTGTGGATGACTTGGCAATTTTCTGCAGGGCATCCAAGTTATCAACGGCTGAGCGACAATTACAGATAACGCTAAACAGACTTCACCACTGGTCATGCAAAAATGGGCTACGCTTCTCCCCAGAGAAGACGCGATGCGTCCATTTTCACAGAAAAAGAGGGCTGTTTCTACCAACCCTACGCCTAGGAGATCGACCACTGGAGTTTGTGAATTCAGCCCATTTTTTGGGAATGATCTTGGACCAAAGGCTAACCTGGAGACCCCACATTACTGATCTGAAAATGAGAGTTAGCCCATCCCTTAATATTTTAAAAATATTGACAAGATGTTCATGGGGCGCGGACCGATCTACAATGCTGCGACTATATAGGGCACTGGTTCGATCCAAGATGGACTACGGTTCTTTTATCTATGGTGCTACCCGCGCATCATACTTAAAGCCGCTAGCAAGTATACACAACCTTGGACTCCGGCTAGCAACGGGTGCCTTTCGAACGAGTCCGATCAATAGCCTTCTGTGTGATGCAGGTGAACCACCGCTTGACATCCGTAGAGATCTTTTGATGTGTAACTACGCTAGTAAAATTTTAGCCATGCCATCGCATCCGTGTTTTAAATTAACCATTAACGAACCGATGACTCACATTTTTAACAGAAAACCACGGGCTACTAAACCTTTTTATGTGCGTTTTGCCTATATTTTAGAGAGATATTCTATTACCGTTCCCCGGATAGAAAGGATACGAGTGGCTAAAACTCCTCCATGGCTTATTCCTCAGCCGGACATCTGGTGGAAGCTAGCAAGCCGGGCAAAGTCTGACTCACTTCCTGAGGAAAATAGGTCCTTGTTTTCAGAGTTCCTATCTCAATGCCACGATCTAACACCCATTTACACGGACGGCTCTAAGTCTGAGTCAGAATGTGCCTGTGCCTATGTGAGCTTGTACAAAACCGTGAGCACAAAGCTCAACCCCGAATGCAGCGTGTACACTGCAGAGTTGACTGCTATTAAACTTGCCCTTAGGGACGTTGAGACTCGAGGTATATCATGTTTGCTATGTTCCGACTCCATGAGCGCCTTGAAAGCCATCTCAAATTATAATGCTGCGCACCCAATCATTAGAGATATACAAGAATCTCTGAGAAGCCTTCAGAGCAGAGGCATCTCTATTAAGTTTGCGTGGGTCCCTAGCCACGTGGGAATCCCGGGAAATGAGGCAGCCGATGATGCTGCGAAAAAGGCCCTCGGTAACCATAGAGTTGACCTAGACGCAGTAACCGTAGAAGATCTCCAGAACACACTCAGACGCAGAATCCTGAATAAATGGGATACGGAATGGAAATCGGTGACTAATAATAAACTGCGCGAGATAAAAAGTTCCACGAAAGCCTGGTTGTCCCCCGTCAGGGGTAGTAGAAGGGAGGAGGTGGTCATCACCCGTATGAGGATAGGGCACAGTCATCTGACCCACTCCTTTCTCTTCACTGAAGAGAAAATCCCACCCCGGTGTGATGACTGTGACTGTCCTCTCGGAATTCGGCATATCCTGACGGAGTGTGGCAGATACCGGGACATGCGTAGCCGACTGGGCATTGGGGGTGACCTAGGGTCCATTCTGGGTGACGACCCCAATGCTATTGGCCGCGTAATTTTATTTCTAAAGGAAACGGCGCTTTTTAATAAAATTTAAGCAACAGTTTAGGAAATGTAAATGGTTTTAACCTGAACCCTATAATAGATAAGCAATATATCTAGCTACCTGACAACCTGCCTTATCCGAATATAGAAAGTATATACATAACTTTGAAGAGTAGAGGTGCAAAATGACCATGCCGTCGACGCACCCTACAAACTAATACTACCTACCTACGATTAGTGAATATAGTACATAATATACGCTTGGAGGTATTTGGTCACGAAACTGAAATATAAATGACGTTACCGCTTTCTAAACAAAAAACTTGACCAAATAACTTTAGACACAGATAAAATATCGGCTTCTATTGTAACACCGCACGTAGTATCATGCGTTTATCGGATGAATTTACCTTTGAAAGATTTAATATTTGTATCACGCATGACATCTATTGTCTAACACCTTCATTTCACAATATTTTGGCTGAAATTATGCATCGGCTATTATAATTACTTCCCTCGACTTGTTCCTTCCATTTCAACTGCGGCGGTAGGTCGTTTCGCTATTCGTCACTCAACTGTTTCTACGTCATCATCATTCCTCTGCGACGCGAAGGAGTCCTAAGAGCCGTTCTTTTGAAGAGTCATCAGTTCTCCGAAATAGTTCACGGTCTTTCGGAGATAGCGAATAACCCCCCTGAACTGATTACCTTTTGTAACGTATACCTGCCTGAAGGGGCCCCGGTAAACAAGGAAAATCTGGATGATTTAGTGCGACAACTCCCTAAACCTTTTTTTTTACTAGGGGATTTTAATGCACATCACACTCTTTGGGGTAGTAACAGAGATCTGACATTAAAATAGTGAGGATAACTTTTCATGAGATGAATGAATGAAATAATGAAACGAAAATGTAGAAAAACGATGATGATCACATAACATCAATGATGGACTATGAGCCAATCAGAACAAAATATAAAAAGAAGGCTCACTTCCGCGAGCAGGCGGTTGAATGAATTGCACGATTGGATTACAGTACTCGTGAACTAATATTTAGTTCCCTCCTTTCCAGCAAACTGGGGAATGTGGGAGGTAATCACAAGTCCTTCCCTTTGAGGAAAAATACTTTCCACAGAATTACCCACTTTAGGACGTTAATCGCTCAAAATCGAGGAACACACTGTCGTTGTATTCGGGCCCATCGTAGACTCGATGGCTATGAGGCTAGAATAAGGGGAGGGGTTTGGTCGGGATGGCAACCGTACATGACCGTAATCACGGGACTGGAATCTGGCTCGGCACTCTGGGGGGTTATTTTGTAATCTCACCTTTTTAATGACTCTTTGCGGGAAGGCGGGAGATCCGTTTCGCTCTCTTAATGATCGGCTCACGAACGGTTCGTGAATTGTCAAAGCCATGGTCGAAGCTTCTGTCGGTAGCGCTATCTGTTGCCGATCTCGTCAACTTCGAATAAACAAACGAGTGCCTGGCAACGGCGACCGCTTTCTTCAAAAATGGAGGAATACGGTGAAGGTGAGTGAAAAATTGTTTATCACTATCATTTTAATTATTCGGATGACTTGTCAAGATAAATTATGTCCGATAATTTCCTTTATACTAATGTTGGAATTTGCATTTGTCTCTCGCTACATTTTTCGTTAATAGTGTTTTTAGAAATCATTTGGATAATATACAATTCGTGATTTTAGAACGTAAAATTCCAATTGAGGAAGCCGAAAATTGTCAAAAGTGGTTCTATGTGGATTTGATTTCACCCAGTATGCATTTCACTTAGCATTATCATATGAGCACAGAAATAAAACAGCATACTTTAATAGCACGGACGATAACTTCAGCATTCATAATATATTAATAACTGCATGTTTTTATTTTGAAAAATATAAACTTTCCCTTATCAAATTTAACATCATTTGGTAAAAAATATGCTAATCTTTTACAGGAATTCTCCCATTCTATAATGCGTCGTATGTGACGGTGGAGCAGAGGGAGGCGATGATGGATTACCTCGAGGTCCATAGTGAGTTGGCCCTGGGTCAGTGGAAGGGGCCACAGGGTGCCCAATGCCGGAGGAAGGCGTGGGAGGAGCTAACGGAAAAGCTCAATGCCTTTCCGTTTGGGGCTCGTAAGCCATGGGATAAGTGGCAGAAGGTTAGTTTGTGTATTAATTTGAGCTGCTAATGATAATTACAAATGCAATTATGATTGAATAATCCTAGAACCTGGTCTAGTCTACATGATAACTGGTTACTCTACATGTCTCCCATCAAAATAAAGTGCTGCACCTTAAGAACTGACGTCATAAAATTACACTTTTTGTGAAAAAATCCTGAATTAGAATTTACTGCCATGGTGCTTGTTCTCTTTAGTCGTGGCAGGACTGGAAACGGGATGTGAAGCAAAAGGCAGCAGTCCGGTCCCGCCATGCTTCTGGAACCGGAGGTGGCCCCGCTCTTCCACCACTAATGCCACTGGAGGAAACACTACTTAACCTCCTTGGGGGAAAGGAGTTAATCTCCAGTGGTATGACCAAGGTGGTGGATAGTCTACAGGTAAGAATGTGCTCATTGCATTAGTTGCATGATAATTTTTGGAGTAGCTCATCACATTCTATATGATATTCCTGACTAATCCAATGATTTCCCATTATTTTACAGGGAACTGCCTACGGTTCAACCACTGATCCAATCCTCCACCCTTCCTCCCAACCAACATCATTCCGATCAAGCCCACCCCCAACCGAAGACCACAATTACAGCTCCCCTGTCCCTCCTACTGGGCAGAGGAAGAGACGGAGAGAGCAACCTCCATCTGATGGTTAGTATGCATTGGAAGTTATCTATTCTTCAATGCAATGTAACAAAATAAAATTGTATCCTCCTGAGACCCAAACCACTTTCAGCCATTGAAATTTTATGAAACTTGCGACATACATTAAAATTAGTATAAAGAAAGATGTCATACTGTGATTTTCCTTTTTTTTCGTCATTTGTGGAAATTACAGCGTGTCCATCACGATGGACATTGGGTCTATGGGGAATAAATATATGATTGAAGTTTACAATACAAATGAATACAAATTTCAGTAGGTTTTCAGTTTTATTTTATTTTTCATGATAAATAGAAAAACAGTTGTTTTGTTGTGTTAGACATAGATAATTTCCACAGCCTGTGCACATAACCTTAGTTTTCTTGTGACACCCTGGATTCTTACATCGCATACTGTTTTTAATATCAGTCATTTTTGGCAAGCGCTTTCTTTTTTTCTGTTTTTGTAACACAATATTTCTCCCATCCCTACTCCTTTTCTGTGTGTAAGAGTTGTTATCGTCGCTATCTTCTGAAGTACTAGATACCTGCCCTTTCGCTAACAGATATTCCGCTACACTGATCTTAAAATCCAAGAACTGCATGATATCTTTCCTCTGATCATCTTGATCTGATGGTGATCTTCACCCCCTGCCACACACCCTCGCGGTGGCTTGCAGGGTATCGTGTAGATGTAGATGTAGATCATTGAGACTGACCCGATCAATTTTGTACTGCACCCAGCTATTTGCAATCCCCAAATCAATGAAATGGAAAATTGTCCTTACTGTCCACTTTTTAGTTCTACTTTTGATCCTGTAATAACTAATCATTCTATCAATTAGGTCTATTCCTCCCATGTTTAAATTGTATTGATTCACAATAGCGGGGCGGGGAACATGAATGTATTTTTTTCTTTTTTAGACCATCTTTTGCAATTGTCTATGGGATTAATTCCAACTTTTGTAGAAGCCAATAGTATTGGTTTCAAGTCAAACCATTTTACTACACACATCACTTTGTCCTGTCTAACAGATTGATCGGAAGTCCCCCTGCCCATTCTCCCAAGAATTTTGTCATCTGTCAAATGAACTGCTGCTGGAATTCTAGATCTCATAATAGTTCCAGTACAAGGGATTTTCTTTTCAGCTAATACCTCCAGAAGTGGTAAAGAAGTAAAATACCGATCAAAAAAGACATGTGTACCTTCTCTAACAGTTCTGCATAGCCTTATGACTGCAGACCCTCCAACATCTAATCCACAACTTGATGCTGTTTTATCAGGAAATGTGCCCTTGCCCTGATAAACTTCAAAATCAAGGACCAATCCAGAGGGAGCAGCCAACACAAAATTCTTAAGTCCTACTGGATTTGGTTTACCTCGTACAAACTGTTTTATACCACATACACCTGTAAAAGGAATCATTTGCTCATCAATGGCAAGATGAGAACCTCGAGGGAGTTTTAGGCAACCTTCTTGTATCCTATTTATGATGGGTCTAACCTTCCATAATTTATCTGTTTTTTTGTCATCATCTGATACATCATGATCGTTTTGCACCTTCAGATAATTTCTAATGACAAAATACCTGTTTCTTGGCATTAAATTTGCAATAGCAGGCACACGAGTTGTTTTCCCCCAATACATTCTTACCCTGGGATACCCGAGGCAAGACATGAGTAGTGTTGCACCAAAAAATACTTCCAACTCCTCAGGTGTAAGTTTCAGTGGCCTTCCCGTCACTTCTAAATACCTCATGTTGGTTAATTCGCAAATTTTCTTGAAATCTTCATCGTCAAAGTATTGTCTAGTATAATCTTCTACATTCCAATTTTCTCTCTCAGCTGAAGTTTCTTCGACCTCTGGGAAAGGTGTGCCGAGACCATCAAATCTGAAACAAAAGAGGCAGTCTCATTAGAAATGCAGGTAGAAATTTCAGATGGCACAAAAATAAGCATATTTGGTACAATGGAATCTATTTTTGAGGTATCTAGTCGCATTAGGTATTAGATCTACGTCTACATCACACCCTGCAAGTGAGTGTTACATGCATAAAAATTGTTATGTTTGTTAAATCTATTATTAAACTAACCTTGTTTATAATAAAATTACTAACACTGAATTGAAGTTATTTATAACTTTTATCATCTAGATACTCATCCTTTGAATTCAGAGTACTATGATGAAGCATATACTTTAGGCTACGTGGTAATTAGCTCTAATAACAATTAGTTGAAATGACAACAAAAATATTTTATCAACATTAGCTAAAGTGCGAGATTATGTTTTGAAATTCCGATGTGAAGCAAATAATGCCACTTGTTTTCCTTACCTTTCAGTTTTTTTCCAAAACTGTCTTCTTCGTTTAGCTAAATCAATACTGTCGTTGTCTTCATCACCAATATCACTATTAATAATAATATTTATTGTTCCGTTGGTCAAGAATTTGACATAGAACATAGTCATGAAAACATATAAAAGTACAAAAAACATTTTACACAATACAATCATTTATAATACAAATATTATAGACTGTCAGAAAAATATTCATTTACACTGTAGTAGCCTTTGTTGAGCAAATTTTCTTTAATTGGCATTTGAAAGTATAAGGAGATTTTATTAACTTAATTGTTTGGGGCAATTTATTGTATACAACGGATGCAGAGTGATGCGGTCCATGTTGGGCAGCAGTCAGATTATAACTGTGAAGGTGAATGTGGTTCTTGGAACGAGTGGAGTGCTGATGAATGGTTGAACTTGGTGGAAACAGGGAGGGATTATTTTTTACGAAGGTGCAGCATTGTAAAATATACAAACAGGGTAGAGTAAGTATATTTAGTGCTTTGAAGAGAGGTCTTCCAGGTGCTCTAATGGACACTCTAACAATGGCTTTAACTGATCTTTTTTGAGAAGAGAAAGCTTTAATTGCAGCACTACTGTTACCCCAGAAGATAATCCCGTAGGACAGGTGGGAATGAATTGCAGCATAATAGACTAGTTTTAAAGTGTCAGTTGAGGTAATTGGGGCTAGTTTCCTTAGCATGAAGATGCCAGTCGAGATTTTCCGTATAATTTTATTAATATGAAGCGACCAATCAAGATCCTCACTAAGATGAAAACCAAGAAAGTCAGTGGAAGAAGAGCGATGAATATTCTCATTATTGATTCTTAACAGTAAGGTAGATGTTGGTGGTGATATTTTACAGTGAAACTGCATGAAGCAAGATTTACTGTTGTTAAGGATCAGGTTGTTTTCGAGACACCAATTCACCATACTGTTTAAGGTGTGCCTTGGGCTGATAGACAGGTCATCCCAGAGTTTATGGAGGAAGTGTCATCTGAATATAAAATTGCACTGCAATTGGGCAATGAAAGAGGAAGGTCATTTATAAAAATTATAAACAAAAGGGGTCCCAAAATAGAACCCTGAGGAACACCGCAACTTGTTTCAAGAGTACCAGATTTATAGGTGTTTATTCCCATCTTAGGCTTACTTCTGTATTGGACAATTTGCTTGCGATTAGAGAGGTATGACATAATCCATGAATGGGCATTACCATTAATACCAATATGTATTAATTTACTGGATAAAATGCTATGATCGATTGTGTCAAATGCCTTACTCAGGTCAAAGAAAATACCTGTGACCATTTCATGTTTGTTTAGGGACTGGCATATGGTATTGACAAGATGGAATGCAGCTGTTGTTGTGGATTTACCCTTTCTGAAACCATGCTGAGCTACATGCAACAAATTATATTTTCCAAGATAATTTACAATACGGTTATACATGAGTTTTTCAAAAATTTTTGAGAAAACAGACAGGATAGAGATTGGTCTATAGTTATCGGATTCAGTTACTGATCCTTCTTGTAAATAGGAGATATAAGGGCTATTTTCAAGTAAGTTGGAAAACGACCCTCTAAAATTGATGAGTTGAAGATATCAGATAGAGGTTTGGCTATCCATCTGGAGGCACTTTTGACAACAGGCACAGACACTTCGTCATAACCTGCAGACAGACCACTTATTTGCCAGGGAGTTAATGATGGGAAGAAATTCTGCAGGGTCTGAGGGAAAAAGGAAAAAAGAATAGGGGACCTTGTTCAACCTTGGCTCTGGAAGACCACTACTTGGAGCAACATGGCAGAATTGTTTATTGAAACGGTCCGCTGTAGCAACTGGGTCCGTTATTGGAGTTTTGTTGAAAGTCATGCATGAAGAACTGTGATTCACTGCTTGCACTTGTATGGTGTTTAATGATATTCCAAGCAGCTTTTACACAATTGCTGGATGAGGAGATGTAAGTAACATTATGATCTTTGATGAAGTCCTGGATGCACTTTTTATAGCTTTTCAAATTGACAAGGTACATGTCACGTAAAGAATGATCGGTGAATTTACTTAGCTGATGTAAGTGACGTACATGTTTGCCCATGTTTATTAGATATTCTGGGAATGTTATTTTTTTGGTCTAGAATTAGTAGTAATAGTCTTTCATTGTCAGTGCTTTCATTGTAGGTAAGAGCAGAAACACTGAGATTTTCTTTACCGAAGTGTTTTGATTTTAACAATTACTATGGAGCACTCAAATTCTTTTTCAGTGCTTTCATTGTAGGTAAGAGCAGAAACACTGAGATTTTCTTTACCGAAAATCGCCACTCCACCCCCTCTCGATTCAGACCTACAAAACTGTGACAATAGTTTGAGGCCATTTATTGCATAAGTACTGAGCTCATTGACGGTTAGCCAATGTTCACTTAACAAAAGAATGTCAGTGTCTAATTCTTGAAGGAGCTTTTCCAGATTACTGGACTTGTTACGCATCGATTGAATATTCATATAGAAGAAAAAAATACCTTTTTTAGTGTTACCTTGGCCTAGTCATGCTTTTTTTGGTTTGTAAATTCCATGTTGGCCACGGGTGACAGGCTTTTGAGCCACATCACTACCATTTTGATAGCTGTCACTCTGGTCAACTATATCATTGGGGCTACTCTTATTGATGGATAGATTGCTTAGAGTCTCCTCTTTACGTTGACTTCTTTCTTTGTCCGGTTTAATGTCTTTCCTACCAACCGATTCCTTGTCTTTCCTTCGAAAGACAATAAACCGGTTGATTTCCGCGTCAACAGGCCATAGGGAAGGATTGGACACCTTTTCATAATGTTCACCATTCACTGTAATTTTAAATGATGAGTATGGTCCCCTAGAGTTAAGAGCTGTCACATCGATGTCAAAATCAAATTTCGATTTTAAATACTTGTCAACGTCAAAGGATTTAGTTTTACTGTCCAGATTCCACACATGAATGTGTTCCTTCTTGGGGCTGGCTAGCAAAGGGCAGTCGTTAGTTGCAGTACCACGAATATTTGCTCTGCGTTTCTTGCGCGACAAAAATACCTTGTAACCATCTTCCTTTCGGGTAATTTTCCCCTCCGGAAGAGAATCCTCAGATGAATGGAGAGTAGTACGCTCACTGTCGTCTTCAGACGTCGTATCAGTAGTGATTCGCCGAGTTTGTGACACGGTAAGTTGCTTCTCGTGGAACTCCGACGGCACGGAGGGCTGGAGTATGGTTGACTCACGATGCACATCTGCAGCTCTCGGGTAATCAACTATCACCATCGCAGAATAGGTATTACTAGAATTACCATCTTCACTTTTGGCATTGGCCTCGTTATTACCGGCGAAACGAACTTTTTTTTCAGGTATTTTTGAGCCGGCGACGTCGTTCGTTATCAAACGGTGTACGTCAGATTTAAGTAATTTTAATTCACCACTTTGAGCAACTATAGTCTCTTGACACTGCGAGAATTTATCTATCAAGTCCTTAACAATAGTCTGGAGATTCTCGTGCTTGGTAATGAACTTTTCAATCGTATCATTTACATCGCGAATTTGGCGGGAGGGCATCACCCGACAGTTATCACAACGATATACAATATCACGATGTGAATTCAGAGTATTCAATATTGCCTTACTTAGGCCTGTGCACTGCAAATTAAACTGCGATAGGCAGCTGAACTCACAAGTAACAATATTATGCTTTTCGTCGAGATTTTTGGAGCACGACGCACATACATCAACACTAACGTCAGCCATCTTGAATCGATCTTCCCGTGTGGCTCATAACGTGTGGCTAACTTTACATTAATAATTACAATACTGTGAACCTTACATATGACCTCTTTACTTTTTACAGCTTCATCGACTTCTTCAGGAGGTGAATTTTAATATTTTTATTTCTTTTGTTATTTTAATTTTGTTATATTTTTTTGTTAATTTATCCTTAAAATTTTACATTTTATATAATAAAAGAATGAAAGAAGGTATTTGTTGTGTTATTATTTATTTAGATTATTGTGCTACTACAAGCACAGTCGAGTTTTGATGCAAACTAATGTCAGCACTTCCACTTACTTTAAATGTATACTTAATGATACAATGACATAAAAAAATCATTTAAGATAGGAGATCATTAAAGCCGTTAAACAATATACATATATTTGTGACAGAATAGAAAGTGGATATACAAGAAATCATTCCATGCTACAATAATAGTCAGCACTACTATTTTGTATCTTAGTACCTTACAAAACCTGGTTAGGCAAGCCTAGAACAAATACCCTGTTGTCTTAAAAACTGAAAAGACATTTTTTTAATATGGGTAAAAATGGTCCATCTGCATCACCATTTACTTCCGTTCTTATGGGAATGATAACCCAGTTATCAGGAATTCGACAAATAAGGGGAAAAAAGAGCTCTGAGAACGAATGTTGTTAATACGTTATCTAGGTTCGTAAAACCATCTCAACCATTATCATTACATGCAATGTACTAATGTTGGTAGGTTTCAGGGTAATTTTTGTCTAAATCTACAATAGATAAATTTTCATACATTTCATTTCCAAACCTACCATAATTCATAGCACATGTTCTTCACTGAGTATCTCTTTCACTATTCATTGAACTCTTTCTCAATGCAGTGATAACGTTCACTGTGCCCATAACCTCCTCTACCCCTGAGGATTAATACAGGTTTTCTAACTGGATCACATGTAGGCAGTGGCATAGCCAGCATGTTCTATAGGGGGGGGAGGGGCAAAAATGATTTAACTTTCCATAACACGTTTTATTGTGCCCCTTCGTGAAAACTGTTAAGTTTTCTTAAAACAATTTGTATTTATTATATTTCTCCCTCTTGTTGAATTTCAACGGGTACCTTCAGTTAATTGACCTGTAATTATTCATTTGAATAATGAGCCAGGGGGGCGAGCGCCCCACCCTGCCCCTAAGTGGCTATGCCCATGCATTTAGGCCATATATTATCATCTTGAATGAGATATGGAGCATAAGGAAAAGTGGTATTGACTTAACATTTATTTGCGTAGCCACTTAATGTGACAAACTACTGAAGACATCCTCGTACGTTCCAAACTGGACTACGGGTCAGTTGTTTACGCTTCAAGCCGCGACACCTACTTAAGGCCTTTAACAACAGTACACAACGCAGGGCTTCGTATTTCCACTGGTGCTTTCCGGACCAGTCCGGTCCTCAGCATTTATGCTGATTCCGGGGAGCCTCCGTTACCGTACCGTTGGGACATACAGATGTGCTCTTACGTGGCGAAAATTTTAGCTACCAAGAATCACCCGTGTTTAAATTTGATTTTTAACCCTAGATTTATATCCCCCCTGCGGGTAGGGGGATTGAGAATACTCCCGCAGTATCTCTGCTTGTCGTAAGAGGCGACTAAAAGGGCGGGGAGACAACCCCGAAAACAAACCCAGAGCCAACAAGGGTTGAGCCCGGACAGTCTTGTGGGTCAACTGTCTGTGTGCGGTCACACCACCTGGCCTGCGATCCACCCGCATGTTTGCCGTGTGCGGAGACCCGTAAGGGGGAGAAGGGGATCCTGGTGGGTGAGTTCTCCGGAACCCAGCCGGGTGTCGGATACCCGGTATGGTCCGAAGTTCAATACCCCACTTTGGCCCTGGATCCCCTGTAAACGGGAGGTCAAGATCTAGCCAGTCTTGATCAATCGGCTTATCGACACGTATCGATGGCGAGTGCTGGAGTGATGGGGGTCTGTGTAGAGCGGCCAAAGGTGTATGGGTTTGGAGGGCCCATGCACTGTAGGTCCAACTCGAAGCAGATCTCCTACACGAAGGCGCTATATCCCTTGGGTAGCCCTGGCGACCACACCGGTTTGCGGTGTGGCGTCCCAAATGTGTGGCTCCGTGGTGGGTGGGGAGCCCAGGGGATGAATCCCATATCTCAATGGATCCAGACACCCTTCCTCCACCAAAAAGATCCCGTCCGGAAACGGGCGGGGGAGTTAATTCAGTGACTGCCTCTAGGCGGTACTTGATAATGAGGTGCGCAAAGGATGGTGAGACCCTCACTAAGGTGTCTCCCTTCCTAATACGTAGAGTCCTTTCAGCAACAGTTACTGGTGACCTGATATCGGCCAAGAAGCTGCGTGACGGCACTTTATTAATAGAAACTGCCAATGATGCCCAAAGCGCGAAACTACTGAAGTTAACCTGTCTTCATGAAATCGCAGTCAAGGTCGAGGTGCATCGCACCCTGAACACCAGTCGGGGAGTAATTAGCTGCTATGACCTGCTGTACGTCGACGACGACGAAATAAAGAGGGAGATGGCCCCTCAGGGTGTCATAGACTGTCGTCGATTGAAGATAAAGCGGAACGGTGAGCTGATAAACAGCACGTCTGTTATCCTCACCTTCTCGCGCGACACGCTCCCTGACAAGGTGTTTGTAGGGTATGAATCAGTTCCTGTTCGCCCATTCATCCCAAGCCCCATGCGATGTTTCCAATGCCAGCGCTTTGGCCATATCGCCACTAGATGCCAGGGCAAGGCCACCTGCTCGCGGTGTGGTAAGGAAAAGCATGAGGATGACGCATGCACCTCGGAACCTTTTTGCGTCAATTGCGAGGGTTCGCATCCAGCTTACTCTCGCGATTGTCCGAAGATGAAGGAGGAAAAGAAAATAATAGAGATTAAAACAGTGGAAAAATTGCCATATTTAGATGCCCGGAGAAAGTATCGCACGCTAATAGCCCCTACATTTTCAAGATCTTTCGCCGCAGTTGTAGAAACCCCGGATAATATAAATGCAACAAATAGCACTAAAAAAACGATGTGGATAAAATGAAGAACACGAGCCCTAAAAAAGAAGAACAAGCCAAGCCGGATAAGGCTACAAAGCCGGCGAAAACGACTAATACTGTCAGCGCGGATTCTCCTAAAAAGAACTCTCCGAAATTACCGGGGAGTGAAAAAACACCATCCCCCGGCCCCTCCGTGACACGCGCTCCAAGCCCAGTGGAGGCTATGGAAGAGGATGATCTGTCTGAGACAGACATCCGCATAGCCAGGCAAAAGAAAAAACATCGTATTAAGCGATGATCCTCTTGACGGACGGACACTTTATCTGTCAATAGTTTTATACTATATATTCTTTTATCCTATGGACACTATTTTACAGTGGAATTGTAATGGTTTTAATCGCCACAGTGAGGAATTGAAGATTTTAATTCACGATTTTAATCCGTTCTGTATTTGTCTCCAAGAAACACATTTTAAAGTCACAGACCAGGGTATTCTAAGAAATTTTAATGTTTTTAGATTGGACGATACCAGCGGCCGAAGGGCCCAAGGTGGAGTGGCGGTTGCTATCAGAGAGGCCCTTTACACCTCTCGGGTACAACTGAACACACCTTTCCAAGCGATTGCGGTGACCCTGCACGCCCCAGAGACCATAACGTTGTGCAACGTTTACTTACCAGAGTGCGCACCTGTCACTGAACGCAACCTGGAAGACCTTGTCTTACAATTACCGAAACCCTTTATAATCTTGGGAGACTTCAATGCACATGACCCTTTGTGGGGTAGCTCTCGGAGACAGCGCAATAAAAGAGGACGGATTTTATCGCATTTTATCCAAGCTTTTAACCTTTTTTTACTGAATAGTACTGAGAAAACCCGCTTTAATAGTTTTAATGGAGAATTTTCATCCATTGACCTCGCTATCTGCTCGAGCAGCCTTTCCACAAAACTTAACTTGGCCGTCCATTCAGACCTATGCGGCAGTGATCATTTTCCGCTTTTCATACGGAAGAATACCAGTTTTAATCCACTTTATGTAACTCCTGGAAATTGGCTTATTCAAAAAGCTGACTGGTCAATTTTCAGAGAGAATTTTACGTATAAACATGATGGCAACCGTGACGCAATGAACAACGTCGAGGTACTTACGTCTGCTATCATCGCGGCGGCAAATATTAGCGTCCCACGGTCTAAGGGTATCGTTCATCGACCAGCAGTGCCATGGTGGACAGAGGAATGCGCGAATGCGATAAAATTGCGGAAGCGAGCCCTTCGTATTTTCCAGAAGTACCCCACGGAAACAAATCTTGCCTCCTTCCGACGCCTTCGAGCGAAAGCTCGACAAATCGTTAAAGAGGCGAAGAAAGCCTCCTGGAGAGAATTCATCTCTGGCGTAAATCACAGGACACCTCTCGCACAGGTCTGGAGGAAGGTGCGAAGCATCTCGGGCTCCAGTAAGCAATGCGGCGTTTCCGGACTAAAAGTCGATGACCGGGTGATTACATCTCCCTCGGAATTATGCGAGGTGTTTGGTCGCACGTTCACTAATATTTGTAGTGACGAAAATTATAATGCCTACTTTAGGGAAATAAAACAACGCTGCGAAGCAAAATCCCTCACATTCCGTGAAACGCACGGCACTGCCGACTACAACGAATGCTTTTCGCTATGGGAGCTGGCCTCTGCAATTGCTGACTGCCGGAACACGTCCCCAGGAATGGACGGTGTCCACAACGTATTTCTCCGGAATCTACCGGAGTATGCGTTGCTGGAAGTTCTTCATACCTTCAACCAAATATGGTTGGAGGGTAATTTTCCACAATCCTGGCGAGAATCTATCGTGGTTCCAATACCAAAGCAGGGAAAAGACAAAAGTTACCCTAGCAATTATAGGCCCATCTCACTAACCAGTTGCCTGTGCAAGGTTATGGAGAGAATGGTCAATCGCCGGCTCGTTTGGTGGTTGGAGCGGCGAAACCTTCTCTCCAACATACAATGTGGTTTTCGTAGGGGTAGATCTACTATCGACCATCTTGTCCGGACAGATAATTTTATCCAGGAGGCCTTCCTTCTGCGTCAACATGTCATTGGAGTTTTCTTTGACTTAGAGAAGGCTTACGACATGCTGTGGCGCCGGAAGATCCTGCAAACAATGCACAGCTGGGGTTTCAGGGGTAATCTACCCATTTTTATCCGAAACTTTTTAACAAACCGAGGTTTTAGAGTGAGAGTTAGTAAAAACTTCTCGCAGTTCTACTCTCAGGATAATGGCGTTCCACAAGGCTCTGTTTTAAGCGTAACGTTGTTTGCAATCGCCATTAATGACATTGTCGACTGCATAAAAGCACCGGTGATGGGATCCTTATTTGTAGACGACCTGGCAATTTTCTGCAGGTCGTCTACATTAGCTAGCGCTGCAAGGCTGACACAGCTGACCATTACCAAATTGAACAACTGGGTTAATAGAAACGGGCTTCGTTTCTCCAAGGAGAAAACTGTGTGCATGCATTTTCACAGATTACGAGGTATCCACATAGCTCCACCGTTACGCTTACGACGTAGTAATCTTCCTTATGTAGAAACTGTTCGATTTCTTGGCATGGTTTTAGACCGTAGATTGACATGGCAGGAACACATCCGCAAGCTAGCGGAAAAGTGTCGCCGGAGCCTAAATATTTTACGAATTTTAAACAACACAACGTGGGGTGCAGATCGTACGACCTCGATTTTATTATACCGTGCGCTGATTAGGTCTAAAATGGACTATGGGTGTTTCGTGTACTCGTCTGGACGAGAGTCATACCTGCGACCGTTGACAACGGTCCACAACGCAGGACTACGGTTAGCTACTGGTGCATTTAGGACCTCTCCTGTCCCAAGCTTATGTTCGGACGCCGGAGAGCCGCCGCTGGCAACTCGTAGGCTAATGCTGACATGCAACTATGTGTCAAAAATTTTATCTATGTCGAAACACCCATGTTTTGAAATCGTTTTTAAACCAAGGTTTTTAGATATTTTTAACAGAAGGACAAGGGCTTCCAGACCACTAAGCATTCGTTTTAAAGATTTTATTGAGGAATTTCAGTTTTTACTACCGGATGTGTACGCCGTCGGGTATTCGAAAGACCCACCTTGGTTACTACCACGACCCGAGTGTTATACTGGTCTGCATAGTCGCCAAAAATCCTCTTCCACGTCGCCGGAGTACCAGAGCCTTTTTATAGAACTTCTAGGTAACCACCCGGACTCGATCCCCGTGTATACGGACGGATCTAAGTCTGATTCAGCATGCGCATGCGCCGTGTACTCTACTCATCACAATTACATTAAGGTCAGACTCAATCCGCTGTGCAGCGTATATACAGCGGAATTAATGGCTATTAAAATGGCCCTAAGAAATATTAATTCCAACTCTGGCTCTTTCCTCATTTGCACGGACTCCTTAAGCGCTTTAAAGTCCATTTCGTCCTATTACCCACTCCATCCTCTTGTCCAGGATATACAATGCACCCTCCAATCCCTTCGCGGCAAGGGAATCAAAATTTCTTTTATTTGGGTCCCTGGACATGTGGGAATAGCTGGCAATGAACGTGCGGACAAAGCAGCAAAGGAAGCACTAAACATGCCAGAAATATTAACGCCGTTGATAACTGTAGATGACCTTAAGTCTAAGTTTCGAAACATGGTTATAGGCAGATGGCAGCAATCGTGGCAGGGGCTAACGAATAATAAACTTCGGGCTATCAAACCGGTAGTATCAGCGTGGCCCTCCTCCGTAAGGGGTACCCGGAGGGAAGAAGTCGCAATTACTCGCCTGAGAATAGGGCACACTGCCTTGACTCACTCATACCTCTTCACCGAAGAGAAGTTATTACCTCTGTGTGATAATTGCGACTCCCCTCTGAGTGTGCGACACATCCTGACAGAGTGTGATAAATACCATTCTTCTAGGGAGAAACACAAGGTTAACGGGACCTTAGAAACTATTCTAGGCGATTCTCCGGAGAGTCTGACCCGGATAATTGCTTTTTTAAAAGACATTGATATTTTCAATAAACTATAAAATCTTTGCATTAGACCACGACCTGCACATGTTATCACACATATATATAACTGAGGTAAATACTATATTACGTAAATTTTATTCACCCATGGATGAGAGTGGTGCAAAATGACCTCAGCTGTCGACGCACCCAAAACACCAAATACTACTACTACCCTAGATTTATGGAACTTTTTAATCGACGGACAAGAGCTACCAAGCCGCTCAGTATTCGTTTTAATTTATTAATTCAGGGTGTCGGGTTAAGACTCCCAGAGGTTTATCCTGTTGGGTACTCGAGTTACCCAACGTGGATTATTCCGCCGCCGAACATCCATATGACACTCGGTAGGCGCCATAAATCCCACACCACTGCTCTAGAATACCAGCGCCTCTTCAATGAATTTCTCTGTCGCCACTCCGATTTCATCCCAGTATACACGGATGGATCGAAGTCGGATGCAGCCTGTTCGTGCGCGGTTACCTCGTCCCATCACGGTGTCGTCCAGTCCAGGCTCAATACGCTGTGTAGCGTGTACACAGCGGATAAAATTCCCTACTTTGAGGCTCGGAAAAAGTATAGAGCACAAGTTGCTCCTACTTTCTCCAAGTCATACGCTCATGTCGCCTCCCCTCGCATAGCTAAGGTCACCATCTCGACACAGACAGAAGATAATGAGAGCCCAAAAACGAAATCCTCGGCGCAGAAATCGGCCATGCCGGCTAAGGCCACAAATCCGGCAAATAATACAGCAACCACCGGTCCGGGTTCTCCTAAGAAGAACCCCAACAAATCTACCGCCGGAGTCACACAAACAAAGCGTGGGAACTCCCAATCCCCTGCCCCATCTGGTAAGGTTCGAAAGAGCCAACCAGAGCCAATGGAGGAGTGTCTCTCAGACACCGAAATCCTCCAAGTTGGCAGTAAGGGGAAGAAAAACCGCATTAAGCGCTGATCCTCCCAAAGTTTTAACTGCTCGTATTCATTGTTTTAATCCCTTTTTATATTTATATATATATATTTATTTATTTATTATGGCTTTTATTTTGCAGTGGAACTGCAACGGTTTTTATAGGCACAAGGAGGAGCTGGCCATTTTAATTCGAGATTTTAACCCTTTTTGCGTTTGTCTTCAAGAAACGCATTTTAAAGACACGGACAGTGGGATTTTAAAAGATTTTAACGTTTTTAGACATGACGACACCAGCGGCCAACGAGCCCAGGGTGGAGTGGCAGTTGCTATTCGGGAGGCCCTTTACACCTCCCGAATACAGCTAAATACACCGTTTCAAGCGGTGGCGGTTACGGTGCACGCTCCGGAGGCGATTACGTTATGCAACGTTTATCTGCCGGAGGGTGCACCAGTCACCCGTTTTAATCTAGAATCCCTTGTGCACCAGCTGCCTCGGCCTTTTATTTTACTCGGGGATTTTAACGCTCATGATCGTCTATGGGGAAGCACTGCGGTGCAGTGCAACCGCAGGGGACGCATTTTATCAAGTTTTATTTTAGATTTTAACCTAGTTCTATTGAACAACGGGGAGAAGACCCGGTTTAACTCTTTCAATGGTGATTTCTCCGCCATTGATTTATGTATTTTATCGAGCAGTTTAACCAATAAAATATCTTTGTCTGTACACGAAGATCTTTGTGGTAGCGATCACTTTCCCCTTTTAATTCTTAAGGAGCGATTTTTTAACTCTGATTTTATCCGACCAGGCAACTGGATTGTCCGGAAAGCCGACTGGCCTTGTTTTAAAAGTAATTTTAAATACACGTGCGATGCAAATCGCGATAGCGCTTTTAATGTAAAATCACTGACTAACAGCATCATCAACGCCGCCGACAAGAGCGTACCACGGTCTCGGCGCATCATGTCGAGAGCTCCCGTGCCATGGTGGAATGATGACTGTGCTAAAGCCGTCCGGCAACGCAAGAAGGCGTTGCACATCTTCAATAAATATCCCACTCAAAACAATCTGTCCTCTTTCCGGCGTCTGAGAGCTAAACCCCGTCAGGTCGTGAAGGAGGCAAAGAGGGCCTCTTGGATGAATTTTGTTTCCGGTGTCAATATCAGCACACCACTTGCACAGGTTTGGCGCAAGGTGAAGAGCATTTCGGGAAATCATCAGCAGCTCGGTGTCTCCTTCTTAAAAGTCAGGGGAAATGTGGTTACATCTCCAGCTGCCATCGGCGAGATATTCGGCCAGTTAATCGAAAATATGAACAGCGATGAAAATCTGGATCCTGCCTTCCGAACGATTAAGCAACGTCTCGAGAACATTCCTGTCGGCTTCAAGGAGACGCGGACATCGGCAGATTACAACCTCCCCTTTTCCTTGTGGGAGTTGAAATCTGCCATTGATGACTCCCACGACACCTCTCCAGGACCAGACGGGGTCCACAATGCTTTTCTCCGCAACCTCCCGGATACAGCGCTGCAGGAAGTCCTGCAGACGTATAATCAACTGTGGGCAGAAGGTAACTTTCCTTCGTCCTGGCGGGAGTCTGTCATTGTCCCTATACCCAAACATGGGAAAAATAGAGCTGACCCGAATTCTTACCGGCCAATATCTCTCACCAGCTGCCTGTGCAAGTTAATGGAGAGAATGGTGAACCGGCGGCTCGTTTGGTGGTTAGAGCGCCGGAACCTTCTCTCCAGCATCCAATGTGGATTTAGACGGGGCCGTTCCACAATGGACCATTTGGTGAGGATCGACAATTTCATCCAAGAAGGCTTTCTCCTCCGCCAGCATGTGATCGGGGTCTTCTTCGATTTGGAGAAGGCTTACGACCGGGTGTGGCGGCGGAAGGTATTAACGACTTTGCACGAGTGGGGTTTTAGAGGCAATTTGCCGATTTTTATTCAAAAGTTTTTAATGCACCGAGTTTTTAAAATTAGAATAGGCCAGTTTTTATCCAACTTTTACCGTCTTGACAACGGAGTTCCCCAGGGATCCGTCTTGAGCGTGACGCTTTTCGCCATTGCGATTAATGACGTCGTAAATTGTATCAAGGCGCCGGTGATAGGCACACTGTTCGTGGATGACCTGGCAATTTTCTGCAGGTCATCCAAGGTTGTAACTGCGTCCCGAATGGTCCAATTGACATTAAACAAACTGGACCAATGGACCCAAAGGAACGGATTTCGGTTCTCCTTTGAGAAGACCAGGTGCGTCCACTTCCACAGGAGAATAGGAATCCAAATGCTGCCCACACTATCCCTTGGAGGAAGAAATCTTCCTTTCGTCAAGTCGGCCCGCTTTCTCGGTATGACACTCGACAACAGCCCCCCTGCGGGTAGGGGGATTGAGAATACTCCCGCAGCATCCCTGCTTGTCGTAAGAGGCGACTAAAAGGGCGGGGAGAAAACCTCGAAAACAAACCCCCGTGTCAGCAAGGGATGCGTCCGAGCAACGTGTGGGTCTGTTGCTTGTGAGTGACCATACCAGCTGGTTCACGATCCACCCATGTGTTTGCCGTGCATGGAGACCCGTAAGGGGGAGAAGGGGATCCTGGAGGGTGAGTTTTTCGGTTCCCAGCCGGGTGTCGGATGCCCGGTATGGCCCGAGAAACAATAACCCTCTTTGGCCCTGGATTCACTGTAAACGGGAGGCCGGGGGCTAGCCACCCCCGGTCAATCGGCTTTCCGATACGTTCGGTGGCGAGTGCTAGGGAGGTGGGGGTCTGTGTAGGGCGGTCGGAAGTGTACGGGTTTTGGTGGACCCGTGCACCGAAGATCCAACCCGAAACAGGCAACCACCTCTAGGGTGCTATATCCCCTCGGGTAGCCCTGGCGACCGCACCGGTTCGCGGTGCGGCGTCCCAAATGTGTGGCTCCATGGTGGGTGGGGAGCCCGGGGGATGAATACCTCAGGTGGCATGGCGGATGGTATATTTCCACCACCCAAGAGAACCTGCCCTGACACGGGCGGGGGAGAAACGTCTTTTCGCGCGTGTAAGCGCTTTGTAGTCATGAGTTGCATTAGGGATGGCGAGACCTTTCAGACGGTTTCCCCTTTTCTTATTAGGAAGGTTTTGAGTAATGCTATACCCGGAGAACTTAAGTCAGCCAAAAAGCTAAGAGACGGTACGTTACTGATAGAGACCAGCAATTACAGCCAAAGTGAGAAACTCCTAAAAATGAAACAGCTGCACGATATTCCGGTCAAAGTGGAGGTGCACCGCACTTTAAACTCTTGCCGGGGAGTGGTAAGCCACTATGATCTCCTTTACGTCGATGTCGATGAAATAAAACGGGAAATGGCCTCTCAGGGAGTTGTCGACGCTCGTCGACTAACCTCGAAGCGTGATGGAAAAATTGTAAACACAACATCAGTTGTCTTGAGTTTCTCGCTGGATCGGCTCCCGGATAAAGTTTTCATTGGGTACGAATCCGTCCCAGTGCGGCCCTTTGTACCGGCCCCCATGCGCTGTTTCCAGTGCCAGCGGTTCGGCCACATGGCCACACGTTGCGAGGGTAAGCCCACCTGCCCTAAATGCGGCCTGGATGCGCATGGTGATACTGAGTGCCAGAATGAACCACATTGTATTAACTGCGAGGGTACACATCCTGTGTACTCCCGCAAGTGCCCTAAGAATATCGAAGAACGAAAAATAATGGAAATAAAGACCGTGGAAAAAATTCCCTATTTTGAGGCCCGAAAAAAATATCGTGCAATGGTTGCCCCTACCTTTTCGAAGTCTTATGCTAAAACCGTTTCACCAAATGTGAGCAAAGTAAGTATCGAAACACAGACGGAAGAATTTAAAACTATAACACCACAGAACTCAAAAGATTCGGCCAAGTCGGAAAAGGCATCCAAACCGACACAAAAAATAAATAAAAATACTGCGGGCTCTCCTAAGAAAAACCCGCCAATTACTACCACCGGCGGCACGCAAAGCAGGCGTGAAAAAACGCCACCCCCTCGCCCATCCGGATCGGCAAAACCGACCGACCCGGAATCTATGGAGGAAGACGAAAGTCTTTCAGAAACTGAAATCCTCCGGTTTAAACAGCAGGTCTTCGGCGCTCGTGACCGAGTGCTGGATTTTAACCATAGTTTTATTTATTTATTTATATATATTTTATATTTTTATGGCATTCATTCTACAGTGGAACTGTAATGGTTTTTATCGGCATAAGGAGGAGCTGACTATTTTAATTAGAGATTTTAATCCGTCATGTGTATGTCTCCAAGATACACATTTTAAAACGTCAGACAAGGGTATTTTAAAAGGTTTTAACGTTTTTAGATTCGACGACACCAGTGGCCAACGTGCCCAAGGTGGAGTGGCAATCGCAGTTCGGGAGGCCCTTTACACCCCCCGATTGCAGCTGACCACACCTTTTCAAGCCGTAGCCGTGACAGTGCATGCCCCAGAGGAGGTGACATTTTGCAACGTTTATCTGCCTGAGGGTGCACCAGTAACCGCTTTTAATCTAGAAGCCCTTGTCTGTCAACTACCTCGGCCCTTCATTTTAACGGGTGATTTTAATGCCCATGATTCCCTATGGGGAAGCACAAGAGCACAGTGTAACCAAAGAGGCCGTATTTTAGCTAAATTTATCGATGATTTTAACTTATTTTTATTGAACAACGGTGAAAGGACACGTTTTAATATTTTTAATGGGGATTATTCCACCATTGATTTGTGCATGTCATCGAGCAGTCTCATGACAAAATTAAGCTTAAACGTACACAATGACCTATGCGGAAGTGACCATTTTCCAATTTTAATAAAGAGAGACCGAGGTTTCAGACAAAACCCTATTCGCCCTGACAGTTGGTTAATTCGGAAAGCCAACTGGCCACGTTTTCAGCAAAATTTTAAATTCATCTATGGAGAAAACGAAGATGGCGTGGCGAATATTCAGAAGCTTACAGCAACAATTATCGATGCAGCTAAATCCGCAGTACCTCGTACCAAGGGCAACATTCGTAGGCCAGCCGTTCCCTGGTGGAACGAAGAATGTGCAAACGCAATTAAAGCCCGGAAAAGAGCCTTACGAATTTTTAACAAGTTTCCCACCGCGACAAATCTTGCCTCTTTTCGACGTTTACGAGCTAAAGCCCGGAAGGTGGTGAAGGAGGCAAAGAAGGCATCCTGGATTGAGTATCTCTCCACACTAAATAGCAGAACGCCCATATCGGATGTTTGGAGAAAGGTGAGAAGCATTTCGGGCTCTAGTGAAACCCTCACTGTCTCGTACTTAAAGGTCGCTGATCGGGTGGTTACCTCCTCCCTCGATATATGCGAGGTTTTTGGACAGTTACTTGCCAACACCAGCAGTAACTCAAACTTCGACGCTGCATTCATTCGTATGAAAGAACAAGTCGAGTCAGCGCCGCTTAACTTTAAAACCATCGGTCCCAATATAGCCTACAATGACTCATTCTCAATGTGGGAATTGACGTCCGCAATCGCAGACTCCCATGACAGCGCACCAGGAATGGATCAAGTCCATAACGCCTTCATCCGCAATCTTCCGCAGGCAGCCCTACCGGAAATTCTGCGATGTTTCAATAAAATCTGGTCTGATGGGAGCTTTCCGGAAATCTGGCGAGAATCCGCTGTGGTGCCCATCCCCAAGCAGGGAAAGAATAGATCAGACCCAAATAACTACAGACCCATCTCGCTTACAAGTTGTGTCTGTAAGATAATGGAAAGAATGGTTAACCGCCGACTCGTGTGGCGGTTGGAACGACGAAACCTTCTTTCAGATATACAGTGTGGCTTTCGCAAAGGTAGGTCAACTCTCGACCACCTGGTCCGAACAGATAATTTCATGCAAGAAGCTTTCCTTTTACGCCAGCACGTGATCGGCGTTTTTTTCGATATAGAAAAAGCGTACGATCGCGTTTGGCGTCACAAAATTTTAACGACGTTGCACAATTGGGGCTTTAGGGGAAATCTACCCATTTTTATCAAAAATTTTTTATGCGGGCGTGTTTTTAAAGTTAAAATAGGTAAATGTCTATCTAGACCCTATCCACTAGAGAATGGAGTACCCCAGGGTTCCGTACTAAGTGTGACACTATTTGCTATAGCAATCAATGATATCACAGAATATATCCGTTCTCCTGTAATGGCTTCCCTGTTCGTCGACGACCTGGCTATTTTCTGCCGATCGTCAAAATTAGCAAGTGCTTCCAGGCTTATCCAACTATCTCTCAACAAGCTGTCTACCTGGTCTCAGAAAAATGAATTTCGTTTCTCCGGAGAGAAAACGAAGTGTGTCCATTTTCACAGGATAAGGGGATTACACGCTACGCCGTCTCTCTATCTCTGCCGTAGGGAACTTCCCTTTGTAGAATCTATCAGATTCCTTGGGGTGGTCATGGACCAACGTTTGACCTGGCGCGAGCATTTTAAAGTTTTAAAAGACAGATGCTCGAAGGTTTTAAATATTCTGCGGTTTCTAACGCATTCATCATGGGGTGCGGATCGCACTACAATGCTTTTATTGTACCGATCTTTAGTGCGCTCTCGGTTGGACTACGGATGCGTAGCGTACTCTTCTGCACGTGATTCACACATGAAACCCTTGTCTACCGTGCATAATTCTGGACTACGGCTAGCCACTGGGGCCTTCAGAACTTCACCTGTCCTGAGTATTTACGCGGAAGCGGGGGAGCCGCCGCTTGATACTCGTAGAGACATGTTGACTTGCAACTATGTTGCCAAGATTTTATCAGCAAAGAATCACCCGTGCTACAACATTATTTTTAACCCAAGGTTTTTAGACATTTTTAATAGAAGGACAAGGGCTACGAAGCCTTTAAGTGTACGTTTTAAAATTTTTATCGAAGAGCGCGGTTTTAGCCTACCAGACGTGTATCCGACCGGGTACATGACAGAACCTCCGTGGTCGATTCCTCGGCCGAATTTTATTTGGCGGCTACTTCTATGTCGGAAATCCTGTACCACTTCTACGGAGTACGGACATCTATTCAGAGAAATCCTCAGTCATCACCGCGACTTCACCATCGTCTTTACAGATGGCTCAAAGTCTGGAACCTCTTGCGGATGTGCAGTGGTATCAACGTACCACGGAATAATCAAAGCAAGACTCAATCCGATGTGTTCCGTTTTTACGGCAGAATTGACTGCCATCAAATTGGCTCTGGCCAATATAAAAGGCAGAAATGCCTCCTTCCTAATTTGTACAGATTCTGCGAGTGCGTTGAAGTCAATTTCTGAGTTTTCACCCTCTAACCCAATTGTGCAAGACATCCACTCTTCCATGCTATCCCTCAATAGGGAGGGAATGATAATATCCTTCTTGTGGATTCCTGGGCACATGGGGATAGGAGGGAACGAGAAAGCCGACGCAGCTGCTAAAGAAGCACTAAGCGCCCCAGATATGACAGTACCTCTGGTATCCGCAGATGATCTAAGGATTGAGCTCCGGCACTTCGCCTTTGAAAAGTGGCAGGAGCTTTGGACAGACCAACGTAATAATAAGCTCCGTGAAATAAAACCCGAGACATCAGCGTGGGCCACTTCCGCCGGGAGAAGTCGCAGGGATGAGGTCGCCGTCACTCGCTTGAGAATAGGACATTGTGCCTTGACACACTCCTATCTTTTTACTGAAGAGAAGACCCCGCCACGCTGTGACGACTGCGACTCTCTCTTGACTGTGCGGCATCTCCTGACGGAGTGTGATGTGTATCGGGTAGCACGGGAGGGGCTAGACATCCGGGGCGGAATAAGGCAAGTCCTAGGAGATGACGCCGATAACATCACCAAGGTTTTAAACTTTTTAAAAAAATACGGATTTTACAATAAAATATAGTTATTATTCCTACGAGACTATTCCTTCATGCTGTTTTTTCATATCATATTATTAGCAATAATAAGACTTTGAGTGGTGCAAAATGACCTCAGCCGTCGACGCACCCCAAATAAAAATACTACTACTACTACTCGACTACAGGCTCAATTGGCGAAAGCACATTCAAAATTTAAAGACAAAATGTCTGAAATCGTTAAACGTGTTAAAGTTTTTAAGCAACACATCGTGGGGAGCAGACCGCACAACATTGCTCTTATTGTACCGCACATTGGTTCGTTCTAAACTAGACTACGGTTGTTTTGTCTATGCGTGTGCCCGCGAGTCATACCTGCGAGCATTGTCCCCCGTGCACAACGCGGGGTTGCGACTCTGTACGGGGGCATTTCGGACAAGCCCTGTCATAAGCATCTATTCTGATGCAGGGGAGCCTCCTCTATGCCACCGCAGAAACGCGCTTATGTGCAATTACGCCTCCAAAGTTTTATCCATGACGGCACACCCATGTTTTAACATACTCTTTAAACCACGTTTTTTAGATATTTTTAACCGACGGACGAAGGCCACTAGGCCCGTTTGCGTACGTTTCAACGATTTTATTCGTGGGTGTGATTTCAGTATGCCTGAAGTGTACCCTGTATCTTACGCAACCCACCCTCCCTGGTTAACACCCGCTCCTGTGGTTAATACAGTCCTAAGCAAACTACCAAAATCCTTTACAAATTCCTTGGAATACCAACGTCAGTTTTTAATGTTTCTGAGTAATCACTCCGATTTTGTTCCTGTGTACACTGACGGATCAAAATCGGAGTTGGCCTGTGCCTGCGCAGCGTTCTGGAGTACCCAAGGAGCCGTCAAAGCAAAATTAAATCCGCTGTGTAGTGTGTACACAGCGGAACTATTCGCCATGAAGATGGCACTCGAAACTCTATGTGACGGAGGTGGCTCCTTTGTTATATGCACAGATTCCCTGAGTTCCTTACAATCAATTTCCGGTTTTTCGCCCATGCACCCGATCATTCAGGATATACATTCGTCCCTGCTGTCTCTCAGCAGAAAGGAAGTCTTGTTTGGTTCCTTTGGGTCCCGGGGCATGTGGGAATAGCCGGAAATGAAAAGGCAGACGCTTTGGCCAAAGAAGCTCTGAACGAGACGGAGTGTAAGTCCACGCTGGTACCCTACGAGGACCTACAATCTTGCCTGAGACAGGTAGTCGTAGGGCAGTGGAAGGAATATTGGCGCACTACACATAATAATAAACTCCGCGACATCAAGCCGGTTACATCAGTGTGGCCCTCTTCCGTCAGGAATAGCCGAAGAGAGGAAGTCGTCATCACACGTTTGAGGATAGAGCATTGCCCTCTGACCCACTCATTCCTCTTCACGGAAGAGAAACAACGACCTCAGTGTGATGACTGCAACTGTCCTCTCAGCGTTCGGCATATCCTGACGGAGTGTGACAAATACCGTGACGCGCGAAGGCGGCTAAACTTAGGGGGAGACCTAAAATCCGTCCTAGGAGACGACCCCAATGTTATAAGCCGAGTTATCAAATATCTGAAAGAGACGGGACTATACAGAAAAATATAATTCACTTTTTTTTTAATAATAAATCACTGTATTCAATTTTTTAATAAGTGCCATAACTATGATAGACCATTTTTATTATTATTATTGTTACATTTATAAATTTTACTACTAAAAATGGGTAGTGGTGCAAAATGACCTAGCCGTCGACGCACCCTACAAATTTTTAAACCTACCTACCTACCTGTGTACACAGCGGAACTTCTTGCTATTAAGATGGCCCTTCAAGGAATTGGGGGTTCCTCGGGGTCTTTTGTCATCTGCACGGACTCAATGAGCGCGCTGCAATCCATTTCCGTCTTTTCTTCACCACACCCTATTGTCCAGCGAATACATACTACCCTTTTATCCCTTAATAGAAAGGGAATCAAAGTTATTTTTCTCTGGGTCCCAGGACATATGCGTATTGTAGGAAATGAGAAGGCAGATGCAGCTGCAAAGGAAGCGCTAAATATCCCTGAGCCGACGACGACGCTAGTACCCTATCAGGATCTGCAAGCCTCTCTCCGTAAAATAGTCCTAGAGCAGTGGAGTGAACTTTGGAGGGATGTCCCAAACAATAAGTTACGGGCAATTAAACCGGTAACGTCAGGGTGGCCCACTTCCGTCAGGGGGGCCCACTTCCGTCAGGGGTAGACGCAGAGAAGAAGTGGTCATCACACGATTAAGAATCGGGCATTGCGCCCTGACCCACTCGTACCTCTTTAGAGAAGAGAAAAATCCTCCTCGATGTGATGACTGTGACTGTCCTCTCAGTGTGCAACATATCCTGACGGAGTGTGACAAATACCGGTACACACGTAACAGGCTAGGCATCAGCAGCGACCTAGAACAGGTTCTAGGCAACGATGCTGATCGCCTATGCCATGTTATTAATTTTTTAAAAGAAACGAACCTCATTAATAAAATATAATATAGTGTCATAAATCTGGACCTTTTATACTGCTTTTTGATTTTTACTTTATATTTAAATTTATACATATTTATTGTTATAAATTGGACTGTGCGTGGTGCAAAATGACCATAGCTGTCGACGCACCCCATAAATCCAAATCTACTACTACTACTGAAAACATAAAATACTAAACATCATTGCCACCCGAATTCAGATTTGTGACTGCCGTGACTGTTGGCATTTCAACTGATACAATGACACAGTGATCATAGACAATCGATAATTGTTAGCTTTTCCAATCAATAAACTAATTATTTCAGTTAACAAGAAAGGTTATAATGATGGGGTGAGCTCTTACAGCTGGCAAATATAAAATTTAAGGAAACTGTTGGAGACTCCCAAAAATTTTTATATTTGTTTAAGATATATATTTAACATAAGAAAATAACCAATTGGAACTCTAACACTTTCTAACAGAACGAAACGAGAGAAACTATTTTAATCAAAATTTAAAAAAATAAGAAAATGAACCAAAAAAACAAACAGGAACAAAATAATCAATAAAAACTTTATAACAGCGGTGCATCCTGGGCTGTTTTCTCTATTTGTTTGAGTCTATAAGGAAAAGGAAAGGAGGAATATAGTGTTTTTTTTTAATTGTAAAGGCTTTACAATAATTGCGCAATGTAAATTTTGCTCACCAAGGAAGAAGGCGGATAATATTATCTCTTATCCGTCGAGCTTCTTGAAGGCAGTCTGGCAGGTGGGATTTCAACTGCCTCTACCACCTCTTGGATTTCCTCAACTTCAAGATCTTCCACATCCAAAGGTGGAGGCAACCGTACTTTCACACACATGTTGTGGAGCACACAACATGCATTGACAATGCCACCAGCCTTCTCTGGTTCGTACTCCAGCACTCTATGCCGGAGCAGACACCGGAATCTCGCCTTTAACAGCCCGATGCACCGCTCCACAGCTGTGCGAGCCCTTATATGGAGGCCAGTGTAATGAGCCTCACGAGATCCTGGGAGGGCATTCATGATGGGAGTCTGCAGCCAGGGTTCATGGGGGTATCCAGAATCACCTACAACATCATAGTTAACAATTATGTATGACATTAATGATAAGAAAATTGCAAAAGAAAACTAAATACCATTATAAACTATGCAAAATAATACTTCCGCATCCATCTAACAAAGTTGTCATGAGTGGAAGAATAACGATTTTGTTTTATCGAGGTTTGTCGTATGAAGGGTATCGGTAGTTTGTATATAGCTTTGGAGAACTGCTTTTATATGTTCTGGGCCATACTTTGCGCCACGGATTGAACAAATAAATGGAAAGTAAATTATGCCATGGAAGTAGTCGATAGAGTTATGATGACTTGCATTCAGTTTACTTTGACAAATTAAAAACAGGTGAAGTTATTCATTGAATTTTGTCTTATAAGCGTTGGCGATAATGAATCAACAACCAAATTTCAAATAGGTAATATAAATTATAAACAAAAACCAAACAAATATGTGTATGCCCCTGTTTATCCATATTATCAGCAGTTGGCAATTAGTACATACTAATGATTATAATAATACAATTTCTGAAAATGAAGTTTGCAATACTATGGCACATTTTACAGATATGCACTCAAAAACAATGTTGATAGTCTTCACCTGAGAAACAGGGATTATGCAGTGGATATAGAAATGCATCACATTCACATGATATATAGGTTTAATAATACACCAATTATTCTCCGTTAAAGCAATTTTTTAAATATGTAAAGAGGTGGTTCTCTTCAACGGTTAGGGAGGAGGCCTAGAGCATATCTTAGGTAATAACTCCGAATGTCTATCCCGAGTCACATCTTTTATGAAAGCAACTGGCCTTTATAATAAAATCTAAGTTACCACGGTCTGTGTAGATATATAGTCTTTTAATTCATGTAAGTATAATAATATCAGCATTGCACTCCTACTGACATTAAACCTAGGACAGTACAAATTAGACTGTGGGTGGTGCAAAATGACCTCAGCCGTCGACGCACCCAATAAACACCCAATACTACTACTACTTCAACGGTTAGGCCCTCGCACACACTTCGTTCTACAAAGTTGATGTTATTTTGCATGTGTGTTATTAGACAGAGTCTATTTCACATGCACCGTACTTGTAACATTCCACTAAAAGTGAGCCACATAAGAAACATTTTTTAAATTCATCAATCAGTGAAAATTACTTGTAATAATAAAAAAAAAATAAATGCATGCTTAAAAGTTGCCAGTTGATCTTCCAAAGAATGAAAGTAAATTTCATTGTTTACCTTGCTTCCACAATAGAATAAATTAAAAGCCATGAGATTTAATTAGCTACTTGATTATTTTTGTACAACCAGTAACAATTCATATCTGGGTTTGTAATATATACTAGAGCTACACAATAAACCTCTATAAAATGTTATTTTTAGTAAAAATCCATAGAAAGTTATGATTTACATGTAGTAAATATTGGCTTTATGTTGTCAGCATGTTTGGGGATATTTATTCTTGGATTAAGGAAGCATTTGTACCACTCAAGACAGCAAAAGACTGCATAAAAGATATGCCACATATTCTCCCAATATTAGTTTGTAAGTTGTCCATATTTAACCTTGATCAATTATAACAAAATAAATAAACTCACTGATGATAAGATTATAGTTATTTCAAATAAAATTCTGTGATATTATCATTACAAAAGTGACAGGTTAGTTAAAGTTACATGTCATTACTAAACTATGAAAATATTTCAATGTTTTTATATAAAACTTTTGATATGTTTTACTCAACCCACTACATACATGTTCAAATTGCCCAGGATATCTATTAATTACCCGATGCATTACTAATGGGTTTTAATAAGAACAATTATCAAGTAATACAACTACACCATCAGTCAAAAATTATTTGCATTTGTATTCAGTAACTCATTACTACCTATTCAAACATTAACCAGTGAAGGGGAAAGCAGTTTCCCCTAAGCATATATGATTTCCTATTCTACACCTAAAGGAATTTATATAAATTTCTAGTAACTGACTGTAAATAGAAAAGTAGTGAGGAAAATTATTTTCCTCTAATCATAATACCTGTAAATTATTTAAATATAACCAAATGAAAGATATTGCAGTAACCTTGCTTAATATTTAATTTGCTTCAAATTATTTAATCTAACAAGCAATGAGTCATAAACACATACCCAAGAGCCAGCACTCAACTCCAGCTGCCCACATCTCCAGCAAACGTTCCCTAACTGCAGAGCTAGCCCATACGAAAGAGTCATGATTGCTCCCAGGAAATCTCGCGAGGACACTCATAACTAGGAGGTCAGAGTCACAAACCTAAGAAAAACGTTAACAATTAGATACACATAAAAAATTCACTATCAAAGTACACTAATCAAAATCAACTTACGACTTGGCAATTGATTGAGTGATATGACTTCCTATTGATGTAGAGGTGCTCATTCTCCTTTGGGGCCCTTGTGGCAACATGTGTGCCGTCCACATACCCAAGGACCCCAGGCATAGGTGAATAGGTAGAGTTTCTAGAAAGGAATTTTAAATTTCAATTAATGTTCTAGTTACAAACATGATCACGAAAAATATAAATGACATTAACGATTCCAATAACTAAATAACATTATTATCCAAAACAAAGCATATACACCTCATGCATCAATAAAAGATGAACTTCATGTAGAGTTTTTCTTTTCTAAAACAATATCTAACAAAATGATACTAAATGGATAAGCATTAAGAAGTTTTTAAATGACCACTCCTATAAAATCTTCTACCTTACTAAAAGACTAATTTAAGATGGATTATTGATGTGTGTTAATTAACGTTGACTATCAAATATAATAAAAACCTTCATTGTTAACTTTTTAAAATAAATAAGTTTACGAATGAGACAATGTACATATAATGCTTCCTTTATTCACATTTCATTCGTATCACTATTATGAAAAGTTATAACGTTCAAAATTATTTATAACTAGCATGCACTACTACCATGAATTTGAATATGATTTAAAATTTTCTGGCAATTGCTGGGAGAGTCCAACATAAGATTGGAGTCAAGTACAAACAGAAGTATAAAAATTCATAGGAAACTCACTTAAGCACCACCTTCCTCACAGCGCCTACAGTCAAAGGGAAGTCAATCCACTTCCTGAGACAGTCAAGTGTGTTTAAGGCACTCGTCACCTCCTGAATTGCTACACTAACACTTGACTGACTCAGACGAAGGTTGCTGTCGCTACCAGTGGGCTTCTGGTAAGAGCCCTGCCCAAAGAAGTGCAGGGCACACAGAACCTGCAAAAATAATTTTCAGTCTTGGAACTGTGATGATGAGTACTCAAACACTCTAGCATGGAAGTCATTCTAACTACCTTGGTCTCAATTGCCACCTGTGTTGACCTCCTAGCTTCTGGCATGTGTGGACGAACCTCCTCCACTAGGGCTCGCACCAAATCTTTGGATAGACGGTACAGACCCTTGAAGTTGTCATCAGGCAACGAAAAAGGATCTGCACCGTCTCTAATCAGGCGGAGGTGGGGATCGGGTTGGTGTGGTGGCTAGAGTACTGGCCTCCCATCCCGAGGACCCGGGTTCGATTGCCGGCAGTGGCGGATTTTTCAGTGGAAAACCGATCCTCACTTGAGTGCCTAGTGGAGGGCATTTCAAGTACAGTACTCCGTCCGTCGGATGGGACGTTAAGCCGTGGTCCCCTTGGCGCCTTTCGTTAAGAGTAGGCTAATGCCGACGCCGGGTTTCTCTCCACCCTTCCTCCGTTCCCTAAAAACTCCTACCATTACCCAATTACCCACCTATCCTATATGGCGCAAATGACCTAAGCTGTCGGTCGCCTCCCCTAAATCAACCAACCAACCAATCAGGCGGAGGTGCCGCCGGTTCTCCCTCCATACCTCCAGCAGCGCCCTGCGCCTCCGTCTCCTCCGCAAAATCCTAACATCTACTATCCAATCATCCATCTATTTCTCAGGAAAGTTCGCGAAAAAATAAATAAATTATCCATAGTGAAAGGAAGAAAACCATAACAGTAAGGCAAGGAAAATAATTTCATAGATGACTCATATTAATCACTAGTTTTAAATGATAATTAAATTAACACTAATAAGGCATTTAAGATACGGCTCTATGATATCATAGGCTGATTTGGTGTTGTAAATAATATGTTTTTTGATTATATATTCAACCCAAAAGCTTTAAGTAAATGTAAATGTTTCACTCAGATTAAGTTGAAAGAATGATACGATTCAACTCTTATTTGAACATTACAAATACGAAATAAATAAATAGTAGTAGAGATAAGAACTTACCTGTTAAAATTTTTTTTAAAAACAAATTTTTTACCTGACCCCTTAAAACGTTCATCTACTAATAATAATGACTATAATGCGACAGCATTTGCATGTAACAAACTGTTGGATTGCATCTTTAACATTAAGGTAACTGCAATAGTCTATGATTCATTAATGACATTAACTACAAAAGGAAACCAACGGGTCACATTATGTCTATGATTATAATATTGTCATTCTAAGCTATATTAGAAACAAAACATTTCACAGAATTATGTGAATGAGAAAACTAAAAGGCTGCTATGAAAATAAGATCATGACCTTGCATGCTTTCATTTACAAAGATTACAATACTTTCGCATAACCTACACAGCATTTCAATCTTTTGTAATTTATGAAGGAACTAATTTCGCTTTGGAAACCTTAAAATACTATTTCGAAAGATGTAAAAGTGGAAGTAGCAAATTGTCAAATTACAAGGTTTATCTCCATTACTATATATTTGCATGAACTTGCAAAGAAGAAAACCATTACTAATGCATAGAAAGAATAGTATATTACAACATCTTCAATTACGTTATATCAAATAAAAGATGCCGAGACTAATGAATACACAGATTGCTCAACATCTTACAGAAGATATCTTACACAGTACATACCGCGAAAATCTAAATACAGTCAAAATTACATGCGACATGTGGGCGAACCATCAATATTGAATAAAAATTAAGTGCATCTAATTAGTGTTCGATTCACAAGCACGGGAAATATCTACCAAGAGCGTAGATTTTAAGGCAATATTTGTGAAAAGTCTGAAATTATGGTATAAATAACTGAATTCCATTCTCCATACACTGGCAGATAGGCACACGAAAACAAAGGTGTCAGCAATATTGTTTGGGAAATAGCGATACGAAATATATACACAGATAATTCAAGCTAATAATAAAATAAGCATTTAAAACAAAGCATACCTTCAAGTGCCCAATATATCACAGTTGAAAGTGCCGAAGGTTCTTCACGCTATAAAAGGTCCAACAATAAATTTTTAAATCGTTTGTATCTTTCCCGCTCTTCCTTTTTTTCCAACTCAAGCTTCAAGTGGAAACGATGGTGGCTCCATGCCACGTTATTTATGTAGATGAGACGGGAACTAATGTCAGGCGGAGATAATGAAACGGATCAAGAGTCGAAAGATACGGATCAGAGTGGATGAATCGTCTAAGAGACCAGCACATGACCAGCAGTTCACCGCTTGAGATCCGTAGATGGTCACGCCGCCTGGGTGGCGGAGTTTAACTACGAAAAAGTGACATTGTGTGACGTATTCTCACTAAAGTGAGATTACAAAATAACCCCCCTGGATGACTTGATTTCCACTGCGCACGCCAGGCTCGGACACGTCGCCCGTGGTCTCCGTGTACGTTGTGCAAGTCTTGGGGTGAGTTGAGCAGTAGACTCCGGTACTTTTTTTTCTGGTACCTCTCCACCTCCAGCAGTCCCAATCGCGCGCTCACTCCAACAGCGCTTCCGCCCCGTGATTTTCCCCAGTGCCTTCTCTCCTCTTCTTTCCGGCGATTGCCTTTTTATATTGCCGTGTGGAGGGGAAGGGGACGGGGAGGGAAAGGGAAAACTGATGGAGGGGGCACACAGAGGAAAACTCGCAATTCGTGGGATATTCGAAAGTCAACCATCCCCTATGACCATGGAGGCCGGTCAGTCCACGGCGTCCCATTTCATCCACTCGACCTTGCATACTTGTTCCTTATCTCACTCGCATACACATTCACAAAAATTCCCACACTCGTACCTCCTCCCACCTCAACGAGCCGAACTTAGGAAGGAAAAGGATGGGGTGAAGGAGTGGTGTGGATGGGAAAAAGAAAGGTGTAACGGCTTCAACCGTTATAATATATTTATTTTATTTATTTATGGTTTTTATCTTTTTGGTAGCGACCATTTCCCCATTTTAATTCATCGTGACCGTGATTTTATTACAAATTTAATCAGGCCGAGAAACTGGGTCATCCAGAGAACCGACTGGCCTCTTTTTAATAAGATGTTTTACTACAAACACGATGACAGTAACGATTCCCTACGCAACATTGAAAACCTCTCCAATGCCATTGTCGAAGCAGCAAAATGCAGCGTTCCACGGACATCAGGCCGTTCCCCTCGACCACCCATCCCGTGGTGGAACGAGGAGTGCGCAAATGCAATAAGGCTTCGGAAGAGAGCGTTGCGGATTTTGAACATAAACCCTTCTGCACGAAATCTAGCATCTTTCAGACGCCTACGAGCCAAAGCTAGGCAGGTCGTAAAAGAAGCCAAAAGATCATCTTGGATGGAGTACGTGTCCAACATTAACCATAAGACACCCCTTACACAAGTTTGGAGTAAGGTGAGATGCATATCAGGAGCTGGTCAGCGATACGGAGTCTCATGCTTGAATATTGGAAACAGGGTGCTCACGTCCCCTCAGAAAATAAGTGAAGCTTTTGGCAGACAACTTGCCGAGATCTCCAGTAACGCAACTTACGATGCTGCGTTTGCAGCCGTTAAAAGGCGTTGCGAAGAGACCGATGTCAGCTTTTGCGAGGCACGTGAAACCCATGACTACAACGAACCATTCTCGCTGTGGGAGCTGAAGGCCGCAATTGCGGACTCCCGGGATACCTCTCCAGGACTTGACCAAATACATAATGCCTTCCTCCGGAATCTACCGGAAGCAGCTTTGTCGGAGGCCCTTCAAACCTTCAACCAAGTATGGTCGCTATCGATCGCACCGATCTCGCTAACAAGCTGCCTATGTAAGCTTATGGAGAGAATGGTAAATTGTCGCCTAGTCTGGTGCCTTGAGCGAAGAAATCCGAGTGCACTCGTCCGCCTGTAGGCGGTTTGTAGTGATGAAGTGTGTAAAAGAAGGGGAGAGACTTAAGCGAGTGTTCCCCTTTCTCATTTGAAAAGTACTGCCGGCTGCAGTGCCTGGGTAGCTAACGTCTGCAAAAAAGCTGCGAGACGGAAGTTTACTAATAGAAACGGCAACTCCACAGCATAGCGACAAGTTACTGTCAATGAAAAGGCTCCATGGCATGAAAGTAATGGTAAAGGTAAACCGCATCCTCAACACCAGTCGGGGAGTTATGTCACATTACGAATTGCTGTACGTCGAAGTCGATGAGATCAAGAGAGGCATGGCTTCTCAGGGAGTAGTTGATGCTCGTCGACTTACAACGAAGCGCGACGGTGAAGTAGTAAACACTACCTCAGTCGTGTTAACATTTGCGCGTGACAGTCTCCCCGACAAGGTTTTCGTCGGGTATGAATCGGTACCAGTGCGGCCATTCATACCGGCGCCCATGCGCTGCTTCCAGTGGCAACGCTTCGGCCACATCGCCACGCGATGTGAGGGCAAGGCCATCTGCCCGCGCTGCGGTCTGGAGGAGCATGAGGGTGCGGAGTGTACCAAAGACCCACGTTGCGTTATCTGCGAGGGTAATAATAATAATATTCTTTATTCACCTCTAGCATAAGTACATATGATAGTTGTTGTCAAGGTATGGTACATGTGAATAATGGCGTTTAAAATTAATTCAAAATTATAGTTGAGTAAAATAAACATCTCATAATTGAGGCATATCATGTCAATACTTTTAATGAAATAGTAGACCTTAGAGTTTTAGGCTGGAGAAATCTAGGTTATAATACTCCTCTGGGGAATATAATGGGTTGGATGTAAGCCAATCTCGGAGATCCTTACAGAAGCCCACACTAGAGGCTGACTTGGTGGAAGTTGGGAGCCTGTTAAAAAATTTGAGTTGGGTAGGCCATCTACTTTGTATGATTTATCGAGCCTACAGAGTGGTATATCCGTGGAATTTTTGGCTCTGGTGTCATGACAGCGGACATCAGCCCTTGTTGAGTACATGCTCAGATTTTCTTTAATATGTACTAATGAATAGAATGTATTTATTTATGGATTGGATAATGGAAAAATTTAGGAATTGGGTATTAGGAATGGTTAACATTTATCCAAAAATACATACCAACAGGTGTAAAGGTACTTGGTAGTACGTTAGTACAATGTTAGGAAATTTAATGCACTCCTTTAACCATTTATTATTTCGTCTAATATTACGACAGCACTCCTCCCACCTTTTTAGGTATGGTATCAAAAAAACGTTTCCGTGTGCACCCACTTAGAGAATTCAAAGCGTCTGTATGTTCCGCCAAATGTAATCTCCCTGATAGAAATTCCAACAAATACTCTTTCTTCTCAGTCACTGACTTATTCTTCGACTCCAAAAGTTTGTCATGGAGCTCAAGGCGTGAGACTAAAAAACCAGACATTAAATAATGAAATTTCTTAAGTGACCTGTATAAAGGGCAAAAATGATCAAGAAAACTATGAAAAAAATCACGTTTTCGTCACTATCAATTACCTTGATACGGGAGTGCACGCAGTAAAAGATGCCCTGAGAAGGGTAATCTAACGAATATACTTAGTCACTTAACGACATTTCAATGAAAAAAAATTATAGGAGCGGTCACTTAGCTACAAAATTCTACGGGAACAAAAACAATATACAACATACCTTAGAGAGGCTCGACACAATCATAAGCATAATCACAATCTTCAGATCCTGCAAATTCACTACTGCACGACCTTCTTTCACCACTGCCAATAGAGGACCGATTTACAAAAATGTATTTCTTGAATGGAAAGCACGTGGTTCACTTTATGTACCCGCTTATGACCGTCAAAGTTTCCGAAATGTTATGAATGTCCCTTTTCGCAGGACCCTTTTTGGGGGGACAGGGACTTGGACTGCGACCTCTTCGGTACATCTTTTAGCGCGTGCTTGCGGGCAGGGGGGGCAAAGGAATACAAAACAATCCCAGACGGTCTTTCTAGAAGGATTTATGGTCCACAAGAAGACTGCACACTTTTCTTGGTTAAAGGCTGTAAATAAGAAGTATGTTTCCCGAACGTTCGCAACAAAAATAACTTGAACGCTACTATACTTACAATTTTTCGCTCATTCGATACAATATTCTCACCATTTTCGTCCATAGAGAGTCTGTGGAGGTTAGTGATAATGTGTACAGCAGAAACGCGGCGAATCCGAAGCTTTAGGGTTCATTCCACGTGAGCAATGCAAGCGAGTCTCGGCATTTCCAGCCTCGGCGCGCGGAGTCGGACCCCGGACGCGCAGTTTCGAATTTAAGTCTTCAACAAACGCTCTGATATAAGTCACTTGACACGTCTCTCCCTAAAATGCTAGATATTCTCTACTTTATGTGAAATTTTGTCCAAAAACAGCTTCCGCCATTTTGTAACGTAATAGCACCCAAATGTTTTTAAAAATCTTCGAATCTAAAGCATAGTAAAGGCAAAGCATTGTGTTAATAGATCAGACCAGTTTTTATTCGATCAAATTCCTCCCACAACAACACCATCAACATAACTTGGAAGATATTCGGAGAATTGGAAGTCGGGAATTTTTTGGAAATTTGGTCATGTTTGAGCCCCTGTATCTAGCTAACGGTTCAGAATAATGAAAAATGACTTACTATTCCTTAATCAGCCATCTTTTGTGAGTATATGTGCGAAGTTTTAAGTCCATATCTCAAAAGCGATTTTTGTATTTTGTCCAAAAATTTTCGATTTCCGACCACTGTGCGCCGTCTCGCTTTCCTGTGATCGTTGCTTCGGTTGTCGGATTCTATCACGATTACAGCGTTCTTCACGATCTGTAGGTGCTTAATTGAAACGCAATGACTGAACACGTTGTGACATATTACTGAGCCGTTCGGCACGCTCAATGTCAGTCTCATTGTCCCATAGTACCTGATCCCTATGAGACATACTGAGACGCTCCTGACGCTCAACGTCAGTCTCTTTGTCTAGACATAATCGAACATAAGTTGACTTATTTCTAAGACGTTTATTTATTTCTTCTTCGGATTCAAACAAACGTCTAATTCTAGAACTTCCGGCCGCTTTATCTATGCGTAATCGTTTTTGATCGGGGGTTTCCGTCCTAGAAAAATTATTAACACGTTTTTTAGGTTTACATGTGCAAACAATAATTTCTCTGGACGTTCCTGGGTGATTAAAGCATTCATACTGATGTTATTTGTCAACCGGCTCATCAACATTTCTAAAAAAAAGGAATATTTTGTGACAACTCCTGTTCTAGATTATGTCGTTCCATTTCCGTTCTTCGTGGAGATTTACAAAGCACGTCATCTCTTCCTCCCAACGTAAGTTCATCATCCAAAACATTTGAACGAATAGCAGGTCTGAATGGGTAAGTAGGTATATTATGAATGAAAAAGTACACAAGTACAAATGAATAAACTTAGGGGGATCGTAACTGTACTGCGGAATGCTTTTAGGCCAGAGTTGTTACCAAAACAACGTACATTGAAAACTCCGAAATATACAGATGGCGGCCTTCGCAAGTCACTTCAGACAAGGTCCGTCTATATCAGGTTGTGACACGCATTTGTCTAATGTAATTCGCCATTTTGTTTCGGATTCGCGGCGGGAATTCGAATTTCCCATGCAAACAAACGTAGGTAACTGATGCAAAGAACCACAATTTGCCGCATAACTATTACAAGAAAATCTATGGACTTGAGAATACTCCCGCAGTATCTCTGCTTGTCGTAAGAGGCGACTAAAAGGGCGGGGAGATAACCCCGAAAACAAACCCAGAGCCAGCAAGGGTTGAGCCCGGACAGTGTTGTGGGTCAACTGTCTGTGTGCGGCCATACCACCTGGCCTGCGATCCACCCGCATGTTTGCCGTGTGCGGAGACCCGTAAGGAGGAGAAGGGGATCCTGGAGGGTGAGGTCCGTCGTTCCCAGCCGGGTGTCGGATGCCCGGTATGGACTATGGGCCAATACCCCTCTTCGGCCCCGGAATCGCTGCAAACGGGCGGCCGGGAGCTAGCCACTCCCGGTCAATCGGCTTCCGTGGCGTTTAGCTTAACGGTGGCGAGTGCCAGGGAGGTGGGGGTCTGTGTAGGGCGGTCGGAGATGTACGGGTTTGGTGGCCTCGTGCATTGAAGACCCAACCCGAATCAGACAACCACCTCTAGGGTGCTATATCCCCTCGGGTAGCCCTGGCGACCGCACCGGCTTGCGGTGCGGCGTCCCGAATGTGTGGCTCCGTGGCGGGTGGGGAGCCCGGGGGACGAAGTTATTAGGGGCATGGCAGATAAACATCTACCACCACCTAAAAGATTCCACCCAGATAAGGGTGGAGGAGATAAAGTCCTTGCCGCGTGTCAGCGGTTTTTGGTAATGAGGTGTGAAAAAGAAGGTGAGTCACTGAAAAAGGTGTCTCCGTTTTTAATAAACAAAGTCCTGTCGTCAACCATTCCAGGAAATTTGAATTCGGTTAAGAAGCTTAGGGATGGCACGTTACTTATTGAAACGGCGAACAACGCTCAAAGTGCGAAGGTTCTGAAGATGGAGAAACTCCACGATATCCCCGTTAAAGTAGAGGTACACTCCACATTAAATACCTGCCGTGGAGTTATTACTAACTACGACCTTCTCTATGTCGAGATGGACGAAATTAAGAGAGAAATGGCGCCTCAAGGGGTTATTGACTGTCGTCGCTTAAAGACAAAGCGGAGTGGCGAGATAATTAACACCACATCCGTCATTCTTACCTTCTCCCTGGACAAGCTGCCAGACAGGGTTTCTGTGGGTTACGAATCGTGCCCAGTGCGACCATTTATTCCCAACCCAATGCGGTGTTTTAAATGCCAACGTTTTGGCCACATCGCATCAAGATGCGTCAACAATGAAATCTGTCCAACCTGTGGAAAAGAGAAACACGAAGAGAAAGACTGTGAATCTGACCCAAACTGTATAAACTGCGAGGGCGCACATCCGGCATATTCCCGGAAGTGTCCCAAGCTACAGAAGGAACGAAAAATAATGGAAATTAAAACGGTGGAAAAGATCCCTTATTTTGAAGCGCGTAAGAAGCACCGAGCGCTAGCTGCCCCTACCTTCTCCCGCTCCTACGCTGCTGTAATGCACACTCCCGTTCCAAAGATCAGTATCTCTACACAGACAGACTTGACCGAATTAGAGTGTAAGACACAAGGCAACTCAGCCAAACCGGATAAGGCTTCTAAACCGGCTGTAGGGACGAATGCCACTAACAAAAATGGCTCCCTTAAGCAGATGGCCACGAAGCCTGATCGTGAGGCCGCGTCCAATGGTCGTGAAAATGCACAACTCAGCGGACGTGTAAATACACTACCCTGTGGTCATGTAAATACACCGCCTTAGGGGCCATCTGGTACCTTAAAAACTAACCAACCGGAGTCGATGGAGGAGGACGAGTCTCTTTCTGAGACTGAAATCCTCCTTGCAAAGGCGAAAAATAAAAAGGCTCGCAGGATAAAGCGGTAAGCCTTTCACAACCCAGCAGAGCTTTTAGTATTTTATTTATATATATATTTTTTTTCTTTTTATCCTTTAACCTGTATGGCCACGATACTACAGTGGAATTGCAACGGCTTTTTTTAAACATTTAGAGGATTCTAAGCTGCTATTGAGTAATTTTAACCCTTTATGTTTCTTTCTTCAAGAAACCCATTTTAAAGCGACAGATAATGTAACGTTGAATGGTTTTAAAGTTTTTAGAGGTGACGACGTCGATGGTGATAGGGCACGTGGCGGTGTTGCTGCATTCATACGCGAGACCATTTACACCTCCCGAGTGGACCTGCAGACTTCGCTACTGGCCCAGGCAATTACCACTGCTATTCCGGAAAGTATTACATTCTGCAATGTATACTTGCCGGAATGGGCTCCAGTCAACAGAAGAAACCTTGAAAATCTAGTCAGTCAGCTTCCGAGGCTATTCGTCTTATTGGGCGATTTTAATGCGCACAGTAGCCTTTGGGGCGATGAGGTGCGTGATTTTAATGGCCGAGGGAGTCTTTTAGAAAGGTTTTTTAACGATTTTAACTTAGTTTTATTAAATGACCAGGAGAAGACACGTTTTAATGCTTTTAACGGAGGGTATTCCTCCATTGATCTGTGGGTTAGCACGGAATCCATAGCCCCTTTTTTTAAAATGATGGTCCATGATGATCTGTGTGGGAGCGACCACTTCCCTTTGATCATTTATAAAACGGGAAATACTTGCATTTTTAATTCGCCAAAAACGTGGCTTGTTAAGAAAGCCAACTGGACGGATTTTAAACGAAAATTCTGTTTTAAATTTTCCAGCAGCAGCCAAGGTCTGGATAATGTAAAGACTCTTACGGAAGATATCCTGGAAGCCGCGGAAGGTAGCGTTGCTACTACCTCAGGTACTCCTCGTCGCCCTCCAGTTCCGTGGTGGAACGAGGAGTGCGCAGAAGCCATCCGCAGACGAAAAAGAGCGCTGCGTATTTTTAACAAATTCCCTACCTCCACTAACCTTGCGGCCTTCCGCCGACTGCGAGCCAAGGCTCTACAGGTCATTAGAGAGGCAAAGAAATCATCTTGGACAAATTACGTATCGAGCATCAACCACCGAACGCCTCCTACACAAGTTTGGAATAAAATTCCGTAATGGGTAAGCGTAATTTTTCACCAACCTCAGGGCTAAAGATTGATGGAAAAATTCTCTCTACTCCCGAAGATATAGCAGACGCCTTTGGCAAGCATTATGCCCCCATTAGTGCAAGTGACTCTTACCATCCTTCATTTAAGACAATAAAGTGTCAGGCCGAAAGAACTCACCTAAATTTCGGTGAGGGTAGAACTACTGCCTCCTATAATAAGCCCTTTTCTATGCGGGAGCTAAGGTCAGCCCTGGAAGATTTAAAAGACACCTCACCGGCAATGATTTGATACATAACGCCTTCTTGAGAAATATTCCGCCTCGAGCACTGCGAGATCTGCTCGCTACACTAAATCAATTGTGGTCTGAACAAGTATTCCCTGAGAGTTGGCGAGAATCTATTATTGTTCCAATTCCAAAACAGGGCCAGGATAAATCTCACCCATCTCACTACCGACCTATTTCCTTAACTAGCTGTCTGTGTAAACTGATGGAAAAGTTGGTTAACACATGGCTAGTATGGTGCCTCGAGAGCCGCAATCTCCTCTCCAATATACAGTGGGTTTCGACGCGGTCGATCTACGATCGACCACCTGGTGAGAATCGAGAACTTCGTCCAAGAGGGATTTATTTTCCGGCAACATGTAATTGCTGTCTTTTTTGACATTGAGAAAGCGTACGACACTGCCTGGAGGTATAGAATTCTACAGTCGTTGCATGAATGGGGCTTTAGGGGTAACTTGCCCATATTTATAAATAATTTTTTAACCAGGCGTATCTTTAGAGTTAGAGTTGGAAATATTCTATCCCAGCCTCACATATTGGAAAACGGGGTACCTCAAGGCTCCGTTCTGAGTGTAACTCTTTTCGCTGTTGCCATTAACAGCGTTGTAAATTGTATCCAGACCCCTGTAATGGCCTCTCTGTTTGTAGACGACTTAGCAATATTTTGCAAGTCATCAAAACTTTCTACAGGCGAACGTCAGATACAAATAACTTTGAATCGTTTACATCAGTGGTCTCAGGAGAATGGGTTTCGTTTCTCTACCGCTAAAACCAAATGTATGCACCCCCTGCGGGTAGGGGGATTGAGAATACTCCCGCAGTATCCCTGCTTGTCGTAAGAGGCGACTAAAAGGGCGGGGAGATAACCCCGATAACAAACCCAGAGCCAACAAGGGTTGAGCCCGGACAGTCTTGTGGGTCAACTGTCTGTGTGCGGCCATACCACCTGGCCTGCGATCCACCCGCATGTTTGCCGTGTGCGGAGACCCGTAAGGAGGAGAAGGGGATCCTGGAGGGTGAGGTCCGTGGTTCCCAGCCGGGTGTCGGATGCCCGGTATGGACTACGGGCCAATACCCCTCTTTGGCCCCGAATTCGCTGTAAACGGGCGGCCGGGAGCTAGCCACTCCCGGTCAATCGGCTTCCGATACGTTCGGTGGCGAGCGCCAGGGAGGTGGGGGTCTGCGTAGGGCGGTCGGAGATGTACGGGTTTGGTGGGCCCGTGCATCGAAGATCCAACCCGAAGCAGGCAACCACCTCTAGGGTGCTATATCCCTTGGGTAGCCCTGGCGACAGCACCGGTTTGCGGTGCGGCGTCCCAAATGTGTGGCTCCATGGTGGGTGGGGAGCTCGGGGGATGAAGTTTTATTTGGCATGGAGGATAACAACCTACCACCAATTAAAAGATCCCGCCCAGACATGGGTGGAGGAGTTAACGGTTTCTGCGCCCCTCGGCGCTTTTTGATTATGAGGAGTACAAGGGAAGGCGAGACCCTCAAGAAGGTGTCTCCCTTCCTAAGTAAGAGAGTTTTGTCTGCCAAAATACCCGGCGAATTAAAGTCCGCAAAGAAACTACGGGATGGTTCCTTGTTAATCGAAACAAGCAACCCAAATCAGGCTGAAAAACTACTTGGCATGAAGGCACTCCACGACATTCCCGTCTCGGTAGAGGTGCACCGCACCCTGAACACCAGTCGGGGAGTCATAAGTCATTACGACTTCTTATACGTGGAGGCCGAAGAAATAAAATCTGAGATGTCGTCTCAAGGCGTCACAGACGTTTGTCGGCTTACCACAAGGCGTAATGGGGAGGTAGTGAACACTACATCCGTCGTACTGACTTTTGCCAGTGATAGGCTCCCCGATAAGGTGTTCGTGGGGTACGAATCGGTCCCCGTGCGGCCATTCGTACCGGCTCCTATGCGCTGCTTCCAGTGCCAAAAGTTCGGCCACATTGCTACTCGATGTGAAGGCAAGGCCACCTGCCCACGCTGCGGCCTGGAAAACCACGAGGGTGCGGAATGCAAAAATAGCCCACACTGCGTTAATTGCGAGGGTACACACCCAGTATATTCTCGTCAATGCCCAAAAGTAAAGGAAGAACGCAAAATCATGGAAATAAAAACTTTGGAAAAGATCACCTATTTCGAGGCGAGAAAGAAGTATAGGGCAATGGAGGCCCCTACCTTCTCCAAATCCTTCGCTGCAGTTGCTACAAAACAAGTAACCAAGGCCACTATCGCAACACAGACGGAAAGTACGCAATCAACCACAGCAGAACGAAAAGAGAAATCGGCCATGCCGGCTAAGGCCTCTAAACCGGCACAAAAAACAGAAAATAAAAATGCGAGTCCTGGTAAAATGAACCCACCTACGACTACCACTGGGGCTACTAATGCGAGGCGTGAGAAGACGCCTTTCCCCGGTCCCTCCGTTCCGGTCGGACTGAACCGACCGGAATCGATGGAAGAGGACGAGAGTCTCTCGGAGACAGAAGTCCTCCTGGCGAAGCAGAAGGCGAAGAAGCACCGCCGTATTAAGCGGTGATTCTCCCACCGGATAGTGCTCGACGTTAGTTTTAACCTTTATACCTTTATGGCTTTTATCCTGCAGTGGAACTGCAATGGTTTTTATAGGCATAAGGAGGAGCTGGCCGTTTTAATTCGAGATCTTAACCCCTCTTGCATATGTCTGCAAGAAACTCATTTTAAAACAACTGACATTGGTATTTTAAAAGGTTTTAATGTTTTTAGACTGGACGACACCAGTGGCCAACGTGCCCAGGGTGGAGTGTTGGTTGCCACTCGGGAGGCCCTTTACACCTCCCGAGTGCAGCTGAACACGCCTTTTCAGGCGGTCGCTGTAACGGTGCATGCCCCAGAGGCTGTGACAGTATGTAATGTTTACTTACCAGAGGCGGCTCCGGTCACCCGATTTAATCTTGAAACCCTTCTTCATCAGCTACCGAAACCGTACATTTTATTACGGGATTTTAACGCTCACGAAACCCTTTGGGGTAGCTCTCGGGAGCAGTGCAACCGTAGAGGCCGGGTGTTATCTAGTTTTATTAAAGATTTTAACTTAGTTTTAATGAATAACGGTGAACACACACGTTTTAACTCTTTTAATGGTCAGTTTTCTACAATTGATCTTTGCCTCACGTCGAGTACTTTGATGAACAAGCTTCATCTGACTGTTCACAATGACCTGTGTGGGAGCGATCATTTTCCCATTCGAATAAATAGAGAAAATAATTTTAATCCAGATTTTATCAGACCGGGCAACTGGATCGTCCGGAAAGCCAATTGGCCTGTTTTTAAGGACACATTTAATTTTAAGCATGACGAAAGCCAAAACGGAGTTTTTAACATTGATAAATTAACGCGCAGCATCATTCATGCAGCCAACTGCAGCGTTCCTAAGTCAGTGCGAACCATTCTCAGGCCTGCAGTCCCGTGGTGGAACGAGGAATGCGCAAGAGCCATTCGTCAACGCAAGAAAGCGTTACGGATTTTTAATAAATTTCCTACGGAGACGAACCTAGCTTCCTTCAGGCACCTCCGAGCCAAAGCTCGAAGGATTGTTAAGGAAGCAAAAAAGGCCTCCTGGATGGAATACGTATCCAGTATTATCTACAGAACACCCTTGACACATGTCTGGGACAAGGTAAAACGCATTTCGGGAAGCCACCATCAACGCAGCGTCCCGTTCCTCAACGTAGGCGGCAATGTATTGACATCTCCATCTGCTATCGGCGAGGTCTTCGGCCAGTTACTCACCAAAACATGCAGCGACGACACGTATGAGGAAACCTTCCTTTCTATTAAGAGACGCTCAGAATCCTGCCCACTCATCTTTACTGAAAAGCATACAATGGCCGAGTATAATATCCCGTTCTCCCTCTGGGAACTACGTTCTGCCATTGAAGACTCCCGAGACACGGCCGCAGGAATGGACGAAATCCACAATGCGTTTCTCCGGAATATTCCGGAGAGGGCACTGCTGGAGGTCCTGCGATCCCTCAACCAACTTTGGGCTGAGGGTAGCTTCCCTAAATCCTGGCGGGAGTCTATCGTTGTACCCATCCTTAAGCAGGGTAAAGATAGAGCTGACCCGAACAATTACAGGCCTATTTCTCTCACCAGTTGCCTGTGTAAGGTAACGGAGAGAATGGTGAATCGGCGGCTTGTTTGGTGGTTGGAGCGTCGAAACCTTCTCTCAACTATCCAATGTGGTTTTAGACGTGGTCGATCGACCGTTGACCACCTAGTCAGGGTCGACAATTATATCCAGGAGGCCTTTCTTCTCCGCCAACACGTCGTAGGTGTCTTCTTCGACATGGAGAAGGCATACGACAGAGTTTGGCGGCGGAAAATCTGAACGACGCTGCACGAGTGGGGTATGAGGGGAAATTTACTTGTTTTTATATATAACTTTTTAAGTGACCGTGTTTTTAAAGTTAAGGTAGGCAACCACCTATCTGATTTTTACCCACAAGAGAATGGTGTGCCCCAAGGGTCCGTTTTAAGCGTGACATTATTCGCCATTGCTATTAATGATATAGCAAGATGTATCAAACCTCCTCTCTTGGGATCACTGTTTGTGGACGACCTAGCAATATTTTGCAGGTCGTCGAAACTTAACAGCGCTGCTAGAGTAACCCAGCTGGCTCTGAAGAGACTCGGGAGCTGGTCCCAGAGAAATGGATTTAAGTTTTCGACGGAAAAGTGCAAATGCGTTCATTTTTATCGTGTAAGAGGAGCATATATTCCACCAGCACTTTTACTTGATGGTAGACACTTACCTTACGTGGACTCAGTTCGGTTCCTTGGCATGACATTGGACTACCGACTCAGCTACCGTGATCACATACGGAGTTTAAGGGATAAAAGTCTACGGACTCTAAATATTTTAAAGTTTTTAAATCACTCATCTTGGGGTGCCGACCGCAGGTCATTGCTTTTATTGTACCGCTCACTCGTACGTTCCAAGCTGGACTACGGGTCATTTGTTTACGCCTCCAGCCGCGAGACGTATTTGAGATCTCTGACATCAGTGCACAACGCAGGGCTTCGGATATCCACTGGTGCCTTCCGGACCAGTCCGGTCCTCAGCATCTATGCTGATGCCGGTGAACCGCCGTTGTCGCACCGTAGAAACATTTTAATGCTCTCCTATGCGGCCAAAATTTTAGCGACAAAGAACCATCCGTGTTTTAACGTGATTTCTAACCCTCGTTTTTTAGAACTTTTTATCAGACGGACAAGGGCCACCAAGCCGCTCAGTGTTCGTTTTAATTTATTTATTCAGGGTGTCGGGTTAAGACTCCCAGATGTTTATCCAGTTGGGTATTCGAGGTACCCAACGTGGATTATTCCGCCGCCGAACATCCATATGGCACTCGGTAGGCGCCATAAATCCCACACCACTGCTCTAGAATACCAGCGCCTCTTCAATAAATTTCTCTGTCGCCACTCCGATTTCATCCCAGTATACACGGATGGATCGAAGTCGGATGCAGCCTGTTCGTGCGCGGTTACCTCGTCCCATCACGGTGTCGTCCAGTCCAGGCTCAATACGCTGTGTAGCGTATACACAGCGGAGCTGCTGGCTATTAAGATGGCCCTTGAAGGAATTAGGGGTTCTTCGGGGTCTTTTGTCATCTGCACGGACTCAATGAGCGCACTGCAATCCATTTCCGTCTTTTCTTCACCACACCCTATTGTCCAGCGAATACATACTACCCTTTTATCCCTTAATAGAAAGGGAATCAAAGTTATTTTTCTCTGGGTCCCAGGACATATGGGTATTGCTGGAAATGAGAAGGCGGATGCAGCTGCAAAAGAAGCGCTAAATATCCCTGAGCCGACGACGACGCTAGTACCCTATCAGGATCTGCAAGCCTCTCTCCGTAAAATAGTCCTAGAGCAGTGGAGTGCACTTTGGAGCGATGTCCTAAACAATAAGTTACGGGCAATTAAACCGGTAACGTCAAAGTGGCCCACTTCCGTCAGGGGTAGTCGCAGAGAGGAAGTGGTCATCACACGATTAAGAATCGGGCATTGCGCCCTGACCCACTCGTACCTCTTTACAGAAGAGAAAATTCCTCCGCGATGTGATGACTGTGACTGTCCTCTCAGTGTGCGACATATCCTGACGGAGTGTGACAAATACCGGCACACACGTAACAGGCTAGGCATCAACGGCGACCTAGAACACGTTCTAGGCAACGATGCTGATCGCCTATGCCATGTTATTACCTTTTTAAAAGAAATAAACTTAATGAATAAAATCTAATTTATTGTCATAAACTGGACCTTTTATACTGCCTTTGATTTTTACTCTATATTTATATTTCTACTTTTTTATATTTCTACATATTTATTATTATAAATTAGATTGTGCGTGGTGCAAAATGACCATAGTTGTCGACGCACCCATTAAACCTAAATCTACTACTACTACCAAATGTATGCATATCCACAGGCTAAGAGGCAATGTACAGGAACCCACACTAAAGTTGGGGAATTGTCTATTGTCGCTGACTGAGTCCTATCGTTTTCTTGGCCTTGTTCTTGATAGAAAACTTAATTGGCGGGAACACATACGGCATACAAGAAATGCTTGTTCTAAAGTTTTAAATATATTAAAAGTTTTGAGTAGAACGTCTTGGGGCGCTGACAGAACAACAATACTCCGTATATATAGAGCACTTGTGCGTTCCAAAATAGAATATGGGTGTTTTGTGTACGCATCAGCGAGGAATAGCCAGTTAAAAGCTCTGGCCTCGGTACACAACGCTGGTTTGAGGCTTTCCACTGGGGCTTTTAGAACCAGTCCTGTACAAAGCATTTATATTGACGCAGGCGAACCTCCCTTAGAGGTCCGGAGAAATATTTTAATGTGTAACTATATTTGCAAAATTTTATCGTCACGGACGCACCCATGTTTTAATATGATTTTTAACCCGCGTTTCTTAGATGTTTTTAACAGACGACCAAGGGCCACGCAACCCGTGGCTATACGTTTTAAAATTTTATTGGCCGACTTGGGCGTTAACCTGCCAAAGGTATGCACTTTAAATACGTTTAAGCTTGCGCCGTGGGAGATCCCTAAGATAGACTGCTCTATAACCTACATGGATGCCAAGGCTAACAGTACCCCAATCGCGCTTAAACTTCGAGCCCTAGAAGCTATAAACAGTTGTGACAGTCGAAAAATATACACTGACGGCTCTAAAACAGACACTGCGTGCGGCTGCGCCTACTTTTCTGCGGATATAGGCTCCGCGGCCTTTACATTACACCCCATATGCACCGTGTATACGGCGGAACTATTAGCCATAAAAGCCTCGCTAGATGCCATTGAAGCCTTTGAAGAGGCTGAATGTAGCAGTATGTCTTATTTAATATGCTCAGACTCTCAAAGCTCACTTCAAAGTATTTGTAGCCTCTCTCCTTCGCATCCTGTGGCCCAAGACATAGTAACATGCATTGACAACCTTTATGCCAAAGGCATCCACATAAAATTCCTGTGGGTACCTGGCCACGTGGGTGTTACTGGTAATGAAGCAGCAGACGCTGCTGCACGAGCGGTCACCAACAGCGGCGAGAATTACATTGGAGAAGTTCCAAGCCAAGATCTAAGAGCTCACCTGAGGAAATTACTTCTCGCTTCTTGGGCTAAGTCATGGTGCGACGCAACATCGAACAAACTGAGGGAAATTAAAGAATATGTAAGAGCTTGGACGTCCTCGGTCAGGGATAGCAGACGGGAAGAGGTTATTGTCACCAGACTAAGAATAGGACACACAGCCCTGACTCACTCGTATCTCTTTACACCCGAAAAGGACGCACCAAGTTGCGATAGCTGTAACTGCCGTTTGACTGTGAAACACCTGCTTGTCGACTGCGTTAAGTATCGGGTACAACGCGAACGCCACAAAATATGTGGGGATCTGAGTAAGGTTTTAGGTGACAATCGCAATCTTATCGATTGCGTTCTTAAATTTCTCCATGAAGTGAATCTACTACCCAAAATTTGAGGCCCAGGAAGACTAATTGCAAATTGCCTTAAAACTCTACATCTCTTTTCATGCATGACTATGACTAATAAAGACTTAAACATATCGAGCCCTATGATAGTTAATATCATTCATACATATTGCTTTATACTTACAAGGTATTGGTTTTCTAGCACTTGCTTGTAATCTGGAAAAGTAAAGGTGCAAAATGACCTTAGCAGTCGAAGCACCTAAAAATAATTCTACCTACCTACCTAGGATTTTTGGAGTCGAACCGAAGACCTTCAGGTATGATGCAGGAACGGTTTCCAAAGTTTCTTCATGCATTATACTCACCAAAGTAAAATCATTAACATGTGTCTCTTATATAAACGGTGAATCATGGTTCTTTGTAAATATAACCTGCTTGTTTGCATGGTAAAATTGAGTTTTCTAGGATTTCTGGAGTCGAACTCATGACCTTTGAGTGTTATTCAACAACGGTTCCCGCAGTTTCAATATGTTAATTACTCACCACAAAACATTCATCCACCGGTGTTTCTTATTTAAACCTCAAATCATGGTTCTTTATAAATATAACCTGCGTATATTTGCAAGGTAAAGTAGAGTTTTCTACGATTTCTGGAGTCAAACCAACTACCTTTTGGTGTAATAAAACAACGGTTTCGGAAGCGTCCTAATGTCGTTTATAAACCACAAAAAATATATGGCCGTATCTTGTATAGTTATACGGCAAATTGTGGTTCTTTGCAGCAATAACCTACGTATGTTTGCATGGTAAGTTCGAATTCCCGCCGCAAATCCGAGCCAATATGGAGGATCACATGAGCGTGTCACGACCTGATATAGACGGACCTTGACTTCAGACAGTTGTTGCTGCTCTCGTGGTCGCGTTCCATCTCGCGTAGGATGTCCCGGACATGTGGGACTTCCTAAAGCTCTGTATTCGACTTCCGGTTCATTGGGACCTCTTGCGGGCAACTCCGAACTACTACGGCCATCCATTAAGCCAAGGTCCGATATATACATATAGACGGACCTTGATTAAGCACCTGACCTCTGGTGCCATCTCGCGGCCGTTACCTCTATCATTCACCGGTGGAGCAGAGGCGCCACATCACCCCTCAGCATAACAATGCTACGTGGGATGGCAAGAAAAAAAACAAGATTTTTACGAAAGCAAATTATGCTGCAAAATCTCACACAAAAAGTAGATGCTGCGGGAAGTGGACTCTGCGTCCTGCCCGCGTATGCCGGCCGTCACCCTCTCGGTGGCGGCGCTGGCTGATGTCGTCTTGGTCCCTCATGGCGGACATGTCCTTGGGGCGTTCCCTAAGGTCCTAGACCGGCTGGGGGTGTTCCCTTCTGTGCTGGACCGGCAGGAGGACCTTAATCCGTGGCTTCGTCTGCGGCTATGTATGCTGGTTATAGGCGGTCGATGGCCACCCGGGTGTCGCGGCTGCCGCACCGTGAAACGAAATGCTTGTCCCCCCTCTGGAGGACTTTATATGGCCCTTCATAGGGCGGCTGCAAGAGCTTCCGCATGGCATTTCGAATAAAAACTTACGGACAAGAGGATAAGTCACGGAAAATAAACGTCCGCCTTTCACCGTGGCGAGACCCTGGATGCGGACTGAGTTTCCGGAAATGATCCCTCAACTGCTCCACAAAAATGGTGGGATCTTCCATCTGATTAGCTGGCGTCGGGGAGAGGAAGTCCACCGGTAGGCGCAATTGGGCGCCGTAGACCAACTCCACTGATTTCGTTCCCAGGTCCTCTCTCCAGGCTGCTCGAAGCCCCAGCAGTACCGCGGGTAGGACATTACCCACGCGTGGCTGGAATGGCAGCGGATGGCGACCTTCAGCTGGCGGTGAGCTCTCTCTACCATCCCGTTCGCCGCCGGATTGTACGCTATCGTGCGTAAGTGCGTGTATCGCACGATCTGGGATAGCTGGCGCGGATTGTACGCTATCGTGCGTAAGTGGGTGCATCGCACTATCTGGGATAGCTGGCGGAAAAGCTGGCTCTCGAACTGTCTCCCCTGGTGTGTTGTCACTCGTGCAGGCGTGCCAATCGCGCTATCCACCCAGAAAATAAAGCTCGTGCCTCAGTCTCCGCGGATATATCGGCGATGGGGATAACCTCCATCCAGCGGGTATACCTGTCAATGGAGATTAAGCAATCAAGAAAACCATATGGAACAGTAAGAGCACCAATGATATCCAGGTACACATGCTCAAAACGAGACACTGGCAATGGAAAGTATCCCATAGGCGAAGAAACATGTCTGGTCACTTTGCACCGTTAGAGAGCCATGTACTCCCTTGCACACACTCCTTTATCGACGGCCACCCGGGAGCGGGAGGCCATCAGTCGCGCCGAAGCTTTTACACCGGGGTGGGCAAGATTGTGTAGTGAGAGGTACACACGCTTTCTCAGGGGTTCAGGCACAAATGGGCGCGAGGTGTTGGTGGAAATGTCGCAGTAAACATCCACTGCGAATCCTGGAATGGACACTTTTTGCAGGTTGAGCGAAGAATTGGAGATTGAATTTTAGGGTGGAGTCCAAATGTTCTTAGAATTTCAAATTTAATGGTCTGTGGATGCAATCCGATGATTTTCTGAAGTCTATAAAGGTTGATGAAAGAGGTTTGTTTCCTTCACAAAACTACTGACTTAATAAGTCATGCAATTTTTATTATGTTTTAAGAACGGTAGGGTTCTCATTTGGAAACAACAGAATGCCTTTTCTCATTACTCTCATCTATACAGGCTAGATACTAGGCTAAATTCAAGGAAATGCACTTTTACAAAAATTGTATTGACAGCCAAGGCAAAGGCTACACCGTATTTGCTCAAGCAGTTAATATAATACACTCAAATACAAATACGACGAATTTGATTTCGTTACATTACATTAAGCGCACAAATTTCATTATTTCAGCCGTTCCTAATACTCCAAACTACGTCCTTCACGTCTTTGTACTGGCTGAGATAGCTAAAAAAGTAAGTAATATTCAATAGAGGTATGTAATCGGCAAACAACTTGGGTAGGTACTCGTTTAAAAAAGCTCTGGGCTTAGATACCTACTAATTGCATTAAAACCACAACATTATACCCATAGTTATACATATATGCCCATTGTACAAATACCTCACCGATTTTACAGAAGCATTACATCAAGGTTAACTTTCCGTAAACAAACCACTATTGCCACTACGGCTCACCGTAGCAACTTGGGACATTCGTTATTCTCTTCTTGGGGGACCCGCTAAATTCAAACACATCGTGCGACTAGCGAAATACAATTTACCGGAAAACTTATCTTTGGATATAATCGTGTGATAGCGTTGAACTAGTTACACTGAATGCACAGACAAATTAGTTTAATATCCACAATAATAATGCCTCTAAAGACTTACCATGACATAAGTTACCACTGTCATTCGTTTCGTCAATCACATTACCAATTGGATATAGTCCGTTAATAACACTCTCTTTGTGCTCTGGAATGAAATACAAATGATATACTAGAAATTATTAGTCATGGTTGAAGTATGATGAATGTGACTAAAATCAAGGAAACACGTTTACACAAATTACATTGAAAAATAGGAAAGCAACTTCGAAGAAAATCTCACATTTGAAGGATATTATTTCCATATTTACCCGCAAGTTCTTCAACCGACATGTTGGAGGAGAATATTGTCGGCGTCGTGGACATTAGATTTGGCACAATATTCTCCACATCGGGATCTATATCCATCTCCTTAGGAGCTGGTCCCCCGCCTGTAGCCATACGAATATGCCTCCTTCGTTATAGCATTTATTTGCGTTTGCTTTAAATTCGACCATAGTTTTTTAGCTGTTGGATTGTCCTCTGCAACAAATAAATTAAACGAACCACCACATTTAAGTGATTTGCATGCTCTTGCTATCAATATTCATCACGCAAACATAATAAATATACAAATCCATATAAAACTCAGATCTCACCTCTTGCGTTATGCTGTGCGAATTATTGTACATATCCGCAATTTTGTTCCAGACTGTTTCCTTTTCCTTGAGTGACGCAGTATCCCCTTTCTTGCTTTCTATATTTTTATAGTTAGCAAGAATGTCGAGAAAAATTTTCTTCTCGAATGGCGTGTAATGCCGATGCTTGACCGATGTTGAGGCCATTTTCAGATTCGAATTTACTACTTCGGGGTGGCAACGGTTGTCAAGTAAATAAACGTAACATTGAAGGTGATTGGTTGAACGAACAAGCATTTGCTTCAGCCAATGCTTCATGAAGCACGTCTTATTGAAAATGAGATGATCTTCGTCAAGTTCATCTTTATCAAGACGGTCTTATTCAACAACTATGAAAGCTGACTCGAAATAAGCTCGCCTTGACCATTAAGGCGATCTTCATCAAGACGGTCTCAAGTCGTAACAGACTATGAATACGGCCCTAAGTGGAGATTTATTATTGCCGACGTTGAGAAACCTATCATAGGTGCAGACTTTTTGTCTTTTTATGGCCTACTTGTAGACATTCGACACCGCAAGCTTCTTGATGGACTAACGTCCGTATTGGTGACAAGTAGGGTGGTCAAAAAAGATGTAAATAGTGTTAGTGATAGTTCAATGGGTAACTGTGATATTTCTGTATTTAAATATTTTGCGCGAGTTTTCAGGCATACCCCGTCCCACAGGGGCACCCAAAGGACGCAAGCACACGGTGGAACATCACATTCGCACGACACCGGGCCCCCAAGTGACTTGTAAGCCGGGATGGCACCCGGGATGATACGCGTCGCCAAGGAGTTCACAGTAAAAAGAAGATCTTGTTTTTGGACAGTAGTAATATCAGAATTTCAGAGGCAATATTATTAAGACAGCTGGTGCTGAATTCCAGAGCAGCAGATTGGGCTGTTTTTAAGGGCAGCAGAACGGCTACAAACTAGCCATAAACTCTGGTTTTAAGGCATATTTGTATAGAGTCAGCAACTGAGTGTCTTAATTTAAGACAATGCTACCCTGAAAACCAGAAAGTGCCTTCATTTAAGATGATGCTCCCCTGCTAACCAGCCTGTGAGTGTCTTAATTTAAGACGATGCTCCCCTGATAACCAGCCTGCGAGTGTCTTTATTTAAGTCTATGCTACCCTGCTAACCAACCAGTGAGTCTTAACTTAAGACAAATCTACCCTGATAACCAACAAGTGCCTTAATTTAGGACGATGCTCCCCTGCTAACCTTGCCAGTGAGTGTCTTAATTTTAGACAATGTTCAGCTGCTTTGCAGCAGCTAGGAATCAGGAAACAAGCTTAAAACTCCCTTAATAGGAACAACGCAAAATAAATTTGCAAGAAATTTAATGATAGCAATAATACAAGATAAATACAATAAAGGTATTGCAAACAATGAAAAACAAAGAAACAAAAAAATTTTAGAAAATCACAAAAAACCTTCCAAAAACAAAATTTTAAAAATTAAATAGGCCTCATAACAAACTCTAATGCTTTCAGCACAGACTTGTATTTTCTGTAATACTTCTCCGCTGCTTCCTTCATAAATACTCCGAAAATAAATGCAAATGCAGCACGAACATCTGCAGCTGGCTGTATGTTAAAAACGTAATACAAGGCTACAATGTGGACAAGAGAATCCACAATACACCCAGTGAAAACTGCTTTCGAGTCTACATATATGTGGGCCTGGAGGTCATTCTTGCTCACATCGCCAATTGCAATCAGGCGAGGTGGATCACTTGCACTCGGAATAGTTGTGTGCAGTAAAGTTTTCTCCTGGCATAGAAGAAATAAAGTGAAGATTAGTTGCGAGATTGAGAAAAACATATACACTTGCAGCAAAGGATTTCTGTCAGTATACTCCCATTAGAATGAAAGCAGAATACTCACCTTAAACACTTCAATTACATGGCTATTCCTTTCTCTCTTTGTCTCTGCCTTCCTTGCACCAAAATAAGATGCACCAGTCATGGCGTCTAAAATGTGCAATGTTGCTTGTTCTGGAATATAAACATGAGGATAAAAAAATAATGTAAAGAAGGAAATTTCCAAATTCTTCAAAGTATATTCATATAACTACCTTGTGTTAATGTCAGGGGAACATTATTATGATTGGAGAAGTATTTTGTCATCCGAGGGATAGCATTCAACCAAAGCATCTTCATATCATCTTTGGTGAGGTGCAGTTCCTCCTGGTGGATAAATTCCCAAAAAACCTACAAGACACAGATTTTGTGAGTGCATTAGTGGCAAATTTCAATGTTTGAAGTCAAAACTTATACGGAAAGAATAAAATACTAAATTAACATTATATTAGCAAGGTCACTTATTTTCAGGCAGGGGAAATCTGCTGTGTGCTGGTCATAACTTTGTTTCCTTGCCAAAGCTTTCCTCTCCCTGCGACAGGAATTTAAGAGTGCTTTTAGTATCACTGAAGCTGGACTATTATTTTCCATTTCTTTCTTCATCTGCTTCTTCACACTCACCATGAGAGGAGCAGCATCAGAGACCTTCGCAGATTCCATTATGACTCTCTTCTTGTTTTGGTAATAATTCCTGTTCCTTCTTATTTCTTTGAGGGATTTTACCACACCATCCTTAAAAGGATTGTAAACAAGGGTTGAGACTTCACTACACCACTTCACATTAACAATGTATTTCAGTGGTGTGACATAATGCTGCTGCTATGATGTAATGCTTAAGTATCGCAAGTAAAATTTTGATTATCTAGGAGCAGTTGTTAATGAAGAAAAAGGAGATAGAAAATTGTATCTTCAATGAAGACATCATTGCAATAAATTTTGTCATAAAAGATTTTAACTTCACAAAATTAATTTTCAGCTCCTGTTCAAATGCAGACACTATTAAGAATACTGAACTGCTCTCCAAACATTTGATTCACCACAGAAGCAACATATACCCAAGACAAATACAATAATAAAATGGTAATCAAAATATATCTAACGTACCACACCCCTGCTTAGTGAGCACTGAATGTGTGGAAATCGAGAAACTGCCAATGTTGCCACTTCCACAATGTCCCGATCAGATTCCAATTTAAAATTTCTCATGGTAAGTGACATCCATCTTAATACAAACTGCCTTTCATGGCTTGACATGTATCCTCTCCTGTATATTTTTTTCTGTTGAATCTGGTAGAAAGGATGGCACACAATAATGATATACCTCCTCCTGCAAAAAAGTAAAGTGGATATTACTTCATCAACATGAGGAAATAGAGTTCAGATAACAGAGTCAATGACCAAAGACTCAAGAAATAACCTTCGTTAGTTAGGATATGCTAGCATCCATCCCAGAACTGCTGGTAGAGGGGACAGCTGAAGGTATTTTCACTGGCAATACCTAAAATTTACATAACAGGAATAGAACAGTGGTTATCAAAATATCCCCCCTGCGGGTAGGGGGATTGAGAATACTCCCGCAGCAACCCTGCTTGTCGTAAGAGGCGACTAAAAGGGCGGGGAGACAACCCCGAAAACAATCCCAGAGCCAACAAGGGTTGAGCCCGGACAGTCTTGTGGGTCAACTGTCTGTGTGCGGCCATACCACCCGGCCTGCGATCCACCCGCATGTTTGCCGTGTGCGGAGACCCGTAAGGAGGAGAAGGGGATCCTGGAGGGTGAGGTCCGTGGTTCCCAGCCGGGTGTCGGATGCCCGGTATGGACTGGGGGCCAATACCCCTCTTTGGCCCCGGATTCGCTGTAAACGGGCGGCCGGGAGCTAGCCACTCCCGGTCAATCGGCTCCCGTGGCGTAAGCTTAACGGTGGCGAGTGCCAGGGAGGTGGGGGTCTGCGTAGGGCGGTCGGAGACGTACGGGTGTGGTGGACCCGTGCATCGAAGACCCAACCCGAAACAGACAACCACCTCTAGGGTGCTATATCCCCTCGGGTAGCCCTGGCGACCGCACCGGTTTGCGGTGCGGCGTCCCGAATGTGTGGCTCCATGGTGGGTGGGGAGCTCGGGGGACGAATTTCTTTATGGTATGGCGGAAACTAATCTTCCACCTCCAAAAAGATCCCGCGCTGATAAGAAATCTCTTGGCATCTTCAAAAGGGAAGAAGAAAGGGGAAATAAATGTGAGGACTGCCCAGTGTACTTCCACGGTGCAACCAAGTTTTACAATTTCAGATATAGTCTACCAATGCCCCAATCATTTTCAATATTTTGATAAGTAGTAGTAGTAGATTTGAGTTTATAGGGTGCGTCGACAACTATGGTCATTTTGCACCACGCACAATCTAATTTATAACAATAAATATGCATAAATATAAATATGTAGAAATATAAATATAGAAGAAAAATCAGAGGCAGTATAAAAGGTCCAGTTTATGAAAATAGATTAGATTTTACTCATTAGGTTTATTTCTTTTAAAAATGTAATAACATGGCATAGGCGATCAGCATCGTTGCCTAGAACGTGTTCTAGGTCGCCGCTGATGCCTAGCCTGTTACGTGTGTCCCGGTATTTGTCACACTCCGTCAATATATGTCGCACACTGAGAGGACAGTGTGCGACGTCAGTTTCTCAAAAGAAATTTGGTTAAGACTTGTAGTCGGACTTTGGGGAAAATCACTTCCGATCTCATCAATTGTGCTCTCTGCTGGGGACACAGCTGTGCTGTGACGCACCTTGCCCTCTGGTGTTGCAGGAATAAGCCATCCATCATCAGCAATTTTCATGGTGACTAAAAAGAGAGAAGTGAAATGGAACTCAACGTGAGCACTCGTTGAAAAAATCTTCGTTGCAATGGAACTGAATCATTTCCACGAACAACTTACAGTTTCTAAGAGATCACATGGTGTGATCTCTGAGGCTTGACCATTGTCTGGCAAGAGGGATTGTCCTGCTCCCTGCAAATTATTATCCATTGTAGAAATTGTTTGTTGTGTAAAATTGATGACATCAGCATTGTCTGAAAAAGTTAATTCATCATCATCGTTGCTCTATTTTATGGTTTAAGGTTCAGACAATTGTGCCAAGAATTGTAGTCACAAAAAAATAAGAACTTAAAGACACAATGAATATGGTCATTCCATGTCAGCTTAAACAATCTTTGGTAGCTTTCATGCTCATTTCCGATTTTCATAATTTTTTCCCTCTAGCTGAATGTAACTTTAGCTAAGAAAAATCCTAAATATTTTAGCCAAAATGCAAATGCTTTCTGATATATGAGTGTTTGTGTAGACCAAGGTACAGAGGAAAAATCTGTCCACAGGTCAAATTGTGCAAATCAACCATTTCTTTAACTCTGTAAAAACTGAAGTAAGTCAGCAAAGCTCATCAAGCTTTTAGATGTCATAGACATGTAACTTTAGTGTTAAAAATAGCTATTACAAAGATTGTCAATGGTGAAATTATTCTGCTATAAATATTCAAACATAGCAGCTTTGATAGATTTCCACCAAAAAATGACATTTTCAGACACATGAACAAAGCACATTTAACATGGCAAAGTTATAAAAATTGTAGCAAGCTTAAAAACATTGACAACTTAGACAAACATTGTGTTTTTTTGCAGCACCAGAATGTTAAGCTAATGTTAGATGCACTGAAATAACAATTGCCATGTTTAATATTTATAGCAAAATAATTTTACCAGCAATAATCTTTGTAATAGCTATTTTTAAAACTAGAGTCACATGTCTAATTCATCTAAAAGCTTGATGAGCTTTGCTGACTTATTTAGTTTTTACAGGGTTACAGAAGTGGTTGATTTGCACAATTTGTCCTGAGGGCAGATTTTTCCTCTGTTCCTTGGTGTATACAAACACTCATATCTTGGAAAGCATTTGCATTTTGGCTAAAATGTTTAGGATTTTCCTTGACTAAGGTTGAATATAGCTAGAGGGAAAAAAATATGAAAATCAGAGATGGTGAGTGTGGGACCTTGGTTGAATTGTCACAGAATGACTCAATAGTTAAAGTTATCTAGCATCATGCACACCCAAAAGATAATGATCAGTGATAGTCCTGAATAAGAAAGTTCATTCCCTCCCCAAAAATGACAAATTTTTGGTTGAGAACATTTGTCAATTTGGTTGATGACATAGGTTTGGCAGTGTCCAAACTATCAAACCTTGCCATGAAGTCTTAAGAGTCTTGAAATCTATATTTTTTCCACTATTCTATGATTCAAACTAACTTAAGTAATGACATAAGTATTAAGGAAAATGCCCATCTCAGAGAAGTAATAAAAAAGAAAATCATTCTCACGGAGATGTGAAATTCTAAAGTTTCCATTGTTGCTAATAGTCTATACTGACAAGCATGGCCACTTTATTGGAGTGTTTGATGCAAGATAACATTAATCTACTCACTGAGTTATAAAGTTGTTACTTTCCCTTATAGAAGGATACATGGACCCCACATTAACTGACCTAAATGCGTAACTAAATGTCTTTGAATGACCCCAAGGCCCCAAATCAGTAACTATGCAGTTGAACAGAATCATTAAAAAAGTATGCTAACCACGTAGATTTATATGTTTTATTGCAGGACACGGGCAATAATCACAGCGAGAGCCTGATAGCTTATGGTAGAGATACCCATCACGATCTCCACAGTCTCCCTGGCACCGTCCTCTCTTCACTCCTTTAGGTTCTACATTGTCCATACCCCCCTGCGGGTAGGGGGATTGAGAATACTCCCGCAGTATCCCTGCTTGTCGTAAGAGGCGACTAAAAGGGCGGGGAGATAACCCCGAAAACAAACCCAGAGCCAGCAAGGGTTGAGCCCGGACAGTGTTGTGGGTCAACTGTCTGTGTGCGGCCATACCACCTGGCCTGCGATCCACCCGCATGTTTGCCGTGTGCGGAGACCCGTAAGGAGGAGAAGGGGATCCTGGAGGGTGAGGTCCGTGGTTCCCAGCCGGGTGTCGGATGCCCGGTATGGACTATGGGCCAATACCCCTCTTCGGCCCCGGATTCGCTGCAAACGGGCGGCCGGGAGCTAGCCACTCCCGGTCAATCGGCTTCCGTGGCGTTTAGCTTAACGGTGGCGAGTGCCAGGGAGGTGGGGGTCTGTGTAGGGCGGTCGGAGATGTACGGGTTTGGTGGCCTCGTGCATTGAAGACCCAACCCGAATCAGACAACCACCTCTAGGGTGCTATATCCCCTCGGGTAGCCCTGGCGACCGCACCGGCTTGCGGTGCGGCGTCCCGAATGTGTGGCTCCGTGGCGGGTGGGGAGCCCGGGGGACGAAGTTATTAGGGGCATGGCAGATAAACATCTACCACCACCTAAAAGATTCCACCCAGATAAGGGTGGAGGAGATAAAGTCCTTGCCGCGTGTCAGCGGTTTTTGGTAATGAGGTGTGAAAAAGAAGGTGAGTCACTGAAAAAGGTGTCTCCGTTTTTAATAAACAAAGTCCTGTCGTCAACCATTCCAGGAAATTTGAATTCGGTTAAGAAGCTTAGGGATGGCACGTTACTTATTGAAACGGCGAACAACGCTCAAAGTGCGAAGGTTCTGAAGATGGAGAAACTCCACGATATCCCCGTTAAAGTAGAGGTACACTCCACATTAAATACCTGCCGTGGAGTTATTACTACGACCTTCTCTATGTCGAGACGGACGAAATTAAGAGAGAGATGGCGCCTCAAGGGGTTATTGACTGTCGTCGCTTAAAGACAAAGCGGAATGGCGAGATAATTAACACCACATCCGTCATTCTTACCTTCTCCCTGGACAAGCTGCCAGACAGGGTTTCTGTGGGTTACGAATCGTGCCCAGTGCGACCATTTATTCCCAACCCAATGCGGTGTTTTAAATGCCAACGTTTTGGCCACATCGCATCAAGATGTGTCAACAATGAAATCTGTCCAACCTGTGGAAAAGAGAAACACGAAGAGAAAGACTGTGAATCTGACCCAAACTGTATAAACTGCGAGGGCGCACATCCGGCATATTCCCGGAAGTGTCCCAAGCTACAGAAGGAACGAAAAATAATGGAAATTAAAACGGTGGAAAAGATCCCTTATTTTGAAGCGCGTAAGAAGCACCGAGCGCTAGCTGCCCCTACCTTCTCCCGCTCCTACGCTGCTGTAATGCACACTCCCGTTCCAAAGATCAGTATCTCTACACAGACAGACTTGACCGAATTAGAGAGTAAGACACAAGGCAACTCAGCCAAACCGGATAAGGCTTCTAAACCGGCTGTAGGGACGAATGCCCCTAACAGAAATGGCTCCCTTAAGCAGATGGCCACGAAGCCTGATCGTGAGGCCGCGTCCAATGGTCGTGAAAATGCACAACTCAACGAACGTGTAAATACACTACCCTGTGGTCGTGTAAATACACCACCTCAGGGGCCATCTGGTACCTTAAAAACTAACCAACCGGAGTCGATGGAGGAGGATGAGTCTCTTTCTGAGACTGAAATCCTCCTTGCAAAGGCGAAAAATAAAAAGGCTCGCAGGATAAAGCGGTAAGCCTTTCACAACCCAGCAGAGCTTTTAGTATTTTATTTATATATATATTTTTTTCTTTTTATCCTTTAACCTGTATGGCCACGATACTCCAGTGGAATTGCTACGGCTTTTTTAAACATTTAGAGGATTCTAAGCTCCTATTGAGTAATTTTAATCCTTATTATTCTTTCTTCAAGAAACCCATTTTAAAGCGACAGATAATGTAACGTTGAATGGTTTTAAAGTTTTTAGAGTTGACGACGTCGATGGTGATAGGGCACGTGGCGGTGTTGCTGCATTCATACGCGAGACCATTTACACCTCCCGAGTGGACCTGCAGACTCCGCTACTGGCCCAGGCAATTACCACTGCTATTCTGGAAAGTATTACATTCTGCAATGTATACTTGCCGGAATGGGCTCCAGTCAACAGAAGAAACCTTGAAAATCTAGTCAGTCAGCTTCCGAGGCCATTCGTCTTATTGGGCGATTTTAATGCGCACAGTAGCCTTTGGGGCGATGAGATGCGTGATTTTAATGGCCGAGGACGTCTTTTAGAAAGGTTTTTAAACGATTATAACTTAGTTTTATTAAATGACCAGGAGAAGACTCGTTTTAATGCTTTTAACGGAGGGTATTCCTCCATTGATCTGTGGCTTAGCACGGAATCCATAGCCCCTTTTTTTAAAATGATGGTCCATGATGATCTGTGTGGGAGCGACCACTTCCCTTTGATCATTTATAAAACGGGAAATACTTGCATTTTTAATTCGCCAAAAACGTGGCTTGTTAAGAAAGCCAACTGGACGGATTTTAAACGAAAATTCTGTTTTAAATTTTCCTGCAGCAGCCAAGGTCTGGATAATGTAAAGGCTCTTACGGAAGCTATCCTGGAAGCCGCGGAAGGTAGCGTTGCTACTACCTCAGGTACCCCTCGTCGCCCTCCAGTTCCGTGGTGGAACGAGGAGTGCGCAGAAGCCATCCGCAGACGAAAAAGAGCGCTACGTATTTTTAACAAATTCCCTACCTCCACTAACCTTGCGGCCTTCCGCCGACTGCGAGCCAAGGCTCGACAGGTCATTAGAGAGGCAAAGAAGAGATCTTGGACGGAGTACGTCTCTAGTATAAACCATCGAACGCCCTCTACACAGGTCTGGAATAAAATAAAATCCGTAATGGGCAAACGCAATTTCTCTCCGGTCTCAGGGCTAAAATTAAATGAAGACATTCTTTCATCCCCTACCGATATTGCGGAAGCCTTCGGCAAACACTATGCCGCTATTAGCGCCAGCGACAGGTACCATCCATCATTTAAAAGCCATAAATGCAGAGCCGAAAGAAGGCGTCTTAATTTCTGTGATGCTAATAACACCGACTCTTACAATAACCCTTTCACAATGTGGGAGCTGAAATTAGCAATAGAAAGCGCTAAAGACACCTCACCTGGGAGTGACTTAATACATAATTCTTTCTTGCGAAACCTCCCTCACTCTTCGTTACCAGAACTACTTGCCACACTCAACCAAGTGTGGTCGGAGCAGGTATTTCCGGAGAGCTGGCGAGAATCCATAATCGTTCCGATCCCCAAGCAGGGAAAGGACAAATCTCTCCCCTCTAGCTATCGCCCAATATCCCTAACCAGCTGTTTAGGAAAACTAATGGAAAGACTGGTAAACAAACGGCTTGTGTGGTGCCTTGAAAGCCGCAAACTCATATCAAATATCCAGTGTGGCTTCCGGCGGAGCAGGTCTACAGTCGACCACCTGGTGAGAATCGAGGCCTTCGTTCAGGAGGCATTTCTCCTCAGACAGCACGTAATCGCGGTTTTCTTCGACATTGAAAAAGCCTACGACACAACGTGGAGACATGCAATCTTACAGTCATTACACGACTGGGGTTTTAAGGGCAATCTACCCATATTCGTGAAAAACTTTTTAAATAAGCGTTCCTTTAGAGTCCGAATAGGAAACACCCTCTCCCAACCATACATACTAGAGAACGGAGTTCCTCAAGGTGCGGTCCTTAGCGTTACACTTTTTGCTATCGTAATCAACAGCATTGCAAAATGCGTTCAATCTCCCGTGACGGCCTCACTCTTCGTCGACGACCTGGCGATTTTTTGCAGGTCATCGAAACTGTCAACGGCTGAGAGACAGGTCCAAATGACCCTAAACCGCCTGCAGGACTGGTCCCTGGCCAACGGTCTCCGTTTTTCTGAAGATAAAACGAAATGTTTGCACTTCCACAGGGTGAGGGGAATCTTTCCAAATCCAACCTTAAGGCTTGGAAACAAGGTCTTATCGTTTGTGGAATCCCATCGTTTCCTCGGACTTTATTTAGATGAGAAATTAAACTGGCGAGACCACATTCAACACACTAAGAATGCATGCCAAAAGATTTTAAACATTTTTAAATTTTTAAGTCATTCGACATGGGGCGCAGACCGCTCCATGATGCTTTTACTATACCGTTCGCTGGTGAGGTCAAAACTGGACTATGGGTCCGTTGTGTACTCTTCTGGAAGAGAATCATATTTGAAACCTTTGAATACCGTGCACAACACCGGACTCCGACTAGCCATTGGTGCCTTTCGGACATCACCCGTTCCGAGTATATACTCAGACTCAGGGGAGCTACCGTTGACCTCGCGAAGGAAAATTTTAATGGGCAACTACGTAGCAAAGATTTTATCAATGAAAACGCACCCATGCTTTGATATAGTTTTTAAACCTCGGTTCATAGATATTTTTAATCGAAGGAAACGGGCCACACGTCCACTTGGGATACGCTTTAGAGATTTTATTGAAGAAGTAGGCATGTCACTGCCCACAGTGCATCAGGTTAAATACTGTAATCAACCACCCTGGCTAATGCCCCTGCCTAACGTAAACCTCTGCTTTAAAAAACAGGGCAAACAATTCACGACCCCTATTGAATACAGGCAGATGTTCAAGGGGCTTCTAGAAGCTCATCCCAACTTCATACCTGTTTACACCGATGGGTCCAAGTCAGATCTTGCGTGTGGGGCTGCAGTGGCATCTATACACCACGGCGTCCTTAAAATGAAGCTAAGTCCATTGTACAGTGTATTTAATGCAGAACTGTTCGCCATAAAAACGGCTTTATGTAATATAAAGGGCAATCAAGGATCATTCTTAATTTGCTCTGACTCCTTAAGCTCTCTGAAAGCCATATCAGCCATGTACTCGGACCACCCTATTATTCAGGAAATCCATTCTGCCCTCTCATCCCTTACTCAAAAAGGAATCCAAATCATTTTTGTTTGGATTCCTGGCCACGTAGGTATTCCAGGTAACGAAAAAGCGGATAGAGCGGCAAAAGAGGCGTTGGAAAACCCAGATTCAGTCTTGGACTTGGTGTTATCGGAAGATGTCAAGTCCATGCTTCGACGGATCGCCACTAAGCAGTGGAGAGAAACTTGGCGTATTATGGAAGGAAACAAGCTGCGTGCGATAAAACCTGACACTCGGGCATGGCCTTCTTCAGTCCGAGGTAATCGGAGGGAAGAAGTGGTCATTGCCCGCCTGCGGATCGGCCACTGCGCCGTGACCCATTCTTTCCTATTCACGGAAAACAAGATACCACCCCACTGTGAGTCATGCGATAAGCCTCGGACAGTGAAACACATCATGGCGGAGTGTGCTAACTACCAAGATGCTCGCAATGTTTTCGGCCTAAGGGGAAATCTTAAATACGATCTGGGTGATAACGCTGGCCGACTTTATCAGGTAATCCGGTTTTTAAAAGATATAAATATCTTCCACTCAGTTTAATAATTTTTATCTCTATTTCAGTATATCTCTCTAGTTAAAAACTATTCTGAAGTTAAAAATAACGAGTCTAGAGCTGAGCCGCCTAATGCAGTGATAACATTTATAAATTGGATGCGGTGCAAAATGACCTCTGCCGTCGACGCACCCACAAACCCAATTACTACTACTACATTGTCCATAGTCGTTGCCATGTTGACACATGCCTCCCAACTTGCATTGCTGATAGTTGAGTGCTCTCCTCTTTGGCCAAGTACAGTTATACTTGGGACGGAGTTGACATTGGCCATACTATGTTCACGTCCAAAAGCATGAAGCAATTTGAACTTGCAAATCAGGTACCAAATAACAAAACAAATGTTACTCTCTGGTGGCTTACATTAACACATTATCGAAACACACTGCAATGAAAGTGCTCACTGTCAGGCTAAAAAATCCTAGATAAACTTAATTACAACTAACACTTTTTGTATAGCTGGTGCATACATTGCTGCATAAACTAACACACAAAGTTCACACACCACCACTTACAAGCCCACCACCCAAAAAAATTAACATCCCTCCCCTCATTGAGAGTATAAAATCCTCTCCACTAACAAAAAGGAACTCACTCTTCCCCAACTATGTCCAATTATTACAGAAGATCTCCAATACTCCTTTTAATGGGAATGTAGTTCTTATTGTCAATAACATGAGAAAAATAAACAATGAAGTTGAGCAGCTCTTCAGGATCAACCAACTGCACCTACCCTGTGAGCTGAATTTCATATGAATTTAAGTGCACATCCTTCCCAGTTGAGAGAGTTACATCACAAACAAATTTCGGCTTTTCATCAATGTACACAATATCTTTCTGAAATCCAAAGGTTGGAAAGTTATTCTCACATTTTAGCAACACATAGCACTTCTCTGACTTGTATGTAACTCCATATATTTCAAGCCAAGGGACTGTGCAGAAGACATTGACATTCTGAGGAAGGAGATGAGAATAGTCTAAATCCAACTTAGACTTATTCTTGATGGGTCCCTGTTTTTCCAGCCTAATTAATGGCCCACTTAAGAAATAGGACTGTTTGAATTCATGTTCATTTGCAGAGGTAAGAGCAGGATTCTCTAAGCACTTTAGTTTCTTATATAGAGATATAAAATATTGGTGCTTGCCTTCAAAACGAAGAGTTATAAACTGATGCAGTGGCCAAACTGTAACATCTTCCTTGGAACATGAAGTAAATAATGTTGTCTTGGCAGTAAGTGGTGATTATGGGGACTCAAAAAATTTGTATAATACTGATCTATTAGAAAATATAAATGATCACTATACCCGCAGAAAATTCATTAGCCATTATTATTGTTGATATTTGAAGTAACTCTAAGTAATTGCACCAATATTCATCAACAAAGAGCACATGAGGGCCTAAAATAAATGGTATTGTCCATGCTAACGACCACATTTGAGAGCCAGTTTGATGCAAACCACCATCAGGCCTTAAATGCGACTCAAGTATTTTGGATGGTCTAGTTTCATTAAAACCAAAGTCATGTTCCATTAAAACATCATTAAAATCAACTATTCTCATCACTTTGCTAATTCCAATTAGAAAGTGACGCAGCAGTAACTGAATGTGTGCACTTAGCTGAAGGTGAAGATGGTCATGGCAAAGGTCTGGCATAAGGCCACCAATGACATGAAAGTAACGCAATGAATTCAAAATTGTGTCCCTCTTAATTCCAAACGATTCACTTACCTGTGAATACGGAGCACTGTTATTGTTCTCCTGGGCTTGTATCAGTTGTGCTATCTGCTCATTATGTTGATGGGGCCTTCTAAGTAATGTCTCCTCTTCCCTAGTCATATATCTAACTTCATTTAAGGTTGCCATGCAATACCTGCATGGATGAGTAGCAGTGAAACCCTCCTTAAAACCACCAACTTTGTGTTGGGCCAAATTATCCCCTAGAAAGGCAACCACAGCACCATGAACCATTGAACCATTAATTACAACACCATCTTCGAGTTCTTTTAAGTCAGAGATCAGCAGATCCGATACATCATCAATCCTATCCTTCAAGTATTCAGCCTCACAAGCAACAACAAGATGAATAAATTCTAAACATGATCTAAAACGTGGATGAATATTTCCTAGACTGAAATAAAAATATTACAACTGACTGGGCGTGATGATGCAGTGTCAACCAGGTTCACATCATCATAATACATTATAATTTGCAATGCATCAGGCTGGTCCCTAAAAAGCTCATGAGATGAAAAACCATTGCAATCCTCATAGGAATGATAAAAACCATCTCGCTGCTTACGATCTTTTGCAATGACCTTGGGATAATCTGGATGAGATAAAATCTTTTCTAGAACTTTCAATATTGGGATATAGCAATATTTGTCTGAATGCAACTTTGCCCTCCTATTTGCCTGAATATTAGTTCGAGGCCCTTGAATCACTCTGCGGTCTAATTCTTTACTAATAGTAGGAACTACTTTATTATTCGCCTTAAAGAAACTTTCTCTTTTCCATTTAGTCTTCAGATTTGGGAAAACAGTACCACACTCCCCAAGGGTCTCTTCCACATTCATGTAATCACCCAAGTTCAGGCCATGGTCTTTAAGTGCTAATTCAACCTTTCTTTCAAAAGATCTTAGGCTATGTTGGACTAGCAATTCATTATTCTCAATAACACATTGATTTACAGGTTCAGTAATACCTTTTGACTGTAAACTTAGCAAAAATCTAGCTTCCACTTCTTTTTGAAGTTCTACGGAATCTTGTCTATCTTCCCCAACCTCCTCGGCCTCAATCACATTGATGGTATTAAACACTATAAAACCTACTTCATTACCAGCAGCGTTATTAGGGTTATGCTCTAGCTCTCGATGCTTTTTGCTTATGTGTGCCCTCCTAGTTGTAAATTTCGCGAAAGTCTTACGGCAGCCACCCCTATTGCACTTCAGTACAAGGTTGGGAGCGTTGGCGTGAAACCGCTGCATATGCAACACTAATGCCTCATAACCGTTTCCTTCCACATAATTGCAGTGTGAAATAGGACATGAATCCATGACGGCAACAAGTGGTACATACCGTTGCCAGCTCCTCCGAAACAATACCGAAAACGATGGCAAACGTTGGGTGCTTGCAGAACTGTAAACGAAGCCAAAAACATAGCAGAGATTAATTCGTTTTCCTGCAACAATTATCTATTCGAAACAGAAACTTAGGCATACACTTAAAAATAACGTTACTAGGGCCAACTTACCAGAACTAAACTCCTGTAAAACCAATCTACACCAACCAAAGAAACGTGCGAACGTAGTAACTCTGTAGCCGGTGTCGCTGCGTCTCACGTGCTCCGTCCCAGCATTCCTTGCGCGAGTAGTTCCGCTAGTTGCGGGGTTGCGAGTTTTCTGTTGCTATGCAAGGTTACCAGCCGCTGGCAGTCTTGTTTTCAGACGCAAGGAGCGGGATTTCAAATTGCTGCGAAGCTGACCAAAAATAAGGCTATGATATGCCTTGTTTCGTCAAACGCATGCTTGGAAAGAAGGCCATATCATAATTATAGACGGCGCTGAAATCTAGACTACGCTTGAAACAAGATCTTCTTTTTACTGTGTTTGACGGGATGATGCAGATAGGGATCACCAGGCGCTCGGAAAGCTTTTGGTCGTCCCCGCTCCACCAAGTGCCCAAAACGGGGGGAGGGTGGAGTCCCTGTGGTGATCACCGGGCGTTGAACGCGAGGACAATTTCTGATAGGTATCCTGAGCCCCACATCGAAGATTTCGCCATGTCCCTTGCCGGAAAATCAATTATTTCCACTATAGATTTAGTGAGAGCGTACAACCAAATTCCGGTGTTCGCGGACGACAGAAATCACAGACAGCGATCACGACTACATTCGGTTTGTACGATTTCCCGGTCAAGAGCTTTGGATTGAAAAACGCAGCGCAAACCTTCCAACGTTTCATCGATGAGGTTTTACGCGGCCTCGACTTTGTTAAGCCTACATTGACGATATTTTGAATGCGTCGTCCTCGGAAGTGGAACATACAGAGCACCTCCGCCAAGTGTCGTGCTTAACCCAGCCTAGTGTATTTTTGGGCAGAAAGAAGTGAACTTCCTGGGGTATTTATGCCGGGCGTGAGTACAAAGCCTTTACCCGAGAAAGTGGACGCCATTCTGTGTTTCTCGCAGCCCACCACAGAACAGGAACTTAGACAGTTTCTGGGCATGATAAATTTCTATCGTCGTTTCATCCCGAACGTCGCCGGAACGCAAGTGCCATTGAACAATGTGTTCAAAGGGTCTAAGAAGAAGGGTAAGACGAAGTTGTCATGGACGCTATCGCTGGAGTGTTTTTGTTAAGTGCAAAGAAGTGCTCACGCGCGCAACGCTGCAAACACGATCATTGTTAGACTTTTTAAATGATGTTCTTGGCCCAGCAGGATGATAGAAGTGTACAAGTACATCTTTGTTTTCTAGACTTATCTCTTCAACTTGAGCGAGCCACCATTGCCTATCCTACACACACGCCACTATGTCACTTACTTTTAATGTCAATGTTGAGATTTTACTAACACAATGATCTTCATAAATTTTGGTTTCTGACGTAACGTAGCACCTGACTACATTTTCTGCAACACCATGGAATCGATGAAATTGTCTTGTCCCTTTTATTTGTGAAGAGTTTTCAAATCTGGTTTGAAGTGTTTCAATGTGAGATGCTATTTCTTCTTTCTTGATGAAATAGAAAGTAATACCTTTTATATTGTCTTTGCAAAAGGTATACATATCCTCTACTGTGAGAATTTGATCTGAAATGGTTCTTTGCAGGCTAGCCTTACTAACTTCTCGCTTCGTTGTACCGCCAACTCCGAATTTTTACCATGACAAGAGGCAAAAAAAATGCCACTCTGCTTCTAATTTAAAGTCTGCTTTGTGGTTACAAATGTTGGAAAAAAATTTTCTGTTTTTATACTGACTCCCACTTCCATCTGAGAAATATGTCAACTTCTCAATGTTAGGAAGTGTTTCTGATATAAATTGTGTTACATGCTTTTGGAAAGCATGGACAACCGAAGTGTTGCGCTCCAAGTAGTCACTTAGTATGCAAATTGATCGACTACAAACTTTATCTTCTTCATTTTTGAAATACAAAACAAATGGATGTACAGTCGCTTGATCGTTTACCCAATGGTAACCTTGTATTTCATCCTGTACTATGAACGTGAAGTTTTCGGCAAAATCAGCTAAAACAATGCACTCAGCCGGAGAAAGTTGATGTTTTTTTCCTTCAAAAATCTATTTTGAATTTTTGAAATATAGTGATGGCTTTTGAGGCTTTCCAACTTTTCAATTAAATTATCAAACTATTCTTCCCGTGGTTTTATCAAAGTAGCCATTTCAGCCCTGTCCGTTGTGACCCATTGTTTGTACATAATATTGTCTGGCATCTCTTCCTCATATTCTTTAAACATCTCAAGAAAAGTTTCTTAACCAGGACATTTTTCGCACAAGCTCATCATACAGTCATGACTATTGGTATCACAAACTAACAATTCAAATAACTCTTTGTAATCAACATTAAGTTTTGCACCACCAATCATAAGTTTGACTTTTGGTGGTACAGAGAGACACATACTGAATGCGTTCCGGATGCACCTGCCAAAATACACCACTTAGGGCGTGGTTCACAAAATTTTGACCTCCCTATTTTGCATTCAGGATGGGCAGTTTTAAAAGCCACATAGAGCTCATTTAGATTTGAAAGCACAAGGCGTTTTTGTTTGGTAACTTTAGCCCCATCTACAATGACTTAAGTGCAATATTTTTTACCAGGGCACATTCTACTGTTCTCATCACTCTCAAAAAACTGCTTAACATTTTTCAATAGTGTCTTCACTGACACCTACACCTTTCTTTTTTCCTAAAACAGGTCTAATGCCTTGATCTTTCATTAAACTTCGAGTCAGTCTAACTAATCTGTCAGGAACATTGAATTCGTTCACTATCTTTTTTCTTGACCATGAGTCTTGGAGTAAACTTAAAATTTTAATTTTTTCCTCTTTGGGTGCAATTAAGCACTTGCTTTTTAGTTTCTCAACTAAATCAAAATATTCAGTGTTGGATAAGTCTGGTTCTTCTTTACTGGTATGTACTAGTATTGTTATCTTCATTGGTTGCATAATACAATTCCAAGTTTTTTTTTTAGTTTTTCGCGTACTCCTTTAACTTTTCCATCAATGGCTGCTTGTTTCTGTCCGCTGTTCAGTTTCTTTATTTTAGAAGCTGGGGACACATGTAAACTCAAACAAGCAGAATCCAATCTGTGCATGGTTTCCTCATTAGGAGTATAAATATCATGAGCGAAGCTATCACAAGTTCCATTTGATTCTGTGTTTGTAAAAAAAATTTTTGAGTAACAATTTGGGCATAGGGATTTTCCAGGAATTAAATTTAGTCTTAAATGAGAACCATTGGCACTTAACAAAGATACATGTTCAATTTTTATTTCCCTTACACCTTGTTAATTGACTTTTTATTTATTTATTTATTTAATGCAGTCCAAAAACAGCACGGCCAATTACAAAGTACTAATAATGACAAAGAAAACATTTAAAAATCAGTAAACAAAATGTAGACAACAATGAACAAAACAATATTCATAGGTAGTATTCATAGGGTTGAGTGAGGAGTAGAGGGAAAATTACGATGAAGATGGTGCGAGATAGATGAGGGATGAAAAAAGGATCTTGTACTTTGTGTACTTTTATGTACTTTGAGCGGGTCAGAACAGTTTTTACCAAAAATATGATTGTACTTATCTATGCATTTTCTTTCATGATAATCACAGATCGATAATACCGAAGATCTTACTCTTAGTTTAAACAGATTTTGTACGTCTTCTTCAAAATCTTCGGACCCTAATAACTTTAGGCGTATATCTTTAACCAGTTGTCTCTGCAAGCTGATGGAGAGGATGGTAAACCGCCGGCTCGTTTGGTGGCTGGAGCGGCGAAACCTCCTCTCTGATATGCAATGCAGCTTCCGACGTGGCAGGTCTACAATCGACCTTCGTGTCCTGACAGAAAACTTTATACAAGAAGCGTTCCTTATGCGCCAACACGTCGTCGGTGTTTTCTTTGATCTGGAGAGGGCCTGCGACCGTGTATGGCGACATAAAATATGGAAGACTGCACAATTGGGGTTTCAGAGGGAATCTCCCGATTTTTATCCAAAGCTTCTTTTCTAAACGTATCTTCAGAGTCAGGGTTGAGAAACACCTGTCCAGGCTCTACGAATTGGAGAACGGAGTCCCACAGGGGTCAGTACTCAGTGTCACGCTGTTTGCTATAGCGATAAATGACGTAGCGATAAATGACGCCATAGCATGTATCGGCCCCCAAATTCTTCCCCCTATGTTGACGATCTAGCCATTCTGCCGGTCATCTAAGCTCACGGACGTCTCTCGGCATATACAGATGACTTTAAATAAACTCACGGCTTGGTCTCGGCAAAATGGATTTCGATTCTCTACGGAAAAAACTAAATCCTTCCATTTTTACCGGTTAAGGGGATACCATGCGCCACCGGTTCTGCGCCTTAATGGTAGGGAACTTCCCTTCGTAGAGTCGGTCCGCTTCCTAGGTCTTACAATGGACTATCGCCTAAACTGGCGCGAGCATTTGAGGACCATGAAAGATAAATTCACCAAAGTTTTAAATATTTTACGGTTTTTAAGCAACACGACATGGGGTGCAGACCGCCCTACCTTGCTCTTACTTTACCGAGCACTTGTACGCTCTAGGATTGACTACGGTTCAATTGTCTACGCCTCCGCACGCGAAAGTTATCTAAGGCCGGTGACCACAGTTTACAATACTGGATTAAGGCTAGTCACTGGTGCCTTCAGAACATCACCGGTCCTTAGTATATACGCCGACTCGGGAGAGCCCCCATTATCGACACTTCGGGAGCTTTTACCTGCAACTACGCTGCCAAAAGTTTATCCACGAGAAACCACCCACGTTTAAAACTACTTTTTAAACCCAGATTCTTAGAAGTTTTTAACCAGAAGACAAGGGCAACTAAACCGCTGAGCATACGGCTGAATAATTTTTTCACCGAGCGTGGTTTTATCCTGCCGGACATGTACCCCACTGGGCACATGAATGAACCCCCATGGTCAATACCCTAGTAAAGGTTATCCTACACACCCTTAGAAATCATAAATCTACCACTACCTATACGGAGTATCAGCAGTTATTCGCTGAAGTTCTGGATAACCATCCGAACTTTATCCCCGTGTACACCGACGGGTTGAAGACCGCGAATTCATGTGGGTACGCCATCGTCTCCACATATCACGGATCCATGAATGCCAGACTTCCCCCATATTGCTGTGTTTTCACTGCGGAACTCACTACCATCAAGGTAGCCCTAAGAAAGATCAAATGCAGCAATGCCTCATTTCTTATTTGCTCCGACTGTTATAGCGCCCTTCAGTCCAAATCCGTTTACTCGCCTACTCACCCCATTGCCCAGGATATACAATCCAGTATCCTATACCTATCCAAGAAGGGGATTTCCTTAGCCTTCGTGTGGGTACCAGGACATTCTGGCATTAGCGGAAACGAGATGGCTGACAGTGCGGCTTAAGATGCATTGATTAATCCCAGTGAAAACCTAACTCGTGTTCCCGCAGAGGACCTTCTGTCTACGTTAAGGAGCCTAGCACTGAAAAAGTGAAAGGATTTCTGGGAAAGGACCACCAACAATAAACTCCGAGCAATAAAATCCGATGTGTCAGCGTGGGACACTTCTGTCCGGAGTGTTCGCAGGGAGGAGGTCGCCATCACAAGGCTGAGAATAGGGCATTGTATTCTAACGCACTCCTACGTGTTTACGAACGAGAAAATTCAACCTAGATGTGATGATTGCGACTCTCTTCTTACCATTAGGCACATCCTGACGGAGTGTACAGGGTATCGGACTGCTCGTGAAAGATTAGACATCCGGGGAGAATTAGATCGAATCCTTGGGGATAAATCAGACGAAATAACCAAAGTCATAAGCTTTTTACGCTGCAACAGCCTTATTAATAAATTATAATAAAAACTTTTAAAATAATTAATTTTTCGGTTAATTTTACAGTTTTAGTTTCCACATATTCCGGAAACCTAAACCCTGAAAGGTAAATTTTATGATGTATTTAAAAATATTAAAAAAAAAATAGATTAGCAAGCGGTGCAAAATGACCTCAGCCATCGACGCACCCTTACAACTACTACTACTACGATTGACTGGAGGACTCAGTCTTGTCATCACCACCAATTGGCAAAGGAGCAGATCCATTATATGCCTTCTCAAACCCAAACGCTGTTAAAACCTCTTCGTTATATTCTACCCGGTCAATATATATCCTTCCCCGCTCCTGGGCAACCTGCACACCCAGAAAATGCGACACTCCACCAGGATCTCCGACTTCCAGCTCTGAGTCAAATTCCGATCCGAACAACTCCACCTCAATTCTCTTCCCCCTTACTCCCAAATCGTCCACACACAAAGCAACATCCCGTTCACAAGCTTCCATCCCCGTTCACATACACACACCCATCCCTATGGAGTCTCACCAATCCGAGATCCCTCAATACTAGGTCAACCATCTTATGCCACTCTCCAGCACTCTGTCCCAAATCGCAGAAACTCCTTTTCAATTTCCACACCTTGTCTCCATTCCCATCAACTAAACATTCAGGTTGCTCTACGTATACAGCCTCCTCCAAGGCACTGCTCAAATACGCAGTCAACACATCCACACGATGCATCTCCCAGCCCTTGAATCCTGACAATGCACATAAAAATCTCACTGTTTTCTTTTGCACCACTGGGGCAAGGCCACTTGCCCTCGCTGAGGCAAAGCAAGACATGAGGAAGATTTTTGTGAAGCAGAACCACTAAACACTAATTGCGAGGGAGCTCAAGTAGTGTTCTCTCGCGATTTCCCAAAAATGAAAGAAGAAAGGAAGATAATGGAAACAAAGACATTGGAAAAAATACCTTATCTGCAGGCTAGGAGAAAGTACCGCCCCTCGCGGTGCCTACTTTCTCCCGCTCCTTCCTGACCATAGCGTCCGTAAAAAAATGCAATATACCTACGCTAACGGAACTGCCTAAAGAGAGAGAAGAAAATATTAAGCCGCTAGTGTTGAAACCACCCAAAAACCGGGTTCTCCTAAGAGGAAACCAATAAAAACTGCATCGGGGGCCGCCCCCTTTAAGCGGGGAAAAACTCCCTCACCCGAACCCTCCGGAAAGACGAAACAGCCAAAGCCGGAGGCAGTGGACGAGGATGACAGTTTCTGTGAGAGTGAAGTCCGCTCCATGAAAACGAAGGAGAAAATGTACCGCATTAGACGAATATAAACGGACGTTTGCCGCTCTATTTTAACTAAGTTATTATTTATTCTATTTTTTATGGCTTTTATCCTGCAGTGGAACTGAAATGGTTTTTACAGGCATAAGGAGGAGATGGCTATTTTAATTCACGGTCTCATTGTCAGACTTTCTTGCATTTGTCTTTAGGAGACTCATTTTAAAGACACAGACAAGGGTGTTATAAAGGGATATACAGTTTTTTAATTTGACGACACCCGCGGGCAACGAGCCTAAGGTGGAGTTTCATTTGCGATTCGGGAGGCCCTATACACCTCTCGAATTCAACTGAGGACACCATACCATGCAGTTGCGGTGACTTTTAATATCTCGGAAAAAATAACTTTGCCCCGCACGGGGGGAAGAGACCTATCTCTTCCTAAGGGGAGTAGCGCCCCCACGGACCCGAGCCCTCCGAGGAGACAACCTCGTTAAAAAACCCACAGTGAATCGGGGCAGTTTCCGGGCAGTATGTGAGTCTACTGTGCTGAGTACAGCCACAACATCTGGCCAACTGACTCACCCGCGTGTTTGCCGTGCGTGGAGACCCGTAAGGTGGGGAAGGAGGATCCTGGTGGTTGAGCTTCCCGGTCTGGATGGGGGTCGGATCCCCTGAAAGCCGGGTTGCAACACACCACTTTGGCCTTGGACTCCACCGAAACGGGAGGTCAGGGAGTAGCCGCCTCTGATCAATCGGCTAGCTGTTTCGTATTGGCGTTCAGCAGGCGAGTGCGGACGGCATTGGGGGTCTGGCGGAAGGGCGTCAAAGGTGCGGGGGTTTGGAGGACCCGCGTAGCCAGAGACCAACCCAGAAGCAGACAACCATGCCAGAAGTGCTATATCCCTTGGGTAGCCCTGGCGACCACACCGGTTTGCGGTGTGGCGTCCCAAATGTGCGGCTCCGTGGTGGGTGGGGAGCTCGGGGGACGAATCTGCATATTTGGTATGGATGGGACTAACTTTCCTCCACCCAAAAGATCCCGCCCGTGTCCGGGCGGGGGAGTAAGTGCTATTAATATTAGTAAACGCTTTCTTGTTATGAAATCTGCCAAGGAGGGTGAGACCCTGAAGAAGGTGTCTCCCTTTCTAATTAAAAAGGTTCTATCAGCGAAAGTGCCAGGAGATCTCATTTCTGTTAAAAAGTTGCGTGACGGAACCCTTCTAATAGAGACGGCAAATTTAGTCCAAAGCGATAAACTTTTAGAGTTGAAAATGCTGCACGATATTCCAGTTAACGTGGAAGTACACCGCACCCTCAACTCCAGTCGGGGGGTCATTAGTCATTATGACTTGCTATTCGTGGAGGTAGACGAGATCAGGAGAGAGATGGCTGCTCAGGGGGTGACTGACGTTCGTCGCCTCACTACAAAGCGTGATGGTGTTGTGAAAGACACCACCTCCGTTGTTTTGACCTTCGCGCTTGATAAGCTCCCCGACAGGGTGTTTGTGGGATACGAATCGGTCCCAGTGCGACCATTCGTACCTGCTCCAATGCGCTGTTTCCAGTGCCAGCGCTTTGGCCACATCGCCACTAGATGTGAGGGCAATGCCACCTGCCCACGCTGCGGCCTGGAACAGCACGAGGGTGCGGAATGTACAACTGACCCACGATGCGTGAATTGTGAGGGCGCACATCCTGTCTACTCACGGAATTGTCCAAAGCTCCTCGAAGAACGTAAGGTAATGGAAATCAAAGTTACTCACAAAATAACCTACTTCGAAGCACGGAAAAAATATAGGGAAATTGCCGCACCTACTTTTTCAAAATCTTTCGCATCTACAGCTTCGGTCAAAAAGGCTACAACTGGCACACAAACAGATGATCTTGTAAAAGAAGTAAAATCTGCCTACAATGAAAAAGCCAAGCTGGATAAGGCCAATAAACCAGCAACTAAATCAACCAGCGCCATGGACTCTCAAAAAAAGAATCAGCGGAGAAACTCACCCAAGGCCCCACAAAAAACGCATGAAAACACGCCATCCCCCGGACCATCCGACCTGACCAAGTCAGGTCAACCGGAATCGATGGAGGAGGATGACAATCTCTCGGAGACGGAGATCTCCCGTGCGAGAGTAAAAGAAAGGAAGCATCGGCTCCGGCGGTGATCCTTTTAATTTTTAATAAAAAATAATGGCTTTCGTGATGCAATGGAATTGCAACGGGTTTTATAGACACAAGGAAGAACTGACGACCTTAATACGAGATTTTAATCCTTTATGTATTTGTCTCCAAGAGACACATTTTAAACCAACGGACAAGGGAGTTTTAAAAAATTTTAATGTTTTTAGATATGACGACACCAGTGGCCAACGGGCACACGGTGGAGTTATGATCGCCACGAGGGAGACTCTATACACCTCCCGAGTGGCGCTCAACACGCCCTTCCAGGCGGTAGCGGTATCAGTGCACTGTCCCCAATCGGTGACGTTATGTAACGTCTATTTGCCGGAGGGGGCACCGGTAACCCGTTTTAATTTAGAAGCCCTTATCAGCCAACTCCCGAAACCCTTCATAATAGTAGGTGATTTTAATGCCCATGATACGCTCTGGGGTAGTTCCAGGGCGCAGTGCAACCTTAGAGGACGCATTTTAGCACGGTTTTTAACAGACTCTAACCTGGTTTTATTGAATGACGGAACGAAAACACGGTTTAACAGTTTTAACGGCCGGTATTCGACTATTGACCTCTGTTTTACGTCCAGCACATTAATGAACAAAGTTCATATGAATGTTCATGACGATCTATGTGGGAGCGATCACTTCCCTATTAGGATTGATAGAGAAGATAATTTTAACCCTGATCTCATTCGGCTCGGCAACTGGAGTATCCGGAAAGCCGACTGGTCTCTTTTTAAAGAATCATTTAATTTTACATATTGCGAAGGCCGTGGTGCTATACAGAACATTGACTCCTTGACAAAGAGCATCGTCGATTCTGCAAATCATAGTGTACCACGGACAGTACACGTCACTCCGAGGCCTGCGGTACCATGGTGGAATGACGACTGAGCCGAGGCTATTCGGGCGCGGAAGAAAGCGTTAAGAATTTTTAATAAATATCCCACGGCCACCAATTTGGCTTCCTTTCGCCGTCTTCGATCTAAAGCTCGAAAGGTGGTGAAAGAGGCCAAGAAAGACTCGTGGACGTCATTTGTATCTGGCATAAACTGCCGGACACCCATTGCAGAGGTATGGAAAAAGGTGAGGAGCATTTCAGGTGACCAACGTCAGCTTGGAGTCTCCTATCTTAAAAGCGGTGACAATATCGTGACATCTCCAGCCATTATTAGCGAGATATTTGGGCAGTTGCTCGCTAACACCTGCAGCGATGGCAATTATGAGGACTCCTTCCTATCCTTGAAAAGGCTCTCAGAATCACAAACACTTTCGTTCGCTAGGAAGGGGACTCTGGCGGACTACAATGTCCCATTTTCCCTCTGGGAACTACAGTCAGCAATCGCAGCTTCCCGCGACACGTCTCCAGGTATGGATGAGATCCATAATGCCTTCCTGCGGAATCTTCCGGAGAGAGCATTGTCGGAAGTCCTTCTCTCTCTTAACCAACTTTGGACTGAGCGAAGCTTTCCACCTTCCTGGCGCGAATCTATTGTGGTTCCCATTTTAAAGCAGGGCAAGGATAGAGGCAACCCGAATAGTTATCGCCCAATCTCCCTCACCAGCTGCCTTAGCAAGGTAATGGAAAGAATGGTCAATCGGCGACTCGTTTGGTGGCTAGAGCGCCGAAACCTTCTTTCCAATGTTCAGTGTGGTTTCCGACGCGGCCGATCGACCATTGACGATTTGGTCAGGACCGAGAACTTCATCCAGGAGGCCTTTATCCTTCGTCAACATGTAGTTGGTGTTTTTTTCGATTTAGAGAAAGCCTACGACCGGGTTTGGCGACAAAAGATACTAACGACGCTCCACAAGTGGGGATTTAGAGGTAATATACCAATATTTATAAAAAAATTTTTATCGAACCGTACTTTTAAGGTAAGAGTAGGCCGACATCTATCGAAATTTTATACACAGGACAACGGGGTACCACAGGGATCCATACTTAGCGCAACACTTTTTGCTATAGCAGTCAATGACGTGGCGGATTGCGTAAAGCCTCTGACCTTGTGTTCCCTTTTTGTGGACGATCTGGCAATTTTTTGCCGGTCGTCCAAACTTGTAACTGCAGCCAGACTACTACAGCTGGCTTTAAACAACCTAGACAATTGGTCGCGGGGAAATGGTTTTAAATTCTCAACGGAGAAAACCAAGTGCATACATTTTCACCGCAAGAGAGGTTACTTCGAACCTCCAGTTTTAAGACTGGGGGGCAGACCACTTCCGTATGTGGAATCGGTTCGGTTCCTCGGTATGACCATGGACCACCGATTAAATTGGCGAGAACACATACAGTTTTTAAGAAATAGCTGTCTTCGGACCCTAAATATTTTAAAAGTTTTAACCCACTCCTCATGGGGCGCCGACCGCAGCACGATGCTTTTATTGTATCGCGCACTGGTGCAGTCGAAATTAGATTACGGATGTTTTATTTACTCGTCTGGCCGCGAGTCAGTTTTAAAAACACTAACGACGGTGCACAACGCAGGACTCCGGCTGTCAACTGGGGCCTTCCGAACTAGCCCGGTGCTCAGTATCTATGCCGATGCTGGAGAGCCGCCGTTGGAGCACCGGAGAAATATCCTGATGTGCAACTACACGGCGAAAATCTTAGCCCTAAGGGGTCACCCGTGTTTTAATACCGTTTTAAACCCAAAGTTTTTAAGAATTTTTAATAGACTGACAAGAGCCACTAAACCTTTTTGTATACGTCTTAATGAGTTTATCCAGGCTTGCGGAATAGAATTCCCGGCGGTTTATCCAGTCGTGTACTCCGACAGCCCGCCATGGATAATTCCATCCCCTGATATATACGAGGTTTTTAAAGGGCGGCAGAAAGCGTACTCCACTACCTCAGAGTACCAGCGTCTTTTTAATGAATTCATCAGTTGCCATAAGGACAGTCGTCTCGTATTTACAGACGGATCCAAGTCAGAAGCTGCCTGTGCGTGCGCAGTGTCCTCGGAACATCACGGCACCCAGCAGATGAGACTCAGCTCTTTGTGTAGCGTATACACAGCGGAGCTCATCGCCGTTAAGATGGCCCTCGAGTCGGTCGCTGACGATGGTCGTCCGACCATCATATGCACTGACTCAATGAGTGCGCTACAGTCCATTTCCGCTATTTTTCCAATGCACCCTATTGTGCAAGATATTCAATCCGCCCTTTATGCCGTCCACAAGCGAGGACTCAAAGTCTCATTCCTATGGGTTCCTGGGCACGTGGGAATAGCGGGAAATGAAAAGGCAGATGCAGCTGCAAAAGCGGCACTCATGCTGCCGGAGCAGGATTCGGCACTGGTACCCTATCAGGACATACAGACTGTCTTACGTAGAATAGTCCTACGGCAGTGGAGTGACGTATGGAAAAACCTGACAAATAACAAATTGCGAGCTATCAAACCGGTTACTTCAGTGTGGCCCACTTCTGTCGGGAGGAGTCGTAGGGAGGAGGTCATCATTGCAAGACTGAGAATCGGCCACTGCGCCCTGACCCACTCACACCTCTTCACGGCAGAGAAGACCCCACCTCGATGCGGAGACTGTGACTGCCCTATTACTGTGCGACACCTCCTGACGGAGTGTGACAAGTACCGGCTTATGCGCAATAGGCTAGGCATCAAGGGAGGCCTAGAATACGTTCTAGGCGACGATCCTGATCGCCTAAGCCGTGTTACAACTTTCCTTAGAAAAATTGACCTTTTTAACTCAATATAATGTATAAAATTTTTATATACATTGTTATATATTCATTGTTATATATACAACTGTTGCCATATTAAATTAGGGAAAAAATAATATGATGCAATTAGATTGCGCGTGGTGCTAATGACCTTAGTCGTCGACGCACCCGTAATCCCAAACCTACTACTAAAAATAACTTTGTGTTTTTCCTGAGGGTGCACCAGTAACTCGGTGCAACCTCGAAGCCCTTGTTCAACAGTTGCCTAGCCCATTCATTTTAATGGGCGATTCCGACGCCCACGAATCCGTATGGGGAAGTTCAAGGGCGCAATGTAACAAGAGGGGACGCTTTTTATCCGATTTTATTAATAATTTTAACTTATATTTATTAAACAACGGGTGAAACACCCGTTTCAACAGCTTAATGGAGAATTCTCCTCGATTTTGCTTTGATTCGAGCAGTCTTACGAATAAGATGACTTATCCGTTTATTACGATCTATTTGGTAGCGACCATTTCCCCATTTTTGTTCATCGTGACCGTGATTTTAATGCATATTTTATTAGACCGAGCAACTGGGTAATCCAGAGAGCCGACTGGCCTCTTTTTAACCAGACGTTTTATTACAAACACCACGACAGTAACGACACCCCTTACACACAAGTTTGGGGTAATGTGAGATGCATATCAGCAGCTGGTCAGCGATACGGCGTCACATGCTTGAATATTGAAGATAGGGTGCTCACGTTCCATCGGGAAAAAAGTGAAGCTTATGGCAGACAACTTGCCGAGATCTCTAGTAACGCGACTTACGATGCTGCGTTTGCAGCCGTAAAAAAGCGTTGCGAAGAGAACGATGTCAGCATTTGTGAGGCGCGTGAATCCCATGACTACAACGAACCATTCTCGAAGTGGGAGCTGAAGGCCGCAATTTCGGACTCCCGGAATACCTCTCCAGCGCTAGACAAGATATATAATGCCTTCTTCTACCGGAATCTACCGCAGGCAGCTTTGTCGGGGGTCCTTCAAACCAGTATGGTTGGAGAGTTCTTTCCCACAATCCTGGAGGGAGCCGGCGGCAGTGATAAGCCATCCATAAGCAGTGATATGCCATCCGTAAGCAGTGTAAGCAGGGGAAAGATAGGTCAGATCCAAACAGCGAACGACCGATCTCGCTAACGAGCTGCCTATGTAAGCTTATGGAGAGAATGGTAAATCGTCGACTAGTCTGGTGCCTTGAGCGACGAAACATTCTCTGCAGCATTCAGTGTGGCTTTAGGCGCGGTCGATCCACCGTCGACCATTTAGTACGTGCTGACAATTTTATCCAAGAATCTTTTCTTCTCCGCCAGCTCGTCGTTGCTCTATTCTTCGACTTGGAGAAGGCATACGACAGGGTCTGGCGGCTGAAGGTTTATAAAGGCTTTGTGTGATTAGTGGTTTAAAAAGGAATTTACCTAACCGTCCGATATATCGACGACCGTGAATGGAGGTGAAAGGCAGGTGGAGGTGAAAGATGAAGGCAGCGAAGACGTAGGCACCACAGTGCAGTGAAAAGGACTGGGATTTTAAGGCCACTGACGTTTCCCCAAGGCCTACCTACCCACTACCCACTCTCACATCCCATTGGTCCTTCATATGCCGTTGGTCACGTGCCGCAGGGAATCCCCTCTTGTTTCCCCCGCGTCCAAATTCTGTTCGAAGTCTACCTTAGACCAAATATACAAATTTAAATGTCTAAGAATTCTAGTATAGTGGACGTTTTTTCTTTTGCGGTCAAAGTTAAAATTCTGATTTTTCCTTATCGTCTGTCTTTTGTTTAGGATATAGGAATCGGTAAGCAGTATGTGGAAAGTACATTCATGATAACGGACTGGAAGCTGAAGGAGTTTAGGCTCATGTTTGTCTGGAATCAATTATTACGCTATGAGACTTTGTTATGAAATTTATTACATTGTCATAATTACAATATGATTAACAAAAGAATGGGAATTGTAAGTTTTTTATTACAAATTTATTTACTGCATAAAACCCATGGTCAGCACTTTACAAAAATTCGTATGGAATTGTTAGTTAATTGTCTGAAATTGTTGAAAGTTTCTATGCAACATGAGATGAAATTTGTGGTAGCCTTCGAAGCATGAAGGCAAAACAAAAGTAATTGTTTGACATTAACTATAGTGTAGCTGCTTTTGTTATCCTCAGGGCACTAGTGCACGATTTTACCTAATATGATTTGGGCATAGGTAAGTTCGGTATTTGATAGTCCATTTTGAAAGAGATCAAAGGTTAAGATCCACCCTTAATTCAAAACCAACCCAGGTTTCAGCAGCTCAATGCTGTTTTCAAGGTTAAAAACGGCAGAGTTGCTGAAACCTGAGTCGGTTTTTAATTAAAGCGGTGGACTTTTACCTTATAATTTCTTTAATTATGGATATTTGTAATTTCAACTATGTCATGTCCGAAACTATTTCCGATAGGTGATTGAATTCACTTCAAGATTCCAAGAAGATAATTTCTTATGCAAGGTTCAAGATTTTGTTACCTTCCCATAGCCTCTCATATGTTTTTTCGTCATCGCAACTCATTCATACATTCATGTAATTTTCTTTGTTTTTCGTAATAATATTGTTATTGTGTTTTCTTGTTTACTTATCTTGAGTTTTTCCCAAATTAAATGTAATTAAAATTATGAGAAAAACGGATTAGACACACATTATGGATTTCAACACCGGCGATTGGAGGTTTTCTTGAGATTAGGCGAATTCACTCTACTAAGTTCACCCAAGTATATCGACATCTAAGACTTCGATATAAAGTGGACATCGTTTACGTGTTCTCAGCATGGTGTGCGTGAAAAAAAAACATTTTATTTAATGGGAATGATCTTCCGTTAGCAACATGGAAGAAGGGAGGGAAAAATCACTTTCATAGTATTATCGGAAACTATTGTGGATATGAGAAATAAAAGAGAAATATTGTTAAAAAATAAACTCCACGAAATGATTCCACTTCGGTTGGAAACAATTCCGAAGTCGTCTTTGTGCTAGCTGCATTTCTTTGTTTGGAAATTTTATCATTCAACCGTAGCAATTCTCAGTAAAAAAAATTTAAATTAGGTCTCGAGAAGAAAAGTCTGTCAACAGTGGGTAGAAAAATAGGGCTAGAAGCCAGTAGTACGTAATGAAAAATTCGAGATTCACGGAATTTTTTACCTTTATGAATACATTAGTGCCAGGCATCAACATTTGGTAATTAACAGTGTGTTTTCCTATTAAAATTACGTTAGGAATATGAGATATACAATATCAGCTTTCAACCCATCGAAAATGTGTTGTTCGCTACTTCGGAAAAATCGATATGTCACGAAATGTGCATTTTATTCCCTCGAAGCATCATGCTGTAAGTGTCACGTCATTCAGTAGTATATGACTATGTAACAATGTGTAACGTTCACACAGCCGTCTTGCCTAAGTAATTGTTGCCATATTATTGTAGAGAACGATAAATATACTTTTGCTGTTAAAAAATTAATTTTGATTCTCATTAGCACTAATCTGTACTTGTTTGGGTGGAAATTTCACCAATCCCTGCTATATTGTGCAGGAACATTGGTGCATTCGGAGCTATATTAGATACAATGTTCCTCATTCTCTTCCGCATTAACCTCTTAACTTTGTTCTTACAGATGAATATAATGAACACTAGCAGGCCTTGCAATGCGTTGAGTGTATCTGTAAAGAGCCACATGCAGCTCGTTGTCCCGTAAAAGTAGTTTATCAGCTCCAGAAGCCAGCTCCCGAAGACCCAACTGATTCCCATCAGAATCATAAGCCTCACAAAGAGATTTTTCCTGTAAGAAATAAATAAAGAATAACGTTATTTCTTTTTTACCAATGTTTACAGGATGGCGAGATCTCTGTTAGTTAACGGTTAAATATGGGCATTCAATTAATGTTATCTTTTCAGACTTAACCTATGAAAATAAATGTTGAGAAAAAGTATCGATCAGAAAAAACTAAACACTTTCATATACTTTGTCTATCAACGACCGCAATCTTCGCTTAGGCGGCTGCACATGTAGTCGATGGTAAATCTGGGCGTTTAAATTTTAGTAAATATTATGGGAGTTCTTGCGGTAGGGGCAGTGCGTCCGTGAATTTATGCGTAAGAAGATGGCCTTTGGCTCATTTTATTGAATAAGCACAGTTTATTCAATTCGATGACTGACAAAATCGTCGAGAGAGGCGAATGAGGATGGGATTAAATATGCAGCCAAGACTCATTGGACGCTGTTATGGAATAACGACGTAATAATAATAACAATAATAACTTCTATAATGATCACAGGTGACCCCAATTACGATCATTTTAATATATATGGACAACACATTTAAAAACACCCATTCCCTGGACAGTTGACTTTTACCCAGGCGGGACTCGAACCCGCGACCTTCGGAATGGCAGGCGAGGACTTAACCCCGCCGCCACCGAGTCCGGCCGTCGTAAATGTATAATAATTATAACTTAATTAAGTTTTTAGATGATTCAATGTCGGAGTTAAAAGGAAAAAAACGTTTCAAGCGCACTAAGGAAATTTACCGAAGAAGGACTCAGAAATGGACCTGTCAACTCATTATTTTACTTTTATTAATTATTTAGTTTCTAGCGCGCTTACCATGCTCTGTTCTCACACTCACCTTTCTCTGTCTTTTCTGCTCATCGCATTCCCCTCTCCCCTCAGTATTAAGGTTTGTCGGGTTATCTTATGTATATGATATATTGTAATGGAAAAAAGTATGATGTTGAACAATACTATGATTCCCATCGGGATGACGAAGTAAGCCAGCCTGCTGTTTCCACCTGTAAAGGAAGAGTTAATTAACAAATTTGTCCGCATCAAATAGTTATCAAGCTGTCGTCGTTGGATAATGTTTTTAAAAAAATCATGGGAGCTGAAAGCTTCATTCGACTTATATTATTATCTTTCATTCTAAGGTATTAGGAAATTTGATTTAGATGGACATCTTAATGTGCCTGAACCTTAAAACTTAATAGTACACCTAAAACTCCTAATATTGCAGGATCCACTTTCTCACCGCAGGTACTATATTATTGACAGCACATTTTCTTTAGCTTCGCTTACTTACAACCGCTCATCATTCTATCCAATCTACTCATTCTTTTCTCGCTTATCCGAGAAAATTGTCTTTGGTCGCGCATTCAAAAGACTTCTCCCGTATTTTCATGGTCGAGTAGAGACTCGCACACTAATCCATTCTTTTTCTTTGAATTTATTCAACGAACCTCCTTCAATTCTCTACCATTCTTAGCACGTATTTCTCTTCCAGCCTCCTTAAAGGTACGTGACCAGGGGTGCAAAATTTCCTAAATTGCACTAGATGCATTCAACTATAAGATGTGCTACTTGGTAGTAATAAAAGCTGGCGATAGTTGGTTATGCATCTAGCACTCTTTTGTAAATGATTAGGAACTATGCACGAATATCAGTTTGATCATTGGGCCATGCGCTCCTTTGAGCTCTCAACGATATTTTTGTCAAGTGGGATATAAGGGTGCAATTAGTGTGCATTAAAAGAGGTGAAAACTTTTTCAGATGAACAAACTATCCACAGTGCATATACGTATGATGTTATTATAACGCATTTTGATGATATCTCATTATTCGTGGGAAAGAGAGATTTTAAATCGATCAAGTCCTATTGTCTTCGCTTTCGGAAAGACCGTAATACACATGCTATCTCAGTATGCTTCACACAGTATACATGTAACTGACTTCAAACAACTCCCCACTGTGGGTAGGGGAATTACGAATACTCCGGCAGTATCCTGTTTGTCGTAAGAGATGACCGAAAGAGCGGGGAGTTAACCCCGAGTCAGGAAGGGATGCATCCGGACAGTGTTGTGTGTCAACTGTCTGTGTACGGCCATACGAGCTGGACTGCGATCCACCCTAAAGTTAGCGGGTGCAGAGACCCTTAAGGAAAAGAGGATTCTGGAGGGTGAGGTTCAAGGGGACTACATTGAGGAGGCCCGAGAACTTGGCGTGAAAGCTGATTTCTGCTGTCACTTCACACGCTTTTTATTCGTTCGCCAAAATCGGACTCATAGTTGATTGTTGCGAGCGATCCAGTCCTCTCTGACTTCCACCTGTAGCGGGTAGCGGGTGACAAAAGGCTCCGTATTAAGTGTGACGCTCTTTGCGATAGCAATAAATGACATAGCGGAGAATATTAGGGCACCGGTGATAGGATCACAGCATGTAGACGATCTTGCAATGTTTTGCAGATCATCCAAAGTAGCGAGCGCAGCAAGACATGTCCAGCTATGTCTAAATAAGTTGAATGAGTGGTCCCTAAGTAGTGGATTTCGGTTTTCGGCTGAAAAAACGAAGTACATTCATTTTCATCGGCTACGAGGTATCCATAGCCCACCGACATTACGCCGCGGCCATAAAAACTTGGCATAACGTGGAATAAGTGCGCTTCCTTGACCTAACATTTGACTATCGCCTAAACTGGCGAGAGCATATTAAGGGTTTACGTGAGCGATGTTTTAAGATTTTAAACATTCTACGGTTTTTAAGTCATAAAACATGGGGTGCTGACCGCTCTGTAATACTTTTACTGTACAGATCACTGGTACGTAGTAGGAGTGACCACAGATCAGCAATCTACGCGTCAGGACGTGAGTCATACTTGAAACCGTTATCAGCGGTTCATTATACGGGCAACTGGTGCATTCAGGACATCACCAATCCTGAGTATCTACTCTGACGCCGGTGAACCTCCCCTGTCCGTCCGTGGTGATTTATTGATGTGCAACTACGTTTCAAAAATATTATCTATGGGGACTCACCCGTGTTTCAATGCTATTTTTAACCCACGATTTTTAAATTTTTGTAACCGGAGGACAAGGGCCACTAAGCCCATTAGCATGCGCTTTAGAAATGTAATTCTGACAGTGGTTTTACCGTACCTGACGTGTAACCTACTGGGTACCTGAGGCACCCACCGTGGTTGATTTCTCGGCTAAGGTTATCTAACCTCCTTGGCTGCCGTAAATCTTCCACTACGCCCGCGGGGTAGCATTAGGGAATCTCCCTGACTTCACCACCGTGTACACTGACGGGTCAAAGTCAGAGACTTCCTGCGGGTGCGCAGTGGTGTCTGCCCATCACATAATCATTAAGGCAAAATTAAACCCCCTTTGCTCCATTTTCACGGCAGAATTGTACGCCATAAAGATGGCTCTGCATAATTTAAAAGGAAATAACTCTGCATTTCTAATATGCACTGATTCTTCTAGCGCACTTCAAGTTATTTCAGCCATTCCCCTATTAATCCTTTAGTCCAGGTAATACATACAGAAATACTATCTCTCCTCAAAAATGGTATATAAATAGCTTTGATGTGGATTCCTGGACATGTGTTAATCACAGGGAACGAAAAGGCCGACTCGGCGGTCAAGGATGCTCTAAACGATTCTGAAATTGAGTCATCGTTGGTACTGTTGAATACCTCAAGGCTGCCTTGAGGGGCGTAGCCATGAATACGTGGAAAGATTTATGGACTGCTCAAAATGGAAACAAACGGCGAATTATTAAACCCGTAATATCAGTGTGGTCCTCCTCTGCCAGGAAATGCCGTAGTGAAGAGATCATTCTTGCTCGCCTTAGGATTGGGCACTCTGCTCTTACACACACCTACCTCTTCTTAGAAGATAAAATTCCACCGCGGTGCTACCTGCAAGACTTATTTGACTATGGCTCATATCCTGACAAGGTGTGATAAATTCCGGGCAGTACGAGAGAGACAATATCCGGTGAGACCTAGGACAAGTCCTAGGGTACAACCCTGGGAATATTGACCTAGTTTTTAAATTTCTTCGTAAAACTGACCTTAACAGCACATAATCTAAAATACCCGTAATTTACCCATTAAAGTTTTATATTTTATTTTATATTTTTTATATTAATGGCTGTTGCGTGAATTACCGATAGATAGCGAGTGGTGCAAAATGACCCTGGTAGTCGAGGCACCCAATAAAACAAATACTACTACTGCTACTAAGCGGTGACTAAAAGGGCGGTGAGACAACCCCGAAAATAAACACCGTGCCAGCAAGGGTTAAGCCCGGACAGTCTTGTGGGTCAACTGTCTTTGTGCGGCCACACCACCTGGCCTGCGATCCACCCGCATGTTTGCGGTTAGCGGAGACCCGTAAGGAGGAGAAGGGGATCCTGGAGGGTGAGGTCCGTGGTTCCCAGCTGGGTTGTCGGATGCCCGGTATGGACTACGAGCCAATACCCCTCTTTGGCCCCGGATTATCTGTAAACGGGTGGCCGGGAGCTAGCCACTCCCGGTCAGTCGGCTTCCGATACGTTCCCATACGATAAAGGCGAAGCTGAGCACGCTCTGTAGTGTCTATAAAGCCGAGCTCTTCGCTATAAAGGTGGCATTGGGCGGGATTAAAGGTAATAATGGCGGCTACCTTATCTGCAGTTCCTCAGTGAGTGCGCTGCAGGCAATTATTGCCTGCATATTATATCCGGCTACTCTCCAATGAACCCTATCGTCCAGGAGATACAGTCCACCCTGATATCTCTATTTAAAAAGGGTGTAAAAGTACGTTTTATATGGGTCCCTGCCATGTGGGAACATCTGGTAACGAAAAGGCCGACCTGGCTGCGATCGACGCGATGAAGCTGGAAAGCATATCATCTTCGCTGTTACCCACTTGCGATCTGAAGGCCACGTTGAGAAATGCAGCCCTGAATCAGTGGTCGGAGATCTGGTGCTCTCGCATGGGGAACAAACTACCCAGCATCAAGCAATGCATATCAGGTTGGCCCACTTCGGTTGGGAGAACTCACAGGGAAGAAGTGGTAATCGCTCGGTTGAGGATAGGGCACACTGCCCTAACACACTCCTTCCTCTCTACAGAGGAAAAGATTCCCCCCGGTCCGATCGCTGCCAATGACTGCCATGCATGTAAGACATCTCCTAACTGAATGTGATATGCACCGTACTGTACTAGATAGGCTGGGCGTCAGGAGTGACTTAAGACTGGTCCTGGGAAATGACCCTGATCGCCACAGCGTCGTCATCCAGTTTCTAAAGGAAACTGGTCTTTTTAATAAGATTTAATTATGTGGTACAGAAATACGTAGTATGTAATATTTCATCTTCATTTAATATATTTATTGATTTTACATTTTCTATTTATTTTTTCTCGTGTTTTAATCAATTTAAACCGAGGTTCGAATGACCTTCGTTGTTGAAGCACCCTGTAAATTTAATTCTACCACCACTACGACTTTTGTAAACTCATTAGAATGCGCGGTGGGTGACAGCGCGTCTAGCGGCCGACTCAATACTCCTCTAATGTAATATTCGTGGTGAAGTTTGCTGTTCCCAGCCGGGTCTCGGACGCCCGGTATGGTCTACGGGCCAATATCCCTCTTTGGCTGCGGGCTCTGGGATCTCCCGATGAATTGGTTTCCGTGGTATTGAGCTCTACGGTGATGAGCGCCAGGGAGGTGGGGGTCTGTGTGGGGCGGTCGGATATGTACGGATTTGGTGGGCCCTTGTATGAAGTGAAAGACATACAGACTGCAACAATAAAAACTGTTGAAAAATTATTCCAACAAATGATCAGTGACATTTAGTTTTTTTTTGTTGCAAACTAGGCCCGGTCCCATCTTCCCCAAAATCTATTAGTCACTTATAATTTATGATTGTGATTGTGATTTCATGCTACATTTTCACGTATGACCATTTCTGCAATTAATGTCCAACCACATCATTTATGCTCCTCTCTTATTTTCAAGTTTTTTTCTTCAATCAATTGAAAAAACGAAGCATCACGACCATAATTTGTTTCTGTAAGGGTGAGATTCCCGAAAAGGAGACACATAATAATGAGGAAACGACCATAAAAGGGAAAATAAAAATATCATTGCATAGAATACCCACCTTCGGGCAGTTCTCTAACATGGTAACAGCAGAATGCTGTTGTTGTTACTGAAAAAGAGAAAGGCCCAAGCGGATCGCATATACAAGAGCATGCAAATTAAAATCCAATTTAATTCGTATCGCATTACTGCATTGCATCAGTCATTTGCCTTATCAGACTCGACTATCTGCAGAAGGGATATCTTCAATTTGACCGGTATTTCATAAATTTGTAGCTGCCCAGCAATGGAATTTTCCTGTGTGGCTGCAATAATGTTAAGATTTATGATGCTTCTCTTCCAAGCTTATCATTTTAATGATTGTCCACTTCTTCAGCAATGTGCCCTTGTAAAGCCTTGTAGCAAGGAGAAAAAACCACTTTGTAAACCAGCGAGTAAAGCCTGAGGACCTCCTATCGCTATTACATGCTCGACATAATCGTTGCTTTCACTATTTAAATACTCACGATAATATCCGCATATTGTGCGAAACTCTGGGCCCAGAAACGAATCAGCTAAATCAGGATGAAACGCCAATGATGCGGTGATAATGATGATTACCAGCGGTGACCCCCACGCATAGAGAACGTACCAAAGGAATTTCCTTTCTTCGCCTTCATCGCTCTGTCCTCTGGTATGTCTAAGATGGCTGTCGAACGAAATAAAAATATATTAGTGAAGGGAATAACTTGGCTTGAGTTCTTACTGTGGAATAAATTGTTTTAGTTCTAGAAGAGCACATATGAGGGCAACCCTCTTAGGATAGAATTACATTAAAATGTACGTAGAAATTTGATTATTGATTAAGGTGCAATGTATGGTCAAATACAGGAACATAGTAAAGAAATATTAAATTTAGCTTTGAATATTTCAATGGCCATTGCCCCGGATGTTTCTCTAATTCTCAGAGTATGTAACTCACTTCCGGAGTTAATAAGTCCACGAAATAATTTTCGGCATATATTATTTCGTTCTCTCTCGGCGAATTATATTAATAAATGTCTCTGGTTTCAAGCCGAGTAAGATTTTAGGTTAACAACCCAAAATCTTACTCGGCTTGAAACCCGAGAGACATTTATTTATTTTCAGCATGTTTCAGGTCTGCAGCGTATCAAAGAAGGTGAAAAGTACATTAAATGTTATATTTTTATTGATTAGTTAGTCATGTTATAGTTGATTAGTTAATGGTAAAGTATTTTAGCAGTAAAATATATGGTAAATGTTCACTCTAAATATACCCAAACCCAATAAAACCCGAAAATCAATAATGATGGATAACTTATTCAGTCGCCACCGAACATTTGCTCCTGGGAATTGGCTATAAAACTGCCACCTTATCACACACTTTTGAGTTCGCAAAATTTCCTTAATTTGCACACCTCCTTTTCTTAAATCTGCTTTAAAATTAGAAAAAAATTAATATACAAGACACTGTAACAGAAAATATGCTGATGTGTTATGCACATAATGCGGACGAAGGTCTATCATAAACTTAACGTGTTAACTATACGTAATCACTCTTATTTAAAGACTACCTTCTACGCTAGAAGTGGATTAATACCGCAGTAAGAGATACCATAAACAAGGGGAAAATAATTTCAGCATCACAACTTGTGGCATTAATGGATTGTTCCCCGTCGGAAAAACATTAAAATTTATGCAACTAAATGGATAAGTTCGAATATAACATTGAGTACCTACCTAAACGCAATGCAAATGTCGATGCAAATGGTGTTTAACCAGAGGAATGAAGATAGAAGTCCGTAATACACCACAAATCCTGAGAAAGAAAAAAAAACTAATTATCATATGCCTTTCATAATGGTATTTGGTACAGTCGCTGGAAAGTGTTGTCAAATGAAGATGGTATTTTTTACTGTGGTATGGGATTAACTTGAGTGCTAGTTGTATTAAGTGACTGCCTTATATGTAGTTTGTAATGTAGGTATAAAAAATAAAAGAGGTGGCTGGACTGGATTGCCCCTCTGCGTTTTTGCCGCATACCTTAAAGAAAAGATAAAATAGCAACAATATGGTTAGATGTACAAATGAAAGTAGGCAGGGTTGGAGTAATTTGTTGGTTGATACTTAGCCATCGTTATTTATCACGGTATAATAATATTTTTCAAGTTTACTTGGCGTTTATTATGCTTCACACCACCGTTGGGTTTCGATAATTTTAGTTGAAAAATCATCTTGTGCCTTTTTGAGTTAGTAGTAACTGACGTGAATTAAAAAATAAATGCACCTGATTTGGATTTTCCAGTCATGAAATCTCTTTCACTTGGAGGCAGAAGTTGCGGTCACTAGTGAGCAAATTAAGTTATGAGGGAAAGAGATTACGATGCCGGAATGTAATAAGGTTCAAAATAGAAACGGTGTCAGCATAAGCCTTTAGTGAAAGGACTTGCATTAGAGCAGGCGTAACTTTTCTGTAAAACAGAAAGTATGTAGGCATCAGTGGTAAATCTAATCAATGTTTTTTATTAATTAGGGTGAGTTACTCAAGTTAGCAGGTAAGGCATAGTGAATTAAGAGAGAATTGATCACTAGGATGACTTAGGATATGATTTTAACATTCAATGTAACGTTATATGGTACTTACGTGAGTAACATATTAGTTTACTATGTGAGTCATATTCATTTTTTAATGAAGTAGTTAATTTATTTCAATATTTGAAGAAATATTGGAAAATGTACGCATGACGCGTAGATGAAAATACTAGTTTTAGTTATTATCACGAGAAAATTTCAATTAAAATGATTGTATTTGGCTGAAAACGTATTCCATTCTGAATGTAATGAAAGGCTTCGGTTGAAAGTGACGGAACTCTGAAGACGTTTATTTATGCAGTTATCTACGCCGCATGCATTATTTGCATGTGTGTAATATTATTTCATTCTGCAAGGCAATTAAATATAATTAAATTGTGAAAAATCAGATTAGGAAAATATCTTTCCAATCAGAGTTGACCTTTTTACGCTCCTAAGATTTCCTTAAATATTGGAAAATGTGCGTACAGTATATGTATTATTGTGTGTTTAAAGCTTCTATATTAGGTGCAGAAACAAGTTTTCCATGCGTTGAAAATTACCTGAGGAAAAAGAAAAATAAAGTCCAGGACCGGGAATCGAGTCACGAACCTTTGCATTGCCGGGCTCATGTGCAGCACCCCGGACTATCCTAGATTCCTTATTCCAAAGGCTTTTTTAGGCAATCAGGATTTTAGGAAACTGGGGATCAGGAATCCTAGGTAGCGTGGTGGTTGAGGGTTTGACCGTTAAGCCAAAGGTCCGTAGCTCGAATTCCGGTCCAATAAGCCTTTTACTTCTGGTAATGCACCGGCTAGCCGTCCATGACTACAGAGAGAAAAATCTCAATGTGTCTCTTTAACTACCTACCTAGCGCTTTGCAGGCCGTGCTGGACAAGTCTTCTCTCATCGCCCTGGAAGTCAGGTGCAGCACGTAAGCACCCAACAAGCTCACTATGTGGCATATTAAACAATATCCGTGCAGGTTTCTCAATTCGGGGGTAGTGCTGTAAATAGCTAGTGAAATGAGGAGGAAAAATATGGAGACGGACATTCCCAAGGGGTACACTGTCTCCCGAATCTCATCACAGTGTTCCTTGGGTCCGCTGGGAAAAACTTCGTTCAAGCACACGAATGGCAGGTAGTGGTCCACCTTTGGAAGGTATTCGAGGCAGAAACCCGAGGAGTCTATCCCCGTCTTTCTTATCCCTGGAATGGACAGAGTACCGTCCGTGAAGTTAAGGAAGAACCTGTCTTCTGGGTGTTGTTCAGGGTTCAGGAGATAACCCAAACATGTGTTCCCGTAGAGAAGGACGAAGTGGCCAAATTCTGCCTTGCGAACCTTCAAGTCTTCGTCTGCGCTCACTTTCGGTTGAAACCAAGGCCAGCTCCTCCTGAAGGGGATGCATTCCTGAGTTATCGTGTCCATTGCCTCATCCTTTTTGCAGCACTTCCTCAGGCAGGGTTTGTTCAGCCTGCAGGGGCAGCCAAACACATGCTTCCGCCAGTCCACGGTCGTCGTCCAGTAGGTGTTCGGTGGGTATAGAACGTCATCATCCGGGTCATAAGCGCTGCTATTATGAAAAATGACAGCTTTGGTGATGTTAACTGATGTCCAGGGGCTGCAAACAAGCGATGGGTAACAGCTTCCTGATGTCATCAGCAGTAACACGACAGAGCGGAGCAGAGTTGTTGTTCTGCACATCTAGGAAACCAGTGATGCCTGTGGAATAATAGAAATGATTTCATTATTTATTATTTTACAGCCAAGCGAAATGTGTGCCATAATTGTTGTAAAGATATTGGTGATGTTTTTCTGCGAGCCGGAAGAATCTTACACCAATCGGTTTTTGTGTGTAGCAGATATGTATAAGATTTTTACTCTGATTATAGTAAGAGTTATTTGCGTAATAGTTAGGGTAGGTTAGTATAGGATAATTTAGTTATATAGTATAACATATCAAAATACGGACAAAGGTAGGAAAAACCGGGATATAGACAGCATTTACGTTTTGTTTCCATCTCAGCAGCTACATAATATTCCATAAGAGTGTGGCAGGAGGTGCTCCATACTGAGCATCCATTATCGTCGAGTAAACAATTTATTGTTAACTAGATGAAAGCACCCGTTGAAATTCAACGGGATGGAGAAATATAATAATTACAAATTTTAATAAGAAAGTTCAACATTTTTCATGAAGGGGCAAAAACAAACTTGTGTTGTGGAGTTAGCTATGGCTCCAAGTCACTATCGGAACCGTAAATATCATTTAAACCAATGTAAACACATAATTACTGCCTGGACTCATATCTGACCTTTACAAAAATAAGAATTTTATTTAGAAACTTTCAGGCCGGAAGAAACATAGAACCCACCTCTTCGGCAAAAAAATTTTTCTCTGCCCTTTTATGTATGTTATGTTTGTCTCAATTCCCCTACTTCATGACTTCAATGAACTTCCTACGGATACGTATTAATGCATTTTATTCCAATTAGAGTAAATTCTATTCTTATTACCTAGTACAGATTTAGCCTATTTAAGTATTTGTCGCTCGGTTGCTTATATATACAAATTCTATTGTATTGAATGTTTGTTTTTCCGGGATTCATTCCGCGATATTTAAAATTGCAAAAAACAATATTTCGCTGGTCCTTCTGCCAGCTTCATCAGGTTAACTACACTGTAGTGTAACTAACTTAAGTGTAACTTCATCAGGTTAACTAACTTCAGTGTAGTTAACCTGATGAAGCTGGCAGGAGGACCAGCGAAATATTGTTTTTTGCAATTTTAAATATCGCGGAATGAATCCCGGAAAAACAAACATTCAACACTACATCCGCGGAAGCCTACGAGCTAATTCTATTGTATATTTGACGTGTAACTATTTTACAATATTTTTTAGTTTTACCGAATGCAAACCTAAAAAACATGATCCGAGAGTAACGCGAAAAGTCCGTATGATTTTTCCGAATGAAATGGCCGATCTAGATTCAAGAATTAGCTGCTATACATCTTCTAGTACCTTTCAATATCTTCACGAAAAGAACAATGCTGTTTGCGGCTTCGCTTTTGGACGAACGTTTTTAGCATCATTGCAGTGGCATCAATGAACATCCCACGGATACGTAATGAGGCATTATGCTCCATTGGGATTTGAATTTTATTCCCTGGTTTATGTTAAACTATTTCAAATCTCAAGCTATCTTCATCGACGACGATTCCGAAAGCGTTCCATCTCTTCTCTTCATGTCCCAGATCGGTTCAAATACACAACCCCGTAAATAAATAAAAACAAACATTCAAAAATTTGAACACCGCTGAAGCATTCATTCATTTAAATACTCCTCATTATAACCGAATGCAAACCTTCTAAATCCGTGAGTAGCGCTAGCAGTCAGCACGTATCTCTGTGTGGAAAAATATGGCTGACCGTGCTTCACGAATAGCCTACAATGCATTCAGTACCTTCCTATATCGTCGCGAACAGCACGATTCCGTTTACGTAATCCCCATCTGACGAACTGTTTTAGCATCAGTGATGTTTTCTTTTCGGAGACGACAATGGCAAAGTCTTTAGAAACGCTCGGACAGAAAAAAACAGTATATTGCTACGTAAATTACACATTGCCCAGAAACTTCGAGGACAAACTGTAAATCGGTTAAGAGCCTAAGAAAGTTTAAACATTTTACATAAAATACAGAAAAAATAAAAGAAACCGATTAATATATAGTTATTTTACTGAGCGAAAGAAAAAAACTCTTCGCTGCCATAAATTGAAAAAGTCAATTTAAACCAATGTAAATGCATAATTGGCGCCAGGAATCGGGCCCGGAGCCTTTTTTTATACTATGGCACCTTCTAGTGTATACGCCAGAATTCTACAAAACTTTAGCTCAATCGGTGTAGTAGTTTTTGAGGAGACTCGTCACGAACATAGAACCAGCAGACAGACACAGCAGACAGACATTTTGGCATGATGATAACTACACGACCGAATTCACTGTTAATTACAGTGCTTTCGGAAAGGGAAGACGGCGGCTTCATATTCAGTGTGACCTCAAATCAACAGCAAGCGGAAACAGACTGCACAAATCTTGTAAAATATTTGCTGTTGCATGTCAATTTTGCGTGTAGTTGTCATGAAGACGAAGAAATATGGTAATACTGACGTAACTAATTTTACAAAAATATCATATTTATGTTCGAAGGCTCTCCTTGAAGAACTCTTTTTATGCCACTGGAAAAAGGTATAAATGTCAATCAATAAACGGAACGTTTACTCATTATTTTTGCTGGAATATTGCGTAATTCATTCTTTGAGAGTATATTGTTTATCCATTTGAGCATAATTTGCTTTAAAGCAAAATCAAAAATATACTTGTAAGGCATGGTTTAAAATATTCAGTTGTTTCAAATTTGTCTGTTATAATTTATATGCAGCTAATTTTTTTCCTTAAACGAATAAAATTTGTCTTGTTCATTTATTTCATCCAGATTTTGTTCCCTAGAATCATACCGAATCGCAAGAAAGATAAATGACCAAAAAATAAATATACTTTTTGTCAGTTTAAAACCCTTGCTCTTAGTCGCAGTCATAGGATCAATATTTTAATTCTAAACATTTTTGGTGTGAAAAGTTTTCAATCAGTTGTCCTTATATGCAATGATATAAATGAGGCACCTTGAATTTTTTACATAAGAGTTGTTCGTGCGGAACCTAGTTCATTTATAAGCTTTCACGGGCTGTCAGGCTGGTCGGTTGAAGTGAACGAAGTGTGGATACGATCTCTTGAGTATATTGAGAAAGTTTGTGTCTACATGCATTGCTTTGTAACAGTAAAAGCTCTGCTTGGCATCACTTAAGTTAAAAGAAACATGAGGTGCTTTGATTTTTCCCGTTGTAATTAGACAGCTATTGTTTCTATGAAGTATTGGTAACCAGTTACAACAGCCTTTTACACCAACAATGGCCACTACCTTCTAAAATTGTTTTTAACTGTAATTATAGCCTCTGATTAATTATTTTCACATTTCGGAAGTTTTTAAGTAATCTTAGAAATTTAGGGCACTTACACCTTTTCTAGTTCCAATAAGATATGTTAAAAAATACCAGCATTAGTATCCTTCTCTTGTTAACATGTAAACCAACTGGCATAGCACAGAACGCAATAAATTTTCCCATACCCGCATCAGTACCTACTTCTTCCTTGGTGACCGCTACCTTGGGCCGTTGACATGTTGTAAATGAGTTAATGAGAACATCAAGGTTAATTTCATTTCACTATTCGAACTACGAAGAAATTCATCGTTGCAGAACTGTATGATGGCCATGCTTTCATCACCCCATTGTTTCGATCGAAATAATCCTGAACCATTTCATGATAAATGATTATTGATACTATACGTTTGCAGCCTTATTGCAGAAAATTCTTGGTTGTCCAACCTTGAATGGCATTGGATGGTATACCTCACACTCGCGTAAAAACCCGTCCGCGTAAAAGAGTAAAATAAGGAATTTAAATTTCCTAAAGGTTGTTCAGTTTCATGGTTAAATTGTTTCGTGTAATATATAAATATTATGCTAGAATAATTTAGTTAATCACGGAAGAAGTTGGCGGAAAATTATGTCCAAATTGAATCGTTGATGACCCCCTATCCAGTATTATTGCGCGATGGATTCTTTAAGTAACACGCTGTACAGGGCATGCTAAGTAATTGCCATTTTCGCTGGTTTCCTCGACCCTTTTTTATACGTTTTGCAGGCTCTGGTGCCATTCAGATCTAATTCTTACTCAGCCAAAATCTACCCATCAAGGTAAAGCTTGTTGAGATATAAATGTTGTAATCGATGCATTGGACGCTTAAATGCATTTCTGTATCCGTTTACGCAGTGAAAATATTAATTAGAGTCAACTTGCCTTATAGATGAGCTTCATTTGGCCCCCAGACTGCTTTCTCATCTAGGTCTAGTCCTTGCGTGATTCTTCTTTCGACATGGTAGAAAGACTGCGAGCTTTACTTCCTTCGCTGGGCGTTTCCTGTTTGGCTTCACCCCGCGAACTGTCCGTGACGTGAGCTGAGGTTTCCCGTCCTTTTGCGCCTAGAGAGCGTGATGCGTCCTTATTTCCTCCTTTCATACTAAAAAAAGGACCTTCAACGTTATCACTTGATTGAAGTGTGAGCCATACTAAAGGGAGTTAGGTTTTAAGGTGCCGAGAGGTTTCTCATAGGTGGTGTATTAAGGCTGAAATGGATTTCATAAGTGTGTTTTATATTTTGGAGGAAATATTCATAGTTTAATACATAGTTAAATACGTAACGTCCGAATAAATTCCGTAAGAGTGAGAGCGTAGTTAAAAATGGCCGTGTTTATCAATATTGAAAAAGATCACCAGGTAGGAATCCACACTTTTCATTCATTACCGACCCAAGTTTCAGCGACTCAGTGCCATTTTTAAGGCATAGATACATGGGTGGCCGTGTATATATAAGTAATAGGGTGGGAGGAGAAAAGAATTGGAGAACTAATGGGGTGAGGGGTTGAGGTAATACAGGAAAGTTTGAAATAAAGGAAGCGGGAGGGTTGAGTCATTCTGAAGTTCGTTTAAGTGGAGGAGTGAGAGCAACAAGGTAATGGTGACTCCATTTCTGGTGACTAGGAGGGCTAGTCACTGGGACTGGTGACTAGGGAGGTAGTGGGAAGGGGAGAAACTGATATTTAGGATATGAAAATGGGTGAATGGACATGTGGTCATTGAAAAATATATTTTGGCTGGTAACAATTTCAAAGAGTTCTAAAAAAAACCAGGTTAAAGCCTTAGCCACCCACATGTAACATTTCACAATTAAAATTGCTAAAATGTTTGCTTAAACACAAATGCTCAGCAAAGTTTGAATTGCCATTCCCATTTAAAGAAGTTTCTGTGTCTTTCGCTCGGTATTTGAATTAAACCATTATAAAACCCGTTAAACCATTATAAAAAATGTCACAATTATCGCACTTCAGCCACTCCACTTTTGTCTGTTCTCACGTATTTGTATTAGGAGTTAAAAAGAATATTCTCCACGGTACATGAGTCGTAAAATGACACTCCACGTGTTTTGTCCGATACAATTTTCTCAATTTTGTATGATGCACTCTGAAAAAATGGCACTGAGTACCACTTTTTCTTTGATCTCTTATCCGGGGGGGGTTTCGATTTCTGTACCTGTTTTATCAAGTTATCAGCATAAGCCTGGGTACAACTGTTTCTGGTGGCAATCATGTCGATTATGGAAAATTCATTATTACACCGAAACATCGGTATATTTATAAGTCTACAGGCCGTAATTGCTCTAAAAGAGGCTAGCTTTTGCCTATGGAGAAAATGAGAATCATATTTAATTATATCGCCAGTAAAGGTGGGATGATAGAAAATTCGTGGTAGCCTTCTTTAACATTATTATTTAAGTCAAAAAAGTTGATTCAACATCTTCCATGGTAAAATTGATAATTTTATGCAAAGAATTCAGTGAAGAAATGTGTTTAATTATCATGTTGTGCCCGTCCAATATTGCCGTCGGCAATGTTATCTTGTAGAGTATTTGGCGCAGTATGCAAAATGATTCCTAAGCAAAATATTCACCTGTGCGGCAACTTTATGACAAGGGGCTGTAAAGTGCGAGACAACGGGTCAGATGGGTGTGTTACTCTTTTGAGTTTTAGGAAGACCATAAAATCTGGGCAGTAATGGGTCCATGTGAAGTAGACGCCACCTATCAGTTTCACTAATCACAGCTTCTCATTTAGCCAGAGTAGTCTTAGCTGCTTTTGGAAATTCGACGCAAGTTCTCGTTGTAGTACCACTAAATCTGGAATATTTAAAAAATCCCCACTCTTTTTAATGTAATAATTTTTATATGGCACCACTATCCTGTTACCTATATGGTTATAGTATATTGACTCTACCTATATATCCTATTACCTATATGGTTATGGTATATTACCTACAATATGTACACGGCCACCCATGCATCTTGCTACCTTGAAAATGGCGCTGAGTTGCTGATATCTGGGTTAGTGTTGAATTAAAAGTGTGGATTTTTACGTAGTGATCTTTTTTCCTTATGGATATTCGTAATTTCCACAAAGTTACGCCTGAAACCATTCCCTGTATTTGTAATGCCAGCATCGCCAATAAGAAATATTTCTTTAAGCTTTCAATGAAAAATCGGGTGACTGGTCTCAATATATACTTTAACAACCAATGCCTTTATAACCAATGATAAAGTTAGGTGTGTTTCCCAAGTACATCAAATTACGGACTAACTCAACTTCAAAGCCAGCCGTCGAAGCCGTCATCATCTAATTCATCATTTTGTTTCAAACGCCGAGATCAGAATTAACGAAATTCCATTCGCTCGATTTAATTGTTGATCACGAAATCGGTTGCTTGAAAGTTTTTCAATGGCCACTACTAAGAATTCGAGCGCGTTTATTTGCTTCCATCTCAACCATTTACCACGTAAGAATAAGAGTAGGTAACTATGCGCGAAAGGTCATTCTTTTCTCTAGTCGGAAAGTTGATAGTGTGATGTGATTGGAAAAAAATTTCAAAAGCAATATACCTACTATATAGGTGCCCAAAAGACGAAGTATAAATTAGTAATGTTCGAAAATTAAGTTAGTCTTAAGAATGGTCTAAATATGAACAGATGAGATATAAATTTCGTAGTTGTCCTTGTTTCGTGATGGTAAAAGATATATCGCTCAGCGCCGCGATGCATTTGTTTAGTCCTAATCTCTAAATGGGGATGAATTATGTGAATTTCATGAGAGCTTCCGTTGCGGTGAGGTTGATGAGCAATGATTAGAATGTGTCCAAAACGGTGAGTTGCGTGTGTGCAGCGATGACTTTAGCTCTCTCCCTTACTGCGGAAAGAGTTATTGCTGAATCGGTCAGGGTTTTGTAATGCGTGGTTACTGTTGGTCTTCAGTTGATATAGACCAGGGGTGGCCAACAAGTCGATCGCGATCGACCGGTCGATCGCGAGGCCAATTTTGGTCGATCGTCGATCTCTCGCATGTCTGGGGTAGAATTCCGTGTACTCCTGTGACTTTGAAGCGATTTTGGAAGACAAAACTTTGTAGTAATAGTTGAATGTATTCTGGGAACTTGCCAAGTTCATGAATACCTAGAATTTTGACAGCCAGACACTGCTATCTCCGCTCACCCAGCACAATACATTTTGACTTATGTGTTACATTGTCACCGGACACAACGCTCGAACGCAACAGTTACAACTCTACTCATCGAAGAACACAGTCGGTCAGCTTGAATATTTGGTAGTGCCATACGGTAGCTTCTTTTCTTTTGTATTAACTGTGTCATTATTAAGCAATATTATTTATCCTCGGTGACCACGTTGGATTTCAATTTTTCTTCTGTTTAAAATGTAAGTACATTTTCTTTGTTTTAAATTAAATTGCTTTTCTTACCTATCCTTGGTTGGCTGAGTGGGGGGACGAGGAAGTCACGAGGGTTGTTTGGGGGGGAGGGGGGGGAGGAGGGGGTGGGGGGGGAGGGAGAAGTGTTTAAGGTGATGAGTAATAAGGGGGATGGGTTTGGGAAGGTTATGTCATTGAGAAGGTCTTTTCTACTAAGGCTGATCTCCCGAATCTCCAAGGCATTCATCTTCCTTCCCTTCCCAGTAAAATGCAGTATTTCTGGGTCAAAACTGCTTCGGTGCCCCGTCTCCAAGAGGTGTCTCACCCCTCCTCCCCCCCCCCCCCAACAACCCTCGTCCCCACACTCAGCCAACCCCCTCCCTCCTCCCCACCCTCCCCCCTCTCATAGCACTCCCGGAATATATAAACCTGTGTTCTGCTGATAATAATTTTAATGCACCTGAGGATGGCTTGACAGCCGAAACCGGTCGTTCGTTTAATAAAATTGTGGAAGTCACAACGCTTTTCATTGTTATTATGGAATCATTCCACTACGTGAAAGCTTCAAATTTCAATTTAACTTACAAGCCAGAAAATCTGAATAAGATTTTTGGAAATATGTCAACCGAGAAAAATATCCCAGTGTCACCAAATGTAGCGAATACATCTATTCTTGTTTCGGATCGACATACCTTTGCGAATCGGCATTTTCATACTTGAAGCTAACGAAGACTATACAACGTTCTGTCCTGACTGATTCCCATACAGAAGACTCATTATTATTATCTTTGTCAGGATATACACCTGATTATGATTCCTTGGTTAGAGACATGCAAACTCAGTCTTCACATTAATGTTAAGGGAACAAAGTAAATTCTAAATCTGTATTTATCTGTGGCTACTTTGAATTAATAAATACTGTTAATAATTGTCCATGTTCTTTTAATTCCCCTGGACGTGAGTTTTTTGGCCCTTTAAATAATTATTGTTGATGTTTTTTTACGTAGGTAGATAAGCCGTATATCTATATTTCTATATTCTATATTTCAGTACGAGGTTTACTTAGCGAGCTATTGATAAATTATCAAAAAGTAAGTCATATTATTCTCTCATGATAAATTTTCTTGGCCCAAAAAAAACGAGAAAGTGAAATATTGTAATCAAATTATCAGCCATACTGTGCATTTTTTAACAACTTTCTTATATTTACGAACAAATAGTACAACAACTTATACATTGCAGTTGATAAAAAAATTAAATTGTATTTTAAGTTAGTAAAAATCTATCTCGAAAAAGTGTCGGAAAATCGAATGTTTTAGGTACCGCATGTACGGAATGCTGCTATCAAAAGTTGGGTCTGGAAATTTTTTTCTTCGGGAGCCTATATCTCGAAAACTTAATAAGTGATTTAAAAATAGAAAATAGTTTTGAACATATATTTTACTTATCTACCCATACCTCGATGGAATGCACCTTATGATGAAACACAGTGTATATACATAGTATGCATTTCACACCCCTTCTTCCCCCTTAGACTACGCCTATGACAATAAGTCGATCGCGACACACTTTTAAGATAAAAAGTAGATCTTATATACAGAAAAGTTGGCCACCCCTGATATAGACGATACTTCGATGCTTGGGCACGGTTCAGGATTTTAAAAGCACTTCGGGTACCAGCGTGATTGACGTGAATGTTAATGGGAATTAGAATAGTGCCTTAATGTACGACAACTGCTAATATTCGCCCAAGGATGAAGCAAGATTTTGTTTTCAATGTTGCTTATACCGCAAAAGCATACAGCTATTCAGAGTCTGAAACTGAGATTCAATTCCAATCAGGGGACCCGTAAAGTGTTTATTAAATGTTATAACTTTTTTCTTATAAATAACCAACTCTCACCAGCAGTTGAATTCCCATAGTTAAATCTTTTACTTTCACACCCGTAGCATGTTGAACAAGCCTTCCAACGTAATGTAAAGATTTCTCTTTGTATCGCAGATTGAAACTTTATAATGCAAAATTATTTTTGCAAATACGTTTGTGTAAGACATACATAAATGCCTCAAACAAACCGTGACTACCTTAATATGTAGTACGATAAATTTTTATGAAAAACAGACGTTCCACTAGCATTCATCTGCATCCACAAAATTCCTGAAAGCCACCACAAGGGTCAGGGAGTGAATCATCACCAGGAATGAATTATCAATCAGAGAGAGCTCTTACAACCAGCAGACATCTAGGGTACGGGGTAGTCTAAAGAAGACTATCCCATTTAAACACTAAGTATATGGAACCAAAGTTCACAATACCTTGAGGAAAACATTAAGCATGCAATCACTAGACAAGTGAAAAGTTAGCTATTAATGACCCCAAATTGTTAGTAGAAACAAAGTACAGTGGTGTACCGACTTTTTTTTAGGTTTTTAGGCGGTTTCAGGGTTTAAACCCCCCAAAAATATTCCCGTAATTCTAAATGTTGTTTATTTTACAATAGCATTTAGAATTTTGCTTATTGCGCTTAAAAATACAGCTAAATTGTCTTCTGGAAAATAGAAAATTGGTATAATTATTGTTTTAGTGAATAATACTCTAGATATCATTTTATGATGATGCACATAAATATTAATGAAACCACCCCAGAAGGAAATACTGTGTACGCCACTGGCAAAGTATTGTTATGGTTTTTAATTTGGCAGTCATTCCTATAAATAAATTAAATTAAACTTATATTTTCTCTAGCATGTATGAGTGAGTAGTGTTCCAAAATGTGCACTTTATTAAAAATCAATACATTGTAATTTCAACGTCAAAGTCTAAAATACTTATTCTGATTCACCCATATATCTTCTCTATAATCTATTTCTGTCCCGAATCTTGCGCGGTAAACATTCTTGCACCTCTCCGTCCTACGATATCGCTAATGTCATCTTCTTGATCTAACCTGCCGTTGTATGCTGGCTTTCTTAATATACTCGAAACATCTTTGGTGAACCTCTCCCTCCTACAATATCTGTAATGCCGTCTTCTCGATCTAACGTTTCGTAACATCTTCGGTGAACTTATCCGTTTGAAATTTCTGCAGGAGATTTAATGGGTATTTTAACATACGATCTGATAATAATTCCCAACCTAATTTTTTTGTATTAATTCCTATGCACTGCCAAATTTATCTTAACACTTCTTAACAAACCTGGCTGCTCTATGTTTTATACTGTCTAGTTCTGTGATCAACCCTAATTCATTGGGATCCCATACACTGGCTGCATATTCAAGGTGGGGCCTAATATGTGGAAAGTAACTTCGCTACTTTGTCTTATCGTCATATTTCCCTAGTACTCTTTTAACAAATCCAAGCTTTCTCTTGGCGTGACCGCATATTTCCCAGATATCTTCCCCTCGTGTAAAGCGAATGATTATCGTAAAAAAGTAAAATAACGTTCTGCATTTCCTGAATGTTCACATTGGTGGATTGCAGATGAAGTACAAAATAACAGGTATATTTGGTGATAATTTTGGTGCATAATTCTCACCCTTCTTAAAGAGTCTATTTTAGGCACTGGTTGACTCTGAGATGTTTTCTGCGGGCCATTTTAATTATCAAATTGCATTTATTCCGATGGAAAATTGAAGGATGCTGAATTTACAGCGAGAACCTAAACGGCGTTACCCGCTGAAATTGCTCAGTAGCAGAAATTCCGTAGAAAAAAATCATATACCTTGACCGCGACTCGAACGAGGATCCCGTGATTTCTGGCCATGTGCTTTAACCAATCAAGCTACCGAGTCAGGGGATCCGGGTGCGAGTCCCGGTCAAGACATAATTTTTTTCTTTGTGGAATTTCTGCTATTCATTGGGTTAGAGTTAACTACGTTCCATTAGTTTTTTTTAACTTATTAGGTACGAGATTCGAAGAAATACCCTCCTTTTACGATGCGTAGAAGTTTGATGCCTGTATTCTCCTTCGTGGTTATAATAATAGGATCTCCCCTTGACCATGAAAAGCATGTAGCTTGATTGCGGTTCTGTGGAGTGGCGTGTTTATGTTGATAAGTAACCTGATCTTTTGAAGCGTACGAACGCTTGTGGCTATCCCTGAAAACAAAGCGGAAAGGAAGTCAGGCGTTGCATAATGTTTATGCCAGGAACGGAAATGCAAGTGCGGAAGTGAAATTAGATGTCACCTCACGTGCCAAGATACTCGAGGGCATGTATTATTTGCGCGTTGGCACGTCCGGATAGATATGCGTAATTGGACGGCTGCATATATTTGCATATTTATTACTGTTGCTTCGACAGAATGACGCGAAAAAAGTTAATGGCTTTATTGATTATCAATTGCGTTATATAGGAGTAGGTTTTAGAGAGGAGTTATCCGGAAACGTATATCGTATATGGCCCCTAAGGCGCAAGTGGACTGAAATACCCCATCCCTTCCATTCCTATCCTTATACCTTTTCTCCCGGTCTGAAGCGCCTATTAGTGCGGAAACAGACTTGAAAACACCATGAAAAAAAAGGGTAGTGAATTGAGCGACTATAGGGAGGAGGGTTAGACAAGACTGTCCGTTATCACCTACACTGTTTGACCCATTAGAGGGGATCGGGTTAGTGTGGTGGCTAGAGTACTGGCCTCCCGTCCCGAGGGCCCGGTTTCGATTTCCGGTAGTGGCGGATTTTTCAGTGGAAAACCGATCCCCACTTGAGTGCCTAGTGGAGGGCATTTCAGTTTTAGTACTCCGTCAGTCGGATGGGACGTTAAAGCCGTGATCCCCTTAGCGCCTTTCGTTAGAAGTAGGCTAATGCCGACGTCGGGTTTCTCTCCACCCTTCTTCCGTTTCCTAAAAACTCCTACCATTACCCAATTACCCACCTATCCTAAATGATGCAAATGACCTCAGCTGTCGGTGGCCTTCCCGGATAAACAACCAACCAACATATATTAGCGTAATGGCGAGAAAAGTGTGGGATGGGCTTGATGCAGCATTAGGGCCAGGAGGCTAGTTGATTTAGTTGGTAACGTTGGTGGACGATCAAGTGATACTCAGTTTAAAACACTCCATTGTGTGTAAAGCCACACCATATGGGATACTAACCGATATAGCTTAATCTTGCCGTCAAGTGACCTTGCATGGTCGAGGCTAGATAATTGGCCATAGTGTCTACCTAATCTACCACCTAATGATCTCACCTTCTTTTCTCCGGTTCAGAACGCTGGGCTTCTATTGGCCATGGGTGCCTTTAGAGAATCTCTAATCTAAGGGGACCAACTTTGGCCACCCGTATAAGTGCGCTGATATGCAACTAAGTTGCCAAGGTATCAACACCGAGAGATCACTCGTTTCAACATTGTTTTTAATCGGAGATTTTTAGAAACTTAATTGAGGACCCATGACCACCCAGCCTCTTAGCATGTATCGCATTTTATCGCATGTATCCAGGTACTTGTTTTTAGTTAACTGGAAGTGTATCTCATGGCAGACTTCAAAGCCATGGCTGTTATTCGGTGTACATTTTATCCACATTTTATCCTTCGGCTTTTAAATATCAAAAGGCCACCACCACTGCGTCACCGCACAATAAGTTTTTAAATGAATTCCTTGGTAACAGCCCTGATATGAGATGCCTTCCTGCCCAGCAAAAACTGATTAGGACAGAATTAACTTTCTGACTCCTGACGAAGGATGCAAACACTGGGATGTGCGTAATGAATTAGAGGAAAGTAGCTGAAGACATTGGGTTCTACGCAAGATATTGGGTTCACTTAATTTGATTTAAAATTAAATTAAGGGAATTTAAATTATTTTAAATTAAATTTAAAATTTCATTTAATTTTATTTAAAAGAAACGATTAAACTGATAATTTTATCGCATTTAATATCAAAAAGAGTTATTTAAATCTTCAATGAATCACTAAATGGTGCAGATGACTCTGGTTGTTGATTCACCATTAATCTAACTTTACTACTACACCAGAATTTTATTTGGTGATATTATATCTCACATAGTTTTTGGCATTTTCATATTTATTTCGGATAACTTATAATCCATTTTTGTTGAATTTTCTCATTTATCATCTGCATGGCATCTCATGCCTCAGAAACTGCCATTCATCGCAAGCCACCATCTCAGCCGCCTTATGAATGATCGATCGACCGCGTCGAATCTCCTTTCCATTCCCGTGAGAAATTGATTGGAGCTCTTGCAAAATTGCTACTTCCACCGCTGTGGAGTTCTGAAAATAACCCTGTAATTGTAACTGCCGTATCGCGTGGTTTTAGAGTACTCGGGTTACTGATGACCAGTTATTTCTCCGCGTGCATTGCCCTGTTAGCGGAATTTGATGCCGTGCAACATCAATTTCCTCGATATCTGATTGTGAGATGCTTTACTGAGGGGCTCTCCGAATCAAACGAATCTGATCAAATAGCTTCAGTTTTTCCGCTACTGGAAATAGTCCAATCCTGAAAGCACCACTTGGAATGATCTCAGCTTAAATGAGTTCACTTAATCTTCGAAAATTTATAGCAATGCGTTTTAGGTGTATTCACTTGCGAATATTTTTTAACAGGTATCTTATTGCCACGGACAATGGAATATTTCTGGACAAAGTGTTAACGTAGGTTGTGATCTTTTCGGAGAAATTATGAAACCTATGGAAAATGTTAAATTTTCGGAGAAATTATAATTTTGCTCTCGCTTTTTCCACATTAAGCGCGTCACGAGAGGAGCTCCCAGACAGAAAGGCACGCCCAGAATTTTAAAGTGAACGCATTTCATTAATTATGTCACCCAACCTGGGGAAGCGTTTAGCATAAACGTTATCTCCCGGGGAACGGGAAGTCTGATTATTAAGAAACTTATATTACGCTTTAGTAATGGAATTGCATAATTCGTACTGATATTATGCCGTGTTTTTATTTTGTGATGGCGTTACCATCACGATTTGGGTGATATACGCCTTATTTCAGTATTAAACTGGGTAAGGAAAACCCCGACGCGTCCATATTTCTGTTTTGGTGTCTGACATCGCGTGAGTGAGTCGTATGACTGTGTGGTTTATGTATAAGATTAAGCATCTGATAATTAAAACTGGCAGAGTGGGTTCACGCTGCCCTCCGGGAGTCTTATTACGTGTATTATAGTTATAATACTAATTAGGACAGGACTATCCAACGGTGGCTCCCCTCGGTAATGGGTGTGGTATAGGTTGATTGGACTCATTCCCTCAGTTGGTCTCGGACTTTAAACGGGAGCGGGAGGATCATTTTGAACGCCCAAGACGCTTTGAACGCTTCATCACATCCATAGGCTTGAACAGGCAAGTATGCCGTTTCCCATTTCCACGAAAAAATTAAAGTTACAGTTTCGTATTACACAATCATCTCCACAATCAGCTCGTATTCAATGTAACTGAAATATTTCTGATTAGAAATTAAGCTGTGATTTCTTTCAATGTGTTTCACCAGCGTGCTAAGGCACCCTGCGACGATCTATGTTAATAATATCTTGATGCGTATCAACAAGAGATCAACACTCCGTCAAATGATTTTATTTTGTGTCTCCCGTTCCTGAAAATGTTATTATTTCAAATATTATTATTCCCTTGCCGAAGTTTGTGTCCGGTCACCGAAATCTTTAATTGAATGGGTTATGGACTCATCAGTATTCTGTTTTCTTGGTCTTTCAGTTATTACGATATATGAGGTGGTTGATTGGTCAAATTGACTATTTCGTTCTAAATGGCGGGTGCAGTTGCGAAGGGTTTATTGTCTTTTTAAGTTAAGTGTACGAAGCCTGAAGCCTTATTGATCTCATACTTATCGTTGAAAACCACGTTTTGTGCAACATTATATCAATGCTTACTACTAGTTAATAAGGTATAAGGAATTCCGGTTGTGCGCTTGATGTTAGTTTGATGGCATGGTAGTATTTATCTCAGCTCGCATCAATCTGTGGGCACCTTAGTGTATTTAAAGCTATCAGAGTTTTGATCTTAATTCCCGCAAAAACTGCGCATCATTAGCTAACATTAGGTTATCGCGTAAAACCAAAGAACGACCACTTTCCAACATGCATAACCTCAATCTAAGGACCTCAAAAATTGACCACTTCATTGTATCATAATTACAGGGACTCTTAGGTAAGTGCCCTCGTAAAACGGCCAAGAGTAGTAGTTGCAGAATTTGAAGGAAGGTCACCCATCTGTATATGAACGAACAATTTTACCATCAAATTTTATTTTAGCTTCGTCAATGCCAACCCGACATACTTGTATGTACCCATAGCTACATTTGCTACGGGTGCGCGACCTTTTTTTTTCAATAACTTCGTGATATGGACTAATTTTTTATTTTGAACCTTTCGCAGGTGCACACTCGCGAAATATCGTTCCTGGTAAAAAATGCTTCTTGGGAGTCAACTCCTCTTCGCTATCCATATACTGTTGACGCAAACCTCAGTCAAGTCTGAGGATTGCAGCTCTTGGGAAAGAGTTGATGCCGTGAACTCCACATTCCTGTCCAACGGCTCCGCGCTGGATGCTGACGGAAGCACACTGTACCCGCTCGGATCGTACTGGACGGAGGGCGTAGAGGGAGACCTCGTGGTGCACCACTGCCCGTGCAGACTGGGTGGCCCATGCCTGAGAAAGTGCTGCCCCAAGAACCAAGCGATGGATTACGACTCGGGCGAATGCAGGACTTACCGTGCTCCCTGGCCTTGGTTCCGCCCAATCGTGGTCGCTGACTTCGAAGGCAACCTGGGAAGGGCGGAGGACCGCCAGTTCCATCTCATATTCGGGAAGCATTGCCGCGGCCGCTTGCTTACTCACCCTCACGACGGGTATGGGTTTTACCTGAATTTCACCGACGGCACCTTGCACCTTCCCAATCGCTTAGGTGTTGGCTTGGGTCCGGATGAGTTTTGTTTGGAGTACGTCCCAAATTCGGAGGTGTACCTGCCTTTCGTGTGCCACGAACCACTTCCTGTGGACAGTAAGAAGCAGGGGGCCAAGTGCCAACAGTGGGAGAGGAGCGAGATCAGGAACGCAGTGTTTCTATCCAACGGAAGCGTGTGGGATTCGGATATTAAGCTCCTGTACCCTTTAAAAACGTACTGGACGAAGACGACGAACGGCACTACAGTTATCCACGGGTGTCCCTGCGGCTTGGACAAACCTTGCCTTCGAAAGTGCTGTGGGTCAGACGAGGCGATGGACTTCAATGATCTTTATTGCATACCGTATGAGGAATCGCGAGGCAAGACCAATGGAAGGAGCGTTATCTACGAACGCTTTGATTGGTTCCAACCTAATGTTACTTCTGATGTAGGAGGTGGAGTGACGGTAGCTAGTGATAATCATTTTGCACTTATCTACGGAAATTTCTGTTGGGGCTATCTTCTGGAACCAATGACGTATCCAGAGGACCAATTCCTGTTGGACTTCACGGACGGAACGCTCTCCATCCTCCAGAAGAATAAGTCTGGCCTAGGTCCTGATGAGTTCTGCCTAGAATATTTCCCTATGGTGCACGAGTACTTGCCGTATAAGTGTTTCAAAAGACTCGGAGTGATAGATCCGCCAAAACCAAAACCTGGGGTTTGCTACAAAGTAAGGTATACCCTTTATCCGGCAGCGTTCTCAGTGTCTATATTCTTTCTTGTCATTTCCCTGTTCGTGTATCTGATTTTGCCGGAACTAAGGAACATGCATGGGAAGTGCCTGATATGTCACATGTTCAGTGCATTGCTGGCGTACGTCTCTCTTGCAGCTGTTCAGGGATTCGGCAAGAACTTTAATGATGATGCATGTTCGGCAATTGGTGGGTATAATCTACTGTCTTCTACTCTCATATTCATTATTGTCTCCGAATGTTTTTCCTTTCTAAAACATCTAGCAAGACTGCTGGATTTGCTAGATAATTATTGACTGTCATTCCCCTCACAATGGGATATAACCTCGGCTAATGGATACCCTCTCCCCGTCGGACAGCCCCAAGAGTTTGTTTTTAGGGGGGTTGTGAAATTTTGTCGTAGTGGAGCTACCAATAGCATATAAATTGAAGGACTCTAGCGGACGGAAGATATTAGTTGAATTTTTCCGCGTCTTTATTCAAATATAAATTTATTTCGTTGCCCCATACCTTGTATCATTTTTTATTGCTTTTCCTATTCCTCTACTTAATTACTGAGCTTTAAAGCAGTTATATTTTGGGACCAATCATGCTTTCAAACCAACGTTCGGTAGATCTGTTATACGTGATAATGCTTATTCACTTGCGGTGATATTGCGTATCGTAGTGAATTTCCTGCGGTGTTATTTAGAATCCAGCTGTGGTACCTATTCATATAATGAACCATCTACATCTACGTAATACCCTGCGAGCCACCACGATGGTGTGTGGCAGGGGGTGAAGATTATCAAAAATACACTATTGACATGCAACTAGGCTACTACATGGAGACGTGTTGTATAATAGGGTCACGTGCAGCTAGATGGTTCGTATCTACATGATAAGAAAGTGATTATTGGTTGTTATTACATGCATCTACTTATGCATAACCACGATTCCTGTGTTAATATTCCCTTGAATTCAAATCAAATTCCTTCAACGAGAAGGAAGTGGCCATCTATGCAGAATGGGCTTTTTAAAAAGCGTTTTCATAACTTTGCTATTGTTGGATGGAAATCACGACTTCCGCTTTCGCCATCGAATGCGTTTGTGCGCCTCCCATCCGCTGCACCGCCTCTTCCGTAGTTACGTAGGTTTTCCTAGATAGTTCTGCATGTTTTTTCCGCCTGACTGTCTTCCAAGCTTTATCTCATGTGAGAATAAAGTTGTGATTCCGTATGTCGGCTACATACTTGTAACTTTTGCAAACCAGAAAGAGGAAAAAGTTTCTTCAGCCATTCAGATACCCGAGCTCGACTTAAATAAAAGAAAATTGAGAAGGGAAGTCTGTATCTCCATCGGAATGTTTTGAAAAAATTGATAAAATGGTAACGTGCGTTCAGAGAAGAGGTTTATAACCAAGGAAAATCAAGGAAAGAAGTAAAAGGAGGAACTTCATCTTTTGAAAAGTGATATATGTAAATCATTTTCCTAGGAGCTGAAGTTATTTATGCAAGAAATTCATATTTCTGTTGTAAATTCCTTATAGGACGAGTTCCCGACCTTTAGGATCTTATAGCCTTCTTAATCATCATTAGGTTAACTATTACATGATTCCTTACATTCTAAATTATTATATTGAATTCATCTCTAGTTAAGAGTTTCATCGCAAAATTATAGCTGTCTTCCTTCTCTGCGATTAGAGGTGGCCGAAACCGAATAAAGTTAACCTAAGTTCAAGAATTTTTTTTCTGCTCGGTCTTTTGGGACTTTGCTTTACTGTTGTTATTGGTTGTCTGTCATGCAGGTTATCATTTTTCATATTTTTCACACGTTATCAATATACACCGAGTCAATGTTGAGTAAAGTCTCACAACCCGTCTTTCAGTTTTAACTTCAAAATATCCAAATTCAAGCTAATGCTGAACCTAGGATGGTTAATGGTTAATATAACTATATGTTTTTGTAAGACAGTATCTTTTTCTTCAATTTCAAATAATAAATAGTTTCACAATGCTATTTGACATAGATGTGCATCAAAATGACAGACCCGATTTCAAATAAATTGTTTAACATTATAGGCTTATTTCTCCTTTAAACGAGTGACTCAAAGTAACTCATAGTTCCCCGAGTTTGAATCGAAAGAGAAAAGAAGAAACTGTTTTTCCCACCGGTAATAAAATCCAGTTTTCGATCGCGCGTCGGAGTGCGGCTATGAAACCTGAAATGAACCTTCACAGACATCGCTGTGAAGACACTACGGGATATCGATTTCTCATTATGGTATCGGATGAAAAATTAGCAAGCGGTGCAAAATGACCTCAGCCGTCGACGCACCCTTTAACCACTATTACTACTCGGATGAAAGTTGGATGGCAGGGAGATATTTTTCTTCCAGGGCATTCGAGGAACGATCACTCACAGGTGTTTGAGTTGGTAATTTTGGTTGAGTATTGAGGTTGAGGAGTGCTGGTTTCCCACTCCAAGGACTCGTGTTCAAATCCTGGTACTGGCTGAGATTTTCTTGATTTTTCAGTGGTATATCGATCCTCATTTGAGTGCGGTTTAGAGAGCATTGCAAGTTCAGTACTCTGTCCATTGACCAAGGCGTTAAACCGGGGATCCCTTGGCGCCTTTCATTAACAGTAGCTTAACTCCGACGCCGGGTTTATCTCCGTCCTTCTGTCGTTCCGTGAAATATTCATATCTTCATCCATTTATCCACTAATTAGCTCAAAAAACTTAAGGTGTTGGTTGCCTTCCCCGAATAACCACCCCCACGATCAGTTAATATTCAGATTATGGCTCAGTTGTCGAATTTATTTGTTCCCGTCCTCCAAGTGTACTGTGTACGTTGCACCATCACTCATTTAGCCAGTTAAGTGGGGTCAGATGTTTTGCAACCGTATCACTGGAAGACATAAGTTGCTTAGAATATGATACCTGGCTCACCCTTCGAGATTGGTGGCCATCAGGAACAATTTTCATTGCTGCCGATAGTCCTGGTCTAAGGGTCATATGTACACGTTATCTCTTCCCACCATGTCATGGTTGTAGACCATAGGAGGTGAGCGGGGCTTAGAGTATGCGTCAAGGTTTGATGAAGAAATCTCACTGCAGTCAAAACAATTATTTTTATTTTTGAAGAAAATTCCAATTTACATAGATACTAATTGTCTTTGTCTTGCCGCTGGTTGATTTTGATTATTTGATCACCAAGCTCACTTGCATTAACGTAGAATGTCGATTTTAATTTAGAATTGTCTGTATATCTTAAAAGTGAGACTTTTCGGCGGTGACGATTTTTGATGCGGAATCGACGCAGACTTGTACTATAGCTGGTTAATTGCGAAGATAGCTTCAATTGACTAGTCTTAAATTCTATACTCCCTTGCTTGGTTGACAAATTATTGGGAATGAATATCGTTCTGTGGTGAAAAATAATGCAACCCTAAATTAAGCGCCGCTTTAGTGAAAGATCAGTGTAATTTAGGGTTGCATTATTTTTCACCACTAGAAGTGCTTCTCTATTAAACTAAGTAAAACTGACCGCGAAGACGTCTTAATTGAAGGTTATAAAATTAATGGATGTGGTACTGTGCTAAGTTACTAGCTCGGAATATGTTGATGCATTTTTATTCCATAAAGTTAAGACTGGTTGGACCTTTTTTTAAATGAATTATGTGCACCAATAGTTAGTTATTGGAGGGTACGTTCTCAAATCACTAATAAAAATCACCATATTTTCCTTTTGCAGGTTTTATCACGTATTTTTCCTTGCTGTGCTCCTTCTTCTGGCTGAATATAATGTGCATCGACATATATGTGGCATTCAGGTAAGGCCTATGTACTCTTAGCTGACCTATTTTGAACGCACATTAAAAATCCCTCTCTCTTATGAACAATGTAAGAGTATCAGTGTCAGTTAGGATGAGATGAGAGCAACAGCTAGAGCACCGTCGCATTGACTTGCTATAACATTTCTGAAAAAATGTATAACTTGAAGGTCTGCTCACTTCTGCGATGTTTGTTTAGGGAAAAGATGTGACCATAGTCAGGATCTGGACGCACATAAAATTCATGGAAATAAGTGTGTTTATCAGTGAAATAATCGCTTTATGCCTCACAAAAAATAAGCTTGAGAGATTTGAATCATATTAAAGACCGTTTCTACGCGCAGATATGTAAAGCTCCGTACGATGCCATTATCCATTGTCTCAAGAGCTCGAGTGATAAGTATCCCCCTGCGGGTAGGGGGATTGAGAATACTCCCACAGTATCCCTGCTTGTCGTAAGAGGCGACTAAAAGGGCGGGGAGAAAACCTCGAAAACAAACCCCCAGTTGAGATAGGGTATCGTCCGAGCAACGTGTGGGTGTGTTGCTTGTGAGTGACCATACCAGCTGGTTCACGATCCACCCATGTGTTTGCCGTGCATGGAGACCCGTAAGGGGGAGAAGGGGATCCTGGAGGGTGAGTTTTTCGGTTCCCAGCCGGGTGTCGGATGCCCGGTATGGCCCGAGAAACAATAACCCTCTTTGGCCCTGGATTCCCTGTAAACGGGAGGCCGGGGGCTAGCCACCCCCGGTCAATCGGCTTTCCGATACGTTCGGTGGCGAGTGCTAGGGAGGTGGGGGTCTGTGTAGGGCGGTCGGAAGTGTACGGGTTTTGGTGGGCCCGTGCACCGAAGATCCAACCCGAAACAGGCAACCACCTCTAGGGTGCTATATCCCCTCGGGTAGCCCTGGCGACCGCACCCGTTTGCGGTGCGGCGTCCCAAATGTGTGGCTCCATGGTGGGTAGGGAGCCCGGGGGATGAATACCTCAGGTGGCATGGCGGATGGTATATTTCCACCACCCAAGAGAACCTGCCCTGATACGGGCGGGGGAGAAACGTCTTTTCGCGCGTGCAAGCGATTTGTAGTCATGAGTTGCATTAGGGATGGCGAGACCTTTCAGACGGTTTCTCCATTTCTTATTAGGAAGGTTTTGAGTAATGCTATACCCGGAGAACTTAAGTCAGCAAAAAAGGTAAGAGACGGTACGTTATTGATAGAGACCAGCAATTACAGCCAAAGTGAGAAGCTCCTAAAAATGAATCAGCTGCACGATATTCTGGTCAAAGTGGAGGTGCACCGCACTTTAAACTCTTGCCGGGGAGTGGTAAGCCACTATGATCTCCTTTACGTCGATGGCGATGAAATAAAACGGGAAATGGCCTCTCAGGGAGTTGTCGACGCTCGTCGACTAACCTCGAAGCGTGATGGAAAAATTGTAAACACAACATCAGTTGTATTGAGTTTCTCGCTGGATCGGCTCCCGGATAAATTTTTCATTGGGTACGAATCCTTCCCAGTGCGGCCCTTTGTACCGGCCCCCATGCGCTGTTTCCAGTGCCAGCGGTTCGGCCACATGGTCACACGTTGCGAGGGCAAGCCCACCTGCCCTAAATGCGGCCTGGAAGCGCATGGTGAGTGCCAGAATGAACCACATTGCATTAACTGCGAGGGTACACATCCTGTGTACTCCCGCAAGTGCCCTAAGAATATCGAAGAACGAAAAATAATGGAAATAAAGACCGTGGAAAAAATTCCCTATTTTGAGGCCCGAAAAAAATATCGTGCAATGGTTGCCCCTACCTTTTCGAAGTCTTATGCTAAAACCGTTTCACCAAATGTGAGCAAAATAAGTATCGAAACACAGACGGAAGAATTTAAAACTATAACACCACAAACCTCAAAAGATTCGGCCAAGTCAGAAAAGGCATCCAAACCGACACAAAAAATAAATAAAAATACTGCGGGCTTTCCTAAGAAAAACCCGCCAACTACTACCACCAGCGTCACGCAAAGCTGTCGTGAAAAAACGCCACCCCCTCGCCCATCCGGATCGGCAAAACCGACCGACCCGGAATCTATGGAGGAAGACGAAAGTCTTTCAGAAACTGAAATCCTCCGGTTTAAACAGCAGGGTCGAAGGCACCGTCTTCGGCGCTCGTGACCGAGTGCTGGATTTTAACCATAGTTTTATTTATTTATATTTTATCTTTTTATGGCATTCATTCTACAGTGGAACTGTAATGGTTTTTATCGGCATAAGGAGGAGCTGACTATTTTAATTGGAGATTTTAATCCGTCATGTATATGTCTCCAAGAGACACATTTTAAAACGTCAGACAAGGGTATTTTAAAAGGTTTTAACGTTTTTAGATTCCACGACACCAGTGGCCAACGTGCCCAAGGTGGAGTGGCAATAGCAGTTCGGGAGGCCCTTTACACCTCCCGATTGCAGCTGACCACACCTTTTCAAGCCGTAGCCGTGACAGTGCATGCCCCAGAGGAGGTGACATTTTGCAACGTTTATCTGCCTGAGGGTGCACCAGTAACCGCTTTTAATCTAGAAGCCCTTGTCTGTCAACTACCTCGGCCCTTCATTTTAACGGGTGATTTTAATGCCCATAATTCCGTATGGGGAAGCACAAGAGCACAGTGTAACCAAAGAGGCCGTATTTTAGCTAAATTTATCGATGATTTTAACTCATTGTTATTGAACAACGGTGAAAGGACACGTTTTAATAGCTTTAATGGGGATTATTCCACCATTGATTTGTGCATGTCATCGAGCAGTCTTATGACAAAATTAAGCTTAAACGTACACAATGACCTATGCGGAAGTGACCATTTTCCAATTTTAATAAAGAGAGACCGAGGTTTCAGACAAAACCCCATTCGCCCTGACAGTTGGTTAATTCGGAAAGCCAACTGGCCACGTTTTCAGCAAAATTTTAAATTCATCTATGGAGAAAACGAAGATGGCGTGGCGAATATTCAGAAGCTTACAGCAACAGTTATCGATGCAGCTAAATCCGCAGTACCTCGTACCAAGGGCAACATTCGTAGGCCAGCTGTTCCCTGGTGGAACGAAGAATGTGCAAACGCAATTAAAGCCCGGAAAAGAGCCTTACGAATTTTTAACAAGTTTCCCACCGCGACAAATCTTGCCTCTTTTCGACGTTTACGAGCTAAAGCCCGGAAGGTGGTGAAGGAGGCAAAGAAGGCATCCTGGATGAGTATCTCTCCACACTAAATAGCAGAACGCCCATATCGGATGTTTGGAGAAAGGTGAGAAGCATTTCGGGCTCTAGTGAAACCCTCACTGTCTCATACTTAAAGGTCGCTGATCGGGTGGTTACCTCCTCCCGCGATATATATGAGGTTTTTGGACAGTTACTTGCCAACACCAGCAGTAACTCAAACTTTGACGCTGCAATCATTCGTATGAAAGAACAAGTCGAGTCAGCGCCGCTTAACTTTAAAACCATAGGTCCCAATATAGCCTACAATGACTCATTCTCAATGTGGGAATTGACGTCCGCAATCGCAGACTCCCATGATAGCGCACCAGGAATGGATCAAGCCATAACGCCTTCATCCGCAATCTTCCGCAGGCAGCCCTACCGGAAATTCTGCGATGTTTCAATAAAATCTGGTCTGATGGGAGCTTTCCGGAAATCTGGCGAGAATCCGCTGTGGCGCCCATCCCCAAGCAGGGAAAGAATAGATCAGACCCAAATAACTACAGACCCATCTCGCTTACAAGTTGTGTCTGTAAGATAATGGAAAGAATGGTTAACCGCCGACTCGTGTGGTGGTTGGAACGACGAAACCCTCTTTCAGATATACAGTGTGGCTTTCGCAAAGGTAGGTCAACTCTCGACCACCTGGTCCGAACAGATAATTTCATGCAAGAAGCTTTCCTTTTACGCCAGCACGTGATCGGCGTTTTTTTCGATATAGAAAAAGCGTACGATCGCGTTTGGCGTCACAAAATTTTAACGACGTTGCACAATTGGGGCTTTAGGGGAAACCTATACATTTTTATCAAAAATTTTTTATGCGGGCGGGTTTTTAAAGTTAAAATAGGTAAATGTCTATCTAGACCCTATCCACTAGAGAATGGAGTACCCCAGGGTTCCGTACTAAGTGTGACACTATTTGCTATAGCAATCAATGATATCACAGAATATATCCGTTCTCCTGTAATGGCTTCCCTGTTCGTCGACGACCTGGCTATTTTCTGCCGATCGTCAAAATTAGCAAGTGCTTCCAGGCTTATCCAACTATCTCTCAACAAGCTGTCTACCTGGTCTCAGAAAAATGAATTTCGTTTCTCCGGAGAGAAAACGAAGTGTGTCCATTTTCACAGGATAAGGGGATTACACGCTACGCCGTCTCTCTATCTCTGCCGTAGGGAACTTCCCTTCGTAGAATCTATCAGATTCCTTGCGGTGGTCGTGGACCAACGTTTGACCTGGCGCGAGCATTTTAAAGTTTTAAAAGACAGATGCTCGAAGGTTTTAAATATTCTGCGGTTTCTAACGCATTCATCATGGGGTGCGGATCCGACTACAATGCTTTTATTGTACCTATCTTTAGTGCGCTCTCGGTTGGACTACGGATGCGTAGCGTACTCTTCTGCACGTGATTCACACATGAAATCCTTGTCTACCGTGCATAATTCTGGACTACGGCTAGCCACTGGGGCCTTCAGAAGTAGAACCTGTCCTGAGTATTTACGCGGAAGCGGGGGAGCCGCCGCTTGATACTCGTAGAGACATGTTGACTTGCAACTATGTTGCCAAGATTTTATCAGCAAAGAATCACCCGTGCTACAACATTATTTTTAACCCAAGGTTTTTAGACATTTCTAATAGGACAAGAGCTACGAAGCCTTTGAGTGTACGTTTTAAAATTTTTATCGAAGAGCGCGGTTTTAACCTACCAGACGTGTATCCGACCGGGTACATGACAGAACCTCCATGGTCGATTCCTCGGCCGAATTTTTTTTGGCGACTACTTCTATGTCGGAAATCCTGTACCACTTCTACGGAGTACGGACATCTATTCGGAGAAATCCTCAGTCATCACCGCGACTTCACCATCGTCTTTACAGATGGCTCAAAGTCTGGAACCTCTTGCGGATGTGCAGTGGTATCAACGTACCACGGAATAATCAAAGCAAGACTCAATCCGATGTGTTCCGTTTTTACGGCAGAATTGACTGCCATCAAATTGGCTCTGGCCAATATAAAAGGCAGAAATGCCTCCTTCCTAATTTGTACAGATTCTGCGAGTGCGTTGAAGTCAATTTCTGAGTTTTCACCCTCTAACCCAATTGTGCAAGACATCCACTCTTCCATACTATCCCTCAATAGGGAGGGAGTGATAATATCCTTCTTGTGGATTCCTGGGCACATGGGGATAGGAGGGAACGAAAAAGCCGACGCAGCTGCTAAAGAAGCACTAAGCGCCCCAGATATGACAGTACCTCTGGTATCCGCAGATGATCTCAGGACCAAGCTCCGGCACTTTGCCTTGGAAAAGTGGAAGGAGCTTTGGACAGACCAACGTAATAATAAGCTCCGTGAAATAAAACCCGAGACATCAGCGTGGGCCACTTCCGCCGGGCGAAGTCGCAGGGATGAGGTCGCCGTCACTCGCTTGAGAATAGGACATTGTGCCTTGACACACTCCTATCTTTTTACTGAAGAGAAGACCCCGCCACGCTGTGACGACTGCGACTCTCTCTTGACTGTGCGGCATCTCCTGACGGAGTGTGATGTGTATCGGGTAGCACGGGAGAGGCTAGACATCCGGGGCGGAATAAGACAAGTCCTAGGAGATGACGCCGATAACATCACCAAGGTTTTAAACTTTTTAAAAAAAATACGGATTTTACAATAAAATATAGTTATTATTTGTAGCGAAAAAAGATAAGTAGGAGAATAAGATAAATGATAACTAAGTTTTAAAACAAAGTGGATGTATTCTCTCCTTGATGATATTACAATCCAGACTGGTGAGCGGAACAGAAGGTGAAACTACCTTCACCAACGTTAGCGGAGTACTGGCGTCCGAGTTACACTGACTTACCAAGTCGATTCCAAGTCGAATCGAAATGAATAATGGAATGCTTCGACGATCAGTGGAATCGATACAAATGGGCGCCGAATACAAATCAAAATGAACTTTCTAAACATTCCGCCCACCTCTCTTCGTAGAAGAGATAATTCTTACAATAGTTAACAAACAAATAACTTTGAACGATTACAATTCAACAAAATGATAACTAACAAACAAAATTACAATTGTTTAAGATTGATCATTACTAGATACATTTTTCAGAAAAATTAATTTTGTAATTGGTCTGACAAGCACTGAGTTATTATACTTATTCCACAACTCTCACCACTCCGTCTTCCCCTTGGTGAACATTAGTTATTTTAGCATGTGGCCAACGTGCTGGAGGAGTGTTCTCACTTCGCAGTATCACTACATCACCACTTTTTACATTAGGTGCCAACTCCGTCCATTTCTGGCGATGTTGGAGGGATTGTAGGTACTCCAGCGTTGCCAAAAGTGCTGAAGCATCTGTTGGATCAATTGCCACCGTTTAATAATTGGTATTTTATCCTCTATTAAGGAAGGTTCTGGAATGAGATAAGATACAGAATGGATTAGAAAATGTGCTGGAGTTAGGGGTTGATTATCAATGGGATCATCTGATATAGGTATAAGAGGGCGTGAATTTAAGCAAGCTTCCACTTGACACAGGAAGGTGGAAAGCTCCTCGAATGTTAATTTAGTCTCTCCAATAACACGTCTTATGTGATATTTTGTTGACTTTACTGCGGCCTCCCAAATGCCACCAAAATGTGGTGCTGAAGGAGGGTTGAAGCGCCACTCTGTCCCCAGGGATGTCAAGTTCTCGGCAATTGTGCGATTGTAGTCTGATGAGCTCTGGAACATTCTCTTGAGCTCCTGGTCTGCACCAACAAAATTAGTTCCCCTATCACTCAGCAGTAGGGAACAGTGTCCACGGCGTCCCACAAATCGTCTAAAAGCTGCTATGAATGCATCTGAGCTGTAATTAGACACTGCTTCTACGTGAACTGCACGAGTAGCAAGACAAATAAATATACAAATGAAACCCTTGTAGGACCGTTGACCTCTTATTGGCGATGCTTTAATAGATAAGGGTCCAGCGTAGTCAACGCCTGCTTTGGAAAATGCTCTGCTAGGCACTGTTCTGTACACTGGTAAATTCCCCATAATTTGATAAGAGGTGCTTGCTCTATATCGTTGACAAGTTACACAGTTATGAATTATTGTCTTGACTATCTGGCGGCCCTTGATTATCCAATACTGAGTGCGTAACTTTGCAAGTGTTAGCTGTATGCCACCATGAAGTGTGCACTTATGAAAGTCTTCAATAATTAACTGCGTGAAAGTATGATTGGTAGGTAATATCAAGGGGTGCTTCTCATCATCAGATAGCAATGAGTGCTTGATCCTTCCGCCAACTCTCAATAACCTTTGATGGAGAAAAGGCGACAATTTAATAAGCTTATTACCCTTTGGAAGTGTCCCCGTATTTTGTAAATGAGTTATCTCCTTAGAAAATGATTGTTGTTACACTATATACACTAATAACAATCTAGCACGATTCACTTCACCAGGTGTCAAAATTTGTGTATAATTATTGTGTTCGATTTTAAACCAATTTTCACTGAACACTGGGTGCACTAATTTAATAGCAAGCATGAACCGTATCATATAAGCCATTACATGCTTGAGAGTTTTGAATTGAGAATATTTCGTTAAAAAGTTGAGGCAATCACTTTTCTCAGTTAAATTATTAACACTTTGAGTGCTGGGCTTTAATTTAGAATCACTTCCAGAAAAACTGATGATTTTGAGCACTTTTTGGAAATTGTTTGTGAAAACGTTTTTAAATCAAATTACATAAAAATCATTTTGTTTTGTGGTTCATAGCTTTGGCTTTAAAATGATACTAAATAAATGTACAATATTTTCACTAAACGATTTCTTATGAACATTTAAAAATATGATGTTTTTCGAAAAAAAAATAATTGAAGTTCTCTTACTTCTTCAAATAAAAGTGTCCTATTTTTTTTCTAGGAATAAATTTGTCAACTCTAAGATTAATTAATATACCAGAAAACAATAGTTAAATTTTATAGTTTTTTTTGGAGTGGTAAAGTGCAAAACAAGGTTCAATGCACATAGCAAGTTTACACACACTGCATTGCCAGGTTGTGTCCTTCCGAATGACTGTGCCAGTCTTTGAATTGCCTCTCTCTGCACACACTCTACACTTCAACTGCTTTTTCTTCCTTCCGTCTGGCACTGGAATCTTTTCTAGAAAATGCCTTCCTGTAAGTCGCGACAGACTGACTCCAGAACGAGTGGGATTGGCGCACGGATCTTCTTCAAAAACAGCCAAGTCGCTAGCAATCTGTTTTATAAAATCGACCACTGAAACTTTTTTTGGTTTCACCTGATTGTACATTATGCACGCATTGGTAAGGCACATGAGAATCACATGGAAAGCCAACTTTCTCCACCATTTTATCATCGGTGATTGGTTACACCATAGGACATTCGCTGATCCGCAAGGTCAACACCAAATTTCTTAGCATTATAACTGAGAACAGCTGCTGGCTTGGTTTTTTCACGTCCTCTTCTGTCATTATATGTAACCATAGTAGCTTTGTGTCTTGTACTGAGCATGTAAACTTCCCTTTTGTCCTTCCAGCACAACACTAACATATTACCCTTCCTGCGAAAAATCTGCTCTCCTTTTTGTAGAATTGGATTCCTCAGTGCACGAGGCATACCAATCCTGTTTTTTTGGACTGTTCCTACAAGGGCAGTTTGTACATTTTCCAATTTAGCTGCTAATGTAGGACTTGTGTAATAGCGATCAGTGAAAAGAGTGTGACCTTTCCCCGTCAAACGGTCTAGTATATACATAACAACACCCGTGATTGCATTTGCTTGCCCACAAAATACATCAAAGTTCCACACGTACCCTGTCTTAGATTCAGAAAGCATATAGTTTTATGCCATAGCGACTAGGCTTCTGTGGCATGTATTGTTTGAAGTACAATCTACCTCGGTATGCGCACATTCCTTCATCAATTGTAATATCTTCCGCTACTTGATATGAAGATTTACATTTCTCACGCAACATTTCTAGCAGTGGACGAACTTTATGTAACGGATCATACCCTGGCTCTCCTTTCTTTTTCATGAGTAGGTTGTCACTAAGATGGAAATTAGCCAACAAGGACAAAAATCTATCTCTTGACATTAAAATAGGGCAAAAGTTACAGGAAACTACAGGGCTTGTACTCCAATGATCTTTCATATCGGATCGTTCAGAAACACTCATGTGGATAATATTGGAAAGAAATTTTTTTATTTCTCCCTGCGAAACTGTTTTCCACTTTGCTAATCTACTTTTAGGGGAAATCTGATTGATGATACTCTTATGTTGTATTTTCTGCCGAGCGTATAAATTTGTTTGCTCTTTCATGAGATTTACAAGATCCTTGCCAATGAAATGTGCAAAAAAGTCTAGTGGCGAGCAATGTTGATCCAAATGAGTTTCAGGATTTACACCATTGGCACCCATAAACGTATTCACACTTGGGGAACTATCTATTTCCGTCCTGGGGTCTGATCGAAGTGGTTTCTTCCCAGGTCTTCGCCCGCGGCCGGGAAGCCTTCCTCTTCTACTGCCATCTCTCTCTCCATTTGCTTGACATGACCCTGGGCGTATATGTGTTGTCGAGGCACTATCACTACTGTCTGTCATAGCCTCATATTCCTCTTCACTAACTACATTGGTAAAATAAAGCGCAGAACATTCAGAAAAATGGAAATCATAGAAGAAGAATGCATAAAATGAACTGAGGAAACAGGAAGGCTACAGGTGCTCATCGGGATGCTACGAAAATATGATGATAAAATTACAATTTCACCCCTGAATCATTTTCACATGCAGCCAAATCAAAATCTGGATAATCATCACTGTCGTCAGTATCAGTTTCCGACTCACTATCACTCCATTCACGATTAATTTCCATTACAATCGCGTCGTGAGACAGCCTCTTCCTAGCCATTTTATAAGCCAATATGGCGACTAAAACATCCGAATCACAAATCAGCTGCATCACGTAAAATTTAGGCTTTTCATGACATCTAGCGTCGTTATAATGTACTACATGGTCCAAGAAACATCACAAAGAAAAACCATAGACGTATCCTTACCCCCGGCTGCCGTTCAATTTATTATACACAAAGACGTCCAGGTACGTCCGTCGCATTTTTCGTAAGAATTTGGAAGACGTACAGTTACGTCCATAGCACTCAAAGTGAGCAATGAGGTAGTCACATTAACTGTAATGTCACGAGATAGTCCTTCTGAATGATAATAAAAAGTTTTCGGCCAGAAATTCTCGTTTTTTGAGAGCCAATTAGGCCCAGACCACCACAATTCCTTATTTCTCAATGTTGATGGGGAGCATCCACGAGAGGCCAGGTCACCTGGATTGTCTTTAGTTCCTACATGATGCCACTTAGCTTTGGGTACAAGTGTGTGTATCTCTGAACGCCTATTGGCAACAAAGGTAGGCCATCTCGATGGATGACCTTTCAGCCAATACAAGACGTCTTGTGAATCAGTCCACAAATGAATCTCGAGCACGTCACAGTCAAATATTTTCACATGCTGATTTGTTAATTTGGCAAGTAGATGAGCTGCACACAATTCCAATCGTGGAATACTAAGTGTCTTTAAAGGAGCCACTTTAGTTTTTGCTTGAACCAGCTTTACTATGTAGTCGGAATCTACGCACATGTTCGTACGAAGGTACAAGACTGCGGCATAACCAGCTTTGGAAGCATCTGCAAATCCATGCAACTGCAAAACACTGTTTGAATTACTATATCCTAACCATCTAGGAATTTTAATTGATGAAACTTGAGGTAATTCACTATAAAACTTTTCCCAATAATCAGCATCTGATTGTGGTAATGGTTCATCCCAGTCTATCTTCAAGATCCAAAGTTTCTGCATGAATATTTTTGCTGAAATCACTATTGGTGAAAGCCATCCCAGTGGGTCAAATAATTTAGCGGCTGCTGATAGTACGCTCCTTTTATTCCAAGGTTCACTATGTCGTTCGATGTTCACTTTGAATTTAAAATAATCTTCGTTTGGTTTCCAAATAAGCCCCAAAACAGCAAAAACTGATTCATTCTCAAATAGTAATTCAGGTTCAATGGCTAATACGTCTTCAGGCAACCAATCAAGCAATTCAGTAGCATTTGAAAGCCATTTACGTAGTGAAAATCCGCCCACCCTGCACAAATTTATAATTTCCTTTTGTTTAGTTAAGGCGGTGCGAATGTCATGACTGCCCGATAACACATCATGCATGTATGTTTCTTCATTAAGAATGACAGAAGCCATAGGAAACTTTACGGCTTCATCTTTTGCTAATTGCTTAATAACTCTAATAGCGATGAAAGGACTGCATTTCAATCCGTATGTCAGAGTATTAAGACAATAAAATTGTATATGTTGTAACGGATTAAATCTCCACACGATTGTTTGTAGGTGTCTATCAGCCTTATGGACAATAATCTGTCTGTACATCATTTTAATGTCCGCAATAAAGGCATATCTATATTTTCGCCAAGTTGTTATTAACGGCACAATTTCTGGAAGTAGGTTGGGACCTAAGTAAAGACAATCATTTAATGATAACTCTCCATTTGTCTTAAGTGAGCCGTTAAAAACCGTCCGCAACCGAGTAGTTGTACTGCTTTCTTGTAGCACACCATGATGAGGGAGAAAAACATATTTGTTGAAGTCCACCTCAGACTCACGAATTAGTTGCATGTGCCCAAGGTCCAAATATTCTTTCATAAATTCACAGTAGGATTTTTGAAATCCTGAGTTCCTTTTAAATTTATTTTCCATATGAAATAAAAAATTAATCGATGGATGGTATGTGTCACCTAGATTTTTCAATTTATCTAAAATTACTGGACGTCTAACAATATAGCGACCATCTGAATTTCTTGAGTATGTTGACACAAAATGTTTCTCACAAGCCTCTTCCTCTGGTTTGGTAGAGCTACCCTTAGCGTTAATCTCTTCCTGCAGCCAAAAACGCTGAAGAAGTGAGTCTACTGACATCTCAGTTGAGGTATAATGTACCGACAATGATGATGATCTCTGATCAGAGTCAGAATATGTCTCACCCGAGATGATCCAACCTAGGGCGGTAGCCGTTGCAATGGGTTGAGTGGATCTCCCTTTGATGACGTCTCCTTCCACAATCCTGGCATGCACTGCTGCTCCCAGGATCAGATCGATTGGTCCACTCTGGAGGAACTTGGGGTCAGCTAGCACCAAATCTTTCAGATGAGACCAGTCGTTTCCCCCGTCTGGTGGGTAAGGCTTATATGAAGTCACTCGGGATACCACCAGTACGTCAGTAGCAATGCTAAATGAGGATGAAAATCTTGGTTTAATTATAATGTTGGTAGACCCTCTGCATCTCACACTAGGTCTGCCTCCAAGGCCACCGACTGTCACTGAAACTGGCCTTTTACGTAAGTCTTTGGCACAATGATTCTGTCATAAAACAAGATTGAGAACATTGATCAATTAGCGCTCGAGCAAAGACTTCATCATCTCGAGGGCCTAGCACTTTTACCCATGCTGTTGAAAGTACCACAGCATCAGGTTTAACTTTGATCTGATACGATAAATGAACACTAGCACTTGTAGATGCACTTGCAAAATCGTTTGATCTCTCAAGGCTTTCCCCATTTCCTGCATCACAATGTTTAGTGACGCGAGAATTGTTGGCTTGAACATGTAACAGCGTATGATGCTTTTTATGGCAGATTCGACATCTCTTTTTTGATATGCAGTTGCTCAACTCATGATTTCCTAAGCAGTTTGAGCAAAGATTTTTAGAAGTCACGATTTCCTGGCGCTGTTCAACAGATTTTGCTTTAAAAGTTTCACAATATGCCAACCAATGAGTCTGATTACAAAGGACACAGACTGCTTTCCTTTCTGATTTACCAGTTAAATGAAAATTTCCGAATTTTGTCGATCGGCTGTTGTCACGTAACATCTTCCGTCGTGGCTGCCTTCCACTATGAGACCCCGTAAAATGACTGAGGGATGAGGCCCCTAGTTTACAGCTTTCGAGACTATCCAAGCTCATTATTTTTGTCTTAAGGAAATCTTTAAGCATCTCATAAGTAGGCAATCCTGTGGAGTCCTCTATTTTAATTTCCCAGGCACGACGCGTCTGTGCATCCAATCTCCTTTCCGTTATAAAAACAATAAAATCATCCCACTGCTTAACCGGCCGTTGCAACGCCTCAAGCGCAAGGAGAGGATTGACTGTGCCCGCATAAATCCGACGGAGTTCAGAGGCAGATTCGTTTCGCATAGGCTTAAGATCTAGTAAAGTTGAAAGATGAGCACTAGTTAACCTTCTGGTATTTTCATAATAATTTTTCAAAGATTCCCAGGCAAGTATGAAATTTTCTCCGGTGATTGGAATGGTCCTAATCAAATCCGCAGCTTCACCCGAAAGAAAGCTTTGCAAATACTGCAGCTTAGCAACATCGCTCTATTATCATTGACTTCATTAAATCACGATAAGTTTCCCAACTACAAAATTCTCCAGAAAATTTCGGTAATTCTGGTATGGGCAATTTAACGGGTTGATCACATTCTAAACGTGGACTCTGATCCTGTTGATTCACTCCGCGCGTGATAACATCTTTCCCAATACAGAGAAGAAAGTCTTCAAATTCACCTTTTCGCTGTAGATAAATTTCCTCTGCACAGTCAAAAAATTCAGAAGTGACATATTCATGATTAGAATCGAAACGTTCACTTTCAATCATCTGTTCATGAGCATCAGATAATTTTTGCCAATAACTTTCAATACTCTCTATGCGAACTTTACAAGAACCTCGATTCATTCTCGCTGCGCCTTCTTTTTTGAAATTGGTGAAAGAATTGTTAATTTTCCTCAAATAAGTTAACACAAAATGAGACTGCAGTCAAATTTGACTAAGCACTGGAAGCAGTTCAATTTAGTCACGCATTAAGATCCTAATAACTCTCTTTAATAATTCTAAGAACAAAAGCAGTTGATTGCCAAATGTCACTGATTAAATTGCACAAACATTATTCACTCGTGCGATAGATAAACATGATTAGCAATGATTTCCCGATAAGTATAGTTCCTCTTAGGCTAATCACATGCAGATCCGATGCCACAAGAGCCTTAAGCTCGATATGATAGTTAGTAAGTTCAATTGTTCAGCATTACTTAAATAATTTGAAACGATCTTACTTTTTAGCTGTTTAGTCGACATTCACTTCTCGTGCTGAAGGGAGGTCAAGTCTGGTATGCAGGCATGCACACGAACCCCGCTTCGCTGCCGAAATCAGCTGATTCACGTGGCTTCGCCGGCTGACTGCTTCTCCGACTTCTTCTCTTCCTATGAAGGTCGTCTTGAACCGCTGCCGTCGAAATTTCCAAGGCGTTGCCCGATTAGAGTTCTCCGCAGTATGCTTCACGTGCTCCAACTCCCGTGATACGATACGATAGTTATAACGCGATGATTAATAAGGTGCGAAGATAGAATGAATTGTCGTCTGGTTGTAATTGATATGGCGATAAGAAATCCGGAATTCAATCATCCGAAATCAAATATCCGGCATCCGGCCCATCCGGTATCCGGCCTATCCGGTATCCGGCCCGAAGGACCAAAAAATGTAGCGAAAAAAGATACGTAGGAGAATAAGATAAATGATAACTAAGTTTTAAAACAAAGTGGATGTATTCTCTCCTTGATGATATTACAATCCAGACTGGTGAGCGGAACAGAAGGTGAAACTACCTTCACCAACGTTAGCGGAGTACTGGCGTCCGAGCTACACTGACTTACCAAGTCGATTCCAAGTCGAATCGAAATGAATAATGGAATGCTTCGACGATCAGTGGAATCGATACAAATGGGCGCCAAATACAAATCAAAATGAACTTTCTAAACATTATTCCTACGAGACTATTCCTTCATGCTGTTTTTTCATATCATATTATTAGCAATAATAAGACTTTGAGTGGTGCAAAATGACCTCAGCCGTCGACGCACCCCAAATAAAAATACTACTACTACTCGAGTGATAAGTAGGCAAATAAACGACATAAATTTCTATCTTTGTTTGATAGTGTGATCATAATTCATTGATCATGCTAATCTTTGAATGTAACTATAGGTTTCATCTTCTTTCTTGTGTACACCATATTTGAATAACCACGAGGCTTGGAATACCATTAATAAATATTGTATTTTATGATCGACAAGTTTATGCTCTTTTGGCAGGTTTCAATTAAGAGTGGTTAAACCCTGTGAATAGATCGTCGGGTCACTGGCCTGAGGTTTGAGTTTGAGTTGGGGGAAAACCTTAGAATTTGCCCAGTTAAGCCAAGATTTGGGATTTGTTATGGGTACCAAATACCTACCTATAGGAAACCCCAGGCGATCCAGAAAAAAAATTCGCTTTTATCTGAAACGCGAATTTCGCACGCTGCTGGACTTAGTTCCTGGTGAGCTCTGACCTCATCAATCAGATCAACCTTCGGATTTTTCTCTGTGGCTATACAGTTTTACAGTTATTGTATGCCTATTTGAATAATAATCCCGTTGCAGATATTTATGGAAAATTTAATTAGTTTGATATTGCCAGAGATTGATCTTTACAAATAATACTTCGTTATCTCGGGATAAACACTACATTTCGGTAATTGAAAGGGTTGGGTTGTGACGGTTGTGACTCAACAACCTTCCTGTATTTAAGTAGACGTGAAAAAATCGTTGTGTTTGAGTAAAGGTCACCATCATGTGACTTTTGTTGAAGAGCTTAATCACATTTAAGTTTACTCAGGCTTTATGACGTGTGTATTGGAAATTACGACGGTTTGGTGTATAGTGCCGTCTTGCTTCTACTTCAAAAGAGGCTTGTGTAAATAAGTATTAACATTTGCGGTGGGTTCAAACGCAATTTGATATTTTGTAGCAATATATCAATCTTTTTTGAATTAATTTTTCTCAAAATTATTAGATGAGGTAGTTAGTTGCCTGTGTATTTCAACCTTCCAGTTCGCGTCTTTTTTATGTTCTCCCTGTGGTGATATGTATTAGGGTGGGGGAATTTTCAATTGTTTTCGGGGCGCCGATTTTAGAGCGCTATAATGCTTTCTTGACCCATACTGTAAAGATGTTACTTTTGTTTTCCATGTCTGCGTGGTGTTGGTGAAGTGGTATGAAGCCGATGACAGGAAGTGCTCAGGAAAGGGATAAGAAGAAGTTTCGTCGGTACGTGATGTATGCCTGGGGAATCCCTCTGATCATCTTGGTTATAACTGCCTTTCTGGAGTTCTTCCCATACTTGCCGAAGTGGGTTCCGAGGCCACAGTTCAAGAACACGTGCTGGATCCGTAAGTGTAATTTTACTTGTTTTCAGTTTTTATGTGCGTAGAATCTTTCGATAAAGCTACTTATATGACGAGATGTATGTACTTGTATACGGCCAAGAATGAAAAATACACGAAATGGTTTATATTTGCCTCTCGTTTCACAGAGATGTGCAACATGCAATATGGCTGCCTTGCGACTGACTGTTTGGGCGCCAAAAAATAATAGACTAACGAAATGCTCCCCAAATTGCACCATAAAAACAAACAGTAAAAACGAGAAACGTGAACAAGATACAATTCTTAACACAGCAATACTGCTTACAACCTGATGGCTGTTATCTCCGCTATGAAATTTTTGCTTGGGTCGGGTCTGGATCAACACTAGATTTTGTTGCTGAGGTCGACTAGAACTGAATTCATAAGATGATTTTAAATGACTAGTACGACGGTCTTCCAGTGTTGGGGTTTCTGTAAACAATAACCAAGATTTCATCTACCACTTCGTAGTGCTCTGCAAACTACCACAAGGGTGTGTGGCATGGGGTGCATGCGCACAAAACACGTACCCCATTATTTTTATGCACGTAGAAATTTAATTATATCAATTGATTAGGGTTTTTTTTTAATGTATTAACTTACAGTTCCCACTGCACATGCGATGGTGTGGTTATCATAAGTTGGTAGTGATAGGAACAAATTTCAGATGCGAATCACATAACTTCCAAATTCTTAGAATTCAGACCCTCATGATGACTGAATTCCGGAATAATCAATGTTCACATATAATGCTTTCATTTCCTTATATTGTGTTCTCTTGCTGGAGGTTAGAGCTTCAATCAGCTTGGAGGGAAATAAGCTAAATTGTCTGTTCGAAATTAAAGTGTACTTGAAAGTATTTGAGCGATTGCCTCAGAATTTCGTGAACTTTAAAATTTGCATCGTTAAGACCCAACATTATTTGTGGATCGTTGGCTGGAGGAACTTCAGTGTTGATATATCGGTCTTCATTACTCTTGCTGGGAAAAAATCAATTCTCAGGGCCTAACCTAATCTGGTAACTTTTGAGCTTAATTTTTTCTCGATTTTTTTTCAGGGGAGGAGAGCAAATTGGCTTACTTCATCGTCCCAGTAGGTTTAATTGTGGCATGCAATAATTTGCTGTTCGTGGTCACCGCAATAAACATCTTTAGAATAAGCAGAGAAACAAAAATGTTGAAAAAGGGGGACAGCAAACGTCATGACCAGAAGGAGGACCAAAACAGGTGATGATACCACATTTTATCTGATTGTTTACATCAAGCTATATTTATTATTGGTGTTAGAGCCCTGAAATTAGCTTAAAGTTACTAATGTTCAGTCTTAATGGCATTTTTCACGCTCCATAAGGAAATGCGCATCACTGATGGAAAGAGGAAGTCACATTACAACGCATGCATTTCTACTCTAAATCCAGTCAGTTTCTTGTAGGAAAGGATAGCTTAGTTCTTTCGTCACATAAACAAACTAAAATATAGCAAAATCGGTTTAAAGCTAAAAGAAAAGTGTTCCCCGAAAATTTGATCCTCCTGTCATAATTATCTTAGGGTAAAATAAATTCCTTATTCCACATCATTTGGCTGCTCCTTGTTGGTGAATTGCGTTTGGTAAAAATAAATAATATATAATTTTCTTAAAAATTTCACTCCCGAAAAGTTATGTGCATTATCGTAATTTAAAAAAGTGAATTTGTGCCCTGGACTTTACGTAACTGTAAATTGAAGTTGCAAATGTGTTGGTAATAGATGTGAATGAGAGATGTGAACATACATGCTTAAGCCTTATCTTTCAACAGTTTGGCTCATGTGTTGATAGTATAATATATTTTTATTCTTGGAACGTTTCATGCTTTCTGCAAATGTGTCAAGCGTGAGAAACTATTAGCTTAGGCAGTCATGAAGCAATTGCATATATTACCACGGCGCGTGTAGCCGTTTACCACACTGGGTTCGGGGAAAATACTCATATCAGTTCCCGTATTACCTTTACGTCGATTCACGACATTAGTGCTAAGGCTACGCATCAAATTGATGCTTCTCCATCTCTCTTTCCATGCGTGTTGGTCGACGCTGCCCTCACAGATTCAACCTCTATCTTAAACTCTCCGTGGTCATGGGAGTTAGCTGGGTCATGGAAATCGTATCGATCGCCGTTGGAGGATCTGAATGCAATTGGATTTTCACTGACCTCATGAACATCCTGCAGGGAGTCTTCATCTTCCTCATCTTCGTCTGCAAGAAGAAAGTGAAGGACTCGCTCGTGAAGAAACTTTGTCCATCGTTGGCTGGCAGGGGAAGGAGGACGGTCGCCACTTCATCGGCGTCGTCCGACGGCCGATCCACAACGAGCACGCAGTTGACCAGTGCATCCTCGACTGTTGCCCAGGGGAACTCCGTCGGGATTAGGAAAAGGGAATTCTAGACCCGGAATTTCCTTGTTAATAGTTTTTCGCATGGCCAGGATATTCGCCTATGAACTTGAGATCGCTGCACTTCCTCAAACCCACCTCGCCTTCTTTCACACCACAATTGTGTGTTATTTGAGCCGTCATTGGTTGAATTTGTTCTTTCTGGCCGAATAATGTCATATTTGTTAATATATCGCTCTCTCGCATGAAGTTTCGATGCATTTGTATGTTATTTATAAAGCGTTTGATATATATTTTCTTCACTTTATATATGTAGAAAGTTATTTTACCCCTAATAATGCTAATGTTATTCTATATTTCTCTTGTATACGCAAAGTGTATGGAATGAATGAGAGATGTGAATAATGTCTCCAATGAACTGATTTCTGTAGCAGATTTGTTTATAATACATTTTTTCACTCAGTGTTTTGTCGGCGTTCATTAGGGTTACATAAGTTCATTTTCAGCCTGGCCTTATTCCGTGAAACAGTGCTGTGACCCTCACAGGTCTTTTGAGGCCGAAGAAAGCTGGTGGGAATACTATGGACTTATTTGATGCCAAGCAAGCGGATACTGAATAATGCCGAAAAAAATTCTTTTTTCACATACAAAGTAACAATTGTCGCCAGGCAACTGCTTTAGTGCATAATATTGACATTGAAATGTTTAAAATGTTAATTGCCCTATCAAATTTTCATACGAATGAAACTGACGAGGAAGGTACACATTGCCCGTACCGTACAAAAAATTCTAGCACAGTCGGAAAACTTGCTTTGCTAGTGGAAATTCAAGCTAATTTGGCAATTAATCATTATGTGAAGTTTCACTTGGAGCAAGGCGAAACATTCATTTAAGGCTCGCGTATATTCTCCGACTGCTTAGAATCCCAGTGGTTAGAGCGTTGTGCTGCTAACCATTAGTTTAGGGCTGAAATCCGGAAGGGGCTATTGAAACTATCCAACTGAGTGATTTTATGGGCACCAGTTCCTTATGGGAAACACAGGTGGCATAGGAAAAGATGCTGGTCTCGCTATCCTGCAGTATGAATTTCACTCGCCATCCGTCTCAGTACTTGTCGAGCTCGATTGTCACCAACCAGACTGAACTTCGATTTTAACAAAGTTGACGGTTTGTTTCGAATTCGAATGCACGAGATTCAAGGTAGGGGGGGGGGGGGGGGTGCAGTTTCTTTCACTGTGCCACCTGCGATTTCCTGCGAAGTTCTGACACGCAGAAAATGGAATCGAATCGCGAGGGATTTAGGTGGGGGCGTCCAGAAACTTTCTTGCCCGTGATTTGAGCCCGAAAGTGAGGTCGGTAGCTCAGTGCTATACCACTAGGCCACGACGGCCCCCATTCCTTATTAAAGAGATTATTTTTCTGCAGATTAAATGTAGTTTTAAATGGTACCTTTTCATGAAGATCCAATCTTTTCTTAAATTCCTCAAAATTCTTAATGATCAAGGCGATGGGTTTTAGATAAACATTCAATATGTTAAATCCGTATGACCGTCTCATTTCTACTAAGTCCTCTGACATGCTCTGCTTCATTCATTGTAATGGAAAAGAAGCATTAAACATCACAATGAAACTACTTAAAAACCTAGTTCGAATTACCATCATGCCCTCGAAATCATCCCTGGTTACTTGTAATAGAATACACAGAAACTTCGAATAGAGGTCTTACGTATGCGATGTTTTTCTTCAATAAAGACTAGAAGTTAGGTAAAATAAATACGTCAAAAAACTGATTAGATTCCAATACGTCGGCAAACTGATCAGACTAATTTATGGGAATATGAAGATAAATTTAACGTTTGACGATAAACCTGTCTCCCTTAGTTAAAATGCAAATAGTGGTTCTTTGCTAAAAAAAACCTGCGAATGTCTGCATAGTTAAATTGAGTTTGCTGGACTTTTTGGAGTCGAATCTCTGACCTTCGGTTTTGATTCGAAAATCGATTCTAAATTGTCCTCATGTCGTTTACACACCGCAAAAGACTCATTTCCCTTTTTCTTTCTTATTTAAAAAAAAAATCTTGGTTCTTTGCACACATAGCGATCGTACGTTACCACGGTCGAATCGAGTTTTCTAAGACTTTTAGAGCCAAACCCACGACCTACAGGTAAAATTCGAGAGGAGCTTTGGAAGGGTCCTTATATCCTTTACAAAGGGTAAAAAATCGTAGACCTGTCTCCAATAGTAAAACAGGAAATCGTGGTTCTTCGTAAATATAGCGATCGTACGTTAGCTTGGTGGGAGTGAGTTTTCAAAGATTTTTGGAGTCGAACCCACGACCTCCGGGTGTGATGCGAAAAATGTTTCCATAAGGTCCTCATATCCTTTATACTGGGTAAAAAATGCATAGATCTGTCTCCAATATTAAAACAGCAAATCGTGGTTCTTTGTTAATATAGCGATCGTACGGTAGCGCGGTGGAAGTGAGTTTTCCAAGATTTTTGAAGTCGAACCCAAGAACTCAGGGTGCAATACGAGAACGGTCTCCAAAAAGTACTTATGCCCTTTAAAAGTGAAAAAAAATCATGGATTTTCTTGCAATAGTTAAGCGGCAAATTGTGGTTCTTTGCATCAGATACCTACGTTTGTTTGCATGGGAAATTCGAATTTCCACCGCGAATTCGACCCAAAATGGCGGATTACATTAGACAAATGCGTGTCACGACCTGCTATAGACGGACCTTGCCAAGAGTTACCGAGTAGTTTCACAGCTGGAAACAATAACGTCAAAACAACATTGCTATGCAACTTCACCACATTAGGCAAATCATCGTCAGAGTTTTGCGAAAATAAAAAAATACAAGCTGATAGGTCAAGTATCTGAAATGATAGAAGTGAACTTTGTAATTTGCTGTCGAAGTAACTTAACCTGATGTTGGAGTACTCTAGACTATTATTTACTTAAGAAGAAGACCTCTATTTATTATTTTAGATACATTTCGGGTTAAGACAATCATAAATTTATGGCTTGAGGGTAAAATGGAATTATATAACGTGTCACTTCACATTCGTTGAAGAAGTAGTAGCTATTCGGGATAGGGTACCGACAGCTTGGGGACCACAGTCTTCTGGAATGCCAAGGAATAGCTATAAAGTGTGGGAATAGTGTTGATAATGCCATCTAGAGGACTCTGGGGGACTACGGTTGGGTTTCATTCCCATCCGACGGCGGAGTACAGAACTAGAAGTGCTCTTCACACAGAACCCAAGTGGGGACCGGTATACCAATGAAGAATCCACCGCGATAATCCACCGATGTTCAAATCTGCGCCCTCGGGATGGGAAGCCAGTACTCTAGCCACCAGACCAACCCGATCCTCCACCATGGTAGGGATCGTATACATAGCTTTGTAGCCCTAGAATCCTGAGGGATGATTTAGCATCAGTAATAATCAATAGCCGGGTAAGGGGGCGTCCATTAAATACGTGAAGCGATTTTGGCGATTTTTCCACCCCTCTCCCCCCTTGGTGAGATGTCGTGAGCCCCTCGACTCCTCGACCCCCTCCCCCCCTAATCTCACGTGATATTTTTCAAAATGCATATTTTTAGTGTATGTACGTTAATCTGTGCTTGATTGCGTTGGATTTATTTAAAAAACATAATTTGCTTAATTATTTTAATTGAAGACTATATAAGACTACTAAGAACGTACTCTAGAATCACAGTGAGAAAATCGAACACTAAAATACTTAAATAGGAACTACAAAAATTCGTCCAAGAATACTCATTCTAATTCACGAGGGCTCATGTGTGATCTCAAGAGTGCCTACTGGAACCAACATGTCCATATGGTTTTCAGCAAAATCATCTGCTCCTTCAACCTCGCTCTGATTTAGCCACCCTAAACCGTTGTCGCTTGCACACAGAGGCTCAGTAGCTCGATGCGTGACAATCCGTGAGGGTCGCACTTAGCGCGCTGGTGTACTTGTGGACCGCACGCCGCGCCGGTGCTCTGCAGCTCTTGCGAAGGATGAAAAGTAGATACAGCATGTACTGCAGCATCTCTTTTCTAGATCACCACGTACACTTGGGCAATAGAGGTCAAAGTTACGTGATATTTGCCGAGACCCGCCTTCTCTTCCACGTAAGATTGGGTGAGATTCGGCTCGACCCCCTTCCCCCCTAAACGCCTCACGTAATTAATGGATGGTACCTAAGGGAGCCTTATGGAAAAATTCTACCTGCTCGTAGGTCATTCGTAAGTGACATCACAGATAGCCAAGTAACACATGCGTAGTGATGAGTCACCGTTTACGAACTTTGATTCCCATTCACGATAGTGATTCACATTCATTCTCTTCACTTCCATTGTATTTAAGTCGACCCTGTGGGTACGTTGTCTGCGTAGAACTTTAGAGGAAACATTGATTATGAGAAAGAAAGACAGTCAGCTATGCACTTAAAGTTAACTTGTTGGCTGTCAAATTCAATGCCGTCTAGCATTGAGTAATCTTAATTCAAGTTAATAAAAGTAAAATGTGTGTAATTCTAAAATGCGTGAGTTCCAGTATTTTTCACTCAAAATTTCTGCCCTTTTGAGACACATCCAAATCATAAACTGAAGCCACTATAAAGGTATGTGGCGGGAATGAATCTAAAATGTACATGCATGTACTACTTATCATGCATAAAGGGAATTAGTAGCTACATTTTAGTCGAACTATAAAAATTTTAAAAAGATTTAAAGAGCAGAGCAAGCATGCATAAACGTGCTATTAGTTTGGTTAGTAGCGTATTTCAAGCTGTGAATGTACGGATGAAATACGTGCCTTTATCTCTCTGTGACCACAACTGCCGTGCTTCTCTATGTGGTTGTGCATTGGGCTGTTTACGTTCACTAGAGACAAGCTTCTCTGAAACTTCAAGCTTCAGATAAGTGGTGACATAAAATAGTTTCGGGCGGATAGGAAGTCAGTTATGACATATTCTTTCTAAGAACGGAAATGCGAATTGTTAAGAGAGATTATTAGAGATAAAAAGCATAGAATCCCTATGAAATGTATAATTTCAATATAGAGGAATTAACGCGATCTATTTTGCATGCTATCATGTACATTCTAAGGCACCTGTTCGTACGTTCCCCTCCCACTAAATGCGAATACCAGATCCTTTGTATTCAAGTTTTACTTATGCGGGTATTCAGGCTCAATTCAAATAGTTATCTATATTCTTCCGTAAATTTAAATTAGCTCTGACTGCAAAGTTGTTTTTAGCTTCATAACGAGAACTCCATGGTCCCTACTAATTGTGATGAGTTATTGCGTTTTGTTGTCGCATTATACAGGCAATGTTCAATTTGCTTTGAAGCTATACTAGCACTATAATTACACTAGCGAGCCTACGCTGGCGTGCCCTAGAACAGCAATAAAAATCTATCTATCTACTGCCCCTCGATATTTCAATCTTCAACCCTTCAACTGTCATGAAACTGTATCATTCAGTTTTTCTGCTTAATGTTAAAAGTTGTGAATTTAAATCCTTTAATGGCAACTTCGGAAGTTATTAATGCAATCAAAAGTTCATTCCACAATTTCCACAGTTTCTGCCTAGTAACTGCCATTGGTGTTAGATGTCCACCCATCCACAGTAAGTGAAGAAAAAACCGGTTTTTTTTATTGTTTCTTGTAGTTCATTTGCTCTTTTTGTGTAGAGGAGTTGTAAGTAATTATTTCAGAACGTTTTGTTGATGTCAGTAATTAGGGTTCAGAAAGTGGTGTAGTGATTTGATATTACTCATTTAAATTCCGTTAAGAACATCAGGAAATACTGTTAAGTACCATTCTTTAGCCAAGAAAGTGGAGGAAGATTTGAGGCATATATTACATATCTCTTTCTTCAGCAATTGGTTATAAGAGCGAACCGATATCCATTTATCGCACCGTTAATCATGTCGATTCGCGAAGACTAATTATTCTGACTTAATTTTTATCTCGCCTGGTGGTTGTGGTGGCTCAAGTATTGGCTACCCAATTTAAGATCCTGGGTAAAATACAAGTGGTAGCGGATTCTTCATTTGTATATCGGTCCCTGCTTCAGTACTACGTGAGAGAACATTTCAAGTTTAGTACTCCATCTGCCGAATGAAACATGGTCTCTTCAATTGTCTTTCACTATGAGCAGGCTAGTGCTGACGTCGGATTTTTCTCCACTCTTCCTTCGTTCGGTATCTATTTTCGGTACTACATCTACCCAATCACCCACCTCCTCTAAAGATTTCTTCATGTATCATTCTCATTTATGGTAAAACTATAGATAACTGAGAAATTCAACTCGGTTGACAATTAGTTAAGTCATTAGTTAGCCACTCTCGAATGACTAAAACACGAATCTCGAGTTGAAGCGATAGTTTTCAGGAGCATAGCAGTGCATGTGCTAATATTGCTACATTCATACACTTTTTTCCATTACTTTATTGCATTAGTCATTACCGTCTATTGGCTCTTGTTATATTCATGCCTTCTTTCTCGCTGTTTACTTTCACCTTTTGGCTGTTGTAGTCACGGCAGGGGTCAACATCACGCCATTAGACTTTCCCCTATGGAGAACTCCAATTAGGGCGCCAAGGTGGTAATGGGTCTTTTACCTTTGGGAATCCGCCTTTCAGCTTCCTTGCTGTGCCAAAGTAGGTTACTATGTTCTTCTTTTGTTTCTTTTTAAGTATTACATCATCTTCCTACCCAATCGGTTGTTCTTTTTCCATTGACGAGGAAGGCTACGTGTTAATCTTTCGTTTGTTAGATATATTTTCGGCATTAGCAGGCGATTTATTTTCTCATCTCAAATGGAAAATATTCTGAACATAATTAGGTGAATGCATAGTTGAAAAAAAAGTCCCGGAGAAATAAGGGAACGTTAGAGAGTTTTTTGGCGTTATTTTGGGGCGACCGTATGTAAATTGCGCTCTCGTGCTTCGAAGCTATACGCGTCACGTCAGCGCTAACGTCGAGAAAAAGGCACGCCCAGAATTTATGCTAGATTCATTTAGTCGAAGCGGATTTCGTGCCTAGTGTTAACGATTTCTCCCATGCTACAAAGAGCACGATCATGATTAAAACGTTAGCACATTCAAGGTTCCGGGACGGTAGTATGGCATTGTACGCCCGTATAGTCGCTTTGTCATTTTCAAATTGAATTAAAAGACCTTATGAATAAATATCTCTCAAATGATACAAGTCCCATTTTTGAAATTAAACTGAGTAGGAAAATACAAACTCTTCCGAATTTTTGGATGACTGAGTAACCCTGAAAAAGCTTTATTTTTTTGACAAAATTTAATAAACGACAACTGTAATAATTAAAACTGGAATTGGGGCAAGATTTTTATGAAATTTTCACACTCAAATTAATTAGATAATGACTCTCTGAAAATTACTTCCTGCATTTTTGGAAATCATGCAAACAGCAGAAAGCTCGGGTCTCTCAGTTCTTTTCCGGGCTCAGTCTGAGGTGTATCCATTCCAAGCACTTTGGGAAGTAAGTTTGACCTTGCCAGCTGTATTCAACTAAAAGGTATTCCTTATTTAAAAAATCATCACAGGTCTTTATGACTTAGCTCACTTTTTAAGTCCATAATACTTTTATTTTCGTACATTTTTACATACCTCCTTTTGAATATACAATTGCAAAAGAATTTTTCTCCATTTGTAATCTATATCCACCACACTTTTCCGTGCCAAGAACAGTCTTTTAAAATTGTGAAGGAAAAGAACACAAACTTTAAAATAAAATAACTAATCATACCCTTAAATTGATTTGATATTCTTTGTGTCGACAACGTGTCACCTTAAATTGCATGATGATTTTTCAGGATATAACATCGTTTACCAAGGATTTATTTTATCTTCGACCATTTACAGTATTTTAAAACCTAGTGTCCTTATAAATTGTAGGAAACCATTTACCTTAGAGATCACCTGACTAACATCCACTCAAAGTCCAGCTCCTTGTCGTTGTTACAGTAGGTTTCTAGACGCTCCACCGAATATGATGTCGCACCGACCAACCTAAATGAATTCTAGTCCGCATTCGGATTTTCGAAGACAATAATTCGATCCCACCTTTCATTCTTAAATGAAGTCTTCCTCTGAAGCCATCGGATTGGATGTCGAATCAACCCTAAAGACTCAAGAAACATGATTTTGAATCCGCGACCAATGGGATTGACAGGCCAGCGAAATACCGCTTTTGCTGCGGCCGGATTTTGCTTTTGCTTTCTACTCTTCCGTCACCCACCCATGTCCTCGACCCATTAACGATGCATATAGCATCCTCATCCATCGTGTGATGGAACCATTGTATTCTCTCGATATTGTTCTCTGCGTCTACTTTTAAAAGCAATCTGGCAATGAACAACATGTTTCATATAATCGACGACGAAGACTTCATTTGAGAATGAGGTGGGCTCGATTTATTGACGTCGAAATGAGCATCGTGAATGTCTCCATTATTGAATTGGAAAATTAATTATTGTGTATTATCATGTGCCCTTTGCTTTTTCACAGGCGCGCTGTCGCTTAAAATGGCTACAAAGCGAGTGAGAAAAATTATCTCTGCTCTTCTTTTGCTATCGACTGGATGCCAAATGAAGTCTGAAGATTGCAGCTCTTGGGAAAGAGTTGATGCCGTGAACTCCACATTCCTGTCCAACGGCTCCGCGCTGGATGCTGACGAAAGCACACTGTACCCGCTCGGATCGTACTGGACGGAGGGCGTAGAGGGAGACCTCGTGGTGCACCACTGCCCGTGCAGACTGGGTGGCCCATGCCTGAGAAAGTGCTGCCCCAAGAACCAAGCGATGGATTACGACTCGGGCGAATGCAGGACTTACCGTGCTCCCTGGCCTTGGTTCCGTCCAATCGTGGTCGCTGACTTCGAAGGCAACCTGGGAAGGGCGGAGGACCGCCAGTTCCATCTCATATTCGGGAAGCATTGCCGCGGCCGCTTGCTTACTCACCCTCGCGACGGGTATGGGTTTTACCTGAATTTCACCGACGGCACCTTGCACCTTCCCAATCGCTTAGGTGTTCGCTTGGGTCCGGATGAGTTTTGTTTGGAGTACGTCCCAAATTCGGAGGTGTACCTGCCTTTCGTGTGCCACGAACCACTTCCTGTGGACAGTAAGAAGCAGGGGGCCAAGTGCCAACAATGGGAGAGGAGCGAGATCAGGAACGCAGTGTTTCTATCCAACGGAAGCGTGTGGGATTCGGATATTAAGCTCCTGTACCCTTTAAAGACGTACTGGACGAAGACGACGAACGGCACTACAGTTATCCACGGGTGTCCCTGCGGCTTGGACAAACCTTGCCTTCGAAAGTGTTGCGGGGTGAACCAAGCGATGGAATTCAATGATGTTTACTGCATGCCGTTGGAGGATTTTCGAGGTGTGACCAACGAGACCAGGTGGAACTATGAAAACTTAGATTGGTTCGCACCCAACGTTACTTCTGACGTAGATGGTGGAATGACAGCAGCTAGCAGCGATCAATTCGCATTGATTTACGGAAATTTCTGTCGTGGGTACTTGCTGGAACCAAAGTGGTATCCCGAGGATCAATTCTTCTTGAACTTCACGGATGGAACTCTCTCCATTGTTCAGAAGAGAATTTATGGCCTGGGACCGGATGAATTCTGCCTGGAATATTTTCCTCAGGCGAACGAGTATCTACCGTATTTTTGTCTCCCCGCTGTTTCCACTTGCTATAATTTTCGATACACTATATATCCAGTGGCTTTCTTGGTGTCCATATTCTCCCTCATCGTCTCTATATTCGTGTACCTTATCCTACCAGAATTGAGAACCATGCATGGGAAGTGCCTAATATGTCATATGGTCAGTGCACTGTTGGCATATACACTGATGGCTACAGTCCAGGCGTTCGGTCGAGAATACAGTAAAAATGCTTGCTGGACTTCAGGTTGGTTGCGTCTGATGTGTGCAAAGGTGATGCGGGGGTGTGATTGAAGAATAGTTCACTGCTATAATTTGATACTTGGTTGCGTTGTCACGTTCATGATATTAGAGACACCTATTGATGGGAATTGAAAATATTGACGTTTAATCATGGCACTTAACCTTCATTCTAGTGGGTCACTACCCACTCCATTTCGAATCTCCTGAACTTTTAGTTCGCGCCCATTATCCTTCTATAGCGTAAGATAATGGATTTGTATTGATTTAGTTTTATTGTTTGCCGGAAGTTCAACAAGTGGGCGACTAAGGCGTTTACCTGTTCTGCGGCTCATAGATCCTTGCATCTTTAATGCTGCACCGCATATCTTACGGATGTGCATTTCCAAACTCAATCCGATCCAATAGCGATTCTAAAGTATTGTAAGACTCGATCTTCTCTTTGTACTTTCCGAGTGTTACAGCTATGCACATCTGTTATTTATGGATAGAATGATTCCAAATATTCTGCGTGAATGAGGTGCTTGAAAGTACACCTTTCGCTGTCTAAGTTGCTCATTTTCTTTAAAAAATTACAACGTGATTATCAGATTGTCTAAGGTTGCTTTTTTGGGCGAATGTCATTGATTCGTGTAATGAGATGCAAGGAGCTATTATTGCGTTCCCAATGAACTTACGATCCATCCTTAATGGACGTAAGACTACTCGTCGCCTGATATATACTTGGGGTGTTTGATAGCTTTAAATTCTCGAAGAGATACGATCCTCCTCTGTGAAGGCTTTATCAGTCATCCCTTTTTTTAAGAGAGCAGACGAATAAATGAAAAAAGCATAACACCGGTAATTTCTGGATAAAATTCAAATCAGCCAGCATTATCTTTCTTTCAGGAGAAAATGATATGTATATTAGTTGAAACTTTGTAATTTTGCTACCCAAAATTTGTCATCAGTAGTGTCTTCGAGATTTCCTCTCTTGGACTTGGTTCCCTCTGAAGATATTTGAATGGATTTTTTGCCGTAGAAATAATTCATTCCAACCGGAAGTGAATAAAATCTGGTATTCTGGAAAATCTAGAATGTCCCAAATGTTTTTTATAGCAATAGAAACTCTAAGTTGAATATATCGTAGGTTTTTTTATTATTATTGTGTTTTCCTTTCGCAGGATTTATTGCCTACTTCTTCTTGCTATGTTCCTTCTTCTGGTCGAACATTATGTGTATCGACATATATATGGCTTTCAGGTGAGGCTCAAATGCATTATTTATATGCACCATAATGATTTCCTGTGGATGGTGTAATTCATGCGCACATTCCCTTGCAATTCTTTACGTGATGTCTTTCAAGAAGCTAGCGTACATAAAGGGAGAAAATTAATGGTTGATATACCTATGTGTGCGGGACTCAAAAGAGAGGTTTTTTTTGCTCTTACTTCAAGCATTGTGACTTCCAGGACACTCACTTTGATCTAAACGCAGCTAGATCATCATTGACCTTGTTGCTTTTGATATAAAAAAATAAATATATCGATAAAAATTTCATGATTTAAAAGGGAATCAAATACATAATTTTCGATTCTTGTCCTATTCTGTAGCAATGAATTCTGCATGTAAATTGTGAAGTGATGACAGAATTGAGAAAAATGCTAATGGAAATGCAATGAAAAGTTAGAATTTCTTGGCAATGCGCATTAGTAGTTTAGTCATTATACAAATACCTGAGAAAGGAAAGAAAGTGATCTTTCTGCGATATCGTTGATTTATTAAAATTACCAACAAAAATATAATTATATACTTCAGAAATCATGAATTGATCGAAGTGCACACTGATGAATGCCAATACCACTTCTTTTAATACGTTGGTTATGATGACTAATCTGCCAAAGCTTTGCCAATTTAGAGCGTAATTGACTTTTTTCTGTTCCTCTATTAAACGATATTTTTAAAAACTTTTTTATGCTTGCATGGTCGTGGTTATTCATGAAGTGGCATGAAACCGATTGCGGGAAACGCTCAAGAAAGAGATATAAAGAAGTTCCGCTGGTACATGATGTACGCTTGGGGACTTCCTCTCATTATCTTCGCCGTAACTGTCTTCATTGAGTTATTCCCTGGCCTGCCTGAGTGGATTCTCAGACCACAGATAATGAAAAGCTGCTGGTTTGGTAAGAACATTTGCACAAATATGACTTTAAATCAGTGAGGGCATGTAACTTCCTTTAGATTTTTAACAATAGGACTTCCATATTCATGCTGAATTCAAGCAGTAAAGGTTTGAAAATATTTCAAAATTTTTTTGCCACTATGATGTAAACCCCTAACTTAACCTTTATTCTGAGGTTGCATTTACCGTGTACCGTTGCCTCTACAACCGTACCCGTAAAATGAAATTTGTATTGTTACTTTTTTAATCAAATTTCATCAATTAACTTTTATTAAAGAGTAATGGCAAAGTCTGGGTCAAAGAATTACACGTAAAATATCCAGAGGAAGTTTTGAAGATATTAACCAAAAACAGCTGGTTTTGGACTTAATATAGGTATAAGGTCTTCGTATTAAAGTTAAAAGTATAAAAATATGGTACAGCATCTATGAACCTTTATTTAAATTACTTTCTTTTCATATGGCAAAAGTTTGGGTTAGGTAAACTACACAGTCACCACTGTCTGTCTTTCTGGACCTGAAAATTTTCTTTTATCCGAGGCATGTCCAATTTTTAATCCGAGGCATGTCCATGTCCACTTTTATATGTTTCCAGAGGAGAAGAGCAAAATACCATACTTCGTCGTCCCAGTTGGTGTTATCGTGATTTCCAACATTTTGCTGTTCGTAGTTACCGCCGTTAACATCTTCAAAACAAGCAGGGAAACCAGAATACTGAAAAAAGGGGACAGCTGCCGTCATGACCAAAAAGAGGACCAAAACAGGTAGAAAATGTCATTTTTACTGTAGGTACTATATTAAATTGAACGTTATATTCAAGTACTATATTACCATACAACGGCTTATCTACAATAATAAAAACCAGTGTCCGGAGGTAGGGATGCTAGTGACTAAACCGATGAAGTAGGTTTTGATATCTTTTTTTTCGTATTCTATTACGAATATCTGGAAAAAACCTCTTAATTTTCATTTTTGATCCGGATAAGTTGGAAATTGAAAAAAATAAACAAGATCACAATCCCCATGTTAATTTTGCAATGCAACCACGTAGTAACAACGTTACTCTTTAGCCATTTGATCACAGAAATTTATATTATTTGTGAATTAATAGCTATCAAAAATATTTTCAATAGTCATAAACGAGAAATAATTGAGTACACCTATGAATTTCGGAATGCACTTGGAACGCCGCAGGATTTTGATTGGAGGCCATATTAAAAACATCAAAATAAAACTGTAAATCTACATAGGAAAAAGGCGTTTCAATGTTAAAGACCAGGTTTCACTGCGGTAAATCATCAGGATGATGCTGCACCGCAGTGAAACGTAAGTCGCATTTAAGTATTTTTTGTAAGTGGAGTTATAAAATTTTATTTTGATGCTTTCATCATGAAACAATCTCACCTAGTAAAGCCTGAAACGTTTAATTATAATGACCATATCTTGAAAGTTTTAAGGATAAAAATACATCGCGCTAAGTCTGATCTTCAGGAAAAGTCGTCAAAGGGCTGAGTTTGATATCCAAAAATATTCCTTGGCCAAATAGTGAAAAACACGGGAATTAATGGGAACTTGAAGGTAGTGTGAGGAGGAAAAAATATATTTTGGTGAAAAACTACAAACACAAAATCTCTACTAATCCACAGGATTTTGATTAGAGGCCGTATTAAAAACATCAAAATAAAACTACATCAGTAGTTTTATTTTGATTTTTTGATTCATTTTAAATCAATCATCTCATCGTAACCAGCTTACAGCTGTAGAAAATAATTTCCTGACGGCCAAATCGAAAAATTGCCGAAAATATCGTAGAACTATGATTTCTTAGGCTTTTAATTTAAAAGGCCCTCACACTCCTGCCTAAGGAAGCAATTATACCGAATATTCTTAAGAGACAATAAGGGAAACAAGCATTTGGCATGTAGAAAGCCTAATTTTGCGAATTGATTTTGATTTTTGCCCTTAGCATTAATAATGTGGACTCCTCGGTAATTACCCAAAAGAATTGCTTAGCAATAGTCTTTTAATGCTGCTTTGTATCATCTTGGTTGATGAGATATACACTATTTTGCGGGGTATGGTCAGCTCCTATTGCAGTTTTCAGAATTCATCCTTTCGCGATAGCTTCTAGCATCTTTGTTGTCATCCATAATTTTCGTTTCTAAGAATGTTTTGAACCTCAATAATGCTCTCGGCTAACTTGTTTATGATAATAAAGGTTCTCTCTTTTCCCTCCTTTATTAGTTTCTCCATATGTCGTCTTCCACAGTAGTTCACCTCAGACATTTTTCCTCTAACCACTGTCTTCATGAGGCCCTCACGGCTCAAGATGAATCCGACAAGGTTAATTAATCCTCTTAATTTCAGAATGTTCGTAAGACTTTTCTATGTACGTTTGCCAGTTCGTTCCTCTCTCGATTTCACCATTTATGGTCATTTGGTACTTATCACACTTATTCAATACGTCTTTTTGTGTCTTTTCTGAGACTTTCATTTTCCATGACACCCCACGAAAAGGTACGTAGATTGTGGTGAGAGGGGCCTCAGCCCCCTCCCTTAATCGATGCCTTAAATTGTCAGCCTATTATTTGTCATAAGGTGGATAAGCAAGATACTACACATTTGTAGGATCTACATCTACATAATTCCCCGCAAGCCTCCGTAAGGATGTGTGGCAGGAATTAAACCATAACTAGATATGCATTTTAAATCAAGAGGTCAAATCCTATTTAGATACTACAATCCGGGTGGTTTTAATTACAAGAAATATGTAGAATTAAAATTAATTTTCCTGAGCATTAATGAATTATCACATGCAATACTGCAGGGAAAGCCATCACAGTTTTGAAAGGGCATAGTTCATTAACAGATATTCTCATATTATGTGTATCATGGGAGAGAGAATTAAGTTTGCACTTACTATCATGCTAGATGATAGAAGTGACCCTGAGTGAATGTAGTTTTCGAAATGAATCTAGCAGTAGCACTTAATTTAATACATTTCAAGCGTCGTCTCTTAATTTTTACTGTTCAAGAGCTTATATTCTGTTAACACTCTCTTTCTATGTAAAATGGACACCGCCGCCCTCGCAGATTCAATCTCTATCTCAAACTCTCTGTGGTCATGGGAATTAGCTGGATCATGGAAATCGTATCGATTTCTGTCGGAGGGTCCGAGTGTTATTGGATTTTCACCGACGTGATGAACATCCTGCAGGGAGTCTTCATCTTCCTCATCTTCGTCTGCAAGAAGAAGGTTAAGGGCTTGCTCGTGAAGAAACTGTGTCCATCGTTGGCTGGCAGGGTCGCCACTTCCTCGGCTTCGTCTGACGGCCGATCCGCGACGAGCACGCAGCTGACCAACGCATCCTTGAGTGTTTCTCAGGGGAGATGCATCAGCAATCCAAACAAGAGTTCTAATTGAAGAATCCCAACTTTCATTAACTTGTTTTAGGACTTTTTCCTGTTATATAACAACGCTTGTCGTCTACCTTGCCATTTTTCTTCGGGTGATCTACTCCTCTTTTCGTGTTCGATCTATGACCTCATGCCAATTTCACTAGTCTTTTTTCAACCATTCCACCATGTGTGCGCGTTCTTCTTTCGTTGATTCAATCGTTCTCGTTCAACGTAATGTTGCATGTCTCTCGTGCTTATACACCTATTAATGATATTATTTTAATCTTAAATAATTAAGCTATTCAGGAATATTCGCAGTGAAATTTAGCAACGTATGGGTCATCGAAGGAGGTCACGTTCCCCTTCTTGCGTTCCGCTGGTCTGAAGTCGGAAACCGAGGGATTAGTCCTCGAATGTTAAGATAAGACCACCATCATGCACTAGTACCGGCGCCTCATATACGGGACAAGCATGGCGGACACGAGATGCCGGGACTTTAGGTCTTTTACTCTTCGACTGCAGTTTTTATCTGAATAACGCATACATACACCGGCACAACTCGGCTCTTTGTGTGCTTTATTTCGCTTTAGACACCATTAACGCGAATCCTGTTCTGCCGTACGCCTCTGTATATATATCTAGTCAGTCGCAGAGAACGATAAATGTTAGATCTGATGGATTTTTTCCTTCCCCACAACCAGGCAGTTGACGGTGAAAATGCTTGATATAATTCTCCCATACAATCTCTCGCATGCCATATTCGTGGTCGAGTTTTCGGCATCGGCCGAAGCAAATATGCCAGAAAAGGAGATTGAATGATTGAAATAAAATATCAAGAATGGCTGTGCGTGCGAACTCCGGCCAATGTACGAGGGCTAATCTGTCAAGCTGGTACTTCTCATCGTGGGTGTGCTCGGTGGAGTCAAGTGCTCAGAGAAAGAGAATATCAAGTGCATTCCAGCATGCAGGACGCGAGAGGGTGCACATGCAGCAGGTATGCAGAAGGTTACCCTTGAGTCCCTCCGCTTGCTCCGAGTGTATGACTCGACTTCAGGGAAACCACCTTTCCGGCTGTGACGGACATAATTACCCAAATACAAAACCCCTTAGGAGTCTCCGGCCATCATTACTGAAACTAAGCCCGTTAATTGCTGAAGTCTCGGAGGTGAAGGTTACTTAAAGTATCGTCAATCATTTATTATTTATGTAATCAACGTATACTCGTGTTCGGCAATGCATCTTTTTATCGTTTCTCTTGTATATTTCGTAAAGAGTTCTTTTCTATTGTTTGTATTGTCATTTTTATCTTCGTTGAGTCTGGCTTGTTTTCTTCTGCGCCAAGTACTACTGGTAGTACTACACTTTTGAGTACTTTAGTTTTTGCTTCGTATTAAAGGAATTTGTAGTTCCATACAAGTTTATTTATGTCACTCGCATATCGATTTGTCATTGCCAACAGGTATTTTACATGTTAAGAATCGTGCAACAAAATCTATGGCTGGACCATATGGTATACCAATTTCAAATTGCTGGCCTTCTACATAGTCCACGGCTGCACAATACCCTGCAAACCACTGCAAAGCGCTATGGTAGGGGGTAAGCCAATTTCATGCAGTGTTAATCTTGAGGTCAAATTGTAGCTTAGTTATTGCTTTGCATTGTTTTTCTATAGGTCCAAAACTTATGTAGCATCTGATATACTTGTATGTGAGACTATTTTTTGAGGAGTTACCTCTCGGAGTCAAAGACTTCTTAGTATTTCTTCTTCTGAAAGTTTTTTTTCCCTAAGCAATAGAAATAGCTAACACGAACTCTATTCAGCTCTCACAACTATTTTCCGTTCTCTTCAGATGAGCGAAGAGTGAATCTATGAAAATTTTTTGAGCCTCCAGCTTCTTATCGTGTCCCATTCCCATTGTATAGGCTTAGTATTTGACATAGAAATAGGTTTCCGACGGTGTGGAACTTTTTGCAAATATCGCGTTTCACAAATGTCGGGCAGAGCTTGGAAACCCAAGCTTATGTCTGAATTGAAAGGGGACACTGAAAACAGAAAATTTCTTAGACAGCTTCATTTGGGCTTGCTTGCAAATTTTTATCTCTCCTTCCCCTTGAGGAATGCGTATTTTATTATATTTTTGAAATACTCGAATCTCATCTGTATCTAAATAGCTTGCATCACTGTCTTGCAACAGTGTGCATCATTGCATTGATTACTGGTGCGTAAAGGCAGATCAAGAAAAGATGACGTGAGAAATGCAGTTGTGAAATAGAAATTTGAAGCTGGTGTATCTTCCAAGAGTTAATATTACTTTCGACAAGCTTAGTCAAAAGTTGATATTTTCCAGTGAAAGGTTGACTTGCAAATAAGGAGACACTATGGCTTGAAATAGTGATATAATTTTTGGGACAAATCATGTACAACTTCAATTTTTCAAATTTTTTCCTTCAGGAATTTTGGGGAATAAATTGTATGAACCAATGTAAAACATATGAACACATTTTGTGAATGATAACTGAATAAAAATAATTTCCATCTGTCTATTATTCAGATCTGGCCGGTTGCACTTTTGTCACTTTATAACGCATGTCCTACAACTGCTTAATATCATGAGGCATGGCAGGGGAGCTGTTGATGTAAGACTCGGGATTACAAATACTTGAAGATTACAAGTGTTTGAGGATCTGACTGCCATCCCTCCAGAATAACCCTGTGTAACCGAAGGTCTTTCCCTTACCTCCATTACCCATTGTAGCCACCACGATAACGATCTGGGGTTTTTTCAAGGCAGCAAGGCGAAACGTGTAGTTGCCTGAAGCTGAAAGTTTGAACCGCAAGTCATCCTATGACGATAGCCTTGTTATTCCTCTGCACATTGAAATGTATGTATCAGAAAGGCAATTTTATGTCATAAGTAATGCCATTTTGAATTAATGCGTCTATGAATGCCTTTTAACGTTCGTGCAAGTCGTTCCATAATTCTTAGAGATATTCGCGGTGAAAATTGCATATTGGCAAGCAAATAATTACATGGAATACTCCCGATTGCTTGATTGAGTGTGTGGAAAACAGCCTCTGCCCTGTTTCACTGAATTCATCCATACTATTTCCACGGCTTGGAGCCGGCTCTGACTGTGGAACTTCGTGTAAAATGACAGAAGAATATTCTAATGCATTCTGAGTCTGCGAGTATCCATTTAATATTTCAGCAGAGTTGAAAATAATACCAGTTATATTCCAATCACAAAATCACAAAAAAATGCTATCACCTACTCAAAGGTTGATTTTACAGTAGAGGTTAGCCTGAGTGCTGAGCTCCATTTATTCTAAAAATCGTATGTACCTTTAATGGAAGCAGTTTTTGCTCTCGCTACCAATGGTTCTCTAGGGCAATTCGGTACTCAAGAAATCGAATGTTTTTAATCGTCACACCACACCAAGACGATTTGCCAGTTTCGGGACCAGATTTCATAATCTGAAGCCGAATTTAGCTTTAGCTCTAAATATTTGGCTAGCAGACAACCAGTGTTTGACATAAATTGGAAATCTGTAGGAAAAGAACACCCACGGTTACCGAGTTTTATTAAGCTCAGCTCTTATTCTCTAAAATGTTTAGCAAGTTGCCCAATCTTTGTTAAATATTAAAATTCCATATGTCCATGGAAAGGTCTCCTTTCCGTCAGACACTTTTTCACTCTTTCAATACCCGTGAAATGATAGTAGCCTTAACATGGGGCCAAGTGTGTTAAGATTTTCACTCCATCCAACGTAATTTTTACTAGTTTTACTCGGTACCTCCAGAAGAAATTCTGGTGTCAATGGAAAGAGAGAACTCATGTACTCTCTTGCCATTGATTTCTGTTTTCCGTAATAATTCAAGCCTTCCGCCGTCCAACAAGGCCCTAATGAGTTGATTACAAGGTTTTTGCCTAGTTATCACGCAACTTAGATGAACGTTCTAAAGTACTTACGTAATAATTAGATGCTTATTCCTGGACCGATAAGGTATCTTACTATCCTTAAAACTCTGGCATCTTTAAAAGGAAAATTTGTCTCGAGCTCTGCAAAACGTGGAAGAAAAAAGTCTCTGAAAAAAAATCTACGGAGAAGGTCACAATAGACTCAAATATGAAACCGGAGGAAAGTTAAATAATGCTTCCATAAGAGATATGGTATTTGCGGTTCTTTAGAACATGGGAACGGATATGTACAATGGTATGCGTACTGAGCCTACCATCGCTTAAAACTAAAATCATAGTGCGAAGAATAAGGCGTAGAGAACGGTATTTTTAAGTAATTAGGTATTTTACACAGTAAAATATCTAATTTGGACACGGGAACAGAGGAATAATAGAAGTTATATGCCGCCTGACGACAATCGTTGAAATAATTACTATAATAAGTATTCCGGAAACAACTAACGTGTTGATTACATGGCATATTTTTAGGTAATATCCTTGTGGGATTTCCTCCGTTCTCTTCGGAGCCAATATGTAACACCTTTGGTCTAAATGGAGTGCGTTGTGTATTCATGTTGCGACCACTGAGCAAATAAACCCTGTGTAATTTTGCGAGCGGATGATGCTTTCCTTTTCTTGTTTGCTCTCCGTTGCTGAGGCGGTCTCCGTGACCCCGTGGGATTTTGGGTGTGAGGTCTGTGTAGTGGAGTGAGGAGATAAAAACGGAAAACGCATCAGTCTCTCTGGATACCGTAGTTGAGGCAGTGGACAGAATATCTCCTATCTAACGAAGAATAACTAGTGAAGCCTTCCTACCCGACGATGCGTACTTAGCCTCCTTCAACCGCAAGAGCACGTCAACCCCTGTGGTGATACCCCGGAAACTATAGGCAGAAGGTAATAAGACGTTTATTTTTGGTTTAAATTAGAGACAAAGTTGGTAAAAATGATTTTTATGTGTGTCCTGAACATGCAAAATTTTTAATGCCGTTCTCATTTTTATCAGTGGAGATTAATTACACGTTTAGTGCACGAGAAAGTAACACGAGGTAACCCTCGTGTTTGTCGTGAATGGAATTGATCCATAGTTGTGTTCGATTTCCAACCGTGGGAAAGAAATGGAAACCGTTGTCGGGCCAGGAGATAATTAGGTAGTAAGAACTGGGAGATTCAAACTAACCGCGAAAACCTTAGCGGAGTCACCCTCTGAAATCCACAAAAGTAGAATTTCCAAAAGAAAAAAGTCCACCTTGACCGGGAATCAGGGGGTTCCGGGATCGATCCCGATTCCCGGTCAGGGTGAATTTTTTTTCTCTATGTAAATTCTGCTATTAAGAACTGGGAGAGTTTGGCGAGGTAGAGGGAAAAAGTTTTACTTTACGTAATATTTTAATAGGTAGTAAGAATTAATAGTGGGCCCTAAACTTAGCCAGGCTAAGTTTAGGGCCCACTTGATAAGATTTTTAATTTTTGGAGGTGCTTTCATTTCGCACCTCAACAGTACTTTACATTTTAATCCCGTGTGGGAAAGTAAGATATAAATGGAAAGTTTTTAGAAAAGCTAGACCTGTTCACTTGGCAGTGTGCCATTGCGTGCCAATGGCAACAATATTCCTTTACCACACTCATCAAACAAGCTCCCATCCATCGACGCCTTCAATATGTTTTATCTTCAATAAAATCCTCTGTTCATTTTATTTTTCACCGACAAATATCTCCCACCAACTTTTTGTCCTCCTCTATCCTTTTTAAGACTTTCTGCCCGTTAATCTCCTGTATTCTCATCTACACCTACATTTCAAATCCCCCCCTATTTATATTTATCATTTTTCTGTAAATACCTACTTTCTGTAGTACTTAACTGTACCTTCGATGTGTAAGCTTTCATAAGACTTTTCTTCTCGCCAGCTTTTCAAACCTCAATGTTTCTTCCCCATCTTCCCGCCTAATCCTTTTTTTTCCTTTAGACGCAGGCAGATACCCAAGATTTAATTGGTTTTTATTGGTTCAGGCGTGAACCGGCAAAAATGTGCTTCCCCAACTGGAACTTCTACAAACTTCAATGGCAACCGTGGCACGATGTGTTTCATTATATCGTTAAACTTGACTATGCCAAACTGTAGTGTGGTTTGCTGTTACCATGAAAAATTTGAAGTTGTTTTCATAATTGGATTGACACCCATGGCTTCAGTACATTAATCCTAAACTCTAACTCTCTTTCAGGAGTGAGGTAGTTGGAAATGGTCCAGGGGTACGGTCGAAAATTCTTCGTCCTTCTCTGTCTGTTCTCATCCACGAGGGCAGACCTCAAAAGAAAATGCAACAACCCGTGGGAAAGGGTCAAATTAGTGAAAGCGTCGTACTTGGCTGAAGGAAGCGTCTTGGACCACGAAGATGGTACCATTTATCCAAAGGGCGCATACAGGGAGGAATATGGGGAGAATGAGACTTTGGCGGTCTTTGGCTGCCCTTGCATGTTGGACAAGCCGTGCCTGAGGAAGTGTTGTCTTAAGGATCAAGCGATGGACAACAATACTCTGAAATGTATTCCCTTCGACGATCCGTGGCCGTGGTTTAGGCCTCTTGTACCAATCGACGCGAACGGCAGCATGGTGGAAGCTAGCCACGACCACTTCCGACTCACCTACGGAATATTCTGCGCGGGGCCGCTGATCGTGGCCGAGCCGAAATTCTACCCGAATAAGGACAGGTTCTACCTTAACCTATTAGACGGAAAGTTGACGTTATTTCAGAAGAATAAATTTGGCCTTTGGGTGGACGAATTTTGTCTCGAGTATTTCCCCGCAACGGACGATTATCTCCCTATCCGATGCCGAAAGCCGAAGAGACGACCAAAGCACGGGATTTGTTACCATGTGCGCTACGTTGTCTACCCCACCGCTTTCTCCGTTTCCGTGGTTTTCCTTGCCATTTCCTTGCTCGTCTACGGATCCTTGCCGGAGTTGCAAAACATGCACGGGAAATGTCTAATCTGTCATATGATAAGCACGCTGGTGGCGTACCTAGCTTTGGCGGCTGTGCAGGGGCTTGGGAAACACTTTAGCGATGTTGTGTGCGTAACTTTTGGTAAGTCATACCATTCTGGATGACCTGCTCCTACGCAGTGGTATTATTAATCGGCGTTTACACGTAGCAGTTGACTGCTATGACATTGGCGAGATGCGCGACGTATCTATATCGCTACTGCTATGATGCGTCTGCGTTAACTTCTATGCAGCTTATAGCCGATATTTAGGCGTTGCCGCAACAAATAAATAGCATTTTATTTTAATAGTGAATTTCGCTTAAATTTTCATTAAATTTATCAAGCAATAAATTCCATTGACGATTATCTTTTGTTCCCATTCTTTAAAGAGCAGAACCTCCCCTTTTGGGGATGGATACCCTTGTTATTATACCCAAATTCCGTCGTGTATTGCTTTCCGTTGGCGATTGTGTTGGATACATTTCCGCTGGAAAGTAGACGGACTTCAAATTTGCTAATAGCTCGAACTAGGATCGATAGTGTTCGAAATGTCTCCAGTATCAACCTGAACTCGCATCGCAGTTGCTATTTACACATGCGAGTGGGGCTGAATAGTTGCTAGCAGTTGACTGTCATAGCAGTGAACTGCTACGTGTAAACGCACCTTTACTCGTGGTAACGTTAATTGATCGTGTAGTTGTATCGACATACGTCTATTCTTGAATACCAAAATACATTCAGTGGCTGGAGCTGCCCAGAGTCTTTTGTTTCTACTATTGTGTAAATACTACAATGGAATTGAAATATCCTTACGACATTCACACATGCTTCCCACATGACATTTGTCGTAAGGATGGATATTCCAGTAATTTTTCACAATGGCAAATTTTAACTCTGCTGAGGATTACTCTGACCTGATGTACGTGGCCATGTGCAGCGTTCTTTTTGTAATCGTCCCAAGATTATCATATAGAAGCTATTTCTTTCTCACTATGGATGAAATTACGATGGCGAATGATTATACTTATTTATTGCAGGTTTCATCGTTTACTTCGCCATCTTGTGCACATTCTTTTGGCTGAATGTCGTGTGCATCGATATATTCTTGGCCTTTCGGTAAGACTAAGTCCCTTGCTTTCTTGAATATCTCGTTAATGCTTGCATTATTTGTTTGAAGTATGGCTTTATGTAAATCTAATAGATATTTTAGGATCTTATTTATATTAACAAAATCTTGGTTCGCGTAGGAAACGATTTTTTCCACGATTAACTTGTGTTTTTCTGTAAAAATTACGCATTTTAGGACTAAAATGTAGCCAATACATATTACCTCCGTATTCTCATAAGGACGCTTAAATCTAATTCTGATTTGGCTACAGCTGACGTAACAATTTCTAAATATCATCGTTAAAATGAGTATGTTGGTTTTATCAAATACTTCCCAGCTCAGGATTACTTCTCCCCATAACTTACAATATTCTTACGTTTTCTGTACTTAGTGGCATGCAGCCAGCAAGAAGAACCTCACAGCAGAGGAAGAGATTTCTTTTGTACATGGCGTACGCCTGGGGCTTACCTTTGATTATATTGATAGTAGCACTCTTCATGGAATTATCTCCAGATCTGCCTGAGTGGGTCCTTAAACCAGAATTCAAGTGGAATTGCTGGATTAGTGAGTATTTCTTAGAACATCTATGAGTATAAAATATTGACGCCGAGTCGCTCTTCATTCAAGCTAAGATAATCAATGTGATGAGAATATTAATCGATTCACTCTGAAAAAAAATCTAGGATGACTTCAATTTCATGGGGTGGCCACAGATTTAATGGCCAAGAACATAAGGCCTTCGGACCAAATCAATATATAATTACGAATGCTTGTATTTTCTCTTTTTCGGTATAAATGCTAAGGATTCGTTGAAATCCTATTGTTAGAATTATTAATCCGTGAAAATTTGCTTGATAAAAGATAACGCTGAGGATAAACCAATCTGAGTTTCTCGATAAATTTTTAAAGAATTAATCAGATACCCAGGAAGCATTGCAACACGAAATAATCCATACGCAATTTGGCGTACAACTACTGTTTCAACAACTCTGGTGTTTCTTATTTTTCTTTCATATTGAGGGGTTCATGTGACACGGACAACCTGAAAAAAACCTTTATATCACACCCGCGATCGGTGGTCGTCTTGGTTTGAAATTCTTTAGACCCTCTACTTATTGCACTCTATTTTTTCTGTCATTTGACGAAAAGGCTTTTATCGGGTGGTGTAGATGACCCTAATCCGGTACTTGTGTTGACGTCACGCATTAAAAAAATATGATTTTGGGATGAAAATGCTGTGTTGCTGTTAATAGTTCCGTTACGTTGATCCTCAGATTTTAGACCTCAGCAATGATTAACTATCCTTATTAACCAGAGAGATTCAAGTAATCCATGAAAAGCATGATTCCCGTTATTTTGTATTAGACCCCTTCACAGAGATTATTAGCATGCGTCAATATGAGAGATACGTCTCGATTGCGAGGTTATTTATTTTCCACTTGTAATCTCGCTCAATATACTTTGATTTTACTATGATTCCGCTAGACGTGGTCTGTGTTCTTGGTCTTGGAGTACGTATTTTCTTAAAATAGAAGTGTAAATAGAATAAAAAATAAGAATAAAAATGACTTTGTATATTCCACACTTTTATTAACAAGACCGACCGCGGTTTCGACGTCTATAGCGTCATTGTCAAGGCAACCAACATATAGTGTGCAACAAATGCCGAAGGAATCGCCTTAAATACAAAACAGCAGGGGGGGTGGGGTAACAAATTGAGGCTCGGAGTGGGAGGGGGGGGTGGATCGCTTGCGGTTGACTTGGGCAAGGAATTCATTTGGTAGGAAAATGGAGGGGTGGCCTGTAGGTGTAAACGTTTTCTCTTGGTTGAAGGTTAGTGGAGGGGGGGGGGGGAAGGTGCGGAGGGGTTGGGGACTGGTGTGGTTTGGGAAATGTTATGAAGGGTGATGCTTTAAACTCTGCCATGTCATTTAAAATAGTAACATTATGAGATTTAGAGTGTTTTACAATTTCATATCGTTCTAAAAAATCCAGTTTAAAACTTTTGTCACACACATGTAAAACATTAAAATTAAAATCTGCACTATGTCCGGTGTCTGTCAAATGTTTGGCAAAGGTGGATTTTTCATCTCTGTTCCTTGCACTCCTCTTGTGTTCATTCACACGAGTGGAAAACTTCCGTCCAGTCTGTCCTATATATACACCATTACAGTCCGAACACTTTAACATATAGACACCACTCTTTATCGAAGGTTCAAGTATATCTTTAGAATTGAACAATAACTTGTCTAACGTGGAAGGATTATAATAGCAGACTCTGTAGTTATTCCGAGGCAGTCTTTTAACGATATTGTTCGACATGTTCCCTAGGAATGGAAGTTTGCACCACTGTTTGGGTTTCTCAGGCGGTATCTTAGTTAGGTTTGTTATGGAATTAATGGCCTTGTGATATAATTTTTTGTGGAGTAGCTTATGTACTACGTTGATGCTATATCCATTTCTTATTGCAATGCATTGGATGGTTCTTAATTCCTTATTGAAACAATCGTCACTCAAGGGGATAGAAACAAGTCTATGCAGCATGGCATGGAGGGCCGACAGTTTGTGGGAATGGTGGTGGTGAGAATCGTTGCAAATGATTACGTCGGAGAAAGTGTCTTTGCGGTAAATAGAGAATTGGTGCCTTTTCTGAGCTATGGAGATGGTTAGATCCAGGTAGTTCAAGTGGTCTGTACCAATCTCCATCGTGAAAATGATTGAGTCATGGAGAGAATTTAAAAATGTCAGAAAGGTGTTTAACTGTCTCAGACTACCAGTCCAAAGGCAGATGATGTCGTCCACGTATCTGTAATAGTAAAAAACGTTTTTTAAAAGGATATTATTTGATTTAAAGAGTTTTTCTTCTAACTTGTCCATGAAAAATTCCGCCAGTAACGGTGAGAGGGGGGAACCCATGGATAGACCGTGTCGTTGTCTGTAAAAATTACCATTAAATAAGAAGTAGTTTTGTTCGATGCACATGGTTAAAAGTTCCTTAAAGTCATTAACAACACCACCGCTACAATCTGCTCTTCTTAACCAGTCTATGGCTATGTCAATCGCCTCCTGCCCCGGAACTGATGTGAAGAGATTTTTGACGTCGAAAGACACCAACTTTCCATTCGATGGGGGAGTAACACTGGAAAGAATGGACGCAAGTTCCGTTGAGTTCTTGATACTGTATTTGGGCTTAAAAGACGTGAACTGTCCAAGGAGGGTATTTAACTTGGAGGAGATCTGGTGAGAGGGAGCGGTAACATGTGATACCACAGGCCGTATAGGGACATCCGGTTTGTGCGTTTTGGGAAGGCCGTACATCCTGGGGGGTAAGGGATTCATCTTTATCAACTGCCATTTTTCCTTCGGGGAGAATAATGAGTTGCATTTGTCAATGGTCGACTTTAGGGTCGTTTCGAAAATATTTGTTGGGTCTTTGTTTAAAATTTCAAAATTGTTGTCGGAAATGAAATCCACGCACTTTTTCACATAGTCTGCTTTGTCTAATACAACTATACTATTGCCTTTATCTGCCTTAGTAATAATCAACTCTTGTTGAGTGGCAATATTCCTAATCTCTTGGATTTGGCGTTGGAACAGGTTACCTATTGGATCCCAATTTCTTAAAGAATAATTTGTAATACATTCTGCTATCAATTGCTTTTTTCCCAGTGACTCCCTATATAACGCAACTTCACAGTCCGCCAAAAGATTAAGGACAACGTTTTTATTTAAGGGTAACTTTGGAGCGAATTTGTATCCTTTGTTTAAAAGAGCACTGTCAATCTTAGAGAATTTATATGATGACAAATTAACCAGACGTGGAGAAAACATAGGGTCATTCAAGTCAGTAGGCAGTTGAGCGGGTGGGGGAAGTTGTCGTGCACATAGGTTGCGTAGTTTCTTCCGGAGCACTGTAAGTTTCTTGAAGGCAACACAACTCACCACATGCTTGACACTGTCTTGGTATGCAATCCACTCACACCAGCTCAAGTTGTTGGCTAGATGCAGATGAAGGAAGTAGAGATAGTGCGAAAGGGCATCTCTCCTTCCAAACCAGCACTTTAGCTCTTGTCGTAAATAGAAGTCTCTTGTGATACATTATATGATATAATATTTACTCGAAATTGAGATATAATATAAATGGATATACTGAAATGTTTGTGTAGATTGGTCGTAAGCCAATCTGTTACCGAATAGTATATGCCAATTTGCTTTTTTTATTTAGTCTAAAATAATGAGTTACAATCTTACTACCTCATATTTTCTGAAACTCACTGCATGTGAGAAATCTTAGAAATTTGAACCACTAGAAGCCCTCGCACGAGGCACAACTTGTGTGCCGTCTGTGCCACTTACACCTTACCATAAAAAACCTTAGTAAAGAGTACTAGCCTGAATTTCATACTACTGGTTATAATCATTGGAATTTAATTTTACACTTCAAATATTAAAAAAGAACTTTAAAAATTCAGCCATTTTGTATAGAATTAATATTGATGTATTTTTTCCAGGAGGGAATGCTAGTAAACTAGCGTATTTCATCATCCCCATTGGATTCATCGTCTTATGCAACGCAGTGCTCTTTTTGACTACTGCTTCGACCATTTCAAGAGTGAGGAAGGAAACGGATGTCCTTAGAAAAGGAGATAGCAAAAAGCATAAGCGTGCAGGTGACCAACATGAAGACAAAGCTAGGTAATGAAAGGTGTGGTTATATTTTTAACAGGCACAAGCATATGATTTCGTTCATATAAAATGGTGTTGCATTGCTGCAGAGGGTACTGTATTAATGTGGATGAGAGAGAAGTTGTGAGATACTAAATTTTAAGTGTCATCTGACTTTAGGTCCTCTTGGGATTAATCGATAACTGACTCAACAAATCGGTGCCTGTTTTCCAACGTAGATGCAGGTTTACAGTTGGTCTTTAGGGCCTGACAATGTTTAGAAAAAAATAGTTTATCGCGACGAGGGTACCCTTGACATAGATGGCAAAAGGTTATTGGTTTAGAAGTTGATACTGAATTATCATTCACAATAAAGTTCGCACTATGAGGAGTTCACTAAAGTTCACACTACTACTATCACCATTTGTGACTGGAGAATTAACAAACGGGGTAGTGCTTCGCAAAAAAGGTATGCTTTTCAGTTTAAAAGAATTTAAAATTTTAGCCTGGCGGAAAAATAGACAGTCGATCATATGACTTATTGCTTTCATGCTTAGCTACTTAATTATCTTAATGCCTCATCTAAAGCTCTATTAAGGGCTTTATTTGGGTTAGTAAGGAAGCCTATTGATAGCAACCGTAGAAGAGAGAGGATTCATTGTTGGCAACTATTCTTATTGTGACATTTATTCACTTTGTCTTGTACGACGAATTTCCCTTGTGATTGGCTGGTCCATGGTAATTAAGAGCACATATTTACTTTTTTTGCTGTGGCTCCTTCACCAGGGACGTTAACATGATAGCATTTTTGTAATTACTTCTTTGCTCGCTGTGGGCTACTTGATTATTTTCACTTCTAAGCAAATTTTTGTGTTAACGTTGTAACCCTCTCACCCTACTCTCTTTTTCTTCCGCCGGTTATCTCAACTCTCCTTATCTCACACACACACTTACAATACATGCACATAAAATACAGGCAACAAGATTTTCAATTGATTAAAGAATACCACTCATATTACTCATGCACCCAATTTACATATTTGATACAAAACACATTTATATTAACCAATTAGCAATTTCTCAACAATCTTATGAAGTGGGCGTAAGCTCTTTGAATGAAATGTTAATTGTTCCGATCCCTTTTGCACTTATCGTGATTGGTGGAATCTGGACCTCCCTCTGTGAGATCGGGCCGGAGTGCCGTGTCAAACTCCCGCCGACACCTTCCCCGTGATACTGCGCCTGCACCTCTCCATCGATCACCTTTCCTCGCCTCTGCTCCTTAACCTTCCCGACGTGTCCTACTCTCGAGCGTCCCGTCTTATTAGTCCCGATCTTATACGCCGACGCGTCCTTCTTTCTCGTGGGTTCTCGGGCCTACCTCTCTCCGACGCGTCTCTCTCGCTCGTCTGCTTGCTCTTAGCTCCCCTGTTTATTTACAGCATTGTTAATCCGCCGACGCGAGCTTACATGGGAGCCTAATTGTTACGTTACAACGTCTTCTGTGTATTTCGTGTCAAACCCGCTTTAATATGTGTAACTAGTCCATGAAAAGCGTGGTTATTGTATATTTGAAATATTTTATCTCATAATCTTATTTACTACTAACGTATGCTGAGCAGATCTACAGAAAATTATTTCTAATTCATATCTATTATCTACCGACTACTATGCTAGTCACCTCGAGTGTGTGTGGCAGGGATTGAGTTGACACCAAACATGCACTACATGCGTGCACTAAAGTTTACTTATACTATCTACCTAAGGAGAGATTTCTGTGAATATCAGTAATACGAGCGGGTTGTCATAGAGCCTAAAGTTTTGACAAATGTGTCACGCACATTAATCGTTCTGTTCCCTTCCTTATTCACCAGATTCAAACTGTACGTCAAGCTCTCCGTCATCATGGGGATCAGTTGGGTGTCGGAGATTGTATCCTATGCAGTTGGCGGCTCTGAGTGCAACTGGTTCTTCACTGACTTGATCAATATCCTGCAGGGCGTCTTCATTTTCTTCATATTCGTTTGCAAGAAGAAGGTGAAGAATATGATTGTCAAAAAACTGGGACCGTCATTTGGCAACCAGAGGTGGAGTTTTCTTCGCAGCATCTCATCCAGCGGGCGAACTTCGTCAAGCAAGTGTGAAGATCAAGGGTTTTCTCAACAGTAGCCGTCTCCTACCTGATAGCTACATACTGTTCCAGCATTATCCTAGGGTATCTAACTACGGTAAACTAACTAATCTAACTTTAACCAAATCGATGTCCTATTATCTCCCCCATGGAAACAACATTACTGTGTCAAAATGGGGTAGATGAGCAAATAAGCATTTTGGCGCCCCTATTCTTTAAATATATCATTCATTTCGACTAGTTCCACCACATCTTTAAGTAATCTTACCCAAAGATGTTGCACTTCATTGGGTGATTGAGGATCCGGCAGTGTGGTAACACTAGTCTAAATAAATAATGAAGACGAGCAGAAGCTAGATCGTTAATTTTCTCGCACACTTCAAATGGGTTTTCACAACGTATGAGCAATTTGCAATAGTGTTTCAAATTGAGTCATAGGGTCAACAATATATGCACGAATACCAGAAGGGAGAGTTAACTTGCAAACATATCATAGGATAATTAAATTGCATGATATTTACTTAATTGAATAGTCGTATATTTTTGTGCCGATGAAATTTTAAGGACAATCGTTATATTATAAAAAATAGCGATCATCCATGACTCAACTGTAGCAAAATTCTGGAAATAATTATTTACTCTTACTCTTTCCATTAACCCCCCTCCATCAGTCGCAAGGAATGTCACCATCGCCATGCTAAGAATAGAGCATGGTGCCACTAATCCTTTGTACCTCTTCTTAGCAGAGATAAGAAACATGTGTTATGCTTGCGTCTCTCCGATTACTGTAAAAAGTCTACTGACGGGAAGTGATATTCTCCATGCTGTACGCGAGAATTTTTCTATCGGAGGGCACATCCACAATATCCTAGGTGATAACGTAGGGGAAATTGATAAACTTACAAAATGTTTACGCATTGCAGGTCTTATAAGTAAGCTGTAATAGTTACTGAATTTAAAGTTTCAGATATTATTTTATTATTATTTTGATTATGACTATTTTAAATAATTAGAACTATGCGTGGCGCAACATGACCTGTACTGTCGACGCACCATAAGCACAAATCACACTTTTTTCCATCCCACAGTAGAAGGCATTAACAGAAAATCTTGTGTAAAAAGTGAAGGTTAGGTACGATAGAATAAAAGAATGTGCCTGAATATAGATTTAAATTCAAATATCTGCTTCACATACTAGCCATCACTTTCGCTCTCAGGGGAAAATCAATTCTCATTGTTGCTAAGCTTATGTGCCTGGTGTATACATATGTGAATATCTATTTAATCTGCAGACTTTTTATTTATTGAATATACTTCAGAAATGTGTACTTAATGTTCTATGATGTGTTCATGTGACATTCTTTTAAGTGCTGAAAATTATCAACGAATGCGTTTGCTACATAGGTGCATGCATAATGTGCAAACTACAACCTTTTCCATAGTTAATCTGTGTTAGTTATTTAAAACCAAAGATTTTATTGCTATTTTGTATGTTTTGTTGTTATATTGTAAAGTTGAAGGCTATTCTTGAGTCTTAGCAAAATGTTTTGGAAAAACTTGGTAAAGTTGTTTTATTTCGTTGCATACAGGATATAGACTGATGACACACGTGATCAATTCTCAAAATCTTAACGTTTTACTGTAAAAAATAACTTACTTAAAAGGTTGCTGGGTTGAAGGTAAAGAAATGTAATGTTTAAAAATATTATTAGTTCCCCTTTGTGATAACTTATCACAATCACCAGCAAAATACAGAAATGTGAGCAATTATAGTAGGAGAAAGTTTTCTTAAGTTCTTCAGTTGAGGATTTGCCTCTTAATTTCATTTTACAGTCTTGTTCACTTATTTCAAAAAATTATCTGAAGACATTTTCAATTATCAATTCAATGTTGAGGGTGAAATTAAGGATCTCTATTTTGGCTTTTGAATTCACTGAAAGAGTAATGAAATTTAAAAGCAAATTGCAAAATTGGACTTCTGGGAAGATATCTACATTTTCTCCAATGCGAATTTTATAGAAATTGCCACTTTAGAACGTTGGAATAACTTACGAGCGAATACATTATATTATCATCTTTGAAATTTTCAGGGGAGTCAATACACGTGCCTAATATGGCTTTGTGCTTTAATACCAATTTTTTTTGTTTCCGTGCCAGATGATGTCGTAAATCTAGCTTTTTTCGCGTGTGTGCCAAGAACAAGGTTTTTCCTTTACCCGGATTTCAACTTTTTCTGCTATCGCCTTCCCAATTTCCGAGTAATCTGGGAACGTTATAACGGTATATGGTCATGGATATGATTCGCCCGTCCCTAAAAAATCTTAGCGTGACAGCTAGCCGGAAACGAATTGCAAAATGTCAATACAATTATAAACATGCATATCAAAGTTTGAATAAGGATCTCTTGTCACAGTTATTGCTTCTCTCGTCGTCGTGTCCGATCTTTCATAATCATTTCTGGTGAGATTTAATATATAGTAGGAAATTGCTCCAGTGTCTTTCCTAATAAATTACGATAGGCCTCACTGTCCTATAATAACAGTTCATTTTGAATCAGGCCTAGCATACCCTAACCTCTATTTCTCCTCTCTCCTTCTAGCTTTCTCCGGCAAAATTGTGGCCGGCACCTTTGTAATGGGCACTTTAGCAGTAGATGCGAAAATTAAACCATACCGATCCATCATTTAGAGCTGTACTTTACTTCAGTTCAACTTAAACCTCAGTATCTAGAAAGCTTCGTTTAATGAATATTATAATTACTAAATATACACCATACTGTATTTAATCTATGACGTATATCCGACGACGCAAACAAACCATCCCGACCAATTTCGAACACTGATACACCTGCGTTGGTCAGTAATCTCCCGTGAATCGATATGTACTATCGATAGGCCTACCACTGCGCATCCTTTCTGCTCATAACATTCAAGGAATTAATTCGAATGATCTTTCACCGTGTAAAACACCCTAAGCGGAAGCAATTTCAGGTCATAACTTAAATTCATTCGCATGATCATTCACCGTTTAAAACGGCCTTTAGGACTTCTAAAAACAGACAGTAACACTATTTTACTTAATTATTGATCAAGGATCATATCCATTAGTTATTGATAGTATTTATTTATCAATGTTTATTAACAATGTTATATAAATACGATGGCCTGATGAAGATATCGTCGAGGGAAAAGTGAACGGGAAGATTGGAAAAGGCAGGCCTCGTATGAGATACATGGAACAGGTTGTAAAGGATAAGAAAGAGAAGAATTACGTCACAATGAAAGGGTTGGCCGTTAGAAGAATGGAGTGGAAAGCTGCGTCAAACCAATCCTAGGATTGTTGACCAATGATGATGTCATATAAATTATAACTGAGAACGAAAAAACATCCATTTATTAATTTCCCGTAATAATAGTGTTAAATAGCGGGACTTCGAGAACTAACTCTGGTCACTTTCACTAAAAATGGGACTCCCCCGGGAAAATCGGGACGAATGGAAACCCTGACATAAAGGGACACTTGCAGGCCTGCTGCCTGCTTTGCAGGCACTTTTCATAAGCATTTCGTATGCAGAGAGAAGGAAATGGTTATTTTATAAATAGAGAAATGTGTCCCATTCTAATTTTCCTATGATTTTGTACTTTTTTCTTCACCATATTTTCATTATATGTTGTCTCCCACTCTCAAAAACCACGTTCTTTTGCATTTTTCTCTTCACCATAAAACTGCTAAAAATCCAAAACTACTACCAAATCATACAGACAGTGAATCCACTCTCAACGCACCGAACCTCACCCTTTTAGCTCAAAACTTGGGAGAGAAAAAAACAAAACAGACCCAGAACGACTGACTGACTGATACGCTTCAAAATTAATAGATATAGATAGATTGCAGATAGGTTTGAGGCAAAACTAGAACTTTGAGCCGTGAAAAACTCTCGCGTTTCTGGAGCGACAAATCACTGACATCGCACTCCACAGTATTCTGTAAAACTTTTATAGCAGGAATGCCCATTTGATATGCTGCTCAAATTTGAAGAAAAAACTTTTCTTGTGCTCATTGACTGACGGTCATTCTATTGTATTGCGAATCCAGTGCTCAACGCCGATTGCTGGGACACATGATTTAGAAACAGCGGTGGTTCATAACGACAGCGGCTCTAGCGCTGGGAGTAGCCATTCAATGAACTACGATTACATTATATGGAGGCAGTTCAATTCTCTGGCGGGAGTCATTCTTTCTAAATGCATCTCCCTGGCCTATGGCATAATTTATGTAGAGTTTTAGAAGAACTTTAGAGATTAAGTGAGAAAAGAACTTATTGGAGGAAAACGGTATTCCTCCAGAGATGTATCTCCACTTCATATAGAATAACGTTCATGGTTCCACGAAGGAACAGAGCACCCTACCCTCCGCTTTTCACGTAGGATATTTCTCGTTTAGGAAGATGGAGATTATCCTCCTTCAGATTCAAAATGCCTGTATTGCGTTGTGGGAACGGAAACCTATTTCAAATCAGCTATAACAAAATCTTCGCTCGGTAAAGGGGGTAGAACTAGAGTGGTATCATGGTCCTTATTTAGCGTAGTCGCTATCGCCACCGATAACGCAAACTCCTTGCGTTGTGCATATGTTATGAAAATCCGAGATCGGGCCTCTGAAGACCTCGGAAACAACGTCACCGTCAATACGAAGTATTTCCGGTTCAATTGGGTGCATTGAACTGTTGAGCCACTGATGAGCAATGGTTAGGGGGGTGATGGATTTTTTAAATATCTCTTCCGCATCATCACAGTGCCATACAGGGAATAGCGCCCAAAGGCTACCATATTAATTAATGACTGGGGCTTAATGACTGTAAATACATGACTACAATTAAACAGTTTATCTTATACAGGAGTGCGGGAAAATGAACGGTGGTGAAAATCGTGATTCTGTTCTATTTCACTGCTTTGGAAAAAAGATTCAATTTTATTTTCTTCCTTGATTTATTTTCACGAGATTAACAGCCGAAGATATGCCATATAGCAGTTTTCCGTTACGATATAAAAAATCGGATGTCAACTATCGGTACAAAGGTTTTGGCAGTGTACCTCATGTAATTGAGGCTGTAGTCCTCTTTCTATGCATTAGGTATTCTTATACGAAGTATGCGCTGCATTCGAAGCATTGTTATAGTTACATTGAGAAACGAACGTATAATCCTTTCCTCGCTGCGTCAGTTAAAAGTGGAATAATACCCGTAATATCTCAAATGTTTAAAATAGAGTAATATTCTACTTTTTTGAAATATTTACCTCGAACGTTGATAAAATACTCTTGCGCATGTTATTCAACCAATGTAAAGCTACACCTAACGTAAAGCGTATTACTATCCACATCTGAGATTTGGAGAGAATATATATTCTAAGCAGCGAACAACTGCATGCGATATCTGCTCTCTAATCGCAAAGTGGGTTCTGTTTTGTGCTGGTGAAGTATCTGGCCGATAAAGAATTCGGAAGCGGTAGAATATACTGATGAAAATATGAGCGGAAATATCCAGTTTGTTATATTTTATCTCAATTCCGGCGAAAGCTATAAATATAAGGACTGTAATTAGAAATACCTACTTTTTTCCCCAAATTAATGCCTTCCTCGACAATTCATTACAGCCACTTCCTCAAATACACTAATTCCACTAGAAATCACATCCTCGAATTTGACGTCCTTTTTCTTCGGGAATGTCGAGCATGCTAAGCTCAAAACTAAAATTATACGAGTCCCGGGAATATATAATACAAAGCACAAAAAAATTCTTTACACACCCCGGAAGTGTTATGTATGTATTTTCCAACACGAATTTGACAAAAATTATGAATGAATTACGTCTTGTAATAGATACGTAAAATTACCGGTGATGTTGTCCAAACAGCTTTCTATGCCAGAGCTTAAAGAGAGAAAAGTAAATGAAATCTCTCTCTCCTATTACAACTACGCCAATCAAATAAAATTATTACATTTTGAGTTTTCGTAATAAAATATATGACATAGCTGCAGCGAGGTGTCAAAAACTGAACTAATTGTGGATTTCCACCTCGAAGGGTAAATAGAAACTCCTGTACTCATCTGTGGACTCAACTTGCTTTTGCAATGGTGTCATCCATTATCTGAGAACGTGTGTGCCCTGTCTGCGTCAGACAGTTGTTTTCATGTCGTCAGTACGCAGGACTGCCAACCTATAGATCGAGGGTTAAAATCCCACCTCAGGAATGGGTGTTCTGTTTGCATTGGAATTAACACTAGTAGGTTAGACGGAGTAATATAACCTAAGCAGTTGTAGTACCTTAGCACCAAATTTGTCTACTTAGTCTGGAAGGTATGGAGCAATGAAAATATTAGTCTGTCAATGGCAATTGAAACATATCCTTGAAAATACATTGAGAGCGCTGCAAAATGGGGTGTAACCATATTTTTGGCAGCAAGTCAGTGAATTGTTCCGTCATTAGAACATTTTCCGTCTCCATTCCCGACGTATCGTTAACATGAATAATTTCAAGGGTTTGCTTTACGTTCGCGCGGTGGATAGCATTCCTCAACCCAGTCAATACTGATGCCTCGTTTCTCAAATACTAAATTCTCGTTTCTTTCGCCGTCATCACTTGTTCTTCTCGGCCCGCCGTCATTCACGTGACTGGACTACGACCTTCATTGGTTCACATCGACTTCAAGCGTTTCCCTGCACACCCGTACAAGTGTGAAGGGAAAAAATAGAAGAAACTGCAATTGGCTAACAGCCACACTCGATCACGACGCGGAATTGCAATGATGAAAATTCTCTTTCAAATTGTGCCAAGGTGTTCCTCAAATTAAATGCATATTTCTTAATTTCGGGCATTGTTGTTGATGAGTTCAATCATCTTTACGTAACACTGTGTTTATTGCTGCTGAAGTTCATAATATCTTATTATATAACACTATCTTTAACAATGTGGCCCAGCGCCACTGATGAAAAATCGTGATTTATATCCACGTGTAAAATTTTTCATTACTGAGACAGAAGCAATGAAAGTACGCCCTCGGGATAATAATAATTGTAATTTTTGTTTGAGGTTGTTATTCATTGAGTATGGCATGCTTTAGATAATGTGTTTATTATCGATTTATGGGTCAGCCCTTCTCCAAATGTTTCTTTTCTCTTCTCATACTTACATAAATGATGAAACCATCCATATTTTAGTTCACCGCCAATTTTGATTTGAGTGCAATTCAGAAATATGACCTCGGCTGCAATGTAAGTAAATCACTAGAATAAGAAAGGGGAGCGAAACTAGAGGAAGAAGAAAAAGCAAGCGTTAAATTAATATAATCGAGAGTGGGTGAAGGAAGGAAAACAATCACTTGTATGTGGGAACACTCTCCCATTAGTGTTTGCGAGGAAACAAAGTACCCTTGTGAGTCATATTGACAAACACGTGTGATTTTTCTGAGTGGGACTCACGTCAACAATCTGCCAAGAATACTGGGGAAGTGGAACACGATGAACAATAACCTATTTATGTACGCACACCCATTCCCACTTGAGTATGTGATTGGTCACAGTTATTCTGGCGACCGAGAGACGACGGATAAAAGACCTGAATGTGCTTGAATGCTACGCATCCAATCTCCAGCTCAGGTTTGTGAATATCGAGAGACCCTCAGTCTCAACGCAGGGGCTCCAAACATGCTGAAATAATAAAAGAACGGAGGCATTATCCTAGGTATACGTGCGCTCTCTTGCTTTCATTTGTGAGGAAACACAGTAACTATTAAGTAGTTGCCGGTACACAATACTTACCGGCCCCGGTGGTGGCGAAGTAATGTCCTTGCTTGCTAATCCTAAGGTCGCGGGTTCGAGTCCCGCCGGGGGGGGTTTTGTCCGCCTAGGGCATGGATGTTTGTCAAGCTCTGTTGGTTCAGCCCCCTGGGAAACCTGATGACAAGTCGATGCGTACTGGGATCCCAGGGGTATATGGACCAGCAGAAGAGCAAGAAGAAAAACAATCACATTCTTACACCTAACTATAGTTTAGGTGGGCAGGTTCCCACGTCAGAGACACAACCACTAAAAATGACTAACTTTTACTCGTTCTAATGCAGAAAGGCGATCTGACAACTAAGATAATTAGCATCATTAAGGAAGGAGACTGGATAGACCATATAATGAGATATGATGGACTGATGAAAGCAATCGTCGAAGTAAAAGTGGACAGGGAAGAACGGCAAAGTAAGGCCTCGTATGAAATATGTATATAAGAAGAGATGAAAGTTTTGAACAGACGACGACTCTGGTACCTTATCAGGACCTGCAGGCTCACCTCCGGAGAGTAGCCCTAGAGCAGTGGAATAAATGTTGGGCAGATGTGACCGACAACAAGCTGCGTTGCATAAAACCGGTAACGTCAGTGTGGCCCACTTCCGTCAGGAACAGTCGCAGAGAGGAAGTAGTCATCACCCGGCTGAGAATTGGGCATTGCGGCTTAACCCACTCTTACCTCTTCACAGAAGATAAGAACCCACCTCGGTGTGATGACTGCGACTGTCCTCTTAGCATTCGTCACGTCCTGACAGAGTGCGACAAGCATCGGGATGCACGCGAGCAACTAGGCATCAGAGGAGGCTTAGAGCAAATCCTAGGTAATGACTCCGAATGCCTATCCCGAGTCACATCTTTTATGAAAGCAACTGGCCTTTATAATAAAATCCAAGTTACCACTGTCTGTGTACATATTTAGTCTTTTAATTTGTGTAAATATAATAATATCAGCATTGCACTCCTACTGACATTAAACTTAGGACAGTACAAATTAGACTGTGGGTGGTGCAAAATGACCTCAGCCGTCGACGCACCCAATAAACATTAATACTACTACTACTACGGATAGGAGAATCGAGTGGAGAGCTGCGTCAAACAAATTTCAGGATTGCTTACTAATGATGGTGAAGGGTAGGTGGGCGTTTGGGAAGATGTAGGAGTTTAAGGAGTGAGGGAATAGTGGAGAGAAACTCGGTGTCACCTTTCACCTGCTTTTAAAATAGAGCGCTAAAGGCGTCCGCTACTAAACGTTCCATTGGGTGGATGGAGAATGTATTACACGCTTAAAGTGTCCTCAGCAAAGCTCTCAGGTACTGACCGGGAGTCGCTGAAATATTGTCGAGAACTCTACCGAGATTTGAACCCTTATCCAAGAGATGGGAGGTCGGTAAACAATACACCACACCAGCATGATCCCTGGAATCTCGCGATTATTCTTTTAAGAACTTTAGAGACCATAATAACTGAGGGGACAGTGTTGACATTCATGAATAAGCTTGAGAGGAGAGATTGGGCAGTCTGTCATGCTATTCTTTTCCAATTCGCGTCCAAGACAATGCCCTCCGTGAATCCCAATGAGTTAGCAGAGCACAAAAGAAGAGGAAGTGACCGGAAGTCAAAACGGTGACGGTGGCACGATGGTAGTCATTCAAATTCATAAAGCACTTCCACTCAAACCCGTGTGAACACTAATTCTGTGCCATTACTTTTAGTTTCGCCGGAAAGTGACGTGAAGCCAAGTTTCTTAATTTTGCTACAAGGATGTCTCAGCTGAGGCATTAACCAATGACCCGAATTCTTTATGGAATCAGTCGTTATCGCGCCAGAGCTAATACGTGGGAAAAATTCCCAGGTTGTTTCTTTCCTGAGATAGCGAACACAAGCTAGTAATTTGTAGCGCTGTATTTTGTGAAACTTTGTTCAGTGGCTTAACCGGCTAACCTTTTATAATGAAACGAAAATGAAATTTATAATTAATCTTTTTCTTGCTCGGATATGTGCTCACCAAATATTTATATCTATGACTAGTTTATTCTTCCGCTTCGAAGTTGAGCAAGGGTCGGCAAAAATCGTGTCCTTTGCGGCTCTTTGGTAATGCTCCTGTGGCTCTTAAATGAAGCAGAAAATTTGAGTATTCAAGATTGTACCCCTGATTATGACGTGCTAACGTCGAAACCGGTTGGGTTAAAATAAATTCGTGGAATAAGTACAAAGTGAATCATTTCTCCCATCATGCCTCCATTCCACAAAATAGAGCCTGCAACAGTTGAAGTTTTAAGTATCCAAGTTTCAATTATAAAAAAAATATATTTACAAGTGATAATGAAACTAATTGTTTCATTAAAACATGCCTATTTGGAATGCTTTAAAAATAATTACTATTTATGAAATGGAATACAGACATTTTACCGGGAAATTCATGCTCTTTGTTGACAGTAATTTAAACAAAAGAAGGTTACCTTTCGCATGATATTTTTAAAGTTTAATAACTATATCGTTAATAAAATCACTTGCTATAATTTTATTTTAAACTTTACTCACTAGTAAAAAAATATGTGTACTGTTTTGAATAAATTTTAATTTGCTGTGAGGGGCGGGTTTGACTGTTCCGTCTCAAAATTTTGTTGACCGAAAGTATATTTTTAGTGTGAAAACGTCGGCGTCACTTAGGATTTAACGAAATTTGAAAACTAAATGTAATTCAGCCAAAAATATTTGCCAATTGTTCTTAAAATACAGCTTTCAAATAGTTCGCACAAATTAATGCTTGCTCATTTATTTAAAAGCTAACTTCTCACTGAATGCATGCATTTTTTTCCTATTCTCAGCGCTACGTAAATTCAACAACCTGAACTTCTTTTGTGATTTAAGTGGCCTAGAACTTCAAGTTATTTTCATCAGGGACAATGTTTGGAGTGGTGGCGATGATGACATTCATGTCAACGCCATTGTCTCGTGGGAAACCCAAGGGGGCTTGATCATCTTCAACACTTCAGTGTCGCCCTTTTTCGGGAGAATATTTGTGATGTTTATTTATGTGCACGTCCGCATGTTGTGGGAGAATTTTTTTTACAGTATAATCTGAGAATTTTGAGGAAATTCGCAGTATCCAAGCTAAGGAGTGTTTTGAATCCTCTGGTCTCCAAGCATGCTTTTTAAAAGCCAGTTTCCACAGTTTAATTAGAAGGCGGAGAAAGATCTGTATGCTGAACCCAGATGATTTTCGAAATTTGAATACCATTGATGTCCTAGGATTTTTTTTATGCCCTTGAGGGTGTTGTGGACTGAAGGATCCTTGATCCCTTCTTTGGGTGTAGCAGTTTCATTAAACCGCCACTACCAAACAAAAGGCGGTAATTTCACTCGGGGCATTTCGGGGCATAATGACATTTGCGCTGTGCCCTCAAATAATAACCACCCTTTAAGTAGTCCAAAACACGACTGTGAATATCTTCTCAGTTTCCGATACCTCCTGACAGAGTGTGACGAATACCAGAAGTTGGGGATGGATGAGGTACGAGTGGAGACATGGATTATTTTCTAGTTGACGACCCTGATCGCCTAGGTCGTGTCATATCTTTATAGCAGACTAACCTTTTAATATAAATACATATTTGACATTTTGTAATAAACTATTATAAATATACTATTTCTATGCTATTATTTACAAAATAATAGCATAGGAGTTATTGTTATGAATTACTCATTTCTGGATCTTATAATACAGACTGATGTTGTGAATATTGCGGTGAATGCAACTACACAATACCCAGCCAGCCATCGCAAGAGTGTGAGGTCGGGTATGAACCATCACCAGGCACGTATTTTAACCATGAGGTCAAATCCGATGTTAAGTATTATAATACGTGGTTTTTTATTGATCAAAAATATCTAGAATCTGTTGAGCACCTCCTGAGAAATAAAGTATTTTCACATATACTGTAGAGATAGCGATCTCTTTCTGAGTCAGACTTAAAAAATAAACGAATTTTAATATATATTTTCCATTCATCCAAGTAAAAATTCAATTTACAAACAGAATCATGAAAGAATTTGTAAACAAATTTGGTCCATCCCATTACTTTGCTTAATTTTTACATGATTTAGTACGGAAATTAAGAGGGCCCCAATAGATTTCCCCTTCATTATATCTTCTTCTTTCACGTCAACAGTAAAAATTGCAATTAGATAAATTTTGATACCGATATTTCTTCATCTCATCACAAAACTGGATTAAGAAGTCAGCTGAAAACGCCATTGTAAACGCCGAATTTACTGTATCGGTATTTTTGTCCAACAAACTTTTACCGTTTGCCCTAAGCGAAATGCCGTTCTGCCCGGCAATCTGCTTACTGCAAATTGCTCCTATTTGGGAACGTCGACCTAAACAGTAGCATCCCTTGAAGATTGAGGGAAAGGAAAATTGGCCTCCTCAGTCCTCACGATATGAAGGGAATGAGGAAACATAATATACTCCATGCGCTATAATCGGTCGGCGACGCCTAAAATGCGGACGTAGTGCTCGCCGATCCGTCCTCGCCCTTTTGATTCCGACAATGGAGTCCTTTGTTCGTCAGGGCGCGAAGCGAAATGAAGTGGGAACTGACTCAGTCACTGATGACATTTTAGGAATGCGTGAATGCTCTGTCACTTTAGGAATGCGTGAATTATTTCTATACTCTCCATTCCCTTTCTTAGTAGTCGTCCTTATTCGGGGGATGTGATCAACAGCTAAGATCATTTGTCCCATTTAGGATAAGTGGTTGATTCGGTATGGATAAGAGCTTTTCAGAGGAATGACGAAGGTGCGGGGAGAAAATCGGCCTGGAAACACTTAACTAATGGCGCCAAGGGGTCGACGATTTAACTTCCTATCCGAAGGACGGTTTACTGAACTTGAATTGCTCTCCTCGCAACACTAAAGTAGGGACCGGCACACCAATGAAAAATCTCTGCCACCGCCGAGCTTCGTACCCGGGCCCTCCAGAAGGGAGGCCAGTACACTAGCCATCACACCAACCCACATGTTTGTTCACTTTCTGTACATTATATAACTCAATCCTGAAGCGGTAACCAAGTATAGATCACTCCTTAGAGTCGACGATAAAGTAACGTAAATTTGTATTCAAGGCGTAAGTTGGTAAGGGTATTGATTAATTTTTTCCTAAGAGGTAGGGTATGTTTTGATAGAGATTTCCTACTCACCTTCGAATTTTATTCATCTAATGGCTCCAAACCACGTTGTTTCTCTCTTCAATTCGTCCTATTTCCTACCACTCTTTATACTATCCATAACACCATTTCTTTCTCGTCCACGCTTTCTCAGCATTCTACCTCGATAACGGCCGTCAGCATTCCAGTGTCTAACAGACTGTTCCATCCACCTATTTGTCCTTTTCCTAAATTCGGCCAGCAAACATCTTTCCAACCGTTGAGCATTCACTGTTCTCCTCCATCCCTACGTTTCTAAAGCTTCCAACTTTTATGTTCGTCTTTCTCTAGGAGCTCAGGTCCACGATAGCTCGCCGAATGCGAAGTTCAACCGGGGACTGGGGTAGGTGTGGTGGCTATATTAATTGACCTCCAATTCCTAGTGCCCGTGTTCGACTCCCGATAGTGGCATTCATTGGTATACCGGCCTTTACTTTGGTAGTCTGGAGAGCACATCAAGATCAGTGTCGGTCGTATGACGTATCAGTGACGTTAAATGGTTGACCTATTCGTGCATCTTGTTGAGAGGAGGTTAGTGCCGACGTCGGGATACTCATTACTCCTGTGCTCCCTGAAAAATCCCTTCCTCTACCCAATCACCCATCTATCCTAAATGGAGAAAATGACCATAGCTGTCGGTCGTCTTGACAAAATAATTAATTTAACTATGTTCAAGTAAGGGTCAGTCCCTCATCCTGAGCCACCCGTGGCTTCTGACAAAGATCTGGTCGGTATCCGGAAAATATCACAGCTTCAGATTGGCTCACATCCAAATTTCTCTCCCGAGTCTGAACTCTGGACTCATGGTCAGTATCCTGGAATAAGAAGTATGAGAAGTTGGCAATGAAAAGGTTTAATACCTAGAGAAGTATTATATATATATATAGCAAGTTGGAGGAAACTGTGCTGTAGTTTGTATTAATTTTTTAGCCACTTTTATTGCCAAATTTGTTAGCCAGATCTGTTGGTGTATCCAGGGAAGGGAGTAATGAGTGTAATTCTTTTTGCAAGAACTTGTTATTATTCGTGGGAAAAGTTTTGCTTGTTGCAGTTTTCCGCACAATTTCAAATAATTATTAATACGTATGTTACAAATCGACCAGTTATCTGAGTGGTATCATCAAATGCACAATATATTAAAAGGTATTAAATTAAATGAAAAATCCTCTAAAGCAATAGAGGAAAACTAGTAATCCACATGTGACATTGAGATGTGCAAATACAATGAAGAAAGGAAAGGAAACACTCTCTTAACTGAGGAAAAGGTGTCAGGCTTAATATTGAGTAAAATATCCGCTATGGATAAAATGAGCTATCACTTTGTTATGTCTGTATTGAAATATACAAAGTGAGCTTTCATTTTATTTGTAAAATATTGCATCCAGTTAAAATATTTTGCATTATAAATTACACAATTTTTTGAGCTTTTATGCCTCATTTTGAAGACCCCGAAGGAAGGTCAAATGTATTTGATCAGAATTGAATCCAAATCCTCAACCCCCAATTAAAAAAAGAGAGTTTTGCTTGGGAGGTTAAATGACACATTATAGTTCCCTCGCCCAAAATACATTGGGCTTTTCATCATAATGTTGTTCAGTCAAGTTGCCTAGTAGTTTAGGAATAATACATATATATAGGAATGGAATAATATATAGGAATAAGCCTTGGGCGCGCTTCTTTTCTCCTATACTCCGGAAATTGTCGTCCTAATTATAGTATTATCTCCCTCTCGCTTGCTTTCCTATTCCATTAATATCAACTCCACGAGAATGATGGGTGTTCTCCACGCGACATTTAATACCAGCTCTAACTATGACCCGGGTACATATATTGCGAATACACCGACCAGGAGGTACTTATCACGTTGATCGTTAAGGATGCCACGCGACATTTAATACCAGCTCTAACTATGACCCGGGTACATATATTGCGAATACACCGACCAGGAGGTACTTATCACGTTGATCGTTAAGGATGAATCGTCTTTCAAATTTGGGTACGTCCCCCCATTTTTGTTAGCATTCTGTACAACGCAAATCCGCACAGAATTATGGGAAATGTAATTTAAATGCGTTGATAATATATTCGGTCAGTGTAAATTTGTAATGTGCCATTAAAGTAGATCTTAAATATATTCATAATACATACAGAATAAAGCTTTGAGTTTAAAGTTTCAACATATTTTGAACACAAGTACGTCATTTGGTCGTTGAAGATGTTTAAGTCGTTTTAAACTACATTGTTCCTCTGTGTATATTCACACTGATATACTTAACTTTGTATTAAAGCTAACCGGTGGTCAGGGACTTGAATCTTGTCAAGTCTTGAATCTTTCGTTACGCTATAACGATATACATTTGTCGTTATGATAACGTCATTCGCTTCAAGTTATTCGTTTATCCACGTTGATAACAAAATATGACGTTTTCGTTGGTAACGAAAATGTCAATGTTTATTCGGTGAGTAACGAAAGAATCAAGACTCGGGCCACAGGTGTGGAATCACGGATGCATCTTTCGCATTATCGCAATCTTTATCGTTAACGCTTACCCCTAGAGTAGTGCAGGGTTAGCAATAACCGTCTATAAAATTCGATCCACTGAATGTGGTAAGCGATTTGAAGTGCTGCGCGAAAAATGAAGAACGGAGATCACGTTCTCTCTGACATAAGTTAAATAAAAAATAACGATAACGCTAGTGCACGCCTTATGAAGATCCATGATCGAGGCCCAGGTTGGTGTGGAGGCAAGAGTCCTGGCTTCCCATTTCGATAGCCTTTATTTGAATCTAGAGATTTGCGGAGATTTTTAGCGGAGTACCGTCCCTTATTTTGAGTGCTCTTTGAAGATGCTTCGAGTTCAGTGCACCACCTGTCAGATAGGAGGTTAAACTGTTTACCCCAAGGCATTTTTCATTTATATTGGGCTAATGCCTGACCCAGGGTTTATCTCCATCCTTCCGCCGTTCCCTGAAAAGCCCTACCTCTACCCAATCACCCTCTTGGTGCGAATTACCTCAGCTGTCGGACCGAATAACTAACTGACTTAAGTTAAACAGGCAGTCAGCTCCATTAGTAGGGAAATGAGACCTTTGAGGGTAATAGGAAATATTTACTCGTAATACTGACGCACGATAATCCTCAATCGTTGGAAAAATAAGCCTTATAGGCACATGCCCAAATGTGGCGTAAAGTTTGGTTGTTGGATACTCATGAGCGAATAAATGGGTTGCTGGTGAAATGAAGACGGCGTTTTTTTGACAATTATTTATTTCTCCAGTGTTGGTGGGTACATATCAGTGGTGTTAGTGGACAATGCTTTGTATTCTATGCCCAACACATTAAGACATTTAACATCATGATTTTCATTAAGATGAACATTCAATCGCATTCACTAGATTACTACAGATTATGCAAAGTCAACTAAAATAAGATTAGGGTGGTGGATGTTTGAGGACCTAAGCATGTCTGCATGAATCCTTAATATTAAAAAAATGCATACTTTTTGTTCTTCTCAGAAGTTTTCTCGCATGTTGAATGAAAAAACTGGTACATATTTGTAGTGTGTGTTCCACATGATATTCACATTAAACAATAATAAGGTTTATTGCTTTCATTGCTTTATTGCTTTTACGTAGAGCATGTTTGGTGATAACTAACCTCCTGTCACATATTCTCGAGGTGGCTTGGGGGGAGGGGGGTGGGGGGGGGGTGGGAGGGAGTCAGTACGCATAAAAATTTGAATGATTGGACAACCAATGCACGCCTTTTCGGCCTGCTTCTTGCGTCTCCGGTAACCTCTTTTTTCTTTTACAAGGGTATTTTACCCTTTAAGTACCCCCGTCAGCGTTTTCCTCCAGCAGAGAAGGTTTTGAGAGAGTGGTGTTCTATATAGAATTCTATGTAGGGCCTTTTGTTTGTTATTTTTTTGGTGTAGTATAGTTTAAAGTTTTATGTAGGAGGTTGTACTTGTGTGTTGAGTTTTTAAATAGATTTCTTAGGTTTGGGTATTTAGGCTATGTTAGATATCACCGCACTTTTCACATGCTTTGACTTCTTAGTATGCATCATTTTGATCGTCTTGATCTACTCTTTCAAGCGGTTTAAGTTTCCTATGCCGCGATTAAACTTAAGTGTGAGGTTTAAGCCTCATAGATAAATATTCGGCAGATCTTGACAATGAATCCCACACAATTTTTCCGCAAAAGGCTTTTAGTTTAGCTACCAAGACGTCCTCCCTCTCTGTGGAAATTAACAGGGAAAGAGGACGTCTTGGTATCTTAACGGGAAGAACACCAGGCCGGAACTCAGGGGTCCGGGTTTGAGTCTCGGTCAAAGCGAATGATTTTCTTCTCTATGGAATATCTTGCTATTGTGCAGTTTCAGCAGGTAACGCCGTAAAGCTTTCGCGTCCAGTTGGCTAACTTTGAACTTATTCAAAGGGTATTGCAGCACTCGTCTTACTCTGCAGTTTAAACACTCACTCGCCACGATCCGTCGGTTATCACTGAAGTAATAGCTAACAGCCCAGCGTATGCCGAAATATGGCTCATTCTCCCACCTCACCAAACCCCCCCCCCCCCCCCCCCCCCGGTACAATAACGGAGAGGGGGGAGAGAGGTTTAGCGGCCAACCTGTTTGACGCAGCCGACCTTCCCCCACACGACGGGAGGTCATTTATCCGCATCGGCCGATTCCCCCTGGAGCTATGGGGATTTGGGATATGGACACTTTTTTTGACGCTCAAATTTCTGTAGATGACCCCCATGCATGCGCTTTGGACTCCCGGACCGATTTTCAAAGGCGCATTTATGTCAAAATGCATGTAAATATCAGATGTGGGGCGGTAAACGCCCAGAACGTTTCCTTGCTCTCAATAGAGGCTTGGTTATGGAGAGGAAGGACTCGTAGCAATCCGGAAGGCCGTAGCACACCATCGGTGGTTCGTAAGGAGCCGGGAAAACCCAGACGTCATTACTGCGTGATAATTGGGCGCTTCGAGGAACTCCTCCGATCCCACGCTAGCAAAGGAAGCGTTGTCGTATCTTTTTCGTCTCATGGTTGTTTCTTGCCCGACACCCTCTTCTACTCTCAGGCGACGAACCGGACGCGCACTGGTTCTCGGGGTCAACTTTGAGGAAAAAGTGAGCCGGTCTCGCGAGGAAAATAAATAAAACTGGAGAGCCAGTGACGCGCAAAGAACTCGCGCTTCGAAGAAGCATAGTGCGGGGTCAAAGAAGGTCTAAAAAACTTGGTAAACATTTTTGTAGAATGAATATCAGATACCGGGTATGCATATGTGTGGAAGAATCCTGGATGACATACGCGTGAGCCGTTCACCCGCAACCGTTGCAGCCGTTATCTGATTTCCGCGTATAAAGTGCATACAGTTCACTGAAGGAAGAGCTATCTGCTTTTTGCGTAAAAAGCCAAGTGGTTCGGAGAAAATTTGGATCCAGTAGAGGAAGAGGATCAAGAAAAAAGGCAGGCATGGGTATGCGATGTCCCATTTGTTATTTAAGATTTGCATCGAGAGAGAAATAAATGAATACCGATGAAAAGGTTCCAGAGACGAAAATCCAAATAAAAAATAGGCAATTTCTGATTAGTCGAATCTTTTATGGTAGTATGTTGGAAATCTAAGTAAGGCATTTGCGAAATTAAATAAGAAATTAACGGGTCATCCCATGGGAGTCAGTAAAAATTAAACGCGCCGGCATGGCAATCTAAAGATCGCGTCTTCGAATCCTCTCTTTGGCATGGACGTTGTTTTCTTCTTAGGGTTTAGCTTAGTATTAGATACGGTCAGACGGTACGATATAGCTTTAGCAATACGACTCCTTTAACATCTAATGCCACTGCTAACACATGACTATGGTATGTTCTGAATGAGCAGTATGTAACGTCATTATTAAACGGAAGAAAAAAAGAGCATTTAAGAGTATTATTTTCGAAACAGAATGAGTAGACTATAAGTCGTATCACTCAGGTGAATTGGGCGGTCTACTGTAAGTTGAATCCATCCACAGCTCGAACATGTTTGGGGACATTCTGAGGATTCAGACGATATGGAGGGGAGGCGAAACATGATAATGATTGATAATGCTGTAATACAGTGGAATCCGGCGAGGAGTAAATTTAATTTTTGTGGATTTAGCTCGCGTTTTCTTCCGTTGTTATCATAAGTTTGGAGGTGAGAAAACACTTTTTTAAATAACCTGACTTGAGCACACGCGTTAATGACAGCAAGAAATGGACAATGACATCTGCAAAAAAGGCATGTCTGAAAACATTAGAACTCTGTCGTAACAGGTAGGGTAAAGATATTCTGTATCAATTGGGGAAGAAAAATAAATATTTTGAAAATGTCTCTGTGGGTGGCACAATTTTGTCAGGCGCATTTTGATGTACTCATGAAGGCGTGGGAAAATGAATGAATGTAATGGTGACATGACGCCTTTCATAAGATGAATTGAGTAAGTTTTCTAGGTGGGCTGCTTGGCAAAAATCATGTGCAAAGCTTCTGGAAAAATTCATGTAATGTTATGAACATGACAACCATCATGAATTCGATTTCCCAAACCCATCAATGGAGGTATAGCCCTTAGATCCAAAGGGCTTGGAATAGCAGGGTGCAAAATTGAAGAGCTTGTGCAAGGAACAAAATTTTGTGAGGAATATCGTTACAGAAAGAATCCTCTTGTATGCAATATCCCAAAATGAAAAATATTTATTCGTCAGTCTTACTCTAGGTAAATTGATTAGTGACATCTACTTCTACGCAATACCCTGCAAGCTACCGCGAGGGTGTGTGGAAAGGGTTGAAGATCACCAATCATGCATGCAATGCAATGTGACGTGCGGACCTGGAAATCCAAAGGTTGTGGGTTTTAACTGCGACTTGGGCTTCAATATTGTCTTCATCCTAGGGTGTATTATGACAAATCTAGTGACTTAATGTGGCAATTAGGACACCCTCCTTAGACTGAATTTATACTGGAACCTACAGACTTAGAGATCATTGCTGGACGAAAGATTCTAAGTCAACCAATACGAAGATCCAATATCAATCATATGGCATCCGTTCCCTCTACTTTTGCAGAAAATATCAATCTACGTGTGCAAGACAATTCTTAGTATTTATCCTTACCTCTCCTCACCTGCGTCAGTACATGACTCTCTCTACTCCAGTGTTTCCGCTTGTGAATGACTGAACGGCATGTTAACAAAAAAACACGCATCAAAACAGGAAATATCTTATTTTTATAATGTCATAAGATGAGACTCGAGCCTTTATAGCCTTCCTAATTTTTTGCAAGAGTATTCATAGGAAAGGTGAGATTATGAATACCGCTCTGGAGATCTTTTTCATGCATTCGTATGTCCAGATTTAACGATGACGTGAGAAGAGGTCACGGATGTAGTAAGCACTGAAAACTTTAGAAGCTTCTTTACCTTCTACCGGGCCACGTAACTGATGATCTGAAATGGCATCTCTAAAAAAATAGCGACTGTAAACCCACCTGAATTCTTCTAGAAATAACTGAAACCCTTTTTGTTTTGTGGACAAACCCTCAGAATTTTTTTTAGTTCTCTCATAAGCAAGAGGCGTGAAATCAATCAGATGTCAACAAATTAAAACCATCTATCTTCTAGCTACGCTGTGAACTCTAGCTTCAAAATTGAATTAACGGATTATATAACCCGTAACATTTATTTGAAGATATTTTCGTCCCTTTAGTTCAACTACAAGTTAAACTTTTTTTATGGGTTTCATCCCTGGATAGGCCTAATATTTTTTTTATTTCGACGATAGGACCTCAAATGTATTACTCATCTAGCACGATCTTCAGGATTGAATTTCAGTTATCGAGAAGAAGATTTTACTATTTAAACCCATAAAAATTTTTATCGTTGGATAACAACACCTTTAAAAATTCTGAATTTAATTTAGTGGATTTTTGATTTTCCTCCCTTCTATTACTATATTGTTATTACCTGCATCTTAGCTGTTAAGAATAGATTATTTTATCCATCTATCCTTGATATAAGCACTTAAAATAGTGTTCAGATGCGACTAGATTGCCTGTAAAATTGAATTCCTGATGTCGGAGTTGCACCATGTCAAAGTATATACTCCATATATTCCAGAATACTCATGTAAGCATCCTCTGAGGATATTTAATTTATGATAGTAAAATATCTGAATGCATCGTTAGTTTACTTGCCGTAATAATCTATATTTTACTCTGCAACCAACATTTAGGGAGAGTGGCAGGTTGAAAGTTCATCTTATAGTTCCCGTCCGTTGAATTCATCGCATTTTACTTTTATCGCATCAGCAGGTTTCTTAAATAATATATGTCTCTGAAAGGAAAGGAACACATTCCAGGAGAAAAACGGAGTATGAATCTAGAACTTCCTAAACTACTACGGACGGACACGTTACCTTAGCCACTCAATGAACTATATATAGGCATTTAGTGATCACTTTTATGGAAATAACAATTCCTTTTCAAGAATCTAAAGTGATTATCTGTAACATTTTCAAAAAACTGTTTTCAATCTTTATTAAGGATGACTTAAAAATATGTGACAAAGATATATTTCCCAGATATACCTACTATGAAAGAAATCGCAAAAGGATATATAAAATATTAAAGACAGCATAGCCCTCCTCTGTGACGTAGAACCAAACTACTTCTGTAGGGAATTTACATTCACATTTCATGCCAAAAACTTGGTTATTATATAGCGGATAGCAAAGCGTTTCTCTATGTGGCTCACATTCATTTTAAATTGTCTTGCTATCTCCAAAAGGTGAACGCGGTGAGAAAAGTTTGTGATGTAGACTCGAGGGGCCAGCGTATGATTCACTTTCCCGAGTCCATGCCGGATTATGAAGTTCGGATGGGCCTCAGAAGCCAGCCAAAATGCCATGGTGGTAATTACTGACAAGTATATGTGAAGTCAGTGGCTCAATGGGAAAGGGGAATGGTAGTGTTTGGCCACTATCCTCTCAATTATGGGGCACAGTGGAAAGATGAAAGATAGGTGTAGATAGAAAAAGGGAATGATTTTGTAGCGTAAGGGAGACTTAATCTTCCTGTTCAAAGCACTCCCACAGTCCCAAGTTTCTGTCTATGTATGTTCTAAGAAAACAGAAACACTTTAAAATTGACGGTTTACAGAACTGGGAGTGTACCTTATCTCCTTCTGAAGTTCCTTAATACTCAATATGTGCGGTCGCTGTAAGTTTCGGTAGTTCTTACTATGCTATTTTTAGGGCATGACTTCCGTACACGCAACTGAGCTTAAAGCCACCGAGTACGTCCACTGGGATGGTGGGTCGACCTCTAGACATAGAGGTTAGTTTCGAGATAAGCGAGTTTACTCGTCGAATAAGCAGTCGTGGACAAAAGCGACGGCATTCTGAGGGGGTATTGATCTATCCCTGGGTAAGGTAGGCCTCTAAGTAATACATAACCTGTTATGATGCCGTGATTTGGCGAAGGGAGGACGCAAACGATTATGCATTCCCCAGAGGACCACCCAGAGGAGAGGGCAGCAGCTTTTCTTCATATGAGTGAAGGTGAAGATTACTGTGGTCGGTACAGCGACACTCATTTCACTATAAGCTTGGTAAAATTTAACGGCTGTACTACTGCGATGTGGCAGGCAAGGGACACAACCACATTATTATCCCGAGGAGTCGCAGCTACTCCACTCTTTTCTTTTTATCAAGACTTGATGGAACCCTCTCGAGTAAAATATTCGGAGGTAAAATAGTCCCCCATTTGGATCTCCGGGCGGGTACTACCTGAGAGAGTACGTCAGTCAAGTGTGATGGACGTTTTAGGGTAGGAACGGTGAAAGTGCGATCACTTCGGACTTGCAGAAGATTGGAGGACCTGAAGGTGTAAATGCGGAGAATGGACCTCGACATATTAGGAATCAGTACGTCAATATGAAGAGGTTAGCCGATAGAAGAAGTGAGTGTAGGCCTCCGTCAAACCAATCCTAGGATTGTTGACCGATGATGATGATGACTTTCGTTCAATTTTTCCTTGTTCCTTTTCATTCTATTTCCTTCATTTATTTTTGTAATCACGCCTATTGTTATCCATCGCGGAATCGATACAAAACCCGCGGGAGATGAAACAGGTTCATTATTTTTTATTCTGAATGGGATGCTAAGGCAGGTGAGCGAGCGGGGTAGGCAGGTGAGTGAGCGGGGTTGTGACAGATATGAGCGGGGGGGGGGGGGAGGGGGAGGAAGGTAGAGGATGAGCCTTCATCATCAATGTTTCTTGTCAATATGACATGGAAATCGTATTGTAAACAAGCCCAAAACTCGTAAAACATACGCAATTCTCATTTTGGGTGATATAAGGGACATTTTCGAAGGGTTTCTAATATTATGGATGGAATTTTCGCAAACGCTTTTCAGCTGTTTGAGGAGGTGACTAGTTACAGTTAGTCATTACCATATCTAGAAGCGTCTGAAGGGGGGTGGTCACCGCCGAAACCCCCATGTAAGCGAGGGGTCCGGGAATTTTTAAATTATATATTTTTTTTACCAATGGGGGGGGTTACAACCCCCAACCCCCCCTGGATACGCCTATGCAGTTAGTATTTTATATGCAGTTAGCTATAGTTTTCCATAACAGAATCCTCTGCATGAAACTTCTTGTTTTATAACTTCTTACAAGATTTACGAGGGTAGCCTTTTAAGTGTCGGGAATAGAACGTTCCTTATCACCTAGCAACTATAAATGGTATTTATAAACAACTTTTTGAGTTGGTTAATGCCCATTCAAAGTTTAATTAAGATCGGCCTGATAGTTTTAAAACGGTGGCGTGTCAAAGTTCCCAAGTCGATATACGAGATGGAATTAAGTCATGAACAGTACCGCACGATAATTTTCTATAACTTTCGACGGAGCCTCACCCAGCAAGAATGCGTCGCAGAACTTTTTGTTGTTTTTGGCGAAAAAGCACCATCAAAGACAACCGTTTATCGCTGGTATGCAGAGTTTCAGCGAGGACGCTCTAGCCTCAGTGACGAACCGCGTGAAGGGCGACCAAAAACCGCCGTCACTCAAGAAAACGTGGTTGCTGTACGTAACATGGTTCTGAAAGATCGTCATGTTACATACCGTGAGATTCAGGCATCATTGGACATCTCAGGGACCTCAGTTCAAAAGATCTTACACGAAGAGTTAGGTGTTAAAAAATTGGTTTCCCGCTGGATACCGCACCTCCTCACAGAAGAACAGAAAGCAGCTCGAGTCAAATGGTGTCGAAATACTCTGCAACGATTCAACTCAGGAGCATCAAAGCACGTTCACAACATCGTAAGTGGTGATAAATCATGGATCTATAGCTACGAGCCTGAATCAAAACGCCAATCTTCAGTATGGGTCTTCCAAAGTGAACTCAAACCGACAAAAGTTGTTCGCTCTCGCTGCGTTGCCAAGAAAATGGTCGCATCGTTCGTAGCCAAATCAGGGCATGTAGCGACGATTGCTCTTGAAAATCAAAGAACAGTTAATGCTCAATGGTATACGACAATTTGCTTGCCAGAAGTTATCGCCGAGCTTCGGAAAGATAACCCAAATCGACGCATTACGCTCCATCACGATAATGCAAGCTCACACACCGCTCGAGTCACAAAGTCGTTTTTGGAACAGCAAAACGTCGAAGTTCTTGATCATCCTCCATACAGCCCGGACTTAAGCCCCAATGATTTTTTCACATTCCCCAGAATCAAGAATATGCTACGAGGAAAGCGCTTCCAGACGTCTGAAGAAGCGGTCGATGCCTACAAAACAGCCATTTTGACTACCCCTAATTCGGAATGGAATAAATGCTATAACGACTGGTTCCATCGGATGCAAAAGTGCATTGACTATCGCGGAGAGTACTTTGAAAAAGAATAAAAAATTGCGTTATTGTACCTCTTATAGTTTTCTTCATTCCCGACACTTAAAAGGCTACCCTCGTATTAGTTTGTTTTTACTTCTGTCCGCCTAATTTTTCTCCATTCTACTTCTCTGTTGTCTCTAATGGATATTGGAATTCTGTCAAGGGAGTCCATATTCCGCAACCATATTTTGGCAAGCATTTTCAAATTCTTTTTCCATGTCAAATATGGCCGTACAGTTCCAAATAAATTTGAGTTGAAAAATGACCATTCCGGAATTGACAGCTGAGATATAGAGGGCAATGAAAATGTTTTCTACTAATGTAAAAGATATAAGATAATAACGCAGTTTTTGAATGCACACGTCTTTGGTGCTTTTAAGGCATGGCAATGAAGGCCTTTTCATTACCTCTCTTTCCTCCTTCGGTCCATTTGTCCAACGGAGGTCATTCACCAATCCTCCTGCAGTATTCTCTTTAGGATACCTAATTTTGAGGGGAAGATAATTTGCTCGAATTTCTTACCCTGAACCTTTGAGCTCGACAGATAAAAGGGGAGTTGGAAATATAAAAATGTCAATTTAACTGGTGGAAGGGGGTGAATTTGCCGAAAGAGGAATTAAAACTTACCGAAAGACAAGAAGTTTTAAGTATCATTTGGAGAAGAAACTCAGGCAATGGAGATATGAAAAATGTAGCTGAGAGAATGTTTTCTATTTGCATTACATTGATCACGCATGATAATACTCGTGTACGAACTCAATGGACGGCAAGATTTAGCTAAATAAACCACCGAAGGTCCCAGAAATACTCCATGGATAAAAGACTGCCGGTATCGTCAACAATTCCGATGTATGTTAAATTTCAGTGTAATAATTCAGTACAAATAATGATATTCACAATTAAAGATCGTATAGTATAATATCCAAACAATGCTTTTGAGTTCCATTGTGGTATTGAATATATTTTTAGAATATTATGGCCAAAATCTCTTATTCCGCTTTTCAAAAAGGGAGAGATGCATTTTTGTAGTGATACATGTAGCGAATTCATCTTGGCGCCGCAGAAGTACATTCTCGTCCTTTCCTTCACTGAAGGAAACCATGATAGCATAAAACGGACAGAATCATGCACGTAGCCAGGGGGGGGGGGGGGCTCCTGGGGCGTCAAACCCCCCCGAAATGTTTTCCCAATACTTTTTTTATTCTGATTTTAACTGGGCATGATATTCCGGATTAAACTGCGTATAATTCAAGTGTTAAGTGTCTTGAAACGTGATCACTAGTTTGATGTATGTGTGTGGTTAATAACTGTTCTTTTCAATCTGATATGTATGTTGAACTTCTGTTCTGGGACTGGTCAAATTAACTGCTTCATGACAAGGTAAGCAGTGAAATTTACAAGTAGGAGAGATAGGAATGGGCACTGTAAAATTAAATGCCAAGCAATGAAAATTAAAGGTAGAGATTTGTAACATGTCGAAACCGAATGGGCAAAGCGAGTTATTTTAAGTTACGCTACGCTAGACTTGGTCCCCCCCAACCTCCCCGGAGAAAAGTGCCCCTTCGTAAGTATTTAGGTTCCTACTCCACTTAATCGGTCACAGCTTAGGAAAGATCTTGATTCTTGTTCTTTTTTAAGTTAATTTCCACGCTAGTCTTCTTCAACACTGCAGCCATCGAATTCTTCCTCCCTTTGTGTACTCGCGAGACAATCCCGCCTCCTTGTCGCCTTCCCATCCTCCAGCCAGTGACGCACGATAACGTCTTGACCTTGGGAGAACCAACAGGGAAGATCAACGGGCTCTCGCCAAGAGCGCCACCGCGGGTGCCGGCCGTGTTAAAGGGGTGGGTCGCCGCAGCGTCCCCAGTCGACTATGAAAGTCCGCTCGGAGTAGTCGCACGACTTCCTGTCCTCTTTTCATACCATTCACTCGCTCCCTCGCTTGAGTAAGAGCACCACCCAATAGGAATTGCTTATCGAAAGTGCGGCGTTGCCATCGGGGAAACGAAAACTGCTTCCCAGAGCCCTGAATGCTGGACATAGAGAGAGAGGACTCCGTCTCCTGAAAACGTGAGTTTCAACGCTTGTTTACTTTTTTACTTTCGTTCTCGTTTCTCGGAGGGGTTCTAATCGATCCTCTGGGATGTGTTCCGAATTCGTAGGGCGGTATTTCGGAAGGATTAAACAATAGTCGGACCTCAGAAACGGGGTTTTCACATCATTGATCTGGCGAAGACCGAGAGTGAAGCATTTGGGTTTTGCCGCGGGCTTAACTGAAAAGTTTTGTCATCTTCGAGATTCGACGGCGATGAAATTCAGGTGTCCCGCCCGCGGCATTGTGGGGAATTCCTCCGAGTCCCTCCCAAATTTATATATTTGTGAAAGGACTCTTGGCCCGCGGATATGATGAGAGGCTGACGTAAATCCTTCGCGAGTCCCAGTTTCAAAACCATAAATTTGATTTTTCCCATGCTCTCACGCCTCGAGACTAACATTCGAGGTTCCGGTATTTCGAATCCTCCTGAAATTGTCACGAAGGGCACTGTCTCGCGTACAGTGTTACGATGTTTTTGATTTTCTACGCTGCTCAATGAAATAGACTAGACCACTCTAATCTTCGTGATCAATCACCCAATTCATTCAGTCTTCCAATGGGGACGTGAGGCTTTCGGAACCCGCCCCCTTGAGCAATTACAGGAGCCCGCACGGTCGGCTAAGGTTGCTAAATGGCCATTGCGGTGATGACCATATACTTCTCACCAACTTTCCATTTCCAGAATGGTGAGCTATTCAACGAAAAGTCGACCGGTTCCATCATTTACGAAAAGATTTATGGCCCCTGTCAAAACATACCGCTCGCTCGGGAGGAAATATCCATCAATTGTTCCCCCGCTGCTTCATTGTGGTAGCTCAGCGGGTAATTCGCTCGGTTATTGACCAGCAAACTCGATTTCAAAACAGGGAGAGGACTCTTTGAACAGGACTGGCTTAGTGCGTGCTGCGTGATTTAATTGAGACAAGATTTCTGGGTAGGCACCGGCTTCTCACCCAAATATATTTTCCCACGCCTTTTGGCTGTTTATATGGTGAATGATATTCTAACGTTCAAACATTCCTACGAGCTGAATTCTGTGGTTTGGCTTTAGTAAATAATGTAATAATATTTATCACATTCAGATTTTCTTCAATTATGTGAGCTTTAATATTTATTATTGAGTACTGGGCACTGTTGAACACGGAACTCAAACCTCGGGCTTCGGTTTATCGGGCAAACACGTCAATTACCTGTCTAACCTGTTGGAAACTACCTCACACTTAGTTATTATCATTTTGGGGGAAATTTAGGATGGTGTGATTTGATGGAGCAAGTAGGAACTTCAATCAACCTTTTGTTTTAATTCGATCTAATACGGTTCCAGAACTGCCTCTCATGATTCAGATGGTGTGCATTTTTGCGATAAACATTGATAAAAACATAAGCTAAGCTAAAGCGAAAGCATAAGATAAGCTTTGACGAGCATGTCTTTTGCGTAATGCTTATGCATTGGTTTGTCGCGGGCCATAGAGGATTAGAGAGAGACTCTTAATGACCCTTCCAGTTCTGGTTCCCTTCTAGTTACAGTAACATGGCTTTTCGTTTGCATTGTTTATCTATTCTCACATAATTAGGCTCATTGACAATTTTTTGAAAAGAAAATTCTTCCAATCGACGCTTAAAGGTTGTACTTGCGTCCTTTGATATTCACTTTGATGCTCTGTTTTTTCTCAATAAAAGCGCATCATAAACCGGTTCTAGTTGTGCACAGTCAACATGTGATGATTTTCAATCCGCTTAAAACTCCTCAGCAATAAATTTACACCTTTGAAAGACAAAAATGTGCATACAAAAAATTTCGCTGCAATACCGTTGTGCATACAGTTTTTAACTTGTATTAAATTGTGGAACTCCTCGAGCTTTCTTTTTAAGGTTGTATTATATTGCACAAACTATCTTGATTTGAAGCTCAAAGATGATACTGGTGTCTCCTTGCTCTTTAGCCGTAAGATCTTGTGAAATGCTCAATTCTTTTTGGTTTAATTCTAATTGGAATTTACAGAGGTAATCGCTCATATGAAAATATGTTTGTTCGTATCGATTTTATTGCAGGCATGCGACTTATTTTTCATTTTGAGGCGTGAATTCACATTAGGAAAAATATCAACCGCATTCATAATTATTTTTATAGGTGTCAGAGTGGTATTTCGCAATTCTGGCCTGGAATCTCTATTCTGGCTTCGCGTGGTGTTGAAATCTCGTAAGCGCACGTGAAGAATAGCTTGGAGCTACATTTTGACCCTCCGTTACCTTGAAAACTTTCTTTGAACCCTACTACTGTGATAGTACGTTTTAAACGCGGATACATGTAAAAGAAATTAACGAAATGCTGTAGTAGCAGTTATTTTGGGGAGGCATTCGGCAACTAATATCTTTCGCGGCAGTTAGGAAAGGAGGGCCGTTCAGAAGGGGGATGAATTTTTTCGAGGAAGGGTGGTGAGGGGTAAGCCTGCTGTTAACAAAAGGAGTGAAGGCCGTATCACACTAGCGGTTGCCGGTTACGGTTGCCGTTGCCGGTTACGGTTGCCGTTACTGGTTACGGTTGGTGTGAACAGTTCCAATCACACTGACCGCTTATATAAGGTGCTTTTCATTTAGGTACGGCGATAGCCTATTATCGCACGCAGGAGCCGTCGATCGCCAGGATGCAAATGAAATGAAACGCAGCTGGCACCGGCTTTTCGCGCTTGCGCAGTCAGTTTAGTGAATTGGAGGGCAAACAAGAAAGTAGCAACGAAGGGAATCGTCCATTTGTTGATACATTGTTTGACGTGACGTCATATTACGCCAACAGCTTTTCATCTGTTCGGCTCTCCTCACAGCAGAGAGTCACCGGCAGCCGGCGATCCAGCTAAATCGAAAGCACCGCGGCGCGCCGCGGCGTGGCGGTCGCCGTCTATCGCCGGCTGTAGCCGCAAATCGAAAGCACCAATAACCGGCCGATTGTGCAATCGCCGCCAATAGGATCTCGCCTCACGGTCATGTGCTGTTTCTGTTTACATTTTGTTCCTATGCTGCCTCAAATGTAGGATTTATGCCTCAAATACAAGATACAAATGAATTAAGTACATTTAATCTCACCTCGATGAAATTTATGCTATTGTAATATATCCTTCACAAAAAAATAGATGATGCAAGACAGTTAAATGATCTTTAGATTGTGTTCTGAATTTTTGTAAGGTTTAGGACGTAGTTATTATAGTAACAATGAAATTATCGCGATATGGAAACACAAACAGCAGGTGACCGCGAGGTGAGCTCCTATTGGCCACGGTTGCACAACCGGCCGGTTGGAAATAGACGCGCCCCTATAATCCAACCATTGAGAGCTGGTTGGCCCTGATTGGTCGACTGTACAACCGCAACCGGCCACCGTAAAGAGGTCCTCGGTTTACGTCACATCGGACGCGTCGCTCTGTAGTGCCCAGCAATACGGCTTTTTCAACTATTTTAGGATATTGTGTTTCCACAGTTAATCAAAATTCAATCTTTTTAAGCTGGTTATTTAAAAAATTTTCTAATATTTTAACTAGAAAATCTGACGCTACATACTTCCCGGTAATAGTTCCATCTCATAGAATTGGCCTCAGTGAAACCTCGGAGTTTTGCCGTAGTATCCAATTAAATGTCGCTCCGTTCCTATTCCACACGTAGGGTGCTGTTTGTACTGAGGTCATATACAATATAAACAATACGCAAGCGCGCACCTTTAAGCTACGTTTTCATGTGGCCGTTTTTGCGTTGCGCAGCCGCTGCGTTGTGCGGCAGGAAAACGCCCTGTTTTCATGTCATGGTTGTTGGCTGCGTTGCTGATGGTGCTGCACCAGCAGCAACGCACCAAATCATATGACTGTGGTAAACCGTGGTATAGGTGACAATCCGTAGCGAAAGAATCACGTGGCGAACAAATGACAGGCAGAATGCGTTGTTCCTCCCTCTCGACGCAGCTGCGTCAACGCAGGATTATTTATTATCTATTTGGCCATATTTTTGGGATCTTGCCCCACTGTGCGACGAATAGAGTACCTACTGGAAATTTGAAGTGCTCCTCACACAGCTCTCAAGCAGGAAATTGTATGCCAATGATAAATTTGTTCTACTGCCAGAATTTAAATCTGGGCCATCGGGAAAGGAGGCTAGTACTGTATTCATCTACATCTACATAATACCCTGAAAGCCACCACAAAGGTGTGTGGCAGGGGGTGAATTCTCACCAAATATGCGTTGCATATCATGCATTTAAAAGGATTAGTATTAATATATTAGTCTAAACTGCACTATTTAAAAAGATAAAAATAGCAAACTAAGAATTCAAAAACCTACTATTAGTTGGGTTACCTTCAAGTCCTTATACCATCATGCAACTACCTATGCTATGGATTAATTTACTCGTATTGGACATATTTACCTTTATTCATATCCCTATTCGCCACATCAACTGCATCCCTAACCAAATTTTATTTATTCAGTCCGCGTGGTGGCGATTTATACGGTGCAATACGTCCCTACTCCCCTTAAAGAGGTCATAATAGGCAACGTAGTAAGAAGGTAGTTGCGCGAAATTTACATCTACATAATACGTTGCAACGGTTTATGACAGAGGGTGAACCTACACAAGGCATGTATTACTACCTGTGAAAAAAACATTTTTGTAGCATATATTTTGGGTTCTATTGTTAATCTAAATTGTTGATTCTTAAGCAAATCTATTTCTCTGAGGAAATAAAGTTGATTTACATGCAATACAGCTACTAATGAAGAGCTATTATCCTGTGGAACGGACACTGACGGTAGGTAGAATATTTGGTAGTGCATCGGAAATATTATCTGAACACTACTAGCCCATGTTAACTGCGCCATTGAATACGCAATGGGAATTATAAATTAATGTCTTTAAAAAAATATACCTGACCAATTGATAATTATTATATTCCAAGGTAGGTACTAATAATTTAATTGCACGTTCCATTTGGATGCACCAAGGAGGTTAGAAAGTAGTGGAAGAGGCATCGAAGCTGTTTTGAGAATCCAGCGGCTTTCTTGGTAGGTACGGAGATATGGGCTTGCTACTCGCGATACTCGTGCGGATGAAGTTGTTATTGCACGCAATAAAAATTGGATGCATTTAAAAAAATTTCACTGCAAAAGAGAAAGGTGCGCAAATGCGCAGAAAAGTGCCAAACACAGTTAAAATAGGTTAAATTCGGACCAGTTTTGGAAATAAAATTAACTCTCAAGGGATTCAAATGCATTTACTCACTTTAATAACTTTTCCAGGATTAACTGACGTTGCTGCGATAAAATTTGGGTAGGATTTCATTGCATTTATGTTTTAACACCCTTGAGGGTCTCCATGAGATGCCCTACAAAACGCAATGTCTTGTACGGAGAGGCCTGATTCCTCCCAAGAAACCCTATTCTGGCTTCATTGTCACTCATAGGTTCTGCATGCCAATGCCTTCCCGATTGCATTCTAACCTCTTTGCAATGCACACCTAACATTTTTCCCCAATAAATTCATTTTTATGCCTTTTACTTGCAAGTATGTTATGCATGTTTGTAATCATTCACCCAAGGTCCCTCCACCCTAAGGTTGGAGGTCCCTAGGGTATAGGGACCTTGCGTTCACCCCCTGCCGCACGCACCCTTTAGGTGGCTGGTAGGGTACTCCGTAGATGTACCGATGTACTTCGATGAGGTTTCGTTTTTTATGCGGGTATATGCTCTCTCGAGATATCTAAACGCCCGATTACCCCGAGGAAGCAGTGTCGCCTTCATCTGTTTGCAGCCATTGCGTGCGAAGCTCCAATTAGCAGTCGCCGAGCGTGGTCTTCGGCCCGAGTGAGATATGGCATCCCAGGCACGCATTCCCTCTCTGGGAAACGACGCCCTCGCCCGTCTGCCGTGATAATGGCGCCCCGGAAACCAGCTGCCTGACGCCCACGACACAGATAGCGGGTAATGCCCAGGAAAAGAGCAACGCAAAAGAGCAAGGATACGGGTTACAATAAAAACAATACGTTTGCTTCAGTCCCGTGAACCGCGGAATTCGGCTAGCGGAGAACGTCGTCTCGGTACATCGTCCCGGTTGACAGACAGACGACTGGAAGGATGATGCAAGGGGTGAAATCCATTTACTCGCATGGAGTTGCAGACAGAAGGGGCATTTCCCTTTTCTATTCGAAAGAGTAGAATCTATTAAATACTTAGGAGTCACCATCACTGAGGGCATGTCATGGGGGAAACACATCAGGGAAATAACTAGTGTAACAAACCGTATATTAGGATTCGTATATAGGTTTCTAAGCAAATTCTATGAGACGTTACGGGAAATAAGCTGTTTTAGACTTGCCAGACCTCATTTTAAATAGGCCGCTAGTATATGGAATCCGTAAAAGGAAGGTATGATAAAGGAATCAGAGCGTGTGCAAAGTAGATCAGCTAGATTTGTTAAAGGCCGTAATGATAATTGCGTTAGTGTTACGAATAGGATCGGGATTACTATTAGAACGCAGGTTAATTTAGGCTAAACCTTTTCAGTGACTTCGAAGCTGATTTTTTTTACAGATGACGTTAGATTTATATCAAGAATCACCGCGTATTATGCTAGGTTTGATCAGATTAACAAGATTAGAGAGATAGGTCGTTGTACCGATAGATTTAAAATGTCTTTTTTTCCCGCGTACCATAAGAGAGCACAATAGGCAACATAGCAAAGGGATATGTTGGAGAAATATTGTTAGAGTAGCATGTAGTGCATGATGCATGTTTTAGCAACCAATCCTTTTATTAGTAGGTACTGTATGTAGATGCTAACCATCTAACTTCATGTGACCATGCTATCTAGCATGTTTCCATGTAGTATCATAGTTGCATGTCAATGGTGCATGTTTGTGATCTTCACCCCCTGCCACACACCCTATTGGTGGCTCGCAGGGTATTACGTAGGTGTACATGTAGAAGAGTCCTCTTGCTGCGTCCTTCTGCTATGAAAGGACAAGAGATTAGATCCATTCATTTGAGTATGGAGGGTAGAACAGAAGCTTCCCAAAATCGTGCCAAATACGAGAGGTTGGTCCTGGAAATGATGCACTATTCATTCTGGAAATTTAGATTGTTCCTCTCCATCGCTTGAATGTTAACCCGTACTCAAGAGACTAGTCTAAAGTCAGATTCTGTTTTGCGCGCTTCAACAGCAACAGTCACAGCGCCTATCCAAAGTGATATAAGTTAATATTTCCAAGATACACCTAAGTGACACCCGTCAACAAGGTTGTATTCGAACCCACGAGGTTAGGGTCACCAAACCGGTTAATCTTTGATCTGATTACCAAGGTTGGCTCAAGGAAAGGTAGTGAAATCATTTTGCTGTTACAGCAGAAGTAAAATGTTTAAGAATATTTTAATAGACGATTTTTCATCTATATAGATAAATAATCAAGAATTGCACGTTAAATTTATCTGACGTGTCTCTTTGTTGATGGGAAGCGTGTTAGTTTTCTCTAATCCTACAAGAACGTCTCAAAATCGACCGTCAGTCATCTGCATATGCAACTTCGTTATGTCTTAGCTGTTATCAAGGCAGAAGTGTACTTGGCATCGAAGCGTATTTGTTTTAAAACCGGTTTCCGTTTCACTCTCTCAAATTATAAAACTTCGGCTCTGGGCACCAGGTAACATCAGTGACTCAATTAAAACCCTTTTTTTTGCCTCTGACTTTAAAATATAAGTAACTTTACTGATAATGTAATTTTAAATCACATGGAAATGCAGCACAATTACGACAGTGAGAATAAATACATAAATACTAATAGTATAAATTTTAATATAAAGTATGCTCGGGGCTTTGACCACTTGGAGAGGGGATATGGGTGGTGCGAGGGTGGTATTGAGAAAGTTTATTTTTCGCTGAGAAAAAGAAAGATTTTTATAATTGATGTTTTCATGGGAACTACTGCGCTGCATATTTTCCCAATGGCGCTTCGCGATACCATTACACGGAATATTCGCACACATCTTCAGAAAGTCATTATTCAAAGATGAGTTTATTGAACACGAAACGTCATGGGCAAATTAAACACTGCTACGGATGTCGAGATAACATCAGTCATAAAAGCGTACGACGCTAAAAAATCTGCAACAGAAACCAAGTGTTTGCTTGCACTTAAAAAAACTGAAATGATTATCGGTTCCTGGTTTGCTTATGTTATAGCGTTTAATGTTTTCGATCCCAGTTCATCTCCACTTCGACAAATATCGATGCTTCCGATTCGGATTTTCAATTCAATTCCGGTTCGATATCATGGGATTGTAGCAATTATGGTTAATAACTGGTTATCTTCGGGATGGAAGGCCAAAACTCCAGCCACCACACCAAACCGTTATCATTAATACCTCTGCTTTAGATAAGAACTCATTACCAATGCTTATTTACTGGAATCGAAAAACATGCTTTGACCCTTCACCTTCATGTTCAGTCAGATCGCACTCGAGGCAAATTTGGCTACTTCGTCCGTTCTCTGCGATGCCAATGTTCTCCTATTGCACCCAGCAGTTCCGGAAGGTAGGAGATCGGAGTTTTGTTTGCATTCACCGCCAGTTAGGCGGAAAAAGGGCAAAGACACTCGGGTAAGATGTAAACAGTGAGGCGGTGCTCAGGAGGGAGAGCATTCGTCGCCCCACACCCCAAGGTGAACCAGTTTAGCTGAATGTTTTTCCTTTCAGATTCGCTATCCGAGCTCTCATCCACACACAAAGACCGCCTCGATTCAGAGATGTTGCCTGTGATAAACGGGCCGTCCAGTTGTTCTATGCGACCAAAGAGGGCCCATCGGATCTCGGCAGTAAGCTTGGGGCGCATATCGAAGTCAGACACCACGGAATGTTGTTTAAAACTATCATTTTCAGCATAAAATTTATCCGTAACGCACCGTGGAATTGCTCCATAACTTTCCACTCTCTAGACTCTCAGCTTGTAAGGGACATGCGATAGTTTCAGTGTCGATCGTGAAAAAGGAAAAAATAGGGTTGGTGAACATTTATCACACAAGACGGTAGTTTTTTTTATTGATACTAGAATTAAGTAGAGATCAGTCGAAAGGTAACTTAAAATTTATTTCCAAGAAGCATCAAATCGGTCATTATATCGTCATATTATCAATAACATTATCATTATATATTATTTTTATTATCATTGTCCCTTTTTCTCAACTAATACAAAGCGTATGGCGATGAATTAGGTGTCATGGGATAGGATTTCTCACCGAATTATGACAGCATACTCAGTTTATGTCCAAACACATTGTTTGTTTAAAATATGCCCATGTTAACGGAAATATATTTTAGTCAAAAGCGTAACGAAAACAAAATTTTGTCGTAAATATATAATCAAGAAGAAAAGGGGATCGTGTTGGTGTAGTGACTAGAACACTGGCCTATCATCCCGAGGTCCCGGGTTCGGAACCCGGCACTGATTGGGTTATCATAGATATGCCGGTTCCAACTTGAGTGCCTTATGGAGATCACTTCGAGTGCAGTTCTCAGTCCGTCGGATGGGACGTTAAGTCGTGGTCCCTTTGGCGCCTTTCGTTAGGAGCAGGCTAAAACCGACGCCGGATTTCTCTCCACCTATCACCTCTGCCGCAAATGGTTTCAGTTGTCGGTCGCCATCCCTAAATGACTACAACTACTAAGAACAAGAAAGGGAATTGTGAGGTATTCAGCATGCTGGAAAGAAACACTTTGTACACTTCCTCTACGATTTTTAATTACCAATCGATTTCAACGCTTGAGCGTTATTTTTAAGTTTGAGCTGCACGTTAGACATGAAACTTCATAAAGGTGATAGTTTCCTGAAATATGGAAATAGAATGAGATAGCGAGTTGAAATAGCTTGTGCTCAGAAATAATGTATAGTAAAACAGAAATTGCGCTACAGAAAATGTTAGTGAATTCGACTATCGGAGTAGTTAATGTTCTAAGAAAACTGATTATAAGTTAATGAAGTAAAAGGGGTGGAATATTTTTGTAGTTACTAAATTGATAGTGAGGCTGCAAATAGAAAGGTCCTTCGAATGCAAATTGCTCATGTTTAAATATTATATAAAAAAAGAACATGGACACCAGTTACATGTACATTATTATTTCCGATATCGACTGCGTTGTATTCGTTTTAACTACAAGAGGAGTGAGCGTGGAAGGCGTCCTTGGTTACAGTCGTATTAAAAACTCGTCTTTCTTTCCGTGTGGTGGAGAGATGCGATTGGTGTTTGGACCGAAGTGCGTCATTAAGCGAGGTGTCGAGGAATGGGGATGAAGAGACGACCGGCGGACTCTCCGAAGTATTCCACATGCTTGACCTCGGAGAAAATCGAACTCTACAACTTGTGGAAGTCTTTATGAATGCGGTTGAAAGCAGCAAGAAGAGCTAAACAAATGAGGGAAGAGGAAGACAGAAAAAATAATTATGATGTATGAATGGAATTTCATTCTCTAAGGTCGAAAAATGACCTTGAATCTCTACAATTAAGTTACTGATGCCGTATAAATAAGAATAGAGAGTTGGTTGCCGTACTGATAGATTTAAAATGTCATTTTTCCCGCCTACCATAAGAGAGCACACCAGGTAGAATAGCAAATGGTTAGGTGCGTAAAAAATTTCTAGAGTAGTCTAAAGTGGATATGCAGGTTTGAGCATTATCAACACATGCATGCTAGAGAAATGCCGATACTAGAGAAATGCCGATACTACTTAGTATGTTTTTTTAACCAGTAGTTAATCAATTCATTAATGTGTAGTTACTAACCACCTGGCTTCAAGTGGCTCTTATAACTAACATCTTCCCACGAACAGTGGCGGATTCAGGGGGGGGGTCACAGGGGTCATGACCCCCCCCCAAATTTTATCGAAAACTTTTAATTTTTATTAGTTTAATAGTTTTTGTAACCTTGTAAAGGATTAAAGTGAGTGTTCATGGGTGTTTTCAAGTCTGTTTCCGCACTAATAGGCGCTTCAGACCGGGAGGAAAGGTATAAGGATAGGAATGGAAGGGAGGTTTCCCTTCTTCTAAAGTGAGTGTATATGCAACTGCCTGGCTACAAGTCCCAAACGTGAGAGAAGTTTAAGTTGCATTTATCGTAGAGCGTAGCACTTGCTACTGTAAAAACAAGCTCAAAAATAAAATAAGCTGTGTCCCAACTCGTTAGGCATTAGGAAGCATGGATTTGGGTGCCTAAAATTTAGCTGGCTAACCCAAAAGGGGGCACGAATTGGGACATATTCGTGAATTGGGAATCTCCTTACGCAGGTATTGCCATCTGCTGGGATTGAAACCGATGAAAAACAAGAGAATGTGAAAGGGATGACAAATTATGTACAAAATCTAACACAATCCATATTGTTAAATTTCTCATGCCATTGTGTACAGACAGAATTTAATTTGAGTTTAGAGTACCGTAGATTAGCATCTTCTCATCTTTTCCGAAATTTAGATAATACATTTATTTTAATGTAGAACAATTCGGCCTTCTCCTACTTCTGAATGAATCTCTCCGTCAGGTCACTACTCCCTATAACGATATTTTATTGTGATAAACGAATCAACACGACTAATTATAAAAATATCAACAAACTTTCAGCCAAAATACTTTCCCTTGTCGGTAGCTATCTTCATCGAGTCCACTGTTCTCGCGATTCTCGCTTTCCATCATGGGAAAAGGATGCACTCGTCGATGCCCAAATCTAGCGGCTGAAAAAGGTACCTAAATCTGCTCCCTTATGATGCCTAGGGGGCCCAGGGGAGGATGTACATCTACATCTACATCATCTACACGATACCCTGCAAGCCACCGCGAGGGTGTGTGGCAGGGGGTGAAGGTCACCAAGCATGCACTACTAGCATGCAAGCAAGCAACTAAAGGGTCTCATGCAACTAGATTGTTAGCATCTATAGTATTTGAGGGGTTAATACATGCATCATGCACTACAGAATACTCTAAAATATATCCCCTACCTATCCCTTTCCTATGCTGCCTATTCTGTTCTCTTATAGTACGGGGGAAAAATGCCATTTTGAATCTAGCTGTACGACAATCTATCTCTCTAATCTTATTTATCTGGTCGAATCTAGCATAATACGCTGGTGTTTTTAATATGTGCCTAACATCTTCAGTAAAGCTATCCGATTGAAATTTCTCCAATAGATTTAATCTGAACTTTAACCTACGCTCTGATAATGATTCCCACCCTAATTCTTGTATTAATTCTGATACACTACTCAACCTATCGTAACACCTTTTGACGAACCTAGCTGCTCTACGCTGCACACTGTCTAGTTCTCCCATCAAACCTAATTCATTAGGATCCCATACACTGGCTGCATACTCAAGGTGGGGCCTAACTAGTGAAAAGTAGCATCGCTCTTTTGTCTTCTCATCACATTTCCCAAGTACTCTTTTTATAAATCCTAGCTTTCTCTTCGCTCGGCCGCATATTTCCCTTATGTGTCTTCCCCACGATAAGTCTTTAGTGATTGTTACACCTAAATATCTTACGGTTTCAACGTTTTCGATCTTCGTGTTATTAATTCTATAGGATCGCTCTATCGAATTATTCCTCCTCCAAAAATTGATAGCTACACACTTTTTAAGGTTGAGTTCTAACTGCCATTTTTCGCACCACTCTTGAATTGCATCTAAATCCTTGCTAAGTGATTTCGTGTCCTCTTCGTTTGATATACCCCTGTACACCACCGCATCGTCTGCAAAAAGTCTAAGGTTACTACTAACTACGGTACCCAAATCGTTTATGTATAAAAGAAATAGAAGCGGACCTACTACGCTACCCTGGGGAACTCCCGATGTGACTTCGATTGTGTCCGACATGATACCATCTATGACAACCCTCTGCTCTCGCCCACTTAAGAATTCTTTTACCCAACATACAACGTCTTTATTTATACCAAAACTCTCTAACTTCAAGATTAATTTGTCATGAGGAACTTTATCGAAAGCCTTTTTAAAATCTAAAAATATCGCATCAACTTCAGTACTGCTTTCGCCGTGGACTAAAATATCGTGTACGAATAAAGCTAATTGTGTCTCGCAAGATCTACCTTACCGGAACCCATGTTGGCTGTTTATGAGTAATCCCTGACTATCCAAATGCCCCATGATCGAACTGACTACTATGTGCTCAAATATCTTACAAGAGATTGACGTGAGTGAAATGGGTCTGTAGTTACTAGGTTCTTCCCTATCACCGCTTTTAAATATAGGTGTAATGTTAGCTACTTTCCAATCCTTGGGTACTGTGTGGTTCTTTAGTGTTTTATTGAATATTATTTCTAGATAGGGGGCTATTTCAGAAGCTAATGTTTAGAAGCTAATGTTTAATGTTATGTACGCGGCAACACTGCACGGCTTAAACCAAGGTCCCTATAAAATAATGTAATATAAGGACCATGGCTTAAACAATGCCAGTCGCTTTCTGAGGGATTCGCTTTCGCCAATATAAATACCATTCGATATAAATTAAGCAAATGTGTTGAAATATTAGACAATTACATATTGGATACGTTCAGGACATGCGGATTTTAACGCCACTAAGAACGAAATTCTACGACACTCCAGTTTCGAATTGCTAACTTTTTATAAAATTGATAACAGCTCTTTTTATTTTAATGTTATATACTGGAAACTTACAGTATGCATAGAAAACATGTATACCTAAAACTATTTAAACTTTGGTTACAATTGAACGACTTAGTATTGATTTACGGGTCATCAAAGTCGGTGCTTTGCTCGAACACCGTCAAAAACAGGCACTTTTTACGTCACAACCGTTGTAAAAAATATGCAAATACGTTTTAAAAATTTAAATTTGCCACTCAATAACGCAAAATGAAGTAAGAAAAGCACCGGTGTGATTAGTTTTTCTGTAAGCCTAGTTGTAAACTTGTTATTTGTATTCAAACTCGAGTGCACATAATTTCTGCGCCGACAGTAGTACCTTGAACCTCCGTGAATTTGCCATGCGAATTAGGGATCCTGGGTAGCGTAGTGGTCTCCGCAGCCAAAGGTCCGTGGTTCTATTCCCGGTCCATGTGATTTTTTTCGCATGTGAATTAATGTGAACATATTCGGTATTATAATATTGGGTTATAACTCCAATAACTTCAACAGAAAACGAATCTGAAATATTTCACTATAGTGATAACGCTTAAAGTTACGCATCTTTCACTGAGGGACGTTGGGTCAGCAGTAAAGTAGTTATCTCATTATTATAATGAATCCTTATAATCCTTATAATTATTTTATTAGGAGAGTTGGGTAAGGGGTACAGTGCAGGGTTTTTAGTGTGAACATTCCTAGATCGAAACCGACTCTCTCCATTTCTTTTTCCATCGCATTTTTATTGTACGATCGTCCCTGATTATAAATATTTGTAACATGTTTATCCAGGATACATTTTAGCTATCTTACTTTTTAAATCATCCCAATATCATGTTAATGAAAAATCAGTCCATGGTAATATCAAACATACGTCGGCCCAATATCATTTTTATGCCACTGTATAGTGGTGACTGATGTCTTTTTATCATAAAATTAATATCGGCCCAATATCGTCAGCAAATGTTATCACTTTTGACATTTGCCGACATTGGTAGCCAATATCGGATTGACCAATAAGTGATATGTGACGGTGTAAAAATGATATTGGACCGATATCATGATGCTGCTTGGGGAAGGCTACGTTGTTGCAGAAACCGTGAACTTCTCTACTACAAGTTCCCTCAGTTAGACTACCAGTTCCCTCATTTAGACTACCAGTTCCCTCATAACGAAGTAATGAAGAAAGGAAAGCCTACAAATAATATGCACGGAGATCACATCTTGACAATGTCCACTGGCTTGTGGTGTCTCATAAAGACTGTACTGTAAATATTGTGTACTTTTTTCATCTGGCTTAGGAAGTGTCCACCACAACGTGACTCCACTTAGGAAATTAGTTAAGGTACCCATTAAAAAGTTTGATAATCTTAGGAGAAAAAGGTGATCTTACCACTGACGAGTAAAACCGATTCCATGTATGTGTAATTGATAATAGAAAAGACTTTTTACTAACATACAATGAACCATCTTTAGAAATAAACAACCGATCGGGTTGGTGTGGTGGCTAGAGCCTCCCATCTCGAGGGCCCGGGTTCGATTCCTGGCAGCGGCAGATTTTTCATTGGAAAACCGGTCCCCACTTGAGTGCCTAGTGGAGGGCATTTTAAGTCCAGTACTCCGTCCGTCGGATGGGACGTTAAACCGTGGTCCCCTTGGCGCCTTTCGTTAAGAGAAGGCTAATGCTGACACCGGGTTTCTCTCCACACTTCCTCCGTTACCTGAAAACGCCTACCATTACCCAATTACCTACCTATCCTAAATGGCGTAAATGACCTCAGCTGTCGGTTTTTTAAAAACATTTTGAATGCAATTATTTTCAAGATTTTCCCACTATCGTAATTTGAAAAACTGATCATGAGTTGGCTTTCTATAAATTCTTTTGTTACATGATACTGATGATACCGTACAGCAATATTAGCACGCAACTCAAACTTTTTAGTAATTCCCTAATTAAACAGATAGTTTTTAACTTTTATGTATGTGCTTATCATCACTGTAAACCTTTTCCAATGAAATTTGTTCACATTGACTGTTGTATGAAACAATATATTATAATTATTTTAAACTTCAAGTTGGCTATTTATTTATTCTCCATTGTTAAACTTGTTAAACTTAAATGTCTAAAATTGTTCAATTTCATTAGTTGTTAAGAATGCAAATGAAATGTTAGGCTCCAAAATGCGTAAAAAATGGGTATTTTAAAAAAATTTAAACGGGAGAACGCCCCTCTCCCTCGGGGGGGGGGGGGGGGGGGGCTACTCCCCGGACCCAGGTCATGACCCCCCCCCAAATTTGATGCTGAATCCGCCCCTGCCCACGAAGTAGTGAGCCGTGCCACACACCCTCGTGGTGACTCGCAGGGTACTACGAAGATGCATGAAAATTACATCTCTGAATCGATTTCCAATGAGATCAGGTTGGTGTTGTGCTTACAGTGCTGACTTTTCATCTCGAGAACCTGTGTTCGAATCTTGGTAGGTGCCGAGATTTGTGGAATAACGAGTGAGCTAGCTGAGTACTGTGCGGAGAACACAGCCAGCCAGTCCAGTACCCCGTCCGTTGGATGAAACGTTAACCCTTGCTCCCCTTGGCGTCTTGTCCTAAGAGTAGGCTATTGCCGACAATGGGTTAGTCTCCACCCTTCTTCCCTACCCTGAAATAACATTTTTTCATCAATTGACATTGAAATACTATCATGCCTCCATCTAATTATCCACTTACCCTAAATGGTGCAATTGACTAAAGCTATGACCTACGGGTTCCCCATCCCGAGGACCTGGGATCGGATCTCGGCAAGAGCAGAGAATTTCCAGTGGAATCCCGAGCCCTTCTTGAGTGCTATTTAGAGGATATTTCTTGTAAATCGGCTTTCGTGGTAGTCGGGACGGAAACGCAATGGCCTGACAACCTGAAGGCCTCGGTTTCGAATCCCACCTCAGGCATGGATGGGTGTTGTGTTTGTTATAGGGTGAGGCGTAGTATAAAGCTAAGCTAGACGATGCGATATAACCTTGGGAATTGGGGAATATTAAACCCTAATTCTTCCACTACTTCAAGCATATTGCTTTGTTCGTCGTATGATAAAGAAAAACGAGGTATGATTGACGCCTTTCGTTAAGAGTCGGTCATTGCCGAGGCCTGGTTTCACTCCACCCTTCCTTCGTTCTCTGAGAAGTTTCTTCCACGTCCTAATTTCTCACTTATCCTTGATTTTGCAAATGACCTCAGCAGTCGGTCGCCATCTCCGTGTAACTTCTTCCACTTGGCCAGTTCTTAAGCTCCACTATTATCAAGTTCCTGAGGAGTGTCTCTGTAAAGTGTGCCTACCCACGAGCGACCCTTCCGAATAAATTCAAATGAAAATTTGCCACTTCGGCCACTCATAATCAAAGAGAGTTTCGGGATTACTTTTCTTTTTGGATGCTTGGCTATAATACACATTGGTAACGTATGTCTTTTCGAATCTAGAGATCCAAACTTTTTAATAAGCTAGTGTGTCTCGTGATTTTTTTACTAAATAATTTTCCAAGCCCCTTGAGGTTATATATATATGCCACCCAATAACGTCATATTCAGTGCTATCCTGATAAAGGGGCAAATCTGTATGAAAAAATGTCGATGTCGATGATATGGACCTGGAACTGGACGGGCAGGAAAGTGGTGATACGCACGACCAAAGAGGAAAGGGCAAAAGTGAATCTTGGAAGGACACAAGATTGATGCTACGTACAGAAATTGGGAAATCGGGGAGGAAGGAACAGTTTGACCCAAAATGCCATGAAGGTCAGCGGTATTAGATCGAATTTTGCCCTCGTCATGTGATACAAGGGATCAGTTATATGGGTTATATGTAATTCAGTCCGTTTTGGGACCGAGCACGAACGGAACTAATGGAAGATTTTTGATGCTCTGAGATGTGAAATCATTCATCTAGATCTACAGGTTATCCTACAAGGCACCTCTAAGGTGTGTGGCAGGGTGTGAGTCATCACAAATATACTTTGTCTACTTTAATACACTAGGAACATAATTAGACTTGATAATGAAAACGTATTAGTTATTCATACATAAGCAGCGGAAACCCCATTCATTAGAATATATGATTTTATCTATTTCTTATAATTCAGTTATATATTTGCTGATTTTATATAATATCATCTCATTTACGATAGCGAAGCTGCAGCATACCTTGATCTTAGATTACCTTAAGAAACTGCATTTTGGCAGTATGTAGAAAGTCCTGGACATCAAACTTTATCTACTAGGTACACTAAAATGCTGGAAAGGTAAGCACTTTGCGATGATATTAATCGACACAGGCGTGATTTCGTGAGAATAAATATTTAACGCTACATATTTTGAAGTTGTTAGATTTTACATATTTCAATTTCGCCATAGCACATCTGACTCAATGTTCTTCATGAAAATGTGGTTCAATGGAGTGATAAGTTTTCCGCCATGATTCGAATATAATGATTTGACAAAAACTGTTAAGTGATGATTGACTTCGGATTATCCGCCTATACCTCATCACAATGCATATTTATAAGAATTTCCCTGTATTCACAGAGGAAAACTTTATAAAGCGGTTATGCCGATCAGGGGATCACAAGGTACTGCAACAATTACAAGAAATGCGTCGGCATACCTTGAAGGAAATTGTAAATGAGCTTAGGTGGTAGCATGTTATCGCATTTTCTAGGATAATGCATAACAATAGTTGGCCTTTTCATCCTGTCTTCTATAATAACCAAGGATTTCATCGCATAAAAAATCTTCTTACGAAGAATGTCATGAGTTTACAACACTTTGGAGTTTTGGTACCACTGTAAGCATATTCCATCAGTATTTGTGGTTTAGGGTAGTCCAACATGGCAAGAACTCACGCTTCGAAGCTACTCCTGCTTTTTTTCTGTTAATTTGGCTTACGCCTTTCGACTTGGAACAGGACTCGTCATTTCTCGGGTCTCCAGTGTCAAATTTTAAATACAAATTGACTCGTTGGCTCTACTTAAATGCTTGAGACGCTAATGTGTCGCGTCGGATGGCAAACTTCCATTTATATCCAGTGCATTCATGCTCCATTCATCACGTTTTTATAAGATTTCATCATCATCATTATATACCATGTGAAGTCTTTTCGTATGTTACATGTGTGGTTATGAGCAAGTGTGGTTTATGCAACATTTCCGGGATTTAATATTTAAACCACAGAATGAAAGATGACGTTATAGGAAACTAATCTCTGAACGCCCTTCAACGTTCGTAAATAGTCTTGCGAAATGATTACGTTTCCCAACGACATTTTGTATCAATATCTAGAGATACATTCATGCCACGAATTTTCCGTTCATTTCATTGTAACTAATTAACTCTGTAATGCATTTCATTAATTGTAATACATTTCTGTAGTGATCAACCTGATTACACAGTCTGTTTTCACTGGTTCGGCCTCACGTAGTATATGGTGATAGTCCTCAAGGTATAAATCAATTAGTTTTTATTTCGAAATTGGGTAGTCTGTGGTGAGGAACTGCTATTTTTGTAAGTGTACGATAGGTTTAGCAGTGCAACCAAACTGTTCCAATGATTCGATTACGAATCACTAATCCGATCGTAGTTATAAGTACAGTAAACTATCTAGATGGAGTTGAAGGCAAATAGGTATATAAAAAAGACTTTTTACCTTCTGTGTAAAAATCCATTTTTCTATGGTAGGCTACAATATGGTGATACAGGGAAATTAAATAGTATGACGGAGGGTTTTTAATATGTCATTTATCTGCTTTCACTAAAAGACAGTAATAAATGTAATTGACCATAAAATTATCGAATCAATTAGGTTAACTAAAGTAGTTTTTGTGTTTTTTGTACATGTTGATATAAGGCTTTTTGTGCACAGCATAGTATAAGTGTGTTTTACTTACAACCTTATATTTTTGACGTGCAACAAAAATATTTACACTATAGCTGTACAGTGTCTCCCACGTAACATGCTAGCCTCGAATATGCCTCCAATTAGATTTTTGGGCAAAATTCTAGTAGGAGGCAAATTGGGTGATCGTTCATTTTCAAGGCCTTTGTTTGCCCTCAGTATATTGTTTACAGGGATTCTTTTTTCTCGTACCAGTTTGTGAGTATCTTGCAGCACCTAATATAGGTACTATTCTCTGGAGTCGTTGCTGCAAGAAAATTCTCATAAATTATTTTATAATCATAGCAACCCATCTCTCTAGCTTGCCTTGAGGACAAAGGTTCTTACACATTCATTTTCTTTGTACACGGGCCCTTAGTTATGTTTAACCAAAAGGAGGCATTTTATAGGATTTTTGGAGTAAACTTCATTTCGATAATAACACGACATTTGTTCTTATTATTGAGGATGGAGCTCACCAAACACTATGCTCAATGGCATATGTGAAATTCAAACAGGGTAGGAGGCCAGTTCCTTTTCCTATGCTGCCTTCGGATTCCTAGAAATATCTGGTATCCAGGAAAACGACAAAGCTTGCGCTTGACTAGACATGTCCGAATGCCACTCTCGTATTCGAACACGAAACCTCCGGTCAGCATCCCTAACGTTATTCCCACTGGGTAGCCACGCCGCGCCGTCCAGCTGGTCCATTGCACTAAAACGCACGGCCCGCCCTTATCGCTTCTTTATTTCTGAGAACTGGGAGAGACTTACGGGATAAGTACAAAATTTAGCGGTCACTGTAACCTAGATTTCGCGGTAATGTGTGCTCTTGAAACTTCCTCAATACTAATCAGAATGCCGGATTGGAGTAAGTGGGCCACGGCTAACTCCTGACCTATTTACGCTGAGAATGAAAAAATGTGCATCAGCGTTCGTTTTCACCGCGCCACTGTTCCAAGGCGAAGTTTGAGAAACGAGAGCAATGTTGGAGAGCATTTTCATCGCCCCAGAGCCAGGCCTTGGCCATGGACAACAGTAGCTCAGTGAATGGCCTCCATGAAAAAACGTTGCGCTTCGTTGAAAGAGCTGTAAATTCAGTAAAAAGATGGAATATTCAGTCTCACTCGGTCTCGGGGTGGGTGGTTAGCAGTTACCGAGGGGCTTATCTTTCACTTTTGAGCAAAATTTCCACTGGCCGCAAATAAGAATCCTTCACCAGGCGATGGTTTCCATCGATTTCGGGAAAATCGGTGGGCTCTTTTTTGGGGAACTTTTTATAGATGTTTGTACAATAGTGTACATATCAACAAATAATTTCTTGAAGGCAACAAACACTTTCATTTATGAAAGTGTTTAAAACTTATTGGTGCTAAATATCATTGCTAAGACAAGATATACATTTCACAACAAATGACTTCTTAATTGACCTACTTTAATTTTTAGACGAAGAATCGTCTCTTCAATGAGTAGTCAAAAATCAATATATATTCCCAGCATGCCTATTTGTTCTTCACTATAGGTTCGTTCAAATTTAATAGGAGGATTAAAAATCCTTGAAAATTATCTTTACTTTTAAGTTGCTATCAGGGATCAGAATTCATCATCATCATTATTCCTCCATGGTGCTTTGTGACTCCCTTCGCATTGCTTACGCTGCAAAAACATCTCATTTAAGCGCGGTGAGAAATTTTGGGAGGACAATCCTCTGGATTGCATTGGTTGGATACATATACACTTAGTTGGTTTCATTTTGGGAACAATCAGGTTGAGTGTTTTTCCACAATGTTCAAAGGGGAGCATTTCAAAAATGTAAGACCAACCAATGGAATTCGGACTTAATTTCTTTTTTTTAACATTTCCCCTCGTCATGTGAGGCTCGAAATAGAAGTTCAAAAGTTCAGCTGGCTAAAATCATTTAAATGATAAGCTCCGCCCTTTTTTTTAACCCAATTATGAAACGCATTAGTAGATTCGCAGATTAGCGTTGAGAGTTGGGAAACTGAATTGAAGAAGAGCTGCGTAGTAAATGCCGTAAAAGGCCCGGCATAACTACATGGAAAATGAAAGAATTTATTGATTTGATCTTTTGTAAAACAGCACTAATAAATTCGGCCGATAAGCTATAAACTTCCTAAACTCTTGATCTCAGACAATTTTCAAGGCCCCTGGACAAAGTCACAGCACGTTGACGTAATGCATCATCTCGTTCAGTACATAGTTGTCGCATGCAGTCAATAGACTAGCAGTAACTAACACCTCGTTTAACGCTGTATCTTTCAATGGCATATCAAGTGCCAGTTCCCTTAACTGGGGTACATTGTATACCGAGGACATTCTACAGTAGCCTTTCCCACGCTATGTTCAGCTATGCACTGGTTTTCCGTGGATGAAATATTATAAGTGATATCAGCCTGTACATCTTATATTTACTTGCTTAAATTATATATTAAAAATATTGGTTCATCTAGTAAAATACACTGTGATATATAAGCCCGTGTCTCTTGTATTTAGTTGATTAATGTATTTATTATTAATGGTTATCTATCTATCCTATAGAATAAAATAGCTATTCTGTTAAAGTTTAAAGATTCATGTTCCGTCAGAGGACATTTTTCTGGAAATGCTACTAATTCTTTATTGCTACGTATTTTTCTGTAAGTATCCAAGAATAATCAATGTGGTACCCAAAACAACTCGAGGGAAATTAAAAACTTGATTTTATTTAAGCATGGTTCTATGGATTAGTGCTCAGTATTTTTTTCATTTTCATTATAAAATGACTTTTAAGATGTATTTCGATTTCCTACCTATCTAACAGACTTGATGTAGCCGAGTAGGAGAATAGCTAAGTATATGTGCCGTATGGCATTCATATTTTTTAATTCTCTCCAGTCAAATATTGCAAGTAGCGGCTTGATCCTTGATAGCGCTGCTGAGTGGAGAGTGGAAGCCTAGAAGATAAAGAGAAATGGCACGAGAGTAGTTGGGTTGATGGTCCTATAAAGATCAATTAGGACTGGAATATGAATAGCGATTGTTTACACAAGTGTTTTAATTTGAGCTTCAGTTTAGGTTTTTTTACTTAAAACTCAGTAGTCTTGTTAGGTTGTGGAAAAGTAGATTTATTCCCTTTAACATTTCAAAATGCGGACTCCAAGTAGTTGTTAATGCATCAATTGATATGCATGAGCCATTTCTCTTCTCATGAATGAGATACTACTATGCTACAGCAAATACTCTTGAAATTATGTTAATATTGGTGAAATAGCTAGACTTTCCCGAGAATTATCAGGCGGCACAGCTTAAATGAAAAGAGTGTTTCTCCTTTTGTTCGGCATCGTTCTTGGCAACCTCTACCCTCTACATCCGTCTTCGGTTTGATTTTGGTGGGATTGGAGTTTCTCGGGTAAAGGCTACCTTTTTTTGTCTCTTTGGGCAGAGATTGTCAAGGTTTCCCGTTTCGATATTGAGATTATCTACTTATCTCGTGTAATATCTTTTCCAGATCATTGTAACCAGGTCACAAGATGTCTTGGGACGTGACTGCAGTCTACACGATCTTGCTGGTGGCCTCCATGCATCCGGCAATCTCCTCGGAAAAATGCGACGCCTCCATGTCCGTCGAGATTCCCTTCTCCCACTTGTTGGTCAACGGCACAGCCTGGGATCATGAAAATATGGTAGCGTACCCACCGGATACCTACTGGATTGAGGGGGACAAAGTTTACGGCTGTCCTTGCATGCTGGACCGTCCGTGCCTGAGGAAGTGCTGTCCGAAGGACCAGGCGATGGACTTCAAACACTTGGAGTGCATACCCCACGACGAGCCCTATCCATGGTTCCGCCCCAAATTGGCGTCATCCACGGACGGGGTTCGCGTAGCCTCTCCCCACGACTTCACCATCCTGTACGGCAACTTCTGCTGGGGTTACCTCTTGGAGCCCGAGGTCTACGAGGAGGACAAGTTCGTCATAGATTTCGACAACGGCTCCATGCTCATTTTGCACAGGTCGAACGCATGGCTGGGGCCTAAAGATTTCTGCGTGGATTACTTCCCGGAGGTGGACAAATACCTGCCTTACGTGTGTTTCTCCAACAGCAAAGAGTTGGGCGACAGCGAGCTATGCAACCGCCTCCCGTACATCCTCTACCCGATCGGGATGGTCATTTCCATCGTCTTCCTGGCCGCCTCTCTGTTAGTGTACGCGATACTGCCAAAGCTGCGAAACCTTTGCGGGAAGTGTATGATGTTCTACATGGGCAGTCTGCTGTGCTCCTATATCTCCCTCTCCACAGTGCAAGCCCTTGGGCAAGCGCTAACGGCAGATGCGTGCATGGTTTTCGGTAAGTTCCCTTTCAAAGACTTAACGCGAGAATCTCTCTATTTAATTATATTTCTTTGAACTGGGGTCTCTTTGAAATCCATATTTAAACAGCACGGTAGCAAGACACGGCATGTTCTGTCTTCATCCACATTTTTTAATTACCCTAATTTCCACCTCAAGTGTATTTGGCAGGTACCAAAAATGCACTATGCACATAAGCCGATAGATGTAGCAATGGCTTAGCGATAAAGAGGTGATTCTTCCATGTCTCAATTCAATTTACTTCGTGATTAACCCGATGATTTTTTGTTGACCGCTCAGAATAAAGCCCTTTTTTAGCAAATGGAATTCACTAAGTTGAGCACGTGCGATCGCATCCAATTATAAAATTATCATAAAAATCACCGTGCTTAGGTTCTGAGCGAAAATAATGAGTTTTTACGGAGAGATTTTTCTTGTGGCTTAATATTTGCAGCTACCAAACCTTTACCCAATTCCCAGTTTAAACTTAATACTGACCTAGGCTTAACCAGCGGGAACTTGATCGTGATCCGCAATGTCCTTTGGCTCTGCAACTCTCAGAAATGGTGTGAAAATATCGAAGGAAGCTGCACAATTTTCTAGAATGAGGTGCTACATAACCATAAATTCCAGAAATTCAATATCAGAAATTACATCTACTGCATTTTTCCCTGTCGAATAAGGAAAAATTATGTATTTAACTTTCTCACTAAGGGAAATAAGAAAGGCTTGCACTCCGAGAGTAAAAATTTGCAAGGGTATATATCTCCTAGATTGAGACTGGATATATTCAAGATACGGAAACGATATCAATTTTCTTGAGACCTCCCTGCTGGAAGTGACACTCACATATCTAGGCAAACTATTGCTCTGCTAGATATGTTACGGATAGAGTGACAGTTAAAAAATTATACCGCGAGATATTCGCTGATTGGTTCACTAGCTCTAACCGTCGACATACTTCATTTAATCAAGGAACAGGATAAGGCGTGTGTGTTCACTTAGCGTTTTGCGTAATGGCTATATGAAACTTCCTTCTAAGATGTCCCTCATGAGACCGGAAGCATGTGGTTTTTACTCAAACCACTTCCACCTTGCCATTTAGGTGAGTGCAGTTCTTGAAGTGAGTCATATGGCAGGGCGTCGTTGAAACGATGACATTTAAAATTTTAATTTTCTACATAAAGCTTTCTTAATAAGCATAAACCCATATTTTGTTTGGACACAGGACTAAAAAATCTCTTCAAATACTAAATTTTGTGCATATATTTAAATTTTATCCTAATATTTTGTATCCAGTGTCAGTAACTCGCCGTGCACTGAGGTAAAATTTGAAACTTATTGTAACGTACTTCCCAATATGATAGAGCCACAGAATTTAGGGATTTGTAAAAGAAACTAATTGAAACTATAAACCAGTTGTAGGATATTGTGTATCGGCATTGTGGTCTAATGAGGCTTACGGCTGAAATCAAGGTGTCGAATGCAATTTTTGGGAAATCATTTTCTCTTTACTATAACAATTTCGTTTCTACGTTTTTGATAGAATAATATATTGTATTTCCTCGCAGTTTATAAATATAATTGGGTATTATTGCATTGTTGGTAGAAACAAACCGGCACATGACTGATCTATACTGATGCTCGTATGGCCTATACTGATTGCAATGGGATTCTGGGAAATTATTCGAACCGAAGAAAAGAGTTCAAAAATTTCATAATATCACCCTATTTCCTGAATGGTATGATATTGAAACTGAGACGTCACTAGCACTTACATTCAACCAATTTTTATTACTAGCGGAAGGTGCCCGTTGACTTTCAACGGAGGAAGAGAGGGGTGGAAATCATTGTACACAATAAATTAACCACAGCATATAAGGTGAAAACACAGAGTTCTCCATTCCAGTGTAACTAAATATTTATATATTTTTAATATCATTACCTGTGTAAATAGTCCCAATGGTGTATTAACATATAAAATTCACCACTGGGACAACTAATGCAGATGTACGCAAAATAAAAGCCAGTAATAGTACAGTAAGTTATCACCCAGCGCTAACAAATTTCTAACGATTATCAAAACTTTTAGAATAATTTCAATGCACACACCTGATGATAGTCGTTTTTGAATTATGCCATGCAAGAAGAGATCACTCACTCAGTGATTCAACCCGAAGGTTGGTTTTGAATAGGCGAGGGTAGAGCTCACCCCGGACCAAGCCACAGGCGTGTGAACTTCGCACATTCAGGGTAAGGGGGCCAGTTCCTTTCCCTGGGCCACCTCGCACTCCGAGGGTTTTTCGTTCGGGGGCGTCCTAAGGCTTCACCCGGATTTGAACCCGGGACCCAAGAGCCAAGCGCTCTAACCACTAGGCCACCACGCTCCCTCATCAAGGCCTAGCATGTTGAAACACTGCCCATTAGATCACCAAATTTAAGCAACGTTGGACCCGGACAGAGGTTGGATGGGTGTCCCCCCTCCATATCTGCGAGAAGAGATAAGGGTGAAAATTATCAATCCAAAGTTCTTCAACAACTAATTTAAAAAAGGTAATAAAGAAACATATACACCAAATTATATGATTTTCCTATGAGAATAAATATTAACAACAAAGGGTAAAAACAACCCATTCAGATGATTTACGCAAAAATCCTTCCTTAGTGCCCCCCTCACCTATATAGGGATTTCAACTAAAACTTTACCTTTTTATCACCAGCAGTTTGGGTTGTGCGCTGATGAGTGAATAAATCAGTCAGTCAGGACATTTCATTTTATGTACAGAGAATAGCGGAAGGTTCCCGTTGAATTTCAACGGAGGGAAATAACTTAGGAGACAATGAATAAAATTAAACCAATGAACTATTTGCTGTGTAAAACGTATGACCAAATATCAAGCAACTCATATGACTCGGAACGGTTATGGAATTAACCACGATATGGAAGGCAAAAACTCTTCGAGTTCTCCATTCCAGTGTGGCATAAACTACTCATTTCGATATCCATATATGTGAACATAGTCCTCAATTGGCAGACTCCACCTCACGGTAGTCCACTGACATCCTCCTTACGGTGATAAAGTTCGGTTTCTATTCGTAAAAAACGTCTTAATTTAGCCCCTGGAATTTCATTTACACAGCTCTGTAATTAAAGTGGAGAAAAACATGTGAAAAAGTGTAAAAATTGTCTTATCACTAAAAGATATTTATAAGCGTCAAAATGTATTTTTACGTTTGCCATTTTTCAATTGAAATGTTCTTATTACGAAAATAGTCGTTCCAACGTTTTTAAGTTTTGGGATTTATGTTCTTAAGTTAATTTCATATTCCAGTTGAACGAATGAAGATGAAAACACTTTGTTTTAATCTTCAAGCACCTTGCAAATTTACTCCTTGCTTATGCTAGCTCTACACGCTAGGATGAGCTGCCCGGATCAGCCGACATAACGGCTGATCCCACCGTGTAGAGGCGGCACCATTGTTCAGCCGAGGGATAGGCTCAGCAAGCCTCGGGACCCCAGCTTAGTAATACGCTTTGTTTTTGTTCGGATTAAACAACTCGTGTGGCGCGAAAACGTGGTTGCTATTTAAAACCTGGATAAATAAGATTCTTAATCCAATGGAAGGAAACGGGGAAAGAGTTCCGCAGAGTACCGAAGGTAATAGAAAGTGATAATATTCCAGTAGAATTATCTCATTCTCTCAACAATTTTCTATGCCAGTCATGTTGAGTGTTTACAATTTCATTTGTAAACTTCGGCACCAGATGGCGAAGCGTCGATTTAAGTGCTTCGTGAAGAAAGGAAGGTGGCTCAACGTTCAGGCTGAGCCAAATACGCTGAGCGCAGGCGGACGTGTAGAAGAGGCATTAGGCATAACAGTCACTAACAGAGCCTCCCAACAAAACTGTTGACTCACACAATCAAAGGAAGTATGTATTATTGTTTTAGGCATACCATGGCAGAGTCAAGGCTTATTCACGTAAAATAAGAGCCAACAATTAGCAAGAATTAATAGAATCAAAATGTATTGTGATGGAAACCCATTAAAAGATTGACAACGTTGATGTTCTTATGTGCATATTTCTTGGTGTATTTTACACGCCTTGTGAATTACCCATAAAGGAGCCTAAAATACCTAAAACGCACGCAAAAATGGCAACATGTATTAGCATTTCAGGATCATCACCGGCAGAGCTACTGAAAAATCACGCAAAAAAACGGCAGCCATGGCACAGTAGTTATCGGCCTGCAGCATTAAATGTCTATTGATTATTTAAATGTTTGGTATAATTAGAATGCTATAGTACACTTTGTGCAGGTCGTTCTTGAACTCTACAGTGCAAATAGTGATTAGAGTGAAAATTATCTCTCATTAGTTCTTACTACAACTCTCAATTTAGTCATTTAACATGAAATTTAAATACTGCAGGCTAAATTATCCATTTTAAATCAATGAAATCGGATTGGAATGGGTTTTTACGCCTGGTTTCCAAGGACATTTTTATGCTTGAAAACAAAGAAAAATTGATGAATTTGGAACGAAAAACGCAATTTTTAGTGAAAAACGTATCTTATAAGAAAATCGAATGAAATAAATAAATTCTACATACTTTTTCCATACGGCGATCAAAATTTCCATTCATTATCTTAAGTGAAACTAATTTAATAACGCAAATGAAAAAACATCAGCTCCGAATTCAATGATTTTCTTATGGGAGTGAAATTTAACAATAAAAAGGTAAAAACGACCCTTAACTATGTTTACGCAAAAATCCTTTCTTAGTGCTCCCCTGCACCACAATAGGGATATTTCCTGAGAATTTCACGTTTTTATCACCAGTAGTATGGGCTGTGCGTTGATGAGTGAATGGAATGTCAGTCAGTCATCACATTTGATTTTGTATGTATAGATTAATTAATAGCTATAGTATTAAGGCCGTTGTACATGGCACAATTTCTGGTAGAAGATCTTGTACCATAAACTGAACGGCGAGATTTGACCAAGAAATTGTACAAGAAGTTGGTTGACGGTCGCACACGATCAAAGATTTAATGCAATTTGTGCGCCAATTACATGAGCAATTATCGTTTTCTGTTGAACATCTGAATTGCAATATCCAATTACGATAGTATTTTAAACATACTCCCACAGTAACTGGGTTACAATGATTTGCTACCATTAATCCTAGCATTAATAAAATGAAATTATACGATTGGTTAGTTGCACTCTTTCATCGGCTCATGAAACCCATCATTTATCCTCCAAACATCATGTTTATGCCTGCTGCCAATATTTCCTTTTTGGTTCGATAACGTCATTCTAATTTCATTGAGGTTTAATGTTTGTCAGTGTGTGTCCAACTTATCTTTTGAGAAAAAGAACACTTCCAACGCGATCGACGAGTATCACAATATGGAAGCAGCAAAGAATATCATAATATGGAAGCAACAAAGAATAACACGATATGTACACCAAAAGTGGAAGTTTTGCCACGCTAATTGCCTCGCGGAAGAAAAGTGATCGCAAACACTGAACACTAATCTTACGAATACTAAACGAACGTATCACTACCGTCTCATGTCATTCGCAGAAGCTACGGAGTGGATCTTTGACGGTTTCATCCAATAATTTAGAGCATGATCTAGTTTCTTGTACAATAAATTGTACGAACACCTCGTGCAAGATACAATTTGCGCATTGAACAAGTTCTTGCACAAGAAATTGTACCTTGCACAACGGCCTTTAGAGAGGTTGGGCTGTTTAGGTCGTAGTTTACAGATGGTAGAGGTAAGCTGTTTTCAAGTAAAATTGGTCACATAATCATCATGGGACAAATCTCCTAAGATTACCGCAGCTCTCCTCTCGATTATCCTATCCTTTCAGCTGCCAGTATCTATGACGATTCTCTTTACATCCTTCACTATTTGTACAACATATCTCATACGAGACCATCCTATGTCGTTCTTCCCGGTCAATGGTCCCTAAACGGTTTTATTCATCTTGTGATAAGCTTTCGGGCTGTAATGTGTTCAAGATTTGTCCAGTATCCCGTCTACTTTTTCAAGTTTTTAGCACACCTCTTTTCTCTCACTCTTCTTAAGACATCTTTGCTTATCACTCGGTCGATCCATTCTGTCTTCTTCATTTTTCCGTAGCACCATATTCCAAATTATTGCAGCCCTTGACTATTTTTTTACTGTTATTGTCGATGTCTCTGCCATAAATAATTATGCTCCAGAGATGTGTCTAACAAAGTGCTTGCTCACATCCACGCGTCCACACATTTCGGCTGTAATTAGATACTTCTTTCGCTGAAACACCCTCTTTACCTGGGTCATATTTCCTTATCGTTTCGCCCATCCCTAGTTATTCTGCTTCCCAGATAGAATTTTATTTTACCTTATCTAGCAGTTGCTTCCCCAGTTTATATTCATCTTAGCCTCTTCTCTCCTACTGAATACTCCTCTGTGGTTAATACATATTTCTTTTTTCTCTCGCGCTCCTTCATGCATAGGTATACTTACTTGATTTTTAACTTTCTTTCTTTCTTCCGCCGCTCTGTCTTATCTTTTCCTCTTCAATTATCGTCCACTTCACACCGCGTAAGGGGTATACTGCTTCTAAGAAAAATATTCCTCACGAGGAACGAAGACTTCCGCTGCGTCTCGTCATATATGCTTCTGTTTCTCCGGTGCAGTGCTTAGGTCAGCGTAAGTGACCGTCAGCAGCACTGATTTAAAAATGCAATGCTGTTGTTCCTTATGTGTTTCCGCTTACAAAACCGACACAATTTTTTTTGCTGGAATACTTTATTATTCATATGACTTTGTTCTGCTAATCCATTATATTCCTTTCATTGCTGTTCATTCTAAATCCATATAACATTACCTGTGTTTTATTTCTATTAACTCTGGTCATAGTCTTTTCTGGATTTTTAGTTTCCAATTCTCTTTCTTACTGTGCCGCTATGCCTTTCGGCGAATCGCAGTATGTCAATTTTCTCCCCGTGTATATTCACTCACGCAGTCTATTCTTTGGCTTATTTGATTGCTTTCTTGATGTTGACATTGAAACTTATCGGTGAGTCCCCCACCTTTTCTCACTTCTCTCTTTATTCTTGCTTCTCTACTGCTGGATCCTAATTTGATAACTGCCGCCTAGTTTTGTACAATGTGTGGATATTTTTGGGTATTGTATGACACTCCAATTTCCTTTAGAATCCTAAGCATTGAATTCCAATCCACGTCGTCAAAAGACTACTTCAAATCCACAAACGCAACAAGGGTTTGTTGATTCTCCATTATCTTCCCTATGAGCAGTTTTAGGGCCAAAATTGCTTCTATTGTACCATTGCATTTTCTGAATCCCAATTGCTCTCCATCGAGGAACTCCTATGCTTTTCGTTATATTGTTCTGTGGATGATTTGGAGGATTGTTCCTTGTCAAAATATTTGATGACTTTGTTTTCAGGCTTATGATCGTGACATTCTCACAGCTCTCAACCGGGTTCTATGTAGGAATGGGGATGATGATGTTCTTCTCAAAGTCTGTTAGTGGGGACATGTACTCCTGTTGAGTGCATGTCGCAAATGGTAATGTACAGCTCGATGAACGACTTCTCTCGTGCATTTTAGCAATTAGCTCGGCATGAATGACGCCAATCCTAAAAGCCACATTTATCATCAGGTCCCTTACTGCTGCGTTGAACAACTATCTTATAACTGAACTCCATACCATCCTTTACGGCTTCATTTTTCTCTTTGATTACCATCGTTGATCTCATTTATGGGTTAACAACCCTAAGGTTGGTGTGACGCAGCTCTCATCATGTTGGAATAGTCATTTCCTGCTCCTTAGTCAAACTCTTACGTCAATATTATCATTGCTTGTTTCTATTACAATCCTTTGTATTCATTAGCCTTTAGATTTTAGTCTTCATTAGGCCGTCGTGTTTAAAGATTTTTCCGACATACTTTCGCCGTGTGGTTAATACATATTTCTTTTTTCTCTCGCGCTCCTTCATGCATAGGTATACTTACTTGATTGTTAACTTTCTTTCTTTCTTCCGCCGCTCTGTCTTATCTTTTCCTCTTCAATTATCGTCCACTTCACACCGCGTAAGGGGTATACTGCTTCTAAGAAAAATTTTCCTTACGAGGAACGAAGACTTCCGCTGCGTCTCGTCATATATGCTTCTGTTTCTCCGGTGCAGTGCTTAGGTCAGCGTAAGTGACCGTCAGCAGCACTGATTTAAAAATGCAATGCTGTTGTTCCTTATGTGTTTCCGCTTACAAAACCGACACAATTTTTTTTGCTGGAATACTTTATTATTCATATGACTTTGTTCTGCTAATCCATTATATTCCTTTCATTGCTGTTCATTCTAAATCCATATAAATAGCAAAATCTGTTCAACATCTTCTGGCATCTATTTGCCTAGTTTGATATTTAATTTAATCATTTAGTCAAAACTTCAAAGTAACTTTCCATTCGAAAGAATTATTTAGCCAGGAAAGATATGATTTTATTCTATTTGGCACATTACTGTTACATAAATGGCGATAATTTGCAATGAATAATGATATCAAAACCTTTGGCGCGGGGAAAGCATTGAAAGGAGCGGCAACAATGAGGTTTTTAGTTACTTATTTCTTTGCATGCCTTGTCCATGCAAAACTGCCACTAATTGAGCCTTCAAAAACCTATGGTGCACGCAGCAATGGCAATCATATATTAGCATTTCAGGCTCACGACCGGCGAATCCAGTACAGATTTACGCAAAATAAAGGCCACCAATGGCACATTTGTTATCGCCCTGCAGTATTAAAATTCTATTGTTTATCAGAATTTATAGTATAATTTCGATGCTAGTGCACACTTAGTGCTGTTCATTCTTGAACTCTGCCGTGTAAATCATTCAAGTGTTTGATGAAAATTTGATTTTAATATTAGTATAATACTAGTAATTTACAACAAAAGTTGATGATCCAGTGCATTCCTGCCGCGCGTCCTTTTTCATTCCTGAGAGCTCATTATGCCGATGAATTTTATCCCGCGATTTCTCTTGTTGCGAGTCCGTTGAGGACAATTCATCTTTAGAGGGAGGACAAGAGACGATGTGAGGATGAAAAATGAGCTCAGGAGCGGGGTCGTTAGGGTCATCGACCTAAGTTGAACCTTGGGCCATCCATTTGATGACCATTTCAGTCATATTCGCCCTCTTTTATAATCTGTCTGTTTAAGCAAGAAGTTTGACAGTTGCATGAGCGCATTTGTTTTTATCCCGGCAGACTTCCAGCTTAAATTATGTCCTCCAAAGTAATCTGGCTGGTATAGAGGTCATTGTTTCATTTTATCTTCATCATTCTTCTGTAGCGCCACGTTACTTCAGCCTTGACTTCTCTCCTGCTGTTAACGTCCATGCCTCATTGCCACAAATAAGTATGCTCCAGATATATGTTCTGATGAAGTGCTTCCTTGCTTCCACGTTTTTGTTTACACCTGTAAGTAGATTCTTCTTTTAATAAAATAAATAAAATTGGACTATTCTACTGAAAATTTCTCTTTTGAAGTCATTTGCAACATTGTATCTTTTCCATCGACATTGATTTTTTCAAGTGGGAAACTGTAATATTGGAGACGACCTTCTTGTGGGCTTCCTAAATCAATAACCCAGTGGCATCTGCTATGCGTTCATTAGAGTTTGTGTCAAAACACGTTGGTTTTATTCGTGTAGTTTTTACTTCCCGAACTAAATACTTATCATTGGATCCCAAAGGCTTGATACATACCCCAGGTGAGGCGAAATAAATAACTTTCTTGTACTTTTCCATTTCATCTAAATTTACGTAATAACCCTCAAACAACTGCAATAGTGTGAAGCTGAGGGTGAACCATTACTAGGAATGCATTTAAAATATATGGTGAAATACTATGCTAGTTACTACGATACATGGGTTTTTTATCATTCCAAAATATGTAAAATTATATGTATTTCTCGTAAGAAATAAAGTACCATCACATACAATACTCTTATGAAAGCCATCTCTGTCTAATTCGAGCATCACATTGCTTCCATACCTTTATCATTCTTACTTGGCAGTAAGAGTGCTTTTTCGTCATCCCTGATTTATCCCATAATATATACACTTCAGATCCATTTATTAAGCTACGTAATGCTCCCCCGGTAAAATATTCATGGCAGTTGATCCGTTAAAGCCTATGACCTAAGGCCGATGACCTATGGCTGCACTGAATACTCTCCTGGTGGAAAGCTATAAATTGTGTTATTAATGACAGCAAAAGATGAAAAATCACACCATTCAGGCGTTTAATTCACAATTTTCACAGTTGATATTGTGAACTGAGACAAAGTTTTCATTTGTTCGCCGAAGGCATGTTATCGTTTAGAGTAGTAGTAGTAGTTTTGGTTTTTTAAGGTGCGTCGACGGCTAAGGTCATTTCGCACCTTGTCAAATATGTAATAAACGAGTACATATGCTCATTAAAAAGTGAGAATGTAACAATATAGGTATGCTAAAATGTTAAAGTTAAATTTTTTTAAATATAGAGGTATCTTTCAAGAAGGAAAGTAAACGGTCGATCATTTTGGAGTCATTTCCTAGGATTTGCCCTAGATTGCCCACAACGTTTAATCTTTCTCTCGTGGCACGATAGACATAACACTCCGTCAGGAGGTGCCTCACAGTGAGGGGGGAGTCGCACCGATCACAACGGGGTTGGATCTTCTCCTCCGTAAAGAGGTAAGAGTGGGTCAGGGCACTGTGCCCTATCCTCAACCGTGTGATGACAACTTCCTCCCTCCGGGTCCTCCCACCTGAAGTGGGCCACATTGCTATGTCGGCCTTAACTTCATGTAACTTGTTTGTGGTTTGTTGATTCCAAGTTTCCCTCCACTGCTGAAGACATACATTCCTCAAAGCGGCCCTCAGATCCTCCACAGGTACTTGTGCCACGGCAGTGTTGGCCTCACGCAACGCCTCTTTAGCGGCGAAGTCCGCTGCCTCATTCCCTGCTACCCCCACATGTCCGGGGACCCATAAGAACTCGATATGGATTCCTTTCTTCTCGAGGGACATTAGGCTACACTGAATATCCTGGATAATAGGATGCATTGGGGAAAAGCGGGAAATGCCCTGCAGTGCACTCATGGAGTCACTGCAGACCAGAAAGGACGCATTACGTCCCTTAATCCCGCGCAGAGCCATCCTTATAGCAAGGAGTTCCGCTGTGTGTATACTACACATGGGATTCAACCTTGCCCTAATGACTCCGTGGTGGGCTGAGGTCACCGCGCACGCACATGCCTCCTCCGTCTTCGAACCGTCCGTGTATACGGCGGTGATGTCGGGGGGATTATTAACGCACGGCCCGACATCACCGCCGTATACACGGACGGTTCGAAGACGGAGGAGGCATGTGCGTGCGCGGTTATCGTTTAGAAAAGTATTTTTTAGTAATCCTCCCTTTTTGAACTCGGAAGCTTCAAGAAATAGTTGATGGTGCAATATTTTAAGCGAAAAGGTAAGTTAATTTGTACCGATGCATCTAAATTATCACTTTCACGCTGGGTCTGTGATACGCAGGTTACTTGAATTAAATTAAAATTTGTCTGCTTGAATATGAATTGTTTTTTGTCATCAATGCTTATTTTTTATTTCAATTATTTATAGACTTTCTTGGTGTGAAGTGAGCGTCAAGTAAGTTAAAAGTTACATGACAAACCACCTCCATAAAAATTATATATTTTGCCTTTTCTATTAATTAAAACTAGTGAAACATTTTTTCTGAAAAAACAGTAAATTAGAAAAGAAAATGGTGATCTTGCTGGTGTGCTAGGGCACTCGCATTTCTCCCCGAATGCCAACGTTCGAGCCCTTGGAATACCTGTCACTATTTGATATCTTTGTGGAGAAGATTTTACGTTCGGTGTCTTTTCCATGGATGGGACGTTTTTATTATGGATGGGACCATATTTTTATTAAAATTATGGTCCTGGGAACTTTTCTTTAAGGCAATGCTTATGGTCTCGATTCCTCTAAATAGAGTTAATTAAATAATTAGATCTCACTTGACAATGATGAGTATTAAACAACAATACAAAACGTCTTCATGGTTATTGGCTTAAAACTTAGGTAAAAACTTCTCGTTCTCTGGGAACAAGAATATTCTATTAACCAGAGCACAGTTTTAGTATTTTCTCTCTGGGAAGAGATAGTTCATATTAAATATGTTACTTTGAATCGATTAAACTATTCCATTGTTAAATACACTGGCAATTTTTTTATGAAATTTATATTTTGGGAAGCACAAGATTTGTTGCTGTGTCAATTAGACCATCTCAGTGGTCTCAATATTTGGTATTCTACGGGTTTTGGAAAGTAAACAAGTATTTTTCGTTGGTACTTTATTCTGCGCCCACGAAATTTGAGGTCTCAGTGGATTTCCTTTAGCTAATGTGACTATGTTCTCACTTCCCACGTACTTACAATTTCAGGTTCCAAATAGCATTTTTCTATTGTATAATTACGGAAATACCGTGGTCATGTTGTGAATGAGGTTCAAAGTGGATGGCTTATAAACGGTGGAACCGCTTTGAGAATGAAATGTTGTGTTCATATATTTGGTAACAGTTGTCATTTATGTGCTTCTTGTGCTGCTAAATCATTTGACACTTTTTGGCTGTACCATATATAGCTATGTTAAATTTGGTTTCTTTATTTCATACCTCTTTTTATGGTTCAGTGTTATAAATACCGTTTTAACGACCACATTTTCCTTTATTCCAGGGTTCATCATCTATATTTCACTCCTCTGCACTTTCTTTTGGCTCAATGTTCTGTGCATCGACATCACTCTTGCATTCAGGTGAGAAATTACGTATCATCATTCCTAGTAAATCATAAGGACTTGCCCCGTAACGTCTGTCATTCGGGGAGTTATTGCCTTGCCATCCAGAAACGTTGAAGCTAGAGATTGCTTCTCGCATTTCCTCGTTAGATACTACAAATGGTTGTTATCCCCTTATCCTGGGTATATTTCTCAGTCAGAGGAATTCACAGTATGCATAGATGTCATTTATTTTATGAATGTATTCGTCTAAAATTTTGTCTACTCCGTGTAGAATGGAATTTTCCCTCGACTACAACAACTGTTGGAGTACCTAACCGAACTCACTCGCCATTCCACTAGCTATTCCACTATTCAAAGCTTATTCGGGCATTAATTTCCCATTCAAACTATCCTAATGCAATGTCAGTACATTGTTAGTGGGGAGAAAATGTAGGCAATGGACGTGTATGGGGGAAAATGCCTATCGCAATTTCTGCTATTAGAGATTCTTGCTTCTCTAATTGCTTCCGAGCCACCAACATTTTTGTGGTTCTTTTTGCTTTAGTGAGGTAAATATCTTTTTCGATGAAGCGTGATTAATTTTATAGTGGAGGGATCCTTGGTGGTGACATTTTAGATACAAACACTTTATTCCTCCTGATGAGATTTAATCTTCCGTGGACAGGGTCTTGTCCATGTAGATTCTACGGTTCAAAATCTGGTGTTCATATGTTTTGGTTCAAAATCTGGTGTTCACATCAAAGACTGACGGTGCTTAGTTTGGACGAAGCTTTCTTTTTTTACATTGCTTTTCCTTTTCTCACCGTCCTTGTGGGATATCAGATGAGTGCAATTAAGTATACTTGCATAAAAATCTCCCATCCCGATTCCCATTTTCTTACAATCCAAACGTTTAATTTTAACATCGTACAGACCGTGTCTGTGGAAGGGATTTAGACTCCCTCATCTGTTTTTTTTTAGTTTTCACATATTTTCGTAATGTCACTTAGTGGCTTTCTTCTAATTAGCTACAGGATTTTCCTGGACGCATTTTTCCGGCAGTTGTGCATTTCGCTTAGCCTTTCAACATTTTCCACACCCCCAGAAATGACAATGCTTTCTCGTGAAATTCCTTCGATTGTCGTACCGTTTAAAAATTTATTACGACCCACCTAATCACTCCTCATGTGCCGCGGCATGTTGTTCGGAAATTTGGAACAGAATGTTGATACATCCCGGATCCAAAGTAAAAGCTGATTGGGGTGATACATCTACAGTTCAAAGTTTGATGATAAATGATTTTTCGATGTAACTGAACATTACTTTACAAAGCTCGCAAATGACCCACGTAGAAAACAGTATTTAGTTGAAGGCTAATATGACCAGAGATATGCAATCGCGATGTATTTGTGGCGGCACCTTAGGTGCAAGTTCTTCATTAAACAGTTGGTCTGAGAAACTGTTTCAAGGTTTTTCTCCCACGAAGTTCTGGGCTATATATGTTGGAAATTGGGATAAAATATTTAAGATTTTTAATCAATGCTTAGAAAATTCTTCACATTTTATTGATTCTCTTGTAACTAAGCTTAAATTTTATAATATCCCCTTTTTTACGTGTGAAAAGAAAGGGAGTTTCAGGATAACTTCGAGGACAGAACCTGAGTGATTAGAAGACGTTTTGAGATGTCATGAATAATTGATGCGTGTATTACACTGAGAATGTTGATCCAATCCAGACGAAAGAGAAAAATAAAAAGGTTCAGAATGCCGTGAAATCAGACAATATATGAAAATTTAAAGTGGAATTTTAGAGAATACACGTGGATTGGGTATGGAATAAATATTAGACGACTTGTATGTCGGAGGAAAGTAGACAGGGGTTATCTACAAACGTGCAATATTTATCGTTTCCTAAATTCTGGCCAAAATTTCGCGGCTCTTTTAGTTGCTATTCGGTGAAGACGTCTCACAGTTGAGGTAATTTGTACCATTTTAGGATAGGTGGACAGTGGGAAGAGGTAGGGACTTTTCAGGGAACGGAGAAATGTTGGAGAGAAACCCGTCGTGAGCAACCGGCTATTCACGAAAGACCCGAAAAGGTATTCCTCGAAAGGCTTCACGATCCATCCGACGGACGGTGTGCTGTACTTGAAGTTCTTTCCACGCAGATATCAAGTGGGGACCGTAATATCAATGAAAGATCTATGCCTCTGCCGGGACTTGAACTCGGGACATCACATGGAATATTCCCGGGGTACTCAAGTGGAATATTCCCAGAAGACTCCCTCAAAACGAACTTTCGATTACAAAAACCAGCATATGCCTGTGAGAGGGGATATATGGTGCCACCCTAGGCTGGATGGAAATCTTCACCCGGCTGTGAGACATGAATGACAGCTGCAGCAGGGAAAAATCATAAGGCGATGGCCATGTGGTGCTGCAAGAAATTGAAGTAAAATGGACGCAGATAGTGACTAAGAAGTCTCTTGCTGGGATTCATTATGTAAAAGAATCATTTGAAGGACACTGGCCAGAAGAAGAAGAAAACTAATCTCATCTGCTAGCCACCAGCCCTCTCGCTAACGCGAGAAGATAGAAGAAATCTCATTTGCCATTAAAATATTTTTCTGACAGAGCCAAAGAGTGATCATGTGAGGTCCGATTGATGGTGACAGAAAACACGCATGGTGAATATACCGAGAGGCTGCCGGTTATAAAAGCTATTTGTGACAAATGAGATAATGCTTGGTATTTGTAAGGGGAGAAGTATATTGCTACTTCGGATGAAATTGAGGGATGTACAATTTAAAAGGGTTTGAAAATGTAAAGAAAACTAATACTACCGAAGGGGAGAAGTAGATTACGGAAAACGTCCACGATAATAATAATATAAGCCCCGAACGTGGTGCTTTAAAAGTCTAGTCTTTTAATAGAGTGGTGAGTAATTTATAGCAAAATATATGGATAAAAAAATAGATAGGGATAGAACATTATGATGTTAGTGTGGGGTATTCTTACGTTCGCATCATTACGTATCATATTAATTAAATAAATATCCTTAGTGCCATGCGTGGCACCAAGTTCATTAACGAGCCGGCTTGGCAGACTAAAGATCATGGGTTCGAATCTCGCCTCTGAAATCGATATTGTGATTGTCCTATGTTCTTAATATATGATAAGAGCTTAAATTATACAGTGCGATATACATTAGCTACCTGAATCTTAGCTATATTTTATAATATACGTTACTATTATTCATACCAATCAAGAAGGGTAGCAATGTTTTAATTTATAATATTTTAAAGATGACGCCCCAACATATGTTAGCAAAAGATCCCTGCACTACGAAAATCTGGTTTTGCGCAGCATTTCTTGCCAAGTTCTCAAAAGAGCCCTTGAAGATGGTTGGCGAGGAAGAAGGAAATACGCTAACAACTCCCGAGTCATAGCTAATATTGCCTTAAAGACTGACCGGAAGAGAAATATTTATGCTGGGTAAATCGACAAAAAGAAAACATTTTAAGTTTAGCTTGCTGTAGTTTTATCAAGCCTTTCAAGTCAACCGACAAATCTGTTTTCCCCGTGATTGTAGCGTTTCTTAGGATAGCAGATCCCAGGAATTATCTAGAGATTCACGGGAAATCGTTACAGATCTCATCTTGCCACGTAATATTGCCTATTAAAAAAGAATTCGTTGATTCCTATAAAAGATTCTTTGTTGGAAAGATGGCTACAAAATTGATGCGAATTCGGGGATTTAAGCACGGAAACATTTGAGCGGGATAAACGAGTAAGACCAGACTAATTATCAATGGAAAGACGTATATCGGGGAATATTTTTACTAATGGGAGTTGAATACTTGACATGGAAGAGTTAAATAGACAATGCTTTTAACACATTTTATTACCTAATTGGCTCAGATGTCGGATTTGCATTTCAATATATTCCAGGGAGCTGCCAAGGAATAAATAATGATTATACGCACCCTGTCAATAAATATGTTCGGGTTTAGAACAGGATGATATCGTCCATCACTTATACCCTTCAATATCCTTCCATTGATATTCAATTGACAACTGCCCCAATCACTTGCTTTGTGCCTCAACTATTTGGTACCACCAAGTTAGCCAATTAGTAGGTGACTGAAAGTAGGAAGCTCTTTAAGTCGGTGTCCTAATTTGGATTGCCAATTACATTTAATAATACTAAATTAATGGTAGCCCAAAATCGTTGACTCTTAGAAAAATATTTTCAGCGGCTACAAACGGCCCCTACCACATACTTTTATGGTGGATTGCAGGGTATTATGTTGATGTACAAGTACGGCTACGGAAAATTAATCGTGGTCACACTTTCCGTATTTTGCTTTTAATTGGCTAGATATAAACTTTTATGAAACAATATGATAAAAAAGTGATCTAATTATCTCTTGCTGTCAAATAAGTTAATGAAATGATAAAATAATATCCACACTCCTATCGTCAACTGATAAATGGAGGGTAGCTTTAAGGTGCTAATTCTTCAATTTGTTCCAGTGTTCAGATTTTCGAAACTTAAGCTAGCTGCATGGCCTCAATTACATCACTGTAGATGGAAAAATAATCAAAACTCGAATCTGCGTTGGAAATAAATACTATTCATTTGATGCGATAAGTTACATAACTCATCTCACGGACAGAGTCTACGAAGTTGAAGAAAGGAGCTTGATTGATGTGGTGGCCGCAGCAAAACATGTTGGCAGTCGTATTTGAGATCAGCTGCCCTAAATCGTTCTTCATCGACATGGCAGTCGAGTTTTTGTGTAATCTTTCACTTCCATCTGGGAAGGGTGTGTTTATTTGCGTAGCCGTGTTGCATTACCTATTAGCTTCCAAGGAGTACCTCATGATCATAGGCTTCGACGGATAACGGAAATGACTTGAACTTAATAAGCCGACTACAGCGCCAGCTAAACTGTCCTCCGAGCTATACGTACCTAGGCGCGAGATATCTCGGAGGAAATTCCAATCCAGTGGAAATAACTCTTCGAGTCGTTATGATTGGTGTGTCAGTTATTTCTTTTCCATCCACTACGTGTCTCAGTTGGCCTCTATAATTAGTTGTCATCATAGTTGGGATTAACGATTAAAATTAATCGTTTTTTTGTGTTAATTTTTGGCGAATGCCGACCTGTCCGAATTTGGGCGCAAAGGTTGCCTAACTGAAAAATGGGAACATAAAACAGTATCCAAGAATGCAAAGGTAGTTGCGCAAGAATGCAATGAAAAGGCCCAGGCGAATACATCCAAACAAGAGCGGGGTTGAGGGGAATGACCGCCATAGTTTAGGAACGCACCCTCAGACGAGAAGACACGAAACCACGCGAAGACAATGTCCTGAAGGGCTCGTATACCTCACTCCGTGACATCATGTCTTCAATACTACATAGTTGAAGCCGAAAAAAAAGGGTCGCCTAAAAACCTATGACGGATAGCGAGGGGGAGGGGTTCATTTAAACGATTTCCACGATTTCAGGAAACCTGAACCAAAACACTCTGGACACTAAATGGAATTACAACGAAAATTCCCACTTCAAATGTTTTTAAACAAATGGATACGGATGGAAGAAACAACAATGACAGTTTTTAGTGTTTGCTTTGTTTGTCAAAACAAAAAGCCACCAAGGCCTCTATTACCACAGGCATCCAATTTGCCAAAGTAACTGAAAAAGTAGCTTTTAACGTAAAAGTTACTTTTTTTTAACTTTTAACTTTAATCTGTTCATTTTTTTGTTAACTTTCCCAACTATGGTAGTCATTTATTATGTGAAATTATCATGTACGTCCCGTTGTAATGCAGTTATATTTACCCAAAGCATTAAAATAAACTTATTCTGTTCTATTCAATGTGCTTTTATAAATTCATAATATAGAGCTTTTCCATTTTTAAATCTATGAATTCTCCTCCTCTATGCTACAGGTGTTTTCATTCATTCATTTCCCAAAGGTTTTCAGATCGTATTCTCTTCGCAGGTCGTCTCAAATCATCATCGGGAATCCTGTGGAGCGGGACAGGAAGAAGCTCATTTACTACTCCTTGTACGCTTGGGGAGTACCTGTCCTGATCACAATCGCGGCACTCATCGCCGAACTGCACCCCGGAATGAAGGACTCCTCCTACAGGCCCAACTTCCAACTGTCTTGTTGGTTTCATGGTAAACAATGCTGCCATCCTATAATTCACACCATAACCCGAGAACGAAGAAATTGTTGATCAGTTTTAGAAAAGTCTAATTCAAACCGTCATCGAGAATTTAAATCAGAAAACATTTTTGAAATGCTAGTTGCTTTGTAATTCCGGGTACAACAAAAAGTAATTGCATTGTTGACATCAGTGTAACATTTCATGTTAGTGGAAAAGTTAAAATACTTGGTTGATTCAACAGTTCATTTCGACTCTACCGGTTTCAACTTTACTCGTTCTTCACTTCTTCGCTTCACTCCTGAGGATGACCTGTAAAGGTTGAAACCGGTAGAGTCGAAATAAATTGTGGAGTCAATCAAGTATTTATCTTTACTATGTCTAAATTCCACGAAGTAAAATGCCGACCATCGATTTTATTTTAACATTTGATGGTGTTACTTTGTAGCGTAACCCTAAGTAGATTGGTTATAATGGTATGGGCAATGAGAAGAATTATCCGCAAACTTAAATTAACCAAGAGATGCAAACAGAGTAGTTCGCGTACTTTTCCCTTCTTTTTATTTTTACCTTAAAATTTTCAACAACTTCGGTGTCATTCTAACCTCGGCATAGTTATAACCTTAGATGTTCATGCCCTTAAAAAAATGTAAACAATGTTCATTTGAAAATACTTCAGTGCATGATTCGCTCTGTGCTTCTTGAACCAGTGGGGACGTGGGGATAAAAATTACCGCTGCTCAAACGGTGTTGCCAACAATAACGCAAACTTACCCCGTTACGTACAGACAAGAAGACATCACGAGATAGATGCTCGGAATCCAAATGACGCAGTTATTTTCTGAAACTATGGAGGGAATGCGGGAAAAGTGTCACGGCTTTCTTCCACACAGGCCTAGGTTCGCGAATAAACGCTTTCAAATGCATTCAGTAAAGTACCTATATGCTGTTATTTCTGCGTAAATTTGAGTTTATTATTTATGGAGATGTAAAGAATATTTTACCCTAATGTCTGTCTTTTTCTTATCATTTCAGAGGATTCCACGCGATTAATTTACTTCATTACTCCCGTTGGGCTCATAGTGTTTTGCAACTTATGCCTGTTTATCTACACCGCTCTAAACATTTACATAATTAACAAGAAAAATGAAGAGTGCCAGAACAAAGGAGAAAAACGCCGGTGCTCGAAGGAGGATAAGAAAAGGTAATTGGGTTGCAGCGGGCGTTAAATTAATGTGACGGTTTCGTCTACTCGGTATTTCATAAGAATAATTAGATCGAGTTTATTGAATGATTTGTTCACTTCTGCGTATTCCACATATTAGTTGACTTCCACATTAAATGCCGGAAGAACTTATTCACGACAATCATTTCAAACTGGGAAAATATTATACGACGTGAGAAAATAGTGCCTTGTTGAAACTACTTGGGCTCTATTTTACCAGTCTCTATAACCCAAGCATCTATTATGCAAGTATGCATTTCTAATGTTTGATGCATTAGTCAACGAGCGTTTGTTGCGTGTGTACAGAGTTTCGGGACAAAGATGTATGAATTGAGCGAAAAGGAGGATGCCCATGATAGTCGTGAAAGATGGAGTGGAAGGGACCTGTTGGGCTTTCAACGGTTTATGGGCTTATCTACACGGTTCTTCATCCGCTTCATCACAAACCTACGTTCTCACCCGAATCCATTCTCTTGTGTGGCATATTTTGGTAACTTTGACGAATAATTTAAACTGCCCTATTTGATGACTTTAAAGGAATGTATGAATGTTCACAATTTCCTTCGTATAGGAAACTCTAGCAAGTCCCTCAGCCAAATATTGTGTCAGAATGTTCCAGAAACTTTTCTACGTGCCTCTCAATGTCCTTTTAAATTATGCCCTGCATGCGGCGAATATATCCCTTCTCGAGGAAGTCAATGCAGCTCCTATTACATCCTATCCAATTCCATTTCAGAAATAACCATTATATTCTTAGTTAACTCAATTTTATTTCAAGAAATGTACTTCTCTCCACTCAATTCTCCTTTCTGCTTCCTCATCGCCTTGAAATAATTTTTATCTCTTGTGCCATCCACTTCTTGCACCATGTATATCATCCAAAATATTTCTTCGCAGGTCTTCAGATTTCCCTTTACCTGGGCGATTGTCTTCATAGGACTAATTTGTCTCAAGAAGTGCCCGATAAGGATGCTCGTTTCGGGTTTTTATGAGCGATATTCTTTCTCCTCTTCGTCTAGTCTCCGTAACATGCTCGCAACAATATCGTACTGTACATGTAACAACATCGTACTCAAGATGAAAATTCTATTGTTTCCTTTCCTAAGGTTGCCCTCTAAGGTTTTTAGTGTTCCCTGTGGTTGTAGATATCTCTACCAGTAAAATGCTCTCTTTGCCTTGGGTATTCCAGGTGCATTATTTCTTACTTTGTCCATCGATTCCCAAAGCTCACTTCGCTCACTTTTGCGAAATTTTGTTTGCCGAGTCGAATATTGTATTCCCCTCCTAGAATATTGTATTGCTGTCTTCGAGTATTGGATCTTTACTTATTGTATCCTTACACATTTTATTACTTTTTTTGCTTTTTACTTCATTCTACCATCAGACAAATAAGTCGTGGTAAGGACAACTCACGGAATCAGCTTTTTAGTTATGATTACTATAGGGGATATAAGTTTATGTCTGTTTCTCGCTTATTGTATATCTTGCATATTAAAATAAACTACATATTAAATATTCTGAAATCGGTTTTATATTATGTGAATTGATATTTTCTGATATCTAGTCAGGAAAGTTGTAGACTGCTCTGGGGGTCGTCTCCTCCTTGTCCATTCCATTGTCAGCTATATAACACACTGTAAAATCATAGCATAGGAGATGTGTTTCAAATAAAATAATAAACTTCCATAAGTCTCTCGATTTCTGCAGTGAAGATCTTGGGGGTGGTATGAAAGATTTTTCTTTGCGCCGTTGAGATATTTCATCCTCAACCAGCAATAGTACGGTGAATGGTGTGGCGGGCTTTGTGCATTTTTAGGCCCCTAAGAGGCAAATATTCATTAAATTTCATTTGTTACTGTCTAGAATTATTCAGTATATTTATTTAAAAAATGTTTGCTCCTTTGGTTTAAATTGTGGCTGTTATTCCGATGTAAAGTAAAGAATCAGATTTTAATTGTCTTAATGGATTAATTCGTAATGTTTATTATTAAATGCAAGCGACTATGGAATAAAATGTCGGATCATTATGGCCTTGGGTTAAAACTTAATTCCCGCTATGGCTTAATTTCATTCGGCATCCAGATTAATGAAATTACTCTAAATAAGCGTCTGTCGCTAGTATTTTCAAGAACAAGGAACCATCTGACAGCCAAAAAAACGGCCGTCCGTGTTTGTTTTGTCAGAGGACAGGGAGGGGGAACATCTTATCCGGGGTAAGTGGCTGGAGGGCGTTCAATTTAAATTGCCTCGGGGATGACGAGACAAGAGCGCGGCCTCCCAAGACGCACTAGCAGTCCCGTTCCCATTTCCGTCATTCAAGACGAAGACAAATGTTGCCTTTTAATTATTGCGTTCCCAACGATGCGTCGGAGGAGCCTTGTAATATCATCATAAAACCTGTCATCATTCAGCAGTCCTTGTGAGCGATTAAAACTACGGCTTGTGGTGGACCAGAAATTCTTGAGAGCTTGAGTACTCGGTCTTGTCTGAGATCATCCCCCGGACGTAATTTAAGAATAATTTTTTATTAGCTTATTTTATTAAATATAATAAGAAAACTAATGATGTCCTTAGATTGGATTTGAAGCTATATTATATCGCAAACGGTAAACGTTAGACTTGGGATCCTTGAGTTGATAACAAATGGGTAGAAGTATGAGTAGAAGGAAATTTACTGCGAGCTTTGTGAGATAGGTCATCAAAGATTTTTGCTGTATTTGTAACGGCCATTGATGATGCCATTGATAACTCTTAAATCAGAAATGTGACGGCGGAGAGAGGTATTCTGAAATAGTGGTAATACGTCCAGTAAATTCAGATTTCAGTCGGGTAAATCATTAGTTTCCGTGAACAAGTATGTTATTCCAAGGAGAGACATAATTTTCTTTTATAAACCTTTTGATAGGAGGCGGAACAAAAATAACTTAGTAGTAGTAAGTAAAGCAGAGGTCACTGTAGCAAGAAACACAACAGGAATCGATTAGCCGGAGATGAAATATGAGTGAGTCACTGGACTGTTGCGTAACGTGAATATAAGTGCCCTCTGTTCTAATGTTGAAATGTATTCTCACTTGTTGCATTTATTCTCAGGTGGTCTGACCGCTAAGGTCACTTGAGACATTTAGGATAGGAGGGATTTTGAACATAGGTACATAGTTTTTATGGGGAGCGGGAGAAGGGTGAAGCAATACTCGGCTTCAGCATCCACCGAGTTGATGAGAGGAAAGAAAAAGGTGCCAAAGGGTCTATCTTTAACGTCTAATCCTACGGACTGAGCACTGAAATTAAGGTGCTCTCCAAACAGCAATCAAGTAAGAATAATATTCATCATGTCTTTATTAAATCTGCGAATTTAGAACTATGAAGTCCTCTCATAGAATTGAAAGATTGGAGTACACAAACATCTATGCCCCTGTAAGTATAAATCCTCCCCGGGAGATATTCGAACCCGTGACCTGGGGATTGATTAACGAAGGATTTACCCCGCCGCCATCGAGACCGTATATCACTGAAATAGCTCTGCAACTGTTAGGATTCGAACCCTCCTTAGTACTCTAACGAAAATAAATGTGCACCCTCGATTCACAAGTCCTGCGGAAATCAGCTGGGCAGCAGGGAGACAATTTTTTCTTAATGAAAAAAAAAACTGAGGGAATTCGTGAGTGAGCAACACCAACAATCAGGTATTAAGGTGTTCCCTATGCTAAGGTAATATCCCACAATCCCACTCTGTGAGAAAAGAAGACACACGTAGGTTGGGAATCAAACCGGCGTGATTTAGGTTAACAGTCCGCACTACGTATACGTCAACACTAGTACGTCTGGCCCCGTGTAATAATTCCGAAATAGAATTAATAGTGCAAATGGAATGGAGGAAGGGGAGGGAGTGCAAATGGAGCGTAGAAGGTAGAACGCTGGTGAGTGGCCAGCAAACAATGAAGATAATGGACACATTGAATGAAGCGATGCAGAGCTGACAAGAAAGATAATATAACCCTTGGTGTTCAAGGCAAGGACATTTCTGTTCGCACCTCTAAAACAAGTATTACCTACAGTAATGCTAGTATGTCTATGGAGAGTCGACTCTTCAGTATGGTGGAGTCATTTCTCTTCCCCCGTTTACAGCATACTCTCTGTTTTTCCTAAATCTATTCCAATTTTTATTTTTACATATTTTTTCTACATAGATATCTTAATGTTATGTAAAATACTTCTCTTTTTTCCTTAACCGAGTTTACGTAGCCTTCTTTCCTCTTTCATTTGTACAGCATCCCATTACTTATCGGTACGTCCTCATTTAGCTTTTCCTGTTTCCTTCGGATCTCTCCATCCGGTTTTTCCTCTCCTGCTTTATTCATTGCCTCTACACATGCCACTTTTATATTGTAAAAAAGAAAAAAAAATAATATGCAGCATTTCCTTACCTTCGAAGGCTATTATATAGTCACGTTGTTTTGAGGAATTTATTTATATAATGCTTCTTTCAATGAGCATAAAGAGGCCAGACTATTTGAGTAACGTTCCAGATCCGATGTAGCTTAGCGATCTTTCCTGATTTTTTTATCAGGGCTATTTTTTGAAGTTTTACTGTCGGAAGTATTATTGAAATGTGGTAATGCTTTTCTTTGTCTCATCCAGGTTAAGGGTTTACGTCAAACTGTACGTGGTCATGGGCGTGTCGTGGATTCTTGAGATCCTCTCATTCGTGATCGGGGGTTCCAAGTGCATCTGGCTGTTCACGGACATGATCAACACTCTCCAGGGCCTCTTCATCTTCCTCATCCTCATCTGCAACCGGAAGGTGATTCGCCAGTTGAGGGCGAAGTTCTGCCGCAAGGTGGCAAGCCCCGACGACCCAGTCACCCGGCTGGACGAGAGCGGTGGCTCCTCGGAGGATGACTTGCCGACATCCTCAGCGTCGACCGACGTCGACGTAGGGCGAGGGAACAACCTCAGGATGAAGAGCAAGGCGTTGCCTGGCGGGGAAGCTCTGGGGTCTTCGTCGGCGAGGAACGGCGTAGGAGACCAGCGGAACACGGTGGACAAGTGATTTCCCCGCCATCTGCCGGCGGCAAACTGAGAGTTTGGTGCGCTTGCGTACCAAACCACGTGTGTGGGGGAAGGAGAGAAAAGGGAACAATGGACGAGAGGGATTGTACTGAGTAGAAACAATGCTCCAAACTCACTTGACTCTAGTCATTGTCACGCTAGGGATTGCTCTGCGATCACCGAGATCGTGACGGTTGTTCGCTTTGTACGGGGGTGTCACGTGGATCGAATGCCGCGTTAGGATTGAGGAATGGGTATCTCAATGGACTATGTATCAAGTCGGCTCCTTCAAGACTCCAAATTTGGAATCGTCGCGTGGCTGAGGTAGCGCTGTGCGCCGAAAGGCGAGTTGTGGTAACTGGTTGGGTTTTACTGGCTCTCTCAAATGCGTACGCTGAGTTGAAAATAGAATGAAAGAGTTCCAGTGTATATTGCATGGGGAATTTCGACCATGGCACATTCCGCTGTCATGAATCATATCCAGCCTTGGTTTGCTGGAAATGGTAGCCCTTCACGTCCTCGGGGACTCCGATGATGTCCCTAATGTAATGCCATTGAATTCGCGATATCGTCTGCCCGTAATTGTTCCACCAACTGGCCCCTTGGTGATTAAAACCATATGCAGTCGCTCCCCGGGCCAGCTACGGTGAATGACGCAGTGAAATCGTTCATCACGATTCTTGCGTATCAAATGTTATTGAAGGCTGTATAACACGAGACGTGGCCTTCTGCAATGCTGAGCATGCTGGACAGTGCAATAACGGAATAGTATTGTTATGTGACATAGGATCAGCGTGATGGGCTTAGCGTTTGGTCGCTGGTGAAATTCAAATCGTTTTTGGTTTCATTGTATGTTTGTGTTTTCATTCTGACAGAAACTGGCCTTCATCAACAAATCACAATTTTTATTAAGATCGCAGAACCATTTACCAATGGCTGTCAATAACAAGACAAAACATTGCTCGAACTGGTAAAAGTTCAAGGAGTGCCTACGTGAGTGGATCCTTCGAGAGCTGTTCCAATAATGCTCGGTTTCGCCTCTAGGTGCCAAGCGCTCGCCAGTATAAAGAGCAGTGTAAAGGATCAACTGCCGCGTGATACGGGATTCAGGATCAATGTATACCAAGTCAATTTGTTGTTCAGTTTTTGCTATATTTCACTACCACATAGATTTCGCCAAAGCTTTCAGGGAAGTGAGTGAATGACAAGTCTATCCATTCTCAAAGAATGCCATGTTACTTAAGGATTCGTAAGGATATTTTAAACCATTATCTTTCCGTTCAGTGAGCTGGCGAAATTTGAATTGTAGATACCATGAGCATACCCTTTTCACTTGACTTTTATACTGGCACTCACAAAGAGATGTACCGATGTGAAATTCCGATATAATAATGGAAGTTAAGGGATGAGTCTAAATGGAAATAGTAGAAAAGTGATCGTGTCTGTTCGTTATAGTACTTAATTATATTTACTTCAATAGGACAATGACGGCCGCTAATTTTGAACTCACCTATTTTCCAAACCCATGAATTCCCTCCTTATATTAATATTCATACCTACATGGAATGCTGGTGTTAATCAGTGGTTCCAGCGTAATGGCCAGTATGTCCTCAATGGCCAGTGCCTCATAATGATTTAATCACTCATGATCCTAAGATTGCCAAAAACATTGTACTCGTACTATTTTAATTGCATTTAAATGTTTTTACTCATGTGATTGAACGTTTTAATTTAATGCTAACATTAATGTGTTCAGACAAGGGTTTATGGAGTGCTGACATAGAAATAATGGCAAATGTTCGACGCTACTTGTGCCTGTAAGTTTTCCTAACGCTTTTCATATAATTTTCATCAGCTCCTTGGGCGTTTGCTTATCAGACAAAAGTGTTCTACAGTACAACACTGGGTATGACAATAATGAATCAAATTCCCTGCTTCTGCTGCCCTTTTTCCGCTCTCCCGGGTTGCCTATAGGCGAGACAAATGGTTCACGATGTTCATGTGATTGGAGATCCGACGTATGTGATTGGGGTCTGTGATTTTCTTGTTGATACATCTCCCATTTTACTTATTCCTTGGCAATTTTAAAGTCTTATATTTTGTAAGCATTTCAGTTAAGAAGTATTTTGTGGTAATTATTGTTTGTTTTACTTTCTTTTCTGTTGCTATTTAAATCATCATATTGAAGCCTATATTTCGACTGGTTGAAATTAATTTTTCTTGCCTCCAAAAGGTTAATCGATCTCTTTTCAACAAATAGCTTTTTGAAGTGCAAACATATTTAAATAATGATTGGCGGAAATGATCCAAACTTTTTCGTTGTAATCACGGCCATTATTTTCCGTAATTTATCCTAGACTAAGTAATAATTTGTATCGCAGTGAACCTTTAACTAAAGGGCGTGAGTGTGATGATTATGTAGTGTCTATCAAAGACTGAAAACGTACCTAGAAGAATGTGTTTTATTTCATCCCAAACTCTTCGTCGGAGGAAGGAGGAAACACTGACTCATATAAATGATAGTTAAAACGTTTGACGTTAGCTCTTTGGAAAAAGAACTCTGATAGAAAATGTTAATCCCCTATAATTTATATTTGCGAGACGCGAGGAAATGTTTTTCACGATAATTGATAATTCTTCACTAGTACGTGTTGAAATGAGACTCATAGTCTCTCCTGCCTCACAAAATTTTCCATTTGCAATAAAGAAGGCCAGAATTAAAATTGCCGTTGGTACAATATGCTTACTATCCGTAGCGGATATTCTATCAATATATTTTTGTTATCCAACAAGTCCAATTTTTTATCGCTTGCTGTATGTAATCTCTGATTAGTTCTGTTTTTAGAATAGACAGATTATTAACCAATTAAAAAAACAAATTTTGCATTTATCCGTCTTTTAAGACTGTCCGAATAGAAGGATGATTTTGCATAATAGTTCTAGCTCGCATGGGGTGCTTAGTGAAAACGACGAGAAATGTTTTCGATTATCAGCATATATAGGATCAGAGTAGTATAACTTTGAAGGGGTGATTTGTACGCAGATACATTTTTTTAATCTTACTAAAAAATGAGAATAAAAATACTTCTTGCTGCTTAACATTATTAAATTCGTCCCATCTTGGACAGGTAGTCATGATGTCTTAATATAAGGAGGAAGAGTTTGTAAAAAGGTAAGATATCTCTTCAGTAAAGTTGCACTTTAAGAGAAATACCAGAAGTGCAACTGTTTAATACCCAGTTGGGTAAAGAGTTCTCTCCCTAATTGAATGCAGTAAAAGATCCAATTGTTGGGGGGTTCTGAGGACAATGGATTTAATACCTGCGGCCACAGTCCCATATTGAGTGTCTCACAAAAGAACCACTCCTTGCAGGGACCTACAAGGTAGGAAATTGAGTATCTTCAGGTTGCTCAGGAGGATGGGTAAAGGTCAAGTTGAAACCATTTCATGCAGGCATGGAGAGCGGTTATGGAGTGAGTTTCACCATAGCTAGGTAGCCTTCTGACCCCTCCAATGTCCTTTTTAATTGGATGTCATAAGTAAGAAATGTTTCCAAAGGGAGGGCGTCAAGGTTACCTTGACAAAGTAGAGAAACTGTCGATGAGATAGTTTATGTTTTATAACTCTGTCTCTGCTCACCGTAACGGGTTTTTGTTCAGGTAACGAAAGAGTTAAGGTTACTGGAAAATCATACACCAATATTGATCAAAAATTCTGCTGGAGTTATCATAGTTATCACTCAGTCCTGACATGTAGCCAGAAATTTGCTTCCGGTAATTTGAAAAATAGTAAGTTTAATTCTAGTGTAGCGTAACTTGGAACAAATCAGCCTTGCCCGTTCGGTGCCGACATGTTTAAAATCTTTTCCCTAAATTTTCAGTGCATGGTGTTTACTTTCACGGTGCCCATTCCTATCTCTCCTCACTGGTAATGTTCACGACTTAGCTTGTTATAAATTAGATAAATTGACCTGCCCCAGAGCAGAAGTTCAATTCATACATGCATATCAGATTGAAAAGAACAATTATTAACCACAGACATGCATCAAACTAGTGATCATGTTTCTAGACACTTAACACTTGAATTATACGCAGTGTAATCCGGATTATCATACCCGGTTAAAATCAGAACAACAAAAGTATTGGGAAAAATTTCGGGGGGGGGGGGGGGGAGGGGAGGGGTTGACGCCCCAGAAGCAGCCCCCCTCCTGGCTACGTGAATGACTCTGTTTTATTATATCCTGGTTAAAAGGCAAGATAATTGTTGCTCCTTATTTGAAAGAAAATAGTCTCTTGATGTTGAAGCACGCCAGGAATTGCACCTAAGAATAGGGAATCTAACTTAACGTAATATCCTAGGGGATCGAGTCGATGTGGCGGCTAGAGTACTGGCCTCCCATCCCGAGGGCCCGGGTTCGAATCCCGGCAGTGGTAAACCGGTCCCTACTTGAGTGCTTAGTGGAGAGCGTTTCAGGTTCAGAACTCCGTCCATCGGATGGGACGTTAAATCGTGATTCCCAATGCCACCTCTCGTTTAGAGAAGGCCGATGCCGACGGGTTACTCTCCACCCTTGCTCCGTTCCTTGAAAATTCCAACCATTACCCAATCCTAATTGCGCCATCTATCCTAAATGGAGCAAATGACCTCAGCTGTCGGTCGCCTCCCCTGCATAACTAACTAACCGTGATATCCTTCGAGCCACCGCGAGGCTGTGTGGCAGGACGTGGAAGATCACCGAGCGTGTACACTTATATGAAACTAAGAGATACTATGCTACTACTTTAAGTAAACATGTAAGACGCATTCACGCGACACGTTCAACTAAATGGTGTTTAGTATCTCTATTGTATTTGAAAAGCAAAGGAAAATACGGAATAAACATGGCTCAAGTGCCTCTCAACTAGTTCCATCTTAACGATTGTTCGCCTCTGCTGACACTGCTTCAAAATCAACAAACTTCTGTATCCATTCAAATTTTCGAGTATATTGTTCAACTCACGCTAACCACTATAATAAATGACTTATCGATAGTATCTACTTCTACGTTATACCCTTTGAGCCACCGCCAGAGTGTGTTGACTTGAGTTATGGCTTCGGTTAGAATTTTACAGCGCGGTAAAGAAATTGAGTAAACGGATTGTGTAGAAATAGGTGGAAGAAATTGTATACACGCAGCTGGAAAACCTTATGTTCATCATCGTCTCTGTACAATATTTACCATCAGTTGAATTTCGTTCCTATATCCTATCATTTCATCCAAATAGCCAGTTCTCTCCCTCCATCCAAACGAATTTCTCAAACAGGGGAACGATATATTTTCAGCCGTTAGGCACCTAAAACCTCTACAGCTCAGCTGCAGCGCGTGTATTCTTTTAATTCTCGATGCACGATTCTTTTACGTACAAAAATAGAGTCCCACTCTATAATCCTCAGTTTTCTTTTTTTTTTTGATGTCCCTAACTAAACATTTCTTTTGTCCGTTACCACCGATCAATAAACTCTTCCGCTAATGCCCTTATCTTCCTTATATCGTTGACAACATGCCCAATTTCTTACGATGTACCTCCTAAGTAACGGAAATGCTTGTCGTTTATTTTGAACCATCATAATTTTATGTGGCGCAAATTACCTCAGCTGTCGGTCGCCTCCCCTGAATAACTAACTAACTAACATTCATGACTGTCTTAGTTCTCATATCTTCACTTGATCTCATTACTCGAGATTTTTTAATTAAGTATTGACCTTCATTATGAATGTCATGCATTGATTTTCTCTGGCTTATAATTACGACTGCAATACAGTGGCTGTTATATTGGTAAGTCTTAAAATTTCTCCCAATCATATGTCAAAAGAAATATACACCGTTAAGCATCGTACGTGGATAATATTTCCTTTGGTGATCTGGAAATTGTGAATACTGTCCTTTTTCATTGGTTGTCATGTAATAATCCATTCATATTTTGTGTGCAATGACTCCTGGTAATTTAAGCGCTTAATAATCTGCGTCACTGAACTCTCCGACAATACTTTATAAAATATTTTTTTACCTTATTGCAGGGGTGATTATTCCTGCTTCCTATGCATTTGTTTGGATTTAGTAACGAAAAATAAATAATTAAAAGTATGCAATCGATTAAAAGAGACACATAACCCATAGATCTTTAATCCTATTTAAGATCTATGACATGACCAACCATTGCAGGTTGGTACCTTCTTTAGAGAGAACATACTTTCAGCTATTTTCCGAAATGAGGCGTGCGCTTCGCATATTCAAACTTCCTCTAATCCCTCTAAGTCCCTCGACTTTAGAGACTTCACCGCATGCTGACATCTACTGCGAAAGAGACGAACTAGTTAAAGCCATATAATTTTCTTAGGAATCCGTATTACCCTCTAGAAATATTTAGACTAAAGCTACAATTAATAGGTACTTGCATTAGCGGTATTAATTTTATTCAAGTGAAACTTATTCAGTCTACCAACAGCAGTGCATTCCCTCAGAAAATACTAATTACCTCGAATAGGAGCATATGCAATAATAAGATGTACTTTCAAGTTTCCATAGTAGTTATGATAATGAGCACTTCAACTGGTTGCGGAGTATTGTTTGAAGAGCAGACCGTTGTTATTAAGGAATGAGGTAAGAAAAATATGAGGTAATTGGAGCCATTAATCCGCCTGCGGTAGACAGCTAAGTAAATCGCCTACCCGGTAACCCAAAGGCACCGGTTGAAATCTCTCCTAGGGCGTGGGTGTAGTGTTCCTCTTCGGATTGAGGTACTTGGCCAGACGGTGCAACGGATATTACGTTAATCGTCGGAGCACCAAGTATATTACTTGAGCCACTAATGATCGGTCGGTGATTGGACGCAGGTAGGAGTGTTAGGAACGAAATATATATGTAATCGATGGAAAATTGGCATTAAATTCGTACAGTACAGGACTATCGTGGAATCGAAGTATGATTCTTCAAACACACTGCACAACATTCTTCATTATTAACAAACAACGTTTTTTTGGCTTATTGTCGTCTTCACGTCTGGTAACGTACCTCCCCCTGCCACACGTCCATGCGGCGGCTCGCAGGGTAAGATGGAGATATATATCCTGCCTACTCTAAGGTCCGTTTCACACGATACTTGATCCAGCACAAGGTGGAGGATACTCGCTACTAAAGCTTTCCAGTACCGTGTGATATAGAACCAGTATTCTGGCTAACAAGCATGATAGCTATCATACTTGGTTTCATACTTGATGTGACACTAGTTTGCTAATAGCTCTAAGTAGGATCCAGTGGCAGTCGACCTATGAGGTCACATTACAGAAGCTATGCAATATTCTATTTTTTAAATTAGCATGAAATAGCGCTTCATAGCAAGCATAAGTGATCGTGCGAAACCTCGTAGGATGGTCCCAATCATGCTAGATTCCGCCCTCAAATCCAAGGTTGGTTATTCAGGGGAGGCGACCGACAGCTGAGGTCATTTGTGTCATTTAGGATAGGTGGGTGATTGGGTAATGGTAGGAGTTTCCAGGGAACGGAGGAAGGGTGGAGAGAAAGCCGGCGTCGGCATAAGTCCTACTATTAACTACAGGCGCCAAGGGGACCACGGCTTAACGTCCCATCCGGCGGACGGACTAGACACTCAAGTGGGGACCGGTTTTCCACTGCAAAATCCGCCACTGCTGGGAATCGAACCCGGGCGGTCGGGATGGGAGGCCAGTACTCTAGCCACCATACCAACCTGATCCCCTCAAATGCAAGTATTGTACCCAATATTGAGGACTGACACATGATCTTTCATGGGGTAAACACATACGTGAATCCTTTCAGCAGACACTAGGAAACCTGACCAACAACAATCTGGACACTAAATGGAATTAAAACAAAAACCCCTAATTCAAATATTTTTAAAGAAACGGATACGAATGAAAGAAACCACAATGACAGTTTTCAGTGTTTGCTTTGCTTGTCAAAACAAAAAATCATCAAGCCTCTATTGCCAAAGCATCCAATTTGCCAAATTAACTTTTAACGTAAAAGTTACCTTTTTTCACTTAAACTTTAATCAGTTACTTTTTCAGAATAGTAGATTTTAACCTTAACTAGTAACTTTTTACAATAATTAACTTAAACTTAAATCAGTTAATTTTTTGGTAACTTTCCCAACTATGATAGTTATGTAACAGATCAATCGCTTCCCATGGAGGTTTCTTATGCCTGTTGAAACATAGTAAACAGTAGAGAGAAACTATGTAGAGAAAATTGTAAATGCTATAACCGAAACTATTTCATAAAACCCGCCGCCGCCAATCCTCAAAGGGTTGGTGAAATGTAGCTCTTTAATTTCATATCTGCCGCTGGGGAATATTTATGGTGTAACCTGGATCCTATTCCTGCCGCCCCACTGCTTGTTGGAAACATATCAATCATCTACGCAATATCCTGCAAGCCACCGCGAGGGTGTGTGGCAGGGGGTAAATTCCCGGGTCTTCTCTGTGATTTTTAACACTTCTACTGAACTCCTCGTGAGTCAAGCTGTCAGAGTGAGTAATGTAAGAGGCAAAAAAAAGTATTCCATGCGGTAAACGTGTCCTGGATCAATCAATTGCATATCCTTGAGAAGAGGTTTTTGACAGGAAGAGTCCATAGGAACCACAGAGTAGCTCTACTTACTTCCTGAATGACCTTTGTGAATCTTTTAAATCTCAATTTTTTTTTTGGCCTCGCTCTTTAGCACTTTTATCTCATTCCTATCGTCCTAGCCGTCAATTTTCTTTCTCAGAGAAAACCTATTGCTGCTACTTTACTAGTTTTAAAACCTTCTATTGAGTGCATGAAAATATTTAATAAATTAAGAGCGTTTTTATGAATTCAAAGAATTTTATTGGCATAGATTAAATAATGGATGATCTTTAAAAAAAATTTTTGTGATGCTTCCGAATTTTTCCCACGAGCATTAGAAGCGTAAGTAATTTTTGAATGATTAAAAACAATATGCCGCAACACATTAGTGAGTTTATGTATGATTTTAGGGATCCGATGAAGGGTGGCGAGGAACCCGGCGTTGGCATTAGCATACTCTTAAAGAAAGGCACCATAGGGTCCTCATTTAAACGACCCATCTGGCGGACGGTGTACTGCACTTGAATTTTTCTCTACGCAGCATTCAAGCTGGGGATAGGAAACGTGAATTGAAAAATCTGCCACCGCCAGAATTTGAAGCCGGGCCTTTTGGGATGGATTTGTAGCCAGTACTCCATCCGCTGAACCAATTCGATCCCTCTTTCATTCTTACTGTGGTTGACGGAAGCCACTAATGGAAAAGATGACAACGCTCCTGGATTCGTATACTTATCTTAAATCTATTGAAAGAAGCAGGCAATGGGTGATCCAACCACGCTCTTCGCCACCTTCTTCAGATTTTTCCTTCAATTTCTTACATTATTTCCTAGTGCATTCAGTCTCTCCTCCCACTAGACCTCAGCAAAAACCTCTTCTTCGGACTCCACCTTCAAATCGAGAACCCTTCTGTCAATATGGCTCTCCTTCCTTCTGATGACATGTCCTTTCCATCACTGCCTTCTTTCCATCTTCGATGCCTCGACCGCTCCAGCCATCATCGCGGATTCTATCGTTTCAAATACAACTATCCTGTGAGCTTGGGTGGCCATCTATCCAAGAATTCCGGGAGTCTCACGGAATAAGGCGCACTTGGACACGTCTCTCCCAGCGGGAAGCAGGAATTACCTGTATTTAATATTGTGCTGAACCGTCAAAATTGCTTTGATTTAAACTCTAATTATAAGATTTTCATTGGCCTTATTTTATTCTTTCACTGAGTGAAAAATATCCCTTAAGTTATTTAAGTTGAATGCTACCGCATTTAATAAATTCCCTGGCGTCAAAGCCATATCAGAGAATCTAATCTAACCTTATTCTCATGGAGTCTAGAGCTATTTTCATCAGATAAATTACAAACCTCCCGAATTGGACCTCTTATGGGGTAGTCACCCTCTTTTGAACGGTAAATTCCTTCGTATCCTGTCTAATATTGCATGGGGAAGCGTAAATGGCAATGGAACCCGTAGCGGACGTTGTGTTTGCGAGAAAGAGAAAAATACTGCGGTTACGCCTACGTGCTTACTCCAGTAAAGGTCCGTAAAATAAATATATTCAAATACATCTGCGCTATTACATGCAAGGCACCGCTAAGCTGTTTAAGTCCACACTAGGAACACATTACTGTCAAGTAAAAGATCATAGGCTAGTTGCAGCGTTACCAGTTGTAGGTACTGTCAAGTCATTTACATTTACCCGGGAACGTGGCAGTTTCATCTGCAAAACTGCTAGTAATTTCAAATTTTCATTATACGGAGCAGACACTGAAAAATTATTATAAGAACGTTTGTGCTCGCGAGTAAAAGACGAAGAAATTTCGGCAATTCACATGTTTTACCAAGAGTCTCATGCAGACATGCACAGTAAACATAATGCTAATTATCTGAGGAAAGGGTTTTTATGGTGGCTATAATACTAGCATTTCACTCAGGGGGCCTAATTCAAACTCCGACAGTGGCAGAGATTTATCATTGGTAAACCGGTGCCTACTTAAATGCTGTGTGGATAGTACTTCATGATTATTATACTGTTTGTCGAATGGGACGTTTATTCCCTTCCTGTCTTGCGTTAAGAGCCAACGCCGGGTTTCTCTCCATCCTTCCTTCTCACACTTAATTCCTACCTTTTACTAAATCACCAACTCATCCTAAATGGCGTATAAGGCCTTAGGAATCAGTCCCCTTTCCCGAATAACCTCTAGTAATGACTAGGTCTTCATCAAATTTAAATAAAATAGCTGCTGTTGCACCGAAGATCACTTGTTAGCGTTTCCTCCTAGTCTCTTACCGCTACAAACTTTCGAAGAGTTGCTCCAATACATTGCAGTGTTTTCCTCTTTCCCGTTTGTCTAGAACCATCAGGTATGATTTTTACTCCCTCGTCTGGATTCCCATAAATTTACCCTCATATCTTATGAGGGTACTACGAAAGCAATAGCACGGCGAGTTACTGTTAAAATTGAAATTTAATGATTTCGAGGATCACGTGGACAATATATTGTTAGTACCATTTTATATCTGAAGGTAGGGCGAAGGGGAGAGGCAAGAGGGCTTCGTGGTCCTAAAATCCATTAATATGAGCCTTTGAGGCGGTTTGTAGGATAGCATTTACATTGGGATATTTAAGTAGATATAGGAATTTATCTTATTCCGAGAGTCAATCCCAGAGCCAGAGATATTATCTAAGGATGTCGAGGCTACTGTTGCATCAGGAACACCTGACTTCAGACATTGCTATGTTTAGTGGTAATTTACGTTGGTAATAACATTACATTAGTTTCCTTAACCATTCAATTATCTATATGTAAATGTTTCAATTAATTTAGTTTCTTACATCTACCCTGAGAGCCGCAGCAAGGATGGTGGCAGAAGGTGGTGGGTCAACAGGCGTGAAAATTCCATTTGCTGAAAAATAAAGGAAGAAGGAAAAAGAGAAGAAAGATGATAGTTTTTTTAATACAACGTGATTAATAGCACGAGCATGGAATCAAGAAATCCGGGAAGTTTAAGTCCTAGTATGCTATCAGTTTACTGCATGATTTTTATCAAAAGGATCGTTCCAGAGGCAAAGTATTCTGGAAAATCTTCATCAACCACCCTTTAGGTTGGATGTGTCTAGTTTATTTTTTTAGCATAAAAGCCTTAAATGGGAATTTTTGGCTAATTGCCCCAATGAAACCTTGCGTGATGGATAAAAATGGTTGTCAATTTTGAATTTAGCACAGGAAATACTATAGGGATCAGCCAATTCTTGGGACACTCCAAATCATGGGGCAAATTTTCTTGTAAATTGAAATTCAGTGTAATTAGCCTTTGTTTGCGTTTTAGTCGTGTATTACGCGCGGAGAAAAACGAATTTATCGTATCTGACTGTTCTAATGATGCTAAATGGGAAAATAATATTTCGGTCGTGCGTAAGTCGGACGAACATGTCAGTGAAGAAGCCGGAAAACCTCGTAATCACCGTTCGGAGTTCCTGGAATGGGCTGGAATAGAATTTCCGCATTTACTTTGCCAAGAGAAATGTTCTTGTGCAAAAGATACCTCAATCCCTGCCTGGCCGATAACGCTGACGAATGTAAAGAGAGCACATCTCCGTATTCCTCGGATGAAAAGGCTATTTTGTAGCTGCTGTGAAGGAAATTGAAGGTGATTCTCATGAAGATGAGGGAATATCCACCTGTCGTACGTGCCGCGGAGTGATTCACTACTTCCATGAGGCAATCACTAACTGGAAGAGTGCCCGATCAGTGAATGGGAGAGTTGGGTTCAGATGTAGGTCAGGTGTTTCTTTTTCCTCGACTATTATCCATTGATATTGATACTAACGATTTCATTGGGATCGTTCATGCGTGGCATTTTTTTTCACTTTTATGGCGATCTTTTAAGGCCTTTAAGGGGTATATATAGTATCAAGTACCTCCGTCACGTGTCAATATTTTGACACCGGCGTGATACCGTCCAGCAGGAGCATAGTTTCCTTATCGAACTGTCTTTCTGATCCAGCGCATGCGCCAGGAAAAAGTAGAATGGCAACAGGAAGAATAAATAAATCGGAGGTTTCCGCTTCCTTTCTGTGAAATATTTCCTCATCGCCGCGCCGATTCTCAGCTGAGAAGAGGTTCTAAGTTATTACTCGGGTCTTAGTTAGCGGAGCAGTGATCGCGAAGCTCAATAGATACGGCCGCTAAGCCGCAACGCACAGGGAAATCGAGTCCGATAACACCGCTACGAAGAGTGTGAATAGGACAAGTGGGCATATCCCTTTGTTTCGTCCATATTTTTTCTACTTTTCCTAATTCTCCACGGGCTATAATAAGACATTCCCTTAATTTTGAACTGTTTAAAAAGGGGTAGAATTAGGCACCGCTCATATGCATTATATCATCGGTGTTTTTTTCCTTTTCTGCTTTTTCACAAAACTTCATAGACCTTCAGGTGATCGAAATAGTAGTTAGCTTCCCTGACGCACATGAATCACTTCCGTGGGATGCAAATTCTCTCCTCTGACTTTCATAAGATAAAACAACGTTGAGCATTCGTCGTGCGTGTCTTCTGACTCATATTGATCGCGCTCTTGAGAAGATCGGCGTGTTGTTTTGCGCCAAAAAAACAGCTCAAAATATCTATCACGGAATTCTCGCCTTTCCCTCCTGAGAGTGAGGCACATTCTGCCGCCAGTCAAGCAATTATCACCTCGTCCGAGACGAAATTTCGTGCGATACCTGTACCTATCTCTCCTACATTCATTGTCGCACCACGCTTCCGAAGAGGATCACGTCTCTCGGTTCGTTTACAAAAAATATCAGGTTTCTTTTTCGCCGCTGAGAATGCCTTGACTTCCGCCCAAGTGCGCGGCGCAATCCACTGAGGCGAAGTCATCGCTCTCGGATTCGTAATCCGCGACCATGCGTAAGTTCCCCGAGCTGGGTGCGGCGCTTCTGTTCGTGTCTGCGGCGTTCGCTGCTGGGCCGCGCGCAGGACGACTGCGGGGAAAGCCGCCGCCGGCCGACGTGACACTTGAACCTCCGTGCGAGGTGGAGCTCAGCTTAGGCCTCCGCTCTCCAGTGTTCTTCGCCAACGGGAGTCTTTGGGATTCCCAACGGGAGGACCTGTACCCGCCGGGAACCTACTGGAAGTGGGAATCCTCCAGGACTCAGGACCAGTACGTGGGCTGTCCCTGCAAGCTTGGACGTCCTTGCCTACGTAAATGCTGTCCCCTGGGACAGGCGTTTGACGAGGGACTGGGTTGCGTCCCTTTCCCGCAGGGGGAAGGTGGATTCCGCGTGTCTGTGTCCAGCGACGACGGGACTGTGGCAAAAAGCGTGCTCGCCTCTGAACACTTCTACCTCCTCTTCGGGAACACCTGCTACCACGGCTACTATAGGCTGAGGCCGGAGACGTACGTGGACAACCGGTACTTCTTGAGATCCTCCAACGGATCTCTGGCGATCCCCGTTGCCCAGGTGTCCAGCCTGTGGACGGACGAGTTCTGCATAGATCACGACGTCGGCGTGGGTGAGCCGAGACCCTTCCTCTGCCTCCCCATCTTCAGGAGGATGAAGGCGATCGTGCCCTCGATCACGCCCCCCGTCTTCATGTTGGTCGCGGCACCGATCGCCTGCTGCACCCTCGTCGCCTACGCCTTCTTGAGGGAGACGAGGCGAACGCTGGACGCCAAACTGAGGATCCTCCTTCTGTTCAACATATTCTACGCCTTCCTTCTACACGCCTGTGTGTTGCTGTATGCCGGTGAACTGAAAGAATTTCAAACCTTGACCTTGGGTGAGTACGTACGATTGTAAACTTCGCATGGTGCGCAGACGCGGTAGCCTAGTCGGGGTTCACGTGTTGGCATTACAGTAAAACAGATCACTGTTTCGAAACCTACCTTGGGCATGGGTTTTGTGTTTGTCTTAATATTAGCCTTTTGATTAAGTAACGTTGGACGATGCACATGAACCCTAGCAGTGGTAGAATCTTAAAACCTAGTTCCTCCACTACTTCTTATCGCGTGCTTAATTCAAACAAATCATATCCCATTATGTTGCGTGCCGAATCGATAACCGCTGATCATTAATCGTAGTCACTAGAATGCAAGTGACCTAAAGATCGAAAGGATGGATTCACATCGCATAAGGGTAGACGCAATATCTGTTAAAATTGCCTTCAGGAAAGAAAATATTTGACGCCAAATTTTCTTCGGCACTTCAAATCTCCAATATCAGTTGCTAGAAAATTAATTATCCTGGTTTCTGTAAGCATTACGCTTACAGATTTCACCGCGTTATTGATGACGATAGTGAAAGTGTGAAACACGAATCCGTTATCCTGACCCTGAGGTAATTTGCGCCATTTAGGGTTCATCTGGTCAATTTCGAATTTATGGGCAATAGAGATATGGCAGTCAAAATCGACTCAGAGATATATGTACCTCAATGGATTTTTCGTCCCATCATTGATGGAGCACTGATACTGAAGTTCTTTCCTCAGGATGTAGTCAAATATGGACAGGTAATCGATTGAATAATCTCCGTCATGTGTGACTTTGAACCCAGGCCTTTGAGTGTGGAGACTGCTATGGTCGCCACACCGATCCCGTTATCGTGATCATTAATTCTCAAGAATTCTACATGTCAGCAAGTACAAGTGATTACTTCCCGAACGTTTCCCGCGTGCATTGCCCAGCGCAGTGGTCCAGACATTGTGTCATAATTTCCATTATACCACTGATGAATAATCAAGTAATTTGGCAACTTATCTGCCGAACGAAGATCTATCTTCGAGGATAGTAGTAATAGTCTACATTATAAGGTTATCCAACGTCTAAGGTCGCATCGTATAGCTTAAGATGTCAACCTTAGGACAAACACAACATTCGTGCCATGTGCGGGATTAGAACCCTCAAAACTCAGGTAGCCAGACCAGCGCGCTAATTAGCTACCTACCTCATCGAATATTATGAAATCTATATGCTTATTGTGATACTTTCTGGTATGAAAACAATGAATCACCTCGAAATGCATCAACATATATCTGCAATTAACACGGAGCCACCGCAGGACTATCAGGCCGGGAGTGTTAGGTAACGAGCCGCAAAAGTTAGGGTGAAGAAGAAAAAGAAATTAAGGAAGTTGAAGAGCATTATAAATAACATATTATATTTTCCACAATTTCTAGCTTTGCTTGCGTTGTTCTCATGTTTGTTGCGAGGTAAAACAAGCTACCTGTTTTAATTCTATCAATCTAATTTTGTCTCTTCTATCTGGCCTTCTGATGTAGATTGAGGGTTGAAAAATATCAGTCCTGTCAGCCTCGAAATAATACGATTGATACTAATAACACAAATGTTACGTATAGTCTTTTAGTCTTCAAAGGCATCCGATCAGATCATTTTGACCCTTCCTCCAACACTTTATGCGCGAACATTGAAATTTTTCTGAGGAACGCGCTGCTTCTTTTGCATATCATTCATTTCTAAAGATATCTTTTTCTTTGTTGGATAACAGTCTTACTGCACACACAATATTAACTCGAAGCTTTACCGGAGGGAAATATCACCCCTCTTACTTTTGTGTGGAGGCAGCTTCAAGTCATTTAGTCCGTGATTTATGTTGTCCTTAGTCTGGAACACAAGGCGCCCAAAAGGTTCTATGATGAAAAGCCTCTCTAATAGCCGAATGAACGATGATGTAATTGCCTCCAGTGTCCCCTACCCCCAACGTCTTTTTCACCTCAAACTGTTGATCTTGTTACCGTAGATAAAAAAAATAAAGAATTCTTGGTTGCTTAGAAGAGCACTGCCAAGTGGAGGTGAAATTTTTATGAACATTAGTATTAATATAACAATACATATTGTATCTAAACCATTTTTACACGGACGTCATCGGCAGTTTTAAACTTTCATAGAAACAGGCGCAAGAAATTGTTTAGAAGGAAAATTTTTCTTCGGTACCGAATAAAAACTTCTAGAGTTTGTTTTGGATTTTGAGTTTTTTGTACAAGCAGTCAGGATTTACTCCCGAGAATAACTGCCAGGTGGGAAATCAATAAATACTAGATACCTATGTATCAAGAGCGACATTATTGGTCAATAAAAGGAATGAATTGACGAAGACGGAATTAAGCGCGCGTGTGGACAGCAAGTGGGATGCTTCTTCCGGAACATTCGGTCCAGATCATATGTTAAGCAGAAATGGCGGAGATTTATTTTTTTAGGAGAAAAGCAGGAGGGTGGCGTTGATCAGCCAACACATTAATAGCTGCTAGGCGCTCGACTAATTAAATATTTTTTGAAGGAGCAAAGAGTGAAATGAATGAGAATCGCTGGTAAGAAGAATCGCGATATTTTGATATAAAATCTGATTAAGTAGAAAAACAACAAATGATTGAGAGGAAATATGTGAAAAAATATTTGACTCTTTCTTTAATACAATTAGTAATTATTATATTTCTCCTTCCCGTTGAATTTCAACGGGCACCTTCAGCAACTACCATTCAAAGGTTAACTTTAATCTTGAATGAGATTTTTGGAGGCAACCTAATATACTGGACTCATGAACTATTGAGAGTTTTTTAAGCTTTTTATACCTGTTGATAGGCTTCGATATATGCAATGCTTCGAAATTTGCTACTGTATTTTCTTTGAAATGACTAACAATACGTGGTGTGAGTGAATTAAGGTCCTTATGTCTCTCTAATATAGGTACTACTATTGTGTCTGAAACATTCACGAAAAACAAAGTGAAAGAATTTAACCTCAAATTTATTTTTGTCTTGCATAGATTCCTTGTGATTTGTGGGTTGAAGATGTCACAATTACCTGCAATCAAAACAAAAGCAACCCAGTGCTATTCACTACCTAAATCGCTTAAAAATAAAAGGAAATTCTGTGCACTCTTTTCAACCTTAAATCTTTAGGTGTAATGAACTCTTGCCTCCCTCAGCTATAACAATATATTTACTTGTCAAAAGCAAGTGGTTAAATGAATATATCCGAATTTATAATCAGGTACGTTGGTAAACAATGCCATATTCGTTATTAGAAAATTCACTACCCAATAGGGATTATTAAGGAATGCGTTGACGAAATTCATCTCTAGTTTCTTCCTTTCGTTGCTAAATATTTTTGGCTTCCATAAATGCTGGTTTAAATCTTGGTAAATGTTTATTTAATGTATTCCTCTTCCCAAATCGTTAGTCTCTTCGAAAGGAATAATGAAACAATATATTGAGTTACCATAAATGGGCCTCATCTCCTTACGTCATATAAAGAAAAGAAAATTAAGTCATTATTGGAGCATCCTGACTTGAGAGTAAATACTCTAATAAAAAGTGATCCACAGATGTTAAACTAATATACTTCGAAACTGTTCTGCGATACTTGATTCAACTTAGTTCTCTTACTTGCAGTTCCTATCCGTTTATATCCCAGAGTATAATTATGCTGGTATTTGCAATTGTTTAAGGGTATCCCTTCTTTGGAGCAGCAATCAATTGTTCCAGTATTAGACATTTTAAGGTTCTTAATATAAGGCTTCTACAGATTAATTACTCGTTATGGACACTGGATGATGGCTTGATTTTCTGCCAGGCAACAGTGGTGAAAAAGAATACTCTGACCAAGGCCTTCTGGCCTATTAGTAATGTTTCTTTTGTTGCTTGAAATTAGTCACCTCACTATTTTACGCCAATAATTTGATAGCATTTAGTATTATTGGAAGCTCATTTCAGCCTGTGAAACTACAAAGGAAGTGAAATAAGCCCTTTTTGATAATGTTTACTACATAATATTCGATTCACTGAATGGATCCATCCCAAAATCCTTCTTCAACATGGCCATAGCATCTATTGAAGAATTAAATATCCTTGTGTTCAGGCTGTTATTTTGATTCGAAATCCTCTTCAATCTGCTGCAGTTCACTACTACTTGACGCAGCTAATTTTTCTTGATGTTCGTCAGCAGTTCTTGAAAGATTTTTGCCTTGTTTTTATGAGCAATATTTACTCCCTACAGTATAAATTGTTTACGCATGATCGTTATTGCTGTGATGGGGATGACTTTCGAAAAACCCATTTGAATCGATTCGTAGTTCCTTTTTAACAATTTGAGATTTATATCTTGTGACTTGAGGCATCCAACTGAGAAAATTCAATTTGCATTATCTTCTTCGTACTTTTTCAAAAAGAAAAGAAAAAGGATAAAATGGACCGACCGAGTGACAAATGAAAAGGTCCTATAAGAGTGGGAGAAAAGAGAAGTCTGCTGAAAATTATAAAAAGAAGACGGGACAACCTAATTGGCCATATCTTAAGACACGATGGCCTGATGAAGGCGACCGTCGAAGGAAAAGTGAACGGGAAGAATGGAAAAGGCAGGCCTCGTATGTGTTACATAGAACAGGTCGTAAAGGACGTGAAATAGAGGTACTACGTTAATATGAAGAGGTTAGCCGATAGAGGAATCGAGTGGAGAGCTGCGTCAAACCAATCCTAGGATTGTTGACCCTTGATGATGACTTCTTCAAAACATTGATGGCAAAATGGATGCTCCTCCTACGTGAGCCATCAAGTGAGAATTTCACTCACCGTTTCTATTTCTATTTCTACACGATACCCTGCAAGCCACCACGAGTGTATGTGGCAGGGGGTGAAGATCACCAAGCATGCACTAATGACATGTGAACAAGCAGCTATAGGGTCGCATGCAACTAGATTGTTAGGATCTATAGTATTTAAGGGATAAATACATGCATCATGCACTACAGACTACTCGAAAATATTCCCCCTACCTATCCCTTTTTCTTTGCTGCCTATTCTGTTCTCTTATACTACGGGGGAAAATGCCATTTTGAATCTATCAGTACGACAATCTACCTCTCTAATCTTATTTATCTGGTCGAATCTAGCATAATACGCTGGTGTTTTTAATATGTGCCTAACATCTTTAGTAAAGCTATCCGATATAAATTTCTCGAATACATTTAATCTGTACTTTAACCTATGCTCTGATAATGATTCCCACCCTAACGTCCCAGCTTTAGACGAATGCACTTGCTCAGGTCAGCACTCACTTAAAATTCTTAGTTTATTTAGCAGTGAGGTTTTGTTTTGTAAAATGTTAATTTATACTCTTGTTTTTTTCATTTATAATAGCAGAGAACTGCCCTATCATTTTTTTAGTTTTTATATTTCGTTTCCGTATGAATCGTTTTCGGTGATGGAAAATTACATAAATAGTTCTTTTTCGATTAATAAAAATATAGCGATGTGCCTTTTACAGCTAGCAATACCTCGTCTAACGTCCTGAAAATCAGCTCACCCAGCAGTACTATTAAATCTGAAATTATCTCACGATATTTTCCTTCATTATTATAAGTGTAGCTACTTATCTAGGCGTACCTAATACCCTGTAAGCCACCGTAAGGGTGTCTTATCATCCTAAATGGTTTAAAAATGTCACCGAGCACAAGTCAATGTAAAGTCATTAAAATAGATTTTAAGTCTTATTGTATTAGCTGAAAAGTTTTCGAATAAAATTACCCTAAGGAAATGCCACTTTGCTATCTAAATTAAAATCATTAAAGTAGGTAGTAGTTTCTAAGTAGTCAGCCATTTTACTAGAATTATTTTTCTCGGAGTACTCGGCTAGCACACATTGGGTTAAACTCGTTGGCCTTAAGAAGCTGCACATATGCAGAAATCTGTATATTACGACTCATTCGGTCGTGATTTCAGTGCTATTTCGTTTTGTCCTTCAGCAGTAACATTCTTTCATTTATATTCTGGTTCATGATGCTGAGCAATACCTTGATTGACTGAATAAGACAGAAAACAGACGACAGAAGTTACCTTCGTGAAGTCTAATGATGGATTGCGCTGTCGCAGGTAGAGTGGGAACAGAACCGCATATTCCGATACCTAAACACCTTAGTGATGATTATTTTCTCGGATAAATGTCCTTAAATGATTATAACTTTTGAACTGAAGTTACAAGATCTGTAATTTCATCAAAACAATAGATCTGAGTTTATTCCTATTTTTTTCTCATATAAATTGAAATTAGATGCGAACCATCCACTATTTCAGGGTTTCAAACGATATGCATATGTTAGGAAAGATAATTCTATAAGAGCTTATACGAGTTAGATGCTTAGTTTATTCAAAAGTACAGGTAAAATTACTTTCTGCAGTATATAATGAATAAATTATCGTTGAACTCTTTTACGTTTCTTAATCATTGACGATTGAAGCTTTTTTTTACTGCGATTCCTGTGTTTACTAATAATGTTGTCAACACATGAACAGTTTCGTAGAAAATTTCACTACATTCAAAAGATAATGTTATGCCTTCTCTAAACAATTCTCAGTGATTCTATAAAATATATCCCTGCTAAGGTTAATGAAATGTTGAGAGAGTGAGAGTTACCAATACCTCTTTACCTCTTACAAATATAATACAGTATATTCAACTGATATATAAAATTCCAATTTATTATATATTAATAATAATAAAATGGGAATTCAATTATAATTTGAGATTTGATACTTAACTAAGAGCACTGAATGCTAATTAAGCTGACGTTTTTATCGATGACACGAAATATTTTGCAGGTATTGGTTCCCAGTTTTTCACCCTTGCTGCAGGATGTTGGATCTCCGTCATGCTCTTTTGTATCTCCCTGTCATCGTGGTAAGTACATTTTATCAAACAGGACTCAGAAAACGCCTATTGAGATGGCTAGCTTTCGGAAAGGTTTATGATTAGTGCAATTAAAGGAGACTAAATGTGTGGCCAAGCTGTGAATTCTTTTGAGTTGCGACCATTTTATTTAACAACTATCACTAATGAGGGAGTTATCTCTCCAGGTTACTTATTTCGAAATAGTGGCACAGACATGATGCTGTAATCAAAAGTCCTTTCAAATATTTCTCGGTTTAAATTACATAAAGCATACGAAATTAAAATGGAGTAGGGTTAATTCAGTTTCTCAGGTGATCTATAAAAATATTTGAATGGTGAAAATACACTTTACTTTTAGGGAAATGCTCTGCGCCCCTTTGTTTCAGAGGCATTGCGTTTCCATGTATCATTATTGAAATGTGTTGTGAATAATTTGTTTGAATATAAAAAGTGCTTAACATAGTAGATATCTGGTAAACATGGATGAGCATAGAAGAGAATATAGTATCAATCTCTATCAATCTCTATAGTATCAATGCCAATTCCATATAAGTCGTGCGCTTTGATAATAATCATTGGCTGTACATACTTTATGTATCTTCACTGTTGTTTTCAACAATCAAAAGTTTTGATTTTAATTTTAATATGAATAGTGTTGAACAAAAATTAGTATGCTTAAAATACCATTAATTTTAATCATCCATTAGGTATTTTAAAGGTATGGTCCTTAGTATGGTCCATCAATGCTATAAATGGTGAAAGTTAAACCTTCTTTCTTAAAAAATGTACAAATATTACATACATCAACAAATACTTCTAGAAACTTCAATACCATTAAATCCACATGTTTTACGTATCGACTTAAATTTTTGAATTCATCAACTTGCTTTAAGCTCGAAAGATTTCGCAGAAAGCTTGGAGGAAAGGTGTGCGATTTTATTTGACAGTTTTATGCTATTCCTAAAGAGGTAATATTTCCACTCATCATTTCTTCGTTTCAGGGCCTCAACGGAAAATACAGGGGAGAAGATGACGAAGAAGCTGATCTACTACTGCGTCTACTCCTGGGGAATCCCATTATTAGCTACTTTACTGGCGGCGGTCAAGCTGAAAGGCGTAGCTCTGCCTTACAATGAAGTCAATCCTGGATATGCAGAAGCCAGGGCTTGGATAGCAAGTAATGTTCTTTTACCACTTCCATAATTATATCCATTAAGGCTACTTTTTTTTCTTTTTGGCCTATACTAGTTCATATAATATTAACAAATGGAGCCTGAAGGAAAGTTTGAAGAGGCGTATTATGCTTTTAGAAGGACGTGATACTTTATTATCATAGGTATGGGATCGTTTACCAAATCTTTTATTGCCGAAACTGATAGAGTTGTAGTGTAAAAAGACATGCGTTTTTCTGTTTTTCGATCCGTCAATTAGTTCTCGAGTTATAAGCGGCGAAAAACTGATGAGTTTAACCCTTTCGGAAAAGTGGGCGTGCATGCGACCTCTTACGTCATCCACTTCGTCCAATTACAACTGAGCCCGCGAAACTACTTCGCCTTATCGCAATGGGGGACACACTGACTCTGCCAATGGAGCGGTGGTGACAGGATCTGTGCGAGCAGACCTTCCGATAACGCCCCTCTACTCCCTTCCCTTCCCCTAAAAGCAGTCAAGGACGGGAGGTGGATGACGTAGTAAGTCTCAAAGCAGCTTGTTCGGTGGGGGTCGCCTTTTGCTTATTTTAATTTTTGATTTATGAGTGGATGGCTGTGGTTAGAAGATTATTTTTTCACTAAAATTCATTTTTCGTTTCCATATAACGATTTTGTGTACAAAATTGCAATTTCGGTTCCGGGTGAACGCACCCATTCTGTATTTGGATTCGTCCTTTATTGGGTTTACTGCTCTTTTTGTCACTTTAGAGTGATTCTATTTTAATATTGTTTTTATCTTCACTTCACAATTCTTCCTTACCCCCTACATTCCTCATCTCTCCTGGCATGTTCACAGATTGCCCAATACATTCTATCAAATCCTTCATTATCATTGGTGATTAAGTGCTGACTCGTGGCCATCGTAGCAAGAGTATTCATTAAATGACATGCATGGAGATGCATGTGTACAGTCGTTACTTGCGGGGATGGGTTCGTAGTTAAATGTTTACCCCGATAATCATTATTATTGTTGTTTTAACTTTGAGATGAAGTTGATCTGGTGGCTGGCCTCCCATTCCGTGGGACCGATTTCTAATCCTGGCGGTGACGGTATTTCTTCAATTTACCAGTTTCTGCTTGAATCTCGTGTAGAGAGCGTTTCGAGTTCAGTACGCCACCCGTTGGATGGAATGTTTTAACCCTTGGCGCACATTTCTAGTGAAGAGTAATGTCGAGATGTCGACATTACTCTTCACCATGTCGACATGCCCGTTCACCGGGTCCCTTTCCACCGCTCCTTCGTTCTGTAGAAAAATCTCACCCACATAAAATCACTCACAAAACCTAAATGGCTCAAAATATCTTATCTGTCGATCGCCATTCTTTCGAAACAACTTGATTCAACTAGATGGGAAAGTTAGCGATTCAATAAACTTTAGAGAGAAATATTTCTGTTGCTCATATTTGGGCGGCTGTCACAATGGAGTGACGGTAAATACTAAGTTTTTCTTAGCTTTTCTTCCGTTGCTCTTAATTGTTTTTATAATATCCTTACGGATTGAATGCCTAAATCGAGCCTTTATTTAACTTTTGAAAAAGTTTTTTAATGGATTTATTCTACACATCTCATTGATGACATATTATGGAATTTACTTATAATGGTGAAACACTATTCTTTGATGGAAATTTGCAAATGCTCACGTTGTTTTGGAATTTCAACAGTGAAATTCGTTCCCCTAAAAACGTGCCAATCAGGGGCATCTCTTTGCCGGTATGTTACCCGAAACGCCCTCCCCTCTCGAAAATCGGCAGGATAAGTTCTTGTTGACATCCCAATTGTATGCATATGTTTGTATTGTGTTATATGGAAAGTCTTTCCTAAATGTACTTCTAATGAACTTTCCAAGATATAAGGGGTGATTGGCATTCCGTTTCATAAAAAATAATGTGTAAATATATACAGTTTTATTTATGGTGCCCTAAATAGAAATAATGTTGTTGGTATTTTTTGTTGCAGTTTTGCAGAATTCATTACTATTTTTCTTTGGAGCGGACGCCATCCTATTCCTTCTCAACGTCATCTTATCTATTACAAACATCATCAAGATACATCAATTCAACAAAGAAATATCCGTCCTAGGTGATCAAGCTGTTTTCTCGAAGCATAGAGAGGCTTTGAGGAACCACAAGAAAAGGTGTGTATGATTACATCTTTATTCTTCTTTTATGTAGCAATTCTAGTCTAGAATAAATGCCTGTATCACCCATGGTTGTAACAGAGAATAATTACGTCAAAATGAGGAGGTTGGCCGATAGGAGAATCGAGTGAAGGGCTGCGTCAAACCAATCTTAGAATTGTTGACCAATGATAATGATGATCACCCATGGTTATGGTGTGGTCTCCCTACAAGGGGGACAGTGATCGCTTCATTGTGGTAATTACTCAAAAGCATTATTTCCATTCGGTAGAACTAGGGTAGCCACCTCTCCAGCTTTCGCCCGGCGACTCCGGTTTTCACGGATTATCTCCATTTTCCTGTATAAATCAACCAATCTCCAGTCTGTGAACGTTTATAGACTATTACCTCAAAGAGCATGTATCCTTCTTAAATCTGTGGAAAGAACTTGTAGAATTACTCATTCATACTGTTATGGCTGAAAAGTCCAATGTGAATAGATTGTACGTTTATTTATATAGGGGTTGGCTTTAAATGATTTGAACTTTTTTCTGGATTATTGACCCCTCTATCTCAAATTTTATCTCATGATTCTTCGAAGGTTCATTAAAGTTGAATGAAGATGCATGGTATGATTAAATATCCAAGCCCGTCTTTTTCAATCCTGCTAAGGCCATAACCTCCGGATTTAAGAACCTCCCTATGCCAAAATCTCCGGTTTGGAATCTTCATACGGATGTGGCCCTCAAATAATCCTTCGAAATCTGCTAGTTGGGGTCGAGCTGACTGAATACGCTTGTTCTCCTTACGTCTGCGAGAATATCGTAAATCCACACGCATACCACGTTCGTATTTACCAACATACTCGCGAACAATAAAAAAAAACGAATTTTTTTAAGTTTGCAAAATTTGTTTTTTCTGAGAATGGAAAGTGGAATGTAAGACATAAAAGAATGGGAACCCCTAGTAACCCAGTTTCATCTTCACTCTTTCTTCTTCCTCGCCGCCACCTCAGTTTATATACTACTGAATTGCGCCAATTAATCAGTGATAAACCGAAGTCCCTAACCGAGTGATGCGTGGAGAGAGTTTTGAGTTCAATACCGTCATTCATTGGATGGGCGTTAAAACGTGGACACATTGGCGGCTTTCGTTAATGTTATGCTCATGCCAAAAACAGGTTTATTCCCAACCTTCCTCGCAATGGCGCCAATGACCTAAGCTGTCTCCCTCCCCTAATAGCAACGACAACGATAAGGAAATATGTTGTAAAATCTGATCACTAACGCAAATGGATATGGCGTGGCATTGCGTCACAAGAGATGAGGTGCTGTCCTAGTGATGCCTATAATTCCGTTGCACTTCCCCATAATGATTCATAACCTCACTATGACTTTCGAGGCAAGGTCAGGGGCGTAGAGTTTTCTAGTTTTTTTTTTCTACTTTCTGCATTAAAAAGGAACTCATTAGACTGTATCTTCTTCTGAACAGCAACAGAAATGCGAACAACTTTCATTAAATGTATCTTCTTGATTGGATGAAGCGGTTAGATTATGGGAATTATCGTGTTCTCTCTGACATTCACTTTACGTTCTTTCACAGATTTTTGGCGTCCTTTATCCTGCTAGTCATATACTGCACTTTCCGTGCGGTAGAGGCCGCCTGCTGGATGGTGAGCCTACCGGAGCCTGGTTTGCAAGTCGTGGACATCGTGGATTCCCTCGCAGAAATCACCATATGTGTCCTGCTCATCTTCAAAGACGGAATTTATGCTGTTCTGATGAAAAAACTAGTCACTCGCTTCCCTTCTTTATCATTCCGTAGTCTTCAGGTTAAGGAAAATGAGCAGTGCCCGAAAAGAATTGAGGAGGTTAGACGCTAAGGTTCTTTTGTGTGCACACATCGAAAACCGAAATGCATCGAAGGGCAAAGCTTAGAACACACCGCTATAATTTGTTTTACTAAAGACATTTTGAGGTGCAAACAGCGACGATATGTTAAGGAAATTATCCTTTTTAAATGTCTCTTGACTAATTTCGTGATTAGAATGAGCGTGATTCAATTATAAATGGAAGACATTTCTACACCTTACCTACAATGGAAGACATTTCTAAATCTCTGACGAGATTTCAACCTGTCTGCTCCAATCTCTTGAGACATCACACTGGCTTGAGGATATCAGGGTGAGGTTAAGCGTGAGAGCTCCACAGGTATATGTCTCCTATCGGCCTCCAATGGAAGAAGTGCAGGAAGTTGCCTCTTTTATTGGCTTGAAACGAAAAAGCAAACGTAACTTTGCCGCTAATGCTGAATGCATTAATATCCAATCGTAAATTATCTGAAGTCACTCTGATTGTGAAGAAATATCTGCCGCTGTCTTTAGCTCAGTTTTTCTAGCAAAGTCATGAGTCAGCAAAGACTGATGTCCTTCGTCTATTCTACTCCTACGGTGCTGATATATCATTAGATTTTACTCCTTTCTCTACGTTTTCCCTTCACTCTAAGCTAGATCTGAGACCTACACTCATACTCACATAGCTTATAAGAACAAGTTTGGAATCAGAGCGAAAAAGACGCCTACGGGAACAAGGTTGATGGAGGTAACGAAGTGTAAACTGCATCTAAGGCTTTATTCCAGAGTTGAATGAAAAATTTAACTGCATCTAAAATGTTGCCTCGTTGTCAATGTGGCCAGTACTTAATAGTGAAAGTTTACCAAAATGAAATCCCACCAAAACTGTGCCATGATCCCCAAGTCAGATGCCGAAATGTTGATAGCCCTCATTTTGATTCAAAATAAGGCATAAAAAATAAATAAACGAAATAAGGGGTGTTTAATTCGTTTTTTCACATATGCTTTATTCATCACAACTTAGGTTTCGTTGTTGAATATCATATACAGGTGATCTGATGATTTTTTAATAACAAAACCTAGGTCGTGAAGAAAAAAGCATTTGTGAAAAGAGGAAATCAACTCACATTGTTTCGGTGTACATTGTTTATTTATTTTTATTTATTTACCAGTAATCCGAGAACAACGCAGACGGTCTTTACATCTGGCTATTAACAATCAACAATTATACAAGCCCCAACATCCACGCGCCAGGAAGTGAAAAAACCTCCCCGGGCGGGATTCGAACCCGCGACCCTGGGATTGGCAAGCGAGGGATTTACTCCTCCGCCACTGGGACCGGCGGGGCAAGCCCCTGTGTCCATGGTGGGGAAAAAGAATAAAAACAGAATCAAATTAAGCCAGACCTAGAAACATATAGGCATCTTATTTAATTCTATATACTATTATTTATTCACTTATTGTCTTATCTTTTATCGTATCTTCATTATAAATTTAATTAAGAATGAATTTGTTCTGCATTCTTCTCATAACCGAAGGCAGATCCCCCCGCTATACGCGTCACACCATGACGGTCGAGTCGACTTTAGCCCGATCCTTTAGCGTTCCTTAATCTATTGACCGTCTCTAGGTGACGAGACTATTAAAAACATTCTGCACTATCTCGCGCTGAGTTTGAGAAATTTCTTCTCCGCTTTCCCTACTTTCATCTTCTGAGTATTCCAAATTGTTTATGATTTTGTCGCAGTTTGTTGCCCGACATCGAATGCAATTTAATGAGATTAACATGTATCAATCTTAATTTTGTCCCGCATTTGAGTTCACGTGGTATTTTGAATTTTCAGTGCTAGAGCCGAACGTGTGAGAAGGATTTGATGAGTAAAGATCTGTTTCCTCTAATATGTTCTAATATTATTACAGAATCAGTAACTTAAAGGATAGCCTTGGGCATTTTAGTCCAAAAACCTTTTTTTTTCAATGTTCAGAGTTTGGTGGCCTGCTCCCGTCCAATTTTTTGCTGCATTGCACCTGATAGATATAATTTTTTATAGAAATACGCAGGTTACTCTTCAAAATATAGGGGATAAAGACGACGGTTAATTTTGAACACTCATTTTTAACATGAATGTTGTAAAGTTATTTTAGCATTTACATCGGTTACGCAATTAATTATTAATTTTTAGCCCTTGTTATGATTGATTTCTACTTTTTCCACCCGCATTCAGTACACCGATCACATCCTCGTTCTTACATTTTTACTTTTCGTAATTTTATCATTGTAATTATTATAATTCATGATGTATTTATTGTTAATTATTGTATTATAAAATGTGCCTTGTATTGTAAAATTGAACGTGATTCCATGACAATGGTGATAAATATGAAAGAGAAATAAATGATTTTTTGGACAGAGGAGTAGGTAATTCACACTGATTCTTTTAAACAGCCTGACAACAAGCGAGATAGGTAAGATATCTTTCCATTAAAAGGGAAGGAATTTAAATTTAGAATACCCATTGTTTTTCAATATCGTTATGAGACTAAAATTGTAATATGTTAATAACACTAATTAAATGAACATAGCTTTGTGTTCTCTACAAACGTGTATGAAAAAAAAATACTTTTTGACTTGACAAGGTTCCAATGCAAAGCATCATCAGCTGCGTTTGTCTTAGTAGGAAGTCTAAGTATTGTGAGGGATTAAGGATGCTTGATTGGTGGGGGGTGGGGAGCAATAAATGCACTAAACGCATTTTGCATCCCTCTCTTTAGAATAATAACTCCGTTCGATGTGGCCGGCCCTATCGAGTCATGGTTGTACAGAGGAGGGTGGAGGCTGTAGAGAAGAATTGTTAGAACAGGGATTGGAACTAGGGAGACAATCATTACGTATACCAATTGATCTCAGATCGATCTGACCAGCTCAGCTCGGTATGGTAAACGGAACGGGTTAGCCAGGTCGATCCGAGAAGGGAGCCGAGTCAGCCCGCTTTCCTTAACCGATCTCAGATCGATCCGAAGAGGTCGGCGTTTTTCGTTCTTCTTTTGGTTGATCATGGGAAACAAATTGTAATCGATTTCATTTGAGAAATTAGTTCTTAAGCTCACGAGGGTTCTACAATGCCCGATAAAGTAAATAATTTTTCAACTCCATGGTACAAGATGTTTACAACACTGGGCTACGTAAACTCAACTCAATAATGTTTCCAACGCTGGGCTATGTAAAAAAACAGATGCGACTGCTGAGATCGATAGTTCACTATCGATATTTTCAGGCCGTGTTGGTAAACCAGGCGATCTGACTGAGCTCGCTTCTGTTCTTTCAGATCGGTCTGAGTTCAGATCGATTAGAGTCCGATTGGTAAACGTAGTGAATGTGGGATAGATTGGCGGGAAAGGGAGAAAAAAGAGGGAGAGATGTAGTGAAGTTATATTATTTAGGATATAATGGTCTTTTGCAAGGATGTCAATTTCTCGCAGAAAAAAATATCCGTTACCGGTTGGAACTTTGGAAAAATGGTGAGGAGCTTCGACGACAGGATCGCCGAACACAAAAGGTGTTGGATCAACGGCGTATTTCCTCATAAGTTCGAAGGATTCAGGCTTAACCAAGTGAAAATCCATAGTGACAGAGAAAAATAACAACGTAAAGTCCTCATCCCTACTGGCAAGGCATCTGACCGAGTCCCGCCACGCCTCCACCATTATTTTTTTCCTTTCATTCAGGGCGATTCTGTTGGTTCATATACCTCTGGAATCCCAATATGCTTGGCCTTCATCAGATTTCCCAAGAGCTGAACCAACAGAGCTTGACATACATCCATACCCTGGGTGGAGAAAAACCTACCCAGGCTGAACTCGAACCCGCGACTTAAGGTATAGCAGTCGAGGACTTTACCTCGCCTTGGTTTTCAAATATAGCCACATTAAAATGTTCTCTGATACAATTACATAAAAATTAGCAAATGTCTCAAGACTGCCTGCTAGGGAGTCACAGTAGCGGTCACCGCAAAAAATGTCCCAATATTTGTCCACAACTACATTATTTATTTTTGTATATTTGCAACTTGACTCATACTTGCAATTTGACATAGTTAAAAGACGGAAAGCCCTATGAAATAGCTGCGGAGTCATTTCCAGAGTTGCTTTCCGATAGTATGTACATTTTTTCGCAAATCATTTCAATTAAAATCCGTCAAATTTAACATTCATTCTGAAATGCTACCTATGGAAAAAATGTGGTAAAGGTGTGCCAATTAATTTGTTTGGAAAATTTATCTGCACAAAAATGATAGGCCAATATCACTGTGGAAGCTGATAAATATTTATATGTACGTTTACATTAGGAAATGATAATCGTCTATCTTACATTCTGAATTGTCAACCTAAAAATATTTATGAAAATTATGGTCCATTGCGTCCACGATCTCAGACTTTTTGTTGGTCTTTTAGTTATTTTTCGTGAGTCACTAAGCAGCGGACGAAAAACTAAATTTAAAAGTTAGACGTCACAATTTTGGGGTAGTGATTCACTGTCGATGACGAGCGAGAATTCCGGCTGGAACATGTTTTTATTATCTTCTTTCCCATCCCACTTCCGCCCTTTGAATTGGATTTGCGTCCTTATATGAGACTCACCAATTCAAGACCGCCCGTACACGCAATGGAAAAAAAAGGATGGAGATATTCACAACTTGAAGACTTTGCTAAGTTTGTGGACATTTTACTTTTGGACTTATGCCTATACCAAGTTAACACAGGTGGCTGCTAATTGACTCATTACCACGGGCGAGAGCATTTTGTGAAACTCTGGTGATTCTGGTGATGGGAAACCAAGGCTAGGCAGTAATGGGAAAGCTTGTAAATGGCTGCTAGTAGATGGGTGAGTTGCAAAATATTCAGTTTCGCCAAATTAGCAACCATATCTGTTGGCACGGAGAACCTCATCAGTCACTCTGATGGTGTGTGGCAGGGAATGAATTGTGTTCAAGCATGTAAGAAGCGTATTAAAATAAAATACATGGTAATAAGTCCAAAAAAAACTTGGGTCTAGTTACGCATGAGCAGGGTAAATATGTTAGGTAAATGATGGGAAATGTTAAAAGATTTAACCTTTTTGCGTAAGCATTATTTTTGGGTATTACTTTGAATTTACTGTGTGACAATATTTACATACAATACACTAATTACATACTTACAAACTAGGCAATCTCTATGAACACCAAGGTTTGGATGAGTGGGAATCTGATGAAAATGTATGGATGTCTGTGACGATACTTAAAACTTCGTTTAGCACGGACATTTCTGAATGTTCACCTTAATTTGGCTGACCAAATGAAGAAATAAAAAATCTCGCATAACACATTTACTCTTTCATTGTGAATCATGAAATATATTCTGTGCACTGGTAGTTTAGGAGTATATTTAATCTGATAGAGACAGCTAAACTTAACACCTATAGCTCTGTGACTCTACCCAATTATTGCCGAAAACTTTTGCGGCTTGAGTGTAAGTCCAATCCAATTTATCCAGTCTATGGCTTTTAAACCGTCACCAAACCGGAGTCCATAGCCGAAAAAATTCGTTACTTTAAATATAAGTTGTGCAACAGATATCTGTTGCACACCTCGCATAAAAAGTCATATCCATATTTTTCCAGTATCCAACGTGTAAGTTCAACCTCAATGGGCAGAAGATAATGCTAATCACTAGAAATACAGTATGCATTACAATATACTACAGCACTGTATCTAAAAAAAAAAGGAGTTGTATGACTTCCAGTGCGCAATTCCAGTGCGCAACTCCTGTTCTTCGTAGAGCAATTGCCGGAGGTAGGTAGTAGTTTGGTGTCGAGGGTCGTCCTGATCTGGATGTTGTCCTTATTTTAACGAGAAAATTGAATCGCACAACGAAATAATTCGTATTAAATAGGTTAAATTCTCTAGTAAATAAGTTGAACTCTTGCATGGATCCTCAACGATGCACTCTTCGATGGTAGAGATACCCTTAACCCCTTTCCGCAACCCTATGGTTGAGGAGCGAGGATAAAGGGGAAAATTATTATAAAGACAAGAGGAAACGAATAGGGAGGAATGAACAGAACAGCGGTGATCATCCAAGAGGCGTTGAGTGGGGAACAGGTGGGGGGTATTTCGAGGGACCAGATGTAGATTGAAGAGGCGTGGAGTGGGAAGAAAATATCCCCATATAAAAGAGAACAAGAATAGAGGGTGCTGTGAGGCATTGCTGGCAAAATAATAAAAAGTGTCTGAGTGTTTACATTTTTCAGTTGGGTGCCCACTAGTGTAACTGAGGAGTAACTAAGCGTCACCAAATGGCAAATAGCCTGACCTACAAGATAAGAAATAGCAATTGGGTCGGGGCGAAAACAGGATCTTGAGATTGATTGCCAGAATGCTATCCATCCTTTAGGGGACTTGTCTCATGGTGTTTTCAAGTCTGTTTCCGCACTAATAGGCGCTTCAGACCGTGAGGAAAGGTATAAGGATAGGGATGGAAGGGATAGAATGGATAGGGATATGTCATGTCATGGGTGTTTTCAAGTCTGTTTCCGCACTAATAGGCGCTTCAGACCGGGAGGAAAGGTATAAGGATAGGAATGGAAGGGATGGAGATAGGATAAGGTCCGAAGCCGCTGCCACTCTGATAGCCCTTTAGGGGACGGTTCGAAACTCTGCAGAATTTATATGGAACCCCTCGCTGCGGATGCTGTGCTGATAGCATTCCAAGTTCAGTACTAAGGCCCCTCGGATGAGACGTTAAGCTGTGTCTCATTGGCGTCTATTTTTTCAGAGCAGGTTACTCGTCCATCCTGCTGCCCCTTCCATTTCCATTCCTATAACTAGCCTATATTGCTTTAACTGCGACACAGTGAGAGAAAGTTTATGCCGGCTTTCTTTCCACCCCTCCACATTTGTAAAGGCCACACCAGGCATCTATTAGTTACGTGGTAACTTAGTTAATCTATTAAGGTCTTCGATTGTATGCACGTGACAATAATAATGTAATATATCTCTCTGAACCTTTTCCTTCCACCTTTCAGTAATATCCCACCAGTCTGGTACATAGTGACATATCATTTGCAAATTACTTTCCCCTAAATATTATTAGGCGAGCTGTGCTTTAAGACCCTTTGCAAAGCACTGATGGATTTAGTGAAAAATAAAACCGAAATCCTTCCACGGTGCACGCGCAGGCGTGAAATGGGAGGCGGGGGGAAGCACAATGGTACGTACTTCCGTTTCTTTCCAAAACGGGAGCCTACCGCGTCAGTCACGGATGTCCTGTGATGCCGCCCGGTCCGACACTGATGCTGGCCTTCGTCGTCATCTTCCTCTGGGACTACGCGGGGGCCTCCGATGGGCCGACTGGACTCGAGGACTCTCCTCCCTGCCCCTTCCACCTGAGCGTGCCGATCCCCCTGCCCGTCGTGCACCGCAACGGCACCGTCTGGGACCCCCTCGGTGGCGTCTTCTACCCTCCAAGGGCCTACTGGAAGTGGACTTGGGATCAGGGGGAGGAGATGGTGGTGTCCCACAGGGGCTGCCCCTGCCAGATCGGCGTGCCGTGCGTGCTCAAGTGCTGCCACCTCGACGGCTCCCCCGGCGAACCATCCGGGGACTGCACCCACAGGGATCCTCTCTGTCCGCCCGGTAGGAATTCCTCCAACTCGGAACTCCTCCGACTGCTGGGGATAGAAGCGGGGTTGATTGCTCTCTTCCGGGGTCACCAAAGAGCCGGGATCTATCGTCAGGAGTTGCCGGAGGACACGATCTTCTGGAGTAAAAGTAGGTCCCAAGCTCAGAACTTCACGTTTGGCGAGGTGGGCGGAAGCCGCGCGGGGTACTGCATCAAGCCCTCGGACAACGAGAGGCTGTCTCCGTGGTTTTGCGAGGACTTCTCTGGGGATAAAAAGGCGGAAGTACCGCGCATCAGTCAGTATTATCCTTACGGCAGGCTTATGGCCATCGTCGCTCTGCTCGGTGCTCTCGGAGTCTACGTGGCTTTCCCGCAGCTGAGGAACTTCCACGGGAAGGTTGTCGTGTCGCACCTCATAAGTCTGCTGCTGGGCAACTCCATCCTATCGGCGGCGCTGTTCCTGTGGAGGATTGTCGGAGTGGAATACTGCTCTTTCTTCGGTGAGTGTTCCGAGTGTTCATTTACATCTACGTAGGAGCCTGTAAAGCCACTTCGGTGGAGTGTGGCAGGGGGTCACTTCACCTAATTTAAACTTTACAAAGAATTTTACATAATTTTCAGTAAACTACGTAACGCAGTAAATTTAAAATATTCACTAAACTTAACTGTACTAATGCACTAATGTGCATAACTCTACTTAATAAGAGAAACCTGTTTGTAATGCTATCTTAACAATTAAATAGTCACAAAAATATTAGTATAATAAAGGAATATGGTATATATTATTGGGCTGGCATTGGTTAAAATTCATTAATTTGCCATTATAGCTTGTCATGCAAAATGTAGTTAATATGATTTAGCAGTGTTATGACGACATTTTGGATGCAATACAGGCATTTAAACTCATATCACACCTACCTATACGGTTACTGGGACATACAAAAGACTATTTTATGTGACTTACGTTCTTTCCGAATTTTTAGAGAAATTCGTTGATTAAGGCCCCCGAATGTCCACCAAGAACATCAACTACCTTTGACGAGAGCGTCGAGTCCAGTACACCCAAATAAAAGATAAAGACAAAGATTCAGCTCACGCAGTATTCAATATTTTATTGATTTTGAAGCCTTTTTCACCCGTGACATTCACTTTATTTTTTCAATATTTCTAAGCAGTTCCTTTAACACCAACCGCCTCTGAGCCCCTGGTGGTTTCAGGAGTTTCAACCTCTGAGCTCGTGTAAATTTTAAAATTGATGACAGTTATTTATTGCCCATTATTTAGGGGCCACTAGCATTCAGACACTCATGTAGACGTAGACGTATGGGAGCTATTAATTTTTGGAGGAGGAATAATTCTGGGACCCCCTCGATAGAGCGATTCTATAGCATTATTGACACTAAAATCGAAAGCGTTGAAACCATAAGGCATTTAGGTGCAACAATCACTAAAGATTTATCTTGGGGAAGACACATCCGGGAAATATGCGGCCGAGCCAAGAGAAAGCTAGGATTTATAAAAAGAATACTTGGGAAATGTGATTAGAAGACAAAAGAGCGAGTTACTTTTCACTAGTCAGGCCCCAACTTGAATGTAGCCAGTGTATGGGATCCGAATGAATTAGGTTTGATCAGAGGGGTAGACAGTGTGCAACGTATAGCAACTAGGTTCGTTAAAAGGTGTTACGATAGGTTTAGTAGTGCAGCAGAATCAATGCAAGAATTAGTGTGGGAATCATTATCAGAGTGTAGGGTAGGTTAAAGTACAGATTAAATCTATTACAGAAATTTAAAACGGATAGCTTTACTGAAGATATATTTTAAAAATATCAGCGTATTATGGTAGATTCGACCAGTTAAACAATATTAGAGAGATATATTGCCGTACTGATAGATTTAAAATATCATTTTTCTCGCGTGCCATAAAAGAGCACAATAGGCAGCGTAGGAAAGGAATAGGTAGGTGAAATATTGAAAATGTCCGAAGAGTAGAATATCCAAATGCCAAATTAAATTATAGAAACCAATATCTCCGAAACAGGTTTTTCGATTGTCTAGGCAATCATCAACAAGGAAAGAACCAGGCAAAACAGGTCAGAACCTGTCGAGAGCCAGGCGGAAAGTGTTGTTTTCCATAATTTAATTTGGCATTAGGATATTCTAGTCTTCGGACATTTTTAATTAAGCCAAATAAGAAGCTCACATTATTTCAGGTGAAATATTGCCAGAGTAGTCTGTAGCTCATGATGCATGTATTAACAACCAAACCCTTTTTACTATGCAGACACTAACTATGTACCTGAATGTGACCCATATTATTAGCATGGCTCCATGTAGTGCCCTAGGACATGTTTTGGTGATCTTCACCCCCTGCCACACACTCTCACTGTGACTTGCAGGGTATCACGTAGATGTAGATGTTAGTTAGCCTCCGTGCCTCTTTTTAACTCTCTAGTCAATCGCGTTGGCCCAAAGTTTCCGCTCGTCGACACGTATTGCAGCCTCATTCAAGAATATTGGTGATATTAATTTCATGTTAGCTCTAACAAGAACCAATGGCATCTATTTTTTCAGACGGCCGCAAGACGGGCTACCAACCGTGCAGATTTTGCCTAAAACGTTTTCCCAATGACGTTCAAGAGAGTCAATCTGGAAACAAACGTTTGGTCTGGTCACAGCTTCCTGTTTTCATTTAGTATGAGGGAAATGAATTATCTCTCAGGAAGCGTTAGAGTGAGAACCTTCAGTTCAGCATAAAAGTTGCTGTTTCCTAAATTTCACGGTCATTAAATTTGAATAATAACCTGCAGCTCCTACCAGACATTGGATAATGGTGGTTAAGGCAATAGCTTACTCTTAAATAATGTCAAGTTAGCGTTTCAGTGGAGGATGTTTTGGCACAGGTAATAAGCTTTTTATATTTTTAAGAATAAAATGTTTTGGCACAGGTAATAAGCTTTTTATATTTTTAAGAATAAAACGACTCCACCTGTTAATTTTTTTCAGAAAGAGACTGAAAAGGCTTTGATTTATTTCTCCTTATGCTAACTATTAAAATAGGTATGTGTGAAAAGCAATAGGATGCATTTTTTTATAAACTCAACACTTGTAAAGATGTTCCCGTAGAGACACGTGCTTGGGACTGATATGAGCATCCCTTGTCATACCACAAGTAATGTCTGTTTCTCCATTACACAAAATTATTTGAGCGTCAGAGAGGAAATTGAAATCAGCCCGAGAAATCTTCGGTTTTAAGAGCCCTTTTTTATCATATTCTCAGTGCCATTGCAATGAATTAGCCTCAGGAAATAAGATAAAGAAAATTCAAAATTCACGAACTGGCCGTGAATATCTTGCTATTGGGAGTATGAAGAAGGTTCAATGATGAAAACTCGATTCTGCAGCCTTCCACCGTTCTTAGTTTTGGAAAACGAGGGATTTTTTAAAATAGTTTGGCACTATATGGTAGCGATGTAAATGTATCCAGCCTTTTAGTGTAGAAAATTATTATTCACTATTGAGCCTCGAGTTAATTTATTATTTCTCTACTGTATAGACCGATATGATATTCGGGCCTAATCTTACATTTTTTTGGCAAGCATCCTTGACTCGATAGCACAAGGCAATAGTAACTACCATTTCTGTGTTTTTTATTCTTATTTTGTTTAATCTAACTTCAAATCGTATGTGACTTATAAATTCGTATTCTCAAATATCTCCAATAAATTTTGCAGAAGATTCCCGTGAATAATGCATGGAATACCTAGTAGATGAAAAATACCACCTAGGGGTCAATGGATAACCCTCTTATAAATTGATCCACAAGTACAGGGTTATAAATTGATCCACAAGTCTGATGCAATTGAAAACATGGGGAGAATTTCTTCTAAATATTTCTATCCATGTCCTTAACTTTGTAATTACAGGAATTCCAATCCAGTATTTCTTCCTCGCGTCATTCTGTTGGCTGAACGTCATATGTGTTGACATATTCATATCATTCAGGTATGTATTAAAAAAAAAAGTAGTAGTAAATAAATGCCCATTTTATTCTATCAAGGAGGCTAAAATGTAGTGAATGAGGCATTGAAATGCTAGTCTATGAGTGATAATGAAGCCGGAATGGGGGTGCTTGGGAAGGAATAGGCCTCATTTACTCCATAAAACAATATTGCGTTTGGTGAAGCCTCTTATGGAGGCTTATTGAAACTAAAAAATTCCGGAAAATTGTATGCAAATTTCATCGCAAGAGCCTCATTAATTCTGAAGATTCCGGCTATATGGAGTGGAAGTGAAATTCTCAATGCAAATCAAAATTTTCTTTCCATGTTAGCAACAGTATCAGTTCTCAATAATCAATATTCAGTACTTCTCAGGCTATTTATTGGAGGTAATAATGTATTTGATAACCGTGGGAATAAATTTTATAACTAAAACTGGTTCGAATTTAACCAATTTAAACTAAATATTTGGCGTTTGTTTGCTTGCCTGCCCACTTATCTCTGACTATGTGACGAATTTAAAAAAATGAATTCCATTATTCATCGTAATGCTCTAAATTTTACCCTGAGCAAAAATAACTTCATCCATATGAGTATCGCAAGTAGCATACCCGTTTGCCCGTACCAAACAAGATGAACGCTGGCTTCTCAAATCACCTGCGATGCCTCCTCCAGCACATTTTAAACTCCTTAATTTCTAGACTATTTGATTTTTTAAAAGTTTTTGAGAATTGGTGGGCTAAGCTAATCATTAAATATTGGCTATTATATAAAAATGAAGTGGTGTCCGTCTGCCTGTCTGCCGGTTCTATGTTCGTTACGTATTTCCTCAAAACCTAATGAACCAATTGAGCTGAAATTTCGTAGAATTCTAGCGTATACACTAGAAGGTGCTATAGGCTACATAAAATAAGGCGCAGGGCCCGGGTTCGATTACTGGCGCCCACTATGAATTTACATTGGTTTAAAAGGACTTTTTCAATTTATGGTAGCGCAAGGGTTTTTTCATTCGCTCAGTAACATAACTAAGCATTTACCGATTTCTTTCTTTCTGTATTCAAGTAGTAGTAGTAGATTTAGGTTTAATGGGTGCGTCGACAACTATGGTCATTTTGCACCACGCACAATCTAATTTATAATAATAAATATGTAGAAATATAAAAAGGTAGAAATATAAATATAGAGTAAAAATCAAAGGCAGTATAAAAGGTCCAGTTTATGACAATAAATTAGATTTTATTCACTAAGTTTATTTCTTTTAAAAAGGTAATAACATGGCATAGGCGATCAGCATCGTTGCCTAGAACGTGTTCTAGGTCGCCGTTGATGCCTAGCCTGTTACGTGTGTGCCGGTATTTGTCACACTCCGTCAGGATATGTCGCACACTGAGAGGACAGTCACAGTCATCACATCGCGGAGGAATTTTCTCTTCTGTAAAGAGGAACGAGTGGGTCAGGGCGCAATGCCCGATTCTTAATCGTGTGATGACCACTTCTTCTCTGCGACTACCCCTGACGGAAGTGGGCCACCCTGACGTTACCGGTTTAATTGCCCGTAACTTATTGTTTAGGACATCGCTCCAAAGTGCACTCCACTGCTCTAGGACTATTTTACGGAGAGAGGCTTGCAGATCCTGATAGGGTACTAGCGTCGTCGTCGGCTCAGGGATATTTAGCGCTTCTTTTGCAGCTGCATCCGCCTTCTCATTTCCAGCAATACCCATATGTCCTGGGACCCAGAGAAAAATAACTTTGATTCCCTTTCTATTAAGGGATAAAAGGGTAGTATGTATTCGCTGGACAATAGGGTGTGGTGAAGAAAAGACGGAAATGGATTGCAGTGCGCTCATTGAGTCCGTGCAGATGACAAAAGACCCCGAAGAACCCCTAATTCCTTCAAGGGCCATCTTAATAGCCAGCAGCTCCGCTGTGTATACGCTACACAGCGTATTGAGCCTGGACTGGATGACACCGTGATGGGACGAGGTAACCGCGCACGAACAGGCTGCATCCGACTTCGATCCATCCGTGTATACAGGGATGAAATCGGAGTGGCGACAGAGAAATTCGTTGAAGAGGCACTGGTATTCTAGAGCAGTGGTGTGGGATTTATGGCGCCTACCAAGTGCCATATGGATGTCCGGCGGCGGAATAATCCACATAGGGTAACTCGAGTACCCAACTGGATAAACATCTGGGAGTCTTAACCCGACACCCTGAATAAATAAATTAAAACGAACACTGAGCGGCTTGGTGGCCCTTGTCCGTCTGATAAAAAGTTCTAAAAAACGAGGGTTAGAAATCACGTTAAAACACGGATGGTTCTTTGTCGCTAAAATTTTGGCCGCATAGGAGCACATTAAAATGTTTCTACGGTGCGACAACGGCGGTTCACCGGCATCAGCATAGATGCTGAGGATCGGACTGGTCCGGAAGGCACCAGTGGATATCCGAAGCCCTGCGTTGTGCACTGATGTCAGAGATCTCAAATACGTCTCGCGGCTGGAGGCGTAAACAAATGACCCGTAGCCCAGCTTGGAGCGTACGAGTGAGCGGTACAATAAAAGCAATGACCTGCGGTCGGCACCCCAAGATGAGTGATTTAAAAACTTTAAAATATTTAGAGTCCGTAGACTTTTATCCCTTAAACTCCGTATGTGATCACGGTAGCTGAGTCGGTAGTCCAATGTCATGCCAAGGAACCGAACTGAGTCCACGTAAGGTAAATGTCTACCATCAAGTAAAAGTGCTGGTGGAATATGTACTATATGCTCCTCTTACACGATAAAAATGAACGCATTTGCACTTTTCCGTCGAAAACTTAAATCCATTTCTCTGGGACCAGCTCCCGAGTCTGTTCAGAGCCAGCTGGGTTACTCTAGCAGTGCTGTTAAGTTTCGACGACCTGCAAAATATTGCTAGGTCGTCCACAAACAGTGATCCCAAGAGAGGAGGTTTGATACATCTTGCTATATCATTAATAGCAATGGCGAATAATGTCACGTTTAAAACGGACCCTTGGGGCACACCATTCTCTTGTGGGTAAAAATCAGATAGGTGGTTGCCTACCTTAACTTTAAAAACACGGTCACTTAAAAAGTTATATATAAAAACAAGTAAATTTCCCCTCATACCCCACTCGTGCAGCGTCGTTAAGATTTTCCGCCGCCAAACTCTGTCGTATGCCTTCTCCATGTCGAAGAAGACACCTACGACGTGTTGGCGGAGAAGAAAGGCCTCCTGGATATAATTGTCGACCCTGACTAGGTGGTCAACGGTCGATCGACCACGTCTAAAACCACATTGGATAGTTGAGAGAAGGTTTCGACGCTCCAACCACCAAACAAGCCGCCGATTCACCATTCTCTCCGTTACCTTACACAGGCAACTGGTGAGAGAAATAGGCCTGTAATTGTTCGGGTCAGCTCTATCTTTACCCTGCTTAAGGATGGGTACAACGATAGACTCCCGCCAGGATTTAGGGAAGCTACCCTCAGCCCAAAGTTGGTTGAGGGATCGCAGGACCTCCAGCAGTGCCCTCTCCGGAATATTCCGGAGAAACGCATTGTGGATTTCGTCCATTCCTGCGGCCGTGTCTCGGGAGTCTTCAATGGCAGAACGTAGTTCCCAGAGGGAGAACGGGATATTATACTCGGCCATTGTATGCTTTTCAGTAAAGATGAGTGGGCAGGATTCTGAGCGTCTCTTAATAGAAAGGAAGGTTTCCTCATACGTGTCGTCGCTGCATGTTTTGGTGAGTAACTGGCCGAAGACCTCGCCGATAGCAGATGGAGATGTCAATACGTTGCCGCCGACGTTGAGGAACGGGACGCTGCGTTGATGGTGGTTTCCCGAAATACGTTTTACTTTGTCCCAGACGTGTGCCAAAGGTGTTCTGTAGTTAATGCTGGATACGTATTCCATCCAGGAGGCCTTTTTTGCTTCCTTCACGATCCTTCTAGCTTTGGCTCGGAGGTGCCTAAAGGAAGCTAGGTTCGTCTCCGTGGGAAATTTATTAAAAATCCTTAACGCTTTCTTGCGTTGACGAATGGCTCTTGCACATTCCTCGTTCCACCACGGGACTGCAGGCCTGAGAATGGTTCGCACTGACTTAGGAACGCTGCAGTTGGCTGCATGAATGATGCTGCACGTTAATTTGTCAATGTTGAAAACTCCGTTTTGGCTTTCGTCATGCTTAAAATTAAATGTGTCCTTAAAAACAGGCCAATTGGCTTTCCGGATGATCCAGTTGCCCGGTCTGATAAAATCTGGATTAAAATTATTTTCTCTATTTATTAGAATGGGAAAATGATCGCTCCCACACAAGTCATTGTGAACAGTCAAATGAAGCTTGTTCATCAAAGTACTCGACGTGAGGCAAAGATCAATTGTAGAAAACTGACCATTAAAAGAGTTAAAACGTGTGTGTTCCCCGTTATTCATTAAAACTAAGTTAAAATCTTGAATAAAATTAGATAGCACCTGGCCTCTACGGTTGCACTGCTCCCGAGAGCTACCCCAAAGGGTTTCGTGAGCATTAAAATCCCCTAATAAAACGTAAGGTCTCGGTAGCTGATGAACAAGGGTTTCAAGATTAAATCGGGTGACCGGTGCCCCCTCTGGTAAATAAACATTACATAATGTCTCAGCCTCAGGGGCATGCACCGTTACAGCGACCGCCTGAAAAGGCGTGTTCAGCTGCACTCGGGAGGTGTAAAGGGCCTCCCGTGTATTCTGTATTCAATGGGAAAATAATTAAACTCTCTTATTCTTTTACCGATTTACACTTTGTCCTCAAGGTTTCTGGGAAATGTGTAATTTACGTTAAAATTTACTGTTTTTTCTGTACTTTTTCGAGCGTTGCTCCGAAATGAAAACATCTTTGATGCTCAAACAGTTCGTCATAGAGGGATGCCGTAAACGGAATCGTGCTTTCCGTGATGATATAGCAAAGGTACTGAAGGCATTGTAGGATATTCGTGAAGCAAGGTCAGCTTTTTTTTCGCACAAAGATACGTGCCTACTGATAGCGCTACTCATGGATTTAGAAGATTAGCATTCGGTTAAAATTAGGAGTATTTAAATTAATGCTTCAGCGGTGTTCAAATTTTTGAATGTTTTATTTTTAATCTCTTTACTCGTTTTTGCATTTGAACCAACCTGGGACATGAAGAGAAGAGATGGAACGCTTTCGGAATCGTCGTGGATGAAGACAGCTTGAGATTTGAGATAGTTTAACAAAAACTAGGGAATAAAATTCAAGTCCTAATGGAGCATAATATCTCATTACATATCCTGGGATGTTCATTGATGCCATTGCAATGATACTAAAAAAGTTCGTCCGAAAGCGAAACCGCAAACAGCATTGTTCTTTTCGTGAAGACATTGAAAGGTACTAAAAGAGGTATCGCAGCTAATTCTTGTATCTAGATCGGACATTTCATTCGGAAAAATCATACGGATTTACTTTTCTCGTTACATCCAGATTAAATAGTTTTGCATTCCGTAAAACTAAAAGTATTTAAATGAAAGTTTCTACGGGGTTCAAATGTGAATATTTTATCAATTTATACCGTTTTCCGAAGTGGACCGCTTTCAAAATTGTTGTATATTAAGACGCAAGTACGTGATAAAAAGCTTAAATGAAGTGTAGTCAAAAAGAAAAGTAGAAAGATGAAAAAATTGTAATATAGTTATACGTCAAATATACAGTAGAAGGTGTGCACCGAGCGACAAGTGCATGGTTTAAGTAGGCTAAATCTGTACTAGGTTAAAAGAATAGAATTTACTCTAATTGGAATAAAATTCATTAATCCATAGGAAGTTCATTGAAGCCACTGTCTGATGTTGGAGAATTGAGACGAACATAACATACATAAAAGGCCAGAGAAAAAAATATTTTTGTCGAAGAAGTGGGTCGTACCATTCCCAAAAACCCGAATCTGGCCTCATTGTCAACAATAGGAGACATTCGTATGCACCTCCCCAACTAACCTCCTTTGTTTCTTGTGGCCTGAAAGTTTTTAAATAATATTCTTATTTTTGTGAAGTCCCAAGTATGACTCCAGGCAGTAATTATATGTTTACATTGGTTTTAATTATATTTATGTTTCCGATAAAGATCAATAAAAAGAAAACTAACGTATTGGTATGCAGTAGGAGAAAGGAAGCCAGAGCCAGGACCAACTAGGAAAACAAAAAATGGAGGAGGTGGAAGAGTTCTGTTACCTGGGATGCCAAGTAACCAGCGATGGACGAAGTAAAAGAGAAATTTCCAGTAGAATTGCCCAACCGAAAAGGGCATTTTACCAAAAGAAGATTTTGCTTACAGCTGTAAATACAGGCGTGGAAGTGAGGAAACATTTCAATAGAACGTACATCACGAGCATCCTACTATATGGCAGCGAATCATGGACAATAACAGCAGCAGAGAAGTCCAGACTGGAAGCATTTGAAATATGGTGCTACCGAAGAATGATGAAGATAAAGTGGATCGACCGAATGACAAACGAAGAAATCTTAAGAAAAGTGAGAGAAAATATATGTGTACTGGAAAACCCTAAAAAGTAATTGGCCATATCTTAAGACTCGATGGCGTGATTAAGACATCGTCGAGAGAAAAGTGAGCGGGAATAATGGAAAAGGCAGGTTTCGTATGAGTTATATAGAACAGGTCGTGAAGGATGTTTAAGAGAGGAGTTACCTCAATATGAAGAGGTTGGCTGGTAGAAGTATATTGGAGGGCTGCGTCAAACTAATCCTAGGATTGTTGACCGATGATGATGATGGTTACGATATTGACTTGGAGTCAAAGCTAACTCCATTACTCAAGTTTGTTTTCGGCCCCTTCATGAAAAATGTTTAAATTTCTTAATACAACTCGTATTTATTATATGTCTCCCTCCCGTTGAATATCAACTGGCACATTGAGCTAGTAGGAAATAAATGTGCCACGCAAATAAATACACGGAAGCGTAAGTTATTAAGGTTCCCAATGTGAGAAATTCAAAACTAATAAAAATTCTAATGAGACCGTTGAAATACTTACACAATGCCTCAGATAATTTTGATTACTTTAAATTATCCTTGGGCGCAGTATACAATCTTGCATTGTATAAATCTTATTCTTGGAACTTGAGAGATAATTTAGGCAGAAAATACATCCAATTTTTATCAATGCACATACTGTCCACAACGCAAGTACGTAGTGAAGTTTCTTATTTTTGCTCACGTGGGTTCCATGGCTATACTCAGTTGGATTTGTACCATTCTACGCCTATTACTTCTCCATTTAGTTATTTGGGGATAGCAACTTGTATCTGGTAGTTAGGGTCATGAAGTATTAGTATGCCAGGCATGGCTAGAAAGCTTCATTGGAAATGCGGAAACGGTTGAGGGCAACCTGGTGAAAATAGTGGTCCACGGTTCAAAATAGTAACCACAGCCGACGGACACCTCCTCTCACCTTCAGGAGCTCTTTATTCGGCAATTAAGTAAAGACTATTTTTACACTAAAATATCTCTGTCACCCACAACATATGAAACTGGGACCTTGGATATAGAAGCTGGTGGCCATTCCCCTCCTGGTGTGAAATACTCGACACTGCCTCAATCTATGTATTTTCCCTTCCGCAAGCTGGTAATAATTGAAAAAAGGCTTCAAATTAGCTCCTAATCTTGCTACTATTCTGACCCATTACTCACTCTTCACTAATTCTCTATGTCCAGCCTGTAGGTTAGCCTTCTCTGAATACATACTCCCTAACTCCAATTAAAATCATCAAGACAGCAATACTGACCTACTTTTTATGAAAATCTTTGTTCTAGAACCCTGGGTCCAGTCCACATCAAGAAGCATTGCAAGAGAAGAAAAAGGTTCTTGATCTGCTCGCTGTACGCCTGGGGATTGCCAGCCTTTGTGTCGGCCGTAACGGCTTCTTTGGAATGGTTGCCGGATCTCCCAGAAACTATAATCAGGCCTAACTTTGATCAAATATGCTGGTTTAAAGGCAAGTGGAAAGCTGTCGCTTTAATCGGTGATGTCTAATCGGAGTGCATCTCAGTTGAATTCTTGAAATGATAATTGTTTACGTTTCAGCTAAATTCAGTTATGGTATTGAAATTTTCCCATCATCCACACTCAGCAGGTAAAGGATTTCGATTTGCTAGCAATTTTATGACACATGGGAGTGTGAGGCGATTTTTAGGGTTAAGTAGGGTTTTTTAATTGTTATTAGGGTTAATTCGTATACAAATATCGAAGAATGGGTTCTCCATCTTCACCAAATAGATAGTTCGGAATGTTCTGTCATTCTTAATTTATTCCTAACACCTGTTGAATGCAATATAATTGTAATGATTTGTTGCAAAGTAAGAATTGTTGTCGGGTAAAAATAAACATTTACTCAAAATGTATATCCGTCAGAAGAACTGAGTAACCAATTCTTATTACCAAAATTTTCACAATTGGGTAAAATATCAATATAAATAATTAAAGAAAAACTCAAAATATCTGTGAATGTGCCACTCAAGATGCAAAAATAAGTCTCATGACGATTTATACTCACACAAGAGATTCTCACACACTAGATACATCGATTACGGTACATAGCTACATAGAAATGCTCTACAAAGTTGTGCAGCAAAACTTTAAGTTGGACACAATCAATGCCGGATATGTTTTGACAGTATAACACGTAATCATGCCAATGATCATTGAAGAGACCTGATAATTAATGCAAATATTTTTAGCGAAAAAAATTCTTCGCAAAAAAAGTCAACCGTGAATTCAGATGTTTCTGCATAATGTATTGACATGACATTAACTTTATAAGGAACTTACCTTTAATCAGTCGTTAAATTACTGAGGAAGTTATGATTATTGATCTTTCATCATCACACTATTTACTTTTTCCAGAAAAGAAAGGTGCCATAATATATTTTTTTGGTCCAACTGGATTGGTTTTGGCTATCAACATACTGCTATTCGTCGGCACGTCCATCAAAATATTTAATCTTCAGCGGGAGACGGCGAGATGGGAAAGTAGGAAGAGCGTAGTGCTCGCAAGAAAAATGAAAAACACCAAAAAGAGGTAAATTAAAAATATTCATCTAATAAGAATGTGATTATTTTTAATGTTCAAAATCTATTGCGGATCAAAATAAATCACTATTGTTTTTTCATTCCTTCAAATAACTAAAATAACGCATGTTAACGCTGCAGTAATGATGGTGATAAAACATTGTTTATATATCCCCCTTGTCGATTAAGAAAGAAAAGAACTATGCCTGTCATGTTATTTTCAATAAACTTTTTAAAATTTGTAAGCTCCTCCTAAGGGCTGAGGCAGCTTTGACTTACAATTAGTTGAAGAACTCGCGTACTGAGGGAAGTATTTCCATTTTTCCCCTATAGCTGCTCATTTGCACAAACAGATTCGATCTATTAAGAGGTAGTAAGACCTCTTTTCCCTCAATATTTAGTATTTCTTTATTTTCTCAGAGTTGAAGATTTTGGCTTCGTTACTATAAACTTATGGCGATTTACTGCTGTAAACTTCAGCAGAGTGATGCTTGGGTAGAGTTTAACTTTGGATTGATAAAAAACCGTTCAAAATTTCGTTGAAGTTTTCTTCACTCTTAAGCCAATAGTCCTCTAAAACAAAGCAATGAGTATTGAGTGGAGCCTATTACTTCCAGGTTCAGCCTATACTTGAAGCTGTCTATCATGATGGGCGTTGGGAGAGCCATCGGCTTGCTCTTTTGGATTTTGGACCACCCGACGAAACTGTTCGTAGTGACGGACGTCACGGAAGCTCTGCAGAGCGTTTTGATCTTCATCACGTACGTGTGGAAGGACGAGGTGATCATCCTCTTCAAGAAAAAGTTCTCTTCCACCGCCCAGCAAGCGGCAATATCAGTTGATTCCACGGACGAAATTGGCTGACGCTGATTCCCAAGACAGCAGAAGAGATGTCGTGCTAAAAACCAAACCAGTCGCCTTAGGGAGATTTGGCAGCTGTAATTTACTCAAAAGACATTGACCAGTGGAACACTATGTTTACATGTTTCACTTCCTGTCCCGCCACAAAGAAAATGGCGTAAATATTGATGTACCTGCATTTTAGTGAATAACATAGATTAAAAGTTAAAAAAACACTAGCATAGCGAAGTGAACTTCATCTTGAAATGAAGGATAGGTAGGTAAACAAATTTCAATAATAGTCCAATTTGATGGTCGGAAGCAATTAGTAATATTTCAATGTAGGATGCATTTCTGACAGTTGAGAGTTCCAATCGTCCATTACGAGTTTTGCTAGTAAAATATGGTCATTGGTTATACCAAGGATAGGTATATGGTATATTTATCGGTGCCCGATTTGAACTGGCACGATGGTGGAGTATGACTTCACCAACAATAAATATAGTTGACAATTGGTTATCGAGTTATGACTCTAGGTAGGTGGTAGAATATTTTGAATATTCTTTTTCGTTTATGCGTCTGTACGTGTTCTGAATGCTATTACAAATTTGTTTTCTTTGGTGTATTTTGGCTGTCTCTTTTATAAATGAATAAGTGATCGGGTTGGTGTGGTGGCTAGAGTACTGGCCTCCCATCCCGAGGGCCCGGGTTCGATTCCCGGAATCGAAATCGGTGGCGGAAAAACCAGTCCCCACTTTGTGGAGATCAATTAGTGGAGGGAAGTTCAGTACTCCGTCCGTCGGATGGGACGTTAAACCGTGGGCCCCTTGGCGCCTTTCGTTAAGAGTAGGCTAATGCCGACGCCGGGTTTCTCTCCACCATTACTCCGTTTCCTGAAAATTTCCTACCATTACCCACCTATCCTAAATGGCGCAAATGACCTCAGCTGTCGGTCGCCTCCCCAGAATATCCAATCCAATCCTTTTTCTAGGTATAATGTTTTACATGTTTTATGATTGACTTTTTTGTACAAGGGTCATTCGGAAAGCAAGATCGGAAGGCTTGTAAAAAATAGACCAAACAGGTTTTTTCAAAATATTTTTTTATTTAATTTCATACATCTTTCTATATTTTCCTACATAATTTCCAGTTTTACTTAAACATTTGTCATAACGTTCTACAAGCTTTTGTATGACGAAGTCACAGAATTCTGCCTCCTGTGAGGATAACCAGTTCCCCGAGGTATTAAGTATGACCGAAATTGTAGAATTAAAGTGCAGGTTTAAGAAAAATATTCGCTCCGCGATTATGCTTGTCTCTGCAGTTCGTCTTAAAACATCTGCTTTATTTAAAAGTATAATAAGACAAGAAGAATGATTTGAGGGGAGCATGGGTGAGTGAGGTCGTATTCATAATGAAATGACATTCTCAAACGTCGAAGCTTTTTGAGGCCCAAACATAATCGATTTAGATACTCAATCGATTGGATTTTTCGAGGCAGCTGACGTAAATCGGTGTTAATTCGGTGCGATTATTATCAAAAATTATGTTGGTAGTGATAGTCTTTGGTTTTTAGGAGCTCTAACGGCATCTAGCTCTCATCAATGTCCATGCTCTGGGTAGGAACCAAACCCACGACCTTTGGGTTCCCAGACCAGCTCGTTACCAACCTGGTTACCCCAGCCGGCAATGTTGTTTTACCATAAATATTACCGGTTCTCAAGTCCTCGGCTTGTCACAAGTTCAGTTGTTCCAATATTATTTGAATTCTATAAATGTTGGATTCATTCAACTCAGGTTATAACGGCAACGTTAATTTCTCGATCACACCAGAAGCTACCTTATAAGTTGTAATCTTTATACAATACGTTACAACCTCGGTGCTGTGAAGCTCCGACCATTATGATTGTCTACCGACTAAGGAACCTCGTATCGGTGGGCGGTGGTTGTCACGTACCTACCCCCAATGGGGTCGTTTACCATATTTTTTTAATTACCGGATCTGATGGAGTTCAATGAGAATTGCAAAGTAATTAAAACTGTCATTGCGGTTATTATATTCAATGTCCATCAGGCACAACATATTAAGTTGTCAATCTAATATGTGATGTATGTACTTTTGGTAAACCTCGTCATCATCGGTCAACAATCCTAAGATTGGTTTGACGCAGCCCTGCACCCGATTCTTCTATCGGCCAATCTCTTCACATTGACGTAATTCTTCTCTTTCCCTTCCTTCATTACTTGCTCCATATATCTCATACGTCGCCTGCCTTTTCCATTCATCCCGTTCACTTTTCTCTCGACTATTGTCTTCAACAGGCCATCGTGTCATAAGATATCTATATATACATAAAAATGAATGTGTGTGTGTGTGTCTGTATGTCCTTTATGCATTACTATACCATTCATCGGATCGCCATGAAACTTTGGGAAGTTGTTGAGTACATTCCCGAAAAGAGGACTACGGAATCGATATTTCAATATCGATACTTTATCGATATAATATCGCTAAAGTATCGATAAATCGATACATTATTGATGCAAAATTGAGGTGAAATTATTTAGTTTTTTAAAAGGAATGTATCGTTGCAATATCGATACTGTATCGAATGTATATAATGTGTTTGTCTTTTATGCATTAATACACCATTCATCGGATCGCCATGAAACTTTGGAAAGTTGTTGAGTACGCTCCGAGAAGGTTTCTATAAAATCGATAATTCAATATCGATACTGTATCGATATAATATCGATAAAATATTGATACATCGATACATTATTGATACAAAATTGAGGTGAAATTATTTAGGTGTTTTTTTCCAAAGTTTTATAAAGTATCATTACAATATCGATACTGTGTTGATACAATATTGATAACTTCATGCATTACCACAACATTCATCCAATTTCCGTGAGGCTTTGGTAAGTTGTTTTGTTCACTCCATGAAGGTTTGTACAATATCGAGAATACAATATCGACACTGGAGACGGGATGTGCATCCCATTGAAGTTGCAATTCATTGAAACACTCACGTGCAACATATTCAAATCATCCGGCATGGGACAAATATTTCAGAAATGCCAACTTATTGCTTGGGATGAATGCACAATGGTGCACAAAGCATCGCTCGAGGCTCTGGATCGATCATTGCAAGATTTCCGTGGAATCCTGAGACCATTTGAGAACGCATTAATATTGCTTGCACGACATTTCAGGCAAACATTACCTGTAATTCCTCGATTGACACTAGCGGATGAAATAAATGCTTGCCTGAAATATTCTACTTTGTGACGACATGTAAAGACGTTAAAATTATATACAAATATGCGTGTCCAGCTGCAAAACAATCGATCAGCTGAGATATATTGTATACCCATAAGAATTGTGAAATTAAATATACTATAAACGTGCGCTTTCCATTTAATCAGATTGAGCCACAGCAACGCGTGGCCGGGTCAGCTTGTGGCCGATAAAATTGTCCCGTCTTCCTTTTATAATTTTCAGCAGACTTCTCTTTTGTCCCACTCTTCTTCAGACTTCCTTCTTTGTAACTCGATTGATCCATTTTATCTTCATCATTCTTTGGTAGCACCACATTTCAAATTCTTCCAGCCTTGACTCCTCTGCTGTCATCGTCCATGCCTCACTGGCTAATATTCATACGCGAAATAAAGGGGACTGACGACGAAAATACGACGGATGCAGTGGCTTCCTCGTTTCCGCCGTTTCATACCATAAATAGGCATTCCTCATTCCATCCCGCGAAATCCGAAGTGACGCTTTTGTCAATCCTCGCGGCGGTTTGTCGTCAATTGTCGGGAAACAGACAAGCTATTTGATTATTGAGCCAGTAAAGAGAGCTAATGCTTCTCAGTAGTTTAATCATTAACTTCCACAGGCATAAGGGAGGATTATAGCCTGGAACCTCTTTAGGAGACATTAAATTCAATTCACTTCCATATGATAGATTCCCTAATTCAGCTCAGGTGATTAAAATTAAATTTCTAATATATATGTTCAGTGTGATAAACTTTTGGTGCTTTATTCTACTCAGGGCTTGTTTGTACTTCTAAGTTCCGCTCATTAAATACTGCGTTTGAAATTAATATCGAAGCATTACCAAGTATTCTGAAATTTCGTCCAATGGCGCAAATTGTAGTTATGCAGTAATGTAGTGATTTGAATTATTTGATGGCGTTTTTAAGGTAAGAGCGGATAGGTAACCCACAGATGACTCCCTCTCAGGAACTTCCCTTACACTACAGAGAGAATTTTCCCCTTATCGACCCCGTGGTGGTTGTACTTGCCACTTGATTGCACTTAGCTTGTTCTTGCATAAAATGTTCCTGAAGAAAAAGAACTCAAAAGGAAACGAAGTATAACTGCACCTAGCCAATTTACCACGGGAAATACCGCGATTATTAAATGAACTTTAAACTGCGCTCCAAAAACTCAACTTTTCGAGTTCATTGGAGACGCTGAAAACTTTGAATATTGGTATTAGTGTCTGGTTGTCATTCTTCAGAAAGTCCATATATTCCCCACTCGCTTGCCGGCAGCGCGCTGATCGGCAGGTCTTCCCAAGGGCTCTTGGAATGGACGCCATATGCGGCGCTTGCTGGAAAGACTTATTATGTGAGGCAGGAATTTCGGGAGCTACAAAAAAGCGCGAGATTCGGTGGGTTTGAGTCAAAGTTTCCTCAACATAATCGACCAGAGCCCTTATGCAATGTATGGGACCCGAATAAATTAGGTGTGATCAGAGAGCTAGACAGTGAGCAGCATAGAGCAGTTAGGTTTGCTAAAAGGTGTTAAGATAGGTTTAGTAGTGTATCAGAATTAATACAAGAATTAGGTTGGGAATTATTATCAGATCTTAGGTTAAAATACAGATTAAATATATTGCAGAAATTTAAAATGGATAGCTTTACTTAAGATATAAGATATATTTTTAAAATCCCTGCGTATTATATTCGACCAGATAAATAAGATTAGAGAGATAAAATGTCGTGCCGATATATTCAAATGTCATCTTTCCCCAGTACTCTAAGAAAGCACAATAGGCAGCATAGCAAAGGGATAATTAGATGAAATATTATTAGGGTAGTCACAATGCATGTATTAACAATCCCTTTATTACTATGTGGCTTGTTTGCATGTCGATAGTACAGTTTGGTGACCTTTAACCCCTGCCACGTACCCTCACGATGGCTTGCAGGGCACTACGTGGATGTAGATGTAGTGACAAAGCCAGAGCACTGAAATGCACTTGAGAATTTATGAATTTAATCTTAAAAACTAGTGCATACGAAAGTCTTGGCACTAATTTTGTGGAAATACATAATGTCCATCCTCAACAGAGAAGAAATATCAAATTGAATTCCATCCTTTGACTGTTCACCAACATGATTTCGGCACGTTATGCCTTCATCAGGTTATAGATCAACAAGTGAGTACCTTTCGATTTCTGTTAACTCATAACCGCTCAGATACTTCATTCATCATCTATGTTTGATGATGACCTAAGGTTCTAATACATTAAAAATTTGGAATGCAACGAGATAATTTATCTCTCTGTTGAGTAAGGGCTTCGCATCGTACAATGTTCTCAGTTTTTGAAATTTCAATTCATTTAAGGAATAAAATATAAAGAAAGCAGAGAGATGTAAAATAATAATGTGTATTAAAGTAAGATAAAAGTTCAGGTAACAAACGATTGACGTTATCCAAAATAAGCCGTGCCTGTAGGCGTTGAGCTTATAATGTATTTATTCTATAATATACGATTAGGTATTTAAATTTCCCTTGAATTTATTGCAAACATTGACTCAACTAATTACCTCAATTGTTCTTTTATTTTTATACATTATGGGCAGTATTTAAATCTCAGTATCACAAACACTTGTCTCTATAGCATAGTTAGGAACAATCTGAATAAGATAAATGAAGAGGAATATTATTTTATGAGATACAAATGATGACTCAAAGACCACAAAAATGTGGGACCGCGGAAAGAAACTCGCTGTACTGTAGCGCTCTCTAAAAAAGTGGGTAAAATGTAAACTACCTCAAATATAAAACCAATAGCCCTCGATATTTGAACGCCAGCATTATACGAACACAGAGCAGATGGTAAATGTTTGGAAAAGAAACTCTAAACCCAAGGATTTCACAGAAATCATGACCCTTATCGTCTAGAAGAATTGATGATGAATAGATCCGACTACTTTGCAACACGATCCTAGAATACTAATTCTAATATCGTGTTAATATAAAAATATTCTAATATTATGCTCTGAAACGATCTATTATATCGAGGGAGTGACCCGTCAACCCTCCGAGTTTAATAAAATTAATTTTTTTACTTCTTAAAACACTGCGTTTATGAGTCAAGTGGTTTCTGGACATATTTTGTTCAGGATGTTTCTTAAGAAATAGCATTGAAATCAATGAAATTATTTTCTTGAATTTATAGACAGATGAATTATTCCCTCTGATAATTTGATCATTTTTATCGTGCTGGAGAAAGATAAAAGTCGCTGAAGAGATAATTATAAATGTTGAAGTATTTGGATAATTAAGGTGGTACCTGATGGTATATTTCACATATTTCGGATATAATGTTGGCCAGGCAGAGCTAACCAATGAAACGTACTCCCATTGAAAATTTCATAGCTACTGACGCAACTTCGAATTTCTGTTAAAATATTGAAGCTATTGACGCAATGATATAATAACAAGTGCACCAGGTTGCTTTTAAGGATTAGAATATTCTACCCGGAAACTGTATTAGTGAAGAAACTAGTTGAATGTTATTCTTATGCTTGACATTTTCAAACGTGTATTTTGTTCATTTTTTCGAATACATATTTACGACAAATGAAATAAAATATAAAGGGGTGCATTGAACCGTCAATGTAAGAAATGACCGCATCCTTAATTCAATCAGTTATGTCAGTTGTGAATGCGCTGTTTCTTTCTATAGTACAGCGCAACGTTTCTTTTTAGAGAAAATCAATGAAAATCAGCAAATTTCGAGATCCGAGATAGTAAATTACGATAAATGCTTGGTTTTATCCTCAAGTGTGGCATCAGTAAAGCCTAAATTAACGAAAATTTTTTAAACTATTATTGTTTCGAGGAAATTGGAAGAGAATAAAGGGGTTGATGATTTAAGTATAGTGTCTTAGCAGTTTTTTCCCTTATCTCGCCTAAGGCCTTAACTCGCCCAAGGATTAGAATAAGTTAGCAACAACGTTTTGTTAGTGGGCTACTAATTAATTTACAATCCATGTGCTTTGAAAATACAGCATGCATGTAAGAATGTGCTGCTTATTCAGTGTAGCGTAAGATCTTTTCGGATATACATATTTGTCAACTTGTAATTACGTGTACATATTCATCCGACATTTGTAAACATTCAATCTGACCCCTGGTCTTGAACGAAAGAAATACAACATTTCTCTTCAAAAATTTTGTCCTCTCTTCTCACTTGGATGATTAAATTGAACGTGTAGGATGAAGTTCTGAAAAAGTTCTGGACTTTGCTGGAGCATAAATTTAAAATCACTTTAAAGACGCAAAACATATTTTAACATAGGCTCCCATTGTGACTATCGTGAGATTTCTTGCCAGACGGTTCTCAGTTCCTTTTCCTAATTTCGTCTATCTAAAGTGTGCGCGCTCTCATTTGGAAATGAAGCCCACACACTAGCTGCTTATTTCAGAAGATACCAAGCTTGGTAAATGTAGCATTTTTCTGCAACTTTATCATCGCACGTACGTAACCCCTCCCCCCACCTACCTCCCAGCAAAGGTGGCCAGAATTATCATGAAGATAATTCTTCATTTGCAACCACATCCTCTTCCTCTACCCTCTTTCAGCGCTGATTAGATTGTAATGGAAACGCTTTTGAGAAAAAAATCATAGCTTGATTCTTTTAAGCATGTGAACGTTTTTCACAAGGATGTATTTCAAAGCTGAAATTGATAGTAATTTAGATAAAGCGAGGATAATGGCAAATGCTAAGTTACAGGGATAAAAAAAGAAAAAATTACATTTTCTAATGAAGCCACCTGACTTTCCGAGCCTTTGAAAGCATACTTAGAAGAATCGCGCTATAATATTAAGTTTCTTTATTCTTGAAGTGCACATCCTATGATACATGTTGATTTTTCGTCGAAATCATAGGGAATGTACTCGAGAAATGTTTATTCTTCTAACTTTACCTACCGTTTGTTCATTTATTTCATGATAGTTGGAGATGGAACGCGTCTATCTGCTAGTCCCCTGTTTTATTGTTGTTTCTTCCCCCTCTGTTTTTTTGATTGTTCTTCACTTAGGAAAATCAAATTGCCAAGATTATGGTATCTCCTTCCCTCATGGAAACTTTTGCATGGCGAATTAAGAAAAAGACATTAGTAGGTTTTCTAAACAAAAAAGGCGAAGGAAATAATAGAAAATAATAATATTAAGAAATTGAGTATAAGTCACGAAAGCCTTCAAAGAAAGAGGCATTAGTAGATATACCGATAAATTACAGTTTGATTTAAACATGTTCATCTCTCCGCTTTCTGCTTCCACGAGATGTCTAAAAAAAACTAAATAAATCTTCATATTTTTAAAATTAATTTTTAACTCCTCTATAGCCTATTATTTTGTCAAAGCTAAATTATTTTTCGATATTATTCAATAATTAATTGTCATTTCCAAGCTAAAGCGTTCACACCGGAACGTGCATTTCTACTTCTGGCAAGATGGTTTGTGAGGTATGTGAGAAGAGGGAGATGTAAAGATATTAGATTTAAAGGGATTGGAGTGCCTTTTTCTGCGGATATTTGTCCTTCGTGATTCTGAAATGCACCTGGCACCAAATATGTTACACAATTATTATTAAATTAAGGTATTTTGTAGAATATATCATTGCAATCTTTAGCGCTAAGGAAAGATGTTCCTTTCGTTAGCGGATTATTATTAGCATAATAACCCTTTCCACAGATATATTTACTAGTGATCATCATGTGAGCCAATGAAAAATTAGGTACTTGGATGAAAGTGACTTGAGTTCCAATTTTGCAGCATAATTATAAAAAGGTAAAAATCGCAATGATTTTCTTTTTAGATTTTTTGCTATTAGATGAGACCACCGCCATCGACGGTTATACGCGCCAGAAAGGATAGGTGGGTATTTGGGAAGAGGTAGGCATTAAGGAGGTCAGGGGGAAGGGTGGGGAGAAACCCGGTGTCAGCGTGAGCCTACTTTTAAGGAAAGGCACTTAAGTGTCTGTGGTTGAGCATCCCACATGACGAACACATATCCATATGAAGTTGTGGTGTACCACAGAAAAATCAGCCACTGATTGAAATTCGAACCCGTGTCCTCGGGATAGCATAGCAGATATTATACAGTAGAATACCGGTCCCAATTTCTGAGTTGTGTGGGAGACACATTACACTGGAGTTCAGTACACTGTCCGTCGGATGTAGCGTTAAACTGTGGAACGCTCCCTTAACGTATTTCGTCGGGGGCAGGCTTATGCCATTGCTACATTTTTCTACACCCGTCGTTTTTAATTCTTCATGCTATTTTTGAAGCAATTCTTATGAATAAATAGACTTATTCCATTCGGGACTGCTATCCGTTGCAAATAATATCTGTTTATCCTTCCATTATCACATGAAGGAGTCTGTTACGAATACATATAAGGGAGTTTTCTTCGTGAAAGTACTTTATAAGGTAAAACCTTATTAAGAAATTTTATTGTCGTTCATGAGAAAGTTTTAAAGTTCCTCTGAGGCATGGCGTCTAAAATCCTTTCTTCATATCACCAAATTACTTAAATCGGAAGAAAACTCACGTTTCATATAGCCATGTTGAATAGTTGAAAATTGTTTTAAAATATTATTAATAATATTTTGAGCAGTTTTATATTGTTCCAACATACTTTTTTAATGTGTAAAAGTAGTACTTCGAACCGCAGGTTCTACCTTAAACAGTACTTGTCTTATTAAGGGCTATCCATTAATGACGTGAGACGATTTTGGCGATTTTTTGACCCCCCTCCTCCCTTGTTGAGATGTCGTGAGATTTAGCTCGACCCTTAATCTCACGTGAGATTTTCCAAAATGCGTATTTTTAGTGTATATATACGTTAATCTGTGCTTGATTGCGTTGGATTTATTAAAAAAACATAATTTGCCTAATTATTTTTATTTAGACTACTAAGAACGTACTCTAGAATCACAGTGAGAAAATCGAACAATAAAAGACTTAAATAGGAACTACTACAATTCGTAAAAGAATAATTATTCTAATTCAGTCGATGGGGATTCCTGTGTGGTCTCAAGAGTGACTACTGGAATCAACATGTACATGTGATTTTCAGTAAAATCATCTGCTCCTTCCACCTCGCTCTGATTTAGCCACTCTAAACCGTTGTTGCTTGCACACAGGAGCTCAGTAGCTCGACGTGTGACGATCAGTGAGGACGTGAGGACGAAGCGTATGACGATCCGTCACTTTGCTCGCTTGTGCAGCTGGTGCACTGTGGACCGCACGCCGGAGCTCTGCAGCTCTTGTGATGGATGAAAAGTAGATACAGCATTTACTGCAGCATCTCTTTTCTAGATCACCACGTACACTTAGGCAATGATGTCAAACTCACGTGATATTTGCCGAGACCCCCCTCTCCCCCATGTGAGATTGGGTGAGATTCGGCTTGACCTCCTTCCCCCCTAAACGCCTCACGTAATTAATGGACTCCCCCTTACTCTTCAACTCCTGTTTAACTTCCACAAAAATAAGAAACCTTTTTCAGAATTATCCAATCACAAGGTTCTGCCGACTACAAAAGAACAACTGGTAGAACTCTTGTAGTTTCCGAAGGGAGTCCTTTAAATAATCTCTCTAGAGAATCTGTGGTCGTAAACCTACACAACTAAGTCATAAACTACGGTTGAATCCCAGGCAAGGCTGTCCACTAAAAGCTTTTTCAGGTCAATATTTGTCTCATCTCCTGAAAATGTACATTTTAACGCATGAAGGTGTTTTTCACTTCGATCAGAGCAAAAAATTTTGCGTTCGAACCTTTCCGTGCTGTTTGTTCGGTAGGCATTTGCATTTCTTCCGCATTCTCACCCAAGTCTTGCCAAACAATAGTTTCACTTCCAATGCCGACGGGTGATCTCCGGAGCACAAGACCGTCAGACTGATAACGTTTCCTGAAATCTCATTGGAATCAATGTCACGAAAAGCCAACGCTCTTGAAGAGAAGCGTTAAAAAACGAAAGAATTTTCAACTACCTTTAAGACGACCAAGGGCAAAGAAACGTAAGCTTAGACGAAGGAATGAAATTCTCAAGCGTTTGGCTCGGTATAACGATGTATTTCAGTGAACGTGTTCAAGTCAAAGTTGTGGATTGATTTTGCGCCCTTGTACTGTATGAGGATAAGTGTGAGCGCCCAGTACAGAAAGTATGAGGATCGCTTTCACATTTAAGCAATAAGATGCAAAGAGACGGAGGCCACTCGACAATAAGATGAGAAATACCGCTGGAACGATAGGGTGATTTCCTTCATCGAAGAAAACAGAATTCAATAATTGCGATTCGTGCCTCACTATAAATAAATGCATTCATTTTAATTCATTCATTCAAAAGATTTGGATTGAGGAATCCCAGTTTACTGGAAAAGTAAATGTTAATTTTAAGTTCATTTGAAAAACCTCAGAAATGGCGGGATGTGCCGCCTTGTTGCTGACGTAACAGGTTTGCGTTGCGAGACATAGGAAATATTCGTCTCCTGAACTTATATTTGTATTTTATAGCCCCTGAGCTCAATTAAATAAGTATAAATGATAGCCCATGAAAACTATCAAAGTTCGATAAGTCTCCTCCGGTGATAATAGTCGTCTTATAGGACAGCCTGCTCGTGGAGACATCTGCTACTGTGAAGCGTGGCGTGAAGTTCGCGCGACTGTAGGCCAACTTCACTTTGCGATTAGCAAAATGAATACTAATTGATTTTAAACGAATCTACTGAATAAATAATTTCAAATGAATAAAAGTTAATTACGAGGCTTGTCCGGTAAGTAAGTACCGTTTGGGAAAGAACTCTTAAAAACATTTTTTTAAGGCAAGATTTATTTTTACATGAAAGAGTATATCTCTCACTATTTTTCTACATAGTTGCCACCATTGTTTTGACATTTGTCATAGTGGGAAACCAACTTTTCTATGCCCTCTTCATAGAGAGATGTCGCCAGGGAAGAAAGCCATTGCTGAACACCGTTATTTGCGTTGTCAAAGCGCCTTCCTCCAAAATCACGCTTCAAATTCAAGAATAAGTGATAGTCACAATACTGTTTGAGAAGTCACCTCCCTCAAAACTGCATCGGGTAAGAAATGTCAATGCACTTCCAAGTCACTTCGTTTTGTGGTCATCCGTAAGCATTTTCGGAACCCAGCGGAAACACAGTTTGCGATAATTTAAGCAATTTGTGACAATCTTATGCAAAAAAGTTTTTGAAATTTGTCAGAATCTTCAAAAAGCATTTTTATCATAAACCGTCTGTTTTCAAGAATTTTCTCATTCACCATTTCAACCAAACCATCATTGACAACAGAAGGCCGTCCACTCCGTGCTTCGTTGTGAACACTGGTTCGTCCATCATTGAATTTTCCAACCCCCTTTCTCACCATACCATCAGTCATTACACTTTCACCATAAATCTCTACAAGTTGACGATGAATGTCAGATGGATTAACATTCTTTGCGTTCAAAAACCGTATTACAGAACGCACTTCACAGTCGGCGGGATCAGATATTGTTTTAAACATTTTAAACGATCACTAACAAATGTAAACACAACACAATCTGGCTGTAATGGCATCAGTCGAAAGACAATGAACCATAAAGACGAGTACACATGAGAGAACTGCGACACTAGCGTTGTGGTGGCGGTAGAACGAAACGGTACTTACTTTCCGGACATGCCTCGTATGATAAATTAACTGAATAAACATACCTCAGATATGGGATATCAAGCATTGACAGAGTGCACCGTCTGCTTGGAAGCGTCCGCATCATCTCCTAGTGGTAGGTAGAGGAAAGAGTGTCACGTCACACGTATAATTTACCAACATGCAATAGTTTGCCGTCGCGTTTTCTCGCCGTTGATTTTTTTTTCACTTTTTAATTAATGAATAAAAATACTTTTTTTCATTTTAAAATCGAACGGCTTAAAAGATGTACTCCAGAAGTTATAAACTTTTCATCAAGACAATGAAAGAAATAATAGGGAACTACACCATTCAGGAGTATTGTTCAATGAATTAAAAGTACCAAAGTGTTTAACCCAAAGGAGGGTCTTTATGGTGAGGTCAAAGCTCACGAAATAATTGGTCAAACGATGAGCAAAATTTTTCCATCATATCAAGAGACAACTTGCTGTCCTGGAGACACCTTAAGTTACACAGATTAGTGAGGTGCTAAGAACAACATCCAGGAAGTTGTTGAGGTTGTTCAAGGAAACCTCTGCTAGATTTGAACTAGGGACTTATAACCAATAGCCCAACATACTACCCGCTGAACTATCACTACATCTATCAGGAGTGCTAAAATTAAGTTTTGATTAAATTACTGTATTTATTTGCATTTAGAGACCACATCTCAGAAAATAACATTGATAAAATATAAATAAAATAAGCTAGTAGTGGTATATATCCCATGAACTTGGGATTTTATGACCAAATTGAGTCTCACGATTACGTATGCCCCAGAGTGTTTCTTTGCAAAAGTGGAGATCTTTGGAGAGTGTAATTAGCCCGTGTGGTACGCCGCATGACTCTTGATAGCTTTGCGTGAGAGCGGAGAGCGACATCCGCTTTCTTTCTGTCAGCGAAAATTCCTCGTCCACCAAGTTCTGAGTGGACGAAGTTGCTCGAAAACGCTATCGCGGATAGACAGTGCAGTCTCCGTGAGGACGGCTCTTCAGGCAAATGGAGAATTTATTGTACTGATAATGCTCGAACTCTGTCCAGGGAATTTTATCTCCAAGTTCCCAGGAAAAAATATGCTAAAAATATGAAAATGTGCATACCAATCACTTGAATTGGCGGGCAAAGTGGATGGATTGGCGAATTATTCAAGGGCATTATGAATTAATACATTTAGGATTCATCAACAAGACTTAGTAAAAGATCGTAAATGTCACTTTTGATCAAAATGAAAGATTGAGTTAAAAATTGATATTTGGTGCATCATAGTATTATTACGTCGTCATTATTAGCATTTTTCGAGAGAATCCGGAATCAATCGGACCTCTTTTGCAGTCAACTTGTGCAACACAATTATCTGACGCCGGGAATATTGGGTTTTTAAGGCCAACACATTTTCATGCCCATTACACCGAGCCGAGTCATGGATCATAAGAAAACGGTGAAACATACAGCGATGAACACAAAATATTTCACTTTTATTGGTGTCTAAGGAACAAATCGAACCTCACTTGAAGCAAAAATAACAATATATTCCGATCCTCTGGCACAAAGTTGTCCCCTATTCAAAACCAAAACTGAAATCTAATCAAAGAAATATTTTATTTCGTACAAATGAGGTTTAAACATGTGCATTATTGTTGGCTTATGGTATTTAATTTCTCCACCCATTTTATGTTCACCATTGAATAATGCGATTGATAGTCATTACTGTCAGTTTTGACCGTAATACCTTGACATGAAGCGTTCCATTTTATTCAAACAAACATACATGTCTCTAAGTCCCGAAATGCATCATCAATCTTCACCAGGAACCAATTTCCTTGTGCACTTTCCTATGGGTGCCCCGTAAACAAGGTCGCGGTGCTGAAGGACACCAGTCAACATCTGTCACACATTTAGGGCGACGTTTCTCACTGAAAACAATTAAATGAAAGATATAAGATATTAATATGGAAAAGTAGCTTATGCTGCCGTAGGCGAACTCCGTGGAGGGAAGTAATGCAATTTTTTCCTCTTAACAGTACCTGAGAATTGATAGCAGTCATTAACTTCGACAACAATATCATGCATCAAATGTTCAAAAGTACATGCCATAAATTTCTTATGTACATAGCGTTTTATTATTTTATTCGTAATACAATCACAAGTTTTAATAGCTGAAGAACAATCCAAATCTTCCAAAAACATAGTGATCATCGTCATAAACATGGTCAATTACCTTCCCAGTGGGAATAAAATACTGGTAGTATCTCTAAATCAATGTTTTATTTTTGATGGAAATTGTTAGTGAGGAAATAAATTAGAATAATGATTAAATACCCAAACTACCCAAATAATCCAGCTTTTAATAACCGATAAAATATCAATTTGTGGTCATGCAGGCAAGGATAGAATAGCAAATACATGAGGTATCATTTGCATGAAATTTGCATGAAAAAATACAATGAATTTACATTTCCAGAAAATATTACGCCCCTACTAGAAGGACGGGAGTTGAATAATAAATTATTCTCACTTAGATCGGAATTGGAAAGATGATCATCCGCTGACATGAGGGGAAATGGATGATTAGCAATAAGTTAAGGCAGGTTATGGACATACTTACCCTACCAGGTCTACCTGGTTATGGTCATAACATATGATGTAGGGGAAAGGTGTATTTTTGGAAAATTCAATGGAAAAATTGTTAGTATAAGAAGATAAAAATAATTAGAAAATAGAAAATATAAGAAAACATATATGATACTTTGGAGCATAGAATTGGTGGAGAGAATAAGTAGACACAATTGGCCGATACAAAACGGAAATGGGTTCGCACGGGTCTAAATGGGTCCGCAGATAAACAAAGTATCCAACGAATGAATTACTACACCCGCAGATCTCGTTTGACGGGTTGTGAATCCAAACCCTGTGGATGGGTGGCTGGTGTACTAGGTACAAAACACACCCATGCTCCCTTATGCTGTAGGATTACCATATGGGATAGTCACCTCAATTTTCGTTTGTTTTATCCGTATCAGGGGGGAAGCAGATGAAAGGCCGGTAAGCCGTGTGGCCCAGATAGAAGTCCAGGCAGTAATTATCCGGGCCATATCTGGACATGTTATCTTTGGGTAGGTAGAGGTATCCATCCGTACCGATCAGGAACTCATCCTCCGGGAACTTGGTAGGTTCCAGGATAAACGATCCGTAGCGGCAGGGGTTGCCGAACAGGAGGGCGAATTCGTGCTTGCCAGACACGTAGTACTTCTCGTTGGTCGTAGTGTCGGTGACCTGGAAGACGAACGGATTGGGTACAGGTACTCTGGTACCCCCCTCCGATACGCTCTCGCCCATAAGGCCGCATTTGCGGATGCACGGCCGGGGATCCGCCAGGCACAGACATCCCCTGTACACCGGGTTCTCGTCTTCTCCCACTCTCAACCAAAGCCAGAAGGTGCCCGCAGGATAAGAGACTCCGCTCGCCTCGTCCAACAGATTACCGTCCGGTTGGAGGACCGCATCGGGTAGCTCGTTGCTCATACTCAGCTCGCAGGGATAGGGGGATGCGAGGGTCGTCGTGAGCAGGGATTGCTGGGCCGCGGCGGCCCTGGAGCCGTTGCCTGGCAGGGTCGGAGTGCCGAGGGCTCCGAGGACTGCGACCAATGCGAGGAGGGCTAGGGTGACGTGGGCGCCGACGCATCCCAGTATCGCCATGACGACTGCCGGTCGAGCTGCTTGGGCTGATTGGTGAGCTCTCGATGTGTCTGAGATTCAAGATCGCATTCGCGTGGGACGAAGAGGGAAGGGGTCGACGTGGAAGGCAAGAGTGAGTCTGGAGCGATGAAATCAAAGGCGCATGCGCTGTATAACTGACGCAGAGGATGCTGTAAGTGGCGATTCGTGAGGGGGCATATCCGCAGTCCCTACCGCTAATAGTTGAAGAACATTTTAAAATAATAAGAGTGTGTTATGGAGGAAAGCGGAAGAAATGATTGGGAGATAAATGAAAGAGGGAGACAAGCGAAAGATGTCTTTCCTCGACGAAACCCGGGTCGAATATTAAATAATTTTTATGTGGAACAACCAAGTCACGTTTTTATTCAAATATGAAGCAGTTCCATAAATCTATCTGTTATCTAGGATGCAGTTAATTATATCTAGTGTCCGTTCGTTTCAAAGTATTTTAGAAATCTCTTTTCCTACCACTACAGTTACGAAATTCTCTTTATTATTTCCTCTTGGTTTTCACGCATGCCGGATCCACCACCATTATTATTTTAAGGTTCTTTAAACGTTTTCTACCAGAAGTGCTTTACAGTGCATATTTATAAAGATTCATACCGAATCCCTATGGCTGACACCAAGAAACGATGCAATTAAGATCGGTTGCTAGAGATTCCTAGTTTACTTTACATTTTTTTCTCAATGTACGACATCAGCTTCAGAAAATAATTTTAAGTTACTATATTAGAGGATAAAACATCAGAGGAGGGTGGGTATCGATCTAATGTTCTGACTTTTGGCAAAATCGTTTCAGAGAATTTTTCAGTAATGTCACTGCGGGAATTATAGTGGACTAAAACTGAATATTTAATGCGTTGTTCTATTCTGAGATAAATTCCAGTTCCAAAAGTTGGATACTGATGAGGTTCATTTGAAAATCATTTACCAGAAGGCTGATTTGAATATTTCCAATTTCATGCACATCTCCACCACACAACCTTTAGAGGGTTTGGTGAACAGACAGTAGATGTAGATTTTTACCTGAAGAATTTATTTGCGACAAAATAATTAATTTGATCCACATACATTCATCATAAATGCTGGTCCATTTAGCAAAAATTTTTTCCATTCCAAAGTCCACGAATCTGCGTTCTACTAGAAAGTCTCCCGCTGTTCACTCAACTAAAAACATGTAGTTATGGAAGGCATGTGCTGCGAACCTTACGGTAGCTGAAAGGTCATAGTCAAATGCCAAAATGGAGAAAGCGACTGATCTGAAAGGTGTCAAATAATTCCTATGTGCTTCTAAGCTCTAAAGCGTAGGCACAAAGTGAGGTGTGCCGTTCAACTCCCTTTAAGACTCCCTGAGCGAACAGAAATAGCCCACAATGCCCAAACAACCGTCCCCTCCCTCAGTTTACTGCATGTGAGTGCCTTATCCTCATCATCAGCCTAAGAAGTCGTTGAGACCATGAACCCCTTCTCATGGCTTCGGACATGCCTTACTTGAAATCTTGGTGGCGAGACAGCGTTCTTGTGTTCATCGCTCAGCTCTCTAGATCTGCGCGGTACATCCGTCTTTTTATTTCGTTTTTCTAGTCCGCAGTTAACAGTTCCAACCTAGCAACTGAACCTAACTTACGAACGTATTCAACGGTAAAATTTTGTTGAAGTAATCGTTATTCGGGAGAGGCGACCGGCAACTAAAGTTATTTGTGTCATTAAAGATAGTTGTGTGTTTAGAAATAGGTAGAAGTTTAGGGAGAGGATAAAGAGTGGAGAGACACCTGGAGTCGGCATTAGCTTTCTCTTGATGAAGGGTGCTATGGGTACATAACTCAACATCCCATCACACGGAAAAAGTACTGAACTTGAAGTGCTCTCCATGCAGCGCAAGTAGGGAACAATATACAAATAAAAAACCTCTCCCACTGTCGGAACGCGAACCCGAGTTCTCGATATGAGAGACCAATACAGCATACCAACCCGAATCTAGTAAAATGTTGTGCCTTAATCTTGTCTTATTGTTAGTTAGGACAAATACGATCACCAACATGTGATATGTTAAAAATATAGTGTGTTAAAGAAGGGTGTTCATCATAAAAATAATATGACCTAAAAGTATCCAAGTCTTTCTAAGAAAGTTTGGAAAAAAAGAAGTCCCATATAAAATCTGAAAGGAAAACCTTTTTAGAAACAACATGACCCACAATGATCTCTTACAGATAGTCATCGAGGGATAGGTGAATGGGTACAGCTGCTAAGAATCACATTGCATAAAATTTAGCATTGGCATCCATTGCCATGATCCATTCATATTTCATTTTTTTGCTGTATCCTCTTCGCATCCTGCAATCGATTCAAGACATTTCTTCGTATGGTAATCTCTGTCAACCGTACAGTCAGCAGTAAGTTTTCATTTTGAATGCGTCAGGTTACCATAAGATAGAGCAGTGTTTTTTTAAAGTTTTCAAACCAAAATTAGCCGAAGTTCTGTATAACGTTCCAGAACAAAAAAAACATCTTTCAAGATAAAACATAATATAAAAATACCACTTAAAATGCACGCGAGAAAAATGGGAGTTTTACCTTGTTTATCTAAGCTGTTATTTGTGTTTGCTAAATCCTCAACCAGGAGAATACAGATAGAAAACTCCCATTCGATTCCTTCAAATATTCATCACCATCAACACTAAGCATCAATGATAACTTTGGTTTCACCCATCACTCCACGCATTTCTCCATATTGTTAATCTATTCATTTTTACTGAAGTATTTTCCTTAACATCCTTCACTAATTGTTCCACATATCTCATTGCCATTCTTCCCCGTCACTTTTCCCTCGGTGACTGTTTTCATCAGCCTTTCATGTCTCAAGATGTGGCCGAGAAGGTAATCTGAATATTCACAAAAGCAATAAAGGCCATACATCCTGCAAGGATGGCAGAAATACTGGTGCGTACATTGTGTACCCGTTGAGCACAAACGCCACGTGTGAACAACTAATTTAAATAAAGCACTACCTCTTATTTTGAAAAATATATAATACAGAGGAGAATTTATAATAGCTTTACACTAATTTATAATTAAAGCGTCATTGTAACTACGACTGTAGGTATGTACCATACGAATAATTCTCACAGATCGCTCTTGATTCCGAACGTACTCAGCCTTGCCGGCTAACCAAAATGATATTTTGAGGGCTCAATCTTTGACGAGACACCGGAAAGATAGGGTAGGTATTCATGTAGATAAAATATTCACTGCAGTTTAAGTTCATTCACGAAAAGATATTTATTCAACTTTAGAGTGTCACCCTAACCTATATTTCTAGCGTAAATGAAAAAGCTCCTAAAATATTTCCTACTTTCAACTCCGTCAATTTTTTCAATTTCAATTTTATCTAGTAACACTCTCTGCAATTATCTATGAAAACCCAAACCATATCATCACGTTGAAAATGTTTCTCTTACTTTTGGCATCATTCCTGGTGATATGGCGCAGTATGAGGCTTGATTACTTTCGACATGATAAGGAAAATGGAAGATTTTATTAGAAGAAAGACGAGTGAAATCCCAATCCTTAGCAAATATTGTTTTAAACTGGTCCATTAAATTATGAAATTTCTCAGAACTTAATACTAAGCGGAATGCAGGATTCATTCGGAAATAACTTGCATAACGCAGAGAAACACTATGAAATCCGCACGCAAGAATTTCAGAGGAACTTCAGATTCCTACGGCGGGGAGGATTTCCGTTTCCTTTCATAAAACTAGAGAAAAAGCAGTCAACGCCCTTGAACGTCCTACGTACTGAAGTCTAGTCTTTAAAGAAAGACGACAAGGGGTTCACAGCTTAACATCCCATCTGACGTACGGAGTACTGAACTTGAAGTGCTCTCCACATGAGCTCAAGAGGAGGATCGGAATTCTACTAAAAAATATGCTAATCCTATGATTCGAACCCGGGCCTGGGGAAGGAAGGCCATTATTCTAGCCGCGTTAACCCTTCTTTCCTATCATACCTGACACTTATTTGCTCGTCTTCCACTCCAAACAGCTCCAAATATTTTGTTCTTTTCCGAGGCCGCTTTTGAAAAACTTTCAGCATATGTTTCTCTTCGCTCAAAGTCCAGCCGTTGCAACCTTTAAATTGCCACTATACTCATAAAAAGTTTTAACAATTTTTTCAACGCATCAAGGTATGTGTAGGATCCCTGTCAATACTAGTATCCCATATTGTCGGAACACAATTTTTTTTTCACTTTTTTGTACGAATTAATTGCGAAAATCGTAGGCGTCTAATGACCCCTCTCACTGTGGAAAGTGTAATTTACACATGTAGGCTTTATTTTATTATGTCTTTTTTAAATTGATTACAACGATGAATAACTGAATTCTCACTCTTTTTGCAGTACTGCAAAGGTGGTACCTACTGGCAGTGGTAGCTTTGTTTACTAGCAAGAAATTATCCAGAATTAATATTGCTTAATTTAATTAGTTTTAGCCCCTACGTTTTTTAGGAAAAAATGATTAACATTTATGATGCCATAAATATTCTGTTAACATCATCCCTCATAAAGAGAGAAAATAATTAAAATAGTCGAAATAGGCCATAGCTACAAAGCCGTCATAATAGCATGGTCAATAAACCTTTCATTTTCAAAGAGCCTTAAGTAGAATGACACAAAAATTCACAGGACTTCATTTTCGCAAAGAGTAATTTTTCCTACGAAGTAATGAACTTAATAAGCATTTTTTCTTTACGCGCAACATAAACTAATGTTCCGAATTCATACATGAATGCAATCGTATTCATCTTATTTGCAGAATTTTTCCTTTCGGAAAGGCTTCGGTCATAATATCATGGTCAATAAACCTTTCATTTTCAAAGAGCCTTAAGTAGAATGACACAAAAATTCACAGGACTTCATTTTCGCAAAGAGTAATTTTTCCTACGAAGTAATGAACTTAATAAGCATTTTTTCTTTACGCGCAACATAAACTAATGTTCCGAATTCATACATGAACGCAATCGTATTCATCTTATTTGCAGAATTTTTCCTTTTGGAAAGGCTTGCTAGTAAACAACTTGCTAGTTGGACGTTTCAAAAAACTATTGACCTCGATAATTGCACAAAGTTTCACAGCAAAGTTATCAATATCCAGACCAGTTGATAATTATTTGATGTAGGCTACAATGAAATGATTGTGACGGTAATCATGAATCTAGTAGTAGAACGAAGGAATTGACATCAGTTTTAAAATGGCAAAATAAGTGTGGAAGTGGATGGCTCGCGGAGGTTCGGATTTTGTAGCAACTTAAGGGAGCAATATATGTAGAATAGCTGTTTTGTAAGTATGTGTCGACAACGGGGTAATTAGCACAGTAAGTCATGCTCTGCATTTGAAACCGGGTAATTCATTACTGATTACGTCGAGGATGTGTGGCAGGGGTTGAAAGATAACGAACAGCACTACTTATATGTAACTAAGAGAAACAAAGCTTATGGAGATATGTTAGACATGAATTCATAAAACTTGAAATTAAATAGTTAGTATCTATACTGAACGAAACAAGTTGCCGTATTTCCCCTCAGTTTTATTGAAATACGGAGTTCACCAGAAATTAGTATCTACATAGTAATGTAATAATTATTTATTAATAGGGTATTTCTTTAAGTATATTAATTTATAATTCCCAAAGCATGTATCAGTTAGTTATGCAAAACATGAGAATTTTCAGAAAATTACTAGACTAGGTACTCTTTTACACCAAATTGTATGCATTCACGAGACACGCGGAGCTAAATGCTTAGTACCTACGTAGCAATGTAAGGAGATTAGTCAAATATTCCTTTAAAGATGGTAATTTATATTTCCCAATCGTGCATGAATTAGTAATTTTAAAACATGTTTAATGCCCCATATCTACATAATACCCTGGGAGCAACCGAAGGGGTGTGTGGCAGGAGGTGAGCCATCATTTCATCTATTTATTTGTTAATTACCAACCAAATTAATGGTTGACACACAGGTCACAACCTTCTATCGGACCAACTGCCATCATCTCCAATCACGCTACATTCAATTGCAATTATAAACTGGAATACTTTTGCCATCTTATTCGTCTCTTCTCCACTCTTATGTCAAACCAATAATTTCATCGTCAAAACCACGGATATGCCACATCATATACCGTAACAAGGAGGTTGATGAATGCCGCCACCTCATTTTTGTATTGGTACCGGGGCCATCATTCATCCACCATCAAAGACGTCTTGAAATGAAACATCTGATGAAAGGCAGCCAGATTTTGACATTTCCAATGTAGGATATTTTTATATATTTAACTATGAATAGCGGGGCACCTTAAAACATGGTAATGTGTTTAATCGCCCGGGACAAATCACATGTGTGTATATGGAAGAGGCACTGAAATTATTTCAATTCACCAAAAGACTAAAGTTTACCATCCATAAAATTATATTTCGTCAATCAAATTAGTGAAAGAAATTTATTCAAATCAGTAAAAAATGTGGTAAAGGCAATAAAGTAATATTAATGAACAACAAATACAGCCATTCTTGAGTTATATGGCCATGTTTTTCTGATGAATAATTATGGCAAAAGTAAGCTGAAAAGTCTTCACAAAAATAATGAAGTTCAACAGACGATATTATTGTTCTGACCTCGGTAAGAATACGTTTACTTGATAATGAGTTCATTTTATCTCTCTAATGAGTCATGAGAGAATGATAGTATGTTCATATTATCGTGAGATAACAATTTATAAATTGACAGTATGCATGGTAGTTTTACACAATATTCTAATGTTGATAAATATCCATTTGTACACTAGCGCAAAAGTACTTTCAAGTGTGATTATTAATAAAAATGCGGGGATTAAACGAATTTTACAGTTCCGGATTCCGAAGGTTTGCCCCGTCTAATCCGGGACGATTGACCTTAACCTAAGGAGAAGCGGTAGGATTATGGGAGAGAAAATTGCTAGCAAGGGTACCAACACCCTGAGGGAAAGCTACCCTAGCGCAGCCACTTAACTGTAGGAAACCCACAACCATGGCAGTTGTGATGAGACAATCTATCAAAACTTGCTCTCTAAAAAGTAACTACACACATTATTTAAAAAACTAACCCACACAAACTCGCATGTTACGCGATGCACGCATTTGAAAGTGTATTTAAGAATATGATTTTGTGAGCCTGCCGGCTGTGGTCAACTTCCATTCACAGTATATTTTTGACCACGTGCCGTAGACGCGGTTATTACGAGCTGTTGGAGTCCAACTGCCTTTCTAATATTCTCCCTCCCCTTAGCCGTTGCGAGGGCGTATTTTGCAGGTGGAATGCCACCAGCCTGCCTTCTTGCGGCCATCCAATAGAACATCTACATCTACGCAATACCCTGGAAGCCACCGATAGGGGGGTTGGCAGGGGGTGAATATCATCAAGCATTTACTATTGACATGCAAACAAGCAATCATAGGGTCTCATGCAACTAGATTGTTAGCATCTTTAGTATTTAAGGGATTAATACATGCATCATGCACTACAGATTACTCTAAATTTTTCCCATACCTATCCCTTTGCTATACTGCCTATTCTGTTCTCTTATAATACGGGGGAAAAACGACATTTTGAACCTATCAGTACGACAATCTATCTCTCTAATCTTATTTATCTGGTCGAATCTAGCATAACACGCTGGTGTTTTTAATATATGCCCAACAACTTCAGTAAAGCTATCCGATTGAAATTTCTCTGATAGTTTTAATCTGTACTTTAACCTACGCTCTGATAATGATTCCCACCCTAATTCTTGTATTAATTTCGATACACTACTCATCCTATCTTAACACCTTTCAACGAACCTAGCTGCTCTACGCTGCACACTGTCTAACTCTCTGATCAAACCTAATTCATTCGGATCCCATACACTGGCTACATACTCAAGGTGGGGCCTAACTATTGAAAAGTAACATCGCTCCTTTGTCTTCTCATCACACTTCCCAAGTGCTCTTTTTATAAATACTAGCTTTCTCTTCACTCGGCCCCATATTTCCCGGATGTGTCTTCCCCACGATAAATCTTTAGTGATTGTTACACCTAATTACCTTACGGTTTCAACGCCGTCGATCTTCGTGTTACTAATTTTATAGGATCGCTCTATCGAATTATTCCTCCTCCAAAAATTAATAGCTACACACTTTTTAAGGTTAAGTTCTAACTGCCATTTGTCGCACCACTCTTGAACTGAATCTAAATCCTTACGAAGCGATTCCTGTCTTCTTCATTTGATCTCCCCGTCTCCTCCCCTCCAGAACTCCCCGTCCGCCGGTCAGAAATCCCTGTGTAGGTCGTTCCACATTTTGAGACACATTGGCAAGGAAATGATCGAAGGTAATGGCATTCATTGCGAAATGGTATTTGTTTCGCTCGAGGATGTGAAACGGAGAGGAAATCAGATTCAACCCTGAACTTGGCAACCATTCACTTCTCCGAGGGGATAAATTTTTTGAAGATTGGCTCTATGAATTCTGAATTGGCTCTATGAATGAAACTCTATGAATTGATGCAATATATCTCTTCATTATATGGTCAACATGAAATTGGCTTTTGGAATATCCTTCCTCTTACTCAACGGTAAAGCTACACACATTATTGTCTTCATCCAAAGTCGTCGTAAATTTATTTTCGTTAGATTTTCTCACACATCTATTTAGGTAACACCTTTCCACTACCGTAAATATGTGTGGCGGGGAGTGATTATTCACCAAACATGCACTACCTTTCATCCTTGAAGAGGATTAGTAGCTATGTTTTAGTCGAGTTCTAATAATTTAAAAACTTTTTAGAAGAGAGCAATCGTTAATACATGCTACTAATTGGGTTACATAAAAGACTTTATATAGACATAATACACCCTAGACTCTCAATCGATAAACTTGTGTATGCGTCATTGAATATGCTCAAAGCTATTCAGATCCATAATTGTACGAGGAAAGAAAACATCTTAAACCTGTCGGTTCGGAAATTCATTTCCAGTTCATGTTCCAATTTACCATACACCTACATAATACCCTGCAAGTCAGCAAAATGGTGTATGGCAGGGGTTGAATTCTCACCAAACATGCACTACGTGTCATGCATAAAAAAGGATTAGTAAATATATACTAGTCTACACTTAAATTAAAAAAAAGAAAAAATTAGCAAAGCAACCATGCAATATAATGATCTTAGTTGGGTTAGTTTAAGGTCCTTATATCATGAAATGCAATTTTCCTAAGGAATAAAGCATTTTCTCATTCACAACTTTAGTAAAATCCATCATTGTCTTTGTCAAACATTTTGCATGCACAATTATTTACTAATCAGTAATGATAAGAGAATTTCATTTAAACTCATTGTCATGCAGGCTTCTAAAAATACTAAAATAAATCTACAATACCTATCCTAATTTCCTCTCGCTATCTTCGCTATAGTGTATTACTGTCACTCATTGTGCGCGGAAATGATGAATTTCTGAACATCTCGATGGTCCTAACTTTGCTGAACAAATACAGATGTGTTTTATTTAGTTTTACCTTCATGGTCTGATGAAGATAAAATGAATCGGATAGGTGACTAACGAAGAAGTTCTAAGAAGAGAGGATACCTCAAAATGCTTTGATAAGAAGAATAAGGGACAACTTAATCGACCATATCTTGAGACATGATGACCTGATAAAGACAATCACCAAAGGAAAGGTGAATAGGAAGGATGGAAGAGGAAGTCCTTGTATGAAAAAAATTGATCAACTAGTGAAAGCTGTACAGGAGGAGAAATATGCCAATACAATTAGGTAACCCGACTGGATAATCGATTATAGAGCTGCATCAAATCAATCTTAGGATTGTTAGCTAATGATGATGGTCTAGCTTGTCATAGAAAATACGCCGGCTTTTTTAATGTATTTTTAAAATATTCAGAGAGTCGGTCCCCCTTAAGTTTCTGTCGCATATTTATTTTGAGATCAACCCTTCGATTTGATTCAGAAGCTGAGAGAAGAGCGCCCATGACGGAGGCAATGGTCGAGTTACGGGATATAAGTTAGGCGGGACAGCCACTCGCCGTCTCCTGCCAACCATGAGACCGTTTCTATAGACTTATTCGATTTCACGCGTATCGGTTCCAGAAAGGAGTAAAATACGCTGCATCAAATGGGCGTAATTCCTCGACTCGACCGCATGGGCACAAGTGACTGGAGTGGTGAGTGGGTCGAAGGCAGGGAGAAGTGTGACCGCTCACAGCGGGAAAACACCTTCAGGAATCCCCGTCCTCATCCTCCAATCGCCTGAGCGGCGCATGCGCTCTCGTCCGTTCTCTTCAAGCCTTCCCCCTCACGCACTATCCTCCTCACGCCGAGTCAGAGAGAGGGAATCCCCATTCAAAGCTCATCAATCCTCCAAAGGTGTAGGACCAGCCGTCGCCATGGCGACAATGAGGACTGGAGGCGCCCGCGCCACCCTGGTATTCTTCGCGCTGGTCGCCGCCCAAGGAGTCCTCGGCTCTCCGGCCCTGCCCCTCAACGCCTCCGTGGCCGTAAACGCCTCCTGGGACGTCGCCGCCTCTCCTGAACCACCCCTGATTACTACGACCCTTGTTCCCCCTGATCCTTGCGAGCTGAACATGAGCAACGCGCTGCCCGAGGCGGTCCTCCTGCCGGATGGCAACCTGTGGGACGAGGAGAGCGGAGTCGCCTATCCCGCGGGCACGTTCTGGCTGTGGTCGGGCGAGGGAGAGGACAATAAGGAGGTGTACAGGGGATGTCCGTGCCTGGCGAGTCCCCGGTCGTGTATCCGCAAGTGCTGCCTGATGGGCGAGAGCATATCGGAGAAGGGCGACTGCTTGCCGGTACCCAATCCGTTCGTCTTCGAGATCACCAACACGACGGCCAACGAGACGTACAACGTGACCGGCAAAGACGAGTTCGTCCTCCTGTTCGGCAACCCCTGCCGCTATGGAAGGTACATCATGGATCCCTTCGAGTACGAGGATGACGAATTCTTCATCGGCACTGATGGCTACGTCTACCTGCCCGTGATTAACATGAGCAAGCACGGACCGGACAGTTACTGTTTGGATCTGTCCATTCACCACGGGGCCTACCTGCCCTTCGTCTGCTTCCCATCGCCGGAGGATACCCCGGACGATCACCAAGGGGACAACACCCTCATTTACACCATGTACCCCGTTGGGATGCTAGTGTCCATACCCTTCCTGTTGATGACCTTTCTCGTGTACGCCGTGATCCCTGAGTTGAGGAATTTGCACGGGAAGAGCCTCATGTGTCACGTTAGCAGTCTGCTGACGGCTTACACTTTTCTGGCGGTCGTGCAGCTCGGCGGTAGGAGTCTGAGCGACGGGGTGTGCATTACTTCTGGTAAGTCCGAGAATTTCATATCTCACCTCCCACACTATTTGCAATGCGAATTTGTGACCCCACCTCATCGTTATTTTTTTCAAACTTCGCCAATTTCCACTCTGTGGCACACAATGCTAGGACCTTAAGATGGGAAAACATCGGTAACTTTGTCATATTCTACAATATCCAATCACAATTATTGCACCTGATGATGTCATAAGGTGGCGAAACCGATCTTAATTTTTCGTTATATATTTTAGAACTTCTCGAAGTTAACGGTGGTGGTTATTATCATAAGTGTACAGTGGTTCCACCAAGTCACGCCTGATTACATTCAGCGTATTGCTTGGATTTTGGATTGTTTTTCTAAGTTTTGCCACCTTTTTTGTGGATTTCCTGCCATCTTTTAGGCCTTCTGGGTTTATTAAATAATGTAATTACCCATACTATCTTGTTTCCTTCGTAAGCTTGGTTTCACCAACTCCTCTTGGATCCACTGTCAAGTTTTTTATGGTTACTGTTAGAATCAATCAGTTGCTTTAATAAAACTGTTTCATCAGATATTTTGCTGATGGGAATTTTGATGGCTATTGGATTGGTGAAATGTAAACACAGGCCGAGTAAGGGCATGGTTAGTGATCAGTTATGGGCTGTTATTGGTGAAACCTGTCAGTAGTCTTCCACTGCGTCTGTTGGACGTTGTTTGCATTTTCTGTTACTGCCCTCGGGGGTAAGCATATGTCAGGGAGTATGTACAACTAGATTGTTTATCCACCGCGACTGTTTCGACAGTACCATTTAAAACTCATATCTCTGTTGTAACAAGCACGTCTCTGGGCACAGTCATCTCTCATTTCTAAATCTTTATGTTCATACGGCCCATATGCTCATCCCACTCCCTTTTTCATCTCGCATTCAACACATTTCAACACATTCATCTCCCATTTACTGGCTATATAGGATCACTAATATGTCATTTGCTCTGAGTCGTCATTTATTTCCAAATTGTTAATGACCTGATGCTTTTTTTATCATTGACTTCACATTCAGGTGTTTGACGGACTTGTTCTGGTAGACAGCCTACTAAAAATCGGTATCTCACATTTGAATAACAACTTTCGCCCTAAATTTTCCTTCCATACAAGTTTAGGTCAGTGCAGTAAGTTGTTTTAATGTTTATTTAATGGACGTCTGCAAATCTCCTTCGCCATTCATATCTCCCATGGTTTTTTTCTGAGCCGCCCCAATGTGTACCAGCCAGTCATTATTGGTGTTTTATCTGTCACTCCAATCATGTCATTCCATTCTCAGCCCGTTTATCGTTATCGCGCGACATGTGTGATGCCCTTGAGGGTCCTCAAGAGGATTTTTCCGCCTGCCTTGGCGCAGAAATTATTTGTAGAAAAATATTGAAAACAAATTATTATTTTAGTTTATTACGTTAGGTCCAATGAAATGAAAAAAACAACTCATAAACGCGTTACCTGCTTCACATGCATAGAAAGGCATTCACATGAAGTTGCTTCTTTCCACTTGCCCTTAGCAATGCGCTGAGTCCATAAAAAAATCTCTTCGACAAGCATAAAAGCCCGCAAGCGGCTGGATAATCGTTTTTGTTTCTCTTTGCGAGCATGGAAGTATACGTGGCAGTTCCCTTAATTATATTCTCGGCATGGGTGTTCATTATTATGGGGAACGGTTGAAATGACAGTGATGCAAACCAAAAGAAGATGTGTAAATATACAACATTTCATATTGATTAGAAAGGATGTTTGTTTTTAACTTATGAATGAGTTTGGCGACTTCAATTTTCTCCAGGGCTCCTAAGAGGTTCCCCTGCCACACACCCTTAGGTTGACTTGCAGGGTATTTTGTAGTTGTAAATTTAACATGTCCTTTAGGCTATTCATATATTTTCCAGCGGACGACCCACCCGATTTAACCAACACCCATGCAAAACGAGAGACTCAATCCTCCCAGATGGCCAGTGATTCACATTTATCTAATACTTAGTTCTGAATTTTTTCCGAGTCACTCTTCATACAGGAATCCTTAAAAAATCATAGATGAGCAGATAAATATGGCATTTCTTTACTGGAAAATTTTACTTTTTATTCCTTATTTCTTTACTAAAAATCAAATGGGGTAGGAGACTTGACCTATCATAATATAAATCTGAAATGACTTAGGTATATCGTAGAAGCAGCGACAGCAGAAAGTTTTTTAGCGATGTGTTTCTCTCGCACCATTACGGCTAGTGTTGTGATAGGCACCCAGTCGCTCTTATGTTTTTTAATAATTTCTATTATCCATCCTATCTTCATGTGCGGGGTCAAGTGATTGATGAATAATTGAGGAAATATTTAATATATCTATTATTCTATTCACCCTCCTGAATGGAAGCATCCCGGCGGTTTTGTTTCTAAAAGTATAGGAACCTTATATCTCTTTTGTTCGTTCGTTTTGTCGTGCATGTTTGTTTGAAGCTTTCTCATGTAAATAAGATCAATGGAACACTTTTTTCTCCGTTGTACGATAAACCATTCTAATTTTACGGAATAATCCCTCATTCATTGGATTGAAAATGAAATTCGGTTGGTCATTATAGCACATGAGAGCTTGGATTTGAATTCTGAGTCAAATAAATAATATTGGTGCTCGGAAGGAATTGTGGCAAGGTACGTTTGTGTTATATGAACTGAATTCGTGGCAATAGTCTCATGGGAAAAGCATTTTAGCCGCTTGAAAATGATTGAAATTTTCATCATTACTACCGTGTTCAATGTGCGCTCCTGTTGTCCCCACTTTGTTTATACTTATTATTATATTTTGAATTATAAATTATTTATTGGCTTGGCATCCGTACGTTTACATGTTTACTGTGTTTGAAATGACCAGGATACATTATAACGTATATCTGTATACTGAGTTATAGTCCGAATGCATTAGTATTTACTGCGTTTACAATATTAATATAAAATTATATTAACTGTTTTTACCTTGACTTTTAGTTTTTCCCCAAAAAGCATTTTTTAACTCATATACATCTATGTGTGGCAAGAAGTAAACAATCTCCGGAAATGTATGTACATACCTCATCCCTACACATGCTAATGACTAAAATAATACTCATTTAACTGTTTTACGCGTTGATTGTGATTGTGAAGTAGTTTACTTTGAGAACTGCGTGGAAGAAATAACATAGTTATTGCCATGGATTGCATGAAAAACTTCATGAATGTACAGGCAAATATGCGGACAATAGCATATACCTATAACGTATAGGCGTAGCCGTATAGTATTGTATGCGGAGAATAGTATGCATAGCGTATTTAGCGTATGATTGCAGCTATTGGTGTCCGTGCATGATGCATCTACGGTGATTATTCACCCACTGCCACACACTTGCAAGGTGTTCAGTAGATGTAGGTTGATTTGATTTAGATTTAGAATGTTTTGAATGCTGTGATTGTCCGGAGTGGATGTCTTGCACTCCCTCTATACCTGCCACCGGACGACTTCTTTCGCTGCCCAAAGTTGCCACCGTGCATGTGTACAAATTCTGCTCACAAAACTAGTCGGATTCGGGAAAAACCGGATGTCTCTCGGACTATGCGATGATGAGGTTTTTCCTCTCGTTTGCTTAAGAGACAAATTTCTCTATGATGGATGAATGCCAATTTTTTCTAATGCATTTTTGCCGTCCAGCAACTCTGAACTCTGTTATCCCCACCACCATTATTAATTTGGGCTTGGAATCCGTGTAGATCGGTGTTTGAAACGACCAAGATACATTATAATGTATAGGTATCTGTATACTGAGTTATAGTCCGAATGCATTAGTATTTCTGCGTTTATTGTCGATAAGTTTATCAAAGTAACGTGTAATCCTATTTTAGTTGCCTATTCTCTCGCAATCGACGTTTGGGAAGATTCTGCAGCCCTAGAATTTTTATACAATGCCCCTAAATTTGTTTTGTAACGTAGTTAATTTCCCATCTTGTAGCCGTTAGTGTTTCTTTATTTTCTAACATTCCTTTCGGCTACAATTATATGCGGCTGATATTAATTCTGAGTAAGGTGCACATCTCGATTATTAGTTGCGTGCATTATTTTTCTCCCCTGAAATAAAATTCTGGCATTTTGTAATATTTTCTGAGCATCCATATTTTTTTTAATAATGGAAAAAGTTAGGCTTAGGTAAAAATTTTTAAAATTTTCTTCCATCTTAAAAGTAAATGAAATTACCTATTTTATCGTCAACATTTTGTTTGGTTATTTCAATTTTAGTTTCATGTCCACGGGGATACGAATTTTCTAGGAAAGCTCAGTGTGGTAATAAACCTCTAGTGACGGAAGAAATTTCCGTGAATATATAAACTTCGTGATTACCACAGGCCTTCTCAGACGCTTGCAAGAATTGCGACCATAATTTGTCACGAATTGGTCTCCAACCGAGCCCAAGGATACAAGGATCTGTGGAAACACGGATTCCTCCGCAAATGGATTACGAAATCTTGAGGGATAAAATTATTCACGATTGCATGGAACGCACTGTCCATATTTGAACCGGTGAAATCACGCTTGTTAGTGAGGTGAGCTTAACTTAAGTCAATGATATTTCAAGCGAGGTTTCCAAATGAGAAAAAACCCGAAATGAAATAAAAGATCCTGAGAGATAATTTCTTAAAGACGATTTTCATTTAGTGTACGACTTAATTTATGTGAGATTTCGCAGCAATCTTCGGCGTTATTTTAAGATAGTAATGTTTCAATTATGTTATGTTATAGGTAAAAGTAGAACCTAAAAGTTGAATTTTTTTAAATGATATACATTTACTGTAAAGGACACTAGGTTTTTTTCCTGCGCTTGGCCTTTGTGCTCGATTAGGCTCCCATAAAATTCTATATCAAGTTTCTCTGACATTGCTACGTTCAAAGGCGGTTTCGGGATATTTTTTAGGACAGATAGAATAGAAGGACAGGGTTTTTTCTGAATATGTATCTCTTGGCTTAATGTCCCATAAGTAGTACCAAATGCTTGGCGAGGTTGACTTATTTCGTGAGCTGATCAACTTGTATTCTTCAAAAACTCATTTGGTCGCTTGACCAAGCAAACGCCAGGGATCAACTGATAAGCGGTATGGAAAATAAAAACATGCGGAAAAACCGATTGTTATGAAATAGTATGAGGGACCTTGTCAGGGACGGGAAAATAAGCCCGAGTGAAATGGAAGTTAAAATGTATAATGAATATTATGACAACATTTTTAAATTAATCGCTATGAGTTTAATATGGTCGTGTTACTATTGTGTTAATAATAAATATATAATTCCCGTAACGTCAGTTCGCCCTTTATCCAACAAAGGAAGGGTAGGTATCATAACTTCTCTGGGGAGCTTTGCTTTTCCTGAACGGAATAGCAAATTCTCCGTGATATTCTTTTTAATGCCTTATTCGTACTCTCCAAAGGCAATTTTGTGAAAGAGATAGGTTCATGATTACATAACCATATAGCATTTAGCCTATGACAAAATTAACTGGCTTGAGCAACGGATATATTTTCGAAATTATTAGTAAGTCCGTAATATTTTTCGTACATTGTGATTAACATATATCCTAATGCTACAGCGATTTCAAAAATCCAACACCCTCGCCTAATTCACACTAATTTGTGGATCCAATGTTTAAATGTGAATCACTCTTTTCGCTTTATATTTTCCATTTGTTTAGTAGTTCAGTCACATTGGTAGGACAGAGTCAGTATCTTCATTGATTCAGTTTTTAGCGTTTAAAAAAAAAATTTTTAAATGCAATACCAAAACTTTATGTCCATAGTTGTTGCGTTTGAAGGACAAAGAAAATATGAGGGTGAGGAATTTTCGGTTCTCGGTATCTTAGGTAATAATTACATTTTGTCTCAACGTAAACACTGCTCTCCCCAATTCCTTAGGCAGATTTTGGACAATATGCTGTTTGCCCTGCAATTCTGGAAATGGTTGTACGTGCTTGGGTAGCCCTGTCAAGGGAGGATGGGTATGGTGATGCAACTTTTTCTCACAACAACTTAGCGGCTGTGCTACAGCTATTTCACAAATAGCTCTGTTATGTAAAATAACTTCCACTCCGGATACGGATGGAATCCGCTGCCAACCTAACGAATTTAGATTCCGTTACACATTAGTGGTATATATCTATCAATAAGGTGGTCAAAAGTAAGCTTCGTCTATTTGTCGATGACGCAGTCATGCACAGGGAAATTCTATGCCCCAATGAAAAAGAATATTTAAATGATGTCCTGCAAGCAATTGAAAAATGGTGTGATCCATTGAAGTTAGAATAAAATTTTTTTTTAATGTGTAGTGATGAATTTTTGCAAAAAGAATTCTCCTCCTAGCAAGTACAAAATAAATAATAATGAATTAACAAACGCGGAATCATTTAATATCTTGGAATAAGAATATCTTGGAAGAAGAAAAGAAAAAGAAGAAACTGACGCAAGATCTTTCCTGGGGTAAACACATACGTGAAATAAAGGGTCAAGCTAATCGTAGACTGGGATTTATCAAAAGAGTATTGGGTAAATGTGACGATCATGTACGAGAAATCAGCTACTTTTCCCTTCTTAGACCTCATTTAGAATATGCTGCCAGTGTATGGGATCCCTACGAAATCGGTCTAAATAACGAACTTGAACGTGCGCAGCGAAGATCGGCAAGATTTGTTAAAGGACTGTACGGTAATTATATTAGCGTAACCAGTCTATTAAATGAATTAAAATCGGAATCATTGTCAGATCGCAGGTTGAAATTTAGACTTAATCTCCTGAATAAATTCCAAGATAATATTTTCAGTGATGACGTTAAAAATATTTTGCGAACCCCAACTTGCTATGGTAGACTGGACCATGATTACAAAATTAGAGAAATTGATTGCCGAACGGAAAGATTCAAAATGTCCTTTTTTCCTCGTACAATTAGGGATATGAATAGCGTATGTCCAATACGAGTGAATCAATCCATAGCATTGGTAGTTGTATGTTGGTATAAGGACTTGAAGGTAACCCAACTAACAGCACGTTTTTGCATGCTTACTTTGCTATTTTTATCTTTTAAATAGTGAAGTTTAGACTAATATATTAATACTAATCCTTTTAAATTCATGATATGTAGTGCATTTTTGGTGAGAATTCACCCACTGCCACATACCTTTATGGTAGCTTGCAGGGTATTATGTAGATGTAGATGTAGAAGTGATTTTTCCACCCCGTTATTAACACAGTCGCAGTACAGATAATCGTTGAAAAGTTAACGAAGTCGCTCACTGTAAGAAAAAGTACCATAGTCATTTTCATCCAAAAATGTTTATGATGAGCTTTGCATATGGTATTCAAGGTAAAATCTTCTGATTAGGGTAACATCCAATGATCCTTGTTAACCCAATTGTTTCTCCTCTTCATAGTTTATGTTTGAGAAAATGTTACAGAAAGTTGAAAGATTTTACAGTAATGCAGAAATATTATCTTAGAATTAAATAGGTACGTGTCCATTTCATAATGTCAATGATGACTAGCAGTTGATCTTACAAGGTGATCACGAAATAACAGCGATAACTCGGGAATATGCGGGAAGGGGATGTATGGCATTTTTTATATTCATGGGAAAAATTTGTTATTTTTGGATATCCTACTTGAGTTACATCGAGTATAGGGTTATTAGCACATTTATTTTTCTCAAGATCATTGATAAACCATCATCACATCATCATAAGTCATCAATCCTCAGATTGGTTTGACGCAGCTCCCCACTGAGTTCTTCTATCGGCAAATCTTTTCATATTTACATATTACTTCTCTTTCACATCTTTTATCACTTGTTCCATACATCTTTCACGAGGCCTTCCTTTGCCATTCTTCCCTTCCACTTGTCCCTCGACGATTGTCTTCACCAGGCCATAACGTCTCATGATGTGGCCGATAGAGTTGTCCCGTCTTCTTCTTAGGGTATTCAAAAGACTTCTCTTTTCTCCCACTCTTCTTAGGACTTCCTCGTTACTTACTTGGTCGATCCATTTAATCTTCATCATTTTTCTGTATCACCACATTTCGAATGCTTCCACCCTTTTCTTTTCCTGCTGCCTCTGCCATAAAGAAACATGCTCCAGATGTACGCTCTAATGAATTGTTTCCTTACTTCTACGCGTGTATTTCCAGTGGTAAGTAGATTCTTCTTTTGATAGAATGCCCTCTTCTCCTGGGCTATTCTGCTGACTATTTTTTTCTTGCTTCGTCCGTCGTTAGTTACTCGGATTCCAAGGTAACACAACTCTTTCACCTCTTCAAGCTTTTGTTTTCCTAGATTAGCTTTGGTTTTGGCATCTTCTCTCTTGCTGCACACCAGTATATTAGCTTCTTATTGATTCAGCTGATATCTGGCCATTGTCCTTTCCATGGTTATCAGCATCTTATTCAGATCCCTCTCTGTCTCTGCTATGAGTGCTACGCCACCCCGAGCACCCCAGAAGACTTTTCTTTGATTTCATTGACGGCTCTCTCGACATAAACATTAAAAATTATGGAGACAGTGCACAGCCTTGTCTCACTCCTTTCCTTATTCTTGCTTCTTCACAGCTGGGTCCAGATTTAATCACAGCTACTTAGTTTTTATACAAACTGTGGAGAATTCTTCGAAAATTGTAGGACACTCCAATTCCTTCCAGAAGTCCAAGCATTGAATTCCAATCCACGTTGTCAAAAGCCGATAAACCATAAAAAGTTACAATATTTTACATCCTCAGGGCATGTTGCTCAGTAGCTTGAAAATTCGCTGTTCAATTCTTGGCTTGCTTGCGTGCTTCCCAGTTGCCAAATAACAGCATCTATGCTCGAGGCGGAACTTAAAGAATTCAAAATGGGTATCTCTTTCCTTGACATTTTTTATCGCCATCCGAGTATATAATTATTACTTCCGATTTTTGGGATTCATTCTCTGCTCCTATGCCTTTAGCAACCAATTCCAACTTTGCATATTAACTCACACGTGGTTGATATAAGGTGTACAGGTAAGGGTGTTAGTGAATAGGTAATGGTTTCTAGCTACTGAAGGGTGGAAGTTGGTAGAAAATGTCTGAGTTAGTAAATGGAGAGGAAAAAACAACACATGTAGTATTTCAGTAACTATCCTCCAAAATGTTTGATGAAGGACTTTCGTTGCATGACATTTTGCGATATGATATCTGAGTTATTTTGTTGTCGGTTATTTTCCTTCGTTTAACTCACTACCGGAATATTTTAATTTTTGACATGCAGAAACTTTAGCCCACTGTGAAGGGCGACTTGCAGCTTATTGAAAAACGTACGCTAATATCACGTAATATTATACATGCGTGTAAATTGTCTGAGTTGCTAATTTTATAACGTAGGTATATGCCCCTTCTAACTCAAAGAACAAACCGTTACTGTCTTTTTTCATTACTACTGTAATTTCGACCTGTGTTTAAGAAAAAAAATAATATGACGGCTTGCACAAGTTCATTAAATCTCATGTAATATTAGTGTCTATAGAGGATTCCATCATAATTTTTATGGTAGTAGTTATAGTTTTACCGTTTTCTGTTTGATATTTTGATGAATAAGTCATTTTGTCTCGTGCTTTGTCCAGCTCGGGCGTATTATGTATTTATCCAACGAGCCCAAAATGTTCTAGCCTAATTTGAGTGGTATCGACATCAGGTTTTTTTGTTCTAACTCCCAGGGTTATGTCGCAATGTCTATCCTAACTTAAAATTTATTCCTAAGGCGAGATTCGGTACAGCATCATTTGGCTTGCGAGGGCAACGCGTCATGGACCTAACTACCGCTGCCGGTTTCTCTTTCAAAACAGGGTCTTACGATTGCAGAACACATTTTTATGCGGAAGCATAAAAATGTGTTCTGCTTCCAACGTTCCGCATGCTTCCAACCCCTCATGATTCCATCCAAAATTATTCCGTCGTGTCTGTTCTTCTCCGCCTTCTGCCTAGTTCACCAAGAATTCTTCCCTTTTTCTCGTCCTTCAAAACACTCTCGCCCGTCAAGGGCCGAGAATAAATTATTTCTCTCCGTAATTTTTCTCCTCCATCCACACCCTTCATCTGTCGTACACGTTAATTTTTTAAATTGAAATCCCGGAAATATTTTGAATTCCATAATCTGGAGCAAAAACTCAAACCGATGCCTTCATGACAACCTAGACTCCTACATGATCATCCAAGCTTGCATCTTCCGATTCTCTTGTCCTGCATCACCTTTTTTGTCATTACACTCACTCCCTCCTCCAGCTACTCTTCCCCAAGATCCCACAAGGCCCTCTCTCTGGTCCTCGTCCCATTTTTCAGCAAAGATGAAAGCCGTATCAATAATAGTGGCTCTCGACGCATCCGGCCGCGGCGGCCATGGGGAGTCTTTCGAAGAGTGAGTGACTCCAGGCACGTAATGGCGAGGGAAAACTTGCACGACACCCGCCACCTTCCGGTCCTGAGTCACTTTGACGTACTTTTCAGAGAACGCGTAAAGTTTTTCTTCTCAGCGTTATAATCGAACAACAAGCCCAATATTGGTTTAACGCTGTCCTCCACTCGATTCTTCTATCGGCTAACCCTTTTATGTTGATATAATTCTTCTCTTTCACGTCCTTTACGACTTGTTTTACAAACGTTTTTGGGATAACCCGAGATAATGTCTCAGCGTTCCGGAGAAGGATTAGAACAATTCATTATGATGGGATTATTCACAATGTTTCATATTTGGAATTATGATACGATTAAGGAAAGTATGAACATTAAAGCAATTTTGATGGTTGAGCAACGAATTTAGGTTAATAGTGGTGGAGCATCAAGACAGAATGTCATATGTTAGAGGTTTCGAATACGATACTAATAATGAATGATTCCTTTCAAAACCTTGAATATGCATCGCATCATATCTGTCTTATACTCCAGAATATCCTTTTTTAGTAAATTTTAAATGATATAAATTTTCTTTGTTTGCAAATGTAATGGATATCAGTAGTCACTAGTGTGTGATAGCCATTGCAATACTTGAAAATCTATTAACATTGATTATGAAACAGGCATTTTTACGTTTGGAATGCATCTGCCAACTTGTCAGTATTCCCTTCAGCAGTGCTCATCATTTTGGTATTCTTGCCTGGGCGTCAACTTTACAATCATTACTAGTTAAAAGTTGGTAGCGAAAATAATATTTGTTAACTCGCTTATTTCAAATCGTAATGTTTTTTTTTATTTCTTTCGCCGAGAGATCTGCACGTCAGTCGCCTTGTTGCTTCACCTCCATCCCCAATTGGGTGGTTTAATTACTGGGAGTAAATTTTTACTGCCGCAGGCATCGTCGTTTTATGGCAGAGGCATATGTGAACAAAATGTTTTGCAATAATGGTATGTTGCTTTATAATCACCCCATTTGAGGCCAATGGACAAATGCACTGCCAAAATGGAGCAGTAAGAGGAAGAGTATTGGTTGTGACCTTAGGTTGGGTAGGGAAAAGTAGAGGTGTGTTTTCAGCCCATCTTTGCATTGAAAGGGTAATAAATGAGTGATAATTAATTTTTAAGTTTGCAGAGATTGTTTTCCGTAAACATTTTTGGCAGTGTAAACGCTGATTCCACTTAAAAATCACATTACACAGCATTAGGAATATTTTAGTGGCCCAAATTTTTTTCATATTTTTTTGGCCGCGTGCTATCCTCAAGATTTCCAATTGAAGACCTTGGAAGTCTCCTTCTTAATATTAAAAACAGGTAAGGTGGTCGGAATTTGGAATTTATTTGGGAAAATATAATGAGGGAGATCAAGTAGGTAGTGGAGATTTTAAGGCGTAAAAGGATGATGAAGACTGGGACCCGAGGAAAATAAAGCAAAAGTCGTGAGAGAAAAGAGAATGAAATAAAATTTACACTGGAAAAAATTGTGTTAGCAGCGAGAAAGTGTTCTGTCAATCATCGTTTAATTTTATCTGTATTTTGAGAACCCTGCTTAAAAAATCTGTGGGATGTCTTTCTTCGGGCCTTAATTCATGGTAGTACGTATGAGACTCTCGCTTTATGGGTTTTAAGGGTATTTTGATTGCAAGTTGCACCTGTTGGTCGTATAAAAACTAAAATATTTGCAGTGCGGTGATGCTGCAGAGAGTATTGCGTTAGCGGGAAATACAATTGAAATTAATGGCAGCACAAAGAAAAGAATCTACGAAGTCAAGATCAATCATTGTGCCTGTACCGTATCTCCCGAGTGAAGAGAAGTCCTTCATAACGGCGTGAAAACTTAATGCAAAATCGAAGTTTGCATCCAAAACAAGGATGGCAGAATTTTATATATGGACTATCCAAAGAATATTTACATGTAGATACATAAAATAAAAATACCGCAAACATGACGTACATAAGTAAAGAAATATAAAAAAGAATGACAAGTCCATTTTGGAACATTATGTTTGCCCAACCTTTTTATTTCTTTCTTGAGTTCTTCCCAGCTGTGGCGTTTTTATATTAATTACTTACGTACCTATTACGGTCGATCAACCATGAGAACACTCCTGTACGTGTATTGGAAGCCTGTAAATCGATACACCTCGAGGAAGCGGGGGTCTTACTTACTTCCTTGCTGACGTGACAAGATAGGGCTGCTGCTACTTCCTGGTTTCATCGGATGTGGTTTCAAATGGACTGCGGACCTCGAGAGAGGTCACCCTGACCTCGAAAAAGTCTCTCCCCAGTAGTGTCGTGCCGAGGTTTCTCTTAGATGTTCTTCCTCGGCGAGCGCGCCTGGGGGAGTGCCAATATGACGGGGTGCTGTTCTGCCCGCGATGGCACAAAACAGGTGGATGGGGAGGGAGGGTGGGAGTTAGAGGGGGAGGGGCAGAGGGTCCAGCCGTCCCATCTAAGTCCTTGGAAGCCCGCGGCTCGGCTCCTTGCGTGCGTCTCGGTTTGGCATCCCGATAGGTTTCGGCGGCCATGAGAACACTGCCGAGTTGTTCGGACTAGGCACTATTCTTCCGTCCGCACGATGTATCGATGTCTCCCGATCAATCAATAGCGTCTCCCAGCCCCTCATTTCCCCGGCTGATTACATGCCTCTGACTCAGGGTGGTCGGCGCAGTCATCTCCGATGATATATGTAGATATCCAATTCCTCACGTGACAGCCTGTACCGTATCTCCCGAGTGAAGAGAAGTCCTTCATTGTGCCTTTCTTGAATGGGTCCTTCCTCCTCCGGCCTTACGTGAATTTTCACATTGGGTCGTGCGTTTCTATTCGGAGGACATTAATATGATATAAAACGGTAATTCCGAATGAAATCAATGCACTGCTACCCTGTTAAATGTAATGTGAGAAGAAAAATATCTTGAAATACATTCATCAGAATTTTCTGACTTCCCTATCTCAACTGTGATTTTCAAGTCTGCTCCCGCACTTAGAGACGCTTCTGACTGGGAGGAAAGGTATAATGATACGAACGAAAGGGTAGGGAGGAAAGATGGTGGGAGACCAGGGGTCGGTATTAGCATGCTCTTAACGAAAAGGGCCATAGCTTAACGTCCCATCCGACATTCGGAGTACTGAACTGTAACGCTCTAACGAAGCACTCAAGTAGGGACCAGCTCACCAATTTAAAATATCTTTCACCATTGAGGAATTCGAACCTGGTACTCAGAATGCGAGGCCAGTACCCTAACTACTACACCAACCCGACTCCCCGTTTAGCCATACTATTTCCACATAAATTTTTTCTCACTGATCTAATGTATCATAGTACCCTGGGGGTTTTAATACATTTCCCTTTCCCTGGGGATGCTCTCGTGATACAGTTCAATGAAATATCTTCTCGAATCGGTTTTGTGTACGTACGCAAGTGAGATTGTGAAAAATGAAGTGGCGTTATTCATTAGTACGTATAAAATACTTTATGCTAACATTGCGTATGTGCATTAAGTCATTAAAACTCGTGTTGTTCAATGGCAACATATCAGATATGTATCAATTAGCACGCTAACTAATTATCGCCACGACTGCGGTGATAATACAGTGATTATAGGCTGGAAAGGCAATTATTTTACCATTAATATTTTTCCGCGAAAAATTCGTGTTTATCATTTATTCTTCTGAAAACATATCCAATAGACTACGGCTGGAGTTCACATTCACCCTTAATCTTAGATGAAAGGGGAATTTTCGAGTAGTAGGGGGGTTTGGTTTATGACACACTGTTTCAGAACTTGACAACTTTATTATTTGGTTAAAACTCCCATAATGAACTTTAAGTGACTAAATGCCGTCGGCAAACGCGAGGTGACCCCAATACGCTCTTAACTTGGAATAAAAGAAAAATCGTGTCACATCATAAATAGATATATCTTCTTAGGAAATGCTCGGTTGCAATCACAACAACAACAGCATCGGAAGGAAACCTTCCTGAGGCAGCAGTGATCTGCCGCTTACCCTACCCTGCTCATCTCCATATTTTGTTACGAACGTGTTGCTCTTTGCCCCTTCCACACACTAATGGAAACTTATTACACGGTTGAACGAGTTTATCAGAGTGCATTTGGTTGCATGCTGGTATTTATTTACGAAATGGGTTCAGTTCATTCGTATTCTACTTTTACCATGTGATTGGATCTATTTTTCAAAACTTTACTTCATTTCTAGTTAATTCTTATTAGTTTTCCAATCTTTTTAATAAACATTAGCCATCATAAATTGTTTTAGCGCAAATCTTTGCTCGATTCTTCTAACGACTAAACTCCTAATGTTTAGAGGACTCTTCTCCTTTACATCCTTGGCCCTTTCACTGCTGTGAACGCATTTATGTGTTTTAAACTTAATGTGTTTTCTAAAATACTTAGTACTCTTGCTCCACATTTCTCATACGAGATCTTCCCTTGCCAGTATGCCTTTCACTTTTTTCTCGATGGCAGTATCCGTAAAACCTATTATCTCAAGATTTGTCCCATAAGGCTGTTTTGTCCTTTTTCATAGTTTTCATTCATGGTTTCTCTTTTTCCCACTATTCCTAGAACTTAGTCGTTTGAAGGAAGAAAATACAATGGCAATAATTATGAATAATTTACTGTTCAGTGTGTGGAGGAGAAGATGAATAAGGAAGTGCTAAGTAATCATTGTAGGAGAGGAGAGGAAATATGTCCGGAGAATTTTTTGGAGTAAGCATGGTCAATTCATCCTTCATCAACAATGTACTTTAAGGTTTGAAAAAGGCTTATTCTTTTAAGGGAATAATGTAAAAACCTTCCTTTCAAGTCTCAATTTGGTGATAAAAATCGAAGTAAGGCGATCGAGTTGATGTATGGCTCGAGTACTGGCCTCCTATCTCGAGGACTTGGGTTCGATTCCCGACAGTGGTGGATTTTTCAGTGGCAAACCGGTCCCTACTTGAGTGCCTAGAGGAGGGCATTTCAGGTTCAGTACTCCGTCCGTCGGATGGGACGTAAAGCTGTGGCTCCCATGGCGCAAGTCGTTCAGAATAGGCTAATGCCGACGCCGGGTTTATCTCCACCCCTCCTCCATTACCTGAAATGTTCCTAGCATTACCCACCTATCCTGTATAGCACAAATGACCTCAGCTATCGGTCGCCTCCCCTGAATAACTAACTAACTAAAATCGATGCAATATTCCCGGTGAAACCGACTCGACGCGGACAGTCAGTTATTCGTTAGGGTATTTTCACAAATCGAGTAGGTATATATGAACTCTTCCCGCCAACCGGATACCCCGAGGGAGATAGTGCCAGGAATTCCACCGCCTCGGATTTCGGTGACATCCTCCAGCGATCACGGGCGGAAGTTGGCTCATCGCCGGCCGACACCCTCTCCTTGCCCGATTCTCCAGAAGGGCGTTTTCCAGAGGGCCACAAGGTCGTCTTGGGCGCACGAGCACTTGTTTTGCACGCGCGTTGCGCCGCTCTCTCCCCTGAGGCAGGCAAGAGTATCCTCCTCCTCGACCCGCTGCTGTCAGGTGCCTTGACGCACCGACCGTTGATGCTTACCGTTGTATTTGTGGCGATGGCTCCGTGCGAAACGCGTAGATCGACTGGACTTGTGGAATGCGGGGTGGTCAATGTTGCCACTCCTCAGTCATAGATGGTGAACTTACAAAAGAACTTAGGACCATGCGATGCTGTATTTGGCACCATTGGTCGCAGATCCGCTTAGTGCATAACGATAGAACAATTCAACAAAGAGTGTCTAAATGTGTTTAATGGTGTGACTGGAGGGGGAGTAGCTAGGTCTGGACTGGGAGACCATGTCCTCCCACGAAATTTTATTGAAGAAACGCAAAAGAAATGTGGTTCGAGAGAAAACCATGGGAGACAAAAAGAGACCAATTTGCATCAGGCATTTTTGGCCCACTTGAATACATTATGGCGAGGAGTATGGCATTTATATCCTTCACAAGTAAGATTGTTAGCGTATTTTGTTCTCAGTTATTTCCTGGTGGTTTTTCAGAAGAAGACACGTTGTTCACCATAAATATTTCTTCCTCGGGACTTTCCGATAGTATACGAGACATTTCCAGCCCATTTTACTGGGCTGTTTTTCTCCTTAAGATGCACGTTTTTCTCATCTTCTTTCCAACAAGTTTTTGGGGACGCATTATATTTCGTAGAACTTTTGTTGAAGGTTTTCAGTGTTGATAATGATGGAGTGAATTGAGGCTCAACATTTCTTTCGCGTCTTTGGAGTGGAGGATTTCTTGTTTCGCTATTGCAGGTACTGCATCCCGCTCCTTAGGAGAGAGACACTTCGAGCCACATCGTGCCTTACACTCAGCCAATCTTTGAAACCAACCCTGCACTGCTGCAAAAGCCTGCAATTCACGATATCTAGGATGATGAGGAGTAGCGGAAGATCAGATTCAATAAGATGCCGGCAATTTAGCCATCACAAATTCAGTCAACAAATACGTACTACATATGGATGTACTCTTTCCATAGCCATCACGGACTTCGGCAATAAATCAATGGATGTGTTAATTCGTTCATGGTGTAATCACTGTCCAATATACCCATCAAAATTGCGACTGTTTTTCAATATCATGTGAAATTCCACCAAGATAACTTAAATTACATTGTGATTTAAATTTTAACCTCTTTTAGAGGTGAAAATTTGATTTCAGTATGAAACAAAACCCAACATTAAAAGATGAGACGTAACAGTCTACCCAACTCCCGAGTCCGTCTTTTCTGAGGCGGGGAAACCCAACCTTTCTCCATCCACACTGCTGGCCTCACTCTGTGAGGGAATATGATTTGAAACTGTTTTCTCCCGGTAGCTTTCACACCCAAACAATAACGCAATAGTGGCAGGCCATGGAAGTTGAGCTTTAGTTCTGTTAAGCATCTGGTGAGAGATGCAGCCTATCATTGGGTCAGCAACGGTTATCTCTCACTGAAGTAATGTGTTTTCCGGCAAATCATTTTGAACGTACCTTCAGGTCAGCGTCACAAATAAGCTCACCTTCATTTCGTTCAAAGTCAAGGCACAGTTTTATGTAATACCGTCTAAGTAACTTCCGAGTGTGATGATTAGTAGTTTCAACGCTGCAACAGGTGCTTCAATCCCTTCCCTCTCTCTGTCTGCACGAAAAACTCAAATACCTGCTTACCTTATATTTGTATTTACAGTTATGTATAGTTGCCTCATGTTTACCCTTGAAATATATCATGAGGGTGCCATAATTTTAATTGGTTGAGAAGTGAATTTAGAGCTGCATGGAGTATTAATTAAAGCTCTTTGTCCGCTCGGGGGACTCTCTAATTACAGTTAATTACTACTCAAATCAGGTAAAAACGTTTATCTTCTAAATATTACGTTCCCTTTTATTTATCATTCTGGAAAAGCATTGAACCAATTAACTTGCTTAAATACCTGATATAAACATAAAACATCTTAGGCGTTAAAATTAATCCCACCACGACCCATAAATGTCAACGGCCTTATCACGAATCATTCCTCTACTTTTCATTTACCTTCTTTATTTCGGTTGGTAGTTTACAACATGCAAGCGCTAATACTTGCATATACTACCTATCTAATGATGGATTTGGTATTTTGAATAACATGCGGGATGCACACTACAAATACAACTTTTTCCTCAAAATTAAAAAAATGAGAAATACTACAAAGCTACTACATTTGGATGTGAAATTTTCCATCATCTCTTTCCAGATACCTGATGTCATTAATTTGCAACATTATTCGGGGCATCATTTTTCTAAAATCCGAATCCAGTAACTATCATTATTTTCTGTCTACATCTACATTTGCGCAATACCTTTAAAGTCACCGCGAAGGTGAGTGGCAGGGCTTGAAGGTCACCAAACATGCACTATTGACATGCAACTTGGATACTACATGGAAACATGTTAGATAATAGAGTCACCTGAAGCTAGATATTTAGTATCTACATAGTAATAAAGAGATAATTGGTTATAATGGTATTTATCTAAATATCTATACGTATATCTCTGTATTTGCCGATCATGCATTCGTTACTAATGCTAATACATGCATCATGTACATCTACATCTACACGATACCCTGCAAGCCACCGCGAGGGTGTGTGGCAGGGGGTGAAGATCACCAAGAATGCGGCATAAACATGCAAACATGCTACTATAGGGTCTCATGCAACTAGATTGTTATATCCACATAGTAATAAGGCATTGGTTGTTAATACATGCATCATGCAATAGAGACTACCATAAAATATTTCCCCTACCTATCCCTTTGCTGCCTATCTACATGTATATTGCCTATTCTGTTCTCTTATTGTATGGGGGAAAATGACATTTTGAATCTATCAGTACGACAATCTATCTCTCTAATCTTATTTATCTGGTCGAATCTAGCATAATACGCTGGCGTTTTAAATATATGCCTAACATCTTCAGGAAAGCTATCTGATTTAAATGTATGTATGTACATCACAATGGTACACCATGCTTCATGATTCTGTTATTCCCCAATAACGGCAGTGAATCTATTATCTACATCTACGTAATACCCTGCGAGCCCCCGCGTTGGTGTGTGGCATGGGGTGAAGATCATTAAATATGCACCATTTACATGCAACGAAGAGGTGCCAAGCCATACGGCCAGGCAAAGAAGATATTCCGTTCTATGCAATGCAATTATTTGGCATCTATGAGCGCAGTGCCTTTTATTGAGACCCATAAACTGTTATTATGGCTGTGTGACAATTTCCTCGGCTCTTTAGGAAGCAACTTTCCTTTTTCTGCGTTCTTTTTTTATCTGCAACTGCTAATTTAGGTAATGGCATAAATGGGTTCTTTGATCACACGCCATGCAAAAGGTGTGGAGGGGGGTTTGGTGTGTTACGAATAATTTCATGTCCTCTTCGCTATTTTTAACGCATCATCAAGAATAATAAGAAAGGAGTATAAAGGGTTAAAAAAGTGTTTTGTAGCCTTGGAGAAGGGGGAAAGAACCCTCGGAGTATATTTTCAAACGTCTGTTCTCCTGCCACTGAGTGAAAGTAGGTGGCCTTGAATATTAGTCACGGCATCGGAATACTAATTTCTTTATCTTAATATGAATCACCATTATCATGGGTCATCAATTCTATGATTGAAAATGTTCTTGTTGTGCTTTCCTGTCGTATCTTTCGGTTGAATACTTCATAGGTCTTTATGATTAGGCTCTACATGTCATCCGACGTTTTGATAATCGATTCGTTCATCCTCTTTAGGGCAAGATATTCCCGTGGCTAATGTAGTTGCTCTGTTGTGACTCAAAATGCAGTTGCCACAAATATGGGGAACTAATTGGTCATCGAAACGTTGCCTGATATGAAGACCCGAAATAAATTAACTCAAACTCCTGAAATAAGTTTGACGCAGCTCTCCACTCGATTTTCCAATTGGCTAAATTCTTCATGCAAAAATAATTTTTTTTCACATCCTTCACTATTTGCTCCATATATCTCATGCGAGACCTCCCTTTCCCATTCCTCCTATTCACTTCTCACTCGTCCAATGTCTTCCTTAGGTTATCATGTCGTTATATTCAGTTTGTAAATTACCCCATCTTCTTTTTTAAGCTGTTCAACAGACTTCTCTTTTCTCTCTCTCTTTTTAGGTCATCTTCGTCAGTCATTCATTTTATCTTTTCATTGTTCATCTTTAGAATCGAATTCGAATGCTTTCAACCTTGACTTCTCTACTGCTGTTATTGTCCAGGCCTCACTACCATAAAGAAACATGCTCCAGGTATAATTTCCAATAAAGTCTTACCCTACCTCCAGGATGGTATTTCCAGCTGTAATCAGATGCATGTCATGTATAACAGCTATACACATATTACTGACTGCTTTCTACTTACCTATCCCATCGCTAGTAAATCGGATTCCCAGGTATTAACCCTTTTTCATCTCTTCTAGCTTTCGGAGTTTAGTATTGGTCTGGGCTGTACTTATCTTATTAGGTAATGATAACTACACTCATCTTTATTATTTTAAAAATATTTTATCAATAAGTTCTGGCAACGGGTGTTAATAATCAAGTATTATAATTATTCCTGGAAGATGACTGACAGTTAAGGTCATTTGCGTACTGTAGAATATTGGGCTATCGGATTGAGCTGTGATTTTTCAGGGAAAGGTGGAGCCAAACTGGTTTCGGTATTCTTACAATACTCTAAGTGAACGGCACAAAGGGGTCCTATGTTTAATACCCCATCATACGAACGGAGCACTGCAATCGAAGTTCCTGCTGCTCGGCGCTTGGATAAGAAAGAGTTTTCATTGGCATCTTCTCCAAGATGCCAATGAAAACTCTGTCATATCCTGTTTACGGCTTTAATTTCGTTTCTGTCTTAGAATTAAGGTTAGGATTAAGTTGAGTTAGATGATGCAATATATTAACAAAGCGTTGAGAGAATATCTAACTCCAATTCTACGACACCTATTGTGAACGAGATGTACCAGGCCTTGGCAAACATTTCTTGCGCTATGAGAAAATGTCAGCTAGCAGAAGCTCTCGCCTACATTGACCGTCATCCGCGATCTCTCCGTCGAATGGCATACATCCTTTCACTCGAAGAGGTCAATCTATCGTATACTACTGTGGAATTTGAAATGTTCGAGGAAGAGGTTATTATAAATGGGGAAGAACAACCTTCCTATATGCAACATGTTTTTTTAAAAAGATGGGCATGATTAAAAGGAGAGCTTCATTGCCACAGAGCCAAGTTATTCGTACTAGAAAACGTGTACAGTCAAGTATTCTCGTATATTTTTTGAGAGACTGTGGAACACGAGGCATTATATCCCTACTTCGAGGAAGTATCGATTCCCGCAATCTTCTTTTATATAATGAAGAGTGAGAACATATACCAGGAATTTTACATGTCGAGAGTGATCTAGCAAATAACCAAGCAAATCCATCGTAGGATTAATATGAAACGGGATGGTGTTTTGCTGCATTTTCTTAATGACATTTCTGTACAGAATAGAGTGGTGGATATAAAGGTGCGAACGCTTATTCTTACTGCAGTAGTAATCGTTGCCATTCGGTGAATGTGGGTCATCACTTTGTGGAAAGGAACAATCGGAGGATGAATTTGGTGGGGTAAGGTAGTCTTGAATGCGGCAGAACGAAAACATGCTCTTTTAATGCGCATACTCGATACCCAATAGTGAGAATGGATAAATTACTCGTATAATTAACTTTTGGGAAATTAACGGGAGATAATAAAGGAAATTGCATGGATGACCGCAGGGAAATGCAACAATAGCTATTTTCCGCACCTTTTTCATTTACCATGAATTCCTTAATTCCATACCAAGACAAGAAATTCATTTACCATGAATTTCTTGTCTTTAAAAAATGCAACTTTTGCTGCGAATACTTTCATACACCACGTTCCGTAATCACAAGCCCCGTGCAAAACCGACGGAAGAATAGGCGTCACTAATGGACGCATTTCTTCATTGACACAAACAAAACATTTAAATGTTTGTGGACAATTATAAGCTATTATTTGGGGATAAAACTTTTCCAATTGTATCTCATACCTCCAACATACATATATCATCAATGAGGAAATGAATTCAGAACCAATTTGTTCGTTACATTGGGAAAACCTGGTCAGAAGCGATGAAGGCCTGTGACCCATGACCAGTGATTTCGGTAACTCCCTTCGTCGTGGGTTCGAATCAAGTCTTGGGTATCATGTTGTGTTCACTTTGAATGAGAGCTTAAATTAGACGGTTATCACCATAGTCCTCCTCCTCATTCAGACCATTGTTGAAATTGAGTTTGAAAGCCATATATCCCGGAAGTTCCTTGAAACAGTTGCTAAATGTCTCAATTTGTTGCTTGGGAACGTCGATCCGCATAGGTTGGCAATTCTAAGGCAGATCTACACCTACATAATACCCTGCAAGCCACCACAAAGGTGAATTCTCACCAAACATGCACTACATATCATTCATAAAAAAGGATTAGTATTAATATATTAGTCTAAACTATACCATTATAAAGATTTAGCAAAGTAAGCATGCAAAAACGTGCTGTTAGTTGGGTTACCTTCAAGTCCTTATACCAACATGCAACTACCTATGCTATGGATTGATTCACTCGTATTAGACATACGCTATTCATATCCCTAATTGTACGAGGAAAAAAGGACATTTCGAATCTTTCCGTTCGGCAATCAATTTCTTTAATTTTGTAATCATGGTCCAGTCTACCATAGCAAGTTTGGGTACGCAAAATATTTTTAACGTCATCACTGAAAATATTATCTTGGAATTTATTTAGGAGATTAAGTCTAAATTTCAACCTGAGATCTGACAATGATTCCGGTTATAATTCAATTAATAGACTGGTTACGCTAATATTGTTATCGTACCGTCCCTTTACAAATCTTGCCGATCATCTCTGCACACCTTTAAGTTCGTTATTTATACCGATTTTGTAGGGTTCCTATACACTGGCAGCATATTCCAAATGAGGTCTAAGAAGGGAAAAGTAGCTGATTTCTCGTACATGATCGTCACATTTACCCAATACTCTTTTGATAAATCCCAGTCTACGATTAGCTTGACCCAGGTGTGCTCTAATATGAACATTTGTCTTCTTCTGTGCTCGAGGATTTTCCAAGAAAATCATTTGCTCGGACTGGGATCATCAGACTGAAAAACAGACAACTGTCATCACTCCCCCTGAGGTCTAGCTCAGGAGGCTGGAAAGACTGGCCTCAGTTCGCGAGGGGCTCACGTTGTATAGCTGGGAGGCGGCTCCCCACCTCTCTTGCATTGAGACATTACGTGAGGAGTCCTAAGCGGTCGCTGAGATAACGAGCAAGGCCAACGCTTCCTCCGAGGTACGTGCTGGAAATAACTTCAGAGGAAGTATTTAGTGCAAAGTAGGCCAAATTAAATAAATTAGTTTGAGGTCACAAGTTCGGGTAGTTGGCGCAACTAAGATGCTTGGATTTTATGTTTTAGGAAAAAGGAAACACCTTTTACAGCATATTGTTAAAACTATCGTGGCCCATTATTGATGGGCGTGTCTTCTTTTGAGAATCTCCCACGCCCTGACGTTTTTAAACTGTTTCCTCTCCTATGATGGAGATAATCTTAGGGTTAGTAGCATTAACCCTGAGGAGATCTTCGGCATTAAATAGGAAAAGTTGGTTCTTAAAAAGACAGGTGAGAAGTTCAATTTTGAGCTCAGCGTTGTAAGGTGCCGCAACGTGGATCTTAAAGAAAGTAGGTAAGAAAAGACCGACGGTTCTTAAAGTGTGGGTGTGATATGGGTAGCGGAGGTAAGGTGAAGGACGACGAGTAAGGAATTTTGTAGGGAAGGAGATTGTTTGGATAAATAAAGAGTAGAATGAGTAGAATCACGAATATATGGGTGTAATCATGAGAGGTGGGAAGTATGTGGAACAAAGAGGAATATGATGCTAAGAGAGATTGTCAGGCAAGTTATTTATATCCTGCTAAATGTACCTAACCCTTTATAACACTGATACTTACTTGCCTTCACCTGTAGAACACTGATGGTAATTATAGAAAAAGCACTTTATTGTGTAATTGACAACTTGTAAGCATCAAGCTGTTTGATCCGTTTTTCCTCTGGCTACTGGAGCAACCTAGTTTGAAATAGATGTTAGATAACTCGTAACAAATCTACTAATGGATAATGTGAACCTCCAAGGACGAAGACTTATCCATCAAGAAGAATCAGGAAGGAAGAGGAAGATTAATAGTTACTAATGCTGCCATATAAATGTCAATGTAAATATTTTTTCTCGACATAACTAGGTCTTTCAGGGTCATTTTTCACTCATTTAATGGTTACATTTTTATTTACGGTCACTACTCATTAGCAAGATGCGAAAACCTTCTACACATTAGGGATATGGGGCACAGAAACTGCTCGAAGCTAAACTCACCCATAATGTTAATCGGGGGATTCCCTTCATGTTCGTGAACAATATCTGGAAAATGTGGCGTAAAAATTCTGAGTGACAGTTACTACGAGGCGCTTCCATGCGACTCTTTTTCATGAGATATCTGAATAGAAATATAAAAAATTGGGTCAGATGTGTATGAAATAAATCTGTTCATTACTTCGCAAGCCTTCCGGAAAGTATTATGCGTCAAAACTTTCCGGAATCGTGACTCTTTTCACACGTAACATGAGTGCATTAACACAGGAAGAGAATGAAATGCATCGTTTCAACGACGGTAAATTAATTAACTAGTGGCTTCAGAGGGTGTAGTCCATGATATGACATAAAGATGAGTGTACTGCTCAATCTGCGATGCATGTGGTACTAGTAAAAAGAATCGGTGAGAAACAAATTAAGATAGAACAATTGAGTGATTTATGCGATTATTTATTAGTCTATTGGCGAAAAATAAGCCTTTATCTGTAAATTAATTGGGTTTTTTTCTTACATTTGCACTTAACGCAATACCTGCTGAATCTCAATGGAAATTGTCCCGCAAAGGACATAGCTTTCAAATGGTCCTATCGTTGTCATGAATATCGTTTGATCTCACATAACTAGTGATGGGTAATTAGATTCTTTGATTCCTCAATTCTTCGATTCCTTACCAAGAATCGGAATCGGAATTGAGTATTTCAAAAGGTGAAAATCGATTCTGTTTTTTGTAAACTTCCAACCACACCACTATTGGAATTAGAGGCGTAACCTCTCAGCAGAGGTGGAGGTAGTGAATAAAAGAATGCACTAATTGATCGTAACGATAAACTCTTCTATATTAAACAAGCATGGCGAATACAAGGGAGAGAAAATAAAACGTGCTCAAAGAGCAGACAAAAATCACATGATTGACAAAAGAACATCGAAATATCTTGGAAACAAAACACAAACAAAAATCTATTGGCATATATGCGAATATCGAAAATTGATATCCCACAACCACGAGCTCACGTGCGGCTGTACTTCCAATTATCATTGCATTTCGAGCCACGTACTCGTGAAAGAAAAACACATTCGAACCGGTATAGTTCAAGATACACGACATACGTGGCGCAGGTACATAGTAATTTTAGTTCCAACTAGTTGTTTCATAGGTCATATTTGCATTTTTCAGGTGAACTTCAAGAACGACATCTAACTTATTAAAACATTAAAAAATAACAGGACAAATCCCTTTTAGAGGATTCAACATCGAAAGAGGGGGCACTTGAAACTTCACCATTAATGCTTCAACTACCTTAATTACATAGAGATACATTATGAGTGCTTGTGTAAAGTTATTCTTTCACAGAGTAATAAATTTTAATTGTTTTTTCTTGCTGATTGAGATTAAGAGATATTTTTCTAGGATTCGCTGGCATCGGACTCGATGGAACCGGAATCGAAATGAAAGAATTGGGATCAGATTCGGAATCACAAAAATTTTGGAGATAGCCCATCGCTAATCATAACCATTATATTTAGCGATATGAAACGACATTAAATGAATATTAAGTTTTATAAGTTTCTATGTGAAACTTCTTTCCTGAAAAATATTCTGCATTTAATATTCTTTAGAAAGCCATGTGAATTAATGAAAAGTATAGTATTTATTTCGATATGAATTATCATTTTACCGTGATTTATGTTTATAAAACAGTCACCATAATTGCAAAATTCATTATGTACGAATAGCTACTGATGTGCTGGAATGTATAAGTTGATTAATCATGGACATAACATTATCACCTTCGGGTGATAGTGTTCTTTCCTCCCATTCGTACCCACCCGTTTCGCGGGATACCCTATTAGGCAAGTGCTAATGATATTTGAGACTGCAGCGAGGTTTCGGACCATGTAACACTCTTTACCTACTTTCCAAGAACCGATAACCATCGCTTCATCCAGTGAAGGTGTCTATCCGAAGGGAAAAGGACTCTGTCCCAAGAGACAAATTGAATCGGAATTGTCGCAGAGGCTCGTAACTAACTCATCCTAGTAGTTTCTTAATAGTTTTGGTGATTGAATTTGGGTTTTAGCAGGCCACGCGTAACAGCCGCTTATCATGGGACCTGACGTAATCGAGTATCCCAAGCCGGTGTTTGAACTCCATTGGCTGATGTCTGAGAAACGGAGGTAACTGTCGAGATATCAGCGATGGAAAGATAAATCCAAGACATATTCGTCTACTCTGGGGTTATAAACCTCGAAACTTAGTTTAAAAGTTTTGAAAAAGAACGAAATTAATGTCATTATGTTGTATGTAATTTCATATGTGTCCCTAGAATATATGGCGGTGGGAGAGAATTTATTTCATTTGGGTACTGACTGTTACAGAAGCAGATTTGAAGCTAAATGCCTGTAAAAAAAATGTTACAATAAGAGGTTGAATGACTATTGCCGTCAGTACACCTCAAGAAAACACCGCCAGAATATGTCGTAATCAGAAGGGAAAAGTTCTCCCAAAGAGATGTATGGAGGCGTTCTTTCTTGCTGATGGGCACGTAGTACAAGTGAAGATTGTCGAACTCATTATTAATTATCGTGAGCAAACAAAGTGTAGCACTCTTTTGGGAATTGCTGAGGAGTGGATGTCCTTCGATTCATTGAGATCGCGAGCAGGATTCAACTCACTGATAATGATGATAAATTTTTACATAATTTACCCGCAGTTGTGCATAATTTACCCGCTCACAGGTAAATTTTCCGATCCCACATTCAATTTTCCATCGCAGCAATAAAGAGAGGCTGGGATAAGTAGACGCGTACAAATAATAACAGAAACCTCTTTCCCTCGCACAATTACTAATTAAAAAACTTGCGAAGTGCTTAGAGATATTTAGTGGTGGGTGTTGATTAAAGTTTCCCCACAAACTCCTCTTCGGCGACTTGTCGAGTATCGCACTGGGTTGGAGGCGCGAAGAACGAGAAAGTAGTGTTAGCCGTTGTTGTTAGAAAATGCTCATATATATTCTAACAACTATGGTGTTTCCAAAAACCGAGAACAGAACAATGTAGCAATGACCTTCATCTACATAAATCAATAAATTTAAAATATTACGTCTATTACTCGTTTTTCTTTCTGTCTTTTAAATAGAGTATTCTTTACCTCTGTCTTCCATGCTGATCTCTCGGGATTCATGGTGGTGTGGTGGCTATAATACTGACCTCCAAACCCGAGGGCTTAGGTTCGAATCCCGGCAGTGGCATAGATGTATCTTCGGCATACAGTTCCCTAATAGATTGCTGTATGGAAAGCACTTTGAGTTCAGTATCCCGTCCGTAGGATGGAACGTTAAACCGTGGACCACTTGGCGCCTTTCGTTAAGAGCAGGTTGATTCCGATTCCGGGTTTCCCTCCATTCTTCGTTTACTCTCTACAAATCCCTCCAAATAACCAAATATTCACTTATTCTTATTGGCACAAATGGCATAATGACCCTTTATTGACCACGACTAATCCCCTCCCCTCTCTGCCAGCCTGCCCTTCCATCTCCCATCTACCCATATCTAATTATTTCATCCACCAACAATTTTCTGCCAACATCGTCGAATTATCATAATCAGATTGGTTGCGTTTCACGCCGCCACGCCGTCACGCTACCACTTCGTCACCCGTATCCCTAATTGAAAATATACTGAATTCCGAAATGTTTAAAAAATCATCATGATTATCACTGTGAGATGAAAGCTATAACCTTGTATTTCCATATAAATCTTATTGAGGACCTAGGTTTCGACTTAAAAAAATCATCATCAGGTACATGCGTAAGATATATGCTTAAATGTATAGTCAGAATATATATTTGACTATATATTTGAGGAGTTTTCTTATACACGTACCTGATTATGCCTTCATAAGTCGAAATCTAGGTCGTCAATAAAGTGTACGAGGGCTTTCAAAGTTACAGCTTTCATTACACAACGTTAAGCAAATACCCCAAGGTTCCGCCTGACAAACCAATCACTATGATTAACTTACCGGATAGAGTGACGCTTAATACCTAACTACATTTAAACAAAAACTAAAAGACTACTTCCATTGCCGAAACCTCACAGATATTCGGACGGTTGTAGGCCACCTATTCATCCTCTATCCACGCTTGAATCCTATTAATAACCTCGCCGCTGATTTCATTTCGGGTGGTGGCAGGCAACTTGTTGATGAACGGTTAGTCGCGGGACTATCGTCGGAGCAAGGAATTCCTGCCGAGCAAAGAGAAATGTCTGAAAGACGTCTCTCTGCAGTTTCGCAACCTGGTTGGACTGGGGAAGGGCGATGGCTCTTGGGCGCAACGGGAGAGGAGAGAAACATGTGAAGGGGATCTCCCGTTCTTTCCGTCGCAGAAGTGAGAGCCCACTCACTTCTACAACTTTGCGATCAACGTGGTCGACGGACGAAGCGCGAAGATTGATCTAATTTATCGAAGACGATGCTGAAAACACGAAGTTTAGACTTGTATGCGGAGGATAGAGGTAATTAAGTGCTAACTAAACTTGTTGGCGTGAGAAATCCACGCACAAGGGTATTGGTGTCAGTTCCTTCATCTATCTGCAGTTTCCCACGAAGATGCGGTATCCAGTATAAATATCCACACTTGGATTTTTCTTAACATACCCAAAAGTATCCGGTATTCGAACCCGGAACCTCTGTTAATCACACCAACAATCTATCCACTGGGTTGCCATGCCATCGGATGGTTTATAGGAGGAAAATGTTTAGTGTAAAACTACAGGATGTTGATTTTGTAAATAATTAAAAACATTAAGCTCGCTCTGAAGTGATCGGTCTATTAAAATAGATAAAAAATTCCTGGTGTCATTAGTTGGTCGCTTTAAAATTTACGACTCACTCAATCATATTTGGTTGATGAAAATACAAACGCTTATAATAATTAGCAGTTTATTTACCTTAAAACGTAAATATACTACTACTACTACTACTTGTCATGTAAACCTTAATAGAAAAAATGCTTTCAGATTTACGTAATAGAATTGTGATCAGGGCAGATTTTTTTCTTTATAGAGTACGTTCCATTACCACTTATCCGATCTGTGAGGCGGCTGTGGTAGTCATTTTCAAAATTATTGGCTTGACAAGCCACGGCTGTGAATTCGTATCTCGACTTGAGTATCGATAATAGGCTTGACTTGTAAATGAGCTTAGATAAGACCATGCGGTGTAGTTACATCCGTTAGAGTAGCTAATAAGAGCCTTTATCGCCAGTTTGGAATACCATATACGAAAACCCCAAAAAATTCATCATAATCCTGAAGAATAATTTGACTGAATGATAGCACCTTGGACGGGTAAATAACGTGGCACCTATAGTGTGGATTTGGTATACCGGGGAGATGGAATTGGTGAGATGGATAGAATACTGGATTCATACCCTGAAGAACCTGACTGTATCGGAGATTTTCCAATGTTATACCGATCCTAACTTAAGTGCTGTGCGGAAAACACTTCGAGTTCAGTAATCAGTTAATCGGATGGAACATTAAACCATTGACCCTTTCGTGCATTGCGTTAAGAGGAGTCTAATACCGACACCAGGTTTTCTCCACCCTTCCTTCGTTCCCTATAAATACTGCTCCAATCCAGTAACCCCCCTATACTAAATGACACAAATGACCAAAACCGTCGTTCGCCTCCAAAAAATAACTACTTCAACTGTTTGGTACGCATGGAATCTTTTTCCGAGAAGGCGGGAGCGGTACAAATAGAAGTGGTTCTTGCCTTTCACTCACTGACCGCCAATGCCCTCGCGGGGTCAAGAAGCCACTATGCCGGTTAGTGTTTTGGCCTGAGGAGGAGTCAGAAGCAGCGGACAGAATGAAAGGGAGTTGATGGGGATCGCGAAAGTCCATTACGAGCCTTGTTCTCCATAGATAATGAATTTTGCAGCGTCACGGTTTGTAGGGTTGAGTTGCTTGAAAAAGACCAAATATAATTCCTCCTCCTATTTGGAGAGTTACTTATCCTCCGAATAGAACGACTTTTTTTTCTCTTCTTTTCAAAATCTCACAATCTTGTACATCCTACAGTTTTGTCAAATTCAATGTTTAAGTAAAAAATCATTTTTATCAGGGCGTATGCTTTCGATTTCTTCAAGGCATATAAGTAACAACTTCGTATACAGAATTGGTACATATAAACGTTAAAGGAACATTCTTCCGACTTTCGAAACTTTAATTCTCAACCAGGAGTACTCAGAAAATGTGTGCTTTCGTATGCTTTCGATTTCTTCAAGGCATATAAGTAACAACTTCGTAAACAGAATTGGTATAAACGTTAAAGGAATATTATTCCTAATTTCCAACCTTTAATTCTCAACTAGGAGTACTCAGAAAATGTTCTATTACCCAGAAGAATAATCGCTATCCTTGTGAAAATGTTAAACTAGAATGGTTAAAATGGTTAAAAATTGAGATTTTTAACCATTACGCGATCAATCACCAAATTCAGTACCCAATTCTCACATATCATCAACTCAAGGTAGCCCCCTGCTCTGTCGCAACATGAAGAATTAGTTTACCTGGACTTGTGATGGATGTGTTTGAGTCAACATAAAATGACATTAGCTGTCATTATTAAGTTTCTAAAACTATGCGGCTACCAAATAGTCTATCTCTACGTCACCCTGACGTTTGCTTTTGCATTTGGTATGATTTTTTCGAGCCTGGTATTAAGTGTGTGTGTAGTGTTTGGAGAGATGCTTTGACAACCTTGAATGCATTGACTCGTAAAAGCCATTTAAAAAAACGTAAAGTAACTGCATAAATAACAAAAGCTTTTAAGCGAGTAAATTAGCAAATGCTTTCCAAATTCTTGACCTTAGTGAAGCAAAGAGAAGTTCTACGAGATTTCATTGCATTTTACGTTCTTGGAGAATGAAGAATAAACAGCTAGCAATTTTCTCAATTTAATTCCAAACCCATTGTAGTCTTATGATTAGTTAATATGGGAATATACCTTCTGAAATTATGTGGAATGAAACAAAGGTTGGCTAGTTTCTGTTACGCATACTTAATCATTGCTGATGATTCTTATCGATTCTTTCTTAATGGAGGGTCCTTCGCCAAAATATATGTGGATAGTACTAAGAGGCACTTTTAAGCGGCAATAGTCAGGGAGGGTAGATCTCATGTGCATTAATCCCAACTTTGTTTGAAATTCTCAAACCTGCGTAGAAGGGGCAGTTCCTTTCCTTGAACCGCCTGTGGTTTCCCAGAACAGTCTAGTGTCAAGAAAATGCCACGTTGGTTAAAACTCCGTGTCGAAAGGGCTCTCCTGAGTTCAAATCCATGACCTCCTGTCGGTAGCCCAAAACTGTAGGTACCCTCTAGACTAGCAAGCATTTTTAGTGATAGCGACAGGGCTAAACCATTTACGTTTGATATTCGTTATCGCTAACCTTAAGTTCAAGTTTGGTGATGAAGAGTCCTACTTTCAAGCAAGGTTATCCACTTTTTGGTTTTGCTGTGTTTGTTTTCCTCGTGTAGAGGTTTGACAGAAGTCTTCTTTCCTTGTCAATCAAGTAGCTACTCACACGTAGCCATTCAAGCGTTAACGTTAAGCTTTGCCATCTTAATAATAAGTCCTTTGGAATCTGCATTATTGCCCATTCTTCGTGAATGACATGAGACAGCGGTTTACTCTCCTGCTCAGCTGTCACAATTCCTCTTGGAGGCTTTTTACGCTCGATTCTCCAGCTGCACCACTTCACTCCCATGTTATGCTGCAACCATTGACCCGTTTGCGGTTAAAAGAAACAACGTGGTTTACTCGAGCTCTTAAAACTCTTTTTTGTGCCGGAACTTGGCTTCCTGTCGTTCCCACGTAATTAATCGAAGTAAAGCAGAGGAAATCCATGGCTATGACGGCAGTTTCCATTGTAGTGAATTGCTGATGTCATCGAATTCAACATCTTTGCTCTGTATACGATATAGCTGAGTATAATAAACAGAATAGAGTTCCACTCTATTTTTTATATACATTCTGCAATAAGTTCCTTGGGTTTTGAAAAAGAACGCATCTGGCACTTAATTGAACAACAATTGGCAAAATGTTGCCTTGTTTCTGGGACACTCGATATTTTAATTCAATAATTGTTGGCGGAATGAATTTTTTTGTCATTTTCGCTGCATGATGACGGTGGTAACCAAAGGTAAAACATATCTCTTTTGTTGCAAGTGATTCGTTATGTTTGATGACTCAGTTTCACAAAATTGATCGTAATATTTTTCCAGATGACGCTGAGTACCTATCTTCTGATGAAATATATATCATGAATACGTGTTCGGATTATACCATAATTGCTATTCACTAAATCATAAATACAGCGGGTAAAATTGTTGGATTTCATAAGTAAAAATAAAATAAACATAAATTGTAATTTCTGCAGTTGTAAAATTCTGCAGTTAAAAGCGTTTGTAAAATATAAACGTTTGGGACTTCCAGTGCACAGTTAAAAATTTCTATTTTAAATTGTTCTAAATGGTGCGTGGTTAATCCGAGTCATTTTGGTTTAAACTGAAGTTAATCCGACTGCGTGGCTAAACCGAGTCTTTTTGGTTTGAACTGGAGTTAATGTGACTGCGTGGTTAATCCTAGTACTTTGCCTCGCGCTACTTGGGCCAGTCATGCAGTATTAATTTTGCGCAATGTAACAAAGTTTCATGATATTATCCGGGTTTTTCTTAAATGGTGAAGTTCTACATAGCATCTTTGGAGTCACTATGAGCCTTCCTAGGGTACTTTTGAACTGCTTTGGCAGTGTAGTAAAGACTGAAAGGGTCTTCCACCGGGTTAGGAACTCCATTGTGGCCGACGTTTCGATTACTGAGTCGCTCTCTATCCACAGAGCTAATCTCGAGACTGAGAAACTTTGGTGTCCGATGCAGGTATGGTACTAATACATGTATTAGTACCATGGATGCATGTATGCTCAGTATATATGGATAACATTGGTAGCTGCATGTTGGTATAAGGACTTGAAGCTAACCCAACTAACAGCATGTTTTGAATGTTTGCTTAGCTATTTTTATCTTGATATGGTATAATCCACGCGACGGAATAATGGCCAAATCGCTCATGAAGGTGGAGAAATCCGACCGGCATTGTTCCTGGAAAAATGCCCCAAAAATAAGCGAGCGTTCGAGTCAACGGCCGATTTTCCTCGAAAGACGCCCTCGGAGGCAGTGGTTCTGAAACATTCGAGGCACGCTTAAACCCCCTGCGAGAAGAATTTCGTCGACTGGGAACGGTCCAGCCCAAATCCTCATACAGACACCCTAAGTAAAGGTGGTGGTGCTGACCATCATGGTCCACACTGGACTGGCGCACAAACACATTCTTCGCATAGGTTACCTCGCCAACCGTGCCGCGTGACACGCAGGTAACGCGTACATTGGTTCAGGTCGTAACTAACCCACTAAGCTCAAAATATTTACTAGCTACAGAAAATCTTCAGTGTCCTAGGTATCTTGATATGAATGAATGGGATCTAGAAAATATCTAGTTTAATTTAATTCGCTTGATTTAACATATTATTATACTTTCTTACAAATGATTATATTTCCATAACGTTCTAATATGATTTTTATGTAGAAATGGATGCCTGGAGTAGTTTGGTCGCTAAGAGAAACACCAATTTTGTTTGTCTCGTAGGCTATGCATAGGCATCGTCATGTATCAATAGAAGATAAATTTACTTATACGCAAGTGATGAGATATTATAACAGTCATCTGTCAATACTTTGATGGCTTCAAATTCTAGATGACTATGAGCTATCAGGTGACCATAAATTAGTAATTTAAGTCTGGGCATAGTTATAAGAGGATATACTTGGACATGAATGCGCGAAACACAGTTACAGCAAGTTAGTAACTGGGTAAGGAGTATTGATTAATATTATTATATTGAAGGCGGAGCATTGTGCTTTTCATTTGCACATACACCCCTACTGATGTTTCACATCCTGCTTCAAACACTCTTGTGATGCCTTGAAAACTATTATGTATATGTAGATTGTGTCAGTCTTTCTTTGATCTATATTTCATTTTTGCTTAGCCACAGGGCGTTCGGGTTCTTGAAGAAGTTTGGTCTTTATCTTACTCACAAGTATTTCACGGAGATAGTGTAGCTACCGATTCAGTGCATCTCCGGCTTACGCCACGTCTATTCTATCCCTGCCTTACCGTGCTTACCGTGATATCTCGAGTTGCTTTTTTTTTCACTCTTACGTCAGTCATCTCAAGTGTCTTCTTGTCCATCATCACTTGTCACCAATTCTGAGATTGATATAATCTGAATGTCTGGTCAAATCTTAACTCTTCATTTTCACATGTTTTCCTGTTATTAACATATCCTTCGCTACTTGTTCCATTTGTAAATTTTATTATTATAAGAATGTCCTGATGTGATGATTACTTCGAATAGATACCTGGGTTAACCATCTATGGGGCAGCGGGAACTTAGGGAAATAACCGTAGGGGGGGACCTGTTGGCCTTTAGTAAGGCGATTGGCCTACACCGACCGACGCAATGGGCCAATAGGTGTACAGTATCTCAGTGCATTCATGTAGTAGAACTCATCTGAGAAAAACAATCTATATCTAATCTGTATCCTTCATAAGTAGCTACACATATTCATCCACAGTCTTACCCCACAGATCCTCCCATTCCCCTCTCTATCGACAAGAGTCTTAAATAGACCATCGCACCCCAAAATTTTTGTGTTGTTGTTATTATTAAGGAAGGTGGCAGACAGCTGAGGTAAAGTATGCCATGGAAGATAAGTAGGTCATTGGGAAAAGGCAGGAGTTTTGGAAGCGGAGAAGGAATGGAGAGAAACACGGATTGGACATTAGCGTTCTCTAAGGGAAGGTGATAAGGGGTGCACGACTTAAACGTCCAATCGGACGAAAGCGGCAATGAACTTGAAATGCTAGCCGCATAGCACTCAAGTGTGGATTGATATTCTGCCGAAAAATATGCCATAACTGGGACACGAACCCAGAACTTCGGAATGTGAATTCACTAATCTGACTTCCTTGCCAAACCGATCCTCTGCATTTATAAATGTCCATCGATTTCCATATTTTATTCTCCGCTTGAAAGTTTTGCGTCCGTTACTTACTGTCCAATTAGTCTTATTCCTTTTTCCGTCACACGGAACATGTAAATAATATGAACTGATCTCGCCATGAGCTATCCTGTAGCCGATCAGAGGGCTACGTTTCAAATATATCAGACTCTACCTTGAAACCTCCAGCCTAACGTCACCTTTGAGCTTTCGTGGGAACCATATCTGCCTGGGTAACCACAAGTAAGGCAAGGAGATTACTCCAGCCCAACCCACAATGCGATAACTTATCGTTATATCGGTATTGGTGCTTGGTTAGCTATGTCCACGCTGTGTGAATCAAACTCCGGGTTGAGCGTAGGCGATTCTTCATTTTATTTTGTAGACGAATGTCTGCTTCTTAATCGTCATTAAGAGTGAATCATTCACGGAGTCTCGATGAATTCCAGTCATATCTTGCACATTCTTATAGTCCGAACACTTGTGAATATCTTTCTTAATGAATATGCATGTCCTGTAGATAATTTAGATGGTGTTATTCTTTCTTTTATCTATATTTTGTTTTCTCTTAGCCACTAGGCGATTCTGGTTCCTAGGGAACATCGGTCTTTATCTTTCCCTCAAGGTTTTCACGGAGGTAAAGCTTGTCATCAATAAAAATTCGTGACGTCATTCTCAACTTAGCACAAACCTCACGTAGACTATCGAAAGCCTCACATGAGTATAAAGTTAGTTCGTCTTTGAAGTTCATGGAAATTGTCGATACCATATGCAAGGTTGTCAATACAAACTCAAAATTCAATTATGTGAGCTGACCTTGTTAGTCGGATCGGTAAAGCGCCGGCCTGGTAACCTAAGGATCACGAGTTCGCCAATCGATATATTCGCCACTTTGGGGATATATTTTGAGTTCCAGAGTTTAGCCTTAGAATTAAGGTCAGTGTATGAAGCTTAAAGAGGCGATGCAATATAATTAGCAGTTTAGCACCTAATGAATTTGATCACATTCTAGCATATAGGTAATACCATAAGCAACCACCCTGTCTTAGGGCATTTCTGATGCCAAATTATGGTAAAACGCGTCTAAGTCTTTAATTTATGGAATGAATCTCAGCAACTTGACCAAATTAAGCCTAATACAGGAACATTTATCGTCATTCGTTGGCTTTTTAATTATCTCTGGGGGTTTTCATATGAAATAAGCGGTCTTCAGGATGGTGGAACTCTGGCAATTATTAAAGTTTCCTCTTATTTGATTCTCTTCCTTTCAGTTTAGATTTCTCTACTCGTTGGTAACAAAAGGAATCTATATTTTCTTATGCTACTCTCTCTTTATGAACCGATTCATACTCCCTTCTCACGTTTCTCGGTAGTATTTGTTTCTCGGCGCTGGCTTGTTCGAATACGCTGGTAGGGAAGAACTTCGTGGCGTAGCGGTTCATATCTTACGCTATCCCCGTCCCGAGAGGATATCCTGTCAACATCACTGGACGGTGGAGATGAAGGCGAATGGTGAACGGCACAAAAACCTGCAGTGTGAAAATAGGTTATCTTACTTGCGACGCCATTTAGAGATTACGAAATATCAGTTCGCGGCTAAAAAGATAAAAGTGCGTCTTTTCTGGAAGAACTCTTTCGTAGTGTCCCACCGTAAGGAGGTTATTGAGTGGGAATAACGTCTGTGATCATTTCTCATGTTCTTCGCGGAAATGGAATGCGACGGAAACTGCTTCAGCCAATAGGTTTGGTTAATATATAAAACAATGATGCTGTTGCTTTTTCGAGTATTCTAAATCGTCATGACTGAGTAACACTCAATTTTTCTCATTTTTTGTGTTCCGAGAAATAAATCATTGCTTGTATTGCTCCTATCCTATTGGTACAACTCTTTACTCCTGTCGCGAATAATCAGTCTCCATCCGATTATAGAATCTACATCTATCTACATCTATATAATACCCTGCAAGCCACCACAAAGGTGTGTGGCAGGGGGTGATTTCTCACCAAACATGCACTACATATTTCATATATTTTTTCATATATTCACAAGAATATTTCATCTTCTGCAGTATTCATTGAGGATATCATCGTCTGATGATGACGATAATTCGTTCGAAAACCGAGTCTTGTGTGTTGATCTCAGTCATTTCTTGTAGGTACATATCAGTTTGTATCCCTCATTAATTATTGTTGACTATGGGGTACCATAAAATTGCGGAGAACAGAGTTTTATTTATTCCACATTTTGCAGTTTTTCCCATTAATTCACATGCAGATTACAGTCTATTACATGATATTAGCCTTGGGATAACAAGTGAAGAAAGCGAAATAGTCGAGATAATGTACAAGGAAAAATATAATCAGTCGTATTGAAATTCAAGTTGAAGATTGATCCACGACTTTGAACCTCATTCTTTCCAATCCCAGCCGATAGACCGTTAAATGCCGGACAAGACTTATATTCGGACGAAAAATGATTATTTGACCGACTCCTATTTATTTGATTCTCAAATTGGAAGAAGGGTGGTTGGTAGCGTAACACGTCTTAGGTGCTCTGTATCTGTTGTATTTTGGCCATTTCGTCTATCTTTAAAAACTTAATGTCTCAGTGAGGATGCTTGTCGTGTCTTAGTCAATGAGATTTGTAGTGGCGCAGCTGCGGTGATTGCACTGGCCGCTTGTCGGTTTTGATCTCTCTATTGGTTGGCTCCTTGGGGAATTCGTAATACCCCTTCGGGAGGAAACGGGCGAAAAGATCGCGGGTTTATCCCTTGGCAAGCAAACATTGAACGTTCAAGTCGTGAATACATGAGTACAAAGGTGACCTTGAGAGGAAGTCGCGGTGGGTTTTTTCGTGCACTTAACAGTCGCTCAAAGCAGCGGTGAGCAGAATTTTCATTCGCTGCAAAAGAAGAGGCGTGTTCTTCGCAGCGTAAATTTCCAACATCTACAATGCCGGGAGTACATATATTCACCCGTTTACTGTGAAGTGTTTAATGTGGCTAGATAGGTTAAATGAATTTGAAATAAATTAAAACCTTTAGAGTGACAATATAATGTGTACAATAGTAACTAACATCAGTTTTGATTTCCTGGCAGTATTTAATACCTGGTGTCAGTTCACCCTCTGCCAACCGCCCTTGTGGTGGCTTGCAGGACACTGTGGGAATGTAATTTTCGACAGGGATGGAAATAGGAATGGGGTTGCTTAGATGAAGATATGTGACCAATTGCAGCGGCTTTTAACTGATATAATTATAACAAAGGGCTTAACATTTAATTAAATGTTTTGCCTCAGAATAGAAGCACTTGGAATTTATTCTACTCGAAGGTGACTTTTCCATTACAGGGTATCCACAAGTACGTTATACTACGTAGTGTATTTTTCCTTGAGTCGCAATACTTAGTGGTTTTAGAAACGTGATGCTTCATATTCATTTCTACTCCATACATGATAATGTGCATAATTCTTCACTTTGAAAAAGCTATGAGCCTTCAGATTCTATGTAAAGCTATGTTTGATGAATCTATTTTCAGCTGTTGAGATGAATTTCGAAAGCAATAATGTGAATCCTAAGTGCTATGAGGCATAAGGAGCCTGGATTGAATATTTTGCCGGCAACAGTGATGGTCCTTTTTCTTTCCTCAACAAAAATTCTCAGACTTTTCAGGATAAATGAAGAATGCAGTCTGAGAATCATGAGGATTAGGCATCATAAATCAGCAAGTAGTGAGGTGGCAATCCTTAAATATTGATGTTTAGCCTTTTTTCTTCTATTTGGTATCATTTTTTTTATTACTTTAAGTTTCATTATAAATGTTTTTCGAGAGAACAAGATGGCTTTCGAATTTCTTTAGCAATGCTAGTTAACTATAGCTGGAGAAAGAACACTTTAATTTTTTAAGAATAATTAGAAAGCGTAATGAGCCATCCTCACGACGTAATTCATATTAGTTTTTAGGCTCATTGCTAGGCAAAGTATTTTAGAGCTTATTCATTTTTCCGCTAGAATGGTAAAGCATGCGGAGGAAGTCCAATATTTTTATTTGATGCCCTTGGATGAAAAGGTTGTGTCGTGAATGCAGAATCCTGAGAATAATACGCTTGGCAATCAGGAAACCACAGCAAGAAACGATTCGTTGAATTCCCACTCTTATCAAAACTTGATTACAGTTTTTCAAAGATACGGTGACACATTCTTTCAAGTCCATATAAGAATTTTCACAGAAAAAGGTAACTCCTTGCGCCCAACAAAAATATGTTTTAATACTGCAAACCGATTTATTATTTTGACGCCAAAATGACTTAGTGCAGCAAATAGTACTACAAGTGATACTTCAGTTACTTTAAAAGTGAAAAGTGTAAGGCGTTTGTCACATCAAGTTGACAGCAAATTTTATCACTCGTTTGCTATTTCTTCAGGTTCGAAATGCCAATAAAATCATTACCGGACTTTACTTCGACAACTTGGAACTTCTGCGTAATACTATTGATTTGGAGAAAAGTTTCCGTTTCAATTTGTTACTTATGAATTAGATCTTAATTTTCTCAACTCTTAGATAATGTTGATACACCTTATTCTGTATGCGCTCTTGGACAAATCAAAATTGTCGTTTATGCATGGAACCATGCTGTTTTGTGCCTTATTGAACAGGAGGAAAAAGATACATGAGGGTTAGATTGTTGCCGTTCATGAAGAAAGAGCTTGATGAGATTTATGTAAAGTAGTATTAAGGGATTCTTATTTTTGCTACATAACACTGCCGTGAATGGTGGAATTAACAAATACGTAATCGAATAAAAAGTTATGAGTTTCTGTGCGACGGATTGGGTTTGGTGGAAAGCCTACAGATCAGTTCATGGCATGGTATTAAGAGTTGCTTAATACTGTCGTGGCCATAGGGGATTCGGGCCAATACCATGCACCATCTTTACCAATTCGTGCCATGCAATCTTTATTGAGATACGGCAATTATGCAACCGTCTCCCACCCCGTGATGTGTTTCATGGTAAGGGTATTAGTGGGCATCGGAGACGAGGAAAAAGCTCTCCTGGACTTTGTATCGAACCACAGACTTTGACATGCAGGGCTACTGCTATGCTCAGAGCGATTTCCACGCAGCAACTCTAAGGAGAAGTCATAAGAACTAGTTCTCATATGACATTACGGTCCGTCAAGGGTGAAATTCACAGGAGGAAGCTGGCCTTAAAGGAAGCACTATAAATGATGATAGTTCTCATTACCTATCTTAGAGCACGGTACAAGGATACAGATAAAGGGCGACCGGTAGTATTGAGTCGCTTCAACTTCTGCTTCGGTTGACGGATTTGTTTCACCTGCGGAAACTGAAGGATTCTTGTACCACTGGTTGCTCACAGGGACATGAGGTGCAACATGATCGGCTGGCGTTTGAAAAAGACAACTGCAAATAAAGGTCACAGGTTCGATTACATCCGAGGGTTTGTCTGATTATTTTACCCGCCTCACACGGAGGAGTGGAGGGAATTCTTCACCTTTTGGACCGCATAAAAAAAGTTGCTATTTATCACGTCACGTTGTGTCCATTGCGATTTATCATAATGAAGGCCCTTTCGCAAACACTCTTTTTCATCGAAAGAGACTCTAAAGAAACTATGGTCCTGTAATAAGCATTACATTATTATATTTCTAGACTGAATGTTTGAGGGCAGTTGAGAGCAATTCCCATTTGCGGTTGCCATCTTGTGAGTGATCAATTTCAGATGATTCCTAATGTAACTGATGAAACTTCCAGTAGGTTCTGGGAGAATAAGGTTCACTTAAATCTCTGATGTGGATATGACCCCAATAAACCAAAGAAAGACTATGGCATTCAACTGAAATTACTTTTTATGGGACATTTTTCATATATTGAAATAATAAAGTAAGACCAATGATCACGTTTAATATTTACTGGAAGGAAGGAAATTCTATTAAGCAGCAGATTCCTGTATTCCGAAAGATTTGTCTCGCATATAGGTACGACCGACTTCGGGAGATATGGTAGTCCTATTTACAAGTGAAGACAATTAAATATCATGCTGCTATCAACTACAAGAATTCTCTTTCCACACCATCCACACGTATGGTAATAAGCTCAGCCTTTTAAAACTATTACTTTTTCAAAGGTATCTTTAGGAATTCATATCGTTAATAGTGATTTGAAATGGCTGGTCCAGGTGGCGGCGAGGTAAAGTTCTCGCCTGCTAATCCTGGGACGCGGGTTCGAGTCCCGCCTGTGTGGGTTTTTCCCCACCCAGGGCATATATATTTGCCAAGCTCTATTGTTTCAGCCCCTGGGAAACTTGATGACAGGAAAATGCCTATTGGGATCCCAGGGGTATATGGATCAACAGAATAGTCCGGATGAAAAAAAAGATAGCTGCTACGTGCACCTCTTTTTTTCTTCTCTCAGCCCTCCCTAATGTTGCCTAGTTCTGAACTGATGCCACTGCTTTCATGTGGTCAAATATAAAGTATTTGGTGACATCATTTTTTTTGTCGGCGCAGGAAACCCATTCTTCATGTCCGAATGTCCCATTTCTAGTTCATATCGTCATTGCCTACAATTGTTCCACAAGAGCTGATTTATTTTTATGAGAAACATTTTTCCTTTCGCAAAAGATATAGTCTGGGGAAAAGAAGCCGATGAGTATGTTAAAGACGAAAGAGCTCGTCTCAGAAAAGAAAATGCCTATCTGGGATCGTGTATAAAATGTTCACAGCTGCTAATTTAGGAATTCACCCTTCGAGATCCCTTGTAAAATGTCTTCCTTGAAAACATCGTTCTCACATCAGCATCAACGTATCTAAAAACTCCCTTTATCGTAGTTTCGGCTGTTTCTTCTTAAGCATGGTACCCTGATGTTTTCAAGCCTTAAAATACTTAGGAAAAGTAAAAAAAAACAATTATAAGTAACTGCCTTTCATAAAAAGGAGCATTGATAATTTTACTGTGTAAATAACGTATTATATGAGACGTATAATATGTTTTAATATTCGGAGTATCCGGGGATAGTACGATAGGTTTGTTTATTGCCATTAAAATTTAATTGTAATAATTGTATATCAGACCTTCTAAGCAGCTACCCGAAATTTAATAATAATAATAATATATTATTTAATAAACGCGTTTAGATTTCCTTCATGCTACTTTAATGGGAATGCCATCTTGTCTTGATAAAATGTCGGGCTGAGGATAATAGGCCAATTCTGAATATAAAATATAAATTAAATTACTCTCTCTCCATATTCCCCACTCTATCAAGGAACCTCCTTTATTTTTGAACCATCAGTTATCTAGTGGAGATCAACACTTTCGCTTCCCTTAGAGTTGTTGAATCCATTTGCACTGCTCAAAATTCCCTAATCACGAATTGTTTCAAATTAGTTCAGGTATACCCCCAGTCAGATCAAACGTTGAATTCATGCGGCCAGTGTTGAACAGCCGCTATTCTTAATTATTTAATTATTTGTACATTTTTGACGCAGCATAATTAAAGAATATGGATTCTGAAGCCTGTCAAATTTCCCTGCGAAGACAAACATTCAGTCGTGGCCCGCGTATATGGTGGATGATTGCACATATTTTCAATGAGTGATGCTTTTGGACCACAAAACGAAATAATCCTGGCTATTACCTACTATTGGCCCCATTTCACAATTCCATGACAGGATAATCTTCCTTGACGTTCACGGTTGAATTAAACTGGAGAAAATTAGGATTCGATCCGTGCATTCGGAACACTCTTAGGTGGTTGCTCTTTTAAATATTCTATCCTTTCAACTCCGCGCGTTTTCCTTTGGCCTCGCTCCCTCGTTTCCTGGCCGACTCCCAGTAATAGAACCCTCTGGTCCTTGCACCATTTATCATCCTTTTAAAACTTCAGAAACGCATATAACGTCATGCTGAAAATAGAGCGGGGATAAAACTACCGTAATCCAACGTTAAAAGGAAATGGTGATACTTCATTTTATTTTTATTTAAAAATAACATGACTTATAACGGAAAATTCATGGTAATGTATTTGAGCCTTCGGTTACCTGTAATGTATTCGAGATTGGGAATCCCGAAAAATTATGTGACCAATAGTCATCAATTTTAAGATTGTTATTACGAAAACATTCCCTCGATTCTTCATAATCGATGAGTATGATTACTTAATTATCGATAGATTAATATCATTCTCCTTTAAATAATAGAAACACAAAAGAGCTAAGGTATTATGAACATTCTCTCACCTACCCTTCACTCTCTTCACCTTCTCTTCAGCTCTGTAGTAGTACTGAAAACGGAAACGCGCATATTACGTTAAGTTTTAAAAAATGACTATTTTCATATTCTCTCCCGCGTACTTGGTAGATAGTCATTTCAGTTAGTAGAAAATTTCGCACCACACCTTCGGCATTCTGGAATGCGAAATTATGAGATATATTGCGCGTCATAAACGTTATAAATCCTACGAAATAGAATATGAGTCCAAGTTACTCGTATTCTTGTAAAGAATTTGCATTGTGTGAAATAAAATAAAAGGTCGAATTTCAACATAGGAGACAATTTCCGGCTGTTTCCAGTGTATTTACCTCATTTTCTAACTAGAATTTCAATGTTCATTCGTGATTATACAACGAAATAAGCCTTATGCAACTGATTAGTTTTCATTTACAGAATCAACCGCCAAGGCAGAGACGTCATTTTGTCTACTTAATTCGAGGGTCTCGAGCAAAAAAAAAGTCGTTGAATCGACGTAACTATTAAGAACATAACGCAAGCTTTGAGATATTTTTGTTGCGTTGGCCACGCAGAATTCCAAAATAGTTTAAGGTTAATTCATAATTTTACAGTTTAAGTGATGAAAAGGATGTTCTTTTTCTCACCATTTATTTTTTTAGGTGTCATTTGATTCAGTTTGCATTTACATGTGCTTCATTAATGTCAAACCAGAACGCCTATTCGTAAAGCGCTGTGTGCCATTCTTGAGGTAAACATTATTTCATTGTATGTATGTCTTGTCAATTTTGTGACTTTTCGAACATCTTGGTCATAAATCAGCCCTGCGCGTCATCCATTAAGAGCCCCTCGTAAACTGAATCACTTTCTTTGTTTTCCTTTGGCTGTTGTCTCTCCTTGAAGAATGGTTCCTGGAAGATCCCGTTTGGGCTCAGCATATTTATCTAAGTTACATTTACGATCTATAAGGAAAAAACTTCCACGCTATGCTCTCCTATATCCATTTATAATTCGCCTATTTACTTGCGTCACTTGCCAGCGTACTGTACGCTAGAGCCAAATCTTGTGCTAATAGTAATTCAATTTTTAAACCGTCCCAACCGTGTTCATCGTATATTTAAGTATTTGAATCGTAATAGTGAGCGGATTGAGTGCTTTCTCCCTCTTGGTTTATTCCGTCAGCGATTGCAAAAAAGGCGTTCTTATTCCTTCTAACGGTCCGTAAATTTTACTCTGTCGAAATCCACCAATTTCACTTCCATTCTGTGCAAAATCCATCGTCACTGAGTCATTTATTGTTATTCATAAAGAGGGTGTACTTTTTTACATTTCTATACAATAGAGTATTGAGCTTCACCTATGAACTACTGATGGTTTTACGCGGAGAACTTTCGATTGTCAAATGCATATGACATATCGATTGTTTCATGATTAGTTTGCGACCGTTAAATTTCCTTTGCTTAAAAGGTAATTGAACTGGTTTTCTCCTCAATGATTGTTGTAGGGAATTTATGGTGGAGATTTTGTGATTGACTTTCCAGAATTTTATATGATGTTGCTTTTTAGGAATTCCAGGTGATGCAGCCAGGGCTAAATGGAAAATATTTCGTGTGATACGTTGATGGCATGACTTGTTGCGTAATTCTTACAGGAATCATAAGTTTTTAAGTAATCTGATAAGGTAACAGGTATTATCATTAATACAACTGTGATGAAATGATGTTAAATGTGGGGGTGAAGTGGATGGAGTACTGACATTTCTCTCCAATGGTCCGGGTACGATTCCCGGCTGTGGTGGATATTCTTCTTGGTTAGAATTAGCAAGGTGGTCCCTACTTTAATTCATTGTGAGACACTAGAGTTCAGTACTCCGTCCGTAGGATGAACCAGATCCCGGCCTGAAGAGCCTTTAAGTGAGGGGAAAACTTGAAAACATGGATGGAAATCAAATCAGTTGATAGAACAAGTGTCTATATGGCTGTATGCACCACCAGATTTTAATTTACGTAGGCTGTAGGTGCGTTCAGATCTAATACACTGGCGTAAAATTTGTTATCTAATTTGAAGCATATACGCACAATATATAAATTTAAGATTGGGCAATGATTGTCAAAATTTTGGACCATCAAATGTTGAAAATTATACATTTGTTTTTCTCAAAACAAAAGGTCATAATGAAAAACGGGCGGATATATGATAAATTTTTCAGTCAAAACTTTTCTCTCGTTTCATCTCCTCTGTCACATATTGCGCCGTCCCCTCCTAACATATCATTTGTTTTTTTTTATTTGTTCGTATTTTTTTCTTGCCATCATTTTAAAAGCTCACACTCAATTCTTAAGTTGTCATTTATCAAGATACTGTATTTTCTGAATTTACTTTTTCTTGATTCACAGCGTTCATCATCGAATTCTCCTTCCTGGCCACGTTTTTCTGGCTCAACATCATGTGCTTCGACATCTTCCTGACCTTCAGGTAAGTTCCTTTTTTGTTTACTAATTTTCCCGATGAAAATAAGCAACCAATACTTTCCACATTTGACAATCAAGGTAAAGAGGAATTACCATCTATTCTACAAATCTCCCCGAGGAATCAGGAGTAGGAAGTTTACCGAATGAAGCATCGGTGAACGTGGAACAGATTTTCGTAATGTTCTTTTAGCATCATTTCGATTTTAACTTGAATGACGTTAAACGAGCGAGACGTGGGTCCTGATGAGCATGAACAATTATCTTATGTCAATTTTTCTATAGCTTAAATTCTTATATTTACGAAACATTATCACAAACACATTGATGATAATTTAATGCAGAGTTATAACTTGGGATTTTCATTCCTGAAAATGTTTCATTTTAATGTAGTTCTGCCTGTTTTTTGTTGCTAAATAATTTCAATGGGTAGAGTTTTTAGGATTAAATTTATGGGAAAGAAAACTCTTTATATGAGTTTTTTAGAGAAATTGTAATTTTTTTAAAGCAATCATCGTCTATGAAAGAAGGAATAAAACAATTGATGATATATGAGGAAAATACCTATTTAAGAATCTCTCTTCTACTTTGTTGCAAAATAAGTTATATTAAAAGATAAATTGCAGATAAAATTTTAAAAAGTGGGATATGTTTGTGCATCAAAATTCGGCTTGTTTAAATATTTATTTCGGTACAAATAATGCACCAATGTTTTTTTGAATAATTCTTCTATTTACAGCTACTGATTACTTAGGAAAAATGAGGGTGGATCGGATTGGTGTAGTCGCAAGAGTGCTGGCCCCGGCAATGGAATATAGGTATTTTCCATTGGCAAGTACTGAGTGTTTTGTGGAGATCAATTATACTCCGTCCGTCAGAAGGGATATTTAGCCGTACCCCTTTCGTTAAGATCAGGCTCTCCACCTTTCCTTCCAGTATGAAGCGCTTTTAAGTGAGGGTACAGAATTCAAAACCACAGATAAGAAAAGTGAGATAACATAAATTGTATTGTTTTGACTACGAGCAACTGTGTCCGCATCGTATTTAAACGAAGGAGAAAAATTCATCCATATTGAGTGGATCGTGATTTTCTCATATCAATTGTGTGTGTGTGTGTACATAACTGTACGGATGAAAAGTGCAGGTTTTGGCGACGGATTTGCAGTTCCCAGAAATGTTCTAGCACAATATCCAGTCGCTGGCGTGGAGGATATTCGCCCAGGGACCGGTTTTTTTCACGTGCCGCTCTTGGTATCACCATTCTTTGAGGAGGCTGGGAGTGATGGGAGGGGAGTGAGTTGACTCGCTTCCAAGCTGCAACCTTGTGGTGTAACTTCACAACCGCCGCCGGGACCGTCGTCGTTGCCTTTAAGGCGCGGCTCGCCTTACGACGACGGGAGGAGGAGGGAGCGGGAGAAAATGAAAGGGTTTGGAGGAGAAGGGAAAGGGGAGAAGAGGGCAACCCAATGCTCTTTGGAGGGGAAATCCCGAGAGTACGAGGAAGTGTTGCGGATAAGGGCAACCTCCTCCTCCCGGCCTTCCAAGCATTCTTCCGCGCTCCTTCATGTTTTGTTTTGGCACGAAGGGACGACGCTCTCGTGTTCGGTGCTCCGCCACACTCCAAGTTCCTTAATGGTTGAATTCTTTTTTGTGTAAAGGATCTCATTGGGTCACGCAATGGTTGAACCATTTATCCTACTATTCTAAATAAGAATTTTCAACATGGTGAACATATCATGCGTACGATGACTGAGAATTCTTACGATGGATTGTACAATCTCAGTTTTGTAATGCTATTTTGCTGTGTCGAAAGGCAACCTATCTTTTTCCTGTGGGGCAGCGTCAGTTAGTTAAGATTTGGTAGATAGATAAACAAATCAAGCTAAAGATGATAAATAAAATTCGCATGTAGGTAAGCGACTCTTTTGAGAAAGATGCAACAAAACTTCGAAATATATTTGTAACTTCACCGCCCGCATCCCATGGTTATAATCTCTCAAAACTAGCGATTAATTCAGCGCACCTAATCGGTGTTAGTATGAAAAATTTCAACTATTATTAGGACTATTATTTGCTCCATGCCATGAAAAGTCATTCAGAAATAAATTCATCCATTGCTTAAAATTTGTTAGTTGTATCATTTTATGCAGCAATCAAAAAGGCCACGGTATAAATTATATTTTGTCGACACCAATGAATCCCGTTTACTTGTCTCGCAGTTGACACTCAAGACCATTTCTCTTCAATATAATTAAATACAACCCTCCATTAAGTTTTGTTTATGTTTTATTGAACTAAATATTAGTTAATGTTATTATTATTTAACATATGATTATTTTATTTTTCCCTGTGGACGTGATCCATGAGAATAAAGTTGGATAGTGAGACACTGACTTGATTCTCGGCAGCTAATGTCTATATTCAATGAGACCTCCGAGCCCAAAATGATCATTAAATTGTCAGCGATAGCTTCCTCTAGGCGTGTATTTATTTTTTTCCCTCTCTCATGCAGGGTTCAAAGGACTAAAACCCGCCCTTAGTTTCACCACTGCAAATATTAGTTTTAGTCATCATCAAAAATTTATTAGCTACTTAATCATTCAAAAACATTCAAAATCCCGTTATTCCTACCTTTTTCTAACCTAACATCATTTTCATTTCATGTATCCATATGCACTAGTTACCATCGCCTTGAAAAACCTTGGCAAAGTGCTATAGTGAAAGCAGGGATATACTTGTATCCGTATCCGAAAATAAATTGAGTGTAGTGCCTTATTTTGACCGCAGATACAGTCATTCATGGAACATTCAGTGAATTTTCTTAACATTCTGTAGTAGTGGAAAACACGACTTCTATTAGCGAGTTTAAAAAAATCATCAGTGATTTATGCGATTTATATGCTTCCTTAAATCGTCTTTTTTTATTTTTAAACTTGTCCACTTTCCATAAAGTGGCAGCGCGAACCCATTTCTAATACTTCTTTTAAGACTACTCTTCTATATTTAGGTGTACCCCTAGTATGTTTCCACCAGATGATGGTTATAAATTACTAGAACTCCTGTCTCGACTGTGATACGGAACTATTTTTAACTCAGTCACTATTTCGGAAAGTGGAGAAATTTAAAGTTAATTTTGAAGAGATACGTCACTCTTGCCCGTTTTAGAACCTATCGTTTCAACTCTTGACAATATTCCTTTGCTGTTTCGCTATGTTTAACTTCTAAATGTTTAACTCTTCTTAAATCTTCAAAATCTTCATTTCTGACTTTAGCCGTAGTATTCAGTTTCCCCTAATCAAAACCAAGTCATTATTATTGCTTCCGTCGTCTCTTTCCTCCCATCTTCCTCGCCCAGCGGTAAGAATAAAGATAACACCTCGCGTCGTTCTTTCTCTTCTTATCCTCTCGTTCAAATACAAGCATTCGTCCAACAACAGCCAATCGCTGCCCTCTCTTTCTCCTCCGCGAATTTCCTCAAGAGCGAGCGTCTTCCTCCTCAGAGGCTTTCTTCGACGCCGAGCGATTTCCCGTTGGATTTCATGATCCCTTCCACTTAAGACCCTAACTCCTTATCTATGAATTATTTCTCGATCTATTTCTGGCTCCAATCACTACGAACAATCCACTATGTTATTGAATTTGATTAAGAAGTTATATAAATTTACCTATTTTGCTGTTTGTGTGATATTATTATTCATCTACATCTACATAATACCCTGCAAGCCACCACAAAGGTGTGTGGCAGCTCTCAGTGATTGCTCAGTATTATTGCTCTCAGGGGTATTTGCTAGGCTCTGATAGTATCTCCTCTAAATGGTTTCCATCTCCTTTCCATTGATCTTCAGCCTAAAGGTGCGTGTACTATAAATCGGTGCTTCAATAAGGGTTCGATAAATAGTTTTGTTAAGTAGACGGTTTCGAGAACAGTGGGGCGTCCTCACCATGTTGTTCCTCCGCTGAAAAAGCTGTGGTGTTCGAAAACTCATATGTAGTATCGTCAAGCATTTGGTGAGTTTTAGATTTCCAGTGTTTGTTATTTTTTCCGAAATCTTATTATCGACTGAAGCACGTGATTTTTTTTCATTTACTCCCTACATTTCATTGCCTCATGCATCGTAGGACTGCCAATTATTCCACTAAAATGAGTTTTTAAGCAATGAGGCAACCTATAGCTAAATATTTCATCATCACCTCTTAATGGATTTTTAACTTTGCCGTGTCGTAAACACTCATGGTGTTAATGTGGCGTCACTATCTTTCATAGAACTCGAAAATCACAGCATTCTATCAAGCCTTGATTAAATCTATATCAATATTCCTAATTATTCTTAATTAATGACTATGATTCCATACCGAAATATGTGTCGCATCGGAATTGTTCACCGCGTTCCTTGTTGAAATGACAGCTCAAGGGAAATTAGTTTTGCTAACGGCACTCTGGGTATAAAAATATCTTTTATTCATTGTCCTTTTTCACATCCCTTGCCGTTAAAAGAGTAATTAAATACGTTATATAAAATAATGGTTGTAATAGAGTAACTAAAACCCATGATAGAAAATAATCTATCAGTAACCTTTCTGTCTATAGCTGTTCTCCTCCTTATGTAAGTAGGTTATCACCTATTTCCTCGTCATCTAGGATGCCCTTACTATTTCTTTCTCTCCTAGGTATAACAAACAATCTTCCCTCTCATAAGACTTTCAGCAGGCTGCGTCTATCCATTAACATCTCATCCAACCCCTTTATAGCCTTCTCTTTGAATTCCACTCCTCGCACTAAACGCCTACGTTTCACTCTCGAAATCTTGTAAATGAGCTTTTTCTCCGTTCTGGACTCATTCCATAAAAAACATTATCTATTCAACATTTTTATACGCGTTTATTTGTAATTCGTTTTGGAAACGCAATACTGTGATTCAAAAGATAAAGGTAGTATTGTTCGGCTACCATTATCTGCTTATCGTAAATCCCTCCTATTCGTTTCCTCAATTTTCGGGCAATCAGAAATGAAAATGGGTTTGATTGCCGTGTTTTAATGGTAACAAACTCTTAAAGCTGTTAATTTCATGCCCAAGCCTATAATTTTCTGGCTGGCGACTGTAGATTTAATTTGAAACCCAATTAAACTAGCGCAAAGAGGTTTTTAAATCACACGAAATCTAGTTCTTCAGGTCCCTAACCTTCTCACTCAAATAAGAGAGCTTAATGTTAGCATAGAATGCTCATTATGGAATCGTAGTAAAAGCATTAGTCGTAGGTATAGTAATGTCCAGATTAAAATCCAATATTGATTGTGTCCAGGTAATAAATCTCGTTAATATTTTCTGTGTGCTGCCGAAAGTGAGCTTTTGAGATTTTAGGAATGTTCTTACGCCCTTAATGTTAGCGAATTCCATTCTTTTGCGTGGATACGCAAGTTTGTACTTGACGCAACACGCACGAAAATACGAAAATGTTTTTTTTGTATTTCTTTCTTAAAATCTGCGTTTTCAGACCTATCACCACCAAAACCTACGAACTGCGTCAGTAAATTAATACGCAAACATCACACTCCCTGCTATTATGTGGCGATAGCTATATTTTTTTATGGAACGCCCCAGAATATTCTTTGTATAGTCCTGGATAATATTTTCGATCTGTTTTACTGCATGTTAAAGCATGTCAGCCGAATGTGTGTTTTCACGTCTTCAGGTTCCTAGCCCTCCTATAATATCCCTCGTCCTCCTTTCTCGAAGGGTAAACGATTCCGGGGTCAATTGCTCTTCCAAAACCTCCACGGAAAAGAAAACAGCGGAGCGTGTGTGCCGACCAAGGGCTGCGTGCGTCTCTCTGTTCCCTACGCACCCCTTCCGCCGTTGGATCCCTTACCCACGCATCGAGCCTGTATTATCTTTTTTGCCCCTGCCCCCCTCGTCTATCCACCAGCCCTCAAGTGGGTCGATGGCGGTTGCCCAGTGGGTCAATGCGTGACTCACGTTGTCCGGTCGTCCAACATCTGCCATTCGTAGGATACAGGTAAAAATTAATTACTTAAGAGGGTTTTGGTGCTCGGATCGTTTTCAAGGTGGGCTTGTTTGATGAATGTGTCTCTGCCCTCACCCAACTACCCTCTCCCCCCAATTTCGAGCGTCAGCGCTCTAATAAATTCTTACCCCTTAGAACTGAATTTGATGATGTAATGAACTAACAACTGAAGACTGAAGCCGTGGACCCATGCCTTTTATTCACCGGTATTCTTATGAATTTCGCCGACAAGACAGTTGTTAATTAAAAAGTAATTTTGGAGAAAAATAAAAGTTGAAAGGAAGGAAACGCATATTTGTTGAGACAAAATTAAATATAACGAGTGTAAAAAACGAGGTTCTCGCAGTGCAGCCTTAAAATGATGTTAGATACCGCTATCGTATTGCGAGAATCCAGGATATTACAGAGATTTCGAGCATCTGAAAGGTCCTGCACCATCGAATTAATAAATTGACTTCTGTATTTCATCCACCGTTCCTAGCTCTGCACTTGCATGGAGCTGAATTAAATCTCAAAACTAATTGTTGTAGTTTTTATCATTGTGGTCATTTACGGAAATTTTCTTCTCCCGGTATGAACCAACCTACACAAAGTCTACAGATGATGTTAATCCTCAGGTTTTTCCTAGCTCTAGCAGGATAATCCATTAATGGTGGTGAAGATATCTGAGAAAGTTTTCAACAATCTAGCAAAGCTACCATTGCAATGGTAGTTTTATTAATTAATTAATTAATGGTAGCTACGATTATTCTAAATCGTAGTCACGTTACTTCGTCTGATAGCATTACGTTACCTGTGCTGTTGTGCGAAAATTCCGATTTCTCTCCAACTCATTTCGGTTAATATGTAATATGATTTTGCAGCTAAGGTAGAAACTAGTTTTCTTATGCTTACCGATTTGGTCTATGAATACGAACTGTTTTTTTAATTCTCTTCGGTGCTCTTTATTACCCTACTACGTAAACATATATTAGCGCCACATAATGCTCCTCAGGGCATGATGCTGTTTAAAGCAATTTGCCTTTAAAATACGAAGATGCTGGCTAACCGACCTAGTGGATTCGTTGGATAGGACTTGGCGCCATCGAGTCCTCTACCGCACAGTTCCCTTTCATTCTCAATTTCCTCTTCCGCCATTATCTGCCCCGTTAGGTATTTAGGAGAGGATGGCGTGGCCTCTGCTGGATATCAAATCTAACGGTAGCCCAATGAGAAAAATCTGAATAGCCTCGGCTCAAATTGCCATTATTTTTCCTCAAATGTTCGCTATTACACCGAAATTATGGGCTTTAGAGTTTCGTGTTTTTTGACAAATATCTATTTTTTTGCTGTACCTATACCTACTCTGCTTGGAATCTCTCGTTTGTATAGGTACCTTGTAAATTTGTAAGTGGGAGTGCAAGGTAAGAAAGAATATGTTCGTCAATCGTCCAAATATTCAAGCGTGCAATTGATAAGTCAAGGGATAGTGTTTATAAAATACATTTGTATGCTTATTAAGACGCCACACATTTTGGAGAAGGGAAAATATTTCACTGTTTTTTTTAATTTTGGTCCCAATGAACTCGATTTGCGTGTATTTTATGCGCGTACTCAACTGTGGCTCATTCACTGGAATGGAAGTAATTATTAAATACAATAATACTTTCAGTTCAAGCCGATTGCGGTCATAATCTATCGGTGGAAGCTCGAGCTGAAAGTTTTAGCTTAGAGATGCCTCCTTTTAGCTCGAAAATATCATGGCATCAAGATAAACTCTGGTTCTCATATGGTGTCCTGTATTTGCACTTCTATTACAGTCCTTAAGGCAATCAAATACTGACTCAGAGCTAAATAAAAAATGAAAACTTGAATGTTATACGTCAAATGATTTTTCCGGTTCTTAATTTCAAGGGTCAGTAATCAATGTTAATTATAGTGAAACCTAGATTGTTTCATATTTTAGTGAACAGTGACCTCAATTTTGTGAAAAAAATATCAAATATTTTTATAAAGTCGCGTCCGAGGCTAATTTACATTTTTCAATTTAGAAAAATCCCATAAGATTGAAACCATTTTATTGATTGAGTACAACATATTGAAATGAGAACAGCCTTTTCATGTTTTCTGCTGAAAATAAAGCAATTTTATTAGGCCGTGTAGTCACAAGTATGGAGGAAGCAATGTGCATACGATATCTTTTCTTTTTTTAATTGAAAACATTGCAGAAAACTCCACTACATAAACAGCACACTTCCAAACTTGGCATAAAAACTGCTGAATGCCATCCATTCCGAGACCCTCGAGTGTTTTCTAGTATCGTGTGATACTCAATGCCCAGAGGTATTATGCGACAGTGGTAATTCATGATAAATCGCGAAGTCGATATATCGATTATTTTTCGACGTGAAGTTAATCGTGCAATGCGATATTCACATATTCGCATCCTTGAAGACAACTTTCCCTCGGCAGATGTCGTGTTATCGGTGAAAGCGTTGAGTGTCGTCTCTCCATCGGCTTATCACGCATTCGAATGCGCAATGGCAAAGGCACGCGAGATAAACGCCTCCCACGAAGTTGATCTCTCTCTCGCGTGATCCCTAGTGGTCACGCAGTCTACCGAGCAACGCCCGCCGCGCGAGCAAATCGCAGGCCTACCACGTGAGCCCGAAGTACGGCAATGCCTGCTCAGCTGTTTTCTCTGCGCAACCATAGCCACCATAATTGAGCATCAACACGAAGCTCTCTCAACCGGCTGACTTCATTAGAAAACAATTTGAATGCGCGGCGCTCCTGATTGGCACGTCATCTTCGTAATGGGACCTAGCTGACGTGCTAGGATCATAAGTCACCCAAGCATGTATTACCTACATAGCGATAAATAAATATCTGAATGATATTATCTCCCAATGACGCCGCTCATTAAATACGATGCATAAAATGCTTGACTGGTCAATCATCCTCACAGTTTGCACTCCGCGCAAAAAGTCAAGCAGTTTAGTTTCACGACACGAGACGCGACAAAGCATCAATGAAGAAGACGTATATTGAGGCATTTGTTTTTCCCTGCTCATCAGTGGCTTACATACCGGGTTCAACGACACGTCATAATTTGTGAGAATACCTGGTCCGCAATTGGTTGCAAGCGGAGGACCGCGGGGATCATGCGTCAAATTGTTGATCGATAAATTATAATGTTAAATGTAATATTTGAGGGACAAATTTTTCTTCATCGTTTCTTATGAAGAAACTATAAGCGTAATAAAAAAGAAAGCTAAAGAAAAAATAATAGCTAAAACATCTGTCAACTTTCTTAATATTCAAAAACCACATAACCTTCATTACGGTTCTTCATATGGTTGACATTACGTGATGCTAACAGAATCTGTCCAAAATTCAGGGTCTCTGGGTAGAACATATTAAATAAATCAATGCGCTTCATACATGGGTTATTAATAATTGTAACAGCACCGTATTTGACTCTCAAATTCCATCAAACATCTCTTTCTGAGCATCTTTTCGGAAATTTTTGTTCACTGTGAAAGCTCAATAATGTATTATTAGGCCCTAACAGTGAACAAAAAACTGCCACAGAATTACAATTACACTGGCAGCATTAACATGCTCAAAGAAGAACCAGATGGATTGGACATACCTTGAGGCACAATGGATCAGTTAGAAATATAATAGAAGGGAAGATTGACGGGAAGGTCCCTCTAGGAAGACCAAGGGACAACTTTTTCTATGAATGAAGGACCTTTTGCTAAAATTTCATTCATTTGTTCTATTTATTTTAAGGCATACTCTCTATTTGGTGTGGATTTGAAATTAGGTCTATGAAAAGAAAACTAAGTTAATAGGGGAGGTCATACAATAAATTATTTTTTGTGGAGCGTGCAAAGTTAGTCCCGTTATGTTATGTAGTAGAAGATGCGTGAAAAAAGAGTATCTCTGTCTGGAAAGATTATCCAAGGTTTTATGAAGAAAAAAATTAATTACTCTACCAATTAATTGGTAATAATAATCTACCAATTGGTAGATTATTAATTAATTATTCAAAGTAATGAAATATTCTACCAATGGGCAGATCAAGTAACTGACGAAGAACTACGAAGAACGGAGAAAGAGAGAGAAAAGGGGTCAACTGAAAACCAAAAATAAGACTTCTCTTTTGGGCTTATTAAATGATGCCCTCTCACGATGACCTGATGACGACAATCATCGAGGGAAGAATGGCAAAGAAATTCCTTGCATGAGATATATATGGAGTACCTAGTACGTAGGCTATAAAAGAAAAGACTTGTTTAAGTATGAATAGATGTGTCGATTTGGAGAATAGGGTGGAGAGCTGCGTCAAACCAATGTCAGGACTGATGACTGGAGATATCGATGATTAGAGTTCATTTGGAGTTAGAGGGAGTTCATTGTAAAGTTAATTAGAGCAAAAAGAAAGTGTGTAATGTACAGAGTTATGATCATTTTCCAGTGCGATGGAGGGCCGGCCGTGAAAGTGTGACCGTAAACTGGCAACTGGCCAGGTATCTGAAATGTCCCGGGTGTGATATAGCCTTAGCCGTTGGAGCACCTAAATATTCAAGACTGCCACTTCCAAAAGTGACAGGCATTACACCTGGATCCTCTCCTTTTCTTTAATTTATTCCCTCCCTTTCTTTTTTAGTAACTCCTTACGAGAAATTGGGAGATTTCCAAAGAGGTATCGACCCTTTCGGGACCGATTCCCACAGCTGGGTGATGTAGCTCTCGAGGCAACTGCGGCGAAGCGAGGAGCTTTCCGCTCGCATTAATTGCTTTATCTTTTCGGAACGCTTGACTGGAGTGACTCATGGTGAGCGCCACGCCCCCTCTGCTCCATTTGGACTCTTCCTCCACCCTTCCTCACCTCTCTCGCCTCCCTGATTCGTCTGCTTCTTTTTCCCTCTCACTCTCTTCGCTCTTGTTTTTCCGATTTCGCTGGTCGCATGGCCTTTGTTTAAGAGACGGCCTCCTCCGTTTCGTCCTCATTTATTCCATGCTCATCCCAGAACAACATGCCCATCAACACAGAATATTTAATATGTTAGAACAGAATATCTGCAGTATTAAAGTCCGCACTTAAAGGGCGCTTCTGACCGGGAGAAAAAGTAATAATTTATAAAACGTCTTTATTGGGGCGAGATTGAGACAAAAGTGTTCCTTCTGTCACCTAACCCCTAGTCAAAATATTTACATAAAACGTATGATTCAAAGAATTAAAGAATAATAAATGGACAAAAAATATACGTACAATATAACAATATAAAATATCGAAGAAACCATGGTGTTTGAAAGTGTTTACTACTGTGGGAAAAGGTACAAGGATAGGAATGGGAAATGGAATGGCCGGGAGGAAAGGGTGGAGAGAATCCCGGCGCCGGCAACTTTTGAGTGCCTGCTATGAACGAAAAGCGCCAACGGCACCATGGCTTAACGTCCCATCCGACGGACGGAGTACTGAACTCGAATGCTCTCCTCAAAGCACTCAAGTAGGGGCCGGTATACCAATGAAGAACACCTTCGTAATTCGAGCCCAGGCATTCTAGGTGAAAAGCCAGTACTCTAACCATAATACAAACCCGACCCACTCATGTTCAGGGATATTCACAGGTATACCGGTCCCTAATAGAGTGATTTGTCGAGAGCACTTCGAGTTCAGTACTCAGTCTGTCAGACTTTTCTGACTGACAGTTGGCCTAATTAGACCCCTTGGAGCCTTTTGTAATGAGCAGGCTAATCCCGACGCGATATTTCTTTCCGCTCTTACCCGTTCTCTGAAAAATTTCCTCTCCTAACCAATTACCCATCTATCCTAATTGGCGTAAATTACTCCAGCTGTCGGCCGCCTATCCCAAATAACAAGGGGATAGGGTTGGTGCGGTGGCTAGAGTACTAACCTCCCATCCCGAGCACCCGGGTTCGATTCCCGGCAGTGGCGGATTTTCTGTGGCAAACCGGTCCCTACTTAAGTGCCTAGTGGAGGGAATTTCGGGTTCAGTACTCCGTTCGTCGGATGGGACGTTAAGCCGTAGTCTCCTTGGCGCCTGTCGTTAAGAGTTGGCTAATGCCGACGCCATCCACCCTTCCTCCGTTTCCTGAAACCTCCTACCATTACCCAATTACTCACCTGTCCTAAATGGCGCAAATGACCTCAGCTGTCGGTCGCCTCCCCTAAATAACATAAAATCCCAAATAACAAGAACTGCGCCCATGTCCTCCAACTTCTTTTTCACTATATACCCTCACGCCAGTGGAGAGAATCCAATTACTCCATCCCTCTCACTCCCACGTTCTAAGTAAGTTCGATTTGCCGACAAATTGAGTAGAGTCGGAAAGAGAGTCCAATTGATCGAATCATCTTCCTCAACATCATTGGCACCCTACGGACATCGGATGCCATTGGGCAGTCTTCGTTCATATGTCCCCATAAATGAGTTCATGGATGGGGTTAACTACTCTCTCACAATTGTGTTTGTCCTCCCAATATCCAGTCCCTATTGAACGGTCTCGCGTGATTCGTACATCGGTGTCTTCATCAGCGTAGACATTTATATTCTTATATTCATGAAGCAGTTTGGATCTTATTGGATTAATTTTTTAAACCAATTTTTAGAACTCCTGATTTAAATAAAGCACTGGAGTAGTTTTATATGGGCACACTGAATGCTGCTAAGAATGTCAAAAAAATTACCGTTCGACATTCTGCAGCCACTCAATTTGACTTTCATGCACTTCTGCTGCTTCCTTTGATATTTCCTTCTAAATCCCATTAATACCCAGTCATATCTGACTCATCTTCCCTCGTCTTCCTCACAACTCACCGCTGCTCTCCGATCCTGTTGATAGCATTATCTCAAATGACCGCATTCTACACTCCCGTGTCTTTCGCAAATATCATTTTTTTAGTCCTAAACCGCCACACTCCATGGTAAAGATTTAATATTTCTGTTCTTTAAGACTTTGTAAAATGCCTCCTTGTTACTTGGTTATAACGTTCCCCGCTAATTGGGGTAGTACATCATCATCATTATCGGTCAAAAATCCTAGGATTGGTTTGACGTAGCCCTCGACTCGATTTTTCTATCAGCCAGCCCCTTCATATTGACGACGTGCGGGTAGTACATGGCTAAGTTATTTCATTCCATTCCTTTAACTGAGAGCAGATTTGACTCAGGAAAGGGAGATTTAATGTCAAAACTAGTCATAATTTTCCTTTAGGCCAGTTTTTTTTGCTGACCTAAGGTGGGCTCTTAATTCTAGCTCAGAATAAAATGTGTTTTCAAGCCATATTTACCAGAATTTAATGGAATCTTATTTGCAGCACGTGGTTACGAGTGGAATACAAATATACCCACCGAATTTTAATTGATCAAGCTTCAGGGTTGAACATCTTCAAAAAACTCTATCTCAGAGAGTCACAGATGCCACCTTTCTCATTTTTCTCATATATTTCAGATATACTTTTTGATAATTTCACGCTGGATCACTGCACACATTCTATTATAGATAAACCCAATTGCCGCAGATTACGGGACCCGCCTGGCCAAAATTTGCGAGTATATATTTTGCCCCGGGCGAGGATTGTTTTATGATTAGCTTTCTTTTATATGGTGCGATGTAACCGTAGCAATTGGTGCACCATAAATCGTAGTTTCAACCTCTGCTACAAATCACATTAAATTCTTCTCCTTATTCATCTAGGGAATTATTTCTTCCTAATAACACTTGAAACGCGAACACATGATTATTAATGATCCAAACAAAGTCTTAAAGCTCTGATACACGCACATCTGTACTGTCTTATGTATTTAATATGTTCATTGTTCTTGAAGCTCTCACAGTCCGAAATGACCTTCAATTACAATCTTTGTTCATTTGAGCCCGCAAGGCGAAATTATTTGCGTTTCCAAAGCAGGCAGAGGCAACCGGTTCATTTTTAACCTCATCGAACTGGATTAACATCAGGCGCTTGATGTTTAATCCAATGAATTTACAACGTGATGCACTTTGAACGGATGCACGTCATGATGATATGTAGCACAAATCGTATCGAACACGTGAGAAGACCACTTTGTACCAAGGGCTATTAGCAAAGAACGTCAGTCTGTGAGAAAGTAAGAGAAATTGTCTTGAAGCAAAGTGTCAGTTTAAATGGAGGCGAAATATACCCTCCCTTCATTCTAAATAACCTTTTTAATAATTTTTAATTGCCATTATAGAAAACTATACAATATTTCTAATAAGCTTATCTGAGTGCAAGATTATTTATCCACTATTCATTCATGAACGACGTGAAGGTATTTGCATGCTATTATAATGACTTGAAGCTAACCCAAATAACAGCATGGTTTTGCACACATGGTTTTCTGCTTTTATCTGTTCTTAAATTGTTAAGTTAAAGTTAATATATAATTACTAATCCTTTTTATGCATGATATTAAAATCATGTTTGTGTGAATTCGCCTACTGCCACACACCTTTATAGTTGCTTGCAGGGTATTATGTAATTTTAAACTTTTCTTGACGGATTACTATACTTCAATTGAATTGCGAAAAGTATCTCTTACACAATGACTTGGTGTAAGAGTATCTGACGGACTGACAGTCAATCAGCGTCAGATAGTCCTGGGCTCGGCATTTTAAATATTTATTTCGACATCTTTTCATTGTGCGGTAGAGGTACGAGAACTTCAGCTAAAGTGATGAGCGATAAAATCTTTTTGAAGGTATTTTGTATCTTAAATTTTGAACATAGCATAGCATAACATAGCATAATTTTCAACATGGTAGTTAGATGGAAGTATATGTATAAGAAGTATATATGAAGTATATGTACTGCTAAAAGAAAGAGAAACTCGCAAATAACTAGCAGTTCTCATCAAATAAAGTAAATGCAACAAGTAAAAAGGCTCCATTTTGAAGGAGAAGGTAATGTAGGTAGTAGAAGATTAGGTGAGTGTGGTAAGAGTGGTAATTAGATGGTTGTGGGTTAATGGCAGCGCTATATCTTCAATTTTGAGTTAGAAAGAAGCGTGAAAGTGGTGCGCAGTTGAAAAAAATTTATGAAAGCAATAGAGTCAGACTCGCCGTAATGCTTTGATATCATCGGATATCTATTTCTCCCTCCTTCCGGTATATTCCCTCGCTCCCGCTCTCACCATTAGTTTACCATTCTCCTCTCCATCGTCCGTCGAAAAGTTTGCGTTTCTTAGTGTTTACTTGACGGAGGGGTTTCGTGACTGCTCTGGAGTGTGGGACGCGGGTGTGTTGGGCAAGTGGCCACAGGCAACGCGGCTTTTTTGAGTCTGAACGGAGCCAGATGCGGGTTGCGAGGCTAACCGTTTGGGTTTATCATTTCTTGCCCCTCTCGTAGCACCAGATCAGCAGCTTGTATTTCTCGATATTAAACTCAAGTCACGGTCAGTACTTTTTCAAGAGACTAACAGAAATAACCCAGAAATTTGAATGGCCAGAGCTCTGGTGTTGTATGGGTGACGCGACCTACACGGAACACTAAAAATATCCATGCGATAGGGGAGGGAGGATTTCAAACGGGAGCGGTATAAAAAGATACCTCTATCAATAATAGATTCTGTTGACAACGGGGAATCCGATCAGCCCAAGATTCGAATTTGTACCTTGCATAGAATTCCCATAAACCCATCGAATAATAATATTTTCAATAATTTTGTTCCATCCCGATAATTTATGATATGTCATTTGATAACTTCAGGAGAAGCGCAATATTGGGATGGGTCGCTAAATTTTAAAATAAAATTCTAGGACTATATAGACTTTATATAAAGGGAAAAATACTCATCATTTACCGGAAATTCTCATGGATGACTCTCGTGCTACAATATTCAAGGAAACAAATTTACCCTTTTCTATCATCCCGAGGAATTGGATAGATCAGTAGCTTCCATTATAGTAGCTTTTTTTCTCGACAATCAAACTACTATTTTCCTGTTTGCCTACTATTTTCCAAAGCAAGGTTGTCATCAAAATTCTTCAGGTTTTCAATCAGCTGAGTTATTAAAGAATGTCTTTAATTCTGTAGTGTTTTATATATATTATAGATCGACAGGTTAGATATTCAGTTTTCACTTTCGGAATCTACTGCGCATGAAGATCATCATTTCCCTGACGATACATCCTGCAATGGTCGCGATAGCTTGGACGACAATGCTATCTATGCAGCAAATCCCTGAAATTGACAACTGGATGTGATCCACGCAGCACAAATCTTCGATAAGCCAGAAAGGTTAGATCATCGTTATTCTGGTGAAGAAACAATGAACACCAACTCTTTATTCAAAGGACTAAATACCAAAGATATAATATTCCTGGGGTATATCTTCAGTAGGATTTTCTTTTCGAGCACTCATTATGAATTACCTACTTCAGATTAAAACGCTTAGCGCTCGGGGCTAGAGAAAAGTCTCGCCACCTCTCGACAGAATACGGCAAGGTTATATTCATCACTTCAATGTAATTACTTAAAGCTAACTTCGGAATTGAATTTCGTTTCATACCAAGTTAACAGTTTTTTATTCCAAACTTTTGTTTGGGTCACGTAAAGGTCCTAAACATTCATGTCAAGAGTGCATTTAGGATAAGCAAAAAGTACAGACGAAAAACAAGCACTAATATAGCCTTCTTTTGCTCTTAAAACTCCTTTCTCTTCTAAAAGTAAATAAATTTCCAATTCGTGCTCAATGCATCCGATAAAAATATTTTATCAACAGTGTGCTTCACTGCTTTTTAATGGAGGTTAATTTAAGTTTTACTTTTTAACATTCATATGCCTATACTAATTTCTTCGTAAAAATGTGGCACTACACTGCTCCCATTGAACTTGAACTCATTTGACATATTTTGCATGGATGGGTAAATGGGTAATGTCAGGAACATTTCTGGTAATGCAGGAAGGGTGGAGAGAAATCCGGCGTCGTCATTAGCCTACTTTTAACGATAGGTGCCAAAGGGATCACGGCTATATGTCCCATCCGATGGACGGAGTACTGAACCTAAATTTCCCTCCAATAGACATTCAAGTAGGGACCGGTTTGCTACTGAAAAATCCGCCACTGCCGGGATTCAAATGTATATTTTCTTGTTTACTTTTCCAATGAAAATTCCTTTTACATAATTAAATGGTTAATTCAATTTGGAATTCATGAAGAAAATATCTCGTTAATTCATCCCTGAACTTTAAGGAATTCAATCTATTTACAGCATTCCTGTGTAACACGAAAATATTCCATCAATTCTGATTAATTTTCACGCCAATTATTGTTGCTATTAATGTTCTAATCTAATGTTATATTTAAGTAATAACCCACATGCATAACATACATGGCGATAATAAGTATGGATGGCCCAAAATAAACAGCAGTTACCTTGTTTATCAGTCAGTATCCTAGTGTCTTTCATTTAAACTTCTCTCTATATTTAACGTTAACAATTGTTTCTTGGTATAATGTAGCTGTTCCATGGATTTTAATTTAATTTTCATCATCGTTATCAAAATTAAAAGCTTGTTTAATAGTGTACCACTGTCTGCAAGAATGTATTTAAATTTCACTCATTGTTAAACTTGCCTAATAATTCCTTTTCCTGATGTAGCGAATAAATATGTATTTAGTAGCTTTATATAAGCTACATTATCTTCTAAACTAAATTATATGACATCCTCTGATGAGAGAAGACTCATTTCCGTGCTTTTCCATTCCAGTGGTCTCCGACCCTTGAGAGGATCTCTCCGTGAGAGGGAGCGGAAGAAATTCCTCATTTACTCCCTCTACGCCTGGGGTTGCCCGCTGCTCATCCTGATCGTCTGCCTCGTCATGGACAACGTCCCCGGCATACCAGAATCCTTCCTCAAACCTGGCTTTGGGGAGAATAAGTGCTGGTTCTCCGGTAAGTTCTATTTATGGAACAGCAACCCCTTTCAATGCGGAGCGTGGTTCAATCACTGAAGGTGGATGTCAACGCCCTCACAGTTTGGGGCTGGGTATTCCGCGAGAAAATGTCTTTCGCATTGACGTATACATCTGATGCAATAAAAATCTAGATTCACACCCTAGGCTGGAATCATACCTAAGAGATTTAAGTGATAAGTAAAGCATGTCTATGTGATTTATTATCAGCAGGTATACCATCGTTTAGGTTACGTATGGATTCAGTGCTTCCGCTCTCCATTACTTCCTCTCTTTGATGCCTGTTAGAATTAGGAATTCCAATGCTCCTAATCCCTTGTTTCATCTACTGTCTACTCAGTCTCTCTCTAATTTCCTTCAGTAGGCATCTTCTTTTCATCCTGATCCAGTTGAATTCTTCTTATAACTCACTCTTGACGTTTGCTAGGACAATATCAAATCCTGATTATATTCGCTTTATAATTCAAGTACGTCCTTTGAAATTTCTTTATCGTTGTCCAATTACATTTTTTTGAAATCCTCCTCTATTTTTATATCCTATTATCCTGTGATCCAGGTACCGGAACCACGGTATTATGTCCTGTTGAGAGATAATTCATCCAATTTATTCTCTCAGATTGGGCGGAATGTGTGATATCTCTCACAATATCACTCGGTTTCGTGTAGGAGAGTGATTTCCAAAGTTACCTACGTCCCCAGATAACAAACTTCGGATCTTGGTCATTCAGCGAATATTGCGTCCCCTATATGACTCACCCACGGCCGTTCACCTCGTAGAAGATAATGAAATGATCATCGTCATCACTAGTTATTAATCTTAAGATTGGCATGATACAGCTTTCCACTTGGTTCTCTCATCAGCAAACTTTTTCATGAGAATATAACTCTTTTATTTTTCATCCTTTGCTAGCCGCTACTAACATCTCAAACGAGGCCTTCGTTTTTCATTCTTCCCACCCACTTTTCCCTCGATGATCACTTTCATCAGACCATCTTATCTCTCGAGATTTGAACGATCCTGTGTTCTTTTCAAAGTGCCCACAGACTTCTCTTTTCTTCAACTCATCTTTGGACATCTACTTTCGTTACTCGGAGTCGGATTATGTGGAAGTATAAATGTCCAAGCACATTAATTGTCCATACTAAAGTGGCGCAAACACTCGGGCGCGTAGCCCGATGTCTGCACGGATGCACTCCGAGGGTCAAACAAATGGCTCACCTTACCCTCGCAAAGCCGATTCTGTTTTATGTGACACCCGTCTGGTACCCCGGTACCCAGGGAAATATTAATAAGATGGATGGACGAAGAGGGCTTCATTGCATTTTCGACAAATACGTACCTCCTCCACAGCAGCACAAAATAATGCCCATTCCCATGAAGCTGCGGTAGAGGGACTTGCACTTTTGGAAAAAGTGCATTTCTGGCGGAACCGATTTCGACGCCCGAGCACGCATTATCCAGGGGTTCGTTCTCCGAGTACACAAGGCCCACCTCCGCCGGCAGCAGACCCCGGCTCACTCCGAGTTGGGGCGGCGAACATTCTCATATAGGGTGGTTAAACTGTAGAAGTACTTACCGGCCCCTCTCAAAGACTGCCTCATCATCATCAAGGGTCAACAATCCTAGGATTGGTTTGACGCAGCCCTCCACTCGATTCTTCTTTCGGCCAACTTCTTCATATTAACGTAGTTTCTCTCTTTCACGTCCTTTACGACCTGTTCTATGTAACTCATACGAGGCCTGCCTTTTCCATTCTTCCCGTTCACTTTTCCTTCGACGATTGTCTTCATCAGACCATCGTGTCTCGATGTCTCCGATGGTCAAACAAATGGCTCACCTTACCCTCGCAAAGCCGATTCTGTACCCAGACGTTTTCCCTCCCTGTACATGAATTACATGTGGCAAAGTTTTAACACATGAGTGATATGATATTTAGGGTGACCGGCTCACTGCGACTTCGATCTTAGAAATGAGAGTTTTAGCAAGTGGTTTGCTAGTGTTTCTGTCTTTCCTTCAACCTTCTTTATGGAATTTGAAATCTATTAAATTTAAAAAAATATGTTAATGTATGTATTTTTATAATTTTATTTTAATGGCATTGTGGTGTAGATCAAATGAATTAATGAAAACTTATAAAGTCAATGATAGAGGTATTATGCTAGAGTAAATGGCTGAAGTGTATCATAACATCATTGTGCTCACAAAATTACATAGGATGTTCCAAATTATTTTTTTCTCGTCAAATTGTGGGAATCGATAATTTCTGGGTCGCTAACTCTGGTGGTTGTTCAGATATTTCTACAATTCTTAGATTTTTACTGAATGAGTTTAAATCATATTCTGCTATGAAAATGCTTTCGTAGTAAGTTAACCTTTCGCGGAAAGAGTTTTTTTTGTGTCATAACGTTGCAGCCAAAATGCGCGTATTCCCTCATCATCCAAATCTCCTTACCTTTTCCCTCATCCCCTATGTTTTTGTGCCTGCCCGTTATTAACTTAGAACCCAGTTGGTCTATTATTAAAGTGCTCTTTTTGAGTCATTTTCTGTGTTTTTACTATCGCGAAACCTGTCCCTCCTTCGGCACCTCTTTTCGATATCGTGATTGAGTTTTGAATGATTTTAGGAGTATAAAGTGGAATTACTTCTCCATAAACATATGTATTTTGAAACCTATCAGTACGTTTTTATTCCAAAGGTCCCAAAAAAAACTCTGATAAGGCATCAGTGATGTGTTTATTTTCTGTGATTGTCCCTGGCGTGGAATCCTATTCCCGTAAACAATCACAGAATACGTGATTGGGCCTTCTTAAACCCTGTTTCCTTAACTAGGCCTTTAAAACCAGCTAACTATTTGTTTCATGTGGAAAGAATCTTTTCTGTGTCTCATCTCTGGTGAGGAATCAATTTCCCCGTGAGCTAGCACAAATTGGCTATCCATTTGGTTAGTATGCCTAAGTGCTTCTTTTCTGGCGCGTTAATAATCTATACACTATGAGCTTCACCTTCAGCCTTCATGCTTTTCCTTTCCATTCGTGATGTACAAATACAGTACAGCCTTTGGTGTATTGCTTTCCTTTGAATTCGGTTACTGTACGTTCAGGAAATAGTTCTTCTTGCTTCAAATTCCGTCGCTCGATGGCCCTTTCACCGCCCGAAGACTCTTGCTTTGGAAGAAGGACGAGTAGAAAAACACGAGCTCCCAATTATTTTCGGCAACTTCATTTAGCTCCGCCGAGTAAAACTTTGTCTCTTTGTCAATCTCCATTCATCCGAGAATCACAGTGGGCCCCGCTGATAATTATAATATGGCAGTTTCCTTTCAGTTTCAGCAAATATTCTACCCTCTAATTGTAGATTACTATACTAGGGCAATTCAGATGGCAAATTTCCGTTAAACTTACGGGAAGAGAGGTAATTTTTAGCACCATGTCTCATGGAGATGGTACAAAATATAAGAGAAATTTTGAATAAAATGGTTTTTTTCGGGTGTCATTCGGTGATCACCTATTTTTATGAATTTTTTTCATTTTGCTCGCCATTCAGTAGACTTCATCATATCGGCTGAAAGAAATCTTCAAATGAAAATAAAAGGAATGATGTCGATGTACCGTTTAAATATCGGCAAGAATATGCATGGTCGCAGTTCAAGTGGCGAATATCCCACAATTATAACAAGAGCCGTATTACGATCGGTGGAGAAGAAACTGCATTCTTTGCCATATAACTGGCATATGCGTACCACATCCTCCATAATTTTTAGGAAGAAGTTTGAGCATAATAATTAAACGTTAAATTAGAAGAGTTAACACCTCGACACTTTTTATGATATACGTGAAGAAAGTACATATTAATTAATTATTATAACTTTTCTAAAAAAACGAGGAACTTTCCGAGTGAAAGACTTGAAAATGACATTTTAAACTGAATTAAGAATGAATATCACCTATTTAAGGTGGAAAAAAGTAGCATACGCATACAACCTTCGGGAAAATTTTGCCTCTAATAATGAAGGAAAAAAGCATGTTATACACCATTAAATACGGTATGCCTCAATCTAAATTTTTCTCCGGTTTATTGCATGCTAAATACCCGAGTGGACAATGTTTTACAATATCTTGGATTCTTTCTCATCTATGGGAGCAGCTGTGTAATATTTCCCTCGCCCGGATCATCATGGGAAAGCGACACGGTCACGGATACGCGCAAAACAACTCCGTGGTCGTCAGTTTCCGGCCGCATATATCGTTTGTAAACCGCATCAGCGCATTCAGATGCTTTGATGGCCGCTTACTCATGCTTCCTTCGGTCGTCTGCGTATGCCAGTTTCTTGCTGAGCGATAGCAGTTCTTTCTCCACGACGCATAATGTTCAACTTCTCAAATCATCGGTATCACCCGTCCGAGGAAATGCAAATGAACTTACCCTCAGATTTCAAACGCTTTCTAGCCTTGCAGGCGTCAGCTGTTCGTGAATCAATTACAGGAAAGCACTTATCATCATCGGGAAAGCACTCATCGGGAAAGCTCCCCACTCCTTAACTTTACATATTTACTTGTGGTAATAAAACTAAAGATCCTCTAAACCTTAATATACGAATCTTTTCTTTTTATAAAGATGTTCAACACTTTTCCAATGACATCAATTTCAGAAATAAACTACAGTGCCTGCCTTTTTCCTCTTTTTGGAATAACTATTCAACTCTCTTTTTGGAATAACTATTCAAAATATTTCTTTCTAATAATAGCTAACTGCTCTTTACTAATCATTTATTTTACATGCACCATCTCCTCCTAGCCATTTCTCACAAATATATCATATAACCTTTGATTATAACCAGATCAAATGAACTTTTATCATGTGAATGAACGACTAGTGCACCTTAATATTTTGATAAACTGTATTATGCATGTCATAGGTTTCAAAAGGCTAATACGTACTATTGGAAAAATTTGATTGTACTCACTTCTGTCGGTCGGCCAGTTCGGTAACGTTATCGTCTGACTATACAAAGTTCGTCGGTTAGAATCCCGCTGTGGGCATGGATTTTGTTTTCATCTTAATTTTTATAACTTATATATAACGAATATGATTCGATTAAATGGCTCTAAATTGACTTAGCAGTTGGATCACCTTAAAATTTTATATACTAGTCCTGCAATGATGACTGCAGTTGTTAGGAAATATTGCTAGTATGAAAAGTTAATGAAAGAACATAAACGATAACGGTGATGAGTTACCCTTATCATTCAAACTTGAGCGAAAAATAATGTGAATGATTCATCTTTTACCAATTCATTTCCCAAAAAATTTATAAATGCGAAGGTTTTCCATTGTTTTCAATGGAAAGCAGATTTTCACTAATATATCCCACGAATGATTTTATTTTCATATTTTATTTATTCTAATTTAATGCACTCACTACCATGAAAATAGAGGAATGCTGCATAATTTTATGCGTACATAAAATATTTGCTCTATTTACTTGAAGAAATGTCAACCAATGCCTCTCACTCATATGAAGTACATAATCATTTCAAATAATGTCTCCGTACGCATACCAAGCTCATTTTCTTCACCAGATCAGTAAATCACAGGCTCAAGTTCGCCGGTGCTTTAAGGTTGGGCATGGCATCATTGATTTCACCGAAGATCAAATTAATCACAGATTTCAGTTAGAAAAGTTATAATTCGCTCTTTGAATATTTCAAATTAAATTGAGTCCTAACGAGATTTAATCATGCCTAGAATAATCTATGGAGGATATTAATATTGTTTTAACGTCTTGATAAATTATTCAGTATGAACTCCGAGCTCAGGTTGCTGAGAAATCACTTCATCGCTATAAATTTCGATGTGCAATGCTTTGGAAAGGAAAAATCGACGTAGCCATTCAATATCCCATTGCTCTTACTCCTTCGCCTTGAACAGTCTGAACACTGCATGTGAATAATTTGGCGCATCAAGAGTGTATTCAGTATGGTCATGTGACCTGATATTCCATAGAGCTAACAAAAGATCCTATCGATTTCAAGGAATAGTCATAAAATCAAGGAGGACACAAACTTTAAATCCAAAAGCATAATTATACTCTCTACCTGTGACTCGACCGATTCGGGAAATGAGAAAAATCGAAGGTATAAAGAATCATCGTCAAAAATCGATTTGAAAAATTAAAATTGTTATAAACTGTATGAAATTGTTTATATTTTTCAACATAATCCCTTGTTATATTTTTCCAATTCAATTCCTTTAAATAAGTCCTTTAACACGTCTGCAGCTTAAATAGTCTCGGAGATATGCCGTAAAACGTGTAGTAACTTTAGCATAATTCGAATTTTGAAACATTGCAATTTGTCCTAAACGGTTGCGTTTTTAGCAAAACGGCTGTGGGGTTTTCGGTTTCTTATCAAATGGAAATGGATGGATTCTCCGAAATTTGGTCAAAATCGGTGACCTTAAGGGTCAATTTTTCCGATTTTCTGGTCGAATTGACATGGAATGACCCAATTATATTCCGTATTCATACACGACTTAGTTCATATCGTCCGAGAAGGCTGCGTAGCGAATTACCCATTCGTTCTTAAGAATTGTTGAGACATGACTCATGCGAGCGGAGTGAGTAGTAGTTTTTCGACTAGAGAACTGTGGGCCTTTTTGTTTTCGGAGAGAGTTGGAAAAACATCTCTTGATCTTTAAGTTAAGGTTTCAACACTTGTTTGGGAAAATATGAGCGCGATTATATCTCCAAGCTGTGCGCATTTATGACGACCAGCTGATGAAACAATACGAGCAATTTTTCATAGCAAACGAAACTGGACAGCATAACTTCCATTTTTACTATTCATGCTGTATAAATTACTCACAAAAGCAATCGTTAAAAATGTTCGCCATGTTACACTCTTGAGCGCTGTTGGATTCAGGGTTTGGTATATAAAACGATGCAACGTGCTTGTCAGGTTGATCACGTGGCAAAACATCATTTTTTTCGCAACATCAAAAACCGTAGAGCATTTAATAATCCACTGTGATACTTTCTTCATGCAATTGCAAATTTACAAGAGCATGCTTAGTTCAAAACTTGATGATGCAGAGGGTCTACCCTGACTACAGAATCTGGATGTGTTTTCAGCATCGTCCTTTTCACTCTCTCGTTGCCTTGCATTTTATCATTACCTTTATCTTTTTACGCGAAATGGTATTTGCTCAAATACCATCATCTCTCTTTATCTTGACTGATGGTGGAAAGCTTAACACAGCGGTAACGATTGTTTAAGCCTTCCCCCATTGAAGAGAGAGTACCTAAGATGGAGGAATTAAAAACACCAAGTACTTCACTCCTGATGAATCTTTCCGCTGTACGAAAGAAACGTTGAGCCGCAAAATATAACTTTTCTTTGGAAATCTCTATCAGTATGTATCGTTAATATGAACATACTTTTGAGTCATGGTTTCAAGAACCCACCTCAAAACTCTACTCCACCATGGTCTCATTGTCATTCCTTCGTGCACTCCTGAAATGTGACTGTCATTAAGTCTTGAGTTTTATTTTTCTGGGAAAGTTAAAATGAAATTAACCGCGGTAATTGTAAGCTATAGGAATGGAAAAAGCTGTGAAAGAACTGAAGAATTTAAAATGAGGAGGGGGGGGAGAGGGGGGGGGGGGGGAATGGAGCTGGAGGCACATCGACTCGGCGACTAGAAAGGACAGATAACTCCCCCACCGAAGGGCCGCTGTCAACAAAGGTGTAACTAACGGGAACAAATAATAGCTTTTAAGATAAACATATCCACGAAAGACGGGACGCTGATAGTATACTGACTCATTTGACCAAAAAACAAAGCTCTTCTCGCGATGTGTTTGTTATGGTCTGCCCACGTCTATGAAAAAGCAAGTGCTCCTTGTTTGATGTCCCCTGCTTGATCTGCAATTCATAGCTCTTCTTTTTTCCATGGAGCTAATGTCACTCTAAAAATGAGCTACTATTGCTTATTCAGGTCATATTCACTCCGAGATATCTGAGGGCAAAGACAATCTTTTCGTAACAACTAAGTTTTGAGCATTGCTGTCGTAAAACTTCGGTTTTTGCAATACATTTTGACTGTTTATTCTCAGCATCTCTGTGGTTCGGGTTCCGGCATTATTCATCGAAATGCTTTCGCAGTAATCCGTTGGGGATCGGGTTGGTATGGTGGTTAGAGTACTGGCCTTCCATTCCGAAGGCTCGGGTTTGAGTCCTGGCGGTGTCAGACATACTTTGGTTAAAGCATGAGTACTGTGTGGATGACTTTTCAAGTCCAGTATTCCGTCCTTCGGATGGGACGTCAAACCGTGGATGCCATGACACCTTTCGATAATAAGAGGATAATACCCACACCAGGTTTCTCTCCGCCCTTCTAGTCCATGAAATAACTTAACTTTGCCTCATTACCCATCAATCCTAAAGGGCGCAAATTATTTCAGCTTACGGTCCCCTCCCCATTATTATTACCGGTAATCCGACTCCAAAACGCAAACGCCGGGATTTTGTTTTGCGACCGCATTTTAAAAACAGCATCGAGTAAAAACTGTTGCCGTAATATAAATTTTACCCCCTCATTACTTTGAACGATTGTTATTTCACACGGTCACAATAGATAGACTGTTTTTTGCATAAATAGTTCATAGATTTATGCTTCATGATAGGATATCGTCGTTTACGACAAAAATGTGTAGTGATGGGTGCATTGCAAAGTTTTGCGGATGATGAAATAGTTATTATTGTTGCTCAAAATGGGTCATTCATTTCCCCAAGTGTGACGATCTCTTCTATTAGTCCGCAGCTGTTGAGGTGGAATCATCCGTAAAAATAAAAAATAAACAAAAGCTGGGCCTCGGTTTTGTTTGTATGTGCTATCTACCTGTCATGTCGATAGTGAGGAGTGAATCATTTCTTTCGCAATTTTATTACTCGCATGATTTCCACCCGCTATGGTTCTAAAGATTCCCCTCTTAGTTGTCCGAAGCCGAGTAATTCTTGGAAGTGACCTGAGTCAAATCTTGACTCCAGACAAAACCAGCTGAAAGGATATGATCGCTATTTCTTACGCGAGCGAACGTCGTACCATTTTGACTTTTTATGCTTCTCTTTCAAGTTCGAATGTTTAAATTCGATGGACTCTCAATGTATGCTAATTTTTGCCTGTGCGCTGTGAACAAAATATTGAGCGTACGTGCTCTCTCGTATGGGAATAGCATATATTACTGGTATAAGCTACTGACGAAAGAAATTGCCGTTTTCTATTCCCTGCGTGCCTTGAAATGGTGAAAGGAGGGAAAACAACTTTATTTTGGCACCCGGGTACTGACAGGCCCATGGCTTCTTTGTCTTGTTGTGACACTAGTGGGGAACTTAACAGCTATGGAAACAGCCTAAATGAAGACAGGCTCAAAATGTATGTATGTACATCAAAACTTCGGGAATAAGAGTCGAGTGCCTTTAGATACAGTTAGGGAACATGCAGGGGAGGGGAGGGGGAAGAAATGTGAGGGTGAATTGTGGGAAAGGGATTAGGGGCAGGTTGAATAGTACGTGTATTTTCCGTGGGTAGAACAACTGAAAGTAGGGGTGGGAGGTTAAAAAAGGTAATGTCGTTCAACAGTCCAGGGTCCTTGCAATGGAGGCCAATCTCTCGTCGCTCCCAGGCCTTTGGGGGCCCAGCTTTCGGCCTTTAGGGGCCAAATGGAGGATTTGGGGTTCAAAGGAACTGTGGTGACCCTCTTCAATTAGATGTTGTGCGAAGCTGGAGGTCAGGTCACCGTCTCGGAAGCAGTTCTTATGCTCGTTCATCCTTTTGGAGAAGCTTCTACCCGTCTGTCCGATGTAGTAGCTGGAGCAGTCGTCACACTTGATTTTATATGCTCCGCTCTTCCGATTGGGGTCAAAAAGATCTTTGGCATTGGTCAAGGTACTTAAAATTGTTTTCGGCACAATTTTAAGTACAAAACAATTTTACTTGCCCAAAACCCCTAAAACTGCTATTGCAGTTTTATGCAAAAGAAATTGCTAAAAACCCTAAAACAATTTTAAGTCCTCCTTAAGACCTCCTTCTCTCTCCCCTTCTCTGCATGTTCCCTAACTGTATCTAAAGGCACTTGACGGAAAATATTCTATATCTATGTACCTGATGATGTCCTAGCGGCTGTACCAATACACCAATACAAAACCGGTTGTACCAATAATAAAACCAGTGGAATTCACAATTTTCATTCTCCGTGTTACTATGGAAAAATTCCATAAAATAAGTACACAGTCACTAAGTTTTAAAACTCTGGGAAGGGTATGTTAGAGAACTCCAGCGTTCAGTGACGAGGGTGTGTCACTAGCCTTCTCTCCGGATAACACCTTACGCGTTCCGTATCCTGCAAAGTGGTTTTCTTTCTCAAAATTCGCCTTTGGGTGTGCAATGATAACGTAGCCATTATCGATACATTCTCTCTGTCTGGGAGAAAAGAGTAAGGTATCTATCGAGTCCCATTACAGATCGTATTTTCCTTGATATCTCAATGTCCCAAAAGAGGAATGGACCTATGTTTGCAGGATTTTTTCCTGTGCACGCATTCAATCCTATTACCGTATTGAACTTCAATAATTTGGTAAATAACTAGCATGATTAATACATAACCCATTTTACCACGTTAAAAGTGCTTAGTAGTTATCCATCTTTTCTCAGTTATTTGGAAATACGATATTCAAATGAAATTATTACGGTTGATGCAAAAGTTTTGGAGGAAATATGTATGATAATTGTAGCTAATCATTATACCTATTGTTGATTTTGATTGTTCCATAAGAGGCTAATATAGTAGAGTATGTTATCAGGTATGGTGCAGATGATTATTTTTTATAATAAGAATCCGAACAAGCAACCGCATCACGGCATGGTTCTGCGGAACAAAACTTCCACTGGCCTTGGATCTCTGGTAAAACTACGTCGAGGTCTTAATAACACCCGCCAAACATTGCGATGCATCCGAGGCCACTGGCAAGAGCTATCGCCCCCGTGGAAGAGTTAAAGCCATTCATGACCTTCCGTCTGCTCGCACACCAAATAGTGAGAATTCGTATGCTTGGAAAAAAATATGGGCGTCTTAAAAAAAACATTTGTTCTCCCAGCATATTCTCTGAAATGAAATTTGGGGGGAAAACCCAGGTTTAATGTCATCTACATCTACACGATACCCTGCAAGCCACCGCGAGAATGTGTGGCAGGGGGTGAAGATCACCAAGCATGCACTACTAACATGCAAACAAGCAATTATAATGTCTCATGCAACTTGATTGTTAGTATCTATAGTATCTAAGGGGTTAATACATGCATCATGCACTACAGAATACTCTAAAATATTTCCCCTACCTATCCCTTTGCTATGCTGCCTATTCTGTTCTCTTAAAGCACAGGGGAAAAATGCCATTTTGAATCTATCGGTACGACAATCTATCTCTCTAATCTTATTTGGCTGGTCGAATCTAGCATAATACGCTGGTGTTTTTAATATGTGCCTAACATCTTCAGTAAAGCTATCCGATTGAAATTTCTCTAATAGATTTAATCTGTACTTTAACCTACGCTCTGATAATGATTTCCACCCTAATTCTTTTATTGATTCTGAAACGCTACTCAACCTATCGTAACACCTTTTAACGAACCTATCTGCTCTACGCTTCACACTGTCTAGTGTGCAGTGATGATGATGATATTGATGAAAAATGGTTAATGATTGATGATTAATGATGATATTTCGCACTGAAAGATATTAAATCATTTGAGAAATCATGGGCAGCGAGCTAATTTTTCTTGGAAACCCAAAAATCATACGGCAGTTTTAAATAGGATCAATACCCGGGAAAATCGTACATTTCTGACGATCGTGAGTCGTTTCCAGGATTCGAACCTGAGACCCGATGATGCGAAAACGAACGTTATACTCAAATTGAAGGACCACGAATAGCCGCGAGAACCGGCGTTACCCGCTGACAGCTTACCCGCCGACGCTGACGCTAACGACTAGTTCGCGGTCATTCAATTTGTTATATAGTAAGCACCTTAGTGTTTAAAGTTCGGCCTTAACCTCTTGGATGGTGGCGCAATTCGCACGACATCGACAGCTTTGTGGCATAATATGTCTAGCAGTTCGAGAGCATCTAGTTACTTTAAGACCTCTTATATTCCACAGCGAAAGATGACTCCCCGGTAACTGGTTAAAGCACCTAGCCGGAAATCGGGGGATCCGGGCCGGGCTTGACCGGGATCCGGGTTCGGATCCCGGTTAAGGCGAATGATTTTTTCCCTGTGGAATTTCTGCTATTGAACGTTGTACTCGTTGATTTACTACACACCCTAACCGCCATTGCGGAAGCGTCCTTGCCAATCATTTATCCTGTATAGACGATAGATTCTCATCCAATAACTTGTGGTCTTCTACTACCGGTTCTGATAAAAAAAGGAATTTGAGATGTTAACCATATTTTCCTCTGCAAATACCCAGACGCCCCCGCCTCATTGCTATTTTCAGCGGTAAAATCTTCCGAGGAAGTCCCAGGATATCTTTATAGATTGACGTCATAGCCAATTAAACTACAATTTCGTCCATTTTTCCTCTTCCTTCGTGACAACGGGTCACTTTGACTCTCTTCCGTGATATTCCTTACATCGCCAAGTCAGCCCCTCAAAACTGGAAATTCTTTCCTAACGATATATGGAACAAGTGATGAAGGATGTGAAAGAGAAGAAATACGAAAATATGATTAAGAGATTAGCCGATAGAAGAACTCAGTGGAGAGCTTCGTCAAGCCAATCTGAGGATTGATGACTAATGATGACCACAAATGTAGAAATGTCTACTCTGAAAAAGTTAATCTCCTGAGTGTTCTTGTTGGAGTTACTGGAGACTTTAACGTCCGCATTTGATTCTTCTACCGATAGAAATATGGCAAAGGAGTCCTCTTTTTGGTGGTGACCAACCGATAATCACGTAGCAGAATGGTGCATCAGGGAAGACCAATGGTAATATTACGGGCTTTTATAGCAGTATTAGTCATTTTTATTTACAATGTATCCACTAATTAAGAAACATGTAAGAAGTGTGGTTAAGTTCCAGGAAACAATCTATGAGACCCTAAGAGGCTAGTTCAGAATGTCAATACTCGTTGCATTTCTAATTCAAAATTTCCAATCCATGTAAACCAATAGTTGTAGCTACTTTCACTTGTTCATACCCACCCCACAATGGTAAAATAAAAATTAAACTTTTTCGTAACATTGGCTGATTTGCATGTTGCTTTCTTTTCAATAATTCCGCGCAGCGCCTAAAATTAATTGCGGAAGGCAACTCTTGCTAGTAACAATTCTCCGATTACGATGCCTTTGATTTTCTTCTTATCATCTTAATAAAAAATATTCAAATGTAAGTATTCATTGGTATTATGCATTAGTAACAAAAGGTGTAAGGTCCCACTGCTTTCTTTATTTCATGTAATTTCTCCGAAGACAGTAAAACCCATGTTTCCCCAACCGATCCGAATTATTTGAGAAGCTACCGGTTAAGAGGCCATCCGTGATATTTTTGCAATGTGTCTCTGGCCATATTATATTTGTATTGCAACTTGCTAATACCGAAACTTGAGGAGATGAAATTTCAGTGTGAATACTGCTTCAATTAGCTTCGATATCTGATCACAGAATATTTCTCTCACCTTAGCTCCTTCCCCCACCCCAAAATAAAAGGTTCGCAGAGGTGATGATATATGCCTTTTCTTTTTTTTTATGCCTTTTCATCTCACCTCTTATTTTCCTCCTCCACTATCGACTAAATTATACATTTTCCAAGAATTGGTCGTATGCCTATGTCATTACGGCTGTTGCTGATGTAACGAATATTTACTCACGACATATATTAGAGAACCGAAATGATATCAAGTTGAGCATATCTTCATCAGCGTCTTTAGAAGTCTGTATGTCTATTTTCTTTGAACTATGCATATTTTAACTATGAAAACATTTGATTTTGAGGTACGTGGAACTTTGATATTTTCAAACACTTTTCTTATGCTGGCAAAAATCATTTCTACCGTAACGTGAAGTGAAACATTACCAGTTGAACCAGTTTATTCGTTCATGCATAAATTATATGCCACAATCATAGTGAAAGCTTTCGTCCAACCAAATCTCGTGTCCTATTCCAGATTCCGTCTGGATTGACAAATCAAATATGCCAGTCCAAGTTTTTCCATGTCATTTTTGCGCCGATTATCCTTAAAGCGAAAATAGGTAAGTTTATTTCTAATTTTGGAAGCAGCGATGAGACAAAACGATGAGTTCAAGAGATGGTAATTGAGTGTTTGAAGCACTTTTGCAAAAGCCTTCCGAAAAAATTAGGAGGTTTGGGAGCACCTCATTGCACTGGCCTAAGAGTATGGCTATAAGAGTAAACTTGAGCTGTTATCGCAATGAGTCTGACTTCTAGTTTTAGCTGATAACTCTAAAGGTGGAGATAGCTTAAGTGGCTCGGACGTTTTCTTCCGTCTTCCGACCGAAGGTCGGCGGGAGAAACTGGTTAAAGGTTTTACAGTGTTTTCCTTCACTTGAAAAAATGAGGTGGAGGACTAATTTAAAAAATCCTGACCTACGCTGATACACTCCGTGGTTCTTGAATACATACCTGTTTTCTGAGTTTCGGAAGAGCACTCATCACTAATTTCTGTTTTGAAGGCTGCTTTGATCATTATGTTACCATGTTTTGAACAAATAATAATCAGAAAAATGTTGTCACCTAATTACAAAATGGTCTAATTCAGATTATAGGAATGGTCTATACAATATATATTAGTATGATAATAAATTTAAAATATTCGGCTGCGTAGGTAACAAATTACACGTAACTGGCTGATTTCCCTCCATGCAGTAAAAGGCACGAGGTGCCCCGTTAGTTAGGTTATTAAGTTTACCATATTAATCTCTTTTCTTTGCTGAAATTAAGGACTCGGCCTTTGATATTCACTATGCGAGTGATGGCTTTGTGGATATTTTTTTCACTGCACTAATGAGAACAAAACCGTGATCACAGTTCTTCAAAATTTATCTGGTACTTACGATCACTAATCTCAATCCATATAGCTAATCGTTATGGTGGTTATTGTCCAGCATTGGCTTGCAAAGATTGGCAGGGTTTTTGCGTTATCAATAACGATAGTGAAAACATGGATGTAGGATCCATGATCTCACCTCAGGTGATCCGATGAGATAATTTATATAAACTATAAATATGATTCACTAATTACCCTTATTAATTATTCACATCCATCATTTACCATCGTATACCTTCACAGAAGGAATTTTGACTGGCTTAGCCGACTTATTACTGCCCTCGTCTACATCTAAATTTAGGATTTGAGGACACGAAAAAATTAACTTGCGACCTTTCCAGTATTGCTGACTCATAGCTCATACCTGGCTCTTGAAAATTTAGCCCAAAGCGCTTCACAAGCATTAGTAAGAGTATTGTGTGTCTGAGCATACAATAGTGAGGATTGAGTTGGCGTGGTTGCTTGGTGTACTTCCCACCTCGTGGGCCCGGGTGCGAATCCCAACTGCGGTAGAAATTATTCAATATCTATCCCTATTTGGGAGCTGTGTGGATTAGTTTCTAGAATCAGTGAGACTAAGTTTATAGCTCGGGAAGTGACACATCCTTTTATGTTTTTTCCTTCTGTTTTTTTCCATTCCTTTTGCCTAACGGCAGTTTTGACTGTACATTTTCCCTTGCGGATATTGTTCACATAAACTCGTGGTGAGTTCTTTAGTACTTTCTGTCGGGTTTTCGGCAATACCATCGGAGTTCACACGAAACTTTTGCTCGAGAGAGGCTCGAACCCACGACTCTTGGGATAACATGCGGGTGCTCTTTCCACCTGTCTCTTTCACTTGAGTCCGCTCGTATCAGTTCCACCTCTGGACCTTGGCTATGTCAAGGACGATTCTACTAAAGCTTTCTCCAAAGTGCTAACGGTTTTGTTTGCATCGAAAAAGAAAGCGTTCCAAGGTTCGTGGGGAGCGCTGTCAGCGATTGCATCCGCGTGGCATGGCGTAACACGTCTTGGTAGTCGTTCTCTTGCCTCTCGTCCTATTCGCCATAACCTGATCTTAATTTCAGGCCACTCTGATGTAAATAAAAATCCGTTAATATGAACTTGGTGATATTCCATAGTCAACGTGTTTACTGAGGAAACTTATGCATATGCCACAAAATTCACAAAACCGGTACACGACACGGGTTTCAACGATTTTTCGTTATCTTCAGGTGAAAAGGTGCTCCCTTTTTGTACGTCAACTGCCAGGGTGGGGGAAGGGGCAGGAGGTTGGAAAAACGAGGCGACTGCTTTCAGGATGGGAGAGGAGGCAGGGACAAGCATTCGTTAACCACAGTGGCTTCAGGGTCATTTATACTTTTTTTTAAATTCTAACTGCTAACGAGCATTAAGTTCTCGTCGGTTGTTGCTGGTGCAAAAAATATTAACATTAAAATCACTTTTACGGTCCCAGAGTCGGTGTACCTACTGGTTTCGTGAATTTTATGGTATTTGTAAAACTTTTCTCAATAAATACGCCCACTCTGTGTCGGGATTGGACGTTAGAAACGTTTTCCTAATTACGGCTGAGGAACTTCTTCCAATTCTAGTGATGTATTATTGTCTAAAATCCTTTCTGCTGTTAGCAAGCAATGTTCAGCCCAGTATGGTAAGTTCAATTATGAACATTCAACTGACAAATTTAGTGTACCATTTGGAGTAATGTACCGGGTGGATCTTAAAGCAGAAAAACACAAATTGCTCTCTTTTAGTAGTAAAAATACCTCAGAAAAGCCTTGGGTCTAGATACTTTCATTTAAAATTGTTGGTACTCTGCTCCATAAAATGGGTTTCATTCTAATGGATTTCTTACTGATATATATTTGAGTTAATACCGAGTGGATCTTGAAGCAGCAAAAGCTAAATCGCTCTTCATGAATAATAATATCCTCATCAAACTTTTTGATGCTACCTATTACAAGAAAGTTTTGTATTTATGCACCCTATAATGAACTGTAAACGAATTGATTTCGTCCTGCATCAGGTGTCACACAAATGTAAGCTTAATCTTGCTAGTCAATTTGAATCAAGCTGAGATTTTTCACTCTACCGGAATCATAGGGCACTGCTATTTAAATGGGTAGAGGAGAAGGATTTATTAACAATTTCCCTCGCAATCAAAACGTACGGGTAGTGATGAAGTGTGACACATTTGCAAATGCATTTGAATTTCACTCAGGAGTTAGGTTACGGTGGAATTCAAACGAATGTATTGATTGACTTCAGAATATTGATGCACATGTATGTTGGAGTGAACGTTTTCCCAAAATGCTGACTTTGGTTTGTACCCTTAAAGAGTAAACTAGCACCAAAAAAGCAGTCTTGAGAGATATATTTTGAGGGGTGTGTTGTGAATCACACGCCAGGAGCATTTCTTCTTTTTTTCCAAGGAAGTGGGTGAGAGAGCGATCGGGGAAGGTGCCAGATGGTTCCCTTCCACAATTGGGGCTATTATGCCCGTTTTGTTGGGCAAATACCATCTCTTCGAAGCACATAAAGTAATCAACAAAATTATTCAAAGTTTGAGTTGTATCAATGACCCTAGGTACTCGACGCTACAACGTTCTACCCACTGGGATGACTGTATAGTGAATTATTGGAATATCATTAGGTGTTTAAATATCTTTTCCAGGCAAGATGGAGACATTTGCGTACTTCTTCGGGCCGATCGCGGTGCTGGTACTCTGCAACGTCGTGCTGTTTATCCTCACGGCGGTCAAGTTAATCCGCCTGAAGCGGGAGACGGCCATGCTGAAGAAGGGTGACAGCAGGAGACATGATGACCGTGACGATCGAAACAGGCAAGTGAAATATAAAGGACAGGAAGGGAAGATTTCAATTCCTTACCCAGCAATTTTCTCGCGCAAAAGCTGTCGTATGGGTGAAAGCTGTGAGTGAATCACAATCAGAGCCTGATTCAGATTACTTCTTTGTTTTAAATTGTAATAAACTAGTTTAATTATTTCATTTTTGCCATCAGCCTATTGTGAATGGGACATAGAGCCCTAACCCACTCATATGTCTTTTCTGACGAGAATATTTCTGGTGTGATGAATTCTATAATCCTATTTTTGTTACTGCATTTTGTCAAACGTCACTGCGAGTCATCTGCTGACGGAGAGTGATAGTTGCGATAAGGTGAATATCCGAGGTCACCTAGGTCAAATCCTAGACGGTAAAAAAGGAAGTATTAATAAAATATTACAATTTTTAATTCCTGGCTTTTAAAGACATTATAAGGAAGCTCGACCTTTTAACTTACTTTATTTAACCTTTTAACTTACTTAACTTCTATTTGTTTTAATTCGTAAGAGTTATGTCATTGGAAAAGTATTTTATACGTGATTTAATATGTGCCTTTGATTCCGACTACGGTGCACCCTATCATCCAATTCCAACCTAATCTTAGTTTCTGGGGTAATGGCGTTATCGGAAATTCATCTCCAGCCCCATTCTCCCGAAGTCCCGGTTCCCAGATAGATAAGTATTCTCCCGGAATGTACCACTCACGATGTGGCAATCCTACATGTAAATAACGTGTCAGTTTTACATCCCAAAGGTCCTCATGGATGTTAGATAAGGATGCCCTTCTTTGGAGATATTGGATGAGTTCCCATGAGAAACTCAGTTGAATGATTGAATCTACGTGAGCAGAATTTGTGCTAAGAAAGGCATAGTTTGTTTTCGAATATCTTGGGAAATGCAAGTATTACAGTTGAGAATTAATGTTAATTAATTATTTTCATCTCTCCTCCCCACCACCGTCGGTACTATCCGTGCCTTTAAAAGCCTACCATACGTTCAAACAAAGCCTCCCCACGAATTCCTTTCTTCCCCTACCCTGCTTACGTAATATTTAGTCGTACTGTTTATTCCTTTTTTCTACGAATTCCCCTCCACGTGTATAATTTCTTTTATAAGAAAATAATCCTTTTAAGAAAATTTATCTTCTTTAGGTACCATAATATAGTCAATTCAGGTAAGGTGGTAAAAACCTCCCTAAAGCTATGTGTAATGGAGGCTACAAAGCTGAAAGGGAAACTTGCCATTGCACTGGCATTTATTTTTCCTGTAATTACAGATATCATTATGGCGGATTTTCCCTCATGTTTCAGGGCCGTCTGCCCCGAGATTCAACTAGGCCAGCAATTTTTACTTAATGGAAAACATACTCTACGCTAACGAGTTCCCAAGTGATAGTTAGCCCTTACGTAACATTTCACGAAAAGGAACTCCATACACTAACGAGCTCTGGGAAATTCTGCCAGAGCTTCGGGTGCTCTAGATGTGTTATTTTCACGCGTAACAGTCTGGATAGGAAGCAACACTTAGATGTGTTATCGCCTCTGTGCGAAGTAAAGCAAATTATCGATTGAAATACTTCGTTGGCCCATCAACTGTGAGGGGAGAGGTGATGTGCAGTAAAGAGTTCCTCAGTATCAGTGAATCGGCTCACCGCTGCACCGAAGGCAAGCGATCTTTGGCGGGTTTCCAAATCCGGATTGTTTGTGTCGTTACTCTTATCCCAATCTCCTTCCATTAGACGCCGCTGTTGGGAAATACGGGGAGTGCCGGGAACCCCCCTCGTGTAAGTACACCGGAGGGGCTTCCGCTAATCGGAGAATGCTTCCATTGAAGTCGTAATCGCTGCACTCCGTCCAACTTTTGACTCCTCCGCAGTGACGCTCCAACTATTTAAGGAGCGTAATCAGTGAGCGTGAAATTTTTCTCACTACGCGTTCTACCCGATGAGATGTATTTGGCAATCAGTAGCATCACTAGTCGTAAATCGTAAAACTGGCTTGAAGCCAATCTCCACTTAATAAGTCATAAGAAAAAACTTTCCCATTCGTCCTTCACTAATGCATTCTTCATTCACATCTACGGATTACCCTAAAAACCATCATGAGGGTGCTTGGAAGGAGGTGAATTGCCATACATATACTCCGTACATCCAACAAAGAGGTACAAAACTACTAACAAATTCAAGGATTATGAACTTGCATAGAAAACCTTAACGATGCTAGACGCTGATATGTAAAATATCAGAATATCCACAGGGGAAAAAATCATTCACTATGATCCGGTCGAGGTGAAGTTTGCTACAAAAATACTATTTTATTAGGGCGTTTAGTTGTGTATCCACCTGGCCTCTGCGACTAAATGATTATGATTTACGTTGTAATATAATCATAATTAATTGGTTTGGCATTTCTTAAAATGGATCTATTTATGATTTCAAGGCATGTAAGGGTGCAATTAACATCTTATGTCGACATGAACTACTTAGTTGTTTTTTTTCAAATGCACTAAAGCCCACTAAGCCTAGTAATTACATGAATCTATCCGGTTGTATTGCTGCCTAATATGTTCTCTTTATGATCTAGATAAGAAAAACTAATAAAGCTAACTGTATGACAGTTTATCTCCCTAATATTTTATTTAGGGTCAAATCTTATAATGCTGGGTTGTCTTAATATGCACCTAACGTCATTACCAAACCGATCAGCTTCAAATTTACGTACAAATGTAGGTTTAATTCAACCTACGGTCTGATTGTGATTCGAGTGAGGCAACTGGTAGATAAGAAGGAGTCATTTAAGAAGGTTGGTTGATACCATAGGGGTAGAAATATTTTAGAAAATGCAGGAGGGGTGGAGAGAAACCCGGCGTCGGCATTAGCCTTAACGAAGGTCACCAAGAGGTAACATCCCATCCGACAGACGGAGAACTGCACTTGAAGTGATCTCCCCACAGCACTCGGTTAGGGTATGCCAATGAAACATCTCGGCTACAGTCGGGATTTGAACCCGGGACCTCGGGAGAATGAGAAGTCAGAACTTTCGGCACCAAAACAACCCGATCCTCTCCTTCCCTATGTCTTCCATGCATGTATGAAAAATCATAAAATATGTCTAATTCCAAGTCTCCCCGTGTTTTTTCCTGTTCTCATTTCCCTCTACCACTGATTCCACAAGATTATTATTTTCAAGATGTTACAAATAAGATTTTCCCGTCATCTTTTTAAAAGTTACATCCTACTTTTTTCCCCCACTCTTCTGATAACTTCTTCGTTATTTATTCGGATTATCCCTTTTATCTTCGTCATTCTTCCATAGCAACAGATACCAAATTCCTTCTACTAGTTGTAGAAGTTTCTTCTACCAGTAGTCTCGTATTTTCCGCAGCTGTTACTGCCTATGTCTCACTGCCACAAATTACCTATGCTACGATCATCATAAGAATTACAATGAATCATATGTTAGACACTGAATCCATGCGTGTGACATGCATACTCCAAAGTTTCAAACATAAATTTGAACGATATCGTCCGCTCGAATTCTCGTGACTTTTGCCGTCAAAAATTTAATAGGCTCGATGTGTACATTTGGAAACTCATCGTGACTCCGCGGATGGTGGCGGAACAACTAGGGAATATGCAACTGCCAAGTTTAATTAAGGTTACTACTAAGTTATTCGTGACTGCCAGATGTTAGCGAAAAGCGCTCTTCACTTCCGTCTTCTTCTGTTGGTTGATGGTTCGTGATTTTTTCCTGACCACACCCCGGGAGTAGGGTGTCCTACATTTGCTATGTTGACGCGATGTAAACATCAAATGACGAGTTGAATTACGCCGTTTCATGAATATGACGTATTATAGTTAGAAACTGATTTCTCAAGCAATTTATTTTTAAGGCTGATTTCAGTGTGTTCGATTTCACCAATTAGCCACCAAAATATTTCATTGGAAGGGAAGGAGCCAATTTGAAGGGATTCGGATTTCATCAGTCATCAGTTATTGATCGCCGAGTGTAGTTCATTTCAACGTGGCCATTTTATAAAGGAGCGGCAGGCGAATCGTTTGGCGATGACATATTGAATTTTGTTATAAACATTGTAACTGTTGACTCTTCCTGTTTTTTATGGAGAACAAAATCAAATTATTTGAGCAAAAATATTAAAAACTATATTTGTAAATGGGATTAGGAAAAATGATTTTTACGGTATAACTCTACGGCATACTTCGGCAAATGGGTAATATAAACCGCCTCCGATTGCACAGAAAATTGGATTTAGCTGGTTGCTATAACTAGGAGTAGTCTAGGCCGGCAGGTTGGAGATCCGTAGTCCGAATCCCGGCTCAGTCGAGCTTTTTTTGTTGTGGTTTGGCTTGATTCATATTATTCTTATTCCATCTCCACCTACTTTCTATTTGTCAATTTATGTGTTCCTTGTTCAATGTCCTTATGCTATTCTTAATTATGTCATGTTAACGATAAAACCATTCGTTTCTAAAGAAATTATTAATTAAAATTTAGATAGATTTTCTGATTCTGTGAACTGTGGCTATTATAGTTAAGCCTGAAGCAGCAGTATTTATCGGTTTTCTATCTAATATTCACGCAATAATCAGTAAACTAGAATTGATTCTAAAGGCTGGAATACTTGGCTCGTGTACACCGCCACCTTCTTTCTGCACGCAGGTTCAACTTGTACCTCAAGCTGCTGATCGTCATGGGCGTGAACTGGGTGACGGAGCTCGTATCGTGGGCAGTGGGCGGCCCCGGTTACCTCTGGTACATCACCGACATCGGCAACACCCTCCAGGGATTCTTCATCTTCCTCATCTTCGTCTGGAAGCTTAAGATCCGCGCCCTGCTCATGCAGAGGTTCTTCCCGACTTACGACCTGAGAAGCTCCCAGGGTTCGTGGTACCCTTGGCGCGGCAGCAGGGCCGTCAGTCCCACCAAGTCCTCGATGAGCGGTGCGGGGCCCACCACTACCACCAGCGTCTCCTCCGCCCCCAACAATGCCTCCATCAAGCTGGAACCCCTCCTCAAGAACCCTCCGCCCTACTCCCCATCAGCCGTCCCGTAAACGCGAGGAAGTGGCTCGTTGCTGCCGCCATTTTCAGCTGCACGTTCGTTTTTCCTCGAAGGGGGTAGGGGGGTTGGGAGGGGGGTATACAAGGAAGAACTCGAGCCCTCGCTAGCCGAACCAAACTCGGGTCGGAGGTCTCAGCCAGCACCCCTCTCAGTTCGCCTGCCACGCTGGTCTCCCCGATTGCCCTAGCGATCTACTGATAGTGACTATTGACGATCGCGGTGAACTTCGAGGGACGCCTCTCTCTTATCGGCAATGCCCGAGGGGAAACTTCGTTGTACCTGAAGGGAAGTGTCGGTGGTCCCATATCGTTTCCCCCGAAAGAAGACTGGATTAGTTTGACTTGGAGATCTCCCATCCGGAAGGTTACAACAATTGTGTTCCTTCAGTTCTAAAGTCTTTCCTCCGTCCAAAAGACAGCTCTCTTGCTATTTATCGCCGTGCTCCCGATTATTTCCGGTAGAGGGCGTACTTCGATCCGAGGAGAGGGAGACGCAACATCTGTTGGTTTCCTTTTCTCTCGCCTGCGAATAGAAACACCGCTCTTCCCGTTACGCCGCGTGGTGCGCTGTTTATTCCTCTTGGTAAACTCACTCCCCCCCCCCGTGATTTACGTCACGCGTGGGCGTGAGGACTTTCTTCTATTCTTTTAAATATCTTCCGGATCACTCAGTGTATCTCTTTTTTTGTGAGAACCGAAACCATACACGGAAGATGACAAAACAGTTAGTGTACTTCTTGGAATCTAGTTTACGAGAGGGAGCTGAGGAAAAGTGGGTGCCTATGAAAGTGCTGTGGGACACGCCTATCATTCCAGTGTAAACTTAGGAGAGTGGTCTCCTCTTCAGCGAGAAAGACGTATACAGTGTAATCTTTCCGCATCTCATCATCTTTACGGAACCATTTTAGAGAGTGCTTCATCGACTTGTATTGTCTCGTTGGTGGCCTGAATGGTTTCCGAGGAACAATTTGACACGTTGCATTTCGCTAGTCAGTTGAGTGTACATAATAATAACCAAATCGAACGTTCAATTTGTAACAATGATACCAAAGACTTATCAAAGAGAGAGTGGATACAAAAATCTTAATGTTTAGATATCCACGTTTTAATCACTCTGAGCTCGAAAGTGTGCCACTGAATGTTTTCCCATTTTTATCGCGCGAAGGAAAGAATATTCTTGCTCTGATGGACGTCATTATGGATGTGTCTGAACTAGGACATTATTCCCGGGATTATTCACCGGGATTCTTTTTCCCTTGTACTTGTCACGTTCTTGGAGAGTATGTTGGTTAATGTTCATCATGACTTAATTTTTATCATTGCTGGTCACAGAATGGCCATTCTCAGGAAGGACTAAAATTAGGCTGATAAATATGCATGATATATGAATAGTTCTTCAAAATTTCTCTCTGAAGTAATATCACCGTAGTATTATTGTCATATAATCGTTATTTATGGTCATTTTAGCTTCATTTTTCTGTGAATACAGAAATACGGTCATCCTATCGTAAGTGTTCCAGCCATCGCGACCAAGTATAAACTTTTTAACTTTTGGTCAGGTGTAAATTGCTTGATATTAAAGCTGCCATCAAGCTTTATTGCTTTATCGTTTCAAAGTGTACTAAAAAATTCCTCGTGGTTTTTATTCCTGTTGCAATGTACTTACACGGAATTATATTTCCAATTATATAAGTGAAGCCTTTGTATCACGCGATTCATATTTGATTGACTATGACATTTATAACCGAAAAACACCCAAATATGTATATTTTACTAAAAAATATAACCGCTTACAAGAATTACCTGACTGTGCACAAGTGGATTTGTGTTATAGAATTACTTACAAGACTCTGTGGTAGGATTATTAAGATCTCATTTCAAAATGCTGCTTCTCAAGTGCAGGTGTTCTGCTACTTGAAATCTTCTTCATTTTGATAACCTATAACTTGCCAAATAATTTTGTTCTTGAAGTGTATGATAATTTTTTTTAGCAAAAATAAATGTTTCGCGCTTGCAAGTTTAAATCTTAATTTATGTGAAGAGAAGCATGTTTATGCTTCTTCTAATGGCTACAAACTAAATGAGTTATGAGATAGGCAATATACTACAGGGTATCGACAAAAGAAGTTTTTCATCCCCAAATTGTGTTAAATCCTCAACCAATGATTGCTGAACACAAGTTAACTCTTTGTTGTAGAAGATAGTGGTGTTACCGGTAACTTACTCCATGTCCTCTTTATTAAATGATAAGTACTTGTTTAATTTTGCATGTAGGTTTTTATATTATCATTAATCATTCTTCGTAAATGACGAGGAGGTATCGTATCTAATGATGCAACTAATGCTATAAGATAGAGTTATCTTTCTCAAAGGATTTTTTGCGGAAAACAATAGTTGTTCTTGATGGAATGGAAGCAGGGAGAAGTTAAGATTTTATTTCATTCAGAAATGAATTTAATGTACGGAACGTGAATTTTTCAGAAAGGAAAGTAAAAAACGACCTGAATGGGTAGGGAAAAAAGGATATGACTAACCAAAAGCTCAATAACCACAAAAAAAGCTGGTGAAATAGTGATAATGATCACATGTCCTTCATCATCATCCGTAAACAATCCTAAGATTGGTTTGACGCAGCCCTCCACTCGATTCTTCTATCGGCCAATCCCGTCCTATTAACGTAATTCCTCTTTTTTACGTTCTTCACGACCTGACCCATATATCTCATGCGAGGCCTGTCTTTTCCATTCTATCGGCCTTCCTGTTTACTTCTATCAGTCAACCTCTTCATATTAACGTAATTCTTATTAACCTGTCCTAATGTCCAGTTGTCTCTTTCGGTAGCTGCTGCGGGATAGGCATTGTCGTTCTCCAAGCTTTCATACCCGTTGCAGGGCACGTCATCAGGGAAATAATAATTATGGAGAAGCAAAGATGCTGGTATTTATGCTGAAAGCTTGGAGAACGACAATGCCTGTCCCGCAGCATCTACCGAAAGAGACAACTGGACATCATCCACGTTGCGAAAACCTACGATCAGCTATAACCTGTCCTTATCTTAGCATAATATCTGGCAGGAGTCGTCATCACGGTATATGTGGACGACAGTGTGACCTGTAACGGGCCATCCCGGCAATCCAAAAGTCCCAGGCTCGAATCCTGTTTCGGGCATGAATGTCATGTTAATACAAAATAGTTTAGAATAAATGGTTCGGTAGTGTCACACTAGTTTATCTCTCATTAAAGCTGTATTTTACTGCTTCAGTTTTGGCAGAGTAAATGGTTATGATTGTGTTATTGAAGAAGTTCCGAATAAGTAATTGAGAATGGATGTTCCGCATTATGCCGCAGCCAACTAAATGTTGACGAGAATCGTTCAGGGGACGAGTATGGTTATTTTTATCTGATTCTACAGATTTGTATTTGAATCTGATTCGGGACTTTTGACACGTTTGAGGTATTAAAAGCATTTTAGTCAAACGAGGACCCATTCCCCATTGGACCTTGGCGGGGTGACCCATAATAAACTTTCTGCTGGGCACCAACTGATTTGTAAATCATAGCTTTCACCTCTACATTAATTAAATAATGTTTTTCTCCACGGTCTTCCATAAATAGCATGTCTAAAACGTCTAAATACCTGAGTTGTTTGTGTTTTTTGTATAAGTTGACAGCTAAGGTTATTCGTGATATTTTAGATCGGCGGGTGACTGGGCATGTAGGTAATTTTTCAAAGAACAGAGGAAGGTTGGACTCCGCACCGTCTTTGCGTTATTCCGGTAAACCCTGAATTTAGACTTATTGTCAGCACACCAAATGTATCTGGTATATTAAATATCTACTCATACACATCTTCAGAATTGTCCACAATCCACCCAGACGGTGCATGGCAAGCAGTGAATCTCCTACAGAAATACATTGCTTTACATGTTTACAGTATTTGGGATAAGGAAGTAAATAGTAGGTATTACCTTAAGTTATTAGGTCAAGCATTAATTTGCATACACATCAGGGTTTATTATTCTTCGTATGTAAGAGCGGGCTTAGAAAATGCGATGCTGTTTGTTGGTTGTTGGGTTGCAGAATACTTTTTCTTACTGCCAAGGAGTCTACCTCCATACGTATCCATTTATCTCACCTCTGGTTCTTTCATCAATTTCCCTTGTCATACGCGGAAAAAGATGCACGGAAAAAGTAATCTTTCCTATAGGCGGACCCTTCACTATTATACTTAGTCCTTATACGCTATCTCTTTAATATTATACCTAAGATCTAATCAACCTTTTCATATCAGAGTTCTTCAGATGTCTTGACATGGTCAAAATACAGATAGGCTACAGGTTTTAGTCCACATTTCAACCAATATTCTGATAACAGTTTGCATTTTATTAATGATCCTCACTCGGAAGAAGGAAGCGAGTCACCATCTATCACCATTTAACCCAAGCAAAACTTGTAGTTTTAAGCGTCCGAAAATTCCTATGCGAACTAAACTCATAGCAATGAACATAGGATCGTTTCGAACCTGCCGTGGCCATAAATAATATCTTATGGTTGTTGGCTGCCTCTTTCGTAATTCTTTAAAAAAGATTTCCCGCGAGATACATTTAAAATGTAAGTTAGAAGTTTTCGTGGTATAGAGGAATACACTCTATCATAAGACTTGGGATGCTCAAAGCTGAGGTAACCTGATGATCACTCGTGAGCTTTTAATTGAGGGATAAGGATGCATTCGATAGAACACAGTGCATTCCCTATCCTTATCTATGTATCAGGAATCTTTGCCTCATAATTATCCTCATCGAATGTCCACAGTTCTACATCCTAACATCTTGCAGCTTTGGATGACCCCAATGTTTACTTAAGTTACTGCCTGAGTCCTTGAGCCGTTGAGTGTGATTTTAGGGTTTTGGTAACATTATCGTCGCTTTCTTACACCGAAGGAAAGAGAGAGACCTCGATGCCAAAATCCCAGACAGTCAGGTTCAGTGAAGTTATCTCAAGCCAAACATGCTTCGGAAGACACGGATGTCCAGAAACATCGACATCACAGAGTGGCGACACCATGAACGACTTTGGTTACGAATGTAGATTTTCAAATGGAGATGGATGTTTTCGTCGTCTATATGAGAGGTCTTCATACCAGATACGTTCTGAAAACGAGAGATAGGTTCCACTTTGTTCATCGGAATAAGTCTGTCGTCGGCAGAAACTGCGCTTGGTCTCAAACAGATAAAGACAGTAACAGTCGTAGATCATTCCGCTAGAGGGCTTGATGTGAATTTCTAAGTCATCAATCTCCTCGACATTAAAGCCAAAAATTGGCTCGTTAGGGAAGAAATCGTCGTGGAAAAGTGGGAAAACACGTTCTCGAGCGATGTAAATAGCCTGTTGGAGGAGAAGTAGATCGATGTTAATCGATTCTTACACTCTCAGTCAAATTTTGGAGAAAGTAGATTTCAGCAGCTTATCTCGGTTTCTGATCAACAATTCAGTCCCTTGTCTCATTAAATCCAAATGTATTCATTTAAAGACCCCTATTCTCCCAATACTAAGTGTTTCAGTATTATCCATTGTAGTCCACTGTTTACCCATTTGTTCAGTTTTTGTTCAAAAAGCTGATACATCACACTTGCATGCCTTCCAAGTAAAAGTCATTCTATGACCGAATGCCTCATTGTGATCAATCTATCACAATCAATTGCCTGATTGTGACATATCCCTGCCAAAGGAGATGAAAGCAACGATGAGTCGGGCTGGGAAAGACATTGCACACAGATGTAATGCTATGATTACCAATAGGTATATAAATTTTTATATGTATGCGGTTATTCACGAAGTGGAAAAAGTTAATGGTTGCACCCATCCAACCTGTCTGGGCCCAACATTGCTGAACTTCGGTAATCTCATGGGAACCGGTGTGCCAACATGGCTAGGCCCTTTCCCATGTTGGAGTATTGTAAAAGGTGTGTTATTTAGAGATTTCTCATATTGAGGCATAGAAATGAAGACAGTAAACAGGCAATACTTTTTTCTATTTTTCCCAATCATGTTTTTATATTTTTCACTTATTTAAACAGTTGAGTAGCATCTGATAAATGACCCATATGTATCTATCATTTTCCTCAACGGTACTCCCACACATGAAGTAAGTAACATTAAAATTCTGGGCACCTGTCTTGATGCTTGGATGATTTGGGAGATAAATAAATGTCAATCACCAGTGAAGCAAATTAAGCTCCTCATGTTACCAATTTAGATTAATCACAGATACATACTATGTTGCTAAATGATCTCACTACTTTGTACTGTGGGGAATTCTATTCTCACATACTATGTATTTAGTATTCTTTTATGGGTCTCTTCCCATCATGCTAAGAACATTTTCCAAATCTAAAAAAAGTCAATGTGTCATATGACTAAAGAGCCTTACAATGCCCCATGCTGACCAATTTTAGGAGGCTTAATTTTCTCCCAATTCCTTGTTTACACCCTAACCTCTACGATGTACACCCATAGCAATCTATCAAGTTTTTCTAAAAACCAAGACATTCATAACCACTTCACTAGTGAGCGTAATGACCCTGATGTAAGCCAGGAATAAAAAATGCTTGCATTAATCCATCCCTATGGAATTCATCCCCACATTTCTTATGCAATCATTTTCTAGGGAAATTCCACCACTGCCAAATGGGCATTTTTAGCATGAGCATGAGCATAGGAATGTCCAATAGAAGAGAGATTCTGATGAGAGCATATGTAAAGTTTGGGTTAATGTAGAATTTAATATGGCACATTGCACTGTTTGAATCCTATGCTGGGACTTTAAAGGGAAATGATGGAAATGGAATGGAAACTTATCATCTGCCTTTTACCCTGCAATCCACCACAAATGAGTGAGGCAGGGGGTGGTAGGTTACTACATAGCTGATAAATTGAGTTCAACTAATAAAATGTTTCGTCAGTTAATTATGAAGGATGATGTGTAATGTGTTTGAATGCATTATACTTTTTTGGCATTGTAGTCATGTATTGTGAATTGGAAAATCCAATTCTTGCATTGTTTGATCTGATGGTTATTTTCCCTCTATTTGTCACCCCTGTCTATCCAATCTGATGTAGTTTGGGGGTTAAAGTATGGCTGCAGTACTATATTTGAATTTGTGTCATTTGAATTTTTCAAGTAACTTTAATCTTGTGAACAACCATCTAGTCTCCAGGGTTTCCCAACTAAGCTTTTCCAATAGTCAAGAGACAATTTCTGGGTGTTCATTGGAAATTGTTAGAAAAGAGGCTACTTTCCTTTGTATACTATTCATTTCCCAATTTAAATCTTTTTCATTGGACCCAAATGCATTACCAACAATCCAGGTGAGACATTGCAATTATGTATAGTGTTTTACGACTGCCTTCACCACTCACTTCCTGATTACCATTTGTCTTTATCGAGCAAGTCCCCTTCTTCTGGCACTCAAGTTTTCCTTGCTTCAGCTACTCCTTCATCCCAGGTTCTCGCAGGTTGCCCTCATTTTCTTCTTTCTTGGGGAGTCCACCTTGTTCTTGGGCTACCTGGTACCTATATTATAATCTTAGTAACACAATAAAAGGTGCGTCCAATTGAACTTACATCGACATACATCCAACACAAAGAGTAAATCTAAATAAACAATTATATGGTAGTACAGTTATTTCCTAAACCCATTTGCCTCTTAATTTTCCATGGATTTTCTGCCTTTAAAACCCAATTCAATTTTCTGAAAATTTTTATTTGGAAATTGTTATATTTTTTGGGAATTAAAATTAATTATATATTAAGATTTCAAAAAAATGTTCACTCCACATAAAAGAATTGTGGTATGTATCATCAGAAAAGAAAAGAAGAGCATTAGAACATTGAATTCCATCAAACAGGCAACAAGAAATACTTTTATAACATGACCGGCGAATCACCAGCTCTTTACCTTAAGGCAAAATAAGGCAGACTGGCAAATCGCCGGCACTTTATCCCAATGGGTTAAAAGGTGTTTCACTTGTCTTTTAAGAGTATCACAACCATGATTACCACTCATAGATTTTAGGTGGATGGGCAGATGATTATATAATTGAAGTCCTTCTAGACAATAATAATTTATTTCACCATTGGCCAGTACATTTGCATGGCTATGTTATAAGAATCCTCATAAGAAAAAAGGAAATACATACATCCCTTAGTAGTGCCTATTCGGCTCGCTGGAGATATATCTAAGGAACAAAGGAAGGGAAACAGCGGGAATAATTACTCTGCGACTCTGGTTAGAGCATCTTTATTCAAACCTAACCAAAACCCAACTGCCCCGACATGTCTGTCTCCTGCCCTCCTCCCACCACGGCTCCCCGCTGATGCCCTTAGTTGCACATTCCAACTTTATCACACAGGTGGATAAGTCCATCAACTGAGATGCCTGGGAATCCACGTCAGCACCTGTTTATGGTGTGCAGAAGGCGAGTGGATGGGGAGAAGCTGGATGATCCAAATATAAGAACATGGTTAAATCAATATATTTAAGGTCCGTATTACATGATGTTATTAGTCGCGGCAACACACTATTAATAAGTGCTATATATTCAGTATTTTTCATATATCTATTTCATAATACATACTAGCATAAACACTTCCATGAATATGTATTGATAAACATTTTTTACTCCTGCAACTTCCTTGTTTTACATAGCAGAATTTATTCACCACTTTTTTTCTATTTACAATTGTACATATTCAAGGACTGGGAAAAGTATGTCAATGATCTGGACAGCGGTCATATTTAAGCAGCTAAAGGGAAGTCCATTGATATTTTTTGTGATGAAACCATAGGAAAAACTGGTAGATGCGTATTTGTGGTATTGTTTAGGACATTTGAAGATTTCAATGAACAACCATTATTTATGTTGGTGGAGTCCACTTCCTGGAATGTACTGATGCAACCAAATGTATTAAGGCAATTCTTAAGTCCCTAAAGGTTTATATTACAATACTCTGATGCTAAAAGTGTTGTAACAAATTCATCATCATTGGGCAACAATCCTAGGATTGGTTTGACGCAGCTTTCCACTCGATTCTTCTATCGGCCAACCTTTTCATTGTGACGTAATTCTTCTCTTTTACATTCTTCACAACCTGTTCCATGTATCTCATACGAGGCCTGCCTTTTCCAATCTTCCCGTTCACTTTTCCCTCGACGATAGTCTTCATCAGGCCATCGTGTCTCAAGATATGACCGATTAAGTTTTCCCTTCTTCTTTTTAGAGTTGTCAGCAGACTTCTCTTTTCTCCTACTCTTCTTAGCACTTCCTCGTTACTTACTCGGTCGATCCATTTAATCATCTGTAACAAATTATGCAAGATATATGGCTAAGTGTGTTACAGACTAAAACTAATCATTGGTGAGGAGTTAATCCACATCCAATACTTCGTTTACAAATTAAATCTTGTAGGAAATATTTGGATCCATGAGATCACTGAATTTAATAGAACGGTACTGTTGACCAAAGGTTTATTTTTCCATGCAATAAAAAGAAAATAGTTATGTTTAAAATTTCTTGGAGACATTAGTGAAAAGAGTTTTACATTATTCCCTTTCCCAGTTGTCACCAGATGGAACTCTTGGTTTGTTAGCTGTAACACTGAAGAAATGATAGTGGTACACAATCCCAGCATAAGATTCTTTTGTTCTTTAAATAATAACGCTACTGACTTTACTCAATGCCAGGAAATATTTGTTAAGGAGCATGGGAAACGGCTGGTTGACTTGATCAAAGTACTGGAGGGGTCCCCTACCTTGAATGTGTGAAATTCACACATTCAAGGTAGGGGGGCCAGTTCCTTTCCCTGGGCCACCTGTGATTTCCTACGAAGTTCTGACATGCAGACAATTGAGTCGTGAGGATTTTGAGGTGGGAGTGTCCAGAAGGCTCATGCCCGGGATTTGAACCTGGGACCCTGGTCAGTAGCTCAGCACTCTACCCACTAGGCTACCATGATCCCCTCATGTGAATACAACATGGTATTTACTCTTCCCTAATTACTGTTATCCAGCACTTATTGCCAACAGGTTAGTTTGCTGGTAGGAGGGCACTTAATTCACACAAAATATTTTGTTGTAAAAATAACACAATTTCATGGTGAAATAACACCACTTTTGGCTATAAAACATATTTTTTTGGGACTTTTGCAGGTCTCTTGACATCAGGAAAACCTGCCAAAACTTCCTTGCCTAAATACATGGAGGCATTGTCCAATTTATTCTTTATATTATGGGATGTATCATTCACAAGAGTATTTATTCCATTCTCAGTCAGTAGGTACCTACAATGATCAGGTGAGGGTTAGTGAACCAGCAGTAATCTCACCCTTTATTACTTGCTCCATGCAGACCTTCTGCCTTCTCCTAATTATTTTTGAAACTTCCTTTCTTCTACTACCAACTCTAGTGCTTCATCATTTGTCTTCCTTTTGACCCATTTTTTACATCCTTTTCCAATCTCATCCTCAGAAGCCTGAGTCTATTTTCATTTTCTTTCCACAAAGTTTATGTTTCTGTGCCATATAGTGCCACATTTGATATTTGGCTTCCCAATAGTCTTTTCTGTATGTTCTTTCTAAACAACCCCATGATTACTTCTCGCCTATGAGTAGAAGCTTCTTTTGGCAATACAATTCTCCTTCTTAGTTTGATGTTGATGAACCACTTTTTTCTCCAATATAGTACCAAGGTACTGCTGTTATAATGTGACTTTTGTATCAAAATTGAAGGAATGAATGTTAAAAACTTTGAAATCTTGATTATTAGCAATAAAATATTGTATATTTAACTATGCAGCCTTTGCAAATCTCACAGGAATATAAATGTTTGTGCTGAGCCTACTGGGCTCAACTCTGATACATATCATATGATTTTACATACATTTTCATAACCATATGCCTGCATATTTATTTTTTATCATAGACTTTTAATGCAAACTGAACTAAAGGATTTTCCCATTATGAGTTTAATATTAGACATTTAAAAAATGTTGGTATATCCTTTTGTACAGTGAAATTCAGTGTTATTTTTTTCTTAGCTGTTTAAAATAATTTTCCTGAAATTATAGAGAAATTCCTTAAAAACTAATGAGTTATCAAATTTTTATTTTTGAAACAAATATGGAATAAGAATGTATTTACTATGCCCTAGGAAAATGCTTTTGCCACATAATTTTTCAGTTTCATTCAGGACTTCTATTTATTTTATTCCCATGTTCACATCTTATTCTAACTCCACTAAACTTAGTAAATTTTTCAAGATCCTGGAATGGAATTGTCTTACTTCACCTTTACGTTTACCTGCCATGTTATTTTTTTCACCAAATGCTTTGTTAGGTTGCACATAATTGATCATGGATATTCACAACTGACTTTGTCAATTTACAGAAAGTTGCAATCTCTGATTTCCTATCATCACCTGTACTTTTGCTAATGCTTTACGTGATAGTGAACATTGTATATAAGGAAGGCATTTATGTTCTTTTTACAAATAAATGATACAGAAGTTAGATCTTTGTAGAAGGCTTTGAGTAAATTAACTCGACATCTGTGGATGGATGGGAGGTAGCCCTCATCTGTTTTTACTGATGGTTTTTACTGCTGTTATTTAATGCTTTATAAAATATTTTGATATATGAAAACTCAGGAGCCAGTAGTCCAAAGTAATATTTCAGCCTGTGCCACATATAGGCTAGCATAATTTTTTAACAACATTATAAGCTGCTATTGCTGAATGAATATGGACCACCTGATTGCTTTCTAAGCTAAAGTTGTAAATATATGTCTTTAAAAGCACAATTTTGATACCATATTTCTCTAAGTTACTTGGAATATTCTTCTGAGCAGGGTTACCAGATTCCTGAAAACACAATAAAGGACAGGTGTACTGTCGAGGAAATCATTGTGACATAATTGACAACTAGTGAACTTCCTTTAAGAATTAAGAATTCCAAAGGAGAATGTGCATTTTTGGCTAGTCCTTTTACCCCAGACATTAGAGAATGGCATATTGAGATCTGTTCCAGTCATTAGCCTTGGCAGATTCTTCACCCACTTGGTTAACTCCATCTCTGTTTATCAAATATTCACAGGTAAGTACTGGGTTAACCATTAACTTTGAAGATCTTTTCATTGCTAACATCCTCCTGTTTGGTCTCAGAATTTCCCTCCCTTTCTTTTATGCTGTCCCTCCTTCTTTATCTTTACATTTTTTTTAATGATGACTCTCCAAGGCTTTTGGTCAGTAGTTTTCTAATATCCTTCTCATGAAACTTTTTTTTGTACCAAACCTCATCCTCTTTGCCATTCCTGTGACTGTGTTTGTTAGTAAACCATATGTAGCCAAACTTACCTAATACCTAGCACTTCACTCAAATTATGGTGAATAATAATAATTTCCACAATTATGGTATGAAAAAAGTAATTGTACCTTTTCAGCTGAAAGCATTATCCCAGTGCTTACTGTTTCATTGTATAATTCACTGATAGCTGCCTTTTCAAACATGACACATTACAAAAAGTTTTAAAGGCAAGTTTCTTTTGACTATTTTCTAATGTTGGAGTATATTATAAATTGGAGGGGTGGGCGGGGGCTTTCTGCAGCCCTCCTGGCACTTAGACCTCTTTACATCCATTGTGCTAACCCACATTTAACCTGCCTGTCACTCACAGACAGGGACAGGGGAGAAGAGCCCCGCGGTAGAGGTATGGAGGAGGGCACCCATCCAACCTGTCTGGGCCCAACATTGCTGAACTTCGGTAATCTCATGGGAACCGGTGTGCCAACATGGCTAGGCCCTTTCCCATGTTGGAGTATTGTAAAAGGTGTGTTATTTAGAGATTTCTCATATTGAGGCATAGAAATGAAGACAGTAAACAGGCAATACTTTTTTCTATTTTTCCCAATCATGTTTTTATATTTTTCACTTATTTAAACAGTTGAGTAGCATCTGATAAATGACCCATATGTATCTATCATTTTCCTCAACGGTACTCCCACACATGAAGTAAGTAACATTAAAATTCTGGGCACCTGTCTTGATGCTTGGATGATTTGGGAGATAAATAAATGTCAATCACCAGTGAAGCAAATTAAGCTCCTCATGTTACCAATTTAGATTAATCACAGATACATACTATGTTGCTAAATGATCTCACTACTTTGTACTGTGGGGAATTCTATTCTCACATACTATGTATTTAGTATTCTTTTATGGGTCTCTTCCCATCATGCTAAGAACATTTTCCAAATCTAAAAAAAGTCAATGTGTCATATGACTAAAGAGCCTTACAATGCCCCATGCTGACCAATTTTAGGAGGCTTAATTTTCTCCCAATTCCTTGTTTACACCCTAACCTCTACGATGTACACCCATAGCAATCTATCAAGTTTTTCTAAAAACCAAGACATTCATAACCACTTCACTAGTGAGCGTAATGACCCTGATGTAAGCCAGGAATAAAAGGGTAATGTTTGGTTTTAATAGTGTCTTTTGCTAATGTATCAGAAGCATATCTCTTCTTATTTAAGTTGCATTAGTAGATGCTATTGATGTAATCATCCTGCATTTTTGTCATTACCATTGACTCAGGACCACTTAATTGATAAATTCACATTGAATTACCATACGAAAAACACAAGTATGCACGACTTCCCAGAGAATAGGCAGGCGAGGTAGGCCTCCAATCGCCATCTGATGTGACATTGCCAGTTGCTCCAACCAGCCTGTTTGCAGAAAGCCCTTTCCAAACCTTCTAATGAAGCCATGTGAGGGAAAAGGTTGCATGATATTACAAAATCTGTCCCCATGACAGCAATAATTTCTTGGGGTATGTTGGTGAATGCTCAGCATTTAGGTTAAAAGGTTTTAGAACATAGCACCATCATAGCCTTCCATATTTTCAGCAATGCGTATTAATCAGCCAAGTATTGCAAATTACTTCTCATGTATTCAAAAGACCCGAACATACCCAGGTAGCTACGAATATTGGCCCAGCAATGGCTATGGTTTGCATATGTTGGACCAATGTAAGGCCAACATTGCCCAATGGCCCAATATTGGCGTAAAACGTTGGCCCAATATTGGCAAACAACAATGGGCCAAATTTGGCATAGATTTCCCAGTATATATTGATTACGTTTTAAATTTGTGGTTTTAAACACATTTTGTGATCTCCCAAAGCGATTTAACACATTGAGAGACATTTTTCAGGCAGATCTATTTTCATGTTTAGCGGCACAGTTTCAGTCACTCTCTTTTGCCTAATTGCACATTGGGTCTTAGGAATTGGCACATTATAGAGGAGACTTACTTATCATCCCTAGAGTTGAAAAAATATCAGTTATGTATATTCTATTGTGGTATTGTGATTACTATCAGGTTGGTATTCAGTACCGCTTCTCATTCCCTGAGAGTACATAGTGCTGGTTGGTGCAGTAGTACTGACTTCCCTTTTCCAGGGCCTGGGTTTGAACCTCGACAATGGCTGTATGTTATATTTCTTATAGTTTTTATTTTATTGACTGTGGTAACTATTTATTAATTTTAATTTTTTTTATTTTCTTAGTTTATAGTGGGATACTGGCGCCGATTTCAGTGTTCTGTGAAGAGCACTTTGAGTAGATCAGGGAGAGACCAGTACCTACTATGTTAATCAAAATGGACGTTGAAACTTTGTACCCCTTGACACCCCTTGGCTAGAGTACGCAAAGACTGATGCTGAGTTTTTATACCTTCTTCCTTCATTCCCTTTGATCGCTACTTATGATGCCCCTACACTGAATGAACCTTGTGCTGATCATGGTAGGAAGGTTGTTGATAACGTGGCGGCCTGACAACCCAAAGGTCATGGGTTTGAATCCCGCTTCGAGAATGTTTTTTTTCGCTTGGTATAGTGGTTTAATAAAGTAAATGGTAATAAAGTTTAGGCTAAAATATGTGATATACATGGTCTTAGCACATCCAGCTCCTATAAACCCGGTTCTACTACTGTAAACTCAGCTGTCAGACGCCTCTTCCAACGATAACGACAACATTTCTTTAAGTTGCATACGTGTAATATACATTAGGTGATAAATCACTTCCTGTAACTGCAGGTTACCCTGTAGATACATAGTGAACTGCTAATTAAATCCTTAGAGCTTCGCCACGCCACTACTACTGACAACGTATGAAATATTTTCCTTTGAGTATTGAATGAAGTTCGGGTAGCTGCGTGGCGAAGGTTTACACGTTTAATTTTGGCGGTTTCCGCCCCTCCCGCCGATGTCGATCCTCCCCGCCAATCTTTGCTTCCCACTTTCTCCCTTCCCCTAATTTACAACCGCCCTCTCGCGGCGCACCTTATCCCTCCATTCTCTCTCTCTCTCCTGGACTGCTTCGACTCTGGCGAGCAGGCGTATTTGAAGAGGTGCCCGGCGACCTAAGAAATCAAGGTAGGAGTTAAACCTTCGTGATTGGGATATTAAGGTAGTGTAACAATTTCTTGCATTGAAATCGTAGTCTTGAAGTGTTTTTTTATAGGTGTACGTAATAATGTTCTCGGTGTTTTCCCATTTCCCACATATGAAGCATATCCTTGGCGATGATGATCGTGTGTGCATTTAACATTATTAATGACTGGTTCTGAGATCTGATTTCACGCGGGCCAGAAATGTTACCGTGTTGGCTAAATTTTCTTGTAGCTTTTCGGACGTGAATTGTTTCGCGAAAAACTTGAGGATACTATTTGATGTATTTTTCAAAGTCTGGATTCACTTTTCTTCCGCTACATTCTTTATGATTGTCAGTCACGTGTTTGTGTCCTAAGCATCACGGTATGACTAGGATAAATGGTTCCGTGTTTAATTGGTTTAAAATAGTTTGGTGGACAAATGACTTGAAATGGTGTGCATTTAACCGGCCTTGTAATTGATATGCGCTCATTTATCGTATGCTCGAGTTTTGACTGGCGACTTCGTAAAAGTTTTGTGGTTATTTAATAGATGCAGAGTCTGCCATAGGCGTATCCAGCGGGGGTTTTGGGGGGTTGTAAATTGGGTTATAGTTTTGTATGTGTTTATAAAATGTTTTGCTTTAAAAATTTCCGGACCCCACGTTCACATAGGGGGTATTCCATACTCTTCGGTGGTGACCCCCCTTCAGACCCTTCTAGATACACCTATGGAGTCTACAGTTTGTATTCGACGACGAAGCTTGCCCAAGAGGGGGGGGGAGGTGCGAACGGTGCGAGAACACAAGGGCCCACGTTTCACTATATTTGTTTCATTGCCTCGCAAGTTAACTTCGCACCGGGCCCCACTTTTGTTCTCGCCGGCCCTGTTTGACGAGATGTGAACTTTGGGAAGTAACCATTGAACACGATGCTTGATCCAGCTGAAGACCTAGTGTGCTAGTCGCTACTTGATATTGAGGACGGAATCTAGCCTGATTGGAATCCTCCTAGGAGGTTTCACACGGTCATCGACCTTGCTGCTATGAAGCGGTTATTCTATATGATTCCATTTTAATTAAAGAAGATCGCACAGTATCTGTAGCGTGACGTGATTTGTAGATGACCACTGGATCCTACTGGGAGCTAGTAGCAAACTAGGACCGCATCAAGTTGGAAATCCAATAACTCAGCGAGTATGCTAGCGATCATGCTTGCCAGCCAGTATACTGGTTCTATTCACACGATACTGGAATGCTAGCATACTAGCGAGTATCCTCGGCCTTGTGCTGGATCAAGTGTCGTTGAAACGGGCTTTTTGCGTGTAAGAGCTAGTTTTTATGTCTATGGATATAATTTCCCTTATTTCTTGTGTAATCATAGTTATCCCTTGACGTCATTTTATCAATTTACATCTTTAAACAAGATTTTATTTTTTAACTAACAGAAATATTCTAATCCAACAGAGTAAGCATTCCCTCAGACTGCTGCGAAATGCCGCCCAATAAGGCGCGAGGTAATTTTTCTCGCTCTGGAGATTGAGAACTGAATACCTTCGCATCGAGGGGTCCAGCTCACCGCGGGAACTCTTCGTTGCTCATGCTGGCTAAGGGCAAAAGTACATGGACTCGATGGATGTGAGACTGCCTTTACTAGAGATGAACTGACAGCGTGCTTCCAATTTCGACCGTATCCACCTCTTAGAAATGGTAAGTCTCGATGCATATTTTAAATTAATTCGTGTAGAAGTTGTGTTACTTTTCAACCAAAAATGTCAGTCGACAGACTTGAAACGGACGGTCAAGGTGAAAGGTATTAAAAGATGTTTAATTAGGGTGAGGGATGCTAGGGACGTTTCGTTTTTATTCATCGCACACATCTGATATATCTGAATCTTTCACTTCAAAGGCGGTTTTCGACGGTACATGTCCAACTGATTTACCCATGAAATGACAACGTAATTGCTAAGAATATAATCAAGGAATAGAATGCCACGCAACCTCTTATCTAAAATTTAAATTAAATGTCATTAGATTGACCATGTAATGCCCTACCGCTGATATACTAAATATTTTATTCTTTTCCATCCGAAAGTCAATTTGTCTTTGCCGTCGCTCGTGGCATCGCTAATCTGTTTTACTTGGTTTAATCGTAATTAACTTAAATTAGTGAAACCTATTTAATATATGTAATAATATTTACCCTGTGAAACAAAATTACAAGCACAGATTACATTTCTTTTAAATAAGGATAAATTAGGAATTCCTTTTAGGCATAGCCTGTACTTGGGTTACCTCAAAATCAAATTACAATGGGTATAATTGAACAAGGATAAACTGAGACTAGATACGTGAACATAAACAGAACAAGATAAGTTTGTCTTTTAATCACAACCTGTCGTGCATACAGATTATAATTATTATTAACCGTAGTATTAACAAAAAACACATCTGGATTTTCTTCATCGGATACCTAATTTATTTTTTACTCTTTTTAAAAATAATGTTAAACTAACTGTACCTCTTATATTATTTGGCAATCTAAGAAATAGCTTTGGTCCTACATTTGAACGTTTGAACAGGGACAATTGGGCTTGGGTAAAATATACATTGCTGTAGTTTTTAGGTTTAATACATTAGTTTTTGGTTCTTTCATAGGTTTATGACCACTTCTGAGGTAGAACAATTTCAATACTTCTTTAACATAAAGATGACGTAAAGGGAGTAACTGTAAATCCACAAAAATGGGGAAGGACGGTTCAAATTGGCATTTTCTAGCAATCAGTCTCACTATTGCTTTATGGAGAATTAGCAATGGGTTGAGCGATTTTTTTATAGGCACCTCCCCAGCAGATTATCCCATAGCTTAGTTTAGATTGCACTAAAGCATTAAAAATTGATTTAATGAATTGCTGGGGACATTTATATCGAAGGAAATGAAACTTTGCGTGGATAAATTTTAGTTCCCTCAAAATTCGGTTAACGTGTTTATCCCACTTTAAATGCTGATGTACAGTCACTCCCAAGTATTTATATTCAGGCACACTTTCAATATTTATACACTTAGTACAAAAGCTTCGATCAAATTTTGGTTTATGATAGGTTAACTGCCAATCAATTGAGAAACGATTACACACGTTAAAACACAAAAATTTTGTCTTTTCACTCAACAATAATTTTTATATCCCATCCATTCAATAAATATACTTAGGTCAAATTCCATATTTAGTCTCACCTCTTCCCAGGATGAGCCGTCATTAATAAGAGCAATATCATCAGCGAAGGCAATTAATTTTCCGGTAAATTTACACTTACACGTCATTTACATAGATTAGAAATATTGCACCTAACACTGAGCCTTGTAATGATAAAAAATATTTATTATATATTTATTATTTATTATATATTTATTATATATTAATTATTTATTATATATTGATTAATTATTATATATTAATTATTTATTATATATTAATATTTACTTTATATAATATTATTATATTTAATACAATCTAAAAATAACATTGACCAAGTTAATTATGCAACACATGGTACTGTTATTTACCTGCAGTAAAATGTGAACGAAATTTTAATTTTTAGAACGGTTTAACTGTTCAAATATGGTATCGCTAGAGTTGAGAAAACGTTTAATAAGTTTCGTTTCATTATAGATGCTATCGCTTATATCGAATAGATTTGTTTTCTGTAGATTATAAAGATTCCACCAATATATGGTCTGCACCAGCAATCGTTATTCTTGCTTTTATTTTTTATTAAATTCTTTGTGGTATATTTAGATTGCATTTATTGCTTTTATCAAGGTTCCTAGAATTATTTTTTCTTTTTTTTGAATTTGAATTACTAAATTTAGGAATAAATTGTGCCAAAGGGAATTTTGATTATTGAACATTACGGTTGGTAAGAGATGAGTGTGTCCTGCAGCAATAAGTCAGTACGTACTTACATACCCCTTGGTAGTCAATTTCCCTAAACTGCTGTACCCCTTATCCTCAAGCCTTCCGTTCACATAAAATGCGTGTGTATTATGTAGCGTTTCTTCCACAGGTAAATATGTAGTGTGATCACTATACATTTACTCTTCATTAATGCAATCTCTTTTGTTCGCCAAGAAGTGGGTATGACATTTCCTATTAACGAACGTTCAAGCTGTTCCTTCCGCCGCTATTAAACAATTTTCGCAAACTCCTACATCATCAAGCGCATTCCCCTGTTGGAAAAATGTTAGCCCTCTGCATCCGTCTCCTGATCATTTATTAATACAAAAACTTGTCAATTTTAATTTTTAAATGGAAGTTCTTGCTGTAATGCTTCCTGAATTTACATGAGTGAAGTTATCCAGTTTTCTCGTCATTTCCTTGGGAATTCTAAGTGTGACATATAAAGGTTGACATCGGCAGGGTTTGCCCGCAGTTAAGCTCTACTTCATTTGTACTTCACAAATGTACATATCGTACCCTTTGAATAAATAATTTTTCCACCACTCAAGTGGTTGGTGTTTTAATAATACTTCAGCAGGCAACATTTTAGCAATATTAATTTAAGAAATTTATTATATTATTGTTACAGAAATTCCTATGAGCTTAAAATTTTAATATACCTAAAATAGTTAAGTTTTCTTTGATTAGTTAATTGTAAAATACTCGATATGTGATTATTACCGGACAGTTAATTAATTTCATCATTTTTTGTTTTTATTTGCTCATTTGACTAATAAGTACATTTATGTTGGGCTAATAAAAGTAAGGCACAGGGACGAAAATTTCATAAAAATTGAATTTCGAAAACCTGACAGCTAAGAAACTTCTAAGGAATGAGGGAAGGTAATAAGGAGTTCACTAGGAGAAAGTTATTTTCTATATTTTGAATTCATTTTCTCTACCAAATTTAAGAAATAAAGTTCAAGCCAGAGGCCGCCTCGTATCGATTTCACCTCTTCATCAGCAGATTTTCATGAAATCAATGTGTATTTAACGTCGTCATATTCAATTTATGGTGATTGTAAGGAGGAGTATGGAAGTTATTGGCATCTTCATTGACATTTTACAAATATATACTACTTTTAAAGGTCTCGGAATAGGAATATTTTGCGTTGAGACGGCTTATTCAAATTATTGCAATATATTCAAATGTATATTGATTTATAATTCATATATATTTAAATGTACCCCAAGTGTACGAGTGGCTTGACTGAGACTAGAGGTGAAGGGATGTAGAGAAGGAAAGAGAGACAGCTGCATTATTGCAGACGTAAAACTCTGCTAATGTATGAGAAATAATCTTGAATTCTTGAAAGAGGTAATCGATCGTATTTTTATCCTCCTCATTAATTTACTCGTCTCAGTAGCACTACGGTTTGAACAAATGAAAAGCGTACATATTTTTCCCAAGGCTTTTATCGCTAAATTCTCTTTGCAGTAGTGCTGATCCCCATAAAATGCACATAAATTTAATACAGCAGTACTTACGTATGTATGACAATTATAAACATGTTAATCTCTGCACACCTTGGTGCTCCGTTAAGAGAGAGAATATTATGAAATAACATTTACCACAATAGTACCGCACTCTAAAAACAGCCTTTTCTTCTTCTGCCTGTGTAACTGTTACTAACTACGTTAGCCTTGTCTGAGCTAGGATTTAAATAAATGTTATTTTAAATGGCTGCCCTTTTCTTGAATTTTGTACCTACTTACTACGATGTACAAGTTGTTTTAATTCAAAAATGATTTTTTACATTCACTTTTAATCACGCAGGTTGGATCACGCAGGTTGGATCACGAGAGGCTGAATGTGAAGACTTGTGTTCCCCCCGAGACATTTGAGGCTGGCCGAGGGTAAGGTAACCGAGGACTCGGAATTGAATACAATTCCCTTTTAGGGAATATTTCATATCCGTCAAGAGATCAAGCTCTCGTCGATGGTGAAACAACTTGAATGCTTGGCGGGCAAAGAGGACTACATACCTGTAGGTCTGATGTGTAGGTACTGATGTCCCTTAACAAGGAATTTTTGAAACCTAAGTTATTAATGGTGTTGAGTCGGAAATATCAAAGATTTTGCAGGGGTACCGTTGTCTTAGCAGCGGAGGGGTATATGTTTCAGGGAAGTTATCAATTTTAATTTTAATTTCTAGTTGCAGAGACAGCTATATCACCAAACTTATTTATTCTTACGCGTGGATTCTTTCAATGTTAAAGTCACAACTTTCATGGTTTCTTTGATTTATACAGATCGTCTAATTTCGTATGCCAACATTTGGAACCAAGTGATTGAAAATAACAATGAGGTCAACAGTACCCATTTCTTTGTTTTCATTATTTTAAAACACATTCCAATTTTAACAAATCTCAAGCTCCTTGTTTTAGTTCATAAATAAGACGAATTGGCAAATTACACATTTAATTTTATTCTTGAGTGTATTTTTAGATATTAAGATGGGACGAGATACGCTTCCTTAGTCTCTTTCCTGCGATTGTGAAAATCCTTTTCTTCATTAACTTAGGCCTACCGGAAAGGAGTCAATTCACATTTTACCCTGAAAGCTGCCTCAAGGGCGAATGGCAGGTGGTGATGGGTCACCAACCGTGAAATTTGTTTTTAGTTAAAAAATACTTTTTTAAATTAAAAACTAAGTAGAGTACATCATGCTCGTAATAATAATACTTTTGGATAAACGAATTCTTGCATCGCTTGGTCCGACAGTCTGTCTCTTCTGTTTGCCCTGTTGTTGGTTACGGGGAGAAAAAGGTTAACAGTGACTTATTTGAGTGTAATAATGCTGTAGTTTGAAGAAGTATGGATAATTTAATGAATTCCTACACTTCTTTTCCAATCCTAAGACCTTTTTCTTCTAATACCGTCTTTGACGATATCTGGCATTATCAAATTCGATGAAATTAATTATCGGTGGATATTTAATGGGGGCCATATATATATATATATATATATATATATATATATATATATATATATATATCGATGAAATTTTAGGCAGATATTTATTGGAGGCCAGCATGATAATTGTCATTGCTCACCTTCTTTACTCTATCTTTTACTCTCAAAACCCATAGTTCATAGTTGATACTTGTTTATTTCTGGTGTAACTTGGAAAAATCTGTTAACCTTTTAAATAAAATAAAATAGTGTCGGTAGGTGGTGGTCTCAACTTGGTGGTGGTCTTGGTGGTCTCCCACTTGAGATTCGACGCACGACCCTGGTTTCGATGTAAAATGTCATTTTTAGGTTATATGAGACGTAATCTTCTTATATCATAGCTAATAGATGGGAGATGGGGAATCCTCTTGGGTTATCGTTAGTATTCTACCAGGTAGATTTTGATGGACACTTCCTCGTGCCATGATCACCATTCCATCCAGAGCACCACCCTGACGCCCACTTGTTTCCCGTTCCATCTTCTCACTCGGCCTTCCTCTCCATTCTTTTATTTGCTTCATCTCCTCCATCCTTATTCTCGGCACTTAATCGTTCTTACAATCCGTACTTCTTATCATGTCTTTTATTCTCCGCAATATCACAAAAGCCGCTATTAATAGTCTTATTTAATTGGTTTATGAATAAGATAAAATGTGTATCTCTAAGTATTGTACAATGTGTTAAGTATAATAGTTGTTAAGAATTATTATGCGGAAATGAATTACTATGATATTCCATTTGGTCTTCCTCTGACCTTTCTTTGAACTGTTATTACCGATGTTTTGCGCCAAGGAGTGTCATAAAAATAGTATACCAATGGATAGTTTGCCGGAGGATTTCAATCTTTTTATCGATACACATTATGCACTTAAGTGAATATTAAGCTTAGGGAAAATCCAATCAGTTCCCTTTTGAGGGTTTTGATTCCTGTTCCAAATCCCATTCGAAATGATCATGAAAAATGGTAAAAAATATTTTTGAGGTTGAACGTTGTCATGAGTTCATCTGGAGGCATAGTACTGATCACAGTAACCATCAATATGACTAGCTGTATCAGTATATATTTATAATTTAAAGCGTTGGAAAATTTGAATAATTTGAATAATTTTAATCATTTTTGCTCTCCCAAGCGCAATTCAAAACAATTTTTTACTCCAGGAACGGCAACATTAACAAAGGAATTCAAAGTCCTGTTATGTATTGTTACAACATATTACTTTGCATTCAAATATTATTTAAAAGAGGGCAAGCTGTATCGCTAATACGGCCACAAGCTTTGAAGAAGATAACGTGAAATAGCAATAGGTTTTCGTGAAAGGTTTCTAAACAAAGTAATTTAAGAGAAGCATCCTAGGTTACGTAGGTCATCGGTGTTATAAAATCTAAAGTTAGAAGATAATTTCACTAGTGGGCCTGATCGAAAATCACCATGGTTAGCGATTGACAAGCAGATCGAAGGATCCTGTTAAGCACAGGTTTGTAATAAGAAAATTAGGTAATGTGGATGAAGCATTAGGCATCGAGATTCTGACATTTCTAAAGAAAGTTGTTGTTGCACGCTTGAGGCTCCGCACGGCTTACCTTGAACCTCGTCGGAATCCATTGTTGATATTGTCTGCCGAAGTCAAATTATAATATGCCATGCTGTGAAAAATGGTAAATATGAAGCATCTCGTTGCAAACGCATGAACGAAACTGTGGCACCATTATCTACATTTTCTCGACTTGCATGGTGTATTACCTTAGTTCATCTTTTAGCTGAGACCCTATAGTAGTATGTTTGCATGTTTATAGCGCTTGTTTGGAGATCTTCACCCCCTGCCACACACCCTCGCGGTGGCTTGCCGGGTAACGCGTATATGTAGACGCTTGGATCTTAATTGGCTTATTTTATTTTTATGAAGCCATAGAATTTTGCAAGGGTCTATTTTTTTAAATCTCACCCTCATTAATTACCTATGACTGCCTCAAAATTTTATAAAGTATTTTTGTTGGGATTTACTGTTTGTAGTGTGCCCTATTTATAGTCACATTTTACCTTTTCACCATAACCAATAACTCTGAGACGTTTTGGTACTCATGAACTGAAGATTTGAGCCTTGAAGAATATGGTCATGAGCCTCGACAACCTTGAAAAGTTTTGTTTCCACCTCCGTGAGATCCGTTATCATACAAAGCTTTAATGTCCCCCTTGAGCGAGCTTCAAAACAATGCTAGAAGCCTAACCCCCCAGCACTTATATTTCCGAAAGCCCTCAAGTGAGGGTATACGCTTATAAATTACCGTTAATTGTGATCCTTTGGCTTTTTTACAGCAGGTTGTCGTTGTGATCGCCAATGCACGAGAGATTCAACGTGGCAGAATGGGAAACAAGTTGGACTTAATCGTGTCTCCGAGGGAAATACGGATGAGGTTGCTGATGGTTCCGGATAGCATTGCACCACCATGAAGATTTGAAAATAGTCTTCTCTATGAAAATTTTTAAAACCTGTTCATGTGGCAAATGTTTAAATAAAATAAAAAATATTAAAAAATAATCCTTTTTGTATTTATCTTTGGATGCTTGTAGTCTTTTGTCCGAAAAAGTGAGAAAAGAAATTGAGAATACGAATGGGAAATGTATATCATTTCCATTTTTTCAAATTTCAGGAGCATCACAACTTCTCAGCTAAGGAATTAGTATTTTGTGCAAGTGTATTAAGTTTTGAAACCGCCAAATTCGGTAATTCATAAATTCCATTGTTAAATATCCTGTAATGGTTAAAATCTGTCAAGTACGAGAGAAACAGGGTAAAAATTGCTAAATGTTTTCTTAATTTCTCCAGTCAAAAAAAGCCATAATCGCGTCTTAAGATGCTTAAAATTTTAATTAAGTTATGCTAGAATGAAAATTTATCTTGAAACTCTAGGATCTTAATTTATAAGCTGTGGTTAACTGATCTTATTTTAAAGGCCATTGCGAGAATGGAATAATTTCGTCATAAATTAACAGCTATCCATATTAACGTAATGACTATTGAAATGAGATATTCCAATTGCCTATAAGTAGCAGAAATGTGAGATAATCCGCCCTTCCTCAGGATCTGTAGTAATTAACCCTAAAATGTAAAATGTCAAGTGTGAAAAGTTACTCTTACGAAGCCCCATTTATTCTCTGCATATTAAAGAAAATACATTCGGAATCAAAACTAAAGTCAAATGCGGTTAACAACTACCTAGAATGTTCTTGGAGGACCCCGCAAGTGTACCAAGTCAAGAGATACATCCTTCTCCCTGACACGAATATTTACTATTGTAAGTCTCAGCTCACATGCCAGGAGCCGCTCAGTGATCCACGATTCAAGAACTTCAAGAAAGTACCACGGGCCGAGGCCCAAGGTGAGCTGTTTGGGTCGGAGAAAATTCAATCTCATTGTCAGATAAAATCTAAGTCCAAGCACACTCGGCGAAAAATATTCTAAGTCCAGAGACCCTTGCCAGTGTGAGAGGCGATCAGCCATGCATATGCCTTGGATCGCTCGACCCACAGCCTTGCCGTCGCTCGCCGTGAAGATTTTGAGAAAAAAAGACTAAGTCCCCGATTTTCTACTTTAAAGATAGCTTTTGATACCCATTTTCACAAGAACCCGGTTAGCCGGGAGGTTAAGGACTAAGAACTTGTAAGGGGATATAGCGGGTTATACATCAATTCTTTTGGACGGCGTTTTTTTTTTATTTTGCAAAAAAAAATTTCCGGCCTCATTCTCAGAAAAATTTTCTCCAATATTTATACAGTGGGTTCAGGACGATGCGGAATGTCGATAAAACAATAAATTATTGAAGATTTTTGCGTACGGGCCACGATTTTCCCCGGCCGGGGGCCCGGCCGGCCGGAAAAAATTTCGGCCGATCCAACAAATATGCACAATAATTTACTGTTTTATCGACGTCCCACATCACCCTGATCCTACTGTATAAACATCTGAGAACATTAACAATAAATTAACGGGGAAAAAACTAATTAGGGGGTTAGTTCTTTTTTCAGCCACTAGATGGCATATGCCTTCACTATTGTGCCTTTGTTGTTAGCCACTGGCATATGGTGGCGTCTCGCAGTTATTTCACCTACCACTAGAGGCACTGGCCGTTGTTGAATTCGATTGTGTTAAAACCAGTGTCTAAAAGGTAAAAAAAAAATCCTCACATGTAAACAAAAAACTGTCGGTTTATAGTCATTTGTTATTACACAAATCCTATCATACAAGGCCTTTTCTCACAGTACATCATGCTTTTCTGTTCCAATTCGGTCTTTAAATATCTAAGAATTCGTATGAACCAGAGAATAACCTTTTTAGCAGTAGTTCGCAATATAACAAAGATTTGTAATTAAAGCTTTTTGTTCCCCCACACTTGCTACCTCACACTGTTGGGGTGTTTTCCACAGCCACTGTAATCATTTAATGACTTCAATTTTCTTATTATATATAACCAATAGAACTACTGGGCTTTCGGTTGCATCCCGCTGACTCAATCCCTGGAAATGAGTAATCTTCCGTGGTGATGATGCTTCTCTCAATGAGTCACTCCCGTCAACCTCAACTCTCCTCAGCGGAAGTATTTACTTGCTTAGAAAAAATGCAGAAAGTCACTTTAATACTTTATTTTCTTCAAATTAGGGATACATTGACTGTGAAACATACCTTTTCGTGACAAATGCCTCCATCTACACAAGCCATCATAGTACATGTCCTTTGTCATAACTTGATAAGAGGGTTTTACAATAATTCGCACTTTTTTGGTCGATAAGAGTGAATATAGCCTTTTTGCTAGGAGTGCTGCTATTTATGGCGCAGTCCAAACTTTTGCTGAGAATTCACACAATATATATTACTTCTGGAATAATTATGACCTTTAGGAGGGCTAGCATTATAATTTATTCCTATAATAGCGGTTAAAATTGCAAGCAAAAAATTGCGCCATACTGCTAAGTGTAAATTGTGATAGATGGAGAGAATCACTTTTAAGAAACAGCTATTGTTAATTTTTGCACACAATAGGATACAGAATCACTTCAGCTAAATAACATGAAACCACAGACCGCATCCAGCGGCCAAGCTGACAATAACATGACCCTAATCAATTTTTGGAAAGGGAAAAATGAAACCACACTCTCAAGCAATTATTTCAACCGAATGGTTGGATCAGTTTAATTTGGTAAACAAAGTTTGGACCAAGTTCATTACATGGTAATTTTACACTGAGAAAGACTTCCCTACTTTCCGAATTTCAATGTTGGTTAACGAAATGAGCCTGAAACTTTCTGGTTAAAAATATTGGGACTCATCAACGTGGAGGAAATCACTTCAAAAGCTCAAATCTACTCATTGTTAACTTTCCGATCAGCGAAATGTCGGGATTGGGGATACGTTTTTATTTAAACTTGGGAATATTAAAAGTGAAAACTTACTGTGAGAGAAAAGCGATATCCAAATCGCCCATATAAAGAAATCATATGGCTACAAAAATTCTCGTGGGGTTAATTTGAAATGAAAAAAAAACCGCTCTTAAACTGAATCAACGACAAAGGGCGATAGAAAAGATTTGTGTACGGAAACCACGAGCGAGTAAATTCAGGAATTGTGGGATAGATGAAATTACTAACTAGTCTGCAGGATGGGTGTGGAAGAAGAATTGAAAAATAATTTGAGAAGGAATGGCATGCTATTCCTTACCAAATTGTTCTTATTCTACAGGAGAAATGAGAATCAAAAAACTGACACGACGTTAAAAAATTTTGATGGATAGCCTAATTTTGTTCTAGCAGGACAAGGGTTTGAGTGACCGTCAATCACCAAACCTGGAAAATTCTATACAGACATTGAAATCAAAGGAAAAATATATATATTTTTCCTCTTAAACGATATACTGTGACTAATTGCATGCATATCAACGACAAAAAGGATTCCAAAGATTGCTGAAACGTATTATACCACCTATTTAAAATGGACACTTACCTTTGTACAGTAACAATTTTCTTCGGGAGTCAGAAGATCTTAAAAAAGTAGTCTATTTTTCTCGATAAAATTACTAATTACATTCTTCAAATGTTACTCATGTCCGAGGTGCTTTTCCCGTAATTTTTTATTAAGGAACATTTCTTTATCGAGAATGAATTGATACATAAAAGAAAATAAAATAGTCCAACAGTAAGTTCCAACATACTATTCTCTTATTACAGCGATTTCTACTCCACAAATACATTTACTAATGAGGCTTCCAGATGCATAGTATAGCATGCGATGCAGCCATTATGAAGAGTACTCCTGAAGCAGATACATAAGTCCTTTCTAAATAATCAGCGAAAACAATCCACTTCAGCAGTCGCTGTGCAAAGAGAACATTGAAAATCCTCTGGGGTGAGCTTAGAGCAGCCGAATGCGTCCAATAGGCTGCAGGTGATGAGTTTTGAGTGATCGTCAATCACCCAAACTGAAGTGAAAAATTCTATACATACATTGAAATCAAAGGGAAACAATTTTTTTCTCTTAAACGCGCCACTGTGATTAATTACGTGCATACATATCAATGAGCTAGGATTTATAAAAGCTATGATTTGCTTAATAGGGTTTATAAAAGCTATATGAAAGCTAGGATTTATAAAAAGAGTACCTGGGAAATGTGATGAGAAGACTAAAGAGCGATGCTACTTTTCACTAGTTAGGCCCCACCTTGAGTATGCAGCCAGTGTATGGGATCCTAATTAATTAGGTTTGATTAGAGAACTAGACAGTGTGCAGCGTAGATCAGCTAGGTTCGTTAACGGTTTTACGATAGGTTGAGTAGTGTATCAGAATTAATACAAGAATTAGGGTGGGAATCATTATCAGAGCGTAGGTTAAAGTACAGATTAAATCTATTAGAGAAATTTAAATCGGATAGCTTTATTGAAGATGTTAGGCACATATTAAAGAAACCAGCGTATTATGCTAGATTCGACCAGATAAATAAGATTTAGAGAGATAGATTATCGTACTGATAGATTCAAAATGGCATTTTTCCCCCGTACTATAAGAGAACAGAATAGGCAGCATAGGAAAGGGATAGGTAGGGGAAATATTTTAGAGTATTCTGTAGTGCATGATGCATGTCTTACCCCTTAAAAATATTAGATACTAACAATCAAGTTGCATGAAACAATATTGTTGCTAGTTTGCATGTTAGTAGTGCATGCTTGGTGATCTTCACCCCCTGCCACACACCCTCGCGGTGGCTTGCAGGGTATCGTGTAGATGTAGATGAGAAAAAGCATTCTAAAGATTGCTGAATCGTATTTTACCATCTGTTTAACATGGACAGTAACACTTCTGATTATGTTTCGAATTCTGAATACAGAGCTCAACTGCGAAATAAATTATTAAACTCGTCAGATAAGCAATTTTGGACAATAAGACATGGTGGACATGGTAATTGGAGGTTGTGTTAGGATAGGCCTTTCAAATGATAGAGAAATCTGTGGAGATGCCGTGTCTTTGCGACGTGAGGTCGCTAACTATTATGCACCCCATCATCCGGAGAATAAGGCAGCAGCTCTTCTTCATACAAGTGAAGGTGGAGACCACAGCGGTTATTACAGCAACACTCAAATGAGATTCGTAATTTAGGGCAGGTTCATAGTTTAGACATAAGATCACTTCGGACCTGCATAGAATCTGAAGGTGGAAATGTGAATAATGGACCTGGACGTATCAGGAGTGAATAAATGCCTTAAGATGAATACTTTTCGAATGGAAGTTACAGGATCAGACATGGGTTTTTTTGCAATACTGCTGAGCGATGTAATGCAGTAGGCATAATGTTCAGGAATACTTACGGAATGCGTGTGACTTCGTCCAACGTCGCGACGTTGGACTACGAAGAATGAGGAATGGGAACGACTATAATGGTATCATGGAAGTTACAAAGCAGGTGTGAGGAGAAGAATGTTTAATAATTTTAGAAGAATAGAATGCTATCGTTGGAGAGGGTCAAGATGAAAAAAGACAGCAAATAATTGATTGCGGAATACATATGAATCGGGATTATAAAAAAAATTGACGGTGGTAAACACTGCTTAAAACCACCCACGAAGATCATATGCATGGGGAATGCCAGGAGATAAAACATTTCAAATTGTCGAAGCACAGATTTCGGAACCAGATAAAAGACTACAAGGGCTACCAGTATCTACAAAAAACCGGTATCTACAAAAGAATAAGGAAAGAAAGTCAAAAAGCGAGAAAAGCTAGAGAATTATGGATGATTGATCTATGTGAAGGTCTACAAAAACTCGCACATGGAAAAATGGAAGCTGCCTATAGGTTAGTGAGGAACCTATTCAAGGAGCGAAGAAAAAGACGCTCTGCCATGAGGTTCAAGAATGGAGAACTTTAGTTTAGTACTAAGATAAAGGGAGGAGAGGGAAGGAATAATTGTAGAAATTATACGATGGAAGCACTATCAATACGAATTTAAGCGGAGAAGTAGATGAAGTTGCGAAGGATGATATGGGAGACAGTTTTGAGATCAGAATTCGACGCAGCAGTGAGGGACCTGCAGATTAATAAGGCTGGTATGATGATTCTGGAACCGAAGATTCTGCCGAGTTAATAAAAAAACGCTGGAGGAAAGATTTACTCACCTATTCCACACCGTCTGCGACATGTACTCAACAGGAGAGATATTTGGATTTAGGAAAAGCAAGGAGAAAATTTTAGCCCTTATGCTGCTCATAGAGAAGAGAATAGAGTAAAACATACGAAAGTTCATTTTGTTGGTGGATTTGGAGAATGACCACAACGTAGATTGGAATTCAATGCTTGAAATTCTGAAAGGATTTGTGTGTCCTACAACAACATACGAATTATCCATAGTTATATAAAAACCAAGAAGCTGGAATCAGATCTGGTGCTAGCATTTTAGATGAAAAAACAATGGAAACTGTATCCCATATTTTTAATGCCTACATCGGGAAAACCATCAAGGAGGTCAACAAAAAGGCTTTAGGTCTAATTTTTCCGAAGGGAAAATGTTTGCATGCTCCGATTCACCTAGTACATAGCGGTCATAGTAGAAACAAAAAGGGATTTATGAAGACCCTACTTAGCCTACTTATGTTATTCATCACATATTACTTGGCCATTAAAAAGAAAACAAGGGTAAGGTAAGCAGTAGGAGAGCAAAGGCACCGGAACAAAATCTTTTAGTTCAAAGATAGAAGTTTTGAGGAAATATTGCTCACAGAGATTCCTTAACTCCCTAAGGACGAAGCAAGAAGGAATAATTAGTAGAATAGTCCATGCAAAAAGGAGATTCTAGCGGAAGAATCTGCTTGCAGCGAGAAAAACAAGCGTAGATGTAAAGAAAGTACTCATAAAAAACACACATCTGGAGCAATTTTATAAACGGCAGTGAGGCATAGACGATAGAAGCAACAGATTAGTCAAGGCTGGAAGACCAGAGAGCAGCTCTGGTGCTGGAATCTTTCAAATAAGGTGCTGCAGGAGAATGATGAAGATAAAATGGATCGACCAGGTGATAAATGAAGGACTTCTAAGAAAAGTGAGATATAAAAGAAGTCTGCTGATAACTTTAAAAAGAAGAGAGGACAACTTAATTGGCCACATCTTGACAGAACTGTCTGATGAAGACAAATGCCAACAGAAAAGTAAATTAGAAGAATGATAAAGGGAGTCCTCGCATGATATATATGGAGCAAAGAGTAAATTACGTAAAACAGGAATTATATGGATATTAAGAGATCAAGTGATTTCTACTTACGATGACGAATATGAAAATCATCGATTTGGGGTAAATATCTTACAAGCCTTCTAAAACAGAAGTTAAAAACAGAAACAAAAATTAGTAAATAAACAAAAGGGTCATTCTAAAATAACAGAAATGAGAAACTTCGACTTTTACACATACGATACACAAGATAAGGAATTCAGCAAATAGATATGAGACTACGGAATTTAACTGCAGACAACTACGAGTAGAAAAGCACGCATGAAAGTAAGCATACAAATTGGAAATAAAGGAAGATTATAAGACACACATCCTTCACGGAAAAACCTGTGTCAAGAAAAATACACCCAAGAAGGATAGGAGAATGATAGGTGAGAAGGCGAGAGGAATAAAATGAATACTCATTTGAACATCATGATAGAGAGAGTAGAAGACATGAAATGCTAACTCAGATGAGTAGGATATTTGCACCACACTAGGAATGGCTATAGAATAAGGAGAGGGTAGAGCAGACGAGAACTGTCCCTGAAGCTACCATATGTAGTGGTACACTAATGGTAATATATCAAATGTTACCGGCAGGTTGGAAACCCACAGGAACACTAAAAGACGTACAAACACACAAATACCGATATGTCTGCTGCACCAGCACTTGTCTCAAGGAAAATAAGCGCAGTGCCGAGGAATGCAGAAAAGAAGACAGGTTGAGGGTAGAAAAACAGAGGAAGGGAAGGGGAAAATCAGGCAAAGATACTAACTTCGTAGACGTTTCGGTAGTTAAATCTCCTTTATCGTTCGGAGAGAGCTCGGAAAGTTGAGAGCAAAGAGGCATATTCCTATAGATTATTATAAATTGGATGATGGCTCTAAATACAACGTATAATTATAATTCATTAGCGAGTGTACTAAGTAGACTCTCTACATAAAACTTTATTTACCTAAATTCATATGAAAAGGACTTCTCGCATACTTATCCAGGAGGCATTATGGAGGGTAGAATGCGTGCTGGCTAACCACGCTTAGGATCCGGGTTCGAAACCTGAAAGAAATTTCACTGTATTCCTACTTGAATATGGTGTGGAGAAAGCCAAGTTCAGTACACCGCCCGTTGAATAGGACGTGAAGCTGTGGACCACTTGTCGCCTTTCGTCGAGGGCAGGTCGATGCCAATTACGTGTTTCTCTCCACCATTCCTCAATGCCCTTCCATTCCCATCCTTGGGACTTGTCGTCTCGGTCCGAGGCAGGAGGTGTGTGACTGTGTGGCAGGGGGTGAATAATTACCATACCTGTATTACATAAATGCAACTTATAGGTGCACTACTACTAATAATTTATTGAAACGTTTTTAGGTACATCTTCACGTACTGCTGGAAGTAACCCACAATCCACACAGGTGGAATTTCAGCTATATATTGCTTCGTTCGCCAACGCTTTCACAGTGTATTGCTGATTACTGAGCTGATTTAATGTCACAGATTTGCCTTTAACTCGTTAGTTGCCGAAAGCAGATTAAGAGTGCACGTAAAATAACCTCGTCGCACTCTAAAATGCCTAAATGTAACTATTTTATAATTACAGGGAATGAATACAGAGTTTATTGCATAATAGAAATTACAAATGATCTCGAGATCTAGGAAACAAAAGAAAGGGGTATAACGGGAGGGAAGTTCCTTATATAAATGACGTCTTTGTGGAAATTAATTCCCAGCAAATCCAATCTTCTGCAGCACATTTTTTAAACCAAAATAGCACTAAAATTAAATTTTGTTTAACAAAGGCTAAAGCAAAAGTAGAATATTAATAAAATATACCCACATTTTTCAATTAAATATTTAATATTGGTTTAGTTGTTTAAAAAATACACTATAGTGGTACTTCTTCATGGTGATTCTATAGAAGTGGCAAATGCATGGTGGGGGCAAGAAATGTGATGTACCTGAGAGTGCGGAAAACTTGGAAAGGAGAAGATAGAGACGGCTCGAATGGCTATGGAGAGAGATTAGATGAACGGGGACAGAAAAATTCTGAAGCAAAGGATACAGAGTCACACACGCGGAGATAACCAGAAAATCGTAGGAGTGGGGTTTATCCTGAAAATATGACAGGGAAGAAGCGACAAGAGGTATTGGAAGTAGGTACAACGAAAGGATCAATCATATCAAGATAAAAGCAGATCCAACGGATTCACTCACGTCAGAGTGAAGGTATTCATGCAGTTTTTTCAGCCACACGGATGGAAAAATAAAAGGAATTATACGAGTAACTTTAGTACTGTAAAAAGAAAGGAAAACCTGATTATAGCGGGTGACAGGAAAGCAGTAGTTTGAGTGTGCAAAGATGGAAATGGTATAGTAAGAGCTGAGGCTCGAAAAAAGGAACGCTAAAAGGAGAAAAACGGGCCGAGTTCCGCAATGAGAAGTACATATGGTGATAGCCAAAACACTCTTCAAGCAACATAGACGAAGATGCACATGAAAAAAAAACAGGAAATAGTGACAGCTACCATAGAGATTATACCCTAGTCCGACTGAAGTACAAAAACCAAGTGAAGCGATTCAGCAGGTATCACAGAGCAGATATTAACAGCAACCACAAAACTTGCGTTGATAAAAATACGGCTATAAAATGATAAAATAAAGAGGATGGAATGGCAATCCAGATTAAATATTATGAAATTAGGTGATGGGAATACCAGAGAGAAATTCGCTGCGATCATCGAGGAGAAACCGGAAGAGGATTAATAAATCGGCTATGAAGACATATGGTGGAGCCTAAAGGTGGTAATCACAAATATACCAGGTGACCAACTAACAGATAAAGCAGGGAAAATGAAGAAGCCATGGATAACGGCGCATATGGTAAAAGTAATGAAACAAGGAAGTTGTCAAGGAACAAGGAAGAACTCAAGAAATAAAAAAGTTTTCTAAAAGAGGTTAAGGAAAAAAGCTATCAAAGAATCGACGAAGGCTCAGGAGGGAAGGAGAATGGGAAAACGGCATAAGATCTAGTGAAGCATCACTTCGCGGAAAGGAAAACAAGGTTCAAAAACATGACCGATATGCAAATGGGATACCACTAATCGAATGGGAGGTCACAGGAAAATAAAAAGAATATATCAAAGAATCATATAAATAAGCACTCTGCGAGAGTACTGATTCGATATTTCTCTCTCTCCTTAGCCCTTTCTATAGCTCCTTTTAGGACGGATTCGAGGAAAACGAAGGCGACGTAAATAAAGACGAACAAGGACCAACAACATTACTAGTGAATTCTAAAACGTGGTGGAACATGTGAAAGATCACAAGGCGCCAGAAGATGACAAGATCAACGGAGAAATAATAACAAGGCTCTCGGAGAAAAAGCAATGGCACGCTAGATGAAATAATCAAGAACCGCTATGACACAGAAAAACTGCCGGAAGAATGCAAGAGGTGTGAGTTGAATACAATATGGAAATATACGAGGGCCGTGAGATGAGAAGGGAATTGGACCTTGAGTCTGATCTCGCACACCTCCAAAATACTTTCCCGGATACTCCGCAAAAAAAAACGCAGGAAGAACTGTAGCATCTGTCTGCTCACACATCTGTCGCACAGCTAGTTGGGATTCAGGAAGGACAGGAACAACAGAAGCCATATTGTGCCTAAGAATGCACTTGCAGGGAAAATGATTCATGTAAACAAAACATTATGAATGGCATTCTTAGATTAGGTGAAGGCCTTCGATAACATCGACTGCAATTAGATCTTCAAGGTAATGGGAAAACTCTAGACGGAATTCAAATCTAGAATAATGACACAAACTCTACAAACGCCAAGTCGGAATACTATGCATAAGCGATGGAAGATATGTGAGAAGAAATGAAAGAAAGAAACAGCCATGTTAAACACATACTTGGGAGAAGCGATCAAAGAAGCAGAAAAAAAGTCTCAAAATGAAACAAAGTGAATGGAGGAGAAATCAACACGCTTCGTGTCACAGACGATCCCGCAATTGAGCGGAGATGCGAGAACAGCAACAGGCCACCCTGAAAGGAATCGAGAAAGGATTCCAAGATAAGAATATAAAAATCTATAAGAAGAAAAACTAATAGTACGTAGAGAGGGGAAAACGAAGCAGATTTCATATTCAGTGGGGGGAAACTATTAACTGGGGAAGCATTCACCTTCCTTAGAAGGACATTAAGCTAAAAATAGCACAGGGTACGGCGCTCAAGATAAATATATAAGTTCATGTTCAAAGATGATGATCCTGGATACCAGGATGCAACATGGTTATGCGTGTTTAACATTCGTGTGGACAGGGCTCTCTACGGTTCGAAAGTGTGGACCATAGGAAAAGCGGTGCGGAAAAGAATTAAAGCTCTCGAAACCAGGTGCTGGAGAAGGATGCTGATGATCAAATGGACGGAACCGGTAAGAAATGAGGAAGTATTCAGTACAACTGAAGAAGAAAGTAATGGATCAGCATAAGGATAGGAAGAACGCGGTGAATTGGGCACAAGTTGAGAGGAAGGACTTTAAATAACAAAAAAGGGTGAAGAAAAGTGAATTAAAGCCCAACACGGAAGACCAAGGCACTAATACTTAACACAACCCAAGAAAGATTTTGGCAAGAAGGATCATAGAGAAGTTAATGAGCTGAAATGGAAAGGGGGAAAATGAAGGGCTGCTGTTATCCAATCTTGGAATAGATGTACTGTCGATGACGAAGATATGGGATACTTTCCTATCGATTACCTGTAACTGATATTTAAAAATAAATACACTATATCACTCAGTTGGTTAAATATTATCCCACCCAAAATTGTATTCGAGACAAGTTGTAAGTGCCGCCACGAATTCAGAATTACCCTCTAATAGTGGCCACTTATAAGCGTAACTTTAAGGAAAGAGATCAATGCTACTTCTCCCTGGTTCCATTTTCACAATATGCATCCATGTGATGACATTTCAACGTAATGAGTAAGAGCATTGAATAATAATTTAAGCGACGATGCAAGGCAAAAGTTGGAAGGGCAACACTCTTTTACCACTGGATTACTGCATGAGCATGAATGGATTTAAAACAAGTGCCACAATTCCAAGTATACTCTGATTCGCTTAATTGTCCGACTGTACGTTTAATATTTAAGACGTTCACTATTCTCTAACAGACTTACTTAAGTACCTCTAATTAAAGAGAGATAGTAGTCGAAAATTCTTGTCGTGACTTCCTTCCGACGCACTATAATGTGAACGTAGCAGTGGCCACAACAATTGTCCGGTCGATAAGTAGACAGCCTATCCTATTATATTTCTGTGTGCACGCCAAAAAAACTCGTATCAACGATGAAATATTACCATCAGGCACCAATAATAATAAGCGGGATATTTTATACTGTGAGAGCTTCTTCGGAGAGGTTTCATCTACGACTAGAATTCTATACAACGTCAATCTATTAGTTGACAATAGAGACAAACGGTAGGGAAACTAAAAAAAATTGATGCAATAAGATTCACCTTGGCTTTAATGGCCGGACGGTAGACAAGAAAAGACATGGGTTCAGGATATTTGGCTGCGAAAATTCTTGCGGCGACTGGAAATATGCCGTATAAGAGTGATAAAACGATTATAATATGTACTCGGCATGAGAAACATCAGGGAATTCAATGAAACCTCAAGCCGCAGTGGAGGAATTTAAATTCACCTATCACGATTAGCTTACAGTCCCCCGATACAGCTTCTCCAGGTTATAAGCGCTGTAAACGTGAGTTAAGCTGCTCCACAACATTTCTCACAAGATTATCGTTCTTCTCCGTATATATCGGCCAGGATTGAATATTCTCGTCCAATGCTGGTTTGGGAATTTCCCGAGGTTGATTCACGATCGCCATCCACCGCCACTGGATTCTCGGCAAATCCAAAGGATCCGAATCACTGTTAAAATTAAAAATGAGGAAAATTAAGTAACTCAGAATTGTAGCATTCCTGGAGAATTTTGTTCAAGAGAGCAACTATTGATGCTAACTTCACCAAAGAGAATTGCGAGTTTGAATTGACAGGAACATTCCGCATTTGGCCTTAATTTAAACACCTAATTGTGTCACCAAGCATCAATCTTCTAGAAAATAACTCAGTCAACAATAGGTGAACTCTGAGAGAAAAGTGCTGCAACTTAAAACTAATAATTCACCTTAAATTATGACCTCACACGTTAAATCATCACGCGAAGTCAGAATAGCCAGCGCACACGACTACTGAATAGCTGCATGTCACCTTTCATGTGAGTCAGTCCATCTGGTCCTGAAAAATTCCGAAAATAAAGTAAAATTACTTCAGCGCAAAACATGTTATGCTCACAAGTGAGAATAATAGCATATTCTTAAAGTGTATGGTCTACCCACCCAAAATGACAAGAGTTCAGTACATCTACATAATACCCTGCAAGCCACCATAAAGGTGAATGGCATGAAGGCAGCGGGTGAATTCTCACTTAACATGCACTACATATCATGCATTTTAAAGGATTAGTATTAATAATTACAGTGGAATATTCCCAATTTAATTCATTTAATAGAATGGTTACGCTAATAAGGTTATCGTACCGTCCCTTTACAAATCTTGCCGATCTTCGCTGCACACGTTCAAGTTCATTATTTAGACCGTTTTCGTAGGGATCCCATACACTGGTAGCATATTCCAAATGAAGTCTAACAAGGGACAAGTAGCTGATTTCTCGTGCATGATCGTCACATTTACCCAGTACTCCTTTAAGGATTGTATTTTCCACACATCCAAGGACTCAGCTTCCATTAGATCAGTCGTCACAAGCTCACACACGCACACACATCAAAACGTATATAGACTTAAAGGAGATAAACATGCGCCCAGGTCAAGAAATTTCACTCAATTACCCAAAATAATAATATACTACTCACGCGTTTCGAAGAACAAAAGCACTTCGGCGATGTAACTAAGTCCTGCAGTTATCATCGACCACCGATGCGGCCCGTGCCGCGCTCCAAACTCAACTGGCACTCGCAGAACAAATGAATCGCGCTTCACAGGTACGCTGCGTTCGCCTTGGAGAGGAGGGTTGAGGGACGAAGGGAGGGGAAGTTGGTTTGAAGGTGGATAGAAAAGAAAGCGGAAGACAGGGAGGGTTGTTCAAGGGTGAAAAACAAGGGGATCGAGCAAGCGCTTCTTGGGGAGAAAGAAATCGAATGGGAGAATCGCATCAGAATCTCATCGCGGAACCACGCGCTGCGCACCTTGCGGAAAGCCAGCCGGAGTCATCAGATTACTTTTCCTACAGCTATGAGTGAACTTGAACGCTTATATCCCGCAGAGAGACTATCAGCTACCTAAAGCCCTTATCAAACGATACTTGATCGAGCACAAGACCTAGTGTGCTAGCCGCTACTTGATACTGAGGACGAAATCTAGCATGATTGGAACCCTCCTAGGAGGTGTCACACGATCATCAACCTTGTGCTGGCTATGAAGCCGTTATCCCATATGATTCCATTGTAATTAAAAAAAGAGAAGATTGCACAGCGTCTGTAACTTGACGTGATTGGTAGTTGGCCACTGGGTCCTACTGGGAGCTAGTAGCAAACTAGGACCGCATCAAGTAGGAAATCAAGTAGCTCACCGAGTATACTAGCGATCATGCTTGCCAGCCAGTATACTGGTTCTATTCACACGATACTGGAAAGCTAGCATACTAGCGAGCATCATCGACCTTGGGCTGAATCAAGTGTCGTGAGAAAGGGGCTAAATAAGCAAGGAAGCCGCTAAAAGGAAACCTGTTTTCATTACAGCGTGGGATAAAGAATGGAGGGATACCTGCATCGGTACACCCTATACGCTGAAAGTCTGCGAAGAGCATTTAAATTCAACCGGACACCGGCCACTTATCAAGGACTGGAGGAGAAAAAATTATATATCAGATGGAGCGTTCCCAACAAAGATTGAATTGATGAAATCGGCATGATAAAAGTGAAGATGTTAGGAACTGGAAAGTTTCACCAAAATTTTAATTTATATCTTCGCATGGACTTAGACTGAAATTCGGTGCTTGACGAAATAGGAATAGCATAACTAGATTATTGTTATTTGTTTTGGTAGAGAAAGTAAAAAACTAATTAAACAATTACAATAAAGAGTAAGCTAAAACAAATGAATGTTAGTCATAAATGAAGAAGGCAGGAAATAGAAGTCAGGAAATCGAAGGAGGTATGTGGAGTGGAAACTTCAAGAAAGTCTCGACTAATTTGATCTTACTTGAGTCAGTTATTTTATTTTTACTCTTCCACAAGCTAAAGGAAAAACAAAGTCACTCCCTGCTCTCAAAAATCTCTTTTCAGGTCATATTTTGAAAATCCAAGGTAACAAGAGCTTACAACGCTGCAAGCTCGAGAGAAAAACCGAAACATGCATATTCATGTATGATCCTGTAATGCAAGTGACCATTACCTACATTCACGCCACGCCCGCTCCTCGCATATAAGAATAAGAAAAGGTCTGCTCCTCACGTCTCCACCGTTCCACGACCAAAGTTCTACTCGTAGTGAGCCATAGACCCATGGCACTGCAAATACACGATGTAAAAATTATGTATTTTACGTGTTGACACGAGTCGAGAGTCTTAAGGCCGCATTACACGATACAACTTTGAGTACGATTTCTTGTACAAACTCATTTATTAGGAAATTGTACCGTGTAAAGCGGAAAATTGTGCGAACGCTTGTGCGATTTTCTGAATGACTGAACGGGAAATAGAACATGTTCTAATTCCATTCAGACAAACACAATTTCGTTCAGTTTGTACAAGAAATTGTACAAAAAAATGTATCGTGTAAAGCGGCCTTTAGAGTCGACGTGCGGATCGGATAAGGCAGCGCGAGAAATAATCAGCAGTTATCTTCGTTTGAAGTTCAAATCGCTAAATTTACAATGGAATAGGAGCGTAGTTATTACCTGTGACGGTCCTAAAAGCATTACTATAAAATCGCGATTTTATATCATCGGTCCCACTCCTCTCCGTGCTTTTAGTCGTCAATATCAATGAACTCCACCAGCGCTGAAGTTTATAAAGATCGAGGCGAAGTTCACGACATTAAGCTGCCGTTAAACTGAATCCAAGCAATTTTTATGACCCGATACTGAACGCCGGAACTCTGCCAAGTCAACTGCGTACTGTATAAAAGATAGGAACGAGTTTACAGCGTAAGGTTGTGGAAATGTTTGAATTGAAATACCCTTAATGATATTTCGCGCAGAAACCTAGGACGGTGTAAAGTATAATAAACTGTAAGGTAATTAACAAATCGTACGGTGTCAGGGGTAACTATGTGAAATTTTTCCACTGTGGAAGAGGAACAAACTTTGCGAATTTCACTACAAACCTGAAGATGACATACATTGTTGAAACCCTGGTCGTGTACAAAAAAAATTGTAGTGTAACTCACAAATTTTGTTCCTTTTCCACTGTAATGTAATTGACTACGGTGTCTTTCTCGCCTATTGGAACATGCATACAAGATACTGTTTCTGGCTTCACTCGGTGGCATTCCTTCATAGTTGTGGCAAATGAAACACTACAATTCCATAAAAATAATTTGTCAAAAACAAGAAAATGAGGAGATATCCGCTTTTCCCTCATCATTTCACCCTAAAACTCCTCCCACTCCCTCCCAGCAACCCCTGCATTCCTCATTTTCCCCTCCCCACTTCCAAAAACAAGGAATATACATTATACAAGGAACCTTGTAGACATGTATTGCCATCTGACGACGAAGTCTATCACCAACACTATTTTATCATTGTGAAGGATATCGCGGAGAGGTGTAGTTGAATCAGGGTTTTAAATAAATTATTCTCTTGGAATGACAGCGTTTTCTTTACCCGTCATTACTACGTTTATTGCAGATTTGGTGATGAAGAAATGATACTCGACGCGAAACATGCTCTTTTGTTGGTTGATTGAAAAGTATGGCATTCATACTAACGGTTCTGAGAGTATGACCACTATTTCATAATGAATGCCCCACCTTAAAATTGCAGTTCCTTAAACTAACAGTTCGACTGTAGTTAATACGAGAGGTCCAGGAACTTCCCCGGTAACTACTTTAGAGTTGATTTCGAATCACGACAATGAAGTGTGATTTTGTCGTCAATCAATTTGATGAACTCCACAAGACTCAAAACCCTGCACGCAATGATATTGAAGCTCTCAGCATATTTTTAGAGGTAGCAACACGCAAATTACTTAAGATTGAAGTCCTTGACAATTTTGCATGGGAACTATGCATTTTTGCGCCAACTGGGGCGGCGATGCGGTGCATTTTCATCCAAGTATGCATCCGAAGTAAACATCAGGAATCGTTTAGGAGACCGAATTTCGAACGTTTTAGTACAACGATCGAAATTAGAACACTAACAAAACTTTATCAATGGCTGACAAGTCTATCAACTGAATTGTTCGGAGGAATAAAGATCTGTGAAAATGCTGAATAAATATTCCAGAGCTGAGTGGAGAGTCAAGTGGACAGCTGCGTCAAACAAATCTTTGAAGTTTTTACTTGCAATGATAACGAATAATTTCAAAAGACAGTGTACGTTTTCTGTAGGCGATGGTTGCACCCACCAGCGAATTACCGTATTAGCCGGCGTCGAGGACGCGGTGGAAATACGCCTTTCAACTTAGCAGTGCGTCTTTGAGGCAGAAGGTTACGTTGTCCTTAGGTTTACGCCAACTTAATAAGAAGTTTATGTGCACTACTATAACATTTATGCTGTAACAGCCAAAATCATATCACTACAATGAAGTAAAATGCATAGAAAAAAAGCAATCGATTTCTGATGCTTTCGACATTATGGCCTAGACAACTGTCTTGGTCTTTAATCCAAACAAAAACTTTTCAAAACTCGGATGTGTCCTTGAAACCGGTATATACGGTAATCATTGAACCTGCTCTTTCTTGAGTTAAATTACTAAAAATAAAGGCTATTCAAGTGAGATATGCACGAATTATGAGTAACAATTGAGTCATGCAGCATACGAATAATAAAGTAATTGGTCCCGGCTGAATATATTCTCACCTAGATCACACTACTGTACACTCATCACCTGCATAAGACTCCACCAATTATGGTCAGTCATTGGTCATTCCCTACCTCTATATAATAACTCCAGTATTAGCTTTCCACATTCTTCGAACACCTCCATGCCTTCTATAATCCCAATTTTTTCCTCAATCTACTTCTCGTCCAGCTTTCTCCCCTCCATCACCCAATTTGTTATCCCGTTACCTGTCAATACAACTCGCATCCACTTTTGCTGCCTCCTTCTACTGGTCAATTTCCTTCCCTACCATATTTAACGCTTCATTACTAGTATTCCTCTCTACCCAGCCTGAAAACTACAATTCCTAGTTGTAAAGAAGTCTCCATTCTGTGCCCATCTTCTTTCCCGGTGATCAATTTCCAAAACCGGACGACGCCATGAATTATATACAAGTTTCAATTAATCTTTCACTTGCATGCATCTTCACATACGTATACTTTAAAATTATACCGTAATGTACTAATGGCGAAAATATTGAAACATACTCAAAATTATAATGTTGGCGGAATGACACATAAGTATGGAAAAGAAAGTTAATACTTGAAAACTTTAAATGTCAAGAATTTGAAACTGACACTGCTGACAGGTTTCTACCCCTTCACTACATCAGTAGGACACACAGGAGTGACAAATTGAGAGTAATCAAGTATCGAACCGAGCGATATTTTCGAAGAATTCGTTATTACGACGTACTGTACACGACTGCAACGCAAACAAAGTGTAATTATTTCAAACATTTTAAATGCCATGCTCCATTTTTAATCAACAAAATATTTTTAGCTACAACTCAAATTCACGGCTGATAACCTACCACACTCCCTCGTGACGGCTTGCAGACTAAAATGTAGATTTACTTCTTTTGTTAAGAGTCCCACTAATAGCGCGGGTTCAATAGTATTTTTGTACCGTAATATTTTCCCAGTTATGAGTTCGTCTTTTCCCAAGTTTCCGCAGCCTGCTGCGAAGACAAGTTCGGAATACTCCTATTACTGAAATGATTGCGGAAAACTTTGTTGAGTTTCAGTAAAAATATCCCGTGACCATGCATTCCGTTTCATTTATAGTTCATAGAATGAAGGGACAAAGTTACACCCAAGCCAGACAGAAAGGAGGTTTAGGAGGAGGCAGTCGAGGAAAAAATGATGAGACCTAGGCTGGAGAGTCGTGAGGTGCAGGATTCACGACGGAGGCAGGCCGGAGAGGGAATTTCCGGTGCAAATTTTCCTGATCCCTGGTTTCTGCGCCTCGTACTTCCATGCTCTTGAGTAAAGCTCTGCGTAAAACGGCGCAAGAGAGCCGATGTAGTCACCTATTTCACCTTCCGCACTAACGTTCCCCGAAATGAATTATCGAAGATATTGGTCAAGGATGAGTGATGGGTTGGAATTGAATGCCGAAATGGACAGAGATGATCGTCCTCTCTAGCTCCACAATTCCTTCACCACCGCTTCTCATACATACGGCTCGAAATACGTTTCTTTCTACTTGCATTTGACGCTCCGTCCGCGAATGCTTTTCTTGCTACTGAAATTTTCTTGCTTGCTATTCCTGTAGAATTTCTATGAAAATTTCTAAATAATATTCTTATTTTTGTAAAGGCCCAGGTATGAGTCCAGGCAGTAATTATATGTTTACATTGGTTTAATTATATATATGGTTCCGATACTGACTTGGAGCCATAGCTACCTAACTCCATAACATAAGTTTCTTTTCGCCCCTTCATGAAAGATGTTTAAATTTCTTAATATAATTTGTATTTATTATATTTCTCCCTTCCGTTGATATGCAATGGGCACCTTCAGCTAGTATATAAATAAAGTTACAATAAAGTTCAAAACAAATTAAAATGAATTATAGATTCACCACTAATTTTGTGGGGATGAAATATTAGACTGCCACTAATGGCTTACCATGGGGAACTGGAAAAAATAACACAGGTACTAGTGCCTGTCGAGGACAAGAGAAATCGTCTCATTCCCTTCATTAATGATGCTGCTAGAAGTCTCATTTTCTTTCAGATCAAAATTTACTCTTAAAGGAATGCAAGGTATTTCAACAAAGATTAATAACATCAACCATCTCCACAGGTTGTTTACTGATTAACAAAGGTAAAATTTTTAAGACAAATACTGTCAATCATAAAAGAGTAAATGGCATTAAAATTAATGCTAGGCTATACAAAATATTAATACTGATTTGAGGAAGAGTAGCCATACTGGAGAAACAATTGCATCAGTAAGTAAATGGTACTTACTGATGCAATTTTAAAGAACAGTTCAATCATATAAAAACATTCTTCAATGTTACCACATACCCAGAAAATGGTCCAAAAATATGATAATTTTTTGTAGGAAAGAAATCATAAACCCTGGTATCTTGATAATTTAGCAAATCCAATGGAACTGACTGGAAAGAAAGTCTAAAGTCTCTCCTTGTGGTCAGAAGCAAGTGGGGAAGATGACTTCTGTGAAAAAAGGCACTCTAATAACTATGTGTGGTATCATTGGGGCCACAGGAAAAGCAATTCCTCCATTTTTTTATGTTCCATCATGTGCATTTCCGGGATCTTATGCTTCACATTGCCCCACCTGAAAGTAGAGGTGCAGCTCATACCTCAGGATGGATGACCAAAGACATATTTATGGATGTAATGGTGCATTTCGTCAAACATGAACAGCCATGCAAAGAAAAGCCAAAGCTTCTCATTTTAGATAATCATGAGAGCCATATGTCAATAAGGGCAATATCATTTGCCAAAGAAAATGGCATAGTTTTATGAACAATAACGCCACATGCTAGTCATAAGCTCCAGCCACTGGATGTAGCAGTTTATGGCCCTTTAAAGTCTTACTATAACAAGGCTTGTGATAGGTGGCTACTCAATCATCCTGGTCATACACTGCATTTATAATGTAGCAAGCCTAGTGGGAGAATCTTATCCATCTGCATTCACTCCCGCTAATATCATTAAAGGATTAAAAGCTACAGAGGTAATGCCATTCAATGAAGAAATATTTGGTGAAGATGATTTCCTTTGTTCATCTGTGACAGACCGTCCTTTTCAAGCTACTCAAACTGATCAAGTTCCTTTGGCCAATCATGTCTCTACTACTGATCCGGTTCCTTCAACTTCCAGCAGCACTGCTACTCATACTGTTCCTTCACATTCTCATGCACAGCAATCACAGACAGCAGAACATTTTGTGCGTCCTGAGTCATTGCAGCCAATCCCAAATTGTGGACCATGAAAAACAGATGGTTGTGACAGAAAGAAAGCAGAATCTCTTATACTTATAAGATCACTAATCAAGGTCCACTTGGAAGAAGAAGCTTATTCCAGAGAATTAAAAAAGATTAAAAAGAAGGAAACTGCTAAAATGGTTCAATTGAAATTGCCATATGATGAAATTGAGAGTATGCTGTTAGATGATTCTGATTTTTCTTGTAATGAAGTGTTTGCAGATGAATATTTCTCTGAAATTAAAGCTGGTGACTTTATTATTGTTAAATTTCATGGAGTGAAAAAGGATTCAGGTCGCAACTTCATTGCTATTGTGAAGAACTCACATCGTAGTGGTGCTGAAGTCACATTCTACAAACAGCTCTTCCCTTCAACCAGATTTTCCATAAATGATGAAATTGCTTTTGTTAACTCCAAAGATATTGTTATAAAACTTCCTAATCCTCTGCGGGGTGCCCGACAAAGATTTGAAGGGGTGATTTATTTTAATGTTGACCTGCGTGTATACAGCCTATTCTAGGTCTGATTATCTAATAAAATTTGGAAAATAGGTGTATTTTTATTCGCAATTAATATTTTGCCCAAAGCAGTGCCCCATATAACTTATAATACGTTTTCCAGTTGATAATAAATTAATTGAATTCATATGCATCAGATTCAGTGCCTGGTCCAGTTAACCTTACCGGTTAGGTTAAGTGGTCCTTTTGTAGAAGATTTAAACTTTTCAAGTCTCACAAAAATGGTCAGTACTGTGGGGATATTTCTTTGCACATTGTGAGGAGAACAGTTCACTTCAATTTCATGTGTAATTTAATGTAAATAAGTTAAAAATATAATAATCCAGGCCAATTTGAAAAAAAGTGGCCCAGATAACCTAACTCTCCCCTACTGCTCCATTAACCCTTTTACTGCCAGCCCCTTTAAAGTAGACTGTGCGAAAAATGCCAAGCCCATTACGCCCAGCCAATGGGCAAGCTCATTAAGATATATTATAAGCACTTAATATTAATATATGAATTTTTTATTTTATTTTTTATTTTGATCATATATTTTCACTTTTTAAGAGGATGAAAAAATTATTCATGCTGTCTCTGATTTGAATGAATTGTAACCATTACAAATACATGATGATGTAATGTAGGTGGGCCGATATATCGGCCCCTTGGCAGTATTCGCACAACCATAGAGGGCCGATATATCGGCACACTGGCAGTAAAAGGGTTAAGTACAGTAATCTCATGGATCAATTAAATATTTCCTACAAGATTTAATTTGTGAGCTCAGTGTTGGATGTGGATTAGCCTCCTCACAAATGATCATTATTTAGCCAGCAACACAGTCATAAATCTTGCAAAATCTGCTGCAACACTTTTAACATCTGAGTACTGAACATTATAAACCTATAGGGATTCAAGAATTGCCCTGATACATTGAGTTGCATCAGTGCATTCTAGAGAGTGGACACCACCCTTGTAAAGAAACGGTTCCTCATTGATAGGTAACTTCAAATGTCCTACACAATACCACAAATTGGTATTGTGTAGGACATTTGAACCACAGACAAAACTGACATCTGTCAGTTTTGTCTGTGGTTTCATCACAAAAAATATCAATGGGCTTCCCTTGAACTGCTTCTTCAACTTCATGAATTCGACCATTGGCCAGATCATTGATATTATTTCTCAAATTGTTCTAGCATGGGGTAAGACACCAGCCCCTGAATATAATTATGAATAAAAAAGAAGAGGTAAATGAATTCTCCTATGTAAAACAAATAAATTGCAGAATTCTGAAATTTTGATCATTATTCAAGGTAAGCTTTTATGCTAGCATGCAATTTGAAATAGATACACGAAAAATACAGAACAAATTGATTTAACCATGTTGTTATGTTTGGATTGTTCAGCTTCTCAAGTGGGATGTTTTCTTTAATGAAGGCCTCAGTAGATAGTGCCTTTTGATAATGTGTAAGAAGCATCTCTCTTCTCTTGATGTTTCTCCGCATTTGTAGTCACTATCAATGTAATCATCCTGCATTTTTGCCATTACAGTTGACTCAGAATCAACTAATTGTTACATTACCATTGCGTATGAAAGATATCGACAGGCACCACTGCACAAGCTATGCTCGGCTTCCTAGAGAACAGGCAGATAAGGTAAGCCTCCAGTTTTGCTGCCTGATGCAACACCACCAGTTGCTCCAACTGGCCTGTTTTCAGAAGGCCACAATCAAAACTTCCTAATGAAGTGTTGTGAGGGAAAAGGTTGCATGATTTTACAAAATCTGTCCCCATGACAGCAATAGTAGCTTGAGGTATGTTTGTGAATGTTCAGCATTTAGGTTAAAAGGTTTTAAGACCATTGCACCATCATAGCCTTCCATCTTTTCAACAGCACATATTAATTCAGTCAAGTATTGCAAATTGCTTATCATATATTCAGTAAACCCAAACATATTTTAATATGCATGCATAATACATATAGCAAAATTTTAGCATGCATTTTTCACTCCTCTTCTTCAAGTTCACAAAACTTGATTGAAGAATATTATATCTGGGTAACATTTCTAAATAAAGTTGTCTTGGAAGGCCTGTTCCAAATATGTACTGCTGAACTAAATGTTTAGTTGCTAGTTAAATGATAGAGACTGTAAAAATGAGGAAATGTGAGATGGAAATGTTGAAATTCTTGTTTTTTGGAAAAACCCCAGAATTTATGCAAAAATTCACGTTATCGAATTTGCAATTTTTTCATGTTCCTGGTGATGTCTCCTCTTGGTTGAAAATTTCATTCATACAAATAGGATGAAAATCTCTAATAAATCATAATTACTGTGTATCTTCATTATCCATGAAAACATCTGGAAATGCCATTCCTTACAGTGCTTTGCATTTACAAAATGATTGCTCTCAAAATGAAATGGTTATACAGTAAACTAAAAGCCATTTTAAAATGATAGCCATCATCATAGGTCAACAATCTTAAGAATGGCTTGATTTGGCTCTCCACAATCGAGTCTCCTATCAGCTAACATCTTCATATACTTATGCATATTATTCTTCTCCTTTGCATCCTTCATTGCTTGCTCTACATATCTCATACAAGGCCTTTATTTTATACTCTTTACATTCACTTTTCCCTCAAAAATAATCTTCCTGGCCAACATGTCTCAAGATATGGCCAATTAGGTTGTCGCATCTTCTTTTACTGTTTAACTTCAACAGTAGTATTCCAACATCACAAAATTATTAAATTTTCTTAGCATCCAGTCGAGAACTTCACCCACCAAGCCGGGCCAATCTGCATATTTCAAACACATCCAGCCTTGATGTCTCTGCTGTTATTACTATTGTGTCATTGACCTCAAAGCCATAATGAAGCATAGTTACAGTTTCTACTATCTAGTAGTTGTGTAATTTTTAATTAGGTGTTTCCTTACTCCCTTTTTTGTGGTTTTTAAACAGTATGAAGCCACCATAAGTTGTGTAATGTACAGATTACTTGTAGCCCATATGCTCTCTCATTCCATTTCCCAATCCTTATTTACTGTTATTTTTCCATCTTGACCCTTGACGACAATAGTGCTCCTAATGTCATAAAATTATTGAGTATTCTCAGCCTCCAGTTGAATATTCCATCCACCAAGACAGGCCAATCAGCATCGTATTTGGAAATCAGTTTACCAGTATCCAGTCACCAAAAAAATCATTGCTAGTAGCCTTTAAGTTTGTCATTGACATTGGTACATAAAAAAAGAGGTGTAATTTTCCACAAACTTCTGACTAGTTTCATTATTTTCTATGAATATCCTCTGTTTAATTGATGCTCTACTTGTCAGTATGAAATAAAGACTCAATTTTGATAATTTGGCTCTTATTCATGTCACCAAAATTGCTGAACTACATTTTTTTATTACCACATGTAGGTATATATTGAGAATTAGTTATTACATTCATTCAATTTGGAGCATAGATGTGTGAATGGGAAAAAATAGAGTTATATACTCTTTCTGAATAAGTGACACACATAACCCAGAGAGGATGACCTGGTGCAATCATGTGGATTCCATTTGGAATGATGGTGGACATACAATCTGTGTTGGAATACATACTATTTCAGTCCATATATCCACTGAATTCTCTCCTGAAGTATAAATTTCCCAGAAGGATCACTCCCATGCAAATTCCAAAGTTCAATCAATTATTCTCAATTGAAGATCCTGAATTTTTACATTAGATTTATATCACTCCCAATTGAATTTCACAACTCATACCAGTATCCTTGCCTATTCCATGTAAGACAGGTACCTCTTTTTCACCCAGGATTTATCCCAATCACATTTACCTTAAAATTTTCTCATCACTAGATCATTGCGACATCACTGTGAACGGATGAATTCCATCTCCACCTATGTCAAATGACCAGCTTAAATTAATTCATATTTCCAATGATCTAACATAATAATCATAGAACAGAATCTTCATCCGGCATAAGAAAAAATATTCAGCTGCCAACATTAGACAAAAGAAATAAAATTCACATAAATGGATATTTTCTTCATTTCTACTCTGCTTCCACTGTGGGCAATAGGTGAAAAATGAGAAACTTTCCATTAAAATATTTTCTCTGACAAGGTAGGGTCATAAATATAATTTTCCCATTTTAAAAATAGTTTCCAGTAGTGGGAGAAAATTGCTATTGCCGTACATTTTAACTGCTTAGGTTATATTGAACCATCTAACCAAACCATAAACCTATGTCAAACCTAACATCAATTCTCAAAAGAGGATTTTCATCTATGATCCTTGGGTTATGAGGCCAGCATTTCACTGACCTGGCTACCTTGGTTAACATGATTATTCATCCACGTTCCCAAATCCATTGATATTTTAAGGTTACCAAAGTAACTACTGTCATGACTGACATTATTCATAAAAATGCAAGAGTCCATACATAGAAATAAAACTCTTTGCTGTCTGAGATGAAATTTTGAGTCTTCACAAAAATCCAACTTTTACCTAAACCCCCATAAAAAATTTAATTAATATATTTATTCCCCTTTGGTAATATGTAAAAAGTGAGATATAAATAACGCCCTTTCTTTTCATTCACCAAATATCCATATACTGTGGTGGAGTTCACATGGCAAGGATAGAGCTCCCAGCCAGCCTCATTATCTCAGATATGTGCTCATTTTTCAAGTGCTTGAACAGCCCAGGAAGAATTTTGTAAATGTCCAGATTTGGGTTTTTAAAATTAAAAAAAACTTTTGTTCCTCAGGCATAATTTCAGGATATAACTTTTCTAAGTTAATTAGGGTCTTTCCATATTTATGAATGAAAATCGACCACAAATTATTCGAACTATCATCTCATATTTTCACCAATAAAAAGGATAAAAAATATATGCTCCCGATTTTCAACAACCTGTATTACCGTGAAATCTAGGAATTTGCGTATAAAAGAGAAGCACTTTTTGGCACAAGTTTCATGATCCAAGTGCCATAATGTTCAAGGTATCATGGAACAAATTTGCTCCCATTCAATTTAACAGTACCTAGTACCAGGAAGAAGGGATTGATGGGAAGACTTCGGCATTGGGACTCGCATTTCTAGAGATGAAAACATGGTGATTTCAGGCCAAAGGAGGTTTCGTAGAGCAAAATGGATGAAAATTTTGCAGGAATCTAGAAAGAACAACTAAGGAGGTACACCCACGCTCATTGGCTTACAGTGGAACTCCACCTACGAGGTATGGGGATCGAATTCTACATTCTGGTTCGTCTCGAATATTTCTAAAGATAGGTACTTAGTTTACAGTATCAATGTCTGTGCAGAGGATATTCAATTCGACTTCCTCCATTTCTTGGGCCATAAGTAAATACAAAATAGTGTAAATTTCATGTTGCTTTTCCCTTATTGTGTTTTCTCATATTATGCGATGGTGACTAAACTTAAATTTTAAAATCAATGTCAACTATTCCTTTGACATTATGACAGTGAATCCGTGCTAATTCTCTAAACTATTTTATGATAATTATTCGTTATTTCCTCACCTACATTGTTGGATTGAGGAAATACAATTTCAAACCTGACCATGGTAGTCAGGGCTGTAACGAGCTGGCCTGACAATTGAAAGGCAATGGGTTCTAATCCCACCTCATGGATTATATGCTTGCCATTATTGTATGATCTTAATTTCTCGGCCATTAGAGCTCACAAAACCGACTACTCCTCCTACTAGCAATTGACTAGAGACCTGTTTTTGAAAATTTTTTCGAAAAATACCCATAAATACCAAACAAAATTGAAATTTGATATTCCAGTGAATATATAAATTTTATTTAAGCATCAAAACTGCACTAAAATCGCTTCTTATCTGCATCTACGTTGCATCCTACAAGACTTCACAGTAAGGTTGTGTGGCAATTGCCACATTGTCTCTTAAGAGGTGATTCCACACCAGGCATGAAATATCGAGTAGAGAATTGTTAACTTGTCGATATTATATTGCCAGTGATCACCCTTCGAATTTGGCTTTTAGGAAATAATTTAATTAGGGAACTCGGCAACTTCACCTGCTGTATAGCTGCCTCCCACTAATGTGTGCAACTTATTTATATACAAGCAATAAACGTGCTCAAAAATTAATCATGACACTCTTTAAATTTTTCTCTTAAAATTGAAATACATATCATTTGGCATGCTTTACTCACTCATTTTGTCATCACGGAATAACCAGGTTTTTAATCTGGTGGCTAGTATAATGGTGTATAGAACTATACTCACATTCAGAGGGTGCGAATCCCGAGACTAGCAGAGATTTAACAGCGGTAACCCAGCCCCACTTAAGTGATGCTTGGAGAGGACAAGTTCAGCCCTCTGCACGTCAAATAGGACGCTCAACCGTGAACTCCTCGGCGCTTTTTCTTTAGGCGACATTGGGCTGATGCCGACGCCGGGTTTCCATCTTCAACCATGTTTTCCAAAACCTGATGTATTCCTGACAATACCCAATGATCAACCTATTTTAAATGTCACAAATCAGCTTAGAAAATCGGTTAGCTTCCCCGAATAAGAACAAAAGTAACGATGTTTTCCGAAACGAATTCACAGAATAACAATGAAGAACGGTACAAATTCTTCACTTTTTCCGTGAAAACTGTCCCGGAGAATTAAGCATAAGTGTACCTACTGCTATCTTAAGAGCTGTATTGTTCGGTATGTATGTACAAGTATCTATCGAACAATGTGAGAAATAACAATATCGGAGTTTGAACACCGTACCTCGTGAGCGAATTTACACAGCGCTTTAATGGGTGTCGTAATTTTTACGAGGTCCCCCCTTCGACTCTCTTCCCGAAAATGTCGTCCATTTCCCTTTCCGACACCTCCTTTGGCCGCAAATCGCCATGTTTTAACTTCTAGAAATGCGAATCAGGTCACCAACCCCTTCTTCCCAATGACGCCCGCCAATTTGAATAGGAACTAATTTGTTTACACGATAACTTGTACAGCTTAGCGTTGCGAAACCTTCGCTACAAATGCGTCTCTCACATAAAAATTCCTCGAACCTAGTGCCAATTGTTGAAAGTCGGGAGCACATATTTTTTATTCTATTTCATTGCCTATACTTCCGATATGATAGTTGGAATCATCAGTAATTGATTTCCATTAATATTAATTAAAATATCGCAATGTAATGAAAAAATTGCACCGGAGGAAAAGTAAATTTGAATGTAGGCCAATAAAAATTAAGTAGTACATTGCGGAAAATAGAAAATTTGTTCCTTAATATGATAAATATTTTAACATTTAATATTTTTACAGTTTCAATATTATTATCAGAGAAATGACGTACTACGTCCGTACCATACGTGTCCGTACGACCATTACACTGCGCAGGAAAATTGAAATTTTAGACAAACTGAAATCAGGACAAAAAACCTCGTCCCTTGGGAGAGAACACGGGGTAAACGAGTCAGCATAACTAACATACGAATAAATGCAGGAAAAATAAGAACAGAGTTTAGAGCTGGAAATCTGGTGGCGATAAATTTAAAGGGATTCCCAAAATAAATTTGTGTGCGGTGGAAAAAAGTTTGTGACTGCGGATTAAAGACCAAAATCAAAGGAAGGTGCCGTTGACTTCAGCTGCCATACGTGTTAAGGCAGTGGTTCCATACAACACCTTATCTGCACAAAATTCGGAGTCTCCTACCAGTTCAACTTTTATTGCTTTAATAGTTCTGGATGGTTTGAGTTGCTTAAAAAACGATATAGTAACCATAACATGATATTAGGCAGAGAAAGTGTGTCTGTTAACCATCAGACCGCGCAAAACTTTGTTCCAAGTTTTCTGCCATGATTGAAGAACGAGGTTATCTGCCTTAACCAATTTTCGACGCCAATGAGGCAGCCTTGTTCTGGAAAAACATGGCAAAAAGAACCTATATTTTAAAGTAGGAACGATAAGCACCATGGAATTTAAGGCCGCTAAACGTCACCTTACACTGATTTTTTAAAAATATTTCAGGTGGTTTAAAGTGAAGGCCGAAACTTGTTTGCAGCGCTGAAAAACCTCAGATTTTAAAGAGAAGAAACAAAAGGATCCTACTTTTCTATTAGAAATTCAATCAAAAGGCATCGGTGACCGCAGCTTTGCGTACGGACTGGTTCAAATTTTTCTTTGTTCCCAACATCTTATAAAAAAAACAACTAGGTATTTAAGATCCTAATAACACTAGACAATACTCGTGGATATCCAGTTACTCTGCAAAATGCTGACGAAAACATGAACATTATTTCTTCCTCCAAGTACGGAATCCATTGACAACCACTGGATCAGGGAGTTACGAAAACTTTCAAATCCTACTACACTAGGCGCACTTTCAAGAGACTGCTGCAGGCTTTTGAAGATGAACCCTTTAGCTTGATGATGAATTTCTGGCCTTCATTCAAAATCATTGATGCAATTCACATCATGTTGGATTCATGGGATGAAGTGAAGGAATCTGCATTGAATGCTTACTGGAAAATCCTTTGTTCAGATGTGTTGTTCCTCAGGTTTTTTTCATTCGAAGAAGAAATCACCGAAATCGTACCTGGCAATAGCTAACGGGAGTCAAGGATTGGATGGCAAGCAGGAGAAAGAGGTGGAAGAATTATAAGAACCACATCACTAGGAGGTGATGGAATATGCAGATTTTTCAGTCAGACAACTGTTTCAAATAACTGGAACGGATTCCGGCCAACAAAAATACAGAGGAGCGATGAGGAGTTAGAGAAGTCAGACGAAAATTACGTCGAGTTGATCCGTGCATAGAGGGGAGCTTGAAAAGCAAACGTGAATTTCAGGAAGCTTTTTCATCATACCGTTATGAAGAGTGAGGTAAAACCGAGCTGCATTACATAGTTCCTTGAGGTTAAGTTTTAAAAGGCATCTTTTCTACCTGAATTGTTAGAACCCCTGAGTTCTAACGATTGTACATCCTTTACCATGGTCAACTTGAAAAACGCGGAAAAATAACGCTCAACTCTGCGGGAATCATTTAGCCTTGCGTTCATCGGATGTCAAAATGAATAGCATTAATTTCTACATTACAAAAAGGCAACAATATTATTGTTTCGATCCATGAAACTTTAGTATTTGATTCTCATGATGCGCGTGACCTTGTCCAACGATGATGCTGCCTTGAACTTAATTTGAAATGAGAGTTTACAATTTCTGGACCTTACATGCTATTTGTTGCAAACTAAATCATCGCGAATATCGTATATCTTTTAACCCAGATAAGGCATGAAAATAGAAACGGATGATTGTTCCATTTCCGTGGTTCCATCAAAGAGGCGCATAAAATGTCGTGCTTATTTTTTTTCAAATATTTTTGAAGAAATTTCACTTAATCTTATGCAAGCTCTAAATTTTAACATAATCTACAGAGCTAACATGATTTATTAAATAACAGGCTTCTTATTTGAAAAAGGTAATTTTATTTTATGGACGCCTTCCCCAAAATTACGAAAAATCTCTTCTAAAAGATGTAAAATTACGAAATTATTCACCGAAATGCCTAGTTACTGAGGAATTACAGACTTTCGGGCAGAGTCATACTTTAGGTGTTAACACTTAGTAACGAAACTCGGCATTGCCACACGTTAGGTGTTAAGATTACGGAACGAATCCTGGTATTTCCAGTTTTCTGTTTGTTTCACAGAGCGCGATTTTACAAGACGCGGCTTTTTCAAGGAACGTAACTTCGCGCTATGCGGTGGTCTACTGTATTTGAACTGATAGGTAGGGGAGAGTGCGGCTAAATGGACCGCAATTGATTTCTTCAATTTGAATTTGCGCGCATTTTTGATGAGCTAGAGAGTTCAAACTTTTACTGTAGACCGTTTTTGGCACCGTAAAGAAACTTCAGCCGTTTTGCGCCATTTGTGGCAATGCGAACCCATTTATGTTTTGGTATTTGTCATCGTGTCGTTACTCAAAATATTAGAAACATCACTTATTTTATTTTTGATTCACTTCTTTTTCTGTTTCTCCCTTCGAAAGCTGCCTCGAAACACTCATTTCGTTTAAAAACGCTATGGTTCATTTAACCCCACCCATGGTCCATTTAGGCCTACCGTGGGGCTAAGTGGACCGGATGCGCACTTTCTTAAAAACGGCCTTATAAACATACTTTCGATGCTCATACGGCTTGATTAGTTTGTAGCAGTTATAGAGCACTAAATTTTCTACAAGATAGATTATTTTTCGGAAGTAATTTTGCCTAAATCCGCCCACCAGGACGCCGCAAACGAAAAACGGTCCATTTAGCCCCACCCTCCCGAACCGATCCTTTCTATTCTTATGGTGCACTAAATATACTTTACATCTAACTACATACTTTCTATAAGTAATCCCAATCAATTTAATTATATTATATTAAAGACACTGCAAGTCATATCTAATCATCTAAGCCAGTTTCATTGTTGTATTTTATCTCTCGTTGTCATTTTTGACTTCATTTTCATTTCTATTTTTAGAGTTAATATCCTTAATGTCCACTCTTTCTCTTCTTCCCTTAACTTGCCCTATTCATTCTCCTCATTACCTCATTGCCCTTAGTCACTTGTTTCCATTAACATTTAACCAAAACCAACTCAAAAAAAATATTTCTTTTGCAAATGAAGTGGTTTCCTGAAAGGATTGAGCCTTGGTTCTTTTCAAAAAGTTGCAATTGATAGGTGATTATTTTCTTATTACGAAGTAAACTAACCACTTTTTCATGTAGGATCAAATTATTCAAAAGAATGTTATAAAAGACTAAATAGTGTGAATGAAATATTTACGCGGAAAAATGAATACTTAATTCAAATGTCAACTTCAGCCATGTCACACCAATGAGCAATGAGGAGCCGTGGATTTATTACGTAATGTTCATTTCCCACATTATTAAACCCCCTCCCGATCTTTCTCCCTATAACGCTCCGTAACATTCTCTTAGACCACACCCCTAAATTTTGTAGCCCTGACATAGAAACCTCTTTCTTAAGTGAGTGATAGAGCAGATATTTTAAATATATTATTTATTTCTCCATTCTATTATTTAAGTATATGAATTTACGAATCCCCTTTTCCATAACGCATGGCTGGGTCTGCCTCTCCCTATGAACAGTGCATCATAACATTTGACATAACCCCCTACCCCTTCATCGTTACGTAATTTATGGGTGGCCCCTGAAAACAATTGTCATGCGATTTGAAATAAAGAATCCTAAATTAAAAATATAGAATTGAATGTGTGATGCTGGAAAAGAACCCCTAGGATGCATCAATCGCTGCTATACGACCTGCTATTTCCTCAGATGCTAGTGTTACTGTGAGACCTCACTGCCATCCCAGAATTACCTTAACGCGTTTCCCTTAGGGCTGGTGAGAGCTCACGAATTCGGGAGTAATATACTTTCGAGTGAATATCCCTTTCCATAGATCTCGTCAAATCATCGACGTTTTCACCTTTCTATCTGCTTCTTTTGTCGTCCGAGAATTTGTTCTTCAACATTTGTGTAGAAATTGAAATAATTCCGCAAGATTTTCTCACGGGCGAGGCATATAATGGTAGCAAACAATAGAATTTGGAATTCACTCAATGCTTCTCAGTAATTAAATTTCCATTGCAATGGGATCTTTCCTATTTTTTTCTAATGCAGTTAGAAATAATCACTGAATTAGTTAACTGTTGATTTTTTATGCACAGAAAAAAAGAAAAGAATTTTATTCCTGGAAAAAAGTTACTGTAAGATCGGTTTGTTATTAGGAAAAGTGAGGGCACAAGAGATGTTATAATGGTCTATTATATACCCATAGGTAGGAAAATGGAGAATGACCAATCGACGTTCATAGCATTAATGAATATGGAGAAGGCTTCTTGGCGTCAACTGGAATATAATGCTTCACGCTATAAAGGAAATAGACAAAATTCAGTACGTTGCGATTTGCCGAAGAGAGAAATATCATAGCAGAGACAGCAGATAATAGGAATAAGATGGGCAGCTTATGAATGGTGTAGATAAGATACCACGTGAAAGCCGATAAGCAATTCTTGGGTATGGTACACATTACCAAAGGACAGGACCAATATTATACTCTGGAAACAAAAAAGGAAATATCATGAAAAATCATTACTTGTCTATAATCCAATTCCAAGGGCACACTTTCAAAACAAAATATTCTGTGAAAAACTTTCACTTGTACGGATTTCGCATGTCCATAAGAAATGAGGAAGATAGCCAACCTAGTCTTTTAAGAATTTCAGCCGACGAGCGTGAAACTAAACGGAACAATACTAATTTGCTAGAAATGTATTCACGAGTTTTCATTTGAATGTTTCATATTAATGGAAGAGAACTTTCTTATCATCGATGTCGGAGTAATTCTTTGCTGTACATTCCGTGAAATTAAAACCGAAACTGCTTTGCTGCATTACTTTCCTTTTCAGAAGAAAAGACTTCAGTTTACTACTCGGAAGCTGTCCACCAGATAGTTTGGAAAACGCGCACTCCGTTTCTTTCAGTTGAAATTCTCTGAACAAATAAAAAATAAATTTATCTTACTTTTTTTATCAAGTTGTCAGTCACATTACGATTGGGCAAGGCCCTAGACACATCTAACTCCAGACGAGGGTTGAAGGGGTGACCCTCCTTCATACACCTACCGTGGTGCACTTGTTCCCGTTCTGCTAGTGGCAAGCATGTAAAACTTGGATCAGCACAATGGATCCAAGGGCCAGGGGGGAGCTTCAGAAGGCCCCCACCCATCCCTTTCCAATTTACATTTTTAAAATATATTATGCTTCATTTTTTTGTTATTTTCATCACTTTTTATCACTTTAAATGACAATCAGTACTCTGACTTTGCCGATGACGATTGTAACGTTGATTTTTAAAATCTCTTTTCCTATATTTGGATACAAAGAATGAAAGAAAATATTACAAGTGTATATCAACTCGTTCATTTTGAAATCCGAAATGATTATTCAACAAACATATCCTATTCATAGCCATAAACGCTGGTAACTCAATCATTCGAAGTTGCGGAAATGGGGAATAATTGTAAATGGGAAGTAAACTTGAGTTGACAAATACGGATGAGATAAGAAAAAAAGCCACGATTTTGGTATTTTTGATGATATTTTGGGGAAAGTCTCTTTTCACAGAAAGAGGACCTGTCCGTTCATGTATATATTTTTAAGTCAACATTTGTGTGCACGGTCTTCAAACACGGTTTGTGGATATGGGTGAAGGTCGAGGGAAACAGATAAAAATTATGCGGGATCGGAAGGACAACCTGGAAAAAATTCCAGCACCCATTAGCGCGCAGTTCACTCACAAGTTACGATGCTCGGACCGCGACATTGTAATGTGTCACACATATTTCAAAGGATACTTAATTTATTTAAAGATTTTTACAAGTTAGTATGTTATTATTGCCTTATGATTCAACGCTAATCAAAAGAAAAAATTTCAGGGATAAAACAAAGAGGATTTAAAAGGTGTGCTTTGTATTCGGAGGATAGGCGTCCTCAAAATTTCTCATTTTCCGTATTAAATATACTCATTTTCAGAGTTAAAGATCGCAGCCCTAGCATTGGCCTACGTTTAACGGATGCATCCAAGGTTTAACGTTCCGTCGGACGGACGGAGTACTGAACCTGACGTGCTCTCCTCGCAGCGCTCATGTAGAGACCAGTACAACATGGATAAATCTGCCACTCCCGGGATTCGAGCCAACGCCCTCGGGATGCGGAGCCAGTTTCCTGGCTCACTCACAATAACATTCGTTATGGTTTCATCAAAATTCACGAACTATCCCGTCGACATCTTCTCGAAGTTAACCAGCGGTCAACTATTTCAGTCCCACAAAACAATCTTTATTCTTGGAACCTCTGACCATCATGGAATTGGCTTGGAGATTACTTCCCGCTTTAACTAGACATTCATCCGGGGTCGGAATTCTAGGAACTCCGACAAAGGAGCAATCACTACATTTTTTGTCGGTCCTATTCTGCTAACCAGGGCAGATTGTCACGCGTGTCATCTGCCAAGCCCGTGGGTTCATTTTCACGCATCGAGCTCCTTTTCCTTCCTCTCCCCTGTCTAATTCTCCTTCCCTTCTCCCACTCCCTTCATTCACTCGTCCTTCTCTCCTCTTCTCTCACAGTTGTGGCCCCTCTCCCACTTCATTCAGTATCCCAGACAGGCTTTGCCGCAACGCCATAGCGAGTGAGTCCCGCTGATTATGACTTATGACCGCCACGCTGTGTCCAAACACGCGAGCGATAATGAGTCAAAGGGGCCGTTTTATGCCCGCGAGGCTAAGCCATACGTAATCTTGCCATATTGGTGCTCGGTAGACGTTTGTATAAGTTATTCTGAGAACACCCGTAATCCGATAATTTGCTCTAAATGGCGGCTGTATTATTCCACGTAATTCATAAAATGATTCCGTGTCTTTTCTCTTCGCCGTAATTAATTAATTCATAGAAAGAGTTACTCCTGTCCTAAACCGTCCATTATCCGTGGTTTCAAGACCACTCCTCACCTAAAGGCGCTTCTGATCAATAGGAAAGGCACATACAAGGTTGAAGGGTAAGGAGGAAGGGTGGAGAGAATCCCAGCGTCGTGAAACCGCCAAGGGTTCCACTGTTTAACTTCTCATGCGACGGACGAAGTGCTGAACTCGAGATTCCCTCCACATAAGACTCAAGAAGGGTTTGGTTTGAAAATGAAATTATTTTCCACAGTGGGATTCAAACCCGGACCCTCGGGATGAAAGGCCAGAACTCAATTCACCACATCAACCCGACCCCGTTTTATAGCAAATTTCACTAAAACACTTGGGGCCCTATTGCCCTTCTTATTCCGCAAATAATTCCCCTTCATCAATTTTGAGGGAACTTGTATATGCAAAATAACCCAATCAATGGATTCATTATGAAGAATTTATTGGCACTTTTTTTGACATCTTGAACACTCCGCACCTTTAATGACGTTTATTGACCTTTTGCTCGAATTATCAAACTTTTCTGCCCCCATGATCCATCTCAACAAAAGTGCAGGGAATAATTTGATTCACCAACTCCATAACCTTGAATCACTGAATTCTTCCCCGGCCTCCTTGTGTCGAGAGTAATTATGGGCTCGATCCAAGGTTAAAACTCGTAATCCTCTTCAAGGTCCTTTCAGTGTACCTTGCTCCGTAATTGGAAATGCAAACATGTTTGTTTGGGTGTGTTTGTGGTCAGTTTTTCTGCGGCACCGGACACGCTTAGCCGATTGTTTATTTTGAAAGGCGCTGTTTTCATCGTAAAGAAAGAGGTGGTGTTTTCGCGCACATAATTAGGTTGTTGTCCCAGTGCATGGATTCAGGGTTTTGAAAGCACATGACTATTAAGACGATGTAGCCAGATATCAGTTTGTTCAAATGATCGGAGAGGTGAAATCTCACGTCGATAGATAGGGTTCGATAAGACGTGGGTTCAGTTTCGTGATTTCGTTCTCCGAAATTTGGCTGTGGGATCTTCCGTCCAAGGTGTACATAGATGTACATACATACACAGACAAAGGAGAATCTTAATAGTCACTAGTTTTGGCCAGCGTCCAACAGTTACACTCCTTTGTTGACTGCTTTTCACGTGGGTGTAATACCGCGGTTGGCACTTGGGCGCTTTTGCGCATAGCACAACTTAAAAGGTCAGAAATATTTTTTTATGGCGCTAAGCCATTAAAAGTATTATTCTTCAGTGCCTTGCGGCAGTTTTGGAGTGATGGCGTGAGGGCAGTTAAGGCGAGGCATATGCCAGGGAGAGAAAAATAAGGAGTTAAATTCGTAGAGGGATTGCAAAGTTTGGTCATTTCATTTTGATGTGTGATTTAGGACCTCAACTTTGCTTTGAAGCAAACGAAATGATAGATGAATTAAAGGAACCATTTTTATTTTCGTTCAAAACGGAGAAGATTTCGTAATAGAGGACTGCCTTTGGTGAGGGTAATGTAGTATATAAGCATAATAATTTTAGTGAAGATTTCGTTCAATTCGTCTTGTTCTTATCGTGATATGAAATAGATTATAGGGCCTATTTTGGTGGAATCTGCCCTCTCTGAAACCTAATTCCGCTTAATAAATACCATCCCTGATAGATCATGAGGACTAATGCGGGCTACTTTCAAAAGATCCCCCAAAAATTACCTTTGGAATAATGAACCCTGAGTATTGTGATGTTTGGCCTTCTTTTCCGACTTGCTACAGCCCTGTGCTTTGAATCTCGGCCCCTAGGACTTTTCAACGCGCTTGTCTTTCTATTCCGACAAGCACGGTAGCCAAGCTCAAAATTGGAGTCGATCTCGTTAGCTTGTGGTTGATAGGCTTATTGACTAAAGCGTGATCATTCGCTAATTTTCTGTCATCATGTTTTCTCCGACTTTCATTCTTTCCGGAAGATCTTCTCTTCCCTTTCTTAAATGTCTTCCTAGCGGGAGCGGGAGGGAAGAGACAGTAACGGACAATCCATCTTTACTCACTCAGCTACCCTTACATATGTAGACAAAGCCACCTACTGATTTCAAACAACATTCATATCCATTAAATTAATAGTATATTTTTCAAAACTTGCATTTGTTTGTTCATAGATTGAATATATATGCTTAAGTACTTCATGCTTCTTCTCAATCTACTTTTGAAAATACCTTTAAAAAACCCGTCTTAAAATATTAAGGTATAAAACTTAAATAAATATAAAATTTAAAAATTAATAAAATATAAATAAAAGTTAAAACTGATTATTTTCAGGATTTCGATGCGTAATCGACATAATCACAGACATATACATGGATTGGTGCTAATTTTTTCCTATTTTATCTATAAACTTCATGGATCATGAGTATTTTTTTTCTAAATTATTTTTAATTTCTCCCGCCTCTATCAGTCCTCTCGGAGATTTTTCTACCTCGCCTCAAAATATTCTGGGACCTTGGGTATTTTCATCTTAGTTCCATTCTCTTTCTAAATCTAAGCATGTATTTTATCGACCTTGTCTGGAGCTATTTACGGGCGATTCGTAATTTTTCTCGTTCTCCAACTCGAGAGTATTGATTTTCTTTTCCGTCTTCCCAACGGTTCATTTACCTTTACGTGTGCGCGTATCAACCTTTACGTGTGGCGTGTTCATTACTCCCTCCTTTGCATGTTTACCTTCCTAACTATTTAGTTTTCCAAAACTCTTTCCACAACTGATGTTTGATTTTTCTCTTTCCCTACCATCCCTAAATTAGTAATTACATCATAACATTTTATCATTACTCCATCTTCATTATACTCTATACCATGAAACCCCTCTCTCATCAATAGAAATATTTTTTTATTTAACTTCCATATCATTTTTTGCACTAATTTCTTTATTTCATGTTTTTTAGACATTTACAATTATTCTATATTGTACCAATCTCATCAGCCTCTCTAATAATGTTGTTAACTAACTAAGTAAGTGACTATTAACACGTGTCTCGTATACATAACATGTGTCTAACGTGAACGTATACCTAATGCGTTTCCTTAACCTAATAATATTCTACCTCTTAGTAGCAGGTTCATAAGTAGTGCAAGCACGTTCTAGTATTTTTGCATGCCTGCATGATTGTAAGTGTAAATTTGATTCTCTTTTAATTTAAAATACATACCTGGTATGGTTCACCCCCTGCCACCCACCTTTCGGGTGGTTTTCAGGGTATTATGTAGATGCAGATGTTAATTGACTACATTGCTATTTTTCTTAATTCACTTCCGATAGGTTTGCAATTCTCCACTTCCCACTTTGACACTCCTTCCTCATTTTGAGTTTATTTTTAGCATTTCCTTCACAAAGAATTACGCTCTCAATTTGAATGCTTATTTAGATCAAAACTGTGTTGTTCCTGATATATGCCTAGTAAAAATATTTTACAACTCATACTTTCCCGTAACACCCTCGAATTTTCCAAATTTTAGTTAGGCCTATGATTGTGATTTTACTGTGCGGAGATGAGTTCGAAAATCATTACTCCGGCGGAATTTCCCCGCTGTGGTCACTTCTTGTTACTATTCCGCGCTTCTCATTTCTTCCCCATCTCTCCCTCCACCTACTACCACTTCTCAGTTATCCACCATTATCATGTTTGTTCTTCCACGCGCGAGCCTAATTACGCTTTCAAGTTTTTCATATTCGCTATCTTAATGTTCCTCACGTTGACAACTTGACGGTACGTTGACCCACTGGGGGACTGCATTTGAAACCGTCGGGATTATCTCAAAAACGTAACGAAGGAATCACGTAGTATAAACACGAATGGTTTGCAAATTTTGTGTGTAGAAACCGCTGATGACTACCGCTTTTATTGTTTGCACTTGTAATTTATCTCATCTGGGGGCTATATATCGAGGCAGATGAGAAAAACTCAAGTGAAAACAATGAGTGATATTGTAGGAGCGATTCAGACACATCAAATTTGCAAACCATTTGCGATTGTACCACGTGACTCATTGTTATGTATTCGAGAAAATCCCGACAGTTTCAAATATATCCCTCCTGGATCATTACAACGAGTTGAGATAGCCTACATTTTATATTTTTATTTTAAACCTCTCGCCTACTCTACGTTTAAACCGTTTTTCCTAAGTTCTTGTTCATTAGCGCGGCTTCCTTACGCTGGCTCTCATCCCCTTCACAGTAGATCACTCCATTATCATCATTACCCATTATAGTCCCGGCTGTCTATTTATCTATACTCACACACGTCTAACGTATCTACATTATTTTTTCCATTTCCTGTGTATTATTTTTTTAACTTCACTACCAAGTACTCAAGGCTCCCAGGCCATAGTTTTAACATCCCATGTCCGCACCCTGACATTAGGGGCACTAATCTGGATTCCTTTTGCTCGTCTCCGCTTTTGTCTAAGGATTTCCAATGTTATTGTGGAGGCGACAGAGCCTGATATCAGTCATTGCCCTGCTTCCCCCGTAGCCATGCCTGATATCAGTCTCCATGAGTTGAGTCCCGTGGTTTACAAATTTCTTTATTGTCAGTGATGCGCATCCATTATAAGTCGGGGGTGGCTTTTTCTAACTTTCCAGTAATGTTATTAATGTGACACTGCCTCGCTGGGTTCGCAAGTCTTCCTTTGCTGGCACCACGATGAGGAATAGACGTCGCTTAGATTTCCTTACATGTGTCTCGTAGCCAAACCCACCACACTGAGTGATTCAACTACATCTATATGGGCATAGTACCCAGCAAGCCACCGAAAAGGTGTGGAGCAGGGGGCAATTCTACATCGCACATGTATTATTAGCATGTAAACAATTTTATCAATAATGGCTTTTGGGTGTTTCTCCGCGTTATGGTGTCTTTTAGCGGCAGTAACAGCTGGTGTCTTCAGGCCTGAAGATCTGAAGACGCCAACAGGAATGATGGAGAAATTGTTATCGTTAAAAGACACCATAACGTGGAGGAACGCCTGAAAGCCATTTTTAATGATTAATCGCCGCAGAAACCTCAGATTTAATTTTAAACAATCTTATTGTTAGTAAATGTACATGGGGACGTTTACCATATTTTTATTGCCGAATCTGATAGTTAGTAAAATAAAAAGACCTGAATTTTTCCGAGTTATAAGTGGAGAAAAACTGATGTTTTTAACCCTTTCGGAAAAGTGGGCGTGCAAAGGACTTGTGCGTCGATGACGTAGATATCCTTAAAACAGTTCGTTTGGTGGGCGTCAACTTTTGCTCATTTTAATTCTTGATTTATGATTGAATGGCTCTGGTGACAAGATTAATTTTTTCACTAAAATTCATTTTTTGTTTCCATCTAACGATTTCCTGTACAAAATAGCGATTTCGGTTCCGAGTAAACGCCTCCATTACTTATTGCACTGAAAATGGTTGTGTGTTTAGCTATGGTAATGCATACATTCAACAAGGGAACACAGCAGCTTTACAAGCACCAAAGCCTCATATCATTTCATCATTTATTTTTCATAGAACTTTCATCCAGCGGGATAGGCATTGCACAAATCTTGTGCAAATATTTCTGGTTACATTCCAAACATGCAAGGAGTTGTCCAAATATACTCACGTGTTGCATTTTTACAGGCTCGTTTAGACTTAAAATAAAATTGGAAAGCTGTATTACAGATCGTAATTATCTATTTGGTTACAGTAATACCATCATCTCTCCAGCCTGTATGGCTTTAAATCTCTCAGGCTGGAGAGATGACAATAGCTGGCACATTATAACGGGCCAGACATTATATCACGTCAAGATCCTTTGGAAGAGATTATATTCTAATTACGCATATGTAGTGTTGGCCGAAAAATTAGAGGGAGATGAATGGTCACACATCTAACTACGCATCGTCTCTGAAAAATAATAATACAAGACTCCGCTCCTTCACAGCACCATTTTTAATCCACCTCCACATAGTTCCTATCCTCTATAATGACGCCCAGAGTGTTGTGTCCTTTGCTCAATATTCTTATTTTTACATATCCTTCAGAAACTGGTTTCTCCCACATACCTACGCCTCACAAATCTCTTATCTACTTTCTCAATCTTTCGTTGAGACCAGTTCTCTGATTCATTCAGCGCAAAGCCTGTGTCAAGGTATTGACTTGACTTATCTTTTCTTAACATCATTCGTCGAGGATGAACAGTGCTCAATACCATAACGTTGACTTGTTTTGGGCGTGATCGGAGAGGCCCATGTTTCAAAAAAAGTTGTAAGGAAGGTTTGACGACAACAACGGTATAGTCGTGTCGCCTTTCTGTAGTTTTTTAAAATATTGTTTCCCTTGGCCAACTTGGGATGTCATTATAATAAATAATTTTATCTTGTTGGGAATTCCGTCGTCGAAAACCTTTGCATATCATCAGTTCTCTTCTATAGGTAAAAGCCTATTTAACCAAAGAAATCCTCCTTATCACAGCGTCACTACCTCGCCCATCTTCATCCAAAATGCTACTTAAATAAGTAACAAAGTTATGATATCCGTTCTAACTGATTACCATAATTTTAGCGTTAAATCATATGTCGTCTATCTGGTACATCGATTTAATATGTTCCACTTCGCCTTTCTTTTACCCGAGACTGTCATTATCATATTTTTTCTAGAGGCCAAATATCATCCCACAGCTCTTGCACTGGATATGAAAGGGTCAAACAGCGTTCGAGGTCATTTGGCTAACTGGCTAATCAAAGCTTGGCCATTAGCGAAGCCGGGCGATTTAATTAAGTAACCTCCCACTTTCATTCCTGCATCAAGGTCTTCGCATGCCTCCTTCCATGTTAAAGGGCATTGGCGACAAGGGGCAGCCTTGTCTGACTCTCCGTTATTTTGCTGCCCACCCTGATTCTCCATTGGATATCCATACCTGTGCTGTCTGGCCCATGTCCAAATTTCAAATATCATCAGTTCACTCCTACGTATTTTTTAAGTACCCATAACTTTTCCCAGCGTACTCTATCAAGTGACTGCCCACAACAACAAGCATCGGTCCACAAGCAACACCACATAACCTCGACTGCAGTCGGTATTCCTTTCCGCGAAGTTTATTATTAATTCAACGGCATCACGAGTTGCTCTCCCCTTTCTACACTCAAACTGATCCTCCCCTAAGAGCACGTTCTACCTCTTCTCAGGTCTTCCGTTATTGAATAGAACCTTACCTGGCGTCACTTTGTGGACCCAATATATTATCGTAACGAAAGTAAAATACACAGTTGGCATGGTAAACACAGCTCCTCTTTACGAAACAATAAAGAAGTAACTTGAATATCTCCTTCACTAAAAGAATTTTACCCTCCCACTCCCTCATTCTGGCGGCATGTACAATATAACTGTATGTACAACCTTTCCTCCGTGCCATTACACCTCTCGACCATCACCCTATCCAGACCTGACCCATAATTAATTTTCTTCCTCTAATTACTCAATATCCCACTCTTATATCTGTGAATTCTATGTGTACAATACAAAATAAGTCTACTGTTGGGACCATATGGTTGAGACAGTGAGTAGGATTATTGTACCTGATTATGCTATACCTTGCGGGGCCGGGTTTACGCTGTTTATTAAATTTTGTGAATCTAGGCAAGTGACCTGTGATCTTTTCTATCATTAGCCTTCTGGTAATTATTCTAAGAATAGCCTTTCCAAAACGATGCAGCTGCGTCTCAATTTATCCAAAAATATAAATAGGAAGATGAAGAAAAATGTTCATCTACATCTACACGATACCCTGCAAGCCACCGCGAGGGTGTGGAGTGAAGATCACCAAACATGCACTACCGACATGCAAACATGCAACTATAGGGTCTCATGCAACTAGATTTTTAGTATTTATAGTATTTAATAGTTATGTTATACGAAAATAACAGGAATAAGTTTGTCTCTCGTGTAAATTGTCCTCGAGTAAAGAAATTCATTGGCAGTTGCTATATTCCCATTTATGATCATGATTTTTAATTTCTATAACCGAGCTTCCTAAGGCAGATTTAATCTATTTTCTTGAGAATTTCACTTTTTTTATTGCATTTTGCTATCTTCCGCTCGCCCGCCGTACACGAGGATCTTACGTCTATGCTGGCGTCAAGCGTATTCATGTGAAAGATGCTCCATTTTCGTTTATGAGTGACGCGCTAAAGAACATTAAAATCGGTTTATAGCGTGATCGCAGTAAAAGAAAAAATAAGACCGATTGCCCATAAACTTGCGCCTCTCCCGTTACGAAGCTTTTCCTTAGGGTAGACCGAGAAACTCAGGGAATATCATTTAATTTATCCTTGCTACCATAAAAGTTCACTCCTTGAGCAAAATCATACGCGGATAGCTCTAATATTAGTGTACCTTTGTAGTGAATTGATGCCAGATTTTTATTTGATGGTATTTTCACTATAATTTTTAAAGTATTGATTTTTCTTGCATTGAAGTAGTTCAATATTTAGCGAGTAATTCATAAAATACTCCCAAACATTTTCTATGCAGTAATATTACAATTAATAACACTAGAATCCTGGAGAAACTAGATGCAGAGCTATCTGCACTAATAAATAATACGAGGCTTCCTCCTTTATGGCAGTAGGACAATAACAGACGCAAAAATGGAAATACCGGATACTTTAGAATTAAGTTTTTACGTGATAAAGATGGAATAGACTCTTAAAGTAACTAAGAAAGACGTACTAATAAGAGTACAAGAAAAGAGAAGTCTTATAGAAACTTAAAAAAAGGTGGCACAACCTTGTTGGTCACATTACATAATGGTCTGATGAAGGTTGTTGTCATCAAGAGAAAACTGGGCAAAACAGTAAAGAATGGACCCTGGAGAATCTAGATATTGAGCTATCTACACTACTAGAGAATATGAAGCTTGCTCCTTAATGACAGAGGCATACTGACATTTAGTGATGGAAAGAGTCGGATGAAAGGAAAGGCAGTGGGATCTTACTGACCTCTTATGAGATACATGGAGCAAGTAGTGAAGGATGAGAAAGAGAATATTTCTTTTTAATTTGAAGGAGATAAACGATAGAAGAATTGTCATTCAGTTCAATGAAAATTCATGATTCTATGACATTCTTCTAACTCAAATGAGATACAAGGTACATCTTAAAGAATTAGCTGCGTTCAACCACACTAAGGATTGATGACTAATGATAAAGAAGGGGATTTTATGATTTATTCATCCTAGATATCATAATAAAAACGGTTGAGTCTGGCGCCAATTCATAAAATAAATGTATCTCCATGGTAAACACTACACAACTACATTGCAGGTTTTACAGATTTTATTTTTTACTGGCAAAACGCATAGTGAGAGTAGAAATGAATTTCAAAATTGCTTTAAGTTGCTATGTGGCTTAATTTCATGCTACTGATTTATCAAAAGAAATTATACTGAAAAAATCAGAGGAAAATTCCGGACTTTTTTAATCACTATCAGTAAGTTTCCAGAAAAAAGCTCAAAAACAAAACTAGGAAAAATTCTTATCTTAAGCTGCTTTTTTGTTTTGATTGTTTTTTCCCTTGTAATAGCTGTTTCTTCGTATTTTTGATTGATAATTCCCCTACAGTTCTAACCGCAGAAAAAATAGGTTTATTTCAGTCAGTAATAGAAGATTTTTTTATGATTTCAAATAAATTAAAAAAATATCTTGCATGCCTCAATCAAGCAGCAATTATTTTGGGCAGTAATGTTTTGCCAGCAATTACTACACATCTAATATTCCCTATTACCCTCGAAAGAGAATGGATAGGAATATGTTTTTAGGGAAACCAAAATATTCTCGGCATATCACAAAACACGACTGTGCTATCATGCTCAATGATACGCTTAACTAAGACCTTCTTTGTATGTAATCTTCATTGTACACAAATATGGAATGTCGGAGCAAGGTAAGCGCAGGTGACATCTACTCTCTGTATTCGTAACTCGGTATGTTCCCAAAGAAATGCGGAACATGATTGGCATTGATTGGCTAAGATCCCGTCAGCAGTGGTCCAGGATTTTGGTATAATTCTCCATTAGAAAAAGAGCTTTGATGCCAGTCATGGAAGCGTAAGAATTTATGTTTGAGGGAATTTAATGCTTTAAACGTCATGAATTTTTATAAATTCATAAAAATCATTTCTATTCGCGATTCAGGACTCATTCACTAACATTAAAATACTACCTCAAAAGAATTATTTGTGGACGCTATTTTTAGGACTTTTTTCGCCACTATAAAATGGAAGAAAAAAAATAATCTGTTGGTGGTTAGGTTTGCGCCATTAGCGTCTTTTATATAAAGATTTTTTAAATTCGGTGCGCAATATATTTTCTCTGATTTTGTAAAAAAAAAATCCTCTCTCATCTCTCAGGTGCTTATCCATCTTACGATATTGTATGCTGAAGAACTCTCCCTACCCCTGCGATCAGGGTCGGGATTTCTCTGTAGTCCCTCCGCAGACAGAATATTTCATTATCCCTCCTCTCCGTATCTCGCTGCTTTCCAATTAATCGTTTTCCCGAGTAATTCATCCCTCACACTGTTCTTTTCGTCCACAGATAAAACGCGTGCGTATCTGTAAGTTTGCCGCACTCGAGCTCGACTTCCACATCAGTATCTTCCCACAGTGTTTTCTTTCTTAGAACTCGCTAAAAATAGTATCCTTGTCCTCGTTAGAAAAAATCAAGCAAGTGTTGCGTAAAATAGTAGGTTTCAATTTTCCTATTCCACTCATCCCAACCGAAATTAGTATGGGCGAGGCGAGAGACAAATTCGGTCATTTGCGCCATAGCGGATAAGAGGGTAATTGGTTGGAGGAAGGATTTTTTTCAGGAACGATGGAAGGGTGGAGAGATAACCGACTTTGGCATTAGCCAGCTCTTAATCAAAGGTGCCAAGGTATCCACGGTTTAGCCGGTATAAAGTACCTGGTCAAAATTTTAATTCAAAATATGGCTAAGTGAAAATTATATGCATGTATCAGAGAGGAAATGCATCATCATGTTAAGTTGCATGAAACATCACCATTGCGTTTCCGAGGTAGAAACTGAAAAATCATTCGTACACCATCACTGACACCATCGAATACTGAGAATAACAGAAAAAGTTGCCGCGGGATACAATCCAAGAAAATAACCGTATTCTGGCGAAGGTGGGGTAGAAAGTTCTTATCAACATTTAATTTCTTCTCCGTTCCATAATTGGAAAAATTCTAGTCCGCCTCATCGAGAAATTCGACGATTAAGGAGCAATCACTTCGAATAGGAGGAGGAAACCCGCGATGAAATTTGTTTGCCACAAGGAAGCACTTCACATTAGCGACGATATTTGATGAAAACGTAATTTCCGAAGGAAGGAATAATAAATGCTTCCTGAAACAGCAATTAATCAAATAAAGTGACAAATCAAGTATTCCAAAACCTGAAAAAAAAACTGAGATGGACCATTTTCCGAATTAAAGAGGAAAAAATCAAACTTCGCAGGAAGAAGTTATTTCGTGACCATACAGGCAAGCGCTGATGACGTATTCATACAATTAGCTGAGAACCGAAACTAAAAGCTATAAAGATAATAGTCAAAGGGAGCCCTCATGAAATCAAGATGAATACCACATGAGAGGGTTCCTATTTCTGAGTTGAATGGGAATCCATTGAAGAATCACCCTGATATTTTACGAGTCAAGTGTTACTTTACGCCAGTCAACCAGTATCGTACACTTGCCAGCTAAATATGTATATGACCAGAGCTCCTCAGCTAACCATGGAAGAAAATTGATCTTAGGTAAAAAAAACAAGCAACATTCTCTACCAGTGAAAATGTTTCCGACATTGCAAACTAGGCATACTTGGAGACTAACGTACAACGTGAACGTCATTGCACTTTCAATGAAAAATAATGTCTTATTTTTACTGATCGTTTTTCCCATCCCATTTTCATCCCATAAAGGTATCGGTATCCAGAAATGAAAAGTTATAAAACGATTTTATAAGAGACATGAGATGGGAAAAATCAGATTAAAACGCGTGAGAGATTTCGATAGCGTGCAATTTAAAAAGCATTTATAACAGCCAAGAATGTCAAATAAGGACTTAAATAACAACTTTAATAACTTGGTGGAAAAGACTATGCCAAGTAAACTGACTTCTCCTGCTTAATAATGAAGAGCAAGTCAACAAGTACGTTAGCGGTAATAGAGAGATCACTTTTACCGTAATCCATCCTGCCTTTGACTGATTGTCTGTTGTTCCAGATAATCACGAAAAGAGTTAAATATATGCCTGTGAATGGTTACTAATGAAATGACCTTTGGTGTCAATACGTCCAAATAAAGACTACGTATAAATTGCGGAAACGTTAACATTAATATTAACTTGTAACAATTAGTAGAGTCACAGTAATTGCAAAGTGCCAAATCGCATTTCTCACCTTATTACACCACTCAGATTGGGGAATCCAGGAGTTGAAATGACGACTTCAACTTACGTTCACGATTCTGAATTTTACATTTTACCATCTCAGGCCTTAATATATTCAAACGTGACATCGTGAACGGAATTAGTGTTTTATCGTTTTATGGCTCAAAACGGCTTCAATGCAAATTAAGGCCTTATATTATCATAGTAATCATTCCGTGCTCATGTATAGTGTGTGTCACACCAGTCAAAGACCATTTTCCCTTGAAGCTTGCTCAACGTTATTTCTGTAGACGGCATGAAGTCGGCTTCTTGAGACCAGCTAAGGTTTTTTAATGACCTCCTAGCTTCTAGTTTCTACTTTTGCCATTAGATATCATAAAAACATTCACTGGTATCGGGTTGGTCTGATGGCTAGAATACTGCACTCCAATCTCGAGATTTTTAATTGTACACCGGTCCCTACTTAGGTGCTGTGTCGAGAGCTCTTTGAGTTCAGCACTCCAACCGTCAAATGGGACGCTAAACTGTGAACTCCTAGTGCCTATCAGTAAGAATAGGCTTATACCAAGCCCGGACTCCTTCCTACACTTCCTCCACAGCCTAAAAATTTCTCCCTCTACCAAAGTAACACACCTATCCTAATGTGGCGCAAATGACCTTAGTTATTGGTTGCCTCCCGGAACAGCACAAAAAAAATTGTTCGCCGCCGCAAGCAGATTGCATTGAGTAGCATCAAGATTTTCACTAATTCTAATCACTGAGGTACGTGAAATTTGATATATCTATATATCTGCATAATACTCTGCAAGTCACCAAAGGGGTGTGTGACATGAGGTAAACCATCATCAGGCATGCATTACTAATCAGGCAGAATACTAACTACCATGCAGACATGAAATAAATAAATACTACTCTGTTTATACACTACTTGCATGAAGTAAAGAACTACTAGCTCGAGGAAAAAGTAAGCATGCCGTTACCAGGTACGTAAAATGCTAGCAATGAATAATAATTAATTGTTAGTTAACACAAAGTAATTTAATACTAATGCAATAATGTTACTGAGTATTAGAACTACCTCGAAAGTATTCATGTTTTTCAAATTTCGTTCTTTTCCGAATAAATAACACCGTATTAATACTTATTGGTGAGGCGGAACATACACAGTACGAAAGTGGGAACTTTTTGCAGCTTTACACTTCAAATCTTGTGGGAAAAGGGAAAGAGCTCTTTTTTCGTGATAGCTCCCGGCTAAATTATCTAAAAAAATTCCCAATCAACTAAAGACTACTGAGTGAACGAAACGCTTGAAGAACGTCTTCTACGCTGAGGAGTCTCCGTTCCCTGCGATTAATGAGGAGCTCGATCCAATAATGGCAGCTCTACAAAATAGCCGCTTCAGAAAAGGATGAGCCGATATTCCGCTAACAAGTGTGTCCCTTACCTTAAGAATTCAACTCCGCGAACAAATTTTCGCCTCTTTTGCAACCTCGTCGATTAAACATTTCACGTAATTGACCAATCATCAGATAATAAATCACGACAATATTTCGAAGGGAGATGATGCCCTGCATTTTGCATTAAAGTACCAATACTGGATATAATATCACCCCGAAATTCCACCAAAGCCAAAATAACTAATTCACTGACTGTTTGGAATCATTGACTTTAATGGACAAAACTTGCTTTGTTTTTTTTCGGTATTTTCTCTCTTTTTCTTCAATGTAATCATCGTTAACTCGCAGCAAGCTGTAGATCGCAATGTTTCCCTCAAAATTCCTCCTGTTTGCCGCCAAGGCTCGAGTAAGAGCCAAAGGTCTCCACAAGTTACGAGAAAACTCACTTTATATTGGAGATGCTTCAGAAAATAATAGAATATAATCGGAGAAAACATTTAATGAGAAATTTGTGCATGATTTGGAGTCCATATTGATACGTTTAAGCGTAGAAAAAATTCAATACCCTCTAGATCGACCGAAATAATTACTTGAGAGTCATACTACGTAGCGTCACGTGCGTCAACCTACTTTAACACTTTACGTGACCTACGTAGTGTAGCGTCAACCTCCTCCACGTGAGCCTTGATCCCGTACAAAATTCACCCATCCTCATTTTCCCCACACTTCAGTCTTCATACACGAAGCTTGCCATTGCGCAGTCTGATGTATTGATAGATGTGAATCGTGGACAGCAACGAAATTAATGAGAAATTGCTCAAATGGTGAATTAATGCACGGAAAATAGACTTCTATTTCCATGCTTTCATTATGCAGATCCTGAGATTTGATACTGCCTCAAGTTGCTCAGTTTATCGCCCCGCAGTAAAAACGTCTGATGGCTCTAACCTCAGCCATCCATATTAGAGGTTTTTCAAGTCTGTCGTGCACTTTAAGTGACCTCCCGATCAGGGGAGACTGTATTAGATGGGAATCGGAGAGAAAGGACGAGGGGTGGACAGAAATCTGGTGTCGGTATTATCTTGCTCTTAACGTAAGATAAAAGGAGGAAGAGTTGCGAGAAAAACTGGTATCAGTATTAGGTTTTTCTAAATGGAAGATGCCTTGGAGTCTCAGATTTACATCCTGTCCGACGGACGGAGTGATGAACTTAAAATAACCCTCTAACTGGTATTCAACGGAGAACTCCACCGAAAGAAATATTTAGCGTCACCGCTTCATGGTTCAACTTGTAGTTTAGAAGGTCTTTTTTCCTTCCCTTCCTTTTATTTCACCCTTATATCTCCTTAATACGTGAAACCATTAGCTTGTCAAGTAGAAAACCGAGGGACGCGTTGGCCGAGGGACGCGTTGGCCGAGGGGCGACGCGACTTGGACGCGGCACTTTTGTGAGTCGAGAGATAACACAGTAGAATTACCACCGATTCATAGATCGGGTAGGTGTTATGGCTAGAGTAATGGCTTTCCATCCTGCGCACCCAGGTTCGAATGGCAGCAGAGGCAGAGATTTTTCATTGGTGTGCCGGTTCCTACTTGAGTGCTGTGTGGAGAGCACTTAGGAGTTCAGTACCCCGTCCGTCGAAAGGGACGTTACACCGTGGTCCACTAGCCGCATTACATGCCTTCGTTCCCTCATGCGGTGAATGAAAGCGAGGCATTAGTCGAAAGCATAATGATAGCTACCCAATTAGAGGAGTGAGGAGCGAGGTTCGGAAAGAAGAATGATCTCCCGTCTGTTGTCTGAAAAATTATTTACCGAATGTGCGATCTTAATGTTTATTAAGGAGCCAGTAGAGTATTCTTCGCTACCTATAAATATCATTAATCAATTAAGAAAGGTGGGAAATGACAATTTGAAATATTCTGAAATAGCATTGCCATTTCTGCTTGTGACGAAGTTTCATAATGAATTTTACCTTCCAGGTTGCGAACATTTGGGGATAATTAAGCATTCCACAGTTATCCTCTATGATTTATAAAATAACTTCCGTGAAATAATACTACAAAAATTCAATGAACTACATTAAATGATTCCGCAAATAAATGCTATCGGCGTTCTTCAAACTGGTTGGCATTCCATATTATTTTTGATTAGAGAGTTCGAAATTTTATTTATTTCATTAAAAATGGAAAATATGGATGGAAGAAGTGAAAAACCTTCGATTGAAGTAAATCTTGAATGAGACGCGCTGAATAGGCGTTTAAAACAAACATAGCTTAAGAAAACTTACTTCAAAGAGGAATAAAGTACGCAGTCTTCAGCGGGACGAGTGAACTATTGATTTTTGCCAATTGTACCCTCAACGCCTGTTGCCCTGAAAGTTGGAACTCCCTGTCCAAGGGTAGGAATTACGACCAATATCGACTTAACGATGCGACTGGGTTAATGTAGGTCTACTTGGCTATCCGCTGAATGCGGCGTGAATATTCTCCCTAACGGCCTTCGTCACGGAACCCCCAAGTTAATAATGCACGCTGAATCGATTCGACTCTGCGCTGCACCAGGGCACGCAATTCTACGAGAGTGCCGCTTTCATTAAGCATGATTGCGTGCAGCACAAACTCAGCACTTAAGCAAAAAATCCGTCGAAAAGAAGTCCCAACAAGCCGGTGAGTTTCATCGGATTACAAAGGAAAGTTCTTCCTTGATGAGAAAAGCGGTGGGTTGAGTAAAAAAAAGTACAGAGGTCTTTAGGTTATATTTTGCCTTATATTTATGAACTGTAAACAGGCGTGAATAAGAGATAAATTTCAACATCGCGATAGTTATCATCTCCGAGCTGTTATAATTTCGCTTTTTAGAAAACGCTTCAGCATAATGAGAAACCTTGTAATTGAAAAATTATCATCAAAACATTGCATATTATAACTATTACATTTGATTTGAGAATCAAATGAGGAGGGAAAACTGTTGTCACCAATTCAAAACAATTCATTACTTCCACTATCACTTTCGCGCACGCTCTTAAGTTTTCAAAGAAATGTTTTGACACTCTCGGATTAAACCTCAGAAAACAGCCCCCTAATCCCAACTGAACAGCACGTACGGTGCAATTCAAACACACCCTTACGTTCCTATTGCGAGAATCGATGTCTACATTTGAATATTATCTCTTTGGTCGTATCAGGAAAATATTTAATATATACGGTTGGCGTAAGAGTGGCGTATTTTGTTAATAATTAGTAAATATCTTTAAATTTCTTCAGGTGCATACCTTCTATTAGTGTACCGTTTTAAAAGAGTGTATACCCCTCTGTTTGTACTACTTTAAGGAGTTGACTTCCATAGAGGGTACCTATGTATAGAAAAACTGAAGAGAAAAAATCAAGCTCCTGTTGTAAGTTATGACAAAGTGCTGCCTAACTTACAAGTTTGCATTTACAGATGCAAGTTAATTCTTCTTTTGTTAGAATTTCATCTTCGTCTGGGCTTTGCTATTGGCTATTTTTTTCTTGCTTCAATTGTCGCTGGTTACTCAGCTCCCAAGAAATCAAGACTCTTTCACCTCTTCAACCTATTCTTTCCCGAATTTCGCATTAGTGTTGGCCTCTTCCCTCCCACAGCATGCCACAACCTTGTTTTTCTTTTTATTGATATTCAGGTGCTCTTCATTTCCCGTAACCCCCTTTAATACGAGGCTTTTCACTGCGTCGTCTGAAAGATGCGCAGTGAATAATGCATAGAGTACAAACATTAGAAGAGGAATACCCTGAGAAATTAGAAGAAAGCAACAAAAATGGATGGACTTTTTGAGAGATAACTAAAACTTGTAATGGGTTATTGAGGGATGAAAGTAAGGTTACTGGATAAGGAGGAAAAGAGTAGGTGAATTAGTACACACAAAGGAATATAGAAAATATGGAGATTTCAAGAAATATACCATTCAGGAAATGTAGTTTGTCAATAAGGATACATGGATGTCGAATGTCAGGCAGGGGAAAAAAGAACTCCACAAACCATTCAATATAGGTCTAATACTTATGATGATGACGAAAGCAATAAAAAGTGGGGAAAATCACCTAAATTCTCGGACGAGAGCTTAAAAAATAGCCTCTCCGTCATATTCACATGTATTATGTTGGCTGCCGGTCTCCTTACTTGTGATTACTTGCCAAATGAATACCAGAGCCCTTTGCGAAAAAACTGCTAGATTTCAACAGTTACTGTTGAATTTCAACAGTTGGCCCAATTTGCTGTTGAATATTTACACAGTAACTATTAAATATAACTGTTGAGCCAAATTACTTTGACATTTTCAACAGTTTTTTGCATAGGAAAGTTGACGAAGTATACTGACGAATGCACATTATAAAAATATATCAAGGCTAATAACTGATTAAATAATTGATTGCTACAAATTAATGTAACCGTAACTGACTATATCAATCCTGTCGCATGAAAAGGTTGCTGTTGCTGCATAATGATCGTATTTATGGAAGGAAGTGTGGTTTCTCAAAACACCCATACTCTTCCCATTACGTTCTCGAGTACAAATGGATACCCCTCGTCTTCAGCCCTCATAATAAAGGAAGTGAGTGCTATCGTGCCAAAGCGATTATAAATTGTATTTGCTATATCCTTTCGAACTTTATTTACTTTTGTCTCTCCAATATCAATATTCAATCCTTCAATTTATTGGCAGCAACCTTCAACAACATGTCCTCTTCTCTAAAAATCCCTTCTCTCATGTCCCATCACTATGACAACCCAAACAAACAATAGAAAAACAAAATGAAATACACTAATTTACATAAATTGACGAATGAATATATAAAAAAAGAAATACATAAAAGTGATTGCTGGTTATCTCAAAGACATGCCTCAGTGCTACAGCATAAGAAACGGCCGTTGCCTTGTTTTCACCGATTTTTTTTATTCACGTTTGGTAATGTGATGGTAAAGGAAGGTTCTTAAAATACGAAAGGAAGTATAGGTGGCAAAAAAGAGAAAAAAGATTAAGCAGGATAATTCACACAGTTTATTACCACCGACCAAGGTTTCGAGGGGTCACCGTCGTTATCAAGGTGTCTCACACCAGCAAAGCGCCTTCTACGTATATATGCCGCTGAAGACAGAGGAAAGGAAGATAGAGGAGGAGGGTGGTAAGATTGGATGAAGTGGGTCGGATAGGGCGGCGGAGGAAGTGTAAAAAGGAGCTAATCCCTAACGGGATCGAGGAAGGCAAAGAAAGGGTTGGGGGATATAACTTATGTGGAGCCTCTTTTAGAACATGCAATGCACAGTAAAGGAGAATGCCGATCATACAAATGGTCATTTAACAAAATTTTTCTCCTTTAATTGACAATTTTCAACATTTCCAGATAATTTAACTTCTCTCATTTGCTTTCATAAGGCACACAGGTTTCAAATCACTGTTGTGACCACTTTCTAAAAGGTGTTTTGTAAAATTTGACGAAAGGTCGCCTTTTTCCACACACTCATGATGTTCTTTGAGTCTATCTGGAATTTCCTGCCTGTTTGCCCTTGCTTGACCATCATTGCAAGATAGGGCATGCGCACTACTTCTGTCCAAAGGCTCATATTTGTCTTTGGAATCGCATAGAGTCTTCCGCGTCTTTGGAGTCGCATAGAGTAGACAGGTTTTAGAATTATTATTTACTCTTGTCTTCAAGTAACACCTTTAAAAGTTTATGTGTTAACTTTCCCATATAAGGTATTTTAACTCAACTACTTTTGGATTATACTACTTAAGTTTTTTTTTCTGTTTAAGATAGTTAAGTTCCAAAAAGTAAAGTCTGAAACAATCTGTTGAATTTGTGAAGTATAATTGGTATCGGAAAAAAATGTCATGACCGACAAAGCGTCACTTATCAAATCTAAGAAGTAATAACTTAGAACTAACAGGATGTCTATTGCTTCTCCCAAATCGTTGAACCATAAAGGATCTTGCCACATATTTAACATGCTTTTTTCGTGCCCAGGCGTTTGCTCTTCAACGCTGAACTTATTTTCAGCTCCAAATGCTAAATTATAAAGTTCTTCAGAAATTAATGTTTGGTGATTATCATATCACACGCACACACATAGGCGTATCTAGAAGCGTCTGAAGGGGGGGTTCACCACCGGGGGCGTATAGATACCCCCCACGTAAACGGGGGGTCCAGGAATTTTGAAAAATATACATCTTCAAATGACGTTTTGAAAGTGTTCTGAGCCTTGAAATTCCCTTAGTAATGGCATGTTTTGAATCCAAGTTTTTAAAATTGTTTTTAAAATAAGCCACTAAATTGCGAGATTTAACGCCTTATGAGGGTAACTTTGTTCTTTTTTTTATATTCGAGAAAAACCAGCTATAACTTGAGCGATTACTCAAAAACGAGGATATTTTTAAATACTTTCTATGTTATTCATACTATAATCTTACGAGTAATGGTAGTTCAACTAGGCTTGGGAAAACATTAATTTTAATAAATATAATCAATATTATATGTACTACACGCTTACGGTACACACTTTAGGTGAAAATCATGCTTAGAAGTCGAATTACAAAAGATATTTAAATTATACTCTTTTTAATTAATAAAATTTTATGTTTATGTTTTTTAATAAAATAGGAATATTTTTGGAAGGAAACCCTATTTGTACAACATTTTCAGATTCTTTGTAGTATACCTATTAAGAAGGTCTAATTAATGATTTTTTTAAGTCTTAAGAAGTATAATACCAAGTACAAACTGCAAACTAACTCGAAGGCGGAGTGATTCATCAAGGGTCCAGCTAGAAGCCCCTTCACTCTGCTCTGATTACTTTGTGCCAATTTTTGGTGTGACCGTTCAATTCGCGTAGGAAACATGTATGCAGTTTTGTTCCCAGCCTTGCAAGTTAGAAGACAAGTGAGCCTAGGCATTCTCTGAGTAGTAATCAAGGAACGACGACCTAACGGCTTTAATTGGTTGGAAATTTCCTCTCCCAGTGATTATGGAAAAAGTCCCAACGGAGAGACCAGATGGACAGTGGCTGGCCAGGTTTTGGGTCTAGGGGGTGCCGACTTATAAATTCACCAGTTTACTAAACTTAACGTACTGTTATATACTTTTACTGTATTATTTTGTTCGTTATATACTATTATCGTAGACCTTGTAGAATTTATCGTTGATAATTAAGTTATGACATTGATTCACGTACGTATTTGGGACTTTAAAATGGAAACATTCACAGGCTTAGGGGCGCCAGAATACAGGGGGCGAGGGGGATATTCGCTCCCCCAGACCCTGGCTACAATACTTCATACAGAAATACACATCCCGTTACACGTGAGTGTATTTCCGCAACCAGCCTACCCAGCTTTGCGACGCGGACTCTAGGAGGTCGCTCTTCGCCTTTCTCTTGAGACTAGCTACAGAGGACCGGCCAGCTATGCTACTCTACTGACTCTATAATGTTTACGTATTCTCTCGGCGTTTGCGTGAATAAAATAAGGGAGGGTATAAAAGTATCGTACACGATAATCTAAGCGATGTAGAGGTCCACGCTGATTACGCCGCCGCCATCCGGGTTGGAAGAGGGTCGGCCGCCATCGCCGACGAAAACGTATACGGCGCCCACATCTATACATTACACCTCTACTGACTTAGGCGATGGACTCTTCTTTCCGCAAAAATTACTCAGCGAAGTCCTGTGCTGTATGTCTTTGTACTGTTATAGTTGCAACGTAGAAGCCTAGTAAAGTTTATGGAGCGTGTAAAATAGAAGTGCGGGGCAGTAGCTTGGTAGTTGTCTTATTTGTTGATTTGTTGCCTAACCAAAGATAAAAAATTTATAAATATTAAGTGTGTGATATAATTGCACTATTAGCATGTGTTCATCATCATTTTTACGTTTTTTTATCAATGGGGGGGTTACAACCCCCAACCCCCCCCCCCCCCCCCTCTGGATACGCCTAAGGACACAAACCCTCGAGAAGGAATTCAGGATATACTTAGTAGATGTAAATGGAGCTAAGAGGAAGTTAAATATGTGTGGATCGAAAAATGCGGCTAAGGTTTACGGGGAGGAAATTATCTCCAAGAAATATTTATGCAATGGATGAAAAAAGAGTGACTCAATGAAAAACATTTAGAAGATATATTACGCTCGCCTCATCGCCTCTTGGTAGCGCGCTTCCGCTTGCTGTAAACTCGGCTACGCAATAGTTTGGAGGAGAGACGGAAAAACTATCGAGGGAAACATGAGTGAAATACGTGAACAGCTGAAGGAAGGCTGTATATAGACAACTGCGAGGGAGGAGACGAGGGGCTGTCGGGAGGAAGGGAGGCGAATGCTCTCGAGAACCAAATACGCAATACTAAAATGCTGCTCTTCGAGGGAATGGCATGAGTGATATGAAACAGCGTAATCATAATTACTATCATTAATTGAATGTAGAAAACTACTCCAGATGCCGAACTAACAATTCGCGTTTGATTTCCTGAAAAGTTAACGTTATCTCGCAGACTTTGGTTTATAATTTATGTGTTCATTGGGTACTCCAAAGGCTGCAGGTTTCAATTACATCAAAAATATGGGTGTTCAGTGTTCATAGAAGATTTTATTGCACTTTCTAAAGACTAGATTGCCCAAAAGCCGCTCCTTGAATTTTATTTATACACCCTAGAGCTTCAGGGTGGTGTTCAAAATACCTTGCTATTAGAAGACTGAAATTATCAATATTTGTATGTATACAGTGACAAAGGCATTGATTCCAATAATGATACTGATAATATAAATATCAAAAGTAATACAGAGATAAAGGCTGTCGTTATCATTACTCTTGTTAATATTATATTTACTTAGGCCAATCTTGTCAAAATTATGACCACTCAGATAATCGTTATCATTTTAGGTATCGTAATCAGTAACCTATCGCTAGAATAATCATTCAATTTGATAATATTATCACTGCTGTGATTGGCCTTCCGATATAATGGTATAATAATATAGGTTTTGGGACCAGCCGCGGTGGTCAGGTCGGTTAAGCGCCGGAGTGGAAACCGGAATTTCTCGGGGTCGTGTCTTGCTAAGGGCATGGTTGTTACCCGTCTTAGGATTAAGCTTAGGATTAAATTCAGCTGGACGGTATGTTATGACATAAATAATTACAACACCACTGAAAAACCTATTCTACTACTACAAGGTTTTTGGACGCCACCTTAGGCGCCACCTAATGCCAAGTGCGGGAGACATCAAGGATGTTACGTTAAAATGTCCCTATCGGGCTTCGACAGTACTTACTGAATAAGTCCTCAGAAAAATTGAACGTGATTTTCGATTTCTTTAACAAGTAAGCAAAAGCATATTGTCCGCTATAAATGAGTCTACATTTTAACCGACAATATCAGAAGTCTTGTACCATTATCCCAGACTAAATTCTTTTCCGAGCCCGTTCCCACTAATCCAGCATTCTTTCATTCTATCTTTGCCGTCAAAATCCCATTAACTTCCAAAATCGTGTCCGTTCACTTTTTCCACGAACTTCCTCCAGCTTCATCTCCCTCCGAACCGTATTCGGCATTTTGTTTTCCTCCACGCCCCGCATATTTTCTTCGCACTTTTTGCGGCACGCTTTTGAAGAGCCTAAAAAATGCATGTTCATCCTCGTCCTCTGAAAACGAACTGCTCTCGAGCACAACGTCACATTCTGCTTCGAGACTTTCGGTAGAATTTTCTCAGCGTCTCTACATTCATCAGCTAACTCAACAATTCTACCTCATGCACAAATGCTTCTTAAATAATACCTTGGTTGATTATTTGAGGTAGGAGCCCAATCGTTTAGGGGCCGTCTATAAGTTACTTTACATGAAAGTTGGAAAGGGTTCGGGCCAACAGTTAAGGCCTGGTTACACGATACTTTAACACGTGCGGGTTCATGTACATTTGCGTGAATGGCTTCAGTGCAACTTGTGCGAACGCATGAACCAAATAGAACAGGTTCTATTTGGTTCATGCGTTCATCCATTTGTACATTTTGGTGTGGTTACACGGTGCATTTTCGCGTTCATTCTCACGTTCATGCATTTACACATTAACTCGTACGTGTTAATGTATCGTGTAACCAGGCCTTTACGATAAGTGTTTAGATGGGGAAGAGGGTTCAGCCTTCCGTTACGTTGGGAGATAGATATATCATAAATTCATATCTTGCTTAATGGTCTATTATGATTGATATGATAATTTGTGAATAAATAATAGTATTGAGGAATAAATATGTATTCATAATATGTGATTCTTTCATCGTCATTTACAAAACAAGAGGATTTTTGACAGCGTTACGTGATTTAAGGTTCTTAGAAAATGTTAATGGGGAGTAAGGAGGAGGGTGTCAAACAGAAAATCGGCGTTATGTAGTATTTGGGTGGCTCCTTAATCATTTACACCGTCTAAGGGAGGTGGATAATTGTAGGTAGAGGTAGGAATTTTTCAGGGAACGGAGGAAAGGAGGAGAGAAACCTCGCCTCGGCATAAGCAAGCTTTTGCAGAAAAAATCCAAAAGACCCACGGTTGGACGTCCCATCCGACAGTTGAAGAACTGAAACCGAAGTGCTCTCCACACAGCGCTCAAGTAGGGACCAGTATACTAATTAGAAATCAGGCCCGAGGGCCGAGATTCGAACCAGGGCCCTCGGGTTGGAAAGGTAATACTCTAGCCAGTACATCACCCTGTCACCCCATGTGATGATACCTTTTTGAATGTCCATTCCACCGTAAAGCTGTTATCATTCCAAGTGATCCTTAAACGGATGTAGAATCCGGGGATAATAGCAACGTAGTATTAATTTCGACAGGTAAATTTTGACTCACATGACTCAGTTTCAACATTATAACGTCTAGATGAGGCGTTTTTTTGCCAGACAGCCTGATCTTACAAAAACGACTTAACAACTAGATACGTTATAAATGTATTGCGGAAGATAAGGAATGAAGACAAAGCTTAAGAAATCTCAAGTAATAATATTTCCATAGTGAAAAGGGTGCGATTAAATTTAGAAGTAGGAAAAAGGGGTTTTGCTGGAGAAAAAAGTGTACGGTAGCATCGAGGTTCGAAGGAGGATTGCATTTCAGAAAGAGGCGTTTACTTATAAAAGAGGACTAATGACAGTGTCAATTAGTCAGTTCATAGAGGAAAGACTAGGAATAAGTCTAATATGGAGTGCGGCACTGTATGCCGCGGAATTATGGACTTTGAGGAAAGAAATGAAAATAGAATTTTATTCTTGGTGAGGTAAAAGATGAAGAACGTAATGGGGTCTGAAAGGAGGACGAACGAGGAAGTGCTGAAAATGGTAAGGGAGGGAAGGAAGTTCATTGACAAAGTTATGAGAGGATAGAGTGAGGGTATGGAAGAGTTTATGAGGGGTGAGGGTGTTTCGAAGCACGAGATGGAAGGAATAGAGGCTATAGAGTGTTCCATGTAAATCAAAAACTGGATCTGTCTGAAATTATCTGGAAGGTAAAAACACTTATAATTATGATTGTGAGCGAGTTATTTTCGCATAGATTGCGCCTGAAGATAATGTATTGTGATGTCGATGTGTGATTCAAACCCACGACCTTTAGGTTACCAGCCAACCTGTCCACCGCAGCCGACTTCAAACCTTGTCGTCTCGATAAAAATGTAGAAATGGAAGTAGAAAGCACAAGAGTTTTTGTTTTCAATGCGTCAGTCGATTCCTCAAGGTTTCCACTGATTCTGCACATTTTAACGTGCGTAAAATGCTCTAACTGGTTTTATTTGCGTTGAGCAACTTACACAATATCCTTACCCCTTCTATTCAAAGGGATTGAATCACTTTTCGTCGTGTAATTCAATCCCTCACTCATCAATCATTTCCTGAGCTTTTAAAAACGCATTAGCAGTTTCTTGTTGAGAGTTATATTGGAAACAATAAAATTACTGATATAATAACGTCGTTTTTATTTCGCAAGCGTGACTGTTGGTCGTGGCTATCTTTCCGCTCGAGCATTCTACTTTTTAATCACCAAACATCCTTTCCTTTGACACCAATCAACCCCACACGAATGCTTTCTAAAATTCAGACTTGACTGGAATTTTTAAGGCAGACCAGTATAGTTATGCTAATTGAAAATTGAATTGGTAATGTGGGCCTCAGCATGGGATTTGAGTCATTGTTCTCCAGCTTTTCGGGCTGACATGCTACCTGTTACACCGTCCAGGCAAAACTGGGTGTCTGGCAGCTTCAACTGCCTCATATAATTGGAGGCACGTCACCCAGGAAAGCTGGTAACCAATGGATCGAATTCCGGTTCAGTCGTATGTTACATGGTTGGCTGGTGAGAAACAGGATTATTGCGGCTTTAGGTAGTGCCATACGTCTGACTAATGTGATCCATCAAGAGTATCATTAAATAAATTCTGCAAGCTACAACCTCAAGTGTGGGGGAAAAGGTAATTTCGACTCATATACTACCCTGCTTTAAGCGCCGAGCATATTGATGTTATTCATAAAAGTGTGGACAGCGCATCTCGAAGCATCATTTTTGACCCAGAATTAAACCACCCTGAGCGAGGAGATGTATTTTCAACGTCGCTTCCGCTAGATATCTTTTTTCGAGGAAATCGCGACGTCAGTAGTCATCAAATGATGTGATGGGCGTGAGCGAGCCACGCCGCAAAAAACGGATGAATCCGCCGCCTCGGCATATTTGTGGAGTTCGCATCCGTAATCATTTTGATGACAGGCCCGTAATGATACGGTCGGAGTTCTCGAAGTTCATGAGCCGCGTAACATCCCACAGTGAGCGAAACAAGGAACTTCGTGGCCTTAAATCATGTCACGTATTACGTGAATCATTCGAAAATATAGTTCGGACGTTAAGGACTCCCAAAATATCAAGAAGGTCACGTTAATGGGTGTAAGTTGCGTTGAATGTTCCTGCTCACGCAGCATATGTTTTGCTTAAAAGTATGAATACGTCAAGTGATAGCCAGTCGTATTGCTTTTCTCGTTAACATCTGTTTTTATACGATTTAAACACGCACACATATTACAAGAATAATATAAATTGAAAGTTAAAAATGGGCGATAATTTATATCTGTACGAAAACTTTGTACCACTCTTTTGATTTATTTATTGATAGTATTCTATGAGTTAGAAAACACTTCATTTATACTTTTCATTGCATTACGTTCATCTGACGCACAGATTGGCAAACCGCGGCTTGCAAGCCACATGAGGCTCCTAGGGTTCACATATGTGAACCCAAGGAGCCCCATGTGGCTTTCGAGTAAAATTGAGTTAGGAAATAGTCATAAGTTTCTCTTATGAAAGTATTTGTTGGACATCAGTAAATGAAACTATTAAATTTTCTTATACCAGCTAGAAAATGTGACTGACTAATCTTTTCTTAAGCTACTAGCAACCTGATCCATAGAAAATTTCTCAGTAAATGCAAGCTCACTGCTCACTCTGTTTAAAACCAGTGGAAGCAATATTTGTTTGATTTTTCTTGTTTAATTAGTTACATTAGAATTATCTATATAGTATAGTATATTATAATTATATAGTATAGTAGGTAAAGTATAGTATAGCATAGTATGAGTAATACTTGCGATTATATTGCTTCAGTTTTTCGTTAACTGCAAAAAATATTATAATACTGTCGAATTATTTTCAAATTGTTAAGAGGTATAGATTTGCTTCATCAGTCTCAAAATGTTGTCACCCCCTGATCTAACGGATCCTCCCCTACGCTATTTATCTCTTCATATCGATTTATTTCCTACCCCTCTTCATTCTGCCCGTATTGCCGTAACCTTTTTCTTCCTCGTCCTCGCTGACCCAGCATAATGCCTTCAATGGCGGCTTCAGCTCTCCAATGTCCCTAGGTACCTATTCTATCCACCTATCTGCCTCTCCTAATTTCCACCTACTATCTTCATTCCACGCCACCATGCTAAACACCTCTTTATGCTTCCTCATGTCCGCCGAACGCACACTTTTTCCATTCTCCTTCCCACCTACACTTCCAAAACTTTCAAACTTTTCTCTTCATATTTACGCAAAGCCCAGGTCTCAAATTCATAGCTCCACGTCAATCTCGAGTTGTTACACCTCTTTTCACTTCCATGCTCTAGTTTTCGCCACCAAAACGACACCCATGGAAAAAGTATGCATTGCTATATAGTCGCCAAATGCCTGTTTTTACCCTGTTGTTTAAAAGAGAATATATCAGTGGCCTGTGTGCCAGATTACTGGAGAATTATTAAACTTTGTATCCCAATGAACCCTGGGCTAGGTGAAGAGGGGACCATACGGCCTCATCTAGCCCAGGAAATGTCAAATATCAGTAAACGCCTTCTCGTTCTGCTCCTTGACAACTTCATATTACAAGTACGGATTTGCGTCACGAGAATAAACGCAGCTAAAGATAATTTCCAAATATTAGAACGTTGAAAATATTCAGCGTCGAAGATAATTCTCCGCTAATCACTTCACATTGAGCTTTGGAATTTTTTCTAAAGCTTAGCCGCTCTTCCATTTTACTGCTCCAAAAAGACCGTTCAGATCCACACTGCAAGCAGCTAAAATGGAAAGTTCTTTAAGCTGGGAAAAGCAATCCAGCGTCCTTGCTATCCTTGAGTTTGACAAGAGAGGACGGAGCCTTGAGCGTAGCTGTATTTATTCAATGAACTCTTCGTATCTTGCGACGGGCAGATTTATTTCATTCGTGCGAGCAGACGCGAAAACACTAACCTTGCACAGAAAGAGTTAAGACCTGAAATACGCATGACTCTCACTTGCTGGAGGAAGCATTTTATTCATTACGGGAGTATTCCATATAAAAGAAAGCTCAGGTGGGCCCAGATGCATTTCCAAGCGCCTCGTGTCATCCTAATACATCTCTGTGACTATATTTAATATCATACTTCTTAATTTCATCCCAATTTGTCCACTTTTAACCACTCCTGCAGTCCCTGCATTACCTGCTGACTAGCGTAAATTGACAGACTTGGTAAACTACCGCTAGATTAATCGTCTCAATTGCTGCTCTTTCAACACCAGCAGTGGTACTTCAATACAACACCATCCTTTTCGTACGTTTCTCCAAGCGTTTTCTCGATAAAATTGGTCAGCTTTGGCAATAGCGAGCTTTATGGACTTACTTCATAGCCTATTACTGCCTACTGAGTACATATCTCCAACCGCTACACCCGCGGCGTCGGAAGTGGGGGTCAGGGGAGACCGAAGGCCCCCCCCCCCCAGGATTTGCCCCGGGCCCTTGAGGAATGAGCTGTCTTCATTAATAAAAATTAAATTTCACTTCTTTCCAGCTTGCTTTTTCCCTTCTGACACTTATTCTATCACCTTCATATGCTCTTTTAGCGGAATTCTAGTCTCTACCCCCTCCTATCCGCAAATAATTCGGGACCTTTTCATAGGAGCAGGGCCCTTTTCAAGGTTGGCCCCTCCCAGCGAAAATAGTTCCGACGCCCCTGCGCTACACGTAAGTAGCTCAGGGGCTGCCCTGCGCTAACTCTTCGAACAGCTTGTCTACCATACCACTCCAAATCAAAATACGAAAGTATATTCAACGATTTCCAGTAAACTACTCACTCAAACGCCAGCAAGACATTCACAAACCAGGAGCGTCTTACGCTCAATCTTGATGCCGTCTTTCTGATGCAATTATCCCAGTTGTACGACGCATTTAGGTTCCTCAACTTTACTTGGTGCTACCGCATGAGTCTTTTGTTTTTTTCTCGAACCATCATTAAGTATATCTTGGAATGTTCTCCCCATAAACAAAATGAAACAATCACTTGCATCATTCACATGCTCATCTCATTACCAGGAAAAGTACGTATTCCGCTAACGAAACTCGGAGACCTCTGAACAGAGAGCACTCAAGTTCTCTTTGGAGAGGACTCCGAGTGCAGTACTCCGTCCGTCGGATGGGACGTTAACCGACGTGGACCGCTTGGCGCTTTTCGTAAAGAGGAGTCTAATGCCGACGCCGTGTTTCTCTCCACCCTACCCGTTTTCGCTGGAATATTCCTATATCTAACCTGCTACCCAACTGTTTTAAATGGCGCAAATGACCTCAACTGTCAGTTACCTCCCCTAAATAAATAACAACTAAGAGCCGGTTTTATAATGTCTGGTAAACGTGGACGTTAAAGTTAACCTACGTTTGAGCCAAAAATACAGATTTATAATCTCTCGTTAAGTCTAATCTGGTCGTGAAAGTGCTCGTTATCATCACGACAGATTTGCAATGGTTAACTTGCTGACGGGATCTTGCTATGGATAAAGATTTTGAAGACGAATAATTGAAAAAAATCGACATTGGACACCTAATTCGACGTAATTTCAAATTATGCAGTTTTTTGACAGGTTTGATCTCACAAAGGCCAGCGGTAAATACAAAAATGTATGTAAGTAAATACATATAAGTAAAGTTGATAGGTTTCGTCTCACAAAAGCCAGCGGTAAATACAAAATGTATATAATTAGATACATAAAAGGAAAGTTGATAGGTTTCGTCTCACAAAAGCCAACGGTAAATACAAAAATGTATGTAATTAAATACATATAAGTAAAGTTGATACGTTTCGTCTCACAAAAGCCAGCGGTGACTACAAAAATGTATGTAAGTAAATACATTACTGACGATATCCATCGATGAAATTGGATTTTAAACCGACAGGTTTCCTAAGTATTGCTGTTCTTCCCAACACTAACACACGCAGTAACTTACAACCTCTCAATCAAAATTCAGGAATAGAGTTCTCACCGGCCATTCACGACCGGTTTCTCTCTGGTTACCCTTATTTTTGGCAACTGCATTTTTCCGACTGCTTCCCAGATGTTTGTTGAGATTTTGTTCTTCCCAGATGAGTGCTTGCATTCATTTCCGATCTTGGCACCTCTTTTGGATTTCCTCGAACCATGTCCACCCAGGAGGAAGATGGCGTTTGAGAAAAACCAAGGAGAGGACGCCAGAACGAAGAAGAAGACGAAGCGAAGAAATAAGAGGCAAGAGCGCGGTCTGCAGAGCTAGGCGGACCCATTCCCGTGATTGATGACTGTTGATGAAAACGGAAGGATCTCCGTGCCCTCCGCCCTTCAACCTTAAAGGTCACCTCTTCGGCGCCACATTCATCACGAAATATAAATATTGATATCTTCGCCAATAGCGTAAATTATTTTTCCCCGTGGATATAATGCAATTCAACCGAGAACGATGCGCATACCTCGGAATTGGAAATATAAATTCTCGAATGAACAAAAAAAATTCTCACATTTCTGACCTGTAGTAGACGGGATGGGATTTGAATCATTTGATATTGCAAAAAAAATAAAATTATTATTGCTTTTGGTCATACCGCATTTACCAGGGCATAAAATATTGGAAAGTAATTATTGAACATGAATGAAGAACGCTGGAAATAGATAAGTGTATTATGATTAATTAAGAGAATCAGTTATGGCCGATTGGCTATCATCAGCCAACTCAAAATTCCATTGATCAATTCTCTATCATTGTCTATTCTTATCAACTCTTAGCTTGCCGAGCTGAGAATATGTACTTGTAAACAACATACCAACATAAAGTTTTTTTTGAAGGACGGGACCCTAACTCATCCCAAAGAATTGTCAACAACGGTTCAAGCACTTGCAGGATCTTAAAAAATGTTTACGCAAGAGGCAAATGGTTCCAATGCCTTCGAAACAAGATGGATTGCGTCTGATTACTGTACAAACCAGAAAGTAAACTGATGAACCCACATTCAGCATAATATCTGTCGAAAAAAGAAGAAAAGAGTCAACTTTTTTCTTCTTTTTCCAAAGATGCTGTACCAATAGATCTGACCTGATGCTATTGAATTCATAATATCTCTTAATCGCGCGCCGTTTCTTTCGATAGAAACCTTGATAGATCTTGCCGATCACCAAACACTCACTTGCTACCCACACGCGAGGAAGAGTGCTCAGGATCACGTTGACTATAAATTCTCTTGCATTCACCTCTCCGCCTCAAAACTCAATGACTCGTAACAATAATTAGTGTGCTCACCAACACTTCAGTGGCACATTATTGGCTAACAGCCAATGGGGAAGAGTACGATCCACTGGATGAAGAAAAAATAAAGAGAAAGTGACGAAGAAATGAATTATCCAGCATTATTGATTGGAATTGGAGAACCAACCGGCTGAATACTTTGGGTACTCGTGCCCATACGATCTCTTTCATCGGAGGAAGCCTTTCATCTTGAAAGTCGTATGAACCTATTCGTATAGCATCACTTTCCTATGGTATCCCGGTCGCCGTGTTGAATCATCTGTTGTTTCCGGAGTTGAAGGGAGCTACGACCATAATGTTTTGCGATAAAATCAGTGTAACAAATCGCTGTTATTTTTCTCCGCACGGATTTTGCAAGGATAATGTGCACACACAATGTGGTGAGCAACAACGAGGAAAACCACCGTGATGAAATGGTAGCAGAATACAAAATACGACCTCGCACGTCGCTTTCGTCGTAGTTTGTCATTTATCGTTTTTTCGCAAGATAAATTTCACCGCAACGCACTGACGCTAACGCAAAAAGTTTTCTTTCAGCCATCGAAGGTTTCATGTCCCTTCATCAATACGTTCAGGTCCTTTCTTATGGCGATTTTTAGCCCAAGACAATCAACAATATTTTTTTGCAAAGATCCGGCCGCAGTGGCGAGGTCTGCAACACTCTGGCCCTGCCACCCAAAGGACGTGGGTACTAACCCACCCAGGGATTCCCACCCTAAGTTGTGTTCGTCCTAAGATGCTAAGTTCGACGGAGCGAATTAACCGTTGGAGCATCTAAAACCAAAGACTACCTCAACTTCTTTTCAAAGATACTCATTTTTCTTGTTTTCTACTTTTCTCTTTTTCCTGGCACATGTTGTTGCTTTCTTAATGAGCTTTTTCGCCAAGGATGTCAACTACCGATTCTCTAAACACTTCTTCAAAAACTACGCGTCTTTTGAGACTCCATTAGTTCGTCCATCCCATCTTTTACTCTAGTTTTGGGAAATTATTCAAATTCTACATTTGCAGCGCTGATAGCCAGAAACTCGAACGTCCAATGGAATTCATGTCGTGCGCCCGTTATTAGCGATGGGATAATGGCAGGGTTAGTAATCACAGTCACGGTCTCACACAGCGCAGATTTATGTTCATAACAGTGGATAATGGAGCTTTTCTGTTTTTTTTTTGTCTGAATTCGGAAAAGTAGGGAACCGAGTATCTACCTACGTCCTTGCACCGGGTGGAACGTGTTACACGGAAATCGATTGCCAAGCCTGGATAATGAGTGGAATGGAGAGACGGGTGAACTTGGGAAGGAGCGAACGTTAGGTGGGAGGAATCAGACGCTCGCTGGGGATGAAAATAAACCTCTGGGACTTTCTCGCACTCCAGTTCACGAATCCACGGTTCTGTGCGGTGTTATTTCTCTCGCCTTCGAGGCACGCACGCTCTCCTAAACGAGAATCACTTCGGAGAAATGGGATTCGGGGAATCCTCGCCGGACAAAAGCGATCGTTTAGCTTTGATCGGGAGGCCGAGGCGATGCCGTCGCGACGCTGACGCCTAGCGCCGGTCTAATTGTTAAGACGGTGGAGCGGGAGGCAGCGCGGCGCCCGGTACAGTCTCGACTTCTCGGAATCGAAGCGGGGTGGGTCGAATAAAGCCGCACCTCTCTTCATCCCGTTCGATCGATCGACAATGCCGATCCTTGTGTTGCGACCTCTCTCTCGCGCGGGAGTTTTCGACCGCGGGCACGATAGTCTTCGACGAAAGGGCAGGGGGATGATGGAAGATTGCGAGTATGAATGGGGGAGCAAGTATAGTTGCATCTGGGTCTCTTTGCTCGACGCAAACAGCCCCTCTCGCCCTGACCGGAAATCAAAACGAGGAGCTTGCGTGCTCCTGGCAAGTAGAAGAACGATCGACGTGCCGGGAGATGCGGCGGAGGTGACCTCAATTCCCCGTCGAGTGAGGATGAGTATTTTCCAACCATGCTGAACAAGTGATAGTTTTCTGGGATGTGACCGACAGCAATGGTCATTCGCACCATTCAAATGATTGCCAGCAAATTAATTTTTTCCCTGAATTTTCTTTTCTAAACCAATATTTTCTGTTCATTGTTCGTATTACAATTCGTATTGTAAATCTGCATGCTTTTGAGACTAAATACCTAATTCCGAACTAATCATGACACTATTACAATACAGAGGTTTCTTTCGAGTTAACACACATTACTGTAATCAACCATTAACTGTAACGTATGATGTTCTTGTTTAACGCATCATCATTGCAATGATGCCATTATTATCGCAAACTTTAACGATTCATTGCACATTATTCACGACCATGAAATTACATATGTAAGACTACGTTAACTTAACTATTCAACCTTGTAAGGAGGCTGTCAAGCATTTAATAGCCATTGGTGGGTGAAGTCAGCAACCTTGAAATTTCAACATCCCATTCGCTGTAAAGAATAATTCATACACATACTACTGGTAATTTAACTACCACTTTAATTAAACGCATCTTTTTATGGTTGGAAAATTTTTAAATTGCATACGATATCATAATAAAAATTTCGAAAAGCTATTTCGAACGAAGCAAATATATTCATCCATCAAGCGAATAAGCGTGAGTCATTACAAAAAAGCAAGGAATGCAGCAAAGTTTATTTTATTTCATATTAATAGTAGAATTACCACAGTGTAGAAAATCATTCACTTAGACGTGACTTGAATCCAGAATTATTTGTTTCCGGACAAGTAGTTAAGCTGCTGTTAAAGTAGTTGCCTGCTGCTTTAGTTTGCTAAGCTACCAAGGGACCAAGCTTACTCAGTCTGCTAAGCTTGGGCTACCTTAGCAGACTAAATTTGAGGATTTCTAACGTACATAACAAAACGTTTCACAAACAGAACTCACATTTATTAAAGTTATGTGAAAACATTTGAAAATAATTGCTCAAATGCGAATCCATTGTAAAAAATTAATCAATTTTTATTGTAACTTGTTTTAGATACTGAGTTTCAGTGGTTATCGATCTTTGACCTTAATGATAAGTTGCCAGGAGTCTAAAAGTCTTCTGGAACACGGTACACCGGGCATGGTTTAACGGATTTACACGGCTTATAGTTCATGGGCTATCCGTGGTTCATTCTCGGCCCAGGAGACCTCGGGCAATTTTCAACTCCTTCAAATGCCGTACAATGTGGCTGTGACAATATTTTGTAACAAAGTTCGATTTCATGAAAAATAATCTATAAAATGGTGCCTTGGTTATAAATTTAGGACATAGGTATTTTGTACCTTCAGAAAGCCCGCAACTCTGATTCGGCTCATTAGATGATGGAAACATTGTTATTATCGTTGCCAATAATGCTATCCATGATAAACATGAGACTATAAAACAACGCATATATTGATGGCAAAGAGATGGACTGAATGGAAATAAAATAAAAGGTTGAAAAATGGTGTAATACATGGCAGTTAGAATTAATTTTTTTAAATGTGTAGTAATGAATTTTTGGAAAAAGATTGTTCTCCTCCTATCACTTACAAAATAGGTAATAATGAACTAACTAACTTTGAATCCATTAACGATCCATCTTAATAATCCGTCTTGGAATAAGACTGGCACATGAGATTTCCTTGTGTGACATTTTGTAAGTAAGTTGTTTGAACATCATTTCACATAAGTGAAATGATGGTCAAACTAATCCTAATTTGGGATTCATCAAAAGAGTACTGGGTAAATGTGACTACCATGTACGAGAAATATGCTACTTTTCCCTTGTTAGACCTCATTTGGAATACGCTGCCAGTATATGGGATCCATACGAAATCGGCTGAAATAATGAACTCGAACGTGTGCAGCGAAGATCGACAAGATTTGAAAAGGGACGGTATGATAACTATCTTAGCGTAACCAGTCTATTAAATGAATTAAAATGGAAATCATTGTCTGATCGTAGGTTGAAATTCAGACTTAATCAAAATAATATTTTCAGTGATGACGTTAAATATATTTTGCGAACCCCAACTTACTACGGTAGACTGGACCATAATCACAAAAATAGAGAAATTGACTGCCGAACTAACAGGTTCAAAACGTCCTTCTTTCCTCGTACAATTAGGAATATGAATTGTGGTAAATATATCCAATACGAATGTATCAATGCATGGCATAGGTTGCATTGCAGTTGCATGTTGGTATAAGGACTTTACGCTAACCCAACTAACAGCATCATTATGAATGCTTGCTTAGCTATTTCTATCATTTTTTTAAATTGAAATTTAGACTAGTATATTATTACTAATCCTTTGTTATGCATGATATATAGTGCATGTTTGGTGAGAATTTACCCCCTGCCACACACCTTTATGGTGGCTTGCAGGGTATTATGTAGATGTATAGACCAAGACCAAGTTCAAGAAAAATGCTGCATTCGCCAGAGCATCGTAGGGCCTTAGAGTTCAATAAATCAAATGAAACTCATTGGGTGTATTACCCAACTTTACGTGGATTATATGTTCGTCGCCCGGATCCAACCTCTTTCACTTCATTATCTCCAGGCGAAGATGCGTGACACGTAACCTATCTGACTCGAAAGGCATTAGATGGGCAGATGAAAGCGCTAACCGGTCTGCGAGCAGCCATGCGACTCGCCACCGTTCATCCGCTCGCACATGTCATTCCTAAAACTCAGCAGAAGGAAAACAACGCCGGCAACGGTTCAGTGAAAGGGATACCTCTCCTTTTGAAATCCATTCGTCGAAAGCAGAAGCACGGAACGAAATCCACCCATCGTAAGCAGAAGCACAATTCAACGGAAGCTTCATTATTTCCGCAATTATTGTCATCTTCTGAGTTCGATGCGAGCAATGCAGTTTAAATCCTTTGCTCTTCCCGATCGACTTCTTTAACTATGCTGGGAACCTTTTCATTCCAAATAATTTTATGCGCCACGCATAAACTATTTTAATTGTCTCCTGTGACCATTTCGGTGAAATCAGGACTGCATAATTTGAGAATAGAAGCAATAAGGTTGGGATTCATTATCAGATCGTAGGTTAAAGTACAGATTAAATCTCCTGCAGATATTTAAAACGGATAGCTGTACTGAAGATGTTAGATGTATAATAATAACCCCGGAGTATTATGCTAGAGTTGACCAGGTAAATAAGATTAGAGCAGATAGATTGTCATACCTGTAGATTCAAAATGTCATTTTTCTCCCGTACTATAAGAGAACACAATAGGCAGCATAGCAATGTAATAGGTAGGTGAAATATTATTAGTGTAGTCTTTATTGCATAATGAATGCATCAGCATTACTAACCCATGCATGATAGGTAAATACAGATAAAAATATTTAGATAAATGACGGGGATCGGGTTGGTGTGGTGGCTAAGAGTACTGGCCTCCCATCCCGAGGGCCCGGGTTCGATTCGAAGTGGCGGATTTTTCAGTGGAAAACCGGTCCCCACTTTAGTGCCTAGTGAAGGGCATTCCAAGTTCAGTACTCCGTCTGTCGGATGGGGCGTTAAGCCGTGGTCCCCTTGGCGACTTTCGTAAAGAGTAGGCTAATGCCGACGCCGGGTTTCTCTCCACCCTTCCTCCGTTCCCTAAAAACTCCTACCATTACCCAATTATCCACCTATCCTATATGGCGCCAATGACCTCAGCTGTCGGTCGCCTCCCCTAAATAACCAACCAATTTAGATAAATGAGATTATAACAAATTATCCCTTTCTTACTATGTAGATACTAACCATCTAGCTGCATGTGACCATATTGTCTAGCATGTTTCCATGTAGTACCCTAGTTGCATGTCAACAGTGCATGTTTGGTGATCTTCACCCCCTCCCTTTTCGGTGACTTCCAGGGTATTGCGTATATGTATGTGCATGATACTGTAGATGAGCCATCGGGAAAATGTAGGTTTCGATGGATATTAAATACTTCCCATCACTCCAGTCTTCCAGATGGTGTACTTTTTTAGTTCCGCAAACTTCCTACCGCTCATCATTCCATCTGCCTAGTCCGTTTTTTCCCTTTTGCTGCTCCTCTTACCTAACATTTTTCTCTCTATCACGCCTCTTAAGCACTCTCGCCCCTCACAACTTGTTCTCATTACATCCATATACTCCCAATTTCTTTCATCATCTTTATTTGCGCTACCATCGATTCCAGCACATCCTCGTATGTCTTCTTTCCATCCACCTCGTCTTTTCCTTTCTACTCTCCAAAGACGTCTCAAAAGCCGACAGCTTGTTTTATTTCTTTTTTCTTATAGCCCACTTTTCGGTAGCACAGAATACCAATGAGAATAATGATGGATCATAATGAAAGGATCACCGATAATTCAACTTGGCTAACCATCGGGAAGAGTAAAGACAATGTTAGGATATTCGTATTATATTTCCAGGCAAAATTGACACCACTATTACAATGACTATGAGCTCAATATAAAATGCTTTATATTTCAATATGAGGAGTGTGTATATACTAAACAACTAAAGCCAATCTTGACGATTCCAACACCAACACTGTCACATCAATGAAATTACTATCATGCTCGACGTTGTTCAATGTCTTTCACCGACTGCAGCTAATATTGTTCGCGCCGTATTTCACTGATGAGTTTCTTCGAGTGCAATCACGTTTCTACACTAAAATAATACCATGAGTATCAGCACCATTGCAATATTCTTTCTAGGTTAGTTATTCAGCAGAGGTGACCGACAGGTGAGGTCATTTAGCGCCATTTAGGATAGGTGGGTAATTGGGTAATGGTAGGAGTTTTTAGGGAACGGAGGAAGGGTGGAGACTGGAGAGTAACCCGACGTCCACAAAAAGGGGACCACATCTTAACGTACCATCCGCCAGACGGGGTACTGAACCTGAAATTCCCTCCACTAGGCATTCAGGTTGGGACCGATTTACCACTGAGAAATCCGCCACTGCCGGGAATCGAACCCAGTTCCTTGGGGTGAGAGGCCAGTACTATAGCCACCACCCCAAACAGATCCCCAACGCTCTTTCTTTATTCCAATTTCACGTCATTGGTATGCAATATTCAGAATAATGCAACTCCTCGCAATCAAAATCACGTCACCTTCCCGCAACGGTGATGGTAAGTCACGGCTATCACGTTGCTAAAAATGCGAAGCAAGCACAAGGAAGGGGCTTTGCGGTCACTCCACCGCGGTCAACAACCCGGAGGTTGATTTAATGGCTGAGGGCGGAGGTCGCCACGGACAAAAGGCGGCCCCTCGGGCGGCGTGCGAAAATTCGCACGTCCTTGAAGAGCGAAGGTGGGCGTGAACTCACCACGTTGCGGCCGTGGTTGTCAACATTTTATTGCTAGAACTGGGTCTCTCTCCGAAGACCGTAGACAAAAATATAAAACAATAGCAAATTTTCCACAGAGAAAAAATCATTTGCCTTGACCGGGACTCGAACCCGAACCCCCTGATTGCTGGCCAGGTGCTCTACCAGTTGAGCTACCAAGGCATTCTATTTCTCTGTGGAAATTATAGAGCCTTAAAGGAACAAGATAGAAACGGACTGCTAGACATATCAATGTCACAAAGTGGTCACAAAAAAATATAAAAACTTAAACAATTAAGTAAATCCAAAGCCGACACATTCCCCGATTGCGTCAGAATGTATAGCAGTGATGGTAGAGTTAGCATCTGCATCTACATCCATATAATATCCTGCAAGCCATCACAAGGATGTGTGGCAGGGGGCGAAACACCACCATGCGAGCACCACGCATCAGAGAGAACATCTACTACCATAGAGGCATGCAAAAAAGCGCTAACCCGTTCAAACCAAGTACTAAGCACAACAGCGTGTGGAATTCACGCCACAGAGTTAGGGGGAGGAAGATTTTCCCTGCATGCCAGTGGTTTCCCAGAAAGGTCTAACCCCCAGAAAAAACTCACAGCTTATGTTAGCGGATGGATTTCAAGGACACCTATCTGGTATTCGCATGCGGGATCTACGGTCAGTGGCCCAATGCTCTATTCCCTCGGCTAAAACGACGAGAATATACTCGTACGTATAATCTTAAAGAAAATAGTCGATCGAGTAGATATATGTAAGATATAATTCTTCCCACACACAAGAACGGAATTAAAATAGATGCCCTAGATGCCAGATAGTTAGGTAAATGAGCAGATAGCCTGTGTCGTATAATAAGCGTAAAGACTTTTTTAATTTTTCTTCTCTTCACTAATTGTGTCCTTAAATAAGTTACTAAATCAAGCCCTAAACGCCAATGGTGCATAAGCTTAGAAATTCTTGCTTTTTCGCCTGATAATGACGCTACGCGTTGAAACCAAGGTAGTGAAGTTCATAAATTCATGTGGAAAAGCATAGTTAATCTTTTCAGTCCGAAAATTTACTTCCATAAAGGGACGCCTGAAACTATCTCACCTAAACGCCAAATTTAATGAAAAATCCATGCATAGCCGGTTAAAAAAAAGTGTATCACTCCGTAGATTCATAAATCTTCAGTATCATGTAACTTCGTGCAAATCTAGCAATGCGATAACACAATGGGCTCTTAGTTGACCGGAAACTCCTTAATCAAATCGTGGAATAGACTTCGAGGGCACGATCAGCTTCGTCGAGGCTGAGTGATTTTCTGGATGCCTAATCTTTATGGCCAACCACAGGTGGCATAGGAAAGTTTAGTGCCCCCCTTGCCATTATATGAGATTTTGGACGTAGTACTCGATAAGCGTTCATCGAGTACCTTCACCGATGTAACTAACCTTCACGTGGGAGAACATATTTTTCCGTCATAAAAGAAATTGTGGTGGGATGCTAGAAAAGACAGATCGTCGATATATATGTAAGTAGAATCATAATGATCGGTGAAATTGCGTTGGGAGATAATTGAAAGTCGATTTTACAATCAATGGAGATGAACAGGTCGCGCGTTTTAAGCCATGTGGATTTCATTTATGAATGGATAGAAGACCATTTCCTTCCCCGCAATGCCTGTGATTTCTGAGAATGTTCGGAGACCAAGAAAATCATACGACTTGTTTCTAGCTGGTCGTGTCCAGAGGTAATACCCAGAATTGGACATCGAGGTGTTAAAGTGTATGTTCTACTAAGGATTGCGCTAACATATATGAGTGCTCAATATCAAAAGATTGAAGATGACGCTGTAAGCGAGTAATGGACTTTAGCAGCTAATGCAAAAAAATATTTATCATTATTTTTAGCAGAAAAAATTTACAATTATTTTATTGCAGATAATCTATTCGTGTCTCCCGGTATGAATGGGTAATCTGCAAAATTCTGGTACCAAATTGCAAAATATTTGATTTATAAGTGGTGGTAGGGATTCGTGCTTGGCTCTGGGTTTGAGATCATATCGGGATCTATTAGTAGCCAGTATTCACGCACACCTGCCCACAAAATTTCACAACGCGGTGGTTTCGACCCCATACCGTCCATCAGAGGAAAGGTTTCCTTAGTTTTTTTATAATCTTGGGGTCGTCGTTTTCCAGGGATACCCGGATTTTCTTCGATAATCAACGGAAAATTACGTGGCGTAACCGTATTATTCGATTTTATACGGTAGAGCGTTGGATCTTATAATTTAATTCACATTCTAAGCTTAATTCTAAGAAGCAAGACTCGAATGTCATGGAAGAGATCCGGAGATGCAACGATGTGTGTAAGTGTGCAAAGGGTTAGAGGTACTCAGGTACAAAAAATGTATTTTAAATGTGCAAAGAAGAGCGAAAACGTTATAGCAATTCTTCAAATTTAATTCGGGGCTTCATATTACCGTTTTCTACTAGGGGAATGAATGGTTATGGCCGTTTCTGAGATCAATCGCTACTTTAGGGGTCCGCGTTTTTGATACAAATGGCGATAACACGGAATGAGGATCCATGTTCCCGCGACTGGCTACCTCTGACAAATCCTCAGTTTCGCCGCATCAGGGGCTTAAAAATGCTAAAATAAATAAAAACAAGTATAATGGATAAGTAAGCAACTCAGCAATGATTTTAATCACTAAAGCCTATCATGTTAATACGAACTTCAAATAACTGCTATTGAATTTGTAACCAAAGTATAGTTACTAGTATTTTTCATCATTTCGGCTAGGTTTCTATGGAGTAACCCATAATCTACCTTGAGGTTTTTGAATGGCACCTTTTCTTCTCAACAGTGTTCTTTATTCATAAGAGTATATTTCTTTCCTCCCTTCATTTTATTTAAAGTGCTTTTTTTCGTGCACGCCCTCTTCTTTGCCTACCCAGTATTTTATCTTCAATAACGGCTTACATGGTATATTTCTTTCGATTATTTGCTACGCTCACCTATTCTGCTTCCTCCTGATTTCCGCCAACTACTTTCTTTTTCCCCACAATGATCAGCACTATCTCATTCGCCCTTTTCTTGATTTGCACTTTTTCAAATTTTCACGCCCATGTCTCACAAATAAAGTGCTACAATCGGGAATTATTTAAATGAGAAATCCTCCGGTTACAAGGGGCATGCGTGTATCATCATTTCACTATCTGTTTACCACAGCGCAACATGCTCTATCATGTTTTTATTCATCCCACAGGAACGGCAGGTGGCGCGCTATATTCCCGTAGATGCCGCTTATTGCCCCGTGACCCACTCGATACACGTGAAACAGTTTCGCAATAACCGCAGCAGATTTCATGAGGAGAGAAAGGTGGGTGAAAGCTTCTGCGCAACCTTTAGAAACGATTCTCCAACGCATGTATCACCTCTTATTTTGAGCGCCTAGTTTTTCGTTTTATGTGCTATTCCAACTACTACTTATGAGCCATGAAGTTCCAAGAAGTCGAGAGATTTCCCACCCTAAAAAAATACTGCCCGACGCTTAAAGGGATGTATATTTACCTGTGTGGTCGCTATTTTTTAATATCATACACTAATACAAAACTAATTGAAGGAAGGAAAGGCTGAAGGAAAAGATAAATCGTATTCCACCCTAGGAGCGCTACTAAATTGGACTTGATACTATATTAAAAAAGCAGCTTTTAAAAAGTATGAAAATAAAAAGACGTAGTACTACTCTACAAAAACATTTGACGATCCCGAAGTTTCACCGCTTCACGTTACTATTAAAGGGATAACTCTTCCACTGTGTGGACGTCTAATAAACCCTCCAAGATCTTATTTAATCAACGATACCATCGACTAACGTATTTACATCAACGATGTCAGCAACTAACTTTCCAGTAACTAATATTATTTGCTGTCAATGCCGTTGTCTGTTGAGAAGTAACTTTTAATAACAGACCATGATTCTCTAGACCGATCTTCATTCTATAGATTCTTGGAGTGAAGAATAAGGGCTAGAGCTAAATTTAAAAATGCTCCGTGATAGACTCCTGGCAAAAAAGAAGAATAAACTCATAATTATAATTTAGTTGGAGTAAATATTAGTGTGGCCAGGGAAGTTAAATATCTGGACATCACTCTTACTTCCAAATTTTTAATAGGGGAATCATATTCGAAATGTTTGTGGCACAACGCTAAACAAGCTGCAATTTATCAAACGAATTGTGGGAAAGTGTTCGAGTATAAAAGTGAAATAAAAATGTTATTCCACACTTGCAAGACCTCATCTACAGTATGCATCAAACATTTGGGATCCAATGAGTAAATATTTGATTCGGGAACTGAGTAAGATACAAAGGAAAGTAGCGCGTTTTGCAGAAAATTGCTTTGATTAGACGTACAAGAGCTTGGTTGGGAAACCCTAGATAGTTGTTCGCAAGATTTAAGATCCAAATAGCACCATTTGAGTCTGACACTGCGAACATCTCTCTACCTCTTCACTACAGCAGGAGGACAGACAAACGCAACAAACAAAGAGAGATCAGCTGTCAGACTAAGCGATAAAAAAATTCGTTTTTCCCACGCATAATAATAGACTATACAACGCGAATTAAATACTATTATTTCAAACTTATTACACATCATACTTCATTATTATTAATTACATTTTTTTCAGTTAATACTATACTTCACGATGGTTGACCTACCATCCCCTGCCATACGCCCTCGGCGGCGACTTGCCGGGTAAAATGTTGATGTAGATGAAATAAAAATGGATTTCAGATTATCAGGGTGGAATATTGAGTTTGGGAAAGAGATATAGTACTAAATCTATTTAATTTCATAATATCTAAATTCCACATAGCGTTCTCACATTCCTTTCAAGTTACAAAAAGTATTTTTGATCTGTTTTCATGGTAATCTTGACGAGTAATTTCAAGCAAATGAGTAAATGTATTTTAGAAACTATTTGTTTATAAATTGAAAGATATACTTTTGAAATTGTAAATTGAGAAAATGTATTTGGCAAAATGAATTTGAAGAGATTGCTGGAATAAATTATGAGGTGGTGTAAGTAGCAGATAGTGCCAAGTATGTGGATGGAACAGATACTTAGTGGCAATAGAATGCTACATGTCGCTATCCTCCGAGTCCGACAAATTGTTGCTAAAAAAACTTAAAATTTTGGAGAAATTTTCTCAAAGAAAATGGAGAACACTCATAGATGAAACGCATTTTTGAAAATTTATTTAGGCGGCGATGATTTTATATCAGCGTGAGTAGCTGATGTTCAGCCTCAGTTACTGAAATCCTGGCATTTCCAATCCAGGAAATACTTACAGGATATCTCATTTCTCGGTAAAGATTTTTCTGGTAATACATTAGCAAATAGGATGATTGAATTCCACTCACTCTAAATCTGTGGGAAAAGATACTAAAATTTAACCTTATATCCAGTACCTTGGTTTTTTTTTATTTTATAGAGCCATAAAATGAAATGGACCCAATGAAATCCATGCCAGTACAGCTAAGATTCGGCCCACGGCATCTTCAGATAACATAGGAAGTAAGAGACTGACGACATAGGAAGATTGAAAACCACTACTAAAATGCACTAAATCGGTCTTTAAGAAGAAGATCCTTCTTTCAAAGATTCCTTTTCCTATTCCATCGCATCAAAGAGATTCAAACTTTCCAGATCTAGTATAACTTAGTTTTTTATGAATTGCAGTATTCCTCATATTATTTCCATGTTTTTGCATATAATTCAACCATGAAGTTTTGATTCGGCTTGTTTATTATCAGCCAAACAAAATCTCGCAAGTTCAAATTCTGTTCATAGAACCCTTGATAAATTATTTTGAAAATATTAGTGATGGTCACGAGCTACATCTACGTAATACCCTGCGAGCCCCCACGAGGGTGTGTGGCAGGGGGAGCTACGTGGTTGTGGAATCTGAACCTTCGGAAAAGATGGTAATGGCTTGGAGGCGTTCACGGAGTGGGTTTAGAGAGGAATGGAGAAGACGATGGAAAGGGAGGCAAATGAGGAGGTGCCGGGCATGGCTTAAGAGCAGAGCATGCGCGTGGAGGAAACTAATATGAGGCAGAGTACGTGTAAAGACAAAGTACAGGATCACCAGAGGTGCTCTTCTCTGGTGACAAAGTAATTAAAGACAACTATTTACTAAATACCATTTTATAGAAATCAGGTGTGTAGAATTATGGGGAAAAAGATGGAGAGAGGAAAATTATATTTTTTTGATATGGTGATATAAGGTAAGCCATATTCTTATCTGAGGGAAATGACTTAGAAAAAGAAAATAGCTCCAATATGGTGAAAGAGAATATAAGTGGTTTTTATCCTCATATGGGGCAACAAAATATTTTGAATGGACCTTAACGTTATAGTTTTGATAGCATCCCAACCAGTAACTGGATTCCGTACCCGAGACCTACTGGTAAGTGGGCTGACGTGTGTAACCCCATAGCTATCCAATTGGTTGTGGCTGTGTTTGAACCTATCTAAAGTTGGTGTCCTCTCGTTAAATGAAATAGATAACGCTCTACAATAGACATCCTTACCAGGAAAATAAGGATATATACAAACATTTTCAAAGATGAACAAGATATACTCTGCATAGTGTATTCTGTGGCATCCAAAATCACTCCATCTTTTTCATTGAGTTTAGGCACCTGCCTTTCTCAAAGAAATTCCAGCCCTTGGCAGCCTCCATAACCCAGTATATTTTATTGTGAGGGGAACTAAACGACCTTCCTAATAAAACCTACTCTCCTAAACCTTTTTTTGAACTCCGACGAAAATAATAAAAGGCTAAATTCCGTGTAATACCTAAGAAAAAAGGTTCTACCAGGTCCAAGATGGATTGAAGGACATTTTGATCATCAAAAGGTCAACAGAAATGCAATAAAGTAGCCAGCACTTCTCGCAAATTAGTTAAATATATTTGGGCAAGACGGACGTCTTCAGAGAATTGGACGTCAAGATGGAACCTCGGTGGATGATATTTTGACCAAATTATCGAGATACTTATAGTGAGTGAATGGGACCATAGATTATATGCGAATTGAGGAATAAGAAAACACAAGCAGATCTTCTACCATTTGCACTCCTATAATCAAAAAGAAGACAAAAATTTGCAATTTACCACAGATAAATTTATAAATAAATAAATAAATTTATCTGTGGTAAATTGCAAATTTTTGTCTTCTTTTCGATATGTTCGAATACCACGCAATATCGCCCGAATGTATGAATTCACTCCTTTAATCGTTCTCTGAGAATCATGTTGATGTGATTTCTAGAGTACTAGCTTTCCATCCCGAGGACTTGGTTCCAAACCCAGAAATGGCAGCTTTGTCAGTTGAATCCTGGTTCCTACCTGAACATTGTGTGGATAACACTCGCAGTTCTCTATTCTGAGCGGGAACTTTATTCGTATCCCAAATACCCACATGTCCTCTATGGCACAAATAACGGCAGCTGTGAGTCACCTCCCCTAATAGCAAAAACCAATCGCTTATTCGCGAAAAATTTCAAATGAAGGTAAAACTGCTAAGAAAAAATAATTAAATTCGGTGGAAGCGAGGGTGGAAGTTGAAAAAATAACCTACTTTGAAACATGAAGGTAGAACTAAGCCGCTGGTTCACTAAGATACAAATCAGGTGAAACGCATTTAACGAGGCTAAATCCAATCCTGAAGTTGAACATAAAATAATACACGTATTTCCTCCTGACTTGGCTATTGATTCATGTTCTTAAATGTATTATTTTTCAACCTCTCCCGGCATTATCTGCAAAAAAAAAGGTCGACGTATTTACAAGACTTAGGAATGACTGAAAAGAAGGATATAAAAGATTTGGCGAATCAGTAAAACGAAAACATTATATTATGATCGAATTTAAACGAACACTTCGAGTATACGATCTTTACTCACCATGCCTACTCGGAGGCCAATACGGAACACACAGGATCTACGTCACATACTTGACTTTTTGCAACCCTATCGCGTAACGACGGCACTTGAAACAGATTTCAACAGACTTCTTCGGAAACAATTTGTTGATATTAATGAGCTTCCTGAGAATGAGAAGATGACTGTAAAACAGGATTTAAGGTAATTGGGACATTGCAGTAACATTTGCGGCTCAAGGAAACTGAACGATGCCATAAAACAACAGAGGATGCATGCACGTGACTCGAAAGTAACACCAACTGAATCAAAATAAACTCGACAGTAAAAATAAAATTCACCTCGCTGTTCAGCATCGCCTGACTAAATCCGAGAAATACCAATATATGAGATAATGTATCAAGGAAAAATGGTCGCTATCACGAGAGACTGGCTCGAAGATTTATTCCATGATTATGTCTAATGGTAACTAGGTACCATCTGCTGTGTGCCTCTTACAGGAAGTGCGCACGAGAATTGAGCTTTTATATCTCGTCGCAAAACCAAATTTCGCCACAAAACCGTTCCCGAAAAATTTCCCGCTCCATCGGTTTGATTCCGTGCCACCTTGAAGGGCTAGCGGCCGAAAATGACCTTCGTCGCAAGCTAACCAAAACAAATCCAATTCTCCTGAGACCTAATCGAAAAATCGATGACGCAGCCCTTTCCGTTTCTCTTTTCACGAATTCAGGGAAAGCGGATGATATGCGGTGACGTTTTATTTTCGAAGAAACTTCCGACACATGGATAGGGAGTGTTCCAACCGCTCGCGAAACGTCCGAGCAAAGGAGAGGGTGAGCAAGGACGCCAGGCATGTGGAATAGAATTTCTGACTTAGTGTCGGGAGTCCGACCATCATCTCTCCGTTGAATTGCTCGCGAGAGAATTCACGTAAAGGACAATGGTTTGGAGGATTTACCTGTGGAATTTTTGCATAGGCATACGAAACACTCTACTTTGTGATAACCCACGCTTTTATTGAACGCCGCCTCTATCGGTTTCCACATACACTTACGCCGTTATAAAGAGATCTGGTTTGAATTACCTTGACTTCGTCTTATATGCTAAAGTCGATGATGCGGGAGAGAATGGGAGGGGGTACAATTTGGAAAAAAAATAATTTGGGGATTCTGGTTAACCTGAAGATGACGTTTGAACTTCGAAACCCGGGTCATGTTCGTGAATAAAGCATAGTGGGAGCACAAAGTTACACTTTCATTTAAATATTAATTATACCTAGGGTAAACTAGATCATGGTAACGCAGGTATAGCAGAGGGGGAGAAGTGGGCCGGAATGTTCAATGGTGGTGAATGGGTCAAAGTGATACATGTTCATTCAACAGCTTCTGGACCCATAAACTTTAGAATAAGTAACTAACTTTTCAAATTTTTGGGACTAGTTACAATTTCATACAAAACTTCCAAAGTATGGGCCCGAGCAATGCGTAAATGAACATGTATCCCTTTGACCTTTTCACCAATTTTGTCCACTGTGCTACTCACTCTTTACTTTTCAATTGCACCCCCGTCACCATCACCAAGTTTGCCCCCAGACCACTTCATTCCCAGAGTAAACCTGGGGTAGTCCCATTCATCCCCAAATTGTTTTTTCAAAATAACAGTCTCTCCCCATCCTCCCCTCTATTGCATAACCTAAGCCAAACCTCGACAAGCGAGAACTTGAAAAGTTGAAAACTGGGTTAGCGGAAACTCTATGATTGAAAATAATTACCTGGTCCTGTCCTTTTCACTCCCGAAAACCTATATGATTGAGAAAATAGAAACTTCTATCAGACAGTAATTCTTCACGTCCCGACCTCTTATAAGTGAAACTGCCTCGCCCTAAGCATCTATAAGCTTCAATGTATTTAGGGAAATACAAGGAACCGTGCGTGCTTTGTCAAGTTACACGCAGACCTTTTTGTTTTTTCGGAAAGGGATAAGGTTTGAGTCGCAAACAAAGGCAAATTGGTAGATAAGTGGCGATAGCTGAGGGAGGTGCGTTGTGTCCTCGCTGTCTAAACGATAAATTAGTATTTTCATTATTCGGTCAATTGGTAATCTGAATACAGAAGAAAAACCTCTCCAAAGATGTAAGTTGCTTTGAATACGCTATAGATAGTCCATGATTTTTGTAAACTTTTGACGGATATTAATCAGACAATTTTTGAAAAGAATTATGAGTAACATGTTATAAATTACAAAAGAGAGTAACAAAATAAACTCAAGGATTTATTTAAAAAGTACAACATTACCATTAAATAATTCTTTTTTAGATAATTGCATGATAACATGATAAGTTATTGTCTTCATCCCCGTGCGTTCCTCATCCTGACACCCCTTGTCTAACACCCCAAGAGAGCGGTTTCTGACCTCTAAAAGTGAGAAACGGCTTAGTGAGAAATATGTGAGAAAAATTCCTCAGCACAAAATGAACTCCGCTTATCAAGAATCGACCATATGGTATACCTACGAGACAAAACCAGAGAAATTCAAACTAGTCCTCTTGATAATGATGTAAGCGTACGTTTTAACCGGTAGAGGCAGCGTAAAATAAAAGTTTTGATTATCATGAAGTTGTTTCATTCGCTGTACCAACACGCAAAGGCTCAGACCCCCCTCAATCAACGGAATACTTCTGCCTTCATTTTAAAATCGAATTTAGTCGCGACGACAGAGTGGAATTCCAGTTAAACGTGACGACAAGGTTCTTCGGCCATGGGACAAGGCCACGGACGAGCAGGCCTGCTGGCCACTTCCATAACAAGACTTCCACGGAAACGAAGAGTTCTGGGGATGATCACGTCCACAAATGGAATGGAGGCATTGGGTGACGGAGAAAAAGGAAACTAATGGGGTAGTTCTGAGGCGGCCTCGTACCATCCCTCATTACGACTACAGCAATTATGGCGTGGAGAAAAGCGCAACCAATGGCGATACGAGAAGACACTCGGTCCTTAACTCCGCCACACAATCGAGTATGGTGATCGATTGTGCGAGTTGTAGAGGCTAATATTGGGTTAGGTAGGATGCATGGTAATTGGCATGCCAAAGTAAGACGATCGAAGGAGCGCCACCTTGGTCACAATAGTCTGTGCCTTGAGTGAGAGCGAGCTCGCGTGTTGCCGGACACGCTATTCTCCGCGTCTACAATTTTGAAGGCCTTCTTTCACGGAGACTTTAAATGCGCAGTCTGACGCATGAGAGATCTATAGAGAAAAAACTGCATTGCGTAGTTACGGTGCACGTGGACAATTGGCCAAATGCATGAACGACTGCATAGCAAATATCCCTGGGTCTTTTCCTACGCATCAATCCGTGCAAGTTACACATTTTTAGCACTCTAAATGGCAATGAAGGGGCTTAAACGCGCACTTGAACTTCCATGAGGCTATAATAAATATAAAGTAGAAGCAGGGAAACAATTCATCGGAACGTACATCTGGAGCATGTTTCTTTATGGCATTGAGGCATGGACGATGACAGCAGCGGAGACGAAAAGGGTGGAAGTATTCGAAATGTGGTGCTATAGAAGAATGATGAAGATTAAATGGATCGACCGAGTGAGTAAAGAGGAAGCCCTGAGAAGAGTGGGAGAAAAGAGAAGTCTTATTAAAGCCCTAAGAAGATGACGGGACAACTTAAACGGGCACATCATGAGATATGATGGCCTGATGAAGACAATCGTGGAAGGATGTGAAAGAGAATAAATATGTAAATATGAAGAGATTAGCTGATGAAAAAATTCAGTGGAGAGCTGTGAGTCAGTGAGAGTCAAACCAACCTCAGGATTGCTGACTGATGATGATGATAAATATAAGACATTTAATTAAGCAACAAGCCGCTTGACGTTGATTCGCATTTATCTTCCTTATAAGGAAGGTGTTCCTATGTTTCACCATATTCAAAAGATCACTTCCTCCCTCCTTCCGAAGTACGCAGATTTCCTGCGGTTGTTTTTTTCATCAGGTTTCTTTTTTTCAAGTGTTCAGTTCATAATAGCCACTAGTGCTGCAGCAGCAGTAGGTAATAGCTGTTCCTTCTCGTTATCTGCTTTCCTTCGATTCAGATTTCCTATGAAAACTACGTCACACAAGAGCCCTCAGTGAAGAGGAACTTGTCCATTGTTTACTACCTGTAATTCTACAATGGATTCGGACGAAATTTCTCGCTCACAGGCAGTGTGTTAAGCTGCTGGTATTCAATCTCACAATTTACTATCAATGCACACAAGATTCGCTAAATCTACAGAGCTTAAAACTACAACTTTGAATGCCTGTTGTGTTGTATAATGGCCTTAGCACCGACTGAGAACGAGACGACCTATTGCAACCGAAGTAATGTAATAAAGGGAAATGCTGTGATGCATCCCTTGACGGCTGTATACTGCGATTTAACATATCTTTGATTCCGCTAAGTTCTTAAAATTTCCTTAGTTATGCCATCAGTTGCGCAAGAAATGAAATGACGAGGAAATTTACGCATGTATCAAAGATATTCATCGCTAACATTGAATATTCTGAGGAATACTTCTATAATTGAAAGCTGCTCCGTGCAGGCAATTATCCACTTCTGAAAGAAAAGTTGCATACCTTTAAAGAATGCATATATACTTTAGCGAGAATACCATTGTATAAGCTAAGAGAAGCCGTAAAATGTCCACTGTGCAAAATTAGTAGCAATTTGAGAATCGCACATTTTAAACTCCTACTGAACATACATGTATGCATGAGATATGATGATAATCATCCAGTACCAACCAATAAAAATGAGACAAGCGTGCTGCTCCTTTCCGCTTAAGAACCCAGTTTGACCACTAGACGTGCCTGGAATGTTTTGTGTCATTCCACTCACGACTAATTGACAGTAAAGAGAATGGTTCAAGGACAGAATGCCATGTGTGTCGGTATGAAGTTCTACCTGCTTACCCAAGGTACAACATTAATAGCACCGTCTTGCTCCTTTCTCCCCTCCCTCCTTATTTAATCACGCATCCTTAGCTGCGTCAATGACCAAAGACTTCCTGCGAGCATCACGGCAGCAATCAACAAGAATTTTTACTTTCAAGTCGCCACCATCCGTGCATGAAGAGTTTTCAATAAGTACGCGTGATCGAAAAGCAATAGTAAGAGTTCAGTCGGCCAGATCAGTGACGCGCCGGTCTGGCAACTCCAGGGTGAAGGTTCGAATCCCGCCTCCCTTGATGTCACGGGCATGGATATTGTGTTTTTGTTTTGGGTTTAAGAACATAGATAAGACACTTCGATTAAATCCTTGGAGCAGTCATAAACCGAACCCTACACTAAGCAGTTCAGCTGTTAGAGTGACAGGAACGAATTAAAACAGCACACCACAGAATATTCATAATTACAAGCAAAGGCAATCATCCTTGATAATTCTTCGCATGAATTTTCAAAGATCAATCGCTGCAAATTGAGTCAGGAACCCGTCTCCCTTGATTTTTAACTGATCATGAGCGATCTGGTATTTGCAATCCTGAGATTTTACTTACCAGTATTTTGTCCTTTAAACTAAAGCTGCTTTACTTACAATAATAACATATGCGTCTTGTGATCATGTATTGCATCACTTAAGTTCCTTTAACAGCAAATTATGCACTGGAGTCTATGTCAACATTACTTTTGCCCTATTTTGAGGTCACAATAGCGAAAATAAACTTTCGGTAAATTTTTACAGAGAACTTTTGGCGTAGTAAATATGTGGAGGGTTATGGGTGCCGTCCTCGTGTAAAGGGACTGGTTGGCAGGTGAAGAGTAAAACAGAGAGTACACACATGATGGAAGTGAACTTGGCTTTTATGTACCTCCGATACGTTCTAAGGGCACGAAAGGTTACGGTATACAGGAGCTAAATTTATTTCCTTTTCAGGATAAAGAATGATATTACTTAGTAAATTCGTGGAGATCATTAATATTCGCGCTAGTACTTCCGCTTCAATTTCTTTCATTTTGCTCATTCAAAGACTCTTCCAGTTTTTTCCATGACTATTCTATAGATCCACAACAATTTCTTCCTTTCTCCAAGCAAAAGGCAGCAGAAACGTTTCGAGATTAACATAAAGGCCACGAGTGCAACAAATAAATTCAAGACAGTAAATCAATTACCCTCCTCCTTCATACATTTTAATCCTTCCATTTTCTCTCTACTCTGAAATTAAATATCAGGATGAAGAATATACAATGTTATTTTTGTTCGCAGTTTCTTTTAAACATATTACGTGCGTTTCAACACTACAAGGTCATCATTAGATATGACATAATAGTATTGAAACACGTGTTGTTTGTTAAAATAAACCAGTGGGCAAAAAAAAATTTCTATATTCTTAGAAAGCTGTTCTACCGTGTGACGCATGATACTGTTGAATTCATCCAATGCCAGGCAGTGTTCAGAGAAGAGGATTTGAATCTAGAAATTTTTTAGTGCTTTCCTTCAATATTTTTCCATTCGCCCATTCGTTACTACACTGGTCTCTCCCCGGTATCTCAAATATTCTCCGATACGATTTCCTCGATGATCTTCGGCGATTTTGGGTCATGTGATACCAACTCTATCACACTGACTTAAGATATTTGATTAATTTTTTTGAACATGGTTACTTCTCCTCTACTCTTTGCCATCTCCGTGAACCATTTGATCCCTGTTGACTCTACCATACCTTTTTTGACAGTTCAAGGAATTTCGTTTCGACTAATTTTCTTGAGAGATCGAAGTCATTGAAGAGTACGATTGCTCTCGATGGTCATTTTGTATCACACATAGTTAATCTTACAGAGTAATGAAGGTTATCTCGTGCTACAATTATCTCTAAGGGAACGACAAGCCTTATTTTGGTAAATACGATGGTGCCTCTTTAGGGCTACCTTTTCGATCTTTACTTATTACGTATCAGATTACCTCTTGAAATGATTTGAAAATGATTGCTCATGGCAGTTAGTTCTTCAACCTTCCACGTAAGGATGGTCACGTAACAACCAGAGGAGGAAATAATAAAGGAGAATATAGTCATTCATGGCATAAACACTTCCCGAGAATTGTCCAAGCGGCTTCGTAATTATAATCATCTTCGTTTTTGGCTGTTCAACGCTCATCATTGATCGAATTTCTTCCGTCTGTATTTTCGGGTCATCTATAATCTATTAATGGTTTTCTTGAGTTCGCTTAGGTTATATTTTCCTATTATATTCATGAGACGCATAAGTTACTTTAATCAATCTAAAAGTTTATGCAAAATACTTCCTTAACCTGAGAATTAAGTCAAAGGTTGTGTTTCTTTTTGTCATCGCGGCATCAGTTCTAGAGTGGAAACTCTAATATTATGAAAATGGCACAAATCTTTTGATAGGCTATCATCAACGTACGCTAACCAATTTGATCTGGTTTAGTGTTCATTTGAGGTGCTTCTCATCTTTCTTGTTTCTCTCTATACCTCCACATACTTACTTCCTTGGTCCTAAATCGTTTATCTACAGTCTTGCGTAATCGTATTAACTTAGGCAACCCTTTCAAAGAAAGATATATAATTGCGGTAAAAACATTGTGCTAACTCCAGCAAAGTTCAAAATATTTGGATGGCAGGGAACCGTAGGAATTCAATGAATTTTATGTCCATTTAGCATCTGACTGCTAAGTGGGCAGATGACAGATGCAGGAACTTCCGAGGAAGTGAAGCAGGGTGCAGAAGCTAAAATAGGAATCACCCCTGCCTCCCTCTCTCAAAAAAAGTGGGAAAAAGGTCCTGTCATACCCATTCCGTTCTATTTCCACATCATCGTGTCGATGCGTACGGAGAAGACACCGGAAGTGGGGGGGGGGTCAGTCTATAACACGCATTAGCGACATTAGAGTAAACTGAATCATGGAATTCACACGAACGCGGAAATTTCTTTCTGTTTGTACTCTTAAATGATTGATAATCGACTAAAGCCTATTGGGTCAAGCTGTGAATATACCGTGAACAAATAAAGTGACTCGGCTTAATTTGACAGATGAAAATAATGATTATAATTACTTAAATCAAATCGGGACGCGTATCTTTTTCAAAACCATTGGTCATGTGCAAAAACTGATTACTCCCTTGAGTCAACAAACCAGCGCGAAAATTGTAACTGCCAATTTTTACTCAACAAATATATATCGGTATTTTGGAGCCGGTCATGGTAACTAGGTCAGTAACAGCGCCGGATTGGCAGCCTATATCCTCGACCCAAAAGACACCAAAACGACAAAGGAATTCAATTCTCGAAGAGGGTTCGAATCCTGCCCTGGGCATCGGACATGATTATCCTCAGATAAACTCAATAATGGATTTTGTAAAATTGACAGTTTCGGCGGTAACTTGATGGAAATTCATCTTTTACAAGGAAGAAAAAATTTTGTATTTCCACATAAAATTTTATGTGGAAATACAAAGTTTTTTCTTCCTTGTGAATGGATTTTGTGTTTATCTTAAGATTAAATTATAATCAAGTTAATGTATACGGTGCGATATAACCTTAGCAGTTGGAGCACCTTAAAAACATACCTAGTACTCGTCGGTATTTTGAGTAAGGTAACGTTTACTGCAATCTCTCAATCCTTCATGCCATAAACCCTTCTTCTTCCAAACCAGAATGCATTTTTCAAATTTTATTTCAATGATCACGTATTGGGCATGTTTTTCATTGCTTGAAATTCTTTAAGAAGAGCATGCTAAACGTCGTAACTAAGAACCTCTCATCACACTACTGGCCACACTGAAGCCCATATATTTCCCATATGTGGGACATACATGGGCATACATTTCCCATATGTCCCACATATGGGAAATATATGTCCCATATACCTATGATACATATATTTCCCATATATGTCCCATATATAGGCTTCAGGGTGGGTGAGTCGTGGAAAAATAGGTGAAGCATACTGTTCACTGCGGCATTGATATATTAATTAATCATAAGTTCATAGCAGCAGTAAGAACGGACCGAACCCGCTTCCTCGATGGACATCCGATGAGGCTTTAAATTCATCATTCACTTTCCAAAAATGATTGTCCCTTCGCTAATAATCCACTCGCGCGACTCCCTCACGCAACACATTCAATTATAACCCATTACTTAAGATTCCAACTTCGCGCGGCTCCTGTGTCCTTGACTGGTTCCGATTCACTAAGATGGAGTCAGTCTATTTTTGGGTCGGCGGTGTATTTTTCCTGCGGTGTTTTAATTTCTTGGCCCCTATTATATTACTGTGTTATTTCGAGGGCTAGTTTTCCTCCACATTCCTCACTTTCATTAGAATTAGTGGTCATGTAACGTGAGAATAACCCAGTATCAGTAATACTAGCTTTTTCCCTACATCTTACTCAAATCAGTAGTAAATAATGCTAATGCTTAAGCCGTCACTCATATTGTAGCAGAATATGAGTTATCCCAACTAGAATATTCCAAACGCCCCTGAGTTGCAGCGGATCCGAGACCTAGGCACGAGAAAGGCAAGAGAACGTTAAGAGTCTCTAAAAACTTCGTATGAATACGCATATATGGTTAAACTCTATACCGTGAGCCGCCTCACTTTTGCGTAGCATCAGTAACGTGTAAACACGTCTTTGAATCTTCTTTGTAAAATGATGTTCGATGTGAATGAAATTATGAGTTGTTTGGACTGTTTCAGCATGGTTCAGCTGCAGTCTCGTATTGTGCGAGGGAAACGTATTAAAAATTAGTCACCGCGTGCGTCAAACTACCTTTCGAAGTACGGTAGAATTAGGTGATATATCGAATAAAACGAATTTTCTCGTTGTTATCTAACTCAAACCCTCGACCTCTGCGCCTTTCTTAAAGTATTAAGTTTGTTTTCTCTCTTCGTGATTTGAGTTTCTCTAATCCTAGCTCTAAAAATAACCCAGTTGCCGTTCGGTTTCTCTCAATGTAATGTACGACAAATTTGGAGAAATTTCATTTGACTTCATTTAAGCCCCTTTATTACCTTTTTCTGAGAGGGTCCCACACACCATCTGCATGTTCCAGGACGGGACTTGCCAACGTAAAATAAAAACTTTCTTTCGCCTTCTCAGCGTATTTTCCCACCATACGTCTGAACACAGTTTTCTTCGAAGTTTTCTCGCACATAATTTGAATTTGAGCGCCTAAAGGAAGATTTGCCCCCGAAGTGACTTATTCTGAGTTACTTGCGTAGATATTATCCTTGTTAATCACAGTGTTTCGCTTTTCATTAAGTTTTTTACATTTCATCGATGCCTTTCCCATCTCCGTTCCTCCATGGATAGTTATGGATGCTATCTCAATTTCGAGCGAGTAAATCACTTTTTGCTGCAGCTGTCATTGTTCTACTTATAGCAGTGTCATTGGCAAACATTCTGATGATTCTGCTCGCTTTGGGACAAGCCGTTAATTCAAAAGTGTAGAATACGCTTGGTTTTTGCTATAATTACATCTCTTTGGTGTCATAATTAAACACGATGTATGTAACTAATACCTCCTCTGAGCTGATAATGTTGATTTCTATTTTTGATGTGAGATAAGAAGTCCTCCTCAAATTGACTACCGTACCATTCTTTCAATTGGCTATACGTCTCCGCATGAAGTCGCTGTGAGGTGACATATCGAACGTTTTCGACGGTCAGAGCAACTCGGCAAGGTCCGTCACTTTCTCCCCTCAATGTGACAAATAATTTGAACTCTTTATGGGGCCTACTTCATTTGCGAAAGGCATCTGCCTCACTCTGGTGATTAAGGGAGTTTATTTTTCAAGCTCTCTGACACATCGCTTGGCATCATGGGACGCCCGCTTCGCCACGAAGAGGGACACATACATATTAACGTGTCGGCTAAAAGGTTGCGGGTCTAGGTCCCGCATGCATAGCGAATATATACGGCCGCATGATTATGCAGGCTATGAGGGCACTGGCTTGCGAAACGACCTCGTTGGATGGAGGGGCAAAAGTTTAATCAATTCTTATAGAATGAAATGGCCAGCCAACGTCTCAGTGGAGATGATGTGCCATTTTGATACGACCAAATGCGCACACGAGCCGCTTTTTGCATGCGAAATGACGGAAATATCAGCTACAGCCTGTTCTCTCTATGTTAAGTTGCTTGATTTCCAATTCTATTGGATCTGAGACCCGGACTCTAGGGAAAGACTTTCAAGGAAAGAACGGAAAGCTTTAGTAATGTGAGTGAGGAATAGATCCACACTATCCGTATCACATTTTCTTTTCCTCCCTCGTCCTTGCTTAGTCAGCTATCTATCTATCTATCTATCCCCAAGTACCCTGTTCCTGTCCCTAGTACCCATGCATGCTATAGCAAATAGAATTTAATATATTTACAGTTTAACAATTTAATATATTTGCAGATATGACAGACTACAATTACATTACTTCTAAAAGTTAACAATTTAGAGTCAATTATAGAAGTTAATAAAATTCAATCAGAAAAATCAATGAGATGGAAAGAAGAACAAATGAAGAAGTTTTGAACATGGTTGAGGAGGAAAGAGGATTGTTGAAGTAAAATTAGGAGAAGACAGAGTAGATAGATGAAACCTCTACATAATACCGTGTAAGCCACCACAAGAGTGTGTTGGAGGGTGAAGGATCGCCAGGCATGCATTATAAATCAGCGAGAATAAGTTTATACTTACTACCATCCAGGCCTGCAATGAACTACCACTCTGTGCATACAATACTTACATGAAAGCGAGAGGAACAACGTTACCACTCCGATAAAAATATTGGACATACAGCTACGAGACACGTGAAATGCTATCCATAAATGACACAAAATTCTTAACTTTTAAAAGTAATGTAATAGTTATTTTAGTCTGTCATTCCTGCAAATATACTAAATTATTAACTTCTATTTGCTAGAGCGTGCATGGGTATTTAGGTACAGGAACAGGGTACTTGGGGGCAGTGGATACTTAAGGCACTATCGAGGGTATATCGCTGACTAAGCAAGGACAAGGGAGGTAAAGAAAATGTATTAGGTACGGATAATGTGAAGAGGGATCGGAAATACGAAGATTTGAGGACAGATATAGCGTAGAGAAGGAGTCGGTAGACGAATGAAATGCAAAGAATATTAGGGACACTATCAAAACATACCCTAACCAGTATCAAACTAACAAATCAAATCGACCCCTGCTCTCCGTGCAATATTCTTTTCATTCCATATCTAAGGAAGGTTCAACATTGGAACACTAATATTGATGACTAAAGGGCAATCACACTAGTCTCATGAAATCCCAAAGAGTCGCTCTCAATTTTATCTGCACCCAAAGATATACCCTGAAACCACCTCAGGTGTCATGGGGTGACGAAGGCTATTCGGGCGGCGGTAGTGGAGATGAAATGCTTTAGGCTTCGAATCGCGGCCCACGTAGGCAGTTATTTGCATTTAAATCTACAGATATCTCGAATGTGTGTGGCAGGGGATGAATTATCTCCAAACATGCACCATTTGCTACAATACTTCTTAATTAGATAAACGAGTTAGTTGCGCAAGCACCAGGCGCGTGCAACTAAATGATTATTATCATCACTTCGCTCCACCCTTCCTACTTTCCCTAGGTAATACCTTCCTCTACTCCATTACTCACTTATCCTCAGTGGCGCAAATGACCACAATATTTGGTATCCATCCGAAATAACTGCTACCATTACACGCCTGCGTTTGTTAGTTTTTCGGGGAAGGCGATCGACAGCTAAGATTATCAGCATCATTAGAGAACCGGTGAGTATTTGGGTATGGTGAGGAATTTTTCAGAGAACGGAAGAAGAGTAGAGTGAAACCCAACGTCATCCTTAGCCTACTATTTACGAAAAGCGCCAAGGGGGCCAAGTTTTAACGTACTATCCGACGGACGGAGCACTGAAATCGAAGTGATCTCCAAACAGCTCCCAAGTGGGGACCGCTATAGCAATGGAAAATCTTCCTCAGTCGTGATTCGAATCCAGGCCCTCGGGATGGGAAGCCAATACTCCAGCCACCACAACAACCTAATGCAATTTACCTCCGATGCTGCCTGGCGAGTTCTAGTAGGGATATTCGAGCATTACTGGTCTTTTTAGACGGTAGAGCATGCTCTACCGTCCACTCTAGGGGCGTCCGGAGCCTATTACATGAGCTACTCCCTGCAGCGAGTACCTCATGCAGTGGGCTCCGAAATTCCGATAAGCCGGATGATATTTCAGCAATATTTAACAAGTCAATAAAAATACGTAACGGGGGACAGGCTAATCACAGCAAAAAATTACGAATTTAAATATTCCACGTTTTCCATGACGGGTAAATACCCGTCATGGAAAACGTGGAAATAGACTCAAGTTATGCCAGATAAGCAATTTCTTATAAAATATTGATGGTTGTAGTTTTTATCCCGAATTTAAGCCAATGGTTGGTAAAATAGGGTGAATAGAACCTGAGGAGGAATGTTTATTTAATTCGCAAACATGCAGTTCAGTAAAATTCAAATACTTTTTGAGAAAGATTCACAGATGTATATTTCTACATGATAAACATAAGTGCGGCAGAGACGAAGGTATTTGCAAACATCTGCCATATGCGATCACATTCAACGCATTACATCAGATCCACCTGTTAGGTTACGTGATTCATTGTAAAACAGATGAGAGACATTCTTGATTTATCAACAACGCAAATACTAGGAGTAGTTGAGGCATAAACTGTCGAGAGATTCAGTAACCACAGCTTCGTCAGTGTTAAAATCCTCTTTGGTGATGTAAAATAAGTTGAACAACAATGAAACCCTAAGTACTCCATCAAAAGATAATATTAACAGGAATTCCAGCATTACATTCAGTTTCTTTACCTTTGGATTCTTCATTTATCTACATTCGATAAAATAAGCCTGTGGGAGGTAGGTGGAAAGAGTTATTAGTTATCATACGTTCGGTAGTCAGCATGTGTGTGCTTAGTAAATGTAGGAGGGAGAGCACGGATTCATGGTGATATCCCGCGAAAGCTAACGATAGGTGAAGGGGATCTCGGGTACAATGAACTAACCTAAAACATCTCATCAACAGTTAATGTAACCCAGCTAGTCGCCGCAAGGAAGAGTGGCATGGAATGTTAGGTCACCAGCTGTCAAGATGAGTTCAGATGAAAAAAATTAATTAACTATGAAGTATTGTGTGTGATGTGTTCGAAAGAATTATACATTGTTAGCCTTGTAGTCATGTATTGAGCATAGAAAAAAACGAATTCTTGTATCGCACGGTCCGGTACAACCTACGTCTCTTAAATTGCCACTTCTGCCTACTCATTGTCTGCAGTGTCAGATTCTAATAGGCGTTATTTGGATTTTTCAACTAACTTTAATATTGCCAACAACCCTATAGTCTCTAGGGTGCCCCAACCGCACTTTTCCAATGTCCGAATGACACTAGCTGTACGCTCATAGGAAATTGTACGTACATTTAGGAACATGTTGCTTTCCTTGGCGTCTTAATCCGTTTCCAAACTAAATTTTTATTCATTGGATTCCAAATTCTTGATGTATACTCCACGTGAGGCCTCGAAAATGCGAAATAACACCTTTCTTTTATTTTCTGACTTGAACACTTTCACACATTTCGATTCATAAATCCCCGTCTCCTGAGAGCTGTACCTTTCGAATTCGAAACATTTTGAAAATGATTTCCCCACAGATCCCCATCTCCACCGATGAATGAAAAGGATCATTAAAAACTATAAAAATACATTGATGCTCTACAAAGAAAGCGCTTATAAAATTTAACAAACAAAGCATTCAGGAACAGAGAAAAGGCCGAAACTATTCTAGTTGTATATGAGAAGGTTAAATATAAAAAATGATTTCTGAATTCACTGTGAACTGAATTCACTCTGAATTCACTCAGTGAAAAGTAACGGTTTGAAAATATCCACTGCATTAAATTATGTTTCACAAAATATTGCTTCTAAATTTTCGCAAAATATAAGTACTTATAGTTACATTCATACTTTGAGCAAACTGACTTTCACCGTGCCTTATACCGCCGATATATCTTTGGTTTAGCCTAATAGAATAATCGTGTAAATCATTACACTAAAGCTTCTACTCATAGTATCGATCAAATTTCAGCTCTAGTGTACAGAAATCTATACTCTGTTCTGATACAAGCAGTGAACTTCTCATCCTTCCTCCTTCTGTCGGTTCAGCACCTTAAATGCACATCAGACCACGTGGAGAAAGTGCTAGGTTGGGATTGATAGGGATATGAGGAAGAGTTGCGAGAAACCCGGCGTCGGCATAAGCCTTCTCTCAACGATAGGTGCCAAGAGATGCATAGCTCTCCGTCCCATCCGACGGACGGAGTAGTGAACTTGAAGTGTCCTCGAAATGGCATTCCATTTGGGACCGAGCTATCAACCTCTTCAACAGACGGGATTTAAACGCGGGCCCTCCAAAAGAGATGGCTCTAGTCACGCACCAACAATACCCTTGAATTTCCCCTGACATGCGAGGATTGAACAAAAGCATAGCTCGGTTGAAAGTTCCCGGCACTTTGAGACGACACAAAGAAGACGGAAATCTGTGAGAATTGAAGAGATCACTCGTGGTTCTAGTGAAGTCACAAAAGCCTTTTTTCAATCAAACCTCCTTGCAGCTAATTCTGAGGTTTCACGCGTTATAAGGTTGAAACGGAACATAACTGAACTTGAAAAATGTGCAACTTTCACAGAGAAAAATGTTTATTGCGACCGGGTTAAGCTTTTTACAGCATCTTCAGGCAATATCCTTCTCCTCCAACAACTCCTTTCAGCTGCAATTTATCAAAATAAGATCCGTCCAGGCCAAATTTGAGTGCGCAAGTACCGGAACTTTCAACCAAGTCCACTCCCATCTCAAGTAACCCGATCTGCTCCTCAATACTTCCTCGAGTCCTTTCCCGACCGTTCTGGAGTCTTGGGTGAATTCCATCGAATGCCCTGCAAGAAGAAGCGCGTCCTTTCCTTTCCCTTTTTCCCTTAATCCTCTGTAAGAATCTTCCCGAGCGGAGGAGTCCCCACTTAAAAGGAGAAGCTTGTGCGTCAAGGTCCCGCGGCTTCATGCACCCGAAAGCCTCTGAAAACTTACGGGTGGAGAAAAGGAACCCTGCTTGAAAGGGAAGTCGGAGACAAGAGTTGGTGGAGGGGTGGGGGGACCGTTGAAAAGCTGCTCGCACCAATGGCACCGTCCACGCGAGTCATAAATCATCTCCCTCCGGCATTCCCGCGAAAGGAACACGCGTGACCTCCCCAAGATCGAGGGAGCACCATCGGACATTCGTTTCGTGAATTCCACCTCCGATCCTCATTCCCCGTATCGTTATGAAACGTCCGCGTCATTCCGAGAAACCTCCCAATTTTCTCGGGAGACCGAGGCTACTTACATATCTCCATCGCGCACCATTCCACTGCCCTTTACAGTCCCTTCCCGCGAACATATTTAGCCTCGGACCGCCTTAAAGCCCACACCCCCATACTACTACAACCTCCCCGCTCCCCCTCCTTTTCTTTTCTCCTCTCCTTTTATAAAACTTCCCTTCACTTCGTCGACTTCCCCTCTTCAGCGTCGCGCATGCGCGAAGGGCCTTCCCCACCTCTTCCCCAATGCCTTCCCCGACGACCTTCCCACTCCCGCTATTCCTTCCCCCCTTCGTGCAAGTCCTCAAGAAAACATCTCTCTCGCAATGAGCACGCCGGACGCACCCTGTAAGGTTTAGGTTGGCGCGAGGATTCCTCGACCTAGACGTCGGGAGAATCGCCTCTCTCCCTCAGCGTCGGCGCCGTGATAGCATGAGAGCATCACATTGACTTCCCTCGTGTGTTCACAGAGTGGTTGAGTCGGGAACATGGCTCCTGTCCAGTCGGCTTTACTCCTCGCGTTGGTGCTCACGTCTTCCAGCTTCCGAAACGTCGCCTTCGGGGCTGAAGACACATCCGCGTCCCCTTGCGAAGACTCCATGAGCGTCACTGTCCACTACGCCAACGTCTTAGGGAACGGGAGTGTCTGGGACCCCGTCGGAAGGACTCTATACCCTCCGGGAACCTACTGGATACGCGAGCAGAGGGCTGGTGGGGGCGAACCGGAGTACAGGGGCTGCCCCTGTCTGCTCCCGAAACCCTGCCTCCGCAAGTGTTGTCCCGTGGGGGAATCCCTGGACGAAAGGGGTGGCTGCATGCCCTCGGAGACCCACCTCTTCAGTCCGAACGTGACGGAGGACGACGGGTCGGGCCCCAGGACTGTGGACGCGGACTCAAGTTTCGGGGTACTCTTCGGTCTCAGCTGCGGTGGGACCGTGATGGTGGACCCGGAAACGCACCCCAAGGACCTATTCTTCGTGAGGGCCTCGGACGGATCCATGGCCCTCCCGCTGAGGAACGTCAGCGTCGTGCGCCCCACGGACTTCTGCCTCGACTACGTCGCCTCAAAGGAGACCTACCTGCCGTTGCTGTGCGATCGAGCCAAGCGTGTCTTCCCTTGGGTGGGCGTGCCGGAATGGTTCCCGTACGCCTTCTCCCTGCTGCTGCTCCTGTCCACCTCCTTCCTAGTGGTCACCTTCTTGGCCTTCGCTATGACTCCAGACCTCAGGAGGAGCCTGTATGGGAAGAGCGTGATGTGTCTCGTCACCTGCCTCATAATGGGATACGTGTTCCTCGCCATGGTGCAGTTGGCCGGCAAGGCTCTGGCGACGAACAACTGCATGGCATCAGGTGGGGTCCGTTCTAATTAATCCTACAGATTTGGTTGTCCCAGTGGCAAAGAGTACTGGTACACCATCAAGGAAGTGGTTAAGTGCGAGGATTTGGGTCATGCTCTCTTAAATTACTGCCACGAATGACAGGTGACTGAAACTACTGCACAAAATAAACTTACAGAAGTGTAAAGATGAGCTGTAGTTCCCTCAACTAGTATATCGGTTAAAATTGGCACATTAGCAATGAGAATTTAACGCAGTGATAGGTTGTAGTGACGGTTTGGTTAGCTCTCATACAAAGAGGTTACATGAAATCCCCCAAGGCTTTCGTGATATTTAACGTGGGGTTCTTTGCCCATTGTTTGTTTGGACTTCAAAAATGGGATATTTCAACAAAAGCCACTCACTTTCAAACCTTGAGTTTCTCTTCGCCCTCTTCATGAATGAAATTTCATTTTCCCCAGGATAAATTCCAAAGCAACTCTCCAAGAATGCAATGACACTTACGGTTAGCCACTCTCCCCTCATTGCAATTGTAATATCAACAACTGTGTGCATTTACTGGTGCATAAGATTAGCCTGAAAAAGTTCCATTAAGCTGCTCAGCACGTACGGGAAATGCTGTATGCAGCTAGAGTGGGAGATACAAAAATATGCCTCTTGTTTCTCGGGTATAATTTCCTGCTATGCAAGTAATCCAAATAACATAACCATATTAGGGGATAGGTATCATTGGGACCATTGTGCTGATTTGTGAAACTTAGAAAAATCCAAATTTCGGTTAGTAGGAGGAGGACCCTTATTCATTTCCGCATCGGAGCCTATCAGTAAATGTCCTGCACTCTCTTCTACAATTTTCGCACGGAAATTGAGAGGAGCATTTTAAATTGTTCATAAATAACAAACACTGCATGTATTAGCAGTTAGGTCTGATGACTTTTTGTCATTAAATTCGTTGTGCAAAACTCTACATCCATTTGTTTTAGAAAAAGTATGTCGAATTTCTTTCTGAACGTTTTCCATGAGCTAAAATTTGAATGGATATGTGCTACGGTTTTTAATATTCTCTTTTTTACTGTGGTAGAAGAAACACATCAGACTGGAAAGAAAGTAATGTACCTAAAAATGCACCGCATCACCCTTATGATTGCATTAATTACAATCTTTTGATAAATGAGCCCAAACATTTTGTATATTTATTTTCTCTGCCCCTATTATAATGCAGATAAGTGGATTAGGTACCATTCCAAACCTCTGGAGAATGCAATTTTTTCAACCACAATGTCTTCTAAGAGAGGCAATTGTGAGTTCTGAGTAACAACACTTCCAAAAATGAGTAGGGAACAGATTTTTCATTGAATCCCCTGAGTTCTTCATGGTTTCAATTGCAATTCATGGCAGTATTTTCTAAGCCATGTCCTTGTTTATTTCAATGGTAATATTCACACGAGCATGAAGTGGCCCTAATGACTCCCAGGGTTGAGGGGGATGAATCAGCATAAAAGTGACTAATGTCTTAGGGTCACAGTAAAAGTTAAAGGTCAAACCTTAGTTATGAACAAACCTTGACCAGTATCTCAAATCATGAGCATTTCCTAATATATGGGTTGATATTTTGCTTCTAAGTAGTTAGGATAGCATTGGGTAGTATGTTGAAATTTCAGCCTTTAGACCTTCCATGCAGCAAAATTGTCATGTCACAGATTTTATTTCATGCTTTTATAATGACCATAATTCTTTTTTGGTTTTTCAATTATCCTGACACATGCACTGTCTTATTATCACTGCTGTTTTTGTTCTGTCCCTCCAAAATTGTGAAATTATTCTTATTATGCAATTGAATATAAAACAATATGCGCTAAAGTAAATCTTGTCAGGCATGAAGATGGAATTCAATCAATTTACTAAATATTTGCCTTGCTAAAAATTAAGCAATTAATGGTGTTATTGATTCCCCGATATATTTCCTGCTTTGGTTGTGACTTCATTGTAGATTTATCAACAATGAAATGTATTTTCAAGATGCTCAGGCGATCAAAAGTTGGATGGAGTGGATCCGCACCTTACAAGTGAATATACTTCATATTTGAATTCAAATTCGCTTGGAACCTTGAATATCAACCATTTTGTTTAGAGGAGTAATAATAGTAAATAATACCCGTATATCCTTTGATAGAGTAATGTTCTTAATTTGGACTTTTCCATCTTTTACAGCATATGTTATGCAGTTTTCCTTCCATGCAGCCTTCTTCTGGTTGAATGTAATGTGTTTTGACAGCTTTTGGGCATTTAGGTGAGGACTAAAGTGGCAATTGCTATTACTAATACCAATATAAATATAATTATGAATTCTTGAGCCTATCAGAGAAAATTGTATTATAAGTATTTTTCTGCTAATTTTTCTCAATCAAATATTTTGTGGAACATTTGTGGAAATTTGCTATCAGCAAATTTTTACCTAGCAATGGAAAAGTATCTCCTAAGTTATTATGCTAAGCATTTGCAAGTTATGATGTAAACTTCTGAAAATGTTTACCATGTTTATTCTGTAAATTCAGGGAAAGTACACATTTAGAGAAAATATCTGGTCACTAATTAGTATTCAGTGCAATCCATAACAAATGACGTGGTCCATGCCCAGCCAAGCTATGGACCATGCCAACCAATCTCGTCATTATACCAGTTGGTAATTGCAATTAAAATTGGATTGGATTGCAGTTATGATTGGACTGGATTTTAAGGGAGTTTAAATTACGAACCACATTGAATGTGTTAAGAGGACATGCCCAAAAATCTTATTGCTAGGAATACATATTATTGCTCAATACTCAGAGAACAGCCAGATAAATATTCATCTGTAATTTAATCTGTAATCAAGTAATTCCTGTGAGTAACTGGAATAGATAAATAGGATTAGTTTTAATAACCAGTCACACAATCAAGTGTTCCTGTAAAATATTTTCAATAAAACAGAAGAGTATCCATTATTATCCATTAAAAGTATCCATTCCCCTGTTCTCAAAAGGACTTCAAATTTTGGCTATATATGGTGAATCAGTCTTAAACCTTTATAGGGTTGCCAAATTGTAGCTTCACCCGCAAGAAGTACAGAGAGTCTACCATAAATTTTCAAGACTCCATAAATAAATTAATGGAAACCTTGAAGTTAATTCTTTAGTTATCAATTAGATATTTTTTCAAGCAATAGAGTATTCACTTGCAATAAAATAATTTTGACTGATTTTTTTTGGAAAAACAATAGTAACGTAGTATACTTGCAATGATTTAATGTTGATCTATGAGGAGTCTTAGAGGATGGCCCCATCGCATGGAAGCCAAATATTCTGCTTAGGTTCATTTGATATCCTTTGATTGTGTGCATAACTAAACTGCTGTTATCTGGAAACTAGTCACAAAATGAAATCTGAAACATATTTTGTGTATTTTTCATTACAGGGGGCTCAAACCCAATCCAAGCCTAATTACCAGAAGAGAGGAGAGGAGATTCATAAAATATTCTACTTACGCATGGAGTTTTCCCTTGGTTATTGTCTCAATTACTGTTGCCATGGACTTCTATCCTGATATGCCAGTTGACATGATTAGGCCAGGATTTGGACAAGCAAGATGCTGGTTCTTCAGTAAGTACCTACAGAAAAAGCAAAAAAAAATAGTTATACATATTTAGTCTCATAGTTATTATTCTGCCATAGAGCTGGTGTGTCATGATGGAGACTGCATCTAGGATGGGCTCCAGCAGCTATGCCCACCTAAGGATGGTAGTCACAATAAGAAGCGAAATTCAAATGAAGAGACAAACAGAGAGCTCAATGTACAGAAGATAGGTTACTGCGAAGGCCAGGGTCAGAGTGACACTATAGCTCTGGGGTCTAAGTGACATAATTCCCTCCCCCCCAATCCTCTCTGCAATGGGCATATTCATACCATAGTTTTCGCATTCTTCAGAGGGAGTTTTGCTTATGGTGGCCAATGTATGAATAAAACCAAATGTATAAACCAAAAATACTTATTAATTTTGTGGTTTACATATAAATCTATTTGAAATTAATATCTACAACTCAATTAGTTTTGTACCATTTACTCTGTACTAGCTCATTTTGTGTTTTTTTTCTGAATTCATTACAGCAAGAGGAGGTGCACTACTCTACTTTTATTCACCAATGGCATTGCTGTTAACGTGTAACCTCATCATGTTATTAATTACTGCAGTGAAGATTACGAAAGGAAAGAAAGAACCAGCCATACTGAGGATCACAGGAAACATGCATCAGGATGAAACTCGACAAAGGAATACACGAAGGTATGCTCAATCAGAAGCATAATTCATGTCCATAAAATGGATTTTTTACTTTATCATTTTAGTGCTACCAAATTTTAGCTTTACTAGAAATATGTGTCATAGGGGTTTTAGCAAAAAAGCACACTTCAGAAAGAAAAATACTCAGGAAAATTAAATTTTTTTAGATGCACATTTTTGAAATCCCCTGTAATTTACAAGCAAATATGCCATTGAGCATTAATGCATTCATAGTGAAGAAAAAAATCTCATTTAGATACGAATATATTTTATTTTTGGTTGAAGCAAGAGCTAATGCATTGGCATATAGGAGAAGCTGAAATATTGGCTTATGGCACTTAAGAGGGTTAAACTTAGGCAAAATACTGAGAAATTATGATAAATATATGGCATATAGAAGTCTCATCACCATTCAGTTAAAAAAAGTTAGCTTCCTTTGAGTTCGATAACCCTTTTCATTTGAAATATTTTTCTCTTTTCTCCTACTGGTTGGAATAATAATTCATAATACCTAAGAAAAAAAATCCTTTATTGGAGCTCTCTCGATATTCCAATGTCAGGGTAGCCCCAACACTAGTGGAAAGGGTTAATTGTGGTGATGCACATTTCTGATTGAATAAGGGAGCCAAGAACTAAATAAATTATACACAAAGTCCTACAATTAATATAATAACTATTTTGAATAGTTATGAATACATTGTAATGTACTGGGTAGGAAGATGGACAGCAAAGCAGTTGATTCATGTATACATATGAGGGATTCCTTTGGAAATCCCATCTTTAGCCCAAAAAGCTACTGTAGTCAGAAATCCTATTTTTAAAACCTCTGGGTAAGAAAAAAGACATTTATTATTCAAACTCAGAATGAGTGGCACAACAACGCATTTCACAATACCCTTATTCTAGGTGCCAGTGTGGTTATTTTGAATGATGTTTTATTATCTATATGAACTAGGTACTTAATAATGAATAATACATAATAATTGCATTAACTATTGATGACCTCAACATCACTAGCATGAAGAAAAGTTTCTCGGGCTTGACACCGGTTAATAGGCTCCATTACTGCCAACGTTAACTGCCAACTGCCTATTAACCGGTGTCAAGCCCGAGAAACTTTTCTTCATACTATTCGCCGGGAAAACACTTGATCTTATATCAAATAACTATCTCAAAATAAACATCAGAAATGGGTTGGCTTAGAGCTAAACCAGAAAGTATTGTTGATATTTCACAACCTGCTATTTTTCAATGGCTATCAATCATCAGTTGCAGCTGATAATGTCAGGCAGAAATAGGTAGTTACTACATCTTCTACTGCCTGCTACACTGCGCTTGTCTCCCCTCCATGTCGCCCTGCTGAAGATAGAACTGTTATTCCACATCAGCCAAATCTCTCATACAAAATGTTCCAATCAATTTTTTTTTAAACATTTGATGTCTTATTATTTGATTTGCAAGTGATTATGTAAAACTGACAAAGTGAAAACACTTATTACTTAACTTAAGAAAAAGATTTTAAATTCCTTCAGTGTCTCTTTCATTAAGCTGGAGGAGTATCGTAGTAGGTTTGATATTGTCTGACTGGATTCCAAAATTCACATATGGTAAAAATTAGTTCTAAGATTCAAAAACATTCTCCCTGCAAAATTTGTGACATCTCATCAGTGTTAGTTTATTTTTAACATGACATTTGTGCTTTTCTCATTGAATTCCATGTTACTAACACACATCCTTGTTTCATTTTTATCAATTACAGATACATTTTGTCCCTCAAGTTATTCATCATTATGTCAATCAACTGGATGATGGAACTTATATCTTGGGTTGTGGGCGGTCCTGATGTTTTCTGGTACATTTCAGATGTTGGTTATACATTGCAAGGAGTTTTATTCTTCATCATTTTGGTCTGGAAAGATAGGGTTCACCATGTTATCCTTAAAAGGTTAAAGTTTTGTCCAGCCAGCAATGGAGTTCCAGAAACTGCTATGAGAGTGATCTAGTTTTGAATGGAACAATGTCTTCAATCTAATGAAGACAAGATGTGACATTTGCTACCCTTCTGTTGTGTTATTTTGTGCATGATCCTATGAACTGATTGTGAGATTAACGGGAGTCAGCCCAGCTATTGTACATACATTAATAGACTCTGGCTACAAATGCTGGTGCTGGTGCGGGTGTAAACTATCATTAATGCTGGATGATCTAGGATTTTGGAATTGTTTCTACATTAGGAACTTGACTTGTTTAAGCATTGTTTGTTGCCACTTATACTAAGTGGAATGAACTCATTTAATTTTATTTACAATGACTCTACATGATTGATATCCTTGAAATCCACACCAAAAACAGAGAGGCTTGAGTGTCTTTGAATCTTGAATCTCTGCATGAAAAAAGGATATAATGATTTTTAGAGTAAGCTGTGATATTGGGATGCAAGGTTGTACATACATCCCCAACTTAAGTCATGGAAAGATCTGCTGTCACCTCTTCAAATAAACATTTATGTCATCAACTTCATCGTTTGATATAATTAATTCATATTACATCTTTCTCTTTTTGTATCTTAAAGTTCTTTTAGATCTTCATTTCAAATAGTTTCTTTTTCATTTCATTAATTAATTTATCGCAACAGAGTAAATTATTACTTTATCATATTGCAATAAATTAACCAATGGATGGATTTTTGTATGGACATCTAAAGCAATTAAGCAAAGGTGAAGAGACCTCGCCCCTCCTCCAAGTAGGGAAAAGAGGAGAAGTCTCCCCCCTAGTGGTTGCCCCACTCCATCCTCCCTTCCCCTCATACCACTCACTCCCTATACAATCCTCTCGCATCAATCCGCTTCCATTTCCACCAACTCCCAAGCAAAGCACTGAAGAAGACCATGAGACTGGATGAAGCAAAGGGAAACTGTAGTCAGAGCATGGCAAGAAAGGTTGATGGAGCGGAGAGCAAGGGTAAGAGTTTGGGAGAGATAGGTATTGATGGCAATAGAGGGGGGCACGGTAATTGGGAAACGGGAGACAAGGGGGAGGGTTAGAGCTATTTGAAACAAGTACATGCATGAGAAATTAACTTGTTTTACCTTATAATGACAATTTTTTAATTAGTAATGAAATTATGATGGCTGTGTCTATTAATTACTTATGCATTTGTAAGCAGTATCTACCAGATCTCTTTAATAGATTTTCTACCTAATGTAACATCACTTGTTCCATCAGTTATGTATATTGATATTATACTCATTGTTTCATTTCTTCAAATAAATGGATTAGAAAGAATGGTTATGATTATTTATCATTTTCCTATCAATTCCTTTATAGGTACAGATAGGTATCCATTTAAAATACTTATACCATTTTTCATATTTTAATTTTGAAATTAATTGCTGGAACTTTGGAGGTAGGTAATACTTAGCAATGAATTTAGGTTATTTCATTTGGCACTGAACGGTGATGACTAAAACCAACGGATTTTTATTTTTTACTTAGAACTTTGAGTAATGATCAATGGGAGAATTGTGAATGGCAAGTCTTTGTTGAACTGTCAATGACAAACTTACAATACAGTTACATTAAAAATTAACACCAATACAATTGTGGCACTTGTTACTAGCTTCATGTCAAAGAACCCATCATATTTATCATTGATACAGTCTTACTACTAGCTACAAAAAGCTCGTATGAATATACTTTAATCCTTAAAATCACAAAGTCATTTCATTATGAATATACATATCCTGATGGAAAAAATACAAGAGATACATGGGTATAATCCTGAAGGCAATGAATGCTTAAAAAAAGTGATACTCAATGCTTTTTTGACTGATCATTTTAAATATGACAAGACTCTGCTGATTATTGTTTAACATCAGAACTTAAAACACCTAACTATACATTAATATGCAGCCCTTCATTCTCTATCATTCACATTGTTACTCATCACGTGCCATTTTCTGCCATGACTTCGTTCTAATCTTCTGAGGAAGGAGGTCCATGCCTCCGAAAATTTAACAAGTATGTTTACTTTTGTGTGTTTTCTTTTTGTGTCGCCTCATCTGTCTGCTCTGTGAATTTTATATATATACTGGCTGTTGTAGATGTTTATTTCAAGAGGCAACAAATAAGCAAACATAACAACCTGTAATATATTTGTTGTAGATCACACTGAGTCACGCTTTTAGATATAGTCCATCTTAACCTCTGCCGGGCTACGTCACTTCCGGTGGAAGGTATGTGTCGAGCACAGGGGTACCAACCCCATAAGAGTATACTACAACACCTCCCCCTTTACAGGGTGAGGCGTACAGGAGCTTTCACCCTTCTGCCACTTCTGGTAGTCCCAATTTCGGAATTGGTAGTCTCTGATTGTCTTTTTTCAACAGGTGTCCTCTGACTCCTGAGACCACCTGAAGTACCTCTGTTTTCTCTGGCGAGTTGAGGGCTTCTAAGAGTATCACTATTTCTTGGTGCCATATGTTCCTCTAATAGCATGAGAGGTCTTTGTAATGATACATTTTTAGATAGGTTATGGCGTAAGTGAACATCATTACGCCTTACAACATTACCATACTTATTTTTAACTAAGTAAGACCTAGGACATCTGTGCTGTTCCATAACAGTGCCAGGCTCCCACCATTCATTATTTCTTGCCTTAATCCATACATTATCTCCTCTTTTGAATTCCTTGACCAGCCTCCTGGAGGCTCTGTCATAGTATTCCTTAACTTTATCCTGCTTAGCCTGGAGTGCTTCATATATACCTGTTTGTACCCTTGGTTTCAAAGCTTCCATTGTGACAGGAAGCTTGGAGCGCAGTTGACGGCTAAACAATATTTGGGCTGGGGACACGTTAAGCCCTTTTAGGGGAGAATTCCGATAATCCCTTAACAGGTCCCTGAAATCTTTACCTAATTCTTGGCTTTTCCGAAGAATTTGTTTGCCAATGTGCACACCCTTTTCTGCAAGCCCATTACTTTGATGGTAATGGGGGCTACTTGTCCTCAACTCCATCCCCTTCTCTCTGAAATATTTTTGACAGTCATATGACATGAAAGGCATGTTGTCCGCAATGCATTCCCTGGGAATTCCATGAGTCGCAAAAATGATCTGTAATGCATTTATTATAGCACTAGTAGTTTTGTTTGGTAAAGGAACTAATTCCAACCATTTAGAGTAATAGTCAACAAGGACAAGATAGGGGTTCTTGGCAAAATCTAAAATGTCACATGCAACTTTTTCAAATGGCAACTTAGGTACCTCATGAGGGAGTAATGGCTGTTTCCGCTTTCTGGGTTGGAACTTATTACATACTTCACACTTATTAATTACGGTTTCAATGTCCCTTGACATTCCAGGCCAATAGTATAGCTCCCTAGCTTTAATGCGAGTCTTCTCGATCCCCCCATGCCCTTCATGCAGTAGTTTTAGCACATAGGATTTAAGAGCATTAGGTACTACAATTTTGTGTCCCACGAAAACTAGTCCATCTTCGATGTAGAGCTCATCTCTTAGCTTATAGAAAGGTTGAAGTGCTGTGGATATTTTCCCATAATTTGGCCACCCCCTAGTGCACATTCTGATTATTTCACTTAAAACTTTATCAGTGTTAGTGTTTTTCTGAAACTCTTCCCTCTGTTCCCTAGATATGGGAAGATACCTACTGATGGTATGAACCATCTCTTGTATTTCAGGCTCATCTTCAACATTCCCCTTGATGTATGACCTTGATAGCATATCTGCAATATGCAAATCCTTTCCAGGGACGTAGTACACATTCAAGGAGTATCGCAGCAGTTTGAGTCTTAGCCTTTGGAGTCTTACTGACCCTATCTTACTTACTCTTTTTTTCATTACTGACACAAGTGGTTTGTGATCAGTTTGGACATCTACATTGAGCCCATATATATAATTGTGGAATTTAGTGGTGGCAAAGTGAATGGCTAGCAACTCTTTCTCAATTTGAGCATAAGTATTTTGCTCACACTCGCTCAAGCTTCTCGAGGCAAAAGCAACAGGCTGTAACCCCTTACTCCCACCTTCTCCTTGTAACAAGCAACAGCCTAGACCCGATTGAGAGGCATCACACTGAATAGTAATTTTTTTAGATGGATCAAATGATGCCAGAACTGGGGCTGTTGACACACTCTCTTTCAATTTCTGAAATGCCTGGCTGTGGGAGGGGAGCCATTTCCATTCTGTCCCTGCTTTTAGCAATTCGCGCAGAGGGGCCGTTAATGTTGCCATGTTAGGGATGAAACTACGCACATAATTAAACATTCCCATTGCTCTTTGCAATTCTTTCACATTAGATGGGAATTCTAGGCTTACAAGTGCTTTCACCCTCTCAGGATCAGTTTTCATCCCTGCCTCTGAAAAAAGATGCCCCACATATTTTACTTCTTTCACCTTATATTGCAACTTTGCTGGATTGAACTTTATGTTCAGTGCCCTAGCTCTTTCAACAACTCGTTCAACAACCTTATCATGCTCCACTTCTGTTTTACCCATGCACAAGATATCATCAATGTAGATAATGGTACCTGGAATATCACCAAAATTTTGCTCTACCATTCTCTGAAATATTTCAGGGGCACAAGCAATACCATACGGCAATCTTAGATATTTGAAGCAACCAAAGGGACTTGTGAAAGCACATTGTGCCCTAGCTCTTTCAACAACTCGTTCAACAACCTTATCATGCTCCACTTCTGTTTTACCCATGCACAAGATATCATCAATGTAGATAATGGTACTTCAGGTGGTCTCAGGAGTCAGAGGACACCTGTTGAAAAAAGACAATCAGAGACTACCAATTCCGAAATTGGGACTACCAGAAGTGGCAGAAGGGTGAAAGCTCCTGTACGCCTCACCCTGTAAAGGGGGAGGTGTTGTAGTATACTCTTATGGGGTTGGTACCCCTGTGCTCGACACATACCTTCCATATGCCGGGCACTCTCGAGGGCCATGATTCGTTTTGCACCTGTTACATTGAAACTTTTTCACTGCTTTCCCCACACTTTGGCTTGCACTTGAGTCCACTTTACCTCGAGAACGGTGATTCCCTCTCTTCTTCTGCAAAACGTCGATGTGGTAATCTCCTCCTTTGGGCTCTGCCGTTGTTTCTCTGATCTGCTTCGCCTGCCTCCGACTTTGTTCTACAGCTCTGCAGTGGGCTGCCGCTTTCTCCAGCGAGAGATCCTCCAGTCTAAGCAGGGCCTCCTGCACCGTCTTATCTCGTACTCCGTAAACGATGCGATCACGAAGTACGGAGTCCTCTTGAGGTTCAGATCTGGAGAAACCACAATTTTTAATGAGGCGCCTACAGTCAGCAAAGAAATGCTCGAAACTTTCTCCTTCTTCCTGGACTCTCTGATTAAATATGAAGCGTTCGAAGGTCTCGTTAATTTTGGGCGCAACGTACGACTCGAACGCTTTTAAAACAGCTGAGTAATTCTTTTTCTCTGGCTCAGTCAACGGAAAAGTAGAGAACAGCGCTATCGCACTTCCTCCCAGCATATTTAATAAAAGGGCGATCTTAACTTTGTCAGTTTCTTCATCCCTCTTAGTGGCTGCTAGGAAATTTTCAAATTCCCGGACAAAATTAGTCCAGTCGGCGTAGGCACTGGGACCTTCGAAATTCACACTTGTCGGTAATTTAACGTACTCCGCCATTTTCGCGGTTGCACAGAAGATCCACGGCGTGGTTTCACGATATTTACGTGTCACTTCTATTTTCACCTATAATGTCATTGAATTCCACACGACTGCGCCATGTTGTAGATGTTTATTTCAAGAGGCAACAAATAAGCAAACATAACAACCTGTAATATATTTGTTGTAGATCACACTGAGTCACGCTTTTAGATATAGTCCATCTTAACCTCTGCCGGGCTACGTCACTTCCGGTGGAAGGTATGTGTCGAGCACAGGGGTACCAACCCCATAAGAGTATACTACAACACTGGCGCTGGAGGTAATTATTCGTAAGTGGGCAGGTTTTGCAGCACAGGCAGTTGTAGGGCGAGAGGCAGTGGGCAGTATCATTGATGGGGTGTACCAAAGGGATCATTGATTTAAGGATATCTCTGAGATTGGTGGGTCATCTATAAGGTACTGAGGGGCATTGTGGCAAGAAGGAGGATGCCTTATCATTATCTCTTAGAATAGGGAAGATATGTTTGAAGATTGTCTAAAGTAGACGTCCACTTCATCCATCTGGATGTCTTCCACATGGGAATTTATTTCCACGTAGTCCACATCGTCCATATGGACTGTGTTAAACGCCTTATGGACATGCACATCAGTTCCATATGGCCATGTTCCACATTGTCCACATGGAATTTTCATTAGGACGGCCACATGAATTATGACCTGGATACCTCTCCCTCCCCTCCATATCCTTCTCAACACGAGTTCGAGGAAGTTTATGAGACATCATTACTTACGTTTAAGTGCACAGGGGCGTTTACTTGGAACAGAAATCGCAATTTTGTACACAAAATCGTCAGATGGAAACAAAAATTGAATTTTAGCGAAAAAATTAATCTTCTAACCAGAGCCATTCACCCGTAAATCAAAAATTAAAATAAGCAAAAGGTGACGCCCACCGAAGACGCTGCTTTGAGATCATTGACGTCATTGACCTCCCGTCCTTGACTGCTTTTAGGGGAAGGGAGAAGAGGGGGTGTAGGAAGGTCTGCTCGCACAGATCCTGTCGCAACCGCTCCATTGGCAGAGTCAGCTGTGTGTCCCCCATTGCGATAAGGCGAAGTAACCTCGCAGGCTCGGTTGTGATTGGACAAAGTGGATGACGTAAGAGGACGATGCACGACCACTTTTCCAAAACGGTTAAAAACATCAGTTTTTCCCCGCTTATAATTAATGACCCCATTTGATGAATAAGTTTTAACATGTAACATGTAGGTACATGCATACACAATTGAATTACATTTTTCGGAGCGTCCACTGGAGGTGACTACGCAAGAAATAATTGACAAAATCGACGATACAATTGTGATAGATGAGACAAAGTACCCGAACTTGTTGGGGCCACAGGCATGCCACATTCCAATCACAAGGACAGTGATCACAATTTTGCACGAAAAATTGAGAGTGAATACCGGCAAGATGGGTCATGCTCATAGTGGGGAAACAAACGCAGTCGTGTGGCCGATGACTCTGGCTGCTTCTCCGTCAAAATGATGACAAATTTCTACATCCATACACATCTGTTGACGATCGACATGAAGATAAAACCACATACCAACGGGTCCAAATAATGCGAGGACGTTGAAATGGGGCGGCAAATCAATGACCATGCATTTTTTAGATGCTCACCAAATCAACATTGAGTACTTGGAAAAAGTTTTTTCTTTGCAAAAACTCTGGATTTTTTATCGTTTTGAACAGACTTATTTCCTCTGCTGATCGGTCCTGTTCTGCACTCATTACCCTAGCGTGGCATGGTCTTATAGTCAATTTCAAGGTTTCTTAACATCCGTGGTATACCTCCTTGGTTATGCATCATCGCCACCGCGAGGAGGTTGGCTTGGTATACCGTGAATTGGGTATATGAGGCCGCCGCTAATGATGCATCAAATCACTATAAGGCGAATATATCAGAAACGTATCTACATTATATCAATACGATAGTCGGGAAAGTTACCAAAAAATATTAAGTAAAAAAAGTAACTTTTACGTTAAAAGTTACTTTTTCAGTTACTTTGGCAACTTGGACGCCGTGGTAATAGAGGCCTTGATGTTTTTTTTTTTTGCTTTGACAAACAAAGCAAACATTGAAAACTGTCATACATTTGAATTCGTTTCGTCCATCCGTATTCATTTTTAAAAAGATATTTGACGAAGGGATTTTCGTTGTAATTCCATTTAATGTCCAGAGTTTTGTTGGTCAGGTTTCATAGTCTGCTGAAAGGATTCGGCGACTTTTTTGAGGTGAGGCTCCAATTCCGAGATTTTTAAGTTGTCAGGAATTTAAGACTTTCTGACGAACCACGGTCAGGGTGGTTACTGATAAACAATTTTGAAATTCCCTGACTTTTCCCTGATTTTTCCCTGATGGCTTTACCAATTTCCCTGAGGTCTCCTTTCCAAAAGGTCTCCTATTATCGGAATAATTTTTTCTGCTGAATTAAATTTTCGTCAAAACTCAGAAAATATTAAAAGCAGAAATAAATACATTAAAAGCTATAAGAATGAAAAAATATATATTAAACCTTCACAAGGTAGGCCCTCACACAAATTGTACACACTTTTAATACATTTTTCACGGCCGCGCATCGTATTCCGTGGCCGTGTATGTTTCCTTCGGTAAAATTACATATTGACCATGTCTAATTCTTCAAGGAAGAGTTGGCGTGTCGTGGTAGTTCTGGGGAGTTGAAGATTACTGAAAAGGCATCGAAGGGAAAGTTAATGGCCAATTTACTGGCGGACTCCGGTACAGGTATCACTAGGCTGCGCGAAAAATACAAGCCAAAGCCAAGTTCTTGGACTGGATCAAAATCGGATGGCACGAGTAACTTTTAGAAGCAAATAACAATTTGATTAACGTGGTCATAATCCCTTGATTGTAAAAGGGAAACAAAAATGTAAAAATATTTGTATAAACAAAACGTAATCGCGCCACTGCGAGCGAAAACAGGAGGCAATTAGCAACGACAGCGTCATATTTAGGAATATCATATTTGAGATGGTTTGTGACCTGACTAAATTGCTTCGAAAGGGAGCTAAGGGGGCCATTCAATAATTACGTCGAGCGTGAAGGGTGGGAAGGGGAGGAGGACTCTTTATATGGTCTCGCGAAGGGGGGTATGGAAATCGAAGATGAACTTACGTAAGATTTTGTTTACACGTGTGATCGTGCTTGTATTACCGTTTTAATAATCATCGTCTCGTATTTTTAGAACTACAAGCACGTAGCACAAAACGCGAGGTAAAGTCTTCCGAATAACAGAGGTAGCCTCGGATTCCTTGTGATTAGCAGAATACACGGTGATCATGAATTGTAACACTACTAGGCAAGTATCGCATTAAGGATATACAAAAGGGATACATTGTACGACTGATTCACAACTAAATAGCTAAGATTCACAACTGAATTTTCAACGAATTGAAGGGGCTTATTCTATGCACTTCGGCGACGGACATTAGTTTTAGTTTGTGAAATATTTCGGAATAAAGGGCGGGAAAGACCGGTCGGGTAAACGTAATGGCAGAAAAAAAACGAGAATTTCCTATCCCAGTTTCTCCCTGACTGTTACGAGAATTCCCTGACTTTTCCAGATTTCCAAAATTCCCTGACAATTCCAGGTTTTCCCTGACGATCGCCACCCTGACGGTGCGTCTGTAATTTTCCGCAAAAGATTTTACTGAGTGGTAGAAAGTGCTTTAAGGTAAGTTTTTGATATCGATCCCATCATTGCGATGTAAAGTATCCTTTCACAATAGTAAAATGCAGTGAAAACGCAATGACGTATTGACGACGCAATGTCGCCGAAGGCATACGTAGACTGGCGAATTGTAACATTTACGTTGGTCAGAATGAACCCCTTCCCCTAGTTATCCGTCATAGGTTTTCGGGCGACCCTTCTTTCTCGGCTTCAAGTATGCAGTATTGACGACATGATGTCACCGAGTAAGGCATACGAGCTCTCCAGGACATTGTCTCCGCGTGGTTTCGTGTTTTCTCGTCTGAGAGTGCGCTCCTACACTTTGGTCACTCCCCTCAGCCCCGCTTTTGCTTGGATGTATTAATCTGGGCCTATTCACTGCATTCTTGCACAACTACCCTGGCAATCTTAGATACCGTTTTATTTTCCCATTTGTCCGTAGGGCAACTTTGCGCCCAAATTCGGACAGGTCGACATTCTCACAAAATTAACGAAAAAATTAGTGATTTTAACGATTAAAAGTTAACTCTTTAAAAAAATAACGATTAAATTATTTAGTTAAGCACATTTTTAACGATTAATTTTAATCGTCAATAATTTTTAAACCGTTTATCCCAACTATGATAGATACTAGCCATCTAGGTACGAGTGACTCATATATCTAACATGTTTCCATGAAGTAGTAGCATTGAAGCCCTTACTAAAAAAAAGTTGCATGTAAGTAGTGCATATTTGGTGATCTTCAATACCTACCACACACTCGCGGTGCCTCACAGGATGCTATGTAGATGTGTATCGAATAAATACCCTGCAATCGACCTCGAGGGTGTGCAACAGGGGTTTAGTTTTCACCAAACATGCACTACTTACATGCAACTAAGAGCTGCAATGCTACTATTTCATGGAGACAGGCAGATGAATGAGGGCCATATTTCTCTGATATCTCGAGGAATTTTTCTATCTTCTTCGGTTGTGATTTCAAAACGGTGTCGTGTCCACCAATAAGTCTTGCTGTGTACAGAATTCCTAGAGACTTTCTCCTCTCTTTTGCCAACTCACGATCAGCGTATTTTAGTTATTTATCTATATTAACAATTGTCAACGATAGTATTTCTATCTCCCTTCAAGGTAGGTAATCAAATTTTATCTCTTCTTACTTGCGCTATTACCTACTTCCGCGATCATTTTATCCTCAGGATCTAAAATCTTCCGCAGTCCAATGGGGTCTCACACTCCATGTTTCCACCATAATTATTTTGTTGCACTTTACCAATGTACTCTTGGTCCCTTACCCCGGGGATGCTAATAACAGAGTAGTTTTTTTAATTAGTATACTATTTGTCCTTTTAGACCTAAATTTATTCGGTTGGGTAACGTAAAGTAATGAGAGAGAAGAGGAGAGCAGCTACGTTCTAGCTAGGTTCTTGAGGAAAATTGCGATTTTCCCCTTGATAACTATTAAAATGGGTAGGTAACGGTGTATTAACTTTTAAAATAGTACCTATCCGATATTAATTTAATAATTAATACGTATTGCAGGGGGTCAGATCCCTCCGCGAGGCCGCGACTATATTCTCATTTGAATATCAAAAAAGGTGTTCCGAGTGTGACATCGTAAAGAAATTTGATCGATTTTATAGGAAAAGGCGAACGGAATCATGCGTTTTAACTGATATGGAAACATTGAAAATAGTTATATTCGAGTTTATTCATTAGAACCTGAACTCTTCTCCCCTGCAAGTAAGTCTATTAGTAGTAGTAGTATTTATTTTATAGTTCTTGGTAACTAATCTTTCAGATACAGAAAATCATATGCAGTGTCCCCTAGATTTTGAAAAGGAGGGCTTCCATTTTATCTGTGACCGGGAATCAGTATGTGATGTTGGCGTACTTGTGATAAGTTACGTACGGATGAAGCCACTGGCCTAGGCTTTCCTAATAATATTTTTTCCCCGAATGTTTTGAGCCTTCAACATTTCTTAGCTTTCCTTGATAGGAAGAACTCTTATTTCTAGTTTTTAACAATGCCAAATTTCAAGTAAAAGGACTTCAAATTTGATTCACCTTCTATTTCATCTTATGGCTCCTTGTGCAATATAATGAAAGCCAAAGTTTGATAATTATTGACGATCAGAATAAAGTGATGATTACGGCATGTTTACGAAAAGAAATTTAGGGTTCAGGTCCAGCAACGCAATTTTTAATTTACTGTTTGCCAACATTTTCGTTATTTCTATCACAGCCTCCGATCTGAGAATTTTAAACGAACATTTTACCTGTTCTCACCTAAAACTAGCATCTTATGCTCAATTTTTTTATGATTGAACCATACGTATGTAACGTTGTTTTCACAGAAAATAATGTGACGAATGTAGTTACCGATGTTTTTTTCATCAAAAGAACGAAAAAAGGTTGTTTTCATTTGTAACTTGCATTTATATGCACCAGTTCGCAGACATTCGAAGCAGAGTGGGATTTTAAGTGAATATGTATCCCACCTGACTCATATGACTCAGCACAGTCACGAAATCGTGCCACGGCATTAATTGGTATCACCAAATTTATTCCTTGATAAGAGGAATTGCTCCAGAATGATAGCAATATTGAGAATGGAAGTTAGAATAACCGTGAAAAACATTTACCTACTATCTTTTAAGTTAATATTGTTATTAAGAACTAGCTGAAGGTGCCCGTTGAAATTACGCGCGAGGGAGAAATATAATAATTAAATATCGTATTAAGAAATTTTAACATTTTACATGAAGGGGTGAAAATAAACTTGTGTTATGGAGTAAGGGTATGGCTCCAACCATAAATACAATTTATACCAATGTAAACACCTAATTGCTGCCTGGACTCATACCTGGGCCTTTACAAAAATAAAAATTTTATTTAGAAACTTAAAGAGGACAGAAAAAACAGAAGAGGTTAGTGGGGTGCATATGGTTGTCTGTCTATTTTTGAAAATGAGGCCAGATTCGGTTTTTTGGGAATGATAGCACCCACCTCTCCGGCAAAAAAAGTTTTTCTTTGGCCTTTTATGTATGTTTGTCTCAATTCTCCAACTTCATGACAGTGGCGTCAATGAACTTCCTACGGATACGAATTAATACATTTTATTCAAATTAGAGTAAATTCTATTCTTATTACCTTTACAGCTTTAGTCTACTTAAACCAGTTACCTACTCGTTGCTCCCCAATAAGCAAAAAATACTGCAGCGGCCGCGAAGGAGCTGCTTCAGCCCGTCTAGCACTCCTAAACTTCCCTTTTCTGAATGTCGGATGCGCTGCAAACAGGTATCAGCAGCGCTGCACAAGCACGTCGGGAGCGCTGTACAAGCGTGCCACGATCGCTTCAAACGCATGTCAGAATCGCTGAAAATTCATTCCAGATGCGCCACTAGTGAACGTCAAAAGCACTACAAAAGTATGTCAGGGGCATTAACAATGAATTGAGAACACATGGTTGAAATAAATGACTTTATTGATCAGTGATAACAAACAAATTTTCATAAATGAGCATTATATGATATCTGGAACCGCCTTTGATTCAGATAACAAGCATATTGCTATATAAACGTAGACATAGACGTAATTTGATCACATGATACAAATCAGTATTTGACAGGTTATCTTCCGAACAATCTGAATCACATGATGATGGCGTATAGGCATCTGATACACGAAGTTGTCCGCCAAATCAATAGCACCTTTTCCCGTACTAACATTTATGGAACCTCCGACTTCAGAATTTAATTCATGGCCAACCCACTAATTCTCTAATGACGAAGAATTCTTATGGCTATCGCGTAACAATTTAAATTGACTATCATGGTTACTCAGTTCCATTCGTACTCTATGCCTTTGCTGTTTTTTGATAATAAATGGAAGCCTTTGTAACCTGAAGTATGATTTGACTTCGTAATTTATTTTCGGCATCCTTCAATGATGTTTTTGTTTTGAATGTTAATGAAAAGTATTTGAGTATATCCAGAGAATGAAAACTCAACAGCCCTAGCCTTGTATCAAAGAAACTGCAAAAAAAATCACTATCACCCTTACGGAGGGAAAAATCTACCAAATAGTCATATTGTACTTCATCACTGGAATAAAATAGCACTATGAAATCAGTCACCTACCTTTCAGTTCTCTTCCTTTTCGTAAACGTGTTTCACTTCTTGCCTTACTCGCAGGCTTGGTTATCCAGGAATTCACCACGCTGCCTTCACTTTTTGAAATTCGTCACACGATCTACACAGCCATTCTCGCGAATACAAAACTCACAACGAATAATTCCGATTCTGCAATTCGTCAACCCTTCTTTTCAACGATCTTTTGTCACCGCGTAGCGCCACTAGCATACCTACAGCACTGTGGCAGCGCGTCCGCAACTCTCGGTGCAGCGTTTCAAACACGAGCTGTGAATGCGCATTGGGTGCGTTTCTCGACAATTCGCTCTATGAGTACGCTTCTGAGACGCTGCTGACGCCTTCAGTTGACATGTGCTGTAGGTACTTGCAGCGCTAACATTCTTGTGAAGCGTTGCTGCAGCTATGTGTGTTTACTGGGTCGGTTGCGGATATTCACAGCTTTTACTGTATATTTGACGTGTAACTATATCACAATTCTTTTCATCTTGCTACTCATATTTTTTATTAGACTTCATTTACGTTTCTTATCACGTTCTTGTGTCTCAAAACACAACAATTTTGAAAGCGGTCCACTTCGGAATACGGTATAAATCTATAAAATATTCACCTTTTGAGCCCCGCAGAAACTTTCATTTAAATACTTTTAGTTTTACCGAATACAAACCTATTTGATCTGGGAACAGCACGAAAGGTAAGCCCCTATAATTTTTTCGAATGAAATAGATGATCAAGATTCAAGAATTAACTGCGTTACCTTTTTTTTAGGTAGACTCACGAGAATGTTAACAATTATAATGTTAATGTTTCCAACAATGCTAATCAATTTATTTGCATTCATGACGATTGTTTACTCTCGTTTTATGTGATATTGAAAAAATGCAGACAGCATAGATGCTTTTATATTAATTACCTAAGTGTTATTTTCTTTCGTTTCATCGTTATTGGTACTTATGAAGACAATTTCATTTGATAAATGATTGGAAATTAAATGTTAACTACATGTATTGAGTGTTTAGATAGCTAATATACGTGCTTTTCTTACATAGCACTCGACGGACGTATTACCAGAGATTTGAGCCGCGCGCGGCCAGGAGTTCACCATTGCCAACAACGTAAAATAGTGATGTGCATTACCGCTGGGCGGTTTTCGTCTTTGTGGTTTATTTTAAGTAAGAGGAACAATATCAACATTTCCTTACATGAAAAGTTTTGAAATATTTTTTCCATATAGCATACGTAACCTCGATATCCATGTACTTTTCTACACCTTGGAAATTGAAATCTAACTTTAGGCAATTTAAAAATCAAAGAATAGGTAAAATTTATTTTTTTTGATATTTGTAATGCGGAGATGTTCTCTCTACAAAAAAAAACAATGAAGGGCACCAATCAAATATTTTGCCCATGACGATATGAAGAAGAAGACCGTTTCGCCATTCTCCTAGTTTTTCGCGTGTTCTTCTTCACTCTTTCGACCGTAGAAGCTAAACGTTTACGTTTAAACACTTTTTAATGATTTAATGTTATAGTCAAATAAACAAGGAGTAGAACGATACACTACACGACTCTATGGAGCTTCGGCAGAATTTCATACAAATGCTTTAAGTTCAGCGTTCTACCTTTTTTGCGCTGATAGTAAAGCCTGAATCACACGATTATTTTTTACATCCCTTTTCAGGGATAGCTCAAATGATAGCTTAAAAATGGTCGTCTGACTTGATCACTTCACGGATAGCAGCAATGATAGGGACCGCTATCCCTTTTTTCGTCATTTGAGCACGTCCTTTTTTCCGTCCCTCGGGCCTGTCATTTAGCCAATCAGAGAGCAAGTTCTGGAAGAAACGTTTGGCTGCAGCCAAATTCAGTCGACGACGATGTAAATCATCGTCGTCGACATAGTTACGAAGCAGTCAACATAGTTACGACGTTTTTTACCGTATCTCGCGAACAGAAATTATACGAGAGGGGACGGTGAAAATGATCGTGTGAGCGGCGAAATGATAGCTTGAGCTATCATTTTTGAGGTCCCAGAAAGCTATAGCTTAAATGATCCCTTTAAAGGGACGAGAAAAATGATCGTGTGATTCGGGCTTAAGCATCAACGATGTTTGCATTTCAGAGACGGCAATGGCCTTAGTAACGCTCGGAAAAGAACCGAAAAAACACTAAATTTAAACATAAATTACACAATGGCCAGAAATCTGGAGAACAAAGAGTAAATCGGTTAAAAGAATAAGAAAGTGCAAACAGTTTCCCATTAAATACAGAAGGAATGAAAGAAATCGACTTATATTTAGTTTTTTACTGAGCGAAAGAAAAAGCTCTCGCGCTACCATAAATTGAAAAAGTCCATTTAAGCCTATGTAAATACATAATTGGCGCCAGGAATCGAACCCTAACCCGGGCTCTGAGCCTTTTTTTGCGTAGCCTATAGCACCTTCTAGTGTATACGCTAGAATTCTACAAAATTCCAGCTCAATCGGTTATGTAGTTGAAGAGGAGATGTGTAACGAACACAGAACCGGCAGACAGATACCACTATATTTTTATATATCAGTATGATTTAGTTCATAGGTGCCAAATAGAAAATTATCCACGCCTTATTGGCGTTCATTCAATATTATTCAGCGTCATTATACGTATCGATAGCCATATTTATATAATTAAGTTGACTAAACCCAAGGAATCCTTTACAAGCACTTAACCTTGCAAAAAAATTGGATGCAGGTAATTTGTTTTCTCGAGCAAGCATATAAGCTAATGAAGAAATTTCGGCAGTTAACAAGTTTCACCATGGTTTCACCTTTGGATGGAACACATTCCCGTACAAGGATCATCATTAAAATTTAAGGTTAGTTTAATAAGATTTATTTCTCTAGAGCAGTTAGCATATAATTGCGTACAAAAAAATTCTATGTTTTAAAAATCCCAATTCCCAAAGTCAAGCGCAGAATTGGAAAAATCCAGACACGGTCTCCATTCTCTTCATAACGTTCCATCATTAGCTGGATTAGCGCTATCATCAGCCAATTATTAGTTCTTTTAAATGGTTCCTGTGGTTCATGCATGAACCATGGTTCTTGGTTAATTTTGAACCATGTAAAAGAACGAGTTATTGGCATGAACCAATTCACATTAATTGAATCATGGAAATGAATCGAAATTCCCAACGCTACAAGGCAATAACAAATCCGTGAATTTTCTTTAAAACATCGACATATAATAACGTATATTTACTCGTCATACCTTATATGTCCATTCCAACGTCGAAGCAAGCTGCGATATTCACAAAAGTCACGAACTTGGTAACAGGTTCATTCTTTCAATTACGTGAGGATGTCAACTGATGTCAACATTCGCATTGCCATTCGATCGAAATATCGAAGTTGCTTGTCTTGCGATTACAGCGATGTATTCGATACCTGTCCTCATACCGCGAATTATGAGATGAATAGTTGAGGATCAGGTTGTTCATAGGCACCAAAGTTGTAATTTATAAACTATGGCGGTACAAGATGATAGTTTTGATTTTTTAAATAGAATACCTATTCTACATATTAAGGTTGATCGAGATCAGAACATCTTCCAGATTTGAAATGCCATTGTTTAAAGGCATTTACTTTTTGCCTCTAGAATTGTTTTTGCATATTCATGTTTTTCACGAGGAAAGATTTTAAATATTATTAAAATCCATTTTTAGACTCTATAAATAACCTGAAAGCATTTTCACCACATGTAATCATTGTGATTAAGAAATAGTTTTCCTCGATATATTTCAATTATTAAGAGCATATGCTTATCTTTCCTGCTGAAGCTATTATAATAGGTATTTCCGTTAATGCTATTTAACTTATATCAAAGAGGTGGAGAAACATGACTGGGCATATAAGTGAGAGGATCCTCGAGTTTTAACAAAATATCTTTCTTTAAGTTACTGTTAAGTTACTTATAACCAATCGCTATTAGTAAATCACTTATTAGTAAGGGTGAAAACCAAAAGCGAATGATTAGAACCTAGAGCAGGAATTAAAAGATAAATTCAGTGAAGTTTTTTAATTTGGTGCTTGTTTTTTTTTATTGACCTGAGACTCGGAAACCATGAAAGGAGGGCAAGAAAAAAATTGGACATATGGATGAAGAAAGAGCATGCGCGATATTAGGTATATTCCATCAAAATCTACCCTAATCAGTATTAGCACCTCAAGAGTTTCTGTCACCACATTTCTCTCAAGGTTCACATTCAACTTGGAAAACGACTGGATTCAGGCTTGTTAACAGCACATGGGTTCATTTAACTAAAAGTAGCTGGATTAATGATTTCAGATTAAACATCCAGCAAGAGTCTTCAATGCAAAATCCTAGCTGGAATCCAGCTTTCTTGTTATGTTAGGAGACTCTTTCATGTTTACTTGAAGCAGTTGCAATAAACTTCATGAATTTTAACATTACCCAAAAAATATTCTAATGACTATTCACCATTAATGATTCAAAATTTTCCTCAACACTGGAGAAAATTGAAGTTAGCCATGATTAGATAACATAAGAATGATAAAATACACTTAACCATAACTATTGGTTGCGTAAAATGTTCATTGTGCACTTTGAAATTATTGCCCACTCTCAACAGTAATGCGACTCAATCACAGCACAAATAATACTCACAGCCATGACTGAATACAATGATCAGGAGGCACAAATCTAACAGTGAACCAACGTAGGTAGAGGGAAGGGGCAGAATTCTGTACACCTCAGTGAAACCATTGTGTCGCTAACACTCCCAACCAACAACTATCAGTAAGAGCGATTCCCATGTGAGAGAGTTTGAGGGTGGGAGTAGACCACACTGAAAGAAAGTTTATGGTTTGGAATTCCTCTATGAAGGATATGTATAATATCTAATCACCTAATTCTTTGCTCATATGTGAGCACACCAATAAATTATGAAAAGCATAAAATGTGTATTTCTAGCAGAGTTGAAATACCACAAATGCTTATTATCCTTTTCAAAAATGGAGATCTGCTGAATTGCACAAATTGTTGCATACTAAGTTAGGATATACCTTATTTTTAATTCGTTTTGATTCATATTAGATGTTGTTACCATCCATTTGATAGATTGTTGGTAATAAATCACTGATCCACTGGTAATACTGCACATTCTAGATATCCAGAAATACTACATGATGAGAGGCTGGATATAACAGCAGCTCTTCACTCATTTTCCAAGCTAACATGAGTGCCTTTGGGAAAAAGAAAACTAAAATATTTATTTTGCAATTTATTCTGTAAAATGTTGCTTAAATTTGATTTCTTCAATATTAGAAACAAACAGCACAAACTTGCCATTAGTTTAGAGTTAGTTTTTGTGAATGCAAATAAAAGTTGCTGAAAGTAGCCGACAGCTAATTTTATGATTAGATGTAATGTAGCTGCAACATTTATTAAATTTGTCAATAACAGTAGCTCTGCTTCTGGTGAGGAACAAGCTAATATTTAGAAACATTTATCTAGTTCTTACATTGAAGGCTGCATATTTTAAAATAGGTATGGTCAAAATCTCAAATTCTAATTCTTTAATTCATACACTATCACGTGAGTGTTAAGAAGAGAAAAATTGGCCCATTTTGGGATTTGATCGTCAGTGTGAGATTTCCCTAATAAAGAGATTTGATAAGTAAAGGCTTTACTCTATTAGGTAAATGAAACCAAGAACATTCATTTCAATAGTGTTTATTCCTCATATTTTACGTACGGGAGTGGCTTTGGCCTGGCATTTGCCCGAAGTGGAGGGAAACCCGTAAAAACCTCCACAGGCCACCTTAAATATCACAGATATAATACATTAGGTAATTGAGTGCATATTTAAAACTGTTAACAAGAGATACTCCACCCTAGGAGGCAGCATGCATTAGGAGGGGCCGCCGAAGGGGTTGGTTACCACAACCTTGGTCCCATAGTCCTACTGCACATGAGCTACCTCTAATACCTTCTCCTGTTTCACATTCTAAATTTCATGCATTTCTAGAGAAATCACATCTCATATTGCCATTCATGGGACTTCCCTGCCTTCATAGAAGTTATGCTAATGTCGTCTACACTCTAATTAATTGACCACAAACTCTGCTATTGTGTGCCTTTGTAAATCTCTATGGTGTGTATGAGTATCTCATTCTCACTTTCACACATTCATCACATCATTCACACATTCATCAATTCATTCACGCATTAGTCTACACCAAATTAGTCTACCCCCAAACAGTTAATCATTTAAAGATCACTACAGGCAATTACCAACTACACAATCTACTAAATTGCATGTACCACTGCTACTAAAACAAAGCAAGCAACATACCAACACATTCATACAAGTACTCTGTCATACACACATCCACACGCAGTGTAATCAAGGTATGTAGTGTGCTATGAAAATACTCCCTCATTAACTCTGCCTCTTGTATACCTGAGAAGATGATGACTACCTCTCTTTTAACTAACCTGAACTACTGAATGACTACCCCCTATAATCAGTGTCAAAAGGCCTCACTATCTGCACTCTAGCTCTAGTAACTGAACTAATATATATCCCATCTGCCCTGCAGTACTACCCTAACCTGTCTCTGACAGCAAATTAGGTGGTGATGAAGAATATTGTCTTAATAAGTAGAGGTGCTGCAGGCAAAACATCAGTTACATATGTCTCATGCCAAAAAGGCCATAGTAATTAGCACATCATTTCAATGTACAAATGTCAAAGTTTGGATACATAAATCACATCCTCCTTCAAAGTCTTCTTCATTCTTCATTCACATGATGCTGCTTATTATGACTGTACCTGCATCATGTTTTTTCATCCTAAAAGATTTTTGAAATCATAGTCAGTAATCTGAATTATATATCCCCGGTTATTAATTCAATCAAATGTATTTTGGAATGACCATCAAAGAAAAAGTGCTTTTAAAGTTCTTCATTAATAGAGAGTGTTATATCAAGGTGAAGACTCAGAAAGAAATATAAGTTACTGCTCACAGCTCATGACTGAAACTACATAAACCCGTTTCAGTTTGAAACAAAACAGATTTCATGCTGAAATGAATTTTGATCTCCCTTTGATTGTTTAATCATCTCTGGTGCTTACTTATCAATGCCCCAAATAGTTATCAATACAGTATATATCCAAAATATTTAATTCATAGGTATATAATATCCAAAATATTTAAGCAATGATATTCCATAGTCAGATTATAGATTGGATAAATTTTATTGAAATGATATAAAACCCAGTGAATATTACTCTTCAAACTATGGAATAGCAGAAATTAACTGAGCGTAGTTCATTTTTTCTTTGGTGGTCATTGCATTTTATGTGTGCACATTTTTAAACGAAGGCATATTTTTACCTTTAATAGGGAAGAATACAGCTCACTAAATGAGAGGAAATGTAGGTTTGGTAGATCCAATACTGGTCCACTTCCATGCCAGAGATAGGGCTGCACTGGTACAGCTCTGATGTTGCAGTGGAATGAAGTATTTGGACACAATGTACAATCAACGCATTCATGAGCTGCACTGCCTCTCTGGAAGGAATGAAATCAAAATTTAAGTGACTTAGGTGTAATCTGTTGAAAGGTAGCTCATTTAAAAGTGACATTTAAAAAATTTCTATAAAAAATTAAAAATGCAGCATATTATAAAATTTATATCAACTAAAACTTTAAAATAAAATACTTTCTAGTTAGACTATGAAGAGTTAAAAAAGAATCTATTTTTAAGAAAATTAAATGCAATAAGTAATATTTATTACGAATGATGAAAAGATAATGTATAATCACCGATTATTTCTTCACTCAAAAATACTTCCATAATAAATATGAGTTAATATAGGCGAATTGTAAAAGTATTACATTTTATGTTGACTCCAAATAAAAAATTGATGAGATTTTAACAGTTCAACATAGATATGTGCCGTGACCTGCATCTGGTTTCTCTTTAAGGAGGCTGGAAGGTAATAAAGGCGGCATCATGGATAATACGTTAAGTAAGGCAGGAATTTTTTTCCTGCATAGAAATAATAGCTAACAGCTGGAGATATTCAGAGTTTGTGTTAATTTTACAAACGGTAAAACTAAGGGTGATAAAATGGATAATAGAATGTAATTTAATTTCTCAACTAAAGGTTGGAAATTTAAGTACATATCATGCAAATTATTTCCTGCTATTTACAATAAAAAGGCTAAATATATACCTGCTATTACCTACTGGAATGATAACAGTAATTCGATAAAACATGCTTATGCAAGTTATCTGATGCCACAACAAATTATTTTTTGTATGGAAACACCATTTTTCATGTTGGAAAACACAAACAATATCAGAGGCCATGTAAAACACCATTTTGTGCCGAGAAGATTGGACGATCCTTCCCCAGTACACCCAGCCCAGCTCCTTCATCAATCCTCATGTGCCTTCTAACCTCCTTTATTTCTTGCTGAATGACTGCAGTCATCCAAAAAAATAATTAATACCATATTTTCAAAGACCTGGGGTTGATTGCTGGCAGATGGTATATGTTTATTTTGGTTTTAATTTGATTTAGAATTCCCATCTATAATTTAAGCCATAGGCCTCTTCAAAAGACATGTTTGCCTTCAGTTCATATTAGAAATATAAACACAACTGGTGACTATGTATGAACTAATTATTTATCCCTACTGTTGAATTAAAATATTTTCTAAGCTGCTGACAATATGCTGATGCAATATTGAAATAGAGCAACAAAGCTATTATAGATCTATAGGGTATTTTCATATGAATTACTGTGGGCTCAATAATTATGGTTATTCCATTATGCCAAGGTAGGAAAAAAATATACTCAATGAGAAAAAACGTTGACTATTTATATCAATGAAGGTAAATGGCGACAGTTTGAATAAAAAAATTACCATTGACTGTGGGATTAAGTGTGTGGAAATTCATCTCATGTATCCTCATGAGAAGTTGCCGGTGAAAACAGTGGGGCATGCTCCGCCTCTTCTCTCTTCTTTTCTTCTCTCTTCTGTTCTTCTCTCTTCTGTTCTTCTCTCTTCTGTTCTTCTCTCTTCTGTTCTTCTCTCTTCTGTTCTTCTCTCTTCTGTTCTTCTCTCTTCTGTTCTTCTCTCTTCTGTTCTTCTCTCTTCTGTTCTTCTCTCTTCTGTTCTTCTCTCTTCTGTTCTTCTCTCTTCTGTTCTTCTCTCTTCTGTTCTTCTCTCTTCTGTTCTTCTCTCTTCTGTTCTTCTCTCTTCTGTTCTTCTCTCTTCTGTTCTTCTCTCTTCTGTTCTTCTCTCTTCTGTTCTTCTCTCTCCTTTTCTTCTATTTTGCCCCTTTACTCTAAGGAGATGTGCCATGGTCTCTGTAACACATGGAAGTGTATGCAATTAAAAATATGGGAATATGAGTTTAGGTGATATATTGGAGCAGCCACTACAATCTAAACATGTTCAGAAAGCAAGTTCTAATTATGAATTAGCCACTTTCACTGTAGTTTTGCAAATGTGTGAGCTAGTTCCTCTGCCTAGTAGGAAAAAGATTCATGCCAATTTGAGAAAGCCAAGTGCTCTTTTTGCTTTGAGGAGAACATTTTTTGTGTTCATGTAAATTTAAAAATTAGGCTGCATGCTCATTTGCAGTACTGCTACGATTCACCACAAGGCCTAGCCACACAGAAATTTTTCAAGGTAACCAAGACCATTTTGACCACAAAATGGTCTTGGTATTTTCTATAAAAAATTAAAAATGCAGCATATTATAAAATTTATCTCATAGAACTGAAACTGTAAAATAAAATACTTTCTAGTTAGACTGTGAAAGAGTTAAAAAAGAATCTATTTTTAAAAAATTAAATGCAATAAGTAATATTTATTACGAATGATGAAAAGAATGTATAATCACAGATTATTTCTTCACTCAAAAATAGTTCTTGGTATTGAACAAATCAAGTAATTCTAATTGTGATACTATAAAAATGGATTGCTTAGAAAATATGTGCATCATCATGACTTACATAGAATGAAAGTATTCTGCTGCAAATATCAGCTATAGGAAGGCTGTCACACTGTTAAACATCAGGTTGGCTTTTTCTGGTCCTCCTATGGAGAGAGTGGATTAGTACAAAAAAATCACACTCCCCAAAATATGCAGATAAGCAAGCTATGTAAGGCAACATAGCCAAAAGTTACAGGAAGGAAACATGACGCAAGAATGGAAATGTGGCATTCCCACCTCATGACATGAAACGATTCCCGTAATTGGCAAGGAAGTTACAAGCATGCAAATCCACAGTTTTATTCAATGTTAGTGCTACTTAGCTTCTGTTTTAACTACTATAACTACTTCAACTGCTAACTAACCACTACTTTCCAAAACAACTACTACTCCTAACTGAAGTCTTCGGCTGAAGAATCCATTCTTCTATCCTGTGTAGAGAGTGGATTAGAACAATTCCCCTCACATTGCTCAATTGGAGCATCGGAGGAAGTACATACAGAAAATAAATGCATGACAATATTATTAAATATTATTCAATATGACATACCAAAATACATTAAGTGATCAATCACCTTAGTTTAAATTTATGTATGTATATACACTACTACCTAGTTTTGTACCCATAATGTGTAAGTTTTTTCATATTGTTTGATACCTTTTTGTGTCATGGTGTGTACTGCGCACAGCATTTGTTTGTGGCACCTTATATAGGTTTACCATTCCTACCTAAGGGAGCTCCCTTCATTACAACACCAAAGAGTTAATCAACTCTTTTCCACCTTATGCCCCAAACTGTGCTTGGTTGCACAAGTCAAGGCACAATACTGAAAACATCAATGCACTATTTTCTTAATATTACACACCTCACATAGCATCATGATCATGTGCTATCCTACCTAGTGTTAGGTATATAGGTACCACATAAATAGTTCCTACCTAAATCAATGCTAAACAAACACCAAATATTGCAGCTCATAGACATATACATTTACAGAAATAAAAAAACATATATACGACATTCCCATATACCTGTAATAAAATTATCATGGGTTAAAGTCACCTGATTTACCAGATTATTTGTTTTACTTTTTAACCTGTTGCTGCCTCTTCATGGGCATATTTTCCATTTGGTTTAATTTCTTTAGCCCACTAGCATCTCCAAGTTATAGTTTTGGTCCTCATTATCTTGCTATCCATGCATCAATATTCCATTCCTGGGTGCATTTTTAAGTCCTTGCAATTAAGGATCATAACACACCTTATATGAAGTTGTTCAATCACCTATCCTCCATCTGTAATGAAGAAAAATAGAGAAATTCATTATAAAACCATTGCATTAAATCAGCTTTGCAATAATATTCATCACTCTATTCACCCTCTTGGAAAATTTGATCTATATTGAATGGGAAAATACAGTGTCAGCTAAGGACGAAATTATGAAGTCCAACTTTGCCATGATAGTAAGTGTACATGATAGTAATGAAAAAAAAATAATTTGACTGTAGTAATATAATACTGTGCATTAAAGATTAAATGAAACTTGAGCGAAGATAATGATTGGTATCATGCTCTGTTACCCAGTAAAATCAAACTTAACATTGATATGAACAAATTCACAAGCACTTGATTTTACTTAGCATCGATTTCTAACTCATAAATAGTCCCTTAGGACCATAATTGTGTTAAGTTCAACAGTGTTGATTACATGATCCAAGCATCATTGCCAATGCTTTATTCATGGATACCATTTGTTTAGTTGGATGCTCTTGGCATGTACATACATCCGAAACACAGTCATAATACTTCATAGGTACTCTATCTTTAAATGAATGATTAATTAACATGGTTATTAATGATGACTCACTATGTCTAAACCGGAGCATCGGTATCAAAGTGCTCTCCACAGGGTACTCAAGTAGGTAGGTAGCGGTTCAAAGTTGTGTTCAACCCGAAGGTTGGTTTAATTGATAGGTAATGTAGAGTTCTAATAGCCTTACTAAGCCATTGGCATGTGAAATTCACACGTTCAGGTTAGGGGAACCAGTTCCTTTCCCTGGGTCTCCTGCGATTTCCTACGAAGTTCTAACATGCAGAAAATCAGATCGCAAGGAATTTGAGTGGGAGTGTACAAGAAGGCCCGGGATTTGAATTCGGGACCCACCGGTCAGTATCTCAACGCTCTACCCACTAGGCCACCGCGTCAACTGCTCTTCGGAAGTAACCCGTCAGGGAATAGCACAACCTTCAATCGTAGTAGTGCGGAACGACCCTCGCATGAATCCCTGTATCAATATACCTATTAAGAATCCGTAGTTCTCTTCAGAAACATAACGTCGGAGTCTAACCTGTCGTTTCAGAGGCAGAAGTACGTGATACGAACGAGATCGGAAAGATTTTTGTCCCATTGTACTTACGAACTCGAAGGAGGTTGATGGGAAGGAACTAGTCCAGGTGGTTCTAGCCCTCGAGGGTGGAGGGAAGTCCATTTCTGACTTCAATTTTCGCTCAATTTGACTCTACGAGGCGACTTAAGCGCACACAGACACCTTCAAAATCTCTATTTACTTACGAAACTGACAGTTTGAATAACCTGTCGTCGCTGATATCACCTGCTCTCATAATCGAAAGAAAAGGAAAACAATGTTAGGAATTAGGATTAAGATGAAGTAGGAAGGAGATTCAGCTTGCACTCGAAATCGGAGGAAAGGGATAACATGCGATGAATTAATCGTGTTCTTACCCGTAATATGGGCGTTTACTCGGAACATAAATCGCTATTTTGTACACGAAATTGTTAGATGGAAACGAAAATTGAATTTTAGTGAAAAAAATTAACCTTCTAACCAGAGCCATTCACTTATAAATCAAAAATTAAAATAAGCAAAAGGTGACGCCCACTGAAGAAGCTGCTTTGAGATAAATTACGTCATCCACCTCCCGTCTTCGACTGCTTTTAGGGGAAGGGAAGGGAGTGGAGGGGGGTGTCGGAAGGTCTGCTCGCACAGATCCTGTCACAACCGCTTCCATTTACAGAGTCAGCTGTGTGTATTGCCGTATCTCCATTGCGATAAGGCGAAGTAGTTTCACGGGATCAGTTGTGACTGGACGAAGTGGATGACGTAAGAGGTCGCATGCACGCCCACTTTCCCGAAAGGGTTAAAAACATCAGCTTCTCGCCGCTTATAACTCGAGAACTAATTGACAGATCGAAAAACGGATAAATACGGGTCTTTTTATTTTACAAACTCTATCAGATTCGGCAATAAAAAAATATGGTAAATGACCCCATCCTCCCACTATAAATGATACCAAAAGCGGCAAGTGTCACCACCCGTGAATTACGAGGTTGAGGGGGAAGTAAAAGGTCTGGGAATAGAAACGAAAGAACGGGAAAATAAAGAGGCACTTAGAGAAACTTAAGAAACCTACTTTCGCAACGCGAATAACGACGATAACCCATGAAATCGAGACGTCCCTTATACACGAACAAGCACTCACGATTTGAGAGTCAAGGTCGGCTATCAGGTTTGGCAGGGATATACAGGCTCGTTACTCGCGATATTCAGGGATAAACATGTATTTCACGCAGGTGGCTCACAGGGTATTATGTATATGTACTACTTACTCTTAACTTCAAAAAAAGATCAACGATTCGGAACTTATGTCTTTTCTTTCAAAAAATGTAATTAGCAAATCACATTGAAATAAATATCACTAAGGAATTTTTTTAAAATTTGCTAAACCCCATTTATCATTATCAAATGTAGACGAATACTGGATTTAGATTGCAGCAGTATTTTGTACAAGATAAAAAATTGTAAATATTATTTTACTGGAACTCTATGCCACGGAGAAAGCTAACATCACTGCCCAAGTCATACACAATGTATTAAAAATCCTAATTAACTAGGATATAAATGGTTTCAAAGACACGAAAGCTTTTCACGATCAATTCAGCCTTTCAAATGACCAAATATCACGGTCTCGAATGAAAATAGTAGGTATCAATACCAAATCAGAAATCTAAATAAACTCTTCACGAACAAATTGTAAATCTCACGCAGACTCGTGCAAAGTGTCAGTAGAGTAAATTTCAAATTCTACTACCAAACGAAAAACTTGATAACAATATTACAGCAATTCAGCATCCTGTACTATTGGAAATTAAAACAAAACATACAGGCAGAGGTCATAAATACGGAAGAATTGTGTGTACATATTCACCAAAAGTCCTTGAGAAATTGGACTCTCTCACTAACGGCCTCAAAAAGCGAGCCACCGATAAACAGGAAACATCATCAAAAGGTGTACCTACACGTGAAAAATTAGTACAAAGCAATTCAAGAGAAAGTTCCATCTATCCTGTCTCAAGCATGTGAACTAAGTCTAATTCAAACCGGAATACGAGAGCCATCATAGAAATGACACCTATTCTGAAACTTGCTGTATAACCACAATACAACCACAACCACAATGACACCTATTCTGAAACTTGCTGTATAACCACAATATGTTGTTGTTGTTGGCAACTAGACTCAAGTACCTTGGTTCCTTCCTGTGGCCAATCGCTAAATTGGCAACAATTAATGTATAATCAGAATTATTAGCACTGATATTTTTATTAGTTATCTCGAAATATTGGAAATGTTTTTAATCCCTAATTTGCATAATACGCAATAGGAAAAGGGGCAAATCAACGAATGTTGAATGTCCATTAACAAACCGGGTGTGAGGTGGTACCTATTGAGGCTTTTGATTTTAATAACGCGACAAAATTTGAACAAAAAAGTTGCCGTTCTCTTAACCACAATTTAAAAAATTGATAGCATTACCAAGATTCGTCATCAAACTTCAAGACTTAAGATATTCACCGTCAGGCATGTAGCCGGTGGGGATTTCAGTCCCCCCCCCCCTCGAAATTTTTTCCCAGTGTGGCGACTGCCTTTGATTCATTCACCGAGGGGTCCACTTGCCAAGGTGCACTCATCCTCGGACTAACCAATGCTCGATTCAGATGCGTTAATTTCTGCCTCCGAATCACTTTGATTGAACATCTCATTTTCCTTTCTGTTAGGCTCTGAGCCATTATATGCATAGTACATACAAAACAATACTACAAAATTCACTTTCCTTTGAATCAGCTTAATGTTTAGTGGCATATACTTACAAGGAGTATGAAACGAAGGGATGAAAATCACTGAAAGGAGTTTCATCGTTATCTTTGTCTATGTGGCGAGGAAAGGAGCCGATCACATGATTAGACCGGCGATGCTCGGGACACCCGGAAGTGTTCACGTCCAATACGCGGGTATGGGGACGCATATGAGGCCATCGGGACTATTACCGGTCGAGATGCGGAAGAGAGAGATTTGTGAAAACAAGATCCTAATTTAGATTTTATATTCAAACAGTTCTGTAAGATGTTCAGTGCTGCACGTTGGTATAAGGACTAGAAGCTAACCCAACTAACAGCATGTTTGCTTTGCTATTTTTACCTTTTTTTAGATAAGAACAGTATAGAAAGTGTAGATAAGAACAGTATATAAATATTAATCCTTTTAAATGCATAAGGTCATGTTTGGTTAGAATTCACCCCCTGCCACACACCTTGATGGTGGCTTGCAGGGTATTATGTAGATGTAGATACGTCATTGGTACAATAAAAGAAACAACTTTTTCTGAAATAATGCAAATGCCAAAATGTTTTTAAAATTCACATCAGCATTTATGTACCAGAAACCAATAAAAAAAATTGACTCGACTATGTGAGTCTCGTTTCATATAGAGTACATAAAAGTGTACTACGATGGCCTGATGAAGACAATCGACGAAGGAAAAGTAAACGGGAAGAATGGACAAGGTAGGCCTCATATGAGTTATATAGAACAGATCGTGAAGGACGTGAAAGAGAGGAATTACGTAAATATGTAGAGGTTGGCCGATAGAAGAATTGAGTGGAGGGCTGCATCAAACCAATCCTAGGATTGTTGACCCATGACAATGAAAAGTGTACTTTTGTTGAGTTATTACAGCCCATCGTAGTTAAGTTTGGAAGACATTTCAGAGAAGCCACTGAAAATCTCAATGTCGGCTTCTAATTATTGGCTGCAATATAAAGAGTGGATTTATAGTTAGTGTATTTGTACGCCAACAAGCATTTGGCCTCACTATGCCACTTTCAATTTTTCTGCAGAAAACGTTTGGACAGGGTGTTAGGCACCAACCATACAAAATCACTGTTAAAAACTTTAAAGAATTTACGGGGAGATGCGAAAAACCCACTATCATAAATTTTTAGTTCCGCTAACTTCAAAAGCCAAGATATATTTCACTTCCAATTATCCACTTCTAGGCTATTTTCATGACGGGTGCAACGGGCGAATCCAGTAACTGACTTCACTGAAGATTATTTCGCGAGTCTCAATTTACATCCCGTGTATCGATTCACTTATTCAAAACTTTACCAACAGAATAATCTCAATTGAAGAGATTATAAATAGTTTCCAAACGCTTCTTCCTGGATTTACAGGTCTTGACAAAGTTAAGCATTCGGAAAATGCATCAAAATATTTTGAAGATACTGCAACACCTGCTGCTGTGAAACCTGAGCATTCATTGTGGTGTAGCACAACATAAACGATGAAGAAGAAAAACTAGGTTCTAAAGGTCCTAGTGCTAAGTGACAAAACCTACTACAGATCCATCAATCCAGATCCTGACAATTTTGGGTAATCTCCCAGTGACCTCTCGCAGCGTGGAAAAGTCATTCTAAATCACGAAGATGGTGTTAGTCGAAACTTAATGGCCGCTGACTGACTAAACGCTCTTTCTATGCACTTCATACAACTTAATTCATCAATTTTGTAAAGGATTACGTAAGATGAAGAAATGAAAAATACGCATGTCTTTTTGGAAAGAAGGAAAAAAGCTCTAATTTTAAAGGTACCCTTATACAAATAAGATTTAGAGACGAAAAAATAACTAGCGTGAACATTTTACAATATGCCAATTACAAGCGTGGAATTAAGGAAACATTTCATTAGAACATACATATGGAGCATTTTACTATCACGAAGTTTACTACTCAGACTCCGACCGATCGTACTTTTCAGAAGCGAGCTCACTCAGTTCGCCCGGTTTACAAACACGGCCTGAAAATATCGATACTGAACTATCGAACTCGGCAGTCGCATGTTTGTTTACATGGACAGGCGTTTGAAACATATGGAGTGTATGTTGCACCATGGAGTTGCAATTTCGATGCGCAGTGATCTCATCGAATTTTTTTAATTATCTCCAGGCGACGATGACTGCAAACCTCAGGCTATAGCAAGTAAATCGGAAAAGGAGGCAATAACACCAACGACTGCTGTGTATCTTAGGACACGATGGCCTAAAGGAGACAACAGTCGAGAGAGAAGTGAACGGGGAGAATGGAGAAGGCAGGCCTCGTATGAGATATATGAAGCAAGTTGTGAATGATGTAAAAGAGAAACATTTAGTTGATATGAAGAGGTTGGCCGATAGAAGAATCGAGTGGAGGGCTGCGTCAAACCAACCATAAGATTGTTGACCGATAATGATGACCAACAGATCAAATTAGGGAACACCATAGTCGCATTTTCAATTATAGGGAATAACCGACCAATCAATTTCATCGCAAAACCAGACCAGCCTATCGCGAAATGTAAGACGCGGCTCTATAATAACAAAGAATCAAATTGCAGCATCGAAGATTTTCGCAGCGTGGATCATATCCAGTTGTCCCTTTCGGGATCTGTTGCGTAATATAGCATTGTCACCCAAGCTTTCGCGATCGTTGCAGGGCGCATCATTAGGGAAATAATGAAAATAATTGCAGGGCGCATCATTCTTTTCATCATTTCCCTAATGAGGCGCTCTGTAACGGTCGCGAAAGCTTGGACGACAGTGCTATCTACGCAACAGATTCCAAAAGTGACAACTGAATATCAAATTCCCGAAATTTGGCCAGCAACGAATCGCGAATACGATAGACGACAATAGGCAAGACAGGTTGCCGTTAAACTCAAAAGACACCTTCGTTTTCGGGAATCTTCCAGGTGTGCGTGACCAGAGCAATGATCAGCGTATGTGAGCGGCAAGGTCCTTAAAGTATACTTGTCCTAAAGGACCTTGTATGAGCGGGACTCTCTTCAGCGGCCGGTAGCTTTCTATGCCCGAAAGTACCTACAGAGAAATTCAAGTTGTCCGGTGTCAACGAGTATTTTATGAGAGCAAATCCTGGAGAGTGATGTGGTTTTGTTAACAAATGATAAAATTTAATTAATAGGGTAGATCATAGGATGGCATCGACACAACCAGTAAAATTTAGTGAAACTGCATCAGAGGGATGGCGGATATTTGTGGAACATTCTAAAGACGAAACCTACAGCCGACAGACTTCGCAGGAAATGCGGAGGCTAACAGCGTTGTCATACGAAAAGTCATGTATGTATGGTCATCTGGGGAAATATTTGTTGATACTTCACTTTTATTTTGGCATTAATAATACCATTAACATCGCCTTATGTGATAAGCAATTTTTAGAGTAATTTGTTACAACGACATTTAATTTTTATTGTTTATTTTGTTCGCGAAAGACCCAATCATTTTGTTGTTCTGCTTTTAACTGTGCATGATAATCCGGATTACACTGGGTATAGTTCATGTGTTAAGTGTCTTGAAACGTGATCACTAGTTTGATGCATGAGTGTGGTTAATAATTCGGTGCCGGACAAATTATCTGCTTCATAACAAGGTAAGCAGTGAATTTTACCAGTGAGGAGAGATAAGAATTGGCACGGTCAAAGTAAATACCAAGCACTGAAAATTTAAGGAAGAGATTGTAACATGTCGGCACCGAACGGGCAAGGCAGAATTGTTTCAAGTTACACTACGCTAAGCTTAGCCCCCCGCGAAGTAAATTCCTGGCCACGTGCCTGTTCACCGGTAATTCAACAACAGCTGAAAATTATTAAAATTCAAATGGACGAGATAGATAACCCTCACTCTACGTTCCTCCACATTATCTTGAGACCAAAGCATTAACGAGCACAGAAGGTAGGAAGTCAAGTGTTCTCTCCTTAATCAGCAACTCTAAACAAAAGGCTTCTGCTTTCCGAGTACATTTACGTGCAGAGGCATGGATTACAAGAAAATTATCAGTATGAATAAAAAATAATCTGGAAAAAATAACTCCAATGTAACGTTCAAATTAAAAATACTCTGAAATTCAATCATTCAATTGTAAGACATTACGAGCCGATAATGTGGATGGAAATCACAAATTTCACATGAAATCTAAAGAAAGCCTGTCTCGTAAATAGCGGACTCTCCTTACTAAACACTTTTTAGTATCTTGCCTCATGTGTGAACAGGGATACTCACTCATCGAATCTGCTGCTCCCGAGCGATAGCCGAGCTGCACAGCTTATATATATTATATATGTTTTACCTTTATAAGTTTGATTGTCACCATGACATTTAATAGCCTATTTTATATTTTCCTGTTTCACATCTCGCACCCGGTAATTATGCAAAAAATAATATTAATTCGTTTAGCATATGGAGTAGATATAAAGACAAAATTAAATTTTTTGTGCATTCTATCCAAATATATGCCACAACGTAAAAGGTTATAGCCTATATTAGTAACCAGCTCATCTCATATATGTATTTTATATATGTTCATGACTGCCGCATTTACGGCTTAGCTTTCGTATAATATGCCTTGTAGGGTGACATGAGGATAGTTCAGATGCGAGTATATGAATTCGCTTAGATACTACAAGAAAATTTCTTTGGGTACCAGGCAAACATCGAATATGCTACGTTTAACCAAATTAACGTCATTTCCGAAGTATTAGGATCAAATATGAACGTGAATACAATATTTGTAGGTTCATGGCTACAGTAAAATAAACTACGGCAAGGTTTCCAAGTTCAGTGAAGTCATTGAAGGGGTAGCAATCTGGGATAACGTGAGCAATAGGCTGGCGTTATTTTTGGTGCTTTAAAGCGACCCCCCCAGGGGCCACTATTTTGCGTACAGAATCAGGAAAGCGTTATATGGCGCCGATCTCTCCAAAATAACACCCTAAGTCATAATAGTTCCGGCGTAATCTATTACAGAATAGCTCTGCTAGTGCTCTCCGTCACCGTCAGCGGTGAGTTACTGTATTAAACACTACAATTTATAGTAATGAATGACATCGGTTTAGAAATCGGATGGCGAACTAAAGCTTCCACAAAAATAAATTCATTTTAAGATGGTAGATAAAACGCGATCAAATTTTCAAGCTCAGTATCTTTAAGAGCAATCTTTCATCTCGGATTTATATTAATTTTAAGTAGAACAAAAGGGAAGCAGACTTCGATCTCTAACAAAGCGTAAACGGGCAACCTTTCAAACGATGCTACAATAGTCGAGAATCGTCCGAGATAATACTAAATATATAATAGATAAAACCTATTGAGATTTTCGGCGGGAAATCACGGATATCAGAGGACAACCTGGCAGAAGTAACAGAATTAAAAAGAAAAGACTCTAATAATTTTACCTGGAAATGAAAAGATTTGCAATTGCAAATCATTAGCAATGAAGCGAACTTACCATTAACCCTTTGAAGAGTGTTCCTCACAGCAAGTTTCTCGAATTCCCAGTTTTCACTCACTAACTGCGACTTGATCGATGGTGAAGATCCAGCTTCACGTCTCGCTTAACTTGAATAACTTTTTCCTGTAACAAATTCAAATCATTAAAAGATGGAGCTATTATTTTCCATGAATTTCGCTGCACTTTGCTAGAAACGGAAAAAAATAACTTGAAATACTTGCAGCGGTGAATTACTAAGTATTAATTTTAAATATCGTGCGGTAAATGGTATATCTCTCGGAATATGTCTCTATTCTTCACACATCCAGAAAAATAAGTTTTGAATATCTCTATAAGCTCACTGCAAACTCGATAATTCACATTGACTTAAAGCAAAGCATTCTTAAATTAGGGCTGAAAACTCACCTGTACTCTTGTCACCGCGTCCCGACTAATACTGAGGACCTTATGTCAGATCATGGGTATGAAGGTCACGGTATGGCATGACGTCAACGAGACCGGACCAATCACCAAAGTACACTGAGAATTCGTTGTGATTAATAATCTCGAAATATTAAATTAATACCGCGGATTTAAATATTGTCTTGCTAATTCCATTGCTGGGTATACATATTGGATATTAATATTTCCCTATAATTGCAACGTGGTTAGTTTTCGAAAATAGTTTATTAAAAAAAATTAAGAGCGCCATCTACTATTACTTCAGTAGGCAACTCATTTTGGCGGGAGAAAATGACAAAATACGCAATAGAAGGTTGTAATTTTGAACTCCCTGAACTATGTCCTAAAGTGAAATATTTAAAAAAGAAATTGTTTTCAAAGAACTACTATACCAAATATTTTACCATCAGGAAACGTACAAAGATTTTATTTCGGGTCTTTAACTCATAAAGATGGATGAAATCTGACACCTGATTTCTGTTTCTTGTACCAGAGTCATTGAGATTTTGAAACAGTTGCATGACAAATATTTTCTGAGTAACATGCCCATCGACATTTAAAAATGAATTCCATTATCATCTTTTGTGGTTAAGAATCAGATAAATGAAATTCTTCAATAAAACCACTGGAAACCCCTGCCAAACACCCTCGAGGTTGTTTTCTGGATATCATTGGAAGTATTGAGTGCATCATATCTACATAGACTTCCATACAAAGGTTAGTTACTTGCTAATTGAAACCTTCGTATTGCAACAACAACAAAAATTCGTCAGCATCGTTCGCAGAATACTTAAACAACGCAAATCACATTTGGATGTGGGTAAATACATAAACGTGGGAAATTGAAGCAAACCAAGCGATTGCTTACCTTTAGGGGGACTTCTTGAAAAAAACCTTTATGCTATCATTACAGCAAGGGTTGCTTCACAGAAATAATTTATGGTATGTTCTTCTTGGCTGTGCACTAATAATCACTAATCATGCGAACTTTTCACAATATAACATGGTCACTTATTGTGTGATTCACACAACTGAACCACTAGAGTTCACATTTCACTTGCAAGGTTATGTTGGCGGATGAAACACTTCTCGGTTCTTGATTAACACACACTGATTCCCTGGACAACTTATTGAGATATACTAACATCTTGAAGAGTTTCACTTGCTAACATGCTTCTCTGGGGGCAGGATTTGGTGGGCAACATATGCTGTGGCAGGGGGATAACATCAAGGGGATAGTTTAACTTTACGACACTCGTCAACATGATACATCGCCAATCTTAGCCTTTATCACACACTAAAATACAAGCGGTAGCTGCTTATAAAAGACATTAAACGAGAAGCGGCTTCTTATTACAAAACGGAAACACCACCAAGCTTTCTAGCACGGATTTCACAACGCTGATCAGCTGTGCGGAACTGTGGTCTTGCCTCGCATGAAGAAAACAAGGGAATACAACGAGGAATTGTTTCGTTCTTGAACTTGGAAAGCAGTAGGTTCACAAACGCTGAAATATTCCTTCTCACTTTCGCTCTCAGGGTCGAGAGCGAAGCACTTCAGAAAAATAACGTGGGTACGTAATTGAATGCCATAGGGTCAGACCTCGTCGAAAATATTTCAGGATCCGTCAATGAAACAGATGCATTGAGTGAAATATAATCAGCACGTAAAAAATTTATCGAGTGAAAACTAATGAGCGTAATGAATAAAAGGAAATTACGAAATTGAATGAAACATAATAAGTAGGTATAATGAGTGAAATTTAATGAGTGTATTGAGTAAACTTGCATCATAAGACATTCAAAAAAGAAAGATCATTCGAATAAAAAATGTCCCTTAACCCCCGTAGTATATGTGGCTCTACATTAGACCATATTCACCTACGCTGGAAGATTAGTATCAATCAGCATTGCTAGTTAATTAGATTAATTCTCTATGGTTATCTGCAGCCTTTTCTCAGCAGTGAAATATTACGGTAGTGAGCTAGACGCAAGGTTAAAACTACGATGAATTCTCCTCTAATTGAACTACGAACATTTAGTTTCAATAAGGCAATGCTGTTGATGTAATTTGTGGAGTCGGCCGACAACTAAGGCAATTTACGCATTTTATTTTAGGTCAGGAAAGAGGTTTGAATTTTAAGGGAGTGGCGGAAGGGTAATAGAGAAACCAAGCTTCGGGTTTAGCCTGATCTCGATGAATGACGCCGGAAGGGATTACAAGGAATTATCATAGTTTACGTCCCATTCGACCGACAGGGTACTTAAATTGAAGTGATTTCTCCAGAGCACTCACACACAGTATAGCACCGAAAAATTACTTGAAATTCTGAGATTTGAAGCAGGTTCCTCGCGATAAGCCACCCAAAGGTAATTCTGATTTTTATCACACGGCAAGGATGAAGAAAGAGAAAATTAATGTTAGTCGTGAGCACTTATGCTGCATTCAGTCGATCTTGCGGTGGTGGATTTTGCCGACCCCGATTCTTGCCTAGTTAGAAGCAAATATTAAACTTTCCGTGAACGCGTGGGTCTTGCAGTCCGTGATAAAAGGCGAAATTTATTACGAGTCAATCAATAGAATAGTCAAATGTGTGCTTAGATCTTTATTCACTATTCACCTACCAAACGGGCATCTCGCCATTTGCGACCATAACTACCCGAATCACTTGGGAAAGAATGGGACCTAAGGAAGTCAAGCCGATTGATTTTAAGTACATACATCAACATATTACCACGCAAGCCGCAGAAATGGCCTGTGACAGGGGCTGAACCAGGCATGAATTATCAATTAGAGATAATAAGATTACACTTCATCTACATCTACGTAATACTTATAACCATTCAGGTATGCAAAAAATACTACTCCGTGCATACATTACTTGCATGCAACTTAGATGCACAATGTTACCATCCCAAGGAAAATAGCAGATGTGCAGTAAAAAATGTCAATTAGTAATACGCATTTAGCATTGTTTGGTCCCGAAAGACTTGGAAACATTGGTGGCTTAATAGATGTCAATTACGTGAGGAACGGAGTTGGGAGCCTGGAAGGAGAATATGACTGGTGAGGTAGTGTTGGCGAAAATATTAAACTAGAGGGACAAGTATGAAGAAGACGGACGAAGTAAATACCTACGCGAAATACAGAGATTAAAAGAAGTGGGAGAGGAGAGAATGCTTGATGAACAAGGAGGAGGGAGGAAAACTGTAATATTAGGGATAAGCTTAAGAAAAGGAGAAAAGACAATATAGAAAAAAGTTTGTTCAGAAATTTTTAATGTATTGTCAATGAATCAATTGAGTTGGTAGGCATGGACCTACCAACATTAGTACCTACAATACTTAGCAATACAAGTCGCACATTTTCTACGTCGTTTCAATTGTTGTACCATGATCAAAGGTGCATGATTTTAGTTACCCTCAGACGGATTTCACCGGAGTTTTTCACGAAGAATACAATTTCCACGAATCTTTCAACGCACATCCCATAACCTTCAACAGCTATAAGTAGTCAAGCATAAACGCGGGGTCACGTCGTAGATGTCGCAGACAGGGTTTGATGGCACAGAGAAGGATCAAATGGGTAGCATATTTGACCGAGGTCTTAGTTATTGATAAACAGCATTGTCGAACCTAAAGGTAGAGTATTTTTAGGTCAAAACAGACCCATTTTGACGCGCAAGAAATTGAATTTTTAGAGGCCGCTGCTATAACTTATTGTGAATTCCGCACTGGTCTAATCAAGCAATGTTTTTCCAGTCATTATAAATCCTGTCTTCAACTCCTCGATCGGTCATAAGTGCAATATCTCGAGCATGCACCTACATAAATATACACAAACCACGCAGACACCGCAAGGGTGTGTAGCAGGGGGTGAACCGTCACCGTTTACACTTACTTTTCAAGCAGGCATGCAAAAATACCAGTCCGTGTATGCGCTACTCACAATATTCACAAATTTACATGTGAAAAAATTCACCTGGAAGGGGTAATCGAGCCTCGGACCTATGGCCACGAGTATGCACTTCTTAGATGCAACTGATGCTGTTACAATACTAAATACTTTTCTATGCTACAAAGTACAATTATTCTGTGGAAAATGCTAGATATTCATTCAAGATAATCGTGTATATAAATTATTAATGCATACAAAGCACGGTAAAAATTATTGGCTGGTAAGTCAGACATTTATATAATTGCAGTAGTTAATTTATTATTATTTTCTAGAACATGCATAATGATGTAATGTTGAAACATGAATATGTTAAAATAATTACTACACACAATTCTTCTACATCAAAATATATAGACCCTATTCTTCATATTCCGATAGATTTTCGCTTAAATATTTTATTTTCGCTGTCCCAAATATTATTTGATTGTTGTAGCTGGTTTGATTAAACATTTCGACTGGAGCTATAATGGTAGCGTAAAGGCTGACTCAGGAGTTATTAATCCATTTATCATATTGGTAATTTGTAACCTCGGTGATGTCGAGATTAAAGCAGCATTAAGCAAGCCAGTGTAAGACACCTCACTTTGGTAGGAAATGGTGGTCACCAGCCCCCAAAGTAAGCAAGAGATTCTGACAAGTCAAGACCCAAAGTCCGTATTGTAAAGCGAAGCAACTAAGACGTCTTTTGACCACAGTTTCCCTGAAGAAATGCCTTAACTCTGGCTGGAGTTGAGTGGATTAAAGTCATTACTCACCATAATTAAGTAAGAGGGCTGTGCGTCATTTGACCGGCAGGCCTAGTTTTACCGTTTTAGTACAAACGGGTCGAAAATTGGATGAAGCGGAGGGGGGTGAGTAAGCGTGATACTGTGAGTCGGCTTTGGAAATTTCCCGCTCAAGAAAGCGACGGTGAGATGCACACTGTGATCGTATGGACTCCACGGCTTCACTGACTTCACAATACGTAAGTTACTCAGTGACCGATGAGTCAACCAAAGCTACCGGTAATGGAAAATTATTCATGTACAATGGAGGGGAGGTTTCAAAGATGATTTACTGCCATACATTAAGGTCAAACAGGGAAGACGTCGTAGAAATAGTGGAATTAGAGTGATCCAACTTTAAACATCTGCAGTAACATATGCCTAAGATCCATTCTTCTTAGAGCAGCTAGGTTTGTTAAAAGGTATTACGATACGTTTACTGTAAGTGTATCAGAATTAATAGAAGCATTAGGTTCGGATTCATTACCAGATCGTAGGTTAAATAACAGAAAATATCTCCTGCAGAAAATTAAAACAATTAACCATACTGAAGAAGTTAGATGATTATTATAAATTATAACTAACATATATTAGGTATAACTAATCATCTAACATATATTATAACTGATCATCTTACATAGGTATATTATAAATAAATGTTAGATGTATATAAAAACTCTTACGTATTATGCTGTACTGGCCGATGGATTCAAAATGTCATTTCCCCCCGTACTATAGGAGAACACAATAGACAGCATAGCAAAGGGATACGTACGTGAATTATTATTAAAGTAGTCTGTAGTGTATGACGCATGTATGAACAACGAATCCCTTTACTACTATGAAGATACTAACCATCTAGTTGCATGTGGTCCTATTATCTAGCATGTTTCCATGTAGTAGCTTGTTTGCATGTCAATAGTATATGTTTGGTGATCTTCACCCCCTACCACACACTCGCGGTGGCTTGCAGGGTATTGCGGAGATGTAGATGTAGAACTGTAATGCAGGGTATAGTCCATGTGAAACCCCCTGCCACAGACCCTAGAGGTTACTTACAGGATAGTTATTAGGTACAGTCATATCTAGGCGGGATTATAACTAGCTACCCTCAGATTGCCAAGTCGTATCCGGGAGGTGGATCCGTGTCGATAATCGGTCTTACAAGCATGTTAGTCAAGCATGATGTGGATACATTTTAATAATATATGGCTTTGCGCCAAATTTATTTACTGCGCAAAGCGAACAAAAGGCATGAACTGAACAATCAGAAGAATAGCGGACATGAAAAGTGATAAACATGATAATTATGTTGATAATGCGTTTAATTGCGATTCCATTTTCCTTTAATTCGTATTTTTTTCATTTCCGATACTGACAACTTCTGCGAAGACAAGCCTCCTTCACTTCAATTAATGTCAAAAACCTTTTGCCGTTTACAACATGCTTTGCTATTCACAGTATTTGTCACAGATCTTCCCTTCTCTAAACGGTACTTCGCGGTAAATTATTACCGACATCTCTGGTGACAATAAAAATTATTTAGAATATCAATTTTATGTTCTTCGCTTCTTTCGCTGACATTGGTATAGAAGAAATTTACGTCAACATTAAGGTGTCAGCATCAATGGGATAGCGCCTTCCTCGGACAATTAGGGATCTGAAAAGCAGTGATTATATTGTACCTTATATGCACAAGTATAACAAAAAGTAACCTACATAGTTGAATGTGAGTATAAATAATTTTAGCAAGCCCAACTAGCATCATGTTTATGCATGCTTTGTCTGATCTTTAAATATTTTTTTCAAGTGTTATAGTTCATCTAAAAGGTCATCAATCCATCAATGGCCATCATCAATCATCTTTAAGCATGGTTAGTAATGCATGTTTGGCCAAGATTTACCCCCTGGCACACAGCTTTATAGTGACTTACAGGGTATTAGGTAGATGCAGACGTAGATTAAGGCGAAAGAGATTTTTCCACATCAAGAATGAGAGTAGTTTACGAGGAAACAATGAGGAACTATGGAAAACTACATAAGAAAAAGCTCGAATGTAGTTCAAGAACAAAAGATATATTTATTAATGCTTTATTCAACAAATGTTAATGTAAAGAGGTCAACAAATACTTAAAGTAGAACCCAAAATAAATTTGGCCTCATGTTAGGGGGTAAGGTCATCCATTAATTACGTGAGGCGTTTAGGAGAGGGAGGGGGTCGAGTCGAATCTCACCCAATCTCACGTTGGGGAGAGGGGGGGTATCGGCAAATATCACTTAGTTTTGACATCTATTGCCGAAGTGTACAGGGTGACTTAGAAAAGAGATGCTGCAGTACATGCTGTATCTACTTTTCATCCATCACAAGAGCTGCAGGGCATCGGCGCAGCTTGGGGTCCACAGTGCACAAGCGCGCGAAGTGCGAACCTCACGGATTGTCACACGTCGAGATACTGAGCTTCTGTGTGCTAGCGACAACGGTTTAAACGGTTAAGAGTGGCTAAATCAGAGCGAGGTTGAAGGAGCAGATGATTTTACTGAAAACCGCATGAACATGTTGGTTTCAGTGGTCACTCTTAAGACCACACATGAGTCCCCGTGGACTGAATTAGAATGAGGATTCTTTTACGAATTTTAGTAGTTCCTATTTACGTATTTTATTGTTCGATTATCTCACTGTGAACCTATAGTACGTTCTTAGTAGTCTTAAATAAAAATAATTAAGCAAATTATGTTTTTTATAAAAAAAATTCAACGCAATCACACACAGATTAACGTATATACACTAACAATATGCATTTTGAAAAATCTCACGTGGGTTTATGGGGGGGGGAGGGAGTCGAGCTCACGACATCTCACCAAAGGGGGGGGGGTGTCGAAAAATCGCCTCACATAATTAATGGACGCCCCCTTAGGGCCGGTTGCACCAAGTCCGGTTAAATCTTTCGGCTACCTGGCTGCCGGCTACCTCGTAGCTGGCAGTTACCACTTCCATCTGTTGCACCAACGAAAAATTACCCATAGCTACGTAACTAGGGGCTATGGTGAGCACATGGCTTCACCATGACTGACAAATTTTTCATACTCGGGACTTTACCGTAATTTTGGAGCCAGAAGCTCAGGCAGTTTGTTTATTTTTCTTAGCAACAGCCGAGAAAGAAGCTGGACATCGTGTGTGATAGCATTTTAATCGCAAGTAATCGAGGTCTGTATATTAAATATAATTAAAATTAAATTGTTATGTAAATTAAAATTATACTGTTTCAAAAATCATTGAAATGCCCGAGTACGATAGATTCTTACTGGTAGGTTTAAACGTGTTAATTTATTTTTAATTAACAAGTACAATCCATTTCAAGTAGGATTATAAATAGTATGTTTATTTTGTTAATGAAATAATTTTTACATAGTTACGCGTCAACAAATTGAAAAATATCGTGATTTTTTGCTCTTTTCGGCATATAGGCATTAAAATGTCAACAAAGGCGCCTAATTTTAGCGAGGAGGACACGTTGATAAGAGTTGATATATTTATTGGAAAAGCAGATTAAAAAAAAGCAGTGCAGGACATCCTTGTTCCTTGTTCCATGAATTTGAATAATACAAAAAATAATAATTAACAAAATATTAGTTTTTCATTTCAATGTGGAATATTTCTAAACTAATTGACGAACTCGTCACGAACTCCTCTGCCTCCTAGATCTGCCACCCCATCGTTATTTACACCATTTACTTCCACCTGAACTGGAGGTACATCAGAATCATGAGGAGGATCTCCCTCCCTTTGCTGTATAGTAAAAATATGGAAACTCCACAAGCAACATTTACTGCCAGTGTGGTTCGAGCGTAGTCTTATGCCAGGTGAAAGAACAGGAAACCTTCTCTTCCAGACCCCATTCATCCTTTCCACTGTGTTTCTTGTTCAGATTAGGCTTTCGTTTAATAAATGCTCTTCTGGCCGTACAGGATTTCGGATAGGGGTTAATAAATACTTTCTGAGGCCGCATCCAGAATCACCCACCATTACTGCATCGCCAGAGTCACCACTTTCTGCACGTGCCTTCAAAATTGAATGGTCAAAAATGGTTTGGTCATGTGATGACCCAGGCCAGCGCGCAACGATATCCATCAACCTTAGTTTGGCATCGCACAAAGTTTGTAAATTATTGGAAAAGTAGCCCTTTCTATTCCTAAATACCTCAGCTTGATTTCAACCTATTGAAAGATAATTATACTGGGTATCAGTACTATTTAGAACCAAGCAGTTAAGTATTTATGTTAATTAATCCATGAGTACAAATAACAGAGAAGGAAGAGAAAACTAATGTCCCAAAAATGAAAGAGGAAAGGTAAGGATGTGAAAAGTTTGCACTTCCTTTTTGAGACTCTCAAAAATTACTTCATTTGAAACTTTTCGGTTAAATGTTTTAAAGCAAATGGCTCTGTATCATTACGTACCCGGAGACGATAGTTTTATATGCGTGCAATCGATTGCTCCAATTACCTTGGGAAATCTTGAAATGTTGTAAAACTCGGAGCGGACATTGGCCATTGGTCTTCATTTTCCGGAAGCGCGATAAAATTTCTTCTGAGCGATGCTATTGACTCACTTAATCTTTTTATCACTCGATAAGCCGTGGATTTATGCTCACCGACCAAATCTCCAACTGCGATGAGCATGCAGCCAGTTGCATAAAAACGTAGTGCCAAAAATAATTGGTTAAACGCTGATAGACACATATTTCTGGATACAAAAGAAAATTGTATTCCATTATTAAAGTACAGCTCGTAAATACAGCATCGCATAATTGTAAATTTTGCGACTTAGCAATTCGTGGAGTGGGTCAGTTTCTCTTCACTCATGTCCAGCAACACTATTTGGTTGTTTCTGTACACGAAATAGCATGAAAAATTCCTCGTCATTCCAAATATGGAAATGGATCGTTCTTTGCCGCACATTTCTAGGGTCATGAACTATATACATAAAATATGAAAATAATTCTTCGTCGGAATCTTCCAATTCAGGATCGAAACATAAATAATTACCAAACTCCATCTTTTTTGCTTACATATTTCATATCCACAATGCATTGGTTCGCAAGATGCAATGCAACTGACCGGCAGCTACAACGGTAGCCGTCGGTGAATCTGGCGGCTACGGTTACTCCCGCGGTAGCCGGAGGTCTCGGCGTAACTAGGGGTGGTGCAACAGATTTCATCGTTTAACAATAACTGTAACCCTAACCGGAGGTGTAACCCGACATGGTGCAACCGGCCCTTAGAGAAGCCACTACGGGAAATGACCAAAAGTCCAATCTTTAAAGAACGGAGACGGTTAAATTGTTACAAACTGCGAAGATAAGGCCAACATATAAACTTAATTTCTAGAGACCCTAACAAACAATAACTGTGAACCAGACGAGAAAACACGAACAGATGATGGAACACTGAGCGACGTAATTATTTCATAAACTCGGATCATAAAATAAAACAAAAACTAACTAATTGCGCTTGGGTTTAACGTGTTTCAACGGCTAAGGTCGCAGAAGATATGCTAGTTGGTCCTCTTTAAATGAACTTGGCTTCATTAGATGGCAGTATCGGCGGAGCGTATCGGAAAAGAGAATAAGAGTTGTTGCTTAATGATAGCTTGACCAAAAGTGGAATACGCCAAATATTTGAGACCCCTCGGAAATTAGGTTAACATGGGAATAAGAATATATCTCTTAGATTTGGAAACAACTGTTATAAGATGGTAGGCAAGAAATTTTTGGTCAAAGAGACATTGGAATGAGCGATCCTTTAAGCGCGAATTCACAAAGCCAGACTTAAGGAGGTTTACGAATTTTTCTCCGATACTATTGGTAGACAGTAACACAGTTATGATTGAATAAAGAGAGAGTTTTCCCTACTTACATGAAATGGAGGAAAACTACAAGGAAAGAAGGCTACACATGCATTCATACGGAAATCTCATTCCGTCCACCCTGTGTATGCGCGAAATAAATTACAAGTTGGTACGTTCCACTCTATTTTATTGCTATCGACCATGGTTGCGACGCACATTATGTCATTATCAAGGCACAGAATATCTTTCAAGCGTCCTTATATGGTCCAACAAAAGGGAATTGGGGGATAGAGGAAGTAGATAAGAGGAAGTAGATAAGAGGGGGAGAAAGAAACGCATCTAATGCCACGTCAGGGGTTTTTTGACACCATTTCAAAGTCTTGAAAGGCGAATGACGGAGGATAAGTGGAGGAAAAGGAGAAGAAACACCCCTGGGAAGACAATAGTTGTGATTCACCGAATAAACAACTAAAATCATTATGGACATTAAAGGTGAATGCCAGTTCAAAGTAACGTCGTTTACCAATTTTAATTTGTTTTTTGGTGAATCTACAATTTCATTTTGTTCAAGAAATTCTATTTTTTTTCTTTACATTGCAAATTTATAACATCAGGTTCAAAAATGCTGGTATGATATATGAGGACGCTTCCAAATTTATTCTATGCCGTGATAATGACATTATACGTGTCGAAACCTTGGTCAATAATAATAAAAGAGTGTGAAACGTTCCGACTATGTAATTTCTTTCCTATAAGTGAGTTCCATGCCTGCAACTTTAAATCATGCGTGTATACGCTTTTAAAGGATTACAATTGCTCGAGAATTGATTGGTTATGAGAAAAAGTATAGAAAAATTGACACGATTAAAAAAGGACAACGAAAACAATTTAGAAAACATTATTTATGACGTATATCTGATAAAATATTCAGCTAATTACAAAAAAGGACTTTCATTGCGAGTATAAACAACTGATGTAGGTTTTGAAGTATCCCCATATTTAGAAGAGTTTTCCTAATGAACCACAATTTTAGTTATTCTCAAGTACCTAATGTATTTCTCCCCCGAACTTCAAAATAAGACGCACATCCATTAAAAATTTTCAACGATTAGCTCCCGCCGGACGTGGAAGGCAGGTCGATAACACACTTGCCTGATAAAGCAAAAGTTGTGGGTTCGAATCCCTAAGGGCATGTTGTTCGTCTTAGAATCATAGTATAATACCTTAGCAGGTGAAAGCACCTAAACTCCCTTATTAATCCTCCTCGTAGCCACCCATCATCCATTTAACCCTCCTCCACTTAATGTCCTAAACCTTCAACCCTTACGAACGCTTTAACTCGTGAACATACCCAGGGTAAGACCGGCAAGCTGAGTAGACTGTGGCAGTCTTCAATAGGTAGGTATGCACCGAGTTCCCTTTTGCATAAAGGGTTAAAGTTATCACTTCCCCTCCTCAAGGTACCCCTTACGCAGACCCCATTTTTTACCTTCTTTCTTCAATCTCTGCACCGGTTAACGCCAATAACATTTTAGACGAAACGGGGAGTACGCGGTAATCATTCGGTAATCATTCGGTAACCCGCTTCGAAGGCTAAAGATCGCAGGTTCGAATCCCATCCTGGGAATGGCTGTGGAATTTGTTTTTAGATTAGCCATAAAACTAACATAGGCTTGACATACGCGATATGATTCAAATAGTTGTATATTATATACTATAGTTCTATCACGACATGCGGTCTCGATTTTGCAAATATGCTAAGCAGCAGAATGATTTACTATCAAATATTTGAATATACCTACACAATGTTTGACGTTCATTAACAAAAATATTGGGCGTACCAAGGCTTGTTTCGGTTCGAATAAACTATAGAAAAAAATATCTGTATTACCTGAATTATTTTGTCTTATGACGGCAGGGTCTGATTTAATCACTACTGATGAATGAAGAATTGCCTGAAAGTCGCACACAACTGCTATATCACTAGTGGATTTGCACGAATTTACACACACACATCCATACAAAAAATGGGTAATTTTCTAGATCCTGGCGGCACCCCCTCCCCCTCCCCCCACCTCCAAAAACCCCTAAAATCGCGATTTTTGGGAGGGAAACCCGGTGCTCAAGTGGGGAGAATTGGATGAAATTGTTAAAAAAAATATAGGACCGTACTTATCGAAAAGAACGTGAAATAAATATGTGAGGTGGGAATGCGTAGGAATTCATCCATGGTGAAGTACGGCGGCTGTTCACTACGTGGCAGCACAAGCTGTACGTCAATGAAACTTCGCCATGTTCTAAAGATTCTTTGTGTTTGGAGCGGGTGATTTGAAGAGAGGTGCTGTCGGCATATATCGGGGTCATTTTGAGGGGGAAAGGGGCATTTCCCCAGGATGAGAGTGATATATTCGTGAATGGTAGAGTGTAGAGAAGATATTTAGGTGGAACAAAACCTGAAAATCCCGTGCCGCCATCAAGTAGAATAGGTGACCTAGGCATATAAAGAAGTCATTTTGAGAGGGAAGGGGTCATTTCCCCAGGATTAGGGTGATATATTCGTGAATGGTAGGGTGTAGGAAAGATATTTACGTGGAAAAAAACCTGAAAATCCCGTGCCGCCATCAAGTAGAATAGGTGACCTAGGCATATAAAGAGGTCATTTTGAGAGGGAAGGGGTCATTTCCCCAGGATGAGAGTGATATATTCGTGAATGGTAGGGTGTAGGGAAGATATTTACGTGGAAAAAGACCTGAAAATCCCGTGCCGCCATCAAGTAGAATAGGTGACCTAGGCATATATCGGGGTCATTTTAAGGGGGAAGGGGTCATTTCCCCAGGATGAGAGTGATATATTCGTGAATGGTAGGGTGTAGGGAAAATATTTACGTGAAAAAAAACCTGAAAAACCAGTGCCGCCATCAAGTAGAATAGGTGACCTAGGCATATATCGGGGTCATTTTGAGAGGGAAGGGGTCATTTCCCCAGGATGAGAGTAACATATTCGTGAATGGTAGGGTGTAGGGAAGATAATTACGTGGAAAAAAACCTGAAAATCCCGTGCCGCCATCAAGTAGAATAGGTGACCAGTCATATAAAGAGGTCATTTTGAGGGGGAAGGGGTCATTTCCCCAGGATGAGAGTGATATATTCGTGAATTGTAGAGTGTAGAGAAGATATTTACGTGGAAAAAGACCTGAAAATCCCGTGCCGCCATCAAGTAGAATAGGTGACCTAGGCATATAAAGAGGTCATTTTGAGAGGGAAGGGGTCATTTCCCCAGGATGAGAGTGATATATTCGTGAATGGTAGGGTGTAGGGAAGATATTTACGTGGAAAAAGACCTGAAAATCCCGTGCCGCCATCAAGTAGAATAGGTGACCTAGGCATATATCGGGGTCATTTTAAGGGGGAAGGAGTCATTTCCCCAGGATGAGAGTGATATATTCGTGAATGGTAGAGTGTAGGGAAGATATTTACGTAGAAAAAAACCTGAAAATCCCGTGCCGCCATCAAGTAGAATAGGTGACCTAGGCATATATCGGGGTCATTTTGAGGGGGAAGGGGTTATTTCCCCAGCATGAGAGTGATATATTCGTGAATGGTAGGGTGTAGGGAAGATATTTACGTGGAAAAAGACCTGAAAATCCCGTGCCGCCATTAAGTAGAATAGGTGACCTAGGCATATATCGGGGTCATTTTGAGGGGGAAGGGGTCATTTCCCCAGGATGAGAGTAACATATTCGTGAATGGTAGGGTGTAGGGAAGATATTTACGTGGAAAAAGACCTGAAAATCCCGTGCCGCCATCAAGTAGAATAGGTGACCTAGGCATATATCGGGGTCATTTTAAGGAGGAAGGAGTCATTTCCCCAGGATGAGAGTGATATATTCGTGAATGGTAGAGTGTAGGGAAGATATTTACGTAGAAAAAAACCTGAAAATCCCGTGCCGCCATCAAGTAGAATAGGTGACCTAGGCATATATCGGGGTCATTTTGAGGGGGAAGGGGTTATTTCCCCAGCATGAGAGTGATATATTCGTGAATGGTAGAGTGTAGGGAAGATATTTACGTGGAAAAAAACCTGAAAATCCCGTGCCGCCATCAAGTAGAATAGGTGACCCAGGCATATATCGGGGTCATTTTGAGGGGGAAGGGGTCATTTCCCCAGTATGAGAGTGATATATTCGTGAATGGTAGGGTGTAGGGAAGATATTTACGTGGAAAAAAACCTGAAAATCTCGTGCCGCCATCAAGTAGAATAAGTGACCTAGGCATATATCGGGGTCATTTTAAGGGGGAAGGGGTCATTTCCCCAGGATGAGAGTGATATATTCGTGTATGGTAGGGTGCAGGGAAGATATTTACGTGGAAAAAAACATGAAAATCCCGTGCCGCCATCAAGTAGAATAGGTGACCTAGGCATATATCGGGGTCATTTTAAGGGGGAAGGAGTCATTTCCCCAGGATGAGAGTGATATATTCGTGAATGGTAGAGTGTAGGGAAGATATTTACGTGGAAAAAAACCTGAAAATCCCGTGCCGCCATCAAGTAGAATTGGTGACCTAGGCATATAAAGAGGTCATTTTGAGAGGGAAGGGGTCATTTCCCCGGGATGAGGGCGACGTATTTGTATGGAAGTTGAGACATCATCGTAAAAGTTTTACGAAGGACATGTATTTTGTACTCGGCGCCGGGTTTCCCTCCTCAATGACTATTTACCATATTAATTACCGTCTGGAGGAAAGTGAATCGCGAGCGCAGCGAGCGAAGTTACAAATCATTTCGGAGTTCGCGCGCGAAGCGAGCGAATTTCGCCACTCTCTGAGATCGCGAGCGCAGCGAGCGAAATTTTTGCCCTTTTCTGCGAGCGCGCGGCGCGCTCGCAGAAAAGGGCAAAAATTTCTATTTATTTTGAGGGAAACCAGTGCAAAAACCACTTAAATCGGAATGTAAATGAGGGAAACCCGGTGCTGGTGGCTTTAAAATCGTCGTTTTAGGCTGTCTCATTCAAGATGTGAAGCTCTTTGTAATGTGGCGCCATCTGTGTGGCAGCGTGTATAACTAAATAATGCCGAGAATCTGCGGATGACGACACAAAAAAGTCCATATAAAGACATCAATTATTTAGGAAATAGGCAATATTTGAGCATTCTTCCATTGATAACATTATTCAGCCCGGTCTCGTGTATTTTTCAATAACTACAGTCACTTCCTGTCACTTGTAGATTCCGTGCCGCCAAGATCGAGAATAATACCCAAAAAATGCACTACACCCTAAAGCGGGTACATTATTGCCACGTCACAGACAAAACTAGTAACGCAACACTTTAAACAGGGATTCACACTTAATATTATTCAACTCCAAAACACACGCTACTTGCACCTTCACTCCGAGCTTCATGTATTTGAACAAACAGAATGGTAATGGATAATTGGTTATCTTCCAATAACTTCACAGCAAAACTTTCCTCAAACACAGACAAATGAAAGGACTTCTTAATCACTTCTCAGCGGTTCGGAAAGTTCCTCGCACGAACTAAGCGAGTGACTGAAATGCAATACCTATGCATCGGAACACGCTCTTGTGGTCCTTCTACTCATGACGAAGGAGTCAAACGCAGAATAGCTTTGCGATCGCCCAAGTCATATTTGCGAACGGTAAAGACTGCTGGATACGAGACATTTCGTAAATACATTCCTGCGACCTGAAATTTTTCGCTCGAGATATAATTTCGCAATATAGGTTTTGATATTAATGATGTTGAACATATTGTAAACTGAGAAATATGGTCTTCCACCACCGCTTTGGAATAGCGAGAAAATAGAATACAATTCACGCATTAACTACGATTTTGACTGAATTTGACCCCAAATATGTACTCTCATACCTCTAGAAGTCGAAAAAAAACTCCAGTTTATTACCTACGTTCTGTCAGGTAATTAAAAGAAAATATTATAATAAGCAAATCAAAGGGTATATAGATTTTAAATGACTCCATACCTACAAAAAACCATCACCCCCTGCCACACACTTTCACGGTGGCTTGAATCTTGGCTGAATCATAGAACAGGGCAATCTAATGCAGGATGACGGAGGTGTGTTCGAAAAGAATCTCTTCATATCAATTTCATCAGTGACAGGATGTAATTAATGACATTGAGAATGTGCCTAAATAAATACGCAAAGCATAAGTGACCGAAGAATTCTTTTGAAGCTTCCACACCTTTATTCGCACGCGTCAGATGTATGGTTCCCCTGATTTTAAACCTACAAACAAATAAATCTTTTGACGGCGTTTCATCCTCTGCCACACATCTAAGAGTATAATCAACAGATGTAGGTACAGAAATATGAAGTATTTTTTAAATATTATAAACTGAACGGAAGGCCAATTGATGGAAATCAAATATTAACTACAATGAGTTGGCCGTTATCAGTGAAAAAATATGGCAAGTAGAAAAATTGAAGGAGGCTCAAAATATCTACAGGGTAAAGATTGGCATGCTGCGATTCGCCGATAACATCGCAGTCATAGCAGAGACAGAGAAGGATTTGAAAAAGATTCTAGTAACCGTGGAAAGGACAATGGCCAGATATCAGCTGAAAATCAATGAGAAGAAGACTAAGATATTGGCATGCAACAGTAGAGAATAGGCCAATAGCAATATTAAAATAGGAAAACAAATACTTGAGGATGTGAAAGATACCTTCACCTGGGAAGCCGATTAACAAGTGATGGACGAAGCAAGACAGAAAGTCAGTAGAGAAGCCCAAGCGATGAGATAATTCTACCAAAAGAAGAATTTACTAACAGCTGGAAATGCAAGCGTGGAATTAAGGAATCCATTAATCGGAACGTACATCTGGAGAATGTTTCTTTATGGCAATGAAGCATAGACAATAACAGCAGCGGAGAAATGATGGGTTGAAGCATCGAAAAGGGGTACCTACTACAGAAGGATGTAGATAAAATGGATCGACCGATTAAGTAACGAGGATGTTTGTACTAAGACGGGTGGGAGAAAAGAGAAGTGTTCTGAAACCCCTAAGAAGAAGACGAGACATGATAGCCTCACATTAATTACCTTGTGAAAAAATTCACCGGGTCCGGTAATCGAACCACGGCTGTACGGGCCACTGCGCAGACCTCTACGCTACCCAGGATCCGTAATTGACATGGCAATTTTCTAGTACCTTGGCCTCAGAAAATTCTGGTAACATAGTGTTCTGCGAAGTGGCCTGGAAAGCCGAAGGTCCGTGGTTCGATTCCCAGTCCAGGTGAATTTTTTCACATGGCAATTAATGTGAATTTTCACCGCCGTTCACGCGGAAGGTTTAAAATATACTACATGATAACCCGATGAGGACAATCTTCGAGGGACAAGTCAACGGGAAGAATGGCAGAGGAAGGCCTCGATTGAGTTATAGAACAAGTGATGAAGGATGTGAAAGAGAAGATATGCGTAAATATGAACAGGTTAGCTGATAGGTGAACCAAGTGGAGAACTGCGTCAATCAAGCTCAGGATTGTTGATTGATAATGAATTTGCCATGGGGAGAGATACGTAAAACCATGGAGTAAAGCCCACCACACACCGAAAGTCAATCACGTAGCCACATTACGACTCGAAAGTATACTCGCAATCTCGAAATTTTAGGCTTCTCTTTAATGCAGCGATTTTAATCGCTCACTTTAAAAAATTATTTCTGATTTTAGGCATCCCATGGAATGACCAGACAACTCCTGACACTGTCAAGAGCTTATTGACGGTACGACGCGTTCCACCGCCTTACGGCATCGTCAGGTACAAATGTAGGTATGTATGTATGTATGTACCTGACGATGCCGCAAGGCGGTGAAACGCGTCGTACTGTCAATAAACTTGCGGAAAAGTACGAAGTGCATTTTACTATGGATATTAGTAACTTCCACGAACTGAAGCCTCAAACAGTCAATTGCATTCTATCAAGAGCGTCTTTTACCTACGCTGGGAATGGCAAATCTACACGGTTTCAGAGGAATATTTTCTCATATTCTTACAACACACTGGAAGCAAACATATGTTACGGTGTTCAACAGCGTACCAAAACTACCTTGGCGCCCGGGGCTAACTAGATGGTAGCCGCCCCCCGTAGAAAAAAAAATTTTCTACGGAGAATTTTACGTGTTTTTCAATTGTGGCGCCCCGCCGCCCCCTTGGTGCGCTACTGACTGTGTTAACAACCATGCCGGTAAGAACAGCCTAACCCACAGGTTAGAATGTCCCTGGAGAAGGCATTGGCATGCTGGCCTATGGGTGACAATGAAGACAGATGGGGGTGCTTGGGAAGGGTAGGAAGGAAGCCCGCCTCCTCTGTACAAAACATTGCGTTTCATATGGCCACTTAATGAGTCGGCACGTGTATTAAAACATGAATAATAATTACATCGTACCCAAATTTCATCGAAGCTGCGTAGGTTAATTTTCCTAAGACTACTGAACAGAGGTATGAATGTATTTTATAACCCAGGGAGTTAATTTTTTTTACTAAAACAGGCTCAAGTTTAATCTATTCAAACCAAATATTTTGCGCTTGTATGTTTGCGCACCTTCCTCTCTTCCTTTGACGATTTCTATAAATGCATTCCGTTATTCAGCTAACTAATTTACGTTTTACTGTGTACAAAAACAACTTCATCTGTGCGAGTATGAGGAGTAGCAAGCCCATATGTCCGTGTACCTACAAATATGGCCGCTGGCTTCTCCAAAACCATCCAGCAGATTGAAACCTCCTTGTTTACAATACTAGTGTAGCAGCTGTCTCTCACAACCCACTTCGTTTTCATACATTTGATCTCGTGACGTCTTACGTCTATTCCCACACAGTATTACACATAATAATCAAATATATACACTCCACTGGTTTTATAACTACATATGTACTATGTATTACAGCATTTGGAAAACTTCTGCTTGCATTAATGATTTTTAACCAAGAGATCTCACAAATTTTCATCATCCACTTTATCTTCGATGAACTAGGTCATTTTCATACATGGTCTAACGTGAATGCCACTGCAAGAGTAAACCCTACACCTGGCATGCCAAGAAAAAAAAACGTTTATACATATCTCCAATATGGGTACTATAGCCATAATTCAAATTACAAAATGATCGTATCCTCGTATTTCTGTTTCCTTCATTTCATTTTTAGGACTTTCATCAGAAGAACCGCAGTTACCTTTCTTATAGAACTATAAGCTACAGGGTTGTTCAACAATTTTTTACTATTTTAGATATTGATAGTTCATGCTTCAGCAGAGATAATTATACAATTATCATGATATCTTTTGTCTTTGTTCTAAATGCTATAAAACACCTTTTAAAGTAGCAAATTTTGGAATGTGTCAGAACAGCAGGACTGCTATCCAGAACGCGCTTTGATGTTACAAGCCCTCAGCAGCTGAGTGTATATTTCAAAACCTTACGGGCAAACTTATTTCAAGAGCATTTAAAGTTTTGTCGAAGCTGAAAGATAAATTGGTGATTTACAAAAAGAGATTAAGGCGTTATGGTACCCTCGGCCGCGGGCAGTTTTGGGCGACCGTTTCCGGCCTTTTTTCGCGCTGTCCGTGTTTATATATCACTCATCTACGGGATAACTATTGAAGGTAGAGACTTGCGGTTTTCTTTATTTGATTCAGGAGATATCATTCCACATAACGATTGGAAAGAAAAAATTTTATTTCTCCAGGTTAGCGAGAAAATCAAGCTGAACTTTGGCTTATTAAAACTTGCTTCGCAGACAGAAATTCAAAAATCGGAAAAAATCAAAGAATGGCGACATCATTCTTCTACAAGTACCTTTAAGCACATAGGTCAGAATTAGTTTCCTAAGCCGCTATCATCAAAGCCGTGGACCCCTGCACGCCGAAAATCTTAATTTTTCCAGTGGCTATTGTGGCGTACTAGGCCGTTATGAATTTTATCCTCCCAAGCGCTGACTCTGCGGCAACGCGGCATAAGGGGGAGGGGAATTCGGTCGTCCCCTCGCCGATTTCGTCATCCGCTCAAGTTCTTCTGCTGCCTTGGTTCTTCAACTGTTTCTAGGAATTCGTGAGGATCCTTTTGGACGCGCATTCGCATTGGAAATAAGCTAACAGGGTGTCTCGGGGTGGCCTAGTGGATAGGGCACTGGGCTACCGACCGGAGTGTTTCGGGTTAAAGTGGCTTTCTGAACGCCCCAGCCTAAAATCCTCGTGATTTGATTTTCTGTGAGTCAGAACTTCGTAGGAAATCGCAAGTGGCCCAGGGAAAGTAAGTGGCCCCCCTACCCTGCTGAATGTGCGCGTATTTCACACGCCAATGGCTTAGTACGGGGTGAGCTCTACTCTCACCTATCAAAGACCAACCTTCGGGTTGAACACCGGGAATTAGAGGGGAATTTTGGGTACATATCTAGAATTTCGAAGAATTTTCGGAAATTTTCTTATCTGAAAGGGAATATTTTTTTTAATTATTTTTGAAACATATAGTGAGAATTCAGTCATGATTTATCGAAATCCGTTTACACTCGCTTAAGAACAAGAAATTACGCATTTTTATGGTAATTTTGTCCAGTTTTCGTACTGCAACATTACAGTACAGAGAGTAAAGTGGTTGCGTCAATACGATAAGATATATCGGTACGGGAAATGAAATAAATTTCACCGCCCAAGACCTTTTCTTATTTCATTGCCATCTTTACTCTGGCTTTTTACAGCTTCGTCGGACGCTAGCCACCGTGTCTCAAGATTTCCTTCGATAATTTATGAAAGCACTATTATAATGTGGCATTCACTCACTCGTATTGCTTATTTAGTACTTCTCAATGCGAAATTGAAATGTAAATAAGGTTTCCTGTTACCGTCTTAGCAACTAGCGGAAACTAAAAGGATTCCTTGACTATAATTTTTATGTGTTTTTTTAGCCTCAGATGTAGGCTCAGACGTTAAAGACTTTTCAACTCTATTTTCCAAGCGCATGCACTATTCTCACCTGTTAATTGCATTAACTTCATGGGCTTTGAAATGGGAATATGTTACTCCAAATATGGACATTGCATCACACATTTCCGCGTAACGCTAGTAAAAACACAACGCAGAAGGTACTTTCCCGGAATATTTTGGTTTCTTGGCCGATACGTTCTTTATCCTGCTTCAACGTACGGTTTTTATTGATTATTACAACTTGTAATGTGCTGTAAAATTTAACGCAGCATCATACTGTCGGAGCGTTATTCAAAATGTATAGCTTTCGTTAAGGGGTGTGACTGATGTGTATATTTCATCCTCTATTGTAGTAAGTATTCGTGCACAACGGCTAATTAAACATTGTGGAAACCCTGTAACGTCGGGAGATACGTTTTGCGGTAAAATTAAGCCGCAGGTAATAACCACTGTACTTATTTTTGAGTCACTTTCTCGATGACATAGGTCGTGTCGGCTTATTTGATAACCGTTAACTGTTGTCAATAATCATTATAGAACGAAAAAGTCTCTGGGCATTTAAAAATATGATTAAAAATGAGATAAATCAATGATAGTGGCAAGTAATCCTGAATTCCGTCACATTTTCACGATCGAAAAATTAGGGGCAGAATCACGTATCCTTTCATGGTGTGGGTAACGTTATCGCAAATTGCACGAATCCATTTTGAAGCGGATTTAGCGCAGTCATCACAGAAACGGTCCAAATGTTATTCCAATTCAGAATGGTTATTTAAAACGTATGATAATTTATAGCAATGAAGGATTGGTAACACTAACGTAATTACTACCGGCAGAGTTTATTAAATGATATTATTATACATGTAAATTAAGTACCAAATTATTAGGTTAATTTGTTGGGCTTATCCTCAATCACCATGGTTTGCGAACGACAAATAGATCAAGGATGTTGTGCACATAACAGTGGAACGAGATATACGGGATGTAATTGAAGCGCTTCGCATCTTCATCTGCAGACATCTTTTACGGAAGTGACTGAATCAGCGTTTCGCAGTATTTCGACCAGCATATTGCAGCTTCTGTTTCGATTCTCACAAACCGTGCCTATATGCTAAAGGTATGGCCAAAACTGACATAGGGCGCTAATTCGTATGCTGGTTTGCATGACGCGCTTCCTCGACTGCGCATAGCTGTGCAAGACGTAACTTTGAAGTTTTTACTGGCATGAATGAACTATAAAATGTACGGATATCATTTTTCAAGTTTTTTCTCTTGAAGAATATGAAAGCTAATTCTGGAAGCAAATTATTGTAACTTTCCATTGTTCTAGTGCGCATCCGTACACCAGATCGAATGATAAAACACTATTGCACATAAAAAATAAAGATAACGCGATTTCCTTCATGATGGAGTTCCGTGAACGACGCTAGACATCTTATCTATGCAATTTACGAACTCTAGAAAAACAAAGTTATTAATTTCAGAAAACGCACTGAATTACAAGGTGTATTCGAAAAGTAAGGACCTTTTCCTTATATTCAAATGTTGGCAGCTTAGAACAAAGTTGTTTGAATGCTACGCCATCTATTGATAGTTTATGAGTTCACTGAAGTCATTATGTTGATACAGTATTCGTTTGACTATCCCTGAAAACAAGTAACAATGGCTTCGAAAATTTTTTGGGTGAGTCGACAGCTTTGGTCACTTGCAAATGGCTTCGAAAATCGTTACTCCCGCCAGTTGCGAAGAGCGTCCTGTAATTCGATTTTTGCGTGCAAAAGGATCTACAGCTACTCTTATTCATCAGGAGTTGTGCCTATTCATGGGATTACAGAAATAAGAGAAGAATTGGATAGACAATGGTGTCGAGACTATAAAAGTGGCCGCACATATGTGCATAATGAGGAGCGGAGTGGCCGGCCCAAACTAATAATATCGCAAGAAGAGGGCCAAAAACTGCGATCTCATCGACGATTGATGATTAGTGCTCTGGATGATAAAGTTACTCTATTGGACGCACCAATATTTGAACAATGGTCACGGAGACGTTCCATCCTATAACGACGGCTCGGTAAACTGTCGTCCGGGAGAGTCCACTACTATGAAATCCTCACTCCGCTGTCCATACCAGAGGTAAGATTCAGGATTTCCGTTGAGAACTTTTCGATCACCCACCTTACAGTCCCTATACCTACTATTACCTCTTCTTGCACCTGAAGCAAGGATTAGTGGAAGATTTGAAGATCTCTAGACTGCCGTTTTCACCCAGCTCAATTCTCAGGCGGAGAATTTCTATACACCCTTTTTATTAGAGATAGGTCGAATAGCATTTTTCTCGAATTAGAGGTTCGAATTAGAATATCTAATATTTTTATGAATATTGTACTTGAATTTCATGGGCGTTTTTCCACCAATTTTAAATACAAACGACAATTCAAATAAAAAATAGCGTAGTACTACTATTTCTGAGACCCTATTTACAAAAACTACAAAAAACTAAATTGTAAAATTAGCTGAACAGAATGTATCAAAATTCTGAAGTATTGAAGGTTCTAAAAAGAAACAATGCTCTTGACAATATATTCACACATATTTATAGTTGGTCACAAATCTGTTGGAGCACAGCCATAAAAATAATTCAATCAATGTTAAAATATCACCAACTCTAATAAAAATAATGCATTATTTATCCTGCTTTATAAGAATGAACAATTTTTATTGGCACTTCAAAAGTAACTTGGCACTTTGCAAATAAAGTACTACTATAATATAAATTTCTCTTTGCAAATAAGGTATGTACTAACTTCTAAAAACACAAATTTCACTCCGCAAATAAGGTATGTACTAACTTCTGAAAACAGAAATTGCACTTCGCTAATTAGGGACTAATAAAAACACTCATTGCCTTTGACACTAAGGTACTTTAAATACGAACAACATTATTTTAAGTTTAAGTTTTGTTAAAAAACTAACATTTTCACTGTGTCTGGGTCCCGTCTATTTCTTTTTTTATCGCAGATTATCCCAGCTGTGCTATCATTTCGGCTATTACCCTTGTTATTTTTTCTTGCCTCTTGTCCTCTGGTTTGAACTTCCCCTTCTTATCCATTTAACTCGGCAAGGATAACTGTCTTCTAGGATGATGATGTTTTTTAATTTTCCCTGGCGGAGATGCTGCTTCACCAGATTCACTTGCTGACGACGATGGCAAAGAGCACTGAGTAGATGACATAACTTCAGAATTGCTGTCATCATGGGTCTCAGGGTAGCCTTGGTCAATCAGCTGCATAATGTCATCTTTGTGCCTTTTCAAATGGTATTTTAAACCTGAAGTAGTACGCGACGCACCACGCGATATACTCGCACTGCAAAAATTGCAAACTGCTAATTTCTCGTCGAGATCACAAATGTGAAAATGTTGCCACACTTCGATGGTCATTCTAACTTAATAAGTTTGAGTTTAATAAGTTAACTTAATAAGTTGACATAACTTAATAAGTTTACGTTAATGAGAAATTTGGTGGATTAAAAACGAACGTAAGTTTTACGACGGCTTATATACTTCTTCTCCTCAATCCTTACGCAACTGACAAACCGCGGCAAACTTGGAACACCGCGATTCTTTTGTTTCTTATTATAAGCATGTATTTTACTATGTTAATCACAAACCTGAAATTAAATAAGGAAACCAAATTTATTTCAAAAATTAAATTTATAAAATGTAAGCGTAGTCATGCAACGAGGAGTCAAAAAAAAAGGAACAACCAATCTCGCGAGCGTTTGATCATTTGCTTTGTCATGTAATTCTCGTGAAGGTATTATGGATTTATATTTTCATACTTAACTTAAAGATGAAGTTTGGTTTGAAATATTAACTAATGAATTGGTACCAACCAAATCTGCTAGCCCTAATGCTTTGTAACATGTTACCCAACCGATGCCCGCGAAATATAAAAGCATAGTCGATTTGTGTAATGTATTCGAGATGGTGAAATTATTACTTTGTGTCCTCGAATATATAATAGTGCAAATAGCTCACTATCCGAGTTATTCGAGGATTCGACTATTCGAATGTGCCATCTCTACTTTTTATGCATGATATGCATGTAACATGCATAACATGTAATGCATGTTTGGTGTGAACTCACCCCCTGCCATACACATTTATGGTATCTTGCAGGGTATTATGTAGATGTATATGCGTGCAAAGGAGATTGAAAAAGCTAGTGCAACGTTACGAAAAGGGCTAAGAAGCGAACGGCGAATAAGTAAGAAAGTAAAGTAGGTTTGTGGAATACGCCTCGTATATTCTTGATGAGATAATGACTCATCTGGATGAATTTTTTGTCAGTTAAGACAAAGATTTGCTTTGTTTCGAGAGAATTTATTGTTAAAAAATTGGAAAATAATATAGTTTGACCTCAAAACGTGGAACGTATGACATGTGTAAAAACCTTAATAGTGTGGCAGCGAATTACCTGAATAGAAAACGTATTAATTACGTAAAAAAATCCTTGCTCCCGACAAACATTCTGCGGTCATAAAGTTCACTTGACATTTTCAAGGGAGAGTCCACAAAGCCATTAATGGAGGTTACAGTCCTGGTTAATAATGATCAAACCATGACTTCTCTTCAGATAATATATGGAATAAGTCTTGTCGTCCTCCCTTGGTACGGTAGGAGGATTTGCATTGCAGATATAAGGGGCTCCTCATATCAGCAAGGCGATAGAGGAAAATTTGACGAAAAAAGAATTTCACCATACTCTTATTAGCAAATAATATTTATTCAACACTTTATTATTATATTATTTAAAAAATAACTAGGGGGCCAGTCCCCTCTGTATTGCTATGGCGGGCCAGCCCCCTTTACGCTCGTTACGAAAAAAAATTTTCGACGTTCAGCGAAAGAAGTTTTTGATGGTGTGTCGTCACAATTTTTTCATGCATCTCTCATAGACGGAACAAGATTAGAAGGTGCAGGAGAGTGCATATACATGCTAGCCTACGAGTGACAACGAAGGCAGAAAATCGATTAGGCCCCAACTCCTTGGGACTAAACCTGGTGTTTTCTTTGGCCTCTTATGGAGATTTTAAGCATATTAGAATGTGAATAACAATTGAGATAGAGATTGTGTGGTCTAATAGCCGAGTACTAGTCTTCACCATCAGGGATCGGGTTCGATTCCCGGCTGTAGCAGAAATTTTTCATTGGTTTTTCGGTCCCTACTTAGTGCTGTATAGAGAGATCTTCAAATTCTGTGCTCCTGCTGTCGGATGGAGCGCTACACCGTGGGTTCCTTGGAGTCTTTCTTGTGGAGAAGGCTAACTCCGGGTTCTCTTCTCCCATCTTCCGTTCCATGAAAGCCTCTTCTCTACGCAATCACTCACGTATTCTGAATAGCGCAAATGATTATAGCTGCCGGTTGCCTCCTCTAAATAATTATGACTAATATTAACCTTCAAGAGTATCGTGTCCGAAATACATTTCGGCGGCATCAGCAGTCTTTGTAAAGAAAAATTTAGAAAATTATAAATGTAATTTATTCCACTAGAAGATAATTCTTTCCTTAACGTCTGGTACAAATTCAACCTCTTGAAATTACATACGTTTGCTTGATTTGTCACTTTTTCTATTATTTTCACGAATTTTACTCCGAATTCTATCTACTACTCCTAGTTTCACCGCGTGCATCGACAAAATCATGAGTGCATCTAATCTCGTTGTATAGGCCTATCTTCTGCATGAATTGTTATGATAGCCAACTTTTACCATTCCATTTGTTGTGAAGATGGAGAACCACAACATTTAATTCTACTTGAAACTCATTTCAAAATATTTATTTTTATTTAATTGTAAACTACAACTGAGCAACGGAATACTTTATGGAAGTTTACATGATTTGAAACAGGATACTATATTTCTTGTTAAGGATTAGATTTTTATGGGGCTTTCTTTCATCTGGTTCATGTCTGGTGTAGGACAATAAATACTACAAAAATTTTCGGAAAGGCAATACGATTGTAGATTGTAAGACAAAGAGCGAATAGAGTTGTTGCTATTTTTTTTACAAAGTTATTGATATATGTACACATACATTGTGGTTGTTCGCAATGAACTAAAATCAATCACTTTCACGAGGAAAAGTCTCGAGTGAAAAATTAGTGATGTTGTCGAGAGAACACGAGAAGTGATTAATCTTAGTTATTTAGGTAGCATCTGCTCATTTCACAATCAGAATATTACAAAACGCCAAAAAAGAACTATTTTAATGGTTGATTACGTATTTCTTAGGACAAAATTTTTATTCCCACCTGCCCTTGTGTCAGATTCAGTTGAAGGTAGTTCAGTTCAATATGCGCTAGGTTATTAATATGTTTCATACGCCGTATCTTTTTGAATCCTAAGGGATTCTTCTTAATTTCTGACATACTTTAAAGGAGAAAGGTTTTGGAAGTAAAAACCAAATTTATATTGGCAATTGTTTATGTAAATGCTGCTCCTTATGTGGGACCACGGAGGGCTAAGTAAGTATTCGTATGCTATTGGTGATAAAAAATGAAAGGTGGAAGATATAGAAACTTTTTTCCCCGAGGAAGAATTGCTATAGAGAGTATGATAACCCATTAGTGAATGTGGGTTAAATATGAACTTGGAGGGTTATAAAACTTCTGGCAGCACGACTTCCAAAAGGTGAGATCTCGACCAAAGCAATAGAATGGAAGCTCTGACTTACGCAAACATTTCTAAGAACTGAACTCAGAGTCTGCATGTAATCCGACCCTCGCCAGACTTCTGGGAGCGACCCACGTGAGAGGGATGAGGAGCGAAGGAGGGAGGGTGACACAATGTTGCCGCTGACGAAAGACTGTGGGGAGAATGGAATGGGAAAATGGCTCGTAACGGCGCGGTCGACCTCTGCAGCCGCCGAAAAAATTAAGATTTTCGGCGTGCAGGGGTCCACGGCTTTGATGATAGCGGCTTAGGAAACTAATTCTGACCTATGTGCTTAAAGGTACTTGTAGAAGAATGATGTCGCCATTTTCTGATTTTTTCCGATTTTTGAATTTCTGTCTGCAAAGCAAGTTTTAATAAGCCAAAGTTCAGCTTGATTTTCTCGCTAACCTGGAGAAATAAAATTTTTTCTTTCCAATCGTTATGTGGAATGATATCTCCTGAATCAAATAAAGAAAACAGCAAGTCTCTACCTTCAATAGTTATCCCGTAGATGAGTGATATATAAACACGGACAGCGCGAAAAAAGGCCGGAAACGGTCGCCCAAAACTGCCCGCGGCCGAGGGTACCATAACGCCTTAAATATTCTGGAAGAAATGACAGAAGAAATGCATGTCTTGGAGAACACCCTGATGTTTACAAAATTCACTATGAAGACATCCTCCTAAGGGGTTCGATTAAGTGTTATCAATCAGTGAAACATTGACCTTGTTATTTATCTTTAATTTTGGCTTCATGTAACTAACTGAAATCTCCATTGTGCTGGTTGTTTTTGGCAACAGTTTCACCCATCTTACTGATTGTACCCCCAAGGTGAGGCATGAAATTGTTTTAAAACAACCTAGCATCTCGCGGGTAACATAAAGCCATCAAAATATATTATGAAAGCCTCAATAGTAATATCTATCTTTACGGTTGTTCAAACAACGTGACATTTCCAAATGACAGTAAAAGAATCTTCAGTCCTATGACTGACAGAAACACATTCTTCTGTACTCTAAAGAACATGTTCCTGGCTCTGATAATAGATAGGGGGTAAAGAGTAGGTGACTCCGTGATGGGACCCAAGGCAGAACCATCAAGACCGTCATGCGAAGTGAATAGCCACATCCTCCACGATGTGCCCCTGGTTTCCGCTGAACATGACGAATCTAGACTTGGCAGGTGGATAAATAGCTCCTATCACCGTGGTGCATCTCTGTACTAAGGGTGACCGTGTCTGAGGGGCAGAGGGTAAGATGTCGCTAACAGATAAACTCAGATACTAGGCGATCTATGGTTTTATTTAGCCTTAGGTACCCATTCATGTGGGGTTCTGCATGGGCGGACACTGTATTTCCCTAGCTACTCGTGGGATCAAACTTGGAATCCCTACATAAAATAACAATGGAGGGCGTTTAGAGGCGCACTCTTCACATGGACTCTCACAGTCTGTGTTCTTCCTTGGGGATTGTTGGACAGCCCCAATGGGGATACCTATTAGGATGCACCTTCTACTACCTTATCCTTGCCTGTGGGGGTCACATTTGGGAGAACCTCACTTCCCAGTTGTCCCTCACACCCTAAGTGGGGAGAGGACGACATCCTTTCCAACCTCTCCGGGCCCACCTTCCAAGAGGTACTGAGGCTGGACTCCCCCAAGGGGGTAGATTCTGACTTGGGAGCCCCTGTGGGTGGGGGCCAGGGGGAAGGCTGGCATAGCCAAATGTCTCAGATGATGAATTTTTTATATCTATCACATTATGATGCAAAAAATGGGAAAATGGAAAAAGATGCCGTGTAAATACAGGGTTCTATATATGTTGGAGAAATAAGAAACTACACAGTACACAAAAAAATGTTGTAAATTGTGGGAAATTCTGAAAACACAAATACTGAGTTCTCCTGAATTGAGTTAAGCAAGGAACACCTGTGTTTTGAAACAGGAGATTATTCACAAATAAACCTTAGTGAACAAAGTGAAATATTAATGGCAACACAAATCCCGATCTATTCTCTCTTAAATTCATATTTCTCTTCAATAATCATCAATAGCTAGCTCTTGATGAATGGCCCAAAATGATAATGAAAAACAAAATTATAAAATTTAACATCTTTATTTAACCAAGTATGCAATACACACTAAGTCCATTTTTACAATTGAAGTATAAAAGAAAAATGTATCACTCTTACCTTTAAAAAAATAAAGTTGACGTGACACTCCAAAGTTATGTACAAATGCCATGAAATTTTGTGGATTTCATTTCAAGAATTCTCTCCCTCAGACGCACATACAAACACACAAATGTCCACTTTCCACAGATACTGGAACATATTGCACTATCTGCGAAAATGTAATGACTTAACTAAATCTGTACTGAAGTGACGAGTTACCACATTCATTCTCTTCAAAATTAAACCCCATCGGTTCCCTCCATCGTGATGAGATGAAAACAAATATAGTTAATTTAAGCATACATATCCTCTCTGTCAGCCCCCACCCCATCACCATCCTCAAGTGAGGAGAAATTGAGGAAGTGAGCTGGCCTGTGAACCTCATGATAGAATTCCTTTGGATTGGCCAGCTGTAGTTCATATTTCATGTTCGGGTCGTGGCGCACACCTGGAGAAAGAAAAGTAATCATTTGATACAACATCAACTTGATCACATTGCGACACTGATTTTTCTCTCCAGGAAGTGATACATCTCCAGATTAACTTAATGATATTAATAATATGCACTCTGAATATAAACTTACCACAATTTTTTACGTGATGGAAAGGGAAATGGCATACATCTAACAAAATGCTTATACACTATCCCACCATCCCTTTTGAAACATATTTTTAAAAAACATAAGGAATAATGTTTTAACCATAGCTAATTTAATCTGATAACAACAATTGATTGTATATTTAACAACCTGTTACATTTAATCAATTAATTAACCCAACTGTTTCAAGGACTGATTATACTGAAATATTTTAATTTGGTCACCTGGTCATGATCTTAATAATGCTCAAAAAATTTTTTAAGGAGAATATCAAAATGTTCAGAGTTTAACTAATTACATACAACTTTGCCTATAGCAACAAGATCAGAATGGTAACTTCAAAGCAAAATAACAGCTTTGGAACTGGCCCATTATTTCACAGAGCAAAGCAAGGAATCAATCGCCCTTTCAACTTAATCTCTACACTGTGATAACAAAATAGAATATTAATGAAAATCTCACCCATGAAGTTGTAATTCCATGAACCTTGCGTGGGGACCATAAAGAAGCCAAGGAACCTGTCAGACAGGAGCATTTGGACCTTCTCATAGTGAGACGGAAGGTATCCTTTGGGATTGTTTCCTTTGTCTGTGTTCTGCCGTCCCCACTCATAACCACTTGGGGTCAATTTGTACGCAGTGAGGGAGCAAGAACCAGGAGTAAAACTGCAAGTGATTATAACAGTCTTTTCCCCATCCCACACCGAATTTTCAGCCATTACTTTGGCATGTGTGGTGATGTCCTGCAAAGAAATCAAGGAATGAAAACTCATAAAACTTAAGGCAACCCTTAATCCATGACATGTACAGCCCTATACCATGGTTACACACAGCAACCACACAATACAGTCAAGCCCATTTATAACGAAGTTGAGGAGGCTGAATATTTACTTCGTAATAACCGAACTTCGTTATATGTGGACCAGTTTTTCCCAGCCTCTTTTTGACAGGGAATAGCCTTAACTTCTTTAAAACCGGGACTTCTTTATAAACGGGTCTGATATAAGTGGGTTTGACTGTATTTCCCTTGAAAACATAAGCCCTCATATGCACAATTAACTTGCCTTAATGCAAAACAAGTTATTTTTACTCATATTTTATTGGAAGACCAAATAGTTAATATTCAACTTCATATAATAATGTAAGAACTTAAATAAAATATTTATTTCATAGCAGAAAAACCTGAACTATCATATTACATCTTACAGGAGGCAATTTCATACAATATAAAGTCTTTAAATTATGCTGCTAATACTTTTAAACTGATCCCAAACAATTGTTACAAAAATTTGCTCAACAGTTAGAACATTTATGTAATGATTTAAGTAAAACTGCCAAAAGATAAGGCTCATTTGTCAATATGTTTAGAGACCTCCTTTAAATAAAGCAAAACTATGATCCACCCATTCAGTATACTGTAGTAAACTCAAATCTTAAATATTGTATACAAAAATTATCATCTTCACAACCTCATTCTTATGTGTTAAATTAATGGATGAAGGCGATGCTTTGTGGAAATTGCGAACGTTAAACATGGTAAATGAAACAACTTTGTACTTTCCACACACCTTTATATGTTCCCTGATCGATTTCGACGACTAAGCATCATTTTCAAGGGGGGCCAACTGACAAAACATTTCAAAACAAGGCATTACATAGTTACCCTGAGGAGTGGGGTGGGGTGTTAACCCTGGGAGTTTTAAAATCTATGATCCACAGACTAGTATCTATTCCTCTAGATACTGCCAGCTTCAAAAAAGAATTAAATACCATTATAACTATAGGGAATAATAATGGTTACAGCTCTCACCTGATCCACGAATTGCTAAATAAAAAAGTTTACCAAAATACAGTGAAATCTTCCACTTCCCTTCAAGATGCACACTGTGATAAAACCACAAGGTGGTGTAAATTACCCTTTCTTGGCCATATTTCCCACAGAATTTGCTCTCATATTCCGAAGAACAAGTATTGAGTGTTTTTACACTCCGACATCCTTAGGAAAAGTGCTTTTTAATTCAAAAGACCCAGTGGATGTGTTAGACAAAAGTGGAGTGTATGCACTTCATTGTGGTGAGTACAACGGAGTGTATGTGGGGCAAACGGGTAGGAAATTTAAAACCCGAATCAAGGAGCATAAACTAAGTGTGAACCATAGTGATTGCAAATTATATTTCGCCAAACAGCTCCTCGAGACTGGTCATAAAAGTGATTTTAACGTAAAAATTTTGCTTACATGTGATATAAATGTAAGTTAAATTATTTAGAAATCATAGAAATTTTAAGACATTCCATTTCACCTAATGTATGTATTTTAAACGACTTGACAAATTTTAAATCCTCACAGATGTTTTTAACAGTTTTAAAATCCGACTTGCCCCCCCTACCCTAATTCCCACCACAATACCCTCACCACTAATTGTTCCCCCACTGCTGTCCTTCACAGAACCTAACTCCCTCCCTCCCTCACACCACCACCCCCCTCACTCCCATCCTAAACTCTTCCTCCCCCTCGGTTTGAGTCCTTCCCCCACTCCTCAGGGTTTCTATATAATGGCTTGTTTTGAAATGTTTTGTCAGTTGGCCCCCCTTGAAAATGATGCTTAGTCATCGAAATCAATCAGGGAACATATAAAGCTGTGTGGAAAGTACAAAGCTGTTTCGTTTACCATCTCATTCTTATTCTCACACCATGCTTCTCTGCAACACACTTGAGCATGGGAAATAAATTCACATTACTTATATCACAACACTTAATGAAAATGAAGTGTCATTCACAGAGCATACTCTGCATTGGGACAACAGTAATCAACAGTTACTCAAAGACATAATTCATGGCTTCATATTATTCTTGAGAATCAGTCGCCTTGGTTGTTTTTAAGATAACAGTTAACATTGCTCATCCTGGGGACATCTTGAGGTCAAATAAGCATTTTATTTTTTATTCATGTCTATTCCACCTGAAGACATCCCTGGGATGTGGGATGAAACTGTTGTAATATAAACGACCGATATGATGGAGAGTATGAGTAAGAAAAAGCCGGTAATCAACAGTATTGAATGAGCAGCTAAAACAAGGTAGAAATGCTAAATAAGAATTTGCTCCAGACCTGGGGAGAGAGCTGAGGCAACTCATTGGGCTGGGTATGGATCCATCCTAGAGGCTCCATTTCCTTCAGGTACTGATGATGGGGAAGTTGATTTGGAAGGTGAACAGTTTGATGAGTTCCCCATTGGGGAGCCATGACAATACACCTAATCTCCTTCACTTGTGGGTTGTCTGCAGGACTAAGTCCATATAAATAACCGGCAATCTGAAGTTGGGAAACAAAGATAAAAAATTAGGCACTTCTGAACATTTCCAATTAAGCACGTAATACATGAAGTGTGAGAAAAATCCATCACCCACTCAAATTCAATTCTAAGAGGGACCCTCATACGTTATTATTAAAACTTTGCATACAGCTGAAGAAAAAATTAATTAGCATGAACTCACCTGTGCCCTCAAATCCGAGATGGTGACAAACTTCTTCAGCACGTTCTTTGGCAAAATGTAGGTGTAACCAGTCTCTTTAATGTCATCAGATGAAACATAAATGTGATTGGTTCGAAGATGCAGGTTTGTAGCAGAAATAGCTCTCACACGCCACTCAGTCTTGGAGCTAAAATTAAACAAGCAAACAGGTATTTACAATTTTTGAGCCGCATAAACAAGGTTTAGTAACAATCATATTTTTCTCCTCTAAGTGAGCAACTAAGTCTCATATACCAATACATAAGTAGTGCTACTGGGATTTCATCCGGTTGACTAGAAATTTTGGACAAAACTTACTTTTTCAGCCCAAAGAAAACCAAAGTAGCCTAAAGAATTTTATTAAATTAGAAGAACGGATCAATCACAAATTGAACAAAAGAAAAGCTAGTGTTAACTGCCTCTTTCCTTATTCTTTAAATTAACCTTTTTCTATCTTTACTAATCACTATAGGTGCTGCCACGTAGTCCCCAAAGAAGAGAAAGTTCTATTTACATGGACAATGGGTATGATAAATGAGTGTGATCCACCTTTAGCAAGCGCCAAGAAAAAAGATGAGCCAAGATATTTGGAAGATTAATTCGACTCCTTTTCTTCTTTTGCCAAGCTGATAAAAGCAGCAGCTACCACATCCCAAATGCTTTCAAAAAGGCAATATGAAGGGTAAGTCTCAAAGTCTACCCTACTATTTAGCTAATTAACACCTACATAATTGTCAGGATGTCCACCAAAACCCTCAAAAAACACTATCATAACTGAAATACAACATGAAGTAACACTTAATACACCTATACTTCAATTTTTTCAAACAATTAACGGCTAGAACAACACTAATGTGTTAATGGCTATATTAGCTATTTTTCAACACCTTCCAATTTCAAATTTGCATGATTCAAAATATGCAATTGATTCCATCCTTATATTATTCAGAAACGTCAACATCTCTAGCATAGGGAAAGTCTCAGAGCAAGAAAACGAGAAAGGGGAACAATCACAGGAAAAAGGACAGAAGGAAGGTAGGAAAATAAATGCTAGAACATCCATCACAGATGGGAAGTATACAAACTAATATTGAAATGGCGCAGAGTTTTGAGCATTGATCTTTCTTTCACATTATTACTATCATTATAAATAATGAAAACTCCTCTAGAAGTGCAAAGGTAGCAGTAGGAGTCCTACCAATTCGCTACAGTTGAGATTAGAGATATGAGGAAGGAAACGAAAGTTTAAGAAAGGCAAACACATTCTCACTCTTGTGAGTGCAATTAAAATATAACAATCACACAATTAACCACATCATTAAGACCTGTGATTGGGCCTCAGATGCCACATCAGGATCACTCGGGAATCATGGTCAGACCAGTTTAAATCATTACACTTGAGAGAGGTACTAAGGCAGGTTGACTAGTGGACAAAACATTCTCGGACACCATAACCTTACACATTGAAGAAAGTTTTTATTGTTCAGCACTTGAATTGCCCTACACCTGAGCTAACTACACTTTTTTAAAACTAAACACTCACCTGAAAGTTTGTGTTTCATAGTTAGATGTTGTTGACGTTATGATCTCATCGCCATGCTTGTTCACAGTTCTCGTTGTCGTGGCTGTCAGCTGTGACTGCTCCTTAGTTTGCTTCTCAATTTCCGCTATCTGTTGACGTTGTGCAGAAGGAGCAGATATTTCCATACCCAAAATAATGTCTCGAATTTCTGACTGAGTCAGAGATGCCACATTTACGCTAAAAAATAAGAAATCAAGAGTTAATTACAATGCTGTAGATGTATAACTGTTATGTATTTTTAAGTATTCACACATATCACCACAACTAGCAAGCATTTCTAAGGACTGGAATTCAATATAAGCTGAAAATTCATGATAATCTGTTGAGCATTTCATTATCTATATTTTAGGTGCCCCCTTAATTAACATCCACATTCCCCATTTACTCCGAGGCTGTGGATCCTGTAGCCGTGCACGTTTGACTATGAATATCCAACTACGAGAAATCCCCAAGCTTATTTAAATTAAATTGGCCTAGAAGTTCCATTTGCATAAGGATCCATAATAACTAGTACACACCAAGCTAAGATATATTGCCAACAATGGTGTAAAACACTTTGCTTACTTGTTTTTCTTGCCATAATCAGCCAAAATGAGGTCCTTCAGCTGAACTTCAACCTTTATCCACTCCTCATCAGTCAGAGTGGGCCAAATATGATGTGGCTCTGTTACTGTTGTTTTGTCAGGCTTGAGTATCACCTTAGTTCGCTCAGTATTTACATGCAATGCTCGGAGAATTAGAATGAGCCTTGAGAAAGCCTGTAATTACAGGATGTCATTTTATATTTTCTAATAAAGACTGCATGAAATATCTATTACAATACTAGGATGACAAAAATAATATAAACACCACAAATGTTGGCCATTCAAACAAAAATAAGGCTGTGATAGATAGTCAGCACAAGTAGATCTAGTTCTCTTGGACATACTACATTGTACCATGGACTGAAATAAACTAGTGACCACTTAATATAACATGCAATCGTGGTCATATCAACTCACATGAAATAAATCTAAGACAGAAAGAGACTTCCAAAATAAATTTAAGCAAATTCAGGAACTTACAGTGTATGATGATATCGTTTTCAACCAGTCATCGTACAAATTGAACAAAACCATCTGAGGTTCAGTGGCCTTCAAAATGAGATCTCCAAACTTCTCCACTTTCAAACACGCCTGGAAAGGTAGCTGTAACTCAGATCCTTTGATGACAATGTTGGGGAAGTCAAGCAAATGCACCTGAGGCAGACAAAAAATGAAATTAGATGAAGGATCCCAAAGGAAAAATTCAACTTCCTTAGTCCTAAATATTAAAGTAGACTAGACTATAGGAATAGGACTAGAAGTTTACCAGGCCATGGTTAAGAAGAGTGATGAACATTTATGGACAGATAAATTGAGAATCAGGAGAGGTGGACAATATTCACTTATTTCCAGATTAACCAGACCTCAGCAATGAAAGTGGTTTCAATAATCCCCGTTTTGAAAAAATAAACCACGACATTTAATTAGGTACATGGGACTTTACCTCAAGGGGATCCAACATGCCCTTCCTGGTGACAATGATTTGCTTGGGCTGCTCCTCAACTGGGAGAGACCGAATGAGAGCAGCAACTTCCTCAGCAGTCTTCCATTTAGCCAACTGACCAAGACGCTTCTGTCCAGCCCAAACTGAAGTGTGGATGATCTTCAAGAACAATTGACCAGTTCGTGGGTTGAAAATGAAGATGGCCCCATTGATAGGTTTTGTTGTCAAATTTCCTTCAAATGTCTTATGGATGGTAACTCTGTACACATTGGTATCATCAACAAACCTGTGGATGGCAATACAAAAATGTGAGGTTTCCAGTTTCCATTAGATGGTGATACAATCGACAGTACATGAAGTTACAAGATAACAAGCATTTCACTTATTAAAAATTAAATCTCATTAAACCTTTAAGAAAATTATTTAAGACAGGATTAGGATTTGTATTCAAATTATGCATAATCAACACACTAACTTCCTTGAACCAGCCTTACGAAATTTAAATCTTAGAAGCAGAAAATATATATTTCACCACAAATTTGTTTCTTCCAATTTCAAGGGAATGAATAAAAAAAGCAATAATGGACTCTAATTAATTTAACAAGTTCCATTTCCATATTAAAGTCCAGTAATGTGAAATGACTAAAACTTACAAGTGACAACTCTAATTAATCATTTCCTTACCAAATAATTTGATTGGAAAATAATTCTCCATAGTTTTGTGATGACAAGTATGGCTCAGTTGGTTCTGAAGAGTAGAGCTGCAATGCTTTTCGAATACGCTCCCGCAACACATACAGAGCAGGATTTGCTTTCATTATTTTCGCCATGGCTTGCTGCACAAGTGGTTTGCATCCTGGGAACCAATTTCCATAGGCACTAAAGCAAAGAGAAGAAATATAAATGTTGACACAAGACAAAATAAAATGATTAAAAATTTTTTCATTAGAAAGTTATGCGGAAGCACAAGTAAACAATTATCCCTAATCACCAAAAATACTAAGACCTTATCACAGCTTAAAATCAATGCAGTAAAATATATTCCAAAACAAACAAACAATGGCCATTCCCAATATTAATAAGTGAACAATAAAGATTAACACATCATAATAAAAAAGTTACATTAAGAAACATTGTTTTATAATCTAAAACTAGTGACTGTATGGAAAAAGAGCTTCTACTGGAGTCTTTCAGAAGTTGCTCACACACGGGTTAACCAGCTGTAACTTAGGGGAGCAGCTTCATTAAAAAAATTTGTTCCAAGACAGGTATTCTAGCCAAATTGACATCTTATCATCAGCACTAATTACACAGGTTTAACTCCAATTAGAATGTAATCCAATTGGTAACAAGATCAAGGAAGTACAAAACCAATACTTTAGAGAGGACAAAAACTAGATCGCCCACAAACCTAAGAAATACAATGTAAAATAATCAGATAAAAATTATAAATTGAAAAACTTTCAACACTCAAACACCATATGCATAATTGAAACAAAACCAAGGCAGTGAAATTGTTGGCTAATTTATAAGAAACTGAATCTGCCAGCAACAAATTCCATTTTATATAAATGGTTGATTAATACAATAGACAAAAATCAGCTCTCTTAACATATTCATTATATTATATTATATTATTTGAGGTTCTAATATTGAATTATAATTAAATTTAATTGGGGAAAAAAACTAAAATTACAACACAGAATGACTCTACATATTGGATCACATACCTGTGCAAATTATATGCAAGATCAATTGCAATCAGCACCCCAGTAGGAGAGGGATAAATAGACATATTGTCCGTAGTATAATCCAAAAATTTGGCTCGGGCATATCGTTCAATGTCATGGGAATCATAATCACCCCAACGTAGCTGTACATCCATCCAGTACTTTTGAGTAGTTGTGTTGTCCATAGTATCCCTGCATAAAATGAATAATAATATAATGGGCCCAATAATATCTTAAAAAATAGCAAAATAGAGAAGATTTATTGGATCAATAAAAAACATAGGTCAAAATTCTTAAACAGAAATTTAAGTTGGTAATTATAAAGAAAATTAACAGTAACTGCTGCAAATATTAGATATGGCTTCAATAAGATATGTTAACTGAAATACTGTTAAAGAGCTGAAACATTGAATGTGTAACATGAATTAAATAGTATCCATTATAATGTGGTTTAAACTAGAATGATAAAAATGTAAATAAAACCCTGACTTTACAGATCTCCAGTTTTCAATAATAATATATTTATTAATATTCTGTGGCAAAACCACATAAGAACAACAATCGAGTATGTACAAGCAAGACATTTACAACTGTCGCAGGGAAAACGTACATAAAGAGTATCAGGGGAAAAAAAGAAATTACAAGTTACATACATGAAATATACATATCAATTGTTCAATCATACACATCATACACGTTGGAACATACATAAAGAATGACAGGGAAAAAAAAGCTAGAGAAAATACATGAGAGATACAAATGGTATCATATCGCAATTGTCATACAAAAGAACAGAAGAATATGGTGATCAGTTGGAGTGTGTGATTAAATGTTTGAACAGTAGTAGCTTAAAAATGATAATTTTGGGGACATTTCTAATATTTGTGGGGGGAGAGATCCAAAAATTTACTGCGGTAACAGTAAAAGATTTTTGGAAGGTGGTGGTCTGGTGAGAGGGATAATAAAAAATTAAGTTTTGGCTCCTTGTATTTGGGTGAGAGTCTGGGGATGTCCGACTAGCAAAGTATTTGAGTAAATAACCCTGTCATTTTGGTTGTTATCAAGTAGGGATGCATCGATTCTCGATACCACCGATTCTTGAGGATTGGTCTCGGTATCGAGAATCAATCGCCTGAAGTCGATACCGATACCATCAATACTAGGGATGGTCGGATCGGATTCGTCGGGTCCAAGGATCCGCGGATCTATCATTTTACTCAGATCCAAAGACATGGAGTAAAATCGGATCCGGATCGCAGATTTTAAATTTTCGTGGCTTAGCGATCGAAGCATCCCTAGGTGCAGAAGATACTGACAAGGGGAGTTTGTGTGATTCAGATCACGAAATTAGACGAAAATTTTCCCATGCAACCAAAAGCAAAATATAGAAATATGACTTTTTTCACCATTACCCCGGCATCGCGAAAAAAAAATGTAGAATGTCATGCGAGTAGCCTAAATTTTCCAGGATCAGGCGGACATCGAGAGCTAGTGTACTAAAGGAAGTTCGATCCCTATCTCAGTTTAATATTTTCTTTCAGTTATTGCATCAAAAAATTTATCATTCAATTTAAAACCTCACATCTGAATACTCACTTTTTTATACTTTTGTTTAAATTAGATTTACGAATGCATCACTAAAAAATTAGAGATGGTTGGGTTCGATCCAAAGACCCATGGGTGTTTCATTTCATTCGCTACTGAAACCTTATCCGAATACTATAATATTGTATCCAGATTGGAAATTTTTTAATTTTGCCGCTTAGTGATCGATGCGCTGATCAATGGATGCTAATGGAATGTAGGTATGGTAGATACTGATAATAAGAGGATTTATAACTCGGGTCACGAAATGAGATGAAAATTTTTCCATGCTATTAGAGCAAAATATAGGAATATATGTCTTGGCTTTTTTTCTTCTCCACAGGCCTGGATGCGCGTGAAAAAAATTAAGCAGTATGTCACTTGACATTCGCTTGACTTGCCGGAACTGATGATAATGAAGTTTTTTAAAATGTGAGCTAGTGTTCTGCCATTCATGCGTTCAATCCTTAACGCTGCCTAGCGATACCATTATGCTGTATTCCTAGAGTAAGGCAAGCAGGCAGTTAAAAAAAGTAGATTATCAGTAATTTCTTGTCAATATATAAGTCAACAAATTACATAAAAATAATAAAATTTGGCGTTAGTGAGAGTGATTGGAAAAATATTTTATTACAGAATTAAAACAATGGAAACAATATGTTAACTTTACAATGTATTTTTGAGTGATGCATTTGAAAATCTAGTTTAAGCAATGAAAGTACAAAAAAGTCAGTATTCACATACAATGGTTGGAAAATAAGGATGATAAAATTTTTCAATTCATTTCAATTAAATTCAATGATTCAATGGCTGAAAGAAAACTTTTAAACATCGATAAGAATCCAACTTCACTACCTGCAGTATACTACCCCACTCTACTATTGTCGGCTTACCCCAGTTCAGAGAATGCAGGCATGGCATTCTACTTTTTTTCTTGGGATCCCGGGAGAAAAAAGCAGAGACACATATTTCTTTAATTTCCTTCCAGTACCATGAAAAAATGCTCACCTCATTTCATGATCCAAGCATTTCATGATTCGGCAGTCAATTTCTTGTAAACAAGACAGGAATCCAATAGAGGAAAAATTAATGTTTAACTAGCTTAATATGTGCATCTTGAGGGAGAATATAACAGTTTCGTTTAAGGAGGTATACTACGGAGTTAGCCTTGTTTAATGTAAAACACACATGACCAGCCCCAGAGAGGTTGCTGATGATGTTTACACCCAAGTTACAGGCACTTATGGAGTATTTGATATAATCTCCACCAACAGAGATTTTTGGGAGCAGCTCCAGATCAAGGCTACTTGTCATGCAAGAGCTACCCAGTATAATGGCTTTGTTCTTCAGGCCGCTCAGCATGAAATTATTTTTGTCTGCCCATTCAGATATACATAAAATATCTGCATTTATTTTATCAATTGTTTCTCTTATTTAATTTAGCTTACAGTGACAATAGATTTGCAGATCATCTGCATAAAACATATACTTGCAGTATTTGATATTGATTTGATTTCAGTTTATGCAGTAGCAAGGCATGATTAACTCTAACTTAACTATAATTAATGATTAACTCGACCAAATGCATCACTGAAATCTAATAGGATTAAGAATGATAGCACCTATCACTAATCTAATGTCATCTGGGACTCAACAAAGAGCTGTTTGAGTGCTCTAACCTTTTTTAGGATTTAGGAAATTTAGGAAGGCAAGAGGACTTGCTGAAAACAGGAGTTTAGGATACATAGCTCATATGTCTTCATACAGGGTAGAAATAAGATCCTTGAATATTCCAGATTCAAATCTGTAATTATCATCCAGTTTCAAATCTGTAATTATTTTTCATCAGATATTCACACTCACTTAAATCCTCACAAACGACAACACTTCGGTTTCACTGCACATAAGATTTCAAGCAGTCTCGAATTAAATTATCCATAAACTGTAGGCCGCAAATATAACTCTTGTGATCTCTAAATTGTTACCACTTACTTTGAATCAGCTAGAAGTGATGGACGTGAGACATTCCATTTATAGGCAGCAAACAAAAGGATGTCAGCACAGGAGGAATTCATTTTGTAAGACTTCCTAGGGTGAATTGTCTCCTTCTGCACAGTTTCAATTTCCAAGGCATCGAGCTCTTGATCAAACACCTACAAGTATAATCCAAAATCATCATCCAAGGAAATATTACACAAACCCTACAGCACATTTGCACACCACCACCAAGTGAGAAATCTAAGAACCATACCTGGCACAAATCCATAACAATGGACTCATGAATTTTCTGCCACAAGTGAGCACGGAAAATTTGAATTAAAGAAATCTTTAGCGTTGGAATTTTGCCATGCATAAATATCCCAGTCAAATCAAGTTGCACCTAGGGAAGAAAAGTAAATTTTTAAAAATGGTATAGCAGCAGGGAACTACCAGAGACTAACACTGAGACAAGTCACAAACTCAAAAATTAGTTGGTAAAACCACATTACCAACAATCAAAAAATACACATTGATCTGGAATTAGGTAAATTGTAATTTTAAAACTTTTGCACCCTGGGCCAGAACAAAGCTTATTACCCCGGAAAAACAATTCTTGAGAATATATTTAACATGTCAAGGAGCCATCATTAAGGTCTTACCTGGAAACCAACGTAGACATTAGCTCTGTTAATGGTTGGAGACCACCAAAGAGTAAACCGTCGATTGGGAATCTGATTCAAACCAGATCGCTGGGCATTGGTTAGCTTCTTATACTTCATGGACTCCTCAAATCCTGATGCTTTTTCCCTGCACAAAAATAAATATAATTCAGCACCAAGGAACTATGCAAGTAATTAGCTAGTTTTCTAAGTAATGCACATCAATCAAACAAACAAATAATTTTCTGTACCAGAAAAGACCTTCCCAAGTGGGGAAATATGTGCCTTTGAATAGGGTATGCTCTAGGATTCCTTCAACACCTCCAAGAGCTTGGATCATATCAGTCCTGTAATTATTCAAATTCCACAGTTTTCCATCGTGGCGTTGATGAGTCCACCAGAAGGGATTCTGCTTCAGAACCTAGAGCAGATGGGAGTTTTATTCATTGAGACTTCATAGTTGAATTGGACACAATAACATTACAGGTCTTTCAAATAATCATCAACTAAATCACTACTATTAGGTGTTAGCTTTAGTACTGATTAAGGTCATTGCCATATGACTTAAAAGCTTATAGATTTCTTCTCATGCTTCATTCTTTAGATTTTTTCAAACACACAACCATAAATGTTTTCAAAATAATTTATATTAATTACAACATCAAACAGTTAAATTTTGTTTTCTATAAAACTCTGCTCATAATCAATGTTTTTAGAAATATTCAATAAACTGAAAAATCAAGTTTTTACTCCACTGCACCATGGTCTAATTTCCAAAAGAATATTGACATAACACTACAAATAACAGGTATTCCAGCTAAATTGGGGGATAAGAGCTCATCAAAGCATAGAAAAGTACCTGGTATTGTTTAAATTCTGTCCTTATTCTCCACCCCTTATCATAAGCCAGCGTGTGCCTGTCTTTCTGGAAGAGGGTGTTTATTCTTGGAATGCCACGGTCCCAGCTGTCCTCCAAATCCTCTAAGGTCAATCTCCTACAATTGATAATTGCAGCATTATGCACAACTCAACCACAAGTTAAAGACTGATTGACGAATTACTCACCTGTTCTGAGCATTTGCTTCTTGTCGCTTAAGGGCATACTCAGCCCACACTCTCTGTGAATCAATGAATTCCGATTCCCATGGTTGAATATAACGATATAAATTAGGAATCAACTGATCCTCATCATGACTCATACCAGATCGGAAATGGGTTATTCCAACATCTGTCTGTTTGGACCACCGGAGATCAGACTAGAAATTGAAAAGACAACGATTGTTATATAATGCGCAAAATACCTAGTTAATAATTTAAAATTGGCAATATAGAAACCCGAATTATTTTTGGGAATTTTTTTTTAATGTGACAATTAGAGGATTAAAGAGAAATACATATACGGAGTACACTTACTTGAGGAATGAGAACGTGCCCCATTGAAAGCATTCCAAGTCCACCAAGTTCTTTTGGTGTATAAAATACCACCGGGGGGAATCTTGAGGGCATTTTTGAGTTCAAACCAATTTTAATACGAGTCTGAATCTTATTTTCACACTTCACCAATAAGTCCAGGAGTTCTTGAGTGTTCACAACAGCTTCTCGGAAATAAGTCATTAATCCAATAAGAGCTGTGTTCCACTTGTTCACAATCTGGAAAAAGAATTACATTTAGACACGAGCTTATTCCACCAAAAAGGAACTGTTTTTATTTAATACCTCGGGCAGAGATAAACATCACTGAGGTAAAAATATACCAACCTTTGTGAAAGTGGTAGACCCACTGGCCATTAGAATTTGACGAACACGGTTATGGAAACGCTGCATTGACTCATCATCAACCCTAAGGAAACACTGAGCAGTCCTTTCCTTTGTTATTTCATTTTGCAAATTCCATACACCATCACGATGAGTAAATTCTTCATGTGTTGTTCGGCACTGAAGAGGAGAGTAGTCACATTAGCAGAGGGATATAATAATACATTGAAAATTATACAAAATATATATGAAACAACATGCCCAGGAAATTTTATTCTGGCCATTGTGACAACACTATAGTACATAACAATGTTCATATTCAACACTAAAACTCAATTATCAGTTTGCTTCAATCAAACTAAAGAGTCACGAAAGCAAAGAAATATTTCAGATTTATGTTAGATGCAAATCATCGCTACAAATGGTCCCTTCGGGCATCGCTCACTAATTCAAGCTTCTTTTCATATGCTATGCTAATCATATGGGGCTCTCACTGTACATTTAGAACCAAGATTTAAATATTTCTCCTCTCTGGTTACGATGATAAATTCAACAGGCCACAAGAGACTTCTGGATAGAGATCAGACCTTAAGTACTATCACATGACCACACATTTTAATATAGAAGGGAAGATAATAAAGGAGCAGCAGTATCAATCATGGTGTATGAACAAAGTAAATATACATATGATGCAGTATTGTCAGTAATGGCTACACCAGCACCACAAAAATGTATGGCTAAAATCTTCTAATATAATTAACTATAAATCATCGAAAGATTAAAACATTAATAGCTACTTTGAGAAAGTAGCTATTTTTCTTCAAACATACAAATTATAATTCAGAGTAAATGCCCCCATAATAAAATAATTGCTCTACCCCAGGATTCATTTAACTACTAAGATTCAAGCCTTCACGATAATTTCCAAGGCAAACATCATTTTATCATTTGGAATCCTTGTGATGCTATCCACATATCTGTTGCATGGTTAATTTCCTTCCTTTCCTCATCATAGATATTTAAATTAATGTGTTAGTATTATTATAATTTATTAGTGTGATATTTAAATTAATTTCACATCCAGAGAAAAAGGAATATTCACCTTAGGAAGGATTCGACACTCAAAACCACTCATGTTGAATAACAAATTTGGGTTATCCTTGGAATACACACTAACAAAACTGTTTTCCCACTGGATTGTAGTAACAGATCTAGGAAGTCTATTCTTGATATCCCAGAAGACAGCTCGACCCCTAACATAAAAGAAAATTATGGCATATGAGTAGGCAGTAATCATACTCTATACCTATTAACTGAGTTAAATGTTATTTGTCTTACAAGTTAACGTCATGTTTCATGAGCCGCATCCTGGCATCCCTGGGCCAGCACTTTTTATTATTATATCCAACAATATTTTCATTGTTGGGATCAGGATGTTCTGTCAAATAACGTTGGATTAAATCTCTAGCCTCTTCAGCTGAGAACCTGTTTTAAAATGAACAGTATTATCAGAGAACAGATTTAGACAACTTTCATCAATGGAAAATGCAGTCCCAAATGTTTGCATTATAAAGCACCAAACCATGAAACCTGAATAATACCTGAAGAAAATGTGCATTCGATCAATGTATCTGCAGAAAAGTCTGATAGGATGGGCTCCTTCTGTCTGAACATCTTGGAAGGTTAAGAAGTCGTTGGGCATCTGAGGTGGTCCAGCCATCTCAGAAGCTCGCTGTAGGCCCAATACCAGGAGATCCAACACCAAGCCATAATACTGCACAACAAAGGAAGCAAACTGCAACCCCCTAATGATTCCATAACTGTTTGTGTGGTTCATGTCCTAAATGGAGATTTACAAAAAAAAAGGGAAATAATTCAATGCTTCGAAACAATACAAGTGTGCAATATTTCTAAAACCAACTATCACCACAAAAAATGGATATGATAATGATACATAGACTAAGCAATATGTATTCCGTAATGAAGGCAATAACAACAAAAACTGCTATTCATAAGTACAATTCACATGCTTTGAATACAATGGTTGTTTGAAAAATTCACCAAAACATTCATTCGACCGATTGCTCAATTAATACCATTTCAATATTCCCACAGCGCTATTGCAATTGTTTTAAATATTCCCTGAGCCCCATCATGTACAGCAATATCCACAAGGGAACAAGACGTTAGAATAATGTTATACTAGACAGCAGTAACTACACAATACATACCTTATAATTAATGACAACATTGTTCTTTGCCGTCATGTAATCAGCAATGTTGTGATCCACTATCAGACGGAGCAATCGATTGAGCAATGTTAAATCTATCTTCTCATACATTTTCTCAAACTTGGATTCCAAAAGAACATTGCACTCTCCTTCAGTGACATCCCACACTTCTTGCAAATTGTTTATGCCTGAAATTTTAAAAACAGAAGAACTAATGAATCATGAAGAGTAGTTCATTCTATATAATACCCTTAAATTAAGAACTTCATGCCAGGAAGCATCTTATCAAGATGCCCATGCAAACAAAATCTCAGGATTGAAATAGTTTTAACTCAATGAATCTTACAGCTATTTTCTCATTCTTTTTGCTAGATACATACATAAAATGACAAAAATTCTGTAGCTGAAATACTAATGCAACTGAGAAATGCAAGTGTGAGAGAGGTTTATTACCTTGGCACCACTTATACACAAGTAATGGTGGTGGCTCAGTGTCTGATGGCTTCACCCATGGGGGAAAGAGCCTCCTTTTGTCGGCTTCATACCAAAGATATTGATCCAAATAAGCATCAGTGATTTTCTCCAATGGCTCCACATCATAGACAGGAATTAGGTGACTGTACAGGTCCATAAATTCTATGCCAACCTAAGAGGAAACAGAATCGTAAATGACATATTTTTAATGCATACTAGAGAAAGATTAAAAATTCAATACAATAACCAGCAATGTATTAAGCAGTTTCAACATTTTTTGACAAACCTCCTTAAACGCTCTCTGAGTGAGGAGATGACGTTTAATACGTGACAAAGCCTCATGGGGATTATCATAAGCTTGCTCAATAAGGCCCAATTCTTCTCTCTGGCTTTGGTTGAGACGAGACTTGACACTGAAATAACATAGAAATGAAAAAGTTACACATACCTCTAGAAAATTAAAAAAAACAATCAACAATATGACAATGCCTTGTATTTACCTGTATGCCTCCTTCAGCCTCTCAAGAGCTAGGATGAGGAGTTTGGTGTCATGCTTGTATGAAAGTGGAGGGAATGGTATGGGTGCAAATCTTCTTGATTCAAGCCAGTGCACAGTAGTCGTATAAATGGCAACAGCTTCTTCAGGAGATATATATGGACCATCCTAAAATAGATAAGACTGAGTCAAGAACTGGAAAACAAACTAAATATGATATTCCATCCAAGTTCAAACAAATTAATATTTTATACTCGAAGTACACAACTGATTCATCAAAATCTAAGCATTTTGTCTTCCATCAAACAGGATTATTCTGTGAATAATAATTGGTAATCTGTTCATATATACTCTCGCATTTTTGTTTACTACTGTCTCATATTGTACTTAATATGCCATCTATTATGCTCTTTTTTGCAGCTGATAACTCAAAATATTATAAGAGTAAATAAAGTCAAGACATTATGTTCTGGAGACAGAGCAAACTGGGACTGGAAATGTCATAAATGGTGGAGAATCATAAACTGTGGGGGCATAAACAATAGGTTTTACTGTACGTAAATACATCGAAGAGCAAAAAAGTTGACTTGAAGCAAAGGTTTTCTTTGAAAGATATGAGATATGGTTAGCCTGGAAAACTTGAGGAAAGAGGAACTGAGAACCTTCAAGTAATTGTGCTGCCTTTCTTGCTCAGCTTTCAGGTACAGACGAGTAAGCCGACCCAAATTTTTCTTGCATACTGTCTTGTCAACAGTGGCTCCCCTACGGATACGCTCACGATTGTAATGTGCAGTATTGGTCCACCAATCGGCTTTCATCTTCACATATCGAAGTATCATGTTTTCTATAGGAGTAGGTAGTCCTGGTACCTGCAATAAAAAAGCAAACTTTAAGAGAAAATGCTCCACTGCCAAGGAAAAAAATCTGATACATTGAACTGAATATAAAGTGCATCCACGACCAAGTAAGAGTAGAGTAATAATTATTGACAGCAGCATATATTTAAGATGAACCCCAAATGAACAATCTATGATGCTAATCCTAATCAAGACTATAAGGGAAACCAAAATCCTTGAAATTTACCTTGGCTGACTTTCATTAATTTAATGAATGAACCTATAATAGTTTTCACGGCAAACAAAACTGCTAATGGATATATTTGGGGATAACATCAAAAATTATACTTCATATCGGTATTCCCACGCAAATTTTATTTAAGAACATTTACCAATTGAACCGCAATGAGATGCACTTTGATACTAACAACCTATTTAATTTTCACCATAAAAAAATAATCAACTTTCATTAACAAGAATAATGAACTAACCTTCCATGGAATGTTTGCTTTCCAACAGCGCCAGGCCTCAGACAAATGCTGCAGGATTGTTCGGGCTTTGTTTTGCTTTATTCCTTCAGGCATCATGTCCACTATATCATGCATGACCTGCAGGGAACAGTTCTCATTAAAACTATCACAGACAACAAACACATTTCGTAGGAAACTAATAATTCCTAAAACACCATAAATTTATTTAATAAGACATAATTGCAATTTACACCTGAGGAAAATGAAGTTTAAAATCTTAAAATTTCATTTTTGTGCTCAACATATCACGATAATGGTACCCTGATGGTTTAAACTGCTAGACTTCAATAAATAATTCATCATTCAGATGAACTTTTCAGCTAAGCCACCCAAGATATCACCGGTAGAACAGAGTAACTCATTCCAAAATTAAATAATGGTTAATCTGATTCCAAGTGTAGATAAATAAGCACAACTTAACAGTCAGAAAACTAATCATAAAATCAAAGGATAAAAAAAAACAATAATGATAGAAGAGTACAAAACGTAAAGTATGCAGGGGTATTCGCAAACACCAATTGGATTAATAGGGCTACTAGTTGTTCAGTTTAGCATAGAGTCCTACCAAGGTGAATGGAAGCTCGAAGCCTCAGGCTTAACAACAACCAATCACTTTAAGTAGTCAACCTTCATGTGTGGTCAAATTCAGACCCCTACACAAATCATCATTACTGTAGCCCAAAGTGATTCATATGAAATAAAATTTCTACTTCTCTCTTCATTCAGAGCAAAAAATTAATGTGATAGATAATACTCACAGACGCCCTAAGTTCCAGATCAAAGTGGCTTTCCACTCGCTGTTTAGTCACAGTTTTGGCAACACCCTTAGAGTGGCGCCCCTCAAACTGACGAGACAGAAGATTTCCCAGCCACCTTTCAAGGAGAGGTGTGATACCACGCATGAAAAAGAGCCATACTCTCCAACCAGGGGACCATATGCCACAACCTGGACCTTTACCCACTGGACCCTGAAAGAATTTCATTAAAAACATTGTAGATTAACAAAATAAATGAAATATGAGCACATATCATACATACGACATGAATTTGCGAGCTCAGGTAGCGTTAATCCTGTTTCATGCAACTGCCATAAAGCCTCAGGCTTATCAATGACAGCACATGAAAGCAGTTGGCCCACATTAATGGCCAATTTCAGTACCCCTACGCTATTCATCACTGCAAATATTTAGAAGTTTCCTTTGTAACATAATACTTTTACAAAATATAATACACCCTCAAATACATCACTTTCTAAAGGACTTGCCTGAATAATAAACTAAATGTAATGATGGACATGGAATTCTTCACATCACCTGGGATTAAAATATCAAGGCACCATGTAAGATGCAATGCAGCAAAATTAATTGAAATGAACTTTAAAAGAGAGTTCACTAAATTTCTATGCGGGCAAATTTTGGTAACTGACCTCCCTTGAAGCAATGACTGATAGAGTTCCCTTAAATAAGATCAACAATGAGCTTAATATAAGATACCACAATGTATTTGAAGTAGATTCAGGATAGATTTATAATACATAAAAATTTTACAACCAAAAATTTTATGAGGGACTTCTAATGCTAATAACTAACAAGTCACTGGGATATAATTCATAAAGCACTGAATTACAGACTACAAACTACAATAACTGAGGAATAACTTAGACAAAACTCACCGTGTTGAATCTATAGTATATGAGATGCTTCAAATCTTTACACATTCGGATTTGACGCATAAGTTTATATTTGTACCGATACATTCCAGTAAGCTGTCCCACATGAGCAAATATGTACTGAAGACCATCAGCCAATTGAAAGGCATCAACATTGTTTAGCCTATACTGCACATGGGAATCCACAATCAACTTTGTTAGCCGCAGTATTTCACGACACAAGTGGAATGCTAGAAAAAGAAAATTAAAGTTTTGCTTGAAACATACAACAATAGAAATTCAACACCAGCATATATTTGCTGCTAACAATTATTAAAAGCATGAAACACAAACATATTGAAGATTAAAATGTTATAGGATTCTAATAAATCAATTGTCTATATCTCAGACCTCAGGAAGAAAATTTCATCTGCAAAGAAAAGTTTAGGATGGGTTGTGAAAATTTGGAAAATATTTGACAGATTTTCATTTTATTTAATATGTGAAAGATTTAGTTTACAATTTTTAAAATTCTATGACTAAAATCACACTCAAACACACACCAAACATTTGAAAAGGAAAAGTTGAAATTTTCCAGATTTAGCCATGAACTTTCTGGGAGTGATAAAAGACTCAATTGCTGTGGGAAAGTAAGGATTGATTATGAAACAAATGAATAAATACTTCTGGTAAAATGGATTTAAGCCAAGTTGATTAGTCTCACCATTTCCAAAACGAGATTTCTTCCTTTCCTTTGTTGTCAGAGTCTTTACAGGCTTGAGATTGAAGTTATAATCTAAATGGAGATAGTTCAAGTTTTTACGGTGAATCAAAAGATTCAGCATGTTGTATCCTTGACGGCAAACCTGAAGGCCTGCTTCAACCCAATCCAGGGTAGTTGTTTGAAAGAACTTGGTAGATTTGAATGACCGGAACAAGTACCTAAACATAAAATAATTTGCTGACACATGTATAGCATACCAGAACATTGAAATAAGAATAAAATGCTAATAAATATAGAAATAACTTACAGAGTTTTTGACTAAGGAGGTGCCATGAAAACTAAAGGTTGAAATAATAATATTTTGAGGAAGTAAATATTCAACTTAACCTTAGAATGGAATATAAAAGTTTTAAAAAAAATTTAGACATCTAAGAGTCACTCCAATCCAGGCACTTAGGAATAATACATAAATACCATATTCTAGACATGATCATAACAGTAGTGTAAGGAATTTTATGCAGGTAAGCATATATATTCAATGTCTATTTAGGCAAATTTCACGAAAAAGTCACTAAGGGAGAATTTAACAAAAATCTATAATTTTCAAGGCCAAACAAAAAAACCTTCACCCACATTTTTAGATTCAAGATTCAGAAACCTTACACAGACACTATTTTTTAATAACTAACCTTTTCTTTTGTGGCTTTGGTGGTCGGTGTTTCAAGGCATTGAGTACATAATACTTCAACAATTTCTGATAACTGACTCGAACTTTCACTGGCTGACCAGGTGGACAGTGCTCTCTGTACCAAGGTTTAACAAGTGGCACATCTATCGCCCTCCTCGTGCGACCTAAAAATATGAATCTAGACTTAGAAAATTAACACTACTTTACCTTTAGGATGATTCAGGGCTGAAAATTTCCTTTCAATTGAGGCAATAGGAGTATTATTTGAAGGATAATGCATTACATCCAAATTAAACTAAAAGAACATTAGAATTAAAAAACCATCAAGAAACAATTTTCAAGAATGAATTTTCCACCAGCATCTGCTGACCAATAATACCACATAAAATACACAATTTTAAGTGCAACAAGTGTATAAGATAGGAAATTTGTGGTTACAAAAATTGATCACATGGAAAGCACGCTTGAGTAAAAAAAAATGATTCCAAAAACAGTAATATTGTGTGATGCTCAAGTCCTACAGGAACACAAAATTATAAGCATCATAATGTTATTACACTCACAATACAGGACTCCAAATTCAACAACAGCAGAAAAAGAAGGGACAGGCAGGATAAAATAATTGATTGAAAAATACATTTAAATTCTCAACATAACAACTCACATGGCCTCTAAGCTATTCTATGATAAGTGAAACTGAAGAATTGTTGCACTGTCATGTAACTTATGAGTTCTATAAAAAAAATTCCTCCGACTTACCCGAACGCATGTTAAATGGCCTCGGAGCCCAAAGAAGAGCTATACCATTGGCTGTATTGTCAGTATAAAGGGGTGTTTCCTGCAGGAAAGGCTGCACTTCCTCAGGCAATTCAAACTCTTCATCATCATCTGGCAGAGGCTCTACACCCTATTAAGAGGAGTTTCGCCCAAATTATACCATGCAGAGTGGTGTCAGGTATATACAGACATAATTTTAAACTTTTAATACCTTTAATGAGTGGCGATGGGATATAGGATTGATGAGAGGATCAAAGTAGAATGCTGGGAGATCTGGATCTTCAGTCTTGATGTACACAACATTGGGAGCATGGTACCTTTAGTAAGAGAAGTCTAAATTAAATGCATATCCTAAAAATATGATTTAACAGTTAAACATACCATAGAATGATTCAAACATGTTCAAATATACCATTTAAATATTAGGATCTAAACACGTTTAAAAGGAATTCCTCATATGGAAGACTAGCCAATTCAACACACTGCAGTGATAGCCACAATGACTACACAACACTAATTACACTAATGACAACACATTGGTATTCCATTAAATAAATGTTATACTATAGCCAATTATGTCATTAACTCAGCAATAAATTTTTAGGAAAATACATGCAGATACTGTGCATTCACTAACAAGGAAGGTATCTCAGGTGTGCCTCACTGATTTATTCAAACAGCACTCATTTTGTATGGAAAGAAAAATTAAGAGATTAAAAGAGAAAGTGTGAATCATTTGACATTACAATACACTTTGTTTTACCACCATTACGATACTCAGGGGTTGCAATCCCTATTTTTTATGAGGGTGAATATATTTGTTACAGATGTTATGAACCTTTCCAATTAACCTAAAATAAATCCAAATACAGTAAAACCTCGTATTTGCATTATCGTAATTTAAATTTTCTTGCAATTTACAACGTTTTTATCGGGTCCCATCCAATTTCCTACATCTCCAACGTATGTAGAACCCTGTATTTACACCAGCACATTTCCATTTTTCCCCCTGTTTGCGTTAGATGCGGGTTGGAACACGATAGATTAAAAAAACATAATTCCCTTCCATTACATTTAGCTATACATATCAGTCTACATTAAACACTATTTTACCTCGTTTAGTATATATACACTTCAAAAACATGAGAGAGAGAAGTAATATGCTCCATTTTATGGAATAATTTGTACTTAGCAGCATAGCAGGGCAGTACACAGCTCCACTGGTAGTGGAAAGACGAAATATTTACACTTGCAATCCTTTTGCCGGGAAAAGATTCACACAATAAAATGAATGCACCTGGGATGCAATTTATAATTTAGGAACACCTGCGGGAGTATACTTAAGCTGTACCAAAGTTCACATAGTGAAGAATGAAAATGAATTTTTACCCAAACAATATGAAATGTTAAAAATACATTAACTGAACTGGAGAATGATAACAAGGGATCATTCGTCAGACCTTCGCGCTGCATAATTCAACATATTACTACACGTTACAACAAAACAAAACTTACTGAAACTTGTTTTATCGTGCAAAAAACAGATTGAATACATAAAACTATTTTGAGAAATTTTTGCAGTTGGATAACTGCTTGCACTGGCCGACCAGTGAGACATAGCTCAATATTCTCATGTGTTGTTTATGTTATCCTTAATTACTCCGGAACGTAAATTTTATTTTACTTGGAAATGGATACCAATTACAATATTTTCAGATGACTTGAGAGCTTTCGGGTTTCTTCCACGTTGATTCACCTGTCTGGATGACAGTTTCGTCGGCATTCCAGATGCCATCTTCAGGTCCGAAGATCGCATCCCATCAAATTTTCTATATCTTCGTTCTATACATTTCCCATATCTTCGTACTATATATTTCCTGTACTTTGGACGTGAAGATGCTATCTGGAATGCTGGCGAAACTGTCGTACAGTAGGAAGAAATAGCACGGAAAAAAACTGGACACCCTCGAGTCATCTTCTAATCTCCGCGGAAGCCTTTGCAGCAACTAGAATATTTTCAATTTATGCGTAAATGAAAATTGTGGATTCTCGTGATGCAACTCGCACTGATATAACAAGACTTCTAAGATTACCGGTCTCTAAATGGATGCAATTATGAAAAATCACTGTGATTCCGAAACGTTCTAGCTAATGCAGACATCTGTTGAAAAAAGAATGTAAAGAAATCATGATATGAAGGAATACCAACTTAAAAAGTGGTTTTTAAGTTCTTGATGGTCAAATATTGCCGGGAATGGTTTCGTTTGGAAGAAAAGGCATTTCACAATGTATAAGTTTGGGAATATAGATTTGACAACAACCAATGGTTAGCTGGGTTAGTTGAAACATCGGTAAAATACCTATATTGTACAAAATAAATTAGGACAGCTCCTTACTCTAAAAATAATTGATAATATAGCTCTAATTCAGTTAATCTGTGTTCTTATTTATATTTTTACTGTATTGTTAAAGTATGCATGTTAAACTGAAAATCGCCATTTTCCCACTATTTGATTTTCTGCAAATTACACTTTTTTCTAGTGGTACCTAGAAGAGTTTAAATAAGGGGTTTTACTGTATATAAAGAAACTTCTTAAAGGAAAATTTATTTAAAAGTTTAAGTGCTTTGGTGCTGAGGTTAAGTTATTGAGTTATTATTACATAGGAGAAAATCGCCAAATCACTTATTTTGCCCACAAATTTTTTTACGTATGGTTTTATATAGTACTGCACAATACTTTCTAAGGAAGTTTATCTCACAAATGTTGGTTCTAACTAGATGTTATTGGTTGATTCATGGAGCTGTCACTGCGACATTGTTCGACACTAAATTAGAATGATTTTACAATGAAAATCGAACTATGTCTAGCAATATACATACATCCATGAATATCAAAGTTTTTTACAGAAATCTCCAAAGCTGAATTAAACAGGATTTTCAAAAAGTTCCTGTATTTCTTCTATGCAACCATAATTGAACCATAGCACAGTTGAGCACCTTTAATTCGGCACAGTCAGGAGCGAAGTGATGCCGGATTAGGGATTTTGCCGGACTATGGGTCATGCATGGCAACTGGTCTATCTACTTTTGACGTCCAGGATGTTTTTTGGAAAGGATTTAATTATTTATAACAGTACTCCATCCATCAGATGGGACGTTAAGCTGTGGCCCCCTTGACGCCTTTCGTTAAGAGTAGGCTAATGCCAATGCCGGGTTTCTCTCCACCCTTCCTCCGTTCCCTGAAAACTCCTACCATTACCCAATTATCCTATATGGCACAAATGACCTCAGCTGTCGGTCGCCTCCCCTAGATAAATAACCAACCAACCTTGATGTCCCATTACTTCTTCTATTACGGTCGGTTATGTATTTCAGCAATATGAAGTGCACTCCGTATTTTTTCATAAACTCAGCCAGTGCTTTACCTTATTAAGTATTGCCTGTTAGTTATTTAACTATTACAATAATAGTACAGTTGAGCATCTTTAATTCGGCACAGTCAGGACTGAGGTGATGCCGGATTAGGGATTTTGCCAGACTATGGGTCATGCGTGGCAACTGGTCTTATCTATTTTTGCAGATGTTTTTTGAAAGGATTTAATTATTTATAACAGATGTATGTTTGTCATTTACTGAACACGATTTTAGAGAGAGTCACTGAGAATAATCAGAAAGAAATGGTTTCTTGATTCACAAAGTTAATACTTAAAATTATCGAACTTGAACAGTGGGTGAAATAGCATAAGCTTAGCATCGTGTGCATCATATTGCTGCACATTTAAAAGTGTGACATTACTATCGGAAAAGGGTATATAGAGTTTAATATTTCTTATGCTGTGCTTCGCGGCACATATTTCCTACCGCGCTTGATTTGTTATCAGCTGATTCAGCCTGATGTCAACGCGTGAGTGTCGTCTGCAAGGCCTCCCATCGCTACGTCGCGGGCGACCAGACTGGAAGATTCTGCTATAACCATCATCAATAGTAGTCTTCCTTCTACAATTTCACACTCATTATCTTCATCCCCATTCAGATTTATTGTTATTTATTACCATTTCAGTGATTTCATCATCTGTGATTTTGTTGTTCGGTGTTGTTTGAGAGAATCGTGTACGCCAGCTATCCATTCCTCTAAATTTACCAATTTCGTTTACTTTAATTAAGGGTTATAGCTGCTGTTCGCACAGTCAACCAACTCCACCATAATATGTTTATCCTCAAAAGCATGAAAGCCTTTGAAATCCCCACATATTTCGTCTACATCATACCTTCAAGCAGGCCACAACTTAAACCATGTGCATTTATAACACTGCGAAATGCTATTCCATGCACACAAATGTCCCACGTCTGGTCTTTTAGATTTATAAATACATAAATAAATTATAGTCAAAGATCCCACACAGTGTGTTTCAGACGAACGCTTTACTGATGCAACGGCATCAAGTTTTTCATGAATTGCACTTTATCTGCGATCGTTAACGTTTAGTACTGATGCCTCACTCCTCTGCTGTTGTCACAACTTCATAGATTAGACATAATTAGGGAGAAACATAAGCAGATATCAAATAATTTTATCAGATTACACCTAGTGGTCAATCAAAAATGCACATGCCATTGTAAGTGGCCGATCTGTAAACTTGTAGTCCGTCTCAGAGATATCTTCAATTTTGTATGTTTAGTTCAATATGCTGAATAATTCCAGTGTAAAAGAAGTACCAGAAATGTATACATTTAAATTACTCTCATTCTCGGAATGGGAAAATAAACATTAAGAATGGAATAATATCTTGGCAGGTTGTGAAGCAATGTTTTGTTAAAAAAAATTTTCGGCATTTTCCATAAAGTACCGGGTAGGTGGTCACGGCAACCTTGCCAGATTATGGGTGTTCCCAGATTATGGATTCCCAGATTAAGGGTGCTCAACTGTATTTAAAATGAATAATGTATCTGGGTGAAAATGTTGGGACCAATGATTGAAGTCTATTAATACTATCTCTTACATAAAGATCTGTCTCTACATTCACCAAAATTACTTGATCTAAAAAATGATGAACTTGATTTTTCCAGATTCTAAAGCCAAATGAATCTAGAGGTTCAATTCTTCCAGTGGTCACTCTGGGCATGTTTTTAATATGAAGGTATATATATACAGGAAAATTACAAGGCCATTTTGCATTGTGGTACTGAACCACCTTTTGAAAAGATTTGGGTAGCTGGATCCCACATAACTGAGAGCTCTTTTACATAGATGCAAAGGGGGACTATATGTACATTCATTTTGAAAACATAAAAGTAAATCTAAAAAGTCCATCAATCAATAGGATAGGACTCTTAAGCTATATCTGAAAATTTCATTCTTTCTTTTTCCTCCATGCATTGGCCCAAGAACTTCCTGAATACACCAAGTAAGATAGCTACAAAAAAATTACTGCAAACAGCACTCTTCAGGTGAGGAACACTGTTGATAATGATTTAATATGAAAATGCACATTTTGTTACTTCAGAGGGAACCATTGAGTGTCTTCAACATAGCTTAAGTATGCACCACCCAGCTCATTCAACACAATCCATTAACTTTGTTATTACGCAAATAATCCATTTTTCTTCCCTGACAACCTGTTTCACCAATAGATGTTTGCAAACAAATGTGTTAATCATGATGGTGCATGGGAGGACATTGTACATAGACATGGGAGGAATCAGATTAGATCAAAGATTTGACGACCTTGGATATCTTCAGCTATCCAAATTCAACTGATAGCTTTTTCTGATTGAGATATTTACTTAAGAAATCGTAGATGCCCCAGGAATGACCCCCTTACCACAGTCTAAACATACAGTCTTCTCACTTCGGCACTATTTTGGAAACCCGTCATCTCCATTCTACTAGAGTAAAATGAATATTAAGCAGAGAAATTTCGAGAAACTCCGACACTATTTTCCATTGATATAAATGTATTTAATTTTTTTGACCAGTTAAATATATGTTTATATTGTGGAAAAAATTGATTAAAATGCAAGTTGACTGATACACGTCACGATCTCTACGGCTGATACCATGATAGCGTACGCAAGTCTGTGCGTTCAAAGATCGTTCCCAAAATATTAATGATTTACGCAGCAAAATTGTGAGTATTTTACGCGGTTTTCCTTTTTATATTATATTCAGAGTTTTATATATTCATTTATTTTATTCTTATTTTTCTTAATGCCAATAGTAGCAAATGGTTTGCTTCTATACTGGAGTTTCGACAACTCACTCTAAATTGTTCTCAATGATCTTCGATGATACCAAATTTCCTGTGCTCTGAGCCATCTGGTAGGTATATTGATTCATCTGGTAGATATTTGTTGTGATTACAATTAAATATTTTATATTTTAAATTTGTCCCTCAAATGCTTCTAGTACTTCAATTGTTTTAGTGAACATAACTACGAGTTTGTTTTGAGTGAAGCATGCTAATTGTTGCCTCTTTAAAATTGGTAGTTTGCATTAAGTAAACTCAAGATCACATTTTGAATCTGTAAGGAAGTTCTTTTAGAGCCAAAGGACAAAACACTCAATACTATTGTTATTTATCTGCTTATGATAATGAAAGTTAATTTGGCTGGAATATGTGAATGTGCTTTCAGAATTTTTACGAGTTCTTGCTCAAAGTACGTATTATTTGAATGCATTGCTCGTAGTCAGCCGATCACGGAACAAGTTGCACTGATCCTAGGGTTAATGCCATTCTGTATTGAATTTTCTTATTTTGGTTGATCGAAATATTTCATACATTGATATGAAGTGTATATCTTTAATACTGGTATCCGACGACAGTATGAAAAGGGTGGAGAATGAATTTATATTTTCCAGAAAATGAATCCCATTGTGATGTTTGTGTTGGAGATACGGAGACAATGAAGCACTATTTGTGAAGAAGGATCTATCAGAAGGTTATTGGTGATATCCATTGCTTACGAATTCTGTGTAAAATGTTTAGAAATATACACGTTCGCCACGATAGTATTTTAGTCTCCCCACTTTAGTCTCTTCCATTAAACGCTAAGTTGACTCTCATATGTTAAAGGCCGTTTTACACGGTACTTTTTTTTACAATTTCTTGTTAAAACGCTTGTTTGAGGAAAATGGTACCGTGCAAAGCGGCAACTTGTGTGAACGCTTTTGCGAAGGTCTGAATGACTGAACGGAAAATAGAACCTGTTCTAATTCCATTCAGACAAACAAAATTTCGTTTAATTTCATACAAATAATTGCACCGTGTAAAACGGCTTTTCAATGAACTGTAACTTTTTCCTGCTCTATTCATGATTTTAACGAGTGTATTCTTCTTTGCAGGCAATTTATGGCATTGGGAGAGGAGACAAACTTCAAGGAGAACAGCTCTTATTATTAGAAGTATGCAGATTGAAGCGATCGTAATTGACGTTGCTCATTAGGAGTGTACATAATACTGTGATTTTTATTTTTTAAATTGATGTACTTTAAATGTAATATGGTTCGTGTTATAAACTAAACTATTTTTCAAAAAGTATGTTGACCCATAATGTAAAAATGCAAATGTATTTTTTGCCCTTGCTACAAGTATTGTAAATGGCAGTGTTTTAATAAAAATGTAATCGTGGGAATGAACATGCAATTTTATTTCAGAGTTTATATTCCCCTTGGTTTACTGTCCTAGTATATTCACATGTAAATAACCTGAGTTTAACTCGTTTTGATTTTCTTCCGGATAAATTTGATTTGAAAATCGGTCATTTGAAAAATATTATGATCTGCCCTAGTAAGGTATTTTGAAAATCCCTCTTCACAGCGTTGCCACATACTCAACTGGCACATTCATAAATTTGGCAACGTTTGGTAAAACAGAAAGTAGGCTCACCAGCCAGCTAAGGGTTTCCCATTGCTCTTATTGGAGTAGGAAGACTGTATGTTTAGACTGTGCCCTTACCCTGAATATGCATATTTCATACACCTTTAAGATTAAATACAAGATGAGCCTTAGCCAATCATATTACCTTCATGTTATTTCCAAAATGTAAACATCAATTAGAAAAACAAAATCTGAATAAGTTCATGAATTATGCACAAACTTATTCTGGAAACAGTGAAGAGAGGAATGACAATAAATAAACAAAAAAGAAATTGTCATGTGGTCTCAGATGTCACCCCTAATTCTTCACAGGATGAATAATATCAACCACATAATTTATTTCCCACATGTCCATAAGTGAAACACCAATTGATATAGTGATCCACCACAGTTATGTGGTCAATTGTAACAATGATACAGAGCCATTAGGAGGCAAATAAAAATCATGCAAATAAAGGTCTACCTACAGTAACCCAAGGGGCAAAAATTGATGACAGGCAAATGCAGACCATGATTATAGATACTCAGATTTTCCAAGGAGGCAAAATTAAACCAGTAAAAAAATCATTGGCATAAATCTATTGCAATGAGGCTTTCATGCAAACAAAGAACTTAAATTTGAAATTAAAACATTAAAACTTATGGGTCAAGAGTTAACTGGATGCATAATTCATATATTACATTAGAAATTAGTCCAAAAGAAAAAATTCAACCCAATATTATTAGAAAACTTGTCAGTAACACTGAATAGTGATATTAACGGGCCTCACATATACAATATGAGAAATTTACTATAATGTGATACTTACCAAGATAGATGAACATAGTGAGGCATGTTATTGTACAAGTAAGGAAATGCAATCCTATATTCAGTCCTGATAGGTTGTCTAATAATTATCTTATTTATATCATTGAACTCATTCCAATCTTCATCACTGAAATGTAAAATGCAGATAGGTAAAAAGACATGATCAATACCAGCTTTTAATATGTATGTCACAAGTCACATCTTATCAAAAAGTGAACAACACAACCACAATGCAGGGAAATAAAATATTACTCACGCAGGATTAGCATCTTTGATGAGAGGTTCAAACTTCGGTCCACCTGGTATTGCCATATTGAGAGCTTTGGCTGTAAAGAAGGACTTAAGATCAAAGAGGTAGAAGTAATTGTCATCAACCAGATCTGTAAGAAGCTGATTTGCCATTCGATACAAGGTTGCCATTTGCGGGAGAGTCAAATTCCAACGGCGGTACGTAGAACCATTCACATGCCTGTAAAAGAGTACAAAACACTAAATATTTGAACAACACTGAGTAATTAAAATTTTATCTAAAGAGCCATAGGCCATGGACCTGTACTTAAATAATCAAGAAAAGAATACGGCAATAGGAGATGGACATAGTGAATTGATTCATAAGGTTGCATTTCTCAGAAACCATCATGGAGAGCAGCCAGAGTTAATATATCCACATAAAATTTTTAGTACTGGAAAAATAATTATAAGCATATAAAAAGCATATATACTAATTATGATCAAACAGAGGTCATAGAATATTCTATCATAGCATAAAAAACAAGTGTTAATGTATCTTGGTGAATACATAACATTGTCTTCTCATATCAAGAAGACAAAGCAACATTACCTTGTTCCTACAAGTGGTTTATGATCATAAAACCACTTTGCCACAGCAACATCTTCTTCTGAATCAAGTTCAATCTGGATCGCCTCTAGAGGTTCAACATCAAGTACATTGTCAGCATAGTCAAGGGGAGGTTCTTCATCGTCAAAAGGAGGAAAGCGCATCCTTTTGAAGTGACGCCTATCACGTTTCTCACGCCTCATCATTATCCACATTGTACTGAAATGTTAAAATTTTGATTGTGTTATGAACATTACATGATTCCACACTCATTAATATCTAAGAGTAGTATTAATGATAAGGAAGAGGATACTGACAGCCATAGTCATGTTCTCTAACAAAAGGAGTATAAGGTGGAATACAGGAAGGATTATTAGGGATTTGAGGCAGAGAAAATCAACCAAATTTAATCTACATTGGCCTATTATAAAAGAAATGGTACCAAGGGATCCCCAGTTCACAGCCCCAAACAACAGTGAGCACTGAACAAAACATGCACTCCATCACATAGCACTCTAGTATGGACCAATACTCCACTGAAAAATCCCTGATTTGAACCCAATCCCCTGGAATGGGAATCCAATACTCTAATCACCACAGATATTTGATCTCCTGTTGCTAAAGAGATGATGGAGGATCAGATATGTATGATAGTGGGAGCTATTACCTCTTTGTAAAGATTTCACGATTCACTTAAGTTAAAGTCATTCAATTTTATTCAAACAACTCATTTATTAAGCATCACCAAAATTCAGAGACCAATAATTCCTTTTTTCTTAGGCAAATGTGAAAATGAGACAGCATCATATTATACCCAGGGGAATCACAAGAGGTAATAATTTACAAAGTTTAAATGAAGATTATTTTTAATGAGCACTAAACACATTTTATAGCATCTAATCTACGAACATCCCCATCTTAACAAAAAATTACCACTCGTTAAAATTGATTTAACTTCATTTGCTTTGAAACGTGGACCAACAACGACGAAAAAATCTCGCACTAAGGCTACTTTCTTATGATAAGCCGTATTCACTATAGCAATCTTCTCCTTAACATGATAATCATGCACGCAGAGAGAATCACAGAAAACATTTTCCGTTGCTGTGGTGTATGAACTTACCCCCATTGAGCAATGTAGAGAGGCTCTATGACCCATGGTATTTCATTGACAAATGTAATAGCACCAGTAATGTGGTAGAGGACTTTTACATCTCTTATCTGCTCCCAAGGCATTGGCATGTTCTCCAACAGTTTCATAACAGCATGAGGCATATACTTCAGAGCTCTGTAAACAAAATACAGATAATAAATTGAAATGGCAGAAGATTCAAAAAAAACAGAAATATATAATCTGCAACCACAAGCATGAACATAATGCATAGCATTTGCTATCATCTAAGATTTACTGCGACAAGCATCAGACTCTAAATCCCACAATAAGTGGGGTTCAGCTGCATTTGCCTCTATTTGCTAATGTACTCTGGATGAATCAGGTTAAATTTAGATTATATAGCCTTCAAACGTCATGTTCAAAAACGTCAAAAATACCTGACATCAAAGGAAGAAACATACTGTGATTCAATTTCTATAAAGGGCATTTCCACAATTCATTTATGATATAACCCAAATGAAATTTTTTGAGATAAACTACATTCTGCTTACATAAAAACTTTCTTTGCGTGGTCATTACCTAGGCCACCTAAAAAAGTGTTTTTGCTACGATCACCAGATATAAGACAGGAGCTTTCCTGACCAGGAACACAAACATCAGATGATTCTGCCAGAGATTTTACTACCCAATTTTACGGTGATCCAAGTTACACAGCAACGACATTTTGGGACCGAATGCAGCGGGGCCAGACCTTTCCTTCATAATCAGGGAGCAGGTTACCTCGACTCTTCATCGCATAAGCACCCTTATAGCGACAAGGGTCCACAGTCATATGATTGTTTATTCAGTTATTACTAAATATATATTTTTTGCTTTCTCAAAAATTATATAAAACCTGAATTAAACTCCTTGTCCTTTGCTGAGGGTTTATAATCTTAAAGCTAAATTCTACGAGAATTCTATTAATATTAATGGATATCTTGGTTTCAAGATTATATCATAACAATTTTTGATAATGCATGCCCAGAATATTTTGTTCCAATGTTTTGTCCTCATGGATTTTGAATTCAATCCAAATAATATTTTGATTGAGTTTATATGAAGATTATTTTTCTTGTGTAATCTCAGCTAAGGCATTTAAAGGAAAAAGAAGGATGTCATATGTAGTTAATGCGGTATGTCAGGGGAAAACTTATTATCAACGAAGGGTGTTTCCAGGACCACATTTTTGCATTGTAAATTGTTTATGCATTAAAGTCGTTTATATTAATAGTTTCGTTTGTGTGCATGCACAGTAGGTAAAAGATTTCGAGAGCAAGCAACAAATACAGATGCAGTAAATTGAATAAATAAACAATTAGTTAAACCACAAACTCATGCCACAGGGAAGGTTGCACATCTGCAAAGGGTTGTGCTCACATGCCCCCAGAATCCGAGATAATGGTGAGGTCCCCACTGGGTTGGGTAGCAAAAGGTATGAGCTTGAGCGCATATCTGCAAGATCTTTCCAAATGGATGCCATAAAAAAATGGTCAGCACAGAGAGGAAAAAGTCTCTTTGGTACTCAGATCAGCAGACATCCATAGGAGCAAATCCGACCATCTTGAAAGGGGGATATGTCACAGTTGCAGATATCCATCTTGCAAAACAGAGCAGGGAATTTGAAATGTTTGTGCTGTTTGGAAAGGGATGAGGCTCAAATAAAATGATAAAATTCCCACCTCTTTTGTGAACTTAGTGTAAATCATAAGAAAACCAATTATGAGAAGGTAAAAGTGGGTTTTTAATGTATTCAAGTATCCAAAGGAATTAAAAAATCATCTGTATGCACTTGAAGAATTATGAAACTTACAAATTTTGCAAAAAAATTATGATGAAGCTAAGAGCTAACTGCTTCATAATAAGCACAAAACATAAGGTTTTCCCACACTACAAAGTGTACCAGACAGAATTTATTGTTTCCAAAACCACTTCAACTGGTACCTCATTATACCTACATTCTTCTCCCTGGGCAGTAACAATTCCTAATTTGCCACTTCATTCTCTAATGAAAATTATATAAGGGCTCAACGGCTTAACTTTAACAGTGTTCTTACAACTTACCCCAAGTAAACACGTTTGTCATGCCTATATTTCCGACTGCTCATATCACCATGATCCCGGATAATTTTCCGAATATGTTCTGGAGGCATGTCTTCTTTCTGGGCATCAACAAACCCAAACTTCCTCTTCTCAGAAAATCGCTTTGACTGTAGCTGTTGCCACTTCAATGCTACAAAAAAGATGCATTGAGAATATAAATGCAACAGAAAATATGCAAGATGAAATGTACTATTAGCATTCCCTTTTGCACGAGCAAATTAGTTTAAAAAAGCTAAGTACATATATCAGTTGCTAAACATGAAATGCAATAGAAACAAAATTACCACCAGAATGAGGAAATTACTTTAAAGCCGGAGCAACTAAGTAAAGAATTGTAATCCTTAAAAAATAATATGGTGGAACTGGATACGGATTGAGGCATCACTTGGTGGAACTAAAGAAATTTGCTACTATAAGACATTCAGTATTAAAGCCAGTCACACATGAATAAATGTATACATTGAACTGTAAAGTTACATTTTCTTAAGCCGAGTTTACACGATGCATTTACACGCACGGGTAGATGCGTGAACACATTCACCATCAAAATTGCACCATGTAAACACTCAAAATTGCGCAAATGCGTGAATGCGTGGCCAGAAAATAGCCCCTGTTCTATTTTGGTGAATGGGTGCGAGCAATTTGTAGTTGTCCACGCATCTGTCCAGCAACGTACTTGCGCGGGTAAATGCATCGTGTAAACTCGGCTTTATAAATCAACAATGGATAATATTTTTGATATTTAATAAACAATAATTTAAAACATATTCTAACACGAAAAGTCACTACACTGCCTCTTGCAACTTTTACTGTTTACATAGAGAAAAAAGAGAAAGAACAATGTTAACAGTGAAACAAAAGACTGAACTGGTGAAAGAGTGCTTGCTGTCTGAGAAGTGGACTAAATAGCAATGGGCAAAGCAAGAAGGAAATAGTACAATATCACATTAAAAGAAGACATACCAAAAGAGAAATTTACTCACAGCAGGAAATACAAACTTGGAAGTTAGTAAACACTTAATAGAACTTAAATCAGGAACATATGTACTTCTTTAAGGAATAGAGGCATAGGCAATTACACCTACAGTAAAGTTAAAGCTGACATTTGAAATGTGATGCTACAGAATAATGATGAAGATATAATGGTGTAAACCTATAGTCCCACACCACAGTTAAACACCACGGATTGGCATTACACCCGGCCAACAATAAGCATTACATATTGAACAATAGAGGTTGGCATTATACCTGGCCAAATAATAAGCTGTGCCCGTTATTGTCGCCAGGTGATAAAGGGCGGGCAAGAATGTGGGAGCTAAGCAGGGTTAGTTACGAGGAAGAGTGGGGCAGAGTAAGACTGACGATCCAAGAGAAAGGACACGCCAAGGAGAGTACGTCAAAGAATCTAAGAGTGATTTACAAGGACGCGTCGGGGAGAGTAAGAAGTAAAGGTGAGGAAAGGAGACTGACGATACGTGCACGAGTGAAACCAGGGAGGTGTCGGTGGGATTCTGATACGGGAAGGCACACTCCAGCCTGTTCCACCAGAACGAGGTCCAGACACACCGATCACAATAAGTGAAAATGAACCGAGAAATTAAAAATTTGATTCAAAAAACTTTATGAGATTACCCAAGAATTTTCTAATTGGTTAATATAAATGTATTTTGCATAAATTATGTAAATTGGGCCCAATTCTATATTTTAAAAGAAGTATCTCTTGTGCATGAATAAAATAAGTAGTGTCCTTTTATCAACTGAAATATCTTGTTGCCTGTAATTTATGTGCATGTGTTGTAAGAGTGTTTGTGAAAGGTAAGGATAATTGAGCTAGCTGGACGAAGGGTACATAAAGGTAACTAGGGAAATGGTTACAATGGATCAACTGAGTAACAAAAAAGCAGTCCTTAGAAGATTTGAAACAAAGAGAATATTTCCCATGACTGCTACTCGAAATAAAAATTCTATGAAAATCATTTGTTTTTTACTAAATTTGCATTCTTCTCTAGAGTCATCTTGATACTAAGAAACTGTAGAGCAAAATTAAAATAGTGCAAAAATTTCAAGCTAACCTTTCTCTTGCAACTTTTCTTCAGTCAGTATTTCATGGCCTTGCTTCAAAGCTTGGGCCTGTGCTTGCTGCTGCTGCACCTGCTGCTGTTGCTGTGCAGCCTGAGCATGTGCGTGAGCTGCCTGAGCTTGAGCATGGACCACATGCGCCATCTGAACCTGCGCTGCTGCTTGGGCATGTACCGCTTGAGCCTGGGCTGCAACGGCTGCATGTTGCATGTGTGCTACTTGCGCCATCTGGGCTTGGGCCTGAGCGTGGGCCTGGGCATGTGCCTGGGCCTGCGCCTGAGCTTGAGCAGCTGCTGCCAACTGCTGAGCATGCTGCTGCTGCGCCATCATTGTGGCCCACGAATGTGGGCCAAGCAAATAAGGCGGAATCGCCATATTGCTTTACCTGCAGATTTCAGACAGCAAAGGAGGGTTTTGATCATACAAAAACCAAGCCAATAACACACGCTCACAGTACATATTTGTGAATTCTGCATTCACATACATCTAAAAAATTAGAACTGTCAACTCATAAGAATTCAACATTCACAAAAGGAGTCAAAAGATAATCATTTAATTTTTTACTTCTTCCCTGAATCTCAGCTTACACATTCTTATTTGCTCTCGGAAATAGTATGCACTACAGTAGCACACAAGGAAAATGTTTCCTTTTGAGGGATCACCGCAACTACTGTTTTGCTAAGTAAAGATTTGCATTAAAAATAAACATGCCGTAAAGACAATAACAGCCTCACAAAGGGCTCATAATCCAACAATGCAGAAGTAATACGTAACTGTTAATATTTATATATTATGCAGTTTCCTCATGTTCTACCAATTTTTTTTAATATTGCATTTGCACATGGGTATACACTAGATTACACATCCACTAGATTTATACCAATAGCTAAGTGAACATTTTTACATATCCATACAGGATTTCAGAAAACATTCTACATAATACTCGCTTCGTTAAGCTTCCAAACCAAATCTCAAAAATTGAGATCAAACCACTGCCATATTCGCAAGTTTAGGCTTTGACCAAAAGAAATAACACACATCTTTCGCCTTTCTCACTATTTCAATGTACCTAATCATTTTACACTTAGCTCCATAATTCAGGATCATTAATGCCTTCATTATGTTCCCAAGTAAAATTAAGAAAGGTTTACAGACTGAGTGACAACCAAATTCTCGACTTCACTCACATTAACTCTCCTAGAATGTAACTCTGATGTCGCTTATTTACAGAGCATTCCCATTCACTTAGCAGGTTTATACACAGCCCAAGGTATTTACTAAATATTTGGACTGGCAATCAGTAAATAGGTGGGTAAGTTACCACCAAAAAAATTTAACATTCATCATCCAGTTCAAGTACCTATCACTAAATGTGATCACTTACCTTAACGTGATACATATTTCAAAGCAAAATTAAACCAGCTGGGTTATAACACCGCTGGAAATAGTAACGAATATAATAGCATAAAAAACAATCGGGCTGTCAATGTGTGCCTTACTTAAAGCAGTGATTCCAAGGTAATGATTTGAGTGCGACGCGCACATCCACAAAAAAAGGCATGAAGGATACAGATCTATTAATATCACTAATACTATTGAAAAAAACTCACAATCAAATTTATACATAATTTACAGAAATAAGAGGCAATCGTGAACCTACTACAGACACTACAAAATGAAAAAAATACAATCCGCTAGCAGTATAAACTCGACCGAATCCTCTAGTAATTGAAACTAAAATTGTTTCAGACGAAGGACCCCCTTCATAAAATGTACCTTACAGTTAAAGAGAAATGGTAGGATGATCACATAAATGCCATATTCTTGATGAATATGGCATTTCGACCACGGTCCAATAGCTAAATTTTTCTCCAATCGCGCAAAATATACAACCAATCAATCGAAAGGATAGCGCGATCAAACTAAGGTATTTCATCGCTGGGAAAGTATTCACGCTGAAGGGGAAACTAAACAGGAAACACTACATAAACACGACTGACAACTATGCATTGACAAAAAAAAAGCATGCGATACGAATTCATGTAGATCAACGCACTGTTCATAAAACTTAATACTGTGGACGCAGTGAACTCATAACAGAAAAATATGCACTAAATCCATACCTATCAAACAGAAGTATACCGCAACTGGTGTCCACTTCAATTATTAGCCGTCCGCATTCACCTTCATTTTCGCAGATAAATAGCGGCAACAAATATGGCGGAACCAGCGATTGGTAAAGTCGATTGTTCTTTCGATACTAATCGATGGAAATCGATCCAACCATCGATCGATGCATTTAGTCGATTGGTAATTTTCGTATTTTTCTAATGAATAGAGTTGAAATGTGTGAAACTTTAATTTTCCATTCATATTTTGTCAACACTCCGATTCCGTCACTCTCGTCTAAATTAACGTTGCTTCTCTTATCGTATTCGCCAGTTTCTATCGTTTATAAATATAGCTTAGCCTTGAAGCTCAATGGATCCGGCAGCTACTGAATGGCCATCTATAGTTCTAATGAGAGAATCACGAGAATAACCGCGAAAACCCGTTCTTTTAAGCTGTTTTTTTTACCCAGACGGTGAAATGTGATAAAATAGATTTTCGGAAGTGGTGGTGATTCTTTTCAACTAATTTTCTCTGCAAGTAAGTAAGTAATTCTTGATGTAGGGGCACTAGACCCACTAAATAAGTGCAAGTGATTTTGCTAGAGAGATGAGGAATATTCTCCGCTTACCTAATATTATATATATGTTATATAATGTAATATACAATTGTGGTATTATGTTAAACAACATAAGTATATTAACCTTCTCTATTCTATGCCCTGTTTTGATATGTATATTTGGGTAACTATTGTTTTATGGAAAAGAGCAATTTCCCATGTATTTATATAAATATATGCTAAAATAAAAAATTTAATTAAAAAAGAGAAAATAGTGTTTTTGCTACTCATTAGGTAACTGCCCCTAGCATCACATTCTGCTTTTCCCTTTAAAAGTGCCAACAGAAAGCTGTTAACATTTGTCAAGGGGCCAAAAGGTTTTGATCAACAGATTCCAAGTTGGTTCTTGCTTTAACAGGCCATTGGGTCATTGAAAAAAGTGAAAATTTCAAATGTTTCAGTGTTCTACAAATAGCTTTTAGGCATGAAACTTGATAGAAATGCAACTGAAGTTAATGACTACAAAGGGAGTTGATCCAATGTTGTTGGCAGTGACACAGTCTAAACATAGACTGTGGCAGTGATGCTGAGGTGAAAAGAATGCTCACTTCAAAAAACATGGAACTATACTGCCGTTGAGGAGCATAGAAAAGTCCAACTCCGACCATGATTTTATGTAGTGTTAAGCAGAATATGTATACACAAAGAAATGACTGTGTTGTCCTGTTGAGAAGTGGAATTGTAGGAGAAATCCTGCACATATATTTGGAGATATATGTACTGGTATATGTTTTGTTATTTTATAAGGAAATTCCAAATGGAGATTTCATACAGGTACACCGAAAGGTAGGTTGAAATGTTTCTCACTTGAAGCTGTACAACCCATGGGATTTTGAACGCCCACTGAGTGCCATCTACTGACCATCACCCTCACACCACTATCCTCAGAATTCATCTGCCCCCTCCCCTAATTCTCCCCTCTCCACCCTGATTTTTGAGTACATATACAATATATACCTCTGACTATTATTGCAATACTTGTACCTGATAATGACGCCGTGGCGTTGAAACTAGTTGTACCAGTAAAAATCTCTGTGGATTAAAACTATAGTTAGTTATTGTCATTATTCATAATCGACTTCCACAAAGTTACGCCTGAAAGGATAGAATTCAACCATCTTAGAATTTTAAAAAAAAAATTTTTTAATTCAATTCCTTGTATTTTTCTCAATAATTTCCATTTTTGTTTGCATAGGGATCGTATCGATTGAACTCAATTTTCAAAAGAGTAGCAAAGGAGCGGGAATTTTGTTAGTTGTCAAGCAAACATGCAGATGACTCTTACCTCTTTCGGGCGTAGAGGGTTAGAGGCGTTTCGGAGTGGTTTCCGTCGTTTCCGTTGTTTCCGTGTATCGGGGAGTGAGTGGTAATTGTCGTTCTTGGAATAAAGTTTCTCTGGTTCATGTGCGGAGCAGCCGTGTGGTCCAGGCCAGTTCGTGAATTTTATTTACTGGCTCATATAAGAAGTTAAAATGAACGGGTTGATAAAGGTAGCTTCTCGTATTCCTCAGTTGAAAAATGTCCTGAATCCCGTTGGACAGGCTTTCTATGCGAGAAATGTCGTGAAAAATGGCAACCTAGTAGCAAAGCGGCAATTTGCAAGAAATTTGTGGCACATGTGCTCCTCGAGATCTGATGCCGGCATTCATTCGGAAATAAAATTTAACAGACATAGTGAGCTTTGTAGTTGTGGTTGTGGTATACATGGAGTTCACACCAAAAGTATGTATTAATAGGTGTTGTCTATGCTCTTTGGGCTGTTATTTACTTTGCAGTTTCATTCGAAAACCAATTTGCCCCCACTTCAGGTGATAAGGAATTAGTTGAATTTTTGAATGAAGAAATTACTGTGGAAAGAAAAAATCTTAAAATGGCTAAAGAACCTTCAGAGTTTGAAGGGTTTAGTGTTCAATTTGACGGATCCGATGTTAACCTCACCAAGAAACTGGAAAATGAAACGTAAGAAGTTGATTTAGCAATTAAGTGAAATTTGAGCTGGAGATTCATAGAGTTTTCGAGCTCTTGGAAAAGTCTGTGTCACCTTCAATTACGTTTTGGATGATTAGTTCAAGCCTGTATTTTCTTAACCTGTTAATGTTGTTTGAAGGATAACCATCAGCTTCAATGTTAACCACACCGTTGACGCCGAACCGCCAGAACCACAGGTTAACCCCAAAATGGACAAGCCGGAATTGGGGGAAATGAAATCGAAACCTAGTTTTGAAGTGGACATAACGAAGGGGAAGAAAACCCTAAGTTTTACATGCTCCTTTATTGATGAGTCTGAAGAACACCAGACTTCTGATGAAACATACGGTAAAATATTTTGTCGAATGTAACACAGTGTACTTGAGGTTTCTCAGTAAATGTAGTGGTGGTCTTCTTTAGCTGCAATACACCATTACCTACTTAATTTGACCTCATTTAAAACTTACAGGTGACATATTTGGCATCGATGAGATGACAATGTTTGAAGGAGACTGGAACGAGAAAGTGTATGCTGTCTCTGGAGAAATTCTCGATGGGGTAGGGCACCTAAATTCTATGAAAGACCTTTTGCTTTTTATATTCATTGAAATGGGTAATACTATTTTGCCTGAAGACCAGTCTCGCATTCTAGATCATTGTTTAGTTGAATTTCAAGTATTGCAATATTTTAGGTCTCATAATAATATTAATTGGGCCTGTTTATTACATAAGTGTTGAAATAGTGGACCTTCAAATATTATGCCCAAATTTCAAAGGGCCCCCCTCATCTCACTTCTCTACCATTAGCCATTCGAATGAGATTGAGCTTCCTCTTCAACTATAGTAGATGATTGAAAACCCACGTCTCTTCTGACTGTGGACCTCACTCACATGCTTAGCTAGCATTGGCATGACCTCTTGTTAAGATTTTGCATTCCACATTTTTAGTTAAGAAAATGTTGAACTATGTTCATGACATAAGCTAATAGAAATTTGAGGAATGAATTATATACCAACGCCATGTGGTACATTATCAGATTTTGGATGGTGGTAAATATTTGGATGAAAAGTGTCACCCTTATCTGAACATTTACCTATTGGATGTATAATGTAAAAATGTAAGTGGGTGGGTGATGACCTCCTGGAGCCCTCCTGGCACTTATAAGTTACAATTGAACCTATAGGGTTCCAACTCATATTTTACATACTAGCTTTTACGACGGTAAGGCTTACCATGGAAATTGGCCGTGTGAATGCAAGTTGCCACTAACCCTAGTAAACTTTCTACCATGATCAGGGCCGATCCTGGAGTATTTGGTGCCCGTGTGCGAGAGCGGTCCAGCGCCCCCCCCCCCCCCCCCCCCTCTGCCATTTTTCAACGTGTTCAATTCTCGAAGAAGAATGACAAAAGTTTCATGTACAAATGATCAAATATTTATTACTCAAATTGTGCATACATATTTTTTCAATACATCCATTGGAGGTTATTTGAAATCAACTTTCCTGGCCTTTTTCAACACGAAATCTTTTACAATATCTGAAACATCTATTTCATCAGCAATTTCTTTCTCGATACTAATGATGGTTAAATTTGAGAGTCTTTCTTGTCCCATTGTTGATCTCGGGTAGTTTTTGATTAGTTTCAATTTTGAAAAACTCCTTTCCCCACTTGCCACAGTAACGGGCAATGTTAGGAAAATTCTCAGAGCGATCATGAGGGTGGGAAACGAATATAGAAGACCATTTGCTACCAAATATTGAATCACATCCATAGCAGTCATTCCAGGTTTAAGACAGGGGCCGAGATTTTCTATGTCATCCAGCAAATCTTGCGCGACAATATCTTTTTCATTCACTGTGGGGTCCTCTAGCATGGATTCTAAAGTCCGGATTTTGTCGATTTTCTCCTCGGATGCAAGCTTAAGGAACTCACGGAGATCATTAAGAAAAATAAATTTCATGTAATGATTCTTCATTTGTTCGAATCTCCCTTCAATTTCACACAGCGCCGTGTCCAATAGCATATAATAAAAATTGATTTTAAATGCCTCCTGTGGATCTTTTACTGGATCGTCAGGACTTTCATAATCAAACAACCGTTTCTTTGTGCGTGGTCTTACCGCGTTGATCTTAGGGAATGAAACATCACAGTCAATATCCTGGGCCATCTTCGTGGCTTCCTCTAAAATATTAATAAAACCATTATCTGATCTGGCATCAGATAAATACTTTTCGACACTCTCTAACAACAACATAATACTCGGTAATATCACAGTCGATTCTTGCATACATTTACTCACCACATTGATTTGTGTTAGTACTTTGTACCATATCACAACAGAGCAAAGGAACTTGAAACAATGAATTTTTCTAATCAATGAACGTGCTCCATCTCTAGTTTCTGAATCTTTGGGCGTATCTGAATAGATTGCGAAAAGAGCATCATATATTTTTTCTATATTGAATCTAAGAACCCGGATTGCATCAACTCGACTCTCCCATCGGGTATCGGAAAGTGCTTTTAAGCTTAGAGTGGGGATTTCATTTTTTTAAACATTCCATCGTTTAGTCGAGGCAGAAAAGAAAACATAAAACTCCTGTACAGTCGAAAAAAAATTGACGATTTCCAAGGATGCTTTTGCGGCATCAATAACTACTAAATTTAAACTATGCGCTGCACAAGGTACAAAAAAAACTCGTGGATTTTGGTCAATTATTTTTTTTTGCAAACCTTTATGCCGCCCTTTCATATTTGCACCGTTATCAAGCCAGGGTCTTTATATATTTTGGTATAGTGACTGGTCATTTGAGAGATCCTGGAGACCGGCTCAGTTGATGGTGCAAAATCTTCTGGGTCATGTTCTTCTGCGGGACAGCGGGGGTTTCAAGCGAAAAATCTTGAATGGATGGTTCCACCACTTTCGTTGAAATGTTTGAAGAAGATGTCTCAAGCCCAAGTGTCATATTGCCCTCGTCATGAGCCTCTTCTTCGTGAACACTAATATCTTCCAGAGTGTCGTCATCTGTCTGTGAGGCACGTGGCTTTAAAAAGTGTCCTATCGAAACACATGCTTTCTTAGCAGATTCCTCCTTCTCTCTTTTCCATTTTCTATATTGAGCCCCGGAAGGCTTTTTTCGACATCTGAAAAGGGTAGAAAAAACTCAAATTTGGAACCTTTCAAGGTGTAATGGACTATTGTCGAGATTCTTTGGATTCTTGAGATTTGCGATTTTGAAACCGGTTGAATCTATGAACGGATTTCCGGCCAAAATATCAAAAAATCTATGTGGTGACTCAAGGGGTTAATGTACAAATGGACAACCAGGGTGTCAGCATGAGTTGAACCATCATTTTTGCGTCGATCTTTCATTTTTGCGACCAGTTGGATTTTGATTTGGGAAACGAGTCAAAATTGGAATATTTCCACTCTCTTTCCTGGCGACCTACATTGAAGAGAAAAAGGGAAAAATTTTGCCAACAATCCTCAATCTCAAGGGATGACAGTGGTATATATATACTGATTCCACTAAAAAGAATATTTTGGCAGAGACCGAAAATGGTCGATAACATTCAAAAATACTGATCCCTGTAATGGGGAGCTGAGAACTGGTGTGCAAAAACTCGTGCTGTTTAGATGGGCAGAATACGAGCTGTGAACGGAGGGGAATTGGACGTCTCCAAATGTCCGGTCGTTCGCCAAATGTTTTCAATTTGCTAGAATTCCATCACCACATCCGGATTTTCGAATTTGTACGAATCACAGACAAACATTACTGTGAGGAGGCGGGTGGGCGCCTTTTACTGGCACCCACGGCACGCAAAACGCTAGAACTGTTTTTTTTTTGAGTTTTTGCATGAAAATCGAGACAACATTTAGGGTGAGTGCACCAATGAATGCCACCTTAAGAAAGTCAGGACATATTTTAGCAAAAAGACAAGAGGAATCCGCGACAAGTAAATATATTCTGGTCTGTGGAATGAATTATTGGAGAAAGTGAGGCAATAGTGTTCTAAGGAACCCGTGTTCAACTCAAAGTCGAGCCATTTCTTGGTTGGCTTGTCCGATGAATATTTAATTTCAATTATTGAATCTGGAAAAGGTCACATTAACCCGCTGACTTGAATTCCAGGAAATCGACCGCAAAATCAGTTTGCTTAGTTGTCAAAATATTCTTCGGGCCTTTTCAAGAAGAATCGCACACAAAAAATGCTGCGGATATTTTTCCATTTTTGGCCATTTTTGAAGATGTGTCAGAGAATTGGTCAAAACTAATGACACCAATTGATTGATCGGGAAATTCTATCCCTATGTCATATACCCTACAATTATTTTCTGGACAATGTGGCCCGAAATACGCCAAAGATACGATAACAGTGCTTGGCCTCTACTCAAGTCAGCGGGTTAATAGAAATTCAATCGCCTAAAGTACCCCACCCTGCAAAACTTCAGGAACCTTCTAAATCCCTCAAATTTTCGAGAAAGACTTTTGGACTCCGATTTAGATTTTGGAAAGAAACCTTGAACGAGTCATTTTTCATCAGTTAGATTGATGAATGTTGAATTTTCATTTTTGAGGTTGGAAAATGAAAAGTTTCTTGATAAGTAGTCAATTCTGTACGGATTTGAATTTCAGAGGTTCTTCAGAGTTTCTCATGCTCGAGAACCTCCTTCACAAGACAATTCATTTTCCAGAAGTGAGCTAAGCCAAAACGTTCACTTTGGCCTTGAAAAAGAAGTTGGACCCTGTCAGAAAAAGCATGAACCTAATATACAGTGAAGTCGGAGTACGCAATTGTGAATGTGAAATATTTATTATATAGAAATTTTCTCCCCCTCCATCCAATTTGATTCGTCGTCGGGATGCAATTTCGACCGCAGAAATGTTGGTTCACAATCCTCTCGGTTTTTATTCGAGAAACACTTTCAAGAACAAAATTTACGAGAGCTTGACAACAACCTTTCACATCATTCGATAAAATAAATTTTCTTACCTTGAATTTGTATGAATGACCACAATCGGAGAGACCATTCTAAAATTCTTCACTATTTTACATAGCTCGTAAACGTTGAAGGAAAATCGTCTGCTTTGCGAAGCGAATATTGTTTTATTCCCCTTTGCCCCCACTCCTCGACAATTGGGCGCGCTCGTGCACGTCGCAAATTTTCAGAATACGATAGTATCATGAGATCTTTTCTGCTAGGAGCGCGCTCCTGCACGGCGCCCTCCGACACCAATTCATGAGGCGCCCGCCGACACCAATTCATGAGATCTACTTTGTGACTCACGGGAGTCCGCGCGGCGCCCGTGTGCGCCGCACCCGTCGCACCCTCGGGTAGGATCGGGCCTGACCACGATTGAGTTACTATGGTTAGTGCTAATTACTGGTTTTTTTAAGGGCATGTGAATGCAAGTTAGTAGAAAGGAGGTTTATTTTGAAAATGGAAGTGGAAATGAACATAGAGTGTTTGAAGACGAAGAGACTGGATCACACTATATGGTTCGGAAATGAATCTTAATTACAATGATATTTATTTAATCACTCTGTATTATATTTCAGTAATTGCATGACCACGTTCCACTGATTCAGTTGTTCAATAATGGAGTTAAGTAGTTAGCTTTACCCCTGAATCCTGACTATGTACGCTTATATATATATTTCATGTGTTTACCTTGCCGTGCAGAAAATATGCATGCAGAAATAAAATAACTAAGAAGTTGCTAACATTCGCAGGGAATTCGATTCATGTTATTTTTTACGTATTAGCTCCTTATGATGGCGTTAAAAGTGTTTTCAGCATTATACCCTTAAATAGCTCCTTTCACATATATAGGTACTTGTATGTATTCTATTTGGATCCATGAACTTGTCTACGAAATGGGTTAACATGAGCAATAACTTATTGAGAGGTGAACAATTAATCATTTCATAGCATGGTGTTCCATGGTTGACTGCATTTATTGGTGCATAATGCCCATGTATAAGCTAAACGAATAAATACACAGGAAAGGAAATGTTAATAATTTTAAAGTGTATTGATATCAGTTAAAATATGCGAGGAAAAAGAGGTAAAGGTTGAGTGTCTTAAATATCTGGACATTAAAGTCACGGGAGGGCATTCATCATTGTACAAACTCTACATATATTTTTTAACGTATTACTTTGGAGCTATTCAAAGCAAATGGCAATTGCATTCAATTTTAAATTGAAGTTCAGCAAAGTAACACAGAATCCATTGAGTATCTCGGAGATACAACCCACTGTCAGTCATGAGGAAGTAATTTAAGAAGAATATTTTGGTTGATTTATTGAAGGAATCTAGGAAACTGCATTGATAACATTTGATAAAATAACTGCATCCTATTTGCTCATAAGTTAAAATACGCTTCCAATTTTTGGAATCTTTGCAAGACAAAGTCCTTTCGCTACCATACCCTCCATTGTTATTTTGACTTAATTTCACTCTCCGATAGATGTCTTTACGATGGTTCTGGGTAGGCCATGTAAAAGCAAGTTAGTTTTAGCCGCCATATTAGCCATCATTCTACCCTAGTAACGTAAATTGGGCATTAGGGACTTCCTTCAAAAACACATCAAGTGTGCAATTGCTGCAAGCTTTGGTTTCCTATAATACCAGTGGCTCTTTTGTACCTTTCATTAAATATTGGGTAATTTGATGTTTAAGTTCACCTTTCCTTGATTTATGAGTAACCCCCAGTATTTGAGGCTCCAGGCAAGTGATACGCCAACTATTGGAGAAATTGTAAACTAGATAGCTGGGGTCAACATTGCAATGATGGGTATTAAACACTTCCACCTTGCCTGAACAAGTCGTTTGAGTATTTTGTAACTGTAATGGCCTCTCACCTAGAGGGTCTTAATAGATTTGATGGTTTAAGGCTTTACTTTATGGAATTCTCTTGTATGCATTTTGAATGACAGAATAAACTTTGTAATTCCACAATACAGTATCTCACACTACCACTACTACAATGGTTTCATTGATTAATATCATCATTGGGTACAAATTACAGAAATGTTACTTAAGTGAGGTTTCTACAGTTTCTTAAGCTTCAAATGGCATTTCTTCATCACCAGATAGTGGTCACTTTTGATATCTGCCCTTGGATAAATTTTGCAGTCGTTCACCTGTTTTCTGAGTCTCTGCTTCACTAAAAGCCAGTCATTCTGGCATCTTCTTCCTTCTGCTGGCATTTTCTAAGATGTACATCGTATTCAGTTGTAGTTTTAAACGCTTGTTTTCTCCCACTAATTTGTGTTGTGTTCAGAACTCTTGAAGCCTTTTTTCTCCATAATTTCGATTTCCCAATTTATATTTCCAAATATTCTTCCATCTTGACATTTGCCGGCAATAGAAATTTAGCCTCCTAAAACTGCAATTTTCCTAACTCTCACCTGTTTTATTATTTCCATAGTATCATTATAGATGTCTTCCACCTCTTCATTTTCGTATTTTGACATAGGCATGAAACATTTCCAAAAATGTAAATGTAAATTGTAGGGGTGGGCGGGGGCCTTCTGGAGCCCCCCTGGCACTTAGACCTCTTTAGATCCATTGTGCCAACCCACATTTAACCTGCCCGCCACTCGCAGACAGGGGACAAGAACACCACGGTAGAGGTATGGAAGGGGGACACCCATCCAACCTCCGTCCGGGCCCAACGTTGCTTAACTTCGGTGATCTAACGGGAACCGGTGTATCAACGTGGCTAGGCCCTTGCCCAAACATTTCCAAACCTCTGGTATAGTAAGGGGACCACTGGAGTGCATTTCATCGGGAAATTAGGATGTCATCTCGATCGGAATCCCCACAACTTCTTCTACCAGTCTTTGAATGCACTGCTTTGTACTAAATTTACTATTAGTTGCTTCTTTGAATAACACCTAGTTGTTTATTGATGCCATATACAAAATGTTGAAAAAATGTGGACCTGCCACCTTCTTCTAGCTAAGTGAGCTATGTATTATCTACACATGATATCTAATATATCAATTTCTATGTACTTTATTTTGGTGATAAAATAAGACTCCTAGGTATTTCCTTTGAATGGATTTAAAATAATTAAATTAGAGTGCATTGTGCTTAGTAAAAAGAAATATATTATTTTTTTCTAGATAATTGGTAAGAGTGCACCCAACTTTGTTCTGATACACTTTAGTTGAAGGGATAGGATTAGAAAAAATATAGGTGCACTTTTCCACAATTAATTTATTGATGCGTACATATAGTACATTGATAGTACGCATCAATAAATTAGTTGTGGAAAAGTGCACCTATATTTTTTCTAATATGTCAAACTTCCACTACATCTCGCCTGAATCGGTTGATTTTAATGAGGATGTTTGGTGGCAAATCACTCCTATTTTTTGTTTACTTTTCCAGCAAGAGAAATTCTCACCTTTTTTTAATTTAAGCTAGCTGAATTGATTAAAATTAATTATTGCATGAGACATTTATCCCTGAATTCTTATAAGGTTTGAAAATGCAGTACAATGTATTCCCCCATTGGCTAACTTCATTTTTTCCATTGCACATAAATGCTTTCAAGCAGTATATAGTTTTGGCATTGGACGATACCCAGAACTTTGTGCCCAATTTTTCCTGTTTTTTTAGCCATAAACTGAATTTGGACTTCACAGGGTTAAGTAGCTCATTGGCCATTACACTTCTGTCTCAGTTATAAGTTGCCCTAGAATTGGAAGTAAATACATATTCCATTGCTCGGAAGCCAAAGCAAATTTGTCCTCCCGTAGTGTGCGAGTAGCTTTTAATAAAATCAAAAATGTTCAATGTATCTATGTAGCATTCAATAGGCTTAGTGTTCAAAAATGTGTGGGATTTCCAGGTTTAATCCCAGCAAATTTTCATTTGTAAATGCCACTGACCTAACACATATGTAGCATACACAGGGCCGCCAGTGGACTCACTTTCCTCACTTCCTTACAAAACACTCTATTCCTCACTTTATTTGAAAAACGCTCAATATTCTCACTTTTGGGATTTTTTTATTTGTCTTAAACTCAAGTGAGGTTTTCTTGGTCTCCGCAGCCACAAAAGTGCATGGATAATCGTGAAATGCTGATAATCTGCTGTTTGATTCTTTCTGAATTCATTTATGTACTCCAAAATAAACAAACTCCCTGAGAAAATACCAAAAGCAAGCCCCTGGTGGAGGCACAAAGCGTGGGGTAAGACATCCGACCAGTCGGTAGGGCCGTAATGAAAGTCACAATTGGAGAAAAATAACTTAAGTTTACTTACCTTTGAGATCATCACAGCTGATCCACCAAATAGATTGGCAACGCACAGATAATCTGCAGCTCGGATAACATGCGTACAGATAATCGGGATTTTACTGTAGTTTGTAATGACTGGAGTGCACGTGCTGCCAGCAGGCGGGTTGTGTCTTTGCACCTTCTAGGTTAGTATTTGGTTAATGTTTTATTGTCACATACTTTTCCTGTTTCTGAATGTTAAAACTGTATGTGAGAAATGTGTTAGACTCACCTAAACGATATTTTAAGCATGCGTAACTGCTTTCGGACAGCAGGATAGAGGCCCTTGCCAGTGGGGTTTGTTTTCACTGTGCGATGTGTTGGCCTGCCTATTTCAAACCCACAATGTAAGACATATGGTTGCATCTTATCATAGTTCTGTACATAGGTTATCTCGATTTATGAACTCAATGGTTTATTCACAGATTTTGGTTCTGCTCTTCTTTCGATTGCACTTTTCTTCATTATTCCGTCGACTACGTTCCCCGGCATGTCCTCTGCTTCATGTATGTTCATGTGTATGCTGTTAGTTATTATGAAGTCATGTATAGTCAAACAAAGTTTTCTTCGACTGGTTGCTGCATGTCTCGCATCTTGACTTGCTCTTTCCTGCCCATACTGCTGTACAGAAAGCAAACATGGGGTTCGGCTCGAGGAAAGTGGGCTGTTGTCAATACTCTTTCGTACTATCGATGTGTCAATACTATCTTGTACTAGCCATACTGTCGCAAAGTACTGATGCGTCCCAGGATTATTTTCTTTCTGCATCTGTGATTTGGTCTATTATCATACTAGTCGAGTAAATGGTATGTGAAACATACTTTTACGTTTCCCTCTAGGACACATGATTGTGCCGAAGTTTCATGACCAGCATGTCAAAATGGCAAAGCATCATAGTCAAGCTAAATCCATATCAACTGGTTCTCACCAAAGGGCCCCCTTCACTACCAACTATGTCCACGGACTCTTGGGCAAGCTTGTTAGCAGTTGTTAATACAGTCTTCCCCGCTGTTCCAATGTTGCAGATTGCAGGCCAGCGCTTATGGGGTGGCAATGCTATGGGCTATGAAGTGTATTCCGACTTGTTATTCTCCCTCTTCATGCAATGGTGTCGTAGATATGTTCAATGTATGTTTACAGGATAAAACGTGCCACAGGACATGTCTCTAGGCAGAAAATAGGGTGACTTATTTGTAGACAGATGCTTGAGGCCCCTATTTTCGCGATTCAATGTCAGAAGATTGCTGAGTCTCTGCTAGTTTTACGAATTTTTACGATGAAACGACAAATGAAAATCATGTGAAGGAGTTGTAAATGTCAGTCAGATTCTTTTCAGAGAAAAGCAGCAGGTTGTTTCATCATCTGGAGACATTTTTTTTAGCAAATCTACTGCGGAGATTTCCTAAACTAATCCTCAGCCATAGACCACACTCTTTTCCCTGTAAAGAAATTTCTCATCTTTTCTAGTGATGGGCCTAATGTGAACAAGGTTGTGTTTAGAATAGTCAATGAGTGACTGAAAGAAGAGCACGGCTAGTATCTTTTAAACTCAGGCTTCTGTAATCTACATATTCCTAACTCTTCCTTTCAAGTCGGTCTTGGTCAATTTGGCTCTGAGGTTTCAGATGTTATTTCGGTCCATGATTTTCTAGACTATCCAAGCTGATTTGTGGTCTATGAACAATCTCAGGAGGGGAAGAAAGTTCCTAAGAGTGGGTTTTTGAAGCATGTGTCTTTAAGGTGGGTCACAAAGGGGTCAGCAGCCAAGAGACTGTTGGAACAGTGGCCAGCACTCGCCCACTATTTTTTAAAAGTGTTACCAAATGAAAAAATCTCACCATCTACCAAATGAAGCTCTTGCAATCTAAGTAAATATTACGAAGCAATAGCTAGTGCGCTGAGAAGCTGGACATTCCCCACACAAATTGCGTTAGTAGTGTACAGTGCGGAACTGTTTGAGCGGTTTTCAAAAAAATTTTAAGTGGAACGGCCAATAATCCATGTTTTGTATGATGAAGTGTCAAATCTTTTCATTCTGTTATTAAGTGTATATTGTAAAGATGAGTTAATCAAAAACAGTTAAGACTGTTTGAACACTTGTTTTATCAATAATACCAAAAAAAAATTGTAACCGATAAAGTTGGCATTTGAGAGAATGCTGTCAGTCTTTTGGAAAAGAGCAGACACAGTGACAGAGATATTATGGGTTTCTGCGCTAATGCTCGCAAAAATTATGTCCGCTGCATGCAATGCTAGAAAATTCCATTTTGTTGAAGGTATCAGATGCCAAACATCTACAATGCCTCCAGCCACAGAAAATAAAAGAAAGCAGAAGTTTATGCATCATTATAGTGGTGTACAAAATGGTACCCCTTGATCTTGGTATCGAAGATGTTACGCTCCGAGATAAATGTAAAGTTTTACGGATGGAAAAATCCACCGCCGTTTGATTCTAGTGTGAGAATTGACAATAATCGGAGCTGAGTATTTGACTTGAAGTATGTCTGTAATCTGCCCAAATATCCACTCGTAACCAAAGTTGTTAAGGCCACCCTCGCAAGCTCATGGAAGTGCAGATGTTGAATGGCATTTTTCATTTTCAAGAAGTCAACTTCCAGCAGAGTGTTATACCATGGAGAAGCGAACTATGAATGCACAACTGAATGTAAAAGATGGCTTAAGGTGCTATGGGGGCAAACCAGAATGCGTGCCCATCACCACGGATCTTTTAACAGTGGCTCAGACCACTCATGGCAACTACCCTGTTCAAATAGAAGCCAAATGCGAACAGCTTTTTATTAATTAAAGATTAATTGGCCAGAAAGGATTAGAAGAAAATGAATGTTGCAAGAAAGGGGAAAAAGACGATAAATTAGAGATGGGATATGTAGACCTTAGGTAAGCTGCAGGAAGAGCTGAGGGCTACATAAGCAGCTGAAGAAAGCAAACACCAAATGGCTGACAAATTAACTGGCATAGCCAGTCCAAACTTAAAGGATGCTCTTAAGAAAAAGGATTTTTAAGGAGTCAGAGTTTCCCAAGTTATATTGGAGGGTGCCATGGCTGTCCGTGCATGTGCACGAGATATGCATATAAAGACAGCCTGCAGGTGTCTACCAGTCGGGAAAAGTCGGGAATCCGGGAAAAAGTCGGGAATTTATTAACGTCGGGAAAAAATCTGGAAGAGGTTGGGAATTCGCTGAAAAAGAACCAAAAATCGGGAAAAATGGTTGCTTGCAAATCGTCAGGATAAAAATTGGAATGGCAGACATAGCATTACGAAATGAGATATTGTTTCCCTTTTTATTTATTTGTCATTATCAAAGAGGTGTTATTTTAAACGTCTCTGGTCAGTATTTGTGAGTTCGCGACTTTCGTCGTTCGATTGTACTAGACATGGGCACCGTTTCCTGCATCCGCCACGTGACAAATCGGCTTGGTCGGTTGCAGGTTGAATATCATATACTTCCCTCCTGCCCATGAATGCTATCTCGAAAGAATGACCTTGACCGTGGTTATTACAACGCTCCCAAAGATTCAGGCGATCCATAGATTGTACCCTAGTACGATAGTGACATTTTGCATCGCCGATTTGTCACGAGGCGGCATGCAGGAAACGGTGCCCATGTCTAGTGCAATCGAACAACGAAAATCTCGAACTCACAAATATTGACCAGAGGGGTTTAAAATAACACCTCTTTGATAATTACAAATAAATAAAAAGGGAAATAATATCTCATTTCATAATGCTATGTCTGCCGTTCCAATTTTTATCCTGACGATTTGCAAACAACCATTTTTCCCGATTTTTATTATTTTTCAGCGAATTCCCGACCTTTTCCAGATTTTTTCCCGACGTTAATAAATTCCTGACTTTTTCCCGGATTCCCGACTGGTAGACACCCTGGTACATTTTAATCCACATTGTAACCCCAGTATATATTGTTTCTAATCATTTTGGTTTCACCGTGGAAGTATATTGTAGGAAAATAAATAAAGCTTTTAGTACTTACCCACTGATATTTTATTGGTGGAAAGCTTAATCAATTTTCTCCATTAGCACACCCCCTAAAATCCTCTTTTTAGGGGGAACTTTGTAGGAAATCGTAGGTGGCCCAGGGTGAGGAACTGGCCCCCCTACCCTGAATGTATGAAATTCACACACCAATGGCTTAGTAAGGGGTGAGCTCTAGCCTCGCTTATCTAAGGCCAACCTTTGGGTTGAACATGCCTTTTTTTATTAAGGAAATAGCTGGTTGCTCTCTGTATCTACAAAGTATAGTCAATACTTACTGCTTGGTAGAGTACTCATTGAATTAAAGGGTAGTTGTAATTGGTGTTGCCTTACTGTAATTTTTAATCGATATTATTTAACTTAACAACTCTGCTTGTCTTTCCTTCTGGGTGAAACCTTAATTTTCTCCAGCTTCCTGTTGTCAATTGACTTGAAATTTTGCACGTGTACTCATGCTTGATGACAATATTATATTCTCCTATATTAATATGATTTAATTAAGAAATTATAGAATTTTAATAAAATTAATTTTCGATATGGAGAAAATTTTCTGCCTTAAGCTTGGTATAAATTAATAACTTTACTGGCAATCTCCATTTTCATGGATAGTGTGGTGTGTAACATGATTTGCTCTCATTTGGAGAAATGGGATTTAAGGCCCAGGAAAACCACCTTATATTTTTAGTCATGAAAATTTTTAATTTAGGATTTGAGACATTTTCTTTAACCCATTTGCCTCTTAATTTTCCATGGATTTTCTGCTCTGTAAACTATTTAATTTTCTGAAAATATTCACTTGAAATTTTTTAAAATTAATTACATAAATATTTCAAAACTTACTTTCACTGAATAAAAAAAGGACTTGTGGTACATATCATCGTGAAAAAAGAAAAGCATTACATATAACATTGAAGTCCATCACCTGACCGGCAAATCATCTTTTTCCCCATTGGGTTAATTTTTATCCCTGACTTCAGAATTATTTTTAAGCTGTATCTCATCTCAGCAAACCTTGAAATGTTTTATAGAATGATTATATTTTTACCTTAAAGATTATTGAATTATATTTAATATTGTCATAACTCTACTGGTAAGAGGAAGAAAAAATTCGAATGATAAGTATACAAAATTGTAAGCAGTTCCTTAGCTTCTTGTAACTCTGATAGGTTAAAAGTAAATTTGTCAAAAAAAATACTTTTTAAAATCATCTTATTTTATTTTAAAAGTTACTAAAAAAGGAAAAATAATTTTTTTCTTGCTGATATCTGAACATTTTCGGAGAGAAAAAAAATCACGAGCGCTAAGTAAAGATATCTTATAAACTTTTCTTGTTGGTAAAAAATTAACACTTGAATCAAATTGGTTGATTGCTAATAGAAATATGTATGTGAAGTATCTTTACTTTGGCTTCACGATTGCTCCCAATTAGAAAATATCTGAATTTTCTGAACTTTTTGGTGAATTTGAAATAGTCTATGGTCTTCAAAAGTATTTTTTTATAAATTTTATTAGCACAATGTCTCTAGTAATTTGTTTTGTGCATTGTGCCATTTCATTTCACTGTACAAGGTAATGTATTTTCCATGAAATGAATATTTGTCAAGATAGGCTTCAGGTTACTTAGGCAAAGTAATATATCCTTTCTTTTATTTCATTTAAATCAGTATTTTTTTATTAACCTGGTTTTGAAATAATTTTCTTGGTTGAAATTGTCATTTCAAGTGAATTTTATAGATATTACTAAGATAACAATAGTCTTTCAGTAATGTACTCATTGCTTCTTGTACATGGCTCAATTTTTTCCCTGCAAATTTTCATAAGTGGATAAAACTCATATTTATATCACACAGTGATAAATTTCATTATGGATTTGTAAAGGTTCAGTAATTTATTCTCATCTCCAATGTTAGACCTAGTAAGTATCAGCAAAATTTTCATGGATATTCTCTTTTCTTTTTGTTGCAGTACTTGTATGATCTTCTGATGAGTCAACTTGAAGAAAGAGGTATTTCAAATGAGTTTGTTGAGAAGTTAGGCCAATTCAGCACTCATTATGAACATAAGTGCTATGTAAACCTTTTAGAGAATTTGCAGAAGTTTGCCTCTGGAAATTGATAATCTAATGCATTTATATATATAGTTGTGTAAGTCCTATTTCAAAATGTGTAGTCCACAACAGTGACCATGAGGGTTAAGTGTTGTGGGATGTATGTTGACAATATATGTTGTATTAATGGCCACTTGTATTATTCTGTACTTTTTCTTACTCTTTCTAAAATAACATCAATATTTAATGGCTAGGTAACTTAAAGGAAATTGACATAAACAATAGTTAGATAAAGACTTGTTTTAATTAGACAGGGATATGTGACAATTCATGGTGTGTAAATGCATGCCTGGGAATTAAGGCTACTCTCACAATCATTAAAATTAGTTAAAATAATAACAGCAAACAAAACACAGTAAGATATTCTAGTTGGATTCACAGTAGTGCTAAGCATAACATTTTCATTTAATTTGCACCTGATGCTATTTTTCTCTAAATAAAATATAATAAATAATATTTGAATTATGTACACCATACATCCAGGACAATGACAAATGACTAAACTTTTCAACTATCAAGGCTTAAACTTGCATGGAGTTCAACTAAATTTCACTCTGTAGGAGATTTTCATTGCTGATTTTGTGCTAAAAATAGGTGAGCTGAAAGAGAATAAAATAATTGTTACAACACATGATATCACACACTTTTCCTCTTCGAACATAAAAAATTCTGGAGAAATCCCATTGATACTCACATTTATAACTATATATCCGTCGCTTTGATTGAATCTTCATTTCTCCGGGAACCTTGAGTCCAATGAGTAGATTGTTGCCGAGATGTATTTGGTAAGTTGCTCTTCCAGTCACAACCCATAGAGGGTGAGCAGACAATCCTAAGGAATGCTAGTGGTAAGCACCTCCAGCTACTTGATACCAATTTGTTGTCGATGCTTGCTAAATGTCAGCTGCTTGGCTTTTCATTTTGGGGTACTTCTTTCTCTTTCTCAGTGCCCAGTACATCATGCTCTATTTCACCAAGATCAATTTTCTGATCCTTTAGAGCTGTCTGTAAAATTAAAGACAAAAATCATGAAAAAAGTAACCAAAATCAGACTGAAGCACTAATAATAATATTATTAGTGATTTATGAATACAGTTGAGCACCCTTAATCCTAGAACACCCATAATACGGCAAGTTTGCCATGACCACCTACCCAGTATTTACCGAAACATTGCCTCACAACCTGCCGAGATATTATCCCATTCCATTCTTAATTTTTATTTTCCCATCCCGAGAATCAGAGTAATTTCAGCGTATAAAATTCTGGTACTTCGTTTTCACTGGAATTATTCTGCAAATTGAACTAAACATAGAAAATTGAAGACATCTCCGAGATAGACTACGACTAGTTTACAGATCGGCCACTTACAATGGCATGCGCATTTTTGATTGACCTCTAGACGTAATTTGATAAAATTATTTGTAATTTGCTTATGTTTCTCCCAAGTCATGTCTCATCTATACAGAGGCAACAGCAGAGGAGTGAGGCATCAGTACTAAACGTTAATGATGGCAGAAAAAGTGCAATTCGTGACAAAGCTTGATGCCGTTGCATTGGTAAGGCGTTTGTCTGAAACACACTGCGTGGGATCTTTGACAATAGATTTAATTAATTTATAAATCTAAAAGAGGTGATGTGGGACATTTCGCGTGCATGGAATAGTAATTCACAATCAGTTCTAAAACCCGTTTGGTTTAAATTGTGGCATGCTCGAAGGTTTGATGTTGATGAAATATGTGGGGATTTCAAAGGCTTCCATGTTTTTGAGGAAATCGTGTTCAGTAAATGACAAACAAACATCTGTTATAAATAATTAAATCCTTTCAAAAAACATCCGCAAAAATAGATAAGACCAGTTGCCACGCATGACCCATAGTCTGGCAAAATCCCTAATCCGGCATCACCTCAGTCCTGACTGTGCCGATTTAAAGATGCTCAACTGTACTATTATTGTAATAGTTAAATAACTATCAGGCAATACTTAATAAGGTAAAGCACTGGCTGAGTTTATGAAAAAAATACGGAATGCACTTCATATTGCTGAAATACATAACCGACAGTAATATAAGAAGTAATGGGACATCAAGGTTGGTTGGTTAGTTATTTAGGGGAGGCAACCGACAGCTGAGGTCTTTTTTGCCATATAGGATAATTGGGTAATGGTAGGAGTTTTCAGGGAACGGAGGAAGGGTGGAGAGAAACTGCGTTGGCATTAGCCTACTCTTAACGAAAGGCGTCAAGGGGGCCACGGCTTAACGTCCCATCCGACGGACGGAGTACTGAACTTGAAATGCCCTCCACTAGACACTCAAGTGGGGACCGGTTTAGAAAAATCCGCCACTGCCGGGAATCCAACCTGGGCCCTCGGGATGGGAGACCAGTACTCTAGCCACCACACCAACCCGATCCCCATGGGACATTAAATTGAACTCATTCACCAAAAATTCTTGCATATATCATAAGGTTTTTCCACATATTCCAGGATTTCAAAGCCACAAAGTTAATTCCACCAAGTGCAGAAGGTAGTTCACCTCTACATATGGAGGTCGGCTACAAGATAAGCGAGCTAACTCATCAAATAAGCAGTCTTGGACTAAAAGGGATTACATTCCAAGGTGGTATTGGGCTATTCTTAGCTAAGGTAGGTCTTTAAATGATACAGAAACCTATAAAGACGTGACTTGGCCGCAGGAGCCCTCCAACGATTATGCAACCTGAGGAATGGGCAGCAGTTCTTATGAGTGAAGGTGGAGAGTGGTCAGTACAGCGACTCATTTTACAGGCATTGTAAAAACACTTCAGCTGTGGTAGGTACTGCAACATAGAAGGCAATGGGAAAACAACACCATATTCTTTATTCAGATGTGATGGACCCCTTTAGAGAAAAACATATTGGAGGTAAAGTAGTCCCCCGTTCATGCCTCTGAGTGGGGAATACCTGAGAGAGTACCTATATCAGTCAAGTGTGATAAACATTCGAGGTTAGGAACAGATCATTTCAGACCTGTGGAAGTTTAGAGAACCTGAAGGTTGAAATGCAAATGATGTACCTCGACGTATTAGAAATCAGCAAAATGAAGTGGCCCAAAGGAATCTTTTGGAGAGGAAGTCATAGGATTATATACACCGGATTACTGAATGGTAATTCTGGAGCAGGTAAAATGTCAAGGAAGAGTGCTCACATGCAAGTGAAGAGCTTTCTACAGTATTGTGAATTGATAGTAATGATGAGAATTGAGACCAAAACTACAGACACCGTTGTGGTGCAGGTATACCTACATGCCCATTTGGACTGACATAATAAAGCAGATAAGAGAAGAAAACTTATTTTAACGGATACGAAACCTATAGCAGACAGAGGTCAAGATGGAAGGATAAATGGAAAAAATGAGAGAAAAGATACTTTTGGAATTCTGCACAAAACCCAGGTTAGTAGTGTAATAAAAAAGCATGTCTAAAAACCACTAATGCTGAAGATAGACTTGGAAAATGCCAGGAGATGGAAGATTACAGCAAACTGACAAATTTAAGTAAAGCAGGGATTTCAAAACCTGACGAAGTACTGCCAAAGCTATTCAGAGGCAGATATTGACAGTAATTTAGTATTTGTGGCATTGAAATGCAATTTGAAAGTCAAGAAACTAAACAACATACAGAAAGCAGGAAATTGAAGGAGAATCTTTTGGCCTTTCACATGGCAGTGGAAAACCAGTTGGAATAAAACATGACTGAGGAATCAATAGAAGAGAGATGGGAAAATATTAAAAACAGAAGACATGATGCTGAAAAAGAAGTTCTTGGGAGAAGGACAGTAGCCAAAAAGTAGCCCTGGATCATGGAAGCAGTCTAAGACCTGATTGAAGAAAGAAGAAAATTCAATTAAGAGGGCAACTCTGTCACAAAAGAATAGGTCTTAAGAGGATGCATCACAGCCACTGGCTAGGAATAGTTCTGCAAAAAATCCTCCAGGTGGTGTTCAGTCGCAACTGATCGAGACTTTTTGTCAGTGAGGGTCTTTAAATCTTGGAAGAGTCGGAAACACACTGGCAACATCAGTGCCTATGAAGCCTTTGGGGGACCGAAAGGGAGGTCTGTGGATTTCCCCTTCGATCTTGCAACATACAATCCTCCCCTCCTTTCTTGGAATATCTATTACGCAAGCCTTATCACCCAAAATCCGACACGATGTTTGAAGTGAGGGGGGAGATGATAGAAAACGGAAGGCTGGGTCACCTATGGTCCCTGCTTGCCCAATTAACCTCTCACCAAACTCCCTCCCCTCACGGTTCACTGTTGTTTTGAACACTAGTGATATCAAGCAGCAAAAGCTTTGACCATATTGATATTAGCAGACAGCTCCGTCCCTAGCCTACCACACCCGCACCTGATTCTTTCTCCGATATCACACCATGTGCTCTCTGATGGAATATCAGTGGAGTTGAGTATACTTCAATCCCTTCCTCATTATTTTAAAAATTACAGTACAAAAGGGTGTTATTTTCAATCGCAAACTCTAATTGTTTGCTATATACAAGCACCTTATAATAGTTATCATGAAACACTTCTATGAAGTCCCTATTGACATGTCGCAATGCAATTCAAAATTACCTTCACCAAGTTTTCACAACTTGTATAGGGCAGCATATTGCAAATCTGTCCAAAGTAAGAGGCCGTGAGAAGTTTTCTTCTCATGCCAAAAGACACTACCAGACTGTAGAACTGTATCCTCAATTCTGAGAATGTCTTCATCTGACTTTTGATGATCCCTCATAAAAATATACTTTGCTCTTTTGTAGTCTGTGGAAAACATATTAGACCATTCAGCATTAGGTCCATAGTGAGAACGATCACTCTTCTCTTTAAAACGTGATTTTCTGGCTACAAGTTCACATTGTTTCCTAGCGTAAGTTATTTTATCCTTCAATTACCGGTTCATGTTCATTCTTTTGGTGAATAGTCCCAAACTTGTACAAAACATATTTTTAAATGTGTTTTATGCAGCCAATGGGGGCGTTTACTCGGAACCGAAATCGCAATTTTGTACACGAAATCGTTAGATGGAAACAAAAAACGAATTTTAGTGAAAACATTAATCTTCTAACCACAACCATTTACTCATAAATCAAAAATTAAAATAAGCAAAAGGTGACGCCCACCGAAAATGCTGGTGTGATAACATTGACGTCATTTTCCTCCCGTCCTTGACTGCTTTCAGGGGAGGGGGAAGGGAGTGGCGGGGGGTTCTCGGAAGGTCTGCTCGCACAGATGCTGTCGAAATCGCTCCCATTGGCCGAGTCAGCTGTGTCCCCCCCTTTGCGATAAGGCGAAGTAGCTTCGCGGGCTCAGTAGTGATTGGACGAAGTCGATATACGTCAGAGGTTGCACCACACCCACTTTTCCGAAAGGGTTAAAAACATCAGTTTTTCGCCACTTATAACTCGGGAAATAATTGTCGGATCAGAAAACGGAAAAATACGGGTCCTTTTATTTTACAAACTCTATCAGATTCGGCAATAAAAAAAATATGGTAAACGACCCCATTCCCGGAGTTGTGACGAATACCAGCACATCTTCTTTGATATGATCTGCATAGTGCGAAATCAATTTGCTTTCCACCGATAATTTTTGCTACGATGGAATTAAATTGCTCCACTGGGTTGCTGTCTACATCATGGATAAGACTTATACTGTGCTGACTCAAATTTTGAAATATCTCTTCCAACTTTGGGAAGAGTGAACTTGTATGATCCAGGGCCAGCGACAAGGGGGGGCAAATGCCCAGGGGCCCGGGCCATCAGGGGGCCCAGGCCAAAATAAATTAATTGAAAATAAAAATTTAAAGTATGAATAAATTTAAATGACAAAAAGAATGCAAAATTTTTTTGTTTAAAAAGTTAAAAAAAAATGAAGGTAGAGTGTGTGTCAGTGTGCAATGGAGAAGTATGACTTTAGCATTGTTGTTGTGTTCATCAAGGGTTTTTGATGGGGATGATAGAGCGAGAAGCACGGGCGCTGTGACTCACTTTCCCTCCCTTTGCCGCGAACATTCGCCACTCAATGATACATTGTAACCTGAATGACAAGAAACCCCATCCCCCTCTAAAGTCTATTGTTTACTTGTTAGTGGACTGTAATTAATCGTTTATTCTACAGTCAAAGTTACATATTAGCAGTAGCAATCTACACATTCCAGTGTTGTGTCATTGGTTTTGTATACATGAGCGCCCATACATGGGGGTGGGGAGGGACCCCCCTATCCCTGTGCCCCCCAACCTAGCCTCCCAGTAAGGATTGCTATCCCAGAGAGATTTTTTGGAAAAGAAAGGGAAAAAACTTGATGCCTTGGAACAATTAGAAATAATTCAACACAAAATTAATAATGTCCCACTCCTAAATGATAACACCTTTCCATCCCATTCCCCATTACTGTCCATAGCACTTCGTTATTCCACTGCCACCCCTACTATCCCCTAGCCATCCACCATTTCCCCCTCCCTTTGGTAACACCACACTACTTCCTCCACCACTCCAAGCCAACGTTCTGGACATCCCCTACCCTACGGTCCCTCTTCCCCTCCTCCCCCCAACCTCCGGAGGACTCCACAAGCATCGCCGAAAAGCAGCAACACGGGACATCACCCACTGGTCTCCAATTGCCGAACCCTGCCGCAAGAGCCATTAAATCAATGAGGGATCCTAAGACAACAACGGCGACCAAAGGTGTAAACCTATTGACACACGTTTTCCATTTTTTTAAGATATAAAATATAAGCTAAACATCCTTTTATATACAATATTCCTCCCCAACAGCTTTCCTGAATGAATGGACATTACAGGTTCACATCACCTTGTGAACCACTGGATTAGAGTCCCAGAAACTATTTTGATCATCACTATGAAACTCCCTTTGCCCTCTACTCCAGTATCCTGATTATTTCAAGTACTAACCTTGCTGCGATGAAAGTTAAACCACTCATCCAAATAAAAAACGAACACCTTCTATGACCACAGGTAAGAGCTGTCAGCAATTAGTTAGAAAGTCCATTACACATGCTACCAATTTTTCTTGACAATTTTTCCAAGGAATAATTAGTGGTGTAAATTAGCTTTATTCTCTTTTAAATCAGTAAAATACTTCACATTAAGCATTAAAAACGTGCCTTATGAGTCCTGTGACAAATAGCAGGTTGGCATTACATTTACATTGGGCACAAGGAGAGAAAATGCCAATCATTTATGCTTGAACATAGGTAATGCTCACTCGGGGATGTTGATTTCACAATTCGAATAATGGATCCACCAAGTAGAAAAATAGGTTTGTATATGGTAACACAATTCCAAGAGGAAGGAGACCGGCAATTTTAATCCAGATCTCCATTTTGTAACATCACAAGAATATTGACAAATAGCTCACACAGCCATCTAAAACTTATTTCACATGGGTTATTAGTCTCCTAAATTTTACAGTTAAGGATATTAAAAATTTAATGGACTGAATCTATAATTCAGGTAGTATTTGAACAACTAATAGCCAAAATACAATCGTACATGTGCGGAACAAGTTCAAAACAATGATGTATGTTTACAATACCGTCACCCTCAGTAAGGATAAATGAACAATATTCTTAGTTATATAGTATCAATGTCATTCTCAACCAGGTATTTAGCACTTGTTTACATCCATGTGTACGTCAATTCCATTGTGTATTTCACGCTGTTGTTAGAAAACAAATTGGGGAAGAGACCCCGGCTCACAGGAAACATTCTGCTCGGTACGGAGTCATGGATAGCATCAATTGCAATTCAGTGTATTAATAACTTTATTTAGGTATCCTTTATGTAATCATTATATTTACATTGTCTTGAGTTATACGGTATGTATTTACGGATATAAACATTTGCTATGATGAGTGCTAATACCCTGAGGGTAAGGGAGCTGAAAAATAAGATATATATTTATGACAACTGTTATTGAGGAAACGGGTTATCAAACATTCGGAGTGCAAAGACATTTTTTAATACTTTCCTTAAAATTTTCAATTAACGCACATATTTAAAGACTGGAGGTCAATGCCACGAAATTCACTGTTAGAAAAGGCATGAAATTTGTCATATGCTTCTTACCCACGAACCACTGGTTGGTGGCCGCTGGCTCATACAATTAGTTGCGTACTTACTTTTACACATTCCTGATACACTTTGAACAGAGGTGCGCAAATATCATCATTCACATTGCCCTTCAGGAAACGGTCGGAGAACCATGAATTGAAGCACGTATCGTATTGTTTCTTGAGTTCATTACAGTTTTCACCCACGCTGTTCATTTCAATCTAGTAATTGCAAAAGAGTGTTATGTAAGGATCTAGAAACCGTTACATACCTACAATGTGGATTGCATCAGATGGATACACGAAATAACCGACAATAATGCCTCAACCAACCTATGTAAATAACTCATTCACCGATAATTAATTCCCAATATCACAAAAATTAAAGTAGGTCAGTCCACAATAGCCGGGTTAACTCCTTCATGAACATGGACATGCGTGTTCGTGAAATGGAATGAAACCGATTAAACAGCTGACAGTGGCAAACAATTTCGATCTTCTTCCGTGCAATAAATAAATTGATTCGAGGTTCACCTGTTCGACGCTAGGTTGGTAAATCATGGGGCGGGTACGGTAGACGCTCGGTGTGAAGTTAATAATCGGTTAAACATGCAGTAAGTGGTTCCATACCGGCGTATTTTTTATCTGAACTGACACCGTAAATTTATGTGATACAACTAGACTAACTATGACCTAGCAATGAGCGTACTGTGAAAGTTTAGCGAATGGCGTAACCTATTGATTATGTAATGTTTAAAACATGCTAGGCTTGGAATTTACCTTCCTTACATTGAAAGGTGGTAGTCAAGAAGCTAGCGTATATATAAATTACTTCGCATCTGGTGATAATGTGGATGTCATGAGGTAGAGAAAAATCTAATATGGCAAAGTAAGTGACATACCTAATGTTTGTCGATCGAGTTGTTTTCCGGGCTAATAATCACCACCTGTTTATTTTATCTTTCAGAGATTTTAATATCGTATTCGTATACGATACCCAAAGGTGTCAGAAAGAGGACGATGACCCTCAAGAAGCCCTTCTCTATTTTCATCCAGGATGGGTGAGCGATCAGCAAAGAATGGCCCTTGCTGGGCAGCTAATGGGTGCAGCTCATTTTTTTCTCTCCACCTTCAGTTGCCCTAAAGTTCTGACACTTCAGCGAGGGAAATTTGTCGTTCGGCAGTTTGGTCGATATATTTTGGTGAGCATTTTGACAGGTGGTACACTACGAAACACCATTTTAAATGCAAAAGTCATGAAATAAGGTTTACCTTAATGTTGTTTATAGGGTGTAATCGTTGTCCACTCTACATGGAAACTTATCGTAGGTTACCTTTTCTCATTTATCTCATTCTCTAAGAATCCGCATCTATCGTTTTATTCTATTTCATTATTATTGGTAGCCAAGTGGTCCACATTAATGGTGTAGGGTGGAACAGTACTCCTTGCCATTAAGCCTTTGTAACCACAAGAAGTGCTACCCACAATAACATGCATGACGATATGTCATGAGGAAGAAACCATTTTCTCTAGCTATCTAACACAAAATTTCCATTGTGCCAAGTTGCTCCTAGTATAAAAGAATGGGTCTGTTTTGTGTCATTACTTTTCTAGGGTTATTACCTATGGTATAACTCAGTGCAAGAAACTTTTCATTATTGGTTGCATGCTTGAACAAGGCAGGTTTCTGGTGTCCTCCACATTGGCATCATCATTGGCAGACACCCGAAAACCTGTCTTGTTAACCTGCTAATATTTAGTCACATGTTCCTGAGACTCTTCTATAGAGTCACTTCTGTTACATATATCCGTGACTTCCTCCGTACATCTATTACTTCCTCACAGACATCTTTAACCTTTTACCTTACGTTTCCTTCTTACCTTTGTTTCTTTTACCTCAAATCTTCTCCAGCTAATCATGAGAAAATATTCCAAGGAAGCCATTTGGCTCCTTTGGTTGTCAGATACCCCATACGCATAACATTCTGCATATATTTATACTTCTTCTGGCATTCCCAAGGTTCACTTTCTTGCAATTTTAAGTCGGATGGATCGCACTCAAGTTATGTAGCTACTTTAACCTCTCCTTAAAATTATTTTTTAGTACAGTTCTGTGCAATTATAATTCATAATTTTCTACCCATAACCATCTACCAGAATTAGCTTACATTTTCATGTCTTCAACATGGTAAAATTTTAAATGTGGTAAATTGTCAGCTGATGAGCTCAAAATCATACGTGTTCAAATGTTTTTATCACTTAATCACGTTAGACAATCTTTTTCTGCCCATTTTTCCTCATCAATGTAACAATAGTTAATTGTGCATCAAATCTATTTTGCTGATAAGATAGGGACACTATTGTTTGATTTGATGAATGCTATCTTGAGTACTAGCCTCCAATTCTGTGGGTTACATGGCCATGAGGTGCCATTAATGCCAGTTAAATCTGGTTAATGCCAGTTCCTGGTTTTTGCCCACACTCCCCTCATCCCCAATAATAATCATACCTACAACCAATCACTCAACTTGCCTACCTATACCTAAATAGTACAGCTACTTACAAAAAATTCGTACCACTTCTCTACGCAACCCGCTCAACAGGCTCTTTAATTCCTCAATGTGACAACACTGTCACCGATTCGACTGCCGAACACCTATCGCGTCTGGTTGACGATCTCAGAAGCAAGAGCAATGAAACATGACCTGGCAAAGCAAAGGCCCCGTAATGCAGGGGGTTGGAAGCTCACCGGCAGCGAGTAAGGTTTTCTTTCCCGAAACAACTGACGAATGCCTTTCGCAATGCGGACCACCGTCGTGCCTCTCCATCTCGCTCGCTGACCATGCAAGCACAGAATTTAGGAACCCCAGTTTTCCATATTACAAAGAGTTTATATGGCTGAACTGCTTTTCAAGGAACACTCGTGGACCATCCATTTCCGATTCGGCCTCATCGCACTGTCGTTCGCGGAAGTCGGGAAACCCCGTGGATTAATGTGTCGACTAAACCAAGCCTCATAGATATACCATGCAAGCCACCGCGAGGGTGCGTGGCAGGAGGTGTTGCTGAGGAGTGGAATCTCACGGGCGAGGAGAGAGAGGGGACGGTTTTTTTATTCCTAAGATAAGTTTCCATTGTCTTCCAGCAGTGAAAACTGACATTTTCTCACTTAAGTAATGCTACTTGCCGTTATTGGAAAATTATGCTTTAGTATTAAATACTATTATTAGCTAAAATTCACTTAGTTTGAAGGCGGCGAAGAGTCCTCGAAACAGTTTCAATGAAACTTATCTCGACACATCAGCTATACTTTTCTATTCTTCCTGAATAATATGATCATGTTTTTCAACTTTATAAAAACAATTTTCTATCGAGAATAAAAATATTTTTTTTTCTATGGAAGCCACATGCAATGCCACACATCGAGAAATTTATATTCCTAGATCTGAATCATACACATTTCCCTTAAGGAGCTTTCATTGACACTTCCGAGAACATTTATCTTTTTTCAGACACGTAGTAGAACATGGGCATAACACCATGGAGCTTTTTTCTGGGCTACAACTCATCAGTTCCAGTAAGAAAGTGAATGCGTATCATTTTAACTTATTTTTCATTGTTGCATTAGGCAAGGAAGATCTTTTTCGGAATCACTTCGTGATGTCAACGAAATGAAAGACGATCAAAAATTAAAAATATAAAATACCAATGAAAACATAATAAATGAAAGAAATCCAGGCGTGCAACTTTGTGAGCACTTGTAAGAAATTCCTTCACGCCTTACCCCAAGTCCTACACATTGCATCCTCCGACGCACGGTCTGTGGACATGTCCGAACACGAACAGCATCCCCAGTCTCTTCGGCAGTCGAAAAAGTATTTTCCCATCCTTGGTCCACTATGCGCGCGTCTTCCTGAGAGGTGACTTTAGGTTTCCCTGAACCCGCATTTAATTTACCTGCAATCTCCCAAACTGGCATATTTGCCGTTAGTATTCCTGCCATTCGGTTTCTCCACCTACCGTTAACCAAAATATTATGTGCAATCGAGTTTGAAGGGTGTTTACAAAGTTACCTAATAACAGAAAGTTTAAAAATATTAATTTTTGTCGTTCAATTCTGCGCTAATGAATGTAAAAATGCATTTCTCAAAAACCCTTCAGATTATTAAACCCAAATTATAACTCCATATAATCAAGAATGTTTTATGCATTTTCTATAAAGTTTAGAATTTTAGCTGAAAAAGAAATGATACTGTAATCATATTTAATCAGAAGGGTTTTTCTCCTCTCTAGGTGATCGAAAAAATACAATTTTAATTGCGTCACAATCCTTAGATATCCTAATGTTATAATACATCGATGTTAATAACGTAATTTAATCAACTAATTTTATATTAGTTTAAATTTATGGCTTAGAATGAGACGGTTCAGCGTTTATTTGTTGCTGGGAAAGCCGTGCGATGTTGCTGCAACAAATAGCCGCAGACTTGTCTCACTCTGACCCGTACAAATATAAACTGATATAAAATTAGTTGATTAAATTACGTTCTTAACAATGATGCATTATAACATTAGGATATCTAAGGATTGAAACGCAATTAAGATAGCATTTTTTCGACCACGCCGAGCCGAGAAAAACGTTTATGATAAAAATTATTTCAGTATCATTTCTTGATAGATAAAATTCTGAAAGTAATAGAAAACGCATAAAACATTCTTGTTTATATGGAAAATTTGTATCAAATAATTTGAACTGTTTTTGAGATATGTATAAGCTTTTATACTCGGTGTAATAGTTGAACACGTAAAAAAAGTCACTTTTTCCAATCAAACTTTAATAAGAAATACAAAAATATAAGAAAGAAAATTAAAGTGCACAATTAATGTAGAATTAAATGACAAAAAATAGGATATGATTAAATTTTCTTTAGTTATTTTGGTTACTCGTAAACACCCTTCGAACTCGAGTGCACATAATATTTTGGTCGACAGTAGGTGTCAACTGCGGCATTCCTCTAGCGTAACTAGCTCGCACCGTCAATGTGAATTATCGGCTTACTTTTCCTCCCAAAAACACACACTTCGCCGCTAACACCACAAGCTGAATTGGGAACGAGATTAATAAATGGTAAGGCAGGTTCTCGCTCAAATCGGAACGGAGCATTTTAAACGCATAGCTACATCATATGCCCAGCTTTTGTTTCGAGGTAAGGAAACCCTCCTTGCCTGTGAGCTTCCAGTATCAAGTATGACGGGGCTTTGGTTTTGCCAGCTTATGTTTCGCTCTGGCGCGTCTCATATCGAGATCTCCAGTCCGACGTTACTGCGTTCGGCCAACACCCGCCAGTCGAATACAGCGACAGTGTTGTCTCATCGCTGATTTTAAAGGTCTGTTGGCCGGGTTGCGTCGGGAAGTGGTACGAATTTTTTGTAAGTAGCTGTACCTAACTATCCTTAATAGCAGTTTTAAATTATGAAGTGTAGACGAGTATATTATTACTAATCCTTTTTTATGCATGATATGTAATGTATATGTAAATTGACGTATGGGGTCTGTTTGATAAGTCTGTGTAAACTCAACACACAGCAGTTGCCTGCTGGACAAATGTTATGTTGAATCAGTTTTAAAGGTTAGAATAGTTCACAAGTTCGTAAATGAAATATTAACTTTGTTTCCTTCCACAGATTTATTTCCTTGGTACGACATGTTTCGACACATCAGTGTCATCATCAGGTACTTGATGACGACACCGATGTGTCGAAGCATGTCATACCAAGGAAATAAATCTGTGCAAGGAAACAAAGTTAATATTTCATTTATGAAATTCAACTTCCACCTAGTTGAGCCTGATACTATGTAAAGTTCACAAGTTGTTTGCTTTGTTTGGAGTGCTTCTATGAACACGAATGACGCTTCATGTTCCAGACAGCCTGTTTAGTTTATAACTGCTGAGATTCCAGAAAAAAATTTGTGATATGATGATGGATAGAAAATCGAAGGTGTGTGAGATGGCTAGGTCATTAGGCATCTCAAATGAATGGTACATCATATATTACTTAAACATTAGCAAATGTGAAAACTGTCTGCGGGATAGATGCCTTGTTTGCTCACAAGTGATCAAAAGCCTGAATGAATAAACATTAATTCATCATCATCATCAATCCTAGGATTGGTTTGACAAACCCCTCCACTCGATTCTTGTATCGGCCAACCTCTTCATATTGATGTAGCTCCTCTCTTTTACGTCCTATGGTTTAAACCTGTTTCAATGTAATCTGGACAAAGTTTTCCACCATTTCATAATAGTCGATGAGACATGGATAGGTCTCTTATCAACTAGAAACTAAATAACAGCCAAAACAATGGATTGCAGATTGGGAAAATGTTACAGGCAAAGCAGAAAGTATTCAATTAGCAGGAAAGGTGATGGTCACTGTCTTGCAATGCTTGAGGAATAATAGGTACCTATTACTTTTTGAAGAAGGGTAAAATAATACCTGGGAAACAATATATATTGATAAACGTGAGTTTTTTGTCTTTTTTAGTAATTATTGAGAAACTTGAGAATTGATAGGAATCTCTTGGAAATGTCATTCATCTTTGCTGGATGACCTAAATGATGAAATAAAGAAAACTCAACCTTATTTGGCAAAAAATATGATCTTTTTCACTGAGACAATTCACCAGCACACTTATCTATGATTATAACAGCAAAATCGTTTAAATTATGCTTCTAAAATCGTCCACATCCCTCCTATTCACCAGACTTAGCACAGTCAGATTATTTTGTTTCCGAATTAGGAAAAAGTGGCTACCTGGGAAGAAATTAAGGACATATAAATTGTATCAAAGGATGAAGTTATTGCCAGCACATCTGCCTACATTAAAGACATAGATAAATCTCACTACATATAAGGATAAAATGAATAAACTGTACATCGCTGGACTAAGTGTATAGTGTGTGGAATTGATATTATGGTGAGAAATAAAAAAAATCCAAAAATTTCATTTTGTACAGAATTATCGAGTAACCCTCGTATGTGCTGGGAATCTGGTGCTGGCTGCTGGCAGGACCAGAGTACCAGCTTTCAAATTTTGATCAACATTCTTCATTCAATTCTTGGTCATGGCTGAAAGCTTTCATTCATATGCCACATCCCAAAATACAATCTATGTATTCACCTGCCCTTTCCTCTTTGGAAGACTGACAAAGCTTGGCTATTCATGTCCCTTTTAACCCTTTCACTGCTCCCATCGTCTATAAGCGATCGACGTAGTAGACTGCTCCCATCGTCTATTGGCGATTTGAAGAGTTGTGCTACTCCCAGACGCCATGAGTGCCTCAAATTTCTTCCTTTGACGGATAGATGTCATGCAAACATCTTTTTGCCCTCTTTTCCCATTTATTGCCCTTCTCCAGCTGCCAGGAATCCTCAGTCACCCTTGAAAAATGTCGAGAGAAAGTCGCGCTTGTTCGTCACACGGCATCCGCCCCGGGAAGAGACCATTTTCCTCACGGGATATTGTATCTGTTCTTGATGAACTCAGCGATGAAGAAGAAGTATTTTCTTCAGATTTGGAAGACAGTGATGAAAACATAGAAGATCCTGTTGAGTCATCCAGTGAAGATGAGACAAGAGGAGAGAGCCCCGATCCAGTTTTTGAGTGGGAGAGCGGACGAAATTTTGTGCCACCGCTTTGGAACTTTGACTCTACAAGTGCAGGAATTAGTAGTGATTTTGTAATTTGTGATGAAAACAATGTGTTGGAATATTTTGAGGCTTTCTTTGACAGTGCCATTGTGGAACACATAGTGAACGAAACTAATCGCTACGCCAATAATTGTATTGAGTCGCAGCCATTGTCGCAATTTTCCAGAATGCGCCGTTGGAATGATTGCACTGAAAATGATTTGTATGTGTTTTTAGGCTTGACGATGCTGATGCCGCATTCGAAGAAGCATTCTATTGATAAATACTGGTCAAAGGATCCCCTTATAGAAACGGCAGTTTATGGGAAATACATGTCAAGAGACAGATTTTTGGGGATTTTACGATTTTTACATTTCAGCGATAATGATGTTGCAAACCCAGAAGATCCCTTGCACAAAATTGATACAATTTTTTGTATGCTAAAGGAAAAATTTAGTGGTTTCTTCAATCCATTTCAAAAGCTCGTGATAGACGAATCGCTTATGCTATTCAAAGGTAGGCTGTCATTCAAGCAGTATATTCCATCAAAGCGGCACAGATTTGGAATCAAGTTCTTTGTTTTGTGCGATTGTGAGACAGGGATCATATTAGACATGATTCCATGTACGGGGAAGACAACAAAAATTCCCAAAAGTGACTTAGGCGTATCTGGTGCCGTTGTCATGAAAATGATGGAGAAATATTTACAGAAAGGACATATTTTGTACACGGACAATTGGTACACTAGTCCAAGACTATGTAAATATTTACTTGACAATGGGACGGGGTCATGTGGGACAGTGAGGACGAATAGAAAAGGTATGCCATCGTTCCCACCTAAGTGTAATCCAGGAGACTATCATGTGAAAAAATCGAATAAAATATTAGCTCTCAAATGGCATGATAAACGTGATGTAACCATGCTTACAACGTAATAAGCGAGTAATAAGCGAGATTGGAGAAGTAATATATTTATAAAAAAACCTGACGCTGTTGCAGCGTTTCTCGAAAGAAGAACAGCAGTTCACGAGAAACGCTTGTCCAAAGGACAAATATTCTTTCCAAGACGGGTGAGCAAGATGAGGTCAGAAATAGAAAAAACCACAAAAGCAAGACAATCTAACTAATCAAACACTGTATTTAAACAACAAGGTACAAACCAACAAAATTGAAATACTCTTCACCATTTCGGGAAAACTAATAACTTGCACCGAAAGTCCATGGCGCACAAAGGAGAATCGGTAACACTACTCTCCTCTCACCTCGCCTCGATATCGTCTCTTTGCCATTTCGACTGGAACAGAGGGCATGAGTGGGGAGGTATTCTCTGGGGTAAGGAGGGGGTACATTCTGGAAGGTCAAAGTGCAATGGGGTTTTACGTGGAATTCCATTGGTGCAAATTGAGGGGAGGAAAAGGTGGCATGATGTGAAGGGGGCGAGCTGGAAGCTTAGGATTGGGTGATCCGGGACTCTTTTTTCACTACGGCGGGGGAACACTAAATAACGGCTCGTACGATGGCCTAACTTCTGGTCTTCATCCGCACTTTGGGGGCTATATAAAAATGTAAATTGGAGGGGTGGGCGGGGACCTTCTGGAGCCCCCCTGACACTTAGACCTCTTTAGATCCATTGTGCCAACCCACATTTAACCTGCCCGCCACTCGCAGACAGGGGACAAGAGCACCGCGGTAGAGGTATGGAGGAGGGTCACCCATCCAACCTCTGTCCGGGCCCAACGTTGCTTAACTTCGGTGATCTCACGGGAACCGGTGTGTCAACGTAGCTAGGCCCTTGCCCTGGGGGCTATATAAGTGGTAGAGCTTCTGGAGAGGGAAAGGAGCGGCTGAAGGAGCCGCTGAAGGAGCCGCTGAACGAGCAGACGAAACGAAGCAGACGAAATCGAAGCATTTTGGAATCGTAGGCATTGTTGGCGTCGTTGGCTCCGCCTGTCGTTAGCTACGCCTGTCGAGCAAGTCCTGCGGCTAAGTCCGGAGGGTAATTAGTCCGCCGAGGGGTAATGTCCAACGAGGGGGGGGGAAACCAAAAAATGCCACACTGTTCTAGATTATACTAAGAACATGAGATTGGTAGATAAGTCGGACATGCCAATCAGTTCAGTGGAATGCATGAGGAAATCTGTAAAATGGTATAAGAAAATGTTTTTCCATCTGATAGATGTTACCCTACTCAATGCATACCACTTTCATTCCGTCAAAACTGGAAGCAGCATGTCACTGAAGGAATTCAGTCGTACAACAGTGCGCCAGATATTCACAAAATACGGTACCCTGTCCCAGCCCCACCCTGGCCGTTCGACACCCACTAACCTTGCACCAGACCGACTCTTGGGAAAGGACGTTATTTTACGACACTACCTGGAGTTCGTCCCACCCACAGATAAGAGGGCCAAACCACAGAGACAGTGCCACGTCTGCATGAATACGCAGCGTGCGGAGAGGCGCAGAAAACTAGTCAACACTTGGTGTAAGGAGTGTGGAGTGGGATTATGTATTGGTCAGTGTTTTCGTGATTTTCACAGCAAGAAAAATTTTTAACAAACAACTATGATAGTAAATAATTGAATTTTCATTATGCTAACCGTACTTACAAATGATTTGATGTTCGAAAATAAATTTTGAAAAAAAAATATTTCGGCTTTCAGTAAAAAAACCACTTCCTGCAATACGACATTCAGAGTAAAAGAATTAGAAAATTACGCAACATAAAATTTTTTAACAATTTTTCCCTTGAATATAAAGTGATAATTAATGAAAATACGCAAAAAAAAAGAAAAAAGAAAAATATTTTTTTTTTGCGCCTGTGGAGAGCCAAATTTCAGATTAATTGCGCAGTTAAAGGGTTAATGTGGAAACATATTAAAGGGGACCAACATAGAATGCCTTCAAGTACTCTTCTCATCATTTAATATGGTCCCAACAGTATATTTCAATGAGAAATCCTATATAATCTTGTAGTGTCTAGAATGTATAATACTTCTTTTCCAGATCAAAATTTCCACATTCTTCTGGCACACATAAGTAAACTTCTCCTTTGCTAAGTATCCGCAATGATGATTCTTGTCTACCAACCATCTCCCCAGACATTCTTGAGGATCAACAAACAGGGGTTTGTTTCTGGTCGCATGGTCTGAAGCACTGCAGTCCAATAGTCAGTTATCAGGTCTCTCTTTAATAAGTTGCTTGTTTGGATGCACATGTAATAATTGATAATCCCTTGTCACAATCATAGCCTTGCGGTTTTCTGGTGCTTTCATGAATCCACCAGTCTCTTTTGCCTTCTTAACAATGGAACATACAAAGGCTGTATGGCCTCCTCCTCCACAAACAAAGCAAGTCTTCTGTTTATTTGCCTCTTCAGTCTCAGATGATTTTTATTTTGGTCCCTTATTCTTCTTAGAAGTGGGTTGTGTATCTTCTGTGTTATTCTTATTCTTTGTCGTGAGCAATTTTCTTTCGCCATTAGTTTGGTGGATCGTTCTAGGAGTAGCTTTGCTTTTACCTTCTTTCATGTCAGTTCATTATCTTCCTTTTCTAAACTTCTCGTCAGACCTTCATATTCCTTCTGCAGTCCTATTAGGTAAATAAGTGACGATAGGTTGTTTGACAAATACAATGGTATCAGGCGTAACTTTGTGGAAATGATGCATAGCAAAATAATGGGATTTGAATTCATTTTTTCCTTATGCTTTATTCTCACGACCTAGGTTTCATTGTTAAGCAACATCATTAGGTGAAAATTTTAAGAATGTATTGATATGTATTCTTCAAATTTTCACCTGATGATTTTACTCAGCATTGAAATCAATGTCATGAAGAGTAAATCATATGTAGAAAAACTAAGTTCTCTCCCATTAACAGGTTTTTTTGTTTAAACTCAAACTTTTTTCCCTTATTATGGAGTAACAAAATTTTTGTTACATATTTTTGGATTTTTAAGTCACCTAATTTCAAATTGACTACATAACTCCCTCAGGAACATTCTGTTGTAACAAACCATAATCTGTACAAATCTCCTCTGAAGTTGTCCAGGTTTCACTTGTAGTGTCACCAGCTGCAGTGGCATTGAGAAAATCGTGTTCTACATTGTTGAGAAGTTTGCCTGTCACTACTCCCTTTCATCTTTTCCTACATAGGATCTAATTTCGTGAAGGGGGAACCATAAACAACTCTCCATCACTGTTTGTCTTGTATGTTTCAGCGTAATTCTCCATTGCATACCAAACATTGGGCTTCCGTTGGGAGTCCTCTTATTCGAATCACCCATGCAAAGTTACTCTCTCCATTCAATTTTGAGTATGGTTGTAATTTCACACTTAATGCTTTACCGTCCGTCATCTTGAGATCCTTACTTAAAGCAGGCATGTACCTCAAAATTTCACATAGTATTTCAACTATACTATGATAACTCACTGTTTATATACTTCAATATTCACAGTGCAGTGGAAGCAACCAGCTCATAACCAGTTCATGGAATTTTTCACTTCTTTGTAAATTGTCAAAGAAATAATAAAATGAAAGTGACCATCTTCAATACAAACAATGAACTCACATTTTTTATTTACTCCGGCAATGCTGTTGAGTCCTTGTCCATGCCCCCCGTCGGTTCCAGGGGCTAGTGGTGCCCCTTTTCTGATTTTCCCCGGATTTGGGTGTCTCAGCAGTGTCGGCCTTTCTCCCGTGGTCACCAACTGTAGGGATTCGCACATACCCTTTGGTGTGGGAATCCCTTGGCGGTACCGCTATTCGAGGGTTCAGTAACCCTTTCCCATCCGGGCCTTCTGCCTTTGGCGTGGGTTACGCTTGGGTTTTTCATTTTTAGTGTTCGTCAAACCCCGGGAGCGTGTGGACACAGACATGTGTCGTGCGCTTCGCCAGCATTCAAGCGGGAAATAAACAGAATAACTTCGAAGGTGCCCTCGCCTTTTTATTCATCATAACCTGGGGCACACGGCCCCGCACGCACAAATGCTATAATACATAAATAACAGTAGGTGCCACTGGTGGCTAATAAACACACATCATAAGTTTATATATGGCTACACGAAAAGAAAATTAATCACATTGCCTTATTTCAATTTTAACTACTTATCTCTTACAACCCTTAGGCTGTTGGAACAGACTGTGGGACACCAGATTGGTTGCTTCAAATGCAAGCAACTTCCTTGGAGTCTACAATTGGATTTTACCACAAGGATATGGAAACTATTGCTTTAAATGCAGCAGCTTCGGTTCCAATGCCTTCACCTGGTAATGGTGGTGAAGACCAAGATGAGGAAGCAGGCAGCTCTAAAGATCAGGGGCAGTCTGAATTTGAATATGAGCAAAGAGCAGCCCTGGCCGAACGTTTAACTCAGATGCTTGACGTTTATGTTCCAGTTCTACAGTGTGCCTCAAGTCCTTTCTCTCATGTCCCCACTGTACTCCTTCCAAAAGTAAGTAGTAGCAATTATCCAATGATTGTTTATCATTTACTCTTCGCATCAAACTCTCGTAGAATATTTTGTGTTGTACAAAAATATTTTTAAAGTTATTCAGCATATGGTGGAAATGTGATAGGATTGATGGTATTATGTGAATATAGGTTAAGAATTGATTTTTTAATCTTATTTTTTACTTTCCTAACAGAGTGCTAGCAATACATTCCTTGAAGCATTCCACATCCTGCAGTGCTGCCAAGCAAAGAATGGGGTTTTGGGTGGTGTTATATTGTATCAAAACAAGTAAGTAAAACACTATCATTTACTTTGTTCTGGGGAAGAGTTCGGTGGCATTTTTCTAACTTCTTGCTACAGATCTTTTGGTGTCCAATATGACGATTGTAGTTTTGTTCCTGTTCCAAGGGACATCTCGAGTCAAAATGTCCCCTGAAGTGAGAATTATATTGTTATACTCTAAGAGTAATAAACAGAAGGCTGGAGGAAATGGGATTTGAGTACTAAGGGGAGGATAATGTTGGGTTGATTGATAAGAATTTTAGTGAAAATAATATTGAATAAAAATCAGGTTGTTTTTGCATGTTTCATTGATTTAAAGAAGCATTTGACAGGGTGAACCTGGGGCAGCAATTCTAAGCCCTGAGGAATTTAGGGTAGAGGTAGGGTCACTGGAAAGCTGGCCTTGGAGAGGGCATAAGTAAAGATAGCAGATGGGAAGTTTAGTTGGGCAATGATAGAGTAGAAAGGCTTCCCATTGTGTCCTGTAATTTTCAATATACATGTAGAGGAAATGTTGAAAGAAACATAACATGTTACTTGTAATTAAAGTTACTTGATGTAGACATTAAAGTGTGAGTAATACTAATTAAAACAGGTTTGCAAATGACATAGTGTTAGTAATTCAATCAGTCAAAAGGTTTCAATCACTGTTAGATGCTGTACAAACCTGTTGTGGTAGATTTTAGATGAAGATGAATTACAAGAAAAATAATGAGAATGTCAAGGAAAATGAGTTCAAAGCTGAGTATAAAAGTAGGAGAGAATCAATAAAAGTGTTTGATAATTATAAATAAATAATCCATAAAAGTGGTGTGTTACTTAGGTAGAATTTTGGATTATGGTTGGTGTGTTAATGATAAGATTTGAAGGATATTGGTAAATGATTAACTTGGCTTTGGCTAAGTAGTCACTTACTAACAGAAGGGAATTTCTTGACAGGTAATTTAAAAGGCTGGTGAAGAGCTTGTTTGATAATGTGGCATTGTATGGATCCTAGGCCTAGACTCTGGGGAGAGATGATAGCAATAGCTCTATAGCAATAGTTATAGAGGAGAAGGTGAAAATACAGTGAATGGAAAGGAACATGAAAGATGTTCTGCATGGTGGGAATGAAGAAAGTTACAAATGGAAATTATGAGGATGGATAAAACAAGTAATTATGTACAAGGCATTTTGAAGGGCATAATTAGAAGTAGAATAGGTATTGGGTAAGCAAGGAAGAGGGAGGAAAAGAAAAGATATGCATTTTGAATCATATAAAGAAAGATCTGTTTTGAAGAACTCATCAGTGTAGAGGAGTAGCCTTTTAGGAAGTGCTAAGCAGAAACAGGATACTCCATTGAAACATATTTGTTAAAACTTAAACGAAAAAGTAGTAGAAAAGTGTAATAAAAAGCTATTGATCTTCCATGGTGTATTAAATGCCATAGATGATTTAGGGTATTTCTTTTAAAGTAAACCTTAAAATATTAGGTGAGTTTTTAGTTAAATGTAAAATTCAGTGTGGGCTAGATTAACTTTTATTCACTTGTTTTTTGTAGCCCTTTCATTATGTGTAAAAGTTAAAATAAGTGTGCATAACCTCATAGAAAAGTATTATGAATTTTCCAACTTCCTGGTGTTGTATATCTACTTCTCGGAGATTATTGTGGTGTTGGTGAACCGATTTTAACTAGAAAATATCAAAATCCAATAACAAAAAGGTATTGCAAACTAAGTACCAAATTTCAAGAAAATTCAAATCAGTGAAGTTAATTAAAAACAAATCTTGATGATTTTAATGTGAAAGTACCAAAACCAATGTTATCACAAGTTTTCTTATAGGTCTACTATTCTGTAGCGGACATTCCGGTGGTTGCCATCACTATTTAGTTTTCAGCAATGGAAGTACATACTAACCCACTGGAAAACCAATTAGGAATTTATTAGATATTGTGCTGATTTTGATTGCATTATTCTGTTGAAATTTTATGTTTTATTGGTTATCTTAAATATATTTTCTGGGGGTTGCTAATTCAGGAAAATTTTTAGAAAGTGAGAGGAATAATCAACATATAAATTATTTTTTACTCTGGTGGTGAAAAAGTGCTTTTGGTCAATTGGTTTCAATTATCACAGCATAATTTTTTTAAAGTTGCCTTTTTTAATTCCAAAGAGGTGCAAAAACTGGCTATATCATTTTCAATTTTATTGGGGGAAAAAAATGATTCATTCATTGAAAGATAATCACTCCTGTTTGTTTACTCTTGTGGAAATAGGCTTCTATTCTCCATTAGATGCTTTGTTGGCATAGGTTTCAGCTATTGTGTCTTTTTCTTTGCAGGGTGGTTGCCACTCAGTTATCCACTGAAGTTACTAAAAGACTGGTTTACACTGACCCTTTCCGAATAAAAGTAAGTACACCCATTGTATATTGATTTCTAAATACCTTCAACACTAACACTGCATATGCTATTGCTGTATCATGTGTGCATGTTTTTAATGCTTAGTATTGTGATACATATCAGAAAGAATTGAAACATTTGTTTGGCCTGAGCAGTCAACAGTGCTGTTGAAGTATGTTTGGTCATGTGCTCAATGTCAAGAGTTTTAGAGATTGCATTTAAAGTCTTGCAGTGTATGTGTTAAGATCACATTATGTGGGCTGGTTATCATAGCTTATAAATTATAGTATCAGTAATTTTCTGAAAGGGGTAAAAAATACTAGTTGCGAGTACTCGAAAATTCGAGTCGAGTCGAGTAGTTGGTACTCGACTCGAGCACTCGAGTATTTTTACGAAAGTCGAGTCGAGTAGTTTTTGTCGACGGAGCCGCCAAGGCCAATACGTTCAGAAATCTGCCGACAGGAAGCGCTATCATCAAAATCGAGTAAATCTCTGGTTACACGGTAGATAACACGTACGGACATGTACTTACGTACGTTCATTTACATTTGCGTGAATGGTTTCATGTACGTTTACGTGAACGGATTCATGTACGTTTGCGTGAACGAATGGATGAATCGGTGGTTACACGGTCCATGAAACCGCATATATACCGTATTCCTCCGAATATAGTTAGCCCCCCCTTTTTGGCCGAAATATTTGCGGAAAAAGTCTGGGGTGGGGGACTATATTCGAGCTCAAAGCACCTAATGTCCGTTGTAAAATTCCATCCCCTGAGTTTGAAGGTTTAGATCATAAAAATGAGTAGTTCAATTTTAAAATAAAGTATATCGAACTAAATTTTGTTTATTTATGCGTTTAATAATGTCAAATATATATATTTAGTTGGTTATATTAATTAATGTTTCGACTGAGACAGATAAAAACGCCGGATATTATTCAAGTTCCGGGAAGCAAGTTTGACGCCCACTTGAAGATACACATGAAAAGCCACTTCTCTTTTCTTCGCATAAGATATGGAACATATATTTATTTTAGACTAAACAAAGTTTAAAATAGATTACTCAGTTACTAATTACGTAACGAATGCGGAAGTCGGAAATTTAGTTCGTTTTGATGGTATTCTTCGTGTTTGAAAACTAAGAACATGTAAAATGACTTAACAAATTGGGAGAATTAGATATGCTTTCAACGTGTATATATTTATTTCGGAAAGCGAGCTCCACGCGACAGGACTTTTGGCCTGGAGAGATAAGCTGCTCGAGGTTGTCAAGTTGCAAGCTACCGTAGGTACCGCGCGCACCAAACACCACGCGAGAAAATTTCTCTAGTACGCACAGGAAAAATATCCTTGCCTATGCTTGAATAAACGTTTATAAGTTGCAGTATTCACCAAAATAAAATCAGCGATAAGAGAGATAGCTTTTGTCCCCACATTTCTCGGCTTCTCGACGAAAGAAACAAATTGCATTTTAAATTATCTTCAACTCCGTCTCCAAAATCTTTGCAAGAGGAGGCATAATGACGGTATGCTTCCAAAGATACCGTCAGTTCTTAAAATGACACTGACTTGCATTCTTAAAGGCGATACTTTTTTCCGCTATTGTCGAGTCCTCATGACTCATTCACAGCGATAGGCGATCTGCTTGCAGCAGATGATTCCACGTGCGTGCTACCTTTCCAGGAATGCTCTGGACATTTGAGCGTGCTTTTATAGCTGAAAATAAATATATATCAATATCAAATAACCAACGAATTCTACTGAGATTTCATAAGTGGATTCATATTAATGACTCGAGAGCAAGAGAAAGGTCCAAACGGTGATTTCCGGAACGGAAAGCGTGCGGGACGGAAAATAACGCAGTCTGACAAATTCATCAATAACAAAAGTATTGATGAACGTAATAGTATGAAACTTCGTATAACTATTAACAAAGCCCTTAGCTACAATATGTGAAAAAGTTTGATATCTCGATCTGTGTTGTTCTTACAATGCCTCAAATTCGATGGATCCATCCGGTATTTAAAAAAATCGCTAAAAATCCGTTCTTAAACACATACTTCAGTAAAAAAAAATTGTAAAAATATTTTAATACTACCAGTAAACATAGAAATAAACAAGCTTTAATTTGATATACTTTATTTTAGAATCGCTTTAGCCATCTTGGAGATATTGGTCTTCAAACTCACAGGTGAAGGAAATTTTGTAACGGATGGTAGGCATCCTATTATAAGGGCATTACGGATGATATAGGTATCGTATAAAACTTATAAGTTTTACTATTCCATTTTTTTATTTCCTATTTAGGATTATTAATTAAATCATTAATTTCAAGTTCCTAGTCATATCTTAAGATATATAATTATAAATATCTATAGATAATTATCTATAATAAATTTTTGTTCAAATATATTTCCTTAGAAATCGAAAACTTTAATCCACAGGACTCTATACAAAATTCATGTACCTGCTCACATTCATCCGTGAATGAAAATTCATTGTTCAAACGTTATTAACTTGCATTAATGGATATTGGAAATAACCCATGCTGATATTGGGTGCTTATGCATCGTGCAAATGGGGGTGATTGACACAGATCATTTTTATGATTCTAAGTTCTATCATGTTTAGGCAGAAATCACCGATTTTGAAGAGATGGTGCCATTAATTGGAAGAGGAAGAAAAGTATATGTTAAAAAACTAACTATGTAATTAACGGCCAATCATAAATTTGAGGCGCAAGCTTATCAAATATTTACTACACAAATAAGGCAAATTGTATGAAATTCACTGTACTGTTGGACTGACCCCGGCATACACGACATCACTGAGAAAGCGTTTAGCTCTGAAAAGAAATGCATAGGAATGTGAAATACAAGGAATGCTCTTCTAATTAGGCTTATGTATTCCTTAAGAAAAAATATTTTGCTTCCTGGCTTACTTTCAAGTTAATAGGGCATGTCACTCATATAGGCCTCATATTATGCCTAAGTACACTCTAGGTACCGTACTGCAAGCTAATTTACACATTTTTGAGTAATCCTAGGAATGAAGGTAATTTTCTTATTTCGAGAGCTACCGGAAAATTTCCATTATGTCTTTTGGCCTGCGCTACGTGTCATATTAATTTGACTGTTTATAATTATGCATTAGGTAGGTAGACCTGCCATTTGATAGCCAGATTGCTGGCTAACTTTAATTGTGATGACTTAAGTAAGAACTGGGTCTCTTCACTCATGTACAATAATGTACAAACTTGACTCGACTCGATACTCGCGAGTACTTTACAACTCGACTCGATACTCGACTCGAGGTCAAAAAGTGCTACTCGCACATCCCTAAAAAATACCTTTAAGAATAAGAGGTAACTTGCAATAGAAATAGTTTTCCTGTGGTTGGCTTTCATATCCTGCACACTTTCGCTGCTGGCCGTATCATTTAATGACTCTAAAAATGCTTGCCTTTTTTGACATTTGGCAAAACTTATTAAGGCCATTTTACACGGTCTTTGAAACTGCACAAGTTGAAGTTGCTTCCGTTTGAGCAGTCATCTGCGAAAGTCCGTGACGTAGAAAATTGCGAGGACGCTAGCTTGACAGCTTTACACGGTGCAATTGTCGGTGCATTATGCAATATATCAGTCTGTAGCTGTATTACCGTCAATATATCGCTTAACATCAAGGTATGTTACGTAGCAATTAATTGGACATGAACGATGTGATAAATTACCACCACTTTAAAATATATTTTAAGCCATAGTCTAAACATAATAGTGGAGACCTTAGTCCTGTATACTGAACCCAAAATCGGCACATTGAAAGAATGGCTGTGGGCCAAAGTAACGAGTTCTTTCTTTACAAACAAAATTTAAGCTTCCACATGATTAATCGCCCAGCTCATCATTATTGCACTTAATTCACTACTTAAGGAGTTCAGTGCCAACAAAAAAACCCAACTCAATCGTCAACAACCTATTTAATTGCTAGAATTCCCCAGGCAGTTCGTTGCTGCTACATCTGCACCATCTAGTGAGAGAAATAAACTTCAAACTTGCATGAACGCATGTATCAGATTAGAATATGATCTAATTTGCTCGCAGTCATTCACGTAGTGGCACTGTCTCACCTTGCAAGTTGTTGCTTTACACGGTGCAAATATTTCTTTGGCAAGTTTTCTCGCAGCACCCTGCATAGTATCAATGACCGAACAAAATGGCCTTTAAAGAATGTGCATATTAGAAAAAAATATGTTTTCTGTATGAGTGGTGAGATCTATTGTTCATCTTTTGATTTCATCATCATCATCGGTCATCAATTCTAGGATTGGTTTGACACAGCCCTCCACTCGATTCTTCTATTGGCCAAAATACTGCATTTTAATTGATGAAAAGTTCATGTTTTTTTATAAGCTTTCTAAAAATGGTATGTTTTTCTGAAATAAACATTACTCTATTTGGTCTGTGAATCATCCGAATTCATGAAGAATAAATGTATACAATATTTTGAATTATGGGGAATAAAGTAAATAGGTCTTATTCCTTGTAAAGCATAAAACATAAATATTAGGTTTTGTAATTTTGCTATGACTATAATAATCTGAGGCAAGGTTGTATGCAAAGTGCAAAAAATCATACTGCTAATTTCAGGGCTGAAGGCTGAGAGGCCTGAAAAACCTGACTCATGCTTCATCTTATGACTTTTTTATGACAGACTGACTCAAAAACATGTAAGTGAATGGATGAGATGTCTACAGGCATCCATTGCTGTGTGAGTGTGAATACAATACATTCACATTTCATTAAATTAAATTGCCAAACTTATTTAATTATGTTATTCCACCATATAACGCCTGAAACGTCTCTTTTTATTCACATTTCATGTCGTTACATACATTCATGTCCTTTTCTGTTGCTAGCGAGAATATTTTCCCATAATTATTAGTCTCTTAAAGTTGTATCACACTATCCATTGCTGATTACAGTTGCCATTTATGGTATTTCTTCGGACTATTAAGCATCAAGCAGCTCAGCGAATGGATGATAGGAGCATGTCTATTTCCAACTGTAATTAGTTTGATTTCAACCCTGACATAACTATTTGACAAGTTTAGTACAGCATAGTGTTTAATTGCATTGAAAATATACTCGAATTCCTGTCAGCAGAATTTTAGTAGGCATACATTTGTCACAGATCAAGCCTCTTATGTGCATGATGGCCTCCATGGACATTGCTCCATGCTGTGCGAGGTGTGGCCAGAGCATGGGAGTGTCACCACAAAAACTATTTCCTACTGTTGGAGATCAGCTGGTTTTGGTGACACATCCGTTCCGGAGACAGAGGAATTGGTGGAAGATAACCTCTAATTTACAAACCCTCTAATTTACAAAGCTCAAATTTTTGGGCCCCTTCAGCTTCGTGAAATAGAGGTTCTACTGTAATCTAATTGCCATGGCCAATAGCAGCTCACTTTGCGGTCCCATGCTGTTTGCATTTACATTTCATGATATTTTAATTGAACAATAAAAATATTCTGGTAGCATTACCATTTCAACTGCTGCCTAAACCCTAAATATGAAAAGAAAATAAGTAAAGAAGCATTTAACTCTCTTACATTACTTATTTTTTTGTGAAGGATGTATTATAATAGCACACATTTCATAGAGGTGAGATGGAATGTACTTAATTCCTTTGAATCATGTATTTGAGGCAGCATAGGTACAAAATGTAAACAGGCATAACACGTGACCATGAGGTGAGATCCTATTAGCTGCAATTGCACAACCTGCCGGTGAGATTACCAATCAGTGTGATTGAGACAGTTTGCAACAACCGTAACTGGCAATCAATAGTGTGGTATGACCTTTAGTCATGCAAAACTTCCCTCTTGAAACTCTACAAAACAACTCACATTAGTTGTTTTGTAGCATTTACGTTTTGGCTGAAAATATTCAGTTTGTTGTATGAGTAAATGCCTTTACTTAGAGTTTGTCTCTAGTAAATTTAAAATAGCCATATGCCTCACGATTCAATTTTTTTTCAGTCCCCAGCAGAAAGTGTGTGCGGAGCATTTAGACCACCGATTGGAGTGCAGCTGCTTCGGGTCTATATCAAAAGTCAGGAGCTCAAACGTTTACATTCTATGGTGGAGAGTGCGCAAGAGTCGTTTTCTTCAGTTTCATCACTGCAGCCTGCTCCAAGAAAGGTGGTTTTTTAACATAGTTAATCATGCTTATTGTAATTAATTTTTATTCCTTTACACATTTCCCAGTTGTTGTATCATCATTGCACCATTTACATTTCAATTGAGCCTACCAAAAGGGCTTTTCTGGCTTCATAGTTTCCAGGCGATAAACTCTGAATTGTCCTTTTGAGGCCAGGATACTATCATTAGTATACAAGGAATGAAATATTAAATCAGTTACATGTTCATTATACAAAGTACATGCTGGAACGCTCAGCACAGCTGCTATACTCTGAAGAAAAATGTAACATTTTTTGTGATTTTATTGTTAGTGAGGCGAAAGAATTTTTGTGTTTTGCCGCATCTCATCTAGCATCAGACGGATGTTTCATGCCTATTGCCTGTCACTTATAAAAGGGAATGAATGACAAGACGTGGCGGAAGCTGAAAATTCTTTTGCATCTTGATGAACCATGAAAACTTCAACAAATTCGTTGTCTACCAATTGTTTTGCTCCACCATTGTTGATCGATTTATTCTTCCTTGTTTGATCCTTTGTTCTTAGCATCTTGTGTTCAGGCATGAGTAGAGGAACAAGGACTTATATTTATGGGGAAAAGTAGTCAAATCTCGGGATTGATATTAGAAAAACATGTTGCTAGTGTGTTTAATGTTAATGAAAAATGGAACAATGTAGATAATTATGTAATGAGTGTATACCTTTATCTAATGCAGGTATCAGTGGCAAAGGCCTTACCAAACAAGGAGCAGCAAACAAGTATGAAGCGAGATCCATCTCGGATATTAAGTGTATTGGAGGAGGGGGAAGGTGAGAATGACATTTGGGGAGAGGGGCCAGAGTCTCCCAAGACAAGTGGGAAGAAATGGAGTAAAGCCAGCCCTGGCCCAGCCAGTCCTAGTAAAGTTCTTCTGGAGCAGGTTATTTCTATATGCAAAGCTGGCCTTGCTGGAATGTCTAGTCGGAAGAGCTCAGTCGATGAGAAAGAAGAGGAAGCCATTGAATTCTCCCCTGTACAGAATCACTACTACTTTAAGGAAAGGAGTCACAGCCTGGATGACATGAAACTTCGACCTTTCCCCATGCATCACCATGCCTTTGGTATTCCAAGACATGAGTTTCTCCACAGCATAAGTAGTGGAAGCCCACAAAAGGATGATGTTGATGAAGACTTTGCTGGTAAAGGATCTTGGCCAGGAGTGAAGGGGCTGAATGCTCGGCAGGGTAAGAGAGTTTTCAACACAATTACGGATCCATTTTATCCAGTTTTTCGATCTGATGGGCTTCCAATATCACGTGCATTGTTTGATGAGTGCATTGAAATGCATTATCAAGCCTTAAAGCATGACAAGAAGGCTCCGGATTTGAAGGGACGAAAAATCTCTGCCAAAAAGTTTGGTGAAAAAGAGCGTGACATCAAAGTCTCCAAGGATGCCGTTAAACCTGTGCAAGTTGATGTAGTCTCCAGAAAGAGCTCAGGATTGGCCCCAGTGGATAGTGCAGATCGGGCTAAACAGGAACAATACAGGCGCTCGCTGTCTCTGCCGATCAAATCTTTTGCTTTGGATGGAGACGATTCATCAGAAAAGGAGGATAAAGCCCTACTGAGAAGAAATAGAGCTGCCTCTGAGTGTCCTGGATTTGTACCAACTCCTGGTCCTGAGCAAACTCCTCTAAGTCCATTGCTGCTTCCCTCTGGGCTCCCCATCCCTTTCAATTTAGAAAAGTTTTCACGGGGACCAATACCAGAGACTCCAAAAGATTCTGAATCTGGTAATAAAATACCTGGCCAGTCTACAGTTATGTCCTCAGTATCTTCAAAATCTTCTAAAGTTAATGCCATTGGGAAAGTTTCAGAGGAAAGTAAGCTGACAAATGGGGATAATTCTCTTGACAACAAACTGGAAGCAGTTGTTTTGTATGTCTATGGTCAACATGATATGTCCCTGATGCTCATTATGGATGATGGCCGAGAAAGTGATCCTGAACTCGTACATAGTCTGGTGAGTGAATCTTAATCTTATATTTAATTGATTTTTTTATGGTATGGTATTCATTACTGTTGATTGTAAGTTTAGCATGTCTCTATCACAAAATACCCAGCCTGCCCAACTGTATTGTGCAATCTGTAATGTGAATCTATGTGAATGAAAGAGGCATTTTGCATTGATGCTGAACTTAAAGTGTGCAGTGATGATTAAGAGGGGCTGTTGTGCATCTTTGTTCAGCCCCTATTGGTGAGAGAGAGAGAGGAAGTAGTGTTAACTATTCAATGATCATTCAACTTGAGATGGCAATGCTCTGATACCATAATCAATCCAAGAAGGTTGCTTTTCTGGGTTAGGCATGAAAAAGTGTACATACCCTGAATTGTTTATGTAACTTAAGGTGCAGAGACTTATACATTTGGCTCAGTACAGCATCACTATTACAGGTACAGATCCAAAAATTCAGTAAAAATTTGTGTGTATTATTGGTCCATTTTAATGCCTGAATTTGGTATCCTGTTATTGAGGGATGCCCTGTTTGCTTATAAATTTATACTAGTATGACATTTATGGTTTCAGGCTTTACTTAATGGAATTTGCTTTCATGCATAATGAATGATAGAATAAACTGTAATTCCACAATTATTTGTCTCACATTACTACGTCCATGGTTTTGACGATTAACGTCATCATCAGGTGATGATCATCACTCAGACCTAATGATTGTGTTAATCTTCGAAACCATGGTTTTAGTAGTGTGAGATAAATACTTTCTGGAATTGCAAGTTTATTCTATCATTCATTATACTATAACCTTGGATGATATTTTTCAACTAATGTGATTTGTATAACTGATGGTTTCAAGCTTGACTTTGTGAAATTAATCCATTGTGGGGAGAATAAATAGTTATTTAATTCCACTATTGATTTTTGATTACTCGTTGCAACTAATTTTCGAGAGGTAACTAAATGTGAATATTAAGAATGGCTAGGAGTAGTAATTACGTAAGAAATATTTTCGACTGTCGAAAATACCGCATTTTGGTGAGCCATTACAACTTTCCTAACCAATAGACATACTGCTTAACACTAGAAGACTTAAGCAAAGCCTAAATTATTGTTTTGGAAGATTTAATTCACAAAATGATCATTGAATAAGCCATTGTGCACAAAAACGGCTCTTCTACTTGTTTCTAATAGCATGGTAACGAAAGAAAAATGGAAAATAAGAACAACTGTGGGAATTGAGAGGCTTAATCCAGCACCATCAGATATAACGAGCGCTCACTATAGCGAGTGATTTCTCAGCCATTGGGGGCACTCGTTATACCAAGCTTCCACTGTACTTTTTGCATGAATAGTATACACAAAACATGCTATTTGGTCATATAGTCATCATTAATTATTGAGTGTAGATCAACGCAAGGTATTGTACGAATTTTTTTGGGAGGCATAATGATTAAAAATGAAACTTTGTTGCAATATATTAACACCAGCAATGAACTAACTTTTTGGCACGCGTAATTATCCCCTGGAAGTCATGCAACTCGGACATAAGTTTTCAACATAACTCGAGAAGGCCTAACCCATTCAGCAAGTTTTCCTCATTACCATGTTCATGATTTCGGGTCCCTACAAAAACATGCTAATGAGAGGCCACTGTATTTGGGTGTACCTGCAGGTTTAGAGTTTCCTGAGCAAATGTTTTTAGAGACTGGTGCTATGGTCCAGATAGAAGCACCCTCTTAACTGCAGAGCATGTTCAGCAGCTTGTGTATAATAATATGCCAATGAGGAATACATTCAAATATGAGCTGCTGAACATGTTCAGCAGCTTTTATTTCTTAAAAAGTGTTTTCAGTATTTACAAATGCAAGAGGGCTTAGAGTCTGAAATCTAATTCCAGTGATAATTGTAAGAGTAGCAAAATAAAAGAGTTGTCACTATGTCATTTCTCTCAATAATTAGCTGCTCTTTTATCACACTTTTGATTACTGAGTTGACTTCACGAGAAGCAAAGCACTAATCAATTTTTTAGAAAAATAAGTAAGGTATCGGCAAATAATACTATCAGTATCGGCCACTGGTATCGAGGTATCGGTTTGGTATCAGAAAAAGTGGTATCTGTATAAGTCTAATTAGGAGCCTTATAACTTCATTTATTTACATTGCACCTAATTGCTATTCATTGTCTTTCATTCTGTTTCACATGTATGCATTTTTTTCTTATACTTGATAATATACTTTTGTAACAGCTTTTTTTCTCACTGTGCTGAATTTTACATTTTTTTTTAACTTGTAGCAATGTAACTCCTTTGTTGTCTTTTCAGTGGGAATTGTGTGAAGAAGGTCTTGGGGGTTTGGAAACTCAGTTGGCTCATTCCTTAGAACATCACCAAACTGTTGGGGGAGCGAGTGGAGGGGGCATCGGAGTTGGGGAGTTGGGCTTTAGTTCTGGTCTTGGTGTAGGAGATTTGGGTGAAGGGGGCGCATATGGCTTCTTGAGCTTTGACCCGACGGGTGAGACCCTGCAGTGCGGTGGGAGTCGCCCATGGGGTGCTCCTGAAGCTGAAGTGGCTCAGCAACTTCATGCTCACTTCCGTTCCATTCCTGGTCTTTCAGAAGTTGTTGTCAGGTAAAGCCCTTCAGCTATTTTTATTATAGTATTTGTAGTTATATGAGGAGTTGACCTACAGCTAGGTCATTTGAGTCATGTAGGATCGCTGGATGGTTGAGTATGGGTTTGAATTTTTCTGGGAAGAGAGAAAGGGGATAGAAAACTTGCATTGGTATTAGACTACTCCAAATGTACCAGGAGATCCATGGTATAATGTCCCATCTAGTGGGTGGAGTACCGGACATAAAGGGCTCTTTGAACAGGACAAGTGCGGGCCTGTTATATTTATGAAACATTGTCACAATTAAGATTTAAGCTCAGACCCTCAGGATGGAAAGTCAGTACTCTAGCCACCAACAAACCTTGTCTACTTGTACCTTGTATCTACTCTATTTAATGAGGCCATTAATGAAACCACCTATTTTGTTTAATGGGAACAAAGCAAATACCATGGAACCCCCTCATACAAAGCATTCATTTCCACAGTTTCACTTTTCCACAGTTCAGTCAGCTTGAAAGTCATTCAGTGAAATTTCAGGTGTAATGATCTATAGTCTCAAAGATTAGGCATTCCAATTGATTAAAGTTTGTCCCTAGTTCTTAGGAAACCATGTTTCTTTCTGTCCTATGTTTATTCTTGCATCTATTCTTGTTTGCATTTTTGTACAGTTCCTCAAAATGGGGTTATACCTTGGAAGCAGAATTTTTCTGAATCAAGTGCTGATGATAATTTGGAAACACTATTTCTCAATCCCTTGGGTGCTAGGTCCACAAAAGTTCACAATGAAGTAAAAACCCTCATCTCATGAGTGAGGAGATTTTCGAGTGCTACCCTGTACAAATATTTCTGTAGAGAGGATATGGGATGTGGTTAATGTTGAAAGAGTATGAAACAACTGTGTTTAGGCCCTAAGGCAGCTGGATGGAAAGGTCAAAAGTGAGGGTAAGGGAATTAGGTGACCCTACTGCCCCACATAGTTTAAGAATAAGCTGATTGGATACATTTTTCCATTTGTTGTTGAATAATAATTATTGCTTTTTCATTGCATTATTTATGTGCTTAAAAACTGTGTGAAGTTCAGAAAGATAATGTGGCTACATTTATTCTTGGGGAAGTTTCCAATGATTTAATTTGCTATTATTGAGAGGTGGGAGAGGTTTTGCTGTGGATGTAAATAATAGAAAGGTATGAATAGTTTAAGTACATAATTTGCAGTACTTTATGAGTTATATCCCATCTGACCAGTCCAGCTTCCAGGTTAAGCACTGTGGTTTGGCAATCAATGCAGACATTGTGAATCCATGAAGGTTTTATGAAGCCAGGCCAATTTATGTTGAGTAAATATTTGTAATTCTTGCAAAATTGAAGGTCTTTGCCATGACAAAATGAATCATCTCAAAAAAGGGCCCTACAGTCAAGCCCACTTATATCAAACCCATTTATAATGAAGTCCCGGTTATAACGAAGTAAAGGCTATTCCCCGTCAAAGAGAGGCTGGGAAAAACTGGTCCACATATAACGAAGTTCGGTTATCATGAAGTAAATATTCGGCTCCCTCAATTTCGTTATAAACTGGCTTGCCTCTATAACCATAGCAATAAATTGTGCAAAAGCATCAATTCATGGAAATTGCATTGATGAATGGTTATAAATATTATAGGGGTATTTCCTCACAGTCATCCAGCTATTTGTGAGGTTTTCCTGGCTTTTCACTGATTAGTTGTATTTATTCTCGTAATGCAGGTGTGAGGATTACACAGTGTATGGATGCCAATGCTGCAGATCTGAAGTCTTTTATCAACAACCAGCTGGAAACAAAGCAGGACTGCCTGCTCCATCAGACCTAATGGGTGTGGTGCCTCTCAAAGCTAGGCGCCGGCTGGAAAGAGACTATGGAATCGTTCTTCTTTAGAAATGGTCCAATTTTCAAATGCTTACATTTTTGTATGTGTTTAAAGCACATTCCCAAAGATATTTTTTTAGTGAAACCTCAGCTAAACACATTCCTCTAGGCTTTTTAGCTTGAAATGTCTGCCGGAAATATCAGCTATTGATGCAAACATTATTGCCATGACATTAAGTCAATTTATCCTTCATTATTGAGCTCAATGTCTTAATTAGGACTTACTGAAGTTATTTTAGATATTTCATTATTTAATCGTTTAAATGACAAAACCATATGTGTGCTACTTATGAAACTGGCTGCTGTGCAGTGTTCTTGAAATTGTATTAGGAATTCGTAGATATTATGAAATTCAAAGGCTAAAGTAGACAGCTTATTTGAATATTTGCTTTAACTATTTTACTTGTCAGTATTTAAAAATTTGTTTATATTTTAAATTTCCTCTCAAGCTAATAAATAGCTGTAAAATTAACAGTTCTTGCATTTAAGATGCAAAGAACTCACCTTGCTTACTTTGTGGTAGTGGTTATGTAGATGGTGCCAAAGGCATGTAATGTTTGTTATTGTGGTAGTGGTTTTTGTACTCTAATGTTGCTGTTGATGTAGTTCCTCAATAATAGAACTTACTTTTTGTTGAAGCTTGTGGGTTTTTGTCATTGTCATAAGGATGGTGGTGTTATGGTTCAAGGCTGTGCATATTATTTTAAATTGTTTGTTGTCAGTTAATTCTGGTGACAATTGAAATGTTTTAAAGCTGTCTTAGCATTTTATTCCTCTTAAAAACAATGTTGCAAACCCTAATCATGTCATGATGATTACATATTTGTAAGTTGTAAATAGTGTGTTGTGATTATGTTATTTATTTTGTGTAATGTCGCCATGAAACTTTTTATTTTTGTCCAAAAGTGTAAAATCTTTATAAATATTTTTATTAAACCTAAGTCAAACTTATCTGTTTCTCACATATTTATTTACTCTCAAGGAGCATCAGGTACTGATGTGTGAGTTTTTTCTGCATATTATCTTTTTAAAGAAATGTTATCATACCCCCTCCGAAAGGATTTAAACCTCTCTTTTACAAGTAACATTTTATTAGTTGTGGTCTACTTGTAAAAGTAGGTTTAGATGGGCAAAAAATTTTCTAAACGCCCTCTTACTGGATCATCCTAACTTTACATGCAGTGTTCTTCATTAGTTTCTAATTTTTCTACCTCTCATTACTAATTCCAATATGTCCATCATTCAGTCCCCCTTTTCCCCTCATAATTACGATTCTCCCCTTTGTCACATCTTTCAAATACCAAGATGGTCGCACCTTGGACCTCTCCCCATATATCATAAATCTCTAATTAACTCTCCTAATTTATTCAATCAGCTTCTCTTTTAACATTTCCAGCACTTATTTTTTTGTTTTCCTTTTCACCAACCCTCCCTCTCCACACCCAAATCTCGAAAACGTCCTTTTCATCATCTTTGCTTTAATATTCAGGCACTATGAAATTCCGTGCTCCAGCATCCTAGCATCAGGTAAGGCTTATTAACATGTTTTTGGTAACATACCCACTCCAAGATTCCATCTCTCCTGCAAGCAATGGCTCCTTTTCTCCATCAGACTCCTATAGGAATATCAATACCACATCCCCCTCTAAGACCCCCTTTCTGTGTGTTTTAATGCTTCTAATAAATCCTTTCTTTTTTTGTGGACAATAAAACACATGCTTTGTAAACACTATTTATTTTTCAATGCTAATACATACATATTTATGTACTAATTGTTACTTTTATCATATTTGAATAAGGAATGGATTTATTTATCTTTCTCTGTGCATAATAAAGGGATAGTGCATCTTATAGTTAGGCCCTACCCCTCCACTTCCCCTCAGAATCATGTTATATATAGAAAGGGACAATAACCATTTGCTTATATTACCCAAATAGCTAAATTGCTCCTGCTCTAGCATCTGTCCTACTATTATTTAATTAAATGAGGTCTCCTTTGTTGTGGAGAATTTTATCAGTCGTCTTATGATTTTTCTATTTCCATCTCATTGGTTTTTATAACATCCAGTATCATTTGCAAGCCCTTGTCTATCTAACTTGCCTTTGGTTTTACCATTCACAAACATTACAGACCTTTTCAAGTTTCCCCTACCTTTAATTCTGCATCTAGTCCTCGCAACTGTCTCTCCTTATCCTTGGCATTTGTTGCATTTGTTTACCCTCTATTCAATCTGTCAATGATTTCAATCTTTATATTGTATGGGATTATATGTCCCAGTGGTATTTTCATCTCTTTTTCCTTTGTGTTTTTCATTTCATTTTCAGAGTATACATTTAATCAGTTTCCATGAAATCTTCTGGCGCAACCTCTTCCTAATGGATGAGATAGCTAAATTCCATTTTCCCCACATTTTTCAGTAACTCTGATATAATATTTTCAGTCCCCGGTATGATTTGAGGCAAGTGCTAATGAGAGCATAAAAGAATCTCCTAGGGTCTCACAAGTCCATCAATCCCTGAGTAATGATGTTAAACTGTAAATGGATATAATCACATCTCCCTAAGTAATAAAAAAAATGTGCTCACAGATAAATCAAGAATAATCATGTTACACACTGCGGAGAACATTAAAGAATCTCCCGGGGTCTCACGAGTCCATTACGTCCTTCTTCTGTACACTTGATGGGTACCTCCTCCCTTCCTCTATTGAGGCTTCACACTTATCTGCTTCAGTAGTTTTCTTGCCTCCTTTTTCCCTCTCACATTTGTCATTCACACTTTCACTCCCAGTTTCCTCACTGACACCCACATTCCCCTCCCTTTGAGCCCCTGGACTCTTCCACCAGTAACCTGGTGCTGTCTTGTCAATATTCGCCTTGGACTGACTTGTTTCACCCTGCACCACACTCTTTTGAGAAGATGTGACCCTAATCAACAATTGTTCTCTAATTTTATTTATCTGTCTGTGCCATATTTGACCACACTCAGTTGTCACTTCATAAATTCTGGATCCACACACTGCCAAAACTATGCCTGATACCCAAATTTTGCCCCCCACTCTGCTGTACTGCTGCACCATCACTTTGTCACCCACTTCAAAGTGCTTCAGAGCTCTGTCTGAGTATGCCTCCCTTTGTGTTCTCTGTTTTGTCCTCACCTTGGCCCGTACACTTGGCTTAACACAGCTCAACCTCGACCTGACTATCCATCCAAACATTAATTTGCACGGCAGCTCTCCCGTTGTTGTGTGGGGTGTAATCCTAGAGTTATAAAGGAAACGAGGTAAGGCTACATTTAATGGGATCCCATTTTCCAGCATAGTTTTAATTTTATTTTTGAAACACTTTACTAAGTTCTCAGCTGCTCCATTTGTGGCTGGGTGATAGGGAGGGGAGAATAGATGCTCAATCTCGTTAATTTTATGGAATCAAACATTCAATTCTGTAAAATTAACTTTCCAATTCAAATCATTGAACAGGCCTGAGGTGAAAGGGGACCCATTGTCAGTTACTAACTGTTCTGGAAGTCCAAATGTTGCCAACATGTCTCTCAGATGGAGCAGAATCTCATCAACCCCTCCATTACACAATTGCTTGACTTTGAGCCATTTTGTGCAAGCATCAACTACAACTAAGAATGTCTCACCGAGAAAGGGTCCTGCTAGATCCATGTGGAGCCTAACCCATGGTTTTTCAGGCCAACCCCCCTCTTTAACGGTGTCCTATCGGGCATTGACTTGTGGGGCAAACAAGCAGCGCAAGACTTAGCTATTTCTTCTACGTCCTTGTCCAACGATGGCCACCACACATATGATCTGGTATATATGGACAACACATTTTAAAAACACCCATGCCCTGGACAGGTAGGTTTTACCCAGGTGGGACTCGAACCCACGACCTTTGGAATGGCAGGCGAGGACTTAACCCCGCTGCCACCAAGGCCAGCAACGTTAACCAGAATGAAGTTCTTTCAGAATTTTCTCCCTAAAAGAAGTTGGAACTACTACCCTGTTTCCCCAAAATACACAGCCCTGTTCCACTCTTAGTTCATTAGCCCTGTTCTGGTATGCCCTGAGATTGTTATCCCCTTCCCCAGGCCAACCATGAAAGCAACAATCTAGCACCTTACTCATGACCTTGTCTGGCTATGTTATATTGCTGATTTCCACTGCACTCACTGGCAAAAATTCCATTTCCCCTATCTGCAAGAATGAGACATCTTTGATTTCCATTCCCTCCTGACGGTCGGGAGGCCTTAGGCCCCTCCTGCCCCCCTCTTCCGACGTTGCTGTATAGAGGTAAAAGATCAATATACCATATCCAAAAATAATTCATTTAATATATACTTAGTGAAAGTAATCACATTAAACACTGTCATAAAACATGGGCAGTCCCCTTTATAATATGAGAAATGCCCTTTGGGGAAAAGTTTCAGGGCAAAAGTGTTTTGGAAGGGGGCTTTTTTATACAAATATCGATTATGGGTCAAAGATTTGAAAAGCAGAAGTGACTTTTTCATGACCTTATTATTTTTACAGAGTATAACTTTTTTCTTATGCTATTATAAGGATATTATCAAAATCTAAAATGAGATGATCCCAAGAAAGCCCAATTTACCTCAGTTATTTTCTCCATGATCGTCCAGAATAATTTTGTGCTAAAAATTTTCCCTTCAATGTAGTTCACCCTGAAAATCTCCCTAGAACGTTCCTGGGGAGAATCTTCCAAAAGGACTCTTGCATACTTGCATGAATAAGTATAATTCTATTAATAGATTGTTTTATTTTAGTATTATTACAGAGTATATATATGTGCTCTAATTTTGTCTTGTTTCCTCCAACAATTATTCATTATAACCTACTAATGAATAAAAATTATTTTGTATTAGTGTCAAGGTCACCCATTGGGATGCATATGCTTTTGATAATATCTTCAAGGTTATAGCGTACGAAAACAAGTTATATCATGTACAAATAATTAGGTCATGAAAAAGTCATTTTGCTTTTCAAACCATTGAACGGTAATTGATATGAGGAAACAACGCTAAGCGTTAAATGCTTGAAATAGGTAGGTATTTTAGCAGCGGATCGGATGAACTTGCGCATAACAAAAATGCAAATTAATATAGTAAATACGAGGGAGAGAATGATAGGTGCGGATAAACGAGATACGTATACGTAGTCTCTCTCTGCTATTTATCAAAAACTCTGAAACGTACCTAAACCCCAGCATTATTTCATAGAGTGTATTTTCCTCTGGTATCATGAATTCTTAACTCTTGAACGACGCTTATTACCCGCTTCTGCACCAGCGCCAACATGCGGATATTGTCGTTTGTCAATTGTTTATTTTCAAATCTTTTGCGAATGAGCGGTGAGAGCCACGTGGTTTCGTTCCGACGGAGAAAGGTAAGTGTGAGAAACGGATACTGTGGTTAACTGGAAAAATTATAAATATATACTAACTTGGGCAGACATTTACCTATTTTTAAGTCCCTGCAGGGAACTTCACACTTTACTTAACCATGGTGAAAATGAAGGATGAACGGAGCAAGAAATGTGCGCACACTTTCTGCACTCATTTTTTGCCAAATCTTACGTTTGGCACACTTATGTCGTACTCTTTCTTATAGGTGGTCCTATTTATACTTTGTTACACTCTTTCACACGTAATGCACATTTGTGCACTTTTTTCACGCTTTCAATGACGCGCGTCATTGAACTCTTCATTTTCACCGTGGTATCCTTGGCAGTGTATATATTTAAAAATATTGATTGGTTTCACGCGAGGAGTGAAGTTATTATTTTTATTGTCGTTATTTGCCCAAAGATCTGTTTCATCGATATGAAAAGATATATGGCACGTCATATTCACAAATATATGCATATATAATACACAATTACAGGTTTTAACACGAAGTTTCACCGAGGTATTCCTCAATAGAATAGAACAAAGTATTTAGCAAGTACCTTTTTAGTTCTGATTTAAAAGCATTGATGCTTTTAATTTCTTTCGAAAGTTTTCTTTTGCTATCAATCCACCATTGATTTGCTTTAAGTTTCAGCCATCGATTTTAAGTTCAAAACGATTAGCATAGTACCTATAGGTTTTAAGGCCGCTATACACTGTACAACATCTTGTACAAACTCTGGTTGTGGAAATTGTACCGTGTAAAGCGGCAAATTGTACTAACGCTTGTGCGATTGCCAGAATGACTGAACGGGAATTAGAACCTGTTCTAATTACATTCAGACAAACGTACAATTTCATTCAGTTTGTACAAGCGTTTGTACCTACAAGAAATTGTACAATAAATTTATCGTGTAAAGCGGCCTTCAGTACAAATGCTACGTGTAACCAACGAAGGAATTAAGTGGACAGTGTTTTTTATCAATCCACCATTGGTTTGCATTAAGTTTCAACTATCAATTTTAAGTTCAAAACGATTAGCATAGTAGAGGTGTTAGTTCAAATGCGTTAAACGTATTAATATTTACTTATGCATCATATTGAGCCAACACCCTACGGATAAGATAATAATCATGTTAATTGAGTGGAAATGGATAGTCTATGCCAATGTAAACTAATACGAGAAAACTCTAAAACTAGAGAATTCACATTTTTGGCCGAAAGTAAAAAATTATGGTTATTCATGAAGTTATGTTATTCATGACGGTTATGGTTATTCTCTGATGAAATGCATAGGTATGCCATATAGGTGGTTACGGTTCTTGGAATCAGAGCACAAAATTTTCATATTCTTCTTAATTATTGCGCTTTCACTAGGAATCAAGTCCTGATTTGATAATGACTAGAGTGAAACCTGTCTAAATGGCCACCTCTTTCTATGGCCTGATGTCTCACTGTTTTCATCCTGCAGCCAATTCCTTAACAATTTCTTTTGTGAACATATTTTGAATATACATGGGGAATTATTCTCTTCTATTCCTAAAGCTGTACGTTCTATGAAGTTCATAGTTATTACTACTGTCAGTGCACAAATTATGTGCACTCGAGTTTGAATACGAATAACAAATTAACAGCTAGGCCTACAGAAAAACTAATCACATCTTAATTTTTCTAATTTCATTCTGTGTTATTGGATAGCAGACCTAAATTTTTTTAATTGCATTATCAATTTTTCGTAACAGTTTTAACGTAAAAAGTTCGGGTTTTAGACGGTGCGAAGTGCCTAATTTGATGACTCGTAAATCAATAATGAGGCATTTAATTGCAATCAAAGTTTGAAGCATGACAGATATGTGTTTCCATGAACTCCTTCCATGAAGTTCCCAGTGTATAACTTTAATAGAAAAAAGTTATCAATTTTATAAAAAGTTAGCATTTCAAAACTGGGGTGTTGTAGAGTTTCATTCCTGGTCACGTTATAATCCACATGTCCTGAACGTATCCAATATAATTGTCTAATATTTCAACACATGTGATTAATTTAAATCGATTGGTATTTATACTGGCGAAAGCGATCTCGCTTGGCAAGACAACACTGCACGGCTTAAACCACGTCGAGGGAGCTTGTTTTCGCCAGTATAAATACCAATAGATTTAAATTAAAAGCATTTGTTGAAAAAAATATTAAACTGTTGTAAAAAATATCAAAATGCATTTTGAAAATTAAGGTCTGGTATCCAATAACGCTGAATGAAAAAAGGAATATTAACAGTGTGATGCGTTTTTCTGTAGGTCTAGATGTCAATTTGTTATTCGTATTCAAACTTGAGTGCACATAATTTATGCGTTGGCAGTAGAGCCTTGTTATCAGACAGTGTACCCTTGACATATTTCTGTAGTAGAGTATGACCATACCTCTAAGTTGGCCACTGTCCTCAACATAGACATAGATTTTTAACAATGCAACCAATTCCACCACTATTACCTTCTCTTAATAACTCCATACATAATTAGTTATTTGATGGATTGACTGGAAAGCTGCTACATATCCTCATTTTAGTTATCCGGAGTAGTGTAAATGAAATATGGAATCCAGAAATTATCATTCAAATATCCTTGGATTGGTTTGACACTACTCTCCACTTGATTCTTCTATCAGCTAACTTTTTTGTATTTATGTAATTCTCTTTCACATCCTTCACCACTTGTTCTATATCTCATCCCGGTCCTTCCCTTGACATTCTTCCAGTTCACTTTTCCCGTGGTGATTGTCTTCATCAAACCATGCCTCTTGATTTGGCTGATTAAGTTTCCCTGTCTTCTTCTTACAGTTTTCAGAAGACTTTTCTCCCACTCTTTGTCGGACGTTTCGTCATCCATTTTATTTTCATCATTCTTCAATTTACCACATTTTGAATGCTTCCAGCCTTGACTTTTCTGCTTCTGTTATAGTCCATGCTTCACCTCCATAAAGAAGAGTGCCCCAGAAGTTTTTCAGATGAAATTTTTCCTTATTTCCATGCTTGTATTTTCAACTCTAAGTAGACTCTTCATTTGGCAGAATGCCATCTTCACCTGGGCTATTCTACTGACTATTTCTTTCTTCTTGCTTTTTCTGTCACTGGTTACTTGGCTTCCTGGATAACATTGGTATTGCCTCATTTCTCCTACTGCCTGCCAATACATTAGTTTTCTTATTTTCAATCTTCCGTAGACATCTGGCCATTGTCCTTCCTATGGTTACTATTCTTCTTTAAATTCCTCTCTCTGTCATGACTGCTACGTCATTTGTGAAATTCAGCATGCAAATTTTTTCCCCATGAATATTCAATCCTGGCCATTTCCATCTCAAATCATGCAGAGCACTATGAAATGTGCGGGGTGACCATCATGGATTTTTCTCAAAAAAATATATGTTATAGACCAATAAGAGACATTAAAAAATCTGCCTTTTTATTTTTATATATTGATTTTTTATGAACTTACAGACATTTAAAAAAATCACCTAAAATGGTCGTTTTAACAAGCAAGGGGAAAACGGTGAATTTTCAAATGTCTCTGATTTGGCCAATAATGAAACTAGGATGTTGAAGATTTTTTGTTTTGCAGTGCTTTCTTTGTATTTGTATTCCATGCTTTGAAAAAAGTTGGAAGTTAAATGGGAAATGGAGTATAAATTTCACAATTGTTTAAAAATCTGAAAATTGTTCTAACTTTAACAATTTTTTTTACAGCTATGAAATGTGCTAAAAGAGTAAAATTCAGTTTTACAGGTATCATTTAGGCATGTTAGCGACAAAATATTTTTTAAAAGCTCTGATAATGTTGCATTTCCATGAAATATGCCTTCAAAGTATGAACAACTGCCATTTTTGCAAAAACAAAAGAGGCTATATTTAAAAAAACCCATCTTTAAAAATTATGAAAATTGTCAAAAATATACCAATAGTGATGAGCAGCAAGCCCATGCAAAGAGAGTGGGCAATATTTTTGTTGATAATTAATTATGAATTTTATAAGTTAGTGCATTACACCCATCAGCCAAGTTGGCACATTTTGCCTGGTTCCCATGATATTTCCAATTTTAAAAAGTAATGAGAAGTCTGAAACTCTGAATTAGTCTTAACAGAGTTAAGAATTCATGACTTTATTGTAGTTATTAGTTATTATGGTTTATTTAGTTGCCGTTCATTATATCTCAGATTGAAGCTCTGAGACAATTCATTTTAAAATGAATTACCTAAATTAAAAAATTAACTTGATAACTTAGTTCGATCACTTGTTATATATATAATAATGACATTAAAAAAGAACTGCTCATGCTTAAAAATTAATATTGTTCATGTATTTGTTCAGTTGCCTTCACTTTGTTCTTGTCAAATTTGTGCAACCATCCTGACCAGCCACAGGGAGCAGGTGTTGTTATCTTTAAAAGAATATTTCTAAAGGCCGTCGTACACGGTACAATTTCTTGTACAAGAACTTGTACAATGCGCAAATTGTATCGTGTACGAGGGGTTCGTACAATTTCTTGTACAAGAAATTAGATCATGCTCTATATTATTGGATGAAACCGTCCAAGATCCACTCAGTAGCTTCTGCGCATGACATGTGACGGTAGTGATGCGTTCGTTTAGTATTCGTAAGGTTGGTGTTCTGTTTGCGATCACTTTTATTCCTGTAAACGTGGAAAAACTTCCATTTTTGTTGTACATATCGTGATATTCTTTGTTGCTTCCATATTATGATATTCTTCGTTGCTTCCATATTGTGATATTCGTCTGTCGCGTCGGAAGTGTTCTATTTCTCAAAAGATGAGTTGGACACACTGGCAAACATTATACCTCAATGAAATTAAAGATGATGTTATTGAACCAAAAATAAATATATGCAACAAGCGAAACATGATGTTTGGACGATAAATGATGGGTGTCATGAGCTGATGAAAGAGTGCAAGTAAGCAATCGTAAAATTTCATTTTATTAATGCTAGGATTAATGGTAGCAAATCATTGTAACTATGGCAGTATTTTCGAAATACTATTTATTTATTTTATTTAAAAACATTTTTCACATACAGCCATGACGCCAATTTACAGTGAAAAATATAACAAGACATGAATGAGACAAAAAACAATAACAATATAAAAACTAATGAAGAATAAACCAGAAGAGGGAGGAAAACATTCATTTAGCTGACAGATGGGACAAAGCTTGTATGGAGAAATTATTGCATGACAAGTAAAAAGGATCTATGGAGGGAGGGAGTGAGTTTAGAAGGGAGGAGAGGCGGTATAAAAGTGAGCGCTTGGTTAGTGAGATCCTGGGAATAGGTAGATGGAGTAGGGAGCGCGAGCGGGTGGAACGAGTAGGTATTCTAAAATTCAACAGAGAAAGGAGTTCCGGGCAGTCAGAGGTCGAGTTTAAGGTATTATGAAGTAATTTCAAATCCATTTTAAGTCTAAGGTTCTGCAGGTTAGATAAGGAGAGAGAAGACAGCACAGCATCAGAGGACATATTGCGTAAATGTGGGACTCTATGTCTGACTATTTTGGCAAAGAAGTGAGGGATGCATTCAAGGGATTTGAGATTAGTCGGGGCTGACATGGACCAGATAGGGGAGCAATATAAAACTATGGGAAGTACAAGAGTTGAAAAGTAGGAGTGTAGTGCAATGGGATCTTTAATTTCCGTGAAGCGATAAAGAAGGCCTAATAGGGACATCGCTTTCTTTTTTACGGTCTGAATGTGGTCGGAATAATTTAGTTTAGGGTCAGTAATAACACCCAAGTCTCTCATAGTCGTAGTTCTGCTTAAGGGAGATGAATTAATTGTGTAATTGAAAATGGTGGGTTTTGTTTTTAATGCAATAGTCATGATGCTGCATTTTCTAGGGTTTAGCTTTAGTTTCCAAGTATCACACCACAGGGCAGTTTGATTAGGGGCAAGTTGAAGATCTATGCAGTCAGAAGGATTTTTAATTTCCTTGTAAACCTTGCAATCATCAGCGTATAGAAGTGCATGAGTTTTGGGGGACTGTAGTTGGGACGGAAGATCATTAATAAATAAATTGAATAGATAAGGTCCAAGGACACTGCCCTGAAGAACTCCAGACGTCACAGGAGACCAAGAGGAAGAGGCACCGGCGAGTATTACCCGCTGGGTTCTGTGGGAGAGAAAGCTAGAGAGGAGGTTAAGGAATCTACCATGTATGCCAAACTGTTGGCTTAATTTATGGAGGAGGAGTGGATGATGAAGACTGTCAAAAGCCTTGGAGAAGTCAAGGTAGATGGTATCAAGCTGATTGGAGTTATCTATTGCACTGACGGCGTGGTGCTGGAAGACAGAGAGATTCGTTTGGCATGATCTACCCGGGAGGAAACCATGCTGTTGGGAGGATAAAAAAGGAGAGGTGAAATAGTAAATCCTGTTTAAAATTATGCGCTCACACACAGAGGATAAAATAGGGAGTAGAGAAATCGGACGATAGTTAGAGACCTCATATTTAGGACCAGATTTATGCACAGGGATGACATTCGCCATTTTCCATTGGTAAGGAAAAATTCCGAGGGAAAAGCAGCGATTGAACAGCAGGCTCAGAGGTGTCGCGAGGGAGGACGCACAGTTTCGTACAAAGATGGGGCTGAGGCCATCAGGGCCAGGAGAGCGATGGAGAGGGATTTTGCGGATAAATTGAAGAACTTCCCGGGGGTCGGTCTGTACCTGGGATATACAGTGACTACCATTTGGGGTGAGGAAATGATCGGAGGTAATTCATACATTTGATACCCATTCTTGAAATGGGAAGCTGCTCCATCTGATATATATGTTACTGAACTAAAATCCTCTGTATCGTCATCGGATATCGCGATTCAGCTGTTGGACGGAAAACGATATCTGCGCATGTTATTGGCGCACAAATTGCATGAAAATCTTTGATCGTGTACGACCGTGAACCAACTTCTTGTACAATATCTTGGTCCAATCTCGCCGTTCAATTTATGGTACAAGATCTTGTACAAGAAATTGTATCATGTACAACGGCCTTAAGTGGTATAATGCACTCATCCTTCTGAAGTGGCCATTTATATACCTTGGCTGGACTATGAGGACTCATAAAAGACACAGTGATATCTCCAAGTTCATCTGATACCACTGTTATACAACCTATCCACCAGTGATTGTCATACATGCACGAAATAGTCGCCAATGGTAAAATCACTTATTTTCTTCACTAATCTCTGTCTGTCACTAACAGTGAGTTTCTGCATCACGTGGGTCACTGTTCTGGCTTTCATTGTATCTCTTTTATCCACACACCAGTAATGAGTTGATTGTATTCCCACTACAGCTTTGACACTACTCCATTCTTTTTTCTTCTCCTGGCGAAACTTCTCTACTATGCCACGATTTAAAAGGACAACACTTGTATTTTTAAGCAAGGTTGATACAGATCTGACAAACCCTCTTGCTTCTCTGATGGCATCAATACTGTCATTCTGCAGGTTGAACTTTGTAGCATAATGCTTGCCAAGTCCTCCTACACCATCGCGTGTACTTTTCCCATCACCGGTGGGAGAGAAAACCTATTTCCTTGTAATATTTTCAGGAATCTTTGATCTTAATTCATACATTTGATACCCATTCTTGAAATGGGAAGCTGCTCCATCTGATATATATGTTACTGAACTAAAATCCTCTGTGTAACTTGCTTTACCACATTCAATGCACAGAGTGCATGTGCACTATTATGAATTAAGTCATCACAAACCACTGTATATGACTTTGTTTTCCCAGAAAAGTAGGCTACACATGTAATAAAGAAACCTGGGAATCATTCCAGTGGTAGCTTTGAACTTCATTTGGAAGTACAACCGACCAGTTTTCAGCAAAGTCAAAATGAAGGACTAATGTTGAGGCGGTACTACCATGGATAGCAGAATTCTTTATTTGTGGTATTTCATCTCTCTGTATTTTCTGAATGTGACTATGGGAGACTCCTTTTGTTAACCAAACTCTTGCATCAGACACAAACTTCGTCACACTAGCTATCCTTCTTATTGAATCACCAGCTTCCCACAGAGCATAAGTTATTTCTTCTCCTGTGTCTTCTAAATGTAATGTTTCAGTTGTAATTCCTTCTCCCCCTGGACATTCTCCATGCTCCTGCAACCAGCATTCTTCTTTGTGGTTTTCACATAAACACAACATAAATAATCTCCTTTCTTCAGTTTTCTGGCCTGTCAAGTTTTTCAAAGTTCCACATATCAGCTTCAAGTTGCTGCAGTAAACACAAGCACATACCACTTTCACTGGCTGACATTTTACCCACTTTGGATGCAAGGAGTAAAATGTGGAGGATCCTATTTTCAATGATGGATAATCAACCTTCATCTGAAGATATGCTTCCCTTATTGACCGTGTCATAAACCTTTTAATTTTCTTAACTTTTTCTCCATTTAAATTCACCGTAATAACATCTTTTTTATTTGGACTTTGCTGAGAGCAGTCCTTATCATCATCCAGAAAGTATGACAGAGCAGTTTCAATGTCATCAGCTGGTATTGAATGCCCCTCATATGGATTTGGGTTTGCCCACACACCTTTTTGTTGCCTAATTTTTCTAGCATTATCAATTAAGTACAATGAACTTTCTGGCAAAAGTTGATGAATTGCACTTTTAGAGTAACCGTCAGGCACCAACGTGAGAAGCTGAATTTTCTCTGAGGATCTAGCTTTTGCCATGGCTGAGTTCAAATTTTCTAGCCACTGCTGGCAATTCAAACAGTCTTCACACTTTTTTCGATTTTCTTTCCTCGGTAAATAAACATGAAAAGCACTGCCAAGCATACTGGCAGTGGCAGCTGAGACAGTTCCTTCAAATTCAACACATTTCCGTTTAATGTAATTAGCCCTCCTATCAGGATTAATTTGCCATGGCCGCTTAATAGGAGTCATTTGAGGACTTAAAACATTTATGGTTTCATTTATGATGTTCACTGCTTCACTTGGAGGGACATAGGGATATTCAAAGTCAGCCACAGGTAAAAATACTGTTGAATCTCCATCAACTGTACACGATCCAATTCTGAACTCCTGCACTCTGGTAGCGAATAAAAGTTTCTGCATACATCATGGCTAGCTGATACAGTAGTACTCGGGCCAAGGATTGTTTGTATAGGTTCAGCCAGATCACCGATAACTGTAAACTGCTTTACACATGATTTATAAATGATTTTTTGTGTCGATTTTCATAATCCACACAGCGTACTCTGTGACTGCTGTACTGTAATGATGACATGTCTCCTCAAGGTCGCTTAGCTGCTTCTGCTACCTATGCCAGTAAAACCCATCTGATCCCCTCCAGTTCCAGAAAGGGAATGAGGTTTTTTGCCTGAGTTCTTGTTGATGGGTGAATCAGGCATGGCAGCAGATTAACTGTTTACATTGTAATTTTGTTACATTGTTACAGTGATAAAACTACAGTCATCTGCTGACCCATGCATCATTTATGGTAGTTTAAATGTGACACTCTGCATCCATTGTTTGTAAGAATATCATACTTTGTGTTTCAAACCAACATACAAATGTATTGCATGGTAATCACATTTATAGGATCAGCATTTTATGGGATTAATGGAAGCAGCATGTGATACATTGTAACATAACTATATGACATCAACTTCCTATTAGTTCAGGAGGGGGTCAATCAACCTTCAGACTCCTTATTACTTTTTAAAATTGGAAATATCATGGGAACCAGGCAAAATGTGCCAACTTGGCTGATGGGTGTAATGCACTAACTTATAAAATTCATAATTAATTATCAACAAAAATATTGCCCACTCTCTTTGCATGGGCTTGCTGCTCATCACTATTGGTATATTTTTGACAATTTTCATAATTTTTAAAGATGGGTTTTTTTAAATATAGCCTCTTTTGTTTTTGCAAAAATGGCAGTTGTTCATACTTTGAAGGCATATTTCATGGAAATGCAACATTATCAGAGCTTTTAAAAAATATTTTGTCGCTAACATGCCTAAATGATACCTGTAAAACTGAATTTTACTCTTTTAGCACATTTCATAGCTGTAAAAAAAATTGTTAAAGTTAGAACAATTTTCAGATTTTTAAACAATTGTGAAATTTATACTCCATTTCCCATTTAACTTCCAACTTTTTTCAAAGCATGGAATACAAATACAAAGAAAGCACTGCAAAACAAAAAATCTTCAACATCCTAGTTTCATTATTGGCCAAATCAGAGACATTTGAAAATTCACCGTTTTCCCCTTGCTTGTTAAAACGACCATTTTAGGTGATTTTTTTAAATGGCTGTAAGTTCATAAAAAATCAATATATAAAAATAAAAAGGCAGATTTTTTAATGTCTCTTATTGGTCTATAACATATATTTTTTTGAGAAAAAACCATGATGGTCACCCTGCACCTCCTGCATAATTTGAGATGGAAATGGCCTCCTGTAGCTCTTTGATTTCATTTATGGCTTTCTTGAAGTAAAAATTAAAAATTGTGGGTGACATTACACAAAATTGTCTCCCTTAAAAACATTTTCTTAAAATATGATAACTACTGCTAACTTCAATATGAAGCATGAATTGAATGGATTTGAATTGCTTACAGAATAATGAGTGAAGGTTTTCTGATCCTAATAGGAGATGAGCAGAGAAAGAGAAAGCTCAGTGTTGATAATTTTCCTTTTTTTTCTACAGGTGTCTGTTGCAAAGAATTGTGATTGCATTTGGTAAATGGACAAAAATGCAGAATATGAAGTTAATGATATTTAAGAGGTAATTATAATCCTTAGTGCCTCACTTGAAAGTTAATAGGAAATGATGAACCTTGTTTGATAGGAATTGCCGACTGATCGATAAATGAAGTCACTGACAACTGATTAAAGATTAATTGAGAGAAAACATTGTATGTCAATAACTGTGTAAGTAATGGAGGGTTTTGTTTTCAGGTTGATGCTATATTCGACTGGAATGTATTTTGAAACCTGGAAATATGAGACATGCATAGGAGAGGTATGTATAAGCTCCAGTGCACTGCTTGAATGATTTGCGGATATTAGAAACAATTACCGTATTTGACAGCATATAAGACACACCCTCATTTCAGTATGGCACACACAAGAAAAAAAGTTGCACGAAGGCGTGGCACCCCTACAACTTAAGTTAGTTACTTTTAGTTCTCTAGGTGCGTTTACACTGGCGAGAAAAATCGAGGGAGTTGCTTCCTGACAGCATCTATCATGGTGTAAACACCCTAGCGAGTTGACTCTCAGCGAGAAAGGGAACTCGCAGGTAGCGCTCCCTGCTGCAAGGGCAAGGCCAGTGTAGACACCCCCATAAAAACTCGAGGGAGCCGCTTGCTGGCTTCCGACGACACTGGAAGTTTTTCGGTACTCGCTGGGAAGTTTGAGCAGGAGAAGCATGTCCGGAAAGTGTATTTGGTCCAAAGAGGAGACGATGGAACTCATTCAGAGGGTTGAGTGTCTTCCGGAACTGTGGGACACTAAGTCTCCCATTTATAGGGACCGGATGAGGAAAAATAAGGAGCTGCTGGTCCTCTGCGAATTTTTTAGTACTTCCGCTGAAGAAATTTAGCGGAAGATACATAATTTGAGGAGCCAGCTATATCAAGAGGTGAAGAAGACGAAAGCGTATTCCAGTGGTGACGGCGCCGACGATATGTATCGCAGCAAGTGGCCATATTTTGCTGCATTGCAGTTTCTGCTGCCTTCGACGGAGTGCCGACAGACAGTGGATACTTTGGTGAGTACATAGTATAGTATATAAATATTAATCCTTTTTATGCATGACATGTAATAGATGTTTGGTGTGGAGTTACCTCTTTCCACACACTTATAGTGGCTTCTAGGGTATTGTGTACATGTAGATGTAGTGGCGTAGGTACATTACGTGTTAATATCACTCAAAAATCCATAAAAAATTTTTAGTTAAATGATAATTGCTCACATTCCGGATCCTCATTTAATATATTTACCTACTTACATGAATTAATTTGTTACCAAAGTCACATTGCTTTGTCAATCAAAAATAATTCTTTATCAAGTAAATCCGTACCTTTGACCTATTGGATTAAGACACGCTCTTAATATTTTTAAATTTGCTCGCTCATTGATAGATTTGATGCTGAAGTTGATTTACACGAAAATACGCCTTATGTTGTTTGAATTAAAGTATACATTTTATCTTAAATATATGTAAAAATCGATTCGACTGTAAGTTGAAATAGTGTGGGTTGGAATGGGGTAGTTTCACACTGGAATTTTTAGCATTTTCAGTTGACTAATGTGAAGACATATTTTTATTTCTGAATACATAATTTGGAGTACAGAAAGATATTTTCAGTACCTACATGTTCTCAAGAAAATGTTTTTTTTTTCCTATTTTTACTTTTTCCATATATGAGCATATTGTCATTTAACTTCACCGCTAGATGACGTAAAATATTCCTTAAATTCCTCTCTCAAATCTTTAGCAGTATATGATGAATTTCTTGCCACAAGCTCCGAAGGAAAAAAATTACCTCCAGGAAAGCCCTCCTCACACCATGCTCCTTGAATAAGGGTGTGCTCAGTCTCGTCCTCAGAATCCAATATACTGGATGGTATGTATTGGGATGTACGTTTTGTTCCAATTAGGTAATTGTGCAATGCGCATATTGCTAGCACCACCGCTTCGGATTTTTTTGGACCTAGCAGCAGTGGTTTCCTCAGGACTCAGAATCTATTGGCAAGGATTCCGAATGCGTTTTCCACTATCCTCCTCACACGAGAAAGCCGGTAGTTATAAATCCTGTTATGAGCTGGTTGTCCTCTGAATGGGTATGGTTTAAGAAGATAATGTTTCAAAGGAAAGGCATCGTCTGCTACTACAACATAGGGTACTGAAACTGTCCTTCCAGGAAGAGGCTCTGATGGGGGTAAATTTAAACGATTTTGCTCCAAGGCAGAGTATAGGGAGCTGTTCGCAAAAACCTCTCCATCGGAAATTCTCCCGTTACAGCCCACATCGACATAAATAAATCTGTATGCTGCATCAACGAGTGCCATGAGTACAATACTATGGCTACCTTTATAATTGAAAAAGTAGCTTCCACTATGTTTTGGTGCTTGCATAATAATGTTTGCCATCCAGAGCACCCACGCAATGAGGGAAGTTCCATGTTTCCTCGAAGGCCTTGGCCAGATTCAGCCATTCGTTAGGACATGATGGCGTCTGAAAAATAAATATTTATTCCCAAAATTAATATTCTTGATAATGAAGTGTATTTTAAAACATGTACTGCGGTTGTCAATATGATTCAGTGATAAAAATAACCAACAAGTTTGTCTATCTTTGTCTTTCAGATGCCCCATCCTTAAGAAGCTACAGCACCTACGCAGATGGAGGAATCTGGAGGCAGTCACTGCCATCCACTGCCATCTACTAGCAAGCGCCGCAAACACGAAGGCCTCTTGGAAAAGGCAAATAAATTATTGGAGCAGCCAGCAGATGACGCCCAAGTTTTTGGAGATTTCGTGGCATCAGAACTCCGTCATCTCCGTAATGAGGGAAGCAGGTGGAAGCTACGGCGTCTGATAAAGCAAGCTGTTATGAAAGTGTCGGAAGAGGACGACTGTATTGAAAATAATTCATAATTATAAATTTGTGTGTAAATGTGTTTGTAAATATGGAATTTAATTCCGAGAAAAGGGACCAAATAATAGAAAGATAGCAATAAATAATTTTTACAGACATGTTTTTCTCATTACTTCATTATTGATAAGGAAGAAAGATAGCGCCTTACTAAAGAAAGCGTCCAAACTTTAATTTTTTGGACCTAAGCATATACTGTGCAACGCACTCGTGTTGAGCTATTGATTTCCACGTATTCTAGTATTATTTTGTCAAAATCTCGCGGAAAGATCAAATGAAGCTGCGATTTGAATCTGTTTTCGTAAAGCAAATTTACAAGTTCAGTATTATTTTTTAATTCGACTTTACTGGAACTGGTATAATCTCACTAGCGGTATTCTAAACAAGCCTTACCTTTAAGTGGTCGGTTCTTAAAATTTCATACAGCGCAGTGCAAACCTCTGGAACTATTTTGGATATAGTGCATGCCGGTATTCTGAAGAGGTACATTAGGGAGCGATAGGAGGATGGGAGGATAGTCCGTTATATTCATGCACGTATGCAAGCGATGACCTGCCAACCCCAAAGACGAAATGCAAGGAAAGCTAACGATCACTTCAATATTAAAGCACATGTGTATGGTAAATACGTTTCGCAAGAAATCGCAGAGTGACAATCAGATGTTCCCTGGCTGCAATTGAAGGGCGAAGATGGGTATCTGCCTTCTTAATTTTTGGGCCAACCAGGGTGAGAATTTCTTCCAATTCTGTTGCGGACATCCTAATGAACGCACGGAAATTTTGTGCATCTTCAACCTGTAGTTCTGGCAGTAGGGAGTGATCTGCTCCCAAATGAACTCTCCTTTGCACCCATTCCTTGACCCACACTCTGCTCCTTTTCTTTTTCCCTAGCAAAAGTATGGCAGTAGCTGCAGCAGTGATAACCGCCTTTCTTGATGGCATTCTTGACGCCGAGAACACTTTTCAGGGAGCACGCTCTGAGAACGACGACACTGGAGATCTGAATTTGGAAATGTGGGCTCAAGATCTCAAGCGAAACCATTTCTGCGGATTTTACCGTTCCTAGAAGTTTTTATGACATTTTTTTCCTTGAAATTCTAATTTTTGCAGATGGTCAACTGCTTGCTTCCCCAGTATTTCTTTCCCCACGACAATACACCGAGCAAAAATTCTTTATTCTTTGTACTCCCAGCACATTATTCCCAATAGCCCACTTTATTCTTTGTACGCACCTTTATGCTTCAGAAAAGCCAAATAGGTGACAATCATTGATGTAATCGCCAAAAAAATATTAATTTGTTCATAAAAGTACACAATACAACTGAACATGGTACAAAACAAAGCTCAGAATTTGGGGAAAATATTCCCAATTATGAAATAAGACTTCAGTCACTTTCAAAGCCACAAAACCTTTGTCATGATCATTATCGTCATAAATCGTAAATCATAAATCGTCATCACTACAGTTTCCATCATCGCAAGTATCACTATCTTCAAATAGTAAGTCATCTTCAGTCCCATCAAGAGTATTACTGATACCACACTTCCTGAAATACTTAACAATTATTTCAGTTCTTACATCTTCCCAAGATTTCTTTACCCACTCACACACTTGTGAAATAGTGGGCCGCTTCATTCTACCTGTAGGTGCGAGGTCATGATATGTGTCTCCCATCCACTTGTTCCATCGTTCTCGCACGTTTTGCTTAAATGGCTTATTCACTGATGCATCCAAAGACTGCAATTGGCTCCTCAGTCTACCAGGAATGACAGCAATCTGGGTTTTTAATTCTCCCATCTTATTCTTAATGGTTTCAGTTCTATGGGCTCTAAACTGATCCCAAACCAAAAGAGAGGGTTTTCTTAAGAGTCCACCAGGTCGCCTCGTCCATATGTTTTGTAACCACAGTTTCATTCCAGCTTCGTCCATCCAGCCTTTAGGATGGGCATGAAAAAATACACCTGTCGGAGATTTTTCTTTCAGTTGAGTTTTTCTTTTGAATATCAAAAACGGTGATAGTTTTTTGCCATCAGCACAACATGCTAGAACACTGTATAGAGGGTTTTTTCATGACCAGTGGTTTTTATGGAAATTGATTTGGATCCTTTGACACTCGCTGTCTTGTTGGATGGTACATCAAATGTTAGTGGAATTTCATCCATATTTTCTATTTGACCCAGTTCAAAACAAAGTTTTCTTTCGTGCATTTATAAGAAATCTATGAAATGCTAATATTTTTTCTTCATAATCTGCTGGCATTTTCTGTGCAATAGTTGTTTTTGTGCGCATTGATAAGCCATGCCTTTTCATGAACCTGTAGCACCAGCCTTCAGATCCTGAAAAGTCCTGAATCCCTCGTTTTTCTGCTAATCCCTTGGCCTCATTAATTATCATTTTGGTTGAAACACTTATCCTTGAATTCCTCTTATATACCACCCACTTTTTTATGGCATTCTTAAGTTCAGGCCAACATGGGACTGGGCATCGAAGATCGTGTTTTTGTTTTTGAGCGGCCTTTTGTTGATCTTCTTGTAGACGCCAGATACATATCATTTTGTCGGTAGGTGGTGGACCAAAATGCCTTGCTGCTGCTCTGTTTCCATGCTCCTTAGCATAGTCTAACACTCTTAAGTTTAAATTGAATTGTGTAACTTAATCTCGTCTCCTGTTGACATATTTATGAGGGTAATTTTTTTAAACAAACAGTTCCACTCAGCAAGAAGGGCACACGCTGAGTCCTGCTTGTTGAACACGTTCTATTTGTTGCAAATTTTAATTCATGTTTAATCAGTTATTTTTTTTAGTTAAGCCTCATTTCAATAAAATTTGTTAAATAAAGTTTGCAACGAATAGTATTGCTCTCATGCATTCAAAATAGGCGAGAATGTGTGCACTTCTCTTGTGCTGCCATCTCTTGGAGATATTGATGAACTAGTGTGCTGCCACCTACCAAAGGTATTGAACATTAACCCATGGAGGTCGAGCCTTCACTTATGAGACGCAGGTGATTTTTTTGAGCTATTATTTTGGAAAAAAAAGGTGCGTCTTATATGCCGTCAAATATGGTACTTAGTGAAGTGGCTGTGAAATGACATCTCACCTGAGCGGATGAGTGTAGTCTGTTAAAAATATGTAGTATTGAGTGGGAAACCAACTTTGCAAGTTTTAAAAATTGTACATTATCGTTATAGTGGTGTTTGAGTACTGTATTTTCTTGTATCAGCTGCATGCCTTTTTTTCTAAAACCTTGGAAAAAAGTGTAGTGCTCCAGACTTTTTGTAAGACACATCACAACTGTGGATCTGGTTCATTGTGAATTCGAAGCCCTGGGTACCTTTATCCCCGATTGTCTGGAAACTCAACTGAGATATTTAAATCTTAAGTATTTCAACATTATTAATAGGACAGTCAGTGTGAGAATGGAAGAGGATTACATTAGAATATAATCATATATGTAGCTTTAAATATAAATAGTTTTAGTTCAGTTTTAATTTAATTTATAGAATCTCATGAAGGATATGGAGTTATTATTTACTGTTTAGAGTTGAGCTAAAATGCATGTTTGGCACGTAAATCATGTTTCTTTTTAATGAATGTGATAACCTTTTCGTAGGCTTTTTCGTTCTAAATTTTGCTTGCGCTAAGCTATGAAGATTGATTAAATTCATAATCACTTGGAAAAAGTGCTAATGCAGTTTCATTTTGTCTTTATTAACGAACAATCACTTACACAGAGTACATAGTAACAACGGAAGTACACAACCTTTTTTTTTCTTTTTATGCTGTTTTTCTACAAGCTACAGCACACTGGTTTTACGTGATGCACATATTCAAAAGGTGTCTTTAGAAAGTTTATGATGTGTTCTCAATAATAAAGTACTTTTAAATGGACTTTTAAAAGTGCATTCGTATTTCAAGCGTTAAGTGAATGAAAATAAGAAGTGGCAAATTTGTAGAATGAGCTGCTGCCCCATAGCACCATAATACTGTGATGTGTTACTGTTAAAATGTTCCCAATGGAATGCATCAGACTGGTGAATTATGAATAAAATAGATGAGGATGAAATGTGGAGTGAGCAATTGCTCTCTTGGCAACTGACTAATGTGGTTTGTTACAGTTCAAATGCATACAATGGAATGTTTCAGGCGAATATTGAATAGGTAAAATTCTTCCGAAAATCATGTAATATGAATGTAGTTACAGAAATGATGAACCATGTTTGATAGGAATTGCCTACTGATCGATAAATGAAGTTATTAACCCCTGATAAGTGATAAGCTGAAAATTTGCCTATTCATGTAAGTAATATACTTAAGTAAATATTATATTGTTTTTCAGGTGCAGAATGAAGGAAATGGCTATGGAAAAAGTGTAAAAAGTGAGTACTTGTCTTATCTTAAATTGTCTTTTGAATGCAGTATGAAAAATGATGAACCATGTTTGATAGGAATTGCCGACTGATCGATAAATGAAGCTATTAACTCCTGATGATTGATAAGTTGAAATGTATGCCATATCATGCGAATGATATATTGTAATGAATTTAATTGCGTATTTCAGGTGTTAAGTGAATGAAAATAAGAAGTGGGGAATTTGTAGATTGAGCTGCTGCCCCATAGCACCATAATACTGTGATGTGTTACTGTTAAAATGTTCCCAATGGAATGCATCAGACTGGTACTAAAAAGGTAAAAATCATCTTGAATGTTTCATGTGAATGCAGTTGGGGAAATGATGAACCTTGTTTGATAGGAATTGCCGACTGATCGATAAATGAAGCTATTAACTCCTGATAAGTAATAAGTTGAAATGTATGCCTTATCGTGTGAATGATCTAATTTAGTGAATGTAATTTCCTTTTTTCAGGTTTCAAAGGAATGAAAATGTAGAGAGTAGATGTAATTTGTGGAATGAGCAGTTGTTTCATTGCACAGTACTGTTGAGGTTGTTGCAGTTAATATGTACACAATGGAATCTGATGAACAAGAATTAAAAAAAAGGTATAAATCCTCCAAAAATGTTGTAATATGACTGTAGTTACATAAATGATGAACCATGTTTGATAGGAATTGCCGACTGATCGATAAATGAAGCTATTAACTCCTGATAAGTAATAAGTTGAAATTTATGCCTTATCGTGTGAATGGTCTAATTTAGTGAATGTAATTTCCTTTTTTCAGGTTTCAAAGGAGTGAAAATGTAGAGAGTAGATGTAATTTGTGGAATGAGCAGTTGTTTCATTGCACAGTACTGTTGAGGTTGTTACAGTGAATATGTACACAATGGAATCTGACGAACAAGAATTAAAAAAGGTATAAATCCTCCAAAAATGGTGTAATATGACTGTAGTTACATAAATGATGAACCATGTTTGATAGGAATTGCCGACTGATCGATAAATGAAGCTATTAACTCCTGATAAGTAATAAGTTGAAATGTATGCCTTATCGTGTGAATGATCTAATTTAGTGAATGTAATTTCCTTTTTTCAGGTTTCAAAGGAGTGAAAATGTAGAGAGTAGATGTAATTTGTGGAATGAGCAGTTGTTTCATTGCACAGTACTGTTGAGGTTGTTACATTGAATGTGTACACAATGGAATCTGATAAACAAGAATTAAAAAAAGGTATAAATCCTCCAAAAATGTTGTAATATGACTGTATTTACATAAATGATGAACCATATTTGATAGGAATTGCCGACTGATCGATAAATGAAGCTATTAACTCCTGATAAGTAATAAGTTGAAATGTATGCCTTATCGTGTGAATGATCTAATTTAGTGAATGTAATTTCCTTTTTTTCAGGTTTCAAAGGAGTGAAAATGTAGAGAGTAGATGTAATTTGTGGAATGAGCAGTTGTTTCATTGCACAGTACTGTTGAGGTTGTTACATTGAATATGTACACAATGGAATCTGATGAACAAGAATAAAAAAAAAGGTATAAATCCTCCAAAAATGTTGTAATATGACTGTAGTTACATAAATGATGAACCATATTTGATAGGAATTGCCGACTGATCGATAAATGAAGCTATTAACTCCTGATAAGTAATAAGTTGAAATGTATGCCTTATCGTGTGAATGATCTAATTTAGTGAATGTAATTTTCTTTTTTCAGGTTTCAAAGGAGTGAAAATGTAGAGAGTAGATGTAATTTGTGGAATGAGCAGTTGTTTCATTGCACAGTACTGTTGAGGTTGTTACTGTGAATATGTACACAATGGAATCTGATGAACAAGAATTAAAAAAAGGTATAAATCCTCCAAAAATGTTGTAATATCACTGTAGTTACATAAATGATGAACCATGTTTGATAGGAATTGCCGACTGATCGATAAATGAAGCTATTAACTCCTGATAAGTGATAAGTTGTAATGTGTGCCGTATCATGTAAATTATAACTATAATGAAGGTAATTTCTTTTTTTTTCAGGTGTACAGTAAATGGAAATTGGTAGACAGAGCTGCTGTCATATGGACCTACACTATTGTGTTTTTTTCAATAAAAATGAATTTGTCATACTGCATAGCATGGAAGAGGCAAAAATTCCCTGGGTAAGATTCTAGTGGCAACATTGAATTCTCATCTTTTTTTGTATCCTTGTATATTGGAAATATTCTTTGATGGAATTGAACTGCTATCAATGGATCATGGATTGATTTTGTGGAATTATTGATCATTGCTGAGTTAAAAGCCAATTTATCAATGAAGCTTTGTGAAATTATGAGTATCTTTTAATATGGTTTCTAATATTCATCTCATATTATAAATCATGTTAAATTTATGTTTCAGTATTAAAAAAAATCTTATTTCAAAAATAGACTTGGACATTGACATCAATTTAAGAATCCTCATTTTTTTGCATGAAGAATTGAATCGACCCGGTCCCATTTTCATAAAAATTTCACATGAGGCTAACCAATTGCTGGGTTTGATTCCAAATGTAATAAGAAAAGTGCAGCTGTGAAAAAAGTATGTACCACCTTAGCAACATTTTTCCAGTCAAGTCCTGAGTTGAAAGACAATAGACTATCATTGCAGCACTATCCTTCAGTGCAAATTTTAAATACCTAGCCTGAAAGAGAGCTCCAGACCCTCCATTTTATTGGGGTATCCTTACCTGGAGGAATCATACAAGGGAGTGGTGTTGCTCCCTCCCGCATATACAGCCAGGGGCAAGCTGTCATGTCCTTGACTTCTGCCAGAAAATGAGTCACACAAGTCTTAAGTCTATTTTCAACTTCTTTCCTCTAAGCCCATCTTTCCATGGCATATATGGCCAACGTCCTTATTATACTTCACTACTCTTTTCTCTACATGACTACTCAATTAATTCAGCATTCACCAGCCATTAATTCACACCTTGGAGCAAATGCCTATTTAGCCAACACAACTCTCCATCTGGTCCATCTTCTAACCTCATACTTTTAAATATAATTTCATCCACTTTGTATGGAAAATCTCCTTACTTGAGTCTTCTAATCATTTATCTACGTTCCATATTTTCACTTTGCTTTTGAAAGGTATCTGGTAATTTTTGAAAGTCTATGGGTGACTGGCTGAACTTAATCGTCCAATGTCTTAATGATTTTATAATCTTTCTCTTACCTTTACACTTCATGCCCATCCAATGCCTCCTTCACTATTTCCTCTGAATGTGTTTGAAATCACTAGTGACTGTTGTAACTTGTTCGTTTCTCACTGGCTGTTTCACCCCTTCTCCTTAGAAGTACAATGTCTGATTCCCCATCAGCTTCATTCACTTGCACCTTCTGTGAAATTTATAAATTCTGGACCAGTCTCCTAGTTTACTCCTATCTTCCACAATTTTTCCTTGAACTCTTCCCACTTCGTCTTGTAGACTGCATTATCTAAATCAAAATATGCAGACACACCCTGAATGTTTTGTAAGTTCCTCCCTAGGTATTCTCGTTACTGCAATCGTGTCTAGTGTAGCAAAATTGAATTTGAACTTGACCTAGAATTTCATTTGGTCTCTCTTTCATTCTTCTCTTGGCGATTCTATGCAGGATATATTTGCTGCTAAGAAATCAAACTTATCCTCTACTTTTACATTCTCTTGTTACCTTATTTTGTATTATAGGTATAAATGGAGTTTTTACTAAATTCTCTGGCCAAATTCCCTCTCATATGTCCTACAAGCAAGCCCATTTTTACACCTTTTCCGTTGTTCTACAGTAATTCTGATGGGAGGTTATTAATCCTTACTACTTGACCCCCTTTCATTTAAAACAATGTCTTCTCTTTTGCACTATCTAGTATTCCAGGTTCAACCTTGTCCTTTAGCTCCATAGCTATATCCGAAAACCAAGAATGCTTTGTCAAAGCATTCTTGGTTATGACATATTGCTGACTTACAATTAAGCATGCTTGGGAAAGAAAGCTTTATATTGGGACGGCTTACAGTAAGAAATGGCGTTAAGAAGTAGTGGCAACTCTAAGAACCCCTGGATATAGTGAAATGCAGTAGAGGGAAACGTTTCAAATATTTTGAATGTTGAAAAAGTGGCCAAGCTCTGGAAGGATCTTCAATATTCTTTCAATTGCTCTTAGCTCCAATAGCCTAACAATTGTATTATGTACAACAATAATCTTTAAATATACAAACAATAATAATTACAATGGAAGAGTAGTCAGAAAACCTCATGATTATGTGATGAAAGCAATTAAAACCAGGTGGTTTGTGGGATAGAACTGCTAGACTCTTGTTGTAAACACCGTTATTGATATGTTTACTGTTATTGATAGCGTTTGTTTCTATTTCTCAGATAAACTTCCAATGTACCTGCAGTGGTAGGCAGTCTGCTGTCATCTTTGAGTTCCAGTGGTCTGTGTGGAGTACGTTGTGAATAAATGTTGCAATGTATTTCTTTTTAAATGTGATGTGAAATTGAAAGAAGAGTGGGAGGAAAGAGAAGTCTTCTGAATACCCTAAGAAGAAGGGACAACTTGATCGGCCACATCATGAGACATGATGGCCTGATGAAGACAATTGTCAAAGGACAAGTGGAAGGGAAGAATGGCAAAGGAAGGCCTCGTGCAAGATATATGGAACTAGTGAAAGAGAAGAATTACGTAAATATGAAGAGATTAGCCAATAGAATAATTCAGTGGAGAGCTGTGTCAAACCAATCTGAGGACTGATGACTTATGATGATGATGATGTGAAATTTCCATGCCAGCCACGGCCTCACCAGTGGGTGCAGTGACATCGAGTATAAAGGACTTGTACATGTGGTGAGGGAATATTCCTGGAATTGCAATCTTTTATTAATGATGGTGAACCAAAGGTGGCGCTTTAAGTGGCCTGCTCCCCTCTTGTAGAAACATTATGGACTTAAATATTTATTGGCGTCCAATTGTGAAGAGTTAAAAAAACAAGAAATTGTTTATAATGAGGCAGGGAAAGTGTACATAAATTGGTGATTGGTTCATGAAAAATTCAAAATTTTAAATGTTACTTTTGTCTTGAAATATGTTCTTAAAATATATGTAGAATCTACCTTCATTGTTATTCGTTTCAATGCCCATTCTCACCTCAGGTGATGCCTACAACTAGTAAACTATGCAATATGCTTTCATTGGTCAACCCCTACCCCTGAAGCTTCTAATAAAAGATATTATTTTTTCAGACTCCCAACATCTCATTATTCAAATCTTTTCCACGAAGCCCTCCTCATCCCAAGATCCTTTCCGGCTTTCTCTGACCTGAAGGGTAATTCAGGGGTCAAAGGTCACGGGGTCTAGGCAAGCGAATCTGGGGGAAAAATGTATCATTGTTTAAAATGCCTCCCAAGTCAAGTGGTTATGTTGTAAGATCTCTTCTGTCTGATTCTCGGACCTCTGTGTCATATCATAGGATTAAATGGTTTCCAGTTCATGGTAAGGTCCCCAGATCCTCAGTTGTTGGGCTCCAAGGGATACACAGTGGCCAAAGGTCATGAGTCTAAGCAAGCAACAAACGGGTTGATGGTAAGGTCCCAAGATCCCTTGAAATTTTTATTCATCCAACGGTTATGCAGGGGTTAAAAGTACTGAGGCATAGGCTAGCCAAAATACAAAAATGTGTCATATCTTAGGTTTCAATGGGTGTCCAGTTAGGAGATTAGGTTAGGGCTATCCACTGACAGCGATAAATGGAACGCAATGGAGAGATGCCAACATCTATGCCACAATTCCTTGCTTTGCAACAGTGTGATTGATAAAAAGAAAAGGGCAGCTGTTTTGACCCCTCTTCTTGAAGTGCTCTACGCTAAATTAATTTTACTGCATGTACAGCCCTCCACATTAAAATCTTGCCACTTCGGTCCAGAGTTGGAGGAGATTTGATAACAGTAGCGCTCTGTCCCTTTAAATAGCTGAAGCTCAAAAGAGCTCTGGCCCTCCGGTCCTTCAAGACCCTTATACACTGGTTTGGGGGGTATGGGGGAACCTTCCTCGATGACCTGGATGGATTTTTTCTTTGGAGTGGGAGCGCCTCAAGGGAGGCCTGTGGAAATTAGTCTGCCGCAAGGAATGAAGCCTCTGAAAATTACGGCCTTCTTTCCGATTGCTGCTCAGAGGGAGCCCTCGAAGATGCATTGCATAGGTTTCTGCAACCACTCGTGAGAGAGTGACGACCCAAATCTAAATTCAGTTCGAAGCTAGAGTTGTCGTTAACACTCGATATTTCTTAGTTTATGGCATTTCCAAAATACTTAGTTGTCTTGATTTCATCATGGAAATAATTTGATCATAAAATAGTAATGACATAAATGATCATTAATGTAGCTGATAATGATCGGTGACACTAGATTTTTAGTTGATTGTGCCTGATAATTAGTGAAGTATCAGGAGAGGTGACTAAAAGCTCGAAAAAATGCTAGCATAGGTAAATGGCAAAAACATTTATGCTACAATCGATACATGCACATTTCAATAAAAATAGAGAAGATATATTGAATGTCTTTATGGAATATAAGTGTGAAGTTTCAAGCTCAAGAGGGTAATAAATGAAACATTATTGCAGAAATGTTAAGAATTTCTTTGAAATTATACACAATCTTCGCTTAACAAATAAATTTAAACTTAATAAATAAAAGTCTTAAGAAGATTATTAGGAATATAGGAACACTTCATTATGGCTTGTTCTTCCCTTACAGGTATCTCATACGGTATTATATAATATGGGGATCCTCAACAAATTTGAATAAATTCCTTTTCAGAAAAACTGATTAGATCTATATGTAATGTACACTTCCAAACTAATTGTAAACCCTTGTTTAAATATCTAGCATTGTTAACATCACCTTGTATTTATATATCTATCATTCTATTATATTTGTAAAACTGAGCACATCCCTAACGTGCGTAAAACTTTACAACCATTTGCCAGATTATATCATAGAAGTTGATTCTTTGCTACTCTTTAAAAACAAAGTTTCAAAGTACCTAACTGATGAATGTTTCTACAGTTTAAATGACTTCTTAACCCAACGTGTTTTAAATGTAAAATAAAAAAATTTACTTTGTAGATCCTTGATGTGCCCAATGCAATTACATTTTGTAATTCACAGTGTGTATTGTCAACTGGGCAAATAAAACATGTTATTATTGTAACGAATGCATTATAATGTAATTATTGATTATCATTTAGGATGGGCTTAAGTTCTTCGCTAGTAATGCATGCAAGCAACTAACTGACATGCTGATCTCACATCTTGAGACTTAGTCTCAAGTCCTGGCTGCAGTAGAAATTTTTAGTGTGATATCAATCCCTTAAGGTAATTGGCTTCAGCAGTGAGGAATATTATTGTTAAAGTCTTTCAAGTGCAGCTGTATATTGCTTGTTGTCAGGAATTGAGTGATACTGGAAATTATTCATAAAATCCATTTGATGTGCCCTACATGGCAATACATATGTATATGCAGCTATAGCTGCACCCAAAAGCCTTTAACAGTGATATCAGTCCCTTATTAGGGTGCTTCATTAAATTATTGCTCTGTAACTTTACCTTGAGTTCATTAATCTTGTCCCTTCTACGGTGCTGTGTGGAGAGCGATTGAAGCTCAGTACACCATATGCAGAGGAGGTAGTTAAACCATAAACTCCAAGACATGTCTTGTGGACATTAGTCTGAATGAAGCCAATGACCCACTCCTCTTCAAGTTCCTTGTACTTCCCACGTATCCCACCTAAGTATTGTATCCCTATCCTTAATGGAGCAAATCACCTTAACTGTTCGTCTCCTTTCTCTACTAACTCAACTGCTCAAATGTATCATGCTTTTTCGTAAAGTCTTTTCGGGCTTTCCACCGAGTTAATCTGCCGTTCCAACAACTTCTGGGACAGGCTTGCTAAGGAGGCCATTGAGATCCGGCTAAACAAAAATAATTTTAATAGAGACACTGGTTATAAAATTAGCTATTCGTGGAGTCCCGTTTTAAATAAAATAAAAAATGATAGAAGTCCTTTTTTTCCAAATTTCAAAGATCCTTCCGGCCAATCAGGAGTAACCTGATTGTTGCAACCGTTTATAGATAAATCTCAACGGCTTTAATTTACTCACCCTGGAGACGATGGATGAGTCGTCTGTTGAAACGTTGGTGTTATACATATAAAAATTTAACCCAGTGGAAAGCCTGACAAGACTATGAAAATAATTTTCTGGGAAAGAATTAAATCATATATCATGCTTTTATTCAACTACATTCAAATATATGGTTCTCAATAATAGCTCCAGCCACAGATCCAAAAAAAAGGACTTCTCTGACAAAAAAAATGACTATTCTATAGTTATCATTATAAAATATAGGGGATTGGGAAAGTCTGATAGCTTAGAGTACTGGCCTCCCATCTTGAGGACCCAAGTTTGAATTCCGGTTTGAAAATATATTTCATTGGTGTATCAATCCCTTTTTGAGTTTGTGTGGTGGGCATTTCGAGAGAAGTACTCTTCCTTTCGGGTGCAAAGTTCAACCATAAATCCCTTGGTGCTTTTGGTTAAAGGAAGCCTGGTGCCGAATCATAAGCCTGCTTTTAATGAAAGTCATCAAGGGGAGAAGGCTTAACATAGGACACAGTAATAAACTCGAATGCTCGCCAAAAAGCACTCAAGTAGGGGCTGGTTTACAAACGAAAAATATCTTCAACTGCCGGCATTATAACTCGGGCCCTCCATGTGAGAGGCCAGTATATAGAACAGTGGACCACAATACCAACCTGACACCCTGTCATTTATAATTTTATCATACATTGCTGTGCACTAGTGAGGGGATGGCTTGCTACGGTCTACTTGTCTCCCATTCTTTTGCTGGGAGTTCTGGCGTGCTCCTGTAATCCAGCTACTTGGAGGCTTGATACAGAGGATGATTTGAGGCTGGGGGTTCTGGCATTGGGTTGTCTCACGTTGACTGGACGTCCGCACTAAGCCCGGCATCAACATGGACACCCTGGAGGAGTCTGGGGTGGCCAGGTTGCCTAAGGAGAGGCGTACCGGGCAAGGGGGGAAACCAAGCAGCCAAAAGTCTCCGTGGCGGGCAGTAGTGGGATCGCGTCCGGGAGTGGGAGCCCAGTGACAGCCTGGTCAAAATAATCAGACCTGTATCTTTTTTTATGGGTTAGATGGCAGAAGGGACAGTTTTGTCTCAATCTCGCCCCAATAAAGACCTTTTATTATTATTATTATTATTCTCAGGGCTCGAGTCCGAATCCTAGGCATAGCAGGTATTTCTGTGTCATAACGCTCTTTACTTTCTGTTCAGTGCATTTAGAATATAGTAATTCCTATTTTGGAGGGAGATATGTAGGTAGGGTAGAATAGTGAACCCCTCGATGCCTTTTGTTCCACGCGCAGGCCAATTCTGACACCCAGTTTTTCTCTCCCTATATCCCCACCTCTACCCAACTATCTTTAATGGCGCTAATGTCGTCGGTCACCTCCCATAGTTGAATTATGTCTTGGTTATTAGGTGCTCAAATGTGGTTATATTGCTCTGCCTAACTTATGGTTTTAATTATAGGACAAGCATAACATCCATGTCCCATGCGAGATTTGAGGCTTCGGGTTTCCAGGCCACCGTCCTCTGAATACCACAGCCGGTACCTCCCTTTGTTAAAACAGCTGTTAGTCAATCAACAAACTTACTTTTATGTATGTTGTGAGGTCTTTCATTTCGGTGTGATAACAAAACTGGATATTTCCATCAGTGGCGTATCAAGGCTACTTGGCGCCTAGGGCTAACTAGACGGTAGCCGCCCCCGGTAGAAAAAACATTTTTTTCTTAAACTAAAAAAAGATGTTTTTCAATTGTGGCGCCCCGTTCGCACCCCCATTGGTACGCTACTGAGTTCTATCTAACTGCGGTCTGTACCCGCACTTATAAGCACTTCAGATCGGGAGATAAGGTACAAGTATGGGGTAGGTTCATGATGTCGGCATTAACATATCCCATTATATAGTCCCATCAGACGGATTGAGTACCTATGTAACTATTTAAAGAACGCTTTACACGATACAATTTCTTGTACAAACGCTTGTATAAACTGAACGAAATTGTATGTTTGTTTGAAAGGAATTAGAACGGGTTCTATTTCCCGTTCAGTCATTCAGACAATCGAACAAGCGTTCGTACAATTTGCCGCTTTACACTACAATTTTCTCATACTAGCGTTTGTGCAAAAAATTGTATCGTGTAAAGCGGCACTCTCCATGGAGAACTTAAGTAGGAGCTGTTTTACAACGAAAAATATCTTCCGCCGGGATTCGAACCCGGGCCATCGAGGTGAGAGGACTATATCCATTACACCCACTCGACCCCCTGATATATTAAAGCTAATCTGCCTTCTCAATCGAAGTGTTTCGATTCAATCGATTATGAAGAGTTTCACCTAGCTCATACTCTACAGCGACAGTGGGTTACTCTTCTGAATTCATGGTTTCGAACAGCTAAACCCCAAAAAATATTCGCTGAAGGGGCATTTGATGGGCCTGATTCCAAGCTTCTGTCAGAAGAGGCATTTTCTCCTCCCGCCGTGCATATGCTGCCGTAAAGAACGCAGCGCCACCAGGGGAATTTTTAGGAAACATTCAGTCGTATGGAGACATAGCAGGAGCCATACTGTAGGATTTGAGGCGTAAAGACTTGCTAAAGGTATTGCTGTTTTTATAGTCGAAAACATATATATTTTTCTGAACTTTAATATGTTACAGTAATTTCTTCAATTAAGCTGATAGAAAAGTACAATTTCATTATTTACACATTTATCAATCTATTGGAAATTGTCTTATCACCTGCTGTTAAGCCCTATAGGGATTAACAGTAATTATAATTATCTCTATCCCTATGGGGATTAGCAGTAATTTTATTTGCTAATCAATGCATTTAAAAACAAGTAACATTTAGGTGTATACATATTCTCATGTTGTAATCATGATTTTTATTTAATTTTAAGGCAGCCTTGGAGCATGTGCTGACGTCTGTGCACTATCACCACGTAAGACGGAATACTCCAGCGGAGCCCCACGCGCTTCCACATGAATTGGGCGAGTGAGTGTATGTGTTATTTTTGTTTATACTTTTAATAAGGTAGTTGAAGGATGAGTCAAATTTTAATGCTACGTATCTAGGCTCAGACCTTACTCAATCCTTCTTAATTCGGACTCGGTACGTTTTTTCTTCAATTGAGTTCATTTCAAACTTTCATCCGGAGTAACACTTTTCTTTAGGTCCTAAGGTCAACTACGCCCGTCTCCGGCGTACTTTTTTACTTTTCGAGCAGTCTTACCTTGCCAGTCAAATCTACCTAATGGAAGCGGGTAATAGTGATGCCTCTTTCGTCATGCAGGCTTCCACGCTTGCCTCTCCTCTCCTTTGTTGAGCGTTGTGATATCTTCGTTCTTCCCCGCAGTCCCTCCCTCAACCCCCTACTTAACAAACCCGCCACTCTCACCCGATTCAAGGTTTACCGGACTTCCCCCTCTTTTCCCTTTATACCTTGATTATGCGATGATAGTATGGCCGGGAATGTTTTACATTGAAATGAACAGCTGCTGAACTCTCGAACAGGAAAACATGCTATTATAGGTCGTTGGAGTAATTGTTATCTATTTCTAGCTTTTGAGGCCGTACGGATCAATCATTATTTAATACTGTCAAGAAGTTTGAATGGTAGTAGACTTTGTTTTTAACTGCTTCCAAGGGCTGAATTTGTATCGCACATACAAACGTTATATGTACTTTAATCTTAAGACGAACCCAAGGTCTGTGCCCGAGGTGGGATCCGAACCCACCAGGTTGGATCGCCAGGCCAGCGCGTGCACGAAGTTTTATTCACCTATATTACGGAGAACTGTTCTGAACTTCTAACTCGATGGAGTGAAAGGTCACTTAAATAATTTTTGGACCCCTCATTATCACATTTGGGTGGCGGGTAGTTTGTTTGCCTATACGAACCCTAGGCTAATGAACGAGATCAAATTTGAGTGAATCTCTGTGGGAAACAACTTAAAATGTTAAGTCATCGGATCTAAGTCTTGAAAAAATTCAAATTATCGTCAGCGTCCCTCTCTCCCACCTTGAATGAATAAAGGTGATACGACTATGGTCTTAATACTGACTAAGGCTTGCTTCACTTATTAAATCGACCATCAACTGATCACTGTTTGTGAAAGGACCCTCGATTTTTCGTGAAACTAAAGTCCCAACTTATTGCATAAATAAAATTCGATTAGAATGTATTCCTGGAGACGAAATCATCTTTTTCTTACATTCTCACCCTTTGATTCTCATTCTTTAATAACCCACCTCTCTTTAAAACACCTTTCCCAGTGAGAAATGGGTGGTGGCATCAACGTGGAACCCACGTTGATGCCACGTTGATTTGTGGATATATGGTGGTGGTGGATATTGAGTGGCTGAACCAACGTGGGATCCACATTGACTTTAAGTGGATCCATGGTGATATTAATTAATATTTAACGGAATTTCTACTTTGTGGAAAATAACTCTCTGGTGACATTGCGTCGTTAATCATCCTGAAACCACGCTAGTTATGTGAAAACGCATTGGAAATTGTATTTCTAAATTATGTTATTCATGGAACTGCAGGATCAGATTTATGTAAAATAGAATCAGCGATTTAAACATTTGCATAAAAGGCAGAATTTATTTGTATATCCAATACACTCCTGCTGGAAATTCACCATAAAATTATTCATTCATTTTATAATTCTATTTTATTAAGATTTTGAATATCCTTCTCCATAGTAAAATCAGAGTTTATATCGGCGCGCTTTGTCCGAAACTGCGGACTACGGCTGGACTCAACCTGTCTACTGATGATTCAACAATCATTCCCATTCAGTGGCCACAGTAGCATTTGAAAGATTTATAATTAATATTTCTAATATTTATTTATTAATTAATTAATCTCCCGTAGTTGTTGTAAGTTTTGTGCCCCTAGGTCTAGGGTTTGTTAGTTTTAGGGCAGTACCTACTCATGCCGATTTAATTTATCCACCAAATTTCCACGTGTGTTCCACGTTGATCCCACGACCAAAATCACATGGTATCCACATTATATTTCCACCTAATCTCCACTGTAATTTCCACGTGGGTTCCACGTTGATTCCACCACCCATTTCTCACTGGGTTGTCATCATCATCGTTCAACAATCCTAGGATTGGTCTGATGCAGCCCTCCACTCGGTTCTTCTATCGGCAAACCTCTTCATGTCCATGTAATTTTTCTCTTTTACATCCTTCACAACTTGCTCCATACCTATATCTTTAGTGAGGCCTGCCTTTTCCATTCTTCCCGTTCACTGTTCCCTTGATGATTGTCTTCATTAGGCCATCGTGTCTTAAGATATGGCTGATTAAGTTGTCAAACACCTCTGTAACCTCCTTATTTTTCTTTGTGGCAGCTTTACAGTCCCATGGCTCCTCAGCTCGCTCTCTTATTACTCGTCTGCATGGTGTTCATTCTAATGCTTCCGCTCCCGGAAGCGTATTATACATTAGTTCAGGCCAATTGGTTGAACTTCAAATTCAAGTCTCTGAATTGTGAGGGCATGATGAAAGCACAAGTATACTTAAGTGATGTAATTAGCATGCGTGAAAAGTGGCTACAGAGCCAATACTTTTATTTCTCTGTATTCTTAAGACTCGGCCATATGTTAAGATTCTAGGGATATTATTATTAGATTTCGTAGATTAATGGAGTTACCCTTGGTGATCGATAAATTATTCCTCTACGTCGCTTTTCTCATGTATACCCGGTCTAGTATGACTATTGTCAGTAGCACACATTTTATCCGTATAATTCTTTCATTCAGACTGATTCTTGTGTGTTTTCATCAGCAGCCTTCCTGTAGACAAATAGAACATTACTAGGTACCGTTTTTAATTTTTTGCTGCCAGTTAGTATTGTAACATAAGAGTAAAACCAATTTTTCATTCTCTATGAAGCCTCTTCATCTCGTCACATTTCTCTCTCCAATTTTTCTCCAACAATTGTTGGTTATTCTATGTTACTTCTACTGCCCAATGTATTGTTAATTTTTTATACTTTTTCATTCATCATTTTCTGTATTTCTGTTCTTATTCCTAGTCACTCCATCCTTCCCATGTATACCGTTCCTGTCATCTTCTCTGCTGCTCATATCTTAACTTTTATTTTCTCTCATCCTTTGAACACTGTTCCCTTTTCCTTCATTTCTTTCTTAGATTGGTCCAACTATTCCTGGAATTTTCTGTAACTAGTACCGATGAATTATTATACTGATTATTCTACCGCTCTTCTTTAGATCCCTTCTTCTTTGTAAACTCTTGATGCCCTCTAACATTCCCTCACTCCTAAGTTATGGTCCAAGTGTGCGTCATCACCCGGGATGCTGTATGAATTTTTCGCTGAAGTCTTGCTTAGCCATGATGTATGCTGGTTGGCCTCTCCCTTTGTCTACCTTTAATTTCCAAGTGTGATTAGGTCTGAGATAGTATTTAAATAATGTGTTGGTGATCACTAAATTATTTCTCTTTTAGATTCCACTGTATTCTATCTGCAATTTTTCCCTCTACCCAGCCCATACTCCTTTACTTCACTTCTGTCTCTCCCTTACCCAACTACTGCATCCCATTCCACAATTAGTGTAAGAAACCTCACATTACATTAAAGGATAATGATGATGAAATAAAAGTGGCTATATCATGTTATTTTACATTAATTTATGATGTTTGAGACCTACAAAATGTTTAGGTGTTTTTTGTCTTGATTTTTTGGAAGATGCATACAAAATTGTCATATGAAAGAATTTTAAAGTTTTACTAACATTTTTCTTTTCCAAAGATTATTCTTTCAAGTAATACCTACTTTTTCAAATGTGAATATCATGGATTTCTCTGCCACTCTTCCAGTTCACTCTTCCCTCGACAATGGTCATCATCTGGCCATCACATCCGATTAAATGGCCCATTTAATTGTCCCGGCTCTTTCTTAAAGTTTTCATGAAATGTCTCTTCTCAACCACTCTACTTATTTGTTTTTGATCGATGCACTTCATCTTTATCATTTTTCTGTAATACCACATCTAAAAATGTCCAACCCTGTCTTTTCTGCTGCTATTATCGTCCATTCTTCACTGCCATAAATATGCATGCTTCAGGTAATAGTTCAAATGAAGCCTTTCTTTACTTCCGAGTTTGTATTTCCAGCTACATATTAGTGGATTATTCTTTTATTAGAACTCCCTCTTCACCTAGGCAATTTGACTGGCTTTTCTGATTAATTTTTCCATCGCTGGTTATTCGACATCCCAGATAGTAGTATTCTTTTGTCTCTTCAAGCTTTTTATTCCTTATTTTAACGCTGATCTCAGCCCTTTCTTTTCAACTGCATATCATTGTTTTCTTTTTATTGACATACCTTCATTTCCTCTTCTATGCTAATTCTTTTTTATATCTATTTGTCCCTACATTGGACATTATGCCATTGGCAAATTGCAGCATGCACTTTTTTACCATTGATAGTCAATCCTGAAGTCTTCTTATTAATTCCTTTTATTGCTGTTTCGATTAAAAATTACGGCACATAGTACAGTCTTGTCTCTTTTCTTTATTGCTGCGTTCCCACAAACCTGGGTCTATGTCTGTACAATATTAGATTATTCTTCATCATTATGTGTAACTTCCATTTATTTCAGAATTCTCAGCATTGAATTCCAATCAGTGGTGTTAAAAGCCCTATCCAAATCCGCAAAAGCTGGTTCGTCCTTTCCCATTATTTCCTCTATCCAAATGCGAGTAGTATAAGAGCCTAAATCGTTTCTTTCATACCCTTACTTTTCATGCTGGCCATGGTACAGTAAAATCTCAATAATATGAAGTCAGCGGGACCAGAAAATTGGCACTTAGTTATTTTGAACTACGTAATTTCGAACATTTTCAATAAATCATCAAAAAAAATTATCTTTGTTTTCTCTAAATTTTGTCTTCGGCGACATTGTATAAGTTTTTGGTCGTTGTTCGTGAGAGCATTCTTAAAAGATACCTTTGTATACACTGTATTGCATGCATTAAAAATTGTAAAATAAATACCTACTTGTATCTCCTACATAAATCGTCAAAAAAAAATTATCTTTTTCTTCTCTAAATTTTGTCTTCGGCGACATTGTATAAGTTTTTGGTCGTTGTTCGTTAGAGCATTCTTAAAAGATACCTTTGTATACACTGTATTGCATGCATTAAAAATTGTAAAATAAATACCTACTTGTATCTCCTACATAAATCGTCAAAAAAAAATTATCTTTGTTTTCTCTAAATTTTGTCTTCGGCGACATTGTATAAGTTTTTGGTCGTTGTTCGTTAGAGCATTCTTAAAAGATACCTTTGTATACACTGTATTGCATGCATTAAAAATTGTAAAATAAATACCTACTTGTATCTCCTACATAAATGGTTTAAAGTCGGCGATCGTCATGTTGGCAAAAATTCGTCCCAGCATTGAAAACACATATAAAACAAAAGTTGAACATTTTGTAATAAGAATTTTTATTTGGAATCCACAGTCAGTAGAGACAAGCAACTCGTATGGACGCTAAAACTAGATATTTGCTTCCAACATCTATGAAGTTATGATGGCAGTTGGCCTAACCACGCTTTAGTTGCCCTCTATTGCCCAATCATAGCTAAAAAAAAACATGAAACTAAGTCAGTTTCCAGAAAAAAATCATTCACAGGTTATCATTTGTGGCATCTTCCGTATTGTCAGCTGAATAAATGATGTCAGGGGTAATATTGTTTCATTTCTACTACTAAGATGTTGATGACAAATTTGGCATGATTGGGCATATTTTTCGCATCTTCTCCTCAAGGATTATATGACGACCGGGGAGTATGGGTTTACTCTGTGTGGGGGAAAAGGGTCTGATTGTGGAGAGGGCAGATCCCAGTAACGGGTAAATCTTTATCTGTCTTGCTGAGAGAAGAGAGGAGGGGGAAAGTGTGGAGGGGGTAGGTCTGTGGCATCTGTGACATTCCTTCTTCTTCAGGGCAACTCTGGGCACGACCTCCGAGAAGAGTCTATTCTTGGTGGTCGCTCCCTGGGGGCACATGCCGGTGGCTGATTGGAACCGCTTCAGGTGCTGAGTGGAATGGGGAGGGTTAGGGATGCAGCGTCCTTTGTTTTTGGGATTGTATTTGACCCTTCCTCTTGCACTCTGTCACCTCTAGACCATCCCTTCCCCTCCCATATCCCTTGAAGACTTACCCGTGCAAAGAACCACGCATCCCTGACACTCCCCATCCCACTCAGCACTCGAAGCAGTTACAGTTTACCACCTGCACGCGACCCCCAGGGTTGCCGAGAAGAAGAGCAAGGAACGCCACAGACGTACTGCAATGCCATTCCCCCACCTCCTCTCCACTTTTCCCCTCCCCCCCTCCAAGCTCAGCAAGACAGATAAAGATACGAAAGCCCTCTCCAAATCTACAAATGCTGGTTCATCCTTTTCCGTTTTTTTCTCTATCCTATTGTGAGTAGCATAAGAGCCTAAATAGTTTCTTTCATACCCTTACTTTTCATGCCGGCCATGTTACATAGCTAGATTGTTAATTTTAGCTTGGCTTTGCAACCCAAAGTTCACGTTCAATTCCCGCTCTGGGCCTGGATTTTGTGTTTGCCCTAGGATTAAGTTCCAAAGTTAGATGGTGTGATATAACCTTAGCTGTTGAAGCACCTAAAACCCAAGACTACTATATTTACACTTGCTTTTCATGAACCAAATTGATCTTCTTCCTGGAGCTCTTCATTTCATCGTTCTATTCTGCTATAGATTATTATAGTCAATTTTCTGAGATGTTTTGTTAGGTAAATGAACCTGAAATTTCTCTGTCCTCTCCTTTTTGAGAATAATGATAGTGATGTTCTTTTGTGAGCCTGTCGGTGTTTCTCCAGATGCTGTTCTCTCCTTCATCTCTCAGTAGAAACATCATCGATTACGGGAGCTTAATTTATCCACAGGCCTAACTGTCACGTCGAACTCTTGATATCAAAAATAATTTTCCCATATTATCCTTCTTGGCTTTGTTTTCATCTTAGATTCTTGCTCTAGCTGTCATGGTATAATTACTGTGAATATTCATTATATCTCTTCACTTTATCATTGTATACAATTAAAAATTTCTCATTTTGTCCTAAACAGTATTACATCTTGCGCTGCTTGGTCTTGAAGTGTTTCCTAAAGAAGACTTTGACTTTTCCTTTTACATCTTCACATAAACCCTTTATTTACATTTATTTTCCTCTTCTCACTTATTACGTGACTTATTTCAATTCTTATCCTTTTGTAGCTGAGGTGTCATTCTGCATTTTCCCCACAGTTGATTTTTATTTTCTCTTTAGTTCTAGATTAATCCTGTGATTCTGGGCTTCTACTAGACTAGCTTTACTTAACCATTCAATACTTCATTCTTGGCTTTTCTGACCCATTTTTAACCTTTCCCCGTTTCTCTTCTCTGAGTCAATAGTCATGTTTTCACCTTTTTTCTTAGTGTCCTTATTTTCCAGTTTCCTCTGAAAATCTAGCCGATATTGGATCTCATTCAACCCTGTTACTTGCCATATTTTCTTCTTAGTTTCCTGTAGTTATTTTGAATCTCTAATGGCATTGCATCATCACTAGGTTGCGGTCACTGTCGACATTAACCCCAGGCAGTTTTTGCAGTCTTTTACATGTTTCCTGAAAATCTGCTTCGCTAAAATTTTGTCAATTGGGTATCTTTTTTTTTTCCTGGCATTTTCAGTGTTGGCTTTGACCAATGTGTTTGCCCCATTAATTTGTGCTTTTTTCAGAATTATAATATTCTTTCTCCTCTCTCATTTTGATTTCCTAATCCATATTTTCCAGTTATTTTTCTATCTTGAGCTTCCTTGTTCTGCTATCAAATCTCATAAAAATATTAAGTTTTCTTCTCCTCTTATCTCTTTTATTACTTCTGTGACATCATCGTACCATCTCACTTCATCAGCTTCGTAGCCCATTGTAGGCATGTGAACCGGCACAAGAGTATATCTTGATCTTCACCATTATTATCCTTCCACAATTTTCCCCCTTGAATATTCAATCATGAAGAATTATCTTTGATTTCTGTGATGGCTTTCTCGATGTACTCGTTCAAAATTATGGAAGAGAGTAGAGAGCTTTGTCTTACACCTTTCGTTATTCTCCCTTTTCTGCTGGCCTCAGATTTTTTCACAACTACCTGATTTTAATGCAAATTATGGATAATTCTTCAGTCATTATATAACCCTCTAATTCTCAGTTCTTATCCCAATTATCACTGTGGAATCATAGGTTGGTTTATTCTTTTGTATTTGTATCTTCTGCCTTTTATTTTTCTTCAAAAATATGATTGAAAAAGTTTTCAAAAATTATTAACAAAATATTTGGCTCCATTTAGCGTGTAAATTCAGAGTTACTAGAGTAAAAAGATATTATTGCATCGGAGTCCTCTTTACAAATAATTGGCCCTGGTACGTACGTTACATGTTGCAAGGATCGCTGCATATTTTTTAATATCTTGATTGTTGATTTTTTCCTTTCACCTTTCAGAACAATTAGAGATTTTTCCATGGTTTTTGGGAAGTCTACTAACTCAGATGGCTGCCATCTGCTACCTCTGTTCGGCGAAGAGGATACCATTACTGCCTTAAGTGGTCATAAGGGTCGTAACGGACAAACCTTACTCGGACATCCGTGACAATCTTCTGTGCTGATAAGTAAAAGTGATTATTTCCTGCCATTGTTAATACTTAGGTAAACGACATATGCCATGATGTTCTTCATTAAAATCAGTCTTTGGTTGTATTGAATTTCATCCTTTTTCAGGCATGATAGAGTCATATTAAGGGAATTCGTAGGCTAGGGTGTCCCTATAGATATAAGGGAAATGTTTCATGAAATCAAATATGCATACCCTCTATTTTTTTGTTTGACATTAGTAACTCACATAATGAATATTATTGCAATTGAATTTTGATAACACTCGATGCCAAACATGGGAAATGAAAATTTGTACTGAGTTAGTATGGAAGGATTCTAGAACTTAATGTTTATTTAGTAAATAAAACACCAATGTGTCCAAATTGTGTTTGTTTACTGTTTAACATGTAAAAAACATTATTCTTTAAATTTTCTTTTTAAAGATTGCTTTTTGCAGTCAGGATAATTCTTGGGGTGTTCTTGTATGCAACATAACAAAAATTGCTTTTGTTCCTCCTCAACAGTGATCAAACCATGAAAGTCTTGCATCACATTGACCGCTCTTTCAGCTGTATCATTCACTGCCCTCAGCGTTGAATCCTTCAGTCTGGCTTTGTGAAATGAAGCATTATTTGACCACATAGTTGGACTATTGAAATAAAAAAGCGTAACTTAGTTGTCCCACATATATGATTTGATGAACGACCTGGGTTTCGTCGAGGATGGACATCATCAATTGTCACATAGACATGCCACACAGCTTATATACATTTCCAAAAATAGGAGGAGGGAAGAGGGGAGGGAAGGAGGAGGGGAGGAAAAGAAGTCATTCGAGGGAGGAAAGGAACGTGGGGTTATGTCCTTGAGTTTGGGACAGGGGGAGGAGGCACCACGGATGGTAAGGGACTAAAGTCCTTTCTTAGGACCTTCCCAATTTTTAGGAGGGGGAATAGGATGAATACAAAACTTCATTGAGAAGAATGTTTTTTCTGGTCAAATTCTTAAACATTTCCAATTTTTCCAGGCAGTCAAGTCTGGGTCCCTTACTTTCAAAATGTAAAATCGTAGGGCAAAAATTGCTCCTGTGTTTTTCCTCCATCAAGTGTTTTGCAAACAGAGAAATGGAGTTCTCCTTCCTAAAACTTGCCTCATACTCCTTCATTCTCTCTTTAAATTTATGTCTTTTTGCCAATGTAAATATCAGAGCATTCGTCACAGTGCAATTCATAAATTCCACTTTTGTCCATAGTTTCAACATTGTCCTTTCTGTGGCTAATTAAGTTCCTCAGGTTGGACCTGTTATAAAAAGCGAAACTAAAACCTGGCATAAGTTTAGTTACTTGATGGGATATGTCTCCTATGTGTTTAAGCTTCCGCCAATTAACTTCTTTATCTTTTACTCTACTGTAGATCTCATTAGTTGCTTGCTTTAGAAGTTTCCTCTTATACAGATTGTCTATTAAAATAGATGTGTCCCTGTTATTTGTGGCTATTTGTTTAATTACCTCAAGTTCCCTGTTTTTATTTTCTATTTACATAGGTATGGTTATTAATCTATGCAAAAAAGAATGAAAAGCTGCATGCTTCTGAGTGTGGTGATGCCTAGATGAGACGTGGATTATTTGATCCGTGGCCGTGTGCTCTCGAATGACTTCTTTTCCTCCCCTCTCCCCTCCCCCTCCTCCCTTCCCCCCTTTTTTGGAAATGTATATATGCTGTGTGGCATGTCTTTGTGATACCTGATGATGTCGATCCTCGACAAAACCCGGGTCATTCATGAAATCATATATGTGAGGCAACTAAGTTATGCTTTTTTATTTCAATATGGCAGTTTCATAAAGTTACCTCAGATACAGCTTACTACAACAAATAGTAGAACATGTGTGTAGAAAACTGTCATCGATTTTAAGACGATCGAACAGTGACTTGCTTCTGACTGAAATGAAGTCGGTGATGTTTTTCACTGAAATAAAAAAGATAAAGTCAGTTAACAACATTGTGATCTAAACAGAAAACTAAAGATATTACTTCTATATTTACTTATTTAACTTACCATACGATGAACTGCAAAGTTCTTCCTTCGTTGATATGTAACGTTTACCACGAGTTGATAAATTCTCTTTGGTTAAATTTTCAACAATTTTTACTTTAGAGTCTTGATCCACATCCGTGTCAAACAGTGATGAGACAAACTTCATCGGTCAAATAGCATAAATGCTGGCTTATTTTCTGTAAAGTTGCTTTTGAGATGCTTTTATCAATTTTTTTCGTAAGCCTTCATCGATTTCAAAAAGCACACATCTTGGTAAAGTGCTTTGACTGTCTATACATTGGAGCCATGGCTTAACCTAGTCTAAAAATATCACAAAAATATCACTCTATCAACTCTCGATAGTCCTCTCTGACTATTTCTTTGGTCAGTTCAGTTCGGTACAACTCAAGCTGATTGTCAATTCCGGAAACAGTCAGGTGAATTGCTAGCTTTTCTTTATAGCACTGCTTTTTATCTGGATCGACACTTTTCCAGTTATCTCGGGACTTTTTGAAGAGTGGAATATCAGGATTCGTTGTCACTTGACCGGTTTTTACTTTGAACATGCTTTTTAACACCAATTCATATACATGGTGGTGGTATGCAAAAATAAGCATATCTCTGTTAAAGTTTTGTACAAGAAGCACACAGGCGTCATTGATATGATCTGTTTTTGAATCCGTAGTATCACAACAAAGAATTTGCACTTTATTTTTGAGATTCCAGTCTACAATTGCATTCCGAACAGCATGTGCCTGTCCCCTTCCTGAAGAGCTTTCCACCCTTGGCACAGCAATAAGTTGTTTTTATTTGCATATGAAAAAACTGTCGGAAGACATTCTTCTTTTGATTTCCGAGCATCTAAAGCAGGCAACAGTTTGCCACCCAGTGAACAGTCACTGCATCCGGTACCTCATTTTGAAAATTAGCTTTTATGGCTTCCTCATGCTCTTTCCATGTATCTGTACAAATTCTTTGAATCGAGGACTTATTTGAAGGAAATTCATCAGTATTATATCCAAGTACCTCAATGGTAACTTCAAGAATAAACACTGAATCTCTGATACTTAGCTGATACTTTTCTAGTGCTGTTACTAATTTTGGAGTAATGAAAATTTTCCATAGTAGTTTTACTTCTTTCAGGTTGTATGTTCTAAAAATATGCAGCACGTCGCTTTTCTTCTTCAATAGTTCTGAGGTACACCCTTTCCTCTTTATTAGACAATTTGTTGTCCACACCAGCTAAATGGTGGTCGACCTGGCTCTCTCTGTCGCTTCTGTCTTCATTTATTTTCATTTATTGGAGCACGTTGTCGTGTGCAATGTCAAACAAATTATCTAAGTTGTTGACAAACTCTTGTCGGCACTGTTCAAATAAGTTTTGGGTTTTTTGTGAATTTTTTGTAACTCCCTTCAAACTTGATATAGGTTCACTAGTTTCTTCACACAATTAGGAAAAGATTAGGTTAGTATATGCGCATGTTCCCAGAAGATAATGCATTCGTGAATAGTGAGATTTGCACTTTCATCATCAGTGAAATTCTCTTCGCGAATATTACATGTAGAATGAAACTGCCAGAACTTGTCCATTTTAGGGAAGTTTTCAACCTTTTATTTGATGTTTTACGATCCCTATTAAAAATATACCCTTTTTAGAACTACGTAATTCCACTGACATGTTCATTGTTCGCTGATTGAAAACAATATGTTTACTGACAAAATAACAAGTGATTGATAAGACATTGACAGCTTCCACGCATTAGCACATTGTCACAACACACAAGCAAAACCTACTTCACTAAACAATCACTACGGACAACCAACATGACTCTAACGAGTTCCAGCTCGCACTGATGGTGTATCAGTGTTCACCTGCCTCCCCCCTTGAAAGCGCATCACCAGTGTTGCCCAATTGAATACTAAGCTTTAAGTCTCATTACTTTATTTACACACCTTGAAAATTGTACACTGAACATTTTGTGCTAAATTCGCATTAACATATGGAAGGTTTTCAGCATTTTCAGTGACACCTTACTTAGCAAGTACTGACATGTTTCAATACAAGTCGGCTCGGATTGTCGAGGTCCTACGTTTATGAAATTTTATTTATAATTGTTTTGACATAATATGCATAAATTAAGAGGGTATGTGTTAACATAAACGACTTCGATATTTTTGGGACACCCTAATGTAGGCCCAAAATGAAAATTTAGGGAACAATATAGGAGCCATCCATTTAATTACGTAATGCTAATTATCCACTTTTTCACCCACCTCTCTTCAAATTTCCATAGGCACACCTAACTTTCTTAGCATGGCTAATTAACCTTTTCTTTACTTATGTGAATGTTAATACAGACATTTATTAAATATAAGTTCCTTGTTTGCTTGTAAATTCTCTTATTTTTACAATAATTATGTGGTTCATCATTATTTTTGAACAAGAAATGAATTTGTAATTTATCTATCGGCAAACATAACTGATGGCTGGACCCCCATCTTCCTCCCCATCAAATGGGCATCTAGCTCAACCCCCTTACCCATTTCATCATCATCAGTTGAACTGATCCCGGCAGCTTTCATTTCGTTGTCCTCCAATATACCCTGCTTTAATATCTTATTTCGCTTTTCTGCAACTTTGCTATTTTTAGATCATCAAGATTTGCAATCCTCCTCCTTTCTCTTCCCTCTCCATAGAATTTTCCTTCCATGATTATGCTTGTAAAGAAATTTATGCATGATATATGCTCCCACTTGGATGTTTTTCTCTTGTTAATTTATTTCTGTAATTTTCTTTCCCCTCCTATCCTCATCAATATCCTCTCAATTCTCAGTCCACCACTCTTCACCTTAACTCCGAAATCATATTTCAAAACTCTCGAATGACTTTTCATCTTTACTGGCCTAAGTTTCGTTGCCATGAAACACCACTCTCCGAACAAATTATTTGGAAAATTTCTTCCTCAGCTTTATTTGAATTCTGCTTGATATTAAAAGTCCTCTTGCCTTTTCGAAAGTTCTCTTATCCCTTGATGTTCTCTTTTTTATTTCTTCAGTACAACTTCCTTTCCACGTCCTAAACACTGAAAATATTTCTCTTGATCAACAGTTTTTCATATATGGATTTATAAATTGTTGTTTCATTCCTGCTTACTCTTCTTACTTTTGTTTTTCATACATTTACGTTCAAGTTTTAAATCTTTCCTGTCTCTTAAATATACTACATCAAACACGTTAGCCCTTTTCAGATTCCATCAGCACTGCATGGTTATCTGCATATTTGATGGTCTTCATTCTTCCCTCTTCCTCTACAACTTCTATAGCTTTATTAGTGAGCTATTTAGCATAAATATTGAAGAGAGTTTGTGACAAACAGCATCCTTGTCTGACAACTCTTCCGATACCTATCATTTATGTCTCATCTCTTACCACCACTTTGTTATGTCTACAGCTGGGTCATTCCATACCATTTCACCAGATTAAAAAAAAAGTCTAGTTTTGCATAACTTGAAACAAATCAACTTTGCCCTTTCGGTGCCGACATGTTAAAAATCTCTTCTCTCAATTTTCAGTGCTTTGTATTTACTTTCACAGCAGCTATTCCTATCTTTTCTCTCTGGTAAAGTTCACTGTTTACCCTGCTTTGAAACATTAATTTGACCGGCCACACAACATAGTTCAAACATATCAGATTGAAAAGAACAACTACAGTCAAGCCCACTTATATAAAACCGGTTCATAACAAAGTTCCAGTTACAACGAAGTGAAGGCTATTCCCCATCAAAGAGAAGCTCGGAAAAACTGATCCACATATAACGAAGTTCAGTTATTACAAAGTAAATATTTGGCCCCCTCAAATTCGTTATAAATGGTCTTGACTGCATTAACCACACACAGGCATCAAACTAGTGATCATATTTCAAAACACTTGACACTTGAATTATATGCAGTGCAATCCATATTACCATGGCCACTTAAAATTAGAACAACAAAATTATTGGGAAAAAATTTCGGGGGAGGACTGAAGCCCCAGACCCCCCCACCCCCCTCCCCTGCAGAGCCTGGCTATGTGCCTGCTAAGAACAAAATATGTAGGCGGACATTGGAACATAGGCTAACTATTTATCCTCAAATGTTTTTCCACTGGACTTGCTGTAGAATTGCTATCAGCGTGCTACCATTATGACAATATGACTATTTAGGTTGTTCACGTAATAAAGGCTAAATGAGTGTCTACTTCTTTGTCAACATATTGGAAAGTTCTTGGGTCATCTGTTCCGTAATATTATGCACTCGAACAGTTGGTGTTGATAATTCGAGCTGAAAAAGAACCCTTATTATATTTTCATTAAGCACCCACGCCTTGTCTTTTTTTGATAATTTGAATGCTGTGTTAGATCCTGAAGGATGGAAGAAGTGCACAAAGTTGTCTCCTTCATTGATGTCTATGCTTTCAACAACTTCAAGCTACCACTTTGAGTCGTAAATAATGCCACATAATCATTTACCTTGATACTAAGTTGTGTGTTAGATTTGAGTATTGCTATTTGGACTTCTTCACAGTTATTTGAATTAGATGTTACAAAGCATTTTATATTATTTCAAGCAATCAGAATAAAGCAGTGTTTTTATCAAGTGTTAGGAATCCTTAAGGAATTATCAAACCAATCACTCAACCGCGTTTCTACCCCTGTGATATCACTGCTTCTTACTTACCTAAATATTATGCCATGGATATTAGCATTGCTAAATTAAAAAGATATCTTCTGGAGTCAAAATTTGACTGTCTTTTGTTCTCTGTAAACTGGCTTTAGACACTATACATTTAACAGTTCCTCCTACACCATCACAAGGACCTTTTCCGTGTGTAACTCTTTCCATGGAGAAGTTCACTAGTTACGAGAACTAATCAGAAGGTGCGATGCCACTTTAGGCAGAGAAATACAGACATCAGAAAATTCCCTGAAGCTACCTACAGAAATCACTACCATAATTCTTTTGGGATATTGTTCAAAAAACAGTAGGTGTAAGCGACACTAATGTTTAAAATTGTTTTCCTATCAGCCTACTGGTAACATAGTGATCATAAAGCAATTTCAGTGGAAAAACCAATGGAGGCTTAATAGTTTGCCAAAATTCTGCTTTTTATTTTATTCAAAGTGATACATGAAATCTACAACTATGAACACATTGAATAGGTAACTGGTTTATAAATTAGCAATCAAAATTGGCCTTATTTCTAGCAACATTTAATTATATGCATCAATCTATACATTGCTTCTACAAAGTGAGGGAGAGAAAATTTTTTGAAAATTCAGTTTCGTGTAACTTCCAAATGAGCCAAAACACATACACCAAATTTTTAGTGCATTCTTAATAGGATCATAGCTTATTATACTGAAAATTTCAAATTTTTAATAAGTCCCCCACCAGAGATACTGGGGCCCGAAAATGGTAAATTTTCAAATTTTCCTATTTGCGGAAGCTTGTAACAGCTAAAGGCTTAACAAACATGCAACTTTTTTCTTACACACATTTACTATCGTACCTAAATATACTTTAACACACTCAATGCTGGCCTATTTCATGAAAACTTATTCATGTGCGAAAGTTTAAGGTACGAAGTAAGCCTTGTGGTACACTCATGCCGGAATGAGCAACTCCAACATTCGAGAAAGTGTTCAGCCAAAAATATTTTTTTCCAACTATCAGCATCCTCAATTTAATCTAGCTCTTATGATTTTTAACTGGATTCTTGCTTTGTGAAACTTAACAGTTTTTTTTCTTTGACGATATAAGTCCCGTAAAAATTAATTATGTGCCGTACATATTGAATGAATAGTGTAGCCTTTGGACCCAATAATCACAGCAAATTGAAGATAATGAAAGTTAGTTTATTTCAAAGTTTAATATTTGTTTCCTAATTCTCTCTTTCCTTGATTAATTTGATGATCATCAATGACATAGTTGAATATTATAACTGTGAAATTATGTGCAATGCATTTGCTTTATCTTGCGATGATATGAGTATTAGATTATTGTGTAGGTTTTCGACCGGTTAAGCAGTATTTGGTGATTTTTCTGTTACCACTGTGCTCGGACCAGTTCCCGATCAAGATCATGTTCCTCATGATGTGTCATGTAATGGCCGCAAAAGCTACGAAACTGAATATTTCAGAGCGATGCAGCAGAATGTGAACATTTCACCAAATACATAAAACTAGGAATTTTTGGAATATATATATTTATATTGAGAAGTGTATGATGTAGTTGTTGTGGTCGTGTCCCGTGATATCAGTAGGCCTCAGACTGGTGTTGAAGTTCCATCATGGCATTTGAATCGTTGAAATAATAACCTCTAATAAGCTAGGCATATAAACTAGTATTTATGTTCATTTATTTTTAAATTTATTTTTATGTGAGTATAATTGTGATTTCTATAATTATATATCATATCACTATTTTAAGTTGGGTTGATTAGAGAAAGTGGCTTCAAAACGCAATTGATAGCATCACATACAATGTTACAGTCATCACTTCGGCCTTGCATACCAGTTCATATCTGCGTATATTTCTGTCTCATTCTCACATACTGATTCTAATATCCATTTATCTTCATTCGCATTCCCCTTGAAACAAATTTCGTGTGTCATCATTTCCTAAAAAAATCTTGTTACTAACTCTACCATTGATTTCCATAAATATTTTTAAGGTAATATCTTCATGACATCTGGTCTTTATGGCATTTCTTACTAATTAATTTAGTCTAACTTTCTTCAGTGGTTCTACAACATAGCTCATTCACATATTCATATTACACTCTAATCATTGAATGCAATCATTCTCTATCCTACTTCAATCCATTTTCCAGGAATGATGAGAGGCAAACAGCTTCACGGTGCCTTAGTTAGGCATTCACTGTAGCTACATTCATCTTATTTTCATAGTTTCAATTAATGTTTAGCCAAAACATGTTTCTGGATATTAAAGGGAACAATTTCCCTTAAATAAATTTTCCTATTCAATTTATCCTCCTTTAGACTTACTCACTACCCTAATTGTTCTGCAATAATTTCTTGTTAACTTTAGTCACAATATTTAGCGTTTACGACCTACAAGTGACTCACCCCTCAAATAATGTTCAAAACGATTCTTGCTACCTAATTTTATCTCTGACACAATACCTGTTGCTACTCCACTATTCTAATTCAAATGTTATTCTACTTTTCAATGTTACAATATATTTAAGCATATTTTCTGAGCAGTCGGTGACTTTTATTCATCGTAGTAATGCACTCTTCAGGTTTATTCTTTTCCACAGTCATTCTCGGATTGTTCTTTACATGTTCACACTTTTTAAAAATATTTGTGTTCCTCAGTATCATCATAAATTATCCTGTTTTCTACCAAGATTTTTTTTTTTGCTGCAGTAACTATCTGGTGTAAATTTGGCTTTTGGGTGAGGTTGATTATGGAGCATATTGTGGTTCAACGTTTTTCTCGGTCTGCAGCGTATATAATCTGAGGCATAGCATTGCTACGACCATGTTGAAAAGTTGAACCATAATATGCTCTGGTTGTAGCCGTATAGTCCGAAAGCCGACACATAAAACTCCACTTTATTTTCTTTTCCGATATTTTCACATTCATAAGTCTTCTTTCTATTGTCGATGGGAGACATATATCTCTTTATCGTTCTGACATTGATGAACTATAATCCCTAGATACATTTTCATTTTTCAATGAGAAATAGTCTTTTCATTTCAACAGCAATCTTGTTTTATCTGTCCTGGCTTCTCGTATATAGCTGACATTCAGCGTATTGGAGTCTGAATTTTTCTCTTTTTTTTCAAAGCAATTTTCCCTACCATCAATTTTGCCTTCATTTTAGCTCATCCCAAACGACTGCTTTGAGGTTATTTATTCAGAAGGTTTTGTATACTTAGCCATGTGATTATTGTAATAATGTCAAAGTGATACTACAGCACATTAATGCTTAGCCTATTCTACTTACACTTAACTCTTTATATTTCATTCATTCACTCGCATCCTTTGCCTGTTACACCTAGTTTTCAGTGAGATACATTTTGGGGACCACAACTTAATGCAGAATCTATTACCTTACATCCACTGGAGTCATTTTCACAAACTCCATGAGACTTTAATATCCTCGACTAGTTCACCTCTCTGGTTATCTTGGTAACAAATTCTTCTGTATGTATCTTGTTTACAACAAAACTTTTTTGGAAATGAATGTACTTTAGTTTAGTCGTGTACTTATATGAGACTTTTTATTTTACACCGGCACAATATTTTCATCCATAGTAATCTCTTGAGGGTTTTTTCCATGATCAAATTCTTTCTCTGGGCATTTTTACACAGTCATTTGTGTCTTGTAACACTATCATTGTTACCTGATTTTCTCTTTCCATGCAATGACGCATAGCATAAAATGGTTGTTTATCTTCCCAAATCAACTAGGACTCAGGGTAGTGGTCTGAGACAGTTTAATCATACTCCCTCATTTATTCTTGCATTTGAAGTGAAACTTTGTCTTACAAGGCTGTTCACTCTTGTCATATCGTTACCATAGTGCGCAATGAACAACATCGTATTGGAAAAATCGAAGAACCAAACTCGTCAATTATTTCCTCTTTGAAAATCATTATGATTTCTCTTTCCTTCATTTTTCTGAAGCACTTTCTCTGCCTCTTAAACTCCTCATATTTATTTGGTCGCCTGCTTCTATTCGATACTTTCCTCTCGCAATTAATCCAATACTTAGTCAACCATGGTAGCTCTAGGAATACACAATTCTTAACCCTACCATAACGGGTGAAATCCCTTAAGCAATTGCCACTGTGTTATTCGTCTTACAGGGATGCTTTTTGTTGCCAGCTTATCTCATATTTTCAGAATGATGACACGGGATCAGGTGTCCACCCAGAGATTACTTGGGAGTTGAGGTGATCCCTCCGATCTGATGCAGTGCCATTCATTAATAACCTCTGCGAGACTGGATGTGTGGAGCTCGGAACAAGAACCTAGTGGTGGACTTCCAGCAGAATGGCTCTGTCAATCATTGTTCTTCGAGGGCTGCACCACTTCGAATGCGGAGGCTTATTGGGAGTTGATCGTGTCTGGGGTCTCTGTTCTGATGTCTGGTGGCACTTTGAGTTGCTGAGTCAGGACTTGGATTGCAGACACGGCCTACTCCCAAGAGGCCTCCGCATTCGAAGGAGTGCTGCCCTTAGACTATACTTGTACTTAGTAGCAGTAAATAAAATTTTTTATGGACCCTACCCAAATTTTATTTATTTAAGTCTCGACGCTGAACAGAGACTAATTTTTTTTGCGTTGGACTTATAATAATAATGAACGCTTTTTTTTGCTCAAAATATAGCAAAAAGTGCCTAAAATTGGCTCCAATTGAGCTTTTTTTTCTTAATTTCTCACTAATTTTCTTGTATTGGCATATGGCACTCATTGTCTATTAAGGTGCAAAAATATTCTAAGTCCAAAAGGTAAACAAAGGAATTTTTCTAAGTCCAGACTATAAACAAAGTATTGGCAGTTGAAAGCTGTTTATTTCATCGAAAGCAAAGTACAAGTCTGCAAGTAAAAGTAATTATCATAAGTCAAAGAATGACATAAATCATGACTGGCCTTAGCAAATGCATGCAGCCATGCTGACGAACTATTTATTGGCATGGCTGCACGCAGTACAAGAATGATTATGGTGAACAATAAAACCGATCTCTTGATTTATCAAATCCAGCTGAAATTCTTGAGGTCATCACGTAGTGGAAGAAGTTGAGCAAATTGATGAGCGAAGCACACTGCATGCACAATCAGCTACAATGTTCTGAAGACACTCCATGCAATCCAAAGCATGTTGCAGGAACACTTGTTAGCACCAAGCACTGCTGTAGGGTGAGGAACTCCAGGTACTTTTTTGATCCAGAACTCCTGAAAAATGACCAAGTGGTGAATAAATGTTGCAATGGACAAAAATAATTTACCAAAGAGTTAACAATTGCGACAAAGCAGATGTTAAGGCCTTAGTATTCCTTAGTAACAAACTTGTATTATCATACCAATATATATAAAAATGTAGGTGTCTGACTGCCTGTATGTTCTATGTACATTATGCATCACCTCAAAAACCACAACCGATTGATCTGAAATTTTGTAGGACTGTAGCATCTGCACTAGAAGGTTCTATAGGAAACTACCTAATCACCTTTATTATAATACTTCCACATTATACCACTCGATACTCAATTTTGCTAGAGAACTGGATTACCGGAGAGTACCAGCTTGATTGAATTTAAAAACCTAACCATGTTCCAAAATAACTTGTTTATGATTGCATCTTTTTCAAACTATTTGCTCATGTTATTCGCATTTAATGCACCGTAGTGAATGCTAGGATTTTGCCTACTCCGCATAATTTTTTGTGCTATGATAACTATTTGTAAATTTAAAAAAAACTAATGATTAATGTACTGCAGAAAATCAAATTTCCATGTTTTCATGAAATTTTCATGTTTTTAATTTGATATCCAGTTGATTTTAAAACTGGTTCTGGTTGGATGAAAATTTAACTAACAATATTGACTGTGTTATGTCTCCTAGCTGATTAAGAGAACAATTTGTGCCATTTTATCTATTTGAGACGGCAAGTAGTAGTATATCCAGCATTAACTTCATTGCAGGATATTCATTAAAAATAAAATTAATGCAAAAAACAATAACTATTATGAGCTTATTCGATCTGATTGAGAACGTAATATTACGCCAGAGTGAATTTGACCTAGTAATGGGTCTAATGAAAAAACTGGTAGCTAACTCGACGCCAAAAATATGAGAATGTTCTAAAAAATTTAAAGTCCCCATCAATTCATAAATTCCCTTTCATAAATGGTCATATTCAGTGAATTTTGTTCGTATTCAGTACAATTAGCAATTAAAGGCTAATATATTCTTAAAAAAGCTGTTTTGAATAGTATTCTACTTTGAACCAAGGTTTTGAATCTCCATTACTAATGTGTGGCATTTACAATCTTAGTAAACTTCTCAATCGCCACCAATGCTGATGGAAATTTGAAAACGCAGGTGAGGTACATGTACCCAAATTTTTAAGTGAAGATTAATCAATTGTTTTCCTTAATTTTCTCTTTATAAAAATAAATCATCACAGCTGAATCTCCTTAGGTAAATAATTTTGGCATAAAATTTTGATTTAATTTACTAACATCTCAGACTCAAAGTTTTATTAAATAAAAAAAATAACCTACTTAATTCCCTTAGAAGCCCAAAATACCAACAATTTACTTTGCCACAACTGTCTTATTTTAACAGGCATAAAAATAGAACATGTTAGAACAATTGAGGAGTCAAAGAAATTGGAGCTGAATTAAAATAATTAGTACTTTTTACTATTTTTATTGAGTAACATAATGGTACATACAGTTGAGTAACACATTGATGCATCAATTAGCATCACAAACAAGCACTATTATTCCCCTCCATCACAAAAAACCATATCACAAAAAATATAAACTTTTTATCGACAACTTGGCAGTTTACTAGATATCTGGAGAATACTAGAAATGCATAATGACTTTCACCACTAAGTTCACTAGAAGATACCTCCTTAATTAAACAAAAGGGGTTGATTTATCTAAAAATAAATATGATTGCAAAATGCTCAAGATATCTGCTGACACTAACAAGAAACCAATTTGCTACCAGCCCGATACTGGGTTTCGATCTCGACAAGACGACTCAAAATCATATAGAAGAGTAAAACAACTCCACTAATGAAACTAAGCCATTAGCATTATTCAATAGGATTTGAACAGCCATCGCAACAATTCAATTACACAACTACGTTAATTTCATACAGCAAATATTCTGACTCCTCATCGGTCAACAATCCTAGGATTGGTTTGAAGCAGTCCTCCACTCAATTATTCTAATGGCCAACCTCTTCATATCAACGTAATTTCTCTTTTACATCCTTCACAACTTGCTCCATATTCTGACTCACACACCCAAAATTCCTACTATTCGACATAAAATTTCTCACTCTAAAGCCCTAACCTATTTAAACTCACTGATTTTCAATCTAAAATATCATTAAAGGATAAGACTTTTTCACAGTTCTATACCAGCTTTCTATTCTTTTCGATTGATTATCTGAATCACTATGCATGCGAATAAATCGGGACAAATAAGATTTCGTCATTCCCCATTTAGAATATTCAGCTCATGTATGGAATCTAGATGAAGTAGGTTTGATATTGGAAATAAATGAATGGTGGGAAAACTGCAAGACTTGATGAAAGGTGCTATGATACGAAGGCTGCTTCTGAATTACTAGAAGAATTAGGTCAAGAATCAATATACCACTATAGATTGAAGTGCAGGCAATCTGCAGAAATTTAAAACCTTGTGTGAAGGTGTTGAAAACTCAAATGTGCTTCGGTAGGGTGGTCCAAGATGTTAAAATTAAAAGATTTTTTAAAGTAGCATGTTATGCACATGCAATGAAGGTCCAATGATGGATTGAATTTAAATCAACAGGGATATAAATATAACAGTATAGATTATAGGCTTTTCTCAATGTCTGCACTAACTTCATTCTACAAAGCTTAAGGTTTTTTTCCTTTTAACACATACTTGCGAGTTGTATGAGAAGTGAGCATTGCAGCACATGTTCACCAGGATAGTTTAAGGTAGGAAGCTGTATCTCATGTAGAACCGCAGGTTTTTCGTGGATGAATTGGTTGATATAACATGGAAACTTGTTATTACTAACAATATGAAGGGCTAGAGATTGCTATGTAGGAACAGTAGTAACCAGTAATGAACGAAGGAAGTATACATGCAGTAAAATAGCCCAGAAGAGGAGGGCTGCTTACAGGAGAAAAATCTGCTTACAGCATGAATTACCAACTTTGAATAATGGTAACACATTTAAAGGAAGAGTATTTGAGGAATACTTTCTGGCAGGAGGTTTGGGCAATAAGTCACTGAAAGGATAAGACTGGATGAATTCATAATGGGTTACAGAACAACGAAGATAAAGTAAAGCAACCAAATAAACTAAAACTGGGAGAAAGGAGAGGTCTGCTGAAAACTCATAACAATGGAAATGAATAAATCACGTTAGTCGAGTCCATTGATTTGGAGAAGGCTTTCGATAACAGCAGTTTTATTTTAAAACTTAGAATTCTAAAGGCATTCGGTAGGTCATCCAATTATCAACGCGTTATCTAATGTTTGTATTCAAATCAGTTGGCTGAGATTTAATTAGGAACCAGCAGTAAAGAAGTGAGGGTAGAGAAATGAATGAGACATAGCTGTATACTATCTCCCATAGTTTTCACTTTACACTGAGGAAGCTAACAAAGAAGTCAAAGGAAAGCTAAAGGAGTGATTATCCTCGGGGGAAAATATGTATGCTGCATTTCACCAAAGACATAGTGGTCTATTCAGAGAGATTTGAGGAAGACTAGTCAGCCTAATAATTATTTTGACCGACTTTTAACCTAATAAACAATAGCTAGAAGAGTTGTAGTAATGCTATCTGGGAAGTACAATTACCAGTGATGGACAAAGCCAGAAAGTACCTAATAGCTCCACGAGGAAGGATACTACTCAAAGAAAATACAATCCTGGAAATAATATAGATTTTCATTGTAAAATATATGGAGTTCTTTTTCATAGCTGTGAGCATTTTTACAGGATGGACAATAATAGCAGCAGTGGAATTCCCAAGAAGAATAATGAAGATAAAATGCAACAAATGAGTAACACAAGTCCTGCTATGCATGGAAACTTTAGAGAGAAGATGGGACAACGTAATCTAGTATCGTGAGACTTAGCATCATCAATAGAGCCAAGGAAAAAATTGGAGGAAAAGTTAGCATTGCACAAAATATATGCCAGTACTTAGCGAAGGATGTAAAGATAATACCTACTTTTGTAAATAGGAAGAAGTTATGCGAGAGGAGAATACGAGTGAGGCCAATCCAATCTCACATTTGAAGACTTATGAATTGCAATTGAACAGTTTTATCATTTATTATGTATGCATATAAAACCCTTACAGTGGCTTGCATGGTAGTACCCATCTTAGATTTAGATGAATCAAGAATCGGAAGAATGGGAACGCAAAGACATCTAAAACTGATAGAACAACTTAACTAAAAGACAGAAAGAGTACTGAAAAATTGACATGCATTAAGAAACACTAGTTACAGCTCTCTTAGCTGAATGAGAGTTTAAAAATGATGTAAATTTGAGACAAAGAACCTAATATAAATTATGCAACACTCAAGTGTTGGGCCAAGTGTTATGATGCACTGATGACGGAGGGGAGGGGATTTCCAGCCTTCCGTCACGTTCATTTGGATTATAAATTCATTCTCTTTCTAATGCAGTAATAGTAATACACATTATTGGTTGATAAATTATACATAGTATTGAGAGTCACTTCTAAAGAATGCTTGAAAATCTAACTCCCAAAACAGATCGTTGATAGCATTGCATAATTTATAATGGGGCCTTTAAGATGAACTTTTAAGGAGCTTTATAGGGGATGGGGGATAAAATGGAGAAAAAGAGCATTCATTTGTATGCTCTTTGTAAAATGTATTGCATAATGTTAACACCAATGAACGAAAATAATGAAACTTCAAGGAATAAGCTGGAAGAAGATGACACAAAAAAATAGAAATAAGATCAAAGCTATTAATTACAGGCCTTGTGTGTCACCAATAATTTTTTTAAGTGGATTAAAAATGTTCGTCAACTTTATTCATGAAGTCAACAAAATGAATGTAATCCAATCTCACGATTGATGTACTGACTCATCATTGAGAAAACTAAAGAATAAGCCTCTGACACTATAAAAGGGACAAAAATTCCAGACAGACTAATGAAATGCAGTTAAATTGGTAAAAATTTGCTTTCAGCTACTCCAAAATCTTTCAAGTGTGGTGCTGCTCACCACTAGTCTTCTATCGGCAAGCCTCTCGATAATTACAATTCTTAAGTTCCTTAATCATATTTTATCTAATAATTTTTTATCCCTCAAATCATCTGAAATAGGACCGATGAGGAAGGTTTGAAAAACTACACCACTACAAATTTCTAGTTTCAATACTAAAGGTTGCTGGACGTAGCTCAACTATTCTCTGACTGCTAACCCTCTTCATGCAGATAATTCTCTCAAACGATCAATGATGGTTTCAAACAAAGCCCCATATCAGTTTTATTTCGAGGACTTAATTATACATGCCTTAGGACCCAATAAGATCCTATATTTTCCAAGATTTTATCAGAAGTATTTCTCCAACTTCTTTGGACTGCATTTATTACTCCATACCTTAATTCTTCATTATCCTTTTTTTACAATATTTTATATTCTTAAAATTCTTTGCATTTCTGCATCTATTACTATCCATTCATTACTGTCAAGGAGGAATAAGCTACAGATGACACTTATAATGAAGGGATTTCTTCATTCTTAATTTGTATTACCAGCTGTAAATACAGTAAAACTCATTTACACTTTTCTAGGGACCGCTAGAAAAAAAGTGTCCCAGGGGCCTTCCTCAACTGTTTGCCCTTATGAATATTCCCTCATACATATGTTAACTATTACCTCTGATTTACAACTGTACGTGTTTTTAATGCTGTTCCTAAATCTTTGCCCAACCATAATGTAATCTAGCAGGTACATCCCTATGTCTTCCAGCTTTTTAAATGAAATATTGTAGTATTATTTAAGTTTTTCTTTTAATTATACATAATTATTTTTCAGAATAGCATATTCATCTCGGCTTTCACCGGCATTCATTCTTGCTTCATTAACCGCTACTTCTTCTGCATATCAGGTAGCAATATTTTGCATCTTCAAACTTGGGGAACGCAAATTTGAATCTGGTCTGACTTTGGTTTTCAACTGCATATCTTATTGTTACTTAATTTGTTTACCTGTATAACGTCATTCAGGTGATTATGCATCAAAGTCTCTCCTATGCTCTTTCATTCCAAAATTTTTGTTTATACATTGGTCATGCTTATCGGCAAATTGCAGTCTGTAATGTTTCATCATGTATAGTTAATGCTGAAGTATTCTCATTGATTTCTTTTCTGGCCTTCTCCATGTGGAAAAAAATTACGGGAGACTGGTCAGCATTATCACATTCATTTTTTCTTGCTTCTTTACTGCTTTAGTGTCCAGCTAGAGTCCAAATTTAATCACATCTACCTTGATTTTATACAGCATGGTCAAGTATTGAATGATGCCAATTTCTTTTACAATTCTCACTAATCTGTTGTTAATCCAAATCCACAAACACAATGACCGCTTGTTAGTTTCGCTCCATTATTTTCTGTTTTCCATTTACTTTTCTAGCACGATGCCAAAAATTGCTTCTTCAGAACCTTACTTTTCCTGAATCCTAATTGACCTCCACCCAGGATCTTTTCAGGTTATCGCTCTATAGCTTTTCCTTTTACTTTTCCCGGCCCTCTTTTAGGTACCTGGATAATGTTTTCTTGAAAGTACTTTGGTATCTCTCGACCTCAAAACGTGTCGAGGATGGTTTTGTGCAGTACAGACCTTGCTACTGCATTTTTCATTATCTCGGCAGAAATATTGACTAAGGAGGCTTCATCTATCTGCAGGTACCGAACTTCTGCTTCAACACTTAATTTCAATACTGAATTTCTTATATTCTTCCGGAAATTTTTTCTTCTATTACCTCAATGGATTACCTCTACTGTGTAAGTGCTGTGCATACTCAAAGAATTCATTTTTCTTCATCTTCGTATTAAATCAAAAGTTATGCGCCCTTATCCAAAATAGTATTAAATCTTGCTCCGAGTTCCTTAAAGTGGTTCCTGGCTAACTGTATTATAGGTGTTATCTCATTACGTCTTTGCTATCTATTCTTTCTCACCTATGACTATCATTACTTATGCTTTGATAAAGTCACCATCCTCCAGTTGGAGTTTTTCTCATATTCATATTTTCTCAGCTTGTACTCCACTGAGTCCATGGTAGAATAATAGACCAAATGCCTCATTAAAACATTAGCTTGCCGATCATTCTACATAGTTTTAATTTTCCTGATAAGTAGATGACATTTTATGATCATTACCAATGTATGCACTCATCTAGAGGATAGTTTTTTCTTATTTCGCCTAGTTCCTAATCACCTCTTCAGTAGAATGTAATAGTATTTGGTTGCTACTTGTCCCATGGCATTTCTCAAATTTATTTCCTTTGGTTATGGTTTAAGTACATACATTTGCCACAACGTTGAGCCGTGGGCAGCTTTCCTGTACTTTTTCTCCTCTATTTTTCCATTTTTCAAATCTTCTTTTGCTTTTTAGGAGGAAGTAACGAATATCCAGGGCTGGGCAGTATTTCAAATACAAGCACACATTTTAAAATACATATTTGAAATACATCTGTATTTTGTATATGGTATTCCAAATACACAACCTGAATGTATCTTGAATTTTGTATTTCAAATACAGATTTTTGGTATTTTCCCATTCTAAAATACACAATACATTTGTAAAATACTTTTGAAGTAGCTCTGATAACACCTCTGTAACACTATGCTTTGGAGATTACTTCATGAGTAAGTGAATGAATGAAATAACTCGGGAGTCAGGGGCTGTGGTCCTCAGGGGTAAGGTGCTACCTCAGAGTCATAAGGGAGTGGATTTAGGTAGCCAAGTCGGTTAGAAAATTTAGGATGTACTAAGTCCAAAATTTTCCTCCATAATGCATTTCCCATAGCCAACCCTGAATCACACTATCATTTTTTCCGTCTCTTTTCAGGGATCGCAAAAATGATAACTCAAGCTTAGACGATCATTTTTAAGCTATCATTGGAGCTATCCCTGCAGAGGGATGGAAAATATGAATGCTTCATTCAGGGTTTAGGAATGAACACTGAACAAACTAGAACCAGCTAGAAACAATGACTTCCAAATTCGAATTTCCGACCATATCTCCGACTATCGAAGTGCACATAGAGCGAAAATTTCATGCCGTACTGAGGCAAAGACATCAAGCTGTTGTGATAATCAAGAATGTGAGTTTGCCATTTTAGTTATGGAACAACTAGGAGGTAATACTTCCAAGAATCCTAAAGAGAGTGCAGGGCATTCAGAGGAATTGTTCGGACTACCAGCTATATTAGATGGAAGATATTTTCATATACGTGTACAAGAATTGCACGAAAAAGTAAGAGCCATTTGCCAGCTGTGTAAAAATGAAGAAACAGTAATCAGTGGTACATTGAAGTCAACTACAAACTTTAAACCATATTTGAAGGTAAGGCATTGTGAAAGTGAAAGGTTTATTCGTAAACGTTGTTAATATTCTCTTAACTTGGTGAACAGAACCAATAAAATTTCACAGTTCCAGAGTGCATCGCCACACTGTTGAGGAATATGAAAAATATAAAGTACAAAATAAAATATGTGGGAACAGACTCAAGAAGATCGATGATCCAATTGAAAAGAAACAATCTAAGCTGGATGTTTTTCAGGGTTGTAGTACTTCCCTAACGACAAGACAGAAAAAATTTGATCAAAATGATATTGACTATGTGATCAATAGTATGAAACCTTTATCCACTGTCGAATGTGCCAATTTCATCAAAATTTGTAAAGGTAATTTCAGCATAATCTATGGCTTACAAAAATGTGGAGATTAATTATAATTATCGAGGTATATGCTTCAATTCCAGGTCTTGACTCAGAAATCCAAATTATGTCCCGACATTCTTTAGGGCGTAAACTGGGTGAAAATCATGAGCTTATATGTGAGAATTTAAGACAAACCATTAAAAAAATTCCGCACATGTCAAGAACATCAGACAAATTTATGAATAGTAACTATCCTTAATGTGCTAAAACTGGTTATATTTTTTTTAATATCTCTTAGTTTGCATACAAATGTATTTTGTATTTTAAAAAGTATTTAAAATACTATTTTGTCTTTCAAATACCCAAGTCAAAGGTATTTTGTATTTCAAATGCATTTGGAGCAGTATTTTGTATTTCAAATACTCCTTGGCCTGTATTTTGCCCAGCCCTGCAAATATCATATCAACATTTGGAAGATCCAACATTTTTAGCTTTAAAAGGGCTAACTGAAAACCTGGGCCTGGACCAAAGATCGTCCAACTGACACATCTATACCCAAGAGCATAAATTCAAGACAAAAGCTATTACTCAAGGCCTATCACTACTCCGACACCAGTCACCTGCCTCTTCGAATATTTTAAATTTTACTATTTCACCGAGTAATAACAACCTCAAACAATAAGAGATCCTCTCAATTATCCAATTTAGTGAGATAACTGCCTCAGGACTTCGAGAATAGGAAGGCAAGAATCTTAAGAATCGATGGGAGCGATTAAATCCACACTACAACCACCGATCTCTTCATGAAGATTCAAATTTTTCGAAAACCTGACCCACAAAATTCTTAGAAACCTGGTGAAAACTATAGCATACGCCTTGTATAACAGGAAACTAATATAAAGATCCTCGATTATCGCATCTTCAAGAAAGTAAACACCAAAAGACAACTGGCTTGAATAAATAAATCTCATACTTCGACTTCAAAAAATAAGACTATCAACAAAAAATCTCGAGGTCAAGAACACCCACAGGAAAAACAACTATGGCACCTCTTAACTACACATTGCATGATTGCAATCATTTCCATATATTTTACATTTTACTAAACTTTCACGAACTTATCATAGATAAAGAATATTGAGGCCCTGAAATATATTGACAATCCTACCTAACTCACGATTCCAGTCACCGACCTGCAGTCCACAAAAACCTTTTTATATATGTATCACTCTACTAACTAAAATTGAGGACAACATGATTGTTAACAATATGGAAAGGAGACTTAACCAGTCTTGCAACAAGTTAACACATGTCCAGTATGTTTCATTTAAACACTAACACCATTTTCACCCCATTCCACTGTTTCACTGATAAGTCCAGTTTGCAAGATATGTCTAGACCAGGTGTTGGCAAATTACTCGCAAGCCACATGCAACTCTTTAGGTACTAGCATATTGCACTTGAGTAACATTTAAGAGTAAAAGATAACTTAGTATCTTCTATTAAAACAAACATTGACATCAGCAAATAACCCTATGATAGTTTCATTTCATGATGCCAATTTGGATCCTTTTCTAATTTAAAATGGCAAGTTAAAATCAGATATTGGGGTACATTCATAGGAAATACAACCTTAGTTCACACTCATTAACACAAATTATAGCAACGTATTAGAGTATTTAGTTAAATAAAGATAAACTCCTTTATCCACACCTTAATGCAAGTATTCCCTGGAAATCAAAAGTTTGCCGATCCCTGATCTGGACAGATCTTAAGCAGTAATGTATTTCGTAACAATTAACAAGTCCCTGATCATAGGGTAAAAGGTGTGCGAAATATTTCACCCAGCTACTCCAAGTAAGTAATCAGTTTATTATAAACTAACAGCTTCATAATGGCAGGGAAATTTTATTAAACTATAACACTCACTCTTACGTCGACGGTAATGTTTGGCAGCTGAAGTGGTGAGTTCCTGATTGTTATCTTTCTTGATTAGGTGTTCACAACCTCACCAGGAGTCAATCATCGGTGGTTCTTGAAACTCACCTCCCATTCATGCTGCAAAACAAAGTTAAGTTAGTGTGATTAAAACAGAAGTAAAAGTCATGAATATCCGTTTGCATTATTTGTATCGTGAATTAACCCTTTAGCATACATTATACTACAGCTTTAAGAGTCTTGATTCCAATGATATCTTATCTATGAATGATTTTCTTCCAATCCCCTATTCATCCTTAGTTATTCGGCCATTTTCCCATCTACCTACATGCAATCCGAATTATCTGAATTTGTCTATGTTCAGAAATCAACTTCTGTCTTTAAATCTTTTTTTACGACCCATAGGCCGTAGCTTGGGGACCTTGTGACTAATCTACTAAGATACTGACTAATCATCATTACAGAAAATTTTAGGATACTATTCTAGATATCCCATCGTCACTCCCTCATTTGTTGAAAAAGTTCATGTTCACAGCATGCTGTTTTTCATAACAGTAGGACTCGCATCAAAACTAAGACTATGCAATATTGCGTCGTAAATTTGGGTGTGCTAAAACAATCTCCAAACTGTCACAAACACGAAGTTTTAGTCCTATCCGTCTAAAGCAGGCTTGGGAACAACACCCCTCAGACGTGAAGACGGGACCAGAGGGTGTGTTTCCTCGGAACTGAAATCTCTGCTTTGCACACGAAATTGCTAGATAGAAACTATAAATGAATGTTAGTGAAAAAATTAATCTAACCAGAGCCATTCACTCATAAACCAAAATAAGCAAAAGATGACGATCACCGAACGAGCTGCGTGAAGGTTATCTAGGTCATCCACCTCCCGCCCTTGACTGTCGAGGAAGAATGGGAAGGGAGCAGAGGTGGGGAGTGGAGGTCTGCCAGAAGAGATCCTGTCGCAACCACTTCCATTGGCAGAGTCTGCTATGTTTCCCCCACTGTGATAAAATGGAATGAGCTTCGAAGTCTCAGTTGTGATAAGACGAAGTGGATTATGTACTAATTGATGGATTGAATAATGAAAAATGGAATTTTTATTTTACAAGCTAACAGGTTCGACCCCAAAAAGACCCCATTGTGCAATGCTGAAATGCCACAAATCAAAATGCACCTATCATATGATGAGGTGAAAGCGTAGCACTGATGGCAGTTTTATATCACGCCTGGCATGTTAAGTACAGAGGTTAAAATATGCGTGCAGCAGCAGATGTTTCATATACCTACTGTAATTTGCTGTACCAAGGAAGTAGGTATGTTATAATATAAATGAATTCATTTATATTCTAATGAATTGTTTCCACCATGTTACGGCCAATAAAACTAACTACAATCAGGCATATTTTTTGTGTAAAGATTTATAAAAGTTTACTTAAATACATAAAAATTATGTACACCTTTATAGATTTTTATTTTAATAATATAAATAGGTTGCTGTATGAATAGAATATTTAGGATCACGCAGGCTTTTATCTATTGAAAATTGGAAAAAATTAAGTCCCATAAGTACAGCTAATTCAGTTTCTTTTTTTTTAATCACAGAATTCGGAGTTTAGTGAATGAAGAAGCTGCATTTAAGAGAGTTTAAATAGGCAGTACAACCGATTAAAATATTTTCATTTGTATTATAAGTAACATAACAATTACATTGAGATTCTTTCTGTTGCAACCACATTTCGTGCAAAGAAAAATAGGGTCCTTATTAATGTTGGGTTGATCGGATGTTTTAACAACGAATTTGAAATATAAAAAGCTAGTGAAACAAACCCAATTCCATTTTAATATTAATGAATTGTCATTATGTTGAATATGCTTTTGCTTCAAGTCAAGATTTATGTGGTATATTTTAAACTAGTATAAAAATATCCATTTCTTTCAAGCTTCCCTTACTGCTCACATTTTTTCACACATTTCATACGTATTTACTGCATATAACTTCCTTTTATTCAATTCTTACTGTGATATGTATAGTTATAGAGAATAAAATGGATATTCTCTTAGATCCAGCCTGCCTAGCATTTTCCATGCATTTATTTGGTTCTCTAATAACGGTTGGAGAACCTCTGATTTAGTCTATTTCTCTAGTTTCCAATCAGTTTCAATGTCACAAATTAATGCGATAGCCACATACTTACATGGAAGAATTCTATAGGTACCTATGTAAGTTTCCACTTTCTATACATTCTAGCGTAACTTCAAAACATATTGCGTCGGTTATCCCAAATCTTATGGAATTAATGGTATTTCCTATATCGTGCCCACGGGTATCAAATGACCATGATAATGCATACTGATGAGATAAATAACTAAATAACTCTCCTGATGATGCCACAGTGTCAAACTTTTCCATAAACAAAGGTTCAGCTAAAGACATTAACAGGGAATTTAACATGATTAATAACTATGTCAAAGAGCTAAAAAAGAGTGAATAATCTCGGAAGGAGAGAGAAGATACTGGTGGAAAATAAACAATCCAAGTTTACTCGTTAGATCAATGAGTTTTTTTCTCGTTTTTACCCTATTTCGGGCTAAATTAATGCTTCCAAACACAAGTTTTATATGAGGGTATTATAACTTAATCTCACAGCTAAGCGTAAAGCCACTGGGTTGTGGATGGTGGGTCGACCTCTAGATATAGAGGTTAGCTGCGAGATAAGCGAATTACCTAACTCATCAAAGCAGTCGTGGACAAAAAGCGTTGACTTTCCAAGGGGTTATTGGTCTATCCCTGGGTAAGATAGGCCATTAAATAATACAGAACCTATGAAGATGCCGTGACTTGGCGATGGGAAGCCAACAACTATGCATTCCAACACCCGGTGGAGAGGGCAGCAGCTCTTCTTCATATGAGTGAAGGTGGAGACCACAGAGGTCAGTACAGCAACACTCATTTCACTAACAGGCGTGGTGACATTTACTTTAACGGCTGTAGTGCTGCGATGTGGAAGGCAATAAGAAACCACCACATTATTATCCCGAGGAGTCGCAGCTGCTCCACTTTTTCTTTCAATCAAGATGTGATGGAACCCTAGAGTAAAATATTCCGGAGGTAAAATAGTGCAGGACTGCAAGTGAAGAGATTCCTGCAGTACAGTGAAAGGATTATAATGGTTAAAATTGAAACTAAGCCTACAGATACCATTGTGGTGCAAGTTTACATGCCTACGTCGGACTATGAAGATGAAGTGGAAGACGTCTACGAAGATATCACTGAAGTAATAAAACAGGTAAGAGGAGAAGAAAACCTAACTAAATAACCTAAAGAGACTGGAACGCTGTCGTCGGAGAAGGTCAAGATGGAAGAATAACTGGAAAATATGGATTGGGAAACAGAAACAAAAGAGGAGAAAGACTGCAGGAGTTCAGCACACAGCCTGAATACTGCTCAAGCTGCAATGCCCCAAATCTCTGAATAAAAGTCATGATCTGATTCAGCGATGTACTGATAGTTGCCTGCTTGAGCAATAATATCAATGTAGCAGGCATTAGTATAACAGTTTTAACAATAAATCAAACACCGAACCCAGTTACATACCAGGTTGTACTATATTACAATTAATCGAACGCGTGATATACCTACGTTGGCCACATTGCATTTTTACTAATAAAATAAGCACCATTCACAATTCTTCCAAATGTAAATGTAACCTCACGAATACCTAAGAACCTTCTTAGCGAAGTTTGCATATCAACAGTCTTATGTTCGGTGCCCGAGCCTTTAGTTCACTGAAAATAGGGTTATAAATACCAAAAAGGAACTTTTCCAATCCATGACAGGTTTCTGGTGGGAAAGATATGTTGAGATGGAAGTATGGTGAGTAGCGATTGCAAACCAGAAGGTTAGAATTAGGGATGGGTCGGTTCCACTTTTTTTTGGTTCCGGTTCGGTTCTTAACTTCGGTTCTCGGTTCCGGTTCTTAATTTACCACTTACTTTGCATTGCTTAGTGGTAAGATAAGATGATCAATAATCATTTTCAGAGGCATACTGCTTGAAAAAAATACCTACTTCATTGTATTTTTGTGTTATACATATATACTATAGTAGGTACATATGATATAATTTACGAAAATGATATGAGGACTCGCACCTCTAAAGGACGTGGACGTAACATATACCTATCAATCAGAATATCCTTATTACGGCGGTATTTCATCACTTAATAGAATTGGATGTGATAAAATAAAAGAATAATTCGCGGCAACTTTGAAGCATCTAAGTACACTATTTCACCAGGTGTTAATGTGAAGCCTCCACTTTCAGAGTGTGAGCAGGTTTCAAACTGGTTTTCGCGCCAATTAACTCGGTACCGATTATTTTTGGCCTCGGTTCCGGTTCTAAGCTCAAGAACCGGTGGAACCGATAACCGAAGAACGGAAGCGACCCATCCCTAGTTAGAATGTACTGGAAGCGGTATTGCTGCTGATTAGACTGCTGTCATTTTGGAGGTACAGTCATAAAGGGCATGCTACATATGATTCTCATACAGATGAAGTTGTTTTTGCTTGTTTTGAAGTTGTGGTGAAACTTTATAGAGCAGTAAGATAACTAATGGACTGCATTTCTAAAATTTGCCAAAAAAACAGCCAAGAAGCAACTAGCACCAAATATGTAGTTTAAATAGGATATATTAAAACAATTTAATAATAAATTTAACTTCCAGGGGAATCAAATGCGTTAACTATTCACCATTCAAAACAGCCTTAGGAAGATTAACTGTCGCCGTTGCAATAAAAGTTTGGTTCGATTTAGTTCGGGGGTAAAAAAAATACAATGCTCGCAGAGTACAAAATATGTACAATGTTAACAAATACCGAAGAGGCTGGGGCTAATCGTTCCCAAGCAACCCCATTCTTGTTTCATCGTCACCCATAGTCTAGCATGCTAATGCCTCCTCCAATACATTCTAACCTCCTTTATCACAAAGAATATTGAAATTCACAAAATATTGAAACAACTTTCGGTTTCACTATCGACAATGCCGGAGCTATTTACCTCCAAAGGCAGGAGAGCATATGCCAAAATTGAACTTATCATGAGAGATGCAAGACAATTTATGACGTTATAATTTTTAAATTGTAACAATTATAATTAAAAAGTACCAAAAAGTAATCAATACCAGTAATTCAGTTGATCCCATTACTGTTTATGTACTAAGGAAAACAATAAGGAGATAAAAGCACATAAAAATAAATCTCACTGCAATGTTTACTGATAAAAATAACTAATTTTTCAACAATGCCAAGAGTTTGAAGCATAAATGTACTAAATTTGCTTCATAATATATATTCTCTTTCCCCAGCCAACAAGCTTGCGGGCAGTGCACTGCTTCATACCCTCCCACCACTATACCCATTGGTATTGTTGTGGGAGGGTATGAGGGGTCTAATTGACCTTATATAGATATGGGATGGGATATTCAAATAATTTGTAAATAAAGTAATATCCTTTGAATCTGTATAATTTTTCTAATATAATTTAAATACTTCAATAAAATTCTTTGGAAAACAAACTATCAAATTATATTTTTATCAAAATTAATGATTCTTCCATAAATGTTTAGAGAACACGCAGCTGATTGTAGAGAATTACAAGGTTTTCAAGCAGAATTAGCATTTAAAGCTAATAGATATATTGAAAAATAATTAGTTCACATTAAAGTAATAACAGCAATAATTGAGAAGTATTTGAAGCTGAAAATGTTTGAAAAGTCCGTAGTGTACGAAGGGTAAAATACTACTATGTGAATTTCAATTTAAAATTAAATATTAATAAATAAGATTTCCTGGAGTATGTAAGAACTCTTAAATTACATAATATTTATAGTTAACGCAATGTGACTTCAGATGCCATTTGCTTAATATGCAGAAGTGATGAACCCTCTCATCATCATCATGGCAAAATAAAACTTCTGAATATATGTATTGATCACAAGGGATTAATGATGGAATTCATTGTAGAAATTCTATTGATATTCGTTCACTTTAGAGAAGAAAACAATTTCAAGTGTCCAGGAGGGTGCTCACACATACCAATAATGTATTTAAAAAAAAGTTTTCCTTACTACTACCTAATACAAACTTTGAAACTTTTACAGAATATTGTGTTATAATGTCCATAGTAGCAAGGTGCCAGAAATATTAAGCACGATATTAGATTAGCAGAAATTGATTCTCTATGGAGTCGGCATTGAGTTTCAATAATGAAATTCAATCATACCTTTACAGGTACACATTCTTTTGGCAGACATTTTAGTGAAAACTTTTCCAAACCTGAATAATGTAAGCCTAAAAATCCACTGTTACCCAATCCCAGTCAATGAAAGATCTTTCAAATATTTAAGGGTTAATATAAAGCCGAGAAAATAGACTAATGAATTTTATGCCAATGATGATGAAAAACTAAAGTGAGCTTATTCTTCCTTCGAGACACCAGTTACAAGCAGCCCTACCAGACCCAACTTATCATTCACCCACTGTGCTCGATATTTGTAATAAATAAATGAAAATCTACTATACTACTTTTCATCTCAAAGGATGCCAACCTCCAGAGCAGCTTACTACGAGGCACCATACGAGCGTTAGTTTCAAAATAAATTAGGATAATTTAAAACTGGCTTCATGTGGCATCAAAATATGAACAAAAAAGCACAACATACCATTTCTGAGTCCAAGCTGGCTGGTAATCGAACTATCTTGGCTATCGAGGAGTCCCATGATTGACTTTTGCAGTGGTTTTTCCTGACGTCCATCAGCTCCATATTCGGTGATACAGTATTAGTAATCCAACGATGGTCTCCCCTGCGACTTGTTCCTGCTGTTTTCCTTATCAACTTTCCTCAACGAAGATTGTTCCAGCGTCGTATTAAGTCATCGATGTTTTAATCGGAGTGTTCTACAGCGGTAGGGGTTCCAGCGATGCTCTCCAGCGGTGATGGTTCCAGCGATGCTCTCCAGCGGTGATGGTTCCAGCGATGCTCTCCAGCGGTGATGGTTCCAGCGATGCTCTCCAGCGGTGATGGTTCCAGCGATGCTCTCCAGCGGTGATGGTTCCGGCGATGCTCTCCAGCGGTGATGGTTCCGGCGATGCTCTCCAGCGGTGATGGTTCCGGCGATTCTCTCCAGCGGTGGTGGTTCCGGCGATTCTCTCCAGCGGTGGTGGTTCCGGCGATTCTCTCCGGCGGTGGTGGTTCCGGCGATTCTCTCCGGCGGTGGTGGTTCCGGCGATTCTCTCCGGCGGTGGTGGTTCCGGCGATGTTCTTCATCGACGGGCATTTTGACGAAGGACTTCAGGAGTTGACTGCCGCTGTGGCATTCACAGGAATCATCCGACGTTTGAGCTGATAAAACTGCAACAAAGGCCGACGAAATGAGACCATTACTGGATCTGCAAAACTCAAAACGCAATTCATGAGAGGTCAAAGAATAGAAAAATAAATTCTGGATGCGTTTCAATGCACTTATTTTCAACAAAAGCCCCAAAGGCAACAGTTCATTTTATTGAAGTGAGGGGGCAGCACCCTGTAAATTCTGGCCATATAATGAACACTTTCGTGGATTTACTTTGGATCTTCCTTATCTCTGCCTCGTCAGCTGAACTAGAAGCAAGCTGCGCTCAATTGTTTAGCCTGACGTATAAGATTTAAAAAATCCAAGGAATCAATCGTGAGGTCGCAGTACCAGGGTCAAATTTTGATTAAAACGTTCCAAGTCTACAAATAATTCGTTCATTATTCATTACACCTAATGGAATTCACATTAAAAATCTACCCAAATGTATCAAACGGCGCTGTGTAACTGGCTTCTCGATGCTGGACCCCATTACACCATGGTCTGATGGATGGAAATCCGTTCCCGATGCAACGAAGTGCCCGTAAGAAAAAGATTTTTATCGAAAATCATGAGATAAGTTAGAGGGGCAGTTGCACGGCGCCATTATTGTTAAAAATATTAGCACGATACGCGTTGGAGGTATCAATTTCCTCTTGAAAAAGAATTAATACACTAGTAAAACAGGGTTGAAAATTAGATTCAACGCGTTCACTCTAAAACTGTCTACCTTTTCACTAGTTCTCTTAACCGGGCGAAATCTGAGTAAGAACAGTAATGATCCGTCCGAAAGAAGAGCCCAAATAATCAGCAAAATGCGTAGCCATAAGTTTGCCATAAAACTTGCGTTTTCATACTCTAGTACGATTTATCTTTGAGAGAATAACCAATTCGGGGTCCTCCGTCGGGACAATATGCACACGATTAAAAATGCGCAACTATGGCGGAACGAACATTTCCGACCGAAGTGCAATAATGAGCTGGGCGATTGATCATGTGAACGCTATGATTTTCCTCCTAGGGAGAGTCCCTATCTCGTTAAATTGGCTCACTGCCCTCCCATAGTGATAGGTACTCAATGTGCAGCGCAGAGAGTTTGAACTTTAACTCAAATTCGCTAACTATGCAGCTTAACGTGCTTCCCAAAATGTAACCTCACCCATCGGAAACTTAAGAAATTAACTGTCCCGCAGGGGATCGAACATGGCCGAAAAGTCGAGACAATTTTGCTCAATCCATTTGACGACAGAACTTAGCAAGTGGGAGCGACAAGTCTTACTTAAAAGTTCTTATGAAGCTCAATTAATGCAGCAGCCGATAAAGTGCAAATTCAATCTTTAGCAATTCATAGAATAGAATAAAATGCGCCAGACATGATCACAATAGGATTCAAACCCGCCGCTTTGGGATTGACAAAAATCTAGTTTCCCAGAAAAAGAACAAGATTAAGGCTCTCACAATAACCACGCGATAATTAATTACCCACCATGATACGTTTTCAACGCAAACAAAAATTCGCATATATCCCTATTTAGATGCAACAGTGAGGGGGTGCGATGGAATCGTTCTAGATTAATGCCGATCGAAACATAAAATCATGGGAGTGAGTCGTTAGTTACGCACCGAAATTAATCCCGAACGATTCAAGCACACCCCCAAGAGCATACGTGGTTGAGTCTCTTCACAATACGACGACAATTGAAAAATTAGAATTAATTGACGTTACATGCGAAAAGAGATAATTAGAAACAGTGCTAATTTATCAGCTTACGTGAATACAGTTTTAAATTATTCTTCACTCGGGAATTTCCGTTGCTGTGCCCACGTTTTCTAGAATCGCCGACAGTGGACGAATTCAGCAGTGCTGAGGAACCCAATGCAAGTCGAACGTCCTCCGCGGTAGGAGTCGGGAAGTAAATTGAATGAAATTGAGGGCGGTGAAGGTGGTGAAGGCTGGCTTGAGAGGGGAAGCAAGAGGGGTTGCGCTCGTGACGTAAACTGGCTGGGGTTGGGAAAGCGCCGATTTGAGGGGTTGTAGACGGAGGAAGAGGAAGGGAGGGGAGGAGAAATGAAACGAGGGGGAGGACTAGGGCTGGGCGGTGTAGGAAATGCTGAACCGGTTCTCGGTTCTGAAAAAAACCGTTTGCGACGGCGGTGCACCGGTTCAATAGATCGAACCGGTGTTTTCTACTGAAGCGGTTTTTTCTTCTGAACCGGTGTTTTCTACAGAACCGGTGTTTTCTACTGAACCGGTGTTTTCTACTGAACCAGTGTTTTCTAATGAACCGATGTTTTCTAATGAACCGGTGTTTTCTGATGAACCGGTGTTTTCTACTGAACTGTAGTTTTTCTAGTGAACCGCGTTTTTTCTCATCCAAAATATTTTTGGTCCATTTTTTATGTATTATACAGTTTTTTGAAGATTTTTTTTTCTTTATGAAGATACTTCTTAATAACGCGGGTATGCTTTCCTAAACTGAACAGTAAAATGTGGGAATGTTTGCGAGAGCCAATGGCTTTTGTACAAGGCCTGGGCGTACACATAAATTGGTTTTCTGAAGTGTTAAAAAAATGCACCTATATTTGTTGATCTGCCGAATTCGAACCTGCCGCGTGAACGGCGATGAAATTCACATTATTTTTTAATGAAGACATTGCAAAATTTCCTCGGATATTTATTTATCTAGCACGACGCGTTTCGTTGGTAAAACAGCATTAGCAATTGGCTTGATCAGCATCGATGATATTGCTATTGTAGCAACAAAACGCGTCGTGCTAAATTAATAACTCATCCTTGGTGAATGAAAAGCTCCCTAGAGGCAGAGCGACTGGTGTCTACGTACGGACGAAATCTTTCCACTTAATCTGATCTGATTGAAGTGGTACCAGAGAGCTGAGATGTGTGGAGAAACTGATTCCTTTCGTCTGTGATTCATAGTTATCTGCCTTTCTTAGTCGACATTTCCTTTCTCTTTCATAATGGCAACGATTACGAGTCGAGGGTCTTACTCTGACGCCTTGTGTTTTCTTTGGTGGCTTTATTCTTTTCCGCATCGGGATCGTCTCTTCACTGATTTCCTCTTAAATTGGCCATGAATTCTAGCTCACGTGAGTTGTCCGACAAGCAAATGCAAGGCGCTGTGGTAGAGAGGAGTGAAGTCAGTTCAGATTCAATTTCCAAGGATTGGATTGGGTACCCTCTGGTTTCCTGCTCCTAGCAGGAAGAGGAAACATTTCTCAGTTAATGTTTAATGCAAGAAAATCATTGGGAAGATATCGATAATGCTTATCATCCTTTGCCTTTCACGTGTGATTTAGTTGGTAAATAAATAGTGCCAGTTCAGTGTTCTGAAATATTTCCAGTTAATTTTCCGTGACGGTTTTAATACAATTGAGGTTGCTGAAAGGTTGCACAAAGTGATCGGAACGGTGGGTATTGGAAAAGCTCAAAGGACAACCCTCGATTACCGAAATTGAATGCAAGAGATTGACAAGCCAACAAGAAAACCCAAAACTGGAAGTCGCAAGAGCCATCGATCCGCTAAGACGTTTGCGTCGAAGTCTGCACTAAGTCTTCAATGCCTTCCCCATTAAAGCACCCTGAGCAATTAAAATACCTTCGATTAAAGTTACCCCGAAGGCATGGAATTGAGTGGACGCATATACTGCGTCGCATACTCTTGAGGAGTTAAAACGCAGGCATTCTTTTCTAAACTGAACTGTAGTAGAGCATGTTTGGGGAGCCAATGGTTTTTAGGTGAGGCCTGGGCTTATATTTATCTTCACATTTTTAAGGTTCCAAACGATGCTCCTACATGTCTGGTTTTTGTTTCGGTAAACATCCCAGTGACTTCTTCAAAGAAATAAAATGATGTTCTATTAATGCCACATGGAGCTCTATTTTATCAATTACTGGAAGGGTGTGCTGAAGGTCGACACCAAATTGATTGTCAAAATTTACATTTTAACACAAGTGCAGATGCTAAGTTACAATTTTCAATTACTACTAACTTAAATCTAGAAATCGGCTGGCACATGGCGCTGGTTCATGGAAATGAAAATTAGTTCTTCGGCGTGTTCGCATAGTAAACACATTCGCAATTTATTTATAACAAGTCCTCCCAAACTGAAAATTCTTACGGATTCTGCTGTTGTTGCTGGTATAGCAGGATATTTCCTGGCCAGCCCTGCAAGCAAGGAGAAGGTTGCCTCATGAAGCCTCCACCAACTGAGAATGTCTTCATTACGTTATTGTACATTAATAAGCAACGTCACTATGTTCAAATTTAGTTTGAATTTGGCGCTTCTTATGTACGTGTGGCAGGGGTAGATAGGAACTTGAAACAATGCTCCTTCCTCCACAAAGTCTCCCCAAATCAACAGCATTGGTTTAATAAAAAATGCTACTGCACTAACTTGAATGATTATGAACTGTTAGGTTGTTCACCTGAACGAACTTATTCGTTGTAATCGTCGACAAAACAAAATAACATAAAAACACGGAAAATCCCGTATAGCTACTTATGTGACATTGCTTTAGATGTGCGAGTGTTCGCTCTGCACTCTAGTGGCCGATTGTTTGTGAGACGATAGGCAGACAAATTATAACACAGAGGGGATAGGAAAGTTCACAGGGGTGGACGCAAGCCAACTCGGCTGCGAGCAGAGACGGGGAGGGAGGCAGTGGCGTGAAAGCCGAGCAGCGAATGATCATCGGTGTTTCAGAACCGTTTCCCCGGTGCGACGGTTCAGAACCGCTTCCCTGGTGCGACGGTTCAGAACAGATTCTCCGGTGCACCGGTTCAGAACCGCTTCCCCGGTGCGACGGTTCAGAACCCCTTCCCCGGTTGCGACGGTTCATAACCGCTTAAACGGTGCACCGGTTCAGAACCGATTCTCCGGTGCACCGGTTTTTTTACTAAATCTGAACCGGCCTGCCGGTTCTGCAAAAAACCGAACCGCTGAACCGGTGCACCGGAGAACCGCCCAGCCCTAGGGAGGACACTTCGAAGAGCAAGGATTCCCACCTTTGCCCTCAAGAGCACAAAGCCCTGACCAACCTCGGCCCCCTCCATCCCTCCCCCCGCCTTATCGTTTGAAGCGAAAGAGAGAGGTAGGCTTGATTTGGCTATTCACACGAAATCAAAGCGCCCCGGATCCGGCGAGCCATGCCATGGGCGAGCATTTGAACTCGTCATAGAAAACATTAGCATGCCTGTAAGCGCTCCGAAATCGGGGTATGCTCAGTCAAAGAAGCCTAAATTACCGCAGTAGTAGATATCGGTTTTAAGTGCTCCAACTACTTGAGTTATATCGTACCGTCTAACCTTATCTTAAGCCTATCATTAAATTTAGAACAACACAACACCCATGCCCCAGGTGGAAATTGAACCCGCGATCTTTGAAGCGCAGGCCTGTAAGTACATTGCCAACCAGACAACTACGACCGACCCTAAAGTACAGATCAATTACATCAAAATGCCATGCTTTAAAAACAGGTACCTAAAACAATTCAATAAATGTGATGGATTGAAAACTAAGTATTTCATGGCCTTCAAAATGAAAAATAAGAATTACCATAACCCCCTAGCAACTAATTATTTCATCCATCATACAATAACCACAACAGTCAAGCCTATAGTAACGATAAAATACTTGGTTGATTCCACCATTGTGGAATCAACCAAGTATTCTATCTTTATTATGTCTAAATTCCACGAAGTACACTCGCCGACCATCGATTTTATTTTTTAGTCAAGCCTATGTTTTCAAGGGCACAAAGGATTTCCCAGAGGAGGTCAGCCAATACAGTAGAATGAATGGTAACTTCAGTGAAACAATGCACCACAGATTGCTTCCAATTCTACTCGAAAATTAGAATTAAAAAAACCCATTCCAACTAGACCAGGGTATGTCCAATCCTGACATCCCTTACTAACAAAACCCATCAATACTGTATTTTTTTTATAATGCAAGAAAGAAAGTCTTTATGGCCATCTCATCGTATATTTTGATTCACTCTCTCTTCAAGTTTCTAAATTTTACGATTAATTAAGCTTTTTGACCTAACCTGTTCTAATTTGGTCCAATGCTGAATGGCATGTGCTGCAAAGAACTGATGTGAGAGCAGAAGTGTGATCCTTGAGAGCAAAGGAAAAATGAATATCAAATGCCAAATATTTTACGTCCTTTGTTGAGCAAAGAGAATGAACCAGCTTAGAGGTTGTCCATCGACGGCTGTGTATAAGCGGAGACACAGACAAGTGCATGCGATCAAATATGGTGTTCAAAAGCCAGGATCATTTTAAAGTTTCGCCTCGATAAATTACTTGGAAATTAAAAAAAAAAGTTACAGCCCTTAACCAAACAAGTATTGCGCATTGGTAGTTGAGAGTGGAAGTTCAAAACCTTTCAAAATTCACTGCTCAATGCGCATATCACATAACGTTATAAATTACAATGCGTTTGAATTCTCAGAATACTCTCAGTTATTTAATGTGATATGTCTTCTCGTATAAGATCAATTTTGTGGAATATTATACCTAAAATTGATATTCTAAATCCACAGTGTCACTGGAAACAGCTGATAACAAACCCAGCACGTTTAACAACGATAAGCATACTCTAATTTCCCTCGCGTTTTCCTATTGGCCAATTTATTTCCTGCAGGGAAAGAGCGACTTCCAATGAAGTACTTACTCAAAACCTCAATTCATAACTAATGAAAAATATATAATGAAATTTAAAATTACAGGAACAACATCGTCTATGAAATTAAATTAGTTTCGCTATTTGGACACCCGAAGTCGCATTTTGGTACGCTTCCTCACCTAGTAGTTCCATACCCAGTCAGTAGATGGAAAGGAACTTTCCCCGACAAGTGGCGACACCATTGAAATCCCCATATCCCCCATATTCAAAAAACCGACGCGGAACAGAATTGAAAGGCGAAGCGTAATTACTTACATGCCAAAGAAGGAATTCAAAAACATGAATTCGGCCACGAAGGTAAATGTAACCGTATCATATCTTTATTTGAGGCTTCAAATAATATTTTTGGCTTTGAAATTCGTATTGAACACAATGTTATCCTACTGCAAAATCATATTAATGGTAAGCTAATTTTTAATTTTAGGTTGGGGAAATTTTTACCGCCGCCGGGGCTGCATTTAATAAACTTGGTGAGCTGACAATGCAGCTTCATCCATCTGCTGATTCTCCAGCTGGGTGAGTTGTCTTGCCAGAAATATTTGGTTACTTCCTATTATGGAGGGAATCGTATACCGAACCCAAATTATTTAATTGCCAACCTGTTTGTCTTCTCTGCAGTAAATGGACTGATGAAGAAATTGAGATGTTTCTCATGGCAATAAAAACGTTTGGAGAGGATATGAACAAAATTAGTGAACGCATCAAGGACAGAACGGTGTAAGTCACATTGTCAATTTCTTCATCAGTTATTGTTGGCATTGGATATTTCATAGTTTGGTCCAGCTATTTACGTTTAAGAAGCTAATGCCACGATCTACATCCTTGCGTATGTTTTTGGAAGTTCTAATAAGTGACCAATTAGGTGATGTTTGGCAAGGTTGATGGGGGATGTCCAAAGAAATGGGAATAACAAGGCAAGGTATTGTGCCTGTAAAGGAATATGGGCAAGAATATGTAACCATGGTATATAGCTTATGCGAAGTCCCTCATTAATGTTAAGGTCATGCTGTTCTTCTGGGGACGAAAGATAGTCTTAGTTTGAATATGCATTGTTAAGTATTGTCATGGAACAAATTTTTGTTTTGTGTTCATTGTATATTCATAATGAATTAATGGTGCATCAGTATCTGTTTTCTTCATGTATGCTTTGAATATGGGATGTAAATCTATCGCCATCTTTGGAAAGCCCTTTCATTTAATCCTCACCAATTTCATGTAGAACATGTTTGAGTTTTATCAAGATGATACTCTGAATCGATACCATGGTCGGAAATAAGAATACATGCGGAAACAGCAAAGTACGTTCTTCTTTGAATGTTCCAACTATGAAGGATTTCCATCAAGTTACGCCCGCTATCATTACTTATATTTCTGTGATTATTTTATGTTTGAATTGAGAAATAATTATCTATAGTGTAGTGTCTTGTTTAAAATTAGAAGTTCCCAAACAAAACTTGTTGCTAAATGTTGCACAAAATTATGGCTTGCAACAGAACTGGATCACAAATAGTAATTTTGTTTTGTGTTCAGCACAGAGTTCCTCCGATTGTTGTTAAAATGAGTGCCTTTTGGTCCTTACTGCTAGTTTCCTCTTCAAATATTTCAGCACACAAATAAGGACTACACTTAAGAAGAAGGCATTCGAAGATGCTGGGCTCCCTGTTAAGAACATAACCCAGCCAACGTCCAGTGGTGGAGTGATGGGAGGAAGTGGATCGGGTGGGGGTGGCACTGGTAGAGATTCTGGAGGAAGTGTTGCGGCACAACTGGCTGCTCAAGCACAGCAGGCCAGTGCTGCTCAGGCTCAGCAAGGGATGATGGGGAAGTCAGCTGCAGAAGTGACTCTTAACATGCTTAATGCCCCTGAATCGGAGGTGGATGTTGAAGGACTTCATGAAGATGTTAAACTTCAATTTGATGGTGCAACAGAGGAAGTAACCTCATAGCTGTAAGCTTTGCAGACATCAGTGTGTAGCCTTCCACAATCAAGGTTTGAACATGCCAGTGTTAATTAATTCATGATGTGTCATTAATATTATGTTTCTTTAGATGAACAGTGGTACTTTTGTACAAAACCTTCTACTTTTTTGTATACATAAACAGAGATTGTAAAAAAAATATCAAATAAAAAGTAAGCTGTACCTGAATTAGCAAATTTCATTGGGATTCGAATATTGCTAGCCATTATTTTAATCCTGTGCACCAAAAGTTTCAAATGTGTATACATGTAGTGACATCTGGTCAGCTATCCCACTATAGTTTACCTATTTTAAGTTTAAACATGAGGATGATGCTTGTTATTCAACTCTTCATTTCTAGGACTCTTTTATCATGTTAAGTTCAAGATACTACTGCAATCAAAGTGATCAAATTATTTAGTTGTGTAGTACCAACAAAAGTTTTATTTACCTCTCTTCTAAAATTAGCAGAGTCAGGTCTGTGCTTTAGTGCCTGCATTAGATTGTCATAGTCCATACCTAACTTATATAAATTTTTACAACAGCACTTAGCTTTATTCTGCACACAAACATGCCTACTTTAATTCTGATACCAAAGAAAATATCTCCAATGGTTTCTTTGTTCTGCTAGCACTGAACTGTCTTAGTCGCATTTCTAAAATTAGTGCTGCCAGTACCTCTTGGATATGGTTATTGCGAAATTGTCTTTTTAAAAGAAGCCAAAGACAATAAAAGTTGGTAGTTCTGTTAATAGTTCGTAAAGCAAACCCACATCTTGTGGATGTGCTTTATCAACAGTAGAAAGAAAGTGTTGACAAAATGTTAATAACTAGGTTCAAATTTATCAAGCAGTATGGTGCAGGAATGAAGAGTGGCCATTTAAAATGTATTCAATTTCCAGGGAATGTCAATTGGTCTGTTGATTAGCAGTGGCAAAGCTGAAGGGTAGTCTGGGAGCCTGAGAATACCCATAATGATTACAGTAAAATATGAACTATTTTTTCAGCTCTCATGCATTTTATGTTGCCGAGAAAGCATAGGAAAAATAAATATAGCCTATATTTCTGCACATTGAGTTGCGTTGAAGTGGTTTGGATGTTTTGGAGGCTTGGGAGTCTGGCTGCTGGTAGACTCCAAATGGCCGGATGGCGCATGCGCATACGCTTATTCGCCGCCGGACGCTTGCACCTGAAACTGCATTATTCTTGCACGCTGGGAGCCTAGACACTCGTGCCTAGTTCTCGCACCCTTCCGAGTCTCAGGGAATGATCAAGAGATGGCGAGACGGAGCGAAATTAAGAGAGACTGATTCTGTATGAAACAGTTTCGCTGTATGTGAATTTTTTCTTTGTTTAGTTGTTGGAAAATAACAAGTCAACCTACGGCTAAAGGATTGAACAACAACAACCAGGGTGGACTAGACTCGTTTCACTAATTCAGAAGGCTCACTTTTGAAATAATAGACATCTTCGTTGTCCACATGGAATCTCATTTAAAGACTTCAATATCTTCTATTTTGCAGAATTACTAGATGCAGATCCTGCATAAAATACATCATTTCCCCCAGCGAAATTGAGTAGGCTAATAAAATGCACTCATTATTTAACAGTGAACAGCTAAAAAATGAACTCATTAATGTCTATTTCAACGAGAGTTGCCTGCACATTTGTTACTTAAATATTTTTTGAACAATTGCCTGGATAACGTAGGTATATCAAGAAACTGGGAATCATAAGACTGATTCAGACATTTCCTGTATCAACTGTATTGTCCGAAAGAAGTATGAGTACGCTGAAGACAGAGAACTCATTTTTAAGAAACTCCATGATGGACTCCAGCCTAAGCAATTTAAGCACCCTGGCGGTTGACAAGGCTTTACTGAACAACCACTCGAGCGACGAAAGTTTCAAGGAACGCATCATCGACAATTTTTCCCAAAGGAAAACCCACGGAATCTATATGATCAACGGAAAACATTAAGGCAAATTACTTAGCCCCTCAAGTGCTGACCTCTGTGCATGGTTGGGGGTGCTGTAAAATTTATTTCAAATTAACAGTGGGGTGAGAGGTAAAGAAGTGAACAAGCATCTAGCGTTCTCTTCGTATGTAATGCATGTTAAAAAAACTAGATTTTAAAAATCCACCGGAACAGAGGGTTATAACCCATTTAAATACGGTACACAATGTGTTAAGCCGACTGATTTCTGTCAACTGGAATATTTGAGTCTCTGAAGCAGCAAATTAAGGGGCTGATGAGCTAGAATACCCACTTCAAATACCTTAGCTTCGCCACTGTTGATTAGTCTCTTTGGAAAAGGTTTTTTGGAGTTCTCCGATGAATTTGAATGCTGATTTGCTGTGCAGAAATAAAATGTACCTTACAGACTTGCAGAATATAGAACATATGTTAAGGCTTATTTGTTCCAGGTCCCATCATGCAATTCTAGATAGCTTTTTTGTCAATGATTCTGGAAACATTTAAGTGTTAAGTGAACTGTGGCTTGAAGTGATCTTAAGATTGCCTTCAAGATTGGTGGCATGCTTGTTATCTGGAATAGGCACAATTCACAAGTGGAACCGCAAGCAAACCAAGTCTTTAAAAGAATTGGCATTTGAAGTACATACAATGTTAAAGGTTTAGTCCAATTCATTAAAGTTAGTGGAAGCTTAATGTGACCAAGAACAGACATTCAGTATTTGGTCTCAAATAGGCATTGGAAAACTGGCTGGCCAATGTCTTACTCTCAGTATTCAATATCCAAATTGGAGGGAAGGTCTAACTAAAATAAATTTGATATCTAAGGGCTTCCAAGAATATGAGGCAGCATCAGTAAATGTAATCCTGGTTGATTCTTTGGAAGAAGATGGTTGGGGGATATGGAACTTTATGGATACATCTGGAAATTGAATGGAAGGTTGACAATGAGAAAGAAGTATCAGTTGAGAGTTATGTTGTCCAACTAATAAATTAACTTATATCTGTATATCATGATGCTGTTGTGTAGAATTGTATTTCTTGTTTTCTAATATGATGTAAATAAATATCTACTTAAAAATCACACAGCTACATGTGCTGTTTCTGAATTAAAACCAGTTCCCAGAAATAAGATCTCTTTGGCAATATTTCCCTTTACGAAAAAACTGTTGAATAACTGTTAAAAAAAACTTGAAAATTTCAACAGTTAATTGGGCACTGTTAAATTCAACAGTTACTGTTGAAAAAACTGTTTAATGCTACAGTTACAGTTGAATATTCCAGCATTGAATCCAATGGTTACTGTTGAAAATTCAGTTGAACACAAAAAACTTACTGTTGAAAATGACAGTTAATGTACAAATTTAAACTGTAAATTGGTGAAACCAAACAGTAAACTGTTCAAATCCAACTTAACAGCTGCTAATTCAGATTAATACTGTTGAACCCATGAGTGAATTCCTATTCAGCAGATAAGCAATATTATGCAAAACATTTTATACAGCAAAATACCATATTACTCATTAAAATTTATTTATAATCAATTAAAACTTAGGGTATCTTGAAGTTCTTGATTGAACCATACCTTAACATGACATCTTGCCAATATTTACATTTATTTTGAGCCAAGAAAACTTTGATTTCCGTTACTACTCATCTCGTTTAACTTTTTTTGTTGGTGAAGCATAATTTAGAGCATGTAGTGGGTTTTACTTTAAGTCACCAATCATCATGCCAGGATTCAATAAGGTCACGGTAGCCCTGTAATGCATTGGAATTTCTGTCAGGCCACCAATTGTGTGCAGAAATGGTGATATTGTTTGCATAACGGTATATGTTTGGGAGGTGGTCAGAAAGTCATCACTAAAAATGTTGAAAAGCAAAGGGCTAGGAAAGGCTCCCTGTGGAACACCTGTGAAAATTGGATAGAAGACAAAACATATGTTTTATGCTTGGTTTGGAAATGCCTATTACTGAGGAGTGATTGGATAGTTTTGGTAAGAGACAGAGGAATAGATAGCTGGAGGAGTTTGAATATTAATCCTTGATGTCTTGGTCAAAGGCCTACCTGATATCAAGGAAGACAGCCATAGTGACCATCTTTTGATTGAAGCCTGAGATGATGAACTCGGTCAGCCTATTAATTTGATGGATGGTTGAAGTACCAGCTACTCCTGTCTAAAACGTTTGAGGGGGTTTTTGACGTTTGTTGAGATTACTCTTTCATAAATTTTGGAGAAGGTGCAAGTTAGGGAAATTGAGTGATAGTTGGTGACATCTGGGTGAATATTTATAGGTTTGGGGATCATAAATATTATTGAAGTCTTCCAACAGTTGGGGAAGGTGGAGGAAGTAAGGCAGGCATTGAAGATATCAGTTAGGTATTGTATCGAGAGTGAGGTAAAATGTTTGAATACTTTGGGGGAAATGAGATCAGTTCCTGTAGATTATTTATTAGGCAACTGGTTTATGATCAATTTAACTTCAGAGCAAGAGAGGGATCTGGTGAGGGTAGATGGTGGCTATTGAGTTCATGGTTTCATTAGTTTGGGTGATGAGCTGCCAAGCGAAATCTATTTTCATGCAATAGAAATATGCTTCTCCTCTCCCTGCATCATTATTGAGTGTTTGTTTGTTAATGGTGAGTGGAGGTGTGTTATGGCCACATTTATATAGCCCATTTTCCCTTGCTGTTTGAGTTTTTGGAGTGCTCTCTTTGAAGTGTTTGTCAGGGGGATCATCTACTCTTTTGAAGTTCTTCAGTGTTTTTGTTATTTCAATGGATTCCCTTATCAGCTCAGCATAGTCTTCTTTCCTTTGCTATTATCTTGGCTTCCAAAAATTGTCCATCATATCCGGGTTCGCTCAATGTGTGCTCGGCAACGAAAGGCTAAATTACTCATTCTGGGTTGCCCTCTTGTATTCTTGCAGGTGAATTTTCAAGGACCTGCATGTTTCACATGCTTCAATGAAGGTTTATACTGCATACCATGCTCACGCAGAAAATTCTACCTTGGGGAGAAGAAGAGTAGATGCTAGAAGAATCAAGGAGCTATGTTGTAACACCAGAAATAATGGAAAAAACTGAGGAAAGATGGAGAATACATGTGAACATGGAGCTAAGCAGGAGAATATATAAACAAATTTAGGAGAGAAATCAAGAGAGAGGAAAATGTGAGCAGATGAAGAAACTCCACTGAGAAGGATAAATATAAGAAGGATAGAGAAGGAGAGGAATAGGCAAAGACTCAAAGGGCAGACTGCAATACAGCATCAAGAAATAGAAAACAGTGCTGTGCATAAAGACTAAGTCGGGAAAGTAACAGATAGAATCAAAAGAGATTCAGCATAGGCAGAAGGAATATACGAAAGAAATGTATGGTAGAGGCTAGAAGCTTGATCATGGGAAAAGAAAATGACTTATATAAGGATGGTTGGACCAGGAATACTAGATAGTGAGATTAAGAAAGCATTGCAAAAAATAAATATGGGAAGTGGTGGAGATTGACAATCATCTTATCACCATCACTGAAGAACCAAGAAAGATGAGAAAGAGAGAGATTTAAATTTTATCAATAGAAGGAGGGGGAAGAGAGGAAACAGATTTCTTGGTGAATAACAGTTTGGATTTTGTAAGGGTAGGGCAACACAAGAGGCAATTGCTAGGATCTCAACATTAGTGGAAGAAAACTATATTCGGAGTGTATTAGTGTGTTTTGTCGATTTCGAAAAGGTATTCATCAGGCTAAAGCGTGAAAAGTTAATAGAAATATTGTGGAAATTATAAATAGAGACAGGAGACTAATAAAGAATGTAAACATGATCGAGAAGGTGTAGTGAAACAAGTAGATTGAAAATTGGATTGGTCCCCAATAGAGAGGGTGGTTGCACAGGGCTGTCCATTAGCACTGGTGTATTTACAATATATTCAGATGATATGGTGAGAGACTTGAAGAATTGAAGGAGGAGAGGATATAAAAATCCTCTCCTCCTTCAAAAAATTCCTCTTTTAAAGAGTGGAATTTAAATCAATAATATTTACTACTGAGATTAACTTTAACATATAGAGGAGCATTCTGCTCCTCTATATGTTAAAGTCCAGTTATTCTGGCTGGAACAGCATTACTATGATACAAAATTACACAAAGAGTTACATAGCTTCCACTTTTCACTTGTTGATCTTTCACTGCTGGTTTAAGGACTCAACTATAATTAGTATGACTTATTTTTCAGATTTAATTGTTCGACAATTAAAAAACAATAGGTACCCTGGTTTTGGCAGATTGTGGGATTAAAAAGGTTCATCACCATATGAGGAGAAATATGAGGCTACAAGAAAGCAAAATTTACGTTATTACATCTTTAAATATGGTGTAAACGTGACTAGTAACGTACCAAGGGGAACGGAGGGGGGGGGGGCGAACGGGGCGGCCGCCCCGGGCGCCAAAATTTAAAACCATCCTTTTTTTAGTTTAAGAAAAAATAACCATCTAGTTAGCCCCGGGCGCCAAGGTAGCCATGGTACGCTACTGAACGTGACAGATATCATACTTACTCCCAAATAATGGTCTCTGCTGGAGACAATGACAGTGGTCGACGACGCTGCCTTCACTGCAACATTGGTGGCCACATTACCACCGTTTCTGTTCCATCGGAGTCCATTCCTCGCTTGATCTTCTTCCTCTCACATCAAACCAGATACCAATTACAACATTTTACTTAATAACAGTCCAAATTAGACAGCACTTTCTACAGTTCGCGGCAGCCAAACTTAAATTTCTCTATTTCAGGAATGAAATTTTAATTATTTCAAACTTAAGAGCCAAAAACTAAACCACGGATATTACATTAGTCTACAAACAAACCACGGTTTTTCGTGTAGTCCCCTTGAACCAAACGATAACCCCCCTCATATTCCAATGACCAAAATCAAATAATGGCTAGAAAAACATGTGACAAACGAAAAACAAAAAGAAATGCCAACAGTATAATATATTGCGACATACCTAAATAAGTTTCTTTCATTAATTTCGCGATAGCACTTTGATATCCATACTTATATAGATGTACGATATTTAATTACTCACGAAGGTATTTCATATGTAACCATTCTATTGCAGCAAACAGATTCGGGCTGCATCCGATCATTTGGTAGCACCTAATCCAAATTAGGACTATAGCGGGAAATTTGAGGAAAAATTTCTTGGAATCTACGAACAATGCTACAACTACTGCTGCTACTAATAGTTACTACTGCCGAATTAAGCCTAAATTGTAGAGGATACAAAATCTGTTCGTACCATTTGGCAACATTCCATGTAATATTCAAGTCTAAAGAGTTTACTCAGAACCAGTGTCAATTTCACTACACAATCTTCAGTAGTTCACATCTAGAAACAAATTTTAAATCATCGGTGGTTGACTGCTAAAAAGTAGTGGTTTCTTCTAAGGGGAAAATCAAAGACCTGGAAAACCAGATCTGGTTGGATCCAGGAATGCCCTGACCAACCCTGATCCAGATCAGATCCAAATTCCCACAGGTTCCGAGTGCCACCAAAAGAGTTGTGTATTTTAATTCTTATAGCATAGACTTATGGTTGTTGTTTGAAATAATTTCAGGTATAGTTCAACAACATACCTCCTTCCCGATATGATCCCTTTTTTAGCATTCCTGTACATATAGATCCCTTTTAGCATCCCTGTTTGTACCTACTCAGGATATTCAAGCTCCAAACTATAGGTATGTGAGCAAAAACTTTTGTATTCTGTTCTGACTGATACAGCTCAGTCCAGATCTGGCTGGCAATGCAATGCATAAAAAATCTAGATCTCCTAACTTTACGCCTGAATAGGTCTAGAAACTAATTTGCTACCTAAACACATTCAAGCCCTGAGCAGTTGCTCAGGTCTTCAATAAGACCCAGTCAGACTTTTTCATCAGGGTTAATTGAAAACTACTTTAACCCTCTCCTTATCGAAGTTTAAATGCCTCATTCTGCACTCCATCACAAACTGCCTGGTCGTTTGAAACGCCCTCCTGCACAACCTGCCGTACCGGCAGAGCTGTGTTCCGAGAGATCTTTTGAGCATCCTAGGTATCTGCTTCATCTTGAGAGGTTTATCCTTGCTAATGCACACATTTTTCTTATCTTCTCTTTCACTCAGAAGGAACAGAACCCCATACATCTGTCACAATACACCTAATTGCTCCAAGGGTGGAATGGTCTATCTTGGGCCTCTTGGCTGGCGTGTCATCTTTAAGGAAGTGATGAAAGAATATTCTCTGGCTGAGGGTACTTTTAGTGGGTGCCATGTTCAAAGAAAGGTGATATATGAGGCATCTCATAGTCTTCACCCTCCTCAGGATGCAAGTGAGAGCTGAAATCTCAAGATGCCCTTTTTTGCTCATTTAGGGTTGCTTTAGTATCACAAAAGAATATTTCTCCTTGTGTGGCCACGGACACTAACTAATACAACATATCTTATACCACATGGCAAGAAGCTGAGTCAGAGGCAAGCAAAAAAGAAAAATATTTTCCCATACGCCACCCAGTTTTAATTATGACTTCTTTGAGTGAGGATGCTATAGCAGAGGAAGTGAACAGAGATTTGTCTTTTGATTCATATAGCTCTTGTTCCATGAGAGCAGGAGGAGAAGGAAGTGATATTGATAGTTTGAGTGAATTTGGTTTAGAAGATGAAATTACTCCAACTTCAGATAACTTCCCAGCTACTGCACAGTTGCAAGATGCATAGAGGGATACACTAATTTATTCAGTGCCAGAGGATTTCGAAGAAGATAGTGGAGCTATAGGTACATAACTTGGCAGTATGCGAAGATGATTTTTCCTTCCTAAAATACATGCTGGGATCGGTGAAAGTTTTTTTAGCGCATAGTAGAGAATACAAATAAATACGCAGAATATATCCACCTTTCCTCAGGAAAGGTCGATAAAGACTAGGTAGATGTCACCTACAGCGAAGTTGAAGCATACATTGGAGTGCTCATATATGTACATGGGTAATTTTGATTTACCTGAAAGTAGGGATTGGCATTGTCAAGATATTGATTGTGCAATACTTTGCAATTGTATGACATTTGAAAGGTACTCAAAATCATCCAAATATCTTCACTTATTGTGACACGATGCAGGAGAAAAAGCAGGGAGAAAAGAGTTTTAATGTGCTCCAGAAAATAAGAATGGCTCTTGATGTAATGGATACATTCCATACAAATTTGTAGGTCAAATAAAAATTTTGTATCATGTGGAAAATTGCATATTTTATTCTGTATTACACAGAACTATCTATGACCCTGATAGAAATAAACTCCTCCATGGTGGGTAGGCCTACCCTCCAGTGAGGGCAGTCGGATGGTAGTGCTACCCACCGCGTATTTTAGAACATTGGAGGGTAGGCCCTACCATCCGTGGAGGGTAGACGAAGGGTAGGGCTACCCTCCGTGGAGTCACCCTCAATGGAGGGTAGGGCTACCCTCAATGGTGGGTAGGGCTACCCTCAATGGAGTGCTTAATTCTTCATTTTAGAATTTCATAATTTCATGAGAAATTTCACATATTGCCACTATAAATACATAAAAAATGAATATGTAATGCATTGAAATGAAATCATCCAATCCAGATGAGAGAAAAATAACAAAGTAGACAATGAATATTTCATATAATTCAAGTGCTACAAATTTAATTTGAATTTGTACAAATAACAAATTTAAAACATAGTTATATTGAGTGTGGCAACCATCAGCTGATGTCATTTACACCATTTGGATATAGATATCAAATGGATATGGGTAGACATTCTAGTGATTGGAGGTAGAATAGAAAAAATGCTATTCATGAAAGATACTAAAAAGATTTCGGTTTGGTGTTCAATCCATGAGACAGAATATTTTACTTGAAAATATTTGATTTGATCTACACAGTACCACAAGTTGGCATTAATTTTTTTTAAAGAAAATTCTCGGCCACTGTAAGGATTTGAACCTGGGGCCCTGGGAATTCTAACGAACATTCTATGCATTACTCTATACATCTTACATTGGAATATGACCAAGTAATCCTCAGAGGATTTTAGTTATGAAGCATCTTATATCTGCCCACTGGCTGAATGAACACCACTTACCTTGCATTTGCCAAACCTATTACAGATCAAATTTGGAGTAGAATAAAAAGTAGTAAGATATTTAGAAAGCTGAGAGAAAAGTTTTAAAAAATCAGCACATTGAGGGAAAATAAAACAATATAGTGAACTATAATTGGTGTTTCAAAAACTTAGTTGGGTCCCCAACAACCCAAATGAAAAATACTGAGACTCTTTGACTAGTTATACTTTTTCATATGGGTATTTGAACTTAAACTTGTAATAGAGCAGAATATGAAAAATTCTACCTAGTATTGCTCTGTAGGGAAAACCAGGTTATGTTAATTGTAACCATGATATAGAATATGCATATAATAATGTTATATTTCACGGCCTTATCTTCAACATAAAAAAAGCAGTGCTGCGATTCGCTGATGACATGGCACTCATAGTAGAGACAGAGAAAGATATGAACATTCTAGTAACCATGGAAAGGATAATGGCCAGATATCAGCTGAAGATAAATAAGAAGAAGACTAAGATATTGGTGTGGAGCAAGAAAGAAGAGGCCAAAACCAATGTCTAACTAGGAAAACAAAAACTTGATGAGGTGGAAGAGTTCTGTTATCTAGGAAGCTGGGTAAGCAACGATGGGCTAAGCAAGAAAGAAATAGTTATTAGAATATCTCAGGCAAAGAGGGCATTCTATCACGAAATACAAGCGTAGAAGTAAGGAAACAATTCATCAGAACATACATCTGGAGCATGTTTCTTTATGGCAGTGAGGCATGGACTATGACAGCAGCGGAGAAGAAAAGGGTAGAAGCATTCGAAATGTGGTGCAACCGAAGAATGATGAAGATAAAATGGATCGACCGAGTAAGTAACGAGGAAGTCCTAAGAAGAGTGGGAGAAAAGAGAAGTCTGCTGACAACTCTAAAAAGAAGAAGGGACAACTTAATCGGCCATATCTTGAGACATGATGGCCTGATGAAGACTATCATCGAGGGAAAAGTGAATGGAAAGATTGGAAAAGGCAGGCCTCGTACCAGATACATGGAACAGGTTGTGAAGGATGTAAAAGAGAAGAATGGGGCTTTTACTCGGAACTGAAATAGCAATTTTGTTCATGAAATCATTAGATGGAAACGAAAAAATAATTTTAGTGAAAAAATTAATCTTCTAACCACAACCATTCACTCATAAATCAAAAATTAAAATAAGCAAAAGATGACGACCACCGAAAAAGCTGCTTTGATATCATTGACGTCATTTTCCTCCCATCCTTGACTGCTTTTAGGGGAAGGGCAGGGATCGAGTGGAGGGGGTTTCTTGGAAGGTCTGATGCTGTCGCAACTGTTCCTATTGGCAGAGTCAGCTGTGTCCTCCCCATTGCGATAAGGCAAAGTAGCTTCGCGGGTCAGTTGTGATTGGATGATGTCGATATACGTCAGAGGTTGCACCACGCCCACTTTTCCGAAAGGGTTAAAACATCAGTTTTTGGCTGCTTATAACCCGAGAAATAATTTACGGATCAAAAAACGGAAAAATACTGGTCTTTTTATTTTACAAACTCTATCAGATTCGGCAATTAAAAAAATATGGTAAAAGCCCCATTATATCACAATGAAAAGATTGGCCGATAGAAGAATCGAGTGGAAAGCTGCGTTAAACCAATCCTAGGATTGCTGACCAATGATGATGATCTTCAACATATAACACAGATGTCATTCTCAAGATGACTACAGGGTAATTTTATGGCATCTCTTATGTTAGGTAAGTTGTGAGGAAAGAGGTGAGGGGGAAAAATAGCTAGGAATAAAATTCAGAAAGGGTATGTTGAGAATCAAAGAAGAAAACATCATGATTATCCAGAAGAATAAAATGGTGAGGATTGAGTTAAAGTGACTGTTACAAGGGGAGAAGGATTCAGAGGGATTTTTTATCATAACCCTTAAAACCTGTAATGCATCATTAGCCACTCCTAATCTCTCAATTCCTTCCTAAGACTTGTGTTTATTCCTGATTCTCTTAATACTTACCCATTCTGAATTTTCAATCCGAACTCCACTTCTTCGTAGTAGTAGTAATAGAATTGAATTTTTGTTGCATCAACATGTTCAGCAACAGCAACAACATCGAAGGTGCTGAATGACAGCAACAGTCATTCAGCACCTTCATTCTCAAGTTTGTTCCTTATGTAGGCTTACTATATACATAAAAAAGCAGACTAGGGATTATAACGGATTGTCAAATTTTGTTTCGTACCTCTGGAATGATATGGCTTGGGCGTGTGTAAAAATGCTCCAGCTGGATCGCCTCTATATTTTTGATAAAAGGTTTGTCTCGTGGAAAAACATTATAGCATTATCTTTATTTTTTCTGTCATCACCTAAAGCATTGCTCAGTTCTCCGGGTATTCTTAAATGTTCACTCAGCACCTAGTATTTTTTGTAGTCAGGTAGGAGGTGTCTTATTGTCAGACGAAAATTACTTTCCGGATGTGAAGGTGGTTCTTTTTCTGCTGTGAATAGATAGGAGTGTGTAATTGCACTGTGGCCTATCCTAAGTCGTGTAGTTACTACTTCCTCCGATTGGTTATTCCTGATGGAAAACGCCCAGGCCTTGATGTCACTTTTAACTCCATGAAATTTATTTTGTGTTGTGTGGCGCCATGCCATACCCCACAATTTCAGAATTAAGTTCTTCAGACTCAACTTTAAATTGTGGAATGGGATCTTATCACTAAAGATCTCATCTTTGTTGAGGGCTGCTTTCGCCGCAGCATCAGCTATATCATTTCCGGGGATGCCTACGTGTCTAGGAGTCCATATGAATCTAATTTTGATCCCTTTTGTTTCAAGAAAGATAATGTTTGATATTATGTCTTTAGCTATAGGGTACAAAGGGGAGGGACTGCATATGGTCTGAAGCGCACTTTGTGAGTCTGAAAAAATTAAAAATGATTTGTACAATTTGTTGAGAAAAAGAGGTGAGAACTTAATTGCATCCAAGGCCGCTTTAATGATGAACAACTCTCCTGTGCATACGCTACACATTTAATGCAGCCTAATTGAAGCCAATCCTACGTCTGGAGAAATGTAAGCACATCCACAAGCGGTGCTCTTTGAGCTGTCAGTAAAAATGTTCACATGGTCTATGAAAATTGCTAGTGCCGCTAGTGCGCAGCCTTAGTTTACTGGAAATATTCAGAGATCTAGAGCCCATGTAGTTCATTAAGCAATGAACTTCATGAGTGTCCTATGGGAGATACTTAAAGTATTCTAAGGGATAAACCTTACGAATGTCAACTTCTTTGTTATTCTGCCTTTTCTTAGAGTATAACAAGTGTATATTTGACATACACCTTGAAATTATCATATAGACCTACTGAGAATGAGTGGAATGGAGCAAATTAGAGTCCTTCTCATACTATGTCACAATACCAGGTCCTCCTGGCTGAGCTTCAAGCCACTGGGTTGCGGATGGTGGGTCGACCTCTAGATATAGAGGTTAGCTGCAAGATAAGCGAGTTTATTTGTCGAATAAGCAGTCGTGGACAAAAAGCGATGGCATTCCGAGGGGGTATTGGTCTATCCCAGGGTAAGGTAGGCCTTTAAATAATACAGAACCCGTGAAGATGTCATGACTTGGCGACGGGAGGCCGCCAAGAATTATGCTTCCTAGTACCCGGAGGAGAGGGCAGCAGCTCTTCTTCACATGAGTGAAGATGGAGACCACAGTGGTCGGTACAGCGACACTCATTTCACTACAGGCATGGTAACATTTACTTTAACGGCTGTAGTACTGCGATGTGGAAGGCAAGGGGAAACCACCACATTATTATCCCGAGGAGTCGCAGCTACTCCACTCTTTCCTTTATTATCAAGACGTGATGGCACCCTCTCGAGTAAAATATTCCGGAGGTAAAATAGTCCCTCATTCGGATCTCTGGGTGGGGACTACCCAAGAGAGTAAAGAGAGTACTTCAGTCAAAGGTGATAAACATTTTAGGGTAGGAACATGGAACGTGAGATCCCTTTGGACCTGGGGAAGACTGGAGAACCTGAAGGTGGAAATATGGAGAATGGACCTCGACATAATAGAAAGATGTGTGTGATCAGTTATTCAGGGATCAGTGAGATGGCCCGAAGAAGGAGACTTTTGGAGTGGAAGTTATAGAATTATTCATACCAGATCACTGAATGGTAATTCTGGAGTAGGCATAATGCTCAGGAAGAGTGCAGGACTGCAAGTGAAGAGATTCCTGCAGTACAGTGAAAGGATTATAATGGTTAAAATTGAAACTAAGCCGACAGATACCATCGTGGTGCAAGTTTACATGCCTACGTCGGACTATGAAGATGAAGAAGTGGAAGACGTCTACGAAGATATCACTGAAGTAATAAAACAGGTAAGAGGAGAAGAAAACCTAATTATTTTAGGAGACTGGAACACTGTTGTTGGAGAAGGTCAAGATGGAAGAATAACTGGAAAATATGGATTGCAAAACCGAAATGAAAGAGGAGAAAGACTGCTGGAGTTCTTCACACAACATAAGTTAGTGGTTACTAACACATTGTTTAAAAATCACAAACGAAGAAAATACACATGGAAGATGCCAGGAGACAGAGGAAGATTTCAAATAGACTACATTTTAGTGAAGCAGAGGTTCAGGAATCAGGTGAAGGACTGCAAAAGCTACCCGGGTACAGATATCGACAGCAACCATAATTTAGTGATGATGAAATGCCACCTAAAGTTCAAGAGATTGAAGAAGACAGTAAAGAACATTTGGCAAGTAGAAAAACTCAAGGAGACTCAACATCAGCTGGAATTTCAGAAAGTAGTAGAAAACAACATAGGAGAGGACCTAACTGAGAAACCAGTAGAAGAGCGTTGGGAAAACAATAAATGTGGACTACAGGAAGCCGCAAAAGAAGTTCTTGGAAGAAGAAAAGTTGTTAAGAAGAAGCCATGGATCACGGAAGAAGAGTGCTGATTGAAGAAAGAAGAAAGTACAAGAATGTGAAAACTGAAGAAGGGCAGCTTTGCTACAAAAGAATAAGGTATATAAGATAAGTATGTTGCAAAGCCAGGAAAGCTAGAGAAATGTGGATGAACAATCTATGCAAAGATGTACAAAACAACCTTTCCCTTAGAAAGGTGGAAGCTGCCTATAGGATAGTGAGAAACCACTTCAAGGAACAGAGCGCAAGATACTATGCCATAAGGGACAAGAATGGAGAACTTTTGATTGAAAATGAAGACAAAGTGAAGAGATGGAAAGAATATCTGGAAGAGTTATACAACGGGAACAATCTCAGCATGAAAGTTGTTGAAGAAGAAAGTGAAGTCAATAAGGATGATATGGGAGCATCAATATTGAGATCGGGATTTGACACAGCAGTAAGGGACCTTCGGATGAATAAGCCTGATGACATATGCATCGAAGATATTGACAAGGATAATCTACAGAAGAATAGAACGAAAAGCAGAGGAGTTCCTGGATGAAGATCAATTCGTATTCAGGATAAGTAAGGGCACAAGAGAAGCAATATTGGCCCTTAGGCTGCTTATAGAGAAGAGAATGGAGAAGAACAAACCGACCTTCATTGCATTTGTAGATTTACAGTAGTATTTTGACAACGTTGATTGGAATTTAATGCTTGGAATTCTGAAAGGAATTGGAGTGTCGTACAATGACTGAAGAATTATCCACAGTTTGTATAAAAACCAAGTAGCGGTGATCAAATCTGGATCCAGCTGTAAAGAAGCAAGAATAAGGAAAGGAGTGAAACAAGGCTGTGCACTGTCTCCTCTAATTTTTAATGTTTACATTGAGAGAGCCATCAAAGAAGTCAAGGAGAAGTGTTCTGGTAGTGAACATCCATGGAGAAACAATCAGTATGCTACGATTCGCTGATGACATAGCTCTCATAGCAGAGACAGAGAAGGAGCTGAATAAGATGTTAACAACCATGGAAAGGACAATGGCCAGTTATCATCTAAAGATCAATAAGAAGAAAACTAAGATATTGGTGTGCAACAAGAGAGAGGAGGCCAAAACCAACGTTAAACTAGGAAAACAGAAACTGGAAGAGGTGAAAGAGTTCTGTTACCCGGGAAGCAGAGTAACCAACGATGGACGAAGCAAGAAAGAAATAGTGAGTAGAATAGCCCAGGCAAAGAGGGAATTCTATCAAAAGAAGAATCTACTTACAGCTGGAAATACAAGCTTGGATGTAAGGAAGCAAATTATCAAAACTTATATCTGGAGCATGTTTCTTTACGGCAGTGAGGCATGGACGATGACAGCAGCGGAGAAGAAAAGGGTGGAAGAATTCAAAATATGGTGCTATCGAAGAATGATGAAGATAAAATGGATAGACCAAGTGACAAATGAAAGAAGTCCTAAGAACTGTGGGAGAAAAGAGAAGCTGCTGAAAACTATAAAAAGAAGAAGTGACAACTTAATTGGCCACATCTTAAGACACGATGGCCTGATGAAGACAATTGTCGAAGGAAAAGTGAATGGGAAGAATGGAAAAGGCAGGCCTCATATGAGTTACATAGAACAGGTCATAAGGACGTGAAAGAGAGGAACTTCGTTAATATGAAGAGGTTGGCTGACAGAAGAATCCAGTGGAGGGCTGCGTCAAACCAATCCTAGGATTGTTGACCCTTGATGATGATGATGAATACCAGGTCCCCCAACTTTCACCTTTACTGGTACTGTCATTATTTAAGCAATTATTCCTATATATTCATGACTAGAACATCATTTAGCACCTGGAAGGTCATCCCATTTATGTAGAAATTGGGATAAAAAGAAACAAAAACTTTAAGTGATAGTCTATTGCAACAATAGGCAGGTACCTACCCTACTTACCATAGTTGATTAAAATTTCATTACATGCAATAAGGTGCATGAAAAAGTTAGCTTTAGACTACATCATTCTATTTAATGGGCACCTATACGACAAACATTCATAACTTTTGTAATTTATAGCCATCAAAAAGTTCAATAAAATATTTTGAGGCATAGGGTTAAATTTATATTTCAAGGTCAGTTTTTCACAATTTCTTAGATTATTTTCTTTAGACAGTATAATTTTATCCCTCCCTCACAACCAACATATTCACCATCTGTTTTCATGATGATCAATCACAATATCTGTTTTCAAAGATGGGTAGTAAGAATATACTCAATCATTACTGGTGAGACTGCTGATTATTTGAGTTTCAACACCATTATTAGAATAAGTCCTTACATTTTTCTGTTGGTTTTTAAATGAGGGGATATCTGGCAGAAATGATAAATATGTTGCAACTGTGTTGATGCCATATTGCCACCTAGCAAAAAATAATTTTACTGCGGACCTCTAGCAGTACTTGTTGAACAATCTATGCAAAGATAAAATTTGCAAGATTAATAGCTATACAGAAAGGGCTCAAACAGTTGGCTTATAAAATAATTTTTTAGGCTTCTCATTTTTTTTGCTGGACACAAATAAAATTCAATACATGTATCCATGATACATGCATGGTGACTTTTAGGTGACAATTGAATAATACCAAAATTAAATCCCCAACAATTATTAAGCTAGTACATCTCTTCCAGAGATTTAGATTTCATTTGACTATAACAGGATTTTTTTAAGAATCATTAAGGGGCACTCAACAAGGCATGACCAACAGTGTATGCTCAAAACTTAATTCTTTTTAGGGTTCTTTTATTTGGGTTTTTATGACAATTGCAACAATGAAACCACAAATTATGATTCAATAAAGCTCCACTGAGTGTGCACACATATATGAATACCTAACATATCTGTATTATATATGTACAAGCCCATGCTTAAATATAAAGTCAATAAAAGGCTTTGGGACTACCAGGGTTGCTCCAGAAAATGTGTGGGATGTCCAACAGTAATGGATTTGAATTAAAATCTCCTTATTATTAAGCTCATAACTACAGTGAATGCTGTGTTCTATATGAAGCAATCCTTCAGCCCTCGTCAATCTTCTTAATAATTGGTAAACCCTTCTTGAAGTAATATATCAAAATTATAGATGATCTTTAACATAACGAAGCACCACTTTAAGAGTCAAACTAGTATATAAAGAGATTGAAGGAACTTTCAGATTTGCATAATAGATTCTCAACCATTATAGAAATATCTACATTCTTCCACCAAAAAAAGCATTGCTATTAGACAAATTATCTCTCAAATTTTGCCTTAAGGAACTGAAGAAACATAAGAAATAAAAGTTGAGGAGGCCAATGTAAAGAATGCCATAAACTTCAGTTTGATAGCAAAATAATCTCTTCAAACATTGGACACATTTAGGACAGAATGCATATACTTGCATTACAGTGGTAAAAATGAATATGAGGTTTCAAAATGAGCTAACGCAGATTTCTATATTTCCCTTTCAAAACAAAATTTCATGAGCTCAGAATATCTCATCCTGGTTGTCATAAGAACGTGGGAAATAAAATCAGTAGGCATACACATACCTACATCCTATGCAAACTTAACTCCTATACCACAAAAATAACTACAACTTTCACTAATGGCAAAACTGATTACAGAGCCATGACAAAATAATATCATATAGACAGTTCGCTATAGTAATAAAATAATAATGAAAGACAAAAGATCCACTCCATGATTAGATGCACATTTTGGCTAAAAGCCATTGAAGCAAAATAAATATGGCTCACTTAAACATATATAGCATAAAACTAACAGGATGTTTCATAACTGTTCACTCTTTTTTTGGGTGATGTATTACATTGGTATAGTCAGGATTTTGAGAGTGAGACTGTGAGATATGAATACTCAAATTATCTCCTGAACTGTGAAAAATATTTCTTGCAGAATGGCAAGGAGAGGATGGATGAGTGGTGGTGGAATCAGTAATTGGGATAGAAGATTTGTGAGAATGATAAGGTCCTCCAACTGTCACAAGACTTATGACGGATCCTCCCTTTTCTACATCAACCACCTCTGGTAAAAGATTGCCTGCCTGGTTTTTATGATAAGTGTAACGATGTTTCATCAAGCTATTCCTAGAACTGTATGCACGATTGCATGGTATGCACCGAAATTCTGTCCCTGTGACTACATGCTTGTCTTCCATGTGGCGTCTCAGACTGGATCGTGAGCAAAGGGCTTTGTTGCACAAATGGCAAACAAGCTCCTGATGGCTCGCGGGGTGAAGGTTAACATGTGGGGGTAGAACTGCTTGGATGCTGGCTGGAAGATCAACTGCAACATGCTCTAAAGTCACATCTGAAATTAACAAGAAGAGCATAATTATATCCAACTGACTATACTTGCATTCAAAATATTTTGAAGGCTAAATTATTTTAAAATTTCAAAACATATCATTTCATATCCTCTATTGATCCCAAGATTGTACCAAGAGCACAAGGCTTTTTGAAGGTTTATTAATGGCTATTTAATGTTTCTAGGATTTTGATAATCAAGCATAACTACATTAATTTAGGATATAGATCCTTATCTAGGATATACACAGATATTTGATAGGATTTGAGAATCACCTAATAACATCCAATATAATCAATGGACCTGATATGGTACCTCTTGAAATGATTTCAATAAAATCAATTTAGCCACTGGTTTGATATATATGGGTGGATTGTGCGTCAAATAGATTCCTACTATTTGATAAGGAATTAGCATTTTGGAATACTGAGCCATAACTTTTATGGTGAGTAAAAATTTTGATTTCTCAGTCACAGCGGTACCCTTGGCTGCTTTGCTTATGACTAAAAGTGGTTCTAGCAATGTGCCTGCTTTCCAAATGTAAATGTCTGCAGTTTACTCATTAAGAGAAAGCACATGACATTAGGCAAGGTGTGAGTCGTAGTTGCCCTTCCAATAGCTTGACATCCTGTTGGTCTCTTCACATAAGCTCTCCCTAGTTCAATATCAGCCCCTGCACTCAAAATACTTATACTTACATCTTATTTTGTATGACGTTCACATTAATGACTATTTACCTTAAGTCCACACGAAATACTTTGGCAGCTGGCATAGCAATGAACTAATGAAAGCACAACGACAATCTTGGTTATTTTTCTATGCTCAATAGAAATTTCAGTAATATGGGAGAAATTTAACTTTCCATTGGAAAAACAACTATGATATGCTATTATAATAAACTTTAGGAACTTAAATTACTAAGTTCACAAAATATCACCACTCCTAAGGCATAAAAGTAAGGGAGTATCTTCATAACATTTTTACCAAGAAAATCATTATTAGTTTTAACATTTAGCCATCATTTACTTAGCACAAAATATTTAAAATAACACATAGCTTTTCTGTCCTTCTCAGTCTATTTTCCTTGGAAATTAAAAGTCATAGCTTGCTTCTTCATACCCAAAACAAAAATAATGAATTGTATCTAGTAAAACTAGTTTACCCTAATTTTTCTGAAGAAAGGTGTGCATAAGGTATATTTGTAGTTTTTATGACTATGCTGGAAAATGCCATTTGAATCCAAATATAGTCTCCAAAAATTTTCAGAATAAAACATGTAAAATTAACCTCTAACATTCAAAACTTCTGAAAAGGAATAAAAATTTCAGGCATTCCTTCACCTTACCTACTTAAATTGTGCCCTTTCGGTCTAAAATGCACAGTTGAAATACTATAGTGTTAAATGATCATTCAGAGTGAATTCATTTGGAATCCAGAAAAAATAGCTGATTTGTAGATGAAGAAAGAAAAAAAGAGGCCAGAGGGTCTCTGAGAAATGATAGAATTATAAAAATAAGTATGTAGTACCTACTGCATTTGATAGTGTATAAGATGCACCCCCATTTTTGTATGGAAACTTTATGGGGCGGAACATTAACACATTATTGGGCATGTATTTTAGGGGGTGATTTTTTAACTATAAATTTGGAAAAAATACATCTTATATGCTATCCACAATGGTAATTTCTGATGTTAAAATAAAATCTGTAGGTATGTAGGCACCTAGACTCGGTAATCAATGACCAAACTATTGATGTACCCTTTAAACCAAAGCCCATCAGTGACCAATCTGTAGACTATAATTATTGTCGAAAGCAAAACTGGGCTAGGGCCTAGCCGCGTTGAATCACCGGTTCCCTTCAGATCACTAAAGTAAAGCAATGTTGGGCCGGGATGGAGGTTGGATGGGTGACCCTCATCCATACCTCTTCAGTGATGCTCTTGCCCTCTGTCTTCAAGTGGAGGACAGGTTAAAAGTGGGTTGGCATAATGGATCTAAAGAGGTCCAAGTACTAAGGGGGCTCCAGAAGGCCCTCACCCACAACTCTAATTTACATTGATAGCAAAACTTAGCTGAAGCCCTGATTTTTATCAAATGTGCAGATTTAAGCTCAAGTTGTGCTTTATTAGTGTTTTTATCAAGAATTATTTTTCTCGTAAATCTCCCAATAAAGTCCATACTTAAGCTGTTTTACAAAAATTTGGCAAAAATCACCATTAGTGCATAAGAATGAGACATAAAGAAGGTTTTACCACTGATTGGGGGAAATAAGATCTTGATTGCAGTGAAACCACCCAAGAAGCCTACCCCATTGGGCCAATATTATCACAAGGCCCAATATGGTAGGCTACTTGGGGATATTATTTATCTATTCCCTCATTGGCAGAATCAGCAAGACGTTACATGAGCATATAACAAATAGGTAGCCATAGTTCGTTTGCCTATGGTTGCCGACCCATAAAGATCTGGTGCCACAAAATTACACAGCTTATGCTTAACTATAGATGTGCTTAATGGCATTTTCAGGATTTAAACCCTGGACACACATTCAGAAAAGAACATACTATCAACCCTGAGCCACCAACTTATCTACACCATCTCCATTCATTAAGAAAATTTCTTCTTTCTCGACAAAACTTTTGGGTTCTGAAGAACATAAAAAGTTTTATGATATGAAATGTACCAAAAGTAGGTACTTAGTTGAAATTTACCATAAATTGATCTCTTTATGGTAATTATGACAAAAAGCTTATGTGCAAGAAAACTTGTGTGCATATATGCCAAATTAACGGATCACAAATCATATTCCAAGCAATCAAGTCCCTGAATGAACTATACTTGACCAATGATTGCTCAAAGTCACCAATTACTGTGGCTAAACAAATAAACGAATGTCTTCTTCTACAATATGGGTGTATGGTATTTTCTGGAAGCCACTAACTTCAACATTTCTCTCATTTGGAAGTGAAATCGTATATGAGGTAGTGAAAAATATTATCAGCCAAGATTATGACTTTAATCAACCTATAAAATTATTTGCACTCATGACTAATAGGCCATTTTTCCACTACTTCACGTTAAAAGTTATGATCAACAGATGACATTGACTTAGCTATAACGAATTTGCCAAAAAATACCAGGATGATTCCAGCTATTTAATGCCCATTACTTCTAAACCAAGCATGGTATTTATAATGGTGAAGTACTCACCCATAAACACAATCTTCTTCATTTGGCAGCCATAAAAAATACCATGAGAAAGGCATGTAGAGGACTTTAAAAAACACTGGAATTGGGGACTTTCCATTTTATTTCATTAAAAATGAAATATAGACAGCAGTATGATCAATTAGCATGAGTGTAGGTGATGACCTAATTAATGTACAGCCACTGCTTGATCATATGACTGGTAACCAATTAATGATATTAAACAGCCACATGGAATACTGTGCTGGAAAGTTACCTTTTAGGATCATAGATTTCAAATGCTAATCACAGGATGATGTAGCTAAAATGTACAATTAATTACGGAAAACAGAGGAACGAGGTTTGGAAAAAAAATCCTTAGTTATCATAGTGGTTAAGCTACTCACAACTGAATTAGATTGGGTACTAAAACTCAACTTGTAGCATATTGAAGGAGAGTTAAAGAAATTTAAAAGCTAGGTACCTTTTTTGCAGAACTGAGTCCCTCAACTTATTCTGTTACAAAATATAGATTATGAAGATGCACACTAACTTTAAAAGAAAAAAGTGATTTCTATAGGGCTGCTGAAAAAATTTGCCTTCTAATATAGCCAATGCCTTTGAGGAGCAAATACTGTCATTTCTGGATGTTTCACCAAACTAAACAAATTTAGAATTGAATGTTCGTTTCCATTATCTAATGCTGAATCCTAATAATACAGAATATAATATTTCGAGCAGCTAGAATACTAGTAGACATTCAACTATTTAAATTTCTCTCATAATTCAAAGCATTTACAAAATTAATGTCAGGGAGGCTCCAGAAGGCCCCAACCACCCCCCCAATTTCATTTATTTTACACCTATGATTGCAATGATAGTCCTTATCCTGACCTACACTGAACCACTCTATATTTTTTTACAGCAAGCCAACCTTGCTACTCTCCTTTCAGGCACTTCAGGTGACCCTGATGAGGGAACTTAGAAAATAAAATTACATCTTTCAAGGTGCAATAGCATTTATCATACCTCAACACGATGAATGAATTCCCAAGTTTCCAGGATAACATATTAAAAAAAGAATTATTAAGGTTGTATTGCCTGAACTATTTTCTTACCAGGAATAATTTCAGTTACCTTACAATAATTTCATGCCAGGATATGAAGTTGAAAGATTAATGTTCTTTGTAAGGCATACTAAATGGGAAACAGAAGAGCAACATCATTGAATGCCAGTAAATATATCTTAAAAACAAAACTACAGACAAATATTGGAAAAACTTACCTTTACACATAAATTGACCATGAACATGATAGGAAGCGGGAAAGGGAGCCCCTTGCACTAAGCCACTGACTTCAACAAGAATACCACTCATCCTTTGTTTGAGATGAACAGATTTATTTCACGAACTATTAAGCCATTACACTGATTTGAAAAAGGAGCAGTTAGGGCCACATTTGCCCTGAATACCACCTGAACGATAACAACGCCTACTTCCACTGGACCTGCTCAAAAGGAAGGCAAACTCCACACCAATTTCTTGCAAAGACACAAACTTCTAATCAGTAGTTAAATCCACTTTTCAACAATAAGATTAAGATTGTATGTAAAAATCATTCAGACAGATTTTTAAAACTGGAGGGGAGAGGGGTGGGATGGAGAGAGGAGAGAGAAACTGGAACATAACAAATTAGTTGAGGGCTCTGAGGTAGGTGTGTAAGTTGTTCTCTAGCAGACACTCTTGTATGGAAATCTCAAAATACCTCAAAGTTGATAGGGATATGAATACATTTTGTTTTCATTAAGACTGCAATCTATGACATACCAAAATAATACAACTTTGCCAAAGTGTTACCAAAAAAGGAATACAAAATTTCTTTAAGAAAAACAGAGGCATTTTTGTATGTACAAAGCTCATACTACAAAAATAAAATATTGTCATAAAATTGGTTTTGTTTCATTCTTTCATAAGTTTTGAAAATTTTTCTGTTGTTAAAAAAGATGGATTAAAAATGTTTTTCTTTTAAATGCTGACTTTTCACTTAGTATCATACTGACGAAATGTTTTTAAATGCCAAAAGTATCAGATATGCAGGAGAATCCACAAAGGAATAATGAGGGGCTTATACTCTAATACATAAACAACAGAACTGTACAGACAACAGTGCATATATTAGAACTCAGTTATAGCACATGCGATGGATGCTCCATTACTCAACACTCTGTTTACAATCAGACTGACCACCAGCCCACGTCAGTACTTACATGAAAATTAAGAAACCGTGAAAACTCTCTACAAAGGATGAAAACCAACAAGAACATGTCATTAAAAAAAAGACCAGATCAGAGATTTTTACAAAGTGAATCCAAAGAGTAACCCTGAGTCAAGAGCCTCCAATGTTACTTTAGGAACAAAAGTTTTTAAGTTGGATACATTACAAACAAAACACCCACTACAATAACATTTTGTACAAGTACCAAGAAATGAGTGCCAAGGAAGGCTCTCCCTTTGCCTCGTACTTGCATCAGGAGGTATATCTTCAATTACATTCTATGGAAACAGCAGTACAGTAAACATACACATCTGACTGATTTGATTTGAAAGGAGAGATGTACACATGTTAAAATATTGTTTATCATAGTTATGTTATTGCTATTGCACCTTTACGTGGAACAAGCAATACAAGAAACAACCTGACATATTCCTGATAAAATTAAATTGCACGAACAATGCATGAATAGTTGGCTACAATTGTACCAAGATACAAGACAATTTTCCTTAAAGTGCAAAAGAACATTGCACCCATCCTGAGATTAATAAAATATGCAGTTTTTCATTTGGTTAAAATAATCAGTTTGTCCCCTGATGGAATGTATTAACATATGGCATTAAATTCTTCTCCTGACTTCACAGAGGTATTATCATTGTTTTAAAAATTGGTTGATCAGTCTGAGTTTAGCAATTAAACAGATTCACATGACACTTGTACTTATCAAATATAACTGTGTTCTTATAGCACTCAGAGAAGCTGAATTGGTTCCACTCAATCCTGTAAAAGACTATCTCCAACTTGTTCCATTAACAGAAACATGAGGGACAGCTTTAGCTTCAAAAATCTACAAGCAAAAACATAAAGCCCAATCAGCTACAGATCTCATTTTCAAGACATTTTCACTACCCTCTGCACAACATGAAATTATTGAGAATGACTTATCTTCTTCACGCCTCCCTGCCAACAGACTCCAAATTACATGTACATTGATATGTTAAACCCTCTGAGGAAACAACCATCATTAAAACTCCATTGTTCCATGACAAAGCTCATTAAATTTGATGAATTACACGATATTTGTATATGATGCATGAGTGGCCATCCTATGACATTTTTTAAAAAACACACCAGCTGTAAAATTATCCCTCTTTTTATTTTGACAAAAACTGGAAAAGCAGTAACTGCTCTGTTGTATAAGATGTATTCCTGAAGATGAAAATATTTACCCATGGTGTTGAAAATTTTAACAATTCTCACTAACAATTGCACCTGGAAATTTATCGAAAATGTGAGCAATACATGCAGTTTATAACTGCCAACCGCTCATCTACTTAAATTGAAAGCCAGGCTTTCCAATAATAATAAATATACTTTCTTTTTAAACCACAACATCTTTTCTCATACTTAAATATGGAATTAGTCGCTGAAAGAGTAAACAAATACTTTCCAACACATAAAAAAACCAATTCCATACAAATTTACTTTATAAAAACCAAGATCCATCTACAAACAGTAAATGAAACTTCTTTGGTGCAAAATCACAACAACAAAAACAATATAAACCAAATTCGTAAGGCATTTGCATCAGTTTCCTCGAATTATATGAATATATATTTTATAAAAATCAACCTTGGCATTGGACAATTTTTCAGTTCTCAATGCATATTTGTAGCTCATTTACAAATTCACGGGGTCACACTCACTCACACTCTTTTGTTGTTGCATGATGGTTGTTGTAACAGACAATGTAAAATTGAATATGTATTATTATTAAGATGTGTATATATATATTTATATTTATATATTTATATTATTTAAACTGATGTGCTGACAAACCTGAAGTGTTCAACCATTATGTGGCATACATATCTACTACAGTTAACTGCTATAATAATATATGGTCAACCTGGTAATCTAGACTGCTTTATGATACCTGAATACTTAATGTGGGTACATAAGTTCCTGCAAAGTTACTTATTATTTGGATAATGGGAGGTCAGTTCGTCAAACACCCGCAAAGTTCCTGTTAAAATATATGTTAAAAAACAGATGCATCGTGTGATAGAAGAAGACGGTATTGTGAAGTTCCTTGGCACTGAAATAAGGGTATGCATCCAGGACACACACTCACAATAATTAACAACTGCAAAGTTTAAAAAAAACACCTAAACAACTTTGGAGAACATTACATTTTAGACATTTATATAATCACTATCAAGGCATAAAATTCCTTGATTAATAAAAAATTGCAGCTACCACAAAGTACGAGTAATAAAAAATCACTTCATATTGATTGGAATGAAAACTTGTAAAAAAGATGTGATGTATTCTAGGGACCAATATTTCTGTACATAAAATACATATGAAAAACTCTCTGATGATATAAGTGATGTGTAATATTACGTCACAAAAACATGTACTATATTAATTTTTATTTTACACAATAAGTCCGAGAGCATTATTCAGCTTATTAGATCATCTATACTACGATTATATTTGTACTTGTGTAATGTCATCTGAGTTCTCAAACCTGAATGTGTAGCAAAAACTGAGGTCCTATATATATTAAGTAAGATATCTCCATGAGTTTTTTTGTGCTTAAAAGTTGTCCAAGAACCATAAAACCCGTGAAAAACAGAGTTATGCCCGTGTACTGATTATTTTTTGTATTTCTAATGTAGTGAAATCCATTGTCCTATTCACCATGATTTGTACATGGACAATACTGAACATAACTGTCATTGTATATTGATTCGCTGGACAAAAAAGTTTGGACAATCCTCAAAGGCAATCACCTCTGTGACCAAAACTTATAAGCAAATGAGGTTGGAGAAAAAGAACAAGGGGAACCCAAATGCATATGAGTCTACACAAACCCCAAAACCCTTTTGTTGGTTCCACCTGGTTCATAATTCTTCTGATGAACAAACGGTGTTAAAATGTATTTCTTAAGAATACACTATGTTAAAAATACTTTAGTGGGAATCATTACTGGGGTGGGGCGTGGGGGAAAATCCCTCAGCTTCATTATTGCCATGAAGCACTTACGGTATTTCTTTCGAGAAGCTGGTCAATTTTTAGTACCTTAAGTCTTTTAAAGGCATCTTATCATTAAAAAGTAATCTTTTAAAAATAAATATATGAAATTTAGAAAAAAAAATTTTTTAGGCACATTGACATTGGATGGCTGGATGGTTGCTTTGATCTGCCCAGCCAAGTAGCATGGTCCATAGGCAGTTCTTCTTTTTTTTGTATTTCCCACCCCACATTATAAGTCTTGACCAACAAAAAACATTCCCATGTTCCCACTAAGCTTAGATATCCAAGCCAGTACTTCATACGAAACAAGTGACTACTGAGTTAGCAGCATCAACTGTGTTGACTCTAGGGATGTTATTGTTTATGTCCATTGATGACTTTAAAAAATGACATAAGGATCTTGATCCTTTTTTTTTGAGGTCCCAAAACGTGATGTGTTAAGTGAAATATTGACTCAAACCAAAAAGCCTCACCTCTTGAACTCACTCTCCTCAAAATGGTGGCCTGACAAGTAAGGCACAACTTTAATGGCTTCATGACAACACTATTAACTCACAAATGTCTATTTAGAGCATGTATACTGACAAAATATTGTTACTTTCAGACAAGATTATGAGGCCTGAGAGTAATTTTCAAAGGCTTTTGGCCATATTCAAATGGAAATGACAGATTCTCTCAATGAAAACCCCATCCCTAGATGGACACAGATGCAGTTCTTTTCCTTGAGTTGTAGAAAGGTCTGACAACCAATATTTGCCCATAAATAGCATGATGTACCAATTTTACGGAAACAATTACTTAAATATTCCATAGACATGCGTAATAGTAAATGCTTCAAGACTACACTGTCAAGTTTCCTAAAAGGGTGAAAATTAAAAGAAACTAAACATGTAACTACATGAAAAAACTCATTCAATATTTAAAAGTGTTCAAAAAAAGGATAACATATTGAGAAAGCAAAAGGCAAAATATATGTGAGGTTCCCACCATAGCAGCAGCAAAGAAGCAAGGCATGCAGCAAGAGAAATTAGCTAAGAGGTCAATTGAGGCATCAACTTAAATAAGTTGAACAAAAAAAAAGTGGACAAAGAAAAGGTTTTGCATGCAATCCAGATGGATCAAATAAAAATAAAAGCTTTTGTAACAAGCCCCCAACCCACTTTGAGCCCTGCAGAAGGAAACTGAAGTAAAGCCTTTTAAATACAGCTCAGCCTTTCATACAATGACACAATACACACACATTCAAAATTGAGAGCATGATTGAATGCATAAGCAAATAAATGCACCACAAAAACATGCTCAACATCTCTCAATAACACTTTCACTCTCACAGTCAACGTAACATACCTATTCGTGCACACAAATTGGGATAACCACAACATTAATCTTCATCAAAGCAGGCAACCAGCTTTAAATACTTCTAACACCCAGAAAGTCTTATAGCCATATTACATCTAAGGTTTTGCATAGAAAAACCAACATTAACATCTTTCCAACTCAACCAAATCATCCACTTCCATCAACGCCAAACATCTTGGTATAACCACGTCATATGTTCAGAAGCAACTTGGCACATAATGAGCCAAAGAAACCAGCTTTGTTCATCATCTATCAGTAAATCTTGATACATTTACACAATTAAATATTAACGTATAACGCTTAGGCTTGGCTACTGGCTTCATATTCCAGGCTCCCTGGGGTTCTCTACAAGATGTTTCGGCAGCACGGGTGCAATCCCCTCTAACAGTTTACTCCTCCTTCGCAGAACATGCATACCACGATGCTGCAGACTTTTGTGCGTCGTTAGGGAGTTCTTGGTGCGGTATGACCGATGGCAGAACTCGCAACGGTGAAGGGTGTCGGAAGGCTGGTGCCGGTCTTTGAAATGCCTCTTGAGCGAGTAATAGCAGCTGAAGTTGCGATGACAATATGGACACTCTTGGGGCTCGTTCATGCCATTAGTTGGGGGGGGCATTGTGCAGTCCTTGAGTTCCCTCTCACTTGCTCTTGGACTCGCTAATCCTTCCAGAGATCTGCCATTGGTACTCAACATCTGGTGGTTGGTTGCCATAGCAGGTGTGATTGAACTCTGGGAATTGGAAGGGGCCACAGACACATCAGTTATCTGATGTTGTGAGCGCTGCTCGTGATGGAGGAAATGAGCTTGATGATGATGCTGTTGTGGTATCCCGTGCATGCCTGCAAGTATGACAGATAGAAAGGAATGGACGGTATGGAAGTGTACAGCCAATCGCATGCTTTTAACCTCTATTATGCAAGTAATGTTAAGGATAAGATATTTTTCTGGAATATATACAACATGGTACGCCAGTGATGTGATAAAGGGGTACCAATAAGAACATCCATCTTATGGATCAGAAGCAAAGGGGAAGCTCCCAAGGAATTTGTGAGAAAAAAATGGCAAAAGTCACTTTATTTGAGACTGAGAACCTCAGGTCAGCTGCTGTGTAGTGGAAAATCTTTTACAGATATTTTATGCAGGGGTGACACTGACTATTGGTGGAATGATAACAAATTATACACATTACAATGAAACAATTCGATTCACAACAACTAACTGACACCAAACTTCATAAAAGACACGAAGAATAGTTGAAGAAGATTCACATTCCAAAGGAAGACAACTTCTTTGAAATAGTTTTTTTTCTCACAGCATGATGTGAAAAACTTGAGCAATACTAAGTGAACCTGAGGGAATCAATTAGTGGTATCTGTGACTTCACTCAAAGTTAAGGAAATAAATGAATTGATAAATTTATGCCACTTCTCAAGTTAGCCAATCATGATGACAAAAGTTACATGGGAAAAAAGGGCAAGAAAGGCAAAAAAGAGAAAAAAATAGTAGGAGATTTCAGATGCAAAAGAGAGGAACAAAAATTACAGAAGAAGTGATACCAACAATGTGAAATATAAATCCAACTCACAGACATACAGTGAATGGAACAGAGGCCTCTCACAACTACTGAGTAATGACTTTCATTGATAACAACCAATGAGACAACATACCGATATATCCCTCCACTCCAAGTGAGGACATTTCCATAACTGTCTTATTTTAATTACAAACATCAAACAACACTATAGTATGAACAAATCACAGAATCAACCAAAGAACACTTTAATACCACAAACAGATTTTCATAATACTTTTTGTTAGTTATCAAACCTCAACCTACAGCACACGAGTGTAAAATGATAAGTTGAGAGAATGTTACCAAACACAAGAGACTGTGCATGCCACACTTCCCTATGACGCATGTCACTTACGGAATTTTCAGATACGACTATATCAATGAGTCTGTACACTAACATGTGGATAAAAACATACAGATAGGAAGTATGGATAATGCAAAAGAGAGAAAGAGAGAGAAATATAACCCATGGAAAAAGTTATGTGAAATGCATTGTGATGGAAAATGGCAATGGTTTTTTTTTGATGACTCAAAGTGCCAAACAGCATTCCTTACAAAGAAGCGAACAAAAAGAAATGAAAAAAATATAAATAGCAGCTGTTCGAGCATGGTTACTGGGGAAGGGGAAGGCAGAACATACATAACTATGATCACTTATAATGAAAGTAACAACAGAAATATTCAAAGGAAATAAATATGATCAAGGCAGAGTATGTGGTGTTGGTTGGTAAGGTGAATGCAGACAGGGATGGGGGAGAGGGTAGTGAGAGAGAAAGAGAGACTAAGAGAGCACACAACAAACCACTGACCAATGAAGGCACACAAGTGCAGCCACCACGCTCTCTCGATCCCTGAGCCACTAGTTCATGGGGGCAGTCCCCCCGTCCAAATCCACGCTCCCCCCGACCCCCCCCATGGGCCCACCCCCCCCACCCGCCCCTGCTCCTCCGCCCCCACTCGGCCGGCTCTTATGGTAGGTGTAGATGTGGGTCATGAGGGAATTTCGCGAGCAGTAAGTGCGTTCACAGACAGCACATCGAAACTCCTCCATCTTCTCCTCGTGCTTATCGGCGACGTGACGTTTGAGGCTCGCCTTAGAGCACAGCATCTTGCCACACAGTAGGCAGAAAAACTGTCGTTTTGGAGTGGTACTATTGTTGTTGGCGGTGGCGGCAGAGGCCATGGCTGCCGCCGCCGCCACTGCAGCTGCAGTAGCCGATGAGGGGCCTGCAAACGAGGAGAGAGGACGAAAAAATGCGTGCAATAGCGGAAGGTTGGTTTTTTTTCAAAGGTTACCTGCAGGAAAAATAGCAAGGTGTGGAACTCATTTCTTTTGAGGTAGCAATAGCCAATAAGATTTTTTTCCAATGCTGCAAAATATTTCCTCTTCTTTAACAGTAAATACTTTTTATGCTCAATGGATTTCAGCATTAAAAAAATATCTTTGGAAAAAACAAAGAGCAGAAAAGAAAAGTGACAAGTAGGAGATTTTTACTGAAAAATACATATGAAAACGAAAAAGTAGAGGATTTTTAGCCGTTTTATAGAGAATTTCACTGAACTTGTGAAAACTAGAGAAAACAAAATAAAACAGAGGATGGCAACTGCCTTTATTTCATGAGTAAAAGAATGTTTTCTGCTACAGAAAAACATTAATAAAGAAAGAGTGTGGGGTCAAATGAACTCAATTCATTTACGAGAACTAAAGAGCCAAGGAAACTTAGGAAATTAGTACATGGAGCAACATAAATATGCATTTTTATTGAAATTATTTTGTATTTAATAATTATTTTTCATAAAAAGCATCATGTTAAATTCTTTTTCAATGTTTTCTATGTTGGTAGGTATTTAAGACTGGAGCTTCAATCACAGCTTAAGCCTTAAAAAACACCATCAGATTTATTTACACACATTAGGCAGGTAACCATCAACTAGTGGCTTCTTGCAGCACATATAAAGCATATTTAATGCAAGAAAATGTGAAAAAGTATATAAACTAAACGCATAATAATCAGAATTTATACTATTCTAAATTATGAGAAAGCCCCATATACACTACAGAAAGAGCATGCTGCAAAATTATATTTATCATACCACTTTAGTAAATAAAACGAAAACTTCATCAACCATAGTAAGGAAAGGGAAAAAAGGTTTTTCATGCTTCTGACAAACTTAAAATGGCAAAACAATTTAGGCTAATCATGTAAACCAACTGTGTTCATGATTTGATGGCAATGATAGATGATCTAATCAAGCTGCAGTGAGTTCTTTGATGAATAAAGTTTGAACAAGAGTATGGAGAGAAGTGTCACACAATGATGCACTACATTACAAAACCCTTTACAGATCCAAAGCCTCATAACAATGCAGAAATCAAAATCTAATAGTCTCTCAATACAAGGCAACCATTACCATTTTTAAATCAGCATGGGTAAGGTATCTTATGCGCATTTAGTATAAATCAGTTAAAACATAAACCAAATAGACAGCAAGATAAAACAATTTTATTTGCTAATACTGTTTACTGTGTGATTGGATACATTTCCAGTTGTTTAGTACATAAAGTGATTACAATGCTGAGGAAAACCGAGATGAGCAGTGATTCATCACAAATTAAACCCTTATGACCAGCAATGCACAGGAATACAGGTGTATACAAATTTCATTCATGATAATCATTAGTATTAGCCAAAAAGTAACAGCTGGTAGGCACTTAGCATTTCACCCCTATCAAAATGTCTTGTATGAATGAATGTAGTAATTAACCCTTCACAGTTAACCCATAATTTACAAGTCTCTAATGAGACACAAATTAAGGCCACAAGCTCTCAGAAAGAGTGGTTCCAAAATTTTGCTGCAAAAGCATATGTTTTTGTTAAAGCAACAAAAACACATCTGTAATCAAACATTGGTACAGCTACTCTCGTGATAACATAATTCATTTGACAGTATTTCCAGTTTTCATGTGTCACAAAATCTACATATGTTGATAGAGGTTCCTAAAAAGCATTAAGTCACCTTGGAATGAATCAAATATACAATGTAAAAATAAGTTCATTGATGCACAGAGTAAGACTTTCTCTGATTGGCAGTTTTTCAAGCTGAAGTGTTCATGGGAAGGGTTAATGGGGCACAGTGAGGGAAATGGATAGACTATAGGGAGGATTTCAAGGGATTCTATCACTTTCTTAGTTTTGTACACAATCAGAACTAACAAATAAGCATCTCTGAAAAGTTAGGCAGTCACATTGCACATGAGGTTTTACTCAAGGAAAGATTGCAATAAAATTACAAAATGAACTGATTAAGGCTGTATGTGATATATCTGCAATGTTCATAACCTCAAGCAAAAAATGCAGTTAAGTTTACAATCAAGGAAAAAAATGGAAACACATTATAAAAAAAAACCATATATATCAACTACAAACCAAAAAAACTATGGAATTGCCAACAGTTTTGTTCTGAAGCAGTCAAATATTCACATTATACTAAGTTGCAAGACCTACAAAAATGAACACCAACAATGTATAAAACCAAGCAGCAACTGTACAGGTGTATTTTTGTGGAACTGTCATCTTGACACAATTCATATCCATAAGATTAAAAACAATCAACTTTTACATGTTTATCTATACAGTTCCAACAAGTTCTGGCAATTCTATTACAGGCTTCATGAATATCTCAGTGGAGTGTCTTTGTGAATCATTACATAGCACAGGCAGTGTTTCAAATGTTCTCTGCAAGAGCAACCAAATTCTTTGAAAATCCATCACGAAAAGTGAATTCTTCTTGGATGAAATGTCATGCAAGCTTTCACTCCATTCTACAAGAACAGGAAATCAGTTAATAAAACCGTTATTATACATGAAGTGCACCCAATGGCAGGTCAGCAATCAGTATCAGCCTTTCGTCAACAATACTGAATTAAGTTTGCACCATGTCACACTTTTGCCATCCCCAAAGAGATTAAGCAGTTACCAAAGTTGGAACAACAACAACGACCGATGCCCCCTCGCCATCATGCATACAATATATATCACAAGTTTTCTATACTGATCACAATACACAGCCAAATGTGCACCTCAGCCATTCCTGTGTACATTCCCCAATGAAGAGAGCATTTTTTTTAGACTTTGTCGATGCAATCTTCATCCTTCCCTCTTCCCCTCTCATCCTTTCTCCCCCCAAATATCTCATCCTCTCATTCCTCTCCTCTTTTCCTCCCGTTTGGCAGGGGCAATTGCCTCACACGTGTGTCGGACGGGGCCTGTTCTGACGGTGATAAACACTGCGGTGGTTGTGCAGGCTGTTAATGGTTCGGAACACTTTGTGACAGACGGGGCAGACTGCGGCGTGGAGGGGCTGCTCGTGTTGCTGCTCTTTGTGGCGGCGGAGGGTCGCCGCCGAGGCCAGCACCTTGCCGCATACATTGCACGCCAGCCCTTCCCCCCCACCACCTCCTCCTCCACCCCTAGGGGGGCCCTCACCGCGCCCTCCCGCCACAGTTGGCGTCCGTCTCCTCCCGGACCACGCTTCCATTACGTGGAGCGACTGCACTTCCAGGCCGGGCCACTGGCCGGCAGGGGCCTTGGGTGGGGAGGTGGCGGCGTTAAAGGGGGCGCTGGGTGCGGTGCCGGGTGTGGCGGTGGTGGTCGCTGGGTTGTTGGCAGGGATGGGGTTCTGGGCGCCGCCCTTGAGCGGGCTCGGCATCCCTGGACCAACAAAGAGGCACGGGAAGGAAATGGGGGGTTACGGAGAGAGAGAGAGAGAGATGAGAGTGAGAGACAGAGTGCGGGCGGGAGGGGAGGAATGGGAAGGATTGAGAGAGAAAAGAGAGAGGAGGAGATGGGAGACAAGAAGGGGCATGCATTAATAGGTGGCCAAACAAGGGGGGATCGATTTGTTTGATGGTCCCAAAGCAAACATGGGCCACATACAAAACAAAGTGAACTTGAACTTGTTTCTCTTTTTTTTTGCCATTAACAATCTTTTTTGTTAAAAACCTCCTTTCCTTCAAAACAACCCCTCTCCAGCACTCAAGCAAGGACCAATTGAACACTTCCATTCTCTTTTTCTCTCTCCAATCCCTTTCCTTATTTAGCCCTTAATTTCCCCCACTAAAACCATTGCCTCTGGTAACACTTGGAAGCACCACCAAAATCATTTCTAATAATGTACACAGCATACCATTCATCCAATTGTTTCCCTTTCCTACTCATTCCGCCATGTCTATAAAAGCCTTAAAAATGTGCTGAGCTTTGGTGAGTACCTCAGAATGACAATGTATAACAGTACAAAATAAGTATACCCAAATACAGTTGGCTAGTCTGACATATTCATAGAGAACACCTTCCTGTCATAACTGTGAAACTGATTAAATAGTTGCTTAAGGATTAGGCCCACTTGTAAATTTAAACAATATTTTTAAGATCTAGTGTCCATTGCAGTACCCCAGAGATATTCCCTATGATAACAGGATTTAGATTTTGCATTAGAAAACATAAATGTTTACAATTTATACTCCAAATTTATTTTATTTGCTTTATCACAAGCAACTACTCATCATACAGCTTTCATATTAGAGGTACAGTTTGGGAGATGAATCCATTGTATAATATATTCTTATGTTATATTAGTGTATTAAACATCTCACACCAATTGCATCCCAAGTTGAATTGGAATGGAATTGGGATGCTTAGTTACAAGCAGACACCATTTAATGAAAACACCATTCTATATAACTCTGGAAGAAACTACAATATGCATATCTGACTATGAGATGGTAAAAAGCAGGTTGTCAAGTCTCGTTTCATTCTCATTTTGAAAGGAAAATAGAATTTTAATTTCTAGTCACTTTTCCACTTACACAAAATCCATGATTTGCAATCCCACACCATTTATCTACACAACTCTCCCTCAACAGGGGTTCAAGAGCTTCCACCACTGTGGCCACCTTTCATTCCACTTAGGAACAGCTATGAGTCGAACCCCTTAACAAGCACCAAGCACTTAAAAAAAAGGCTCCTCTCGTCAAGCTTAGGAGGAAGAGTGCTCGTCATAAAGGCACTTCATGGCCCACCTCCTCCTGTTTCCCTACCCGCACAATATTTTTTTTGCACTTTTCAAATGAGCAATGAGTATTTCACTTCCAAACCCATTTCCAATTGGCACCCCTCTCCTTACTTCTTCAACCCCTCAATAAAAATAAGTCTACAGAATTGTCTCCTGACGTAAGAGCCGCAAAGCTCACTATGATCAAACTGTCCCTTAGCTCACTTGGACAATGAACAATATGGAAACCACCCAACTGTTGACTTTCAGAAGCACTTCGCTCGTTGCACTGTACATAAAATTGGCAAGAAAGCCCAGTTAAAATAGGAGAAATTTCTAATGGGACCAGCACAGGGCTGACTTAAGGAACTTGAATTTAGCTCAAAAGAGTCAATATTTTGGTCTTAAACAAAAAAACTGCCTTACAAATTATCACTAGAAATCAAGACTCAACAGTAAACACAAAAAAATGGTTATCACCATAAGCAGAGAGAGAGAGAGAGAGAGAGCTATGCAAATACCATTATGATAGCTTTCATAATTTACAGCAGATTTTTAGCACTATAAAACAATAATAAATCGTTGGTCAGTACAATTAAAAGAAAGGTTCAGAAGCTTGCAATTCTCCTACTTTTTAAAGAACCAGCAATCAACACAAAACCATTTCCTTATCACAAATTTCAGAACCAAGAGTGGCTTTCAGAGATGATTGGAAAAAAAAGATGGAACAATCCATCGGTTCCACTATTGGAAAACTGCTCAGTAAACTGGCTTGTCTTCATCTACGCCCCCTGCACCACCGCCTCCACCCTCGCCCTCCACGCCCACCCCTCCACCACCCACGCCTCCTACCACCACCCCACCCCCACCTCGACCCACCCCCCTCCCCCGTGCCGCCCGGTGATAGATGCTCTTGTGGTTCCTCAGGCTATTCAGTGTGCTGTACACCTTGTTACAAATGTTGCAAACCGGGGCTCGAGTTGGGTTGGCGTGAACGTTCTGAATGTGCCGTCGAAGTCTCTGAGGAGAGGTCAGATTTTTCCCGCATGGCTCGCAACGGAAATGTGGGGAGCCCCCGTAGCCCCCCAACACTCCTGAAGCGGCGGGTGGCGATGGCGCCACCTGTTGGTGTTGGGAGGGGACGAGGAGGAGACCACCTGACGGAGAAGAGAGAGATAGACGGGGCGTTTGGGGAATGGGAGGATCGGGTTGGCAGTGGAGAGACGGGCGGTTTGAAGTCAGGTTGGGTGAGGGAGCAGGGAGGGGAGAGGGAATCGGGGTCGTAATAGGGACACGGGGTGGAGGGAGAGAAGAGAAGGGGAGATTCAGAGAGGGGAGAGAGGGAGGGAGGGGGGAGAGAAGACGAAGCTACGGTTACCGATTTCCATCCATGTCATTCATCAATTTTCATCCCTAAACTCACATTAAGTTTACAAAGCAAATAAATGATAATCTAGTCTCTTCAGGGGCCAGATGCATTCTGCTTCATCTATTTCTCTATTTTTTTACAATAGCATTAAATGCATGACCAATCAAGCACAGATTTATACCAATGACTCCACCGCCTGCAAAACATTAGGACTAAAATTTGAATATTCATTTATTCAAACAGCATTTGCAATGCAGCACTCAAAACATAGCTCTATGAGGTAGTCTACAATTTTTACACATGCCAGGTATTGAGAGACGAGTATTTATTATACATTTTGGGGTGGAATTTTACCCTATCCATCACATAAAGTACAATTACATTGAATAAGGGTTTCAAATAAACTATATATGAAATTGATTATCTCAGAAAATATAATATTTGTAATATAATCTTGTCTTCATCTTCCTTCTTCACACACTCATTTTATCAACAAAATACATTTATATAATACATCACCACAATTTTCTTTACTTTAACAGAAGTTATACAAAGCCTTGAGTTACTGACAAGCATCTCATCCAGCATCAAGAAATGGCTGGGCCATATATCAGTGAAAGCCTATTTAAAAACAACCTACAACATACTCTTTATTCAAAGTAACCAGATAAGGAAGTAACAATGGCTGTTACAGTTAATAGGGACTCAAAACTCCTGTCCTTCTCAAAATGAGCCAATCGGCCATATTGGCGTAATCCCTAATTAGAGAGGTGACAGCAGCAAGGTTATTTTGCCATGATTATGAATTTGAACCATAGTCTCAACTCCAAAATATTGCATTTACTAAAAAAATAAGAGTAAGAAGGAAAGAATCTAAAAAAATGCATGCTTTGTTGAAAAAATGGTGTAATATGACTAATAAGGAATAACATATATACAAAACTTATGTGTACAGTAGTGAGGCAAATGTAGAAAAGAGGCTACCAAAGAACTGATAAATACATTGGAGAAAAACTCTTCCACCTGTTACACCCGCTGTACTCTAGAACTTTGAATTGAATCAGCCGACATCCTAAGAGTAAAACTCAAAATCAGATTTGTGAAAGTATCATTGAAAAAGAAAAGCATGCAAATATCTATGGATCTTAAAGATGAAAAACTAGCTCAATGAGAAACAATCCTCAGAGCAATAAGTGAAAAAATGGTTGTAAGTGGTTAGGAAAGATTCAAATGCATCCAACCACCTAAATAACTACCATCTAATGGCTAAAAGGAATGGACCTTTTGATTTTGTTTTGGTCATTTTTTAAGAGATGTACAAAAAAAGAGTAGGGTGGTAAAAAAAGCTCACAGTCCAGTTTTGGCCACAAATCAAAGCAGTAATTTTATCCCTCTGGATTCTCAATTTAATGCCTACCTTGGAAAGGTTTCATTCAAACTCAATTGAGATAGTGCCTCTCAAAGCCAGACAGAAAGTAGAGGTTTAACAATTCCCTACTGATTTGCAAATTTACAGACCAGAACCTAAATGCGAAGATATATACTTATGAAGGAAAAAAATTCATAGATGGAAAAGCAAAAAAAACTTCAAAAGTTGCTGAAGTTCTGTCATAAAGAAAATACTATTACTGTAACATTTTTGACCTACCATTCGAAGAGAAAACTGTACATAGGAGAAACCCTATAAAAATCCATGTGCTCAGCAAATGTTAAGAGCATTGACATTTCAACAGAGTTTTCAGAAATATTTAGTCTAATAGACCCTCCATTGCATCGGCAAAATAATGTCGAACTCCAAGCCCAGTAATACTAAAAACTTTTTGCAATCACCAGGTACAAACATTGTAGTGCATAAATGCAGAGTATTCACAGTCAATATATGATGCAAAATCGTGAAGAGCTCATACAATGCAATTAACACGTTGTGTTAGTAAATGACAGCTAGCTTGCTATTAATATCACCAAGTAAAATCAAATAAAATTGGATTATTCTTGTGTAGCAGCTTTTAAATATTACAGCCACCATCAGTCACAATTCTCAATATAAACCAAGTGAGGGCATGACCATCATTCTCCACACAAGATGCCAATATGATGATATTAGTAAATAATTTGTGAATTATAATGACACTACCCTCCTGCTTTCATTTTAAATACCATTTAATGACAAATGCCACTAGAAGGAGATGTAATATACCTAATTTATAAATAAAACAGTTTCAGTTGTTCAGTGTCTCATACCTAATGATTTGGTATTAAAGTCATTTTCTAATACTTATAATAATATCATTGACTAATTGACCTACAAGTAAACTCTTTATGCAATGCTATGAATAAATTGAATTCCAGAAAAGAATTGTAATATGTAATCGTGAGGAAAAATTTTGCTTGGGAAAATCAGAAAATATTTACCTTAAAATGAATTTCTTCCTACCTCAGTACCTCAGGACAAATGAAATTTAGCAACAAATGTCTTTGATGGATTACCATTCCTTTAAATTTCTCTGAAGATTCACAACATCCACACAGGATATTTCATGAGATACTTCAATTTTTGCATCCACTTAATGACTAACTAGGAGGCAGGAAATCTAAGGCGAATAATTGGCAGTCAAACTTACATGTCTTCCATTAATGACTAAAAAATGGTAATTTCAATAGATGATATTTTTAAGCCACAACTGCTGTAACACAGTAGCTTATCACAAAATGGAACCTCAAGCAACTTAACTAACATGGAAGATGCCTTCACTAAGAAAATGGTCCAAAAATGAGAAATCTTGATCTATATAAATCTTGACTAAAGATAGTACCTATCATTATCATTCCAAAACTTCCCTACATTTACAAAGTAAAATTCAATTGGTGGGTATGTAATCAATTTGTGGATTGAAAGAGTTCCAAAATGAAGTAAAATAATTCCAGAGTCCATCATTTTATGAGCTAACTGTGAGGAGCATAATAAGTCTTTCACTGCGACTGTTACATTTCCAATGTACCAACAACTTTCACATTATAGCCACCATGCAAACTCTCCCATTTGATACCATCTTTCTTGATTTTCTGATCATGGAGCCTACTTTCACTATGCAGATATTCATATGAACACTGTTGTCAAATGAATGAAAATTCACCATGGAATACAACATAAAAAATATAACAATGATGCAATTGAAACATACTCCAAATGAGTGGAGTGGCAAGGAGTATTCAATTGGGCTGCATCCATAGAGGTACTGAAGACACTAAATAAGAAGATCACACAACAAATGAGTGACATTCTAATTCAAATGCCTACCAGTGAATAAAGATGATGGAAAACTGTGTAGTAGGTACTCAAAACCATCAATAAAGAGAAAGTACGTACTGCTCATGAATCATCTGAATCTAATTTGTGAGGAAAGGAATTAAAAAGAATATGAATTTCTATTTCTGAAAATTTGATGCAGTATTGACTTGGTTGCTTAGTTTTTTCTTGATCTTAAATGAGAGATTCTCAGATAAAAGCTATATTGAAGACAAAGTGCATATCCTTAAAGCCAATGGCACTGAGTACTCAGCAAAAAAACTCTTTGATTGAACAAAAGAGAGAGGACTTTTCAGAAGACTCACCACAACAACTGTATTAGGTCATCATTACAAAAACAGAAAGACAAGAGCAAAGACAAATTGATTGTTGAGATGGAGAAATTTTAATTCAAGTGAAGAGTAATATAATAAAAACGAAACTGAAAACCAAAATGCTAATTGCAGCTGAATAGCCAGAAAAGCTATTAGCTTAGCTTATGCCTAATCTCCAATGATGATGATACATAAGATGTAATTTCGCCTTGAATTTGGTATGCGTTCATTCTGGAAGAGCCAGAACATACCATGAAAATACGGAACATATGAAGACATACTCAAACAATTATTCTAATTATCAGCATTAAAACCATAATTAGGATATAATCCTGGCTATAAATCCACTGACTGAGACATCTTTCAGGTCATATGTCAGACTGTAGTTCACTTATTAAGGCTTCCACTCAATATATACTTCATTCAATAATTGCCAGCGACACATAATGCTTGATTGTAGGAATTATGCAATAGAATTCTGGAGAATATAACTTAACTGTTTTTATTGAAAACAGTAAACAGAACAAGTAAACAGACACAGGAAACATTATAATAGCAGCTATGGTTTTCACTGTGGGATGCTCTAAGCCACAAGCCTTTTTAGTCCACAAAAATCACAGAACAACAGCATTTGTAAATATATATTTACATATAAAATACATGAACCTTAAGTAACTGGAAGTATCACACACACGCGCTCACACACACATTCCAAAAGTCCAGAAAAGTATCTGAGAGAACTATAGGCAGTGTTCACAAAAAAACATTAAATGATTCTGGATTGCTGGTCTAACAAACTGACACCTCTAAAATAATTTATTTGGAAACTAGATAACCCTGTTTTCACTCTGGTCAAAAATCAAGCATAAAGTTAAGCGGGTTAAATGAGGTGTTTGTCCACCATGAGAATAAACCTTTGCAGCACAAGAACTCAAGAGCCCCATAGAGGAAAATAAAATCTATTAAAAAAAAGAACCACTATCTAAAACAAAGATCAGATAGCAAAAAGTCACTTCAAACATGGAAAATTTCCATTGGGACTGAATAAAGCCTAATCCCAAATTCCTCTACAGTTATTGAACAACATAATAAAAATTGGTCTACATATTGAAAATGTTAATCACTTGTGCATAGATTGCTCTAATCCCAGAGTTAGGTTGTGTTACAGCATCATTGATTTAGGTGCGAGAGGCAACCACTAAAAGACTAAGTAGAGCTATGTCACAAAAATGCCATGGCTTAATAATTATGGATATTTTCAGTTCAGCTTAAATGCTGAATGATAATATTTGTGTGTTGCTTTTGATTAGGTATTTCTGTAATTAGGGAGAGCACTTGTTAGGAAAAAATGCTTAATGAACAGGTATTAAGTCTTAAAGTAGATGATAAGTTGCCCCTAGTGTGAATGAGTTTCCAAATGATCAGCAGAAGGCAACCCAGTAATCAACCACATACTAACGCATTAATTAATAGTTAAAATCAGATGACATCTCAAAAAGTAGTTCAATGAAAACAATTTCAATAAATGCATTGTTTTAAAAAATAGCACACCTCAAAATTTGACAAAATTGCCTCAAGGGAAGAGAGAAAAAGCACCATTAATTGTTAAGATTGTCCAAGGTTGATAAAAACCCCGAGGGGACCTTCAGTTTCCTGATGGTGGACGGATGAAAGCAACATCTGAATTCGGTGGGTCAACGTATTATTCCTCAAGAGTGACACTTCAATCCAAACATTTTGGTAAGCTCTGCTTCTGATGGGATCCAGCCAGTCAGGGTCTGCCCTGATTCCCATGATACTGAGAGCGATGAGAAATAAGGGAGCTTCGAGTCCCATAATGCCGGAAGCACAGGTTGCACACAAATGCTCGGCCTTCACGTTTCCCGTGCACATCTTCGACATGACGTTGCAGAGACCATAAACGTGAGAAGGACTTGTGACACAATTTGCAGGTGGGGAGGGCTCCATGGTCAAGCGATTCTCCAACTGTGTGCCAATGCCTCTTCGGTTCGGGATCGACCGCATCTTCTCCAAAATGTAAAACCCTTAAACCCACCCCATCGGCACCTTCCTCCACTTCCTCCTTCACCCCGCACTCCTCTGCTGCAAGAAATACAACAGAGCGAGATGCTAGCCTTCACCCAGTAAGAGACATGCTGACCTGAATCCTTGAAGCCACGGCATCCTGTGAGACACCATAAGCCCCAAACAACTCCCAGGACAGCATGTCTTTGCCAAACAATGTTTTTCATACCAACAGGGACTAGTTAAAAATTAATCCCAGCCTTGCATTGGGAGTAGGGAGGAAGATAAGAAGGAAGTCGCCAGTGGAGAGAGCCAACTAACTCACTTAAGGGGTTATCTATGACACTCAGAAATAGGAGTTGAGATTTTAAGAAATGCACTGAGACCAATCAGCCTTTAACTTAAGCCTCAAAAAATTGGCCAAGTGCTTCATTGGAAACAGGAAGTGCATTTGCTATCATTCCCATGTATGTTAGAAATGAAAGCTGAGAAACATGTTCCAAGATTACTATTGAAACTGCCATACATCAATGTTACCCTAACATTATTTCCTAAACAAGTAATTAAACTATGCACATTTTTATTGATCCTAATATAACAGTGAACATAACTTTAACCTCTAACATGTTCAGACTAATTTACTTTTAATTGACACCAACATTAAATTTCTAAACAGCATTCACACTCTTTCCCTGAGCTTGTCCTATAGGTGGCCTGATAAGGAACAACAGCGTTTCCCAGCTTCACAATGAATGTCAAAGTACATATGCCATTTTTTATCAAAGAAAACTTCTTCAGTGATAATGCAGGTACTATGCAGGCAGGCTTCATACTATTACTTCCCTTTTCCTCCTCTTAACGGTGTCCTCAATTTTCTGAGCAGTTGTTGGAGAGGGGAAAAGGTCGTCTGGATTTCAACCCCTCCCACCACACCCCTCAGTTCTTCTCTCATGGGCTGCAGTTTGCCCCCTCCTCCTCCCGCTATCAGTCCATTCTCACCCTTCCTCGCATACAGACACTGATGCCTTTCCTCCTCCACTTGTGTGGTACTGAGACCGGTGGCTGACAAGGCTGTTTTTGGACCTGTACACTCTGTGGCACACCTCACATTCAAAGCTTCTCACCACATTACAGTGTGTGTCGGCCATGTGACGGTTGAGGGACCAGATGCGAGTAAAACTCTTGTTGCACAGGTAACAATAGGGTTGAGCCTGGCCCTGAGGTTGACGGTGGATCGGAGTGAATTCTTGCTGTTGGAGTGCTTGACGTAGTTGAAGCGGGTGTAGTGTTTGCTCTTCCTGTCGCATTGGCCCCTCCTCTGCAACGAGGGGACAGAAAATAAGGGGCTCAGGATGCTTCTCAGGAGGAGGGCAGCCCCGTTTCCAAACACTGCTCTGCACTCCAAAGCTTTGCAAATGCGTAGTGATCTCAACTCACACTTCCCATATTTTCAAGATGAGGCTAATTTGCAAAGGCACAAAAGTGGCGACCAATTTCTCATACAAGTGAATACAGAATTTTACAGTGATTGGTTCAAATCTAACATGAACAATACATTTGTCATGCAGTGAAAAAATGACAAGACAGACAGGGCAAGCATTTGATCATTATGCCCTCATATGCAATATTCAATTATTCAAACAAAATTACAACAAAAAAGTTTGTACCCAATCTCACTACTCAAAATCATGTCACATCTTATAATCAACAGTATGGATCAGTCAATGGGAAGGCAGAAAAATATAATATACACCATCACTTGTGGTATTCATATGGCCAATCAAACATTTCTATGGGAGAAATTTGCATCAATAGACTTAACGCTGGACAGAAATAGAACCATAATCAAGTCCTACATCAGTGTCAAAAGGAGATTGTCTAATTTGGGAATCATGGCAAAAATTTTGGGGAGTGCACGGGATTAGAACTTTGGGACTTAAAAGATTTCCAGAGTTTAAAAAAAGAGGCAATGTCACTTCCTCTCCTCTCTTCCTCCCACTTACCCCCTAATGCAGAAAAAGCCTACTCATCAAAAGGAAACCCTGTCAACCCATCAGCCTCACATTCAAATTCCCTGATTCATAGAGTTAATACTATTTGTAAGTGACTACCTTGACAATTGGTAATAGAAACTGACAGCCCTAACTAACCTGCAGTCTTCAGCTGCTTCTTTTCCACATTACCTCAAAGTGAGTCTCACAGCAATCCATAAAAAAATAAATAAAAATAGCATTCCATGGCTTCCTTTCCCCTTTCCATTCATATAATAATATATATATATATATATGTATGCATAGAAATACATATTTTGGCACTTAACTGCAACACTATGACTCTCAAAATCAACTACATTTATCTATTTTAACTTGAATAATGCTACAGACAACTAAGGTCAAGTCCAAGTATGCCAAACGGAATACAACATCCACATTCAATTCATCTCCAGCGAATGGTTTAATGCAATCCCAATTATCCCATTGGCATACGTAAACTTGCCTAAGAATACACTCATGGATGAGACAATCTGATTTGTTTCAGTATAGCAAGGAATAACGGTTACTGCTTTGACTACTGAATAGGAAATAAGGGAAATATAGGACTCCAAAATTAAAATGAGTAACTGCGGAGTTGTACAGATATTTTTGAGGAGTTTCACTTGAAAAATACTGGTTACACTCAGATAACATTTCACAAGAAAAACTAATATTTTTTTCAACTGTACACATACTTAGTTTTTGATAGGGAAAATATTCACATCAATGGAACTTGAGGAGCCTAATTAGTGAAATAAAGGCAGATGATGCGAATGAAAACTGGCAAAACTTATCCAAACCATATCATGAAAACTGTGTCATGTCCAGTGTCGCAAACTTCACTAAATCATTGATAAAATGGATTGGCCGTAGCAGATCACCAAATACTTTGACAAGAATAAGATGAATACATTAAAATCAGATTCTTTCATCCACTCAAAGAAAAAAAAAGTTCTCCTTACCTTGGGTCGATGTTCCAGCTGATCCATCCACAGCCATACCCTTCATGTTCTGGCTGCCTATCCCTGAAGCCAAAAAACACAAGATGCAAATTTAGATGATAATCATCACACATGGACAGAATACTCCATGAAATCAATATCAATTAAAAGAATAGTCACATCTTTGAGGCAAAAAGAAAAATGTAAAGCCTATACATTTTGTGAAGCTATAAAGAAAATCTGCAACATATTCTATTATACAGAATTAATTATGTGCTTACTTTAAATAAAAAAAACTAATTCTCAGGTGAAACTAGCAAAACTCATTACATTTCGGCAATAGAAACAAAGTATATTCTACCCTTCAGCAACAATATTGCCAGGTTGCTCAATTGACATTTTTCTCTTCAGTTAAAAGTAATGATAATAATTTTGGCAAACCAAAGACAAAAAAAGTTCCTCAAAGTGGTCAATGGGTTTTCAAATTATTTCTTCTTCCTAAAGAGTTATGCCTATTAAAGCTAAAAATTTTTCGCCACGGAAAACATTTATGATTCATTACATTTGAGTGAAGTCCACTTAAAATACAATCATCAAAGCTCTGAATCAATGTTTCCTTGCTAACACAATGAGTAAGAGAATGATTAGTGTAACACTTATAATACTGATACCATTAAAAATAAGTTTTATTTCCCAAATCAATGCCCAGGAACACTATTTAAATACCTTTTATGATAATTGGACCTAATAGCTCATAACATGGATTGATTAATTTATTGTTCACTGGAATTATGACGGTCCAACAAGTATACAAATAAAGAAAAAATATATTAGCCCAATTCTAAATTACCTCCCATTTCTAGGCCATATGTAGGGCCTTCTGTACTTTCAACAACAGTAACTTGGCCATGTTTCAAAGCAAAATGGTTTTGATAATAAATCTTTTCCACAATGGTCATCAGGAGAATGCAATAAAATTAAGGCACGCAAACTAATTTCGGACATAGTTGTTTGTCTCATGAGTAGAAAATAACATGTCATTAGCTTCCAGGTCACCCATAAGACAGGATGACATGTTGGAATATAACAGGGTCAAAGATATAATCATTGCTCTATCTAAAAGGTGTGAAAATTTACCAGCTGCATGGCTAACAATAAAAACAAACAGATTCTATCTTGCCTCTTCATAAGAAGATCTTAAGCTCATACCTAGCAAACAACTCTAGAATAGGTCTATTTTTCAGGAAGTATAGAACAAGTCTATTTTTTAAATTAACACATATGAATTCAGTATTTCACAACCAGCATTTAAATTTAAATTGACTGAAATATTAAGATAATTACTGTTTAAATGTAGGTACTTCCATGCTCAATTATCTCATTTACAAATATGTATTTGGTTCTCAACAATTGCTAGCATTGAGTGATTTCTACTTTTATCTTTAGGATGATTTCATGTCACTTCCCTAATGGTGAACAATTCTTACAACTCTTATGACAATAAGAATTTCAGAGAGACACGAGGATCAATTATGCAGGACAAAATAAAGAAAAAAACCTTCCCCGCCATGTAGTTTCTCTACAATTTACACCACATGATCAACTGAAAATAGGAGTCTATTTGGATTGGGAAGATATTGACGCTTACACAGTTATCAGAGTGGAGGGTAAAGTAAAGGCCTTTTTGTATGACTTAACTCCTCATAATTGCTACAATTATCACATATGTTACCCCAGATGTAAGAACAAACCTGGTATGTTTCCTGGATCTGACATACACGAGGTCATGTCAAAACGAAAAGGTGCTGAAGACTGTGACTGCTGCGACGGTGGTGGAGGGTATAGGGAACCCTTGCTATCAGGTACCATAGAGAGATGGTAGTAGGGATTGGGCACCAAACTGCCCCCTCCCGGCCCACCATCGTGGTCTTCTGACGAGGACAATTGGTTCCCAGAGGGAACCAGGGGATTGTCAAGGGGTGGGCCCTCGACGGAGTTGATGCTATTGTCATCATCCTCGTCTTCGTCTTCCTCTCCCCCAACTTCTCCATCCCCACCACCCACACCACCTGTTCCGAGTGGACCCGAGCCTTCCGCTGGCTCTGTCTTTATGCTTTCCTCTCCGACAGGAGAGTTTCGATTTATCTTGACTCCAATCCCTATCTCCCCATCCACGCTGCTCCCCACAGCTACACAGTCTTCTGGTTTTAGCCTCTTGGCAGGGACGCCAGAGTGGTCATACTTGTCGAAGTCGCTGGCTGTCGAGTGGTCAGGGTCACGACGCTGATTTGCTGTTCTCCTCTGAGTATGGCTGTGTGGTGGGTGGGGGTGGAGGGGTGATGGAGGGGAGAAGAGTGAGTCGTCAAGCTTGTCTGGCGGGAAGCCCTGATGATTTCTCGTGGACCCCTTGAGTGGAGGAAGGGAGAAAGAAAAGGAAATTTAAGTATTTCATAAAGTTGCCTCATCTCAATTGAAGGTATAACAAGGAACGATGCAAAAATCAAATATGTTTGTTGACTGTTAATTTGTAAGATGGCAGATGAAAATATTGACGTTTTATCCCTGTTCATTGGATATGTATGAAATGATAAACTTAACAACATCAACCTTATTACAGATGTCGGAAGAACTAAATTTTGAAACAAATACTTCACTGTTAACAGATACCAAATTCAAACAGTTAAGGTATTACAGAGACATCAAAAGGTAGATTCTAAAAAAAAACAGATTTGAGTGTGTGTCCAGAGATTTACAGTAAATAGCAACTTTGTTTCATATTGAGTAAAAGATTGTCATTACCTACTTTGTAGCAACTTTTTTTTCAACAACCTTTACTCCATACAAAAGTACAATTCTCTAAAGTTGCAATTTGAAAAGAATTTTCAACTGAAGTATAATTATCCACTACACAAGATACAGTTTTGTCCGAAGATACACTGCACCAGTAAGTAGTCTAAAAGAAAACAAAAAATAAAACTAAAATACGTATCATATGTTGCTAATATTCAAAATTATAGAAAATAAAGAAAATATATCCAAAGTAACACCAAAATGATGCTGATGGGGTGTCTAAGAGAATGTGATGGTTATAAAATAAATAATTCAAGCGAATTAACTTAGGGGTTGAAATCATATCAAATAAATCAAATTCTAAAAATGAAAATAAATTAATATAGCATATAGCTCAAAGAATTTAGACAGGGAATTAAGCCAAAGAATGATCAGAGAATAGAAAACAAATTTCAAATAAAAAATGCAAGACTTACTTCCTGTGTACTAATGCTAAAGAATATGAAATAATGTGCAGAGTCTTTGAAAAGAACCCATACTCATTACCCAATAATAGAAATAATCTATGGACATTTAACAATATGGGTTCTAGGTTTTTTAACTAATAGACAAAAGTAATATGATTCATGAGTCATTAAAGTGAAGGCAATCACAACAATCCAACAAAAGTTCTAAAAATTGCCAAAACAACATCATTTTCAATTGCAGGTACAAAATCCCCTGTTAAATAACAATTACCTCATCTCTATAATCAGCCTGCTGAGTAAGTCCACTGACTCGGAGAACTTCAGCGGTTTTTAGGAAGGAGGTGAGGCTCCTTTGGTGCACATTTACTTCTCCATGGTATATAAACTCGACGAGAGCATGCAAGTCAGCAAATGCCACATCTTGGAGGACTATCACAGGATGCTTGCAGGGTGTGCTCTGAGAATGAATAAAAATTGCCACTGATGACCAAAGAAATCATATCCAACACTAACCCTTTCAATGCTGAGCATTTCAGTTAACACATCAAATGCATATATGTATTCATAACAGTGAAAGGGCAAAATGATTAATTGTGGAATTCATGTGGTAAAATGCAGAATTACGTGGCAGAGTTACTCAGTTACATATTGTGAACGTAAGCACTGGAAATAAAACCTCTAAACTTAATTGATAGACAACAAACAACAAACGACTTGATATTCAATAAAACGTCACTACAACTACACAAAATTAGGGTATACATATTCGAATAAACAGTAATTGCCAGTCACTTAAGCACATGGTGTACTGAATGCAAAAAGTTTGTTATTTGTAAAATGTTATTCTGTGATTTCAAACAAACTTTAAGGTCTTTTCATGGAAGCTTGAAAATAATACCAGTGAAGATGGAAATGAAATTATCATACCCTTCGAAAACTATGTGAATAAAGCTCACTTCTGAACAAAAGTACAAAGATGGAGCAGTAAAAAATTAAGAGTCAAAACATTTAAAATCTCTAGACATTTCTTTAAGATTGCAAATAACAGTTAATACTTGGGTAGTAGTAACCTTAGCACAATGTAAAAATTTAACAATGTAAATTTACTTTTCTATCAATAACTGGAAGTAACATCAAAACCCAGTGGTAATCTATTTATATCACATAGTAAAGGAATTAATCGATTGATTAGAACTTCCTATACATTGTTAACTTATGTCCATAACATTTACAAACAAATACCCAGGTAGTTAGGTTGAGCATAATAATTACCAACAAAATATTTGCAGTTAGAGTGGAATATTACAATGAAAACATAACAATGAATATCATTATCACAAGAGAGAACTACAGCTTATGAAATGATCAGGACACATATATGACATAACTTTACTAAGAAAATTAGCAGTATCTGTTTGCCACTGCATTATGTGAGAACATACTTGTAAATGTATAAAAATTGATTTATAACGAAATATATTTTAGTAATGGTATCATCAAAAGCTTATGGCCAGTTTTTGTTCCTCTTGGATAAAACTAGAGAAATATGGGACAACATTTGTAGGCAACATGAATTGCACTTGACTGAATATTAGCAGAAATATCAGGTATCAGGGGAAAGAAATTCAGAATATAAGCCCATTATAGGGATGTGACTTTCCCACAATATGTTGTACTTCCCTTAGCAAATAAAAATTCATGCTTAACATAACCAGCCTTTTGCCTCAAAGAAGGAATTTATGAAATTGAGGCAAGTTGAAATATAAGCACAGCAATGAAATAATTTGCCCTGTTTTAGATAAAAATACAGCTCAAGTCCCAAATGCATTGGGTCATGATGATCTTATCTTCTGGACCACCATAAAGGACAATGAAACCAAAGTTATAGATAAATTATGATTTCTATTGAGTATTATTTGCCTGCTGCAGTAATCTACTCATTCTTTTTGCATGAAATCAAATTGAGTCCATCTAAAAATCTAATAAGAGCACAAATTAAATTCCAAATTGTAAATGCTTATGCTCATAGCTATTCTTCAAAATGTTAAATGAATTAGACCAGCATCACCGCCGCAGCATCTCAAAGGCCACATTTTCACTTCCCAAATTCACAAAATTTTCCCTTCTTCACAAATAACCTCAAGCTGAGAAGTGGATGTCAAGAACACATGAAAATTATGCAACAACGATAATGTGTACACTATGACCATTGTTGCAGAGAATAGGGAGAGGTGCAAGAAGTAGAATCAGAGCTGAAAAGGTTCTCATGTGTTGCTAAAAGCATAAAAACTCGTAGCGTTTCATCGGATCTAATAAGTCTAAAATGTTTAGATTGATTCATTCTTCTGCCAACTACTATCCACAACTGATGCATTAATATTAAGAAACATATGCTCTAAATAATGGTGCAGTAAAAATAATGCGACAGAACACTGGCCTGAACAAATGAGTTACATAAGGAGAAAAAGAAAGTATGCTGTGACTAACATAAAAGTAACCAGTGCACTATCCTCTGGGTACTGCAGAAGGAACACTCAGACAAAACAGGAGATAATAGCACAACCACAAAGGTGAAGCTGAGACTGACAATACTCTAAAACATATAATGCTTTTGATATCAAATACAAAATAAACGCAGGGAAAAGAGCCGTTCTTCTACACATAACTACACTGAAACATTTTTTAAAAGATTTGCATATGTGTGCCATACTCAGAATCTTAACTACATAATCTTACTTATACTGTTTACAATCACAAAATTTCTACAATGAGTTCAAAAGGGTACACAGATTCTCCTTGATATGGTTTGAAACAGTACACAAATACTTTCAAAGCGATGCTGACAAGTAACACCAGCTTTGCATAGAGAATTTTTATAACGCTTCAAACTCCCATCGAGATTTATGACATGAGAAGTAAGAGCAAGTGTGTGGTTGAGATACTGAATATGACCCAAAACGGCTGCTGAAACTCACTGATGTAGGTACTTTTTATAAGCGAGAAAATACCTACAATTTGTTGGGAACCATTCCTTTCAAGCTCAATGTAACTCTAAGAAAATCACTCTAATTCATCTTGGGGGCTTCAGGTTTTGTCTCCAATTTTTATGAAGAAAAAAGGTATTGTGCAAATTAGGTCATGTATTTAAAAACTGGATGGTGATATTTAAAGAGTGGATATGATTGATCAACATGGTACACCACTTGTTCACGTCAAGTTAAAAAACCCTAGTTCTCAATGAGTATATTTGCATGTAGTCAAATTACATGCAGTAGGTATGTCTGAGTATTGTGATAGAGTGGCATATTCTTACTAAATTCATTACACCTGACCAGGGTAAATAATCTTAAGTCATAGGCCAAGAAGAAGAGAAAAATATAATCAGCAAAATTTTCCTATTTTGATGAATTTGATGACACATGAACCATTTAAAAAATTGACTGTAACAACAATATCTGAACTAAAGAAAGTCTCATTCATCTATCGATCGACATGATTGACAGAATGGATTTGGAAACTCTGGATAATGTCACACCTAGGAAATAGTATTCATTTGAAAAACAACATGACCAACTGAGTATCATACTTTAAAACTTAAAGGGAAGATATAATGAATCAATCAGAAAGCATTAAAATTATTTCATGAGCTTTTGATTTTATCATAGGATGCCTAATGCTCACTACAATGTAGAGTTCTTATGTAGCCCTTATGGCAGAATGGGGACAGTCCCTTTTAATGTCCTACAAGAAGAAAAGTACTCTTGATAGAAGTAAGAATTGTAATTGATGTTAGGATTCATGTATAATCCTCTATGCAGGTGTTTGATTTCACCGATTATCAACTTGAACATATCAAAAACTCCTTATATCAGATTCTCTATGCTTTAAAATATGGAGGGATTTCCACAAAATATCAAGGCATCACAAGAGTCAAATATTAGACAAAATGCTGGAGATTGTTTAACTGTTACAAAATTTTACTGCATAAGTAATCAAAAAAATTATCTAAAAACAGAGGATGGAATAAGTTGAAAAGTGAAAATTAAGCAACACAATTAAGGCTATCAGAGTTTCTGATTAACTTCGGAAACATTGAATGCTTTCATCCATCTGCACAAGAGGCACCGATTTTATACTAATGATGCATCAGAAGTCTAAATCTTTATCAATACCACGGTGTGCAATGTAAAATGGATGTTTTTACGATGAGCTTGAGGCTCAGTTCGATAAAAGTTTGATACTATATTAAATTCACTGGTATCTACTCGTGATCTACTAAGAACCCAAGACCCTATAAAAGATCAAACTTAAAGAGGACTGACTATCCTTAGGAGGAGCAACTATTGCAATGTGATGTCTCAATCTCAGTTACGAAGTAGGTAGCTCATTTTCTTCTTCCATCATTAACACCCATTTAACACCCTGATCTTTTTGTTATCCATTTCACACAATGAAGAATGTTGTCATTTATCGGTTATTTACAATAGCAAGACCGAATCATTTCCTTCTAGGAATCAACTGACAGAAATATACACTAATGCCACAAAAATGAAACCTCAAGAATAATGAGCCACAGACACTAAGCGGCGGCTTTTAAGAAATTAAAAAACAATGTGAACCCTGTTTCTTTAACTCAATCACAAAACTCAAAACAAACTAAACGTAGACGAGCAGGACAATACGATCACCAATCAAGAAGGGATCCACCACAATTGGATGTTGGCGTATTTTGGGTTTAAATTCGACAATCGCTCAGGGAAACACTTAGCGAGAAATATAGACATCACATTTACAGCTATGCAGTAGAAGGATTTTCACATATGACAACTCCAGTCATGTACAGTTCCGTTCACTTACCGATGGGGAAAGCACCTACTATTTATAATATATGATCTACAACTCACCTTCAAAAGTTCCCGAAAATATGGACTGCAAGCAGACAGCACAACCCTATGGGCCTTAAGACTTTTCCCTTCACATGCTAGGGTCACGTCAACGAAGTCTTCGTCATCCCTTAAATTTTCAAATGCTGACGTTATACTACTCTGGTAGTTATTCCACCGCAAACAAAAGTGTTGGGTGTCTACCATCTTCCAATATCCACCTTGAGCGACTGAAATAAAGAAAATACTGAGTACTTTCCACATTGATATTCAAATGACGAAGATACACCGGCTATACACTTGAAAATTCAAGACGTACACTCAATGACATTACATGTAAAACATTACACTAACTGGGAAGAATATAACTTCAATATTAAAGAGCCGGCACTATAATACTTTTACTTTCAACGACTAGGCAAAAAAATAATTGGCGAACTTTGGCAATGCTCTTCTCCCTCCTCCGATGACGGACACACGTAACAACAAATGTTTAACCACGTATTTCTGAAACATCATACTACACTAGAAGAATGAATGGAATAATCTATACTTCATACGTGCGAAGAAAAAATTATTAAATCTTAATGCAGCACGCAAAGATGGCGGAAAATTGCATTCTTAAAAGATCGCCATGAATGCCGACACAGGTGAAAAAATCACGAATTCGGCGAGTCGGTCACCGAAGAAAATTTTCAGGATCGCATTTCGGAAAGAAGTACTAGAGAGGATCCTACCATTCAACACGACACAACCCTAAAGAAAAATTAGCCCTTGGTTACCAAAAAACTTTGGTAATTGACAGTGACATTGCCTAATGTCATCTAACACCGCTAGCAGAAATCGAATGTCACACACCTAATATCACAATTAACGCTACTTAACAGCCCCTCCTGAATTCGTTTCCCTAGCTTTCACGGCACTTTTCTCTGGTACACTCGATCGTTCCGAGACAGGATCACTTCTGCGGCCACATACGCGCAGCTTTGCCGCGTCGAGACGGAAGGCTACGAGCGGGGTATCCCAACCGAGTATATTAACCTCTAAAACACAACCGAAATTTCTGCGAGCGATCATACTCAGCCAGATAACAGTACTTTGATTCAAAATTCAACATGTCAAGTTACCTTCTGTCTAGCTGGGAGAAGTGGTTCACAACACTGAACAAAAAAGACCACATATGAGACGGCGAACGTTTGTGAAAAAAGACGCAGAACGAATAACGCTTTATCAACACCGATGAGACATCTGACGGACTAATTTCGTACCAACCTTAGCGTATCCGGCAAAGCGTAGAGCGTGTGCGCACTAGCCTGTTCCGATCAAGACTGTCATATCGGGGAGAAAACTTTTACAAGCTGTTCCGTATTTTCTCTCACTGATACACGAGGTGTATATTTTTCTCGTAAACTTGTATTAGACGCTGGATGCCTTAGTTTGTGAATCACCTTTCCCAAGAGGTGTACTCCGCTGCGAGGCAATCTCAAAACTAAAAAAAAATCATTACATTCGTTCTCCCCATTTCCCCCCGAGTGCCTGAGTGGGGGCCTCCGACTGCGCATGAACCATTTAGTTTTCATTTGGCAAGCTGGAGGTCAATAGTTACTATTTTATGAATCAGCGCTGTTTTTTTATTTTTTTAACGGTCGATACGGATACATCAGAATAAGGCAATTTCAAACCTTCCAATTGTCATGTAAGTTCTCTTCAACTCTTTTAAATGTGTACAACTGGTAATTTATCAAAAAATATTATCTCACGTGCGCTTTCACGCATTACGTTTGAACAACGTGCACGCAACAGACCACACGAATGAATGCGCTCTGACAAAGATCACAATACCTTTCGTTCATTGCCCAGTTGGGAAATAAATTTCCTGCAGCTTTTAATGTTGAAGCTTGTTGATGATATCTATCTCAAAGCTAACTCAAACTTCACATTCCCTATTTAATGGTCACACTTGTTTCCAATAAAATAATTTTTGTTTTGCTAGAAATTTACAGACGTTATAATCGCCGACTTCTATTTATTAATTCAGCAGCAATATAAATGAGCTATCACACTTTGATGCACACTTGGGCTCCTACTAACCTTCGCTAGAGGGAAAGAGAAATGCACTAAAAAGCTTATATCTGAAGTTGATAGAAGAATTTCAGTGGGTATGTCGTGCACTGTATGTCATGGCTGCAATGTCCATGGGGAACACGCATTAAACACACATACATACAGAATAGAAGCAGGAGGCAGAGAATGCCAGCGCCCTCCCGAACGAAAAATTCTACCCGAAACAGTTCCTTTGGCCAAGTACTCTCTTTCGACCCCCTATTTCCACCCCTCTCTACACCCCCACACCCATCCCCCTTCGCACTCAACTCAAAGCTGCTCTCCATTACAAATAGTCCCCGAAAAATCAATACCGCAGCAGCCCCCTTGTTGAATTCTCTGGGCGATACAACCCCCTGCATAAACCAGAGCGGCATACTACATGGGACGCGAAGAAGAAGCGTAGGAGATACTACCTTCACTTTCGGTCATCTTGGGTTCGCACAAAAGCCGGTCCACGTTGTCACTCACTGGCAAAAACATACGGACACAACGTCTTTCTCTCCCACACACACCCTCACACAAGCTCACACACAAAAACACATGTGCGCACACATACACTCCTCTCTCGCTCCCCCTCGCTCTCTTGACCAACAACGCGTCATTTCGGGAAAAGTTTCCGTTCGCCGTCCTTCGCCGGCGAGTCCCGCGAATGAATTCGTCCGCCGAAAAGCGTCCGTCACGTCCATCAGGATTCGCACATGGCCGTTCGCCCTGTCGACGATCTCTCGCGAGGTTCTTAGCTCCGTCGGAGACCCGTGAGATGGTGCCGGGGGACGTCGGGATGGAAGAGAGGGGAAGAAGGCCTCTCCAAACCGAGGGATATTTTTTCTCTCCGACGGGAAGACAGGGATGCACCAACTCTGCGCGGGTTTTTGTTTGTTTGCGTGTGTGTGCGTGTGTGTGTGTTTATGCGTTCCTGTGTGTTTCTGTCCGAGGGGTGGCCGCGAAAAAACTGCGATGAACTTTCACGTCGACGTGCAAATGGTTGAGGGAAAGTGAGGGGTGCGGCGACTCACCTTGTCCGAGGGAAGAAATTGCCCGTAACCGGGAGCGGAGGCAGCGTCTTTCACCTCCAGCTCTTCCTAATGATAATACGAACGCATCTCGCAACAAACCATCCAACTCCGCGGCCGCCCGCGAAAAAATAAAACTTCTCTCCTCTTTCTCTCTCTCTCTCTCCCCCCCTTCTCCCCTTTTTCCCTCTCACTCTCTCTCCCTTTCCCCTCTTCCCTCCCCGCTCCTTCTCCTCACTGCTATGCCTAGCCCCTTTGTTCTGTGGCAGCAAGCACAGACACAGAACAAGTTATATTTTTTTTATCGAACGTCGCAAGTCAAACGTACCCGGCTTGCCCGCCTCCCCTCCCCTCAGCTCCCCACCCCACTCCCCAGCCTCTTACCCCCTCCCTCCCTCCTCTCTCGCCCCCACCCTTCTTCTCCCCCAATCCCGAACAACCCTTCTCTTCGCCCCCCCCTCTCCTCCCGCCCTCCGTAAGCCGAAACCCTTCCCTCGTAGCACGCCCCCACCCTCCGCCACACTCCCCGCTACTCTTTAACCCTCACTACCGACACCCCCCCCCTCCCTCTGGTCTTCCGCCCTCCCTACTCCTGTAGTCCTCCCCCCTACCATTCACTGCACCCCCAACTCTCCCCGCCCCCCCACGGACACTTCACACAGGGCCCCTGACGAATCTTCGTGTCTCGACTTTTGTCTTAATTTGCATAGGGATCCTCTCTCGCCACGTCCTAGAGGAGAAATAGATGTGCGGTGCACGTTACGACACCTTTCTCTCTTCCTTTCCCAACCTAGGATCATCCCTATTCCCATCCCCGATACGAATTGAAAAAAATATACACAATAAAATTCGATATTTTATCTCTCCAACCAAATTAAATAATAATAATAATGAAGAAATATAGAGGGGAGTACCGGAGACAGACCCTTCACTCCTCTGCTCCCGCTCTCGTCAGCAGTGGAAACCCCACTTCTCCTTTATCCTCCTTCCTAACCCCACACCTTCCTCTTCCTCCCACTACTACCCACCCTTTCTTCCCTTTGCCTTAACCCCTTCCTCCTCTTCGCCTTCCCCTAGTCTGCCCTTCACCCAATCCACTCCTCGCCTCACCTCCTCCTTATTATATTCGCGCTTTTTTTTCCACCACCACGGCTACACCCACCCCCCTTTCCCGTTCCTCTAAGCCTTCCCCTCATTCGCCCCGCCAAACTCACACCCCCTCTCTACGGGGGCATAGCGGGGATTTGGGCTGTGGAGGGGGTTGGGGGAGGAGGAGAAGGGAGGGCGGGAGAGAGAAAACGAACGAAAATCCTTCCCCCTTCTCTTCCCTTCGCACTCGCTGCCTACGGCCCACACTCTTTCAATCCTCACATGCATACGCGGTCCTCCCTACCCCGATACGCCCTTCGGTCCCTCCCCCCTCTCCCACGTAGCGTCCTAAAACTTCCTCCTCACTACTCCCACTCTCCCCTTAAACAGAACCACACACACGCACACAGTCGCGCGCGCACACACACTCTCATAGAGGCGGGGAGGGGCTTAGTTTGGGTGGGGGTAGGGAAAGACCCCCTCCCCTCTCACCTCCCCCACCCGTCATGTCGACTTCCCCCTCCCCCGTCCCCCTCATTGCTCGCTAGGTCCCCCTCCCTCCCCCCCATCCCTCCCTTGCAAAGCCCTCTCTCCCGCGACTCACCTGACCTGTTGGGGCAGTTTTAAAAAGCCCGTTTCTTTTTTTCGAAAAGTTTTTCTTTTTTTTTCGGCGAATGGGAGTTCGGGAGGCTTCGCCCGGGTTCTCTTACTCTCTTCTTCCTCTCTGCCTTCATAGAACCTCTCTCTCTCTCTTTGGGCGTGGAGGGTCTGTCCTTTTTTTATATTATTATTCTCCTCCCTCCCCCCGTACTTCTTTCCTCCCGAGACGCGACGGCCAACCCTTTTCCCTTCCTCCCGAAAAAAAACCCCTTCGGGGGGTGGAAAGAGGAAAAAAAAGTGGGGCGGAAAAGGGTGAGGGGGGTTAGGGGGACACCGTTTATCAACTATCAACGTCCGAGCGACTTTCTAAAAAAAAAATGCGCGCCGTTTTTTTCTTCCGCACCGGACCCCGAAAACTAGCCCTAACCTCCCAGTTTCTAGTCCGCATCCCGCGAAGGCCGTTGGCGATGAGCACTGACTCTGTGAGGTGCAGCAGGAGTGGCGGTGGTCTTGGGAGAGGGGTGAATAATGGTTGGTGGCAGAACAGGATAAAAAAACGGTCCACGGGATCAACTCTCCTAGCCGATCACCCTATACTCTCCCAGCGCGACCAAAAGAACGCGTTCGGACGCCAGCGTCAGTCCCCAAACCTCTCCGTCTCCTCACCCTTTGGAAGTTTTTTGCATATATTTTTTTCCTACCTTGCCCGCCGCAGCATTAGTCTTATGCATGCATAAACTCCTTCCTTTACGCCGCTTGAGAGATTGGTGGTGGGGAGAGGGTTGACGCCGTTGAAGAAGGGACGGAGCCCGCTCGTCGGGAGGATGACCCGAAGGGAATGGGTCGCCGGCCCGAGGACCGTTTCTCGCTCTCCCTCCCGTTCTTCGTTTTTTTTGAACGGAAACACATTGGCTGCTCCGTCCGCGGATGGGTCCCGTCCAGCGCCCCGCTAAAAAAAAATGGTCCGAAAAAAAAGTGGCCGAAGCTTTCGTCAATCGCTCGGGCTTGTTTGGGACTCGCCGATTCCGGACGTTTACGCGCGTCGGAAATCCCCTCTCGGATTCTCCCGACGGTCTCTGAGCAGCGGATATCGAGAGCGTGAAGATTTTCGGCAAAGGTGTGGTGTCGTGCGGCTTCGTCAAAGACTCCTAACTGACCCTCGGTTGAGGCTGACTCGGAAATATTTTGGTTATCGGAGGTCCTGGAATGAAGAATGAAGAGATTATCAAATCTGACATCGTCTCATAGCTCTGCTGATTTGTGCGGTCAGGGAATGCAAGTAATCTGCAGGAAATTTCCAAACGAGTTCCTGGACGTTTGATGTTGGAGAATGAAAAAGGTATCGCGAAAAAGATATTTCAAGTTGAAATGATTTCTTTCGCGAAAGCATACCTACCATGAGGACAACAATGTGCTGATATTTGTGCAGGAGCATATTCATAAACTACATAGGAAAGGGAATATGCTTGAGAAGAAACTTCTGACCTTATGATTAGTGTTTGATGTATGTAATACTGCAAATATATGTTGATTGTAATTTTTTAAAGTCTAGTTTTCGTCATTTTATCTAGAGTAGCCTGGAAGAGTTTTTATGATTTTTCCATCAATTAGAGGCTAGGGGAATGAAGTGCCGTTCCCAAAGCTCATCCACGAGTTTCTATTCTATTTGCATACACGTTTTGGATTCGCCTATAATCTAGGATAGAGAAGTGTGTGTTGTTTCTCGTTGCATCATATTTCTGATCCATATTCCCAGCAAGCTCCTTTGCGACGGCGAATTTCCATCTAAACCTCTCCCAAGTGCATATACACGAAAAGTAGGATTTTTTTTGTCACCTACCACTTTTCTTCTTCTTCATAGTCTCGGGGCAATTATACCCGTGTATCTTCTTTCTTACCTCTCTATTTAACGGCAATTAGCTGAACGTCTCGATAAACAATTTGCTGGAAACTCATATTCGGTCCAAGTCATCTTGTGATACCGTAATCTGCAGAATAACAATTGTATTGTAATTGCATTGCTCTGGACAAATAAATCACCGCCAGTTGGTTCTTTTTTCGTACCTTAAGCGATTAATAATGCATAATATTGTGTGAAGAAGATTTAAGACTGTGGAATCTATCCATACTAAAAAGAAGGAAACAACTTTGTATTTTCCACTGATTTATTATATAAATTACTAATAGTAATATACTAAAATGAATAGAATAAATCAATGGAAAGCTCTGAGTTGTGTCCTCCTTTTGATTAACCATGCACGCTCACAGTCACTATATTGTACATAATTTTCTCTGCCCATTTTTTAGGAACTGAAAAAGAGTACAATTTCTGGACAATTACTGAAGGACTAGGTTTTACTTCAGCATTCTTAAAGTTTCCTGCCCTCTCTTACGTTTACCGCCTACTTCGAATGCCCCGTGCATCCCTTTTGTGCTCCCGTATCATTTCCCAAGTGACGAGAAGAAATAGGAATTCCCACCGATGCCCTTTGAAACGACCCGCGATCCATTCACGCGAGTGCCCTCGTCAGGGCTCGAACACGCTACGGATCTCTCCCCTCTCCCGACACACGTGTCGCCCGCTCTTCGACCTCGCTCAGACAAGCCCCGTCCCCAGAGGTGGAACGGGCATCCCTTTTTGTGGGAAAGGGGTGACGAAGGAGATGTTTGCGTGAGAGAAAGAGAATGAGTGAGAGAGAGAGAGAGAGTGGGACAGAAGGGTTGATACCCTCGTTTCCAAGAGAATCGGCTTTTATTCGCGAAATTCGCGGACGGGGAACGGAGGTGGCGTTGGGATTGTGGGAAAGAGCCCGTGAGGAGGAAGGTAGCTGGGTGTGTGGGAGGTTGTATTCTTTTCGTGGGGGGAGGTGAAAGGGGGGGGCGGGAGAGGGGTGAGTTGGCCTGTGGGTGTACGGAGGAGGGCGGCGGCGTGCTGCGGGAGGAATGTTAAGAAAGCAAACCCCGAGGCCCGAGGAGTAAGAGAGCGGCAATGCGTCAATCGTCTTATACTCTCTCACGCAATCCTTCCCAACGAAGGGGCCAAGAACACCCCTTTACCCCCCTTCTCTCCCCCTCATCTCCCCACTCCTCCCCACCTCCCACATTGCCCCCTACCCCCCTCCTCCACGCTTCAAAGCCACATTATATTAAGGCTCATGCGCCTAATGCGCTTTTCGTGCCGTACCGACTCCTTCCTTTCTTCCCTTCCCATCCCACTGTTCGCCTCCGCGGAAGGGAAAGCAGGAAAGGGACAAGGGAAGGAAAGAGAGCATTTATTAAATTATTGAGTTTTGCGTATCTTCAACAATGCAATTACACGATGAACCTAATCGGTTATGGAAGAAACAATGCATGACACAAATACACCGAGAAGCCCTAATAGAGTGGAGAGTGCGGTGGTTAGAGCAGTGGTTTCCAATTTAGAGGGCCCCGGTTCGAATCTCGGATAAGGCATATTCTTCATTGGTATAGTGGCCCCCAGCGCTGTATGGTGATCACTTTGGGTTCAGCGATCCGTCCGTCGCATGGGACGTTATATCATGAACCCTTTGGCCATTTTAGTCAAGAGTAGGTTAATGTCGACGCCAGGTGTCAATATATCTTCCTTCGCTCCTTGAAAAATTCCTATCCATATCCCATAGCCTATCAATCCTAAGTGGCTCAAATGACTTCAGTAGTCGGTCGTCTCCCCTGAATAATTCCAAACGTGAAAAATACCATTCCGCCGAGAATGGGAAACGACGTTAAATCAGACACATCAGGTTTGTTTCAGCATCTTAGAACGAATCGAATGAATTCGTTGAAAGGCATATCTTTAGAGGGGAATAAGGGGGGGATCTTAATCTTTCCTCTGCCAAATCGTTCAAAAAGGTTCTGAGTATGAAGTAAGTGTCTCTGTCGTGACGGTGGACGTTTGAGGGAAAAGTGCGGAGACATGTTCACAGAGTGATTCGTAAGCAAGACAAAAGAGGAGCATGATGCGCACATCGGCCGGAGGAATAGGAGAAGAAGGACGGCTGCAGCAGGAAAAAACCTCCGCTCTCCTAATGCCCGAGATCGCAGAGAGGCATCCGACGTTTGCTTTCTTGCCTTGCGCCAAACGCCAAACGCAGCGACCTTGAAGATAATTGCCGAAAAAGAAATAGGCAAACAATACAAGAGGAATAAATAAGAGGCGTCTGGCTCGGTGAGTAGGACCTTGGCAATTCACGAGGCCTCTCGTCCCCTCCCCTCCAGCACTAACCTCCTCCCCGCCCCTACCACCTCCCCCCTCCGGGCCCGGCGGCCTAGCATACGCGTGCACCAGACTGCGTTTTCGAGGGGCCCTCTCTCCGGCATACACAACCTCCTCCCTCCCTCCCTCCTCTGCCCTCACCCTTGTCCTGCGCGGGTGTCGCCTAATTCCCAGCGACCATCCCGCGCCAAAAACACTCACACCCCCGCGTACCGAGGACTACACTCATCACCACGGGTGTGCTCGGGAGGGGGAAGGAGAGCTAGAGGGGGTCAAGGGGACCGATTAGGGGTTCGGGTCGTGTGTGTCGGCGTGTTGTGAGGGTAAGGGTAAGGGGGGGCGTTGACGAGGTGCGGCTGCCGCGGAGGGAATACGGTCTGAGGCTATCGCCGGAGGAAAGCGAGAGCGCATTGGGGAGAAAGGATTTTTGCCGTGGGGGGGTGAGAGTGAGGGTGAAAGAGGGCACGGTGTGTTTTGAGCGAGGGTGGAGTAGGGGGATGGGGATGAAGGGGCGGCGGTAGGGAATGGGGGTGGGGGGAGAGGATCCGTGCCAGCGAGGCGGTCGGCCCCTCCTCGACGTCCTTGCAACATCCCAGCGACGTCCGTGCAATATCCCACTGACGTCGCGCCAACGTTGCACCGACGTCGCTTCCCTCCCTCCAGTCCACCCACCCACACACAAACACACGCGCTCTTTCTCTCTCTCTTTCTCTCCTCGTTGCTGCATCGAGTGGATGAGCTTCAAATGCGAGCCGCTACGGGGCAGAATGGTGCACGCCGGGTGCGGGGGTGGGGTTGAGGGGACGCGCGCGCGCGTGTATGTGTGTGTGTACTTGAGGGTGGGGCGTGGAGGGGGAAGAAAGGGAAAGGGAGGGAGGGGGAGGGAAGCGGGGAAAGTGAAAGTGAAGATGGTGGAGAGTGAGAGTATAACTCCCCTTCGGCACAGCACGCTACGGCTCCCTCCCCCATTTCCCGCACCTCCCCCAACTCACTACGCCCACGCGCAGCCTCCCTCACGCCCCCACCCCCTCTCACATCACCCCCTCCCCCCGAAACAGCTCCGTGCACACAGTGTCGAGGGGTTCGCCCCCAACCTCCCTCGCAGAACACCCTATCCGCGGAATCTCTGTATATTTTTTTCGACTGTTTTTTTTACTCTTTTTTTCCGACTGTTTTTTTTTCTAACCAACCCACCCCCTCCCCCCTATGTGCGACTCCTGCCTCGTGCTACGTCCCCCCTCCCCCCATTGCTAGCTCTCCCCCCTCAATGTATTTTGCGTGCACGCGGAAAAAATGTTTTCCCGTACATATGTACGGGGGAAGCATGTAATACATGTGGAAACGGGAGGGTCTCGGCATTGTTTTTATTTTTCAACCCCTCTGAAAAGCGTGAGTCCTGCTTTTGCACCCCCTCCCTTTCTCCTCTTGCTAGCCCCCCCCAGTATTATGCGCATGTGGAAAAAAAATTTCTTCCATACATGAATTCATACATATGTAATACATGTTTAAAGGGAGGGTGGTAAACACGGCGCTGCCATAATACATATCCATCCCTATCCTCTCCCCACTCCCTCTCTCCCTAAAACTCCCTCCCCTTCTCATCCCATGCACCCGTTTGCACGACGCATATTTCCCCGGCACCCCCCTTCCCATCATCCTGCCTACGCCCCACCCTACTCGAATAAGAACCCTCCCCCTCCTCAATACTCCCCACGTGAACACACGCATACACATAAACCGCTATCGATCAGGAGCCGCGGGAGAGAGAGAGGGAGGGAGGGAGGGGGCGGAGTGGGGCAAGAGGAAGGAGGGGCGGGCGTGGTGGTGGTGGAAGGGACTCGGCCCGGCACACCACAGTAAGAGCGGTCCTCCAACCCGCGGGAAGCGTGCCCGGCTGCAATGGTGTGTTCGGGGAGAGGCGGGGATGGAGGGCGGGGCCGGGTTGGCGCGTGCGAGGGTGCAGAAGAGGGACGGGAGGGATAGATAGGGAGCGGGAGGAGGAAAGAATGAGAGAATCCTTATGGAGGGAGAAAGGAGGGAGGGGAAGAAGAGCTTCCTTATGCTTCTCCTCTCCCCTCCGCTCCCTTCCCGGCATTCCCTCCGAAACGATGACGTCCGCGGAGTAAGCGTTATACGGCGCCAAGGGGTGGAGGGGGCGAAAGAAGGAGTTTTTAACAGAGAGAGGGGACAGGGAGAAGGCACCACCCCGAATACTTCGCGCGAGATTGAGAGCCAAGGTGTCGGGAATGCCCCTCCTTCTTCACCCAATGTTATTATTATTGTTGTTATTTAATTTAAATTTATTTTCCCTCCCTCGTGCTTTTGGGAACTATGGAGGAAGGAGTAGGTAAGTTTTTCCTCAAAAAATAAATTAAGAGGACGCGGTTGGGAGAAGGGACAGGGTGGGAGAGAGGGATCAATGGGGAAGCGGTGTCGGGACAGGATGGAGGGGAAAAGGGTTATTCCGTAAGGGTGCCGTCCTCATTGATGGCCCTGTAGGGGAAAGTAGGGGGTCACTCACTCACTCACTCTCTCCCTTTCCAGAAAGGGAAAGCCGAGGGGGAGGAAGGGGGCGGGCGGGTCTGCTGCCCCGAAGTTTAGGGTGCAAGGGGTGGCGAGATCGCGTGGCAGACGCCGGCCGGAAGGCTTTGAGAAGGGGGGGGAGGGAGTGAAGGGTTCTTTCAGGGGGAGGAGGGAAGGGTAAGGGGGAGTGACAAGAGAAGGGGCGGCGTGTGTTTTGTGTGTCGAACACTCGCCCGTGTGGATGACTCCCGAAAAAGGAGACCCTTGATTATTTTCCGTCGCGCACGTTTAATGTCGGCTTTAGGTTAACGGGCGTGCGGTAGGTGGTAGCCAAGGAGGCGAGTGCTAAAAAAGAAAAGGAAGGCAAAGGGGGAAGGAGAGAGGTGTCGCCATCACGGTACTTAAAGACCCACGCTCTCCCCGCATATGAGCCGTTGCTCGTGTGTATATGGGTATAGTGGGAGTCCGGGTCCGGAATTGAATTAATCCCTTCATCCAGGAAGGAGGTGGAAGAGTAGGCCGATTTCTAGGTTAACAACACGACTGAAAAACCCCTTGCCAACTTAATGATACAGTTTTCGGGATGGCTTGGATTCGAGGGCCATAAAATTCGGATGAGCGGCATTGCCATCTCACGCCGAATCTTTTTCCCCTCATTATTTTTTCTTCTGCCGAAAAATCCGTCCGCCAAATTTTTTTTTACCCAACCCCGGCGATCGATTTGACCAGGACCATAGCTTTGGCTCCAAGTCCTCAACGTCGACTTCGTTGACGGAACTTTGTCGGTGTAGCGGGGATCGATGGAGTTTACGTTTAATCTCGCTGCTCGTGAGAGAGGGATGCGGAAGAATTAGGCGTGGACTCGAGCGTTCATCTCTCGAAATCACTTCGGCGTGTTGACTTATCTGGTCTTGCGGCTTCGTGACAAAGCAGAACTTCCACGCGGCACACGTAAATGGCGACAACAGTGTGTATGCAACCAAGATCTGGATATCGTGCGGGAGAGTTGATTATTTTGATTCAAAACAGCTCGCAAGTCGACTTCACGACCAAAGACAATTTCAACAAAGCGAGGAAAATTATGGTAAAGAGAGGAAATGATATATTCTTGCCGCTATCAACACCTAAGAGCAAGAAGTTATGGGGGGGGACATTCGGTGAGCATAAAAATAGATATTTTACGGTAACACATGGGAAAGTTTTTATATTTGTAGGAAAATAAATGGTGACGATGACAAGAGCAGGGAAGTAATAGAATTAAGTAATCTTTCACACTACTAGAGGTGGCGAATGATTTGTTTTTCAGTAGCTGACATCACGAAATTAATTTGTTAACAAGATGTCACAGAAGCACCGTGCTACATCATTATCCACGCACTTTATCCGATTCATCTCGGAAACGGTGCTTTATTAGTCAAATGAAAGAGAATTTTGAGTTATTTTTTTATTAAAAAACATGAGCGTGTCGATTTAAAATAATAAAATTGTGGCGTGACCCCGGGCTTTAATATTTAATAGACGTACGCGCTTTCTAGACTAATTATTTTCACTTAATTCCATAGAAAGAACGATTCGCGCCTAAGGAACAATCAAGCGCAGCCTCGGGCCGAGGTTGGCTCCCTCAATGTTCCCCGCGATGGACAACCACCCATCCCGCAGCCGTAGATTTGATGGGCACTTTTAATTTTTGCCGACTTTTTGAAATCATAATGAATTCATGTTATTGTTTTGGATTAAGTCACGCACACTCCGCAGAAGTGGCCGTAAAGTGAGAGTGAGGGGGGGGGGGTGGCTGTTGGGGAGGGAGGGGGGAGAGTGAAGGGGATGAGAGGGAAAGGGGTGTGTACAGAAAAAGAGAAGGAAAAAAATAACGACGAAGCAAAGGAAACACGCCGCCCGTTTTATTATTTTCTTCTTCTTCTTTCCCTTCGCTCTTCGCTGAGCGATATTCGTCTCCCAGTCGGGGAGCGGGCTCAAGGGAAGGTGAAGGGACGGTGACGTCACGGGTGCAGACGCAAAGGATCTGGGAATGCAGGGAAAGGTTGAGGAGGAGTCGGTATGGAGTGGGGAGGGGAGAGCGGTGAAAGGGGTTGATCCCCCTTCCCGCACCTAAAGAGAATTCCTTCCTTTCCGCGACCGAACCCCTTTCTCGGTCTCCGCACTCCCTCCCTCTTACCCCCACAAACCCCTCCCTCCGGCCAAAGCGACTTACATTCGACCTCGAATAAATCGAAGGAACCCAAACGCGAGCCCTTTCACCCCTCCCGGGCGCATCCTTCCCTTGTCCTTTACCCCTCCCTTAATCCTCTTCCATGACTCTCATCTCCTTAATCCCATTTCATACAAATTTCCCTGCGCCATCCTCTCTCGGGCGCGGGCGATTCCATTTTTATGCACCGGTCATCCCGCATCGACGCGGATTTCGGACCTCTACCGCTAATGCAGTTCCGGGAACGGATTCGCCCGGGATCGGATAAATGGAGGCTGACAGTGATCCTTTACGGCACCCAACCTAATTCCGCTGGTGATCGGCACAACTCGTAACGTATTTTATTTACCTCCGTCGGAATCAGTCATTCAAGTTCGGGGAGATCTCTATTTATAATTTTGCACGTAAACTTTGGCATCGCAAAAGGTCAATATACGGAAATGAGTTCATTATGCGACGATTAATGGGCTGATGACAAACTGAATAATGCTTCAATATTTCCCTTTAATTTAGCCTCCGATTTCAGGTAAAATATTGGGCATGATTTTGAATTGTCCCAGAAGGTGTACCAGGAAATGTATAGCAAACAAACATTCTGAACCCAAGTGAGGCTGCGAGTGGTGCAGCATTAGAGTTTGAAAATTAGAATAAGTATTTAAGGTCTTCCGACGACATAGGTCATATCGTAAAAAAAATACTTCATTGCCACGCAAAGTGAATGCGGAGATCAGGTTGGTGTGGTGGCTAGAGTACTGGCCTCCCATTCCGAAGGCCCGGGTTCGATTCCTGGTGGATTTTTTTCAGTGGCAACCCGGTCCTGGTGGAGGGAATTTCAAGTTCCACAGCCTCCTTAGTACCACAAATCCCACATCGCACTTTTGCACTCCTAACCGGAAATCTGCAAATTACTTCATATGTCGGTCTCCTTCTCCGATGAACAGCATTACCAAATGGTGATGCTATTCAATTATTTGGAATAATCTCTACGCAATAAGCTCCCAAGGTAAAACTAGGAAACGTAGTTTGTAGTTTTAGAAATTAAATCATCATCGTCAAAAGTTGTAAATCCTAATATTTGTTGACGAGGCTCTACCTTCGGTTCTCCTACAGGCTAACCTCTTCATACCAACATAATGTTACTCATTTACATCCTTTACAACTTTCACTTGAAGAGACCTTGAAAACGAACGAGAGACAATCAACAATCTGATGCATGTTTTGCTCCCTGAAATCTCTAAGAACCATATTAACTGTATTGATGCACCACCAAGGACCATCCGAATAGGGGTACGTTCGCCTCCCATGATTCGTCTGAAGCCACCAACATTGGTAGTCCCTTTAAAGGATACTATACGTTAAATTCGTTAGATCGTGGAGCCCAGGTTTGAATAAACCCGTTCTCTTGATAATCCCTCACCCCATTATGCGAACAATATATCCAAGCTCTACAGAATGCTTGAAATCTCCCAAACAGCGATGATTAAGATGACTTCGGGAGATTGTAAATCTTTCTCTTGAGCCGAAAAATATCAGATTAATGTTATTTATACAACTCAATCAAGTGATATTGTAATAATTACACCATAACTTGCATAACAGTGCCAATAATATCTTGTTACTATACCTGATCCACAGCAATTAATATCAAATCAGGTCGGTGATCGACCTCAAAGAGCTAAACGCAATGTGCTAGAGGTAATTATACCATAAATAAAAATCTTACGTAGAATAACATGGCACAATACCGTAACTTAAATCCGTCATGCAATGTAGCAACTAAAAGAAAGCTTGATAAGAGTAGTCGGCATAGAAAACTGGACAGAAAATTAAAATCTAAGGGTGCTTACAAATATGAATTCACATTACCTTCAAGGTTTGAATTAAGAAAAAAAATTGCGTTTTTCCCAGAAAACTCGTCGTAAGCACTACATATCAATGCTTCATCATTTTAATTGAATGTAAGATTTTCATGTAACACTTAGCTGTAGTAGAATAAGTTGTTGTAGGTTCTCCATCAGCTGGAGTAATATTACACCATCTTGCCTGGCACTATCTTAACCTTGATCGTAAGGTTGACATGTAACATTCATTTTCCAGGTGGGATTCGATCCCGCGGCCTTTCGGGCGCCATTCCGGCGCGTGCCGATCTGGCTACCGCAGCGACTTGGGTTAACTACCACGATGCTAAAGTTTCATTATAGTTTTCGTAACGAACTCATCTGAACAACGTTTACGAAAACAGTGTCGATTGATTGGAAGTGTTAATTTCTGTATTTTTTAAATTAATGATTTGTTTGACAAATAGGACGAGGCTTGAAAATATGCCTCAGCTCGCGCCCGCGGGTCTCATCGAAAAACAATTATTTTTGACGCCTCGGTGGACGGGGGCGGATTCCCTGTCCAGCCCCACCTCGTTCCCAATGGCCGCCCCACGTCCTCCTCCGCGGAGGAAGTCGACGGCCTCCGACTCAATACATCGCGGAACAGAACGCTCGCCTGCTCCTTAATCCGCGCCACCCTCCGAACTTTCCACTCCCCTCTTCTCCCTCCCCTCCCGCCGCCCGCCTACCCCACCCCAAAGCAGAAGTCTCCTCCCGACTGCCTTCTTCTTAAAGCCCTTCCCTCCCTCCTCTCCCCTCCCCGCAATTCTCAACCCGGCGGAAAAATAAACACAAAAAATGCAGCGCGGGCGAATATCCTAAGTGGTCTGCAGCGCGCACTACTCGGCCGGTGTGCAGGGAGGCGGTGTCGCCAGGGTCACGGCGTGAAACGAAAGGCTGGAAGGGTGTGGGGCGGGCCCGGGGCGCGAGGTGGGGGGCGGAGGGGTATGGGGCAGTGCGTGCCGGAGGGGCGAGGCGGAGGAGGGACCGGCGGGCCATAGTAACGGTGTGGCGGGCTCCCGCCCCGCCCCCCTCCGCCCCGGGCCGGCACGGCGCCGCCTTGGGTAAGGTAGATTCCTTTGCCCCCCTCTCTCCTGACCGTGGAAGAGCGCGAAGGCGTGCACGGCCCCCACTCTTCCCCCCTCCTACCGCCAGAGTTCACCCCTTTCGACTCTCTTAACCCGTCCCGGCCCCCCTCCCCCCGCCACTTCCTCCTTTGGGTCCTTCCTCCCTCGCCTGAAGAGTTCCACATCACCGCCGTCGACTCCCTTTTTTTCCTCTCGCTTGTGCTTCGCAGACGCGGTTCGTCATCATCCGACGCAACCGCGGTGGCTCTCGGGAGCGGTGGGTGGGACAAGTGCAGTGAGGTTGCACGCCCACGGTGAAACACGCGTACCGCGTCTCGTCCTTATCTCTTCCCCGTCTTTTATTTTACCCGCCGTTGCGAAGGTGACGAAATGTCACTCGCATCGGTGCCGATGCGACTGCCGCTCGTCATTTGCCTCGCTCGGCGCGAACGGATCGCCAAAACCGAATCGCTCACCGGTAGTGAGTCACCGCGTGTGTATTTTCGGAGGCATAAATTAAGTCGGTGGCCGGCGTTGCCGTTATCACAACAAGCGCGGAATTCCGTCCTCCCCCGAGCGAGCATAATGAGCGTGCGGCGACCTACAGTCTTTTTTTTCACCAAGCGATTTCTCGACGAGAAAAACGAGTCGCGATGTCCAAAATTGCGGCCGATGCCCTTTTTAGAATTCACCGTTTCATTGGCTTATTATGTTAGTTTCACTCGGATCAGCCGATTTCCTCGCTATGTTTCGACGAGTGGTTTAATATTTTAAGGTATTCTTCATCTGCGGTCAGCGTACAACTGTTGAAATTGGTGTGTTTAAATTAGGGATGTTCGCGCTTAATTAAAATATATATTTGTTCCTCCTGGTCTCAGAACATATTATTTGCATTTAACAACAAATAATGGGGATTAGAAGGGGTAGACACATGGGAAAACGTTTAACGAAGAGTTTGAGAGAAAGAAAGTGTTAAAGTTTTTAGGTAATTATCTGCATATATCATTCATTTATTATCAGAGAATTTAGTTAGTACAGAAGTAGTTAGACCTTAGTAAGCAAAAGCGGTTGCATGTCTGAACTATGACGATTTTTGAGAAATAAGAGAACTTTTCAGGATGCGTCTAAAGAAGAAATAAGAGAATTCGGCCGCTCTTGACAAAATTCTGGATTTTATTCTTGGGGTTTAATGGGTTGAATGTGGATCCCCTATGTGAAATGGTAACTAGATATTTGTCTGAGAGTTTATACACATGAGGTAATTACCTAAAATATGAAAATTTTACCTGCTTCAGGGGTACTCTTGAGGTGAGCTGAGTTCTAACCAATCACAGCTTCATCTGGACTGAGAGCTATTGCCACTGGCGACGTATTTTTGGTTACTTAGGTTTAGAAGAAAAGATTATTTATTGTAACTGCGAACGGTGGTAAAATAAACCTGTAGTATTCTAGGTAACCCGGTAAACACCAAAAATAAGAGCTTCGATGATCCTCACTTGAATTTACAGTTTAATCTTCTTCAGCAATTAAGTGAAACATATTTGAATAAATTCTTGTCATTAAAAATGACTTTGATTAATTTTTCCTTTGTTTGGTTCTGCATTTGCAACGGGCAGTAACAACATTCATAGGATGGCGGCTAATTTCATACCTTTTGAATTTAATTAATCGGGCAGCGCAGTCAAACCACCGTGTTGCAGCTCCATGCCACCAGTAACGCACCCTTTTCATTTGATCGGCCGACTCAAACGAGGCTAATATCAGTGATTATGATCAACTGTGAAATAAGGTATTACAACATCAGATGCCCTTCCACATGATCCAACTCTCGACTCACTCTCAATTTTCGTGGCGGATGAAAACAGTTTAGTTTTGATATTTCGTCGACACCTGTTCATACTTGAACTTATTTAAATTAAAATACTCTCCTCATTTTGTGATGCGTACTGTTTTACCTAGTTTTTTAGTACCCGCAAAGAAACTGGGATCAAAGCATTCGTTTTAAGCTCTGGGACGTACTTTAGGGAGTATTAAATATTCATGAAATATCACTTATGAATATTAAAGGAAAGATATTGCAAATTTTCACAAGTAATTACTTGTGGAAAATTGCAATATCTTTCCTTTAATATGGAACGTTTCCACCACATCACACCTGAATCTGGTTAGTTTACACTTATGAATACTTTGCTTAATTAATGTAATTAATTTCATCTGTGCTCAAATTATCATTATTTCTAATCTATGGTGAATGGATGGATTTAAAAGTAAAATGGAAAATATTGAAAGGACTGTGTTAGGCTTAACTTTGTACGAACGATATAAGTCTATGTAAAAAAAATCAAAACTTTGTAGTTTCGCTGACTTTATTTCCACTTGCACCTGAACTATACTAGTTCAGGTGCAAGTATGAGTCTGTGTAACCTTCAAAGTTATAGTGTGGTCTCATACAATTGAAAATACGAGATAAAGTTATTACAGCATGTTAAAACTCAAACTCAGTTTATTCATCGCCAGTAATACCTTTTTAACAGATTAAATTTTGTTCCAACTTCAAAACTGTAACGATAATCATGCAAAAACACCTGGCTAATTCCGTTAACTCGTCGTTCTCCAATTTCTGGATCGTCAATCACTCCTCATTGTTATTTGTGTATAATTAATAATAAATCGTCGGGGTCATCCATATTCATTCATTCACTGTTTACCAAGCATTTGTTTTGCCATTAGAATCACGATAGGGAGACAGCTATCCATTGCTCTTCTTCAGTGAGATGCATGATTTTGAAATCATAAAATGATTGGAAACTAATCTGTTTTTCCATGGAAGCAAATTTATATCACTAACTCATTATAGTCATACATCATTTAGACACTAAAGTAATGTTACTGTATCATGAGGCACTCCTGTTTTTTCATACATCTGGCAGTGGTAGTGTTTACAAGATAAGTAATACATTTAAATGGTGGCTATGATTAAATAAACAAAGAATTTGTGGCAATTTAGTCTATTTAGGCTCTAGGACAAATCAACACAAGTAGTTGCATGCACGGAAACCGTCGTGTTACCTTAGAATTCACCTAACTTAAACAGATGTCGGGAAATACTAGTTGGTCATTAATGTCCCCTATTTTGGTCCGGCATTAAAAGTTTTTCGTGGATACTGATTAATTACGCTCACTTTACGGTAAAATACGAAACTTTAGTCTTTTTAAAAATTATTTCAGTCACCAGTTAATATAACCCCATTAAATTCTTCGAACAACACGAAATGATTGAATTTTAGGACCGAATCCGGTATCTTAAGGGAAAGAGAAAGTTTTAACAAAACCAATTAAAATCGATGGGGAGTAGCCACAACTCTTTTTTCCATTAAGTTAGATATGACCATTAACAATGTATTGATCTATAACTAAATGCAGTTCAATCTCATAACCTGCCTTCCTTCCTCTTCTCATAGAGGTGCGGATATCGATAATTTTCTTTGCTGCCAAAAATTGATCCCGGGGAATACCCTCCATTCATAAGAGGGGTTTGAAGCAAGGTTTTCCTTTCTTTCCTTTCTTAAGGTCTCTTGCATTCTGCAGTCTTTCTGTCTTAAAGGTCTCTAAGTATCTTGAAATACGTGCAAAGAATCTTGAAGGAATACACTTAGCTGTGGGGAATGAGTCGAAATGGTCGTGCATGAGACTATTTTTAGTTCCAGTAGAAACGCGCGTTGCAGAAGAAATTAACACTCTAAAGGGCCAAGACGATTTCAATCTTGACGCCATTGATAATTTGAGGCTGGAAGTGAAGTAGTAATGGTTAAAAATTCCAAGGGTTGGTCGTGAAAACATGTTGTAAACATACACGCAATTGATAATATTTTACAAGATATTTAACCGGAGAAAAATGTTAAAAGAGGAACCATTTCATTTTCGGAAATTATTGTGCCCATAAATTCTCATACTCATATAATTCAACACAAAAAGCTTTCACGCTCAAGAAAACATTGACATTTGTCAAAAGTAATTTCTCTTCATAAATAAACTCGAGAAAAAACGGAACCTTGGACCATATGTTATATAATTTAATTACTAGTGCATGAGGATAACATTCACGTGTTTACTATTAATACTAGCAAATAGAATTTATTATTTAAACATACCCGTTAGCCATGCTATATTATCATGCAGAGGTAGATCGTTTCGTAGAGAGAGTGAAAGGATACATATTCTATGATAATAATGGGATATGATGAGCAGGCTATGGTCCTGTATCTTTCCGGGCATTATTATGACAAATATATCGTTCTTAGTGACATAAATATGTTCGCGTTGCGTTTGGGAAACAATTCTGTTGATTCAGAATTGTTTCCCAATTCAAAAGAAAAGCCTGTATTCAGCAATGCAGTTAAAATTGTAAATTTCCCTTTCAATTTGAAAATCATTTTACTTTGCTCCATGCTATCTTATGGCTTGGATTTAATAAGTAATAGGAAAGCAGAGGGCTTGCCAACTTTCCGGAAGCACCAGCAGCAGTTTTTAATTAATCAATGATAACATTTAACAATATCTCACGGGCGACCAATCCGATTGGCTATTGCTTTGCTTCTGTTGCGCATATGACACGATTTGCTGACCAAACACTTCAAATTATGCAATGGACACAAACCGTGCCCACATTACTAAAAACTAGTGGGTTTAGATGGCCACAATCCGTTGCTTAATATTGGTTAAAATGAATTTCCACAAGTTGAGTCTTTGAGTAAAAGTTGTCTATGAGATGCGAAATTTGTCACCGCGGTAAATGATCAATAAATATCTGTTGAATTATTTTGAAAAGCCATGTCTATCTATCAGAGTATTGATATGGTAACAGTGCCTTAAAAATAGCCTCTGCTGTGGTGAAGAGCGATAAAAAATTTAACTAATTCACTCGTAATCATTCATACACACCTGTCAAATTTTCTGGCTGGCCATATAGTCACATAATTCGATTTTTAGATGCTCCAATTGCTTAGATAATATCTCGCCGTATAACCCAGTGGTTCAATGCCTTCTCAGTTGCGGAGACCCCATGAATTCTCAAACTGTGTTTTTGCATCCCTCCACTAAAGTATCGAATTTTTAATTCTGTAAGGAGTACAAACAGGTTTTCTTCACTTAAAAGATATGGCCGCAATGATTTTCAATTATAACATAGGTTCAGTGTGAAAATAGGCTGACAAAGGGTTCAATTCCGTTCAATTTTGAGGAAATAGTTTCTGCTTGACCTTGTGGAATATATCCATTAATTGAATTTTGTCCACATTATTATTATGCGTGTAAAATATATACTATCATGGCTTTTATAGAAATGTATTTTCTGAAACATAATTTTTTAGAAGCGAAGTAAACTTAAAAACACAAAAATTAATTTTTTACTCGTCGGTTGTTGCAGCTCTATGAGGAACAATATCTTTTTCGATAACGCCCAGCACCACTTAAAGAGGATTCTCGCACCTCCACGTGCACCCTTGGTTAAGAACCACTGGTTTAATCTAATCTAACCTCTTTCCTTAAACATAAGGAAAACACGCCTATCCCCGAGGTGGGATTCGAACCCTCAGCTGCTGGATTGCTAGGCCGCGATTTAACTAAAAGGCAGGTGAGGTGGTCTAAAAATATCTGGGATGGTATGCCGTTGGCTTACTCTGTATTTTATAATACGCGTAATGAATGCATAATAAAAGCTTGGCAACATATATCTTAGGCAAACACAATATCAAACCCGAAGCAGGATTCGAACCTTAGCCTTTACTCATGAATAAACAAAAGCCAAATACTATTTACTCACTGTATTTAACACCAAGCATATTTTCCACTATTAAGTGTCATTATCAAAGCATAATTATTGATAATTACACTTAGTTGTCGAAACTATGGTCAGTGTTTAATACAGCGTGAAAATAGTTCCTGGTTTTAGTTTATTCCTCATCATGAATATAACTCATCATCACGTAGTGACGCCTTATACCATTAATTACCCTAGCCTTTAAAAGATCTAAGGTTTTCCCGGCGAATAGTAACAATAAAATTTTCTCGACTCAGTCATCGAAACGTTAGTGCCCATTAACGATAGGTATCACCTGGTGTGAAACCCGAGAAAATTTTAGTTTTAACTTAGCCTTCAGTTTGGCATGTTACCGGTCGGCAGTTTGAGCGGGTTAAAAATGTCTCAGATGGAACACTAATCGTATACTCTTTTTGTCTATTGCGGTAACAGGAAATGTTCCAGCACACCAACAAGCATTCTCCAGTCCCTCAATCTGTTTCCAACTTTTCCCTCAATCTTGCAGTCCGCTAGAGGCCCTCCCCGACATACCACAGAAACCTTTCCCACCTCCTCAGGGCCACACCGTACCACAAAAGTGCGGCACGCCAAAGGCACGAGGAGGAAGAATTCGCGAGCGGATCCACGTGAGTCTTGAAAAATGAACAAAAAAGGGTTGACGCGCGCGCGGCCGGTGGGAAGGAGCTCTGCGCTTTAAGGCTATCGACGGCGGCGTCGGCGTCGCCGGCGTTCCGGGAGGGAGACGAAAGCGAGAGGGTTCCCGGAGGACGTCGTCGGGGGAAGGGGTGGCAAAGGTGGGGGAGTGAGTGGGCGAGGGAGGAAGGGAGGGAGAGTGGTGAAGTGTGGGGTGGGGTGGGGCGGGGATTCTTGAAAGCGGAAGGAAACGATCCTGAAAAAAAGAAGCGGGCGATAGGGGGGGAGGGTTGAAGAGGCGAGAAAGAGACCTCGTTTAGCGTTGTCCGCCCGCTGCCAGGGGCGTGCAGCAATGTTCATCAACTTCCCGCCCCGTAGACCGCCACGCGCGCGCCTTGCTGGAGGTGGCACAGCTCCTGAAACGGAAAAAAAATCCTATTGATGGCACAGTAAACTTTCTCGCTCGAGATTACCCAGAATACATAAACTCATCATAGAAAAACAACTGAGTTCCGGCAAGGTTATATTTTTCCGATTCCATATCTTTAGAAAAAGGCGTTTTGCACATCGGTGGTTTTAATAGTCTCGGAGATAGATTATGAAATGTATAGTCACTAATAGCATGTTTGTGGAGAATTCACCCCCTTCCAAACACCTTTACGGTGGCTTGCAGGGTATTATGTAGATGTAGATGCAGAAGAATTAGTGCTGCAGACCAATCATAATGGCAAAATTAAACATGTAGTCAACTACCGAAAGTCCGTGCTAATGACGGTAAACGGTGTACGGATAATCGGGAAACACGGATAATCCGAAGTTTGGTACTTTCAGGATTCATTTCTCTACGGCGCACAGTGTCGCAGAATCCCCGATATGCGGTCGTGGCAAGTAAAAATAAAATTACTATTCAGGGAATTTTGAGTATTGGGTTGTCCAAAGGGATACCTGACTAGCCTCGAGTGGCAGTCAGTTGAGTGATAAGCGAGCTCCAGTTGGATATAATCATTTTGAAAGAAAGCGTTTTTGAGGTGGCAAGTCCATCGACTGAGGTCAATAGAGTGCAACGGATACTTCAAAATCATGTGGAAGTAGTATCTTTCGATCGAATTCTATTTTGATAATTGTAATCACCAGGATATAGCAAGTCAAATTCAATAAATAATATATTAGTAAGCATAATATAAGGAAGTTATTTTAATTTGCGCAAGTAATAGCTATCGAAAATATGAAAATTTCATGAAAAGAATCTTTATCAAAGATCAAAACTTAAAATATTCCTGTAGATTCGTGCGTTTAAAAATAGTGCAACGTGTTTGTTATGATCTTAACTATCGAATTAAATAAAAATTAGATGCATATATCTGCCATAACAATTGTTATTAATAATAAATGAAATCAACTCATGCGTGCAAGCGCTAAAACGGTTGGTTCAACAAAGTATATAATCTAATTTTCGGATTTTTACACTAAAATAATGATAAACAGCTTCAGCGATGAAGCACTATGACATTCTCATTATCAATAAAAATTATGTAAAATGTCGATGTGTCTTATGCATTACATTTACGTGTTGTAGTTTGACAGGTGTAGAGCGCAACGAGTTCCCTTCCTATTCTGGACTCTGAGCATTATTCAGGGATACTATATTTACACACTCCCTGGCATTATTAAATGCATTTACTTAGTTTGATTTAATGCTTTTTACTCATGGCTTCTTCAATAGTTGCACACAAATTGCCAGGCGTCTTATTCCAGTTTCCTTTAATTAATGTAAAAATTCCAGCCTTGAAAATCAAATTAGGCCCTCTGTCACATTGGCACAGGTGGAATCTATGAGAACAAATGGATCAGCGTAGGTGGAATCTAAAAGTAAATATTTTATGGATGGAAAAATACGCATAAACAATGATAATAGTCACCCAGGAGACCATAATATGCCTGAAAGGCTTACAAACTAATGTGAAATAGTAGGTAACGCACACTTTTTGTGTACACTAATAAAACAAAAACGTTAAATGAGGTCCCCTAAAAATTAAACTTACCTGATTTTATTAATATTCCGAAGTGTGTATGTAACTATTCAAATGAACAGCAAAAATATATGCTCAAAAAATGTTAAAAATCACACAAATTAATTTAAAATCAATGAATAACCCATCTTTTTGCACTCGTATAGCAGAAACGTAAAATCCAGCCCTTATGAAATACAAACTACATATTTAAATAAATATTGTTAAATTTGTATTTAACAACACAAATAAACAACAACAATTGTTAGGTAGGTACTCAAAGTACCATTTTATGCTTAAAAATCGTTCAAACTAAGTAAAATCATTAAATAATGCTCAGAGTCCAGAATAGGAAGGGAACTCGTTGCGCTCTACACCTGTCAAACTACAACACGTAAATGTAATGCATAAGACACATCGACATTTTACATAATTTTTATTGATAATGAGAATGTCATAGTGCTTCATCGCTGAAGCTGTTTATCATTATTTTAGTGTAAAAATCCGAAAATTAGATTATATACTTTGTTGAACCAACCGTTTTAGCGCTTGCACGCATGAGTTGATTTCATTTATTATTAATAACAATTGTTATGGCAGATATATGCATCTAATTTTTATTTAATTCGATAGTTAAGATCATAACAAACACGTTGCACTATTTTTAAACGCACGAATCTACAGGAATATTTTAAGTTTTGATCTTTGATAAAGATTCTTTTCATGAAATTTTCATATTTTCGATAGCTATTACTTGCGCAAATTAAAATAACTTCCTTATATTATGCTTACTAATATATTATTTATTGAATTCGACTTGCTATATCCTGGTGATTACAATTATCAAAATAGAATTCGATCGAAAAATACAACTTCCACATGATTTTGAAGTATCCGTTGCACTCTATTGACCTCAGTCGATGGACTTGCCACCTCAAAAACGCTTTCTTTCAAAATGATTATATCCAACTGGTGCTCGCTTATCACTCAACTGACTGCCACTCGAGGCTAGTCAGGTATCCCTTTGGACAACCCAATACTCAAAATTCCCTGAATAGTAATTTTATTTTTACTTGCCACGACCGCATATCGGGGATTCTGCGACACTGTGCGGCGCGCCGCCGCCAAAAAAAATAAACTCCCTAAGAAAATAAGAATATCTATCAATGGAAATACCCTCGCTGTACCTAATAGCATTATGACAAAAATAATCCAATAGAGGTATCCCGGCCGCTATTAAATGCTGGCAAGCTTTGGGGGGTGGCACGAAGCCTGGCGTAAGACATCGGAACTTTTAAATTATCCTTTGGAAAGTGAAAATGTGAAGCCAATTCTTCAAATTTAGTCCGGCACTTCATATCACCCAACGCAGTTAGTACAGCAGTCATTAAGACGGTTAATGTAAACCGCACGCTTATAGAGAAGGCATTGTTTCTGTCAACGATGGTGGCAAAGCAAAAGAATGATACGTGATCTCAGATCACTGTGGTTGATTTTCATCGATTTAAAATAATCTAAAAAATAATGCACCAATATCAATACTTGTTCTAGTGTTCACGAATCCATCTGTGAGGTCTTGAATTGGGAATGCATCAAGGTGTGCTGAAAACCTGCTTTCACTTGTTTCAGGTTAATGATCATGATTTTGAGCAAAAACCAGCCTGAAACGTTTAGGCACATGACCCTTCGGTTAACGAAAAATCAGTGGAAAATTGCGACTTTTGAAATTTACAACGAATTTTTTAAGCACCAAAAGTAAAGTTTTGAACTAATTTGCATTCATTTTGATTAAAAATTCAACTGAACTCCATTTTACAAAAATATGGTCAAATAATCCCGATGATCAAAATATATATTGTGGAAAAATATAAAAATACCTGAATCCATACAAATTCACGGAAAAATTTGAAAATGGCCTAAATGGCAGAATAAAAACTTATATTAAAGAGAAATAAAACACTTTAAAATCACAGCTGCTTCGTTACTTTGCCACACTCTCGAAATTTCCGTGGAGCAGGCAAACATATAAACGTACGCAGTCACATACGAATCACGAAGAGATTTACACTAGCAAATTTCGCTAAGATGCCCCAGTGTAGCCCAGATGTTAAAGAAAGAATTAGAGATGATTTCAGAGAGAAGCCCAGGCGCTTAAAGGCGTCCTACTACGGGCAAAATTGTACAAGAGAGCTGCGATAAAATGAAAAAAAACAGCAAGAAGTGGAAAGGTTGGAGGATAAAAGATAGCTGAGGAAAAAAAGTAAACGTAACGAAAAAGAGGGAAGGAGGGTGCGGTTGGGAGAAAGAAATGGAGATGAATTCCGAATAGAGAGAAACGCGTTGCTGAATGGGAGCCCACTTGGCTGTCAAGGCTTTTCTTTTCATATTTTTTTTATTTTTAAGAATACTCGAGAATTTCTTCTTTGGGGCTGACGACTTTTTTTTTCATTTATATAGAGATATTCTACTTTTATATCGTACGCATTTATTCCATTCAACTGATGCTCAGGCGATTTAGGGAAAAGTTCTGAATACAGTTCTTTGTCCGGAATAGACTCAAAACCATTCGTCTTCTTAATTCAACGATGCGAGGAAAGCGATGACCCTTTTTTTATGAAAAGGATTTAAAATGCATTGGTTACGTCCCTAACTATACGTTATACATGCCCAATAATGCATCGTTCGTGACGCTGTCTATCGCAACCAGTCGTAGGAAAGTGCCAGAGGAAGGTCAGTCAATAAATTACATTTCAATGATTAATTTCAGCATAAATTAAAAATACACCCATGAAAATGAAAATCTAATGAAAATGAAACAGCAATTTCCTACAGTAAATTAGGCTTCCATGACATAGCAAAAATTTCCCAAAGTGTCTTTGAAAATGCTGCATTTTCAATGATGTTGCTTCAATTGATACACTGCTAGAAAATTTTACGGCCGACTTAATAATGTAAGAGTAACATTAACCGTTAGAAGAGCGGGAGCTTACTTAAATATAGTTGATATCTACAGTAATCATTTGATTTACCTGTTATCTGTCATGGAATATAAGTACAAGGGATATAAACATTTGATAAGTTTAGCCAGGAGCTACAATAGTCTACCACTGATGAGTTCCGGAGGCTAAATTTTATTGAATGACGTTTATGCGTTATTTTCATGATAAATAATAATGAAATATAAATGATATTGCAAAAAGGAGCCTGTATTCACTGACATCATCATCATCAGTCATCAATTTTGAGATTGGTTTGAGGCAGCTCTCCACTGAATTCTCCGACCAGCTAATCTATTTATATTTTTGTATTTCTTCTCTTTCACATCCTTCAATCTCGTATTGATATAAAGAAAAGAGTGGAGTAGATGCGACTTCTCGGGATAATATTGTGGTGGTTTACTGACATCGAATAAAACATTTGCTACGCCATAATAGAGATAAAACAGGAAGTACATTATTACAGTGCTAAAAAATATCTAATAAGTTTGAGTTACCAAAGCGTTTTCCATCTTCTATGATAAAGCACAAATGTGAGGTCTCGTGAATTGCTAATAAAAATCGAACGCTCATATGAATGCACCACTAATAGAAATTTTGCCCTAAAGCGCAAGGCTCACGGATTGAATCAGTCATGAATTCGAACGTAAGTGGGAGATTGAGGGTCTTCCATGTATGCTTGATAACTTCAATAATTTTATAGATACCTACTACTGAACCAGTAAAAAGTGATGTCATTTTATGGCCCCTCAGGGTCACATGCATGAATGTCTCTGCTATCGTTTTATCTGCAAAATATTCGTAGAGACATCGAATGTGGAGTATACGCTGAGATAGTTCCCTTTCATTCTCATGAATACTTTTATCAAGAACAAGACTTCTTTAGACTTCATACGTCGGAGCAAAGATACTTGTAACAAAGATGCTAACGATGCATTCCCATTCCTTAGTTTCGAAGTCTATGGTCATTTTTTTATCCTCTTGGCTGTCGTCACTTGTGCGATATGTGTGTAATGATGTCCGAGTTACTTATTACACACCTCCCTCTTCGCAAGGTCATTGGAGCCGAGTTGACTCCTTGGTACGACTATTCAGAATAGGCATGCAATTGATTGATACTTACTACGGTCTCTTTTTGCGCCTTGCATTTTCCAGTGCTAACCTTATATCCGCAGAAATAAACAATGGAAAATTACATCTGATTACAGTTTATCCTTCTCTGAGATGAGAAATAGGGAATTATAAGTTACAATGTTTCTTTGGAGCACGTGTGGCTTCGTGACCACAAGATGAAGCTTTGAAATAAAATGTTTGCGAAATGAATAATGTGGTGAAAATGGGAGAACCTGGTTTACAGAACTATCAGAAAATTCATCTCTCTGACCTGTATTTTATTGACTAAGGGTTGGGATAAAAGAACCATTGTAAACGTATCGAAAGACAAGACTGCCGCAAGGATATTTAAAAAAAATATTTTTCCACAAAACATATTTTGATCATGTACTTGACCATATTTTTGTAAAATGGAGTTTAGTTGAATTTTTATCCAAGAGGAATGCAAATTAGTTCCAAAATTTACTTTTGGTGCTTAAAAAATTCGTTGTAAATTTCAAAAGTCGCAATTTCCCATTGATTTTTCTTTGACCGAAGGGTCATGAGTCAAAACGTTTCAGGCTGGTTTTTGCTCAAAATCATGATCATTAACCTGAAACAGATGAAAGAAGGTTTTCAGCACACCTTGATGCATTCTCAATTCAAGACCTCACAGATGGATTCGTGAACACTAGAACAAGTATTGATATTGGTGCATTATTTTGTTATATTATTTTAAGGCGATGAAAATCAACCACGGTTATCTGAGGTGGGATCATTCTTTCGCTTTGCCACCATCGCTGACAGAAACAATGCCTTCTCTATAAGCGTTCACATGAACCATCTTAATGACTGCTGTACTAACTGCAGTAGGCAATATGAAGTGCCGGACTAAATTTGGAGAATTGGCTTCACATTTTCACTTTCCAAAGGATAATTTAAAAAATGAAGAATGACATGGTTGAAATAGTGGCCATAGAATTTTGGTTAAATACCTTAGAAATGAAGACTTGAATTGATTCGATGAAAATAACGAAGACATTAGCCGATAGGAGGATTGAGTAGAAAGCTGCATTAACCAATTTTTGGACTGATTACTGGCGATGATGAATTAAAAAAATAACAGTAATGCGGTCTTGCTCGTCATAAGAACTGTAATCGGGCCCTTGATTCTCTATGTTCGAATATCGGTTCTTAGAAAGTCAATGGGGAACAGGCACTATTTTTTTATAACTCTTTGAATGTACAGTTTATTAGCTAAAATGCGCTTGGAGAAAAATTTTGCTGAAGAATTAAGTTGTGTTACAAAGATATCACTCTTTAAAAATTGTACCTTTTCGGCAGCTTAAAAACACGACGTCATCGCATGACGTCACGGCACGGTATCACTATGGGTGTTGAAAAAACTCTAAATCAAAAACACTAGCTTTTATTTCATTTAACACTAGATCTTATACTATGGGTGTTGTTTATCTGTTTACGCGTGGAGGTAAGTTGTTAAATGAATACTTGGCGAATACGTATATACTTATCTCATGTGTTTAATGCAATACACGATTGTATTTCAATTTTTTATTTAAGTAGTATGGATGGTAACGAACAAATCGTTCAAAAATTATATAATTCCTGTATAGTGCCCAAGAATTTCTGCTACGCCTAAGCAATTGCTGGATATTTTTAAGAAGAACGCCGCCATAAGGGAGTCAGCCAAAGGAAGTTGTCGGAAAGTGCTTTCTTAAGTATTTTTTCAGTCATATTTTCGTTCGAGAAACGGCTAAATACCTCAAAACAATATATTCGCTTCGTTTTCTTTTAAAAATAAATGTCGTCACCGTAGCAATATGGAACCTATACACTGCAGTGACGTCAGAAGGCGTTTCAGGTCACGTGACTTTCGTCAATTTTCGGGAACATTTTAATATCATTTAATAATCATTGTGAATGGCATAGAAAATTTTTGCTTACATATTTTAATTGGTGAGAAAATTTCGCCTCGACTACATCATTAATCTTCGAGATACAAATTCCATGAATTATCCCCATTGTCACTTCACACGATCGCACCCAAAGGGATACGAAAATCATACGAAAATAACGTTCTCCCAAAACCAACCTATTTCGATACATACGTGGACGCGGCGTGTCCTTCCCCCTTAATCTCAAAGGAGATGGCGCTGGTCAGAGCTCATTTCCCTCATGTCAGCAGCACTCCCGTCTGGCTTTCGCCTCGGGGAGGCGTGCTTTCGTCTCCGATTGGCAAAGCCGGGCTAGCATTCAAATTCCGTGGACGGACTCCGGACGCCGCCCGGCCTTCCGAGCGGCCGAAATTTTTGCGGAGCGTTCGGGCCGTGTGCTAAAAAGTGACAGTGTTTCGGCGCGAATGGGCGTCCCCGTCCGTACGTTTCGCACGACACCCACTCTACCAACTCCCACCCGGCCCCTCTCCTCCTCCTCCCCACCCCACATCCACCCCTCTCCCTGGTCAACGGCCAACTTTCACACAATGGCCTCGCGTTACCTAACCGATCCTATGGTTCCTAAAGAAGAAGACGTGAGAGGAGGAGAAGGAAGGAGGAGTTCTCGTCGGCGGCCATAGAGTTGAACGCTCGAATATAAATGTTCGCCCCCCCTCCCCCAACCCCCCCCCCCACCCGGGCCGCTTTCGCCAAATTGCAGCTATTTGCTACCGAAAGCAAGAGGGGTTTTAGATTTTGATTAGCTCTCACTGGAGGGGGGCGCCGCTGGGAGTCGCTGACTGAACGGGATTCCTGACGGCATTTTTCATTTTCAGTCAGCGGATTCGGCGCTTGGCTGCGAAGGGAAGCGTCGTAATCACCGCCGAGATTTGAACGGCAACGTTATCCAAGCGATTGCGTTCTCATATCGTTTTCAACATTGCTCGCCGAAAAATGAGGCTTTTTAGCACACCGTCTGACAATTAACCGTGGAACCCTCTGTTTCGTTAATATTAGGCTGATGCCAATGCCGGGTTTCTCTTTCCTTTCTAAAAGTTCCCACCTCTTTTTAATTGTTATTTGTGCCTTTCCTAAATGGCACAAATTACCTAAACTGTCGTTTTCGGTCATTTGCGACCCCGAATAACCGCTACTGATATGAGAACGTCCCGAATGAAAAACTATGCAAGTAGCGTTCATCACCACCTTTAGGCACGAAACATTATCAGAAGCTGACCATTAATATTACCATAATGAACACAGAGCTTTTGATGAGAGAATAACGTTTCGAGGTGACGTATCAACCATTCTTAGGTTCATCCACCATAGTTTTGCACGAAGCTAGTCAGTTGATTAACTTCCACACCACATACTTCTCCCTTGATGAGCAAGTATTAAAGAGTGGCTCGAAGAGTCAACCTTTATACGCATCCTGCCCAGCTTATTAGTTAATCTTTGGGTTAGCTCTGGCCTAACCCTACAGGTGGCGCGTCATAATTGGAAAAGCTTAGATATAGACAGTTTTCTATTAGTTTTTAGTGACATTAAATAAATTCTATGAAAATACCGACAAAAAAGTTGCTATTCATCCTTACCAGCATTTGAACTTTATTTTAAAATAAAATGATGAAGTTAGTAGGACAAGAAGTTTTGCACTCCTGTTTTTTAATTGTTCCATTACAATGAATTAAAAGTCACACCATAAATCTAAAATCTAGAAATGGAATTGGAACCGGCTGAACAGGGGAAGTCCGCAAAAAAACCCAGACGGGCAAGTAATTCAACAAGAAAAAAATTGTTCGCTGGAAATCTGAAAGCACACCCAGCACGCTCATAAACTAATTCATTTTATAGGCGCTGTCTGGCGCATCAAAGGTCACTTCGCTGAACCAAATTCGGGCTTCTCATTTATTTCTACAGCCAAGCGAACAGTTACATTCGAGAAAAATTAGATAGTAAATAATCTTAAATATTAAGCATAAGAAAACAGTATTAATCAGCAAATTAGGAATACGTAGGTGGTATACATTGATGGTTACTGAAAGAATAGTTTGTAATAAACTGTTAAATTACCCCAAAACTGTATGAAATAGGAAACTTAAGTTACTGTTGAAGTCTATCATGAAGTTTCAATTACGAATATAATGGTTTGATGAAATTTTCAATTGAATTTTGTATTAACAAATATTATTACGCTTCCAGTTATTATTCCACAGTGATAATTATTCATCTTACGCATCTATTTTTACTAATAACTATTAAGTTACTGGAAAAATACTACCAGCTGTTCTAACGTCTGACTCACAACAAGTTATTCGCTCGGAACATTTTTTCAATATTTCCAAGAAAAGAAATTTTGTAAATTTTATATCTTTGGTGTAGCGGGATAGAGGGAAAAGTCGTATTTTAATTTGTAGAGGTTACAGGAACGTTTAATTTGAAATAGGTACGAGGAAACTCTATGTTGAAATCGAGAGAACGCTCAAGCGTTTTAAGTTTTATAACTGCAAATTACTGATGGGTATTTATTCATGGCAAACAGATTCAAATAAGGAATATAATAGAGGTCTAGCCGTACGAAGCTTCAAGTGAAAATGTGACAAGCTGAGAAATATCTTCTCACAGCGTTGATAAGTAGTACGCATGCTGTTGGAATCAGAAAATAATACGCAAGAGTTTTATTGATGCCAATAAAAACATGCAGAATAACTTTTTTGTGTAGGAAGATTGCTTCTCAAGCATACGCCTTAATTACGAGTAGTTATACGCCAAAACATTCTTAGGGTGACGAAATACTCTGCATGAGGAAATATCCAAAGCACAGTTGCCGATTCTGTGCACATTAAAAAAAGCAATGACGCCGACTAGCATCGGAATTTTTCGTTCCGTAAGAGGCTTCACAAACTCTTCGCCGGGGGTGACCTTGAGCTCGGTGGCTGCAGCGGACTTACTCCGCCTCAAAAGCTGTCCTTAGTCTAGCACCGAAAAATACGACGAGCATTTGGCAACGCTTTCCTATGTAAGCGACGACAGACTCTGGAAGCTTTCGACTCCGCTGGGCGTTGCTAAAAGAGCTTATGTAGTTTTGACCACTGTGTTAACTCCGATATCTCCGAATCTTTACAAATCCTCATAAAAATGAAATAACACGTGGAAAATAACGAAGTGCATTAAGAATACGATTGAGCGAATACTCAAATGCTTACCCTTGAATAACCTCTATCATATTTTCCCTATTTTTCAGTACACTAATTCCATTGTTTTCATCTAATTTTGAACTGAATTAGTAAGACTTCATGACAAATGGTTTGCGCATATCTGAAATGAAGATAAACAATAATCATAAGAACAGATGGCACATTTATCGCTCAGTGTTTATAGAAAAATGCTAAACAGAGTTGTATGCGTTTGCGTAAAAGCTTATTGTGACATTAATCGAAATATCCTGTGTTGATGGAAGAAATCATATCTGCAACTGACACGTGGAGGCACATTTGAAAAAGAAATTTGTGGAGCTCACCAAATTAATTTTGATGCACTTACTTTGACCATCATCAAGGTGAAAACTTATACTTTATAACCTGGGTAAGCGCAGTAAAAATGATTCGGAAATTTTTCCTAAGTTATTCTTTACTTCATCGCGTGACACGCGTTTATACGAAGTATAGCGAAGTTGTAAAAAGATATGGGGGCTGCTCAACAACGGCTGACCTCGTCTCAAACATGAAGAAACCTGAGTGTTCTGAAATGAACATCGAAAAGTACGCATCTACGAGTGTGGCAGGAGGTGGTAGGTAACCAGCCGTAATAATGGTAATTTGTTGAAAAAGAATCTAAAAAAATGGGAAATAATTATGAAATGTGATTCTCAATTTATTTTTCGGGAATGGGTTTCGTCTGCGTTGAAGTCGTTTATTGAGCTCAGTAAAAACGAATTCTTGTATGCCTCGGTCCGACAGTTACGGAATGGGGATGAATTGGGGTAAAGAGACGCCCCCGGAGGAGAGTGACTAGTGACTGACTATCCGCGGACGATGAATCGATCGTGAATCGACTTCCCGCATCATCTCGGTGAGATAAATTCGCTGCAAGCCGAAATTTCACCCCATCTCCCCCCCCCCCCCCCCCCCCGCCACTCTGCATGACATCCGCGTCGCTCGCGAGCTGCCGCGGACGGAGGTTCCGGGGACGGTGGAAGCCCCTGATCATATCTGATGAGCTTCATTAGCTCCACGAGGACTGCTTTGTTCATGCACACGCGAACGCTCGCACTCTCACTAACCCACACACACACACACACGCGTGCACGTGAAACTGTTGCCCCGTGAGGAGTAATGAAGTGCAGCTGTTAAAAAAGTTAGAATCTCGCGTTTCGGTAATTACGCACGGGGAAGAGGGATCGGGGACGAGGAGGAATAGAATGTGAGAGGCGAAGTAACGCAGTAAACCATCGATTTCATGATTTCGTGCGGTCGACGAGCAAAAAAAAAAAAAAAAAAAACCACGGTCGAAATCTCGCGCTCAAATCCGGTTTACGTTGCATGTGAGAACTTGAGAAATCTCCAAGTGTCAATATTATGTGAATGTGGAGTACGCAATACAACTTAACATGATATAAATGGACTGCCAAGTCATAGATTCAAAGCATCTTTCTCCCTTTCCACGTAATAATGGAAAATATGCGATCAACACCATAGAGGTGCTTAAGCTAGTATCTTAGTGCAATGCAACCCTGTAAAAAAGACCGACGGACATGATTTCCTTTATTATATTTACATGTGTACTTATATATATGACATAATATTTACATGTGGAGAATTCTCAAGTTCCCACATGCAGCGTGAACCGGACTCAAGCGCGTAATTTCGACCGTGTTTTTTTTTGCTCATCGACCGCACGAAATCATGAAATCGATGGTTTACTGCGTTACTTCGCCTCTTACCATCTCAACGGGCATGATTTGTAAGCGTAAATTGCATTCAATACGTTAACACGCCAAAGATTTCCTTTACTAATGAACGTTCTGAATTCCTTATTAGTATGTTTCGTAATTTATATCTGGTTCACTAGGATTGATCTCTACCACGCATCTTCGAGGTAACTTGATGAGTATTCCACCGATGTTGACGCAGACACTTCTAAATTCGGGAGTTATCCTGATAACTTAAAAAAAAGGAAGAGCGCCGGGTGTCGAGTTGTCATTCTAAAAATTTATAAAGGGCCTATTCATGACAACTAATGTCAAAGGTAATACATTTCAGGATATATGGTTCTTGCTCAGCTTTTATGCCGCAGTGTTGACCATCACTGGCGAAAACTCATTTTTTTCCCATCGCACTATACTATGTTTCTAATCCGTGAGCATCGAGATACAGTCTACATGCATTAGACTGGCGAGGGAACAGTCACATCCATTGATGTTTAGTAACGCCACAGTTCCGTGGAAGTGGAGATAAACACTGAAATTCCACGTAATCCTTCTCGAAAATAAAAAGACCCAAGAAAATTTCGCGCCAGTTTCAAAACACATCTTCCATCGAGGTCTTGTTGGCAGCGTTGGAAAACGAACAAGTTTCATGTTTTGCTGGATTAATGAGATAAAACTGCTACGGGAGGTGTTACTGGGCTGATTTTTGAAAGAAGAGTTATAAACACTAATAAAATAGGAGAAGAAAGGCTAGACTCCATATATAAGGAGGTTGAGACGAGAAAAAAGAGGAATACTATGGTCCTGATTCATTTAATGTCTTCAAGGTTAGAGAAATACTCTTCTACGTTGATATATTATTAACACAATAACACAGGCCGACAAATCTACAAGGTTCATGAGTCACGAACTGCCGGAACCACCATGTATACTGAAGCCCCACCCGAATCTATCCTGCTTCCTTCAATGAGGGGAAACCATCTGGAAGGGTATCCGAGCTTTATAGCCGAATAGTTTAGCGATGTTGTTGATGTCAGTGCTGGGCACAACAAATATTTATCCTTTTTTATGCCGTTTTGAAATTCGTAGCAAAATTTGTCATTAATTTTCTTCTTGCAAATATACATGGGAATAGGACGCCTCGACACGGACGCTTAATATAGGTATAATTATTTTTTCTCATGATCATTAACTTTAAGCGCTATGGTTTTCACCTGTGGTGTAAGTATGCTTCTAATTACCGAGGATTTTAAGTTAATTTAGTCTCCACCATTATCCCTATCCCTCCCAGCTTCATTAATTCGCCACTACTTCCTCTCTGAGGCCTATTATGTGCGGGACCGACTTGTAAGGGCAATGGTGACGTGAATTTGGAGACACCCGCCAGTATTTTGCACCTGAAACGTCTGATTCGTCTTTCTTGACACTACGCAACCCGAAGGCGAATAGTGTGAATAGTGTGAAAGTTATGCAATGAACGATATTAGCGATAGAATTAGGTTTTAATGCCTCAATTGTTAAGATTGTATCGCACTGTTGAACATAAAATCTTAATCCCAACACAGCAGCCATGCCCAAGGAGGGATTCATACCCACGAACTTTGGGTTAGTATGCCGGCACGTAACCGACCCAGCTACCGCGGATTGCCTTAGGTTACTCCTAACATGAACCCAGCCTAAGGAAAGCAGAGGCGAGGCGACGATTTTTCCGCCAGCATTCGGAAATGAGCGAACCCAACCAACTCGCGAAATTAATGCAGCGACATCTCGCGTCGCAGAGCACAGGCTGTCGGTCGGACCACGGTGGGGGAGGCGTTAGGGGGAGGGGGAAGAGGAGACGGTTTTTTCGAGGTTAGGGAGGGAGTTTAGGGGAGCGCCACACCGAGTCGAAAGTGCCATCGCAAAAATATGGAGCTTAATCCGTAGGCGCAGGCGAAATTAAAAAGCGTGTATAGGCAGACATGATGGTTTCACGGGGGTGGCGAGATTTCTGAATAAGGCTGTGCGCGGCGTGGGGGGGAGGAGGGGGAAAAAAGAAATATTCGCCGGGTTGGAGAGAGTGAATGCGGGAAGGGTTATATTCCATAGGTAGGGTGAGTGGAGGGGGGTGCCAAGGGGGAAAGGCGAGGGAACGGTGTAGGGCAGGGGGTGTGGTGGGGAGACGTGAGGGGGTACTTCATCCAAACCCCCTCCTCCCATCCCCAACCCTCAACTCTCCGTGCACCCCGAAAACCTCCCCAGATCCTTACCTAACCCCCACCTCTTTCCCCTCATTCCTGGCGAACGGCAAGTGAGGGAAGAGAGGTGGAGACAGAGAAGGAAGCATCACCGATAAAGCATCGATCCTCCCGTCCTGCCAGTGGGATGGGATGGGGTGTGGGGAAGGGGAGAGTTTGGCGTAGGGGGAATGGCAAATGGGGAGGGGGGGGAGATGGGGTTTTTCGCAAAGAGTAACGGGAAAAAAGGGAGGAGAGAAGAATGGGGGTTGGAACATGGGCATTTCGAGTGAGGATAGGGTTAGAGGAGGGAGTGGCGAATTATTTTTTTTTTTCGCCTCTTTTCCAGGGCTCGGTGGTGGGGGTGGATGAGGCATGGAAGCTGGCGAGGGAGTTCGTGGGGGGAGGGGGCTCGGTGCGGAGCTAACACGGGGATTTTCGAATAGGGTTTTAGGCAGGAGAGAGAGAGAGAGCGAGGGGAATTGTAGAGGGGGTGGTGGTGCAGGAGTGGAGAGAAAGTGAATTTGGGGGAGCGGGGGAGGGGCTGTGAGGGGTGGCGTTCACGAGAGGGGAAGGGTGTGCGGGGGGGAGAGAAAGGGAGGTTAAAATTGAGAACGGTTGGGGGTGTGGTTGAGGCTAGGGATGGGGCGAAAGTGAAAGGAGCGAGTGACAGACGGACGGGCGCACAGACGGACGGACGGACACCGAAATGACTTGCGCGGACGAATCCGGTGAGAGCCAGAAGGGGGGAGGTCTTCAATTTTTCGATGTGCCACGAATTAATGTTGCCGCTCCCGTTGCAAGCGAAAAACTTCAGTATTTAGTAAAACTTCGTTACTAAGCATAAAAAAAACCAGTGTCGAAGTCAAACCTTTTTTTCAGATCGCTATCATTAATAAAAAAAAACGATATGCCAATATTTATTCATGTTTCATTTAAGTAAGTATTAGGTGGCAAACAGAAAAACCAATTTGTTAGATTCCACAAAATTTTATTGTAACACCGACCTAGGTTTCGATTATATAACAATCCTCTTAAAGGTAAGCGCGGAAGATGATTGAAGATGATTGGTATACAATCGAAACTTAGGTCCGTGTTACATTAAAATTTTGTGCAGTCTTACAAAGTGGTTTTTCTATTTGCTACTATCATGCGGTTTCACCAAGTCAAGCCTGAGGACTTCCTTTTTATTAGTGAAGCAAGTATTAGGTGGATAAACTTGAAGATTAAACTTGCTAAAATCATTTGCCGTCCATATTTACTGTGAATATATTTTTGGAATACAACCAACGTTGATGTTTATTGTGTTTAAAATTATCAATATGAACTTAGGTCAGAATTAAATGGGCTCCTCAAAATGTTTTTGTGCACCATTGATTATACTCGCCGACAAATCCCAAGTACGTTTAGAACTGAGTATAGAAAAAGTCTTATGGAGCCAATTTTTCCCGGTATTTCGCTATTTTAGCGTGGTGATACTATACAGATATTTGAGTGATATTATTGCATTGGATGCTTGCGTTCGAGCGTTGGAGAATTGCTGAGTGCTAACTTGGTACTAGTTCACATTGCACAATGTATTAATATGTCACCCTTTGGAGTTAGGCTGAAAATAAAAGAAACAAGGGAAGGCGCATGAGTGATATGGAAATAACCAATATCTGTAACAGGAATCGAGCCTCAGACCTTAGGTTTCAAGAACCTGTGACCAGATCATCGCGCAAATCCGTATTTTTCATTCCTTCGGCAGTTGATGAGAGCTAGGTGCCAGACGCCTTTAGGGTTCATCGTTAGTGACACTCGGAGCTAAAATTTGGAATCAAGAGTGATCACGAGGTTTCTTGCGGTCAGCGGTAAGTATCGAGTAGGTATCCTAAGTTCAAGAGTCGAAATGAGGACGGTGTGGAACGGAATTAAAAGCGGAATGGAAGTAGCTGGAACACGAAGAAATTATGATCAACTTGAACTTTGCTTTAGCAGTTTTATGGTTAATTATATACTTTGCTTCCTAGAGAAAGTTGCATGAAGTGGTTCATTCTTCTCCTGAATCCTTTCATTTCTCCAATATTTGTTTCCAAGCAGAAATAAATGAAAATGAGTTGACCCACCAAAGTTTTCCGGTAGTTCATTAGTTATTAACTAGTAGTTCATTTGTCGGTCTTCAAATGAGGACCCATTGTTGTAAAATAAGCGGATGAAAATGAGCATTGAATAGACATTTCTGTTACACACATAATATTTCTCACGATGGAAGACAGGAAGGAACTAATTTACAGATTGCAATGAATTATTTCTTGCGACGAAAATTTCCTTTCGGTATTTATAAAAAAAAGGTCATACTTTCAAGTACAATATTTCAAATCGTGAACTCAAGAACCATCGTTGAATACAGAGTGTTATTGCATAGACATCACTCAATTTGGACATAGAAGCGGGAGAAATTAAGGATTTACAATAGAAAAACAGGGCGTAGTCATTTTTTGTACGAGTAGTCGTAGTAATGTTTCGTTTTAAGCCGAAATTATGTTAATTTGCTGAAATGGCCGTAGAGATAACGCGGAAGAAGCCTCCAACATTTGGAGCATCGCGAGGACGCACAGATACTTGGGATTAGGACAAAAGGGCAGAATATGTGAAAGGGCAAAAGGATAAGAGGAAATTGCATGGAGATTGACCTGGGACGCGGCTGATCCTGTGCGACAACAAATTGAAAAAATAATTGCATGAATTGGAGGAAAAATTATAATGACGGACATTTTTAGATGCGAGAAATTCAATTTCATAATGAAGAAAATTTAATTAACACATCACATCACAGAGAGCACTATGAACGCAGATTCAATTAATTACAATATGATATTTAGAGGAAATGTTTATAAACAACAAAGAACAAATTACCGAGACTCATTAATTTCACCAATTTACTTTTATTTACGCATGTAAACACTGCAAATAACATTGCCCACCAATGGTATGCTTTTTTAGGAAAAGATTATTACCTTCACTAAGCATCCACGCATCTTCAGTAAATGTAATTGCTATAATTGTACGCAGCATAAAATCAGCATCACCTTTTGCAATTATTCCTGACTGATTAGAAAAGGATAACTCATTTCGAATCTGTTATTAAAAGTGTCACTCCAAATAATCGGGTTTTGCAGATAATATCAGGTGCATTAAGCTCATTTTGCGAGAGTAAACGTTGAATCAAAGCATTATAAAGCCTCTTGAATCAGTTAATGAGCTAAAATAAATAACGTCACATATGATGTGGTAAAAAATATTCCACGTTCCTGACATTGTCGCTTCACGTACAATCAGTGACCTGCAGTCTGTCTCGTAGATCAGGGACCTGTAGGCTGACTCACATCGCCGGAGGCTGAAAAATTGCTACTAAAAAGGAAGATATCATAATAATTGGGACCCATAGCTATTTGCGCAACATTGAAGAATAAATAAAAGCTGTGGTTCTTTCTACTCTCCTAAATTATTTCGAGTAAAAATTGCCCTTTAATTGGTTTAGAAATAAATGTTTTCAAAATTATGATGACTTTTCTATTCATATCAATATCAAGGAATAATCGGTAACCCTTTCAAGTGGCATCATTCGACGCTATTATATATATTTAAATCGCTAAAATTTCCGATATCAATTACTACATGAAAGAATTCTACTGCCACACACCAATGTGTAGGCTCGCAGAGTGTACTGTAGATGTTTATGTAGATGTAAAATATCCAACATCGAGTACAAATTGTTCTCAAATGTGTCTGATGTCTTTTTTGCACAGCGCAATGGACGATATAGTGGGAATCACCGGACAGACTGATTACCTGAAAAAGATAATTAAATCCCGCATTATAACTGAAATGAAGAATATCATGGAGGCCTGACCGAGATCATCACTAACACCTCCACTAAACATAATTCAATACGCAATGGATTCCGAATGCCAGTGCTTAAATAAGAGTTATTATGAATTGACGTCGTTATTCACCCATGGTTTTACATGAGGAATATGCCTGAGTCCACCGTCACAGAAATACCGACTGTGGTGAGGCGGGGGAAATCGTTGGCCCGAGAAAGCAGAGCCAATCGCAACCGAGGCGCAAAATTAAATTGCGACTCGCTGATGACTCCCATCTGACAAACCCGCTGGAATATAATACGCAGGGAAAGGTGGACAAAAATCAGACATCCGGTTAGTTTGTGATTTCGATTTCCCCGGTGGTAAGAAACGTGAGATGTTTCGAGACCCGGGCGGTTTTTGCGAAAAAAATTAAAATGATTTGAAAATCGGAATTCTATTCATGGAAAAAAGTGCACTATAGAAATACCAGAAAATGAAACGCGACGACGCTCACGTCCAAGGCAGCATTGGAGACATTCACGACTGGAAAAATCGAAGGTTATTAGGAAGTTAGATTTATAGTCAAAATGAATGATAATAATTTTTTTGACTTAATCACCAGTTCCTCGCTCAAACACAGGCCTGATTTTAATGGTGTCGGTGTCGATAGACGTGAAAAACATGAGAAATGGATTACTTCATTGCAAGCATTAAGAGGCTGTCTATATGCCGGGTGATAAGCTAATGAAGCTGAACACATTCAATCCTGCCAGGTACTTTCACTAATGTATCACTTCTGTGCTTGACGATCGGGTAATAACTATCATTAGATTAGCCTGACTCACACCGCCATCTTTTCATTATCTAGGATAAACCAATATACCGGAGTACTAGGTTTTTGCTACTCCTTGCCAAACACCCTAGCGACAAACTAAAGGTTGACATGTGGATGTTTATGAAAATTTGATTTTGATAACCATATTATGATTTTCACGATAAGTCCATCTTTTATGAGCTTGTTTACTTCAATCGCCTACGGACTATTTGCCTTGAATGAGTTCGGTATTTTGTATTCTATTTTCTTTAACACGCTACTGATAATTTTAAACTGAAAACTTTGATTTTATATTCTTATGATTCAAATGCAGAACTTGGTGTTTGCTGTGGCACAAATTTGGCACAACTTGGATGTTCGTAAACTATAATTCCATTGCACTATTTCCACTAATGTCCCAATCTCATTCCAGTAGTAAAATTAGGCGTAAATAACTAATCTGTTAGAGGACGAAAAAAAGATGTAGCCTAGAAAATAGTCGCTTCGCAAATGTTTCTCACATGACCAATCATTTCATGCTGATTTTTCTCCTGCCCTTTCCCTATTGATTATCACATCATCTCATGATAATGAGACTTGTTAACAGTATTTCTCATGAGAGTCTCATACATTGCATTCACTCACGACTCTCTCCAACTATCTTGCAGGAACCTCATTAGGGATAATGGTGCTCTTCCAATGGTGGATGCATTTTGGGTAGACACAAAAAACCATTGCGACCCTTCGAGTGTTAATCGTACCCGTCATTTGACTTACATATTTCATTCCTCAGTGCAGTACGCATGCTATCATTAATACCAGAGATAGGAGAAGAATAATATTTGAGGTGGTCCAACTGCTGAGGTTACATGATACACCATCTAAACGCTAAGATAATCGCATCCTTGATCAGGTCATGACTCGTGACAGTGACCTCGAGGCTGCTCCGGGTGTCACCTTCTCAAACTGGGCAGAAATCACGATCTGGTATCGTACTGTCGTTACAGTCACCAACAGTACAGACTCATCTAGAAGCGTAGTGCTTACAGTGACATCCTAATGACTTGCTCTACCAACTTATCATGGTGATTTGAAGTGCTGGGCAAAGTTCGAAGGATTTGCGTCGCATATTTGCTTTCTTAGACATAACTAAATGAGTTCACGTTATTTTCTATCTTTAATGTGTTCTGGAAAGCGAAAAATTAATCACAATTCTTCGTATTGGGTCGGATGGCTCGTGTTTTCAATCTCTATGGGTGCAGTGTACCGTCAGAACTGTCACTCTTTACTTCAAGACAGGTTTGCGTTGTCGATAGCATTAACGAAAACGCGAAGGAAGGATCCACGATCTCAACTCTGGATATTGCTGCCGGCAATCGATTACTTTAGGTTTTCATTGAAAGCTGTTTATCCCTACATGCAATAACGCCAGTTGGTGCAATAAATATTAGGTGAGAACTAGGACGCTTAGCCGAGGACTTTCGTTCCCCGGTTCCGCCCTTCGACAGAATCCGCGGTGGAGCCGCCCAGATTTTGCAGTGCTCCCGGCGCGATTTTTTTCCGGCTGAAACCTTCAGTTTTTCAGGAGGGTGGCTTGCCTGTGCTCGATCAAAGCTTGGGCGGCGTCGACGGACGGTATTAGGGGAGAGGACATGCGCGAGATGGGTTGTGCAAGGTGAAGGTTCAGAATGGAGGCACACTCTGGCGGGGGTGGGCGAAGGGGTTGGGGGGGGGGGAGTGAGATTGGGGAGGAGGGTTGGTCGAGAATGAAGAGACGAGGGGAGCGCTGCGGAATCAAGGCGGCAGGGGGGGAGAAGAGAAAAAAAAGGATTCAACGGCGTCTGCCTCACAATCAGCGGGACTTGGCAGGAGGTGTGAAAACATCAATCTAGTCGGGCGCTCCGCGGATTTTACACGACGCTGGTCGTTTTAGGCTGATGATTTATTTTTGCTTCATCCGGACGTTACTTCATTCCTTGAGAATGGTGCACGCGCACTTCAATTCACCACCAAAATGCTTCACGCGTCCGCACCGGACAATATCTAGAAATTGAAATCCGTCAAACATCTCTCGAAAATGACACGTCCAGCTCGCAATCTCCAGAGTTTAAATGAATATTCCAGATGGTAGATCTAGTATTTCTCAATTACCAAGAACGGCGATGGTGGCAAAGTGGCGTACGCTAAAATTCATGCATCTTTCGTCACAATTCTAGCGCGTAATTTGGTTTCTGCACAGAAATGAAGTTCTTCGCATGAAGATTAGAAATTAGGATAGAGCATTCTTTTTAGATTATAGTCATTTCTGGCAAGATGCAATAAAATATGCTAATATTTTTCACTTATTTCGAAAGCTCACGTACGATTCATTGTATCAATAAAAACTTGCAAACTCTAAAGGAATCATTACGTTTCAACAAACTGCTATCATGTCATTACGGTTACGAGGAACTTTCTGTGGAGCTACCGTAAAAAGAGGAATGGGAACAGAATGCCCTCAATAACTTTTTGCTCGCCTACGTCAAAATCATTGTTCATTGTGTTACTTCAAATCGGAGCTAAACGCTTCTACAAATAGGCTGTTAGTATTTTTTACAAAGTTGCCACACCTCTTTGGAGGAAAGCATTCTGTTATTTCAAAACTGAGTTAATATATGTGAACAGTGAGAGTGGCGTCATCAGAGATCGGTTTAGAATAAATAAATGGACCAACGAAGTGAAAAACGAAGGCGTTCTAAGAATTGTGGGAGAAAAAAATCCCGATGAAAACTTTAAAAAGAAGACGGGACTACCTAATCAGTCATATCTTGAGACATGATGAAGACAGTCGTCGAGGAAAAATAGAATGGGAAGAATGGCAAAGGAAGGTTTCATGATACCCTATCAAATATTTGAAATCAGTAATAAATAACGTAAAAGAGATGAGCTATGCAAATCGACAGATGGAATACGTGGTGTGCCGTGTCAAACCAATCCTAGTGATTAACTGCTGGTTTCTATAGCATCTGGTGTCAGAGTTCATCTTTCGAGTATCCAGTCGCGTCAGTTGACTTTGGCAGACAAAAAGCATGCTGTGGAGACTAATTCAGGTCTAATAGACCTACAGAAGTCCTCAGGACAGAAGACAAAACTGTTGTCTACGAAAGTCCACCGACGCGATGGGATGCCCGCAAGACGGACTCTGAGAATGCTAGTGATAGTAAAACACCGCGTTAAAATATTATCAAAGTAAAAAATTGTGAAATTTCTACCTTTATTACCACGGAAGTAGTTTCAGAAGACAATGATCCAATCTGTTGAAGATTTCTTTCTTCTGTTTTATTCCGACACATGAAATGAAATATCCCTTAGAATATATTTTACAAAAATATTCTTTCGATAAATATGAATAAATATTCTAACGTGGATTTGAATATATTGGTCAAAATCATCAATCAAACATTTCATCGCAAAACCCAGGAAGTTCATCTCAAAAACTTTATATACCGGAAAATGCACATTTGTTAAGTCTGGAAGTCGGATAGCATGAGAAGAGTTACAGTAAAAATTAAATGTATTATTTAAAACATTATTTTTAAGATGGACAAAAGATATGTAGGTGTTGAAAAAATACTTCAGAACGACCTTCAATAACGCATCGATATTTCAATTAACTAATCAGGTCCTTGGCTCTAGTAAGGCCTCATATCTCCCCAGAAGTGAATTACCTTTCTCCTTGGCTTAGTATGCACCGTGAAAGGATATTGCTAATTTGCATTCAATTTTGTAGTACATAGTTGGCTACCCATTCACAGTAGGTACACTGCAGACTATTTTATATCTTTATAAATTTCTATGACCGGAAAGGAGGATTTGCGTCCATCAAATATTTGCTGCTGAAAAAGTTGAGGAAAAACTACTCTAAACTAGGACTAAATCTTATGTTAAACTAGTGTTCTTCTGGCAGTGAATAGATTTGAATTACTCTATTTCAGATGAGGCAAATTCTTAGCTTTGCCCGAATATGATACTGTTACAGCCCCTGTTGCATGTTTTTTGATCTCATCATTATTGGGTAAACGATCTTTTTTTTTTGAAAGCATGAACACATGCAAAAATGTTTGAATGAGGAAAACCAGTCTTTGTTACGGGCTGTAAAAACCATGAGGAGCATTAAATGCTTAAATACTGCGACCCTATGCTGGTTGAAATTTACTAAGGCTTAGCTAAGCCTACTCTGCTTTTTCTGTATTCAATCCGTTCTGTCGTTCATATACCCGTCCATTTTAACAGGTTTATTTTGGTTCGCGTGCACTTACGCAGACTTGAGTGCATGATATTATCCCATCTATATTTTTATCACCCTGTTGAGCCATATTAGGCTAACCGGCAGGTGAAAGAATATGCATATATTGATTGATAATTCCCATAAAAAGCGAGAAAAACTATCATCATCTGCCCCAATCCCCATCCCAAAAGGGAGAAGTTCGTCATTATAGGGAGGCGCGAATGGCCCAGTTCATCCAGAGTACTCGGAATTCGGGCTCTAAATATTGCCCGTGATTAAATAATAATATCGAGGCTGGGGCCGGGTACACCCCGGACACAGATGCATGAATATCTCTTAGTGGGAGGAGGGGTGACAAATTTTCGGGACACTCACTCGATTTGGGGGGGCGCAAGCGTGATCCGAGGTATGGCAGGTGCTGAGACGGTACTGGATACGCGGAAAACAGGGAGGGAGGATGGAGAGAGAGAGAGGAGGTATTTGTGGGCCATGTGGGAGAGGGAGGGAGGTGGAGAAGAGGGTGGTAAGAGGCTGATTTTAGGGCACTGGAAGCGGAGGGTCTTGGGGAGGGGGGGGAGGGTTTGCGGGTGAGAGGGGGCGGAGGTGAGGGGCAGGGGGTGTGTTCAAGTGTGTGTGTGTGTGGGGGTAAGGAAGAGGGCAAGGTGGACCGAGGGAGAATGTTCCCAGAGGCGAAGGAGGATTGGGAACACCGGGAGTCTCGGACCCGTTAGTCATCTGCTGCGGAGGATAGCAAGGAGATGCTGGGGAGGTCTTGAGGATGCAAGGTGATGTTGTGGTGGTGGGGAGGCGGCTTTGAGGTCGTAGGGGGAGACGAATGGGTAAGGCGACTAAAAAATTCCCGTGAGAATCATCGAATTCAAGCGAACTGTCGGTCTCATTCGCCAATTCAAGGTTTGATTTTCTCAACTACCGCCAGCCTACGATTGAGATAGCAATTTCACCCGAAAAGGATATCCTAAAAAGAAAACTCTTGTAAATGATAATCTTTGATCTTCATTTCGTTCAATGTCATCACTCTCGAAGGAATTATATTCCCCACAATGAATTATTGCAATAAGCCACTATGAACCTGCCATACATTTCACATCCTCGTTCTCGACAAAATTTACACCTGTATAAAAATCATCTCATCGCCATTAAACCATCCCTTACTTCTTTGCAGAAAAGAAAACAAGCGTTAAGAATACTTGGGAACGCTGCCTTTCTCTACTAGCGAATAATTGTTACGAGCGAATCCATGTAAAACACAAATGTCATTAGTTTTATGAGTAAAAATACCTTCCGAATATTATGGATAACGCAAGCCACATGTTATTGCACGACCATTAAAATTATACCAAAGATCTTTATGCAATAGAATAGGCCACTCAGGCCATGGTGGAGATGAAACCTCATACCTCATGAAATTCAAGGAGTTATGAAATCAGCGCAGTCAAACTTCTGAAAGTGCATGCTTCATGAAGCCCGAGAAACAGGGGTGAGTACGGAATATTTTACGTTTAAGAAGGGAAGTCGTAAACCGAATCCCTCACGCCAAAGTTGTGCTCGTGAACAATATGAACTCTCAGGGCCTAGGAATTTTTATCAAGCTCATAACTTGACAGTTTTCGCTCTCACTCGCTAAGTCAGATGACAGGATCTGACGACGGCAATCATGATGTAAATATGAGTGATACGTTGTCGTCAAATTACTGGTTTAGGGTAGGTAGCATAAGATTGCTGGATATATTCGTAAGGCTATGCAACATATTCACACCTACGGCCAACATATTCACTGTTTATCCCTCTTCAGGGCACGCACGTTGAAATCAACACAATACTCATCTTTATAAACGCATTATGTTGCGAAATATCCACATGCTGGCTACGAATCAATAAGTTTCAAGCTTAGGTCCAGAATTCTCCAACTTCAGGATAGCCAGAGGTTCTTCCTCGAAGGTAGTTAAGAATTCATTTGAGAAAACAAGGTCCGACAACAAAACAATTCATGCTTAACAACGGTGGTTCAAAAACTTTGAATGACTGTTAGGCAAATCATTTTGATCGACTGGAAGGGCTTTTGAGGCAGGAAACTTATGCCATTTTCGACATTAAGTGGTGGAGGGCGTCCATTTTTCTAACTAGATCACACGTGTCCTGAGAAAAACCAATTTATGAATGCTAAGACAGTGTGCGATGATAAAATACAGCGGAAATCGAAGGTTATCGTAACTTTAAGCAGTCATGAGGTTAGTTTAGCTTCCCTAGGTTATTTTTATTTGTTCCAATCACGAAGCAAACGCCCAGAAGAAAGTTTACTTTGCCGAAAAATGATACGTTACTTTTTAGATGCATTAGATGTTAATTCCTGTCACTCGAAAAATATGGATTCCATAATTAGTAACCGAGGTGAACAAGTGTTATATTAAAACTTTGTAACTAATGGCAAGCAAGTTCTAATAATCACACCTATCATCACAAATAGCATATGTTACATACCCATCCTCATATTTTATTCTATTGACTTTTTATACACAAGAACTAGATATGTTATAATAGTTGGTTCTCGATGATTATTAAAGGAGACGATTAATAGAGATCTTATTATTTATAGTTTAAAACTTTCTAAAATGGCATGATGAATAGTGTTCCTTCCGACCTTTAAAGTGTTGAAATTACAGCTTTTGTGGCACTTCAAATTACGAACTTGCCCAATTAATGGAGATTTCCATTTCGCATATTTATTCACAGCCGACATTAGTCATAAAATGCTATCTCTTCTTTGGTCCTTGATGGTTACATTCAACTTTCAATTCCTTAATTGAAAAAGTCGTTTTCAGTCTTTAGCTGACCACAAGTTTTTCGATGTGTCCATGAAGGATAACAGCAATCAATTTAATGGAAGTGAAAGCTGAGAGATAACTCTTTCAAATTATTTCCCTGCACAATTAGCTTCTTTCTAACTACGCTCTGTCATTGCTCTTAAAAAGACCATTACCTGTGGAATGATTTATTCAAGGACATATTGAGGCCTAACAACTTGGACTAATGTAGTGCGAGCGAAATTTCCACTTCGGAATTTGATGGACACAAAAACAAATAAAGAATATATTTATACTTGAATTTTATAGACGTTTGTCGAAAATTCGTGGCAGAATTTGTTATCCTAATTCTAACTGTAACTATCGAGCCATCTTATTTTCGATATTGTTTTACGCAAGAGTAGGAATTATATAAATAATGAGAAAAATCCATGGTAGTACAAAAATTCTAATGGAAAAATGTACTCGATTATTTAAAAACGGCTCAAAGATTTTGATCGGTAGATTTGTGCAGATTCGATCTAAATGCTAGTTTTGGCGTCAGGTGAAAAGTGCGGCTAAGATTTAGTTGGGGTATGTGTTCAAACATCTGCGATGAAAACACATGCGGCCGCCGAAATTGCCTCGCGGCCAGGTCATTTGATTGGCACTTCAGTAACCCGCTGCACCCTCCGACGAAAGTGATTAGTTTTAATACGTTAATCACACAAATTCACTCCGGAAATTTAATAAGGTGCGCTGCAGCGAGGTGCATACCGATACGTTCGTTTAAAATTCCGTTCCCAAAATCTACTATGGCGACTTCGTCCTGTCCCCTCAGTTTCATCACTGCATGCGCAACAGGAATATTGTATTCGAAGGAAAGCAGGAATATTGTTTTATTGTATTTGAAATGCAATGGCAAAATACCTGTAGTGAAAAATCTAATGCACTTTACCGAAGGGAATCGATCATTGTATGTTTTCCACTAAAGAATTTCGATCATCATGATTTTCTCCAATTTTTAGCTGGGTTCTTACAGCTCTCCATCCTTCCCTGATCCCACATGTTTACTTTCATTCTCATGATTGTATTTATCTGAATTCCTTTTTATTTGACCCATATGCTTATCCTTTGGTCTTCCACTTATGGTGTTTCTGCCTATTTCCCCTCGATTATTTTCAGATAGACCCATTACGCCACGGAGTGATCCAACCCAATTGGTTCTCCTATGTAGCATATCCCTTTGCAGACCTTTCCTGCACTGCTCTTCACCAAATATCCGTTTTTCATTTCATCCATCCATTCAATATTCTTTATTCAACGCAAACACCATGCCTCAACCATATTCTGATTAACTTTGCGAATGACACGTAGGGTACCACCCTACATACGAAGGTGACAATTCCGATCGAGTATCAAAAGCAGGCAGTCACAGAATTACGCATTGGGCAAAGTAAAGATTTTAAAGTTCACTCACGAGAATACGTTTCCCCATTGCACATACCGGAGTTAGGAAACTCCGGGCCCCACACGCCAGGCTTGAGGGAGTTCGAGTAGCCATAGCAATATAACAGTTTGCTGGGCTAATTAGCGTGTGGAACAGCTGCTATCGATCTCCTGTTGCACCGTTCGCCGACACCGAGAGTTAAATGCTTACCTGTCTTTTCGTACTCCGTGTCAGCCTTGCATGTATTTATTGAGTAAACCAAAGGTCATGTGTGTCTATGATTCCGTAGAGAATAAATCCCTAGGTCATCACTGAGACGAAGTGAAATACGCAATGCAACTGTCATACCTATTACGCCTTTCCCTTCAGTAAATCCTAATAACCGCCGGATCATTTCCATAAAGCATTCATATCATTGGAGTAAAGTTATTACAGAGATTTTGGCGAACGAAATCAAATTAAAACAGGCGAAATTTCTGGTGCAAGTCTTGTATTCGGGTGATTTTTATCGTTTAGTCGACTTAATTTCCAACAAATTCTAAGAAGGGTCATCTTACCGCTTGAAACGGCATTCGAAGGAAGCTTGCCTTGCCAGAAAGATTGCTTTCTTTGATAAGAAAGGTACTTACATTCAAATTTTGAAATAATTTGTAAAGAGAACAAGGCACCGAGCTTGGCCAGATTGGTTTCAATGCTCAGCGCGCGTATTAAGCTCCAAAATCTTGTCATACACATGCACCGCTTCCGGCTACCCGGAACGATAAAAAACAATACGTAATTACGAAATCACCTCACATTTCCCACGAGTTTTGTTATTATTATTATGTGATTACATTACCATGAGGGCGTAACTTCACAATTTATTATTCCCTGATCAAATCTTGCTTTAAAAAGCGTCAGCCAAAACCTCAAACAGGCTCCTTAAAGGGGTAAATTTTGAACAGAACCTAGCAAGAAAATTTTATTCTTATCGAACAAAATTAGATCAAATTCAATTAGCCTTGTAGAATTGGCCATTTTCAACTTCCCATTGAATGCGCCTAAAATCCTCGAATAAAAGAAAATGATACCAAAGAATTCAGCAATGACATCAGACTTTCGCAATTACGAATGGCGACACATACGTTTGTCTCTTTATACTGTCATATACTTTATATTTACCAGAACTACAGAACTACACCAGAACTGTATCAGTTATCTGCTCTTTTTTCGATATGCTATGATTTCAATTTCACTCGCGCAATCTGTATAAGATGAAAGCAATCATAAGTTTAGTAACGAATCAAACCAAGCGTCGCGGAAGGCAACTTTTATCGTTTCACACCTCGCTAAAGGCAGCTACACGAAAAATGATAAACTACTACTCTTTAGAGTTTTAAGCTCCTTTACTTCAAAGGAAATATTTGTGCACCTAAACGACGAATAAAAAATTACTATTCATCCAGGAAAACTGTGAACATTCAAAAATAAGGGCAAGTTTCGAGAGAGTGCTAGAGCCTTGTCCTTTTCCTAATCCTATAATTATTTCAAATCAAACTACTAAAACAGAACAGCGTAAAAATTCTCTCTATTAAGCGCAAAGAAAGGTTAAATATATTGCAAAACATTGTGGAGTATCCTCATAAAGAAACCGTCAGCCAAAAATGTGATCATAACAGAAGAGGAGGGAACGGTCTTGGACAATAAATCGTTGGCGCCAAATATAATATTTTTACAAGCTAAGCTAGACACTAGCTAGCTTAGAGATCACCCTAGCACTGATAATTGAAAAATTCATCTTTATATTTACGAGAGACCATGATTTAGAACAATTCTGAACAAGACCGAATTTGATTACGATAATATAACCTTGGCTTAGTACGTTCACGAATACTACAAAAGTTTTCGTCAGCAGCAAATGTCTATATATAACTGTGCCAACAAAACTAGAATTTACAGACTTAGAAGATTATTGACATTTTTTTGAACCCGAAATTCAAAATGTTTGCAGTTTTATGAACTGGAATAGTAATAAATTTATGTTTTTAGGTGCTTCATCTGCTTAGGTTACCTCTCAATATCAAACATAGTTGTAATTGTCAGAAAAGACAATATTAATATGCCTGAGTTGGGTTTTGAACCCGCGAATTTTGGGTTGCCAGGCCAGGGGGTTACCGACCTGTCTTCCGCGGCGGGCAGATGCAGTGGCATTTCAAAACTTATAGAATATATATTTTTCAAGGATTTTTTTAAGTTTAGTCGTGTACGTTGAAAGTAAACTTTTATAAAATACCGTCGATAACGCAAATGTTGCATTTTGATACCGATTAGACTCAGTTATTGGATTATTGCCGAAAATTCGCTGCGGATAAATTTTGCGCGTGCAATGATCTGTCCTTCCGAAAGAAGCCGGTTCCCAGCGTGCGGTCTGAGGGTCATGGCGGGGGAAGACTACTACGCAGCAGCACATGGAAGACGGCGCTGCCGGGAAAAATCGGCCGCAAGCCTCGCTACATCGTCTCGTTCATGATCAGTTAATTATCTTGGTAGAGGAGTTAGATTTTCTCCCCTGAAAACAGCACCGGGGAAAAAGATGGGGGGGGGGGGGGGAAATACCTTCCAGATTCGATTCCAATTACCCAACAATATCACCCCAGGAAATTGTGCAGCAATGTATCCAGTTGGGGGTGGGAGGATGGAATTAATTTATTGGATCGGAGCGTGAATTGGTAATGATTTTCCTTTCCGCGTCTATAATTCCGCAGGTGAGTATTAGAGGGGCCGGGAATACGCAAAAACGGCCTCTCGCTTGGTGAAAAAAAAGCGCAAAACGCTGCGAACATTGAGGAGGAGGGGTTGCGAGAGGGAGAAAGAGGATCGGGTGAGGGTGGGGGGATGGAGGGAGGGTAGAGGGTCACCGGATGTGACGTGGTGTGCGTGGATGGGGAGGATCTCTGAACGGATGAAAAATCCATACCCACGGAAGAAATATTATCGCGAAAATATATCTAGCTTGCGAAACGGTCCCATCTGTCCCCCCTTTTTGTCATCCGACGAAAAACGGCGGATTTTTCCGAATAACAAATAGGATATCCAAGAAGCATGATGAGAGTATTAGGTTGCCCGCGTCTTAAACTTAACTTACATATTTTCCGAAAAGTTTTGCTAGTCAGTTAGCTTCATTCGTGCACGATAGTTAGTCTCCGGTAAAAATAATGCTGAAATTGATGCGATACTCCTAGATTTCATAAAGGTATTAGACCATCCCTTAATTTTTTAATTTGAATACGGGTTAAACAAAAACATTTTATGCTGGGCGAAAGAAAATTTAAGCTGTAGCAGACAACGGGTCATTATAAATAGTATTATGCTCGACACAGTTCAAGTCTTGTCTTGTGTTCCCCAAGGAAGCGTAAGTGGACCACTGCTAATTATTTTATGTATTAAGGGCATACATACTGCGGCTGGTCGTAAAGTTAAACTTTTTCTGATGACACAATAAAGTGCTGGGAGGTTTAAATGATGTAGGTACGGAATGAATTAAAAGAATACAGAATGTGATTCAGGATTGGCTCCACACATGGCAGTTAGAACTAAGCCTACAAAAATGTTTTTGTAAATTTTTGGAGATAGGAATCGTTTACCCAAACAAGCATATGGGGTCCAGATGAAACAGTTTTGATTTCGACGTTGGATAGTCTGTGGCGAAAAGCGGCTAGGTTAGTAAAACGATGTGGCGATAGGTATAGCAAAAATAGATATGTTAAAAAACTAAAAGGTTGGGAACGAGGTGCGAAATTGTCCCATCGTAGTTTTAAATACAGACTAAATATACTGCAGAAATGTGAAGCAAACACCCTTTATGATGACCTTGAAGATATATTAAAAACCCTAAGGTAGTATTGTAGATTAGATCATAAACATAGGAATAGGGAAATAGGAGGATTGAAATGTGTAAAATAAGGGAGAAAAATAGGTTATATCGAAGGTTGCGAAATAATACTTATAATTACTCTATATACTATAGCCACTGTCAATTATAGCCCTTTTACATGCCAGCATAAAAATCTAGTTGTAAAAGTTTTAGTGTAACTGTTTTTGATATTTCTTCGCATATTTGGCACGTAACCCAAATAATTTGTTTAGGGTTTGCGCTGACCGGTTGAGGTAGGAGGCTGTATTGCATGTGAATTTGCCATGTTCGTTCGGTTAATTAGTATTTGAGGAAGAAATAGGTAGTGTTATCACTAAAAATATGATTTTACATACGTCGATGATGCATAGCTATCTGGTGTGGAGTCACTCCCTGCCACACACCCTATATGGTAGATTGCAGGGTACAATATAAATGTAGGTGTAGAAATCTGATTGAAATGCTCTGATCTAACCGAGAGAGACAACTCAGAACTGTATATTTCATATTCGTACATATTATTCATTTGCATATGGAAAAAAATTACATTTCGAAACCCCAGCATTGTGAATGGACATGATGGTTAGAAATAAATAGCTCTGTGACTTTCACTTTTATTTATTGAGTACTATCGGATTCGAATTCTACACCATGTTCAGTTCCTGCTGTACTGTACCTGTACTGATGCCGTAATAGCCGAAACAGTTAGTACCTCATGGATACAAAGTGGGAGTCACAAAGTTATTTTTTGTTCTAATTATTATGTTTAACTTTCGGATCATCCCATTTCCTCACCATAGATGTGGAATAGTTTTGCGCGACACGAAAATCTTTGCGATTCGGAGAGCGCCGGCGGTGGACGTGCGAGTCGGACACTTCAGGGATGGCGGGCCCCCGAAAAGATTTTAGCGGCGACGTCGTGGGGGAAAATGTAAGCAAGGTTTTTCCTATGTTCACTTGAGATAAGACTTTTTTCTCTATACATTACGAGTTGCCTAACCGGACGAGGGACTGGATGGCGACCAGTCATCTGCAACGCGGCGGTGGAAGGTAGGCCCGAGGGAAGCCGGAGAGGGGGATATAGCATTACATAACCCGTTTCGCCAAAAAGGATGGTTTTTTTTTGAAAATGCAAACGACTCGCCATTTTCGCCAATAATTTCCCAAAACTTTTTCCTCGGCGTCTTTGAACTCCATTTTGAACGAATGCTTCGGCGAGCTATCTGTTTCTATAATATAGATATCATACAAAACCATTTCACACCCATTCTATCTTTGTCACTCGCATAAATGAGGTCTTCAAATAGTCTCTGTGGTCAAAATCCACCTACTCATCCAACATAGGGACAGGTTTTCTCGGAGGTGCTCACACCAGCCTGCTTCGTGCCAGCTTTCTCCACAAAGTCCTTTCGTGGTAGTAGTATAATTAGGTTCGTAGGTGCTCCAACTACTTATGTTATATTGCATAGATTATTAATTCGAATATCAGGAGTGGTTTCAACCAGGCCCTATATTTCCCTTACCGTTCGCATTATTCTTGACTGGCTTTTCACTTTACCCTTAAGACTTTCACTATTATAATATTTACTAAACAAGATGTAGAGGAAATCTTTTGTGAAAAACTCCTATGAAAGTACAAAAAGTGTCACTCGGCTATTAGAAGAGCTTTGTTGGAAACCCTAGAAGGTTGTTCACGAGATAAAAGTCACTCGAAAAATAAAAATGTCGCGAATCCGAATCTGACACTGCGGACATACAGGTATTTCTACCCCCACACTACATCAGTAGGACAGACAGAATTGACAAACAGGAAAAATTAACTGTTGGACTGAAAATTACAACCATTTCTTTTGCCACGCACTATGCATGAATAGAATGTAAACGAAGTATAATTCTTTCAAATATTATTTATATTATTAATTAACCAATTTTTTTCCGCTAAACTCGACTTTACGGCTGGTGACCTACCACTCCTTTCCACACGCCTTGTGGCGGCACCCAGGGTAAAATGTAGATGTAGTTGAGTGATTGCACAATATTTCAATTTTCTCGATTCAATTCTCTTCAGCTAAAACTGTTTACTCCTCAGCATAAAATTAAATTCCTCCTTCAGTCCTGGCCTCTCTGACTATTGCTCAAAGGATGTACATCCGGTGGAATGCCTTCTTTGCCTCAGGGTTATAGCCTGATATTTCTATCCTTCTCGCCTCCTCCCATTACTGGTGATTCTATAATTTAAAGGTGACGACCACCCTCCACTCAATGTATGTTTTTTTCACTTATTATGTTAATATTGGTCGAATAACCATTTCCTTTAGATTTACTTGCACCCTCAGTCATATTTGATTGAAACCTTTCGTCTTGAAAATGCAGGAGAATTCTTCGATGGATCACGTTCTTTTCTTTAGAAATTAATATGGAATTTTGTGCCACGTAAAGTAATAATATTTACTCTGCGTTCGTAATTTGTTTCAAAGTTTTACTAATTAATACGTGTGATTTTTCTTCAGCAACGCTGAAACTTTTGTAAAACTTTTTACAAAGTCATTAAATACTTTTAATTAGCGCTTTATAGTAGTGATAGGATATTTGATCAATGTGACTATCATCTGCTCTCACATAGTGAGAATTTCGTTATAATATCACCACAGATTTTTCAATAATTTGGAAAAACTTCTTTTATTACTTCTCCATAACAAAATTCTAGCTTCAGTTAATAGTTAAACCTTTCTCCTTTCACCATTCCTTACCTCTTCGGCCGTTTTTAAGCAGCTGTTATTTGCCTTTAGTTCCCTTTCATTCAAACATCTTATAACTAAACAGCACCATGTATTTCTCATCCTGATGGTGGACAAATATTTTTTCTCACACATACACTTCCTTTTATCGACCCGGTGTGATTAACTTTGCAGTTGACACTCCAAAAGTCTGCTTTGCGGTCACTTCATTTCACTAATGTCTAAGAAATATCTGCATTCCCTTTGGTTTTATTCACGTTCATTTGCATTACCTATTTCAGTCGACATTTGCGGCACCAATCCACGATTGTAGTGCAGCAGAAATGACTTTCGATCTCTCTCTCTCGAGCAGTCCCAGCACCTTCGAAGGAATTGGGAACTAGTTCACCTCAAAGATTTTCCACTCAAGGGGGTTCCATTACATCTTTTTATCAAATCAATAAAAGTGAAAGGTAAGGAGTTGGAAGCCGCTGCCTTATGGGATCTTGATGCGGGGTTTCCCTTCGCCTTGAATGTCAGTACTTGGGTAATTCATTTTTGCCGCAAAGACAGTGACGCATTTCAATTCTCAAATAAAGTTTATTTTTGGAGAGCAGAAAACCTTTTGTTTACGATAAAAGTGTACTCCAATGATTTGGCCCATTAATCAATTTCCATAACTCATTTTAAAATTCAATTCTTCTTACCTGCAGTGAAACGGTCAAGGTTTTGAAATAGTGGTTGGTGAGAGGTAGGGGTAGTGAGTAATTTTTGTCACCGCACAATTAGTTAAATATCCCAGCTGCAAAATTTTCCGCAAAATCCATTTTAGCACCTATTTCAAAAGTATGTAATTCTTTAAGTTAAAAATCAGAGGAATGTTTATAATCATTTAAGTGATTGGCAAACAATGACTTATTATCCATATGAATCCGTGATTTTGTATGCTGAGCTATTCTTACAGTAAATGTTCTACCAGTTTGTCCAATGCTTAAACATTTTAAATTAAACAGTGTACATCTTAGCAGGTGAATACAAGTTCTGCCGCCATTCTTAAAGCAATCTCTGAACGAAAAGGTAATTTTCCAATGGTCACCGGATTATAGAAATATGAAAATGACGCAGGTTGAAACCGGTTGAGGTTGTAATAAAATAGAGTAGAAGATTGCAGAGTATTAATTTATCATTACAGTGTTGTATAGTAGGTCGGGGAGGCCACCAAAAGCCAAGGTGAATGTTTCCATTACAGATAGGTGGGTGTGTAGAGTTTTTGGAATTATTTGAGAAGTGGAAGGAGGGTGGACAGAAACCTGACATCAGTATTTTCTTACTCTGAAAGAAAGAAGTAAAGGTGTCTACGGTTTAATATCCCTTCCGAGGGACTGAGTACTGTGCTTAAAGTGCTCTCAACGTAGCACTGAAGTAGGTATCAGTACATCAATGTTTGTACCTTACCAAGCATTCAAATACCAGATTGTGGAAAAAGAGAAAAGTAATGTTCCCTTTCACTGTCGTATTCAAGCGATATGCTCGTCGAATGCGCTTGCTGATTCAAAGAAGTGCCATGCGAAGCTAGGATTACTGCCTGGGGTGGGAAAATTAGGCCTGAATTCCGTAAATGTGCAATTAGATCAAATAAAGTAGTTTCGTGTAGCCCTTGTTCAATGAAATGAATGAATGACAATGAAGTGGACATTGGGATCACTGATATCACTGACGTGCTACGGCCGGGATTGACATCGCAGACAGTCAACAACGCATTAGTAAAGAATCAATGGATAAAATACAAGCATGTGATGAATCTCAAGAATGTTAAATTGTAAAATTTCCAGTTAAACGCAAAATGTTGAAGATGAAAAATTATTATGGTAAAAAAAATATAGATGAATTTCCCACCAGTTGTTTAAGAGGTATTCCACAGAAATAAGCTAAGTATTTGAAACATAATTGGGTTAACGTCTTTCTAACATTTGCCATACTCTGCAGAGCATTTCATTATCAGTTTATAATCCCTTCAGCGCACGGGGAACGCAAAATGTGCGATTTGCAGAAATTAAACGTTGATTTATCACAGATTAAACAGAATGGCAGAATCACCAATTAGTCCTGCCTAATACAGCTTCTGAAACTTTGAAAAAAAAACGAAAGAACTAAGGAGGTCTATACAATCAGTGGGAATAAGCCAAAAGATCGTATTATTTCATCAGATGCTTTAAATCCGTAACGAAAATTCGCATGGTTCGCTGACTTGATGAGCTCAACGGATTTCAGCATTCAAGCTCTGCGAATCTGCTTACTTCCCCCAACCAGGGAAAAATTTAATCAAGGTGAATCTTTTATTTACCGTTCACTTTTGCTCGCCGATACTTAAGTACGAATTTAGCGATGTTTCCGTTGTACTCTGATATTTCCACGTGATGAGCATTGCCATTAGCCTTCCTTGCCAAAATGTTATTCCCTTATTTCCTCTCTTAGCTGATATGTCAGAGTGATCTACCCGACCACAGCGTGTGCTGTGCAAATACACCCAGCTCATTGCTACTTTGAGGCGTAAATTTTTTCTCAGCTAAGTGTTGGTTGAGCCATAATATATTGATAAGTAGTCCTTTAAAGTAAAGTAATATCGAAACTCACCCTTGCTTGAAATTTAAGCAATTTTGGCTGGGAGGAATAAAGCTGATTGAGAGTAATGGATTCTTTTTTAACTTCCAGGATTTGCGCCACATTTTCAACAAAACATAAGTGAAAGAAAAACAGCAACGATTGCAATACTCGTGTAGTAATTAAAGTACAGGTCGGTAACCAATGCAAATTCACTCTTATGAAAGCAATTTTGTGCAACAGGTATTTGATTCTAACTTAGTTGATCAGTTAATATTCCTTTTCGCTAATGTATCGATGAGGAGCATATCATACGCTACTTAGAACCTATCAAATTCGAATCTCTATGAATTGCTAGAGAGTTAAATGGAAAGAGAAATTGAGAATGAGAGAACGATTAAGGTAGGGACGAAGGATGACGGGAGATTATAGTTAAAGAAGGAAAATTCTTTCGGAAAACGGGGGTGCTGCGTCATAGAGAATGCTATACGTGCCTCCGACAATGGGGAAGCGTTCTGCTTCACGGACGGAGTGTCAAAATACCCACCTACGTAGAGAGAATTCCAAAGATGATGATTACTGTAATATCATGGAGAATCCTTCTCGGCTGGTATCATTCCCACTTGAGACGCGAGTATCGATTTCTCATTGAATTCAAACCGGACATACATAGTTTGATCATAACCATAGCGGCTAAGTTAGGTGAGGCCGACGGAAATTGTAATTGAAATTAAAATATTCACGCGGGGAAGATATGGCAGGCGACACAACCGTGCAGATCTACCGTGCATCTAAAGTGAAGGTGAGAACCGAAAGAATCTACTTATTCACTTATTTGATTTCTGCCTCTTCAATTTCATTCTTCATTTCATTATGCTTGATAGCGGGTAACGCAGGAAACTTAAGCTGCAAAGGGATGCTGAACTACAGTTCAAGATGGGATCATGACTGGTCATCGGGAGGATGGGAGAGAAGGTGATATTATGCATAAGGAGCTGTGGACGGAAGTGGTGTTGGAGAGCAGATATTCAAGTCATCCCAATATATTTGAAAAACTCCCCATTTAGCTCAGGGTATGTCGGAAAACTAAGTACAGCTAACACTCAGTTGTTCTGGGAGGCGACCGACAGCTGTTTGTACCATGTTTAGGATAGGCGGGTTATAGGGAAGAGGATGGAATTTTTCATGGAACGGGAGAATAGTGGAAAGAAACCTAGCTTCAGTATCAACCTATTGTAAACGAAAGACGCCAGGGAGTCAATGCTGAGACGTCCCATTCGAAGAACTGGTGTGGAATCACGGATCTATCTTTCGCGTTCCTTATCGCAATCTTTATCGTTAACGCTTACCCCTAGAGTAGCGCAGGGTTAACAATAAACGTCTATAAAATTCACTCCACTGATTGTAATAAGCGATTTGAAGTGCTGTACGAAAAATGAAGAATGGATATCACGTTCTCTCTGAGATAAGTTTAATCAATAAATAACGATAACGCTAGCGCACGCGTTATGAAGGTCCATGATCGAGGCCCTGATTACTGAAATTGAACCGTTTTCCGCAAATAGAATGGACCAGTTCACAAATGAAAAATCTCCGTATCTACCGGGGCTCAAATCTGGGCCTTCGGAATGTGAAGCTAGTAACATAACCACCTCAATAACCCGATCTCCGTATACTGAGCAGGCAACGAATGAATATTGGGTGGCGACCCAATAGCCTTCTTTTTATACCCACTTTCCGTTGTGCTTAATTTATCGAGTTTCACTTCTTAGTATTATTCATCCACGTTTGAAGGTAACGGTAGTGAGCTGTATAATGAAACAACACAACTATTGCGAATTAAGTCATAGACGATAAACCCAAAAAAAAACTGGAAGAATACATTACCTGCCACCTCCTACTCGGTAATAAACATTGCAAAAGTCAATGTTCAAAGACACATCCTGGCATCTACAATAGATTTATAATACGCATAAGGAAAATAGAACCATAAAATTTAGAGATGAAAAAAATTAATTTGTTTCAGAATTATACTACGCCAATTTCCATAGTGCCTATTGATTAACTTAGTCTACATTTTAAAAGTTAAACCGTCATATTAGGATCATGTATTAGAGCTTTTTACTGTAGCAATAAAACAGGACGGCCTCCAAACTAATTAGTTCCCGAAATTGCGTCACGTGCGCCTCGCAATAAGCCAGCGCTTTTACTTTAAGCTTGCAGTTCTCAAATTCGACGCCCAAGGTCAGGACCTTGCGTTTTGCGCTCGTTCCTTCGATCTGGGGATTTCTATTTCAAAACGGAGAGGCTCCTGAAATTTTGACCGTAGGTAAATGAATTAGATCCACGAAGCATAAACGCATGGAACTAGAATAAGCTCGTAGGCTTCTGCTTAGGATTGCTGACGAGAATTCTGCACACAAGTGTTACCTTGAAGGAAGGGGGCTTCCTTGGTCATTAGCAAAACGTATAAACCTGCGGGCACCCGTAGAAAAGCCACGTTTTCAAACGATAACTATACTTCTCATTCTATCCGATAGTATTCAAGGTTGCTTGGGGAGGTTTCTTCCTATATTTAACGTGATAAACCTTGAATGACAGTACTATGGCTCAGAAATGACAATTCCTCTACTATCACATTAAATTAAGTTTATATTGTACAGATTTCGGGAATATAATCCCTTTCCACCAAGAGGAAGCCGAGGAAATGCTGAAGTTGATAATCTCGTGATGACTGTCGATTCCTCGTTCCAATCATGCGAGTGTTTGCAACATCGCCTGTGTTTCAAGCCTGTTTCCGCACTAATAAGCGCTTCAGACCGGGAGGAAAGGTACATACAAGGATAGGAACGGAAGGGAAGGGAGGAAGGATGGAGAGAAATCCGACGTCGGCATTAGCCTGCTCTTAACGAAAAGGTGCCAAGGGGACTCAAGTCTGCTCTTAAAGTCCGGAGTACTTTACTCAACGGACGGATTACTGTACTCGAATGTTCTCCACAAGACACTGAAGTAGGGGCGGGGCCGGTTTACCAATGAAAAATATTTTTTTCGGCAGATTCGAACCCGGGTCCTCCCGATGAAAGACAGTACTCAAACCAATACACAAAAACCGGACAATATTTTCAACAAATTATTTATTCCCATTAAGATACTTTTCTTGTAGCTCGACTACGCTGTAAGTAGCTGTTTAAATTAATTACTTTTGCTTTATTTTTACGGAACACTGCAAGTTTAGAAGTGTTGATAGGGGTTGGTGATTTTTATTTTCAAATACCCACTTTCAGTATTTTCCTGTCCGCCATTTCGTGGCGATAATCAATTGGGGTTTCGCCTTAGTGACCTTCCGCACGTAGCAGCGACGAGACATGGGGACGAATGGAAGTTGAGAACGTGGAATTTGATCTTCAAAAGGGCGGAGAAATTCCACCACACATGCATTCCTGAGGTTCTCACGGAAGACAGAGAGCGTATAAATTATACTAAGTGATAATGAATAATATGATATTGATATCAGGAAATGTCTTTCAGAAGGATGATTGACCACAAAATGAACAAATGTTATGTAACGAGACAAGGTGTTCTCTCTAGCTCGAGGTTGGTGAATTCGTTTCTCTGGAGCACTTAACGAATGCAACAAACCAATTTTAACTCAGAAGTTATTTCCTTACAGTCAATAGATATATTCATAGGGAATGAAGGAAGGGTTAAAATAAATACGGTGTAGGTGCACGTCTTACCCTTAACGAAAGGCACCGAGGGGTTCGTGTTTAAACATCCCATCCGACGGACACTGAATTTGAAGTTCCCAACGCATGAAACTTAAGTGGAGTCCTTTATCCAAGTAAAAAATAGCTACTATTCAAATTCGAACCTTGTGGGTGGAAAGCCACTACTTTGTCTCCACCATAAAAATCCGATCCCCGACTCATGGTAGTCTCATGGTTAAAGTTATTGGGCTCACTTCCCTGACGTATTCGAGGATTACGTATTTGAGTTAGCACAATTATCCGAGGAGAGCATATCAATGACAATGTGTGCCGTTGTTTTAGTGATATTACCAAGAATTTACGGAATTATGATAGCTACTAATACATGGTCGCCTAATGAATTTAACTTCCGAGGAATTTACAGAACCACAGTAAAAATATTTTTGGACGCAACTTAAAAACCGCTTCATGGATGTAAAAAGTGTAAGCGATTCCAAAAAAAATACCAATATTGGAACCGGCACATTTCGAAGTCATTGTTTCAAGGCCGAGAGGGAGAACACAATAGGTACTTTTCGAAGGATGCTGAACCAATAAACGGCCTCAAAAACGTCGGAGGAAACGAAATCTGTTCATGATATGATTATTTAAATGCTTTCGATCACGTTTATGTCCGTCAATCCTCCATCTATATTTCTCTAAGTTTCCCTTACTTTATTGCTTGAGTAAGGATGTTGAGTGTTGGAAGATAACCACACCATGAAAGTTATGGACACTAGTGTAATTATAGGCAGGAATGCGAGATGAATTACGAAATCAACAGTGAGAATTGTGAAGAATAGCGGAGAATTACGGAATAGAACCTCGGAGAATCACGGAATGAAACATTTCTCGATTGAAATAGTAGTTTTACGCGAATATGGCAACGAATTTTTTAAGAAACCAGAGTATGTGAGCAAGTTGATAATAGTTTATATAAATATTCAAATTTGAATTTTTCTCCGCGGCCGTAATACTTTCAGTGGACTTTTCGATTTCTAACTCACGAAAAATTCCCAACACCCTGCCCTCAAGAATTTCCTTTGTAATTGCAACATTTTGAAAGCACGCAGATGATACGATTGGTGAAAGAACGGGACCCACGAGCCCGTAAAACATCAAGGAAAATTATTTCATATTTTCGGCACAAGATATCCTGCTCATGATCTCGCATCTGGGAGGGCAAAGTAGTACCATTAGTATGCTTTTTCCCTCTACCATAATCGAAGCATGGAAATTACTGCAAAACGGAAGCATCTGCCGCATGTTAATGCTAATCCTACTCAGTGGCTTAAGATGCATCTCATTTCGAGCCACACGAACCGGAGTGGCGAGGAGGCGACGAGTATTAAGGTTTACTTACGGGAAACCAATCCACAGCGTTAAGAGTGTATAATTTTTGTGAGTGTGCAGGGATCGCGTATCTACTCTAGATAGCCACCCAACCTTACACACTCGCTTCAGAAACCTCTCATTCCAACATTCTGGCAATCATCGGAACGCTCCGCCATACTCTATAGACTTTAAATGCCTCTTTTCCACAATTCCCACTGGTTGCAGTGGAAGGATTCCATTATTTATACAGCAGGCGAGGGAGCATGGCTCATGAAATCATGATTTCACGGCTGGATTCCTCGGGTTCAAGAATTTTCGGCGGGACCCTTTACCACCTTCCCTAACTTTACATTATCCCGCGGAATGTTTCTGGCGCAAACACGGAACTTATTTTTTCCAAAAGGAAGTCACCGAATCCATCTCATATATATTTTTTTTTGTTGAGAATGGCCATTTACTATGAGAAAAAAAGCGTATAATGCGCTGTTGTGATAATTATCTCGGGGAAATTCGTCCCATCCCTCAAAATTTATAAGTCGTATCTCCTCTCATGCCCACCTTTTCTTATTCCTCTATCCAGAGAGCACAAAGAAGAAGAAGGAGAAAGACGGGTGGGGTGCAGCGGGAGATGGGAGGGCGAAACGGAAGAGGAGATTAAAACGGGAGCATTCATCTACATCTACACGATACCCTGCTAGCCACCGCGAGGGTGCGTGGCAGGGGGTGAAGATCACCAAGCATGCACTATTAACATGCAAACAATAAACTATAGGGTCTCATGCAACTAGATTGTTAGTGTCTATAGTATTTAAGAGATTAATGCATGCATCATGCACTACATACTACACTAAAATATTTCCCCTACCTATACCTTTGCTATGCTGCCTATTGTGTTCTCTTATAGTAAGGGGGAAAAATGACATTTTGAATCTATCAGTACGACAATCTATCACTCTAATCTTATTTATATGGTCGAATCTAGCATAAGACGCGGGTGTTTCAATACGTGCATAGGATCTTAAGTAAAGCTATCCGATTGAAATTTCTCTAATAGATTTAATCTGTACTTTAACCAACGATCTGATACTGATTCCCACCCTAATTCTTGTATTAATTCTGATACACTACTCAACCTATCGTAACACCATTTAACGAACCTAGCTGCTCTACGCTGTACACTGCCTAGTTCTCTGATCAAACCTAATTTATTCGGATCCCATACACTGGCTGCATACTCAAGGTGGGGCCTAACTAGTGAAAAGTAACATCGCTCTTTTGTCTTCTCATCGCATTTCTCGAGTACTCTTTTTATAAATCCTAGCTTTTTATTCACTTGGTCGCATATTTCCCGGATGTGCTTTCCCCACGATAAATCTTTAGTTATTGTTACACCTAAATACCTTATGGTTTCAACTCTTTCGATCTTCGTGTTACCAATTTTATAGGATCGCTCTATCGAATTATTCCACCTCCAAAAATTGATAGCTACACACTTTTTAAGGTTAAGTTCTAACTGCCATTTGTCGCACCACTCTTAAATTGCATCTAAATCCTTGCTAAGCCATTTCCTGTCTTCTTCTTTGATATACCCCTATACACTACCGCATCGTCTGCAAAAAGTCTAAGCTTACTACTAACTACGGTACCCAATCGTTTATGCATAAAATAAATAGAAGCGGACCTACTACGCTAGCCTGGGGAACTCCCGATGTGACTTTGATTGTGTCCGACATGATACCATATATGACAACCCTCTGCTCTCGCCCACTTAAGAATTCTTTGACCCAACATACAGCGTCTTTATCTATACCAAAGCTCTCTAACTTCAAGATTAATTTTTCATGAGGAACTTTATCGAATGCCTTTTTAAAATCTAAAAATATCGCATCAACTTAAGTACCTACTGTTTTCGCCGTAAAATAAAATATCGTGTACAAATAAAGCTAATTGTGTCTCGCAAGATCTACCTTTCCGGAACCCATGTTTTCTGTTTATGAGTAATCCCTGACTATCCACATGCCCCATGATCGATCTGACTACAATGTGCTCAAATATCTTATAAGAGATTACCGTGAGTGAAATGGGTCTGTAGTTACTAGGTTATTCCCTATCACAGCTTTTAAAAATATGTGTATGTTTGCTACTTTCCAATCCTTGGGTACTGTGTGGTTCTTTAGTGTTTTATTGAATATTATTTCTAGATAGGGGGCTATTTCAGAAGCTAGTGTTTTATATACTCTGGAAAGAATTAGATCGGGACCTGGTGATTTGTTTTTAATAATATTTTTTAACTGCTGCTCTATTATGCGACATGAAATTTTTATTTCGGGCATTTGCTCACTGAATGTGTTCGGCGGTGGTTCCACTGCGTTGTGTGACGATGAGTTGAATACCCTTTGGAAGAAGGTTTTTAAAGAATTGGCTTTTTCTACATTGCTGGTGACTCTAATTCCTTTATCGTTTTTAATTAAGTGCTCTGTGGACCTATTTCCTTGAAGCTCTCTCACATATGACCAAAACGCTTTAGGATTGCTATCAATATTCTCCTAACATCTTGCTCGTAAATTTGATAACGCTTGCCGACATGATTTCCTTGCTAATGTTCTCGATTTTTTATAGTTTTGAACTAACTCTTTTTTTCCTCTACCGACAGACCCCGTCCTGCATTTTTCATCATAGCGTGGCATGCCCTTTGTTGCTTTAGTGATTTCCTAACCTCCGCGTTATACCACCTTGGCTCTGTATTATCACTTATGAATTTACTTGGTATGTATGTATTAACGGCTTTATGGGTGATGTCAAGAAATTCTCTCCACGAATCCTCTGTATCTAATCCTTTACTTTGTTCGCTAAATACATTAAACGATTCCCTTATTCCTCTTTCATACCGTCGTAATTAGCCTTGCCAAATAAGTACCTCCTCCTTGGTTTATAATGTCTTTCAAGGCTTACAATAAATTTCGCATACACTATTTTATGAGCACTAATTCCTGTGTCTGTAACTATATTTAGAACTCTTTCGGGTATATTTGTTGCTAATAAGTCTAGAATGTTGTTTCCCCTTGTCGGTTCTGTTACTAGCTGTTGTAAAGAATGTGACGTAAAGGTGTTAACAGTGATTCGCAGAGTTCCTTATCCTTACCTCCTGTTATAAAACTACACGTATTCCAATATATTGAAGGCAGATTGAAGTCTCCGCCTACTATCATTCCTCTATAATTGTTCCGAGAAAGTAATATACCTATCTCTAACTCTAGTTCCATTATAGAATTGACGTCTGCGTCCGGTGGCCTGTAATATGCACCTACATATATCTTTTTTGCGTTACTACTTTTACTTCTAACGGAACACCAAATACTTTCTACATTTCGCACTGAAATAAGTTCTCTTCTACTGAAATACGGGTCCTTCACAGCTAAAAATACTCCTCCGTTTCTGCTTACTCTACCCTTTCTGTATACGGTAAAACACTTCGGGAATACTTCATAATCTGATATGCCCTACGAAAGCCAGCTTTCTGGCCCAACGATTATATCTGCATCAGTACTTTTTATGAGGTGGTGAAATTCTGCTACTTTATTTCTTAAACTACAACAATTCACTACTTTCACTGAAATTCTTTCTCCCAATCTGTTTCTCTCTTTGTGCTTTTTTCCAACTAAAATTTTCTTCGATAATTTTTTAACGGACCCACTATTTGATCTACCTATTACCTTTGACGGTTTAGAATGTTCGTCCTTTTAATGTGTTTCCCTCTGACCTTCTAAAACTACTCTGCATGTTCTGTCAATTTATTCCAAGATAGCTCCCCCGGGGATCGACCTGCACTCTAGGCTTTATCACCTTGAAGAAAGTAATGACCTCCCCAAGGATTTATCTTACGCGAGTCCCGAGCGTGAGAGATATATTGATATTAATAATTCATTTATTTTAGTTAGAATAGATGAGAAAGGCATACCCTCCACTCTTTCCCAACCCAAGAGTTTCAGCATTCATTCAGTATGAAAAAGGAAATGGATCCCGAACACTAGATACAATGCTATTTTTAGTTAATTCCTGTGAATTAGCTCCAAATATCATTTTCTATATCACTTGACATCCCGACGATATTTACTTTATCAAATTTTATCGACTTATTTTCTAGAAGCTCTATTCTTGTCAAAATTATAAATTGGCTATAGAAATGTAGCTGATTAATCTCAAAATAAATTTTTCCTTCTGCCTAACGCATCCTTTCGCAGCATTCTACGTTTCCTTTCTTCAAGATCTGTTTTTATTTGTTGAGCAATGAAAAAAATTTGAAAAATTTGTAAAGAAAGTTCTTGAATGGTCACCGCAGTGCGTTTAACTGTGCTGTGCATTAGCACAGTTGTTCATGCAGTATTATATGGAAAGAACTTTACTCATGTTATTTTTCACTTCCGGCCTCTTGAGAAGTCCATATTGCAATTCAATGATACTGAAAGAGTCAACGAGAGTTGGTGACGAATGGGATGCTCCGGTTTGAGAGTAAAATGTGCCCTTTCACTGTATAGGGAGAGGTAATAATATTTAACGTGGCATCGTATGGATCTGGGGCACAGGCTATAAGGAAGGATGAATAATAATTGATCAGTAGCGTTAGAAATATGGGTGTGGACGTGAATGGGAGAAGGATAGTGGTTGGAAAGACGGACGAACGGAGATGTGTTGAGCATGATGGGGGAGGATAGTTGGCGAAAAAGGCAGTGTGGTTGGAAGGAATAGGTAATAAGGGATAACGGAATTCTGAAGGTCAATGAAGGTTAGTGTGCTGGATAAGTGAGGGTGAGGAAGGAAGAGTTAGTTGATTATTTGGGGGAGGTGACCAACAGCTAAGGTTTTTAGCGCCATTTAGGGAAGGTTACTTATTACGTAGAGATAGGAATATTTCGGGGAACGGAGGAAGGGTTGAGAGAAACCCAGCAAAATTAGCGAAACGCGCTAAGGGGTCCACGGTTTAACGTCCCTTCCGACGGACGGAGTACTGAATTTTAGGTGCTCATCATACAGTAAGGACCGGCATAGTGATGAAAAATTTGTCACTCCTGGGATTCAAACCCAGGTCCTCGGAATGGGAAGGCAGGTACTCCAACCATCACACTAATCCGATCCCCAGGAAGAAAGAGAGAAGGTATGATGGATAGTATGAAGAGGGGTAGGAAATACGCCGATCTGAATACAGTAACAGCATAGGTAAGGAGTCGGCGATTGAATGAAATGTAAAGAGGAGTAGAGACATTCCATCACACCCTATCCTGATCAGTAGAAGGCGACCGAAGTAGATGTCAAGAGAGAGGGTTAACGATAGAGTGGCTGTGTGACGAGGGGATGGATGGAAAGAAAAAATATAGGCTTCCGTTCTCAATTTCTCGCCTCCCACATCCAAGCTTCCGCAATCTTCTACGAAACGAAGCCTTCCCATGGCTCGCAGCTTCGACAGCCACTGCAACACGCGCTTACACAATCGCTTCCCGCCATGCGAGGTGCAGGCTGTTCACCATGGAGCAGGAAGAAAAAGGTTTTAAAATGGTGTCCCACCTGGACATCCGTCCGAGTCCGCGAAACTGCCCCGCGGGACTCCATCGGGCAAAAACCCGATCTCGGGGCCCAGCTGGGAGCGACAGCATCTTGATCTCCGAGTCGCAATCACCTGGACCACTTCCGTGAATTGAAGATGAGGCAACTATGAGCAGAATATTAAGGGTGAAGATATTCTGGTTTTCAAGTGAAAAGGATCTTTTTTCCATAGACGTTAAAATATATCCCGGAGCTGCTGATGGCAGTGGGCAACAAGCTGTTGATAATGGGTCATCATGGCTTTAGATTAGATTAATAAGAATTAATGGAACAAACAGGTGAGATGAAGACGGAGTCTTTGCTTAGTTTAATTTTTTAATTATTAAAGCATACCTACATGAATTACTAAACTCTATAATGCATATTTGTTGTAAATATCAAATATTTTTTTGCATGTTGGATAAAAAGCAGAACTTGTAATGTCTAGCATGATATTCATGGAAAAAATCTCCTTGTGTGGGTAGTATACATAAAGTTTAGTGCATGTTTGTTGATAAATCACTTCCTGCCACACACATTTGAGGTGGCTTGCAAGGTAGTCAATAGATATAGACATAAGAAGCTCGCTTAATATTTGCTGTTTTTTTAACGTTGCGTAATAGATCTATAAAGTGATCGCCTTTCTTTAACTGTTGTCTTCTGCTTCGACTCGCTAATTTCAAATGATGGAGCAAGTCGTTAGGATGGTTTTCACGAGCAGTTTGCTTAGTCTACATTATTGATAACGATAGGAAAAACGCAAAAGGGTAAGTAATCCCACCTTAGAGGCCTTCTCAGAAAGCCTAGGAAGTGGTGCAATTTTATCAAACGTTGGGGCCGTGACAAATCGAAATTGTTGAGTGAAGTAACTGGCATGTAAAAACTGTGTCGTACAAAACTTGCTGTAATCCATGATCAACTGCGTCATCTTCTCTATAAATAGCGGGGCTACAAAAGAGAAAGACTGATCTTTTCCGTATCCTACTAATTGCCGGTAGGTCTGACTTGGGCCTGTTTTCGCAATTTTTTAGTGAGTTTCACTCGGAAAATTTGGTATGACGTTAAATAAGGGGGTCAAATAATAATTTGTTTCTAGGAACTTCCTTTTTATTTCTGTTATTTTTGTGATTCACTATAACATCTGCATTCAAAATCTGTTCGTATTACGAACTTGTTAATGCTTATTACGCCTTAATTCCATTACTTTGCAATCATCATCTACAATAACACTAATTTCTGGCTCATTCTTGCCCCTTCCAACAGACTAAGATCCACAAGAAATGGCCATAACGGGCTATACATTTTTCAGGGAAAAACAAGAGTAAATTGCGTGCACGATTCGTTATAAACCGACTGGAAATAGCATATGGGGGCACGAAGATGGCGAGCATGTCTAAGATTTTTTTAGGAAGATTGAGTTAACTACGAGCTGACTTCTGACACCGTGGAAATAATTAGGATCCCCCCTTCCTATCGCCAGATCATATCGTTCGGATAAAACCTATGCTCGTTCCTCCCTTGTGAAATCAAGAATCACGCCGAAGCCACGGCTGTGCAGCCCAACAATTTCGGCTGAAGACGTTACCATCTATCTATACATTTACGGAAGTTAATATGTATCATTAGATACAAATTATCCTTATAACTCCAGGTTTGAGTCGTTAGGGCCCTCACCAGTTTTCATACACTTGGGAGGTCTAAAGAAAATGGTGCAGAAAGAGGTGAAAACGGTACATGTCTTCAGGTGGGAATCTCCTGATGCGTGAATGATTAATTCAAGACCATTCGGAAAACAGGGCATTATTCAGTACTGAATAATTAATCACGATTTTTTTGGTATTGAGCATGATCGCCAATTGTAAATATCAAATTCTTTTGAAGTGAATAAAGTATTAAATAAATTTCAACAATTTCCTTGAGATTTTCCGCCTTTTCATTTCCAGGTAGTGCGTCTTAACGTCATGTAACCGAGTATGCATTTTCATATGGAAATCCATATTTCCATGAGGCTTGAAATTATAGCTTAGAAAATAATTTATTCACATTTGTGAGACAGTAAAAATTGTTACTTCAATGTTTATGAGCATAATGGTGATAATATCAGCCATAAAGCTCGTTAAGAGAGGAGGCTGCAGTTTGGAAGTTTTTCGTAACACACCTGCGAGCAACCCAAGAGTGGCAATCTTCATATCACTTGAGATTTGCGATTAGAATGGAAGTAACTTTGAGCCCCAGAGGTGGCGTAAAATCTCAAAGTGGCATTAAAATATGGGGATCCAGGTGATAATTTGTTACTTCAAGTGAAACTGGGCTCAAATCTGATTTTTAAAATCCACTATGAATAACTCCACTTTCATGAACTCGATGACTCCACATGAACTTTCGTGACCATTATTTCAATTATCATCTGGCGTTACCCTCATTTTGAACATTGCATCGTATGAAGTATTTCCGTTACGGGCCATATTAAAGTTTACTGTCTGAATCAATTTGAATGAAATTCAACCTCTCAGTATCTCAGTTACATTTTAAAAAGCGGGCTGGGAAAAAGGAGCTTGATATTTAATGATATAATGCCGCACCCTATACCAACGTGCCTATTTGCCGTTAATATGATAATTTACTGCTACACATATCTTTCTTTATTCACGCATGTGTTGTTATTCATGCCTGGGAAACCGTTCTGGCCTTTGAAACAATAGAGATAAATTTAAGTAAAATTTGAGACCGGAACGAATGAAGAAAATTTTGATCCATTCCAAACTTATCCTCCCAGGAACTCCGTCCTGCAAATTTCCATGCACCAGATATTTCTCGGGTTTGGGAAGGAAGATAAGGTGATTTGTTTATGTACCCGCCCGCAGCCCATAGATTATATACCTGGGAAACCAAGAATCCTCGTGAATTGCAATCGTTTCAGTTTTGCGTTACTCTGGATGCATGAAAAATTTTCTGAATGTTTACTCCAACAGGTTGATTCGAAGGGCAGTGGAACACAAATGACGTTCCTGAGATTAGTGAGGAGGGAAATGATGTTAGGAATGTATGATGTCAGGAGGAAAAAGATTAGTTGGGTGGCACAACTGATTTGGGGCGATGGAATTCTTAAAGCCACTCTATATGGAAGAATGCTAATAAAGAAAAGAAGAGAGAGAGAAAGATAATGACAATTTTGAAAGGAAAGAAAAGAGATGGAAAGTATGCCAGCCTGAAGCGAGAAATTGCGTTCAGAGAGAGAGAGAGATTACAATTAATGTAGGAGAAAAGAGGTGAAGGGGAATTGTTCCATTGAAAAATCAACTTTTACCGGTAGGAAACTGAATAATAATGAATTATAGTGAAGTATGAACAATAGGATGAGCCGAAAAAAGGGTTTTTTTTCCGGATCAAATTTTCCCTGTGCGGGAAAGTTGTGTACTGATATCAGGATATTGATTGCAAAATTTTTTCGAAATCGGATAATATGAGCCACTGCCGCCCGATCTCTAAAGTTTAAAATTTTGTGAAAATTCAGGCGGAAATAGGAAAAAAACGGTTATGGAGAATAATTTGTTGCAAATACTAGACTATTGGTAAAGATAAACGAGAGATACATGTTTCTAGGTTACAACACTGAAATTTGAAGTTCATTTGACGAGGATTAATTAAAAATTAGGATTTCACGAACTACTATTTGGCTAAATTTTCTCCCGAAATCCGTCGCACGAGGCACGAACATGAAGACGTGCCAGAATAATGAATGCCAAAACCTACCGCATGATTTAAACTGATCTCAAACTCCAATGACTCCCACCGTTCAACACAAATCTCGGAACTATTGTGCTCGAACTCCTGTCCTGCTTTTCGCTTCACGCAACCTGTCATCCGAAATCAAAACCAACTGTTTTCCGCCCTTGACCCGGAAGCACGTGTTCTCCGTTCGCCCCATCTTTACCTTCTTTAATGGGGTCTATGAGACACCTTAGATCCTCTCTTTTATTTGCGCCACGTCGATGTCTATGGCTGATGGATTTCTTCCTCATATTGCTGAATTGAGTGTATTTTAATGTTAACTTGCAGCAAAATTATAAAAAAATGTCTTGAATTGAAACAGTTCACTTTAAATAAAATGGTTAGTCATAAATAATTAAGAGAAAACCGAATGTTAAAGGTTAATTTATTTATTTCTCATATTGTTGCATTGAGTGATTTATTTTAATGTTAAAAATAAAACAATATTAGAGAAAGATACCTTGAATGCCTTGAATTGAAACAGTTCACTATAAATAAACTCAGTTGCCATACATAATTAAGAGAAAACCGAATGAGATAAATTTACTGATATTGCTGCTTATTAAGCATCATTCTTTCGCGAAACTAAGAGGAGTTGTTCTTCCCCACGTATGATTATGGTAAAATGAAAATTTTCCAAAGAAGAAACAAATAACAACGGAAAATAATGTGCTAATGACACAAAGGCGAAAAAATTGAAATGGAATTTAATTTTCCCGCTATTTGATCTATGCCGAGGTAGAAATTGAAACCCACCCGCGAAACAGTTCGTTACAGGTTCCAATTCCCGAGTTTGAACTCTTGATCTCAAACTTGAAGAGCTTAAAACCGATAAGAGACCGAATACCACCGGAGTCACTCCACTTCCCGAGTGTTCCACGAAACGAATCTACGGAACTCGTTACATGTGCCTCCAAACGGGGTGAAAATAGATGATGGCGCGAGATAGTTCTGTTATAGCAGCTGGGGCATGCGACCAAAAGCCCTCCCACGCCAGCAGCCCGAAAACAATATGGCGATTCTCAAAAGTGTAAAAGCATGGGCCGGAAGTTCAGTTCGCGACTGAATCCCAGCCGAAAATCTCAATTGTGGAATGCATGACCGTGGTTTGTCTAGGCGAATGAAACTAAATCAATAATTTATTCTTGTCTCTACCCCTAATTACACGAAACGATACGTACTTATAACGGTTTTCGTTTGGACCGTTCGGACCGAATAGATTTTTATCTTGATTTGGCTCGTGAAACGCTTCAGCCCAATTAACAGACAGCCGAGTCAAAGTCTAAGCACACGTGTCACTAACCGGTTTCTATGATGAATTTAGACCTTTCCCAAACGATAACTGCTTCGAAACTCATCATGATGATCTAGGACGAAAACCAGATTAACCTAGGCACTAACTTACGATTAGCCCTGGTAAGGCAATATAACAGTACCCTGTCGCCTTCTCAATGCTAGAAAGTTGACGTCTCATAGTTAATCATTACGTGGAGTAATGGAATTATTATAATGAACCCAAAGCTCAATTTGAGAACAAAGTAGCGTCATTCATGACTAACGCAGAAAGGTGAAGGGAGAGTCTTTGATCCCAATTTAAAAACATTTTATTAATAGCGGTGTTATAACTAATATAGCAGTATCCGTTAGGGTAGGCTATCGCAGACCACTCATGCTATCCCTATCTTCATCCCATTTACAATTCCTATCTTTCTCTCACCTCTTCCTCTCCTGTCCAACACTATACCCTCTACAACGTCCTTATGTGACCCATCGCTTTTGATTATTTGTCTTTTATACCATCACTGCCTTTCCTTGAACTCCACAAGTATTTCCTCTTCTCTATTTATGGGGATCGATTTCATGTGACAGAATGAATACTAGCTTCCCACCCCGAGGGATCGAGATTGAATCCCGGTTTGGGCAGAGATTTGCCATTTTTTCACAGGCCCCTGCGTGAGCTTGAGTATTATTATCCGGAGTGTATTTCAACTTCATTACTCCGTCCGCCGTTTGGAACGTCAAACCATGGACCCCATGGCACCTTTCGTTAAGTGCGGGGCAATGCCGACGCTGGGTTTCTCGCAATATTTCCAGTTTCCGGTAAAACCCCATATCATTCTAATTACTACCCATCCGAAACGGCAAAAATGATCTTTAGCTGTCGGTCACCTGCCCCGAATAATAGCGAATACGCCAACTTTTAGCATTTCGTCCTAGTCTTTCATTCTAAACATTATACCTATTTCATTTTCATCCAATTCCACAACTCAGATGCATATAAGCTATTTTCAATTTATTTTCCCAAGGTCTATTTTCCGCAACCATAAAACGCCACCTCGAAATGACAACAGAAATGAACCTTTCCTCAGCGCTAGTTGCCTGTTCCAAAGTTCCTCTCCTGGCAAGATAAAAGCAAGATTAAAACTGTATACGGCGAGGCTTCGGAGTATCAGAAGTACTTAGATAGGATTCTATTTGCATAGGATAATTTTTTATCCATAATGAGGAGATATTATTGCTTGCGGTGTGAGGTGCTAAGTTACCAACAGTTCTCCCGTGTGAGAAATGGAAATGATTCCTAAGTTGAAGCATGACTGCAAAGTATTTCCAATGATGAGCCAACCTTTGCAGGCAGGCTTGGAATCTCGGTCTATTTAAAAACACGTGCCACATTCACGGACCCTTGGTGGTCAAATCTTATCTAGGAATTAATTAACCCGTTCCCTTAATTTTTCCGTGGGCCATTAAAATTAAAAATTTAAAAATCCTGTTTCACAGAAAATTTCTAGACAAGGGTTGATATGGAATCTTGGCCCATGCTTCAATTTTTATGGTTCGAAGGACACCTAATCCCAATTCCTTTCTAAGTCGGGGGCTGTATTCATGTCCGCACCAAAAACAAATAAGTTGAGCTCTCCTTGAAATAATCCCTCCATCGAAATCTCACCAATATTTTTTAGAGGAAAGCACTTTAGAAAATTCGGCCAAACGCATATGAGTGACTTGCTCTCACATAAAACTCTTTCATCACATTTTCCCACCATCCGTCCCATAAATCAAGATATCTTAGACGACCCCGCATACCTTCTCACGCGATTTCCTCTACGAAGGAATGAAAAATAAAACAAATGGCTTATTTATTATTGGTTCCTTTTGGCCGTCGGAAATTCTCATGCGTATGTAATTATGTTTCATGCAATAGAAACTTAAATTTCCATACCAGATACTTCCAAATAATCTGTAACGTAAAAGCACAAAAACACTAGTAATAATTACCGAGGCCCAATCATTAACTTGTACTAGCCATGCAAAGTTGTGACAAAATCTGACGAAAGTTGTGGTAAAATAGTCACCCATTGGACTGCTTAAATCTATTTAAGCTCTTCGTCAGGAAAGGGGAATGGTCAAATATCCATGACTCACTCTTTTTTCATAGATATGTTAAAGATTCTGAACCTGTGAAATGATAGGTATGCCGGCTGGGCGCATTAAGCAAACTCAGTAGCATTCCACCCTAATACTTTGGAAACTAATAAATTGGATTCGTATACAATGTTGAAAAACCACCAAGTATATCCACCATAATGATGCAACGATATTTAAGTTATTCTCTATGCTTTAGTAAGACGTCCTGAAAGCAATCAGAAAATTTTTGTTCCCAGTATATCGCGCCAATCATACCCTAGAATTATGTGGGAGAATTAGCTTCTAATGGCAAACTGGCATCACATTTCCAAGTATCCAGTACTTGGAATTTCTTTTTCTCCAATAAAAATAAATCCTGAATTTTGAGATAACTCAAAACCTGGCGATATATTTAGTATACGACACAGTCTCAGGCAAAACTTTGTGGAAGTTATTCATAGTATGAGAAAAGGTATCAACACTTCTGTTGATAGATACCTTTTCTCCTACGATATATTTAGCGTCACAAAATTTAAAAAATCACTTGAATTGGAGGGCCAACATGGAGCATAATCAACCCATCGAGAATAAGTGTTGAGAGAAGGCTCACACGAGCAATTTCACTCATGGCAAAACTTTTATCTTTTATTTGTTACCGGATACAATGGCAATTCATTAACGTGCCGGCCCCGCTACCCAAATACCGCGGATGTGAATCCCGCCAAGGGCAATTATTTTAAGTTTTTTTATGATCCAGATCTCAGGTTTGATGCTGTGATATAAACTTTCACAGTTGAAGTACCTATAAACTAATCCACAAATACTCAAGTTGGTATGATACCTAACATACTGGCCAACCATTTAGAAGGCCCGGGTTTCAATCCCGGCAACGGTAGATACTTCTTATTGGTATACCGAAACACACTTAAGTTTTGTCTGGAGAACAATTATAAAGCGCTCCGTCAGATGAGGCTGCAAATTGTGCATACTCAACTACCCACTCATCCCAAATGGCGTAAAATACGTTATTTATCTGCTACCCAACGTAATAGCAACTATCGCAATTACAAATCATTCTCGTAGTACAATCATTCATTTCAAGGGTTCTCATTGCGGCAGTTGTTAGAATTCTAGTTCCATTGTCATGGAAAATAAAGTAACGATTATGGCTTGAAGTGCCGTGGAATATGAGGTGAAGAGTGAGCAACCAACAGCTGTCTCAGATGAGATGGGGAAATAGAAAGAGAGAGAAATAAGACTGGGTAATACTAAGCGAAAAATTTACGATTCAAAGAAACAGCGACCAGTAGGCCGCAACTTCGAAATCTGTCGACTTAAGCTTACTGGGTGGGCCGGTTGGGTCGAATGCACGCAAGGCTAAGTCGCTCGGATTGCTGGCACCAATTTTGGCCCGAAAACAATTGGCAACGCGGCGGCCAATAGAACTGGAAGCGGCGACGACCATCGCCCGCGAGATGGCGTGCAAACGGTGGCGTTGTTGTGGGCGACAGCCTGTGACAACCATCGATGTAAGTAAATTAAACCCCCGCCTCTCCGTCCCACAAAAAGAAGGCTAACGAACAACCAAAATGGGGAGGAAGTTAACATTTAAAAGTCTCGCGTTTGATCCATCAATCTCCTCCGAGATAACAGTCGGTGCATCCCGCGACCAGATACGGGCTCGCTGATTTATCTCGACGGGGAACCTTAATGCACCGCTTGGTTCTAGGCCGTTTTCACTACTTCTAAGCCAATTCTCCCCGTCGAGCAACACGCATCCTCCGCTAACTAACCCTCCCCCCCACCTAGCCACACACACACTCGCTGAACCCTCCCTATAATTTCGTGACTCTTATCTTTCCGTCGCTACTACTCAAGTTTCCCTAATCTTTCTCACTCCGCACGTTCAACTGCGCATTAGTTTGGCTCTCTCTCTACATGGGGGTCCCCTATATAACGAACGCGGATTCGAACTTGACGGCAGATCTAACGGAAAATAGGAAAGTTCGCGTGTCTGTTAGTGTCGCCGATTCGTTGTCAGCTGTCGGAGGAGGTGCGACCGTGCTCACACGTGATTTCGTGCGATAACTCGAATTTTTTTCTTCACAATTCCCACCTCACTCCCCCACTTGTCGAGGTCTCTAATTGGCCCAATTCCACTGTTTTCCCGAGGGCTATGTCTCGGTTCACTAGTCGCGCCCCTACGAGCGGCTTGGTTTTAAGGCAAGGCATCTAAATACACACTCGTGACTCTCGTAGAAAAAAAGGTGTGTTGTCGCGAGAATTTTTGCACGATCGAGTGGCAAGCTAACATGAATACGTTCACGAGTAAGCTCCTCTTACTCTCAATGACTGATCCTTCTCTTTGCTTCGGTCAATGATTACGTCCCATCGTGCGAAGTAATTTGACGTTGACCGGTGGTGAGTGATTTATCATCAATCGTCGACATTCCAAAGATTGATTTGATGCAGCTCTGCATTCGGTCGTCCTATCGGTCAACCTCTTCATCTTCATACCATTCTGTTACTTTACATCCTGCGCATATTGCTACATATATCTCATGCAAGACGTTCATTTGCCATTCTTCCCCTTGACTTTTCCCTCGACAGTTGCCTTCATCATAATTCAAAAGTTTTGCCGATTAGAATCAAATAGATATTAATTACATTGATTTAAATCCACCCTAAACCTTTATACCCGGCCATTTATTTGATAAATAAAGGGTGATGTCAAATACATTTTTCGTGAATCTGGTATATTACCACCACAGTAGGTAAAAATTTAAATTTTCTTCGGTGTAGTGTCGGTAGTTAGGTTGGTAAGGAGCTTGCATGATAACCGAAGGTTCGTGGGCTCGAATCAGGTCTCGTTGTTGGGATTATCTAAGGATTATGCTTATAACTAGGTTAGACAGCACAGTATAACTTAGCAGTTGGAGCAATTTAACACTTAATTCTTCTATTAAAACTCAATAGCTTAGTGGTCTGGAAAACGATACAACTGAGCTCTAATGTCCGTGTAGGCATATTTTTAGAATGTGTATCTATCATACTTTTAGCTGAAAAAAAATAAAAACGCATGAATAGGGAAAACAGTCCACCCAAATTCAAATCCAAGTAAATACTTTAGAGCGTATGAAGCACGCCGAATAAGGTATTCCGGACGCCGGTTTAACGAGAGACCCGAATTTAGCGACGAGTCCTACAGAAAATAACGCCCTTTCCCTCCCAAGTAAATGGCGTATTCAATGTCGACTTTAATTCGTGTTGAAATATTACTTAGTGAAAACACTTTCGCAAGTGATTGCTCTTAAGGGGATCTTGCCCATTCCCACATTGGGAGAGAGGAAATGGTTGGGGCGGACCTTGAGACGGCCCCGGCATTCTCCCAGAATCGCATAAAAGCTGAGAAAGTGTGGCAACGTCTCCCCGTAGAGCAACTAGCATGAGAGCCGTATCTTAAAACTCAGTAGTGGTGGCAGACTTGGAATTTTGGCGCTCCAAGGGCTGAGGTTTCATCGTACTGCCTCGTTCCCAAGGCGAACAAAACATCCACACCAAGAGGTGGGATTCAAATCCGAGACCTTTGGGTTTGCTATAATTATTTTTATCTAAGTTTAATTTCACGACACCATCAAAATAGGTATTAGTCGATAAACGAGGCTCATTTGCAGCAATTCTATGTCTTCCAAAGGTATTATATCTCGAAAGCAGTCACTCTCGAATTGGCAATTCAAACGATTCTTACGTAATTTCGGCAAATTTGGAATTTTCGCTGTAACCGTGGCCGCGCGGGTTACATATCGTTTTTAAAATATTGGAAAATGACCAAGACATTCGTAAGGCCAAGTTCTTTATAATTTTTAGGCAAATTGTACTTCAGCACGACATTTTTCTTTAATTTTCCAGCTGATAATTACAAATGTTTTCCATCAATTTTTCGTTGCGTCGAAATTATATCACATCATAAAGTGCCAGAGTGTCGGCAATGTAATGAATGTAAAAGAGATCTGAAGAACATGAAATTGATCCTCGTCACTCATTGGGCACCATATTCCAACTCGAGTTTTCCAACCGACTCGATAGTTGTACTTTACTTACTACGAGGTGAGCTTGGTTAAGACTGCATAATTTGCAATTCAACGATTTTAAAGGGGCAAATGTAAAAGTATTGCAATCGCAAATTACCACCGAGAGCATTTCTATTTTCCACATCCATGCTCTCTCGCATAATCTTCGTAGGACTTGGCCAGTTACTAGGCTTGCCCATTTGATCTTCATGATTTTCCGCCGCATCCTCCTAATAGACTGTTAAGAGATACGTTAAATGTGTTAACCAGTTGGATGAAATTTGAACTGGCGCTAATAACGCAATGATGACTCGGCCTAAAGCTGCTCAACACTCGACTCCTGTTCTACATTCCCAGCTTCTCCAATCTTGTTTTCTTTGCCGAGTCCACCTTCCACGTTTCCAATCCGTAAGAAATGGAAAAAAATGGTTCGTTTATTTGTTAAACTAATTGGTTAACGTCGCACCATATGCTCTTTCCAACGAAATGTCTCCCGATTTACAAGCGGGTGATTCTCAGTAAGGTGTTCGGACCGGTGACCTTCGGGCTAACTGCAGAAAGGTTATATGAAAGAAGAATCTCGGAAACTTTTCTGAGATTACCAAATCGTCAATACCAACCGATATTACGGTATGACACAAACGATGAGAGGTATCCCTAAGTGCTAAATATCCCAAAATCAGATTCTGACATCAACATATGGAAAATATGTAGATTTTGTTTTATCTACATTAAAATTTTTTTTTCTGGACAAAATTTCATAGACTCATTGAGATATTATCACTTGATGCCTATTCCTTAATTTTTATGACCGTATCTCTTATTAAAACTATCTAATGTAGACAATATTTCACTGTGTGCCAACACGTTAATAGAGACAAGAATGCTGAAGATCCCCAAGGCATTTTTCGCAGAGTAATTCGGGAGCTCACTCCTCTGTGAGAGCTCTTTATAATCTATTACTTAACGAAAGCGATAGATAACCTTTGATTAAAAATTCCTAAATTATTGGAAGTGCTCCTTTTGTATTACATGCATCAGTTTTCTTGGATAATGATAGTTTTCTTTCAACCGGGTAATCATTCAATTTTTGAAATATGTATCGTATTAGTTTTAACAAAAAATGTAGAAATGCAAATTAATAGTTACCACCATAAGAATACTTCGTTGTCGAAAATCAAGAAATATTTTTAATTTAAAAATTAAAACTCTCAAAAAAGTATGTGTTTGGCAAATTCATAAAGCGTGCACGGGAGAGCAGAGTCGGGCACATTCAATTTCCATATCAGTTGAAGATGCCGCTCGTAGATACAGAATAATGCCACTTGGCATTAATTATTCTGTCGACGAGGCTCACGGTGGAGAAGCACAAAGGATGAACACATTCCAGTATAATATCGCTGTTTTCGCGATCATCTAAGATTAAAAAAATTCCTCTTCAAATGAAAACGTTTTCACTTTGCCTCCCGGGTAATTTGTGGTTAGACAGTTCTTGTTTTTAGTTTTTTGACCGCGTTATCAAATACATTTCGCAAAACTTTTCCCCCGTATAAGAGAACACAATAGGCAGCATAGCAAAGGGATAGGTACGGGGAATATTTTAGAGTAGTATGTAGTTCATGACGCATGTATTAACAGCAAATCCCTTAATTACTATGTAGATACTAACAATCTAGGTAATTGCATGAGACCCTATAGTAGCTTCTTTGCATGTCAATAGTGCATGCTTGGTGAGCTTCACCCTTGCCACACACCTTCGTGGTGGCTTGCAGGGTATCGCGTAGATGTAGATGAACAAGGTGCCTTTAGATCTAAGTGCCACCAAGAGTGAAGTTCAAATTTCAGGGAATTTTCATCAATGAAAAACCACGGATTCATTCTTTGAATGGAAACTTATCGGCTACACATTTTTGCTAGGTTTTCCCTTCAATTCCTAAGTGATATCAAAAGAAGGACAAAAGTATAATAATGAAAGCACTCGTATTGTAAAATGTTGAGAACAATAATGAGTAGAACAAGAAAATCATTGGTAAATGCGATCAAAGAGACTTATAGCAGTACATGATTTCAATTTTGGATGTTCCAGCTCCTTAGGTTAGGTCGTATCTTCTTGTAAACTCAATATACTGTGAGTCTTAAAAATAAGAGAGCGTGTCTAGAGTGACGCATAAATCTTAGATGCGAGAGAGGTATGTAATGGTACGAGAAGGGCGGGAGGAAGTAGAAAAGTGCGATAGCCAACGACTTTCTGAGGTCCTGATGATAGGAATTGGACTTATTTGGCCATAAGTTACCCAAAAGTATTCGTAGAGTTAAGAATTAGATTTAGGTGAACCAAATCGTGCCATATTACCTAATTCTAAGAGTAACACGACACGCCAAGGTTAGGGTTCAAACCCGTGAACTTAGTCATGTTGATGGACTCAGGAGTGACTTCGTGCAAGAACAGCATCATCATTATCAAGAATAAACTTTGCTACTTCCACAATCTTTATTCTGATGAGCCTGATGATGCCGCTAAGGCGAAACTAGTAGTACCTCTGTATGATAAAGATTGTGGAAGTAGCAAATTTTATTCTTGATAGTGACCGCGAACTTTAGTCTGTAGGACCAGCGAGTTACCGACCTGACTACCACCCAAAAAACTGGAAGTGCTCGTTTCTAACACACACACACCACGGTTGTGTCACTCGAATTTGCTGTATTTTTGGGTCCAGAAGGGCACAGAGAAAGAAAAGACGAAATACTTGAACAAACGCACCGGCATGTTGGTCGTCATTCAAGGTGCCGGGATTAAAAAAAAAATCGCGAATCGAACTGCATGACAGGTTATCCTTCACGGACTAGACTTGGCGGACGTTGCAATAAAAAAAATCGGACCGCGTTGGGCAATGGGACACATTTTGGCGGAGAAGAGAGAGTGTTGGGGGGGGGGGGGGGGGGGAGTTGGGCGAGGTGGAGGTGAAGGAGGGGAAAGATCCAGGCCGACATCGCAAATCCAACTATGGCCTCCGCGCGACAGGCCTCCCTTCTCCCGACCAACGTCATGGCTGCAAAGGACCACCGTGGTACACTCCTCCCCCTCCATATATTCCCACACCGCACACGTATGAGGTCCACTCGGAGTTGTGGACAGTACGAAATGCAAGCTGCCTCCCCGTCCCAAAATAGAGGAGGTGAATTGCTGATAAATGCACCTATCGAGGTTTGCGTACGAATAACGAGAGAGATTAGATAGGGAAGACATTCCGAGGACGCGTATGGAAGCTTTGACCATGGTGCATAGAGGACACGAAACTATTAATATGGCGTTGCTTTCAGGGGAATGAGTATTATATTATGACCTGATTTCCGCACATATTTTCCCAAAAACATCAGAAAATCAAAGTCTGTTATAACTTGCTTAACCAAGCTGTTCGGTTTATGTAGGACCTATAGGTTTATGCATATAATATCCTGATTTAATATAATTCAATCGTTATTCATTCCATTCACTTGATGGAAGCCACGAGTTTTGGACTTACATTGACAGCAGATTAAATAAAATAACACTAAAATGGTAGTAACGTAAAAAAACTACATGCAAGTTCATTGATGATAAGTTCATTTAAAATAAAGTTATTACCGATATTTAGAACAGAAATACCTCAGTGACTTCTACTTCTATTTATTATAAACTAAAGGTTTTGGCTTTGAAGATATTTTTAGATACAGTGAACGCGGGTTGAAAGGAGAAACAGTAGAAACTGTTAGCCCCTTAATAAATAGAAGTGGATGCCACAAAGTTATTTTTTGATCTAATTAATGTGTTATTTCACAAAGTAAAGGCTTAGAAATTTGATTCTAATTAATATTAAGTTACTCAAACCCAACTGATTCGCTAAGTCCTAACTATTTATATGAAAATCTCTCATCTCCAACATTGCTATGTTCAGATCTTTCGTCACTAGGACAGAGGGAACCAAATACAAATTCTCCAATAAGACATGTGTTTTCCATTTTATGGTATTTTGACGCACCTCATGAAATTTTCATCTAAGAAACTTTTGTTTTGGGCCAAGATACGACATTAACACTATGGCTGACCGAGCAAAAAGACTCGCATTAATCCTCCAACTAATGCGAAATTAATCTTCCGTTGTAACCAATTTATTTTCCTCAAGCTTAGCCGTGGAGAAAGCGAAGATAACAATAGATTTGTTGAAGGATGGAGATCTTCATAGATGTGATTTAAAGATTTAAAAAAATTTGAATTATTACAATTTATTCTAATGGCACTTTGAAATGCGCAAAAACACATTTTTCTTGGCTGTTCCTTGTATTTAGTTAAGAAGCTAAAATTAAATCAAGATGGTTTAAGTCTTTAGCTCTTCAAATCTGACAACCATGAGTTGATTCATTTTTACCACCACCTTACGAAAATTCCTGTAGGTTTTTTAAGTTCTAGACTACCCTAATCTCCAAAAATATGGTCCGTAGAAGAAACACTCTTCCTGTGTATTTAAACGCTGCCCGCTATTTATGGGATGGACAACATGTGTATATACCGCTAAATTTCAGGAATGGTGGATGCAATACGCTTCAATTGCAACTATGAGCCCACATGGCAATTGTCATAAATTCTTAGAGAATGTCATAGGTAACCATGAGAAGTATTAGTTTTAACTCAATAAGGATGGTTTTTCATAACAGATTTTTCCAAGAACGTCATTATTATAAAACATGGCAAAATTAGCGATAAACTAACGGTAGTGTGATTGCGAATCTTTTATCATTGAGCTCAGGGAACGTTCTGGTAGAGGAGATTCCAAGTTTGCCATGCTGCTCTAAATGATAGCAATAACGGCAGTTGCTTTATAAATATTAGGTTTCAATTAGCAATAATAGATCAATCTGAAGCGAAGCAACACCTTGAAGCCCAGAATAGTCAAAACATCAACAAAATATTCGAAATTACTTCTTCATAACGCAAACATTTTTCAGATCTAATTTGTAGACATATTATACATAATTAATAATATTCCTATTAAATACTGAATTTTTTCGCAGTATATTTTCTAGACATATCTGTAATGTGCCTCTTTTTATACATTCTTGTAAAATCATTTTTTGAATTGACTTCAGCTATCCTTGATATACTATTGCCAGTTATTAACAGAATGGTGAACATGGCAACTGATGATGTTGCGATGCAATGAAACCTGGTCTGTACGAATATAAATAAATTGTAGGAAACGAAGTCACTAATTCCGTTATTATGAAGCAATTTCACAAAGGAAGTGCAAATACCATCAGTTTTATGTAGCGAATTCTTTGTTTTCATGGAACGAGTTCAAATATATCTCAAGATTGATTGTATATATGAAAGCATATATGAATAAGAATATAGGTAGGTACAATTAAACTAGAGTAGAAACGCAACTCAATTCGCAACGCCTTACTGCAAGCAAAACAAAATGCAACAGACATATGGTGGAGCTGACTACAAGATAGGACTATTCATTATTGTCACCAAAAAGAAGGAAGGTCTTCATTGTATCGATAAACGACGCAAATACGTAATATATTCAGTAAATATTTACTCTAAAATTATTAATCCAGTAGGAATGATGTACCAATAATGAATATTCGCAGCTTCTTCAGTCCAAGAAGATCTGACAAATTTTATTCACATCCTTCATAGATTTGAGGTAGCCCAGTGAGTAGAGCATTGGGCTAATTACTCTTGGCCTCGGGTTCGAATTCGACAGAGAAGCTTTTGGATGTATCCATTCAAAGTAAAGCTCCTTTAATTTTCTGTATACCAGATATTTCTGCGAAACTGCAGGCGGCATAGGGAAATGTACTGTCCCCCCCACCTGGATTTGAGAATATCACACAACTCATATTTGGCCAACTCTATCTACACCAACCAGACCATTCTTCGGGTTGAACACCACTTGATGCATTGAGATATTTGAGGTACTGAAGAATTGCTGTAGATATTTGATGCATATGTTGTGTTATGAGGAACGATAGGCACTGTGCGACACAAAATCAAGATGGACGGGATGCAGATACCTATCTATCCGTGCATTTGAGCTGGTCACTGTTTCTCGAGGGAGTTTCCACAGCTGACGCTGGTGGTCGCTATCGTGATGGGATTACAAAACGAGAGGCGAAGGGATTATCGCACGCGGGTCTTGAGCTAGATTAAATCGTGGAATCTGGAGGACCTCTGATGGGCGGGTGGGTGACGCAAATCGTCTAGCTTTCCAAAACACGGTTGTCAAATCTAGTTCCTACCGAATTATATTCAACTTCGAACGCCATGGCATCCTACAATTACAATCGGTCCGCGTAGCACTTGGAAAGGGGCCGGGAGAGAATTTCACATTCCCGCGCATCACGCTAATTTCGATTAGAAGAACAATGTAAGAGGGAGAAAGACAACATTTAAAATGCCTTTCTTCCTGCTGACATTAAGAGGTCATAAAAGTCAACATGACAACCGGTACTGTCGGAGGAATTGTATGTAGGGCATAAGAAATATGTTCTAAACACGACTAACTCATATTAACTGCACCATTGCATGCCAAAAGGGAATTATAGACTGATAAGTTTTAACAGATGACTAATAAATAATTATTATATTTATGAGTAAATATTAATAATTTAGTTTCATTTTTAAGTTTATTAGAAATACATTTACTCAGTACTAATCCACAAAATATTTAATAACACCGGGATTCTTAAATAAACGTGTGGAATAGTACTACTAGGTAAATTTATTTCCATCATGTCTGTGTCGTCGTATTCTATTTAAGCAATTAGTATCATGTGCTTACTATTAGAATGCTCAACTAACAAGTTCCTCTAATGAGATACCTAGTATTGTACCCATTAGTAGCATCCACAAGGTAGGTACATGTTTGGTGATCATTCACCCCCTGCTATATACCTTCGAGTTGGCGTGCAGGGTGATCCGTAGATGCAGATGCCCAAAATTGATGTGGGAGGTCAATCTTTCACTTTCGGGTGAGGGTAAAACAAAGGAACCCACACCCCGCGCCTTGGAACTCCGCACCATTTTTAATCACAATGGCACGGCCAGTTATTAATGACCACCACGCCGGTATGAATTGAGGGTTGATCGAACGATGCCAGCGAATTAAAAAAAAAAAAGAAAAAAGCAAAATAAAATATCATCATCCCCATGAATAAGCAAGAGAACCATTCAAAAGTGATAGTTCACCTGAAAATGAAGGCACAGGACGTGAAAGGAAGCCTTTTAAGCCGAAAAATATGCAAATTCCATTCGGGAGCGGTCATATCTATCAATTGATCGGGGTTTTTGCGTAAAGGAACGGGACGTTTTCCATCCCGAGCAGGCATATTTCAACCCGGCGTAATGACTGCAGGAACAGAATGCTCCATCGATGTTGTAGGGCTGGCCCGTAACAAGTCCCCCGCCACATTACACCTGCGACCACATTCTTAAAAAAAATTCCCTGCTCCCATAATTGCGCGCAATAGACTACGAGCTGCACTCGACATCAACAATGATGAAGTGTGGTAGAATTTTTTCCCTCGCTTCTATTCGGAATGACGGTCTACCGGTTTCCTCTAGCCAGCCCTGACACGCGCCTACCTTGCAGCGCCCCCCCCCCCCCCTCACCTTTGCCAGGGGAGCATATAGGCAGTAGACCCGGCTTATTACCCCTGCACTGGGATTCTTTTATTGCGCGGGGAAGCCATATTTATTTGCACCTCGGAGCCAGCGTTGCTACGAGGTGATGTGGACATTTCTGGCCCGTGGTGAATGCTGGGGATGGAACGAGGGTAAAGTTGAAGTGGGGTGGAATTGATGTTTGGTGGATCGAAATTCTGGTTTATTCCCCTCCTCTGAAGATAGAAAATAGTTTCTTGAACAGGTCGTGAAGAATGTAAAAGAGAAGAATTACGTCACAATGAAAAGGTTGGCCGATAGAAGAAACGAGTGGAAAGCTGCGTCAAACCAATCCTAGGATTGTTGACCAATGATGATGATGATGAAAGACTCTCTCGAATAGTTCCTTGAAGGCTTCGTAGAGCGTGTCACGAGGACGTTCCAAGTGTGAATAATGCGACATGGGAGTACATAGATGACAGGAATACCATGGCGACGGTATTTATAATGCGAGCAAGAGGAGTTGAACTATGTTGAGGGATGGGACTATAATTGAATGCAGGATTGCACAGTGAAATAATGAATTTGACAGTGGATCAGTTTCATTGCAATCCAAGGACAGCGAGCAAGATCTCCGCAATTTGCAAACACTACTTTTTGCTTGAGGCAAAAAATGACTTGTTTTTGCAGAGAACTCAAAGGTAGTTCAAGTGATCCTAATCTTTGTCGAAGCGAATGGAAGTGTGATTGCGCCACTTCCAACATAATTGAAACAATATCCTCTGGCCAATGTCATTTATCAATTTAAAGAGAAATCTGGAAAAAAACTGCTTAGTTTAATCTGTTTTTGAAACATAATAACTGGCGTAGTGACGCAATTTTGAAGATTATATTCTATTACTTTTATAACTACACAAGGCTTACAAAAAACGCAATAGGCATCGTTGTGAGAGAGAATATGTTTGGTGAAATGCTCTATTATTCATCCAATCGGTTTCAATAAGTTGAATGCTCCAAAAAAATCTGTTTTAGTAGCAGTTTGAGGTTGTTCACAAAAGGGTCAATGTTTTTTCAAGGTATCAAAGGTACTGTGCATTGGAATAAACTATTGGCTTTGTCGCTTGGAAAATATGTGTACAAGAACGATAATAACTTTTGTTGGGCATGCTACACTTGAAACTAATACTTTTGAACCATTAAGAGATGAGCTATGCGTGACTATGAAATACAGTAATTTTAGTGTTTACAACAGAAAGATATGAAAACAGAAAATATTTTATTTTGAAATTTTCACACAGAAATTAGGGTTAATAATACCATAGGTGTGGCTGGGGAGAGGCGATTTCGACTGGTTCAACTTAATAGCCACACAAGATAGATAGTATTGAAAAGATCAAGATAGCGTGTGTGAAGCAATGAATGCATGCAAGTGGCGTTCTTTTGGCTGAGGAAACTTATGAGGTTGATAGATTTCCTAGTTAAAATAAGGTAACTACTTAAAGCAAATCGATGTCAGTTGACGGAACACTCTGGTGACACAACTAAGTTACGGATTTCCTTATGTGTTTCTAAAATGTGTACTATCCATTTTATAGATCACTACACACCACTCTGTTCGATTGGTTGGCTGCTACAACCCACAAATCACTATACCGTTCCGTTCGCGCCTTGCCATCGTCAAATGACCTCTGACCTGAATTTCCTTCACTCCGTCATGAATGAATCCTTCAACCTTCTCTTTTGCTTCTCATTCCGCGACCCTGACCGTGCCGCTCTCGCATTGCCAGTCCGGCACATTGACCCAAATTCCTTCCATCCAGTTCGAAATGATCCTTATTCTGCCGTATGTCTTTCGCATTCAACCTCGCAGAGCTTTTCCCTAACCTTGACCTTTCTGATTTAACTAACAATTTCCTCTTCATTCGTCGCATTTCCATGCTGTTGAATCCATTATTTTCATTTACTTTCTTCCTAGTTAAAAATAAATTTTGTAGAACGAATTATGGTCTCGATTTAACTCTTTGATATTTAATATACTTGGTGACAGGCGCAAGATGCCGTGTAACCTACTACTTTTGGCAGAAGACAAGCAAACGTCTAGATGATTTGCGTTATTCGCTTTATGGACAAGCAAACATCTGCGTGTGCATTTTATCCCGCAGAACATCTCTTTAAAGACGGAGAAGAGATAGATGTTAAGATTATTACCTGATAATGACAAGTTATCAAGTTAAATTTCATAAGTAGCTTTCTTTATCCTACTCCAGAAAAATCCAGCTTAACAATGAAACCCAATACATAAACCCTACTTGCTGTTCAGTGTCAAATTCTATTAAAAATCAAACAAAGATGCAGGCACGGTTTGGTAAGTACATGGTCGCCGCGTTTTTGATTACTGTTTTCAAATTTCTATTTCTGCGGCAAAAATGAGGATCACATCACCTGTAGTTGTAGTGTTCACACACCCTTGCGGTGGCTTGCAGGGTATTCTGTAGATATAGATGAATGGGAAAATGGCTAAATATCCCATTTGATAGAGTTCTGAACTGAATACTTTCAACAAGGCCGGTTAGCCAATGAAAATTATTTGTCACTTCCGAGATTCGAATCCGGGCCCTCGGGGTGGGAGGCCAGTACGCTAGCCACTACACTAACGTGACCACTCGTCTCTCCTAATCCATCGTATGTTGTTTCTTTAAGCATTTATTTACAATACTTGAAAAATTGTGAACAAAGGCACCTTCAAATCATTTTTCATCGAGACGCCTGCATACCCAGAGGCATCTCGGTCTGTAATATAACCTAAGACAACAAAAGAGTGATTTTATATGACATCTACTCAACGGAAATGGTGCATATGATATATATGAGGGTGTATTCGTTCAAGGTCGATCCTTAATACGACATTTGGTTGCTTTTTCCATCTTCTCTACACATCCTGTTCAGGAAGTGGGTGGTAGGGGCGGTGGGGTAACGTAAAGCACGTAAGCTTGGAATATTTTTCCCAGAATCCGTGGGCGCAGGTAACGGATGAAGTTCGCGAAAACGCATTGAAGCCTTGCGGATGCACGGCGGCCTGGCCCCTTGCTATTTCGGGCAATTGCGCGGGGCCGCTTTCGGCGTGATGCACCAACGGCCCACGGATTCGGACGTCGAAAAACCGGCATTTTTTCCCCCCTTCCCCTGCACGTGCATCTTAACGGTTGCCACTTCCTGCGATCGGGAGAGAGCGGCTGCAGCGGACTTGGATAATGGCTTCGGTTCCTGGTTGCCGCCACTTTTCCTCACAATCCAGCCGCTGGAGGAAAAAAAATGACCTTTAAAATCCTGCAACGCGTGAGCTTGTCTTCTTCTCCTCTCTCTCTCTATCTCTCTCAAGCTCGTTTTCCACACAAAAGCTACCTTATGATCATGGAGTACGGAGATATTGCAAATTAGAGTCCGCATTCCCATAATATACATGTATTTGCCGAACGACTTTTCGTGCGTTCTCGTCACATGATGAATTTTATTTACCTTCCCCTACCAACAAAAGAGGAGCTTGTTAGAATGAAGGCTTCCGCGTAGTTGTTCAATTTGTTTTTTTTTTGGGGGGTTGGTTGGTTGGTATCCCTTGATGACGGTTTTCCCCGTATTTCAGCGTGATGCTAAAGGTTAGAAGAGTGGACTTCGGGCCTGAAGGAGCCGTTTGCAATGGTAGCGAAACTGCCGTGAAGGGACACTAATCAATGCAATAGGAAACCCGAAAAACTCCCAATGAAGTAGGAGCCCTTTTTAGTATTGCCCAAAATCAAAGAATGATGAAGATAAAATGGATCGACCGAGTGACAAATGAAGAAGTCCTAAGAAGAGTGGGAGAAGAGAGAAGTCTTTTGAAAACTATAAAAAGAAGACGGGACAACCTAATCGGCCATATCTTAAGACACGATGGCCTGATGAAGACAATCGTTGAGGGAAAAGTGAACGGGGAAAATGGAAGAGGCAGGCCTCGTATGATTTACATAGAGCAGGACGTAAAGGACGTGAAATAGAGGAACTACGTTGGTATGAAGATGTTGGCCGATAGAAGAATCAAGTGGAGGGCTGCGTCAAACCAATCCTAGGATTGTTGACCCTTGATGATGAAAATCAAATTCCATTGAATTAAATGACTCTTCTCTAAAAAAAATGACGCATTAAACCCGTTGGCGTTGGAACGTTACTTACGATTGATTTAGCAGTGGGTATGATTATAAGTAGATGAATTACAATTGGGACGATTGAGAAATCTGAATTCATATGAAAGGTAACAATATGATATTTGATTTCTATTTCCACAGTTAGGGAAGTGACTTAGGTCGGCATAAATCAATATTGGAAATTATTAGCTTCATGGAAACTGTTTACAGGGAAAACAATGGAAAGGAATCCGTCAGGCGCTAGTAATCTATGATCTATCTGAAAAAGTTGTGACAGACCGATAACGCAAAACAGAAAAATAATCCTCCAGACCCGTTCAGAAGAGAAATATTTTTCATTAGGATATGAAACATTTGGCTTATTTACTACTAATCTATTGAACACACCTTTGAAGAAATCCGAATGAAACGCAAAATGCTCAAAGTTGATAGGAGGTAAATCATACGCTATAAAATACTAAAAATATTATCTTCATTTTCTTTAGTGGGCACACGCCCATGAATCAAGCGAATCCTTGACATTTCCACATAAACCTATAGGAAGGAATAAAATCCTGGAAAGAAGTACCTGCGTTCTAGTGGACCTTTGGTGGCGTAGTCACTGAGGAAAGTGGGGAAGTAAGAGTAGAGTCCGGATATCCCTTTACCCCTTTCTATCCTCTGCAACAATCCAAAATACTAACCTGCGTGGTTTCCGGAGAAAAACTGCCTCTGAGACTGCATGAGGAGAGAGAAAAAGAGGAAAAATTAGACAATGTTACGGAAATCATGAAATATGTACAATTATATTCAAAATCACGCGAGTTATATTTACATAACTTTACTGGTCACATGCATTTTACACATTCATCACCTCAAGAGGTGAATGAATGACTGTATAGCTGTAATACATTCTCCGGTGGAAATTTAATGCTCTAACAAATATTGTATTATTACCTTAATAAAATACAAGCGGATTCAATAAATTATAATAATCAGAATATATAGTATAACCAGAATAAATATAAAAATCAGAATAATATAAGAAGATGAGAGGAAAATGTTTTTATCACCATCTTACTATAGGTTGACAAAATTATTTAAAACAAGTTTTTTACTTGCTATTTCATTGAAGCTTCTTTGACCAGCAAATATATAATTATTCATATAGATATTGCACCAGAAAGGGATGAGCTATCCACACAACTAGACCGGAAAGGTCATATAACTGAAAAATGTGATGACAGCATGCTGAACGTAATTATGAAAGGTATGAAATAAATGCATGCGAGATCGAAATGATGGAGTTAAGATTCAAAAGATTTATGAAATCGGCACCCACGAAGAAGTTTTTATAGTTTTTTATTGGTTTATTAGATAGGCGAATTTAGATGAGAAGGAGAAACAGGAGACGGAATTTATGCCTTTTACTTTGGAAGGTTCTATATTGGTGAGGATTTGGATCGAAATCCTGTCAATTTGTTCACGCACCTGAAGGTCGTGGAATTTCTCCCAGCCCTTCATCCCCAAATAAAAATGAACACATCAAACTCCTTGTCTCGGAGTGAAATGAATTAATTGCCCGTGTGGTAGCTGAAGCAATCAACGCGCCATGGGAGGCTGACGAGTGGGTGGGCGAACTTTTTGCTGACCGCGAGAAAAAAAGAAGGGAAAAATATCCCTTCCTTCTTTTTTATGCATTCAAAGCTGCTGAGTTTCTCCGAGAGGAGGTTGTATGTACTGTGGAGTTTTGCACAAATACTGATTGAACCGTAAAAATAAAACTTCTAAAATACACTCTCTGAGTCTAATAAATCGGAGGTCGAGAAGAGCGATCGGATATTTATTATTCGGATATGGGTCCTAGTTGAGCTGTTTTTCTTCAATTTTTCCCTTGCTCCTGTTTGGTATTGCTTTAGTTACAATTTAATTGATGCAAAGTCAGAAGCGATAGTCTCGTATGGGTTCAAGAATTGACTTCATGGGTAGGGACACCAGAATCTTGGAGCGCGAATTTTGTACAAGTTCTCAGCGGTAGATTGACTCCTGGCGAAGGAGCTACTTCTACAATTATAGCGATAATGTGTGGACTATTCCACCACATTCGATGGTGAGGTGCTCAAATTACATATATGGAGCTGCGATTAGGTCATATGGTGCCATTAAACCTCAAAAGTAGGAGCACATAACAGGAAATTCTGTCACGAGAAATTGATGACTGCCAGAGTAAGCCTACTGTAGATACTTTCCAGCAAATTAAAGTTTTAATTCAATTACCTTCACGATACCGTTATCACTTTTAGTGTTATTGGTATGACGCAATGGCAATCCAGTTGATATAACGTTGAATTAATGACTTTACGTTCTGGGCGACCTATTTAGAAAGGCAGTTATGATAATTTCATTCGTGTTACGAGTTTAATAGAAGAACTAGGATAGAAATTACTATCAGAACGTAGGTTAAAAATTTAGATTTGACCTTTTGAGTAAATTTGAAGCTCATTTGTTTGCAGATGACGTTAGATATATATTAAGGACTTCTGCGTAATATGCTAGATTTGATTAGATTAACAAGATTAGAGATAGATTGTCGTACCGATAGATTTAAAATGTAATTATTACTGCGTACCATAAGAGAGCACAATAGTCAGCATAGAAAAGGGATAGGTTGGTGAAATATTATTAGAGTAGTCTGTAGTGCATGATGCACGTATTAACAACCAATCCCTATATTGCTACGTAGTTACTAACCCTCTAGTTCCATATGACCCTATTATATATTGTAACTATCCTATTGTAGGATCTATTTTAGTATCCTAAATGCATGTCAATAGTGAATGTTTAGTGATCTTCACCCCCTGCCACACACCCTCGTGGTGGCTCGCAGAGTATTACGTGGATATAGATCTAGATTTAGAAACGTCAAGGTAGAACCAGAATTGAAATATTTTGCTACCAGATATTCTTAGGGAACCACATTCTTTCTTTCTTAGGGAACTGTATGGATTAGCAATTGGTGAACAATGCGATAATCTATCGAACGGATCAACGTGTTGAACACTTTGGTGGTTTTTGTAAAAAAACAATGAAAGGTAGCAATGTAAGATCTGGTGCTTTCCCGGGGTACCAACTGTAAAATGTCTTCTCGGATATTCCAACATTTCAGGAGTTTCATGTTGGTCAATATGGAACCCTAGACCTGGCAGAACCCATAGAAGTCTTTGTGCAGTACCAAGGATGGTACTATTTGACATTGCCAACACGTTTGACACGATTAACAATCGCTGGACGCGATATTTTGGCCGACAACGAGTTGGCCTGACCATTCAAAAGTCGCTGTTTCGGACCCTGCACTGGTAATCGGTATTGTTTTGGTTTGCCTTAGGAATAAGATGGTTTGGAGGCTACGATATAACTGGAGTTATTTTGGAGCACCTTTAAACCTAATTCTGTTTTTACCAATACAATTAGCAGTTGACGACATCTCTTCGCGGGGCGTTAAATGTGTAGATGAGCCGGCTGATTAAGTGCTAACCTGGCTTGTGGTCCCTGGGTACAATTAAAGGGCTTCTCCCTCGTCTTTAACGACCCTTTCGCCGGACAGAATATAACGACGGGAACCGTGAAGTAGCTGTAGCGAAAGCACGCCACCCCAAACGGACGAACTCTTCGCCTTTACTCCACTCGATCTCCAGGGAGACAGCCCAAGGTATTCACCCGCGGCAATAGTGTACCCACGAGGGCGTCGGGGGAAAAAATAAACGGGATCACGCCAGGAAAAAAAAATTGAGTGTCGCGAGGGAGGTAGTCGGAGCACGCGAATTTCCCCGTTGGGGGAGTATAGGTGTGGGACACACACACGAACGCAGGAGTAGTTTGGGATGTTTTCCTCCCCCCCTTCCGTCGCCACCCGCGGGACGAGAGAAGAGATGGGGGGTTAGGGGGGGATTTCTCGCGAATGGAGGCCCTCCCAACGCCCGATTGCCCTAACGGTTCACCGCCGCGGGGAATCGCCATCGGGTCATCGGCAGTGGGCCGGGCGGAGAGAGAGAGAGAGAGAGGGATCGATTAATTCGCCTCGCAGACCTCCTCTGCGCCGCGATTGTGTCCGATTATGGGAGGAGGGTTGGAGCACCCCTCCCCCCCAACGGAAAAGGACCCTACTCGCACCCCGGCGTGTAAAAAAATAAAGACCCTTCCCCATGCCCCTTACTACGCGGGACATCATTATTAATATTATCGGGTTTTTGCTCGCCCCGCGCGGGTGTTCGCGAAGCGACATCCGCGACGCGAATCCAACACCCTTGGATGGATGAGAAGTGAAATGATTGTTGCATTTATATAATCTTTTGTTTTTTCCATACATTGGTTTGTTAAATTTATTAATTTGTAAGGATGAATGATTTATAAATTTATTAATTTGCACAAGGATGGGAATGAGAATGCAGGAGGTAACATAAATGGGCGAATACGAAGGTAAGAAAGCCGACAACGAAATAGTAATAGTTAGAATCTTGAACAGTTCCTGCCTGCTGTACCCCCTCTCACTCTGTATTCCTATAATCACCTAGCACTGTTTATGATCTATGTAATGCCATTATTAAACTCCAATTCGTTAAATATAACATTATATATTTCCTCATATCTAAAAATCCCTGTACGCCTTCTGCCCTCAATTTTAACCCTTCATTCTCTATTCAATAGCAGCGCGCATCCATATTAGTCGTTGTTTCGTCGTTTAATGCTAGTTTACTTGGGCAAAAACGCAAATTTTTGTTTCTCAACTCATTTTCCGTCTTTAGCCTAGCTTGCAAGCTACTTAAATTTGTCCACTCCCATTGTTTTTCTCCCAACTATCTACTTACCAAGGGGTTGGGTGGAGGAAATGACTACATAGACTCAATCTCGCTCCAAATAAATATATTTTATCATCATTGCCTAATATTTTCCAATACATCCCGGCCTACAGAGTGCCGTTGCTAATATTACTCAACCTCCTCATACTACTATACGAGGAGAAAAATTGACGGAAACTCTGTTTTTAAATAGTGTTGTACGGAACGGGAATTACAGATTAGTTACAAATGAGGGAGTAACCTAAGTTTTAACACACAATAGTTGGACTACACCCTAACGCGAATAGGGAATTTAACACAAAGCTCTCAATTTTCGTGGGTATGCTCTTCAGAGAGGCATTCAACTAAGTAAGTGTCTTTTTCGGGGCAGGCATTTAGCGATTCCAAATATTCCTTGAGATGGCGCATTAGGACCGACTATTGGGTTACACCTTCAAGCGATTAACTCAAAATTCTCCTTTATTAACAGGTTCCACTTCTGGATATACCTTAGTGTCCTTCGGGACGGGTTATGCGCCCGAAAATCAGCGATGTGTGCACCGTTTTTTTTGCGTTGCCCGTTCCTCTATGTTCCGCTGAGATATTATGCACGTATATCTGTCTACGTGTACAAATAATGAGTGTGGGACGCCGAGGCGAGCTTGGGGAAGAGGTGGGGAGGACGGGAACTGCTGTGAGCCAGCGAGGAGGGAGGAATGGGAACCTCCTTGCCGAAATCATAACCGGGCACAATAGCCGTGTGAAAGCGACTCTAACCCCATCCGAATATCTAAAGAGAATCCCAGCAATTAAGGCCTTGGCGAAGGCTTTTGCATCGAGTCTACCACTCCTCTCCTCCCTCCCACCACCCACCCCTTCCCTACACCCCCACCCACTCCACGCCAACCCCTCCCACTCCACCCCCTCCCTCCCCGAACCAGTTGTCTCGCTCATTTGGCCGCCTTATCGCCAAAAAAGCGAGCGCGCACCCATAAAGGACTCTTTTGCCTTTTCGCAAAACCCACGCAGGAATAGGAGAGGGCGAGAGGGTGGGGGAGAGGGAGAGAGAGAGAGAGGGGGGTGGGTGGGTTGGTGCGCGGGGTGGAGAGAGGGGAAGGAGTTAGTGCCGCCGCGGGAGGGGCGGTGTCGGTGCGGCTGTGGGGTGGGGAGCGGAGGGGAGGGAGTTTTGGGGAGAGCGCGGAGGAGGGGGCATGACGGCGAGTGAGGGGAGGGAGGTAGGGGAGATAGAGAGAGTCATGAGTAGAGGCTAGGGAAGAAGGCGGTTTTGAGAGAGGGCCGAGTTCAAAGAGAGAGTGTAGCGGGGTTACGGAGGAGGCTAGGAAGGTGTAGGAGTGGATCGCGGGCCGGAGGGTGGGAAGTAGGGGGTGTACACGCCTTTCCCTCTTCATTTCGGAGGGGATAATACGGCGGAGGGTTGGAGGAGTAGGGCGGAAGGGGGGGGACAGCGGCAAGCAATCCTTCTCCATCCCTTCCTTACCCTCCCCCCGCCCCCCTATACACCCCGAATCATCTCCCCGCCCGCCCTCGCACCCTTCCACACTCCTTATACTCACTCTTTATTATTCATAAACATAAACTTCGCTTTCCCGGGCCGCGGGAGCTCCGGGTAGAGAGAGAAATATATATATATATAGATATATACGGGGAGGGAAAGAGACTGTTACAGACACACGCACGCGCTCCCTTGCAGTTTACAGCCGACGCCTATGCTTCGGATGGAAATTGGGAGAGAAAGAGAGGCGGGGAGTGTTGCAGGGGTGGTTGGTTGGTTGGTCGGTCGTCGAGCGGCGGAAAAGCAGAGGGGAATGTATAGAAAGAGTGTGCGTTCGAGAGGGGAAATAGAGAGAGAGAAAGGATCGCGATGGCAGCGCCGTTGCGGAGGGAAGTGGCCGCGACGTAACTTCGCGAGCGAGCGATATTCTTTTGTTTTTTTTCCCGGCGGGAATCCGCGAGGAAGAGATGCGGGCACGTATATTTTTTCCCCGGCAAAGTCCTTATTCCTATTCGCACGTGTTTGATTTCTTTGTTTCCCTCGCCTTCCTTCTTCTCCTTCGTCTCTCCCCACCCGCGCAGAAGGATTCGCTCTTCCCTCCCTTCCAGCCGTCTGCTCCCTTAATCCTCCACGCCCCACCCCTTTTGTTTCTTCACACAGATACGCCTCGGTGACTCCGTCGATATTTGCGTCGACCGCCCGCGAAAAAAGTGCTCGCGAAAATAGGGGCGGATGGCGTCCCCTGGCGTCCACTCTCACTCTCGGCCGCGAGAGGGCGTCGCTGAGTTACATTTTTTTTTTGCAGTGGTTGCTCCTCTGCCTCGGCGAATTTTTCCAGATTTCCCACCCGCCATCGAGCGTACGAGCAAGCCATTGCGGATGACCACAGCCTAATCATTTAAAGAGAGGGAGAGAAAAACCGAAGAACGTCATTTGAGTGAACGTAACTCGGTTCACCCACGAAGAATCGTATCTTGCGCATGAGGGTTTTCTTATGGATGGATTCTGGATGTCTCGAATGCAACGAAACCAAGGTCGTATGATATTCGCGGTCGGTAAATGTTTATTAATTCCGCATTTAAGTGGGATGCCGCCAAGTGGATGCTAACCGAGTGTTAGCTCTGCTCCCATTATTTCATGGGCGGGACAGAGGCGGCCCTGATGGCCATTAAACACGTTTTCGAGACATCGGCTTCAATTTTTTTCCCATTAAAATAATCATCTTCCTCCCGGTGTGCTGCTTTTTTCACCGGAAAACAGACTCGGCCGTAACCAGACTTGCATCACGAGTGGGTAAAATTTCATCCCCTGGCGATTGCATATCGTCAATTACGATTGGGACAACTAAGTAAGAGTTTGAGCCCAAATAAGATTAAGCGTCTCTTTTGAAACACGAGAATTATAATGCCTTTTCTCCCAATGTTCGGAAATTTCAGCACCTTTATTTCCCCTATGAACTGACTGTTCATTGAAGAGAAAATGGATTTTGTGGTACTCTGACCAATGTAGAAGGTATCAATGACTCAATCTCTGGAGGAAATTATTGCATAGGTAGCTAGACTTCTCAACAATAAGCGTCAATCATGGAAAGTGAAATTCCTTTCTCCCTTTATCCATTCTCACATGCACCAACCCAGTTGTCGGTAAATCACTCTCATCTCTGTCTGTTGCCTTATCGCTTATAGTATAGCACTCATATACGAACATTTAAGCTCAGGGCCTCTTTTCACCCTCTTTCGATATGAACGGACCAACAAATCTGCTGCTATACTTACTTTTCGGCTGTTGGTGCAACTCTTGCATTTCCTCGAGAAAGCTCTCCTCCATTCATATGCATTTTTGTGACGCTTCGAAGTCACCATGAAATTCCTAACTCGTAAGGATTTCTCCTTTTAGATTTATTGTCGGTCTATGTGCTTTATTGCACGTTAATACTGTTTTAGTAATAGACTCTGCAATGTTCCTACTTGCAGGAATTTTCGGCAAATGGCCGAGAATGGATAGATTTTTCACTCCGCTACCTCACATAATATTTAGATTGGGCAAAGACTACCTTACTCTGGTCGTTACTTCCACAAGTAAAAATGTTTCTTGAGTTTTAAAAATGGACAATTCACTAATATTTGATATTGCTTCCCGTTAGTTTTGATGCATGACATATTAAAGCGCAGTTATGTCTCTAGAACTCTATAACTGGTGTATATCTGCTGCTTAGTTAAGGCACCACTTATTTCTCGAAGCGGTTCACTAATACTGCGACACAATTTAGTATTAAACCATCTCCTACATTTTTTTCTAACTTTTGCTTAGATAACCTGCTGTATAAAATGGGCGTGGAAATTTCTAAGCGTAATTATAAGAAGAAACCGAAAATTGAACTGCAGGCGAAGAATAATTTATGCAGAATTCCCTTCCAGAGCGCGCGAAAATGGTGGAATTTTTTTCAGACACGGACACGTGGTCGAGCCACGAGCGAATCGAAATATCGAAAGCGGCTTAGAGTCTATCTCCTCCCTCTCTCTCTCTCTCTCCTGGCCAGCGAATCTCGGTAAGGGTGGCAAGCCTTGCATTGGCCCCTCCCGTCGGCCAGGCATGCGGTATTACTAGATGGGTGCGCGCATTTTGTTGGTTCCCCCGTCGACAGGTTTCAGGCGATTTCGGGGCGTCTGGGAGACTTGAGGCGGAGTGGCGGGAAGGGGTGGGGAGGGGTCCATTCCGAGAGGGGGGGAGAGGACCGGGGGAGGAGAAGAAGTAGGAGGGTCTTCACCACCAAGGTACTTTTCGGAGGTGCTTCGCTTACTGATCCTCCGTAGAACGTGGGGGAAAAAAATTTGGGAGGGCATCTTGCGAATGAGGAGCAGGCTGCAACGGCATTACCGACGCCCACGCTTTTCTCGACTCTTTCACAGACCTTTCGGCGTTGTGTCTCGTACCCGCCGATTTCCACGGTGTGTGGCGTATGGAGGAAATTCAGAGCGCAGTACGGGACAGGTGTGAACGTTCTCCAATAAGACGCACACCGCCCGCTATTACGCCGCGGCCGCCGAATAATTTTCACAGAATATTTTCATCCGTCGCGTAAAACATTCGACCTAACCGGCACTGCTTGGATGAAACCAGATAGGATGCGAGGGACTGATGTGACCAATGAGGTCCATTTGGTTGACACAGGTGTAAACGGAAGTTGTGTGAGCCATTTGGCTAAAGAAATGGCCGTATGTGCCACTATAGCTACTCTCCTTACGAAGGTCTCGCTAATCAATGAGTGCATGTCGTTTTCAAAAGCATTATCCTTCCGTTTTGCACTAAAAATAGCGATATACTGCAAAATGTCAACTTTGAAAGAGAAAATATGGAGTAAGTATAGACAATTTGAGCGCCTCTAGAGTGGAAGGAGCCCAAATTCTTTTCAAAAAAAGTCTTTTTCTCAAAATATTTCTTAGGTCGATTACGGTAATAAGAAGTTCACAGTTAATCATAGAGGAATAATTACGTCTCCAAGTCTCCATACTCAACCTACGGTTATCCCCGAGCTTATGGTCCAACGAAAGAGGAGAATAAACATATTTGTACAATCGTATGTAGGCCAAGAGCACAAAGATAACTCCGACGATGATTAGTGGCGTTGCAGGAAACTGCGTAAATTTCCTTATTTCACAGACACCATTCATGTTAGCATACAGAGCAGGTGTTAGCCTTGTGATTGAAATAAGTAGCATCTGATGGCGATTTCCAAACGTTTCTTTATGCTGCTGGGCGCCAGAAGGTTTAGGGAGTGAGTCCACGCGAACGGGGAATAGAGGCAAGCGGTGTTTTGATTTTTCAAAATGGCCGTCGGAAGAAAATGAAGGTTGAACTCGTATGACTAGTCAATCGATATACAATCGCAGTACGCCTCGCCAGAAATTCGTGACTCTTGGGGAATAAGAGAAATTAGGGGAGCTTATCAGAAAGTAATCCTACGATCAGATTCCTAATTTCACTAAGGATACTAAATTATCTCTTATGACTGATTAAAAAAAGAAACCATTTTAGGGAAACTTACTCTGAGGGCATCCAAAGAGAAGAGTTAAACTCGCGCAAAAGCGGAAAAATACGTCCCCTCTTTCATTGGGCGACGATTTCCCCAGCGTTGACCTTGTTTCATTACCCGAACTGTCGTATGATGGAGTCTTCTCTTGTCACTGATTTTTTATAACAATCAAGTCTTACGAGTATACTGTATAGGTATATCCTCATGAAACAACTGTCTATTCAGGGCCATAGTTACAAATCGTAGATATTAATTAATTATTGTTTACTTTTTGATGCTGAAATTAGTTTTCCTCTTTCAAATCACGGTAATAAATAATTATGGGCTTTCTTTCAACATATTTTTCGGTTTTAATATGATCATAATTGCCCCAAAATCAATTTATACCTAATTTATGCCTACATAAGCAGGCAAATAATCCATTTCATTCCCTATCTATCATTTCATATCTGATGAATGAATTATCATAAAATTCTATCTCACTATCCTTCTCTTTCATAATTTCTTGATATATAAAAGACACCTGTACTATTTTAATGCAGGAAAATAATCTCCAAAGGCTAGAAATCATTCCTCTGAAATATTCCTGTGCTTTTAAGAGAGTAAAAAAACAGCCAATTTCTTAACGAAGAAGGGTTGAATTAAAATGACTTTTTAAGGGTCTATTGTCATTGAGGCACCAAAGAACGTGGCAAAAACATGCGTCCGAGGTTGCCAACCGTTGTAGTTGCAAATTAATCTCTCTGCTCTATGGACATAAAACAAAATACTTGATATTTACCCCTTGGCATAATTCAAGCCCTCAAGGGTACTCCATTAGACATCGTGCTCCGAGAAAAAAATTCTATTCTCTGAATCGGTTACCCGTAATTAACAATTGCTTAGTCAATCTAGGCAGCATAACCGTCACCAATTGTTCATTTCAAACAATTCTTTGATTATATTCTTGTCGGCTAAGAACATTTTACTTTATTACAGTGATAATATGTTTCGGACCACTATTAGATATTAGAATATATCCTCAGATACTTATTGTAGGCGAAATTATTATATTTAATATTTATACAGGTGAATATGAGTACCACTTACTTCACACAATATGCTATGTTACAGATGTAATAGAATTTCAGCATGACCCCAAGTAAGAAATAATTCCGGTATTTACAACATTCTACCAAGAGAAGAATCTACTTACAGCTGGAACTACAGGCGTGGAAGTAAGGGAACAATTTATCATTTTGTACATCTGGGCCACATTTCTTTAGAGTAGCGAGGCATGGACAATAACAGCAGCCGATAAGTTAAGGCTGGAAGCATTGGAAACAAGGTAGTGCAGAAGAATGGTGAAGAACGAACGTATTGACGAAAGTATTAACAAAGAGGTCCTAAGTGGAGTAGGAGAAATGAGAATCTGCACATTAGAAGACAAAACAACTTAATTGGTTGTATCTTAAAGACACGATGGCATGATGAAGGCAATCGTTGAGTGAGAAGTGAGTGGGAAGAATAAAAAAGGAAGGTTTCCCGTGAATTTTATAGCGCAACTTTTTGAGGACGTGAAAGAGAAGTGCTGTATAGTTATGAATAATTTACCTAATAGGAGAATCGAGTGGAGACTTGTGTAAAACCAATCTTGGAAATGCTGATCCATGATGGTGAAATGTTAATATCTATTTGAGGGACAAATCTGGTATTAAAGGCATTAAAATGCTGTAAGGAAAATAGATGACGAGAGATTCGGTGCAAAAAATACCAAATTTAGAAGCGCAACTCCAGGGTGATGAAACAAAAGGTTTACTCCTCAATTAGAATGCTTTTTGAAAACGGAATTTTGGTTGCCCTTGAGATAACGAGTAGAAAATTCATCGGATTAGCTATTTTTCATGACTTTTTTTTCAACAAAGTAGAGAACTTGGCCACTGAACCGCCTGGAGATTTTCCAGATTGAGACTTAATAACTTGTTACCGCAGAAATTAGCTAACCACCCAAGAAAAAACATGTATTTCACCCGCAAACTAATGAGATCAAACTATATTTTTGCACTTCATCGTCTTAAATTTTTTATACTAGTGCAATTAACTTAGGTGTGCATCAAGTAATTATGCAAATACGTTAATAGGATACGTTTACCGTCACTTTCTATTGTAAGGCCACAAATGGATGATATTTTTATAGAAATTAAATATATTGCCATATTCATTATAATAGAATGCAAAGTACATTTCAGAAACCGAACGAAAGGAATTAATCTGTTTAGCTGTTAAATTACACTTAAGTCTTTTTTAAACCTTTTGCATTAGATTGTTCGATGAGCGTAAGAAATGCCTACTTTTTGAGAGCAACTAGAAACGTTAGTTCCTTCACAGAAGTCCCATTTTACACTCTTTGGACAAGGAATTATAAGGCGGTGGTGACTTGAAGTACCTTTAGTAATATGGTAAACTTTGAGGGTAAAGCAATTGAGTGATAAAAAGTCTTTCCTGGTAAATGCAAGTGGAGAAGTCTGTTCAGGCTTTCCAACGGTTCCCGCTTCAATAGTTGATGAAAATAGAGTAATATCCAAACAATACGATAAATTATACCTAAATCACTGCCTAATGAATGTGTGTGAAATATACTTATATGCAATCTATTTCTGTGACTGTAGTAACAGAAGTGGAAAGTGGAAAGTATACCTGCAAGTACCTCATGCCATAAGTAGTCTTAAAAAAATAATAGCGTGTTAGATACAGCCTTTTCACAAATTTACCGCATTAAATACTGAAGAACGTAAATTTATTTGTTCAATAAAATGCGATGACTGTTGTTCTTCCTTCCAATGCACTGCCTCTCAATTTCTGCATTGGTGCTAGAGTACTCCGATGACCAACGCTTATCCGCCACGTATGCCTCAAAACAATTGAAAACCACTACGCATTAGTAATCTTCATTTCCATTCGGCTCATATCAGTAGATCTTGTAAGTGGACATTTTGCCTCAAGTTCTCCTGTTATCTGATCGCTAGATTTCAAGCTGGGACTAACTAATGCGAATTACTGAGAACATCAAACGTCATTAGAGCCACACCCGAATGCCAACTGGTCTCCGAGAGGGACATAAAGTCTGAACTTTTCCCGACTGCCACCATTCAAGGACACGGGACGCGTTCTTAGGAATATTTCGCAGTCGAAAAAGCATCGGTAATCATCGCCATTAACCCATTCCGCGGAAAAAGTTTTTAGATTTAGACGGCTCGGGGGAATATTTTTCGCGTGGACACTTAACCGGTTTCCTCTGCCAAAAAAGAAAAAATACTGGTGCATGGACATGCTAGAAAACTTTGAAACTTTCGAGAGCACACTGGAGATTAGGAAAAATCAAGCGAGGAGGCGGGGTAGGGAAGGATCAGAGAGGGAGTCAACGGTAGGAAAAACCTTGTCTGAGAACAGAGTGACATTTACTCTACCGGTATCAACACGCGCTCCCTAGCAATTTCACTTCTCTACTGCTACGGTCGCGAGATAATGTTAGTAGTCGGTAAACAAGGTATTCCGTCTGGGGAGATTATTTCATATATTTTGCCAACGAAAAAATTTCGCCTCTCTTAGAATGCGCGCCCGACGCGACGCACATGCATTTTTATCTAGGCAGGAAAAAGAACGCACAGATAACGGCGTGGCTGTCGAAAGATTGGCACTTGTCTGTGAAGGCAACTGAAGGACCCTCCCCTTCTTTTTCGTACATGCCCCCCCCCCCCCCAAATCCTCCCGTCCGCCCTCCTCCCCCCCCCGTCAACCTTGCCGCTAACCGCAGCCGTCTAAGCTGAGTATGCAGTCTGCGAACTCGCCTCTAATTGCCATTCCTCGCGGAAGGCGGTCATCTACGGCCTCGAAATTTCTTAGACGGGAGGGGAAGGCATAATTTTTTCTTGTCATCCGCTTAGTTTTCCTGAGAGCGGGGAGCCCTTTGGTTTCCCTCGTCGAGCTCCAACACCGGCCAGAGTACGGTACGGGGGGACATAGTGGAGGACAGAGTCCAGGACAATGAAATGTCTTCATCTTCTCATAAATCTCAATGAACACACATGGAGCATACCCTGAGTCCGAAGTTTCAAAAAGAAAAATTGCGAAGGGAAAAATATCTCCTCCAAGGAGTGCATTTGTGAAAATTTCGCCGTTAAAAACTGGTTAACTTTTCGAGATTCATGATGTCTTCCCATCAAAGCTAGCGACAGAATTGCAATTTTTCCAGCACCAACATCATGATAATTACAATAATGTATGAATCTAATTACAATATTCCATTGTAATTAGATTCATACATCGTAATTCGAGTAAAGTTAGAAAGAAGCCTTCTATACGTGAGGCTTGAATTAATGCTTTCGTTAGTCACATAAAAAAAACTGCATCCGTAATTGAGAGCAACTCAGAGTAATGTTTTACCATGTCACATGCTAGATTCGTCTATTTTTATTGTCGGTATACATTTACTATTATAAGATGCACTGCTAGTCGCAGGTAGATACTCGACATTTCCGTTCTCCTGAACCTTTCGCTTTAGCGCCATGTAGAAGGGAGAGGTAAATATCCAAATCTATTCATAATGAGTCACGCTTTCATGTGATTGTTATTGAAGTTATTGGAAAAAAAATAATAATGTCTTTATTGAAACTTTTCCCCAAAGAAAACTCACAAGCATAGGCGATCGATTAAGGGCGGAACCCCAAATTAAGTGGTAAGCATGGATATTTATAGGAATCTTCAAGTTTTTCAGCTGACACTAAATAAATGGTAGATTTCATTTTAATTAATTTTAAAATGTGCTAAAATACACTGTAATGAGCTATTGCGATGAAGTGACAACTGTTAAGATACATCAAATAAAACAATACTTATTTATTATATGCAAACATGATAATGTTTGTTAGCACTGTTGGAAACATAATCGGATACTGCCCTGGAATATCAACTCAATGGTTTCTGGAGATATTTGTGGATGGAAAGCATCGCCAGTTACGAATTCTGATTTATACTTTAACTGGGTGTTTCTTTCAGCATACCTACATTTGCCAGCCGCGGTATCATCAGGTCTGAAGAAAAATAATGGCATATTCAAATTGCCCTAAATGATATCCGGGAGTGGGAAAACTAACAGCGCAATTTGAAATGTATTTATTATTTCTTTTATTTGTTGTTATGTGTCCACCATTGTAAGTAGCATTAGTGCAGTTTTTGTGGGCTTTTTCAAATAAATAAATAAATGTTCTTATAGAGCTATTCATTATATTCTAACAGCGGGAGTTGCAGTCCTGAAAACGCACAATTGGACACATAAAGTCCAAGCTCTTACCTCTCGGATTTAAAGTCTCGGTGGTAAAGAGGAAGGAAGTGGCCAACTCAACCTGATGTGAGGATCTCAAACTCCGCTGGGACAAACATTCAAAATGCTACCATTAATCCAACAAAGTCTACGGCTGAGCCATACAGACGGTGGGTGTTACGCAAGGATCAAATAGGGTACATTAATATCAAGTCTTAAAAAAACAAAGAAGAAATTTCTTCGAAGACTATAGGTGACTACTTGATGACTCCACCTAAGGATTTAACTGAAAAGATATGCATATTAGGTTGTGCCTGCCAAGCTTTTATGTCCTAGCTTGTGACAAGCTTGAGGCAATAGTCGTGAAGAGCATTTTGAACATGCAAAGTCGGATCAGATACGTTAGCCTCGCTATGTCAGCAATGAAAACTTCATTGGCACTTATTTTTCCACTATTACGATGCCGATTGTCTATTCTACCGCCATTTCGCTGCTATCCTCGCAACAAAACTAAACTTAATGTCCCCAACAAATATAATTGACTGTATTTTGTCATCAATTCTACTTTTTATGCCCTTCTACTGCCATGTTGATGTTGATATTTTGTGACATTTGAAGTTATTTACTTTTTCAGCCAATCAATAAGTGACTCTCACTGTGACCGGATAGAAAGAATTTATTTGATAGCATATTCTGACGCCTCCTTTGAATTATAGAAGGCTCAGACTGTTTTATGTCGAACTATCATTCTGTATTCAAATAACACCCAATATCAGATTATTGTTAAGGATGGGGATCCAGTCTCGTTCTGTAAAGTGAAGCCAGTATATTTATTTTTCTACGGGTCTATTTCAAATATAAGATCCTTTAGAATGAGACAATTTGTTGTATAACCCCATCAAAGTGGTTCAGATAAAATATCAGTGTTCTTCAACTATCATCAATAGATTCGGCCTCCAGTTAGTTGGAGATGGTGAAATTTGGAGTCTATCGTTTGAAAATCGCGAGTAATACGGCTAATAAGAGAAGGTTGCAACATAGTTGAATCTAAATGCAGTTGGGGAAAACCTTGAATTTTACTTTTCATGACAATGGTTTCGTTTTCTTGCGGATTTTATTTTTGCCGCCACATTATTTAGCCGCGGCACGTCGCAGCGTAATATAGTACATAATTTGAAACTTGTAGGGGGGAGGGGGGGGGGGCGGTGGTGATTGTATCACTTTACGGTTTGAATTTCTCATTTTCTTCCGTCCTCCTATCTCGGAGTATGATATTAACTGTCTCTTTGCACGCTAGGGGAGAAAAAGCTATCGGCACCGTCTCGCGCCGAAAATTTTCTTTTCTACGCCAAGGAGCAGCGGAACGAAGCCGTTCTGACTCGAAATGAAAAGATAGAGCAAGCCTTGAGGGGCGAGCCTCGGCCCGTCGCGTATCCATTGAATCGAGCAGCTCCTTCTTCAAAAATGGTAGCATCTGTGATTTCAAGCGCTCCCCGCACTTAAAGACGCCTCAGGAAAAGTGTAACGATGGAAGGAAAAAGTGGAAGAGCGAATAAAATCCCGACGTTTGCATTTTCTTGACGGTAGGCGCCAAGGAGTCCACGATCTTACGTCCAACCCGACGGACGAGGTACTGAGCTTGAAGTACTTTTCACACAAATCTCATGAAGGGACCGGTATACCATTAGAAATATCTCTACCTCTATCGGGATGCGAACCCTCGCCCTCGGAAAGAAAAGGCTTTTATTACAGCCACAACACCTAGGTCGATTCGCATTCCCTGAAATATCTGTCGAGTATTTAATCCGGTATTTAAAGGGGCGCAGCTAGTTCCCTTGAACCCTAATTCCTCCCTCACAAAGGATACGGCTTTTGCAGCTCTGTATCCTCTTCCCAAGGGATCACTTTCACTCTCACACCACTCATTCATTGATATCGGAGTCTTTCCCCCTTAGAAATACGTAATGTCAAAAACGTTTAAAAAAAACAATGAATCCAAAGGTCAAACACATTCTTAACTGAGGGCGCTGTATTCCTTTTCATAAAAAAATGTTCGCCGAATTTATTTCAGAGAATTCGAAGATTATTTCAGGGTCATGCAGATCCACAGCTTTACAGATGTAATGAGTTTATAGGCTGTGGCAAATTTTCTTTCGGTGTTTCGGTTTCGAACATTTAGACCCAGATATATACGTGTTAATGGGATATTATGTTTGTCAGAGATATACATATATGGTAGTCACTTAGTATTTACCAGCAGATGCATTCAAAAATTGCCCCCTATTCTGTTGAAATTTGGTTTATTTCCATCCTCCCATCATTACTATAATCATTGTTATACGTATTACCCATCTATGTCTCACTCCTATCCACAAAATATATTACTTTCCTAATTAATCTTATGTTAATCCGACTAACTATCGCAGCTGCATAAGTAAAACGTTCTTACAAACTGACAATTAACGTTCATCGGATTTTAGATCGGCTATAAGATCGAGACGACATAAGTACTTGATACAGTTCTTTCGTGGATGTGGCTCCAGATGAGATGTGAATGGGTTAAAAATAATGCGAGTCTAATAAATCTGGATAACGATGAGGAAATAAATGAGAAAGCTCGAAGGTGAGCGGATGAGGAAAAGTCGCTCTTTAGGGGAAAAGAGCAGCTAGCTGATTTCGGCCCATCTTATCCATTTCATGATGGAGATTTATTGGACTCATTTGTGTGCACACGTTGTTATTATTTCGGAAAACGTGGGAAAAGGCAAACTCATTCCGCTTCGAGAAAGAAAAATTTATCATCATCAATCCCTATAGTTAGTTCTGAGCGATTCTCACTTCGACACTCGTGTCAGATAATCTATATCTGCATTTTTATTTATCCAATTAAATACCTTTCATCATTCTTACTACCTAATCTATCGGATCGGGGAACTTCCTCCGTTTGTTGTATGTACCTGAATCATTGAAATTAGCTTGATGCCGTACCACAGTGACTTCGTGACATATACTTTTCACCGACCAGACCTACTACGGTTTTGAGCAATGTAGTTTATAGCTGGATTTAAGATATGTACCACGACCTTTATCAATCTCCTACAAAATATAATTTCGACGGGTATCTTCATCTTCTGTTGTGCACTCCTCAACCATCAGCGCTACACATATTCTAAATCACGGAACTAACCATACCACAGCAAGCATAACTTGACCATATATCGAGGCTCGACTTTCATTTCCAGGTAAGAAAGATAAGCAGAATTGAAAGGAGAACGTAATAATTTGGTCAAGTTTGGAATAAATATTTCAGTTACCAATAGGTGAATAGATAGGAAAGTAGGATTCAAGGGTCGAGAGAGAGCACTTTGAACTTAAATGTTCATTCTTTCGGCGAATAAAAGCGGTTGATTCGAGCGAGGATATAATTCATGTTTAATTCACAGACGCATTGAGAACATTTAGACCAGAGTTTTAAATCTTACTCTGCCTACTTAAAAAAGAACATGAACACAGCATCATTACAATGGTAAAAACATGTATAATGAAGAGCATATTTCTGGGATATAAAATCCCATGTCATTATATGCTTGAAAAATCAGGCTTGTACATTTCTGGTTGAAAGTTGCAAGAGAATGTAAGCGCTATAGACAGTCAAATCTGTCTGCCGTAATTTGAGGAATATAAAAGATTACGCATAGAAGGGACACTGTAAATATCTACGTTGGTGAGCATTGACTAGAATAGGTGAAACTAAGGTACAGGCGATTCACTTATCCGAAGAGTATACTTGATAAAAATTGAGTTTAGTACACGGAAATTAGGTTAAGAATTGCACTGAATAAGGCAGCATTCGGAAAGAGGAATCAAATGCGAGAAACATGAAGGAAAAACTAGATAAACCTCTAGTATGGAGAGATGTGGGTGCAAAGAAAAAAATGAAGAAAGGAAAGACGATTGAAAAAGCGTTAAACGTGGATGGAGAAGAAAGTCAGTGGGTTGAAGAAATTAAAATAAGCCAAAAAAAGGGGATGGAAGACGTTTTGGAGGTGATTGACTTCTGTCAAAAAGTGATGCATTTTCTCTAAGCGCTGAGAAGGGAGGGAAATAATATATATTGTAAATAGCATGAGGGCAGGCATGAGGTTAAAGAGAATTAATAAATAAATTAATGATTAATAAAGAAATTAATGTAGGAAATGTAATGTGTTGGTAAGATTTGGATGGGGGCTGGGAGAGATATTTGGGTAGTGATGGAAGGCAAGAAATATAAAGAAACCTATCGATACCAGTACAATACTTGAGATGAAGATGAGATGTAGCCACAAAATACAAGGCTTACAAAGTCCTTGAATGGCCAATTCTGGAATACTCGCAATTGGTATGGGACCCGTACGAGGAGTCTCGGGTTAAGAGGCTGGAAAGAGTCCAACGGAAGGCGGCAAGATTCCCTTTGAATAGGTTCGAGAGGAAAGAAAGCCCAGAGGAGGTGCTGAAACTCTCGACTTGGGAGCATTTAGATCGTGGGTGGAAAAGGAGCAGTGTTTAAGGATGCACAATCCACCGCACCTTCCAGATCCACAAGGGTTAATTGATTTCCCATTAGATAAAATGGGAAGCTTCATTTATCCAGATACGAGCTCTGAACTAGTTTAAATGGAATTCGCAAGACGGAGGTACCCGCTGTACTCGTGCAAGGAAGAATTTTGGGACTCAACGCTGGGGTGAGAAAAATATTCGTTCTCGATTTTTTTTCCGAAATATCGCTTGATGATGCTGGCGGGAGGAGGGTGGGGGGGAGGGGGGCGTGTCTCAACTTTAGTCACCAGACACGTGGGGTCGAGGCCTCGACTTTCATGCGAGGTGACTGAATTCCCGGCGACCTTGATGCGAGGGAATCGTCGCGCATTTTATGTGCCGACGGGCGATCCCGCTCGTAAATAGGACCGAGGATCAATCCATCCAAGGGTGCACGAAGGAATGGGTTTCTCCCAAGTCCCTGGCATCAAAATGTTCCTTCTACACGTATTCATCCCACTGCTGCTGAGGGCGTTTACCTCACTTCGTTGGATCGGATGCCTAACTCCGTCTGTACGGGTGCGAAAATGAATTGTCTTCTTCCGGCATCCCTTATAATTTCGCTCTTCTGTCAAAAGCGTGGGATCCCAGTAGTTAGAGCATTGGGCTGCTGACTTAAGGTCCCTGGTTTGAATCCAGGAGGGACATTTGGACATTTCCAGCCAAACCTAAACTGTGTTAGTTTCTGGATACCAGATCTTTCCGGGAAACCGCAGCTGGAACAGGAATGGTCCGGCCTACCTACCCTGATGAGTGAATTTTACACTCCGTTGTGCTGAGCATTGGGTTAGATCTACCTTCGTCAATTAAACCAACCTTCGGGTTCAAGGCAGCTTCACTTCCTTTACATACGATGGTACGGGACGTGAGTATGATCGTAAGAATTACGTCATATTGACACATTTCTCACGATTATACTTACTTTTAGAGTTTGACCGCTGGAGTAAACAAGTGAAGAACGGCGTCAAACAAATCTCAGGATTGATGAATAGTGATCATAATGATGAATTTACCTACCCTAATTAGGAATTTTCCCTGCTAGGTGGGGTAAAATTGTATGGAGCATCTTAATTGTATATTCGAGAGCGATAATTAATTTTATTAAAATCAGATTTATTAAAATCATATTTACGTGAGAATCGGAGTGAAAAGGAAGTGTGTGCGGAGATAGTCCCGTTGCTAGAGTTACGTAAATTAATGTCTTCCTGAGTCCACAAATGATCCTAACCTTATCGGGCGGAAGTCATACTAATCTCCGGTAGGTTTCGTAGTGAATTCAGCTAAGTCATAAACGCCGAGAAAATTTATCAAAATTTTTGAAAGACGCCGAGTCCAGGGATATAAAGCCGAAGTTCATGGCACGATGACGACAGCGTAATGGATCGTGTGACCTCAATCGCGGATGTTTTTAAGTCGAAAGAATGTGTATTCCACGCTGGGTATGCGAATTATTTTTTTTAGTCTGGCTAAAATATTTGCGACGACGCTGTACTAGTTTCTCGCTATTTTCAGTTACAGTGAACATAGGTATCGATACAATGCCTAGTGAATGATTACGTGAATAATGAAATTGAAGATGGAAAAATTCACAAAGTAATTTCATGGTCGGAATCAGTACTGACAGCAAAACCTTTCTCTACGTTGAAATAGAAACAAACAAAACGTGGATGTACATTAGTATGAAGAACAGAGTTGTACTCCCATTATATTTTATTTCTCACTACCCTAAAAACCGTGTCTGTGGATATCTATAACTTTATTCACGTTTTCTTTAAATATCATAATGGAAATACTGGTATACAACTAATTTTGAACGCTGTCTGTGAAGGACGTCAGAAACTCTTGCACGATACTTATGATTTCGCTTTTGAATAATGACTCTCAATTGAAAATTTTATCAAGAACCGAAAAAGCCGTTCCTTGACAACTTTCCAAGGCTCGATATGCGAGAAAGAAAGCCATTAATTGACGTCCATAACGAGAGGGACTCCGGACTGAAGCACTTTGCCAATTATCTACAATGCTGGCCAAATTTAACTCCTTGGTGTCGTTCAGTGACCCATGTGTACAACCAGGAAGCACTTGCTCTCACTTAGTGTAAATCGTTTATGCTATTAGAGATACTTCTCTCCAAATGTTTCACTGTTTAATAATTTATGGGGGGATATTTGGTAAAAAAAGATTATCAAGGTACACTACTTAGCCTAAGGGCCTGCAGAGAGTTTCCAAGGCTCGATATGCGAGAAAGAAAGCCATTAATTGACGTCCATAACGAGAGGGACTCCGGACTGAAGCACTTTGCCAATTATCTACAATGCTGGCCAAATTTAACTCCTTGGTGTCGTTCAGTGACCCATGTGTACAACCAGGAAGCACTTGCTCTCACTTAGTGTAAATCGTTTATGCTATTAGAGATACTTCTCTCCAAATGTTTCACTGTTTAATAATTTATGGGGGGATATTTGGTAAAAAAAGATTATCAAGGTACACTACTTAGCCTAAGGGCCTGCAGAGAGCGTGTGATCAACTCCCTGCATGGTCGCCCCATCGCCATTTCGTGACAAAGAATTTGATCCCGAAAAGTTTCGCTAGGCGAGATGAAGGACCAACTGTAAACTGCCCTCCAAGTCGTTTTGCTTCACGGGAGAGAGAGAGAGGAATGCTGAATCTAATTTCGCCACCGGGCTCAGGTGTACTAGCCCCGTGGTGGGCTCGACCAGTTCTGCGAAAGAGTTTGTTCCTTCCCTGTTCTCGGCGTCGTTAAAAAACAATGTCAACTCCGCGGCCGTGAGACGAAAGAGATCCCGCGGGTATATTTCGTAGCTGTAATTCCGATAAGTGAAGCGGAACGGTAAATTCTCGCCTTCGAAAAAAAGAACTAACGCCGGCCGCACGGGAGCCTCATCGCTCGCAGAATTCCCCAAGCGAGTAGACTTGGAATGAAGTCGATTGATGTGGACTCTCGTCGGCTGACGACTCGTCTTGACAGCCTTCGAAATCATTAATGGATTAGGCCATTAAGTGAGAGAGGGCACAGCCAATGCTCCCTGCCGACGGGAAGTCGGCGAGAAGTCTTGGCCCGGAACGCCCCCGAATTTAATATTTATTTTCATCGGGAGGAGTTGATATGGCCACCCTTTTAGCATGCCGTGGTTAAGAACCCCTTGGAGAAACGTGGGAAACTGAAAAAGGGATCGAAAATTTCCCGCTTTTCTTCTTTTTGGGCGCTAAACTCTTCAGTTTTCCAGCGTATGATTTACAAATTGTGACCACAAATTTGTTGTGTTTGATGTGAACGATCCCATAGTGGCCTCACATATAGTAGTGTAAAGTATTTGAGGACATCCGGTCGTCAAATAAGTTTCATGGGGGTCTTCAAGAAGATTCAGCAATCCGGACGCGATGGATTTATGACTGAATGAAAGAAATGTTTGCCCTCAAAGCTTACACCGTACTCTTAACGTTATAGCATATAACCTTATCAAGACTAAAAGCTCCACTTCTTTCACGACTTCAATCAGACATTTTGGCAAATAATTCTTATCTTCCATAGTTATGCAGCCGAACACGACGAAAGTAGCATTAATTTTGAATTTCCATGGTATAATTTACAATACGGCGAGTACAAGCCAAATAGTCGTCAACGTTAATTTTGGCTTGCATGATGATTTCATGCTCTGCCTCGCGGAGCAAACGCGCTCCCCATTGCCCAAATCCAATTATTTATGCATTTAAATTAAGGCACCTCTTCTTCCATATCACATTGGCAAATGTATATTCCCCTGAATAAATAAAATATTCACGCGTAAATATGCAGTATGTGCTATTTTTGGATAATATGTCGTGCTTTAAGATGACTTAAGAAGACTATAATGAGATTCTCAACATAAATGAAAGTAAGGGTGGAAATGAAAAATGGTTACTTACTGGCTAGATTTCTGGAAAGATTTTACTATTCATGTGTTACAGTTCTTAAACATTTGGTCGAAGGTGGACCAAATATAGGACATTGGAAAGATTCCTTGATGATAATTATGTTCTTCCAAAATCGAGCAAAGAAAAACATCCGTGGGTTCCCTCGCTGGTTAAACCATGACGTGGCGAGGTTGAATATTAGTGATAATCACACGTTAAGAGGTGTAGACACTAGATTGTAAATACTGATCAAAAGAATTATATTGAGTTTGTGTTTTAGCGCTTATGCAGATTTGACAACATAATAGTGCTAATCGTGGCGTCGCACAGTGGTGTAGAATCCACAAAAGTTGGTTATCATATGGAAACAATATCCAATCAGCCCAAAAATTGGCATACATGTCTTATCCTACAGGTTAAAATTTCCTATTTAAAAACTATTTTTTTTCTTATTATGGCCAGGATTTGTCGACTCTGCACCACTGCGCGTACGTCTAACACTGTTGCTGTTAAATGGTCGCACGGGCGAGCACCTTCAGATTTCCTCATTATTGTGGCCTTTTCGGCGAAAAAATAGAAAGTTACTAGGTATTACAGAATTATAACGATGGTATGCAAGTGATAGAAAAAGAAGTGAGAAAAAAAACAATAGGTTTTCCTTTTTCTTGCACTCAGAGTGAAAAAAAGTTGAGGTCCATAGTATTGTATCAAATCGAATCATAGCTCCGAGCAATATTTATGTGCACCTTAAACCTCATTACGTAAAAGGAAGCCGAAAGGTTTGAAGCAGCTGACGAATGGGTTGCGGTACGGAGATGAAGTAACTAAATGCTGCGACATCGATGAGAGAGCTATGCTATAAAATTCGGCTAGATGCTGGGAGTATGAGTGGGAAACCGCACATCAGCTGCCGTTCATATGGTAGATTGGGCACTTATCGTAAGTCTGTCAAAAGAGGAGCGAGCTGGTTCCGCGGACCGGACTGTCCTCCGCTGCCCGCGTATCTCTAGCGCCGAAAGTGTCTACGTGATTCTCTACGCGTGCACTCTCGGCTCAAACAGGAAATTCTGCAACTGCGCTTTCTTACGCCTTAATTATCAAGTCTGTTGGCGCTAACGTTTCGCGTCTCGACTCGCGAAGCAAAAATGAGCGAAGATTTTGGATGTATCTTCTCATGAGCGGTAGTCTCGTCTATCATAATCAAGAAAATATGAACAACCAGTGGAGTCCTTTGTATTTTCTTTCGGTTCTAAAAACGGTTACACAAACTGCAATAAACAAAATTGAGGAATATGTAGCACTACGGACGATCCTTTTATTTTACACAGACTGGCTTTCCTAACGCACAAAGGAACCATCTTTCCTCTTCAATTCGATGCGATTGAGGAAGGTATTTTTCCTTAAAATCGTTGATACCAAGGTAACTTATTCATGCTGAGTGATGATAGAAAAGAATATCTTTTTTTCAGTAAATGTCAAGTATATCATTCCCTTTTTCACGGTAATGATATACTTGGCGAGACGAATTTAGTTCGACTGCACTGAGGAAAGGCAGGGAGAAACTTTTTCAACCATGCTAATGATACCCAGAATGGACAGAAAAATGATGAAGTTCAGATGCCGGGTGTGTATTTAGATGATATTATACGAACTTGATTTTCAAAGATGACGTTCTTTAGAAGCTAAAATATTAAAAAACCGATAACAAGGCTTCCCGATTTCCTTTGTCATGAGACATTTCCAGTGAAGCGCAAAGGTCAGAGCTACAAAAATAAATGATTTTCTTGTGAATTTGGAATTAGGACGACCCAGAGTTTGGCAAAAACAATGTTCATACTTACTATTTCATCCTTAAAATCTCCATCTTATCTTATGTTTAGTTCTGTCAAGGGCAAATAAAGTCCTTTGGATGCTTAAAATTTTATATTTGGAGCAAATGGATAAAATTATGCACAGAGACAGAAGTGTAAAGTATAGTTTAAGATTTAAGCTATCAGGAATGAATATTCTGGTTCTAATCCTTGTGTTGATCAATTTGTATTTTACATCTGATTTGGAAATCAGGTGTATTGGAAATTTGGACAGCACCTCTAGGGATGTGACTTGCTTGCTTCGAAAGTTTAGAATTTGTCAGAGAACGAAAGGAGAAAATGAGCACCGTATTAATTTAGGTTTTTATTTATTACCTTTTTTCATCTGTTATTACATTTCTCCCTCTTACAATATAAATTTAGAGCTATCTTTTATTCTACTAGAAACTTCGGCTGATTCCATGTTTTTTAATCTTGACGAATGAACTTTGAAGCATGGAAGCGAAAGCACTTTCGCCCGCTGGGCAGATTAATGCTTCCAGACGTCATGAAATGCAATTTAAAAATAGCTCGTTGGAACTATGCGTGGCCAACGAGATAAATTTCAGCATCCAAGCTCGAAAGCTCTCCTTGCGAAACGAGTTGCCCTCATTATTTTCGGGTGACGATATTGCGGCCGCGATTAACATGACTCGCAAACAATAAGACCTTATCTTTCAAATCTGCTTTCGTGAGCTCTGCTTCTGAAGCTCGTAGGAGAAACAATTTTTTTCATGTCCTCCCGTCACCCTATCCTTCGTCAAGCACACAAAAGATGGCATGTGGATGATTATTTATTTACCTGGTGGCTTCTAGCATGCTCCAGGTGTAAAGCTATCAACTCACCCGGTATTGCCCCCATCCCAAGGCATCTCAAAACGCAGCTAACCACCAAACACCACAAAAGGAAATGTAAAACGAGGAGGTAATCAGAGATAAATTTGGTGGCGGGAGGAATGAAAATGCATTTGATAATGTTCCCAAGGACGCGAAAGTTGAAATGCAATCGGTCCACTTTCCGAGCGGAATGCAGCCAAAATCCCTCTCACGGCGAAGAATATGAACTCTTTGGCGTCTCACATTCAAGCCGAAAGTCAACGAAGGCACTTCGCTCTTATCTAGGTTCCTTATTTATCCCTATTTTGTAGATTGTAGATTATAGAGACAATTGCTAGGTGTTTATGAGAGAGTACGAATAAAGTGCTCCGATTAGATAAAAGGCTTTGAAAATTATCTCCAAAAAGAGGACGAATCACCCTTCAGATTTGTTTCCCCGTGCTATTCCTCTGTTTAGTAGAAGAAACGGGAACATTTACGCTGCTCTGTCTTGGAGAACAAAAACGAGGGATTCGAATCGTTTCGTTTCCGGCATTCGTTTGAACAGTGTTTTAAATGTTGATTGAAAGTCTGCTCGTTCACAAACTCAAACTAGCTCTCCAGAAATAAGGACCGCCCTATATATAGGTATCTAGCTACATAGTCGAATGCCTACTCGACTTCCAATACCTACTTCCCTGAGAAATATCAAATTCATGTATTAAAAGAGATTGACAGCTTGCATCCCAATTTTTTTTTTCTAGGGTAAATTTTAAATTACGTGGTTTAAGAAAGCAAAAAATTACAGCTCTCGTGATCCTGCCAAACACGCAGTTTTGAAAAAACAAAATAATAATATGCTTTACAGAAATCAGCAGTAAGGTGGGAAGCAATTGTGTGCTCATCTTAATTCATAGGCTACGTTCAATGAGCAAGGTAAAATGATTTTTCAAATACTTTGTCCAAAGAAGAAGACTGCATCTAATCCCAGATAAAATGATTCAATTGACACTTAGTTCAAATAAATTGAATTTATATATGCCTACCTACTAGAAATTTTGCAACCTCTAGCTTGTTATGAGACCTATCCCAATCGAATTTAATGTGAGTTCCAGGTTTTCTCGTTAATTCTGGAGCAAAATCTTGAACTCCCTTTGCTTTTGATAAAGTTCCCTATTCTTAACCTTGATTCTATCTTAAACTTCGCTCTCAGTTGGAGCAAATAATGGAGTCACTCATGCATACAATATTTCCAAGCGGAAGTGTGAGCTACTTCTGGATGTTTTCCTGATACAAACCTCCTCGATCTCAAAATTCTACTCCAGCTTCTCGTAACAACCTCTTGAATGTGAAAGTTCTCTCCTTTAAAAGGTTTTGGGCAAATAGAGAGCGCAGAATAATTTCTTGGCCAGATATCCAAAGAGGAGGCGATTGTAATGCTGGATTTGACGACTTCCGAATAGGCAATGAAAGCAATGAAACTTGACTTAGCGCTCTCATCCTTGAGCAAGCAATCTGCGTTGTGACAATAAATTATTAACGCGTATCGAATTTATTCAGTAAAAGCGAGAGTTTTATCTAACTGACCTTGAATTTAACTTATATTTTGTGGTGAATTCAGTCCGTATCTTTTCGTTTACCGTTGCAACTATGGCGAGATCCAAATTTAATTAATTTCAATAAGAAAGATAATGTTTAGTACCCTTTTTCAGTGAGTTTATACAGTTTTGACCATCTCTCGCATCCACTTTCCAAGCCTCTTTGTCTTTCCAATCTTCGTGTTCTAGCTCTCTTTTTCTCAAGTAGGTATATGATGACTCACTTCATTCAATCTTCTGGTTGTCGTCCTCTCTTTCTTGTCCTGGGAAGTTGCCAGTTTAGTATTGTTTTGGGTTAGCAACGGTTCTCCATCCATTCTATACTTGTATGTCCATACCACTTTGACCATTTTTCTTCTATTCCTTCCGTAAATTTTCTTTTCTCCTGCATTATTTTCCTTATTTTTTTCATTTGCTATTTTCTCTGGCATTAATGCTCCGATTCTTCTTGAAAGGTCCATTCCCACAACTTCCAATCTTTGCTCATCCCTTTGTATCATTTCACAAGTTTCTTCTCCGTAAAGACTTACTTTCTGAAAAACTTTTTGGTGCATTTAGTATTTCGTCTTTCTTTTAGTATCTATACTATAACCATAATACACCCTTTACTTCATTTATTGCTTTTTTAATCAAGGTGTGCTGCTAGTTATTTATTTATTTCTTGCACCCTCTTTTGTAATGGTTACTCCAAGGTATTTATATTCGTTAAAAACTCGATGGCCTCCCCTTCATTCCTTCCAAATTTGTTTCTTTTTGATATCCTTTGGCCCTTAGGCTACTCATAGAGAAGAGAATGGAGAAGAACAAACCGACCTTCATTGCATTTGTGGATTTAGAGAAGACCTTTGACAACGTGGATTGGGGTTCAATGCTTGGAATTCTGAAGGGAATTGGAGTGTCCTACAATGACCGAAGAATTATACACAGTCTGTACAAAAACCAAGTTGCTGTGATTAAATCTGGACCCAGCTGTGAAGAGGCAAGAATAAGGAAAGGAGTGAGACAAGGCTGCGCACTGTCTCCCGTAATTTTTAATGTTTACATCGAGAGAGCCATAAATGAAGTCAAGGAGAAGTGTTCTGGAGTGAACATCCACGGAGAAACAATCAGTATGCTACGATTCGCTGATGACATAGCTCTCATAGCAGAGACAGAGAAGGGGCTGAATAAGATGCTAACAACCATGGGAATGACTATGGCCAGATATCAGCTGAAGATAAATAAGAAGAAGACTAAGATATTGGTGTGCAGCAAGAAAGAAGAGGCGAAAACCAATGTCAAACTAGGAAAACAAAAACTTGAAGAGGTTAAAGAGTTCTGTTATCTAGGAAGCCGAGTAACCAACGATGGACGAAACAAGAAATAAATAGTGAGTAGAATAGCCCAGGCAAAGAGGGCATTCTTTCAAAAGAAGAATCTACTTACAGCAGGAAATACAAGCATAGAAGTAAGGAAGCAGTTCATCAGAACATACATCTGGAGCATTTTTCTTTACGCCAGTGAGACATGGACGATGACAGCAGCGGAGAAGAAAAGGGTAGAAGCATTTGAAATGTGGTGCTACAGAAGAATGATGAAGATTAAATGGATCGACCGAGTAAGTAACGAGGAAGTGCTAAGAAGAGTAGGAGAAAAGAGAAGTCTGCTGACAACTCTAAAAAGAAGAAGGGAAAACTTAATCGGCCATATCTTGAGACACGATGACCTGATGAAGACTATCGTCGAGGGAAGAGTGAACGGGAAGATTGGAAAAGGCAGGCCTCGTATGAGATACATGGAACAGGTTGTGAAGAATGTAAAAGAGAAGAATTACGTCACAATGAAAAGGTTGGCCGATAGAAGAATCGAGTGGAAAGCTGCGTCAAACCAATCCTAGGATTGCTGACCAATGATGATGATTGATATCCTTGTTGAGTACCGTTAATATTGTTTAAAAATCTTATTTTCAGACCACCATCATATACTCCCACATGGTTCCTCATATCTTCAGCTATTACATTCTGGTAATTTGAAAAAAATAATGAGTGTGGCAGTTCTCCGCCAATATTCATTCCAATTTCAGCACATTTGTTCTGCCAGTCCTTCATCGAGTTCCATCGATATAAACTAATAAAAGAGAATGCGATAAGCAATGCCTTGGTCAAAATTTACAATCTACTAAAAAGAAATCCAATAAACAGCGGCGATTAAGTTCAGACTTGTCAGACTCATGACCAATTCATACTTCTACTACGGTGGAAATTTCTCGTTCATACGAGGAAACGTTCATCGGGTGCATTCACCTGTGAGAGTGATAAAAAGGAACGGGATAACGCTGCTGATATATTTGGGAGGTGACCTAACTCTGTGCCACTGCGTTTGGCGAAATAAAACTGATAGGCTGAAAGAATTTAATATAAGTTTCTTGGTAGGATGGATGAAGTCCGTATCATGAAGCACATTAACCATCTAAATATTTAGGCTACGTGATTAGAAAGTGATGAGTAGGAAAGGACTGAGGAGCTAAGGAAAGCGTTTTGTACTGCAGCGAAATGGATGAGGGATCATTAAAGTGCTTTTCTTTACGACTTTTTCCATGCTCTATTTTGCCTATGTAAGTCCGTATGAATGTATAGTGAGTATTTTAAGCTTCCTGCCGCTCTAAAGCAATTTAGATTAGAAGGCGAACCTTGCAAATTCCGATTAGAACAGATAATAACTGTTCCTAATTAATTCTCTCGCAATCAAATGGATTTCCTGATATGTTTTCGCAAAGCTGGCAAGTAAACTGCGTCCCTCTCACTCAGCTGAATTCCAGTTCTTTTATCTCAAATTAATTTGCATGAGGAATCGCAATGCATTCATTGGCATTGCGAGATCAAAGTTTGCGTCGACCGCCACCGGCTACACGGCAAACGGTGTGGGCTATCGGTCAGGGCTAATAAATGCGAATGCGTCCCAAATGTATCTTGATTTCAAACGTGTGCCCATTTTTCAGCTGTCTTCCGCGTGAACTTCGATGCGCATAAGGTCGGAATGTGACTGTTTTCAACCTCAAACTCATTCCACGAGAACAACCTAACCCCATCAAACTTTCGTGCGGATAATTAGCTTGGACATATATAAAGCATTTTGCTTGGTACTCATTACTTGAGGGCTCGAGATCCAGCTCATCTCGTATGTTATCCCACGGTACATCGCAAACTGAGATATTTGCATGGTACAAGGAAATAGTGGGAATTATTTTACGAAAGATAAACGAGAGTTACTATGAATTTATCAGACTATGATTGGATAGTGTCGCAGAATAGTTTGTCGATGCCATAGAAATATTACATTCCTTGATTAAACTTCAAGGGATATTTTCAACTAGAAGTAATATGTGGGTGCATTTTCCAGTGAGACTTTTAATGGCACAGTTTGATGCAGCATCAATTCGTGAATCAGCACTATTTGAAGACTCATTGCCAAAGGGGAAAAATAACTTCGAAAACGAAAACCAGACTTCATACAATGCACATGAGTGGGAAATTCTTCGTGGCAAATCCATCATATTTGGCGAAGTTACATATATTGGGTCACGTCAATGGAATCAGGGGGGAGAGAGTGACAGGAGTCCCCTGAAAATGGTACACCAAGAGCAAACACAAGAAATACGATAGACACACCTGAGCATCAACAGACATTTTGTTTCATTAATAAGAGCAGATAGGAGTTAAAGTACACACTTCAGCCTTTACCTATTCAGGGAAAAGAATCGAGGAAATGACGTGAACGAATCCATGAAAATAGATCATGGGCTTTTTCTATGCCAGTTTGTATTTTAGTAGCTAAGCATGAACGTTTTTGTATTCACGATCCATTTTCACCTCATGTCTCTCCACGACTCCAATAGCGCTATCACAAGCCTTGCGTGAAACTACCTGAGTGAATATTTTATTGATTTTGGTGAGAAGAATAAAATGAAATAAAACCCAATTTTATATATGATTTTTAGAGAGGTTATCGATGCATAATACACCTATAGCTAACAGCTAACTGGGGACAATATTTCACTTAGACCTTCAAAATCGATGCTGTGTAAAAAACACCGGTTACATTGTTTGATTTGTTCTTCGTAAGTACCAAGAGTAAGTTCAATTACCGACGTGAAACCGGTCTTGTGACTGATTCAACAGCATTACCGAACACTTCGTTCTTCAGTTTTATGCTCGCATCGGTTGCGATTAAGGAGAAACATTGCCAAACGTACTTATTCAGCTTAATGTGGTCTACCTCGACAAAATAATCTCTAAACCGCTATCTAATAAATACACTCTGAGATCAAAAGTCCCGGGAAGTTTGCAACTCCGCTCGAAACGTGATGGGCAATCAAATCCCTTGATGGCTTAAAAAAACAGAAAACAGGAATTTCATCGGCTGTGAATTCCGACCACCGCATTGCGTTAGGGGACCTCAGGATTATTATTTGCGGCCGGATCAACCGCCTCGAGCAACAGGACGCAGGAAATGCGAGAGGCCAAATGCACCAGAATCGCGTCGATCACTTCAAGGTGGCCCAAAATGAAGAAAGCAGTTCCATCGAAAATTGATCGGAAAATATCGAAACCTCGCCCCTTGCAAATGGCACAAAAACTTATTGGTACTATAATCCGGGAGGGGAAATCCACAGCAGATATGCTCGCAGGGTATTACGTAGATATAGATGCAGATATGCTACAATATTATGGATAGATAATCGAATTAAATGTTTTCGGGAAACGGAGAAGGGTAGAGAGAAACTCGGAACTTGTGCAAATGGCCCAAAAACTCACCATTGTTGTTATTCGGGAGAGGTATTCCACAGATGCTGCTATTTGTGACAATAGGATAGATAGATAATCGGATTGGATATTTTCAGAAAACGGAGGAAGGGTGGAGAGTAACTCGGCGTCGGCAATAGCTTACTTTTAACTAAAGGCACCAAGGGGTGGGCTCACGGTTTAACGTCCCATCCGACGGACAGAGTAATATACTCATAGTGCTCTCCACACAGTATTCAAGTGGTATAAGGCAAAGGAATGAAAAATATCTGTCACAGCCTGGGGGTATTAGTTCCCCGTTCCCTCAGGGTGGGTACCGATACTTTAGCACAGCATCAATCACTACAAAAACGTATCAAGCCTTACACCGTAATCTTTCGTAGAATGGTTTGATGGGTTATATCTCAAAATATTCACTTCATTTTTTTGTCAAGCATCGCATATGCAAAATCTACCTGAAAGTTTGCTAATGGAAGTAAGTAACTATAATTAGAGTCATTATATAAAGACAATTGATTTCTTCAGAAATTACTTTTACGAACCTCTATTCCAATAAATCCCTAACTATCCTCAACATTAATTCAGACTAGTGGTAAAACTAACACCGCTGGGTTTCCATGCATGGCAATACCGGCCATGACTTAGAGGACGAAAATTGCCTATTCGAATTACTACATGAATCATTATCCACGGCAATACCAATCAATATCTGTCATACTGCTGAGAAACAAGGAACACTGAATAAATAATTTCTATTTTACTCTCGTAATAGTAAGAAGAAATATGTTATGCTCATAGCGGAAATTGATTCCAAATTTTAATGGGTAATTAAGTGATTAGTTCTAAATTTTTACTGCTTTGTCTTCCCATTCATGAACATTCTTTTTTCACATTTTATACGAGGCATCTAAAGGAGAATGAAGTTTTATGGCAAATGGATAGCAGCAAATGCTCAAATATTGAAATGCACTATTAAGTCTTTGGTGATTGCGCCTTACATTTTTTTTAGAAATTAAAGTTATAGAATATCATTTCCTAACAAGTATCGTGGTAGATACAAGTGGTTCCAAGAATTATATTTGTATTGCAAAATATAACTGATAACTTCAGGCTTAACTATGTGAAATCGTTCCATTATGGAAATTAAAAGTATAAAACTTTGCTAGGTTCACTTGCAAAGTTCAATAGGCACGACCCGGGTTTCATAACATGCCTGAAGATGTAGCCAATTTACATCTTCAGGACATCTAACATAGTTACATCTTCACTTGAAGATGTAACTATGTTAGATGTCCTTGTAACTATGTTATGAACCCAAGTCGTGCGTATTTAAATATACGAGTGAACATAACTAAGATATATTCTTTTGTATCGCAAAGATTCCCCAAAAATGAAGCAGCTCCTTTCATTTTTACGCAGGAATTGAGGAGAGACTTCAGTGAGCGCTTCATGTATGCCACCTAGTAGGTACATAAAAACTTTCGTGTGTGGTCATGAAAAAATCACTTGCGCAAAAAAATCAAACGACTATTGCAACGAGGAAATTTATGAGGAGATGAATGCGATGATAGTCGCAATTAGCAACCGAAATGAGATGGCCCAAGGCTGTCAGTGAAAGTGAACATTCTATGAGAGAGAATGCAATCACGAATATTCCATTATTTTCCCGCGAACGTTGGCAGCAAGAGAACATGCTGTGGAGGGAATTCAGGGGACAATTACCCGCGGGAAGAGAAGGAATTATATCTTCTTGGAACTCGTTATTTACTAAGCGAGTTTTCAGATGAATAGCATTTGCGAATTAATTACACTTGCACTCATTAATGTAATGAACGCCCTATGGCTACACCTATTGCAGACTCACTCGTTAAACCTGGTAAATATTTTTCCGAAACGGCCTTGCCGCAATTGCGAGAAATGTTGCGTATTGACGAACTGAGACTGAATACTTCAATGATTTGAAGACAAAATATGCAAAAAGAAACAGATGGGAAAAATTATGCAACAATTTTCTTATTATCCTAAAATGTATTTTCTTATTTTCAAATGACTTTTCGTCTAATTATCTAAATCATGTACTATTACTTGATATTGATTACTTGACCTACCATGATGGTGCAGAGAGTAAAAAAAGGTGTGAAATTAGGAAGGTTTTTGACCATCGGAATTTAACTTTTCAAAACGCTATAAAACCATTATGCATTAGGTTAATTAGCATTCAGTGGGCCGTCATCCCAGTCCTTACGCTTTTTTATTGCGGCACTAAAATTCTTGGAATCGGGCACGGATGTCCGTCTCTGTGTCACGCTGCTTCTATGACAGTCCGATTCTCGTTCTCGCAAAAATAGTTCGTCACTAGAACTCTACGTGGCCAAACTTGGCCGACCCTTAGCACGCTCCTCGTTCGTGCATTTAGATGCAAGGTTCGTTACAGGAAAGGGGAATTCCTCTGTGAGTAGATAAAAGTGTTGAATGTGAATGATGTACCGATTATGATGCGAATGTTGAATTGCTGTGAACAAAATGACTACAACGCTCTTACTATTAGGTATGGGTGTAGATTAAAAAAAAAACATAGAACTTCTGAGAGTAAATCGCACCCCTTAATATAAATGTAATCATGAGCTAAACGCAATATCTATTCAGAAGATGGGAATTCAACTGGTGGCCTTCGGGTTGATATGTCAGCGAGTTACTGGCCTTGCTACTGCAGCTTGCAACACTAAAGAAAAACGTGTACCTACAGGGGTTCGAGTCGGTGATGCGGTTAGAAAACAGACTCTTTAATCAGGAGTCAAATATCAGCATTGTTGGGGATTCTTCGATGTAATCCCGGCCTTATTTTGAGTTTTTCGTGGAAAGCACTACAACCGCAGTAACTCGTGAGTTAGGACTTTTAAGGGTGTAATCCGCGGTCTCTATTAAAAGCAGACTGATTACGACGCTGGGTCTTACTCCCAAAATCTTACCCATATCCACTCACCCAACTATCCTAAAATTCTAAAATGACGCAGAATTATGTCTTACTCCCAAAATCTTACCCATATCCACTCACCCAACTATCCTAAAATTATTAAAATGACGCAGAATTATGTCGCCACCTCGTACTAAAAACTAAATATCCAGTGAAGCTTTGAGTATAGCACTCCTAAACAAAAACTGCAACAAGGGGGTATTTATATTTTAATCGGATTATCAAGTGTGTCAGTAGAGGCCGAAAATTAATGAGACAGGTGTTCCTCTAACATTACGTCAAAATTAAACTTGGATATTTTGCTCGTTAATTCCAATAACTGAGTCATCCTCCCCTTCTCTAAAATAATAACCAAATCAGCAGGTACATAAGGAATTTCGAGTAATTTCTAACCAGCACCTCCTATGAATTATTGATTTTATATATCCAGTGCCCTTAATGGGACTAAAGATATGACAAACCTTTTTTTCAAGTTTTTCATTGTATTCTATCTTACCCTGAGCCCGGAAATATACTTCAGGTTTTTATGAAAAAGAATATGTCGTGCACTTAAGCTATTTTGGTTAACGTAATTAAGGTGGAGAACCTTCTCTTGGAGAATAATAGATATATGCTTGGTAAAATGTATCAAGTTGTCTTAAAGTTGGCATGGATGTTCAGCTAATTCAACGACAGTTCAAAATTTAGAAAGCGCATCGGACTCTGAAACGGGCGATTCTAGCGTTGACAACGTTAAGAGCGCATCACGGGAAGGGTGACACTCAGCGGAATCGTTTAACCAGAAATTATAAAACCGGGCCCGTGGAGATCTTTCACGAAGAATGTTTTCACTGCAGCTGGCTCATCACCTCCTCGTCCGGAGAGAGTGAAAGGAGGGAGGATTATGCAGGAGAAGCGCGGCTCCTATGAACTTTGAAAAACCCTTCTCTAGTGTCATTCCTTTCTCCAGTCGCTTCAGGCCCTGGAAACTTGAAAAAGAAACCGCGCGACCACCCTAAGGGCTCAAGCCGCCTTCGCGGGGTCAGAAGCGACTGCAGTAGGGAACTCCTCCGTCCCCCTCCCATTAGATCCCCCCGACCCCAACCATCCTTAACCTCTGATCTCCCCAAAATCCTACGCCTACTTTCTTCCCCTTCCGCGGGATTGTCACTTCCTCCACACCTGTGCATCAGGATACTTCCTCCTCCAACTCCTCCTCTCTCTCTCGTCATCCGCCACCACGCTCCGACCCTCCCGATTGGGCCCCCGCCCTCCTGGACCAGTCTTGGGACCCTCGGGAAGTGGAGAGTGGACTCGCGGACCCCTTAAACCCTTCATGTCCCCCCACAACAATCCCCCCGTCCCGCCAAAACGCCCTCTTTATCCAGCGACCCCTCATCCCTCGCTATTTACATGGAGATGGACACACACACACACGGTGGACCGTTTTTTTTCCCATGGGTTTCCATACCGTCCACTGAACCCTCTGTCTCTCCTCCCGGATCGACCTGAAAAACACGTATGGTCAGGGCTGGGGCCGGGAAAGGAATATTTTCAGGGGGGAGGGAGGGGATAGGACGCAAAGTGTGCTCTACCCTCTAACCCCCCCTCCGCTTCGTCTCATCTAAATGCTCCTAGGGGGGGATCCCACCCCTGATGGGAACGAAAAAAAACGTTGGGTACGACGGCAAGGGGGGAGGGAGGGAGAGGGGATGTAAAAAAAAACCGGGGAATCTCCCTCATCATTCTCGAATGATTACGGGAGGGTTGTGCGTGGGGCGAAAGGATGGGAGGGGTGGGGCATAGGGACCCCGAACGGGTTGCGTGCGGATCACCCTTCTAAAATTCCACGCCGTCCGCTGCACACACACACGGTGGTGTTCGAATGGGTGGGATGGTCCAGGGAGAGGAAAAAAAACCCGTGAGGGGGTAAAAAAAAATCCTTTGTTCGCCCCATGGAGGCGTTGTTCAAGATGGCGGACGGTGTAAAAAATATCCTTTGTTCGACTGCAACGGCTTGTAATATTGCGAGGGGGGACGAAAGCACGGGGACCGTTTTTTTTCCCTCTCTTGTTGAGCCGTGGGTACCCGGAGCAATCCTAGGTTTTCAAACTGCTGGACGATATAAATTTCGTAACACAATTCCGGCGCATAATGAGTCGCGGATGCGTGGGTATTCCTCAGGGCGAGGAGCTTGACCGGCACCTGCCACCCTGATATTGCGCATTTAAAAGACGCTGAGGCGGCCAACCGTAAGATCTGGTTATGTAGAAGTATAATTTGTGATGGGAGTGTCACTCTTAAACGGGCGGATTATTTGCAGTCGTAGTCCAGAACATTACTTTCCCAAGCGTACACCTAGATTTTTTCCGGAGTGGTCAACGGATATCGTTCGATGATTTAAACCTTAATTTATAATCCGAGAGCAGCTGAAGCCATGTGGGATTCATAAGTAGAGGTTGCTGACTGCTCGGGAGGCCATCACCAGACCTTCTACAATTTGCGAGTGCAAAACTAAATGTAAAAATTCTGAGATATCATGGAATGGACCAAAATGGCAGACCACCAATATGCCATAGACTTAAAAAAAATCGTGTTACTACGCTATGCACGAAAAGAGTGAGAAATTTAGAGGTTGAAATTAACGCATGAGTAAAACAGTGACATAAGGCGACCCCTGACTTTTCAATACGTACTTAAAACCGCCGATCAAGGAGGCGGAGAGAAGGGAAATCAATGGAATGAAAGTAAGCGATGAAGGAATTGACATTCTCATCTTCGAAGATAATATTGTCATCCAAGCAGGAAACCTAGAGGGCCACTAGGTCTAAGAAAACTACTACTACTGGGTAAGTACTTCAAGAATACAATATAATGACCAATAAGATGAAAAGCAAATGTTATGAGGAGGAATTTAACGTAAAAATTGCAATACAAGGAGAAATACTGAATCAAATGGAATTATTCTCTTACCTCCGAAGGAACATGAAATGAGACGCAAAAAGCACGACGAAAATTAGGCGCAAAATAGCTCTAGCTAAAATATCGTTCATGATGAAGGAACCTGTGTTATGCTTAAAAAGCAGCACGTAAAAACCCTATCACATAGTGGGGGAGTTTATTAGTTACAAGCATTGAAAAAGAATACAAGAAATATATTGAAGTCTACAAGAAGTGGATTGGATGCTCAAGATTATATGGACAGATGAAACGAAAAATTTCACAGATGAGTCAAGGAAAAGAGTCTTAATGGAACTCATTATGACGCGGAAGAATCAAGAGGGATTGGACACACCCTTAGGCACACGCTGTGGAGAACATAATTAAGGGTAAAATGAGGAAGAAGCGAGGAAAATCAAGGGATTAATACATAGGCCACGTAAAGGGAGAGTTAGGAGAGAGGATAATCTAGGTTATAACTCAAAATGCTACTAATATAGAGAAAATAATGTATGGATTCGGTTAACTAATCGTAGGATTGAAAATCATTTCTGGCAGACGATCAAATTTAAAAAAATCTCTTCTCCAACAGTGCGTTCCTGCCCGTCCGTAGGAACAAAAGTGTACAAAAGGGGTAAATAGATATGTTTCTCCAGGAAGACTAAAAAGGCTACCGTAAATTTTATCTCGTGAAAACAAGGCAGACGTTTAGCACAAAGAACATACAACTTTTTACATGGAAGAAATATAAGGGATCCAGTCGTGTAAAAGTTCAATCGTGAATAATGAATCGGCAAAAGCGTTAGACATTGGGACAGTTACAAGCATGGGAATGGAAGTGTAAGGAGGAAGAGAGGAGAAAAACACGGCGTCGGCATCAGTCTGCTTTTAACGGAAGGTACCAAATAGAACAAGCCTCAGCGTCCCATCCGACAGACGAAGTGCTGAACCCGAATGCTTTACACAAAGAACTAAAGTATAGGCCGGGTTGGAAAATATCTTCCCGGAAATCCTGGCCCTCGCAGTGAGAGGCCAATACTCTAGCAACTAGCAACTACAATCCTCCATTATTATCCGGAACCCGTAACCCTCTGCTCATATAGGCACGTTGGTAGTTCGATAAAAAGACACTGGTGAGAAGCAATATGAGTTTTGTTGGGTAACATATTGTTGGAAAGCATGCTTTTCGTCACTTTTGAATGGCTCAGAAAATTATAACTTTTTTACCTTTTATCTTCTATTCATTACAGCTTAAAATATAATAAGGGATACAACGGTACATTCACCTCCATTGGGCTTTTGATCCAAGCCAGATCAAAAGCAGCGGCATCTGTTCGACCAAACTCCTCCAATTTAGCATCAAAATTCCCTCTCTAACTGCCTACCGATTTTTTCCCTTAACAACTCCATCGTTTACATTTCTCAACTATTTAATCATTGTTAAACTTGTTATTCTTGTTTTGGATACAAAAGACACAGAGGGGATCCCTGCAACAAGAGGCAGTTGCGTCCGCCTACAAATTTTTTAATGAATATTCCCTTCTCGAGATGATTTTGGTACCCAGAACTGCAACTGGATCGTTATCCATCTCTCTGAAAGGACCATAGTAAATAAAAATTGCATCATCCCTAATTGTTACTTGCATCCTTGGGAATGCTGTCGTTTGTTTATACTGTGTCCATAAACGCGCATTTTTGCTTGCTATATTTAGCTTTAAAAAGTCTTGTTCGGTACCTTTTTCTCACTTTTTAATGCCAAAATGCACTGTTAAGACAGTGAATAATGTTGATAAACCCTAATTGACCCTCCTCAGCGACACGTGTTTTCATAGTGAGATATAATATAAATCACTCATTGTTAGAATTAAAAGAAAACAACTCTATCTTTTTTACATTCTCTACAGAAAAGCTTATTTCAACTCGCCTCATGATTATTTTCTATATTATACGAAAAATTGAAGACGGAAATAGAACTAAAAAGGCTTTGGTAAATATGGAAATTATAATAGCTGGATATAACAAAAAAACGAAGTAATAGTATACAGCTAGAGAGAAGAGGCCAAGGCCGAATATGAATTAAGGAAACAAAATTTGAGGAGGGGAAGGAGTATTGCTATTTAGGAAGCCGGATGACCTACGATGGATGAAAGAAGAAGGAAAAAACAGAATAGCCAAAATAGCCCAGGCGAAGAGGGGATTCTAACAAGAGTCCCTGGGAATACAAGCTTGGAAGTAGGTAAACACTTCATTAAAACATACATCTGGAGCACTCTTATTTATGGAAGTGAGGCATGGACTATGACAGTAGCAGAGAAGTCAAGGAAGGATTCGAAATGTGCTGCTACAAAGGAATGATGAAGATAAAATGGACCAATCGAGTGTCTAGCGGGTAAGCCCTAAGAAGAGAGGGAGAAAATAGAAGTCGTCATCTACATCTACATAATACCCTGCAAGCCACCATAAAGGTGTGTGGCAATACCTTGAAATATGATGGCCTGATGAAGACAGTTGCCGAGGGAACATCTACACCTACATAATACCCTGCAAGCCACCATAAAGGTGTGTGGCAGGGAAAAGTGAATGGCAAGAATGGAAAAGGCAGGCCTCGTATGAGATATACGGAACAAGCCATGAAGGATTTAGGAGAGAAGAATTACGTCAATATGAAGAGTATAGCCGATAAGAGAATCGAGTGCAGAGACACCGCAAACTAATCTTAGGATTGTTGAATTATGATGATGATGGAAAATTGAAGGTTTGGAAAAGGACGATGACAATGTTTCTTAGAGATGCTTCGGAATAATACTTAAGAATATTTTAAAACAGTTTCATCTATTGAACTGCGATTCGATAATAATAGAAAAATTCATAAGCATAAAAAATATACTTAATAATTGCCTAGTAGAATAGTAAAGTTTTAAGATATGCCAAAAATTTGCTAATTAGGAAACATTTTCTTGGTAGTGTGGGAGGAAGAGTTATAGCAAATAGGGGGTTGCTTTAAATATTAAATGAAAAACAGTTAACTCTTCTAAAAGTGCTATATACTGATCAAAACCTCTTTTGAAGAGACTCTATTTCATCACGAAGGATCAGGTAGTTTAGGTGAATCTAGAAGGTAATTTAATATTGTAGATGAATTTTCTAACTCACGACTTAATTTGGACAGTATATTCTAAAATTGTAGATGTTGCTAGCAAGGAAGGAAGGAAGCTCTATTCTAGTACTCCAGTTTAAAAATTATATCAGCACGAAGACAGATTCAATTTCAACATCAACGATCAAAATTCCTTTTTTTATAATACGTACATATTTCTAAGATCTATGTTAAAGCCATCAAGCAGACGTATTTTTTGTCATTTAAATGCTGTTAAAGCAACGGCGCTTGAGATGTGGGTCTTGAGTAGATTTGCTAAACTAAGACAAAAGACTAAGGATGAACTTCTTAGGCATGAGAGGAGAAGATATTGATCGATAAACTTATAGACAGAGTAAACAGGATAGGGCATTAAGAAGGAAATAATAGAGAACTTGCAGTAGAAGAATACTTGGGTTTTGCATAGGCTTTTACTGCTTTGCCATAGGATTGCTCAGCAAGTGCGTCTCCTCTACCGAGGCCTCCTCTACCGTAACTCCTCTATCGAGGCCGGTGAATGAAAGATTATAGAATGTCTAGTAAGCGCTGGGGAACGAGAGAGAATGTACTTCTTTGATGGGCTGAAAAGGGATGTAAGGTAATCCGAGCTAACAATGGGTAAAATGATTACTTGATGTATATCCGGCTGCATGGGTATATGGAGTTCTTTATGATCACCAAAACCTAGCATCTAAAAAAGAAATGTAACAATTAGATAGTTGTGGGGAAGAAACAGTTCAAACCCTTTTTGCTTGACTATACACTACTTCCTGCAGAATTATTTCATTAATAGGTCACCTCCATCAATTCCCAGTAACATTTTTTTACTAATTAGAGCATAAAAATTTAATGAATTTAAATGCTTCAATTTTATATCACTCACAAGACCCGAATAAACTATTCGAAGAAAAAAAACGTGATTTTACCGTAACCGTTAGTAGGGTTTCGCGATTGGTGCATTCATAGGAGCATCGTGACAGAGGTTAAAATCCGGTAAGTTGGCCACCCGTTCAATTCGGGCACAGGTCTAAAAGACCACGTAGACGCGCCGCCATTTCATGGCGCTCACAAAAGGTGATTCGGCCACCTGGTGATGTCAGACGGGGTTTAGTGGAATCATGACATTCCAGCGCAGACAGGTTTCACTGTACGTGTTGCTGTTCAATCGAAAGAGGGTGAGAATATGGAAGTAGCCGCAGAAATGTAATAGGCAAGTTTTATGGAATGTACAAGCCAAGAGTTCTAAGGAGGATAATATAGAGTGAACACTTGCTGTAATTGCAAATGCAATGATATATTATGGGAGTGATGATTTCTCTCCCTTATTCGATCCCCTTACACTGTTGGTATAATCATCATCATAAGTCAACAATCATAAGATTTATTTTACACAGCCCTCTCTACTCGAATGACCTATCTACATTATATCAACATCATTCTTCTCTTTCGTGGACTTTGGTATAAGTATTATATTAATACTAGTCTGGTTTGGAAACCGAGTTTGAAATAAGCAGTTACGTTTGGCAATATTCGTAAAAGCGGACACCAAATATCTTTTTCGGGCCACGAACAACTTTTAAAAACGCCGATATGTATCACTATTATGCAGCAGTTGAAAATATTGTAAGGGCAAATATTTAGCCTATAATCCTGTGGTCAAAACGAGACTAATCTCTTTTCCAACGAAGTAAAAAACATTTTGAGAAATTGATGATAAGACCATTTTGACCTTAATACCAAGATATAGACTAGATTATATACATATATATTGATATATAAGACCTCTCTTTGCACTTATATTCAATATGAAACAATGAATTCAAAACCAAGTACTATACCAACCAGAGTGCATCAAGATCGATGTTGAAATAAGTCCTTATCGACGAAACTAAAATAGTTATCATAATGGTTTGAATTCAAACTTAGAGGTGATATTTTTTTATTTGAAGTAAAAATGAAATTTTAATAGAAAGCAAAGGTATATTTTAGTTAATTTCTAATTACATGCCAACATGGATGGTTTAAATTATGTAGGCTAAATAAGCTCAGCATTTATAATTAACGTCACATGTTAAAAATTTTCAACGTATGTTCTCGGGTGGCCTGTCAACAAACTCCGCTAACCTTTCGTGGCTCAATAAAGTCGACGTTGGAAAACTGTAAATTAATGGAAATGAATATCATGACCATAAACTCCCATTTTATAGATAAAAAGATTAGAAATTATGAATAAGAAACTCAATATCACTGTTGAAAAGGTGAACTCAAAATGAGCTCCAAAGCTCTTGTGCTTCAGCTCTTGTAAGTTATTCAACCAATTTCCTGGCTTAATTTCCCTACGGGTTGATAAAGGGAATTGGATACGTTTTTTGGCAACTGGTTTTGCCGCGAGCTACTCTCGCATTTAGGGAAAGATAACATCTCTGACCTGCAATGCTAATAATTAGCACGATGGATATCTCCAGGGGATCATTTATTTTGTCTTGCGGACCAATCACGTTCCTCAAGGAGCGTTTAAAATGTTGGAAGGCCGGGGGGTCAAGCAGGATAGAGAATTTTTCGGGATGTTCGAACGGTACACGACCTCCAGTCAGAACCGCGGGATCCGAGAGAGAGATGAGTTTTTCCGTCGGCAAAATCCTTCGAGCGAGCGCGGGCATTCCTCTGAAACGGCAACGCCTTTAAGGAAGTGACCCCTTGCTTCTGGGGAGGACTGTCCCTTCCTCCTCCTACTCCGCTATCGTTCCCCCTCTCCTTGGAGATACACTGCAGACACACACACGACCATAACCACCCACTACTGGAGAATGGGAACGCAAAATTTATACACCCGTGCGACCGCACTCTGCACGAATTATTAAAAAAATGAACTAATCCCAAAGAAATGGAGAGGGAGGGGATAAAAATTTGGTCCGAGCCAGTCGGGTACCTAATTATTTCGCGAAAAATTCCGCGGCCACCGGATTCTCTTAATGGGGAAGTCAGCGGAGCGTCTCCGGCGAAGCCGGTTGTGGTGCAGCGCTCCTGTTCTGGCACCAGGGGGAGGGTGGGGGAGACCAGATAGGGGTGGAGGTGGGGGAGGAGGGGAGGAGAGAGGGAGGGAGGGGGGGGGGGGGGTGAGTTTTATGCACCACCTTGGGAGGGGAAGAGGTCAACAATGTTCCCGAGAGGTGAAGGGCGGGCATTGGAAGGACTAGTCAAGGTGCAGGGAGGCGGGGGGAAAGGATCGGGGGTGGTTTGGAGGAGCTGCAGGTAGGGGGGGTCATAGGGAGAGAGAGGGTGGGATTTTTGGCGATGCACCCCCCCTCCACTCCCCTCCCACCCCCCTCCTCCCTCGCGGGTCATCCTGGGTAGGGGAATGGCAGGGGTGGCCTCTGGGAGTGGGAGGGTGAGGGCGTGGCAATTGTTTATTGGTCCAGAAACATTTTTTCCGCTCTTTTGGGCAGAGAGTGAGAGAGAATGGAAAATCGTTTCAAAAGGAAATTCGAGGAAAAAAAAGCTCAACTTCATTAGCTAATTATTTAAGCTGATAGTTTATTTGCCGACGTCAACTGTCATTAACAGCGTTTCAAAATGAGGAATACATCGGATATTCTATTATTAGTGATCGGAATGTGAGTTTTTACGGATCCAATGCGCGTAAATTAATATCAGGTAATTTATCAACAGTAATAACAAATAAGCGACTTCGAGAACAGTGCTCATGGGTGGGACGAATTACAAGAATAATTTTTCCCATAAAAATGTTTTTGGAACGAGATCAAATTATGCTGTGATTAAGATCATCAGTGAGTTTTGCAGAACTCCTCAATTTCAGAGAATCCAATTTTTTGGCAAGATGGATGATTTGCAGGCTGTGGTAGCCGGATCAGTAACGCGATGGCCAGTCAACCCGAAGGTTGGGGGTTCGAATTCCGTATTGGGCATGCGTATTGTGTTTGTCTTATTATGAAACTTAGGATTAAATCAGGCTAAAACATGAAATACATCTTAAGTGGTTGCAGCATCTCGAACCCAAATTCTACTTCCACCAAATGTATGTGCATCTATCCAAAAAGGCTCCTATTTACCTGGAGTGAAGAGGAACGAATTTTCCAGTCGGCAACCAAAATATAAATCACCTTCTCTCGACGTTCGGCGGAGCACGTCTTTTTGGAATTCAGTGCGCCGGGTCGGCCAAGCATTCGAAGACGTGGACTCAAAGTGCAAGCACACGAGTTGACTTCTGATGCCGAGAATCACCTGACAACACCATTGAGATCACGTCTGGATGCCCCAAATGAGGATTTGGTCAGCTTTCCACTTTGCAGCGAACGATGATAGCTTCGCGGATACCGTTGATGAATTGAATTGCAAAAAATATCAGTGTATATTTTTTTCTTTTTCGCGTCCGTTAGCTAAAATCGCGACTGAGAAACTTAGAACCGGGGCCGTTTTTTTACGGAGAATTCAGTCGCCCTTCCCCAAGGTCATAGCGGTTCAAACGGGAGATTGGTTAAATACATTGAGACTATATATACATATACATCGTATTTTCTTCGAAAAAATCGACCTGTCCGCTGAAATCTCCGGCAATGGGTTGATTGCACCGTCTTGACCGCAGAATCATTGTAAACGCCATCATTTTCGCGATGTTTTTGACGGAAGAGGGAGAGGATGAAACATATCAAGGCCGTGTGGCATTTAGGTGGCATCTTAATATTCAATTAGAAAATCAATGAGAAATGATATTCAATTCAGGAATGAATAGTAGAGTTGACATTAAGAACATTATAATTCTCTGCTGATATTATATGGACGGTCCCTGATACACAGTTCATCTTAGGGAAAATATCGGAGTATCTTTTACACAAACCACATGAAATGATCACATGCTGAGCTATATCAAAAGCGATATACTTCGAAAGTGTATCTTCTCTATTCATACTCGTCGGAATATTTCTGCAAAGGAGCACAGATACATCTCCTGCGCCCTTGGAATAATCCCGTTGTGAATATCTGTCAGATTGCAGTTTAAGGTACAGACTAAAACAATGTTATACAGATCTTAACCACCGATATGATAGTATATTTAAAACCTTGGCGCACTATGTTAACAAAAGTAGAGAGATTATAAGCCAGTGAGATTTAAAATTAAATTTTTCGCGTATAATTAGAGAGAACAATGGATTAAACTGAAGTTAATAGATAGGTATTTAGGTTACTAATTTTGATTTTAGATTTTTTGTGCCTTTGAACTTTAAATAAATACGCTACCAGTACATGGGGTTCTTACGATATAAGCCTAAATAATGAACTTGAATGTGTGCAGAGAATATCGGCAAGATTTGTAAAGGGACGGTATGATAACTATATTAGCGTCTATTAAATGAAATAAAATGGGAATCATTGACAGATTGTAGGTTGAAACTTAGACTTAATCTCTTAAATAAATTCCAAGATATTATTTTCTATGATGACGTTAAAAATATTTTGCGGACCCCAACTTACTATGGTAGACTGGACCATAATCACAAAATTAGAGAAATTGTTTGCCTAACTGATAGATTCAAAATGCCCTTCATTCCTCGTACAATTAGGGATATGAATAGCTGTAAATATATCCAATAGCATAAATACGAGTGTATCAATAAATAGTGTACGTGGTTGCATGTTGGAATTTGGACTAACCCAACTAAGAGCATGTTTTTGCATGCTTGCTTAGTTATTTTCATATTTCTTAAATTGTAATGTTTGGAAGAATATTATCACTAAACCTTTTTATGCATGATGGAATGCATGTTTGGTGTGAATCCACACCCAGCCATACACCTTTATGGTGGCTTGCAGGGTATTATGTAGATTTAAATGTAAATGTGCAACATCTGAGTGTGATGTTATTTTGAAACTGGTTGCATTATACGTAAAATATGAACTCTGCATTGTTCTCCCCAGATAGCATTGGTGATTGATGTCTGCCGATTACGTTGCTTGTGTAGGCGTCTTTGCACGAACATTTCACCCCCTGCCACACACCATCTCGCTCGCACGACACTTTGTATACAGCAGATGTTCTTCAGCATCTCGGAAGTTCGCCACCACGGCTTCAGTATCGCACCAAATTTCGTCAATCGCGAGACTCGAACGAAAATCAAGCTTCGCGAAAAAATTCGCGAACGCATGGTCGGCGACCCGCAGGTCGACCTCTAAAGCGAAGGTTTGGATCATTCCCCGGTCCCAAACGGGGAGACTGCGCGGTTTCCAACGCGTCGGGTTGGCAATATTGCGAAACGTAGACAGAAATAAAGAGGAAGGAGTGGAGACCAAGAGAGTGCACTTCCCTAGCAACGCAACAATATTTGGAGGCGGCTGCGGGTTTGAGGGCCCCGTATAAGTGGATGGAGGAGGCAGTTGGACCGGTTTAGTCCCCCGAAATTTTTCCAAAGGGAGAGAGAGAGAGAAGGTCATTGGCATTTCTGCGGTGGTGGTGCGCGCCCCCGGGGTGACTGGGGGAATTCAAACGCTTACATCGCCGCGAGAGAGGAGAGAAAGAGAGGGAGACTTTAAGGGTTGTAATTGCGGGGAAGACGAGGATTTTCGCGGTATCCTGAGTGCCCCTTTTTAAAATTTTTCAAGGGGACAAGGATTCTCGTTCGCGGTCTCGGAGCTGAATAAATGAAAATGGTGGCCGTGAAATGAGATCAACAGACAACGCGAAAAATATTCCGCGATCAAATTCGCATTCGCGGAAAGATTCTACCCAGGTCCAATGAAGAGGAGAGCGCTGCTATCCAAAAGAAGAAAAAAAAACATACGGGCAGGGAAAAAGATGGCGTCCTTGTGCACTAGAGAGAGAGGGATCTTTTTCTCATATTTATGACCTCCCAATATGGCCATCATGCGCGAACTGACTTCTGTCGTAAATACATTGCTAATTTGTTTTTTTTTACCAGGCCTAGGAACACTCACAATCATCCACATAAAATCATCATTTTATTCATTTCGTAACATTAATGTAAATTACGCAGGAAGGAGAAGACTGATTGAGTAAGTGTTGATTACTGAAAGAGAACCTTTAAATGCCATTAAAGTTGAATTATTGGCCTACGGTAGCGTCTGAGTAAGAAGAATGAATGACTGAAATGTCAACTTGCAATTGTAACAATAAAAGAACTTTCTAGTATATTGATTTTGCCAATAAATATAAATGGTGAAATATTTTTCTTGAACATGAGCTCATACAAGCGTGGAGCCAGGATTTCAGGAGCCGAGTTCGTCAGGTGGTGCTACACATATCCTTTCTCCGGATGAAAAAATCACCGGGCGGGATTCGAACCCGCAACCATATGGTTACCTGATTGGAAACTTTTTTACCACTTCACCACCGGAGTTAGTATACTACTGAATGATGTGAAGCAACATATTGTTTCAATATATAAAATAGGAAAAATGATGCAGTTCTAGATTGATTAGGGATGAGAGAATTCAGAAAATTTCAAAACTTAATTTTTCCGTACACAATTAGGGGCAGTGATTACACCGAAGTAAAATGAGGAAAATGGAAAGGGTATTGTAGACTATGCTGTAGAAATTCCTATGTGGTGATAAAAAAAACAAGTCCATGCCTTAACACAACTAGCGCATGTAGCGCTCTATGATATATGTTTGTAATATAATTTATTAATAGACAGGGCTGAATAATCCTTAAAAATTACAATACCTCATGAAAACTAACAATTTATTATTAAATATATCCTACATTTCACGTGCCTTGCAACTGTATGCCTACTATTTTCCTCGGTGTGCTCATATTGTGTCTCTTAGTTGCATGTAAGTACCGCATACACGGATTAGTACTTTTTGAATTCCTGCTTGCTAGTAATCACTTCATTACTATGTAGACACTAACCACTAGCACGTGACTCTTATATCAGACGTGTGTCTATGAGTTGGTAACAATTAGCTCGGTTGGTTTCATTGAAGTAGTGCATGCATGGCGAACTATCACGCCCTGCCATACACCCTAGCGGTGACTCACAGGAGAATACGTTACAGGAGGATACGCTATAAGAGAACAGAATAGGCAGCATAGAATAGGGATAGGTAGGGGAAATATTTTAGAGCATTCTGTAGTGTATGATGCATGTATTAACCCCTTAAATACTATAGATACTAACAATCAAGTTGCATGAGACAATATAGTTGCTAGTTTGCATGTTAGTAGTGCATGATTGGTGATCTTCACCCTCTACCACACACCCTCGCGGTGGTTTGCAGGGTATCGTGTAGATCTAGATGTACGTAGATGTAGATGGAAATAGATGGATGGACCAAATAATCAGAGACGAAGATTACCGAATTATATTAACTGGATTAGCCTTAATTGAAGGTTTGAATGCTCGTAAAGAGAAGGAAAGGACAAGATTTTAGGATGGGATTAATGAAGGTGGGACGTGTGCTGGACTAAGGGGAGAAATTCGGATGCAGTGATTTTTTAAAATTAAATCCATGCTTTAATGCTACAAACACATGTATATGCTATGAAATATATGTTTATAATATAATTTAGTAACAGAAATGACTGAACAATCCTTGAAAATTACATTTCTTTATGCAAACTAACAATTTATTATCATTTATAGCCTACATTGCACGTGCCTCGTAACTGCAGCTCTACTATTTTTACTATTTATATTTACTATGGCTCACCCTTATGGTGAGAAATTAATAAAAATCGGCAAAAACAAAGATCGAGTAAAAAAGAGTTGTACTGGCGAGGGTAATACTGCTAATCTTTATCTATCTTAATCTTTGATAGAAGAATACGGTACCTAAACTGGCTACGATTCGGAGTGTTCTCGGATACATCCCGAATGATGTCTCCGAAGACTTCCATCTCATCTTCGGCTCGGAAATGTATCATCTACATCTAAACCAGTTAGAACTTAACCTTAAGAAGTGATAGCTATTAATTTTTGGAAGAGGAAAAATTAGATAGAGCGATCCTATAGCATTAGTAACACGACAATTGAAAGTGTTGAAACGGTAATGTACTTATTCAAATATGAGGCTGAGCCAAGAGACAGCTAGGATTTATGAAAAGGGTACTCGGGAAATGTGATGAGAAGACAAAAGAACGATGTTACTTTCCACTAGATAGGCCCCACTTTGACTATGCAGCCAGTGTTGGGATCCGATTGAATTAGGTTTGAACAGACAGCTAGACAGTGTGCAGCGTAGAACAGCTAGGTTTGTTAAAAGGTGTTACGATAGGTTTAGTAGTGTCAGAATCATTATCAGAATTAATAGAAGAATTAGGTTAGGAATCACTATCCGATCATAGGTTAAAATACAGATTAAACCTATAACAGAAATTTAAAACGGATAGCTTTACTGAAGATGCTAGATATATATTAAAAACACCAGCGTATTATGCTAGATTCGATCAGATACATAAGATTAGAGGAATGGATTGCCGTTCCGATAGATGTAAAATGTAATTTTTCCCCCTTACTATAAGAGAACACAATTGGCAGTATAGCAAAGGGATAGGTAGGTGAAATGTTGTTAGAGTAGTCTGTAGTACATATTGCATGTAATAAAAACCAATCCCTTTATTAATATGTAGATACTAACCATCTACTGCATGGGCCCCTATTATCTAGCATGTTTCCATGTAGTAGCCTGGTTGAATGTCAATAGTGCACGCCCTCGCAGTGCCTTGCAGGGGGGTGAATGTCACCAAACGTGCACTATTGACATGCAGCTATGCTACTTTATAGAAAAGTGTTAGTTAATAGGGTCACAAGCAGCTAGATGGTTGGTAACTGCATGGTATAAAATTAGTAGCACGAAGATTGAAAGCGTTGAAACAATAAGGTATTTAGGTGTAACAATCACTAAAGATTTATCGTGGGGAAGACGCAGCCAGTGTATGGGATACGGATGAATTAGCTTTGATCAGAGAACTAGACAGTGTGCAGCGTAGAGCAACTAGGCTCGTTAAAAGGTGTTACGATAGGTTGAGTAGCGTTTCAGAATTAATACAAGAATTAGGGTGGGAATCAATAACAGAGCGTAGGTTAAAGTACGGATTAAATGTATTAGAGAAATTTCAATTGGATAGCTTTACTGAAGATGTTAGGCACATATTAAAAACACCAGCGTATTATGCTAGATTCGACCAGATAAATAAGATTAGAGAGATACATTGTCGTACTGATAGATCCAAAATGTCATTTTTCCCCCGTACTATAAGAGAACAGAATAGACAGTATAACAACGGGATAGGTATGGGAAATATTTTAGAGTAGTCTGTAGTGCATGATGTATGTATTAATCCCTTAAATACTATAGATGCTAACAATCTAGAGTCATGAGACCCTATAGTTGCTTGTTTGCAGGTCAATAGTGCATGCTTGGTGATCTTCACCTCCTGCCACACACCCTCGGGGTGGCTTACAGGGTATCATGTAGATGTAGATGTGGAATCTACATGCTTAATCCTTCCCTCCCGACCTATAGTTCTGAGCGGATTTGAAACAGTATCAATAAGACGGATTTTTAAGGAGGTACATTGGAGGCCTCAAAAGCTTGAGACTATTATTTAAACAAAGCGTAGGTTTGACAAAGGCATAAGAATTTTACGGGATGATAGCTATAGGGAAGGAATTTGTAATTTTGGCCGCTTTCCCGGTTCAATGCGAATTTTTACAACGATGTGAAATGTTTGCATTGTTCCTTAATTGTTTATCCGTCTTCCGACGGCAAATTCTGTCCCCTTTTTACGAATCAGGTGAGAAGAAAGTTAGCGTCTTTGACACTGACCTTTTACTGCGAAGTATTAATTATTCAAACATGTAATTGCCTTTAATTAGTTCGATAACATAGCCAAGTTGGGATATTAAACTGCATTTTATCTTGCACTGGATATTAAAATGTTTACTTCAGGATATCTGCATATTGAACGAAGGAAACTTAGTAATATCCCTCATAATATATTCTCACCTCGACCGAGTTCACCTTTTTTGCACCATAAGGAAAATGTTATTTTGAAAAGAGAATTTTTATAATGCCGTAAACACGTTGAAGACAACCAATGTGTGAAAAAAGGCGTGGAACTTTGGTTTATTTTTCATAAGTTGATTGTTTCCTTGTTGCCTCTACGGCTTTTGATAAACCTTTTCTTGAGAGATTACCATGGTATCTCGCTGATTATTGTAATTGGTTATTAACTGCTTTACTTACGCTGAACTGCTAACTTACACTGAATTTATGTTACCCCCGGCAACTCTAACCTTAACCCTGCGAAAAATCCGGGGTCCATTGTATGCTCTAAATCTTGTATAAATATATATATTTGATTACACACCAAAGATACAATATGTGAAGAGAAGATATTGTATTGTGCATTTTCTCGAAAATGTTTGGACGAAAAATCTATATTATTGTTCCTATTCTAATTACACTTTGATTTTTATCTGCTTTTGTAACTTATTGGACGGGGGTGAAATGACATTTATAAACCTATCGTTTCTATCTTATGTTTTTTCCTTATGATATACCCTTCTATAGTATAAGGGGTTTTAATACAGGCAAAACGTCATTAGGGAAGATACTGGTTAAATATTTAATATCAACGTCTGTAAGTTATAGTTCAACTTTTTTGCATATTGGATAGCAAAGCAGCATAGCAAAGGGATGTGAAATGTTTGCATTACCATGCACGAATTTACATATGACTTGTAATTTTTCCAGCTTCTTTCATGATGATGTTACTATCATCTTCAAAAGAAAATAGCAATCACCCGGACACCAATAAACATACAAACGCAACTACACCAAATAAAATAATGAATATAAAACAAATACATTCTAGTAATATTGGCGTACTGCTTTACCTATCATAACATAATGGAAACCAGCTGCTGCGCACTGCACATTTATCCAGTTCTGGAATTTCTCCTTAGTAAATACTTCATTTGTATACTAGCTGCATATTTTAGGTGGGGCCTAAATGGCGAAAAGCAACGCCGCTGTTTCGCATTCTCATCACATTTTCCACGCCCTAGGACTGATTAAAACCCGCCACTTTTCAATTGAAAAGCTGGAATGAAATCTACCCCTCCACCGCGGCTGTAATATCGCTCCGGTTCTTCCGAAAGAACATATCTGTTTTCAGCGTATCGATTGCATAATTGACCGACCTTCGCGTATTCTGAAACACTCCGATCTTCTCACGTGCTCTTTTTTATCGCCTGCTACTCATCACACCACTATACATGGCGAAACTGTTATGGACGCGATACATGGCTATGCGATCGATCGGCAAATTAGAAAAATGGCGAACGGGAATAATCTTTCATTTTAATCCGCCAGACCTCCACGTCGAAATTCTTTTTTCGTGGAGACCATTATCCCTTTCCATAGAAAATTCCCGGCGTTCCCTTCGGTTTCGACACTTGCACTTTTTAGCTCCCTTGCGTGGGGTGGGGGATGAAAATATTTACGCGCCGTGGATTCAACGGCGACCTTCGGGATCGAAAATAAACAAAAAGCCTCGGAGAGAATCACATCGGCGGCGGTGCCATCTGCCACTTGCTTCCCGGAATCTTTTCCGGTTGCTTCAAAAGGCTGCAGGGATAAAATTTGCCGGAAAGGAGAGGAAAACGATTTATCGCTTCTTTCTTGTGGGTTACCGAGTTCAATATCGGTGGTTGCAATAGGCCGTGAGGCACTGACGTACTGAAATGTCTACCCGCGAGGCATCAAGCCGTTTGTGATGGGACCGGCTTGGCGTTTGCCAGCGTGGCTAGACGCGCCGAAATCTGTATAGGCTCGCTGAATGGAGGATAATACACGCGATTTCTGGGACTCTTACCTCCATTTTCGGCCAATTTTGTCAACTTTTTTTTCGAGAGAATGCAATATTATATATCATTTGATTCTTACTTAACTAGGATTCCCATTAACTGAATAATTTGTTAAATTCCCCCAAATAACCACCGCCTTCAACCCCAAGGTCGCTAAGGTTGATTTGGGTAGAGCACATTTAGTACGATGTTAAATTCACATACCAGGGTGTCTTCCCTCATAAATTACAAAAAAATATCATCGAAAAGAAAGAGTGCTAATAGCCATAAACAATGGCAGAGGAATCGCTGTGATAGGAACATGTAATCTCCTTCATTCCTTCAAGATAGCACAGAAAAAGAGTTCATGCACATAATAGTTCGTTTACAAATTTTTGCAGTCTTCATTTTTGTCGATGGGTAAAATCGAGAGCTATTAAATTATTTCCACGGTTATTTTAACTCTCGTCAATTTCTGTGAGTTGGTAGCGGGTGAGGCGATTTCATTTTGATTAACGGATCCAGCTCATCATCAAAGTTCATCACCGATAGCTCTGGATGTCCGCAGATGAACCCAGAGTCGAGTGAATTTATTAGTACACCGGAGATTTCTTGGATAATGCGAGCGGATAAGGAGAAGAATTCGCTTGCTCTCCCTAATCTCACCGGCCAAGGGACTTTTTAAAGTATCGTCCGAGTTCCTATCAAGCCGTATTTTGAGACGTGGACAGGGCTGCGTCTGGGTAGTAATTTTTATGAGACCCCTCCGCCCCCAAAGTGAAGATCAGCACACGGGCTACGTCACGTTCTCATGGAGAGTCATATCGAAAACTGCAGCGAATACTGGAATGGGTGAGTGAGGGGGGGGGGTGTGTTGGAGAGGGGGAATGGAGGGGGGGAGGTAGGGGGAAGGTCGGCTAGTGGGCGAGGAACCTCTCTCACAGTGCCAACCCTGGGGAAAAAATTGCCGAACTTTTCGGAATTCCATATCCCGCGAGCGAATGAAGTCGGGTGGAGTTCACTCTCCTTTTGTTCCGCGGAACAGCTCTTTCGCGCTCCATCGCCGCGATAACGGCCATTTATTCCTCCAGCAGGTAGGAATAAAGGGCGAAATAGCTAAGGGGTGTCGCCAGACGATTTCTGATTCCTACCTCCAGAGAGTTTTCCTCTCCATCAAATAGATACATTCACTGCTCATTGAGGTGAGTTCCAATGTGAGACTCATGGAAGACTAATTTCTATTCAATCACTAAATTATAGCAGACCAGAAGATAAATTTTGGGAGATAAGTAGAGAGGTATTTAAACGGAGTGTTTCTATAATTTTTTTGCGCCCAGTTATGGATCGTAATAGATTACAACGAGAGTAGATGGGGTAATTAAAATAGGTATTGAGGGCTTTGATATAAAAATAGAATTATTGATTTTTTACGTGTACATGCTTTAACACTCTAATTTTTCTACTGGCTCTAGAAAATTCAAGTTCATGATTTAATTCATTTGTATAAAGATAATAATAATGGAAAGCTATTACATTACCTAGTATTAACTAACAATCTGGTATCATTTATAGCCTACATTCACGTGTCTCGTGACTGCATGTTTACAATTTTCCTCGGGATAGTAACATTGTGCCTCTCAGTTGCGCATAAGTAGTGTAAGCACAGAGTACTACTATTTGCACACATGCATGCATGGTAATAAGTGTTTCCTCTGATTGCTATACAAGCCTGAAATGATTCACCCCCTGCCACAAGCCCTTGCGTTGTCTTGTAGGGTATTATGTGGATGTAGATTCTAATAATTTTGTGCGTCTACATTCAGGAGGTTTAACTATTAATACCACCATGCCACTACTAAAACTGTTCGTACTATTAGTGACTCCAGGATAACTTCACTTAGTGTAATATCGGTGATTATTCACCCATTGCCATACACCCTCCCAGTGGTATACCGGGAAAGCTGTAGGAAGCAAATTTATATGACAGGCGAACAAAACAATATAAGATTTACAATTTCGACTCCTGAAAGGATGGCACCAATCACCAGATAAAAAATCGTTGGTCCCATTTATATAACGGTACGATTACCTTATTAGCGTAACCAGTCTATTAAATGAATTAAATTGGGAATCATTGTCAGATTGCAGGTTGAAATTTAGACTTAATCTCTTAAACAAATTCCAAGACCATATTTTCAGTGATGATGTTAAAAATATATTGCGAGCCCCAACTTACTATGGTAGACTGGACCATAATCACAAAATTAGAGAAATTGATTGCCGAACTGACAAATTCAAAATGTCCTTTTCTCCTTGTACAATTAGGGATATGAATAACGGTATATATATCCAGTATGAGTGTAGCAATGGATAACATTGGTAGCTGCATTGGTATAAGGACTTGAAGCTAACCCAACTAACAGCATGTTTTTGCATGTTTGCTTTGCTATTTTTATCTTTTTTTAAATAGTGTAGTTTAGAACAGTATATAAATACCTTTTTTATGCATGACATGTAGTGCATGTTTGGTGAGAATTCACCTCCCGCCACACACCTTTATAGTGGTTTGCAGGGTATTATGTAGATTTAGATGTAAATATGTGCCCCAGCATTTATTTTTCGTTTTTTTCAATACTATTTCCAATCCATCACAGTCAGGTACAATAGAATTATTTCACTTGGAGTTGTTGCGAAAGCATAGAAACTATTGATAATATCATTAAAATTTTGTGTGATAACATAACAAATAATTTTGCTGTGGCATTGCAGTACTAAGCTTGTTTTTCTCCATGGAAATGAATTTCAGGCAACAACATACATTGGTGGTTCGTGGTGGCCTAGTGGTTAGAGCACTGAGCTACTGACCGGAGGGTCCCGGGTTCAAATCCTGGACACCCCACCTAAAATCCTCGCGATTCCATTTTCTGCGTGTCAGAACTTGGTAGGAAATCGCTGGTGTCCCAGGGAAAGGAACTGGCCACCCTACCCTGAATGTCTGAATTTCCCACGCCATTAACTTAGTACGGGGTGAGCTCTACTCTAACCAATCAAAACCAACCTTCGGGTTGAATCACTGGATGAACATACAATGGAATCTGTTGTTACCTAATTAATTCATGGTTTTGATCGGAAATGTCATTGTACTTATTGTCACATAACCTAAATTATTACAATGGCAGAAAAAGGAGAGAAAATTGAAGTGCCAAAGTAAATATATGCCACAGGACTTGGTTTAGAAATAAGAGGTGAATATCTCTTATTTATAAAATAAGAGATTTTCACCTCTTATTTCTAAACCAAGTACACACTTTTCCTTACTTCACACGTTCAACGATGCACTTGGCATACAAATGCCCGTAATTTTCGATATCACCGGTGTATGTGAGATAGCGATATTCAGCAACGCGTCAACGAGTGTTGACGCACATGCTAAGGGCATTTCCGTGTTAAATTATTAAGCGCGAGGAATTTGCAAGAAGGACAGATAAAAACAAATACAATTTGGTGATGAACTTGTAATGCGCATGAATTCAGCTTCGAGGGTCGTATATTTTCTTAGTTGGGAGCGACAGACCGAGAGCATGTTCAAGCGGGAAGGAGAAACAATTTAGGTTTTCAGGGAAAACACGGAAAGGGTTGTCTTAATGTTTGGTCTTTCTCGCTCACGTTTTACACACTGAACATAGCGTAGTTTTGAGGTGAACATTTACAGTCGAAGGAAGGAGCTCAGTGGAATTTCATAGACACGGAAGGAGTCTTAAGCCTTCGGTTTGGGCGGCGAGAACAATGAACCCCAGGGAGGGAACTGGTTCAAAGACCTCGCTTTCGGTATTCGCGAACGAAAGAGACACTCATTTCGCCTCTAAGATTACCCTCAATATAACGGCGGATAAAAGAAATAATCGTCACACGTTTCACAGTAGCATATTCCATTGAGGAAAAAGAAGAGTTGACCTGGGTCATTTCACATCGAGGAGACAGAAATACAGAGACAGACACGGAGGAAAAAATAAAAATTCTTTTCGTTTCCATAGCGAAAAGACGCTCTTCCGAAACTTGTTTGCAACGCCGGATAAGGCAAACAGAAAGGCGATTAGACGATTGGAAAGCGGGAAAAACATGTTGCTCCTCAGTTGCGATACGACATGGTTTTGCCTCAATTGTTTGCTTCAAACGCCCCCATATAGGACGGGCGTAAGAGGGGGAGAGTTGTATGTGTTGGTGCGGGAGTGAGAGGGAATCATTGGACGCTAAGATGGTGAATTAGCATTGGCTTCATGAGGAGTTTCTATTCATCCCGCAAACTCTCCTTTTTAATGTCCGCCATCTGGCGTCTGCATGCGATCATCGGATTCCTTCACGCGATATCTCAAAGCAAACAATTTTTCCTTCTCTCTTCTCCCTTTGCTCTTTCTCCTCATCTCTCTGCTCTCTCTATGAGTCTCCTTTCTTCCTCCCCTCCCTCCTCTGCCAGTCTCACGAACATTCTCCCCCTTGGCCGATGAAGAAAGACAGGAGGGAGGAGTGTACCCCATGACGACTCCCTTCGACAGCGTCCGTTCCCTCTGAGAGGACGGCGGTCTCCCGTGTTCCACCCACGCAAAAAGAAGGTGAGGACAACAACAACAACACAAGCTCTCCCTTCCACCTTCCCGAGAAAAAGAGCCCCCATTTGAAGTCCGTCGGAGTCTTCTCAGAACCGCCGTTTCATATGGGATCTTCTTCTTCCTGCTAATTGGGTGTCAATCTATTCCCACCTCCCTTGCTGTGCACCGGTGAATATTTTGTCAGAATGCATGCGCGTGCTCGCATACAATTATATGTGCATAAACATAATTATGCGATCACATATTCGAACTTTAATATATAAATTTACGTTTGTTTCCACGCATGCGACAACACGAATAAACCCACGTAAAGATGGAGCCATCTTTGCAGTATTATTTGATTTCCAATCAAAACGAAATTGCGGGGCCATATTTGCAAAATTCTAGGCCTTAGACCAAAACATATGATTCCTCTCCCCCCCGAAAAGTTGATTACTACTTTTCACATTTAATATATAATAGTCTATGCATCATCATCATCGGTCAGCAATCCTAGGATTGGTTTGACGCAGCCCTCCACTCATTCTTCTTTCGGCCAACCTCTTCATACTGAGCCTCAACCTGTTCCATGTATCTCATACGAGGAGTCTATGCATTGGAAACATAAATGTACCATTCAATTTATTTAATGTTTGTGGTTGTAAATAAAAAAATGTATGGTCTTTTCAGGACAATATTATAATTTTGTAAAAATTTGTTGTTATTTCTTCTGCATATACGCCCCCCTGACTGCTGCGCACTAGACCAAGGTGGTTGGACTTATGGGATATAAAATCCTACCCAATATCAATTTATACGACGGATCAATCGACTCAGATATGGGCGCATAAAGTTTGTGCCGCTTTGTTTTCTGCACCTTCCCTTACTGCTTTCCGTAAGGAAACCATCCTTTGGCTTATTAACATCAGCATTCTTCCAAATCAAGTTGAATGCAAGCCACGTTTTCACAACCCTAGCCCGGAATGATTTTATTCCTTACTTGAGCTCATGTCCACGCCTACATCAGCCATAAAGGAAGTCGAGAACTGCAAAAAGACTGTATATAGCTCTAATTTCATCTGGGTTTTAAAGTCTGTAATCGCTCCAATAAGAGCTTAAGACAAGGAGGAAAGGCTCGGGTGGGGTGGCTCGGGTGAGAATGGAAAGGAAGAAGAACGAAATGCGCCAAGAGGACCACGGTTTAACGTCCCATCCGACGGACGGAGTACTGTACTCGAATGCTATCCACAAAACACTCAAGTCGGAGCCCGTTTACCGATGAAAAGCAACTTCCACTGTCGGGATTTGAACCCTGGCCCTCCGGATGGGAGGCAATTACTCTAACCACTGCACCAATATAGCTTACAAGAACGTTTCGTGCTCGTCATCGGCGTCACAAAGACAGTCAAACTCGATGAACGCAAATCATTTGTGTGACGTGCATCTATAGAATATTATTGCTCCGTGACTACTGCATACAATCCCCTCTTCACCCCTTCCTCCACGTAACCATCCCTCCCAGACGAGGGCCACCCGTCCGTTCCGTCCTCGCCTGAGGAGGAGGCGGGTGGAAGGAACCAGCCGGGCCGCCGAAAAATTTCGCGACGGAGACGAGGCCGAGGACTGGATGTCGTATGCGCATGGCCTTCGGAGTCCGTCTGCGGCTTTCCTTCATCAGTCTGCCAAGGGTGGCGGGAAGGCAAGGGGGGGGACGAAAGGGGGCGGGTATGCGAGCGTGTGTGTTTTGGGGGGGCGGGACGGGGGGGGGGGGGGGAGGGTGGAAGGAAGAAAGGAAGGATTGGAGAGGTTTTAGAAGTCTGTGGTGTGGAGGGACGGGGGAGCATAGAGGGCTCGTGTATGCAAGGACCTCTCTCTCTCTCGTCTCGGCTCCAGAGGGACGAGGGAGAAAGATCCCGGGGTAGGTGCGGGGAGCATGGAGGAGGAGTGAGTGCTAGAGAATGCGTGTTTGGGAGGAAGGGGGGGGTGGGCACTTTCGGTGGGAGTGGGGGGGAGAGGCAGGAGCGTCTCGGACTGGAGTCGGGAGGGCATTCGGGAGGCAGAAGGGAGAGATCTTCGGGGAAAAAGAGGGGGCATAACCTTATCCGAGAGGCGACTGGAAGTAAATGGCACCCACATGAGTACATAAAACCTCGTCCTCCCGCTACCGGCTCGGCCGGACTAACGGGGGAGTGTCCGCCGAACGAGCGTTAAGATTTTTACGTAAATCTAAAGGAAGTTTGCCCATTGAAAATTTTAATACTTCGCCAAACTTTTGGGACCGCACGACCAACAGTTTGACAAAAATGTGGCCACGAAACATTGACGAATTCACGTCACAAGTGAGTAACATGGCCGGTCTCCACAGGACTGAGTAGACACGTGGATGGATCGTTGGCTCTATAATATTGAAAGTGTAGGTTCAAATGATGGGAAGAGTGACAACTTTTTCCAATGGAACAATACGCTATTTACCTCGCTCTTTATTCACCATTCACGTTGGTTGCAAAATAAGAACAGTTCAGGCGCAGAGGATATTGCTCTATTTCATTGACGATCGGTTGAATAAAATAAGTTTTCCTGGAAGGAAATACGCATGCTTAACTCCAGACGGGAGGTGATTCCAAAGAGTCGCTCCTCGAAGACAACGTTCCCGCCAATTCCCGTCGAAATCCGAGACCCAGTTAATGGACACCCCTTGTGAGATCGAAGACAGGTTGAGGGCGGCGGATTGTGGGCGGGGTTGCAGCTCTTTCGCGAGTTTTCCCTCGAGTCGGTTTGTGGGGAGCGGGGGGATGAATCGTCCCCTCCTCATCGGAGATATTTATACCTTTTTTTCCGCGCGAATCTTTCCGGCATCGCGAAAGGAAGAGGCGGGAAGGTTAAGCTGGGCCGAGAGATTATGCGGTCGGGGAAGGACGGGAAGGTTTGGTGGAGGGAGGCATAACTGTAAAAAACAAAAGGTGTCGCTTCCTCCACTGTATTTCCCTCCCGCTGCTCTCTTCAAGGGGGCGGGAGGAGTGACGGACAGAGGGACGTCTCCGTTGGGGAACGGAATGACCGCCGGTCACCTCAAACAGCGTTAACCGCGCCAAGTTTAGGCGACTAGGGAGAATGTGGACACGTGACGTGGTAGGCTAAACGCCATCTCCCCACCCGCCGCCGCCGCCGCCGAAAACCCCTTCCCCCGCAACTCCGCCGCCGACCCCTACCCGAAAAAACGAATCTACGCCCCCCTTACTCCCCTCTCCCCTCTAAGCACTCCACTCCGCCCGCCCTCCCTCGGTTCTTGCTCGCAACCTTGCGTTCCTTCACCACCCCCTCTACTTCTCCATAGTCTCACTCCTTCTCTTGCTGCCCCGCTTCCACCCCCGCCTCCTCCCGGCCCCGCAACCCTATCCTCCAAAACCTCCCCCTTCTCCACCCTTCTCTGCACCCCTCCCCCCCGAACTCTTTCGCGAGCGTGTGTATGTGTGTCTGTGCGAGAGGGAGAGAACATTAGGCCGAGAGAGGGAGGGAGAGAGAGACATAGAAGAGGTGGAGTGAGCAAAGGAGAGATGATGGTGGTGCTCTCTTCCGCGATAACGCCTGCCGCCGCCGCTAGGATGCGCCACAGGGGGAGCACTCTGTCGGATCATTACGAAACTACGAAGAGAGAGAGAGAGGGAGGGTGGAGGGCCGTGGCGAAATGGGGAAAGAAATGGTCGCGGCGGCGGTGGGCCTGCTTGCTTAGCTCTCGGCGCGGGGTGCGGGAGTGAAGGGGTATTTTTTCGTGGGTGGGAGAGGGAATTTGAGGGGGGGATGGATTGCAGAGGGATGGGGACCGGGGGGGGGGGTGTGGATAGGCTGTGAGGCTGGCTGGAGAATCTCCGTGAGTTTCGCTACGGGGATGCTGGGAAGGATAGGGCGAGAGATGTGAGATTGGGCTTTCGGTGTTGGTGCTGCTTTACGAGGGAGGCATAAAGGAGGCTGGAATAGGGGTGGGTGGGTGGGGGGGAGGGGAGTGCGTGGCGTATCCGCTCGAATGGGGAGGGCGCACCGAGGAACCTGGGATTTTTGGGGAAGTTTTTGGGCATCCAGTATAGCGCTTAATGCCTCTCCATGCTCCCTCCCCCGTTCCCGCCCTCCCTCAACCCTTTCCATCCGTCTCCTCTTCCTCCCTTGCATTTCCTGCCGCCAGGTAGCGGAGTAATTCGTCAGGGCCGGCATACCCTCTCAACCTCTGCACCCACGCAATTCGCCCCCGCCATGTCTTCACCCACGTGTCTCTCCATCATCTTATTCTCCTCCTTCACCCTTTCAAGGTAGGAACGGGAGGATAGAGATGCCGCATCTCAGGGACTGATCGTGCGGCAGAGAACGTTAATGTTCATCTCACTACATTCTAAAATTGGAAAAACAGCAACTATAGCGTATAAGATCAGTTGATTTGCATACTTGAAATAGGGGAAATACGTATAGGTTAATCGAATCAAAAGGGTAAGAATATGGAAAAACACGGTACTTTATCCACGAGCAACAGAAAAGCTCATGTCGGTAAGATGAAGCGTATTCCTATAACTCCTACCGGAATTAATGTTATTTAATTCATGGATTGTATCCATTTCATTTTCTTACCCCGACAGCAAAAATGTATACTGCTTCAATAAATCTGAAGATCTCCAATAAATATCACGGAAAATAAATGTCTGAAGTTGACGTGTCACTTTTTGCACAAAATTGAACCAAGTATTGTAAATTAAACATACAAACTTCAAAACGTTCTAAATTTTGCATAAAAAATAATATTCTTCTATACCAAAAGGCCATCCTAGCTTACCCTGTACACATAAATAAACTTCCCCGTGGCATTAATTCGTATAATTTCCACCTATATGATTAGCATAAGAATAAAAATTTTTTTTAGGTTATTCGGTAATTTGAGAGCCACTATGAAACAATAAGCCAAATGGATATAGCAATAGACGCAATACCGAGGGATCTGGGCTCGATCCTGTTCGGTATTATGATTTTACTTCTTAGAAATACTCATAGTTTTGTTCTCCTTAAGAGATCACGTCGCGTTAAAGTCACCATTCCAATATTTCCTGCAATACCTTTCTTATGATCGTGTAAGAAAAGGAAAAGATGTCATGGAGATGAGGTCTCCCACATCGGCACCCAGCATTACTGGATTCCCATTAATTGGACTCGCTTTCGAAGATAGGCATCACCAGATAATTTTCTGTTTTAACCAGATCTCTACTAGAGGGACGCACTTCAGTACTTTTAGAACAGTTAAGTACTCTAATCTTCGGAAGGGACGTTAAAAGAATTTCAAATTCAAATACCGGAGTGGCATACACTTGAAGTCAACCACAATGGATATTCAAATACTCGCAATTTTTGCACTCCATAAAGTGAGTGAAGATGTATTTTTCATCCAGTTACCCTAAATGTTGAATCAATTAGCCGCTAGTTATCATTAAATGAGAGTTTGAATAGGCGTTACGTTAATACTGGGGTTAAATATAGTTCTAATTTTGTTAAGCTAAGTTTCTAAGTTTTGTTATAGTTCTAAGTTTAATTAAGTTATTCGTTCAGAGCAATAACTACTGAATAGCATATCGCCAACGTTACCATTTAATATTTAGTAAAATTTTATTAAGTAATATCTTTACAAACAAACAGCAATCGAAAAACTGTACTTCCTCTGGTAAGGCCTTTAAGTTTGGAAAAGTTATCATTCAAAGGATCTTATTTTCAAGCTTCTTAATCTTTTCAGGGGCTTATGTTTACGAAATCGTTAACATTGGAAGGAACTTGAAAGAAAGAAAAAAAAACGCACCTTGGTCCATAAGAATTGGCCAATGATGACCCAACGTTTTTCACCACCATTGCCATTTCCTTAAAAAAGCAACAAAATTATACAACGTGCTCATCTTTGGTGGAAAAAAGTTCAGTTATCGGCCACCAAAGCTAACAACTGTTATTTAGAGGAGAGAATATACCTCAAGCTGAAGCCGGAGAAAAGATTATAGCTTTTCACCCATCTTCAGGAAGAAATATTCATGATTGTTCTGCTGCCATGATTGTTCTGCGGAACCTGCTAATTATTGCAAAGTTACAGCGTCAAACATCCTGATTGCTTAGCTTAAAAACTGGGAGACTGCGATGTCCAATCCTCGAAATAATTGAGATTGGATTGTACTGACTATGAGTCTTTTCTGACTAAGGGCTCTGCGGCCTTGTAAAAAATTATTCAAACTTCATGACCGCCCAAAAAAAGATTGGGTGAGATGAAAGGGAATCCAAACAAGGAAAACAAAAACTTGATGAGGTGAAAGAGTTCTGTTACCTAGGAAGCCGAGTAACCAACGATGGACGAAGCAAAAAAGAAATAGTAAGTAGAATAGATCAGGCAAAGGTCATCCTATCGAAAAGGAGAATCTACTTACCACTGGAAATACAAGCGTAGAAGTAAGAAAACAATTCATCAGGACGTACATAAGGAGCATGTTTCTTTACGGCAGCGAGGCATGGACGATGACAGCAGCGGAGAAGAAAAGAGTGGAAGCATTCTAAATGTGGTGGTACAGAAGAATGATGAAGATTAAATGGATCGACCGAGTAAGTAACGAGGAAGTCCTAAGAAGAGTGGGAGAAAAGAGAAGTCTGCTGACAACTCGAAAAAGAAGGAGGAACAACTTAATCGGCCATATCTTAAAACACGATGGCCTGATGAAGACAATCGTCGAGGTAAAAGTGAACGGGAAGATTGGAAAAGGCAGGTCTCGAATGAGATACATGGAACAGGTTGTGAGGGATTTAAAAGAGAAGAATTACGTCAATATGAAAAGGTTGGCCGATAGAAGAATCGAGTGGAAAGCTGCATCAAAGCAATCCTAGGATTGTTGACAAATGATGATGATGAAAGGGAATCGACAATATGCAATTGGTTGCAACCGGAAATCGTGTATCTATTGCCGTGGCATAAAAAAGTTGTCTTTTCCGAACCTCGAAGATGACAGTTACTTAGAGAATGAGATCCTCTGGTTCGAGTTCTGACGAAAATTTATTGGCCCCACGCCGAAATACTGTATCCGAGCCCGTAGCGTCAAAATGTGGACATCTCCGAGGCTGGGCGATGAAGCTTAGTGTATAACGCTCCCAGGGCCTCGATCATGGATCTTCATAACGCATGCGCTAGCTTTATGGTTATTTTTTGATTTAACTTATGTCAAAGAGAACGTGATCTCCGTTCTTCATTTTTCGCACAGCACTTCAAATCGCTTATTACAATTAGTGCAACGAATTTTATAAACGGTTATTGTTAACCCTGCGCTACTATAGGGGTAAGCTTTAACGATAAAGATTGCGATAACGCGAAAGATAGATCCGTGATTCCACACGTTTCCGTATAAAAAGTCTGACTAAAACTTTCTTGGTATCCATGAAGTCACGGCATAAACTAGAGATGTACGAATACTACCCGCGAATAATCGAATACCTCGAATGCTAGAAAGTAATCGATATTCAATATCTCGATTAATTATGCTAAAGGTGCGTTTACATGTAGCAGTTGACTGCTATAATCGTATCACAACGAGGATATCCCTCTCCGAAGGGAATATTCTATTCTTCAGAGAATGGCTAGACAAAATAAATGCCAATGGAATTTATTGCTCAAAGAATTTCATGAAAATTCAAGCATCAATCACTAGTGACATCGAATGCTTTTTCTTTCTTATGAAAACGCCTAACTAGCGGCTCTAAGCCGCATATAAGTTGTTACAGACGCATCATAGCAGTGGCGATAGCGATATATCGTGAATCTCGCGCCTGTCATAGCAGTCAACTGCTAAGCGTAAACGCTGCTTAAAAGAATTCGATATTCGATATATCGAATAATTATACTAATTACGCCTCATTTGTATATCATCTCGCCTCGTGTTGATGAACTACATCATTTAATTTAAAATGGTCAGAACATGGTGTATTAACACTTTCTGCTCACTTATTAAGGCTTATAAAAGTTAGTGTATTCAACAGCTCATAATTGGTAGAAAAATTATTTTAATATATTTTTGACATTTTAAAACCAGAATTACGTTTTTTAATTTAATCAACTTGTAGCTTTTTACTTCAACAAGCAGCAAAAATATATTTTTAGAATAACATTTAATATCAATTGCAATTGTAATGTTCAAGGTATTCGAAATTCGAGATATTCGAGTCATGATTTTCGGTATTCGAATTCGAAAAAATCTGCTGTTAGACCCATCACTAGTATGAACCCATGGTTCCTTACGCCGTATCCAGCATCCGGCCCGAGTCCCATCTTGCCCTCTAAAAAAAAAAAAGACATCCGCACTCGAGACAGCGTTGTAAATGGGGTGGAAGCGAAGAAGGCCAGTGGCTTGCAGGAAGAGGAGAGAATGAATGGACGGGTGAAATAAAAAAAGCATCCCTGTGTGCGAAACCCGCCGCGTCGATTCGCGGAAACCGGGAAAGGATTCCGTTCCCATTTTGGCGAGAAATCGGACGGGAGATGGAACGAAGAGATCCGGGAGGGAGGGGACAAATGACGAGGAGAGGGAGACCGTGATGAATTTCGGGTGGGAAAGGAGAGAGAGAGAGAAAGTAAGTGAATGATGTGGAGAAAAGGAGACGGATAAAAACGTTAACTCGCAGTTGAAGAGGGGGCGAGTGGAAGAGAGGAATCGTCTCGAGACGACAAAACTGCAATTCCCTCTTCCCCCTGACTCTCTTCCCGACTGCGACCCTTCCCCTAAACCCTTCTCTCCCACATCACCTTCCGCTTACTCTCCCTTTCCGTTGTCCCGTCCTCACTCCCACATCCTTCCCCAGTCCTACCCCACGCCCTCCTGGCCACGACTCCCTGTGAAAGAGAGAGAGAGAGAGAACTCTCTCTCTTGTCACCCTCCCCACGCTACTCCTTTCTCTTTCGAAAAACACACACACAAGGCAAAATATCTCCCTCCCTCTTTCTCTACTTCTCGTGTTATTATTATTTTCATTCCCTCTCTTTCTCTCTCTCAATCCATCCTCTAACTCCCTCCCTGCCGAGTTGCCACCGTCCTGGTTTTTTTAAAACACCCCCGCTACCCTCTCTCCCGTTCCGAAAAACTCACACCCCGCCCCACCTTAGCCCCTCTACCCCCCCCTCCTATAGCCTCCCGTGCACAGCGCACTGCCGTAAAATCCCGGGTTGGATTGCAAAAGCTGAAAGGGAGCGCGCGGAGGAATATTCGGGGAGTGCCTTGCAAATATGGCCGCCGTGACGCTAACTCTCATTGCGAGTCGTATCAATAACGTCCCTCCCTCCCTCACTCCCCCGTTTTCACTTTCGGCATTGCGCCCCCCTCCCCCTCTCCTCCCCCGTCCTTCCCCCACCCCCCTCATTCCACTCTCAACCCTTCCCCTCCCCCACCTCTCGTTCCCCCTCCTGTCCCTACTATCTATGCCCCTCATCTGCTGCTGTTACTTGGTCCCCAACCCTCCTACCCTCCCTCCCCCCTTCCCGCCCTCCGCGCAAGTCCTCCCTCCCTGTCCCTTTCGCTTTTTATCGCCTATCGCGAAGTCCTCCCCCCATTCCAACTCTTACTCCCCTTCACCCCATCCCCCTTACCCTTTCCCCCCTCCCCGAACCTCACCCCCCAAACCCCCCTTTCCGCCCATCGGTTTTTGTTTTAGAGCCCTCTCCACCCGTCCGCCATCGAGGGAACTCATTTTTGCGCGGCAGTGCCTCTTTTTCCCCCATCCCTACATGCGCCGTGCCTCGTCCGAAAAAACCTTTCTCTCCACCAGCGAGCCGGAATATATATATATATATATATCTCTCTCTACACACATTTTCTTCTCCTTTCCTATTTCACTTCTCTTACCCCTCCACGCACGTATGTCCTCCCCTTCCCCCACTCCCGAAGGTGACTTCTTACCTCCCTTCCCCACCCACCCCCTCCACCCTTACTCCCTCGGATTCAAAAACGTTTAAGTCCGCCATCTGCACGAATTACGCCGAGACGAGGGGGGTAGGAGGGAGGGTAGAGGGAAGGAAGAATGCTCGCGGGGTCCTCCCTCCTCGCCATCTTTATTCCTTCCTTCCTCTTCCTTCGCCGGGAGGGAAAAAAATGGATAAATAATATGAGCCTCTCCTTCCCTCCCGTCTACTGGCAGCGGGTGTAGAGTTAGTGCCGCCGACGGCTTGTGTGCCCAGTGCGAGTTGCGTCCGGGTGAGAAGGAGATGGGATAGGAGGGGGAAGAAATCCTTGCCGGTCCCGCCGACGCCGCCGCTGCTTCGTTCTGTTCGACCACTTCCCCGAGTCCTTTCATCCGTGACATTGCCGCGGGACACGGAGCGAAGTCTCGTGATCTTCCCCGCGTTAAATCACCCTATATTTCCCTTCGGGCAAACCAAACGCACGGGCGAGGCCGAGGCTTCGATAGACTTATGGCCACCGTTTTCGGCTGCAGACTCGAGGTCTCAAACAGGTCCTGGCTCTTGATTTCGTAATTTTTCCTGTCGTCTGGTTTTGTCGCGAATATTTCGCACTCTGCAATTCCGACTAATGCGGGTCGGTCGCATAAACTGGATATCAAAATGCAATTGTGATATCTTGAATATTTGGAACTCCAACTTCAAGGTTTATATTTCGCCACTCTACGAATGTTATTCAACCTTAAATAAATAGAATACCCTTGCTTTGGAAGGATTTAAACCGTAATATCTGGGTTACCAAGCCCCCGCGCATTACCGACCGGACTACTGTGGCTGTCAATAATATCAATAGGGTGGTAGAAGAATTAGGCTTTGCGATGCTCCACCTGCTAAGGTTACAACCTCACGGGCTCTCGTGGCTATTAGCAACATATTGAACAATGGTAGAGTTGGCTTATAAGGACCTACAAGTACTTAGGTTATCTCGCATCGTCTAAACTACTTCATTCGAAGACGAACACAACACCCATACCCATGGTGGGATTCGTGCATGTGACCTTTGGGCTGTCCAGCCGGATAAGCGTTACTGTACTCTTGATTGTGGTAGTGAACAGCATATTGTGGCAAAAAGCTAAGATCATGAAATCGAGCTCACTTGACATTGTCTCTGGGCACCCCCAGCAAAAACTGAAGCGAGCTGTGCCCTGGCTATCTATATAACTGTTTATTACTATAGTAATCTACGTATCAAATGCTTAGGCAGTCTAATGAGTGGACAGCTCGGTTGTTAACCAGGAGAGGAAGGTCAGGCTAGAATCTGAATGAAGTCACTTGAAATAATTTAACGCAAGCTCAAGACGTGGGACTTTCTCGGGTTCTGTATTTTTGTGGTAAGTGCCAGGGGAAAACTTCTCTCTTCACCCACCGTTGGAAACTAGTTGTCTAAGTATCTGGTGAAATATAAATTCACTAATCATACCACAGTAGTGATAGAAGTAGGTTTCTTAGCCCTTTAACTGCTGAAGATTTATCGCACCATTCTAACATTAGTACTCTCATGGACAAACACGTCAACCGATGTTTCGAAGCTGCAACCTTTCGGTTGCTAGACCTGCACATTACCGACCTAGATACTAGAATCTTTTCTTTAGCCAGAATTCTGGATGGTTTTTATTATTTGCCCATGACGTTCAGGTTGGCCTGAATAAATATTTAGTAAATACAAGCGTGGAAGAGAGGAAACATTTCATTAGAACATACATTTGGAGTATTCTGCGATACGGCAGCGAAGCATGGACAATAACGGCAGCAGAGAAGTCAAGGCTGGAAGCACTTGAAATGTGGTGCCACCGAAGAATGACGAAGATAAAATGGATCGACCGAGTGATAAACGAACAAGTCTTAAGAAGAGTGGGAGAAAAGAGACGTCTGCTGAAACCCTAAAAAGAAGACGGGTCAACTCGGCCGCATCTTGAGACACGATGGCCTGATGAAGACGATCGTCGAGGGAAAAGTGGACGGGAAGAATGAAAAAGACAGGCCTCGCGTGAGATATATGGAACAGGTTGTGAAGGATGTAAGAGAGAGGAGTTACGTCAATATGAAGAGGTTGTCCGATAGAAGAATAGAGTGGTGGCTGGAGGGCTACGTCAAACCAATCCTAGGACTGTTGACCGATGATGATGAAACACGTTACTCGCAAATACCTCCTGCCTCACTCTATTTCCTCCCTTAGCTCTGCATTTTTTACTGTCCTTCATTAAATCCTAAATTTACATTTTTATCCTACCCCTAATTTCTCCACTTTCCTATTCCCTATTTCAAAGCAAATTCTGTAACGAGAATACTAAGACTCCCTCGAGTTCCTTGGAACAGCATCCCTTCCTCCGTGCTTGACGATAACTTCCTCGTTTACACGAACTAATTATTTCTGCTACGCAGACTCATCTAAATTTCTAGAGAACTCTAGATACAGCACATGGAACTTGATCCACATCGCTACACACGTGATTTTGCAAACCGCAAGGGGCAATGTATCAAGGGAAGTATTTATTCACTTGCCAATCAAACCAATTTTCCAAATACAGACTGGTTTTTCCAGCCTTAGCTAAAGTTCATACGTAAATGTGAATACCGCCAAAGGTTATGATCACCAAAGCATGCAGGCGAATTCATGCTAAGAAACTCTCACTCGAGTCAAATACGTGGAGATTTGAACGACAAGGCTGCAGATCGATACCAACACCAGGAAAAGCACACTCGATATAGGATCGAATATCATTTAACCACACAGGGCAAATGAACTGCAAGACTCAGTGAATATGGTACACTGCACAAAGAGAAGATCTGTGGATATGTGGAGGAAACTGAGCTGATAGGGGAAAAAAATTCACCCGAATAGTCTATATTCGAATCCTTTTGGAATCGACGAAAAATGATATTTGCCTGATCCCAGTCAGATGGCCTCAGATAAAGTTCCCGCCGTGAAGCAAAGAGTTAAAAATGTCGCCATTAAAACTCACCGGGGAGATAAAGATTTTGTCCATAAAATATATAGTAGGGCCTTATCGGTTTTCGCTCATTCTTTTTCTAGTTCTCGGCAATAAATGGTGCACTTTCTCCGTTAATTGCGCGGGTATTTCCTAACGAAAGATATAATTGTGCGGAGCGTGGAGGTTGCCCTTGCCAATTATTTAGAGTCATGTTGCGGGGTACTCCAACTTTACGCCTTTAGGAACCCAGGTAGAAATTTATAAGTTGGTAAAACTCTGTCACATCAATGCAAAATATTACGTTTTGAAACCATAACATAGAAGAGCCCTGGGAAATCTTTATGTTTCCTAAAATTGATGTTTTTTTACTGGCAAAGTAACTAAGAAGTCTAGGCTGGAGGTATTCTGGTGTTCAAAAAGAATTATGAAGGTTAAATGAATAGAAAAATCAACAAAAAAATAAGTCCTAAAAGAGTGGGAGAAATGGGGGTACGTTGAAAACTTTAAAAAGAAGACCGGGCGATCTATTCGGTCCTATATAAGGAAGCGATAACCAGTTGAAGACAAACGTCGAGTGAAATGTTAATGGAAAGAATGGAAATGGAAGACTTGAATGAGATACCTGGAGTAAGTAATGCAGGATGTAAAAGAAGTGATTTTAATATGAAAAGGCTCTCTGACAGGGGAATTGAATAGAGCTGCATTAGAACAATGTTAGGATTGATGATTAGTGATGTTGATGACATTGATTCTTGTCAATGTTCTAACTGATATTATTATCAAGTGTCCAACTTAATATACGAGACAGGTTGATGCTTTGATAACGCGGCATGAATACTTGCTTCCCATACTGAGTGTCCAGGTTCGAATTCCAGCAACTGGTTTTATCATGTCTATGCCGGTACCCATTTGAGTGTCACGTGGATAGCACTTGAGGGTTAATATTTCGTCTTTTGGATGTGGAATTGAATCTCTCGATACTCCTGCCGTTCCCTATAAATATCTCCTATACCATACCACACACCTTCACCATTATTTTAGCAAAGTCCTTAATCTATGGATCAATTCCCATAAGAAGTTCCTTTTATTTCAAGTGCAAAGCATACCGTAGATGTCATGAAATATGGCCCATTATTCCAGTTAAAATGTCACGCTTCATTTAATCGCTATCGCTGACACAAGAAAAAAAAGACATCCTCCTTTGTTCCACGTGCCAATGGAGGACATTTTTTTTCAATGGCCGACGTCTCACCAGCTAAATGGACCTCGAAAAGAAATAGCGCGAGTAAGGCGCATTCACCGCTATTTCAGAGCAAAGACTAATGCCAAATCTAGTTAACATACATGGAACTAATGCCTCATTCCAACTCGTGCCAACACATTCACGGGGTTTTTGTCTTAATGATGTCGAAACGAGTACATGCGATCATACCGATCAGTGGCCCTAAAGTTTTAGATCGGGTGCAAATGATGGCCTGGACGACTGGAATCGAGTCATGTCGATTAAGGCTCAAATTTAGCGGCAAGTGTGAGGTATATTAAGCAACAAGGTTGGACTTGTGAAACAAGCAAATAATGCCAACGTAAATCATACCCGAAACTTTGCGTAAAAACTGATTAAAACGGGCCTTGGATAATGAGTGAAAATTTTACATACCCGTGCAAAGTTGTTATGAGGATGCAATTCGCGAGAATCTAAATATGAAGCTCATTAACCTATATTCCTCAGAAACATTGAGCGAATCATTTCAGCGATTCGGTTCGAAATTTTTTTCCCCTGATAAGCACCATCGCATCGCATTAAATTTGCTCCTTCCATTTGGTACCGATTAGTATGTTTTCAATCCGTCAGAGGTCACTGATGGTAATGTGTGAGATCCTGACAAAAGAAGGTGCATATTTTTTCTCCCTGAAACATCACGCAATATAACCACACGATTGCTAAATACCTCGACCGGTTTTTATTATTTGAGAAATGAAGGCCACCTTTGATGCATTATTCATACTGCTGCGTATTTGAGGCTACACATTTTCATTTCGACACTAAGGCAACAGATTTGCATATCATTGTATTAGCCCTAAGATTTTCATCTTCAAAGTTTTCAGCAAAGCAGAAGTGACGCGACTTTAGATGAGCAGCATTTCTCTTTCCAAGGCAAATACACACTCATTAATTCTAGCAACTCTCTTTCATTAGGACGTTTATTTTGCACCTTTTAGATAACCATCGGCAAAAACAAGGTTAAAGAGGGATCAAAAAGGAACAGCCGATAAAACAAACCCTCAGGCACTTAAGAAGGTTCCATCGTGACTCCGTGATACAAAATCCCGTAAAATAGCTATGTTATTTAATGAATAAATACCGATCCAGAAAAACAAGTACATCTATAGGGTGAAAACGCATGCACAATAATTGTATGAGTATGCTAATACATAGCGCGTTGTAGTTGCATTCTATGTCGTACTAGCTCTTTTAATTCATTTTGACTTCGGAATATGACTCACGTGTTGTTGCCACGTTTAATTTACACAGTGAGAATATATGCTCAATCCCGATAATACGCAATAAAAAATAGGTTAAATATTTTTTTACTTAGTTTTAAACTATTCCCCTGCGAATACAACTCTTTGTTTTGAATTTTATTGATATTCATATTTTTGAAATTTTTTTGAAAACAATGATACTGCTACCATTTGGAAGCATTGGTTTTCATTACACCATTTCAATAACCGATGAAATATTTAAATGAGATAAAAACTTGGTAAGGTATATTCCTAAATGAAGTTAATAAATAGGCATGTAAGCACGTTCCATCACAAGTACCCTTGTCAATGTTAACAAGATACTGTAGCGCCACTTGCCTGTAACTAAGACTTTTCTGCTTCTTTTCGAGCAAACATTTATTAGTATCAATTAAACAAGTGTGGTAAAACGAGCACTTTTTTACAATGCTAAAGTCTACATAAAATTACGCATCTCATAGTAGTTTTTCGTCAAAAAGTCATTTCTCTTTACATTATTAATCTGCAAATTGTACTTCAATAGTCATGCTCTGCCGTATAACCACGTATAAAATAGCTGATTTCCAACGTCTTTTTTCTTCAATTATATGATGGAAAGGCCTCATTGTTTTATTGCCAATCGATAGAAGGGCGAAAAAATGATGAGTACTGATATTTTCATAAAAATTACATCTACTTCATAATTCAGTGGAGCCTCCTTAAGTAAGCTCGATAAAATATTGGAGCATTATACCCTTGTTTATTCAAGATATTTAGTCAACAATTGAACTACCTAATCGTATTGAATACATTTTGACGTGGTCGCAGCTATAAACGCAACATCAGTAATCGAGGATATGACGGCTAAATACTAATTAATTGGTAAACTCTCTTTTCAGGAGTTTAAAACCTACTTGGAAACAATGATAATTAAGATTCAATCATCTAGGTTATCATACCAAAATTGTTAGGTTAGGGGATGGGCCCTACCTGCTGTTCTCCACCCATGTACCTTAATTTATTCCTTCCTGACCAGCGTTCTGCTTAAATTCCCGCATTAGCTCTTCTGTCGGCCCCAAAGTCATAAAGAGCATCTATTTCACCTGTCGCACTTACCAAATGACCACAGTTAAAATTATAGCTCTAATTCAGTAAATACTGAGTTCAAATCCATAATCAAAATGATAATTAAATATTACATTATCTCCTGATGCACCACTCTGGAAAATAATCCTTGCCTTCTAAGCCTAAACACACGAGTATATATATTATATATTTTTGCTTGGAAGGTACTGCTTCATTTCCAGATACATGCAACAAGAGACTAATCAAGCGAAGTAGGTATGTACGGTAATTACATCCATTGGTATATGCATGCAGGTAACACTGCACACGTTCCCAGCCAAAATCCTTTGTCTTGGTCACACGTTACTAAAACCCATCCGTGCAAAAATGATCTTTGCAACGGGAACGCATAGCAATGAGTGAATCAAGTGGCGTAAAGTGCCGATCGGTTGGGATAGGTGAATGGAGCTAGGTTATAGGTATGTACAGAAATTAAATCCGTTGGCGAATTCATCATGACACGTAAGCTTTCATCAACATGCCCTCGCGATGCCATAAAAAGAACAACTTTCAAAAATGTATGTACAAAACCAGCCTGCCTATTTTCCACTCCCATATCCCTTCGTTGGGCCAAGGAGGCTATGCCCCTCGAATCTAATTCCTTGAAAGACAAAAAAAAGGAGCGGCTTGCCCCTTATTCCTCTTCAGAGGGTGGGAGAGAGGGATGGGGGGACATCTTTTTTTGTCTCCCTGCCTCCTACCTTTTCTTCTTTGAGCCTTCTCAGTCTTCCCTTCTCTTCTCCTTCATTCTTAGTGAGTAGCCTCTCCACCACGCCCTCAAACTATCTCCAGTCACCTATCCCGAGGCCCCCACCCAATCCGATCGACTTTTACGCCACCAGATTCACTCATCGCTACGCATTCCCGTCACAGTGCTACTGTCGCGGATATGGGATTTAATGAAGTGCGGGGATGAGAGAGAGAGAGAGTTTTGGGTGGCACGTGTGCCGTTTTATTCGTGAATGCGCTGCGGGGACTGGGGCACTTTTTGTTGGACACTCGCGATAAAAACGGGAGCGACAGAATGCGTGGATCGGTCTCAAAATCCTGCGGACGATGCTTTGATATCCGATGGCGCACTCATGTGGGTTTTATCATCGTCGTATTGAGGGCACTGGACTCCGTTTCGACCGTAATTGCCCTATTTTCATTCAATTCCACTAAGTAAAACTTTTTATTGGAACAACAAAAAAATCAAGGAAGCTACATTGTCGCTATATTATTTGAAATGAACATTTTGAGAGCACAATCGAGATCCGGTTGGTATGCGTCTTTGATGCGGAGCAGATAATTCCCCTGGTATCGTCTGAGGTTTAAAGGTATCTTGAATGAACGTTTTTAACTCAATAGATAAATATTTACCCTATATTTCCAATTTAGTTCGACTTATATGAAATTGGTGTCCCTTCTAGGAGTAGAAATGATTCCTCCCGTCGCACAGTGGGCTGAAATCGAAAATAGCTGTCCAAAATTCAAAAGTGATTTTTTTAAGCCAGGAAACTGAAACTTTGCATAAATATTCTCAAAATACCTGTGCATCGTATAATCCAAGGCATTTTCCTTAGTACTCAACAATTAATAATTTGCATGAGGTCAAAAATGCACAAATTTCGCAAAAATAGTCTACACTCAATTTTCTCACAAAATCTTCAAAATCAAGCCCTTGCTGAACCTTTATGGGTGATTAATTGGAATAAAAGGTGATGTAATTAGATGAAACAGTTCTTTATCTTTGTTCCAATGTAGTATACTTACATTTTTGTTATTATTTACCGAAGATATTAAACAAAATGACGGACCCTCATTTTTTGTCATTTTTTAAATATCTTTAGAGAAAAAATAAATTGCATCGCCGAGCATCACGGAGTAACTTATATGGGGAAATTCTACAAAGCTTCCATTGTGCGAATCCGATGAGTTATACTGCGACCGTTTGCGACGCCGAATTTCACATTTGTTTTCTGTGGAATTTTCCCTCCTTATTCTATTCTCCCGATGAACACAGGCTCCAATTTAGAAAAAGCCTCCTAAATGCCTAAACTAGTTCGCCAATCGACGAAGTGTAACTCACCGATTATGACTTCTGAGCGGATTTAATTCCCTTTATAGGGACTCACGATAATTCAGCTTGTTGACGATGAATTTAAAATGTAATGAGTTACAATCAAAATCCCGTTCGAATTCATAAGCAAATTACGCAAAAATATAAAATTTTATTCCCACGTTCCGGACAGAAGTGCCCACCAGGCTCCATGTTACGGGATGAATTTAAGGATTAACATTTGTTCAATCAAATAATTATGGAAATCAACGGAGCACATACATGCCCGGCTTTACAAAGAAAGTGCACTAATTAAAATAGATGTAGCGTGTTCAATGTTGATAAGGATAATGATTGAGAATCCCAATTATTTTTTTTAATGAGTTAATTGTGTCAGACAGAACTTTATTTATTTTGTTTCAGATATGTATTCAATTAAAACATAATTTTAGCCAATTTTAAAAGAGGAAATCAGCTTATTGTGTTTTATCATTCAATGGATTTAAAGGGCTCTGCCCAATTTTCATTGTACCCTTATTACGTGCCACGGCAGATGGCCGCTCCGTTGAGCCGAGGATCGCCCTTACGGACCGTGAATCAAAGTCTAAGGATCTGAAGAAGAAGGATCTCTTATTCCTGCGTTGCCGGATTTCGGGAGGTCTGGCTCTAGCCCTTGAGGCGACGATGAGTTAAGTGGACTCCGACCAGAAATCAAGCCTGCTTCATCACTTCCACCTTCCTTCCACCCCTTAGCCTCCCACCCCTCTATCCATCTTTTCCCATGAAAACCCTCCCCATTCACACCCCGAAATCACTTTCTCCGGGGGTCCTCAGGATTGTAGGGTGATGCAAAGCCGGGGAATATAATGCCCATGAAATACCCGGGGATTTTCTTCGGCTATGCGCGAGCAGCACACTTAGCGTCACTTTTAACCAATGCATACCACATTGATGTTCCATTCCATGACGCAGAATCGCCTTTATATCGCGCATGGAAACGCAAAGGCACGTGAGTGTTTAAAATCACAGTGCGATGTCGAAAATTAAAAGACGACGAAAATATCAATTCATAATTTTTTGTCTCCCTGAGTAAAATCAGTATTCATCGCAAAGGTATGTTAGGTTATAGAAACCAAATATGAATGACACACACATAAGACCAAAGTTTACCAATTACTTTTTCTGCGACCTAGAGGCTTTCCAAAATCATGTTGTTCCAACGCAAAGTAGTTTTGTAGACACACTGAGGGATATTGAACATGAAATTCACTTACCGAGAATGCTGTTAAATAGCAAAAGTTAATATTGCTCTAAAGATATGAAAAAATTACTCTTCATTACTTCACTTGATTAAATCTTGATCTCGTGTTTTCAAATTATGATGATCCTCTGTTAAAGATTAGTATGAATAAAGTTGTATATTATTTCCATGACTTATTTATGATGATTATGATTTATTTTCCTGCCTTAAGTTTGTGTTTTGCAATCCTCACTGTCTCGATTTCATGTTTTGATACGCACAAACTGTTAAATTGAAGACGGACTTTACTTTGGAATAACCCAAAAACTTGGAGATTCATGAGACCTGTCGTTTCAACAACAGGGCAGAGATATCTTGGAAATATCTCTTAGTCTCTAATTAGAGTCTTTACAAATTCATTGGAGGGATTGAGATGTAGAATAATCAAAATAATACTAAAATAATGAGATTATTAAATAAGAAAAACGCAAATCTGAACAAACTATTTGGGGGGAATCTTCTGAAGAGAAATGGAAGGTTTGTTACTAAGGCAGAATTTTGGACGAAGGTGGTAACAATAATAATTTATGTAACGAAATTGGTTGTTTTGGCGAAGCAGGCATTTCACAAAGAAGATATCACCTAACTGGCATATTAAGCAGGGGTTAGAAAAATGAGTTGAAGAACTTCGAAAAGAGATTGGTGCTATGTGGAACCTATACCTTTAACTCAGGAAGGGTTTCCCAGAAAAAAAAGACGACTTCTGGATGAGTGATATCTGATAGAGGAAAGGAATAGATGAGGAGTGATGGATGGAAAGAAGAACGGATAATAAAGTGCTGTTCATATTCTCATCTGAAGAAAGTTGTCGGCAGAAATTCGGAGGCTAAGTATGTGGAAGAAGTATGAAATTAGGGACAATGGGTTTTTGAAGGAAGGGAGCTTGCTGCATAAGCGAAGAAGGGGAGGAAACGAAAGGTAATTTGCATAATTTGGGGCGAGGTGGAAAATATGCTGATCTGAAAACAGAAATAGTCTGGAAAGGATCATCATCATCATCAGTCAACAATCCTAAGATTGTTTTTCTCAGCTCTCCAGATGATTTTCCTTCCTGCTACCCTGTTTCATATTCACACAGTTCTTCTTTTTCGTATCCTTTACTACCAGCTTCATAATCTCATGCGAAGCCTTCCTTTGTGATTTCTCCTTTTGCCAGTCCTTCGCCGATTGCTAGAAAGTATCTGTGGGGAAAATGCAATGCAATGGAGAGTAGAGACACTATTTCATAAAAATTAAGATAAAATAGCAAAAATTAGGTTAATACGGATTAATGAGACAGTCGGAGATGAAAATAAGATGCTGGATATTATTCACTTTTAGAATTTATGCATACGTGCATGAAATGCTAATGTGTGTTCTGTGTGCCTGTAGTACTTCTTAAATTTTATTTGCATGTTAGATAAAAATTAGAACGAGTTGAGTGTCCAGTATGATTTTCCGAGAAATATCTGCTTACATACATAGCATAAGTAAACTTAAACGCATAGATAGCATAAGTAAACTTAAACGCATATTCGTAGTGCAATGCTAGATGATAATTCATCCCCTGTCACGCAACCTCGAGGTGGCTTGAGGGGTAGTAAGTAGGTATAGCTAGAAATAGATAGTTCAAAACTTATCCAATACATTATAATACATTATATACTTAGCTATAATAACAATACGACGTTTCGTATTGTTAGTTCCAACACCTTCCGGAGAGGATTGTGAGAAACCTCTGTTCACGTCGTGACAAAAATCGTGCGGCGGCACAAGGACCGCTCGGCTAAAAATCTGGGCAGGTGGCAACCCTTCCCCGGAATAAAACCTCATACAGGTCCTAAAAACCCCCTCGTCGCGTCATCGCACCCTCCACCACAAGCTCCCTCCCTCCCACAAGCGACCAACCTTTCCACTCCCCTTCCCTCATAGCACGCCTCCTCCCCAGCGCTGCGTAGGCACTCGAGCACCCCCAGGGGTGGCGGAGGGGGGCAAGAAGGGGGTTTTGGGGGGCGAAGGGGTGGGCGTCGCCTGTTCTTCCGTGCACCGCCTCGGATTTGGGGCCTCTCTGCCGTCGACGCACCCTCTGCGTCCGCGGGGGAGGGAGGCAGGGGGCGGGGGACGCGCTGCTACGCGGAGGAAAAAGGGTTCGCCCACGCCCTCGCAAAATCACTGTCGGCCCTGTGTGCACGCGCCCCGTGCCCAGGGAGGGAGGGCCGAGAATGAGGGTGAACGGGGGAGGCAGGAGCAGAGGGGCGGATGTTGGGTTGGAATGCTTGCTATAGCTCTCACTAGTTTCCCATCATGAAGGCCCGATTTGTATCCCGGTGGGGGTAGAGATTTTTTGCTAGCTTATCTTAAGACAAACTGCGGCAGTTTCGTTTTTTCAAAAGGGCACCACGCAAAACTCTTGTCAAAGTTCAGCATATGGACAGCTGAGTATTATACGTGGGGATTGGGTTGTTGTGGTGGCTAGAGGAACTCAAGGCCCCGGGTTCGATTACCGGCACCAGCAGATTTTTCTTTGGTTTCACCGGTTCCTTGTTGAGTGTCTTCTGGAGAGCTCTTCGAGGCCAATACTCCATCCGTTGGATGGGACGTTAAGCCTTGGCCTCCTTGGCACCTGTCGTTAAGAACAGCCTAATACCGACGCCGGGTTTCTCTCCACCCTTCCTCCGTTCTCTGAAAACTCCTATCTTTACCCAGTCATCCGACCATCCTCTCCGGTACAAATGACCTGACCTGTCACCTCCTCCAAATAAAAAACAGAATTGTACATCACGGATTTTCACTCAATGTGCATAATAATTTCAAACACGGATGGATAAACAGCGCACACCTAACACAATGTAGTCGCATCATTTCCTCTTTTTTGTGTAATGTTTATTTTTCGTCTTAATTTTGCATTTTATCTACTCACTTTCCTACTTACTCTCAAGATTAATTTGTATATTCGTGTAGTAAAGCACTAGCTACAACATCATAGGATAGGATTTTGCAGGTAATTCACACCCCCCCCCTTTTGTGTGGGTGTTTTTCGGCAGTGGGTCTCTCCGTAAAGGATATTGAAAAATATATTCGAAAATGTATTCTATAACGGATCCTTTCGGAATGTCTTCCCCTTTTTAGCCAAGGTAAGCTCTCGCCAGTCAAGGTTATGAGGTTGATGACGCGCTGACATGCCAAACTCGAGGAGTGTGGTTTCGAATCCCGCCTAATGCAAAGATGACGTGCTTCCCTTAGGATCCATGTCCGATGCAATGGCTCAATACAATTTGACACGTCAGAGTACCTAATATCATATATTAATATTATAGTTATTCAGTCAAATACTATTCAACACTTCACTTCATTCAGTCACACGTTAGTTTTTCTCGGCGGTTGTACGTAATCAGGAAAATTTTGCTTTTTGAAAAAAATGTTTTTTTTAGCACAGACGAGAATTGAAGGTTTTTATCTAAGTCAAATTTGGGAGTGATATGCTAGCAATCAAGGAAGTTCTTGGAAAAAAGGAAACTGCGTTCAAGGATAGTACTTTCTAGGTAAGTAATCTCTCAATGCGCGCGAGGCAAGATACGGCATGTACACCCCGCTCGGAAATTAGGAGATACGAGGAAAAGTGGAGGATCATTACGAGGCTATTGAAAAAGATAACAAGGTTGTACTTAAGCGGTACTAGCACACCTTTGTCTTGATCTGAAACAGAAATTGCGTGACTGGTAACAACCTTGAGGCCGAATTTCCAATCCTTCGTTTCAGCTGTGCCGTTGGCTCATGCACGCAAATGACGTTCGTTCCTTTTTTTATATAACACCCATTTTATCCTGACAGGTCATGATTTGCTGCATACTTGGATCAAAATAGCTCCGTAGATAGATTTTTAAGGACTGGTCTCATTTTTCTCATCAGATGGTAGCAGTGGTAGGATTCGATTTTCATAATATGCCAATTATCAGCAACTACAAGGCGTATGTTGCACTGTCTAAAGTAATCTTAAACTTAAGGCAACTGCAACATCCATGACCAAGGAGAGCCCAAGAACCTGCGAATCTTAGGTTACCAGGTCGGAGCGTTACCGACCGAGGTACCACGGTCTTCATCAAATACTAGCTTGACTAACACACATGACTTGTCATTATGGGAGGCGACCTACTACTTGGGCCATTTATGCTATTAAAATTAGGTAGTAAATGGAAAAAGTAAGTTAGTAGTGATTGAGGTTTAGCGTACATCGACGGCTATAATCATATTGCACCTCCCTTTCCTAGAATGAGTTGAATTGGAAATAGGAAGGAATTAAGTAAGCAGGTGGAGGGTAGAGAGGATCCCCACGTCAACGTCATCCTGATAATTACAGAAGGTGCCAAGGGGTCCATTATTTTACGTTTCATCCAACGGACGGAGCTTTGAACTTGAGGTTGTCTCCACACCAAACTTTGTAAGGAACCAGTGAACCACTGAAAAATCTAACACCTCTAAGTTTCAAACCCATGCTCTCTTAATCGGAATCAAATATTTGATTATCATTTTTAGCACCTAAATATTCCCGTGAATCGCTGCTCGACAAAGGTAGATTTTGCTTCTACAATCATTGTAGGGTACATAAATGTATTTTCGAAACTAATATATCTCATCTTTCTGCCTTTGAAGAAAAATCAATGAATTCATGCCACTAACTTGGGCATCGTGCATTAGCCCGAAATTAAAAAAGTAATCTTTCAGAAGTTCATTTGGTCCCTAGAGTGTTAGCAAAAATGAACCTTGATCAATGCATCTTGGTTCGTAAGTCAGTTGCATGATAGGGTTACGATCAAGACGAAGCCAAGATTATCCGAGCATGGCAAATAATTCGTTAAATTATCCACAGAACATAATGGCATTGAGACATTACAAGAAACCTTGACCAAACTAAAAATACTCATAAGATATAAAATATCAGCTCCACTATGATTTATTAGCGGAGAGATAACTGAATAGACATTAGTCATGCATCACATCTCAGTCCACAATTCTTTTCTGCAATCTAATATCTCATTCAGCAGAAGTCAGCTCTCTTTTAGATAGAGTCACTAATATTTTTTAATATGACGCACGTCACTGGTTTTCATTTGTTTTTGCGAACTTGGACAAATTAGAATAAGGTGAAATGAAATATGTTTCTGATGCGTGGTGGAAGATTGTTTTTTATTTCAAGCCTGGTTTATCTCTTGGACGCGGAATGGTAATTAGTAAATTTTATTTTTACTCATTTTTTCCTGAAACTTTCTGTATTTTTACCACCAGCATTCAAAAACGTTTAATAATGATAAACCCATGTTTAATCGCCCAAAAGTGTTTCATTCCTTTGCGATTAATCTATTCATCAACTCTTGCTCATGCTTCAAAAACAACATCCATAATGCCCTCTGGTTTAACTTTTATCTCATGCTTCCGAAACATTAGTTCTATATATTTACATTGGACAAAAAATTAGTTCCATATCCCTTTTACCCAGGGGATTTTCTAGTGATGGGAGTGAATTATATTTTCTTTAGCCGTTTTCTCTGTCAGTGAACTCACCATCTTTTTATTTCGAGTATTTATATGGAAGAGCAGTGTACCAAATTTTTACTAACTACTAATTTTTCTATTCCTTGTGATTGAAAATAGACTTTTTACTTTCATTCCCTTGGCATGATGGTGCAAATTTGTAATATCATGCTTTGAATCGCAACTATTCATTCAATCGTTCACTTTTTGTAGAAAATTGTTTGATAAATATACACTAATTTGCTATACATTTATTTTAAGTGGCATAACTAACTATTACTTTCAAGCAACATTAAATACTTCAAATCCCACGGGGCAACTTTTTCAAATCGTGAAAATTAGTTTTGGAGCGTTAACCCACAAAAATGGAGGACCAACTACATAATAACCCTGGTTATCTTGTTACAGCACTTTAAAAGCATTAAGTTAACTTATTGAAACTTGGATAAAAAATCGTGAGTCCACTCGAAGTCTGCAAAAATACATTATTCTCGCTGTCCGTTGGATGCTTAACATATTAATACCCACTTTTTTATCCACTGCTCATTACATGGCAGTGGCGAATAAATCAGTTTAATAACATTTCTATATATCTCCACCTCATTACACTAAATTATAATGAGCAAACTTACTAGGAATCATCAAAGAAACAAAATTAACAAAACAGTTTCCCCATATGGCAAACAGTTTAGAGATTCTACATTGTAAAGCGTAATACAAACCAGGAATAGGCCACTTAGATAGTGGAGACATAAATTTATTCCTTATCATTTAAGATTTATCTCCCCTCTCTAACCTTGAGGTTAATGATATCATCTATCTACGAATAAGCGCGTGCATTTTGGTGCAGTCCATGAAAACATTCTCGTCCAGCCAATGAGAATACAAATTCCTCTATGAAAAAATCACCAGATTGATTCTCATCATCATCATCAGTATTTAAATCCCAGGATTGGTTTACTGCAACCCTCCTTTCTGCCCTATTCAGTGTTAATTCCCTCACGCCCTGGTATGTTTTCTCTTTCACATCCTTCTTTATTTGCCCTATATATTTGTCCCTTGGTCTTCCTCGCGGGACCTTCCCTTGCATCTTCCGCTCTATTATATTTCTAACTAATTCATCGTACCTCAAAGTATGTCCAATCCATCTGGTTCTTCTTTGCCATAGGGTTTTCCATATTGTTCTTTATTCATCTGCTCTTCTGTACATCTCTTCGTTCCTCACTTTATCTGTCCATATAATCTTCAACATTCTCCTCCAGCACCATGTTTCGAAGGCTTCAATTCTTCGCTGGTCTGCTTTCCCGATGTTCCACGTCTCTGATCCATAGAGTGCCACGCTCCATACGAATATTTTGATGAAGTGCTTCCTTGTTTGCAGCCGTAGGTTCTTTGAGTACAGTAGTTGTCTCTTCTTCATAAATGCCTCCTTAGCTTGTGCTATTCTTCGCCTGATGTCCGTCGAGCTTCTTCCATCCCAAGTTATAGTGCTGCCGAGGTAATTGAAGTTCTCCTTCTGTTCTAATTTCACTCCTCGAATTGTGATATTTGCCCTACGCTTCTCTCTTCCGCACACCAGGATTTTAGTTTTCTTCTTGTTGATGCTCATATTATATTCTTGAAGTACTTGGTCCATTGTGGTCAGGGATGCTTGCAGGTCCTCTCGACTTTCTGCTACAACTGCAATGTCATCAGCAAACCTTAGCATGTTAATTTCTTCGCCATTCACCTTGATGCCCTTGATACCAATTTCAGATTGATTCTATTCAGTGCTATTTAGAGGTGCACATTCATTTCACAATACGTATAAATTTATCAGTGCCTCCAGCTTTTTTATCATATTGATAATCGCACAGGTGCATAATTATGGGCTGATCAAAACGAAAGCAAATATTGCCAACGCTCGTAAATTTAGGAAAATAATCTTAAAATTTCGATTCCGATAACTGGCACGTAACTACAAAGTCATCCATCAAGAAAAAATATCATTTCCTAACATGTGCTTAAAATTGTTTTTTATTTCGCACAGATTACTGAGATACTATGGCAAAGTTTATTAATAGAAGAGTTTTGAATTACGGATAAGGGCATTGATTCCGTTTCTTATCTGTCACCCGCTGCTACTCACTAACGATTTCAAATTCAAACTTAACTTTTTTTAAATTGATAAGATGGAATGATATTTTAAAAGGTGAGGATTGGTATTAAAATACAAAGCGTAACTTAGTAGTTCCACATATTTGGTTTATTACACGACACGGGTTTCGTCAAGGATCGACATCATCAGTTGCCACATGGTCATGGCATGGTGAGGATAGATGCCTGGCAAGAACTGAAGCCTTTCTCTGAGATTTAGTCTGTTATTGCCTGGTATCAGGCAAAATATATGATTGGGAGCTTGCCAATTTGATTAATATTAAGCCCAGGCTATGAATTAGAGAACATTCCAAATACGGGGATAGTTTGGCCAGTAATTTGAATTTACAGCTTGCACTATTATTTAGAGTTTCGCAAATATTGGATTTTAACGGGTTGTGATAGAAAATTTGCATTATTAGGTACTGTGGGTAGGAAATTAGGAGATTGAAAATACAAATCAATTTAAGGCAAAAATATTAATCATAATCACAAAAAATTAATCTTAAGCGAGCAATCAATACTTTCTCCACACATTTCATGCGAGATCTTACTTTCTAACGCCTTCCAATACAATTTTTCCTCGGAGAATGTCTTTACCACACCATAAAGTCTCTTCACAAGCCCTATTAACTGTCCCGTCTTGTTTTTAAATTTTAATTACACTCCCACGTTTCTAGGAACCTCTTCGTTTGTCACTCGGTGAAATCATTTCACATTCGTTATTCTTCCATATCAATTTATTGAAAATAGCTTCCACCCTGCCTTTCCTTAGCCTATTATCTTCTATGACTCATATCATAAACGGACATGTTCAATGAGTACCAAATTATTGAAGGAAATCTAATATTTAGAATTGTCATGTATCATATTTCATAGCGGTCAATTTAACTGCCTAATATATGCTTGAATTATATGAACTCTGCGTGTTAAAATGCAAAGATAGTTGGGTGATGCATTTTAATTTCGTTCCGGGTTATTTACACTTACAGCTTAAGTTTTGTAGTTGTCGGTCTGAGTATCCACGTAGACCTTCAAAAGCAAATGTGAATGTCTTACTTTTATTGCCACACAAGGTCTCACTTGACAACTGGAGAAATTTGGTATTGGTGAAGTTATGTGTTGGAAAAGTAACCGGTAGAAGTAGATTATGGTAGCAAATTGGCAAAGCAGTCTTAAATACAAGTTGACGTCCGTTTCTAGAGAATATCGTGTCATTGGTTTGTATAGAGAATATCGTGTCATTTTATTGCCACACAAGGTCTCACTTGACAACTGGAGAAATTTGGTATTGGTGAAGTTATGTGTTGGAAAAGTAACCGGTAGAAGTAGATTATGGTAGCAAATTGGCAAAGCAGTCTTAAATACAAGTTGACGTCCGTTTCTAGAGAATATCGTGTCATTGACCCTCCATTAGAAAAAAATCAAGTATTGCCTAAGTAAATAAGAGATATTTCAAAATGCATTTTGAGTGCTTCATATCTTGTTCAACAATGGATCAGGCGATTAATAGTGATAATAGCGATAAAAGTACTAATAATTCTGTAGTTTGGCTTCCTATCCGAAGGAAATTTGAGAAATACATAAGAATATTGCCGCAAAATTTCACGGAAAATTCATAAAAATTTGGAGAGCAATGGCTAATATTTCTTTCTTGAAATCAATTTAGCAGGAATCTTGGTGAAGTACTCTTCACAGGTGCATTCGCACAAAGATACCATATAAAATATCTCTCCGATAAATTGACCAAAATATAAATCAGCTGCTCATAGAAAACCCCATCTTTTACTTATGATTTTTGGATAAATATAAAACTTAATGATAATAAAATCTCAATTCAATTCGAATTAAAAATATAGATGTCATTTTAGAGAAAGCTATATGCTGAGATAAGCGAAAAAGTGAGTTTTGAAGAAAAAGAGTTGCCGGGTGAGGACTATCTTACAGTCTAATCAGAAGATATCCGAAGAAGTCCGAAAAAGAGAAGTCTTATGTAAAACGCTCCCGAAGGGGAATGCAGTGGGAATACAAAGTACTTCTATGGGAACATGTCCCTATTTATAGGCCATGTACGGCGCCGAAACATGAACCTAGGGAAAAGATGATGAAAATTGACTGTAGGATTTTGACACGAAAGAATGGAGAAGAATATAAGGAAGTAGGTATGTAATATGAGGTGGCTTGAGGAGAAGCAGGGGAGTGGAAGGAACGGCGACTGTATTCTGAAGGACGTGGCAGAGGAAAGATTGCCGGGTATGCTGGGAGGATGAAGGAGAAGAACGCGAAGTTTAGATACATATATATTGATGAGTGCTAGAAGATATGTGGAACTGAAGAAGGATATCACACAAAAGATAGGGCCCGGAGTGAGATTTAAATGCAAATCAAAATCTACTTTAACTATTCGAACAAAAATAACGTTATTTCAAATGTTGGCATATGAGTGTGCGGTCGTAAATTTCTTTCATGTACGGAGATGCAAGAAAACAAGCTCATTTGCCTGATTCTTTCATTTTATTTGAGGGAGAGGGAGAAAAAACCAAATATTGTAAATTGATTTTTTTACTACATCTTTTTACATGTTTTCCCTCGCGTCGATTACTTACTAGTAGCCTGCGTGGACTGGTTTCCAATGCGGAAAATGTCAATTTCCCAAAAGTTTGAAAAGCATGAACGGATAAAGAGTCAAGGCAACACTCTGGGTGTAGAAATAAGTTACTACTTGAGGTGTTGCAGGTTCAAAACCGGCTAACGCCCCCGGATACTCCAATATGTATTCAAGCTCCGTGAAAGGAAAAAGATTAAACACTGCTCAGTTAATGGTAGCAAATTTGCAAGAATCATAGGCGATAAAATGAGAGAAAAAGTTTAGCAAATATAGCTTTTATATTTTTTAATTCCTAGCCTTTCTCTTATCTAACGCAACCTCTCTCCTAAATTTAATTCATTGAAAACAAAATTTATGTTAAAAGCGGGGTATACACTCTTGAACCTAGTACATAGAAACTAGCGCGTAGCTGCACTGACTTCTGCAACCTCAACGAGAAAACAAGTCTTATATTACTCACAAAAATGTACAATAAGGAAATTTGCTCAATGTTTTTACAGAATAATCCGAAACAAGCATTAACTGCGGTTATATAACTCACCACGCGGTTTTAAACTGTTATATGGATGAAATTTATGATTTTGCCACAGCTATATTGTGGATCGCTGACAAGCAGGGTACATTTTTGATTCATAGCGAACCGTTAATTATTGTCGCACTAAGTGTAGCGAATACTATGTTCATGCTGTGATATGTACATTAAGGTATTGTTCACTCTCATCAGGAAAGTCAGAATTTAATTTTGAGCTCTCCAATTACTGAATACCTTTCACTATTTCAAATTTTGTTGAGCTTATGAATAAAAAAAGAAGCACTTTCCTCGCTCTGTTAATTACAACATGGGTTTCATTCCTACATCATAATAAATAGATTCGTTTGAAGTCGAACTGTAATTACCGCGGAAATTAAGCTTACAGTGCAGGCTTTTGAATGGACTCGATTGATAATAACCTCCTCCCACCTCCCCTCACGAATCCGACACCAATTACCGAGCTAAATATTTCATTTTACCCCTTACTCTCCCCACATCCATTTTTCTGCTGATAAAATGCTTTGGCTCCAGACTTTTTGACGACGACGAATTTTTTTTCCTCAAATAGTTTGAAAACGAGGGAAAACATCCTTCCCTGAACATTCCCCTCCTAGCGTTTTCGATGATTCAAATAGGTCTGGTGGGTTGCTAATGCAAGGTGGTCGTGGAAAGCTTTTTCAAATCGAGAAGGTCGCTTTGTCCTTCGTTTTACTTTGATTCTCTGGGAGTAAACTACTGATAGACTTAATCAGTATGGAAAGCAAACCCGTAACACCATTTCCTTGAGATAAATAATAATATTAATGATAATCTTAACACTCATTGAAACAATATTTGAGAGTCCCCCATTCGTTTTAGTTCTAATTGAAGCAAATCAGATCAGAAAGGAATTACGTCGGAAGTCAGAGGGAGGATATTAGCTCAAAAAAAGCCCTGGAATGAAAATGAATGGAATGATATGCACAGGCTCACATAATAAATTTAGTCCAGCAACCATAAATAGTAAGCTCATTTATCAAATTGCATATCTAAACATTATCACGAGTCCTAAATCGTTATCGATCCCGGAAATAGATTATTACAATGACCTTATAAAAATAGAGATCGTTTGATGACTGAATATCATAGGTGTTCACAAGAATACCCCTACGCAAAATGTAACGTTGATAATTAACAAAAAATCAAGTAAAATTAATCATAACACACTTAAGATTTGAGAATCTATTTCGCGAAGTGCATTATTGACCGAGACATTGACACACTGCGCTCTATTATCACAGAACGAAAAAGATCATCAACCACAAAGTTGCTAATGCGTTCAAAATATGTGTAAATCCTCCAGAAAAGTCTTCTGTCTGACGACCTAAAGGTTGGCTTAGGGAATGGATATCGTGTTCATCTTAGGGATAAAATCAATATTAAGTCAGGAGAGCAAATACAGTAAAAACGTAGCTGTAGAGTCCCAAGATAAATGCTCCTGACTCTTGGGGAAGGAAAGATGCGTTATTTGCTAGCTTTGACCACCGGTAACCTACTCACGAATAAGTTTTCGTGCCGGCCCATTTCTCTCACGTTGAGCTGACCTCCTCTTCGGTTAAGTTCATGATAATATTTCTTCACCCCTCAAATGTAATTCGCCGCTGTACATTTTTGAGTGATATCACATAAATATCCCAAAAACTCATTTAAATTCGCCCAAATCCTTTCTACTCAGCCATTTAATTAGCTAATAATAGTCACATTAAGTGTTTGAGAATTTGAATTAAGTTGACCAGAGAAAAAATTGAAAATTTCGGAAAATTGTTTGATCAAAATCACGCCTGCTCGATAACCTTAAGTTATTGGGTGTGAATCCTGCCTTGTGCATTGGCTTTTATTTGCATTTGCATTAGACTTAGAATTAAGTTGGATTAAACAGTGGAGTACAACCTCAGCAGTCGGAGGATTTTAAAACCTATGGCTACCGAGTTCAGGAGTCGGGAATATGAAGCATCCACAGGAGGACCAATCGGAAGCGAAATTTCTCCCGTTTGGATCCGTACTCGCTTATGACCCTGGACACTAGAGCTTCCGAGTCACAACACAGAGAGTTCGTCCTTGCTCTCCTCAGGCAGGATTCCGGGCCAAGACGGGATATTGGGTCAGCTGACGGAAGCCGATGCCCAGCGGGCTTGAGACGAGCCAAGCGGAAGGAAAACAGAGAGGGGGGATGAGGAGGGGAAGGGTGGGGCGGGGAGGGAGAAGAGGGAGGTAGGGAGTGGGGAGGGATCGGACGACGAAGATTCATTCTCAAAAACGGGAAGGCCACCGTTCTTTATGGGCCCATTCCATTCACACAGTCATCGGAGGAAATGAACGCCTATATGGTCCCACGCCGAATTCTATTCCTCTCATCTTTCCCGAGAGAACCAGCCCGCCAGGATGGTAAAACGCTAGTCAGTAACTTCGGTGAACTATTAACGAGTCCCAGAACAGCGAGGAAATTATATGGCACGCTATTTCTCCCGATGATTCCTAAAAGAAGTCTCCTATGCGCACCATTCGACTACATTGATGCTGGGATTATTAAATTCCCTCGCGACGATTTACATTAAATATTACGGTATGATTCCAACGTTCGAATAATATTTTGTGCCAGCAGAATCTACAACGAAACGCTTAAAAGAATAATAATGAAATTTAGATGTTTCTCAATTACTTTATTTCTTATAATGAAGTATGTTATCGACCACTATATTTTTATGTAGAAATGGATAATTTGTCTGGAGTAGTTTGCTCGTTAAGAGAAACACCAATTTTACCAACGTTTCGCCTCTTTATTGTGGCTTCATCAGGGCTATTTGATGCAAAATGTAAGTTTTTACGTAAAAGATTATTGTGGTGGCAATTAGATAAAAAAATCAGTCGAGAAACGACTTATTTAATGAAAGATCCTGTTTTTAACTATCGATATTCTGGGGAGCAGGCAGTGGTGATTGAATTACATATTCCGAGAGGCAAAACAATTGTCCAAATTGTATTAAAAATGAAGAGCGTGACCACCTATATCTATATAAGATCACGAAAAACAGAATCAAAGAAGATGGAAGGAGTACGCAGATAAACTAAATGGTAATGAGATTAGGCCCATCACCGTAGTAGCTTCGAAAATTTATGATAACGATTGAGATGGTAGATATGAAGACAAGTTTAGGAAGTCTGGAGTTTAAGCACTATAAGGGAATTTCTAACTGTAAGAAGTGTCATTAAGAGTTGGAATACAGGAAAATAGAATGTACGACCACTCGCATGAAAACCAGTTTTCATGCGAATTCAAAATTCATGGGAGGAGAAGATAAGAATGCCCAATTAGTAGTAATGAGGACGCTAAAAGAATGAAACTCGGAATATGAATAGAAGTCTTCGTTTGCATCCTGAACTTGGAGAAGGTGTTTCGAAAAAAAGATAATGCATAAGTACTTCAGGAATATTGAACTCACTGGAAGGAAATATGCCTTATTAGGAACATCTGAATGAATCAAGTGGTATAAATTATGGAAGGGGATGTATGATAGTTAGACGAGTAAATAAAATTGGCGGGGAAACTTTAAGGAATAGGAATAAATTGATAACGTAAGTGTTGAGAGGTAACTAACGTATAAGAAGGAAACGTAGGGAAAATGATGGACAGATGAGAAAGCATTGGATGCATAGTTGGAATCGAGTTGAACAGAAAATATGAAGTTCCTAAGAGGGACATCGAGAAATACATCGTTATTTGATAGGAAATGCTAGATATCAGTCCACAGGAGGAGCAGTTGTAAATAAATGTGTAGATTGTTCAAAGATAGGGCTGTTCGATATACTATGTTGAAGATTGCCCTGCGATTTCAATTTGATATCGCAAAAGGTATATCGTATCGTATATCGTATGTTGACTTCACGACAGTAATTGGTAATATAACAGGCCTGATGTCGTTTGATTTATATATACATGATACCCTGCAAGCCACCGTGAGGGTGTGTGGCAGGGGGTGAAGATCACCAAGCATGCACTATAGACATGCACACATGCTACTTTAGGGTCTCAGGCAACTGGATTGTTAGTATATATCAGTATTGATATTGAATATCGGTTGATATCACATGTCGATTGATGCCGTGATATCGCGTGATAGCAAACATCGCATGATATCACCTTTACTGTTTATATCGCGTCACGATATCAAGTGCATGTCACATATTGCAATCGATATATTGCAGTATTACACAGCTCTATTCAAAGATCTACCAATATTTCAGACACATCGTTGATGAAAGCACAAATGTACCTATCCTCTAAATACGCCTATCCCACGTAGTTTCAGTCTTAAGTTGATTGGAAACTGCAGAAGAGGTCTGAGGGACGCATTTGTCACCGACAAGCCGATAGCTGTCCTCCTTACGCCCACTTACGTAGGTGAGGTCACACGCGCCGTCACTTGCAGCCCGGAGATTGAAGCCGTGGAAATGAAACAAGTTGCGAAACAGCTTCGGCGTTGGCGAATCTAGGTGCCAGTGTCGTTGGTTCGAATGGAAATTTGAAAAGACAAAGACAGCAATTGAATCGTGAAAAGGGTTAGTCGGCGTGAGAGGACGGCAGTAAACGAAAAGGCTATGTAGAGCTAGAGGCTATGTATGTAAAAGGCATAGTAGATGGAGCGCTTCTCAGTGGATCAAAAGTTGAAGATATCGAGGCGTGAATGGAGTGGAATTGCAATGAGCGCAAGCCTCCGTTAGAGGGTCAATCTCAATTTACGTAGATATTCAATTGACTATACTCGTTAGATCACTCTACTGCGAATTTTTCTGTCACCCGCACTGATCATACATCTAATTTCTTTAATTCCACCGTAAAATGTAACGAAACCCAACATAATAATTTCATATACTATGTCATTACTAGGTAGTCAGGTTTCCTGCTTACTTCAACATAAATCTGAGTCTTATCTTGTAGCATTTCGAAAGCTAGGTAATGAAAATGCATTAATTTCCTCGGCAAAAATCTGTCTGCAATGCTTATTATTATTACGCAAAATTTGCACAATATTACCAAAGAGATAACGACTTTTGAAACGTTTTCATGCGATCAACATTTATGGATGACATTCAATCTTGGGTCGCTGAAGTTCAGCGCACCTTCATTTATAGTGATGCGATTAAATAGACAGTTAATTTACACATATTTTTCGCAGAAATCACACTGACTGCGAAGCTGCTGTCTTCAGTGAGGATCTTACAAATTCAACGGAAAGAGGCACGCGGAACAATCTATGGCCATTGAAAATTTTCTGAAATAACATATTATTCATTTTATGTGACTCAAATTCGGTGATGTTAAACAAGATTGCAGGGATCCGAATATTTAAACGAGACGAGAAAAATAAGATGCTGTTTCCTTTCCTTCAGAAGTGTCTCTCGCTGGTTTAACTTTTCGATAACATTAATCCGGTGGGGTGGGTGAGGGATAACATGACTCCTCCCCTGTAGACATTGCTTAAGGCCGGGATTACGATGAACGTTTGCTGACGTGACGGAAACGGACGGTGGCGGAGAACGCCAACGTAGCGGCGCAATTGTTGGTGGCATATCACGATCGACGGCAGATTGGAAACACTGCCGTTTTCCAATATGGCGGCGCGGCGAACAGTCACCTGTTGGGTTCGAATTGGTGTAAAACCGTAAGTTTTTACCTTTTCCGAAACTTTTCTAGCGCGAGTGAAATGTGAACATAGCAGGTTGTGTTGTGAAAATTTCATGGAAAAAGGATGATTTTCAGTGGTCGAAAAATATTTTGAAATGTGTCACCCTCATCCGAACATTTACCCCCACTTTATTTACAAGTCACCTGTGATTGGCTGACGGAAACCAACGCGACAGGAAAGCTAGACCTTGAAAAGCTTTCCTCAACGTCGGCGGCAAGTCAACGTCCGTCCATCGTGATTAGCTTCCTTGCGTTCCCATTCTCCTAACTTCAACAACGCCACCGTCCGTTTGCGTCACGTCAGAAAACGTTCATCATAATCCCGGCCTAAATCCGACGAACAGAGATGACCTCATGACTAAATCTCCCGTTGCTCTATGCGCCAACAACGATTGCAGCGCGCGAAGTTTTCTCGACTCGATTGGCCGGCATGCTACACTTGATTCTCGGAAGAAAGGCTCGTGGGTGGAATGGGAACCAAGATCTGGCGGCCCGGGCAATCTTCTCTTCTCGGTAGGTGTGAGAGAGTGGTTGGTGGGTCCGAATGAGGAATCCTTTCAATCACGGGGAGGCGTACGTGTGTGTGGGCACCATTCGACAGGTTAGGAGGGGGCGAGGGGTTAGGGGTGAAAGGGGACGGCGAGGAGGGATTGAGGGGGGATCCCTCCACCCCTGGCCCCTTTAAGGGCACCTTTCTCACGTCCCACGCAGTCATAGCTGGAGGTTTCAAGTCCCTCCCCGCACTCAAATACGCCTCAGACCAGGAGGATGTATTTGGATAGGATTTAGAAGTAATAGTAGTAATAATACGTATTTATTGGGGCGTGATTGAGACAATACTGTCCCTTCTTCCATCTAACCCGGTCATAATATTGACGCATAAATGTTTATTGTTATGACATGCAAAATTACAATTGGAAGAAGAAACACATAAAAAGATATGATTCAATAAAGTAAAAAAAACTAAAAAATAATATACATACAATAAATCAGTATTGTGGAGAGTAGTCAATAGAGAAGAGTCAACAGAATATAATGAAAAAGTCAATATAATATAACGGATGGGAGGAGGATAACCCGGCGTCCATATTGGCTCACCCTTGTAGAAAATCGCAAAGGGATCCCCGACAATGCACCATTTAGGATGGGTGGGTAATTGGGTTCAGGTAGGGATTTTTCAGAAAACGTAGGAAGGGAAACCCAGCGTTTGCGTCAGCTCCCTCTTCACGAAAGGCACCCATGGGTACACAGTTAAACGTCCCATCCGACGGACGGAGTGCTGAACATTAAATGCACTCAGTATGGTACTAAATGAGGGTTCGGCATTGTGATTAAAAATCTCTGCCACTGCCGGGATTTAAAACAGTCTCTCAATGTGAGAAACTGATACGTAGCTACCACATCATCCTATTCCACCATTAGAGTGGGACACTTCTGGATAATGAGTCAATTGGACCACACTTGGTCTCCCGAAAGGTTCTGGCAGCTAGAAAACCGCACAGCTTGGGCTCTCTCCCGGATTCGAACTCGGGACCTCACTGACAACCAGGGCTCTTTCTACTGTTATTCGTAGAAGTCTTATACATTCCATGGGGAATTCAAATAGGTACGGAATTTTGATTAAAAGATATACCTCCACTGACCTCAGGGTGGGGAAGTACGCTAGCCAACTCACCAACCCACTAAAATTCCGTCGTCACACGCTGTGACTAGCGGCGTTCCTATCTTCACCTTCGATGCTGGAAATTCGATGCTGACGAACATCTTCTGCGGGCGGAGACGAGCCTCGCTTTCATCCGCGAGGCCCAACTTCCATTCCCGTCGTCGTGCCCTGTGGGTTTTGAGGGAGGGGGGGATGGAGCCGATCACACGCAGAATTCATTCATTAGGAGCGGGAGTGAGGTGAGAGTTGGAAGGGGAGTTGGAGGGAAAGGAGGTCTCGATTGGCCATTTATTCGTCCCGACCGCACCTCCCGTAAAGCCCGCATTTCCCCCTTTCCCTCCCCGTCTCGGAATGAACGGGAGCCGGGGATTCATTAACCCCACCCAGACTCCTTGTCGTCCCCGAGAGAACATCATTCTCCCTCCTGGCGCTGAAAACCCCCGACGGCACATTGATAAAATAAAAATACCAGTATCAACCATATCTTTTGAGCGAGACATCATCGTTTGGTTTGCACCTACTCGACTTGGCACTGGACACCACCACGACCGGGAGCGTAGAGTACTCCGCCTGCTGGTAATCGTGGTGGAACAGGACAGCGAGGGCGTTAATTACTAGTCGACTTTGAATTGAAAATAATTCCTTTCCCAAGCGAGGTGGGACTGCGTGGACTGAGTGTAAGCGACCTATTCACGTATCTATTCAAACCTCATGCGAAGAGGCAGGTGGTGGAAATTGTGAGCGATAAAATAATAAAAATCAATTTTTCATTTCGAGTATTATAATGAGAAGTGTCTCCCTAATGAGAAGGTTTTCAGCAGTTGCTTCACTTGAGCATAATCCGTGTAAAGGGACAGCTTTCCGTTATATAGCATCCCTGTACCTCTAAATGAAAAAGTATCCCTCAATTATTGGGATACTTAGAAACCTTTTCAATTCACATTCTCATCAACATTTGCTATCGAATATGTCCCGGATTTTTATTAGCTGGCCGGAAAATAAGAATATTTATTTTCTGGCATAATAAATTTACATAGTTTCTAAGATATTATTTAAAGTAATGACATGCTTTGAGGAACCAGTTTCATCGGACTTCATTTTCTTAGAATAAGTGCTCATAATTAAGACAAAATTCAAACTCAATTTTCAGCTTGAAAAATTTTTTGTACTTCAAACCAGACAAATCAATGTTGACGAAGAATTAACTTCTTCTGACACCACTAATAATTATTGGAAGCCCGAAAACTAGCAATTGCATTATTTTTCCCCGTAGCATTTATATGGCAGCTTTGGAAGTTCTGTTAAATAAAATTAAATATTTCGCTTTCATTCATATAAAACAATATCTATTACCAGGAACAGATTTGTGCGGGTTGAAAGGAAGAGAAATTCATTAGGTCAGGCTGATTTTGAAGCTCAACGTAATCTTATAAGGGTGTATTAGTTAGACGGGGATCGGGTTGGTTTGGCATCTATATCTATCTATATCTACGACATACCCTGCAAACCACCTCGAGGATGTGTGGCAGGGGGTGCATCCACACCAGGAACAATAGGAATCTAGAGTACTACCTTCCAATTGAGAAGGCTCAGGGCAGATTTTCAGTGGAATCTTTGTTTGAGTGTTATGTGGAGATAACCTCTAGTGCATCAATCTGTCCGTCAGATGGGACGTAAAAATAGTGGACCCATTGATACCCTTCGTTTAGTGCAGGCTAAAGCCAACTTTAGGTTTCACCACCCAACCTCCGTTCCCGAAGTAACACTACCTCTATCCAATTATTCACCTATCCTAAAAGACGGAAAGTCTGCAGTCTTCCTCGAATAATAGACTACTAGAACATACTAATGCATGCTGAGATTTCTTTCGCTCTTACGAGGAACATTGCGAAAAAAGGAACTTGATTCCCGAAGGAGTCCTGCGACACAGTAACGTGTTTCAAATCTCTCTTCTCCTGTCGAGACGCGATTCGGCGATTCGCCCATTCGTCGGAGCGTTGCCACGCAACCGATACACACAAACCCTCGCGCCGCGGTCCATGTCGCGGGCTTCGGGGGAAGACCACATCCACGCTCTCACATCAGAGAGAAGGAGAAGAGGAAGGGGAGGAAGAGGAGAAGCAGCAATGAAAGAGAGCGAAGAGGGGGAAGGGGAGGAGGGGGAGGGAGAGAGAAACCCTTTCTAGCACGCATCTGCCTGCTTCGCAAACTATCGATTTGCGCCACAAAATCAAGCATCCGGCCGTTTTTCAGAGCCCTACGATGAGACGCCAGCCCCCGCACGATGGTTTGGCGGTATCGGGGGAAGGTTGGGGGAGAGAGGGGGACTTATTCAAAAGGCGAAGGAGAGAGGTTTGGGGTAGGGGGTTGGTGGGGGTAGGAGAGGGAGCGTGGGACGGTGTTGGGGGGAATGGGAAATCAATTGAATGGGGCAATCACGAGGGAGGGAAAAAAGAGGTTACAAAGACGGGAGCCACGGGCGGCAACAGAGGCGCTCAGATGGGGGGGGGGGGGGGGGGGAGAGGGTGGGGGTGGAGAAACAGAGCGCAAGCGGCCGGGCTAACAAGGATGTCCAGGAATGGGGGGGGGAGGAGGGTGCGTGGGTGGGTGGGACCCCGGTGGGCGGACGCAAAGAAAGAGGGAGCGCGAGAGAAAAGAAGGGATGACAAATGGAAAACACAACCGCGGGGAGGAAGAGGGTTAATTGAAGGTCAGTTTGCGAACTCGTCGCGGGACCATTTCTGTCGATTTTTTCTTTTTGTCCATCCACGCGCCAACATCGAGAGGGAGAATAATATTAACCGTTGGAGAATTCCATGATTCGTAATGCCCGCACAATAATATTTTCTTTTCGGGAATCCAGTTGATGTAAAGGCTAGAGGGCTGGTTCCCCACCTAGAGAGTCCAGGTTCGAATTAAATTCTCCTACCTTCGGATTGAATGTAAACAATGGACCCCTTGGCGCCTTTCGTTAAAAGTAGGCTAAATCCCGCGTCGAGTTTTTCCACCCTTTTTCTCTCGCTCTCAATATGCCTACCTCTTACCGAATACTTCTACCAATATGATGCAAATTACCTCAGCTGCCTGTCCCGTACCCCATAAGTAATCAACAGTGAGGGACAAAAAAGTAGAACAAGGTCCGCCTAATCCTACCCTAACTGGTATCACAAAAATGAATTGTCCTATTATTCTAGCTCGAACGATTTATTTTAGCCATGAACTAAATATTGAATTGTTTGCTAATGCCAACGCCAGGATTCTCTCTATTCTTTCGCCTTCACTTCCCAAATTTCTATCTCTATTTTCCTATTTCCATCCCTAAAAATCTCTTAAAAGGTGAAGGGATCTGCTTTTAAAATTGACCAAATGCTTCCCACTGGGATTGCCTCTTGGGTGATAATCGTGAAAAAAAAGGAAGGAACAGATGTAACAGTACTGATGATTTCCGTGTCATAGAAGTGGGCGGCATTTGAGAATCATATAACTTGAATGTTCAACTGATAGAATACCTCGGTGATGCCACGGAAATTCATGCTTCTAACGATTACATATGAAATAGGAAATATTTCACTTAAGTTTTCTTGGTTATTTTATATTGATCAACGTTTCTTACGCTTTCTGATCAATAAACTCAACCTTTATAGTATTTCAATGCTATAAAGTTAAGAACAGTTGAATTATCGGTAGCATAGATGAGATTCACATATGCTGCGACTTACTATGGGCAGCACGATGAAACTTACATGGCGATTGGCATACTAAATTCGTATGTATATAATATATACTCATAAAATATAACTATTGATGCATAAAATAATTTGATGAACAAAAGGAAACTGTTCATTGCATCAAAAAAGTTTAAAAAAATATTTTAACCGCTGCAAATTTACGCGTTGTTTTCATAATAGGACAGATAGGTCATCTGGTGGATTATGGGTTCTGCCACTGCTTATTTTGAAAATTGGAGAGGAATTTGGACACATTCAGTTTTACCCAATCTGTGCGATTTTGTAGGAACCACAGTCGGTTCAGTAAAATGAACTGGTTCCCCACCTTGATGAAGATTCGTCGTTGAGCTCTGTACCTACATGATTAGCTCTATCTTTGCCAACCATCCAGACCCGTGGCACAAGAGATTCACTATTCATATTCGGAGCCTTTTCACACAGTATTGGATATGAAAATATTATGAAATGCACTTCATGAAAGATGGAGATTGGAGCGGGGAAGATAGAGCAAGCAACGAGAGCTCGGCTTACGAGAATAGAATAATAAGTAATACGATGGGGAAACGGTATCGATTCACGGCATAGCAATACAAACATGGCGATGTCCCGCACTGAATCAAATAGTGGGGAGGGGGATCGGAAAGATACGCGCGTGAAAGTAATTTCAACCCTCCAACCTCCTCACTCCCCATCTGCTGCACACGCGATACCTCACGCCGTGTTTTGATGTCGGCCTCGCCAAATGCCCTCTCTTGGATTCGACCCATTTGTGCGTCAATGTCTCCCTCTTTCTCTGCTTGGCAGGAGCGGGGATAATCGGGAATCAAAACGGGTTAGGCGGGCGACGCGATAGGATGTGCCGGGGACCACCCTTCCCGTCACCACGCAAACGTCTCGAATCGCACATTTTTATTTTTTTTTTCGTTCCCCTCTTTCGGAAGTCTTTATTTTCTCGGGCGGGCGGAAATGTATCGACGTCGAAGGCGGCTTCCCCATTCGATTGCGGCGTCCCGACGACTCGCGGAAACGGATTCTCGCCCCCGCCTTCCACTTTCCCGAGCGGATGAATTTTTGCGGTCTGGATTTCGAAATTCGGCCTTTCGCGGCAGAAAATGAGCAAGGCGGAATCGAGCTTCTCGCCTCGGCTCTGGTGGTAGCCATTCGAGGGGAGCGACCGACCCACGCCATTTAGGACAGGTGGCTAATGGGCTGCAGAATTAGTAAATTAGGTTCCAAAGTGCTCTGACTGCTAGGGTTTAATCGCCGGAGGTCGCCAAGCCTTATGGTCCCCGTACCCTCTTAGCTTTTAGTAAATTATTCGATACCCCATACTTATTATAATGAGAAATAAATTCTCAGATTTCTGAGAAGAAAGAGAAAGAAAATACACTAAGTTGTAGTTATTCCGGGGAATCAACCAGATAAGTTCACTGAGCCGCTAGGGCTAATAGCAGTGGCGGTAATTTATGGAATGGAGGAAGGGTGGAACGAAACCTGCAGTCCGGCTCTGCCTGCAGACCTGCAGTCGTTCAGCTCTTAATTAAAGGTGCAAAGGGGTCCACAGTTTAACAAGAGAATGTTTCTTTAGGGCAGTGAGGCATGGACGATGACAGCAGTGGAGAAGAAAATGGTGGAAGCATTCGAAATATGGAGCTACAAAATAATTATAAAGATAAAATGGACCGACCGAGTGACAAATGAAGTAGTCCTAAGAAGAGTGGGAGGAGAGAGAAATCTGCTGAAAACTATAAAATGTAGACGGGACAACCTGATCGGCCATATCTTAAAACACGTTGGCCTGATGAAGACAATCGTCGAAGGAAAAGTGAACGGGAAGAATGGAAAAGGCAGGTCCCGTATGAGTTATATAGAATTGGTCGTAAAGGACGCGAAAGAGAGGAATTACGTTAATATGAATAGGTTGGCTGATAGAAGAATCGAGTGAAGGGCTGCGTCAAACTAATCCTAGGATTGTTGACCAGACGGACGGATTACTGAACTCGAAGTTTTTTCCACACAGCACGCAAGCGGGGACCGGTACTCCACTGAAAACTCCTTGTCGCCTACGATTCAAACTCGGTCTCTCGAGATGGGAGACCAGGATCATAGCCACAACACCAACTCGATCCCCGGGAAGACACCAAAATACCACTGGTTGGGCTAAAAGGGAGCTCTAACATGGATTGGACAGTAAATATTAATCACATATTTATTAATATCTTTAATAGCAAGTAAATCAGGCCCAGCGTTACGGGCATTCCTGTTTGGGAACCCATGGTATAACGTAATATAACCCTAGACAATTTTTACATCCATGTTAAGACGGTATTCATACGGGCAGTTCATAGTCTGCGGGCAATTGTTAAGAAGCATATACCTGGGAACGGAGGAAGGTTAAGGTGAAATCTAGTGTCGGAAATAGCCTGTTCTTCATGAAATGTGCCAAGGGGTTCATGGTTTAACTTCTCATCGGTCGGATGGCGTGCTGAAGTGTTCTCCATACGCATCATAAGTAGGGAATAAGTAATTAATGAAAAATCTACTGCTGCCAGGATTCATAGCAGAAACCTCGAGATAGGAGGCGGGTACTTTAGTCATACAGTAACTGGATTACTGAATAGGTTGTAATGTTTTCGAGTACGGTTTTGGTGTTGTTGGAATGGTGTTTTACATCTTTCCTCCGGTGTATGGAGGTCAAATCTCCTTGGACACCGGTAGTAGCTAAGACTTTGAACACTTACCTGTGATCTTACTTCCATTCCAAGAAAATGCCTTCCGACGGGGTAAAATTGATACGTCCAGATGCTTATGAAAGAGCATTCTTGGGAGGCTAAAGGCACTGCCCCGGGCCCGGGAGTGGGAATCTGGGAAAACCAGTACCCTATTCGGTCCCTAGTCTATCGACCGCCTTTCTCTAAACGCGTAAAATTGATTAGTGTGAGTGAATCCTTAATATTACAGCTATATCTACGTCTATATTTCTTTTGAGCGAAATTAAAGTTCATCACAGCTCAGTTTTAATTGAGTGTGCTTTCTTGTCCGTTTCTCTATGGGAAGCCGCAGATTTCACTTTAGGTTTTAGAAATTTTGCTAGGCATTGGTTATTTTTTATCGCAAGAATTCCAGCTCATTCACAGCTGGTATCCAACGCCCATATTATCTTCACCAAACCGTCTTTCTATACATATATCTGGTTTATGTACACATATATAATTTTCTTCTTCTTTATTTATTCTTCTTATTATTGTGTATATTCTTTCTATACGTATATACATATATCATGGATTCTAAGCAGAAACAATCAGGGACAGAAATAGAGCGGGAATTCACTTTATCATTCTAACTCTGAAGCCGTGGGATTTGGAACTTCGTCGGACGACGAGGACGCAAACCCTACTTCATTGAATCATGAGGCGGACACATCACCGCGAACATTGCGAGAGATACCAAACTGGACAAGATCACAAAGAGCTTTTTGATGATCCAAGCAGCACATAAATTCTGTCCTGCGGTGTGACAAAACCTCATAGGCAGGCCTTGCAATCATGACTCAGAAATAAAATGTGTGAGAAATGAATTGATAGCCATAGCACAGAAATATAAATGAGAATATGTTGAAGTTAATATTCATTACACCGGGAGAGGACGATTTCTTTCATGAACAGGGGAAAGCTCTAAGGTCAGCAATGGCAGAGGACCGGACTCACAGGCTTCATACATGAGCTACTTAGACAAGAAGGAAATATGATTGACTAAGAGAATTCGATTATCTGCTCAGAAAGTCGAAGATATTTTATTCCTGTACTGCATTATGCAGTTAAAACGCGAAAACGAATGAATAAAACTTATTTTTGTATTGGTAACCATAAGTTTTCTGTACAGCTAACTTGGGAAATAGTTCATCATATAAATCTTTCTAATTTATTTCACTTTCGGTTGATTCTTATTTGTTTTTTAAGAACAGCCAATTTTACTATTTTATGATGAAACCTAAATGTTTGCAAATTGAAACTTAAGTACCTGCGTGAAAATTACTTTGAAGAACTGCGCATTTTCAAGATTTTCTAATATGCGTTAGTGTGAAACGATGTTTTGAATTTGTGATCGCAATATCGGTTAGTTTGTTTTTGTCATCATTTATCTATATACATAGGTAATGCAAGTGGTGCAAAACATTTTCTTTACAATGGATTCGTTACGTTCAAACAATCTAATTTTATCCTAAAATAAAGCCTTTTCCTTGCCTTTTTATATACTTAAAAATCTCTTTGACCGATACCAGAGGCCCTTTGTTCTTTTGTCACTTATCTGCTATTCATTTATTATATGCCCGCAGCATTATTTATTATGTATCTGGAACATTATTTTCTTAAGTTCTTCGCCTATATTTTTAGTTATTACATTTTAATGCGATGAAAGGGACTGCCAGATTCGCTACAGTAGCTTTTTCTTATTTAAGTAATCATTGAATCAATTTACAGTTGTTCCCCAGTTCGAGGAACTATTCACCCGTAAGTTTCCGTAAGTTACTTGGATGGAATCTGCAATCCAGGTTTTCTGACGATTTCGTTGCTTAGAAGACAACAGTTTGCCAACTGTCCCGCTGGCGCCCCCAGGTCAAGGAGCATTAGTAGTTCATCCATGAACTGAGGATACCAGCAAGATACCTGGCGAAACTATTGTCTACTAAGCAACGAACGCGGAGCAAGCACGGAATACAAAAATCATCCAGGAACTGATCCCGGAACTACGCGCAAAACGGCCTCACAGCTCGTCTCGCTCATTTCTCTTGGAACTACGTAGTCCCGTTGGATCCGTTTGAACTAAGTAGTTCAGGTGAACTAAACCACGAACAACAAGTGGTGCCACCCGAGAGGAACTATTCCAGGAACTATGTTCGGCGTTGGCGAAATCTCATGGAATTAACTTTGGAGCTATATAGTTCCGGCAAACAATTGGAACAATTTGAACTAAAAGAATTGAAACGCCCGCAACTATTCTTTAGGATAAGGCTTGCCAACGAACTACAGTACAAGTGGTACCACCTTTCAGAAAATTAACTGAACTAATTGCTTGCACTATCTGTACTGCTGGCAAGCTAATACAAAAATCATTTTATACTCATTGAGTAGGTGGCAGACATTGGACTTTCAGTTACAACTGAACGATTTACTGCCTCAGGCTGTGAATAGTTCACCTAGTTCACTAAAGTGAATACTTCCATTTTAATCGTTCGTTAGCGAGCTACCCACCCATAGTAACAACTCATTTAGAAATTCATTTGAAATATTCATTTTAAAATGATATTCGCTAACGCAATATTAGAACATTCATACCATTTGATTTGCTTAACTTATTAATATCATTATAATTAATACTTATACATTTAAATGTATTTTATTCTTACTACTCGTATTCTGGGTTGAAACCTTATTACGAAGAAACCAAAATACAAAACACAATTTCCAGTGCAAGTCTAGCATTTGAATAATCATTGCACGTATTTTGAATTAGGAACACTATAAAAATATATCCAAGGCTTAACTGAATAATGCACATGCTCTTAGCGAATGCGGCATTGAAGGAAAGATGAACTGGGAAGTAACTGGGTGAATTTGCCACAAACTAATATTTTTATTGATATCATTTTAATTAAGCATTCACTATAACTAAGCAAAAAATATTGGAGAATACTATGTACCAGATCTATTGTAAGCTACATGCAGGATACATAGAAAATGCACCAAATACAGGAAAAGTGTGTCATAAATGCTGCTTTACATGAAACGAAATAAACTATTCCCTCAAAAATAGCACCAAATTTTGAAAATCACATGCATTAAATCATGAAAATAGTAAATAGGGTCAATATTTCTCGCGGTCTTTCGTGTATTTCGGATATTTCCCGAACTATTCGACACATTTTACGGCATTTGATGCCTCACGTAACACGTCATTTAATTAGAACTCAATGCTTTCTTTCAATTTACGGAAAGAAAAGAAGCAAAAAGTATCCATTTTGCGAAACGCAGGTCAGAAATTATTCCAAAACACTTTTACGACGCACTATAATTATCTTCATTTCAAGAAACTCAAAAAATGAAGGTCTATATAATGGGAAGTGATTTCCGTAAAAGTTATGCTACACTGAGCACTTGAGAATACGTTTCTTGTTACACTACGCCAATTACTCACACACCCAGGCACTTCTCCACTTCCAGGTGAGTCGTGCAATTTTCACTGAAGCGTCCTCAACCATCGGCATGGTTGGGAACCGTTCCATTTACATTTTAGAATGAGGGATCAGATTATAAGTCGCATCCAATAGATACAGCCTTCCGCCGACATTTTATGGCTCAATTACACCCTTCATCATTACAGGGTGGGTACAAATTGCCAATCATTTACGATGACTTTGAAAGCGGTGTAATCAGTCCATTTCAATGTAGTAAAATCAGAAAGTACTTGGCATGCTAGGAAGGCATAAAAAGACGTTGTTCTAATAGCGGAACAAAATCCCCCTAGGAGGATAACGAAATGATGTCAACGCATTTAGTAGAATGTGGAAATTATTTCGGACTGAAATAGATTATCAAATACTCCTCCGCAATATCTAAGAAAAACAAATAGCCAGTCTTACCTTTATTACGATGTAAATCATAATGTTCCTTGTCAATATAAAGAGAGAAATCACCGTGATGCCTGAAGTCCCGTGAGAATTTAATTTTACTCTCTAGCAACGGAGTGCTGTTAATATTGTCGGATAAAATGGTCAATATGAAGTGAATTCAATTTTTGTCATTGCTGTTGCACATACGTATCCATAACGAGTACATTCACCAGAAAACATTGACTTTTTCTTCTTCTGTATTGATTACAATATTTAAATCACTACAAAGTGTGCAAATCGACATATTACCTAGTCTGGAATGTATATCATTAAGGACTTATCAAATTCAATGATATTCCCTTCTCCCTGCCTTCACATGAAAATAAATACTGAAAAAACGTCATAAAGTATAAACGTCATAGATTACCTATAATAATGAGTGACGTCAAAAATCTCAGAATATATTCTCAATGCGATTACCGTTCCAAAAGATTAATGAAATTTAATAGTGTTATGAATCGGCCCCAATCCTATCTCTCTCTTGACAATAGACAAATTAGAGTAGAGAGAGAAATGGGGAGGACTGAATAAATTGTTTGCTTGTTTATACTTGACGAGAAGTACTTGGCAGAGGATTATAAAGGTATTGTGTCCTAGATAGGCTGAACTCAGGGGGTATTCGGATAGGCAAGGAAATTCGACAAAATTTTTGACATCCATCTCCATGTGCCGAAGTTGTACGTTGAAAAGCTGAGAATTTCAATGCCAATATTTTTCCCCAGTCGCTATCATTACGGTGTGTTATCCGCGCTTCCATTCCAGGTCCAGGCTTTCCTCTCCGTTCATCCGTTTGATTGGTTAATTAACTTGAAGGAGCGGCAATGGATCTCTCGATATTTCGGAACGGGTTCCATTCACGTCGCTGGCATGTTTGATCGCCCCAGCTGACTCCGCCCGGTCCCCTTTGTCCAACACCGCGGACCGCGCGGGATAAAAGGAAAGAAGGAGGGAAGAAAACAAGTCTGGGCGTTAAAAACGTCAAGTCGAGCAGACGAAATCTTCGGAGACAATCTGAAGATAGCGGCCGCTTCCGATAAAACGCTCTCGGAAAACTCGGGAGCGATTAGGTCTCCCGAGAGCCGAGTCGGACGATTGCGGTCCGGCGGAGAGAAGTGGAAGGTGGGGAGGAGAACGGGTGGGGGGGATGGAGAGGGGAGGAGGAGGAGGGGGTGGGGAGTTGAGGTCTGCTGAAGGGAAAAGAGGAGCGGGAAGAGGAGGGGCAAACAAGGGTCGGCGATGGATGTGTGTGTAAGGGTGGATTTCGGGCCCCCAGGAGAGAGAGAGGCACCGCTTTTCGCATGACCGCGGATCAAGTGGGCTCGTTTTCGTAAATTTGGCGAACTTTGTGCGAATCAATTTATGGCGCTTTATCGTTAAATGCGCGGAAAATGCGGGTCACCGACACACTCCACAATGCTTTGCAACGTAGCGCTGATGACATTTGGAGGAAATTCGGAACGGCTTTTAGCAAGGCGTCATTTGAATGGCGACTCAATGCACATACAATCGCCAGCCAGTCAAGTTCAACAATAATTTAATATTTTGACCTCATATTTCAAAAGGTCTTGCCATTGAGCGGTTTCAGTTTGAAAATTTTTTAATCACCTTCAGCAATAGTTTGTTGGAGTTAATATTCATTACAGCTACGAGTGATACGTACAAAAGTGGAAAAATATTTATAATGTGATGTTTTAAGAATTTCTTAACCATATGAATTATTAAAGGACGTGAGTTATGTGTCATCACTACCATACGCATGCTGTAATTTAGTTGACCACAATACAACTCTTGATTCGGTAGCAATAGTACGCATCTACCCTGCCACTGAGTTATGATCCAAAAATAACCTACTAATTCAGTTTGATTTCTCACATTTTAATCCTATTACTGTTAAAATACGATTATTTCATTGTAACTAGAATGTATTGATCATACACGAGGCTACTGCGCAGTGCCATAAAACAACCCCTTGTTTAGTTACATCAATTTTATTGCGTATCTTCTCAAAGTTCCCCCGTATCGAGGTTTTCTCATTTATTTCAAAGCAGGAATAAAAATATGTATGCCTACTCGTTGTTTGGGCTTGAAACTCAATGTCACATTCTTCATATCAGTTCGTGAGTTGGCAACCTATTGAAAGGTCTTCAACAACTACAAATGCCAAAGAATCAAAGATACAGAATGCCATTATTCTATTTTCCAATCCCTATGCTCAGAAATCGTAAATGTAATGCCCTCCCCGCTATTAATCAACATAACAATGAATTTAATTACGCCTGCACGCTCCGTGTAGAACACATGCCCACTGCGATGCACCAAGGATATGCGCTGCGCATATGTTGTCGTCCAAGAGGTTTATTATCCGCCCACGGCACTCGAAGGAGCACTTAGAGGGATAGAACCGCAAAATATATTAAGCAAATGCCTATCCCTTTCATTGAAGGACACGAAGCATGTGTTATAGCGGCGTAAAGATGCATCTCCACGGCGTCGACATCGCTTCCGCCAATGGCGATGATTGCTGGCCTTGTCAACGTCTGCTGCGACTACAAGGCAGTTCCAAAGTCTGCGAAGGAATTATGTCATTCGAGACAGGCATGGAGCAAGCCGGGGAACTTTTTTGGATGCGACTTCGTGATGCTGAAGGGAAAACTCAGCACTTCTCTGCATTGCATGTAGGAATTTGCAATGGATCACGGATATATCCAGCACTTTCATGGATTCTATTTGGCGTGACCTCACATATCTAGGCGTATCTTCTCTCCCATTTAGTTCATAACCAAACTTAAGTTTAGTCGACGACAGGAGCTCAAGATCTCTACGGCATTATCATTAGTTGGTGGTGGTGTGTCGGTTGAATTTTTAGGATATGAAAAAAGGGTGGAAAAAACCCGGTGTTGGCGTCAGCTTACACAAAAAAGATGCCAAAAGATTCACAGATTAACGTCCTATCCAACGGAGAGAACAAATAAGTGTCCTCTGCACTCTCCGATCCACAGTAAAATCGACCAGTGCAAATGATCGCAACGTTTAATATCGATCATTGACGGCAAATTCAGAGGCGTAATGTATTACAGAGCTTTTGGGCGCATTATCAAAATACAATATCCTACAAACATTTAATTTGGATGCAATCATTGCGTTTTATCAACATTGCTGACGAGAAAGGCATAGTAAAATGTCCTTAAAATCTGTGTAAATGGGTAAAGCATAACTGAAAATAGTATTCAATATATTTTTGTTTCACGTTACCCTCCTGCAATAATAGGGTAATGTATTTTTGTGTGGATTACTTCAATTGAGAGTAAAAACAAAATATATTTACCATTATTACTCATTATTCCACCAGAAATTCGATTATAAATATCATTCTCTTTTAATTTTATAGACAAATATAAAATATTTTTGCAATTAGTGCTTTTGAGTCCGTTTTGTAAGAGCACAGAGTGTTGCACTTCACTCAGTAAACCTATAGTCCGCTCCTAGCGGGTAGCAGTTTGCTATAATATAAGGCCTCCGCCACTGCTTTCCGATAGTTTTCAGACCGAATAGTTCAAATAACTTCCTCTTGCGCTGAAAGGGCTCCCGTAAACTCGTAATTCATCGCAAAATTGTTTGGAAGGCTAGACGCCTGTTCGCAAACGCTGGAAGGCAAAGAAAGCCTATTGTTACAGTTAAAGTTTTAATAGAATATTGACATTACCGTCTAGAGATTAGGAGTTAGGATTAGGATTAGACATGGAGGAAAGAGGACTTAGCGGTAACGTCAAATATCAAAAAACGCAATTACTGTTATGGTTGAAATAGCAAAGTGGCGAAATAAACAAATTCCTCATAAATATACAAATTCCTCATAATGCACCATTAGATAATAGATAATAGCGTCTTTTAAAATAAGAGAGGGACAGATTAGCAGTTTTTAACAGAATGATAACCTGACGACAAATGAAATTCGTGAATTGAAATGTTTCACAGGAGATTACCCTCACTCGTTCTTCTTTGCTAGAATATAAATCAATTTCGCCAATCAATGCGGTAACATCATCCGATCTCACATTGTTTCTAATAAATTAGGCATAAAAGCATTATTCATTTTTGAAATAGCAAATATCTTTTTTCTGCTCGATAAAATATGATTTCCTATTGCCATTCCACCGCTGTATCACCTATACCCTCTATGCCTCTCAGATTTTAAAAGGCACCATTAACTAAATGCTAATGGTACATACCAAGGAATTTGAACTTGCATTATGTAGTAAAACTCGCCTAAAACGAATGTTACGGGACCGGCCTTTCGGTTCGTTATAAACGTGATTTTGTTATATCCAAAATGCAGCATTTTTTGCTGCGCACTTCTTAGGACTGCAGGCTTTTTTTGTAGTTAATCGTCTGTATAAACGGAACAGATCCTTAACTGTTTACCATCGCCCCAGAGTATAATCGTTTTTTTTAACTATCCTAATGTTGCTTACACATAACTAATTTTTTACCGATACTAGTTCATCATGGCGCAAAAGACCAAGTCGTCGGCACGCCCTATAAAAGCATATACTACTACTGCTAGTTTATCATTCACAAAACATCGCAGTTGTCTGTTCCAGAGAAATGTTCTTAATGAATCACAATTTTAAATATCATTTACATCTGCTGGTGAAAGAGTTCCTATGTCCATGACCCGTTCGTTAATGAATATTTACACACACTCCTCTTTTGAATTACACCACCTCTTAAGCGAAACGCCTTTAGCATATCAAGCTCGTGGACTACGACATTAGAAATCCATATGCGAGAATTGCAGGTTCCATTTGCTTCAAGAAATTTGAAATGAGGTAATCTAACAATAAGCGAGGAGTTAGGTCGTACCACTTATCTTCAATAATTTAAATGCAAAGTGTAAAGGAGTAATGAAAGATCACGTTAGGAACTCGAGATGCCAGGACATTTTTGTTCGTCGCATCACGATTTAATCAGTCGTCATTTTGCGTCGCGAAAAAGTTGGGGGCAAGGAAGAGAGAAGAGAAGAGAGAAGAATCTGGACGATTCCAAGCGATCATAATATTTGACTCAAATTAATCAATGTCCATGTCTTTAAATCCAAACAACATATTGCCGGAAATTACAGAGGAGGAAGAGAGATTGCATGCTCTCTAAACGACTCCAAGCGATCAGCATCTTTTACACAAAGTAATAAAGGCACAGCGCATTAATTTTTCTTAAATTAAACACGATATTTCCGGCAATTAAGGCATTGTAGCTTCATGTTTACAGTAATGGATATGAAGTTACACTCACATTAATTAAATCTAAACCTACGACTTGCGGGCGGTGTGGTGTAAACTACCTGTCTCGTTATTGAGTCAGACAGTCTTTAATTACAAGGAGTGCTGGGCTTTACTTTAATGTAGAATGTGATGCTTTGTTCTTGACTAATTGTCAAAAATGCTGATATTTTGCGAGCAAGATTACTACTGAGCTCGTACATCTTCCTCCTCTATAAATTTACGCAACACAACATTACGACTCAAAACCCAAGAAATCAACCTCCAGTTTGGTAATAGTCTAAAACTCTGGTGATAGGTACACTAAAATATCTTTGCTTCAGGCCGCCAGTGAAGTTGAAAAATTAAAACTTAGAGAAATCTCTATCTATCGATGTGAATATAAAGTTCTTAACGACGTGGACAATAATCCTAAAATAAAAAAACGAAATAGCAAAGAAATACGACATCCCATCTACTACACTCTCCACTGGCTTGGCTCAAAGATGTGTCACTGAAAATCTGATGTTAGGGGAAACGTGAATTGAAGGAAACCAAAAAAGCGAAGAATGAGGAATAAGAGAACGTGCTCGCGGAATGGTTTTATCCAGCTAGAACCAACGAGATACATCTCAGCGGTCAGCACCTTAAAGAAGAATCGGAAAAAACAGCTAATCGTTTGAATCTTCAAGGGTTTCCAGCTACCAATAGATGGCTGGATTGGTTCAGGAAGAGGAAAGCAATTGTGTACCGGGAAATAAGTGGCGAATCCAAAGCTGTTGATCAAATATCCATTGATATGACTGATATCAAATACCCAGGATGGGTTACGCCCGTCAGTGACTCTACAGGAGGGGATTGAAGCGCAGGCAACGTTTAGACAATGCATGTGCCATATGACCATGGGTGAGGAAGTTTTCAGGATGATTCACCAACCTGAAAACACTGCCTATGCAGCCTCAGACACTGCGAAACGCCAATCAACAACCAACACTTTCATTTCTTAAGTTTGAATTAAATGAAAAAGTCATAGAAATTTTCTAGGAGTTAGATATGCATTTTACAGTTTAATTTTGTAGCGAAGGTTGACCACATTTTCAGCTAGTTTTTTGAAGTTTTGTGGCATTAATTTTCGTCCATTTACTTTATGAGAGCCTAAAGTGATGGCTATTCATGAGATCAAGTTATGGTGCGGGAAGGGGTGGTTTAGTTACGGAGATGGAGTGAAATTCGTTATGAGAGAGGCAATAAGTTGCCAAGGGACCAAAGAGTAGTTTGCTGTAGCGGGGATTTCGTTTCATCCGTACTCGTTACATGCGGGATATTTTACATTTGCGACCATAAGAAAGTCCAAGGGACCGAGAACTCACCTCGTTATAGGCGGGATTTCGTTACATGCGTGATCGTTTTAAACGAGTTTTACTGTTTAAACGATACACTATTTTTTGAAAAAAGAAGTCGTAAGGATTCGCGTTGTGCTATTGGCTAAGGTACTGCCTCCCCATTCCAAGGGTTCGAATCCCGGGCGTGGCAAAAGTTTTCTTCACTTCTATATTGGTCCCTTCCTGAGGGCTATGTGGAAAGCATTCTGAGTTAAGTAAGCCATTCGTCGAATGGAACGTAAAACAATTGACCCCTTGGCACATTTTGATACGAGCTGAACGGCTAATGCCGAACATCACTGGGTTTCTCTCGACCCTTCCTCCGTTCCATAAGTAACCACCTCATAGAAAACTCCCAGTTATCCTCTATGGCGCAGGCGACCTTTGTCGGTCACCTCTCATTTCTTTCGAAACATGACCGAATGGGTGAGCAGAATATGGAAGCAATTACGAGAGAGATGGACGGGGAATTTTTGAGAGCCTGGGTGTGACCACCCTCGCCGCGTTCGCGTCACGCCCAGCTTAAACTGGAAAAGAGCGAATCCAGCAAACGAGGTATGCGGCACACCGTAACAAAATCATCCCAGATACAAAAAAGGGGAAAAAGTTTTTTTTTTCTTCGGAAAATCCCGAATTGATGCGATTGGTTTTTTTTTTAACAATAACGAGCGCACGGCGGGAGAATGGTGGACCGACAGAAACAAATTCGTTCCCGCGGTGAAAGTCGGAATCAGATTTCATCGCGTTCGAACAATGAAATTTCGATGTCCGCGGAGGAATCAAGCCGCCGACAAAGGGCCAACGTTTTTCGGGTTTCATTTCGCGTCATCATCCCGCGGATCCTCTTCGAACTCGGGCACGAGAGACACGAAACGCCCGGTGGATAGAGAGTATGGAGGGAAGGGGAGGAGGACAGGGATGACACCCTGAACATCCGAGGAGGGAAAATTAAGAAAAAAAAATGAAAATCATCTTCATAATGCGGTGAGGGAGGACTCTTCCACTCATCCCGCAGTCAATATCCTCACCCATTCTCACATCTCCTGATCCCTCAGCACACCCCCGCCCCCAAATCCTTCCCCTCTTCTCCCACCAACCCCAATCCACCCCTCCCTCCATCCTTCCACCCCCTCCCCCAAAGTCTCTCTCGCACGCTGGAAAATATGTTACCATGGTGACTAATGTTTTGGGTTTCGGGGCGGAAATTGGCAAGGGAGGAAATCAATCGGTTTTTCGGCAGAATAACATTAAAGAGATGGGTGATTCTCAAGGATGGGATGTGGTGCGTGTAGAGCGAGAGGATGTCGTGCATGTGGGTGTGTGAGCATTGGGGAGGTGATGGTGTGAGCTTTTTGGGGCAGAAAGTGGGAAGCGGAGGGTAGGAACAGAGGTTTCCACTGGTAACCTCTCTCTGAAGGGAATACACTGAACGGGGAAGGTCAGAGGACACTGGGTGAAGAAGAAAGCGACCCATATCGAAGAGAAGCCTGTTTTCCTGCAATCTACCCTTACAATGTCGTGTTGTAAACGTTATCGCAACTGTAAATTACGCTTTTTCTACGAATATTCCTCACAGGGGAACTTAAAAAAACATTAAATTTCTATTACTCTTGGAAAAGATCGAAATTAAATGATTGGACTGCCTAAACGAATCAAATATCCCACAGACATTTCTAATTATAAATATAAAGGAGAGTAAATGAGTCGCCAAATATTACAAGCGCTGATGCTCTAGATTTGTATGTAGCTTCAGAGAGTCATCGTTACAAAAATGTGAAAAATACGAGCTACAATTTTCTACTCTCAAAAGGGAGATTGTTTTTGGGATTTTCTTCGAAACGAGTTCAACCTTCTGATGTTTTTTCAAAGTGTCACGAGGAAATGACTAATAGCTTTCGTTATAATTCACTGATATAGAAGCTTTAGGAAAGTTGAATAGGTGGGGTAATGTTAACGACTAAGATTAAAATCCAAGCGCAGTCACCGAAAGAACTAACATGGTATTTACACGAGGCTGTTTGAAATAAACATAGATCATTAGCAATTGTCACAGCTATTGCTGCTATACAGCAGGCCGGTTTTTGCTTACGAGGAGGTTTGAAGAGCGACAATTGTAACTGGCACTTACTGCGCTACTAAAAGCCCCTACTCCTATGCCTTACTAATGTTACAACGTGGAAAAAACTAAATTTTAACACATTGCATTTCACTAACATTGAGCCATATACAAAATTAAGGGTTCGTCTGCATCTAAAGAGCAAATTGCGTTTCTATTCGTAGTTTAAATTCTTGGATTGTAATAAAATACATCTAATGCAGTGAAATCAATCATTACACAATCGAAGTTAACTTCGCACAAATGTTGTATTAACCAAGCACTTGATATTTATGCATTATTGTTGAACGGAGCGCTAATTAACGAAAAGGTGCAGCATTTTAATGCACAAGGGACTCTCGCACCATTTCTTTGGCCGCCAATTCCCATTTACAGTATTTATGGAAAAGGAGGAAATAATCTATTCCTCCGTTTTATTACCATATTTTCCGTACATTAAATACTTGCTGGAATTTTGACGAGATTTTACATTTTATTTTTGCAATAAATTTCCTCAACATTATTACTTTAGCAAGGCTTTATACAGAATTCTAACGTCTATTTTCCGGACCCAGGTGAAAAGGAGGGAGAATAAAAAGAAAGGCGAGAGGATAAGTGGCTAAGGCGTCGTCGATGTGAATGAAAGAGCGTTCACACAGGGCCGGCAACTTCGCGCCCTTCCGGTAGTGCAGTGGTTACCTTTGCGGAGGATTTACGCCCTCGGATACGCGACGTCCGACGAGAACAGGTTCGTCACAATGACATTCACGGGGAATGGACGCATTTCGTAATATTCTCCTACGAACCAACTGCCATCTTGAGTTTTTCCACGCCCGCGGTCACATTCTCCGTACCGCTCGGTGGAAACATACAGCTACCGTTCTTTCGGGCGTGGTCGATAATGTTGCGTATCGTAGGTGAACTGAGAGGCGGTTATTCGGGAGAGGGAAAGGAATAATGGTTGACGTGTGGAGCAGATGGAAATTTTCCCATGGTGTGGAAACGGTCCACAATTTGTCCGAGAACTGTAACGTCTACTGACTTCAATCGGGCCGGATTTTTACCTGGATGCGCGAGAATTGAGATTTTGTTGTTTTTATTATCTAAATGTTCAAGGTTAGGTTGATATCCTGAACTCAAGGAATCGATGTACTTAAGGTTATTATGATGGCAAAATTTTCTATTTAGTGTAAGGATTTAATCAAACGTATCATCGAATAAAAAAACGACATCTCTCCTGTACTCCTGTACTACGAACAAATGACAATTATTAATTTACATCATTATCATTATGTCCCCACAATCGTAGAATTGGGTTGACGCAGTTTGAATCTTTTATCGACTAGCATCTGCACGTTTGCGTGATTCTCCATTTCACGTACTTCATTTTATGCTCTACATATTGAAATCGAGGCTTTCCTTTTTTATCCCATACATTTAAATGTCAAAAAAGAAAACAATATTTTGATTTCAGAAAATTCATAAATAGTATACAGTACGTCTAGAAATAAATGTGGCAATATTATTACAAAGAATCAGGTTTCTAAATAGTCGTATGCATTTCAAATTGTAAGAGCTTTACTTTGATCTCAGACTATCCTTTTCTTCGATATAGCGTCAATTGATAGGACCTCACCACTGTACGGATAACAGCTTATTATGGATTACTTAGACAAAAACTATATAAAATAATGTGAACTTAGCTAATAGAATTAGTATGAATATTTACTGAAGATGGAAGGCAGCATGAGACTTGAGGAATGAAAGAAAGAGAAAGCAAAATCAAGATTTACGAAGAAGTAAAAAAATCTAAATTTTGACAAGTTGGGAAAGCATACTAAGTGGAACAAAAGTAGCTTCAAGTAATTTGGAGAGAAGATCAGCGTAAAGGTAAAAAATGGTGATTAATGGGAGAGAATTAAAAAGGGTACATAGAATACGGGGGAAATAGGTCAACAATGAGTCATAAACAAAAACAAAATTGTTACTATCATCCCAGGAAGCATGAAACTGACACCTGCGTTACGGAAGGGAAAAAAAATCTCATATATTGATCAGATTCTATATTGATTAAAAAGGGTACATAGCATACGGGGAAAATAGGTAAACAATGAGTCATAAACAAAAACAAAATTGTTACTATCATCCCAGGAAGCATGAAACTGACACCTGCGTTAAGGAAGAGAAAAAAATCTCATATATTGATCAGATTCCTGTAAAATCACGAAAAACCTCGAATATTAATCCACCTAGACACCTTGAGTCGTGGAACAGATAGGAAAGTACTACACGTGCCTACTACGAGGGTAATGCATCGGAGGATAACCCGAGAGCGACCGTGGGAATGGAGGGATAATATTTAAAAGCTCGCGTGCAATGCCCGCGTGAGGGAGGGAGGAAGAAAGTGAAAGTGAGGTCGAGAAAGCGTCGAAGAGAGGGAGAAAGAGAGAGAGAGAGAACGGAGGTGAGAGGAGGGGAGGGAAAGTAATTAGAATGAGGCAACGGGAGGGGGAGGAGGCGGGAAGCAGCGCTGAGGGTAGAACAGGCGATAGGATGGCGTAGTGGAGCGAGTGGGGGTGGGGGGTTCCAAGGCACAGCATGGGGATCGGAAGCTGCGTTAGCCGGGAGGGACGAGGGGGGGAGGAGGGAGAACGCGTAGGGCCGTACGGGAGGGGAGTGTGGGACGCGGGGGAGGAAATACGGGAGATAGTAGGGGAAGTAGAGCGAGGGTAGGGCACGCGGGATGTGGCGCGTAGTGCGTAGGAGGGTCCCTCGAGAGGGAAAACGGGGTAGGCGAAGGGGGTAGGGAGGGGGAGGAGGATAGAGGGGCGGGAAGGGCGTAGGGAGCATGTCCGGGGCTAGGGACTCTCAGGATGGATTTCCTCCGTAATGCGCAGATACGACGCACCCCCCGGGCGAACTCTGCGCAGACTTCGCTGCTCCTCCGCCCCCGCGGCCTCACCCTCCCCCGCGCTAAAACCCACCCCTCTCCCGCTCTACACCCCGTGCATCGCCTACCCTCCACTACGCACAGCGGCGGGGGATGGGGTCGCGCCTGCCAACCCCGTCAAAGCCCTCCTCCCTCTTCCCCCACCCACATCCACGCCCACGAGCGCTAACCATCCCCCATGCCTACGCAACGAGTTCTAAATCCCCCCCCGAATCTCCCAACACCCTCATCACCAACGCTCCTATCTTCCCACGCGTGATAACGGGAGAAAAATGATGTGCAATCTATCCTTATATTTAATACTATATTAGTAAATAAATAAATAAATATATATACACAATATATTTTTATACATCAACGATGGACAAAATAATGATACATCAACACCCACACTCAAAATCGGCAGAACTTTCTCAGCTAAAATTCAGCATCCTTTCAACCCTCCCATAAACCTGGTGCTTTTCCTTTTTATGCGCTACCTGTCCCTTCCCACATACCTATAAAAATATATTCGTACAAAAATGAAAATGCGGTCAGTGGCAGTAACAAACTGAAAAGAGTATAAGACCATAGGGAAGGAAGATATAAATACTACCGCAGCGTTGGCAGGTGGGAGGACGATTTTACTTAATTTCTAGTGAGAGTTTTTCAAAATGTTTTTAGACATGTTTCTTTTTCCCTGGGTTATTTTATGAATGCGCATTATAGAAAATAATGCCCACTGACATAGGTAATTTTACGTAAAATATAAAATCAGTAATTTCCTAGATGCATGAAAACACTTGACATGGAATTTGTTTCGAAAATACATTATTTCCTGGATTTGTGGGCAGTATACCTGCGGGTAAAAATGGATTGAAATAAATCACTGAAGAACGTGATGGGAAAGAATCATCCTAAATCTCCCAATTTTTGAAATGAATTAATACGATCCATGAGATTTATTTTGATTTTATCCTCGCTTGAGATATTACATACGCATAGGACATATTAATATGCTTAGCGTTATATGCAAATTGAGTTTGGGGGGAGGGGGGGGGAGGTAGGAAGGGTTGAGAGAGAGAGTGAGTCTCTCTGCATGTCTTCTGCGCTTGATGGGGTGGAGTAATGGGAGAACCGGTTCGCGACTTCAGAGACCTAGAATCGATACCGTGGCGCACGGAACGTAGAGGGGTTGGTTTTTCAATGGGGTGGGATTTCGGGGGTGTTCACTCGAAGACGGTGCATTCTCAAGAGCCGTTCTTGGATAGCCAAGAGGGAGAAGAGAATGAATTTGTTTATAGGGGACACAAAAACACACACGTGGCTGAGCGGGAGGTTAACGCCGTAAAATCAGCACGTGGATGTGTGGAACGGAGAGGTAATCCATTGGAAGTTATGGAAATCATGGGAGTGAGTCGGGGGTGAAGAGCGATGCCTGATGGGTACGCAATTCTGAGGTGAAGGGGAGTCTGTTTCGCTATGGGACAAGAGTCACGCTGAAGAGAGAAAGGCCTAAGGACCCGCCTTGTATCCTCATCCAGCCTCCAACAGATGGAGGCCAACCCTGTCTGGTGCGTGAGGCAACCCCCAACCTCACCCTCCACCTCCCCTTAACTCCCCAGACTCTCGATCCCTCACTCTCTTCCCCCTGGAGAGGAAAGGATCGACCATTAGCGACGATCCCACCAGAAAACAATACCTGCATTTGGGTCTCATCTCTCGGCTCCGAAGCGTTGGATCTAAGGGAAGAGGACGAAGATGGACTGGCGGATTTTGAGAGGGTGTGTAGAGGTAGGGATGAGTTAAAGGTGGGTGAGAAGGAAGACAAACGAGTATGTGCTGGGAATTGTAGAGGGGGGAAAGAAGTGGATTCAAAATAAAGGAAGAGAGAAAGAGAGGATTGTTAAGGCCTTTTAATAAGAGTTGGGGTTATTTTGAAGAACGTTATAGAAGGGAGAATTTTAATTAGGCGGAGAACGTTTGAGCGTTTAGATTCAAAATGGCATTTTTCCCCCGTACTATAAGATAACAGAATAGGCAGCATAGGAAAGGGATAGGTAGAGGAAATATTTTAGAGTATTCTGTAGTGCATGATGCATGTTCTTCTGCAATTCTTCGTGTGTATTAACCCCTCAAATACTATAGATACTAACAATCTAGTTGCATGAGACCCTTTAGTTGCTTGCTTGCATGTTAGTAGTGCATGCTTGGTGATCTTCACCCCCTGCCACACACCCTCGCGGTGGCTTGCAGGGTATCGTGTAGATGTAGATGTAGATGTAGATGAGAAGTGGGAGGAGGAGAATAGAATTAAATGATGATTAATTATTCGGAACAATAGAAAAACGTCATACGAAAGATAGTTGGATCGTGCTTCATGGAAATATTTTTAAGTATTTATATCTAACGTTCATCAAAACCTAAAAGGAGTGTTTGATCAGCAATCAATTTGGGCATCGAAAAAGAGGCTTAAGGTTTCCGCCTCCCGTATACGAGAACTCCCCTCCCTGACGTCACCCCCAGGACGGGCGTGCGCCTCTAAGTTCTGCGGGAACTCCACGCGAGCACTTCGCACACCTAACCGCTCGCGCACACGCACCGTTCGCTCACGCACGCACGAACGCAAAAAAAAAATATATATGTACAAATACATATTCCCGAGCCTCCCTCCCTTCCTTTTCTGCAGGGTTGGTTTCATGCTCGCGCGGGTGTGTGTGTGGGTATACCCGAACATATCTCTGTATATATCTCGCCCCCTCCCCATCTCTCTCCCATGCTCTACGCCCCTCCCCCATGAGCCGAATATCCACCCTCCTACCGCCGAAAAACCACCCACTCACTCTTTTTTTCCCTACCTTCACTCCCCCATCTCGCTCGATCAATAACGTTGGACGTGGACGGGACTTACTACTACATTTTTACCTCCCCAGGTTCTGTACGCTACCCTCCCTCCCCACCACCCCCATCCTCTCTATTGCCAACCCCCGGTTTTCCTTTCGTTTCGCGTTTAATTTTTCGGCACGCTCTTCGCGACTCTCGGGGCAGGGGAGGATTAGAGAAAGAGAGGGTGAGAATGGGGGGAGAGAGTGGTAGACCTGCGTGTGTGCACATTCATTAATATATGATTATTTTTTGAGCGAGCACTGATGAGGGAAGATAGGGCTGGTATGGTGATTGAAATACTGGCTTTTCATACTGAGGACCATGCTTCAATTCCCTGAAGTGCTATAGATTTTTCTGTGGTATATCTGTCCCTACTTGGGTGCAGCGTGAAGGTATATTCAAACGTGGTATTTTCCGTTGGATGGGACGTTAATGCTGGCGAATTTCGTTTAAATTACGCTAATGACAGCGCAAGGTTTCGCTTCACCATTCACTCGTCCCTTGAAAAAAACCAACAAAACCAAGCAACGTATCCTTAATGGCGCAAATTATTTTAGGTAAAAGTTTCCTCCCCCGAATAACTCCCGGCAACTTACGTCAGCTAACGACGACGCCGGGTTTCGCTTCACCCTTCTTCCCTCCTCGAAACATTCCAAAACACAAACAGAAAACAAGAAACAAGGGAAAATGATCTCAGCTCTCGGTTGCCTCACCCAAATTACTAATTGGCAACTTTAAACGAGTGGGGATAGGGGAGACCTACGATGATTTTAGAAGGAGTTGAGCGCCGCTGGTTCTTCTTCGAGCGCGATTGGAAGACGGGAGGATCGTGCGGCCGCGGAGGGAGGGAGGGAGAGGACTTAAGGAGAGGCGGCGCTGTCATCAGAACAAGAGAGCGACGGAGAGCGGCGCGGCAGAAAAAAAATAGTGAATGGGGGATCCACGGGGCGGCTCGTGCGAGTGGAGTAGAGTGTGGAGGGGGAGGGAGTTGTGGAGGGCGTGGAGGGGGAGGGGGATGGGCTCCTCTTGCCCCCGTGCGTAAGTGGTGCACGTGTGTGGAGGACGGGACGAGAGGAGGCCTCGTTGGAGGTGTGCTGAGGAGGGAATCGAAACGTCAGGCCTCCGAGTCGTTCCTACGGAAAAATGAACCACCTCCCATGGCCGAGCCGGTCTTTTCGGGGGCGTGTGAGTGAGTGAGTTGGAGGGAATGATCCTTACCTCCTGTGGTCGAATCACGGTCGAGAATCCTTGCTCCCGCGTCCTTCCCACGACTGCCATTCAAAACTCTCCCTCTCTCTCCACGTCGGTTGGCGCTCCCGTCAACAATTGCCATCGACTCATCGTCCCGAATTCAAACGCCCTGCGACCAAACCCCTTCCTCTTCCCCCCCTCTCGCCCCCCTCCGTGCCGATACTCCCCCACCACAGGCTTCCCCTCCCTCCCCCCTCCACCCTCCGTAAGGGAGTCGTGGCGTCCCCCCACTCCTCACGCCCCCTCCCCTCCCCACCTCTTGGGAGCATCCCCACCACGTGCCTTCCCCATCCCCTTCCCCGCTTGACCCCTCCCACTTTCCCTCCCTCCCTCTCCTCCCGCGGTTTCCTCCCCTCCACTCCCCATCCCAACACGCGGAGCATAACCTCGCGAAGCAATCTCCAGCCCCTTGTTCCCTCTCCTCCCCAGCCCGTATCCAGCACCCCGCACCAAACCCCCACCCTCCCCCACCCATTCGAACCAAGTCGTTCCTCTTGCCTCTTCCTTTTAACTGCTCCTGTAAATATTTCCTCCACTCCCCTCACATCTCTCTTCGGGAGCATCCCGGTTCTATCCCCGCCCCCTCCATACACCTACGTTACCCCTTCCTCTCCGCTAGCTCGCAAGCTTCGATGGCCTCTACACCTGCCTGCTTAACCCTCGTTCGTGCTCCGACTCGCCACAACCCTGTCGTTCCGTCCAAACACCACCCTCCAATTGCCCAAACCGTCCCCGGCACGCTTTGTCGTTCGGCCGTGATAGGGGAATGCACGGCAATGCGCGACAGATTCACGGTGGAGGAATGGGTGGGCCGACGTGAGATGGAAAACCGATTAGCAGAGGTGGAATTTGGTTTTCAAGTACTCAGGAGTTCTCAAGTTATACCCCACTTGCGTGGGACACCAAAAGATTCGTATTCCAGTTAGATAGTAAATAGATTATAATGTGTCGGGAAAGAGGGGGCAGGTACATGGGAATGAAAAAAATGTCTGAGTCTTAATATTATATTTCCAGTGCAGTTTGGGTTAGGGGTAAAGTACTCGCTTCACAATGTCGACGTCCCTGATTCGAGACTCTCCGTCTCAAATTTTTTATGTAATCCCTAAGAAATCGGTCTAAATAACGAACTTGAACGTGTGCAGCGAAGATCGGCAAGATTTGGAAAGGGACGGTATGATAACCTTATTAGCATAACCAGTCTATTAAATGAATTAATTTGGGAATCATTGTCAGATCGCAGGTTGAAATTTAGACTTAATCTCTTAAACAAATTCCAAGACCATATTTTCAGTGATGATGTTAAAAATATTTTGCGGACCCCAACTTACTACGGTAGAGTGGACCATAATCACAAAATTAGAGAAATTGATTGCCGAACTGACAGATTCAAAATGTCCTTTTTTCCTCGTACTATTAGGGATATGAATAACGGTAAATATATCCAGTACGAGTGTAGCAATGGATAACATTGGTAGCTGCATGTTGGTATAAGGACTTAAAGCTAACCCAACTAACGGCATATTTTTGCATGTATGCTTTGCTATTTTTATCTTTTTTTAAATAGCGTAGTTTTGAACAGTACCTATACAAGTACTAATCCTTTTTTATGCATGATTTGTAGTGCATGTTTGGTGAGAGTTCACCCCCTGCCACACACCTTTATGGTGGCTTGCAGGGTATTATGTAGATGTAGATAGATTATAGCAATACATAACATTTTTCAGAAAAAAATAGGTGAACAAAATCACTGTGTTTAAGCGATAAGATTGATCTGTACTCGGTTACGGTTCTAGGAAAGAATACATTTGTGACCAATTATTTAAATTTTGTCCGGCACTTATAATCACCTATCGGTGAACAGTGAGCCTCAAGATCCATTCCCCATTACTGGTAATCATAGTGAAAACGCCAGTACATGCATCTGTGATCGCGCCCCTGAAAGGAGTATTTAAAACGGTCGGAATTATCTCCAATTGGTAACCGAGGAGTTATGTGGTACAAACACAAATAGTTCGAGTTTGAGTCTCTCATGGCAATTAAATTTTTTCACATCCATCTCGACTATCTCCCAAGCATGAAGAAAATTCGAGTGAAAACAAGGAGTGAGATTGTTCCGAGTGATTTTTACACACCAAATTTGCGAAACATTCACGTAAATACCATGTACTCCTGATTTACTTGTTCGAGATAATCCCGAAGATTTCAAACATACCTCCCCGTAAGGGTAAGCACTATCCCCAAGGTGTGTGAAATTCAAATCCAAGCGGGCAGTGCTGTGCTTCTCCGTGCCATTTGTGGTTTCCCAGAAGGATTTGCTATCCAGGATCAATCGTTAGCTGGGCTATTCCCTACCCATCGTGACGGGATACCAAGCCGCCTAAATGGGTTGAACAAGGCCAATATCCATCGTCTACAATATAGACTTTCCATACCACACCCTGACCCAGGGAGATAAGAATACCATTGATATAGGGTACGTATTTTGATCCGCGGATTAGGCTGTTGGTCACTAAAAGTCCGAAAAGAACACTCAACAAAACTAAATTGATTCGGGTTAGAAAATAACACAAAATATTCAGCTGAAAATAGGAATTTGGGCGAAAACAAAAACATTGCGAAAGACGAGCCAGTAACCACAATTTTGGTCAATGAAATTGCAAATATGAGTAGCGAATGGCGGTGATGATGGCTCTTATCGGTCAGGAAGCGGGTGCTCGTAGCTGAATAGGAGTGGGTTCCGTTCTTCGGAGGCGGACTGTTCCTCGCTGAATTCACGGGGACAGATACTGGCTGGATTTCACCTCCTCATCAAGGGTCTATATGTATCTCGTCCCTTTTTGTTGTTGAATTCCGCGATCCGCCGTCAAGCCTTCATTTGAAGATGTCCTTCGTGACACGCATGCCTCAATTAGTCTCCTCGTTCAGTGCCACTGGAAGGTCTCTCCTGGTGGAAAAATTAAAAGTTCCTGAGAAATGAAATATTTCTCTCATCGCCGTATAAAACGTAAATTACATAATTTTGGGAGACAGGCGCTTTTTTTTCACTCTCAGCACTTAAAATTTTCAAAATCTCAGTTTCGTATTTTCTGTAACTAGTTCCTCCGCAATGGTATCTAAAGTGCCAATGATGCGCTTCTTACCCCCCAGCAGCCAATCATGTGGTCAAATAGGTATAGAATCGAGGAAAGCTGAAGTATATCTTCTCGGGTTTACCACCTGGTCAATTGGACAACGCATCAGTATTCGACTAGGGTATCATCCACAGGGTATGCCAAATTATTGACATCCTACACTGCCCGGAGGATGATACCCAATTCGACCAACGAAACATGGGTCAGTACGGACAACCTGATTTGGTGGATAACCCGAAGAAGATTCTCTGCACCACGTTCTCAGGTAAAACACGCGTTATCATTTCATTGAGGAAAGCATTGTGATTGTATTGTTGGTCTCTGAGAACACGAAATGCGTTGAGGCAAATTTGCTAAGCATAGACATGTTGTGTACTAACACTTGTACATGCTATAATCTTTTCAGTGATAATTTGTATGTTATTGCTCTTAGTGCAAGCTATTAATGTGTCTTATCTACCCTGGAGCATTTATCAATGATCCTTTTCATGCTCATCTCCTTCGTTTCTTTGCCACACGTTTCCTCCATTACGCCCACCAATTTTTGTGCAGTTCTTCAGAATACGAGTCTCTGCTAAATGCCTATTGCCATTGTATGTGATTCTCCTGCTTGAGTCACTGTAGGAAAAATAAAACTCAGCAGGTGCGTTAGTAAATGTAGCATCCATTTACATTGGCGGTTTACATTAGTTTTTCTAAAGGGTACTTCGATTGCTAAAGTTATTTAACACCGTCTACCCTGATGTAATTACTAAATTTCAAAACCAATACGGCATACCTATGAGGTTTTTAATCAGATCAATTATTTTATCTTCAATCTTGTAGAAATTTGTCATGTAAGTAATTCAAGCACAGTAAAATTCCACTGAATAATTTATTTGGTACTAACTCGTCTTCGACGCATAGGCAACATTTTCAGGTATCTGATTCGTCGAAAATAAACTAGTTAGTGCCAAGTAAATTAATTGGAATTTTAGTATTTTTAATAATTTATATTTACTGACTACCCTGCAGGACACCTTAAAGTTGTATGGCAAGGGGTGAGGTATATCCAAACATGCACTAATGTTTACATACCTATGAGGGATTTGAACCCACAACGCTTGATTTGCAAGTTCGACAGATTACCGGTTTGACCACAAGCAATAACTCGAGTTTCTGCGTGTAATGATCCCCTGAAACTTATGAAGTTCTCGAGTATTGAAATTATAAGGATTTTTTTCTCCTCCTTAGGAGTTTGAGCAGTAAAAGAAAACAAGAAACCAATATCCTGCATCTTGCCCAAGGAATTATGCTGCTGCATAAATGTGCCTATACCTGAAGGGTACATCATCTAATCTTTACATTTGAATGCCCATTTTTTTTACAAACTTAGAGTACTTTGTTGGGGCACGTTTTGGACGAATATAATCGCCACAAATATTTTTGAAAAAGGCTAAGAAGTTTTAAATCTTCTTTATGAAACGCTGCTGTTATTAAAAACGAGGTATAACCATTCCTAAAATATTTAAAACATCGACGTTAATCAGTTTTTAGGGGATGATAATGAGAAGGTAGCTGAACATGACCTTAAGTAAACATTGTTATGTAATTATGAAGTAACTATCACCTGTTAAAAGTACACATCAATTGTACCAACAGTACCGTGGCCAAATGTTGCTACATGCTGCTCTCATAAATCATTAAATCTGTTTGCAGCCAAGTTTTCTCGAAAGACATCTAGAACAATCTGAAACCTTCTAAAATTCCCCTTAAGATTTCGAGATAAAACAGGAAAATTAAAAAACTTAATTAAATCATTGAAAATTAACGTTTTTAAATTATGTAGGTAACATTGACAACAGTGATTAGCTATCGTTTCAATCTTTGATTGCAATCTGTTAGCTTCACCTAAATTTAGAAAGGTTTGAGAGCAGATGATTGTTGTGTAACGTTGCTGATTAAGTTCCTGCGCAGGTAATCATATATTCAAAGAGGCTATATCAACGATTGTTTCCCATGTATAATTCAATCGCACTCGTAGATGTTGAGTGTCATATCAGAATTTTTCGCTGAAAAATAGCGTTGACAAGTTTAAAACAGACTTTAGGTGTTAGTACAACGGGATCAATTTATGAAAATCTCTTCCATGCGTGGTTCTGTAATCTAGGGGCTGTGTTATTAACTTTGCGATGTCCAACTTCAAAGAGAGTTCACAGGATTAACCCAAGTTGTGACATGTACTCGATGTGCAACCGCTTACAAAATAATATACATATTTACCTCATAATGATTGAAAGCATTTTCATAACACAAAAACTTCACTCTTCACTCTCAACTCGCTTCCGCCATTTCCTACTCTATGACTGTCAAAAGATATGCATTTGTCTTGAGAATGGTAGATGATCTACAATATAGTTGCAATTCATTTAAATTAAAAAGGATTGCTTACTCGACGGCATTGCATGCATTCGGTGGAATGAACACCTGCAACTCATACTTAAGGTGATATATTGGCTTATATGTAGATGTTGGTCTTTATCATTACTTTCATATGCATACATTATTAGATTCCTTTTATTATTGCAGTGAATGAAGAAAGATACACCATTAAAGTTGTGGCATTTTAATCCCCTAATATTTAAAATTCAATTTGCGGATTAACTGTTTTGTTTGCGACTTCCTTGACTGTATCCTTTTCATACTTTTCCCTAACTAAATCAAAGAATTCAGTATCACATGATACTAATATGGAAAGAGTGAAGAGAACTCTCTTGTTCAGCCGATACTTGCTTGTTGCTTTAGCAAAAATAACTCGGTCCTCGATATTATTTTTCTTTCCACCAGCCAAAATAGCTTTTGCGTAATCTGAGATTACCCTAGTCTTTCAAGGTGCTTTTTTCCTCCTACCACATTTCTTTCTCTTAATTGTTTCGTGAGTGTTCCTTTTTGTTCATGCTTACTTTTTGCAAAATATAGATGGAAAAGATCAAGCGTTGGTCAGCATTGAAGAAAATAATCGCTCGCTCTATAATGAGCTTGTGCTAGTCTCTTTAAAAGTCATATCTCAATGCTTCTTGTAATAAGTGGCAAATTTCCGTAATTTAAACAAAGAGTGCAACTCTTCATAATGTTTTATTTATTCATAGTGGCTCTCGAAATAATGAATTGCAAATAGCCCTTTGAGCTCCTTGTATAAATTATTTCGCTTCTTTATGCTTCACTAGTTGGTTTTTACAATAACCTAAAAATTAACTTCGAAAAAATTGTCTTACTGGATATTTAACCACTGCAAAGATGCTGCTTCTCTACATTCTCACCGGGATCTCTTCGTTCCTCTCCCTGCTTCTCGAAATTTCTCGTCCCTACTCGTATACAATCATTCTCGATATGCTCTGCTGCAGGGATCTTTATTGCCTGCCTACCTGTCTTATCATGAATTGAAAACGTACTACGCACAAGAGCTTACATAATAACATTTCTCTGATGAACCGGTAAAAAAGCTGTCAATCATAATTCGCAACAGCACTTTACCCTTTCATCTCCGACCCAATCATGAATATATTATTGAAATGGAAGATATTTGTCATTAATCCAATGATGAAAATTTTTTCTCCTTACACTTCTATTCGTGTAATATCATGGCTGCGATTTTTCATCATAGAAAGTGCACAACTTTATCTGACTCGAAAACACTAGGAATATGAAGATAAGCAAGGTATTGTTAAAGAATAAGTTACTATGTTTGTACAACATAAGAATATAACTGTCAGTCGTGATAGCCAGGTTGATAGCATGCTAGCTTCAATTCCGCGGTCGCGGCTTTGAATCCCACCCATGGATGTTTTGTGCGCCCTAGGATTAAGGTATTGGGTTAGATGGTACGATATAAATTTAGACATTGGAGCCACTACCCTACTACTAGTAATACTAGGAATATGCTCTTTAGGTTCCCATTAAGATATCTTCATTAACTAACTAATATCTATTACAATCTTCTCATCTCAAAAGTTGGTTTCCTTTAAGACGCAAGTTTTTATATCGTTAGTCATTTCAAAATTTCCTTTGTAGGATAAATAAATGACAACGGGAATTGAAGTTTTAATTAGTTTTGTCTAAGAGTAACTGCAAAAGTCTAAGTAAAAGTCTCAAAAGATGTTGGCTTCCTAAAAGGGAAGCAATACTTCCAGGAGAGGCGATCAAACAACATCTATGGATTCGGGGTGAGTATTGTTTGTGGCTTCCCGAGACTTTTCCTCGTTCCCCACACTTCCCGTCCTTGCCGTCCCATTCATGGCAACTGATAAAAGGACTGTGTACTATGCCACCTTGAATCCACTCTTATTTCTCCCGGCGCCTTCGTCCTCTCTCTTACATCCTCCCGTCCAACCTTCGGGTGAATTTAAGGTGGGCCCTCATCGCCCGCGCAATAAAGCAATGTGTTTACATTACCGCTCTGATTGGCCCGCGTTCTCCTCCACACCGATTTTTATTTTCGCTGCTCCTCCCCAACTTCCTTTCACTTCCTCGTACGTTTCAATTATTCTCGTGTTTTCTCTCCGTCGGCCCACTAATCCTGATTTCTTTGAAGGCGACTCCGCACTCCGATAGTCCTCAACGGCATCCTCGCGCCTACGCGCTCTCTTGCCGTAGCTCTCTGGGATCTTTGTTCGCCATTATTGATTTTTTGTGTAGCTTTTGAGGAAGTGTTCATTCGCCACTTCCTCGAAGGCGACGCGGCCCCCTGATTTTCTTCCTCCGTCCGGAATCATCCAGGGCGAAAAGGTCGTCAAGGCGAGACGCGGCTCACTCATTCAACACGTCAGCGGCCATCGAATCCAGACTGACACTATTATGATTATGCTCATCCACTCTCTTCTTTTCGCGGCTGGTTGGTAATGATATGCCACGAACACCATCATTGATGATACAAATCGTTTTGATTGTCCACTTTTCGCGGAATCTCGAGAAATGGAATAGTTAGTCGAAGTATGAATTGTTTATACGATAAATGCATGCAAGGGAAAATAATAGTCTGATTAACCAAATTTATAGGAACGAAAATATGATAGGTAATTTAGATTTTCCGTCATTTTTGGTTGTGTGAATGAACCAATTAATATGCATCTACATCAACGCTATACCCTGTAAGCCTCCGCGAGGGTGTGTGGCAGGGGGTGAAGATCACCAAACTTGCACTATTGACTCGCAACTATGCTACTACATGGAACATGTTAGATATTAGGGTCACATGCAGCTATATGTTTAATATCTGCATAGTAATAAAAGGATTGGTTGTTAACACATGCATCATGCACTACGTATACCTCTACGTAATACCGTGCGAGCCACCGCGAAGGTGTGTGGCAGGGGGTGAAAATCACCAAACATGCACTGCTTACATGCAACTAATAGCTATAATGCTACTACTTTATGCACACATATGTAATGTATATGTGTAGTCATATATATCTCCTTGTATTGTGCATAAGGTGAACTTTGTTTTGCCTGCTACGCATGGTAATAATGGTTAATTCACGTGTGTAATTCATGCATCAGGATTTAGAGACAGGTTCCTTCCTTGTGTCTCTTAGTTTCTCTGAATTAATTTTTCCACCGAAGAAGGGGTAACATTCTAATTTTAGGTCGTTCAATTACCATTGGTTATTTTGCACCGTCTAGGCAAAACAAACTTTATGACAAAAGCAACATTTATGTCCAAAGCGAGGTTTGAACCTACGATCTTTTCCTTGTCAGGCCGACAAGATACCGACAAGGCTCATGTAGCCGGCATTTTCACCTTGGGTCTTAGTTGAAGATGCCCAAAGTTATCGACATTTTGAATCTATCAGTTCGGCAATCAATTTCTCTAATTTTATGATTATGGTCCAGTCTGCCATAGTAAGTTGGGGTTTGCAAAATATTTTTAACATCATCACTGAAAATATTGTCTTGGAATTTATTTAAGAGATTAAGTCTAAATTTCAACCTGCGATCTGACGATGATTCCCATTTTAATTCATTTAATAGCTAATATAACTATCGTATCATCCCTTTATAAATCTTGCCGATCTTCGCTGCACACGTTCAAGTTCATTATTTAGGCCGATTTCGTAGGGATCCCATACATTGGCAGCATATTCCAAATGAGAAATACGTGTGCATGTGCGTTTTTCATCTTATAGGTTGATGGCTTTTCAATTTTAGCGTTATTGCATGTAAATATACTTTATTTATTAATTTATTTTTAGATAAACAATGGAAACCCGCAACGTTTTGTTACATGTTGATTCTCCTACCACCATACACCCTCCACCACATACCGTAGCTAGTAGGGTATTTTGTAGATGATGCCGATAAACCTGAAGATATAACCTACATGCATGATACTTGCGATAATCAGTATATTGGTTTTCAAGCGATAATTAAAACAAAACGAAGTATTTTGTTCCGTGTTTTCAGTCTCGATTTCACGTAAAGCAATTATGAGGGAGCGGGAGGCGAGAGTTAAAAGGGTTCCCTTGCACTCAACCCTCCCGGACAATTTAGACGTTTGTCTCAACATGTCTGTCTCGACCTTTCCCTCTTTGCATTACCCGTCAGCCCCCTCAGGGGCAACTGCCTCCGTCAAACCCGTTCCCCAACCCTACTCACACCGATCCGCCCCCGCCAACTTTCGGCCTCTCAGGAGACATCCCTCCACCCTTTTCAAACTCCCCCCCTCCCCTCCACCCCTTCCACAACCCCACTCTCCCTCCCCTTGGATGAGGACGAGACCCTCCCGCGGCATTCGTTTCCATGAGGGAAGGAGATAAGAAAAGATGGCCACTCTGTCTGACTTCTCTCCCCGCGCGAACGGCCGCAAAGTACACACGAGGCATCCGAAAAAAGAGTCCCCCCCTCCGAACTGTCTTTATTTTTTTTTTCCTTCCCGACACCCCATTCCGAGGAGCCTCCCCTCTCCCCCGGCCATCTCTTTTCCCACCTCTTCTCTCATCGCCTTCCGTACTGCTTACACCCTTCTCCTCCTCCCCTTTCCACCCCCCAGTCCTCCTCCATTCAAAATCCTTTTGTCCTCACCTCCTCCTCTTCGAATCTCCTTCCCTCCCCTCCCTCCCTCCCTGTCCATTCGCACACATTCCATCCCCACTCACACCCCTCAACCCCCTCATTCCTCCTCATTCGCGTATCCTGGCTCTCATTCAGCGTTTCCTTCCCCTTCCGCTCGCCTTGCTCCCCTTATAACCTTCTCCTCCGCAACCGACCCTTTCCTACCCCCCCCCCCCCCCTCTCTGAACCTCGCCGACCGTCGCTTGAAGGTGACGCAGACCACGACACCTGTGTGGTTTTTCCGGTTAACTTGTCGATACTTCGGTGCTGGTTTACCTGGTGGTGACTATCAAGGCGGAGATATCGCTAAAAATCGGCGGCACGTAGTTCTATCCCTGGTAGATTGTGGATATTTTTACGGGATTTTTGGTAGCAACTACCGGTAAGCAGATGCTGATCAAATCCACGATGGGTGCTTTCCCGATAACTCATTGATACTTAATAACGGGCGTACTACTGCCAACTATAGATGGAAATAACCGCTTAAATCCGCGGTATATGTGTACTTTCTCAGTAACTTGCCGGTACTTAGCGGTAGGTTTTCTGAAGGCAGCTATTGATTCGCATACACCGCTAACATCCATGGTGCATATGGTATCATTCTGATATTGTATTGCGGAATATCTGGTGGTAATATTCTTTGTATCAATACGGCTACAGTTGGCCGTACTGACCCGTTTTCCTGCATGATAATGTAAATATCTATCACATGATTGAAATAATTCTCGAAATTTACTCGCATGATTGCTATATGGCTTCAAATATTTGCATGAGATCTGCGCACCTATTCCCGGTGGAGGCGTTAGCAACAACAGTCTTGTTTATCCGTCTGCAATGCAGACTGGTGCCACCCTTTACCATACACCTATACCGAGACTTTAAGGTTACTATGGAGGTATGAATAAATTCATGATGCAAATAAACTGATGTCGTTATTAGTTCTTGTGAAAGTCAACTCCCTATATCTGTAACCACTTTTCGATATTAAGTCATCAGCATTTTCGACATCTTTGATGATCAATGACACACTAGTGCCACTGAGTGTTTACTGAATTAGCTTACAGCTTATAGTACACAAATGTGGTGCATTGCGGTATTCGAATTCGTGTTAGATTACATGAGGTTGAAGTAAATTATTAAAATTGAAAAACGATAGTTTTCTTGAGTATTTATACCTCAAAGAGGAAAAAATACTGAATATAGGAACATACATGAGTTAGGTGAGGTGCACTGTATGCAGTAGAATCACTAACGGGTGAAATATTTTATTCGAAAAGAAAAAATCGACTTAAGATAATAAATTGCATACAAACGTGGTGCAAATAAATACGCCGGTATTCATTGCCTCAAAATGAGGTAGAGTTTTAGCAAGGATTTAGATGCAATTCAAGAGTGGTGTGACAAATGGAAGTTAGAACTTAACCTTAAAAAGTGTGTAGCTATCAATTTTTGGAGGAGGAACAATTCGATAGAGCGTACCTATAAAATTAGTAACACGAAGGTCGAAAGTGCTGAAACCATAAGGTATTTAGGTGTAACAATCACTAAAGATTTATCGTGGGGAAGACACATCCGGGAAATATGCGGCCGAGCGAAGAGAAAGCTAGGATTTATAAAAAGAGTACTTGATGTGTAAAGTGTGATGTGATTGTGATGATTGTAATGTGATGAGTAAATGTGATGAGAAGACAAAATAGCGATGTTACTTTTCTCTAGCTAGGCCCACCTTGAGTATTCAGCCAGTGTACGGGATCCGAATGAATTAGGCTTGATCAGAAAACTAGACAGTGTGCAGCGTAGAGCAGCTAGGTTCGTTATAAGGTGTTACGATAGGTTGAGTAGTATTTCAGAATAAATACAATAATTAGGGTGGGAATCATTATCAGAGCGTAGGTTTAAACACAGATAAACTATTAGAGAAATTTCAATCGGATAACTTTACTGAAGATGTTAGGAACATATTAAAAACACCAGCGTATTATGCTAGATTCAACCAGATAAATAAGATTAGAGAGATAGATTGTCGTACTGATAGATTCAAAATGGCATTTTTTACCCGTACTATAAGAGAACAAAATAGACAGTATAACAACGGGATAGGTAGGGGAAATATTTTAGAGTAGTCTGTAGTGCATGATGCATGTATTAATCCCTTAAATACTATAGATACTAACAATCTAGTTGAATGAGACCATATAGTTGCTGGTTTCCATGTCAATAGTGCACGCTTGGTGATCTTCACCCCCTGCCACACACCCTCGCGGTGGCTAGGAGGTTATCGTGTAGATGTAGATGTAGTCCTTCAAAGGTTTAGGGGCACATGATTTTCAATATCAACTAACAGCTAGAGTTGTTTATTAGCATCATATCCATTACGTACATGCATCCAGGAAGCAAGCTGTTACACCTACGTGATAAAGGGGAAATAATTCAACATGGGGATACAGATGCTTTTCTGGTTACGGAATGTCCATGACTGAATAGACGTTTCATTTGCTTTAGAAAGTGTAAAAATATAATATAACCTCAGTGTTGTCTGACCATAGCAGTTGTTTCAATTGACATTAACTATTTATTTTCCTTGTCCACGTGTAACTTCGCGAACGTTTGTGCCGACAGGGAATGTTTATCATTAATGTCCCATTCCAAGGGAATTACACGTGCTCATTAAAGTGAAAGGTAAGCAAGACTGTTGCAAGTGTACAAGAATTTGTATACATACCAAATCCTCATGGATTTCTTTCACAATAATAACATTGGTAGAAAACGCCGTTAGACTTCAGTGACCCCACGCTAGGGACCAGGGAAACTGATTGTTTACAACGGCCGAGGCAACTGCTGTGTTCAACGGACAATGATATTATCTCATCTCTATTATCAGCCTTTGACGCATGACTGCGAGTAAATTTCAGTTCTAGTGAAAGGAATGGCCGAATGCAAATAATAGGTTTGTTCATCTAGGCCTATGGGTGTTAATCTTGATTTGGTCATGGTATTGAGCGGGTGTGAGGTAAAAGAACGGTTGATATTTCATTATGATATTTTTCCTTGGAAAGTAAAATAGTATTTTTTATGATATCAAAAGCTATTTTTTCACGGAGAAGAGAGGTTGTTAGTCGGTCTGGCAGGAGATAGAAATGATTCCCGGGTACTCTAGGCCATTAGAATAAATTATTGAATTATGTATCTTTTTAGTTCATTCATTACAGGCAACTGTAAAATAGTTCTTGAATGCCTGTGTTTTCGAAGAACCCAATAGAAGCATGCAATATATGTTATGAAGATAATAAAAAATGAAGAGTAAACGTAATAAAAAAACGTATATTCTAGAATCGAGAAGGATATATATTAATTTTCTACAGTCATAACCGCAGACCTTAAGCCGGATATTACTTCGCGAATGACCTAAGGGTCACGTTCGAAGAGCATGCGCCTCGATACCATTTTTGATCGAGAACCTACTTTTTCTTCGCCAAGGATGTAATTTCCTAGCACCCCTTCAACACAACATACGCAAATCCCATCCCTTCTTCCTCTCCCCTATTGTCATCTACGCGTTCATATTCCTTCCCTCATATCATGCGATCCTTCCTACTCTCCATATTCCTCGTTTACCCTTCTCTAATCTCATCCCCGCCTTCCCCGACTCCATAATCTCTCCCATCTTTATGCCTCGTATTTGTTCTTCCACGAATTTCCCTCACACCACCACCTCCCGCCCGTTTTTATTGCCCCGTTTGCGTAACCGTGACGACTCCATGCGTTATGAGCGGGAGAGAGAGAGAGGGAGAGAGAGAGTTTCGGTCGGTGGACGTTCTTCCTTGTTCCGCCAGTAACAATTCGCGAACCCCACTTTCAAAGCCCTCTCCCATGGTCGCCACCTCGCAGGCAGACTCTAAATTCGGCGTCGTTTCTTTCTCCACCGCGGTTACGCGTTTATGCATCTATTTACGGGCGCAGGTATCTAATTTATTCATTCAAACGCGGAAACGGCGCAAACTGGGATGGAGATGGGGTTGATATGTTGGCTATAGAACTGGCATCCCATCCCGAGGGCCCGGGTTAGAATCTCGGTGCCGCCGCGATATTTCGTTAGTGTACCGCGCCCCACCGAATGCTACGTGGAGATTACTTAGAGTGCAGTACTTCGTTCGTTGGACAGGACGTGATACTTCGCATCTTTCTTTACCTCCTTGCGGCCCCTTGACATCTTTCATCATGATTGGGTTAACTTCAACGACGGGTTTACCTACACATTCTTCCCACTCCCTAAATTCTAACCTTTTCTATTTAAAATGGCTTAATTGACTTTTCTTGGTCACCTTCCATAACAACAACAGCAAACGGAGATGCTGTACAGGGTATAAGATCGAGGTATGTTAAAAAGTAAAGGGATAGGATTAAGGGTTGGTGTAATACCTGAAGTACTTGCCTCCCACCCTGGAGTGTAGGATATTTCTGTTCTGGTACTAGATCAGGTACTAGTTGTAGATCTAGTACCTGAACCTCGGTAAAATTTCCATGCGAATTAGGGATCCTGGGTAGCGTAGTGGTCTGCGCAGTGGCCCGGAAAGCCAAAGGTCTGTAGTTCGATACCCGGTGCAGGTGAATTTTTTCGCATGGTAATTAATGTGGCTTGAGTTCGAATTCCCACAGATGCATAGGTTTTCCATTGGAATATTAAACAAGTTTGGATGGCTATCATGTGCACCACCGACACAGTTTTTCACTGTGGTCCGTTTGGCACTTTCGAGGAGAAGATTAGCTTCGGCTAATGGCTCTCGATTCCTTCTATTCACCATTTCCCTCCTCCAATAACTAATGCTTTAGTATAGATAACTACATCCACCCTTTTTTGAGGACTTAACCTAATATATCGATCTCATTTAAATATACTTAATAGCAATATCTACAAACACGAGGTTTTGCGGGCAATATAAATACAACGAGGTCAACCCAGAGATCGAGGCAAACTTTATTTTGCCTTAGGAGCGAAATCACTCCTTCTTCTCCACCTCACCGTTTGCCCGTACTTGTAATACTTTGAACCTCTTTTCGGCCAATCGTAACAAAAATCATTAGAATGTCAGTTATTTATAAATAACGAAATGTGGTCGAAAATTAAAATACCTTTGCACGAGTTTATTAGCCAATTAATTCAACGAATTATTTGTTTTACTTACTGATTATTTCTTGTCCAGTTCTCCCTAAAATACTCTGCTTGAAATATAACCAGAGGACCTAGCTAACTCTAGCTAGCGTTTAATTTTCTATTTTATTTGCGTGCCAAATGTTTTTGGCGTTCGGATAGTTATTATTTCTATGCATCCATATACACATATCATGCAAGCCATCTCAAGGATTATTAAACCTTTTTGTATGGATATTTTGAGTAATTCCCTCACCGAGGGCCCTCTCACGCAAGTAGAGTACCCTCACGAAGGTACACAAATGAGATTTTGTAGGCATAAATACTGCCCTTATATGTTGCATATATCACGCATTTACATTCAACTTTGTTACTTTGCATCATTTTTTAAAAAACATAAATTCGTACCCCTAATTAACGTTTCCGCCACTCTCTCCGGATGCATAAAACGCGTTAATTATTCGACAGTGACCCAGTGGCTGATGTCGGTGCGTTGCGAAAGGGGATTGGGTCGCCCAGAGGGTTATGGCCAACCCTCCCACCAACCAGCCACCCCACGCGGTTCACGCACGTTGGGAGGATCTCACATAAACGTCGCTAATTTAATCGATCTCCCCTCCACGCCCCGTAATCCTCCCTCCTCACCCTCTTCGCCCCTCTGAAAACTCCCGGATACCTCTCTCAAGTGCCGTTTCCGATTCCCGCCCCTCGGTACCACTCAGGACAGTCGCTGGTCTCCTTGGATCCCTTGGGGGAGCTAGCTGAGAACCGCCTTAATGAAATTTTCGAACAGCCTTCGAGTATTGTCGTGACCTTTCCTCCGATGAAGATGTGATGGCCTTCGATGGGAAGACGACGAGATGAAATAGCGGTGTTGCTTTCCCCTAGTTCTCTCACAAATAGAATATGCAGTTAGTGAATTGGATTTGATTGAAGTAGACTGGTTTTCGTATTTGAATAGTGCACAGACAATAGTAGCAGTCATGTGCGATTGCATTCATGCAATCGTGGAAAAGGTAGGGCGAAAATTAGGGTCAATAATAATAAACAGCGGAGGAATTAATTTAGAAGGAATGTTAAAATTCATGGACCGGCTGGATATTCGGTGACACAGAAAGGATTTCAAAGTGGTAGCAGGCTTACTCTGTTGTTATATTTAGGTTCACCCTTCTTCTTCCTGGCTCATCAACATTTTATTACTCTTGACAACAGTTCATAGACAGGAGCTGCATGATTTTTAGGTCCTCTTATCGCTTAGGCTATATAACACCGTCCGACCTAAGAGCCTATGGGTTAGCAGTCTATCCAAGTTGTTAGATAAATTAGGCTGGGAGTCACTGATAGATGGTAGGTTGAAGCACGGATTTAATAATCTGCATAATCACAACACGATACTTTACTTGACATGTTCAACATCTATCAAGACTTATTGTGTCAGATGTAACTTTATGAGGCTTGTTAAACAGCTCTAACCTGATGATGACATACAATGTTGAGACCTAAGTCGTAAATTATCTGAATATATTTGTGAAACTACAAAATTATTGCATAAAGGTAAAGTAAAAGTTCCATATCTGGCTGGTTAGACTGGTAAGATCAAGAAGATGAAATTAGAGAGATAGAATATGGAGAGAACGGTTTAAATTATTATTTTTCCGCAATCAGTAAGGGACAATAATACATAAATCGTAGTATTAGTAGAGATAATTAGGATAAGGAATGTAGATCAGAGGTTTTTTTCATTCCTGCATGAACCTTTCACTGTAAATAAAACGCAAGTGTGTAATTATTTTTCAGATATCTACGTGCAAATTGTTCAAAAAAGTAAATTTCACATTTATCATTATAGGTCTTTGCTTATTAAATAGTGCCATTGAGTAACGTATTAGGGCATTCTCATTCTGCAGTTTGCTGATTATTCACCTCCTGCCACAGCCACGATAAGGTGCAAGTAGCTAGCTAGGTAGCCGGAAAATTATTAACTGTAAGTAGGACGCATCACATCATGATTTGAAAGTGAATATTTTTTTAACCTGCATTGGATTGGACTACATTTGCAAGCTCGCAAATTCACTCCATCGATACTGCACTCATTCCTCGTTCATGTTAATAATCGTGAAATCATGCATTCGTGGAAGAAATAGGGCGAGAATCAGGGTCAAAAATAATAAACAGAGGATGAATTAATTTAGAATAAATGTTAAAATTCATGGACCGGCTGGATATTCGGTGACACGGAAACGATTCAAAAGTGGTAGAATGCAATTAACCTCACTATGTTGTTATATATTTACGTTCGCCCTTCTCATTCCTGGCTCATCAACAAATTTTACTTTATTTTTACTTCTTGCTATGGATAGGAGCTGCAGCAGTTCATAGATAGGAGCAGCAGCAGTTTATAGATAGGAGCTGCAGCAAACTTCAGCGTGTTTGGGGTATCCTTCTACTAAACCTTATTATATTGCGCTTTAATATTTGGAGAGCTCAATTGTTTTAGGCCGGTAATAAAGTTGTTATTCGTATTCGTTATTGTTTATTCGTTCATTTCATTATTTCGCTATTAATTTCGAAAAATTCTCACCCATAATTTTGTTGTCACAATGTTTCTTGTTTTCTTTCTGATTAACGCATCACTTGTTTTGCATATGAGTTTGTTCTCGTGCAGCTCCAGAATTACGAAATAACGGATTGTTGCTTTCGACTCATTTTTTTCAGAATAAAAACTTTGCTTCGTTATAATTGGCGGGGTTCATCGGAATTTCACCATTGTCGAGAGGTCTGCAATGTACGGAGGAATTAATGAAAAAAATAATAAAAAACCTCCCTCTCCTTAATATTCATGCACCGAGAATTTTAAGCATCGATCAAAAAACGACAAAAATCACGCTCGACGACTTTCTTCCGCTCAGTTTGAACGCTTTTAATTTAATTGACGCCATTGCCGCTGGCTTGAAGCGCTGACGCATGCAAATGTAAAACTTGCGGGGGCAGGTGAAAATGAAAGGCCAACAATTATTCATGGACGACATTTAGACTGTTGGGACTTCGGCTCGAAAAGTTGTGCGTTATGGTAATTCCCGTGCGCTGGCCGTGTGTTTTGAGCATATATATTTATATAGGTATGAATGTGTGTGTGCACGAAATAGATGTATCCGAAAATGCAAAAGTTTCTTATTTGCTTGTTTTTATTATTTTTCTCAACGGGAACGCGGCTTCTTCTATGGCTACCCTTCCCCCGGCGCGCAATACCCTTTCACTCTCAGTCCTTTCCCTTTCATTCTGTTCCTTCCCTTGAATATTTTTTTTCGTACTTCATCAGTCCTCTCTCTCCCCCTCGCAGTATTTCACTTTCACTTTCTCTTGCCTCTCACCCGTGGAACACACTTCAACCCTTCTTCCCCCCCTTCTCTCCCATCCCCCCCTCACCTCCTTGCTCACCCTGCCTCTTCATTGTGTCTGCCATCCTCTCGCCCGTCGCACCCCTCACTCCATTTCTCTATTCATAGCCCGCGGCTCTTCCGCGAGGCCTTTTTTATTTTGGCGTCGATGGAAATAGTACTAGAATCATCCCCGCCTCATCGCGGTTACACTACACGGCCCGAATAGGGCCAAATTAATGGTGACTACCAACAGCGAGAGCTCACTCACGGAATATGTGCGGCGTCTCCCTGCCTATCGAACTCGAATCAAACGCCATTACAATTATAATCGGTAATTTCTATTGTATTTGCATTGTTATTATGTATTTATATATTTTGAAAATTTCCTCCTTTGCTTTTTGAATGAGCGCACTTATGGTTTTGTTTGCTTTTGTTTGAAAAGTTTTTAAAAATATGTGTTGATAAGTTTACTTCCTGGGAAATGTTAAAGCAATTAATAGGAAAAGTTGTGTCTGCCTCTATTTATGCTATATGATGGTAACCCCAAAAACAGAGGATTTCTAATTTGGGTACCTAATTCCACTTAAAATATTTTTGTTAATATATGCATTGTAATTTCAAAAATGTGGAAAACATATTATTATTATTTAATGGTCTGGTTACCCATTTTAATGTCTTCGTCCCATCTGTACGTTTGGTTCTCCACCACTGCTAGGAGCCCATCTGATTTACCTACTAGCGCAGTTTTTCTAATTCAAGAACTTGTCACAGAACAGTATTGGGAGATTATGCTGTTGTTTTTCATGTTGCTCAATCACTATTTTGATTGAAGCCCTTTATCTACCGTTTGCCTTCATTTCTTTATTTTCTTAATTTTCACACCTTCACTTCCATGTATACGAGTAGGGAAGGTGGGGCACAGTGTAACAGAAAAAATGTTTTACTAGATTTTGGAAAATATTGACATTTAATGTTCTTTTCTAAATTTGTACACACAATGTAATCATTACAAAACATTATAATAATTATGGACACACTATGGTACGTAAAATATTGTAATTTTGGGCATATCTGTGAGTGGGTTATTCGTTACAGTGTGCCCCAGTGTGGGGCAGTGTGTAACAAAGCTTGGGGTACACTGAAACACAAATTTATCCTTACGATTATTTTTATATGCATTAATTTATTTACCTGTTATAGCAACTGACATTACTAGCCTTAACTACAGGGCACTAGTATTTAAATATCCGGCATAAATTTACTGATTTTTCGCAATTTATCTGGCAAGTTTAGAAATTTTACTTCAAATTTGAAGCACGCATTCTGTCGTTTTTTGTACCCACGGAGATATAGGCAAAACCATTTTTACATTTTCTCGTGACACAGATGCTATATCAGATACTTGAGGATAAACAAATGCTTTTGTGTCCTTGGTACTCATGCGCAGATATGTAACTTCATTGTCTCCTTCGTCATTTTCATCCTTGAGTATTTTCCCAAAACGAGCTCAAGGTGTAAGGTAAAGTACTCAAGAAAGATCCATGGGACATGGAAGATAACATAGAACAGATTGAAGAGATAAATTTGTGAAAATAGCACGAAATCTGATGGAGGCCAAAATATTAGAGAAGGCAAGAACGTGCCTCCGATAATTTAAATGTCTGCCTTGAGAAAAAGTTATGAAAAAGATGTTGTAGCACTGAAATATTGGATAAATTTTACTTGGAACACTTCCTAGGACAAGCTACGTGTTGCTGATTATTTAGTATTACTGACAGAGGCGTATGAAAAATTAAGAAAGAGCCTCGGGAGCTTAAAAAACATTGACGAGACGTCGCCTAAAGATTAATTGATAATAAAGACTATTCGGTGGGGGCGTAGAAGGTAAGATCGATATTACTGAGACACCAGGAAATGAAAGTTTTAAGATGGAGAAGACAATTTATGCTTGGGTTTCAGAATAACCAGTGGAAAGGAACCAAGAGTGTCATGTTCAAGGAATTCGTTACAAAATCATGCAGACATCATGCTAGAAAAAGTCTAATAGAATCCATATGCCCTAGCCTGAAAGTAAGAACCTGAATCTGGAATATGCTCCTACAAGGACTGAGTCATAGACAATGATAGAGGCAGAGAAGGCAAAGATGCAATATTTTTAAATGTGGTGCTGCGAGAGAATTAAGTGGAAAATTGGTTATACTAAGTGATGAAGAGGTTCTAAGAACAGAGAAGAAAAATGAGACCCCATAAAAACCTGAATTGAAGACGTTACAACCTTTTTGGACGCATCGTGAATCATATTAGTCTCCATAAAGGACCGTATCTCGCAGTTACATCATCCACGTTGCAGGAGAGAAATAACAAGTAAAAATGCAATAAAATATACAACAAGTAATAAATATATCCTACAAATAGATATAAAAAACAAATTTACGCCTTATTCACTTTGATTAGTTTGCTCTTGATGAGCAAATGTTTTGGGAACCACAAAGAAAGGTTTAAGGCAAGATAAATTAATTAAGTAGTGAAGGTAGTGAAAGAAAATATTAATGACAATAGATAAGCATTTACAAGAATGGAGTGGAATGTTGGGTAAAATCAGTATGTCATGAAGACTTAATGTTTATGTTGGTGAGTTAAAGGAGTATTTTCCGTTTAACATTCTAGCTATTTCGAACACTGTAAGTGAAATACTTCCATCTCAATTCTATAGCCCATGGAAAAAGTATAGATAAACTATTTCAATGATGTGGATAGTGTAAGTACGGTTAGACCATGGGAATGTCAGTTACATAATTTTCTGAGTATTTGTGATTGGAAAATAGGTGTAAGAGAGATATGAAGTAATGTTGACAAAGGGCCCAAGAAGCACTAAAATTAGGGATCCCTATGAACTAATCAGTTTCTGATTCTCTTGTGATTCAAACCAGGGTCCTGATGGGGAGTTATAGCCACTACACTATAGCCATGTATAAGTAACCTGGCTTCATTGGTGGGTCGCGGGAAAGTGTATCTACTGTAATACTTAAGTAGAGTTTTTACTTTACCAATCAGACCAAAATTATTATATGCAGATAGTATTTGGGATCTATGGGTAAAGGAAAATATAAAGGAAGGGAATGGGACACTTCGGCGCGGCCACTTCGGCGCGGCCACCTCGGCGCGGCCGTTTCGGCGCAAGCCACTTCGGCGCAGGCCCATCTCGGCGCAGGCCCACCTCGGCGCAAGCCACCTCGGCGCAGGTCCATTTCGGCGCGGAGAACAGAGATGTTAAGCACCGGGACAGATGCTCATGTAAAAATACTACAACGAAGGAATATTGTGTTTTTTCGTCGTAATCAAAGAACTGTTGGCAAACATTGATTCAAAACGAAATAAATTTAGATGTGAGTGCAAAAAAAAAGAAATATGTACTTGAAATTCCTGAACTACCACACTCCACTGTTTATCAAAGTATCAAAAGTATTACAAATATTAAAAGTAATAGAAGTTGTGAATCATTATAAAATCGTCAGTTGAAATACAAATAAATACCAGCGTACAATTGCAGGTTCCACAATGGAGATACAATTCGAGCGATACATCTACATAATACCCTGCAAGCCACCATAAAGGTGTGTGGCAGGGGGTGAATTCTCACCAAACATGCACTACACATCATGCATTAAAGAGGATTAGTATATATATACTCTTCTAAACTCCACTATTTAAAAAAGAAAAAATAGCAAAGCATACATGCAAAAACATGCTGTTAGTTGGATTAGCTTTAAGTCCTAAAGCCAACCTGCAGCTACCAATGTTATCCATTGCTACACTCGTACTGGATACTTTTACCGTTATTCATATCCCTAATTGTACGAGGGAAAAAGGACATTTTGAATCTGTCAGTTCGGCAATCAATTTCTCTAATTTTGTGATTATGGTCCAGGTCTACCATAGTAAGTTGGGGTTCGAAAAATATTTTTCACATCGTCACTGAAAATATGGTCTTGGAATTTGTTTAAGAGATTAAGTCTAAATTTCAACCTGCAATATGACAATGATTTCCAATTTAATTTATTTAATAGACTGGTTACGCTAATATAGTTATCGTACCCCTTTACAAATATTGCCGATCTTTGTTGCACACGATGCGTCTACAGATACTCAATAAATATTGTCTACATCTACATCTACACGCAAGCTACCCTGCAAGCTACCTCGAGGGTGTGTGGCAGGGGATGAAGAGCACCACAATCAAAAATTTACATTTTGTTATAGATATTTTTAGCCCTTCGCTTTAGAAGAAAATCACGACGAAGCGAAAGGAACGGATATATTTTGGGATTTGAAAATTTGCATTCCCGGAGGAAAGTTTTAACCCTTTCGAGACGGCAGAATTCACTGCCATTCGCGTATACTAATCTGAGTACCAAGAGACTCTCTCTTCGCCTTTGTAGGGAGCACATTTGAGAAGCTGATAATTGAGATAGTTCTCGCAGGTATACACACACACTCAGCTCCTACCTTTTCCGATCCAACACAGCGGGGACCTTGCAATTATCCCGGGATCCATACACAGGTATACAGGCTCAGAAGTCTACATCTACATCTACATAATACCCTGCAAGCCACCACAAGGGTGTGTGGCAGGGGGTGATTGCTCACCAAACATGCACTACATATCATGCATAAAAAAGGAATAGTATTAATATAGTAGTCAGAACTACACTATTTAAAAAGATAGAAATTGCAAAGCAAATATGCAAAAACATTCTGTTAGTAGGGTTAGCTTTAAGTACTCATACCAACATGCAGCTACCAATGCTATTCATTGCTACTCTCCGATAGGACATATTTACCGTTATTCGTATCTCTAATTGTGCGAGGGAAAAAGGACATTTTGAATCGGTCAGTTCGGCAATCAATTTCTCTAACTTTATGATTATGGTCCAGTCTGCCATACCAGTCCATTTCTTTCGTCTCGCTGAGGAAATAAAATTTTTTAATGTAACGGTACTGTGAGTATAAACGGAATTGTGATCGAAATGGAAAATGATCTCACAAAAATTATTTGAGAATTTTATATTTCAAGGCGAAGAACCAAGAGAGAAATGTTGTATCTTACAATGAATTCCAAATTTTCCGATTCCGATCTTCGCTGCAAACGTTCAAGTTCGTTATTTAGACTGATTTCCTAGGGATCCCATACACTGACAGCTTATTCCAAATAAGGTCTTACAAGGGAAAAGTAGCTGATTTCTCGTACATGAACGTCACATTTACCCAGTACTCATTTGATGAATCCCAGTCTATGATTAGCTTGACCCATCATTTCACGTACGTGTTTACCCCAGGAAAGATCATGTATCAGTCTTATTTCAAGATATTTAATGGATTCCACTTTGTTAATTCATTATTACTTATTTTGTAAGTGCTATGTGGAGAGCTATTCTTTTTCCAAAAATTCATTATAGACGTGATGTTAGTACTACTTAGAAGTTCAGACTAATGAACTAGATAATAATTAAGAAATCAGCAATAATAGCTATCGAAAACTCTCAATAATTTGAGAAAAAAAGTCTAAATATACCTTCTCCATTACTGCTAATATGGTCTGTTATTGTTATATGCCCGCTATACAGTCCATTATACTAATTTTGTGTTCATGCTCTAATCTACCGTAGCAGGATATATTGGGAACCGTATTTTTTTATCTAGCTCTACGTAAACATAGAACCCTGCAAGCCAGAATGGTTATTTTCAATTACAAATCACCCGATTTTAAGAATAAGAAATTCTTCAAAGCGAATGTTATAACTTCAACATTTGTGTACCTCGGGATTCGAAGGACTGCCAGGAATCACTGCATTCTTTAGGCGGAAACCATTGACCAAAGAAAGGAAGTGAAATAGTCAACTTACATGATTATATTATAATGAGTAATTATAGGGAAAAATAAACATTGAAACTCATCTAATAGTCAGCTGTCATGATTATATTATAATGAGTAATTATAGGGAAAAATAAACATTGAAACTCATGAAAGATATGGCCATCAACTCATACGAGAAAATAACATTCAGTTGTTGAATCGAAAGACATAATAGCTCCCTAACTAAATAAAACCTTGAAAAAATCACTCATAACCAAATAAATAACTTTAAAAAATTTGTTCGGAGATTCCTTTACTCACCAACTACGCTAAAAATAACGGTAGATCTCCGTTTAAAATTTGTAGTTTTAGAACTAAACATAAGGAATGAACTTATAATGCTCAATTTGCCAATTACACAATAACTTCTAAGTTTGTTATTCTACTGCACCAACAAGCAATTGACCGCAGACCCCAGCTGGGAGTGGGGCGCGCACTGCGACGAAGGGTCGGGATAATCCTCTCCCGCGGACCGAGAAAGGGTACCTGGAGCGTCCCAAGAAGAAGGCCTTTATAACAAACACCTTTTCGGCCTGCTTAGGGCTAGCTTAGCGGCAACGCCTTTTGACGCTGAAAATTGGTGTGATGCATGGCAGTTAGAATTAAATTTGAAAAAATGTCTAGTAATGAATTTTCGGAAAAAGAACAGTTCTCCTTCTAGGACGTACAAAATAAGCAATAATGAATTAACAAACGTGGAATCCATTAAATATTTTGGAATAAGACTGACACATGATATTTTCTGGGGTAAACACATACGTGAAATAACGGGTCAAGCGAATCGTAAACTGGGATTCGTCAAAAGAGTATTGGGTTAATGTGACGATCATGCACGAGAAATCAGCTACTTTTCCCTTGTCGGACCTCATTTGGAATATGCTGCCAATGTATGGGATCCCTACGAAATCGGTCTAAATAACGAACTTGAACGTGTGCAGCGAAGATCGGCAAGATTTGAAAAGGGACGGTACGATAACTATACTAGCGTAACCAGTCTATTAAATGAATTAAAATGGGAAGCATTGTCAGATCGCAGGTTGAAATTTAGACTTAATCTCTTAAATAAATTCCAAGACCATATTTTCAGTGATGATGTTAAAAATATTTTGCGGACCCCAACTTACTATGGCAGACCGGACCATAATCACAAAATTAGAGAAATACTGTCTGTAAAAAAAAGCGAGACACCCGAGTTTGAGGAGCTCTATCGTTTAAACGGAGTGATCAATTTCAATGCAACAAAAAGCATACCAGAGAGAGTTTATTTCTACGTTGGATCATTTACTTTAAAAAAATCTTCGGCTGCATAGTATTTCCTGTACTTAATTTTTTCTCAAAAAAGTACCCGTTTTTTGCGCGTAAAATCAGGTTGTCCAACTTTGAGCGCTTGGTATTCCCGTAGTTTTTGTTCCAATAACTTGCGATTTTGATATAAGGAAGCCAGATCTATTAGTAACAGTTTGCAGAAAACAAATTGTTTTGATGTATGAATTTGTTGTAAATAACGCAAACCCCTGCTAACTTCGAAACCAATGGGTCAATTGAAAATTGATTGTTACTGTTCTATGCTGTACAATGAATGCAATGCTGGTACTTATAACATTCACATTAAATATCACTAATAAGGTCAATATCGCTTATTATTTATCTAGATGTTTATATACGCGTATCGGCAACTCCTTTCGTGGGAGAGGGAGGAGAAAAGAGGCGCGTGGTTGCTACCGACTCGGCAGTCGGCGCGCTTCCTTTAAATGACCGGCACGTACAGTTAAAGTATCTGTGTTGCTCGCTTCAGGTAAATTTAAGGATTTTAGGTTGGGGTGAGCTTTTCTACGGCGTAACTTCTAAGACATAATTGTGTATTCTTTCGGAAGATAATTGCCAGTAACTATTTGAATCAATTCCCATTAGCCTTAACTTTGGGGGAGAGAAACGTGAGCAATCGGGTACATTCTCTAACAAGTGATCCATCAACCTGCGTAATGAAGGAAACATATTCCTCAAATAGTACCCGTACACCCATAGTCTAATCATGACTAAAAGCAAACGTTTTGAAGCAACCAGTGAATGATTCATAAACTGCCAGGGTACTGCGCGTCACGATGCACGATTTGGCAACTACGCACGGCTTCGAGAGACTTTCTCTTTTCTGTTGCTTTGTTTTGGCCTGCCTTGATAGGCAGAGAAAAAGCAACGAACAAAAATAATTATCAAACGATATTGAATATACTGCTGACATTTAACGTGTATGCTCTACGCACCTGGATTAATTACATTCTACGGCAAACAGCAGTACCAATCAATTTTCAATTGACCCATTGGTTTCGAAGTTAGCAGAGGTTTGCGTTATTTACAACAACTCCATCAATTTTAGTGGTATAAACTATTTGTTTTCTAAAAACTGTTACTACTAGATTTGGATTCCTTATATCAAAATCGCAAGTTATTGGAACGAAAACTACGGGAATACCAAGCGCTCAAAGTTGGACAACCTGATTTTACGCGCAAAAAACGGGTACTTTTTTGAGATAAAATTAAATACAGGAAATACTATTGAGCCTAAGATTTTTTAAAGTTAATGATCCAACGTAGAAATAAACTCTCTTTTGTATGCTTTTTGTTGCATTGAAACTGATCGCTTCGTTTAAACGATAGAGCTCCTCAAACTCGGGTGTTTTGCTTTTTTTACAGACTAGTAGATAACCGAACTGACAGATTCAAAATGTCATTTTTTCCTCGTACAATTAGGTATATAAATAACGGTAAATATATTCAATACGAGTGCAGCAATGGATAACATTGGTAGCTGCATGTTGGTATAAGGACTTAAAGCTAACCCAACTAACAGCATACTTTGCATGTATGCTTTGCTATTTTAATTTTTAATTACAAATTTTATGCATGAATAATAGTGCATGTCTGGTGAGAGTTCACCCCCTGCCACACACCTTTATGGTGGCTTGCAGGGTATTCGTAGATGAGATGTAGATGTACGCTGCACAGTCTAGTTCTCTGATCAAACCTAATTCATACTTATTATACTATACTATATTATACATACCTATTCGTACTAAGGATTATAACGGTATTAAAGGATTAAGGGATTAAATAGTGAAGTTATGACTAGTATATTAATACTATTCCTTTTTTATGCATGATATGTAGTGCATGTTTGGTGAGAAATCACCCCCTGCCACATACCTTTGTGGTGGCTTGCAGGGTATTATGTACATGTAGATGTAGATTACATACAATCATGCACTACTGACTATTCTAAAATATTTCCCCTGCCTATCCCTTTGCTATGCTGCATTTTGTGTTCTCTTATGCCTAGTGCGGGGGAAAAATTACATTTTGAATTTACCAGTACGACTATCTGGATATAAACCCAATTAAACAAACTAACTCCTACACTTCATTTTAAATGTGGCACATATATATTTCCTCACTTAGAAACATCCACTATAAAATAAATTCCCGCTCCGAGGTGGCATGCGCCGAGATGGGCCTGCGCCGAGGTGGCTTGCGCCGAGGTGGGCCTGCGCCGAGATGGGCCTGCGCCGAGGTGGCTTGCGCCGAGACGGCCGCGCCGAGGTGGCCGCGCCGAAGTGGCCGCGCCGAGTTGTACTAGACCCATAAAGGAAATGCCAGATTCAGAAAGAACAGCTAGACTTGTAATATTACAAAGAGATGATAAGAGGGAATGGCGTTATTGAAGATATTAGATGGGAGAATCTTCGGGCACGGAGGCCGCAAGGCACAGTAAGGCCTCTGGAGAGTCTCAGGGTAGTCAAGTTTTCCTCCAACAACAAGAGAATAATTAAGACTAATTCAAATATTCGATCTTCCCTCGCACAATTTGCGAGCATAAGAACATCAAGATTTATCACTCCACGATACCTTCATAGGAAGACATTCGTATGATATTACAACTCCACATAATTATCATAAACATGATAATATAAAATAAGCCGAAGTTATAAGAGAGTTGATTAGGATGGCTTATGCGCATTTTTGAGCTGTTTGCGTGTGTGCAGGATCCACTGAATGCACAATCCATGAGTGAAATATTTCTTCGACAGCCACTTGCATGGCGTTTAAAATGTGACATTTGTAGTGGCCTTCAAGATGAAATATTAACAGTGTTGTCTTATTGAGTAATACTGTTACCATTAGTAAATGTAATTGGTATATATTTGTGGGTAATCACCCCCTGCCACGCATCTTATAGGTGACTTGCAGGGTTCTCTGTAGATGCATGTGATATTTTAGTGCATTACATTATTCATGAATATTATCACTATTCATATCCACACCAAGAAGGAAAACATTCAAACAGTTTTTTTCATTTTACTTACTTAAAATCACCAAAAATAGATTTCAATAACCAATTTTACTCAGGGAAGTGAAATAACCTTTATTAATCTCAGCTTTGAATACCGTACGGATCCAGTCATTATTTTCCCGTGGCCGCTCGTTTTGGCTCAGCAATATTTCGTACGACCCCGGGGAGTTTTTCGAGTTTCCGACGGCGCTATTGGCTGGCAGCGATGCTTAGCGGATTGGGAACCCATTGGTGGCGCGGGAAAAATTTACTTATCGCCCACCCATTCCTAAATTATCAAAGTCAATTTCTCGAGCACGGGATTTTTCATCAGATTTCAATTAACCGCGCGCCGCGAACACAATAAATACGGGAGAGCCGCAACGACGGGGACTTGATAAATGTTTCCGTGCGGCAATTCGTTAAGGGTGCGGTGGCGTGCCAAAGTGGAGCGGCCCTCTATCGCTGCACCTTCGGGTCAAATGGTGGTGCCGTGCAAGCCACGCCTGCTGGCATCCAAGCCTCCTCCATGATAACCCAATTCCAATTTAGGCGCTCGATCCTGACAGACATTAGGCAGTTACAGATGGAAATACAAGCTCGGGAGAAAGGAAACTCTTTATTAGAACTTACACATGAAGCATGCTTCTTTGATTGAAAAGACATTGATGAAATAAATCCTTAAATTTGATAATAAGACAAAAATAATTCTATTGTGTACAGTAAAACAGCAGAGTCCGATGCAAATTTTAAAGCACGTTTATTTCACGTATAGTACACGAATACAGCACTAGCAATGGATAAACCTTTCTGAAAATTCACTTATCACACTTCATTACCATTGCCCGAATATTTTTCCTATAAAATGTCATTTTTACTGATAGCGACTTAACACCTACTTACTAATATAGCTCTTGCGATAGCTTTCAGGGTAACATAAAGAAGGTGATAAAATATTCTTCGAGTAACAGACTAGCAAAGTAATTTCGGAATCAGATAAATTTCTCGGCGCGCTGCCATCCTGTCTTTAGAATTGGCCAGTTTTGAAATGTCCGCGCAATGCAAATGTCTATTCATGAAGCAAGCTAGTAGTAGAATGCTGTGACTTTAAAAAAGACGCCAGACTGAGATACCCTAGAATATGACTGCCGAGAAATAGAATGAACATGAAAACGTGACTGGTATCCTAAATGATTGGGAAGAAAATTGAAAATTTCATGTTTTCAGAAAAAGAATATGAGCACAAGTAAGGGTAAGCAAAACTTAATATTACTTTTAAACCAAAGAACCATCCGAACAAACAAAAAACTATGTATTTTGTAGATGAATCCAACACTTGAGTACCTACAGATAAATAGTCTATGTGCTTGCAAGAAATGCCAGCTAGATAATTCTCGAAGTATGCAAGAACTAGAAGAGAAATCCTTCGCATAAAAGGACAATTAAGGTAGTAAATTAGTAAAAAAAAAATTGATAAGGATGTCGGCTCTTGCCAGTTATATTCATCTTAATATAGTGAGAGACATGATGGAACGTGAACAGTCAAATTAAAACATTTAGGTGCAGCATTTCACAGACGACGGATGGTGTGAATGTGGCAAACATCTAATATTTCGTAACCTACCCTTGAATGCTATAGATCAATCGGGTATCTCGCTATCAATGAAAGAACTACCACGTTTTCCTAAGAGAAAATAATGAACCAATATGACCAAAATCTACAAGAAAAAAATTACCAGGACACCTTGAGTGCTTAACCAGCTAAAACACGTGGTGGGAAATCAGAGGATCCGGGTTCATATCCCGGTCAACGTGCACGATTTTTTTCTCTCTGGTAATATTTCTATTGTACATACCAGTGATCACTTCAGTTTAGGGTTTTAGCGGCTACTTTGCAATCCTTGAACGAGCTACCGGCATTTGAATTTTGGCCGAAAAAGACAAGTGTACACTCATGACGCTTCGATAGCTCTTCGAATCCAATTTGTACGGAGGTAGTCTCAAAATGCAGACTAATAAAATATGAGTAATTGTAAATCAGGAAGTAATTGATATAAAGTGGATAGCGGATATGAAAAATAAGAATTGAGTATCGGTAATCTATTCATGACGATTAGGCGTTAAGAAGCCCATAGTTGAACGTTTCTTCCACAGCCTGAGTAAAATCCACTCTAGCATGGTATCAATTTATTTTCCACTATTTCCATTGCTAAATTTTCTTAAAATTCCGTTTACCAGGTATATATGCCTCGGTAGGTTTCCCAATTGAGCATGGAAAGCATGCAAAGTTGTTTCCCGATTCACACTAAAGAATTACTTATAAGATTATCTTATTCTCTATACAGTAGTGATAGCAATCTCTTTCAAAGATAGCAAGCTGCTCTCCCGGTGGTCTAATCTTCTCGGGTATTATTCCTTAATCCCCATCTAAGTCACTGTATTTTCAGGAAGTGGAGTATATTAAAGCAAAGAAATTTTTGAGCCAATCACGCATTTTAGTGAGCAAAAAAAGTTAAGGTTTTTCCTTCAATTGAGAATTTGAAATATCCTTACACATGAACACGTATCTATCACTCTAAACCGCTACTAATAGCTTATCTCTTCCTCATCTTCTCTGTTAAAAATAATTTCAAGATTATCAACAGATGCTATCTAATCATCTGCTTCCAGCGCGTTGAAATGGGGAATTAATTTAAATATGCTTTCAAGTGAATACTTAATCATTGATTATTGACACATATAAATTTCCTGCTGTATGCAATTGGTCTTGTGAAAGCTATCTTCGCGTCAAGCCCATCTTCATAAGTCCTTCTGCCTCATTGACTTTTACTTACTTTTTCATTTGCCATTCCCTTATATATAAATCAATATTTTCCGAAATATTTATTATTTTCACTGATTTAATGCCGTTACCTTATCATTTTGGTCCTATCTTACTCCTAACTATCCTCAATTAGGATTTAATTGCCACTAAAATTATAGATTTAATAAGAAATAACAAATTAAAAAACACGTGTTATTTACTATTATTAATCATGAGATTTGGGTGTGTAGAAGGATGAAGAGAGCCAGCCGCGGTAGTGAAGTTGGTAATACGCTAGACCTGCTAGACTAACAATCCCTAGATCGTGGGTTTGAATCCCACCTCGAATAGGATTCTTATATTAATATATGCATTAATTTAGTATGGACGCCGTAATAGGTATTTAGCTTCGCAGTTGGAATCCTATAAAACCTAATTCTGCAACTAATAGAAACAACAGAGTAAGATGGAAAAAGAGGTGAACAAATTAATACACGAATGAAGAAGGATCGGTGAGAATACTGGCTTCCAATCACGAAGGTACGGGTTCAATTCCCGGGAGGGGTAGATATTTTTTGGCATGCCAGTCTCAACTACTCGTCATGCGGAAAGCACTTAAAGCTAAATGCTCCATTCTTTGGGTATGACATTGCATCGTGGATTTCTCAGCGATTTTCCTTAACAATAGGCTAATGCTGACTCATGGTTTCCCTCAACCTTTTCTCCGTTCACTGAAAAATTACCTCCTCTCTTGCAAAAACCTACCTCTCCTAAATGGTGGAAATTTCCTCAGTTGTTGAACGCCTCTACTAATTGACTGCTACTATAAATAAAGGACTTCAATGAATAAAAATTGAGGAAAAGAAGCTGCTAGATATATGCGTTCAGTGAATGTAATTGCTGAAGATATTAGGAGGCAGAGTATGTAATCAGGGCCAATGGTTTTTTTTTTATTTCAGCATAGGGGATGAAAGTATTATGTAAAAGTGAACGAAGGGAAAGAATAGGCTTTCGGGATGGGATGAAGAAAGGTAGGAAGTATCTGGAGTAAATGATGGAAATGGGGACTTCAGTTGCAGTCATACACGTGTATGTCAAGTTTTAAAACATAATGAGGACTTTTACTCGGAACGGAAACCACTATTTTGTACACAAAATTGTTAGATGGAAAGGAAATATGAAGTTTATCGAAAAAAATTAATCTTCTAACCAGAGGCATTCACTCATAAATCAAAAATTCAAGTGAGCAAAAGTGACGCCCACCGAACGAGCTGCGTTAAGGATATATACGCCATCCACCTTCCGTCCTTGACTCTCTTGAGGAAGAACGGGAAGGGAGCGGAGGTGGGGAGGGGAGGTCTGCCTGAAGAGTTCCTGTCGCAACCACTTCTTTTGGCACAGTCAGCTGTGTGTCCTCCAATGTGATGAGGCGAAGGAGCTTCGCGGTCTCAGTTGTGATTGGACGAAGTAGATGACGTACTAGTCCTTTGCACGCCCACTTTTCTGAAAGGCTTAAAAACATCAGTTTTTCGCCGCTTATAACTCGAGAACTAATTGACGAATCGAAGAACGAAAAACATGGGTCTTATCATTTTACAAATTATATCAGATTCGGCAATAAAAATATGGTAAACGACCCCATTATTGAAAAAAGATTTGAGGTGCTCCCGGCGAATAGCTGTGGTGAAGTCTATTCGGGTCTTAAAAAAAAAATATATATATATATATAAATATATTTATTATATATATATTTTAGATTTTAGGGACATAATTATCTGGCAGTTTTCAACATGCGACATCGGCCCTGAAGATGGAGAACGACTCGGTCTCCGAAACGTCGGCAGTAAAGGAACAGCTTACCCGGTGGAAGACCCGAATAGACTTCACCACGACCCCATTATTGCAAAAAAAAACATAGTGGCATGCAAGTATATTGGTGGATACATGCACGCACTCTTCCTTGTGAAACTTTTTTAACGATCTTTCATTTTCCATCCACATCCACACTCATGATCTACCTTCCCCACCCTCATTCAACCACCCCTGCACCTTTTATCTCCTCATTCCCCACCCCCTTCGTGGTGGCACCCCCTCAGTTTTCCCCCCACTATATTACATCCCCTTGGGTACACCCACAGCATCATCCACACCCACACCAGAACCTTACCTCCTCCGCGTTCTTCCTCCATGCTACTCCGAACTCCATACCTCCCCCCTCTCTCTCTCACCTTCTTCCTTTTATGTATTTCTTTATCTCGTCCGCCGCGCCACACGTTATCTCTCACCCTCTCCCCTCCACCACCCCCTGCCATCGCTCTCATCCCTCCTCCGGGGTGAGGAGAAAAAAGAAACCCAGCCAGCTACTCTCGCCCCCGCGGTTTGTACCGCTTCGCCCCATTCTGCCCCCGTGGAGGACCTACCCACTCTCCGAATTATGCCCCTACTCTCCGTCGCCCCATCATCCCTCAAGCTCACACCCTTGCCGCACCCCATCTTCTCCGCTCCCTCTCTTAGATACGCGCTCATTCGATCGGGCGATCTTGAGACAATGCGGCGCCGCCAGCCGAGCCGAGGAAAATGAAGAAATACTGCTAAACCACGGCAGAGGCGAAGCGACGCGCGGTTTGGTAGGAGCCCGATGCGCCAGCGCTTTAGAGACGGAACGCCTCGAAAGGGAGAGGTGGACTCGCTGGTCTTGTGGTGCGAGTCGTGTTTAGAAGAAAAAGAAAATCGTCATCATCATCAGGAAACGTTTTGACTTAAGGTTCACTGAAAATGCAGGCACGTAGCCAGAAATTTGCTTCCGGGGGGGGATTTTTGTCTTTTCCATCCTTCACAACTTGTACCATTTAGCTTACCTAGTTATGAAGCAGTTAATTTGACTGGCTCCAGAACAGAGGTTCAACGCACACATAAATATCAGATTGAAAAGAACAATTATTAACAACACACATGCATCAAACTAGTGATCACGTTTCAAGACAGTTATAACTGGAATTATACGCAGCGTAAACTGAATTATCATGCCCAGTTAAAATCAGAAGAAAACAATTATCGGGAAAATTTTCGGGGGGAGCCCCCATTCGTGGCTACGTGCCTGTGAAGATGTAAGATATACATATATTAAAATCCCCTGGTTGTTATGCCCGGATAAAAAAGATTAGAGGGATAGATGGTCATGCCGATTGATTTAAATGTATTTTTTCCCGCGTACAATAAGATAACTAAATACGCAGCATAACAAAGGGATAGGTAGGTGAAATATTGTCATGCCGATTGATTTAAATGTAATTTTTCCTGCGTACGATAAGAGAACTAAATACGCAGCATAAAAAAAGGGATAGGTAGGTGAAATATTGCTAGGGTAGTCTGTAGTGCATGATGCATGTTAACATTACTATCCCAGGCATGTTAAGAAAACACAACAATTGTATTAAATAAATACCTTTCTAACTAGTAATCTAATATAGGTATAGTAATTTTGTAGCGTGTCAGTAAGTCCGTCATTCTGTATCTGTTTTATTTCGTTCTCTCCCAAATTTTGAGCTAAAAGAGTGAGGCGTTGAGTGTGGGTTCTCTGTATGCATGATTTGGTAGTAGTTTTGAATTTTAGCAGTTTGTGGAGCAGAGAAAAATGCAAAAGAAAATTTGGTGTTTTACCTATCTTTTAACATGGGCATCCAGTTGCTATGCGAATTTGTTTACGTTCCTAAGTAAATGTGTTTACGTTTTTGGTAAAGGGACAAAAATTGGATTGAAGAATTTGAAGAAAGTGTAATTGGTTTCATCGATCAATTTTGTAAGTACGAAAATATAAATTGACGTTTTCGATGTGCAGATAGTCAAATAAAACAATTTTTGCCTATCGGCCCCGATCTTGTGAATTGTGAATTTCAAAGCTAGGCGTTTTGAAGTTCCTACTTTTATAATAGTTGAAAAAGGTTATAAAATGTTTATTATTTATTAATGTTTTTTACTAAATCAGCAGGTTAATTCAAATATATATTAATTTTGTAGCGTGTCAGTCAGTCATTCTGAATCCGTTTTGTTTCGCTCTCTCCCAAGTTTTGAGCTAAAAGAGTGAGGTTTGGTGCATTGAGTGTGGATTCTCTGTCTGTATGATGTGGTAGTAGTTTTGGATTTTTAGCAATTTGTGGTGCAGATAAAAATACAAAAAAACGTGGTTTTTGAGAGTGGGAGACAACATATGCTGAAAATTTGGTGTAGAAAAAAGTACAATAGGATAATTAGAGTGGGACACATTTCTCTATTTATAAAATAGCAATTTCCTTCTCTCTGCATACGAAATACAAAAAGTGCCTGCAAAGCATACAGCAGGCCAGCTAGTCACTTCATTATTATGTAGATACCAACCATCTACTTGCATGTGACTCTTATATTTAGCATATTTCCATTAAACAGCAGCATTGTAGCTCTTGGCTGCATGAAAGTAGTCATGCTTGGCAATATTCACCCCCGGCTATACACCCTCGCGGTGGATTGTAAAATATTACGTAGATGTAGATTTGCATAAAGTAAAGACTCAGTCCAGATGATTGAGCGCTCGGTGGCTGATCGAAGGTCCTGGATTCCAAACCTAGGAAAAGACTTGGAGTATACCCAGCCAAGGCTAAATTTTTTATATTCTAGGTCCAAGATCTTTCTATGAAACCACAGGCAGCATATAGAAAGGAACATCCACCCAGATGTGAAAATTTCACTAGCCGTTAGCTTTAGTAATTGGTGAACATCATCATATACACTAGCCTCAGGGTTTCAAAAAACTTGTGAAGGCTCTAACACGAAATCTTAGGATTACTATACGCTTTTATTGAGTTTGGTATTCGTTTCCATTTTGATAATCAAGCAATTGTATGTGAGGATTGTAGTACAATAAATTTAAACATTTCTGGTCTATCAAAATAAACGGAAGCTATCTCTATGTGGTTTTCAATTCTTTCCCCGCTTATACGCACTTCAAACCGGGAGGAAAGGTACAAGGATGGGAATGGAAGGGGAGGAAGGGTGGAGAGAAACCCGACGTCAGCATTACCTGTTCTTAACTAAAGCCACCAAGTCACATCCGACGAACGAACTACTGAACTTGAATGCTCTCCACAAAACACTCTAGTAGGGGCCGGTTTACCAATGAAAAATACCTTCCACTGCTGGGATTTGAACCCGGGTCCTAGGAGAGGAAGACCCATACTCCGACCACTACACCAACCTGACCCTAGAGAAACTGTGATACAATATGAATTATGTCGATGGTAACGGGGAGAAATGTCAAATCTAGCCATGATGTTTGACATTGCAGGGATGGAGTGGATTGGCTGGGTTATTGAAAGTCGTCCTTATCATTAGGCAACAACCAGAATGTTGGTTTTCCAAAGCTCTTATCTAGTTACTTCTACTGGGTAATCTATTCATATTCTCATCGTTTATCTCTTTCACACGCTTCGCTACTTGCTCCATCTACATTATACAAGGTCTTCCTTCACTGTACTTCCCATTCACTTCCCCCTCTACTGCCTTCATCAGGCCATCATGTCTCAAGATGTGTCCGGTAACATTTTTCCCATTTTCATATTCCCGTATTTATAAGGCTTCTTCTTTTTCCCACTCCTCTTTGAAATTCTTAATTTGTTATTCTTCTAGTTTAGTATTTATCGATGATTGGTCCAAACCTTGTCTATGTCAACTTCCAAACACTTACTTATTCACCCTCTAGATTTTAGATGTTATTTGCGTTACAAAAGTACTTATGCACTGTTTCCGTGCCGAACCGCCACATAAAACGGAAATGTTTATTCATAAAATATGAAGGGAGAGAAGAAAAAATGAGCAGTTTCAAAAAAAGAAGCTTCAGAAATCAATCCTGGGATGAAGAGCTTATGACGACAATGGCACTTCGCTCTAATCTAATACTGCCATTAAGAATGAGGAAAAGTGGAGGCGAAGGGGTCGTAGATTTGAGACAGCGGACCTATCAGAGTGCGGGAGCTGATTGGACTTAGAAAAGAAGGAAAAGCGGGACGTCACTGCGGTGAGTGCGAGTGGAATAGTAATCATTATACAGTGCATGAGCATGTATATGAAAATGTGTTGGCGCAATATACCTTTATTTCAACGCTGGGTCTGAATTGTACATATAATTATGCAGGTACCTTTATGTATTGCATATATATGTAAGTGCATATACATTTTGAGGAAGTGATACTATGGAGCTACACTTACAAGTCTTGTGGCTACCATTACAATTTGTTTGTTCGTCAAGCCAAGGTAAAAAGAAAATATTTAGGGCTAAATAAGTAAATAGTTAATAGTTAATATGGTTAATTAGATCTGAAAGAAATTGGAGTGTCATACAACGACCGAAGAGCTATTCACAGCTTGTATAAAAACCAGGTAGTTGTGATCAAATCAGGACCCTGCAGCAAAGAAGCAAGCATTAAGAAAGGAGTGAGACGAGGCTGTGCACTGTCTCCCGTATTATTTAAAGTATTCATCGAGAGAAGCATCCAAGAAGTCAAAGAAAAGTCTCCGGAAGTGAATATCCACGGGGAAAAAATCAGCATGATGCGATTCACCGGCGACATAGCAGTCATGGCAGAAACAGAAGAAGACTTAAAGAAGACACAAGGAAATATGGAAAGAATAATGGCCAGATCACGTGAAGATCAATAAACGGAAAACTAAGGTAACGGTATGCAGTAGGAGAAAAGTAGCCAGGGCGCCAAAGTTAGACTAGGAAAAAAAAACTTGAGGAGGTGGAAGAGAACTGTTACCTGGGATGCCGAGTAACCAGCGATGGACGATTTTTTCTAAAGCTGCAAATACAAGTGTGAAAGTGAGGAAACAATAAATTAGAAACAGTTTTTTCTTCAGAAAATTTATCTGGAGTATGCTCCTGTATGGTAGCGAAGCATGGATAGCAGCAAAGAAGTCAAGGCTGGAAGCATTTGAAATGTGGTGCTACCGAAGATTGATGAAGATAAAATGAATGGAACGAGTGGCAAACGAAGAAGTCTTAAGGAGGGTGGGCGAAAAGAGATATCTACTGAAAACTCTAAAAAGAAGACGATACAACTTCATCGGCCATATAAGACGCGATGGCCTGTTGAAGAAAATTGTCGAGGTAAAAGTGAGCGGAAAGCATGGAAAGGGCAGATCTCCTATGAGATGTATGGACCAAGTTTTGAAGAATGTAATAGAGAAGAATTACGTCCATATAAAGAGGTTTTCCGACATTAGGATGGAGTGGAGAACTGTGTCGAACCAATCTTAGGACTGTAGACAGACGATCATGAAATAAATAGCATAGTGAACATATAACACTATGGAAGTGAACGAGAATATCTTTAAAAGGATGCCTTAAGTGCACCTTCATTTCACCACTAGACCTGAATTGCATATAAGTTTGGCTAATGCTGACGCAGGGTGTCACTCCACCCTTTTTCAACTCCCCGATATATTCCTTGCTCTGCTTAAATACCCACATATATGTACTCTATAGCGCAAATTATCTCAGCTGTCGATTGACTCCACTGAATAATTAACTAACTCAAGCATTAGATCAGGAAACACTAATTTACCCTGAAGTATTAGCATTCATGAATGCTTGAGCCATCTCCCCCATTCCACGGGTCAAAATATTCCCAAGTGTTAGTTTTATGAGTGTGTGTGTTAATTATACTGAAATTATTATCACAAATCAACTGCATTTTAGTTAATACGTTACCGCAATTACCACTAATACTTCATTTACACCATAATATCATTCAAGTTGAATTGTATCCAGCGTGCGATGCTGTAATCTTAAATAAAGAAGAATACATTTTCCAATACCTGAATGTATGACAATATTAATTCGTAGAATTGAATATATATACTTAAGCCTTACATGATTTGATTAATTTCAATGTAACGCATATATCTTTAAATAAATATTGCGCAACACTTTTTAGAATTCCTGCACTATGCAAGTAGTTATATTCGTCACGTAGAAGATTTTTCAAAAAACAAAAATTAATTTTCTTAAAAAAAGCTTAAAAGAATAAATTACAGTTTCCAAAACATTAATTATTACTAATTATCTATTTCTCCCCCACTGAGCTGTGCTAGGCTCTTCAGCTAGTGCCTTGGTTAACAACGGCTCTAGACCAAATAATACTGTTGTCACCCCACAAGCTCGATTCCCTTAAGGTCAGGGTGGGGAGGATCGGAGAAATTGGAGGTGTATTACGGAGGAGGAAGAGAGATTGGCAACCTTAGTAGTCGAAAATCACCCACGCGATTGCGAAGTTAAAAATTCTTACTCCTTGATCCAGGCCAGGTGAGAGAGTAGAATGGGGGAGAAGATGAAAGAGAAAGGAGAAATTAAGGGACAAAGAGATAGAGAGTGGGAGAGTGGTGCAAGAGAGAGTATTGCTAACTAGCACATTCGAATGCCCTTTCTCCATGGCTTCATTGGGCATCGGGGATAACTCTTTGAACTCAACGTGAAGGGGAAGTAAATATTTTCTCATCACCCCATTTCAATATCAAATGAAAGACTGACGTAAGTTAACAACGCTAATGAAATGTTTTGAGAGTCGATAATGGTAACGCAACCTGTGGCAAAGCATCGTCATAATATCATCCAAAACTTACCTTCTATTGACAGTTGATCCATCTAAAAGTTAGTATTACCGTTTCCTTTTTAAATCCTCAGTAATCCTCAAGGCCTCAGTAATTGGCCAAATTTATCGGAGAAAATCAATAACGTCGATAATTGAAACAGTTGCTAAACTACACATTATAAACGAAAGATTTGATGAATAGAATTTAATGGTGAGCTATTTAAAACAAGATATTGTGGTTAGCATGATTTATTTCTTAGTATCTTGATATCCGTTTCAAATTTAAATTTATTTAATCTGAGCAATAGGTGTATAGAGAATGGTAATCAAATATGTAAACTGACATCAAACCGTGGCTAAATAATTTTTATCTATTGTCTAAAAAATCTAACCTCAAAAAATCTATACAAAACGTTTGCCCCGTGAAATACCTTTCAGAGTCAACAAATAATGATGTGTTGCTGTTGCTTCGATAACATTGAAATGGAGACGGGACAAATTAATCGGCCATTTCATGATGGCCTCATGGAGATAATCGTCGAGGGAAAAGTCACTGGGAAGAGTGGAAAAGGAAACGTCGCATGAGTGATGGGGAGGAAGCAGTGAAGGAAGTGAAATAGAGGAATTACGGCAATATGAAGGCATTAGTCGATGGAAAAATCGAGTAATGAGCTGCGTCACACCAATACTCACAATACACACCAATGCACCAATACAAATTCCAAGACCATATTTTCAGTGATGATGTTAAAGATATTTTGCGAACCCCAACTTACTATGGTAGACTGGATCATAATCACAAAATTAGAGTAATTGATTGCCGAACTGACAGATTCAAAATGTCCTTTTTTCCTCGTACAATTAGGGATACGAATAACGGTAAATATATCCAATACGAGTGTAGCAATGGATAGCATTGGTAGATTTAGCGTTGGACATTAGCATTCTAGCTGCATGTTGCTATGAGCACTTCAGGCTAACCCGACTAACAGCATGTTTTTGCATGTTTGCTTTTATATTTTTATATTTTTTTAAATAGTGAAGTTTAGAACAGCATATAAATACTAATCCTTTTTACGCATGATATGTAGTGCATGTGTGGTGAAAATTCACCCCGTGCCACACACCTTTATGGTGGCTTGCAGGGTATTATGTAGATGTAGTTGTAGAATACTAAGATTAGGTACTGACAAACAAATATGATGATGCTGAAAAATTTTACATTGACTATTCCTATGTGTATTATCAAGCTGGGATGGTACTCTATGATGTGTCTTCATTTACCCTGGCTAGTTTCCCCGCCTATTGAAACAGCATCTAGTTATTTAAACTATGAAGGCAAAAGCGTGTTACTTTATGCAATATTACCAGTTAAAATTTTCATTAGCTATTTTTACTCCAGTGCTTTTACCACTAATTTCTGTGGTGTATCTCTCTTGATCCACACCTGCGTTAAGGTGAGTGTAAGGCAAGTTTAAAATTTGAGAAACAACTGCAAAACGTATCACGTAGCATGATGTTCATTACAGACTCTCCATAGTTTAAGTGTAAGTACAGTCAAATCCCAATTCCATTAGCGCAGGAGGAGTCACCAGGCATCGATAATATCCAGCGCTGCGTGATTTCAAGGAACCACTGTATTCCGCTTAGGTCGTTGAAAATTCCTACGAATACAAAACATACGAGCGTCATCAAACATTTTATACGCCATATTTATTTTTTCGTATTTTTAAAAAGTCCTGAATCATGAATATAAATCGAGAATAAAACAAATTTTGAAAGCCCTTTGGCTGTGAATCATTCGAAATAGCTCCATTTTCCGGTGACATCACTTATCCAGTAACCCTGTGGTGACAAGTCATAAAATAAGAGAATAATAACCGTGATCGGCTATACTTTCACCTCGAAACATTTCACGACCCGAATGTTTCTGCCCAGTTTAATCAGCCACGCCTACACCCCTAAATTAAAAATGTAATGCTGTTCCTCCATAAGCGTGAGCACAACTTTTCATCCATGGGCGGATGTATTCTACGAAACACACCGCAATGCGTCTCTCATGGGACGTTCCAGATGAAACTGGCCAGGGCTAGGTCTTTAACGCTACCTGTTTACTACTACTTGTTTAGAGCTATTACGATGGACTAAATGTTTAAAGGAGACAAGGTTGGTGCGGTGGCTACGATACTGGCTTTTCCAACTTCATATTTATTGGGACCTATCCCCACTTGAGTGCTGTGTGGAGAGCCTTTCGAGTTCAGTACTCCGTCCGTCGGATGGGACGTTTAAACATGGATCCCTTTGCACTTTTTGAAAAGACCAGGCTAATGCTGACGCCGGGTTTCTCTTCACCCTTCCTTCTTTCCAGGGATATTCATTCCTCTACCGAGTAGCCCACCTGTCCTAAAATGGTGTACCTACCTATTATCTATCCTAAATGGTGCAAATGGACTAAGCTGTCGATCGCCTACCCTAAAATTACTACTACGACCCTCTTTGAAAAATCTCCTTCAACAAGGATGTTGGAAAGCTTGCACGGCTTGTAAATTGTAAGCTTGTAAAATCTCACACGAACAAAATTTATGTTATATTGAATTCCAGTAATAATAACTTAAGAGGAATGTATATTAAAGATTGTGAGTCAAAATTCGTTGCATAAAATGTGAAATCTTTAGTGCCTGCCATACATGATGCTAAGAGTAATATCGCTGCTATTACTCGTATCCATTACAGTAATATTGTTACTATTAGTGCATGTACGTAATATATGTTAACTGTATACTCGATCATCTGCCTCACACCCTCGAGGTGGCATGCAGAGTACTCAGCGGATGAATATGAACTTAATACCCGACGCTGATATTCAATCCCAGAGAAGGACTTTTTATAAGAAAGGAATAGAAAGTTAGAGAAAATATTTTCCTCGAATGGAAGTAGCAATGTTGAATGACACCTCTATTCGAGTTGTATAGGCTTCTAGTTTACGAGCATCAAAAGAAATAGCGTTTCCGTTCCTCTCTATTTCAATTCAGTTTCAACTTTACACATCTACCATATTTTCTCCATCAAGATACCTTCTCTCTACCTATGTACCTTTAGTATCAAAAATCGCTTTGACATCAATATAAAGTCAAATTAATATTTTTAACGAGCATATGCGTTGGGGTGTTAGCTTAGAGGTGAGATGAGAAACGAAATTTTAACTGTATACTTTTCATACAGCCGCAGTACAACTGGTCTAAATGTTCACATACATGACAACAGTACAGCTGGTCTAAATGTTCACATACCTGATCTCATAAGAATTTGGAGGGCATTATAGGGATATGGAGAAGAATAAGGGCGAAAAGGATGGGAGAAAAATTATGGGAGGAAGTGGGAATGAGTAGGAGGGTATAGTGGATAATGTGATGAAGGGAAGCGAGCAAAAGGAAGAAGGAAAAGAAAAGACAGGACGGAGAAAAACGGGCATAAGGATTTGGTCGAAGTGAGAAGATGGGGTCAGAGATTTGAGGTGTGTTGAGCCGGGCAAAAGGGGGTTGAACCGAGTTTCAAGAGGAAAGAGGAAGGGAGAAAGGAGTGAAAGAGGAGCAAAGAGAGGAGAGGACGTGTTAGAGGCTACTGGGAAGGAAGGTTTGTGAAGAGAAGGAACGTGAGAATTTGTATCGAAAACTGAGCGAGGCGTTAAACTGGCAGGAGAGAATGTAAAATAGGCAAAAGTGCATGGGTATATCTTGTTGCGAAGAAGTGAATTTTAATGCCAATGATACAATTCAGAAGGATTGCTTTCTGTTGTGGATATATTCCAGGCATCATAATTGTACGAAAAGTTTCAACAAAACGAAAAACTAGGACCTATCTGTGAGTGAAGTTCAATATGATTGTTTTGCATGGTCCGGTAAAGTAAGTAAGTAAATTTTATTCTTTTCAACAAAACAAATACAGAATCCTGAATTTATTACAACAATAGAATAAGGAAATTGGGCCTAAAACTGCAACAGTCAATGTTTTCCTACGAATACCTATTTGTTAATATTATTTATAATTTACCCTCTGATGTAACATGATCAAACAGATGGTAGCCCCACAACAGGTGCACCTTAGGGCTATCAAAATGCTTAATTTTTTTAAATGTTATGCATTTGTAATGATTTTCTTTGGAAGCAATTCAATTTATATTATAAATTTAAAGAAAAGGAGAACCTGAGCTGAAGCAACCTTCAAAATTGTATATGCATTGCTAACGCTTCTATCTTTTCATACTAAAGTGAAAGTAGTTTACAATAAACAATAAATTCCATTATCATCTGTGTCATTACTAATATGGGTATAAGTACAAAAGAACGAGAAAATCTTTTTACAAGGATAAAGGAATGGACATATCTCCCAACTTTGTGGAAACTCTTAGAAGTATTATTTAAGGGCTAAGCAAAAGTAACACGATAAAGTATGCATAAAATTGCGTATCAGGGGACAAAACCTATGCTAGTGAGGATAATAGATTAAAAACTCTTAGGCAGGTGTTTTCACCTCTATAGCAGCTGACACTACTTATATTCACTAGCTTTCTCGCACCTCCTCTAAAAATAAAGGAATTTTATTCACTATGGAGAATAAATTTGGGGTTGAGGAAAAAAATTAGTGCGCCATAAATTATAAATACTGCATACACAATAACATTTTACCACGATAACAATGCCCTGAAGTGAAATTCAGAACTATGTAGCAAATAATCGTGTGATGTTGCTGGTTATACGAGAACGATATCTTTTTATCGAACCATCTCACACCCCTTGAAGAAGCTTCTTTGAACCCCAGGAGTGTGCAAACCTCTACTTAAGAGTCATTGTCCAAAGGTAGCACGCAATAAATGAGTAGAATACAATCATCATCATTGGTCAACAATCCTAGGATTGGTTTGATGCAGCTTTCCACTCGATTCTTCTATCGGCCAACCTTTTCATTGTGACGTAATTCTTCTCTTTTACATTCTACACAACCTGTTCCATGTATCTCATATGAGGCCTGCCTTTTCCAATCTTCCCGTTCACTTTTCCCTCGACGATAGTCTTCATCAGGCCATCGTGTCTCAAGATATGACCGATTAAGTTTTCCCTTCTTCTTTTTAGAGTTGTCAGCATTCTTCTGTAGCACCACATTTCAAATGCTTCTAGAATACAATATTTTTGCGAAAATTTAAAGACCTGTGGTCAAATCCACGATGAATTTTCTCGTCGTGAAAAATATCTGAGCAAGAAGGGGAGAGGCGTGAAAACCGACCAAAAACCCGAGAATAGGTTACAGCTGAGGCAGAATAAGGGTGCAAAGGGCAGAAGGTGAGAAAAGCTCACCTGGAGGTAGGGAGTGGACAAGGAGCTTAAGCACACGCCATGAACAGCAAGGCTGTAAAGGGAGAGGAGGAAACAGGAGGAAGCTAGGACAAGGAAAGCGTGGGATGGAGAGCGGGAAAGAGAACGGAAATGGAGAACTCTTGAGACGGGGACGAAGTAAGAGGCACAGCAGCTAGGGAAGAGGGGGTTCACGTGGAAATGCGGAGGATTGCTCCGAAAACATTGCGGGGGAAACGAAAAGCCACCGCGAGGTCCCTTCCCCCCCATCACCGAACGAACGTAGGGAAAAGACAAAAATGAATAACAGGGGGCATTATATTAAGGGAGGGAGGGTGCGCTCCTCGAAAATGTTACGGAAGATCGATAGAACCATAGAGAGAGAGAGAGGGAGAGAGAGATATGAAGGAGAGGGGGGGTGAGGTACGGTGCAGGGAGGAACGAGGGTTTTTAGGGAGGATTTGTGGGGGAGGGGGGTGGAGAGGAGGGAGGGGAAGGGCGTAGGGCAGGCGCAGTAGGAAAAGGAACGATAGGAGAGAGGGAAAGTAGGGGAAACTTGGAGTGTGCCACGGCGTAGTAAAGCCCCGTGTAAGGAGGAGTAGGCCGGTGTGGGGGAGAGGAGGGGGGGAGTCGGGGAAGGGGGGGGGGGGGGGGGGGGAATAGTGGCCGCGATCCCCGGGGAAGGAACCAGGTTATTGCTGGGGACGCAAAAACGTCAATATTATAAATAAATAACGCTCATACGCACACTCTCGTGTCCGTTTCCGCATAGTTCGGATTCATCAGAATGGAACCTTTGCTATCGGGACGAGCTCGCGGGAGAGAGTGTGTAGATATGCGAATTCCGAGGGTGCTCCCGTCTATTTTGGAGGATCTGAATTTGATTAAAGTCCCCGCCCATATATATAATCACGAGCAAACAAGGTGCAGAAATGTTTTGTGGATTTGGATTTCTAAGTATTCCCGTGTTTGTTGTTCCCCTACTGGAATTGGGAGTCCCTTTTTCGGGCCACCCGCTCTCTATTTCGGGAATCTTCCGCTTTCAAACGAGTACATTTTCCCTTGAAATGTTTGCGCAATCTTAAGTGACCTCAAATATTTCCTGATGAAACATGTTTGTGCGGACTTTGGGTGTGTCAATACCTACAATACCCTTTTCGAGCAATGATGACCACACATTTATACTGTTGCAAAACATTCCCCATTCGAGTGCTTCAGTTTTAATGACAGTCTGTTTGCTGCGATTGTTACGTTGCTTTACGCATAAGAGGTGTGTTCATGTTATGTAGTGAAATAAGCCCAAAAAGATTCATGCAAACGGGATGTAAATATCAAAGATACAGCATTGCAGTTTAATGTTTAGTCCCTGATGTGTCATAAAAAGGTGGAGAGTGATGGAGAGGTCATAGCTGAGGGGCAGCAACAAAAGCAAATAATTTTCAAAGACAAATTCCCTTTTTTGTCTCGATGTAGCTTCATAGACATGCCCTTTGCACTCATAATGCGATTAATTTTATATACTCCAACGGTTCTCCTGAATTTCGCGATCTAGAGAGTCATATTTGGGATAATATTTTTTACTCGGCTTGAATTTTACATGCTTAAACAAGTTGAATGCCATTCAATTATTAAAAACAATTTGAAATGAACGGATAAACAATTTGTAATGAGCGGATAAACTATTTGTAATAAACACCTATTTACTTAGCAAAAATGTACTACAAACAACCAAAGAAATAGTAAAAATAATATAATACCAAATGGGCTTTTTAAAGGCGTGATAAAGCTGATTTAGTAATTCACATTAAATAAAGATTAAAATGACTAATATTAAAGTCAAGGGCCCTAAAATATTTCAACTTTCTACATCTGATTCGGATTTTCAAATGAGCAAAAACGTATGCTATAGACCTTCAGAATATAAACTATATTTCCTCCATCAAGGATAGAAATACTTTTTCCTGTATTTAGCATACTTTATTTAGATGCTTATGGACATTGATGCAAATTATTCGTACTCTGTAGAGTCATTCCCGAAAAATAGTTCTGATGTTTTTCAACGATGAATTTTTAATTCAAATGGAAAAAGTAAATTAGAGTCTGACATGTATTCATCATCAACGGAATATTACTGATATCAATCAATATACGTGGATAATGACACTGAGAAATTAAATAGTGAATCCTGAATTAAGAGAAACATCCTAAATGAGCTCGATTTTTAATATAACGAGCTGCAGATATTGTGTCTTTTCGCTTTATAGCAAAAATTTGCATCAGCGTTGCAATATTAAATTTTATGAGGTAGTGCCTTCACTGGTAATACATTGTCATTTGAAACGTATGTAAAATAAACATATTTTATGGCTAATTCTATGGAATAAGAGGAAACTGTGAACGAAATAATAGGTTATAACTCGTCCTTATTCGAACACTTATTTATGTGGAAAAGTATTAAGACTTTTTCATTTTTCACCAATAAATAACTCATTTGTCTAGACATAGCATCTCTAATTAGCTTAAAGCTTTTTTCCACCTAGAACCGTAGAATTTGACGAAGAAAATGATTCAACAATATCCAAGGGTCAAACAAACGCAAAACGCTAATCTCAATGTTAACGCGCTAATTACAAAAGGGAAACATTCCCACAGTTGGCAAAGAGGCCATTTATTGATTTAATCCTTTTTGTGGACCTGGCATCACGGCGCGGAGAATTGATTGCGCGGATTTGCTTCGCAAACATAATTCTGTATTTCACTTGGCGTACTTAAAACCCCGAAATTTATTACCTACTCCTCATCCGGGGAACTAGCAATTTTTTTACGACTTACCGTACATTTGTTGAGTTTTTGGACTTTCTCCCCGCGTAAAAGAATCACAGGCTTTCCTCTTTACATGACATTTTTTTAGCTTTAAAGCTGCGCGGAGGATTTATATGCAGAATGTGTATTTCACAAGTTTTATCATAAAGATACTTCTCGCAAAGGAGATGAAAATTAACATCTCATCTCCTGGCGGAATCATCATCAGCATCACAAAGGATATTTCTTGGTAAAATTGAGCCCAGAAATTATCATAACTTATGTTTTTTTGTGGAAATGAACAGATAAAGTCTTATAAAGAATCACTACCCAAGGGTTTTGATTACGTGGAGTGTTGTTTAAAAGTACGACTAATACTATGCTGTATAAACCGTCCTGAGGAGGATTTTACGAGAAAGCAAGAGAATAAAGTCCGCATTCCGTACTAATGAGTAGCTTAGTTATTTTGAAAGCGTGGTTTAAAAATTAGTTGATGACACATGCGATTCTCCAGAGGATGAAATAATATAAGCCTGAAAGACTTTGAATTCGATAGAAATGTTTAACACCAGATGATTTGCCCTAGGCGGATGAAATACTTCGACTCGGAATGATAATGAAAAGTTTTCTAATAGAAAGAGCTCGACGGGGGGGATCGGGTTGGTGTGGTGGCTAGAGTACTGGCCTCCCATCCCGAGGGCCCGGGTTCGATTCCCGGCAGTGGCGGATTTTTCAGTGGAAAACCGGTCCCCACTTGAGTGCCTAGTGTGCAAGTTCAGTACTCCGTCCGTCGGATGGGACGTTAAGCCATGGTCCCCTTGGCACCTTTCGTTAAGAGTAGGCGAATGCCGACGCCGGGTTTCTCTCCACCCTTCCTCCGTTCCCTGAAAACTTCTACCATTACCCAATTACCCACCTATCCTATATGGCGCAAATGACCTCAGCTGTCGGTCGCCTCCCCTAAATAACCAACCAAGAGCTCGAAATGCGTTCTTATGTCATTGGAATCTTCTAAACTAGGATTAGGAAATGAATACATTAGAACAGTCATGAAATAGGGATTCGAAAACTCTACTTTTTTCCATGGGCATTATTTCAAGTCTGTTTCCGCACTAATAGGCGTTTCAGACCGGGAGGAAACGATGGTACATACATACAAGGATAGGAAGGCAAGGAAAAGGAGCTCATACTCTGCCATTTCAGTTGAATTTGATGCTGGAAAACATTCAGTGGTTAGGTATCACGATCGCGTCTCAGCCAAATCTCAACCAAGCATATGATGATGTTGTGCGTAGGAGAAGAGGGAAAGAAGGTGGGGAAGGTGAAGGAGGAAGGGAGAGAAAGAGAGAGAGAAACGGAGGAGGGAAATAAAGAATTATATTACATTTCACGACGAACGGAAGAGCTCTCCGCATAGCTCCCGGGAAATTTCGATACCGTGATTGTGGAAAATTCTCCATGAGCCGAACTGCAAAAAAAACAAAGTGAGCGGAGAAAATGCGACTCGATGGATGATAATTATTTGTTTATTTTTTGATGCTTCAATTATTCACGCAGGAACGGAAGACGCCTCATAATGAAAGCTCAAATCAACCGCGGGAGTGGGGTGGGGAGGTGGACAGAGTGGGGGAGGGAGGGCACTAACAAGCATGGGAGAGCGAAGCTGGTTTCACGGCGAGGGGTGTGAGGCTGTGGCGAGGGAGGACGGGGAAGTGGGTGGGGGAGGGGGGAAAGGACGTAACTGGTCAATCCCCACCCTTCAGCCCCTCCCCTCCCGCGCTCCGGCCGCTCGGAGGAGAAGCCACTTGCTGTACCCCATATCTAGCGCGCTGCTCTTTGACCTCCTCACCCTCTTCCACCTCATCCCCCCCCTCCCTCCGCCTCCCTCCTAACTCCCGGCTACTCCCGTTTATTTCTAAGCACACCTTTCCCCGCCCAAGAACTCATTCATCGCGACCCACCCTCCCCTCCCCCGACACGAGAGCCAACTCCCACTCCCCTCACTCCCACGCGGCTGTCCACCCCCTCACCCCCTCGCCCCTCCCCCCCCCCAAATTCACCCCTCCCGAAAAGTGGGGAAGGAGGTTTTTAAGAGAGTCCACCTCATCTCCCTCCCCGTCCGCTGGATATCACGCACCTTGCGACGTAGCCCTCCTCCCCCCCAACCCAACAACCCGCCACCACTTTCCCCTTCATTCCGTGTTATTAAACCCACCTCACACCCCCTCCCCTAGCCAACCCCGTACCCCTCCCGATCCTCAGGCCTCGCGGCGACCCCTTCCCGCCTCTTGGGTCTTCCCGTGACCTCACCGCTGCTTCTTTTGCCCACCTGACCAGTCCCACTTTCTCCCTTTCGAGCCCGTCGCACACCGCTCCATTAAATACACTACCCCCACTCCCCCTGTCTTCTTACACCAGAGGGGAACGGGGACAACCCCCCTTCTTTTTCCATGGGATACCCCCTCGTCACCTTCCCCTTACCCTGGCGTAAAAATAGGGAACCCGACGATGAGCTGGGCACCCCAAGGGGTCACGCTCTGCACGCCTTAAGGATACAGGTGCCACTGTATCACTTCACATCAGGTTTTATTAGTTAGTGCCACTTTCACTTTGTTCAGGTCGAGTCACACGATGCTGGATCCTGTGTTAGATCGAACTAGTATAGCTTGAATAGCGGCTTTCTCTCTTTGCTCTCTTTGCGTAGCTCGACACCACGCAAACAAGCTACGTTACAGAGCATTATGGTACGGAAAGAGCTAACTAAACATCATGCATGATTACAGGATCTGATGGCTGAGAAACTTAAATTTTTTCCTGAAATCGATACTGTTGTCATAATGTTTCCTAGTAGGAGCCTATATTTAATGAATAGCCGAGATCGCTTTAAGCAAGGTCTGCTATTTTCAATTTATAAACAGGACAAAACACCTCCATTCCTGGATCACAGAATATCAATGATCACGTGAGTTTTCGCGAAGCAACAAAGGACCCCACCGTCGCTAAAAAATTCCAACCAAGAACAGAGTATTACTGGAGGGGAACTGCCAAAGGAACCTTAATCGCACGAAAAAATCTCCTTGGATTGTGAGATTAACAGTAAGAAGCTTTGCAAGTCCCACTCACACTTAGCAGCATTCACGCTATCTAGATTATTTTATTTGAATCGGTCAACCGAGAAAAGGCACTCAGCGGGCCTAAAAAATCATCTGGGATTAGTTTAAGATATTAACAATGCACGGCGCGATATAGCCTTGACTTTTGGAACACCTTAAACCCAAGTTTACAGCTAAGATGGCCTTACTATGAGGATTGCCACACGGACAGCATCATTCATGCACGGTACCGATGTCCTAGGATGCATTCGTCACCATACTTCGTAATAGGCATTGTCTAGTAACATGTTAAAGTTTTCAGATTTTGTTTCATAGCTGTGATAATAACCATTAAATAGTATTGTCTCTGCGTGTCAAGAGACTGCAGGCCTCCAATGCCTACTAATCATTTCCGAGACTTTTATAATTCAATTGTTTGAATGTTATCGTGTTAAATAAATCTACATGTACATGATACCCTGCAAGTCACCATGGCAGGGGGTTAACTCACAACAAAAATTCATAAAAAGGATTAGCAACTGCATTCCAGCCCAAATTAAACAATACAAAAAGAGACAAAAATAGCAAAGCAAGCATGCAAAAACATGCTGCTGGTTTGATTAGCTTAAAGTCTTAATACCAGCATACCTATGCCATCCATTGATACAATTGCATTCATACCAGTGGTATCTCAACAGCCAATCACATCCATGATTGTACGGGGAAAGTGGAGCATTTTGAATCTACATCTACGTAATATCTTGCGAGCCACCACGAGGGTATGTGGCGAGGGGATGAAGATCACCAAACATGCACTATTGATATGCAACTAGGATACTACATGGAAACATACTAGATAATAGGGTCACATGCAGCTAGACAGTTAGTATCTACATAGTAATTAAGGAATTGCTTGTTAATGGATTCATCATGCACTAATGACTACTCTAACAACATTTCTCCTACCTATCCCATTGCTATGGTGCCTATTGTGCTCTCTGATGATACATATATATACACACCAACATAATACCCAAAAGTTTTGTAATCAAGTACCTGGTCATCATTTTAAAGCATAGAAACCTTATAGTCAAGTAAAAACTATAGATATGAATATATTTCTCATGCTTATGGTTATTAATGCTGGAAATAATAAATTTTATTGTGAAATACCATGGATATCCTCCAGAGCAAGGATTGTTTGCTTCATTTTTAATTGGTTCGCGCAAATCATTGAGTTCCGAGCGCCTCGATATCTCACAGCACCACTCAGTGGCCTCCCCACGGTACCGGCCAACACACTCCCCCCGCGAACAAAATCCTTCCTACGCCCCCGCTCTCCGCTCCGTCGCCTCCTTTCTACCTTCTGCACCCACCCCCCCTAACCCTGCCGCACAACCCCATTTTGACAATTTTCCCTCCCCCATTTCTCACTAGGGGTGGGGATGAGGGCCTTCCATTTTCCCACCCCCCCCATCCCCGGGGTTCGTATTAGTCACGAGTTCACCCACGTCGGGGCGCCAGGATATGCCGACCGATCTATGCCGAGTGCCTCCCCTGCACCGCAACCCCCCCTTCCCTCGATCCCTCCGTCCCGCTCGAGCCATTCGACACTCGAAATCGAGCATCACTTCGAGATTTCGATAGGGGATAGCTATTTTGCCAATGTATCGATGGCGAACCGCACATAATCTCTCACACATCTCGTTTAATAAACAAACCACAGTAAAGGAGCATTCTGATGGCGTCATTGTTGCCTTTTATTTCGTGGTTATGCTGAGTTTTAGATCAAATAAATTTGTGTACATAGAAAATACGCAGCGGTTGAAAACATTCTTTGGTGTCCTATTGTATATTTTAATCGGAGAAACATGAAGTGTTATATACTCCAACCTGGAGTTTCAATGATGCTAGGCTCAACCGTTTCGTCCGAGGCTTATTTTGATCAGAAGGATACGAAATTATTGATATTGAAGCATCGTGACACACCAGTGCACTTATAGTTATGACCATGCGAACACAGGTTCACAATCAGGTGAACCTCTTCCGTATTTAAACAAAACGTTTTAGGTAATTCAGAGGGCACCGCAGGTGACCGCTGGTAGTTCAGGGAATGAAACAATTCACCCCTTAAAAAATATTTGGATTTCATTCGCCAACGGCTTGTGTTTGGCTTAACTTTCGATTGTTAATTTAACTTTTACATTAGAACTAAGCCATTCACATTATTCCAAACTTCCATTCCTCTATGGAAAGATGCATTTTTATCTCTATACGGGCATAGGGATGGCATTGCTGAACGTTCTGGAGTAAAAATATGCTAGAATCATACGGCTCGAAAGCTCAAATGGGAAGCCAGCCATTTTTATTGGTCCTTTGGACCATTTGAAACAAAGACATACTTTTTCCGCGGAAAAAGTTAACTCACGAGAAGAAAAACTGGAGCAATACCACGATACACTATCAGAATATGTGGCCATAAACATCAAAATAAGAAGGTATTGCTTAACAGTAACTACAGAATAACCAAAGGCAAATATAAATATCTATTAATATTCTTTAGCATGTTGTCATAAAGTTGTAGAGGAAAGGAAAGAAGAAACCAGAGTGGTATGTGTGTTTTGCTTGAAGCATATTGGGTACAGGATCATACCCTCTTTGTGAGGTGCACGAAGATGGCATATGTTGATGAAAGAAAATTAGCAGAAATATCATGCCTTGAGATACAGGATATTTTACTTTCTCAATGATGTATTAGGGTTATCACGCCACGACCTTCCGTCATACAACGTTGTGCACTGTTATAAACTGACCCAAATGCGAATGTTCCTCTCGTCATCATGGGAAAATATACGCGCAATAAATATATGCACTCCATCTTCGCGCAATAAATATATTCACTTGAAAACTAGATAGATATGTTTGTACTATATGGTGCCCTTAATTTGGATGAATTTTACTTAGGGTACTGTATTTAAAACGAAATATTTATGTATGATTCGCATTGCCCCCGTTGTCAGTTCCTTGATGCGATATCGAACACCCGTCTATTTCGATACATCGCAATATCGCTGAGCGGTCCTGGCGCGCGTGAAACGGCCCCTCCCTGCCGCCCCTCCACCCTTTCCGTGTCCTCAACACTCAGGATCTCCCTCCCATTGTCCCTTAAAAACCACGGCGCAGCCTTTCTGCGCACTCCACCCCCCCCCCCCCCGCACCACTCTCCCCACTTGCGTACCCCCTCCCCATCACATCCCCCTACCACACACCGTTCACGAGCATCCAAATCCGCGTGCAACCCTTGCGTAGTTACCTAGGCGACGCCAACGGCGCCCACGCTCAGATAGCGTCCCTACCTCATCCCCCCCCTCGCCCCTCCCGCCGACAAATCCTCCCCCACCCCCTGCCCTACGTGCCCTTTTACTCCCTTTCCCGCCCCGCTACCAAACTCTCCCTTTCGCCCTACGCTCCCTTACTCTCATTTCGCATTCCCTTTCACATTTCCCCCTCCAAGGCCCCACCCCCTCCACACCTCCCCTCTCCCTTACCCCCGAAAACTCTCGCTTCGCCCCCTTTTTCCTGCTCCCTTCTCCCTCCCACTCTTTCTCCCCGCACCCTCTGCACTCTCTTTCCCAGGATACGTCGTCCACCCCTCCCCTCCGCCCTCCTCCCACACCCCCCTCGCCCATCCTCTCATCCCCTTCTCTAAGCCCGCGTCGCTAACTCGACTTGTGCTCGCTAGGGGAAAAAGTGGCAGCACTTCCGGTCGCCGTGATCGAATTTCGGATTGCGGAGGGAAACGGGTGCATGGGATTGCTTGCTTCGTGAAGGTTCGGTTGGGGGTGCGGGAGAGGGGAGGGGTGTGAAGAGGAGGGTGGGGAGGAGGGTTTGGATGGGTTGGAGAGGGTGGGGGGTGAGATGGGATGACTGTCATGGCGGACTGGGGTGGATGGAACATACGCGCCCCGCTCCGTAGTCGTGGTTCAGGGTGACGGACTTCTATAAAAATGAATCTGAAAATTCTCCATTCTATATCCCCGGTGTCTCCAACCCTGCTATAATTTCCACCTCCTCTCTCCTCCATCTCTCTCCCTCTTGATTAAAGACACAAATATATATTTCTATTATTTCTATTTACCTTATCTCTAGTTATTTTCATAGAAAATTCCTCATACTCCTTCCCATATCGCCATGTTTAACAAAAATTCTTTTCATTATATTGCAATATTTATCTCAGCGTCCTTCCCACCTTTCTTTAGGGGAAATGCAATATCTTACCCTTTATTTTCTTTTCAATATTATTAATTCCGCTCATTAACCTCTCATGCTCCTGCACCTTATGCCCTTTCACATCTCGTTTTATTTAATGCCAGATTCATCCACGTACTCTTGACTTCAAATAACCTCAACTGCTGCAGGTATCACCACGTGGAAGAATTGAATATTCATTGCAAAACAAGAGATGATACTAATTTCCCAGAGATATTCAATGGAACGAAGCTTACTTATTAATTATTAATTATCTGTGGAGAATTGAAAATCTCTTCATTAATATCGAAGAGCTATATTATTTCAAGTAATAACTTTATTTCCCCCAGCACTAGCTTTTTCGTCTCTCTTTCTCTATTCTCACCATGCCTCTTCATAACCTAACATCAAGCATCTCCATCCAGTCTGTGATCCCATCCTCAATGGCCAAAGTTCATGTTTTTGTAAACATATCAAAATTCAACGTTTGAAAGTTCCCTTTAGATGTTCAAAATCGGCAATCGCCGTCTTATTATCCTGATGTCAAGAGTGGTATAATATACCAGAAATACCAAAAAAAAGTTCTTGGGTAGGCATCTGCTCAATCCCAATTGGTATTGACGTTTAGTTATATTGATAAAATTGGAGAAAAAATGCCAGGGTTATTCCCCGGTAAAATATTTGAATGTATCTATATTTGCCCTCCGTGTCGGAACTGCCGAGATAACTACGTTGCCATCAAAAACTCGTTAAGATTAATATTTTCATTTAATTATTCCCCGGAGTGCGGTGTTTATTTATTCAATGATTCAATCAAATTTTATGAGATAATATTCAAGTATATACGTACATTTTCGAACACACACATATGTATATAAATATATATTTATTTATTTTGATACGACCCGATTCCAATAAAGTGAAAACAAGATATTTTGGCGAATTAACCTCTCCCCCTCCTCCTAACTCGATGCCTGAAGTGGTCGCTGACAGTTCGTGGAAGTGAGGAGGAAATGTATGCTGAGTCGAAGATGAAAAGGAGAGACAAAAGGGGAGTGAGAGCCGGAGAAGTGATCTCTCTCCAACGTCACCCACAGAGGGATTCTTCCCGCGGTTCCGTTCGTCTGAAGGTGATGGCATTCGCCCCTGCCCCCCGCGGATGAGGTGGCCTCAGACACAAAGCTAACCCGCGTTCCAATGGAGGCTCCTCCTCCGCCGCGGCAACTGCTACCATCTGCCCGAGGCTAGCCAACATACACATAGGCCAAGGAGAAGATAAGCGAGAATTTTATTGATCCAATCAGTGCACATTCCAGGGGTGGTCGTAGCGACGAAGTCTTTCCGCCCGCGATCGCTCGCAGGGAAGTGGATCTAGCCAGGGGCCGCAGGGAAAACGCCCTGGAAGCCCGCTTATCGGCTATGGGCTATTTTCAATCCCCTCTTACGCATTTTAACCATTATGATTCTTTCAAAGAATTACGGTAGCCTCAAGAACACAATACGTATGCACTCATGTTTGGGTTCGGCGTTAAAGGGGATGCTTCGAGAGATTCACGGCTCAAACGTTGATGCCGAATGATGCCTTTTTGCCTTTCTGAGACGTGAGCCGAGTCGAATGGCTCCCGAATGTATTAACAGGAGTCATCGCCACGGTGCACAATCTTGGAGGACGTTCTCCGTCATTTTTTTCTTCATACCGGCCTCACGTTAACAAAATTTCAAAAAATTAAAATTCTAGCTCAATATGCTCAAACTATTCAGCATATCAGTCTTTCGACAATGTATTTATAACTTGCTGAAAGGTCACATCAACTGGTCCACTTATATGATTACTCTCCCAACCCTTGAGCTTTATTTCGCCATCAACTGTTTCGGAAGGTTCGAGAACGTTGGAGAAGATTCGCGACGAGAATATGAACGTCAAACGAATTATCCCAGCGTTCTCGGGTGAAAGCCTTTATTGGACTCGTGTTTCGAGATTTTGAGATAGTGACATCAAGCAAGTAAATCAACATTAAATCCTTAATTTACCTAATCATTGCCTGGAAGTGATATGAACGACCAATCAGATACTACGCCCATTGCATCTTATAATGAAATTCCTTCAGAAAGGGGCGTGGGAGATTTTGTGCACCATGAAAATGTTCTACATCGCTATGGGGATTGTGAAAATTTCGCAAAAAAATCGCCAAATATCGCTAAATTAGGGCGACAGAGAATACATAAACAGTTAATTGAAGATAGGGCGTAGACATTTTCCAAAGGTGAAGGCTAGGAAACAAAGTATTTTGGTATCCCCCGCTGCTTGTAACCTGTTTATTAGTTTTTACGAATCAACTACAAAGCCGTCAGCACTACTAGTAATAGTAGGAGCAGCCCTAAATATAGTGCATGCCTAGGGTATTAAACTACCATGCGCGATCGTCAAACTTATTCAGAATATATTACCAAAATACGGAATTAATAACACACATTTTGAGCGGCATAATTATCTTACATGGACATCATACACAATATTTATGATAAAGAGGTATATTAGGCTTAATTTTAGATGATTAACTGTGAATATGGCAATCTAAAAAGATTAGAAGAGTGAAATTGGAAATGTAATAAACATATACTATGTTTTATGATAGTTCTATGTGTTCCATAAAGTGAGTTGAGGTTTTCACGAAGAAAAAATATCCTATTGATTTCCACAATCAGTAACTTTAGAAGTATTTTCATTTCAGTCAAAGCGATTGTTATGAGAGCAATGCATTTATAAAGTAGATGAAGGCGAGTCGGCAGTAAAAAGGTGTGTACTAATTAAATTAACCCCCTATCACCAAATAGAATCCTCTTATTTCTCCTAAAACAGTGATCTCGAAACATCAGTCGCAATATTGAGAAACATTTTTCGTTGAACTATCATTTAAACCATTAGTCGATCGTACTAAACTGGTAAAGAACAGAGGGAATAATTTACAATTCCATCCCACATATTTGAAATTTTAAATGTCATACCAGTTACAGAAACATTAAATAAATAAACACAAAAATAGTTGTAGATAAACTAAAAGATATTTACCAAATTACATGAATTATTACAAGCCTCGGGGAGCCTCCTTTCAGTTTCAGTGTTTTTACGCTCTTCTAAGGGAAACTAATTTTTCCAATTATTTTCAGATCTTCTTAGGCTTGATATTGTTCAGAGGATTGTCTCTATAGACAAAGATGCAACAGCATCTGCTAAAAATATACCACAATTTTCGTGGATGCCAAAATGATTCTATCCAAATTATCAACGATTACCCTCATCTGAGATAAGAATAAAAATAAATCATTTGGTAAAGATATGTGTGATGCTGAATGTGCCTTTACGCTATTTTGTTTTAATAAAGATAATAGTAGGATACCAGGGATTTGGATGCTGCCAATATTTCAGAGCTTAGGAAGCAGTCCATAATTCAGTATCATGATTGGTAAATATCTGGAGGGTGAAATCATTTTCAGTGTTCAAGAACGTTTCCCCTTCAATGCCTTCAACTGTATTCTTTAATCGACTAATCACTTACAGACTTTACAAATCTTCTCTTTTACGTCCTTCGTCTGTGTTCTTCCCATTTATTTTCCCCTAGATTACGTACTGTATTCGCGAGATCATAAACGCCTCTGGTTGCTCTTGTAAGGTTTTCTCATCCTCAATTCAGAATACATGACATCTTTCTTTTGTTCCATACTGGCCCGGTGCTCATGCCTGTAAAGCGATGGTTTGGCTGCCCAAAGTTGACAGGTTCGAATCCCACGGATGTTGTATTTGCTTTGTGATAAGATTAGCCGAGCTTATTTTAGGCAGGACATTAGATATAACCATTGAAGTTATAGATAATTAAAACTTAATATCATCACTACTTATTTACACGTTCTTATTAAAATCTCTTAGTTCACTGGTTTATAAATTTCAATTCCATATCCTTCCGTTAAACTATTCAAATTCTATAAACAAACCAGATTCAGGTGAGATGTGGTGGAAACGTTAAACGAAACAGACTTGACAATGGTGTAGTACACCGAAACTAGTCGGAATAAAAATTGTTTCATCATCATCATCATCAAGGGTCAACAATCCTAAGATTGGTTTGACGCAGCCCTCCACTCGATTCTTCTATCGGCCAACCTCTTCATACCAACGTAGTTCCTCTCTTTCACGTCCTTTATGACCTGCTCCATGTAACTCATACGAGGCCTGCCTCTTCCATTTTTCCCGTTCACTTTTCCCACGACGATTGTCTTCATCAGGCCATCGTGTCTTAAGATATGGCCGATTAGGTTGTCCCGTCTTCTTTTTATAGTTTTCAGCAGACTACTCTTTTCTCCCACTCTTCTTAGGACTTCTTCATTTGTCACTCGGTCGATCCATTTTATCTTCATCATTCTTCGATAGCACCATATTTCGAATGCTTCCACCCTTTTCTGTTCCGCTGCTGTCATCGTCCATGCCTCACTGCCGTAAAGGAACATGCTCCAGATATACGTTTTGATGAATTGCTTCCTTACTTCCAAGCTTGTATTTCCAGCTGTTAGTAGATTCTTCTTTTGAAAGAATGTCCTCTTTGCCTGGGCTATTGTACTCACTATTTCTTTCTTGCTTCAAAAATTGTTTATAGTTGTGGAAAATTGCATTATCTTTCCTTTATTATTCAAATTCTGCCAACACTACCTTTACTGTTGCGATTGTTTTCTGTATCTCATTTCCATGAGTGATCATGTTCCAGTTGTAAGTTATTTCTTATTTCCCGGTTCATGCTTACCCTGTTGAGTGATTTCTCTAGTGGCAGAAATAATTGGGTATGGAGAGTGCATGATTACTCTTAACAAAAAGAAAGAAGCAAAAACTGAGCTTGCTCCCAACTTGTCCCAAAATCGAGTTGGGGACTCAGCGTAACGTAAGCCTCTAGATCCCTCGAGCGAGTGAGTAACAAATTCAGCGGGATCGAAATGTTGATTGATCATGCATCGAGCTGGCGAATTGCGTCATCCGCATAAGAACTCCCCGATCAAAAGCTCTGCCGATTCGCCCCACGGCGAGGAAATGCCGGGCGTCGATTGCAGACGAGAGTTCGACATCCCCGAAAGGATTGCTCCCCGGTTCGGTGCGCTTCGAGGCTGTCGACGGGGGAAAAGAAAGGTGCAGGCGATGACCCCGCGGGCGAAATCAATTAACGACGGGACCGCAGAGGGGCGGGCGGCGGCGGCTCGGTCTCCGTCGGACGGGTCGAGGGGACCAAGCGGTTAAGCGGAGAAAGCGACGCTAAGCGGGCGGGACGCCTCAATTAGTCCTCCCGACCGACACAAAGAGAATCCGCGAGGAAGTGGGGGGGGGGGGATGGTGGGGGGGGAGGAGGGGTGTTCCGGATATCGCACGTTTCAAATGCGTGCCTCCCTCCCCACTACTTCCCCTCGGGGGGCGAAAGAAGTCGTGCCGGGAGCCGTTTACGTGTTTCCGACAGCGAGTGGGAGAACGTTCGTCATCATCATTAACGAATAGAGGTTGGCATCCATCGAGCAGTGGATGGACTCGGCTGCTTGCTGCCTTGGTCCATAAAAACGTACTCACTCCGCCACTCAGTGATCAATCGGAAAGGTTACTTACTGTAATAGGTAAGGGTGGAGATCATTTCGATAGGACAACAAAGGCGTTTGAAATTTAGGTTGGTTGGTTGGTTATTCAAGGGAGGCGACCGACAGCTGAGGTTATTTGCGCCATTTAGGATAGGTGGGTAATTGCGGAATGGTCTTTTTGGTTTTCAAGAACCGGAGGAAGGGTGGAGAGAAACCCGGCGTCGGATTCCTTCCACTAAGAACTCAAGTAGTGACCGGCTTTTCACGAGCACAAAACATTTTGATTAGGTGTCTTTAGTGACAGTTTTGAGAAAATAATCTTACCCTTACATTGGTAGGTGAAGCTAAAGTTGATTAAAGGTTAGATTGTCGTCAGCTATATTCAATGATTTTTATGGAATTCCAAATGTTTTGCATGCCAAAGGAAACACTAGCGGGAGGAAAGTTTGTGCTTTTACAGCATTTTCCCTGATATACTACTTTGTTTTATCGCTGGAGACGGTTTTTTTATCGCTCTTCATAATTTACTTTTAGAATATGAGCAAGGGTTACATCATATCGTCTCATTTTCCGCTGAATTATTTCTGACAATCAGAGTTTAAAGTCATAATTTCCCACTGGCAAATACACCTGCGCTGAGTAGATTGACATTCCCATCAGGAAGTATGCTTCATATAAACGTTCCTATAATGAGCCTCATTACTTCTAGGCTAATTTTTGTGATAAATATTAGTTTCTGTTCCTGGTAAAATACCCTATTTCCCTATAATCCTCCTATTCCAAAGGCTATTCTAATGCTCGTTCCCGACTAGATTCTACCACCGCTTGTTACTCTGCTTCCAAGCAACAAAATTTCTAATCCTTCTGCTTTTTCCAATTCAGCATTTGTATAATCTTCTCTTTCTCTTCTACACAGCAAAACATTTTGTACCTACTGTTTAGGTGGTAACTTGTAAATATTTTCTTCATTTAAACCATGTCTTTCGCTGATTTCTCTAAATAGCTTTACTAAGGTGCATATTTTCTCTGATTATATAAACCACGAATCCACAACCACTCCACCTCACTTATAATCAGCTCATCTTCTTCACCGTTTTCTTAACTGTTATGCTGGTTAATATTACACGTATAACAAAGTTTTTTATGGTCCTTATTTCATTTATATCAGACACGACAATAATTTATCAAGTTTTATATCCTTTTGACTTTCATTGGAATTTTTCTGGAATGAGTCATCAATAATTTTTATACTCTTAATTATACCATACAATTGAAGAAAACAACAAATACTAAATAACCAATCAATGGTAATATGTTACCAACTCTAAGTCTGATTCAAAGGTTATTCACACTTTCTTTAACTGCCTACCGTGCTACTCATCAAATGTTAGTATAATATGCCCGATGACAGTAAATTCTCTGAAACGCCAACAACTTAAGAAGTTTGAAGATGATCGAAAAATACGAACAAAAACAGGCAACGGGTAACTCACAATCGATCTTAATTCTATGTATTCTTAGTGTGAAGACCATAAACTGAGAAGTGGAGGAGTGCCCCATTCCCCTTCCGATTTCATTTATTTTGCTACAATTGTACAATGTTTAACACATACCTACAACTTAGGGGTACTTGTGGGGAGATAATTGGGGGTATATTTAACCCACCATTTTTTAGTCAACTCAATTGTCCAGTCTTGTATTCGTTAGACATTTTTATATTTCGTCGTAGGTTATTATTCCACACTTCCTCTCACAGCCATTTTCCAATAATAAAATATGATTTTCTAATTTGAACACTTATTATATAGGATGCTATATCATAATCACTCCGCACGTATACAAACAGCCATTCCCCTATCGTATCTTTATTTGAAGATATTGATTGCAAGAATGATACCATTATGCATGACTATAAGGAGATAAATCCAATATTTATTGTCATTTCTTATGAAAACTAATAATAAAGCAATTTGTACCAATTACTGGTGTATTTACAGGCCAAATTATTTTGTCGCTAAATATTTGCACTGGGGTATATTTTGATGGTATTTGCGGGGTCAAAACATTTTCGTAGCTAATAATGATAGTCTTCATCACTCACTTATATTTCTTCATCATTTTTTCTTAGCATTTTTTAAAGCTGATGCAGATATGGTGCCATATGACAGTATGTGTACCTCTTCGCCGTCATTATAATCCAGCATCCGTGAGGGCTAGATATTGATCTAAAAATGCCCCTGTATCACGTTTCTGGCAGAAATAGTCAAAACAGCATCAAAGTTATAATGTTGGCGGAATAGACATAAGGGTGGCATATATACACACTTCAAAGTTTGAGGCTTTACTTTGTGGAACCACTCGATTGGAAATGAAAAACCACTTTGTACGTTCCACACAAAGATTTTATTGGGTTCGACCATGGTTTCGACAAAATATGTCATTATCAAGGTGTATCAACCTTGATAATGACATATTTTGTCGAGACCATGGTCGAACCCAATAAAATCTTTGTGTGGAACGTACAAAGTGGTTTTTCATTTCCAAGTGGCATATGTAGTTAAATTTCTTGGCATCACGCTTACTTCAAATACTGGGGGAATCACATTTGAAATGTTTGTGACACGGTGCTGGAAAGACTTTATCAAACGGCTGTGGGAAAATTGGTTTTTTCAAATTGGTTTTTCTCGCACCAAATACGAGAATGTAACAAAAACCAGATGCAATTCTTTCAAACACATTGCATACCATGCTACATTATTAATTAACAAAGCTTTTTTAAGCTCAACTGAACTTTGCGTCCGATGGCTCCGTCATAAGCCCTTATGGTATGCAGGGTGGGTCGTATATATGAGTAGCATGCCATTTCCTACCTTAAAAACTGTAGTAGGTACCGAGATAACAAGGTTGAATGACTATGTCTTTCTATATTCCTTTGGTCTATAAGTGTCAACAGTTTTTATTTCCAACAAAAGATGTTACTACAAGCGTGGAACAATATGGTGCGGAAACGTGGTCTTAGAGGAAAGAAGATGAAAGTAGACTTTGGGCTTTCGAGATGTGGATGTGGAGGAGGATGGAGAAAGTAAGGTGAGCAGAAAGGACGCCCGTGGAAGAGCTGGAGGTAGTGAGGAAGAAAAGGATTAATTGACTGAGGAAATTAGGGACAAGAAAGAGGGAGCAGAGGAGCAAGTAATAGGGTAGAGGGTATTTTGCAGGATGTGACTGAGGGAAGAATGTTGGGTAAACGGGGAAGTGGGAGCAGAAGATTGGATAATTTGGACTGTACAACGAAACGGATAAAATAGTAATGTCGAGTTGGAAGTTGAAGTCTTACTGAAGGACCTATAATGAGAGAAAAGAAAGAATGAATTGACTCTCAAAACATGCCTTGAACGGCAGAATACTAATATTAATAATAATTATATTATGGAACTACGGTAAGAAACAAGAAGAAATTTCCTGAGCCGCATCAATCTTATTCAGTCGTCTATTTTTATTGGTTGTATTAAACAATTTCACAGCAGAGAATTACAGGAATATCATATTACCTGATAGTGATTCTCTAAGAAATATTTTTTGCTTACACTCAGGACAGGATTGCATACAGAAACGATCAATCAAATCGTTCGTGGGTTATTCATCCCTCGCCATTTGCGACCGATATTTTAATAACTTCTAAGATATACATAATTTCTACATGCAAACTTTAACAAGAGGCAACACAGCAAATGGTAGAATTTCAGCCATAACCACGACTAATTATTATCTCTTTCCCTTTTGCGAAAACAATACCTGATACAATGGTAAACAGCTGGTGAGCCTTTACCCATTCCGTGGGTCCAAGTTCGGAACCCGGTGGCGGCAGAGATTTTTCGGTGGTCTCTGGTTCATTACAGAGTTGTGGGTGCTTAGAGCTTAGTAGAAATCAATAGAATGCGATGTTATGTTTTAGGTAATTGGATTCCTTAGGTTAAAACCAATGAGGACGCCGAGTTTCATTTAACCCTTCCATCGCTTCTCAAAAAATACCTACTTACAGCTTATTAAATGGCGCAACTTACCAAAACTGTCAGTGGAGACTTCTCAACCAAATCCAAGTATCAGCAGAATTTTTCACTGGCGTGTGAGCCCATAATTGGATGATGTCTGGAGAGCAATTTGTGGGCAGTACTCCGTCCGTTGGATGGGACGTTAAACCCATTGGAGCATTTCGTAAGGTATGAACTAATGCCGGTTCATTCCCTACCCTTCCTCTGTTCCCTGAAAATTTCCTACCCCGTCCCAATAACCCTCATATTCTCACCACCCACCTAAATGTTGCCAATGATCTCAGCTGTTGTTTGCCTCTTAAGAATCACTTACTCTTCCCACCTTCCCGCCTTACCCCTATTAAGGCGCTACGTGGAAAACAATTTACCCTCAGTACTCCGCCCGTCGAATGAGACGTCATATCGCTGACACATTGGCTCCTTTCGTTAAGATCAGGGTACGGCCAACACTGGATTACTCTAAACCAGGGGTTCCCAAACTGTTTTGTACCACGCCCCCTACTGTTAAAATGGAAACCTTCCACGCCCCCCTTCAACAGTAAATTTTGCGGACATGTGAAAAAAACTAGTATTACATTGAAAATAAAACATGTATTTTTACTATCACAAATACAACATTATAAGTTTCAATTCAAAGAAATACTGTTAAGAGAAAAAAACGACGAAAAGCTATATATTTTTGCTATAAAAGAGTGTTGTACAAGTGGATTAAGTTTTCTAAACATCAAGCTTGATTTTTACAAACTATACCATAAAATTAGTTATAGAAATGTATGGATTTTATTTACTTAGAGATTTTTATTTTTAACTGGTCTCGCGCCCACGCCCCCCCTGACATGTCTTGACGCCCCCCAGTTTGGGAACCCCTGCTCTAAAACCTTCCTCGCCGCGTGAAAAACTCCAACCCTTACCTAATTACCCAAACATCCTTGATACCAAAAATTATCTCAACTGTCGGTTTCGTCCCCAGAACAACCAGCAAACCTACAGCGGACGGGGTCCATAGCCAGCCCGGAAGCGTAGACGGGCCCGTCACCCCACGGACCCGGTTACCTGCCCCGTGACCGGAACGGGGAGTCGAGAGATGAGATTTCCGGGGGCATCTGTAAAGGGACCCGGGGGTTTCCCTGCCGTGAGGAGAGAGTGAGAGAGGAGAAGGGAACTCTGGAGATTGGGGAGAAGGGGAAGGGAGGCCAGGAGGAAGGAAAGGGCGTTGGGAGGCCAGGGAGTCGGAGGAGAAGGGTCGGAGAGTGAATGGAAAGGTTGTGTGTGACGGGGCGAGGGAAGGAGCGAAGGGGGAAACTATAGTAGCGGCGGCAGGAAGAGTAGTGGATGCCGATGTGTATTCATCGGGAAGGGGGGGCGGCGGGTGGCGTGCTGTGGCGGGTCCCTAAGGGGGGGAGGGATTGGGGAGAAAGGCGAAAGGGGGAGGGTGGGGAGGGAATGGCGGGAAGAGACTGAAGTGGCCGACGTAGACAGAGGGAGAAAGAGAGAGAGAGAGGACGGGATCGGGAGGGGATGCGGGAAGGGTTTCGCTAAAGGAGGAGAGGGAATCTCGGCCATCCAAGAGGAAACCTGCTCCCCCCTCAACCCCCCCGCCCTCCTCTCCTTCCAGGAACCGTGCTGAGAGGCGGGAGCGACGTCGGCGGGTGGGAGAGAGGGCGAGGGAATTCGGAGAAAATGGGAGCAGAGGGAAAACAGGGACTCCCGAGGAGGGAACGAGAGGGAGAGAGAGAGAGGAAGAGTGAGAGGGAAGGAAAACACTGCGAGTGAAAACAGGAGGGGAGGGAATGGTGAAGGGAGAAGGGTGGTGGGAGGGAGTGAGGGAGACGGGCTGGATGAATGAACGGGACGCTGCAAAGGGACGTGGGCGAGTGGGAAAGGAGAGGAGGGGCGGGGAGGCAGGAAGGTGGAAAACGCAAGGGAGAAAGAGGGAGATTGAGGAGAAAGGTGTGTGTGTGTGTGTCTGTGTGAAGTGGCGACGAAAACGCTTGAGGAAGGAAAACACCAGGGGGGAGAAAGGCCATTCAAAAATGAGTAAAAAGAGTTCGGATGACTGTTGATATAATATTAGGAAGATGGCGGTGGCATTCGGGTCTGGTGCACGCTCCGCTCCAATCCCCTTTCACTCTGCATGATTAATTTTCGCGGATTTGGGGAAGTGCGTGCATCATTCCCAAAAGTGCCAATTATTATATGCGCCGGTAGGACGAGCGGCGTTTTAAAAAATCGTATTAATAATTCGGCATTGTAAAAAAATACAAAAAAATGACGGCGACAACAAAAAACCAACGATTGAATCGAAATTTTTCTGTAACATTTTCGGTTGGAATAAAAAAAATCAGCAGAGTTTTTCGAATTTTCGCCGATTTAACCTATTCCTTTTCGCTTGGATTCCCCACTGGTCGCTTGGCATTTATTTCCCAATGAAACGATGCCGAGCAGCGGCAAAGAGTAACCACATTAAAATTAAAAAAAAATGTAACGGTTATCAGACGCAAAGCAATCCTTGACAAAAATACGCAAATCGAGGGAGCCGTTGAGCAAATGGAATGTTGAAATCAATGCATGCATATGACGTTGTCAGATAAATTTGCTTCTGTGAGCGGTGTGCCAAATTCATAATTAGTAAGTTCAGGTGTGTGTTCATGTTGTTTTTTGGGCATGTGCTTTGGAATGTTACGTGGCAAATTAACTGAAATTCATGAAATGCATTTATCTCTCCAAACTCATTAAACAACTCCCACGGATGTATACCTCTATGGGAGAAGGGATTAAAAGTTGCGTAGGATCATTAAATAAATCTTAGCCCGAAGGCGTTATTATTTCGTGTACATATTTTAAATTCACTTCAAAAACAAATGCCAAAAGCGAATCTTCCAGCGTGCTTGATTGGTACCCATTAATGCCGAGAAAGCGATATTCATTGAAGTGGGTGGTATTAGCAGCACTAAGAGGAGGTGGCCGACATTATTATTTTTTTTCATTTTGAGATAGCTAATTAGCGTAGTTTGGGATTCTAAGTGAATGTGGTAAGTGTGGAGAGCGAAGTACTTAAAGTATATTTTGGTTTTTAGGTACTACAACGGATAAGATTAATCATACCATTTACCTAGGGTCTTAATCCTAAGATAAACCTACAATATCCAGCCCTGGGTGAGATTCAACCCACGAAGTTTTGGATGCCAGGCCAGCACGTAACCAACCTGGCTTCTACGGCCGGCATGTAGAACAAAAAAAGCAAAAGTCTGAATTAATAAGCGTCTCATCTGAGGGACAAAGGACCGTCCTCCAAAAATTCTCCATATGCAAATACGGACTAGGATTCCTATGAAATTGACCGGTATCCTGACCCGGCACCCTGTCATGACCGGTATTCGAAACAGAATATCAGTTGGGTGTCAGTACTCTTGTACTTATGGTTATTCCACAAAGGCAACTGACAACGTAGATAATATGCACCATTCAGGTTACGTTGACGACTGGTTAGAGGTAGAAATTTTTCAGAAAACGAAGGGAATATGGAGGAGAACCCATGGTCAAAATGAGTTTATTGCTAACAATATTCGCCAAGGCGTCCGCATATGAGTGTCCAATCCGAGGGAAGAAGTGCTGCACTTAAAGTACTCTTCACACAACACGAATAACACGATATAATAATGAAAAATCTCGCACGCTGGCGGGATGAGAACCATGCCACCCGGGAGAGGAAACCAATACTCAATCCATCATACCAAACTAACGTTTCAGTACTTTGGCCTTCTGAGCAGGCCTTCGTAGCCAGGGGTGGCTTCAGGTGCTTCAGCCCCCCCTGAATTTTTTTCCCAATAATTTTGTTGTTCTGATTTTAGCAGTGTACTTTACCGGTGAGAGGAGATAAGTATGGGAACTGTAAAAGTAAATACTAAGCACTGAAAATTAAGGGAAGAGATTTTTACAATGTCGGCCACCGAATGGGCAAGGCTGATTTGTTACAAGTTACGCAAGACTTAGCCCCCCTCCCTCGAAGCAAATTTCTGGCTACGTGCCAGCTTCTGAGTAATATTACATTGGGGATTAGGCAAATATAGCTCCTTCTTCTGCTTCAAAGTGCTCCAATACGTAGAAATAATAAATAGAATCAAATACGTTAAACTCAGGAATTATTGAATACATCAAGACATACCTTCCGTACTGAAACCTTACCTTTTGCTTTCTCATGTTATAAATCTAAAATGATTCCAGAATGTCTAAAGTAATTCTTTCTTGCCAACGGTGTAGCCATTTATTTTTAGAAAGCCCTCCAAATTGTATTGCGAGACAATAATGCAACCATCAAGTAAATTGAGTGAAATATAGGTTAACGTGTGATCCAAATAAGAGGATACGTCAATTAATGCCTCATACTCAATTAATGGCTCACTTTGTATGATAATGTGATAGCAAATATAGCTTTTCCTCTCGTATAGCATTAGAGAAAAAAAATATTGCTAATTAAAACATCAGGAAATCATAATTTGGCCAAATTAATGAAAAGGAATAAGAAAGAAACATTTTTGTTTAAAAAAAAGTATATGCTGCCTTTTTCTTAGCCGGATAGTCAACTAACTCATGATTCCAAGTTTCATTCCTTGCTATTAAAATTAAATGTGACTGCAACAACATTATTCTATGTTGTTGACATTCCTTTATGGTTTCACCCTCTTACCCTGCTACCAGCTTCGTCTACCAGAGTGCACGAAGGTTATGCAATATTTCAAAAAAGCCAATGACATCCATATCGTCAGCTGCGGCTTGTTTTATTTTCACTAGTCGAAACATAGAATAGCAAGGGCTTGAAAAAGACCTACTTTCATAGCAGAGTGTTTAGGACTAGTTAAATGAATAGATGGATTTGGTTATTTTAAATGTTAACTCCAACGCTAATTACCAGAAAACTAGATTTTCACTTCATCCTTGTTCCTGAGCGTATTTGCAATTCAATTTTTTATTGAGATCAGCTTACGCTTACCTAAATTAATGTGCTACGTAATAATACTGAAAACTGTATGTGTGATAAATTTCAAATATCATCCAATTAAGTAACACTAAATTTATTTTTCCAGTGTATAATGTACAATAAAAGAGGTAAAACAGGATCTGAGCCTGTTCATATTCACTCTGCACAGGAAAAATTCTTGATTTGTTAAAAATGTCAACCTATTTATTTTTTACACTTGCTATCGCTGATCTTGGTGTTACAATTGTATGCTAATGCTGGAGGCTATTTTAGACGATGTGTCAAAAGTATGCATTCATTGAAGAAATTACCATATTAATTCGATCGAAAAAATATACTACCACTCTAGAGGCATTATTTAATCAAAGCAACCACAACGTAATGCAAAAAAAATAACCCCCACCCAAAAGGGGATTCTCTGGGGACCAGGTCAGAATCAATGATGGAATGAAAGGGATATCCAATATAATCAAAAAGTATTTTTTTTCAAAATTCTCCTGATTGCATTAAAAATATGAAATGCGATAACATTTTCGTGACATGAATCTAATCATCTATTCAGTGGTGACACAAAGCAAAATTTATCGCCAAATTTCCGTTCCAAAATATTTTAAAGGACTTATCGGTATTGATTTTACGGTGTTTAATGCAGAGAAAGGTATCCTGGCAAAAAAACCTTGAAAGTTTCGGAGTTCACATTTTGTCGCTCTCTTTCAGACTATTCTGGTAAAATACTTACATCTTTGTGTTGAAAGGCACGTTAAAAACTATGCATCTAAGCTCAAAACTATTCCTATTTTAACAAATCTACCTATGTGTATACAATACTGGAATTTTAGGTTTCTAAGTAAAATATTAACAGTAGAAAATAACCCACTGAAAGGAGTTGGTTAAGTAAATGATTTGAAATATTCCATAACTCTAACAGTTCCTAGCCGCGTATTACAACAAGTTCTTATCTGAGTTGGGAAGGAGATATTCATTGTTGGATGTATTCATCCGCAATGGATAAGTAATTGATCAACTGCACACTATTATGAGTTGCTCTCATTTCTCCAGAAATAACGGAAAACAGAAAATGTTTAATTTATTTGCAGAATCATTGGCGATCAAACGTTCTCAGCCTTTAACATGAAAAGGAATATTTCTCTTCCCAGTGATAGTTGTATCTTTTAGCCGTGCCCTTGAGAAAATAAACAGAGCTCCGGCTTCGCCTGCCATCAGAGGAACACAATGAGATTAAAAGGAGAGTAGAATAGCGTAGAGAATCATTGGATCGCCGACGATCGCAACCATGTCTGCAGAAAATATCTCAATTTTTTCCCTCAATGCCCTCCTGTCCCGAGGGGCCGAGTTCGAATCCCACCTATCGAAGTATTTTTCGTCGATACATCCGTCCTTACTAGAGTGCGGTGTAGAGACCGTTTAAAGTTCAGCACTCCGCCCGACGGATGGGACGTTAAACCTTGGACCCCTTGACGTATATCGTTACGAAAATGCTAATACGGTTGCCGGGTTTCTCTCCACCTTTTCTTCGCACTCTGAAAAATTCATACCGAAATTCAATCAACCGCCCATCCTTAATGGTTTAAATGGTCTAAGTTATCAGTCATTTTCCTTAAATACAGCAATATATTCATTTAAAAACGTATACTACTGATTGTTTAGTGTGTTTTATCGAGGGTCTATATAAATTATGAATTTTCTACTTATTATTATAAGTATATCCATTCAGTCGCGAGTCAAAGTCAAGAAATGATCAGTCACTATGAAGAAGCTATTAAAAATGTAGGCCGGCGACATGGCTCCCTACGCTAAAGTGGATTCTCTACTTCCAGCGAGCCAACAGGGAAAAAATATATTCATCTAATGGGACTGAAGAGGAATAATAAAGGCCCTCTTCAAAGTAGCGGACTTTTTGAGGTAAATATGATAAAGATTCAATGCCAACTCACTATACGAAGACGGATTCTTTCATATACCAAAGGTTCAAGGTCGTATGAACGCCGAATCGAATGAGCTAAACTACTAAGTGCTGGCATTTGTGTGTATCAATCATGTGTCAATATCACGCGCCGATAATCCTCTGTCTCGTCTGTGACGTCTTCATTTTAAATCTCTGTCCCAGCGATTTCCTCGCCATAAATTGCCTCGCTCATTAAAAATTCATGCGATAAATTCTAGGAATTGGCTATCCTATTACGTGTCGTAAGCTATACCCTCTGCATCAGTTGGAGAATTGAAATCGTCTGGCTTGCCAAAGGCTTTTACCTCGTGCCAGTCAAGGCGAGGAAGTAATTTATTCATCATCATGAATGGCGATAGCACGAAGCCAGAGAATATAAGGCAATAATGGGGAAAACCCACGGTAACCTCACTTCAGCTAAGAAAACTAAGCACGTGAACGATGACTTGAATTATTTTCCATTATGTCAGAACAAATTCGATCTATGAACATTTCTATGTGAATAATATATTTATCTTCATGCGGATAGGAATTAATTAGAATTACTTATGAACACTTGGAGAAAATAAAATATTGAAGAAAATCCTTGAGTAATTTTTTTAAATCTATGACGCAATTATTTAAAAACCAGAACTCGTTTTAAAGCGTTACAACACTGAAGAAAATAGTTCCAAGAACGGCTAGTACTGGGAATCAACAAGTAATTTTAGTACTAGGGTAATTGTTTTCACCTTCCACTGAAACTATTCCTTGGCATTATTAGCTTCAGCTCCGAGAAGACCTTTCATATAACGACTTTGTTTTATTGAAAGCAGTAAAAATAATAGTTAATTTAGTGGATTATTTTACAGTCACAGAATACCTATAGAACAAAAGTTTCAAAACAGAGGCTTAAAAAATTATAAATTGGTAAAAAATTCACAAACATTAAAAATAATATGGTGGAGCATTTCTCTATAAATGTTCATTTCCAGACTCGGCATGAGGTGATTTGTAAAAATTTTTCCGTTGCTAAAATTTTCAATAGTATCAACAGATTTTCTCGCCAAATTGAGTGAATTTTCCAGCTTTAAAATCATTTACTTATTAAGTACCTCTTATTTAATCCTCAAAGTACCTAGTTGTTGCATATCAAACCAAGGTAATATTGACGGCTATTTTATACTTTACCCGAAGTGAAAGACACTTTAAAATGACATGGCGCTTCATCAGAAATCAAGAACGCTCGATAATAAATTCGTGATACACAGGGCAATATGCATCAAATAGAAATGCAAAAACAAGGCGTAGCTGGTAATTTGGTCGGTGTAGAGATGGCATTAAATCCCAATGGTGCTGCGTTCGACCTTACCTCCTGCATGGATAGGATATCAGCTATATAATTAAGTCTTGGTCAAATAGTGAAATAAAAAATTCACAATTCTTAAACTCTAGTGCTACTCAATGAATTTATTGAGAAAAGAAAACTTTTACAAACATACTACTAGTAAAAACACAATCTCTCACGACCCAGTTTTAGACCTAATTATCGTCATCATCAGGCGAAAAGATGTAGTGCTAGCTCTCTATACATTGGCTATCCTATCCTCTGTTATTAATAATAATCTTAAGAAAGTCTCTGGACTTCCAGTTAAAAAACACACACGGCTGCATGCAAACTTCATGGAATTCATTCACGGAATTAGGGGTATCCACATGTTAACCAATTTTTAGGCCATTGAAATATAATTAATTCATTTGTATGTATCGATTCATCTTAAAATCCAACTCTTTCGAGATTCTTAGTTTCCATATTGAATGATTGAAAAAGGAGTGGAGAGAAAACTATCAACCCCTAGCAATGCTCTATTGACTTCAATACGTGAATATCATCCCTTCTGTGGATTCAACGAGATCATATTTCTCGTCATACATCAATTTTGGTGATATTATAGCTTCCTTATATTCAGCAAAATTTCTGCAAGAGACGTAGCAAATGAGTCACAGGGATTCACCCCGATAAAGATTTTAGATTTAAGGTAGATTTCAATTTATAGGAGCTGTCAAAAGCTATGGCCATCAAAACCACTCACAATTTCAATTATGATACTTTGAACGAGATAATAAAATGATGAGTAGAAAGTTAAGCATAAAAAACTTTGAATAATGTTGCACACTCAGAATGTCCTTAGGTATAAAGTATACCTAAGCTAACTTATTAAATTCAGCTTCTAATGCACAATCTAATATTTTGAAAAAATCCATTATGATGTACTTCACGCTCACCAGGAAGTCGCAATGGTCGCATCGATTAAGAACCCTCTCTTCTGGGCAGACATTGGAGTGAGTGAAGTCACGATTCCTTACCCTCGACATGAAAGACCGCACCTCTCTCTTGAATGGAATGAGACTTGGAGATCGGGAAGTGTGGGCACAGAAGCTGGCTTTGAAACCAGTTGGAGATAGTTGAAAATACGCCATTTGAAACGTCTGCTTCCATTTGAGAACTTAAACTGCAGCCATGATGACCGGGAGAACTTTCATGTGAGCATATTATTTTTTTCCCCACTAGTGTACATCCAAAACACTGCATACATATTATAACCTCCACTACCATAGTAGGACAAGCATAAACGATGAATTGAAAAAGAACTACTGCCGGACCGACAGAAAAATATAATTTTCTCACGTAATAAACGTATAAAATTTTCTTCATCTTTTTAGTACCTATCGAATTTATTTCATCTTAACCTCGTTTTCATAACTGGTGGACGTTCTACTCCTTACTAAACGTCAAGCGTTAAGTACATGTAAATGCGAGGGAAGAGTATTTGGCAGAGGCTTTGGAAAGGTGTCATCCAACGGTAGGGGACTTATGCTCCATTAAAAATAGGAGGAAGGTAGAGTGAAGGTAGGTATTTGTTGGGGAATATGAAAGGAGTACTGGAACTATTGTGAGTACTTGGGAATTGTGAAGAAAAGATGAAATACCGTTACTTGGAGACTAGTAATCCAGCCACTCTACCAACTCTGATTCCCTCATTGGTTAAAGAAGAGGTTAAATCTCCATCGGACATTTAAGACATACTTTCTGAAAATAATATATTTAGGATACTATTATGATTGGTTGGATCATTCAGGCCGTAAATATAAAATTTGGAAGATTATATTCTATATTGTGAGGCGGAGAGGTTTAAAATGTAATTTGTTTTGCAAAGCAAGAAGGGATAAATACTTAATGTAATTTCAGTTGGCGAGGAAACATTGGATTAAGATGATCAACGTAGTTTAGGATAAATTTACCTCTCTTAGTGAGAATCATCATATGCAGTGTAGATTTGAAATTCTTTTACACGCAATCCAGCATGACTGGCATGTAAAATTATCCTTAAATTTGTTTGCATCGAGATTGTCACGCATTGTTAGCGCAATAGCTTAAAAATAGAAGCTATGCTGCGAGTGTAGTTGTTTAGTTTCGTTGGCGAAGTTATTCAACTTAGCCGTGGAACCAGTAATATAGTAAGTTCAACTATATTTGTGTGCGTCACAGTAATAGGTACCTACCTGGTGTATTGTCCCACACTGTCACACACATTTTCAACGGATTTCAAAATATTACGTGGATACCGATGGTACTTTTTCATGCCACTTTCTTACCTCTTCCCTTTATTTTTCTCCTTGTCTCTTCTCCAAAATCTCTTCCTCGTTTCTCCCGCAGAGTAAGACAAAGAAGCATGAAATCGGGAGCCGTGGGAAACAGTTCGTTCTTGGGAATGAGTAGGTATCGCGTGCCGGAGGGCCACCCTTGCCGAGACGTGGAAGTCGGAATGGGGTGGGATTTTTAGCGCCAAACGGCAGCTATTAAGCGCTCTCGCAGGTTAAACCACTCCGTTAGGTATTCGAGAGGTTTTGGAGAGGCTTGATAAATATATACGAGCATACACCTTCCAAAACATAAGGAAAGGATTGGGAGATCGCAAAACCAATAATTAATATAAGCTAGCGACAGTGGTTATGGAAGGGAAGGAGATAATATCAGAGATCACCGCTGCATGGTGGATAAAGACACGATAGACCACTGAGTTACGAGCTTTGGGGAAAGAAACTCGTTTCTACTTAGAAAAGACCACGGTTTCGTTTAATTTAGGAGAGAACGTAGACAATGAGTTAACGTAATATGCATTTACATCGTACCTTACAAGCCATCACAATCTTGGGTGGCAAGGGGTGATTTCCACAACAGACAAATCAACGACTTAACAATAATATACATATATGCTGCCAGCAGGCCGTGTCAGCTAACGCTACGGCCTGGTAACCCACTGGTCTCGTTTCGAATTCCCCCTGAGGCACACTGTGTTTGCCTGAAGATTTAGATTCAGGTTAAATAGAGCATAATGACCTAAGCAGTAGGAAAGCCTTTAAACCGAATTCTACTTAAATGCCTTACTTAAAACTTATACTCCACTTAAATGCTCCCTCATTAGTGCCAACGTCCTAGGGTGGGAGTATTGTACATAATAATGTAAGGAATAATTTCCATAATATGTTTAAAATATATATTTCTCTGGAAGTAAGTAAATACGCATACGCTCATGTACTTCTCAATGTATTTTTGTTCTCACTATGCCTATCCTGATTCTTATAAGTGAAGATAAATCTCCTAATATCCGTTAATCTATTAAATATCGCACCATTTATACTTTTTCGGTTGGCTGTATTAATCTTATCATATTCTTCGGCCATAATTAACTTCCAGTTCCTATAAAAAGCTGAAAAGATAAAGGTAAATGGATAAATTGCCTGATAATAGTTGATTTCCTGGCCGGCCTAGCATGAGCTTTTATTCGACCCTTATAGAAATAAGTTGCAATTTCTCACTCACATGAGGATTTATCAAGAATTGAAGAATAACCTATCAAAGAAAAGATTTTTGTTGCTATGAGGTATTGGATGTGAAAAAAACTTCATTGCCAAAAGTAGAGACACATCATGAGGATGATGGCTTGAGACAGAGCATACCAACACGCATAGTAAAGTAACGTAACATATTCCCATTTGCATGCGGCGAATAAAGTATTCGCTGTCATTTTACTGCTACTTGAAAATAAATTAAAACAAGGTGGAAGGTGGACAAGGTGGAAAATGCAATATCTAGTCTTGTGTGCCTAACTACAAAAGAAAAGAATTCTCGCTTTTAAACAACACATAATATGCATAAGAGTGGGTATTATATAGCAGGCACATAGAATATTTCCTATTAATCTGCCCAGCTAGGATATTAACGTCGTCAGCAAGAATATTTCCTATTAATCTGCCCAGCTAGGATATTAACGTCGTCACCAAGCTATTACTAAAGATAACTATTCAATTTGTAATTTCTGTAGATAAAATGGCTAGAGTAATGTCTTTACATTCAGAGAGCGTGAACTTGAATCCCGAGTGTGGCAGAAATTTTAAGTGTTGCACCCATTTGATAGTTTTGATGATAAAACTACTAAGCTCGAACTCCACCCTTCAGACGAAATGTTTACCCAATAACTCCATGCCGTTACTCATAAAAGAGCATGCTAATACCGATACCAAGTTTTTCTCCACCTTACTAATTTTCAACTTTACACTGAAAATTTCCTACGTTGTAGGAAATTTTCCTTTTTTAGGATTTTTTTCTGTTGTTGTTCCTACGTTCCTATTCCGATGTAGGATTTTGCTCTACCCATCTTCCACACGTTGAAAATTTCCTGCCTCCAACTATCTGTCTGCCTATTGTTGAGATTTATTGTCGTTTGCCTCCCCCGATTAGCAATCTAATTATATTACTTTGAATTTTTGGTTTTTTTCCTGTCACACATTGATGGTATCCGCACGTGGATGACATGATTGAAGCACTAGACGTTTACTTTGAAATCGGTAATATTTGTAAAATGACATTATGATAATCGTGCTTGTGCTACGTGCTTAGTAGAAAGGACTCGGCTGGGAATCGTTCTCAGAATCTGGGCTAAAATTTGGACTGATTGCTTTAAGTAAATTTAGAGCTGATCTTTAAGTCGATGACAAATATGTAAAGAAAGTTTAACAATATATCAAGAACGCCCACGATAAACGACCAAAATAACAATATTAGAATATTAGAGAGATGGGCTGTCTTACGGATAGATTTAAAATGCCGATCCTCCCGTGAACAATAAGATAACAATATACTGACCGAATAGGTATAGGAAATGTAGGGTGAGGCCTATAGTGTACCTGAAATACGTTCTGAACACTACTGTCTCATATTAACTGCATACTTTCTTGATGAACTCTATGGTTTCAGTCTAATCTTTATGATAGTCCATGATCACGGAGCAAGAAACACTGTGATTTTCTCAATAATTTATTCCTCAACTACTGGTTTCGTCGCTAAGGACGTCGTCGTCAGCTAAGCGAGGTTGAGAAGTGGTAAAGAAATAAATTATTGCTAAAATTGCAAAGTGGCGTAGAGAGTAAGAAATAACTTATTTAAAAAAATGACAGTTTTTCATTCATTGCACCCATACATGGAACGTAGTTAAGTCATGGATTTATAGTTCTTTTTAGAGCTGTATTCTATGAATATCCACGAATATAGGATACTATATTCTATAATAGCTAATGGGAGCTATAATACAGCGTGTATTTTAACAAATTCCAAACCGATTTATGTACGTTGTTTTAATATAACTACTAATCATTTACCTGTACGTGTCTTGTGGATGTAAGACTTTTAAGGTTTCAGTAATGGAATAGTTTCAGTAATGGTGATATTTCAAATGTTGTGATTAGTTTCATGCAAGGGGTACATTCTAGTTGATTACTCACCCCCTGCCTTACAGAATCAAGATGGCTTGCAAGGCATTCCGTAGATGTAGATGGCTATTTTCTCGATACTTATCCCTCATGCCTACCCACAGTACCTCGTCCTCGGCGTTTTCCCAGTGCAAGCAGTATTTGTCGCCTTTATTTCCGTTCGCTCTCAGCTCTGGCGTGGAAACCCAGCTGACCACTTCGAGAGCCTTCTCGATCGAACTTACTTTAATCGTGGCGACGTCGAAGCGTAGTCATCGTCGGCGTGGTAAGGCGAGGATAACTGAGCTGGCGTGGCGTCATAGCGGGACGTGATATGAATGGAGCGTGGGAATGTATGTGTGTGTGCCCACAGGGACACCACCACGTGGGGAGGGGGTAAAGGGTGTGGTGGGAGGAGTGGTGGGAGTAGGGGGCCGTTGTTCGAGTCCAAAACCTAAAGGAGAACAACCGAGGTAGGACTCGTATTCTCATCGCCTTTTGATTCCCTTCCCGATTTTTTAATCCGGACGGAAGGGCTAAGGACTCCCTACACCTCTACGTCTCGTAAGGTGTTACTAGAGGAGGCGACGGACAGCCTATTTTATTTGCATCATTCAGGATAGGTTAGTAATTGGGCTGTAGTCTAATTTTCAGGGAACGGAGGAAGGTTTGAGAGAAGCCCGGTAGCGGAATTATCCTTGCTCTTAACGAAAACTGTCCAGGGGTCCATGGTTTTACGTCCCATCCGACAGACAGAGTACTGAACCTAAACCGTTCTTCACACAACACCACCGGGACATGATGCCAGAACGTAGACACCACTCCAATTCCAACCCAGGGAATTGTCTCTTCCCCTTATGTTCTCCAAAATACGCAGGCGTCGAAAAATTATTATGTACACACATAACGGAGTCATCGGTACTGGTTAATTATTTCTAATATGGTGGAGACTCTCCACAAAAAATGTGCATACAGAAAGCCTTGAGTTCGATCTGGAAATAAGGACACAAATCTAAGGATTTCCAGATTTTAAAAAATATAGTCATTTTTATTTGTGCTACTTGCCGCTCGTACTAATAAAAAAAATTTCGTTCGTAAAAAATGCGTTCATTTTTACTCTTTGACTTAATTGACCCGGCTATATCCTTATTAAAACTTATACATTTGTACAAATGTAATTCTAACAGCAACATATTGCTTGATTTATGGAGCTTCGATCAAAAAGAACTACTAAAGATTCCGGATTCATATTATCCTGTGCTGTCCAGATGAATTATAGCTCTCTGAAATGTGCAAGTTGTTATTATTTAATTTGTACTGAATTGATTGTAACATGGTTGTAATCGTCAATTGATAAATAAATAATCTTGTGTCGTAGGCACCATCGTTATTTCCAGGATAACTACCATTCCTTATAAAAAGGAAAACTCGTCGACTCCTTCGCCCCGAAGCTCAACCTCGTCTTTCTTAAAATCAATTTGCAGAGCTTCCGTCTCCTCTCTCCAAGTTTTTCAATGATCTTTTTTTCTCGGAAGCCGACTCAGTGCGATTCTAAGCATAGCATGAATCCGAAGATCTGAGCCTTCAATAACTTCGGAGGCGGAATTAGATCATTAAACTTACGTCTCACTCACATCTGCTTTCAACACTTTGAAAGTTTTTTCCCCCCAATCGGACAAGCGTCGGTAGACTGACTTCCTCAACCAATCATGGTGAATGGAACCACTATTGTATTCCAACAAATTTATTGAAACCGGTGCTATATATGGTATCAAATACTGTATACGAAGCCATTCTAAAGGTACTAAGGCCTTTCATCATTGAATTTGGGGGATCGAGGTGGTATGGTGGCTAAAGCACTTGCTTCCTATCCCCTGTGCCTGGGTTCGTATCCCGGACCAAGAGTAAGTAATTCTTCAGTGGCATACAAGTTATTACTTCAGGGTACACTTCAGGGTCAGTATTTCGTCCGTAGGATGGGGCGTAAGACCCCGTTCCCTGAGGCGCCTTTTGTTCAGTTGAAAAAAAAATTCCACTAATGTATGCTAAGTACAATATCATTTTGATTTTATAATACGTAGAAAAACATTTTATGATTTATCATAACTTTCCGTTTTCGTACAAACTCAATACAGGTATTCGTCAATAATTATTAATATGCAGTATCCAATTTTTAGTCACCATGGACTTTTTCAGCTCAATCAGCATCATAGACTTTTTCAGCACAGCATTTAGCGTCATTAAAATCTAAAGAAGCCTACGAAACTGATAACTATACGCAGAGATATGTACTTTGCGGAGAGAGCAAACTTAAAAACCGACAAAAGCTTTCCCTTGTCAAGGCTTTGTTATAATAGGTTTTATGCCTACTATAATGTGTTTTTGATATATTGTCTTACCACCTTATCCACTCCGGTTTTATCTGAAATTCAGTCCAAAAATACCCAGCCAGAATACATATTTATTTCATGTGTATTAGCAATACAAATCCTTATATAATTAATACTTAAGGCATGATTTAATTTTCACATATGTAAACGAAAGAAAAGCATTAAGTGTAGTTTTGGAGGTCAGAATTACAATCTTCCCAAAAAATCCTGAGAATATTCAATTATTACCATTGGAAATCGTGAAAAATAAGAATTAAAATAACTAGGATTTATAACTTTGAATTTTCATATCTCCTACGATGAATAATTTTCCTTTAAAAGACTTTCAAGAAAGAAATTCAAACGTGCACCAAAAACTATTTACACATGTTCATTATCTTGAACAAATGATAATCCTTGAACTTATCGCCTTCGAATCATTCTTTTCTGTCTACGATTTGAAGTTCTACAGAAGTTGGGATCTGGTGAGAGGTTTGAAAACTGTGTTTTTAAATAATATACAAACCCAAAAATTGGAACTCGATTGAATAATATGCGACCAATGTGGACCAAAAGCAAACCCGGAGATGCAGGATCCATAGAAACATCAATAATAATACTGCGAAAAACTTAAGGATAAAACTTCACCATAATCTTAGGGGGTCTTCTCGAGTGACCACTGTAGATGAGAGTTTGCTGGACAAGTAAGCAACACAATTGTTAGAAAGTAGCTTGCCAGTCAATTTCTGAAAACATATGGGGCGGAAAATTTTCACGAAGAATCAGCGCCTGCCCGTATAGTACGCCATTCTGTCGAGATCCGGGATGAAAATCGGCTTAAACATTCTCATGGGAAGCGGTTGAATAATATGCAATCCTGCGGAAGATTAATCCCGACCCTCATTTTACTATTATTCATGATTTTGAGGATTTGATTGACCCTCGCGACATTGTTTATACGACATGTGCGCCGCTGAAGGCAAAACAGAATATTTTGTCCGCGGCAAGGGAAGTTCCGCGGGAATCGGGATTTTTGAGCGGCAAAAGAAAACAAATGAGGGCGACAGTGGTTCGGATTCCGATTCGAAATTTACCGCCTTTGTCTGAATAAGCAACATGGAGTCAGTAATATAAACACATGGGGATCTTCCAATAAAAACACAAATCAGCCAGAGAGATGGAATTCACGAATAAATGGAGAGGATAATGGCATATTAGCATCACCAGAATGTGAAATATTGCATTAATTTTTACGAATCTGTCAATGTGTTGTGGCCGGATTCAAAAGTAAAGGGAGGTACCTACAATCCAACTGCCACATTTTACTGTCTACGTTTTGTGCACTGTAATTTCTTTTGGCAACTCTTTCCTATCATAAAAAATATTAGATATTGTGTAATATCTTGAAGAACTTATTTTATGTGAGTTGAAATAGCCAATAGCTACGTGTTCTCTAAATCAAAAAGGATTCAGTGGGCGTAAAGACGGAACAGAAAGCGTATATTGTCAACAAATTAATTCTTAATAAAGTGTAGAACTGGTTAAAAATGAACACTAAATGGGTTCACCTGCATATGGATAGAACCAAATAAGATATTGCTGAAAAGGATAGGCAGAGGGAGGCCGAACGTTATTGAAGAATATTTGCTGGATAAAGGATACATTTTAATCGCCTGGAAGAAATGGTTATGCGTGCCTGTTTACACCAAGAGTATTGATATTTGAGTGCGCGGAGCCTCAATTGCTATAGAAGATGTTGAGGCTGTGGATTAGTCACATAGAAACATTTTCTCTCGCATGTGACATTCCAATTATAACCGCTATTGCCTAATGATCGGCATGTAACTACGACGGATGCTTAAATAATGGTATTATGAAATGAAAATATGCGAGATGATGTTTTTGAGAATACAGAGTTTTGACTTAGTGAAAGGTAGGAAAATTGTTGAAAATCCTTTGTGTTTTCCATATGGCTTAGGTATAATAGCCTATCATTCCTGTAACTTTAACTAATGACAGTTGAACTTCAAGGCCCATCTTTAACTATGTAGTCATTAAAATCTGTTGTTTACAAAGCTTTTCAATATGTTCTCTCAGTGTGCTGCACAATAAAACCGGTTGACATCTATAGAGCGTTTGAGGATGTTGGATAGATAACTATCTATTTATCGCCTCCAAGTACGTCATTCGGACACTAGATATTACGTCCAAGCGATAAAATACGTCCGTTTATTTCTCTTTCTGGTATAACACGTTCAATTCTGCGTGTGCGTGCCAGGTTCGCCGTTACGTCTAATTGCCTAGGCTATTTATCGATAAGACTTGAAACCAGGCTTGATGAAGGGTGTTCTTTACAAAAATGGAATTTATATCAAGTTCTTTAAACTCATTGCATCAATGGCGTCATTTACAAATTCTTTATACCATTTGTAGTCTTTAACCACATTGATGAACCTCATTTTCACAAGAAAATTTATTTTTCGAAATGAATATGACAAAACAAAATAGAGATAGAATCAGCCGTCTTATGTAGGAAATATTTTTTATTTAGACAGCTCTTAGAGGTATCCGCAGTGCGATGTGTATGCAGAGTCCTATTTTTCTTCGTCATGGCTTCGATGCGAAGAAACATCAACAGCTGATAATGTTATTCTGAGAAAATGACAAAAGTAAAATATTTGTTGAAAGAGCAGCTTCGTTACTTCGAGAGCAATCCTTCGTATGTCAAGTAAAGTCCACTGGGGGAAATTATATTGGTGCTTGAAGTTACAATGTTTAACGGGACTAAATCGATTAACGATCATTTAAATCATATAAAATACCTATTACAGGTCACATTTATCATTGGTTCATGTATGCCGTAACTTTATTTTAGTATCCGTATTTTGCTTACGATTATGGTTACTTAAGTATTGCAAATTTTAATTGTAGTTTAAAATATCAATTGAATGCACCTGGACTTATTTGGAGACCTGGAACTGGAGTTTTTAAGTTAGAAAACAAATCATAGTCGTGACATTTTGGTTCGGTGTTATTGGTGAAAAAAGTGGAACCAGGTAGCAATTATGCGATTGCAATTGTAGGCTCACTATTGAAAATTTTAGGTGCATATATTGAAATCTTATGAGATATACTGTCAATTGTAAATGAGATAACGCAATATAAGGAGGGTTAACTTCTCATAAGGGAAAAAACTTTCAAATAAATAAGGAAATGTTTCTTGAGCACGAGCTTTTGAGGGATTGCTTTTAAACCTATAATTGCATTGAAATCTCTTTTAGAACAGAGTACCATCTTACTTTCCACAATTGGACATTAAATTAAAAATATCACATTTTCTTTCATAAAGGGTTGTAAACAATTTAGCTCACAAATGTGCTTCTTTGGCAGTGCAAGAGATCGTACAATATCTGTTATGTAGGAGTCTTTAAGAAAAATTAGTGAAAATAACTAATAATGAAAGGAAGTTTTTCGCACCCTGGGCAGACGTATGAGAAGGGAACTCCCCATGACATGATTAGGTGCAGGTGTTTTAAGATGCGACAACCGGGAAATTTTTGAGAGATTCGATGGCTATAAAAAATTTTAAATGCAACCAAGACTCCTACCTGAGGTGACTTCGCTCGCTATACACTTCGGTAGGCTGCTAACAGACGTTTCAAGATATTTTCTTTGCAATGGGCATGTAAACAGCGATTTGGCGTTCGGTGGATCTATAGAGTTCAGAGTAGCCCACTGGTTCGAGTTTTGGACTCCTAATTAGTGGGTTAGAGTTAAAATCCGGAGAAGTTTAGGCACGTCCATGAAACAAAAGCTGAGTGATGATCTGGTCACCAGATCTTTCTATCGACCTTTGTGTTAAATTTATCGGTTATGGACATATTAATTATATTTTAAGAAAAAAAAAGGTATGCATAAGATACACTCATATAGCATCAATAATATTATTTTAACTAGTAAGCCTCATATCTGAGCTTTTATTCTATTTTTTTCACCAGGCATAAAAGATAATATCAAAGAAGGAGAGGAAATAATTTATGCTGACAATAACTACTCATATTATCAAAGCTAAGCTTTACTAATAAGCTATCAAAGCTAACGTAGCAAAGTACTTGTGAGTGATATAGAAAGTGAAATGTAACATACGGCTGATAGAGGCTTTAATCAGTAATTCCCGCTATAAACTGAGAATTATATTTTCTTCCTCTTCCACCTCTCCTCTGATTTCTTCAGAGGTAAACAAACTATGGAGGCAACTGCATCAGCAACCCATATTTCACATGAATAACTCAGTGAAGACGCGTAACAAACACAATAATTTTAAGTTTTAAAATAAGATTTCCGTTTGAAAACCCGTCATAGCTATTTAACGTGAGTTGAATTGACTTTTGCAGTTTCTACTCTAAAGGTAAATCAGAAATTTTACATCTTATAACACCTAGCCAAGGGATATTTTCTTCCCTTTTACTTTTACTAAACCGATGGTGATTTTTTTAAGACTACTCCTTATTTGATATCTGAGCATAGACTTCATGATCGAGCATCCCAATGGCAATATTTAATTTAAAACTATTAATTGACTCCATTTAGTTTGAAAGTACCTTTGGGTTTTTATTGAAATCACCTACCGGTTTAAAAAACTTGTTAAATTATATGTAATGTTAGATTCATTCAATGGTGTTGCTCATTCATTTCCATTCCATGTGCGTATTGTTTTATAATCCTAAAAGAAATTACTTCAGCACAATGACATTTGAAAATAGCGATAAGATCTTCGTACACGGCAGAAAATATTTTTGTTATTTTCAGGAAACTTGGATTCAGTAATTATTGCAATGCTGTAGGGTTCAATGCATTCGAAGCAAAACAAATAATAAACGTAGAGGTTTTCTTGAACTAATGAGTCTTGGGTACATGGGTGGACTATTTGGCCACTTGAAACTATTAGTGACTCAACTAGCAATTATATGCCAACTTGCCAGCAACTATACGGAGTTTAGTACACTGGTTGTTCAGATTACAGTGTATTCCGAGGGCGCGATTAAGAGAGCTTAATTGGTATAGAATTTGTTTTTAATGGAGAATTGCTGCTGACGTTCTAACTTCTGGATTACATGCGAAGAAAAAGTTAGGCATAGACTTTAAGCAAATAAAGTTCCGTTTTGCGCTTAGTTCAGAGATATATTGCTTTTGGTTCATGTTTATCTTGAATCAATCAAATACGACTTTCGTGCCTCTGTTTCAAAAGCAGCCCAAATAGTGGAAATTAGGACGTACATCAATAAGAGTTGAGTAGGCTTGGAATCTTATGACTCTGCTTTCAAACAAGTCTGATGTCTTAGGACACTTCTGCTAGGAAGCAGCCAGATTCTTTAGGTAACAGATCTTGGGAAGTATAAGGCGGAGGAGAACCTGATCACGTCATGTCATTAACCCGCTCTTTTTTTCAAACGAAACGAAACTCGTGAAAGGATAGCCTATTGTGTGACTAAACGAATCCCTTATAATAGATGTCGAAATGGCAAATTTCGCTTTCCTTAATCTCAAGTCTTTAGCAGTCTCCACCTACAGATTTGCTGCATCGTGTACTTTCGTGAAGTTTCCTAGGTGATGCCTATTTAACAATTTAGAATGCCACTGCACTTAAACAGTCTCATAATACAATGAAATAATTTCAGAAAATGCCCATTAATTCCTGGTCTATGTTAGAGCTTAACGAAGTGATAGCGAAAAATATATGTTTGAGATTCAACCTGGCTATGCAACAGTCTCAAGAGATCTCGGGAACCTTCTCGAATCCTCGGGCAAATGATTATGCAACACACAAAATTACGTACAACAATATTGAGATCCATTAATAGGAAGGTCTCAGTCACTTTTCTTGCAGAAGGCTCGCTGTATTATGGGAAGAAAACATGTACTTAACAGATCACAACATTCACCGAAGCGATGAGGACATCAGTTATCAGTTCAGGCAACAAACATTGATCTTGATAACTCCCACTATTTTTTTCATAAACTTTCGTTCAGGCGTAAGTGAATCTGGTGATAAGTTTTAAGGTAGTATGATATTAATTTTATCATAAACACCAGTCTTGTGGCAGACTGGTGCATTTCGTTTTTGAACTTCGCTTATCGCGAACTAAAAGTGGGGAAACCACATGAAGCGTGGGAGAACAGGTGAGGTAATTAACTATTCCGTATACTGAGATACACTCGCATAAGCTTTGAAATTTTGATCAAACGCATCCTCTCAACCTTTCGTCCAGTTTTCTTACTCCTCTCCGTGGTGCAGGTAGGACGTTCGTTCTTGAATTTACTATGGTTACGATGTCCAGGTGGAATGAACAGCTGCCACTAATGTTTTATCTTTCCTCTGAATATCCACGCAATTTTTTGCAGTCGTAATAACACAAGCAATTTCTGATGTAGTGGATTAAGTACATTAAGGCAGTAGATAGTAATATGCGGGGCCATTTCAAGTCCTTCCTTGGGGCTACTCTCGATATTTCTGTGGGAGGGAAAGGAGCTCGCGAAATTGAATAATATAAGAATGAGTTCCCTTTACTCCAAACATGATGACGATTATCAAATTGTGCGGATATGCTAGGTATCCGTTTCCAGTCTAATTGACAAACATGATATTCAAATTAAGACTAAATAGCAATAACTTATTACTATCTTAGAAATGCTTGGAAATAAGCATGTGTATTCATACTTGAGAGCTGTATTTGCTATCCTGTCATCTATTTCGAATCATGTGCCATCCTTTGGTTTGTATTCAGCTTTCTTTGAGGTCAATATCTAAGACTGCAGAACGCAAAACCCGTAACTACCGTGATACCCATGCTCTCTGATGAAGTAGAATTGCATGTGAATCTATCTAACGTGACCGAAAACGTTGAAGATTACTGCTAGCTTTTTTTTATTAGAGCTGCATATCATATCGTTTGTTTAAATACCAATTTAGATGGGATTTACAATGTGTCTGGGAAAAAATTGAGGTTTTCCTGATTTGAGTCCACTCGAGCTGCTTGTCGAATTATTTCTGAATTGCAAAGATACTTAAGCATCAATCATCATTCGCTCGGGAGATTTTAACTCCGTTTTAGCGGGCGGACAGGCGTGGAGGAGACATATTTAATTACTGGCCACCGTGTCACGAATCATTACTCCGTGAAATGGGCGAATTAACTCTCACTTAGCGGACGTTACTTCTGAGTGATAACGATCTGAGGAAGCTCTGAAAGATTCGGTCACGGGAATGGAACAGCCACCTGCGCATGGTAAAAATCTTTCCAACCAAGAATCATAATTACCGTTCTTTAAACGTATTGAGTGAGGATAATGATGACTTCAACAAAGGGTATCCACCTTTAGTTCAAGTTCCTAAAACACTTTCATTCCGGGCGTTTTGCTTCCGCTAAAAACGGATTTTTGAAGCAAACGTTTTCCTTTTTAAATATCAACCTATTCCTAGACACATCGGCATCTTTTCTCTCCGTGTTATACATCACAAGTATCCATAGTGCATGAGATCTGGTGCCATCGAATATTATAGTTGACGATGGACTTTTCTGCGTCTGAAAGTACTCCGAGTTCTTCATGGCCTAGGTTATTTTTTCGCGAGTAATTCTAGTTGAATTATAACGTAGGTATATTACTCTTACTGTGCAAAAATTCGAATACCTTTCAAGGGTTTTAGATGGCGTTACTCTCTTGTAAGGATTCTATTACTTCTTTTCTTAAACACTCTAATTTTAGATAGTAAACAATATTATGAAGAACATTATTGAATTATACTTACGTTGTCGACTAAAGCTGTTTTTTTTATCAGTTTCCTTGCCATTGGTGGTACTAAAACTTTAAAGATGGCTTGGCGCTTTGGCATCGGAAGCCAATATCTCGTGGGAGTCCTTCGGGGAACTCTCACATCCTAGGGACGCCATGGATCTAAATAAGCCGTGCCTGGCATGGATCAATAACAAAAGTTCCTCCCCACTCCCGCTCGGCAACATTTGGCCCAGGTATGGAAAAGATGTCTCCCATAGAGGGAGCATCTCAACTTGGAACTTGGCTCCCTTTTGACGAACCTCGCATGCTTTCCGGGTCCTCGATCTCCACTATGAGGAAACGCTCAGACGCGTAGCGTGGAAACGCACACTTGGGACTCGAGTGCGAGTGAAACGACCCTCTTCCACTTCCATTTCTCCCTGAGCGTGAGGATTTTCCTACTACTTCACCCAGAACATCACTTCACGCAAACGTTTCGTCCAGCACCTCTACCACAGAGATGGAGGAAATAGAGAAAAAAATGTTTATTCACCTTCCGCATTTTCGTATCCCTAGACAAGAGCCTAGAGTAAAACCTGTTTAGTGTAAAATTTGGAGTGAAAGTCATTTTGGGGTTAAAAATATTCATTTTTGTGAATGATAACGCAGTATACCTACCCTCGACGTACGAACGAGTTGTGTTCCGAGGGCTTGTTAGCTATTTGAATTTGTTAATCGGAAATCGTAAGCCCATCAGTTCAACATTGAAGTTAGCCTACGGCATACAGCTGTCTAATTTTATTTGTACGTAAATTTACTCATCCGCGAGTTCCCAAATGCCAAGCCGGGCGCTCACCCAAATAAAGCTTGTACACTATTAACAAATTAAAAATTTCGGTCCACGTTTCGTACGCAGACAATTATGTTCGTATCTTTGAAATTTCGTAATTTGAAAGTTCATGCGCCCAGAACTTAATATGTTTGTCTATGTATCTTGATATTTTTATTCAGAACTCTTATACAACTCTTGAGTTCATTTTTAATCAATTTGTTGCCTATAGTCAAGTTTACCTTTACAATAACAAAAAATATTCTGATCCAACATTTTTATGTTCTTACCACCATCTTAGAAGTAAGTTGCTGGGCGTAATATAGTGTGATAATAAAAGTCTTGCAGTCCAATCCATAATAACATTCCTTATCATTTACACTTCCTAGTTGATCCTGATTCGCAATTTAGATCTCTCGTCTAGCCAATTATAATGCAAAATTACATTATAAAAAATGCATTTGAGGATATTTTGAACGTTGAACTGAAGGAGAAGAGGTATATTTTGGTTCGAGAACTTTTTTAACATAGCCCATCTCATTTTCTGAACTCTCATGGCTAAATTTTAATGCGGATGCTAAACGTATAAAAAGCGCGCACTGTTACCCCTAAGGCTACTTTCGTTCAGTAAAGGTAGGTGTATTTCATTTTCCGAAGCCACCTGCCCTTTCCATTTGCATTCTGTTAACCAGAAAATTCGGGACTTATCGTAAATTGTCGGCGGGGATCTCCGGAGGCACCAGCCGAATTAAAAAAAACGGGACTCTTACCTCCGTGCCAACTGCAATACCACATTGGCCAGGTTGGCCAACGAGTTCCCAAAGAAATTCACGCTAACCAGTAAGAAGTGAGCTGTAAGGACGCTACACAAATGGATGAACATGGTAACTAACAAAGAAGTGTAGGAGAAAAGTCTAGTGGATATTCATTATGAATGACAAAATAACCTTTGCATTTCCACAATTTATTCTCTCACACTACTACCATGGTTTCGACGATTAACGTCTGAGGATGACGTAGGGAAAAGTGAGTGAGGAGAGTGTCAAAGGAAGGCTTCATAAGAATAAGGTGAATATGGCAGTGAAATATGTGAAAGAGAGAAATTATGTAAATATGAAAAGGTTGGACGATACTAGAAACGAGTTTACATTCTCATAACTCTTTTCTTACACTATCCTACACTACTGTATATATCTCACACGGGGCCTTCCTTTGCTATTACTTCCATTCACTTTTCACACCGCATATTAACTACTCCTGGGTTAACGTTGACCATTTCACCACCAATCGAACGCAATTATGACACAGCATATCAAATGTTTCTAGACTTGCTTTTTCTGCACCTATCGTCCGTGGCAACACTGCCACATAGGAGCCAAACTCTTCATAATGATGCTCTTCTTCACTTTCACCACCTGTTCTAAACAGCACAAATAATTTTAGTCATCGGTTGCCTCCCAAAATAACTACTCCTGGGCTACCGTTGACCATTTCACCACCAATTGGACGCAATTATGACGCAGCATATCAAATGTTTCGTGCCTTGCTTTTTCTGCACCTATGGTCCTTACCATACTGCTATATAGGAGCTTACTCTGGTCTGTAAAATCAACCTCACGTTTTAATGGAAAAAAAGAACTAATTTGCCAGCCACCTACCGTAAGCCATATAGGATCTTACTCCAGGTATAGGTTCTGATGAATTGGAAAACTTTCTAGATCTGCACAATCCATGACACGTTTTAATGTCAAAAAAAGAACTCATTTTCCGGTCAATTACCGTAAGGAGAACGGCATCAACAGGTTCCTGAGCACAACCACGTCTCTCCTTCACTCGGAAGAGAGAGAGAGAGTGGGAGAAGAAGAGAAATAGAGGCTCCAGGAATCGAACCAAGCATATTTTGAGAGGCAAGGTTTAGGGAGATTTTTATCGACTTGCGTCGGAAGGAAACACGTGACGTGGACATGAAATCGTTTTCCAAAGCTTCTCCACCCTCGCCCCCAGTCCCGATGCCTCCTCTCTCCCTCAAATTGTGTGCCATTTCAAAATGGCTTTTTCGTCGATGAATCGCGTCGGTGGTGTTGGTGTTAGTGCTAAGGAGGGTTGCGATTTCATTTACTCCCGGCCGGAAAGCAATTTGAACCACCGGGATGTGCTCCCCACCGAACTCCACGAAGGGAACGGAAATTGGGAACGAAAAGAAACAACTTCTTGGGGAGTGGGGCTGTTGGTGGTGGGGGGGAGGGGTCAGGAAGGGGGGGATGTGTCCCCCCATTGCCTCCCATCTATTAGCGAGAAAGGATTGAGAACTTCTAGCCTTTCCTTCTTCCCTATTCCGTTCAATCAGAATTGCTTTTTTTCCTCATCGCCGGGGAAAAAATACCCTCACCTTCCATCGGATATCTCTCCGGGTGATAGGCTTTCTTCGTTGGGTGGGAAATTTGAGTTTCGGATGTTCGCAAGAAAAATTATCGAAGATGTTCGGGAGAGTAAGAGGTACGAGGTGGAACAGCTGACTGTAATGAGCATCGAGCTACCATTATGAGGCCCGAGTTCGAATCACGGCAGCGGCAGGGATTATTCATTGGAATAACGACTTCTATAATTTAAGTTGAAGTTACACTTCGAGTTCAGTATTCCGTCCGTTGTAGGGGATATTAAACCATGGACCCCTGGGTAACTTTCGTTAAGAGCATGCTAATACTACCCTTCCTCTTGTTTTTTTCTGAAAAATATTCCCTCTACACAATTACTCACCAATTCTAAATGACTCAAATAAATTTAGTTGTTGGTGGCCTTTGCCGAATAGCCAATACTATTCATTGCGTGAAAGGCTACGTTTTACTCTCCCATTCTCAATTCCATTTATTTCCAAATCCTTCCAGCCAATGATACACGAAAGGGAGGGAATAGACGAGAAAACCAAAGCTAAAAACCTAGGGGTGGTAAACGGTACGCTATCAGAGTATCTATATCTTATCCCCTGAGGAATTGAGACAGAGGGGTATCTTACCAGTTTTGTGATAATTATCAAGATATATGTATGCATCCTACGAACTTGAGAAAAAGAAGGAAGCAGAACATAGACCATTCTTTATGAATGTCAACAAAACAGTTTTAAAATAATGATTAATAGCTCCTGTTTCTGTTGAAATTGAACGTGAAGGAAATAGTACATTGAAAATTATTGGTAGCCAATCAAATTATTTACGGTATAAAACTTACAAAACTTCTAATTAAACCTTCTTAGTGTAGGTACATAAAAATTTCTACATGAACCATATCATTTTCAACCTCGTTTACGGTTTCATTTTGGTCACTTGCGTTTTATCTGAGATTTCCCTTGAAATTTATATTCTTGCGGTTACCATCTTGTGGTGAGAAAATTAAGATAACTTACTGAGCTCTTCTCATTGACTAAAAAAACTTGAAAACGGAAAGATATCTAAAAAAGCTTGTAGATTAAGGAGGTTAGAGTTATCTGAAGGTGGCGTACACATATTAGTCTACGGGTGGCAATGAGGCCAATTACTTTGGAAGGAAGGGATTAGCTCTGAAGATGATATGAAAAAGTTGAACTTCGCCTTCTCGGCATAAAACATTGCGTTTTTCATTGCCTCTTATGGAAACTGTATATGTATCAAAGCATAAAAAGTTTTTGAAATAGTAGCCAAAATTCATCGCAGTGGCATCAGTTTGACATCAGCATCCCTAAGACTTATTTGAGGGAGGTATTAACGCCTTTTATCCCACCGGAAGTTCTGTTCCTTAAACACGATTCTATTTTAGCCTATTAAAACTACATATTTGGCGTTGGTTTGCGTGTTTTTTACTTTTCCCATTTGTTTGACGAATTTTAATAATGCATTCCATTATTCAACTAATTACTCTAAGTTTTACCGCGTCCAAAAACAAGTTATCATTAAATGTTGCGAGTAGTATGTCTTATTTTATCGCAACTACCTGTACATCATATCCCCTAAGAAAGTAAGACCAAGGGGCATTGAACCAGCTTTTTGAAAATGACTGTATTTATTCTATCCACTTGAGTATACCAAAATGGCCTAACTGGCTTAACGAATCATCCATGATTGTGACTCCTTTATATTGATGATTGAGCCTTTAATAGGATGAAATACAAGTGCACCAAGATTTTATTGAAATTGGTTGAAAGATAAATGTTTATATAGAAAAAATATAGCAACTTACTAGCATGTGTAAAATAAATGGTAATGGCCACTTTACGGCATTAATATTGCACAGTCAGGAATGGCTATCGGGTAAAGAGTGTGTACATCATGAACAAACTGTCCAATACCTGTAGAAAGAACGTGTCTATACTGTTAGAGGACCGTTGATAAGGAATAGTAAAATATTACAAAACGTTGTCATTTTTACCGTAATTGACAAGCAAAAACCGTGTGTTTAGTATAAATTTATTTTTGTGCCTACTACCATATTAATGCCGATTAAAATCAGCATGATAAAATATTTGAGTCCTTGCACATTGATAAGAAGCGCATTATATAAATGTCACCACATACGAATTTATGAATGTTACTGATAGCGATTTCAGCATTACAGATTAATTCATGATAAAACTCCACTTCAGTCTAAGCTTTACCCCTCCTCTTAGGAAATGATAATAATAAATCATTGAGAAAGTTTATAAAATGCAATTTTCATCAATGTGTTGTAATCATTCATTCACCAAGTGGCGTCCGGAATAATCAATTATATAGTGAGCCTACCCTCAACGTAGGAGAATACATATTTCATAGAATAATTATTTCAGTTGAAATAGCCTGAATTAACTGTTGCAGCACCAATGACCAAAATGTATTTCGCTTATTCATAGTGCTTTTCTCCTTTAGGGTGAATAGGGATTGATTTCTTATCCTTATCTTGCTCTTTATGCACAATTTGCGATGCCTTGAACTCAATCTTAAAAGAGAAAAAAAAACTTTTGAAAAGGAGTGTTGTCGAGCGTCGATTTAATTATTTCGACTTTTGGCGGGATTCTAGCATGGAAGTCGAGCATGCGACTCAACTTCAACTGGGAAACGTCCTCTCGGGAGTTTTCATTCGCCACAGAGAAAAATTTGTGCGAACACGTAGGGCTTTCTATTCATCTTCCATCGATGTTTCACGCCTGCAGAAAATTGAGAGGACGAAGCCTTAATTTAAGACTCTGAATGGCGTGATTAACGCAAGGAAAAAAAGAGTCGTTTAAAGTTAGACCCCGCCATAGTACGAGTAGCAGAAACGAGGAGAAGGTAACCGATAGCTATGGCCCCTCAGCCCATTATGGACAGGTGGTTGGCAGGGTATAGTGAGCTTAAGAAATTGAGCAAATGATTCTCAAGAAGTAATAGATATTTGTGGGAGACTTAAGTCATTTACACCATCACTACCGTGGTTCGAAACCACACTCCACCACATCAACCCCATTCCATTAGTAATTAGTTCCTCCCCAATGTTTACTGTTGCGTGAATTTAATTTGATTGGGAGGAGTCCGAGGATGGATCACCGTCGAAATGCATCGAATGGAAGTGTTCGCCTTTCCGTTGTTACTGCTGTCGTTGCTCTCGCCACCAAACTCATTCAGTGTCACCGCGGGCGCGATTCAATTTATGGTCCTTCCGGGAGCAATTAGGGGCGTGAATTCATCAAGGCCAGTACTGCGGTAGCAATGTCGGTAAGTTACCGCCTTGGCTTTTCCCAAAAGTCACGGATTTGAAACCCTTGTCGGGTATGGATAACATGTTCTTCTTTGAGTCAAGGTTAGGTTTTATTGCGCGATATAGCCTCAGAAATTGCCGCACTTTTAAAACCTACTTCTAGCACTAGGCTAGTACATCACCCATCAGATTTTACGTTAAAACTTGGTGTTGTTCGCTCAGGGTATTCCAAAACCGACACAGAGTTTCCCCTTCTCTTCTCAGTCCCTATAAAGGTCCCACCTAAACACCATCATTCTTATGCCCTAGTGATGCAAATGGCACCAGCTGTCGGCTGATTTTCGTAAATCACAAACCATATTCCGTAACCAACCAGTACTTGCATTAACAACACGGTATTCCATCCCTTCTTAGTGTGTCACTTCTTGGTTCTCAACTAGTTCAATTAGCGGTCTTATATTAGAGGGTAAGGTGAATTCGAAACTCATTCAAAGCCTCCTCGCAGAATTTTACAGCCATGAGTGATCGCACTGGTGCTGAGGAGACAATCACGAAATCCCGAAAGTCCGTCCCAAACTCGCATCAAATTGAGGAGAGCGCTCTTGGTTAATTTTGCTCGTGACTTGCTTTCCGAATAAAAAAAAAGGAATTGACCAGCAAATCTTCGCCGCAAAGTTTATTTTGGGTCCGACAATGATTACCGCGAGTGGAAATTGTGTTAACTTTGTAATCCAAAATTGTCAAACTGGCGCCAGTATCTGCCTTTTGATGATCCGCGTTTCATCTGCGAATTTGATGGTGAGTGCATACACCCTTTGAGTAGTATTGAATGAGCACATTGGCTTTGAAAAGTTCCATTCGTTTCCTCTGCGTGGGAGCAAATCCTAAGGAAATGAAATAAGTCGCTATTGCAGGAAGACAGGATTAAAAAAAAAACAAATACGATGTAGCTATGATGAAAGAGGAAAAAATTGCTTACAGATACACACAAAAATTAACGGTGAATTGATCAGTAATTAAGGTGAAAGTATTGAGAATTTCAGGGTAAGACATTTCCAGCATACTTATGGCCACACAACAAAAAACAAATTCGATTATCTATGCATAAAAGTAACAAAATATTACAAAGAACAGTAGCGATTGGTCATGGGCTCATGAGCTTGCAGTGATGCAGTGTTGGAGATATGAAATATATCCTGGGCATCTGAAACATGATTAATGTGAAAGTAGCCACTACGTTATCCTTTTATGGTTAAAAAGAGTTTGTCGTGCAAAGGTTTACAACTATAGTAAAAAAATTGAAAAATTTTGTTGACAACGCATTATGCTATTTAGAAAAATACTTACGTTCTGGAATTCATTCCGCATAAGAGTACCAGGTGTTTTTACTGTAGTCCGAAGGTCAAGCATTTTCATCCTCGTTTACCTTTCCTGGTGTCAGAAATCCGTCTCAGGAAGTAATACTGACTAAGACACTTAGGTCAGGTTTCAAAATGTCGGAGATATGTTAACTATCAGTCCATGCATACATTTGGCGGCTGCCAACATAGCTGGCTACAGAAAGTTCATCAGACAAACTGTTACGTGCCGTGAACGCTAACAGGAGATCATTAATAATAGTCCTCTAATTTCGGAAATAATGAACCAGGCACTGTAAAACCGGTTTTTGGCAATTGGCATGCCATATCCATGTCTCTGTACTGGAAGTTTTGTATTATATGGCCCGTCTCTCACACATACTGACATAAATCCACAAAGAAGTGCTTCAAAATGTAACTCAGTGCATAAAAATTATATTTAAGGCAAATTGATAGCTTCCAATGTGCTGTTAATTATCTGTGCTTCGCTGAATATTTATCATTGTTAACGCATGCAGATCAAGCGATAAGACTACACATTTTACTGACATACTCCTGCCAAAGACAGGTGCTCTTTCTGCTGTTTCTCCTGGACAATAGGATAGCTCTTGTAGATTTTTGTACTTTTTGCAAGATTGCATTACCTCCAATGGTAAACACATTAGTGCAGTTGTTTTCGATGAGTATTTTCAAATTTGGCACACAACAGATGTAGTTTTTAAACATTTTGAAGAATATAGCAGACTACATGTTAGTTTGAGATAGGATGCCGTATCGTGTGTGAATCACAGCTTAACTACGTAAATCAACTTTTAAAGGTGAATTGGTTGTGTGGTCACTACCAATATTATTGTCTATTCGTCTAAAATGCATATCTGGTGTGCAGTCAACCCTTGCCACACAGTCTTGGGGTGGCTAGTAGGGACAATGTATATTTTTATGTAAACTATCTAGCATTATTAATATATTTTTCAAATGTTTCAAATGTTGTCCTTTTTGGCACACGGTGTGCTGGACGAATTGGCGAAAAGCACCGGATAACTTGATGAACTGAAATAAGATCGCTTACCCATTGCCACCTTTATGGCTCGCGTGGTATAATGTAGGTGTAGATGTAGATGACCGTGGGTTCAAATGTACACACCTCAAAGCATGGAATTCATCACGTGTGGAGCGCGCTTTCAAAAGCAGAGATCTTCTTCCTCCGCGCGACGAACGACGCCGGCTCGATGATCACCCTTCGATCCAACAGGGCCACACTCCCCCACCCCTTAAGGGGCCGTTGCCGCGTTAATATTAAGGATCGCTGCTCTGCAGCTATTGAAGCGAGGGGAGGTACGCAATTCGGGGAAGAATCCATATTCCTCCTCCTTTCGCGAGAGGTAGGTGCGGAGCGGGGACGTCGGATGGAGTGAGCGAGGGTGTGGAAGAGGAAGGAAAGGTGGTGGGGATTGAAAGAGCGGTAAAGGAGAAGAGGAACGTTATAGTTGGAGCGGGAGGGTAGCGGGGTTGACGGGGAAATGATCAGGTGCAGGCAATACCGCCGCTTGCGCCGCTGAACAGGATGGGATGAAGCTTCTTGTCCTCGTCAACAGGCCGTCGGTATGGAAGTCGGCTCTTTTGTGAACGGTTCGGTTACCTCCTGTCGCATCGGCGATTGCTTTTATTTAGAGAGGAATGGAGAGGACTTGGGTGGTTCCACTCCACTTCGAAGGGGGGCAGTTGTTTCAGCAGCAGAATTTCTTTTACGCCACGTACACGTGGCATAGACGCTAGTTGATCGACGGGTTGATGCAGAAGTCAGTGGAAACCGATGTGGGTGCCTGACTGGAAGATGCGAAAGTATAACTCTCGCTAACGCTGGAAATATTTGAAATATAGTTCTCCTCGGATTACTCCGTTTTTGTAGAGGAACGGGGAATAAAAATTTTGATCGCAAAATTTTAACTCGAGATGACGTTCCAGAAAATGTAGAAGTCTTTTTTTTATACGATAAATCGATTGTTATCAGGTGATGGGATCCGACAAAAGTAATCACCTCGTTGTATCCATCTGCCTTGTGTTGCAAATTTATCACTCAAATATAGGGGGTTCATTCCACCAATGACTGTATAACTGGACCATTAGGTCTCGTTAAGGCTGCTTCCAGATGGTTGGTTTGGAAATTTTATTCCGCTCTTAACTTTGAAAGAGAGAGCAATCGAGGAGATTTTAATTAAATTTTGTGTCGTAAACATCGCCTCCTTCCTCATCCTTTTCAGTTGCCTCTCTCTATCTAATAAACTTGCTTATAGATATACATATATATATTTACAGTTTTTACATGGATTTATGTGATAGCCACGTATTTCATAGTCCATTCTTTGATGCTTGTAATGAAATGTTTAAAACTTCTCTGATTAAACTTTTTGATATTTGAGATAAAAAATGAAAATATATGATAAACAGAATGATTTCATTTCACATGTCCATTATGAGAGTTTTTTTCAATTTGTTCAGTTGTATCACTATTCCGTAGCAATGCAATTTTTAATTACTTAAGCCATTCATTCATGAAATTTTAAGCCGACTAATTAAAGGAGTGTTTCATTTAAAATTTAAATTTATTCATTAAGGTCCCGAGGAACCCTTGGCATTCTCTGTAATTAAATTGATAATATATTATAGAACTTCCTTTATTTACCAGGTTAGATATTTACAATTTTTTAGCTTAAAATTATTACGCGCGACGAAATTCCAATATTTATGCATCGATTTGTTTAAAAAAATATTTACCGACAATATTTACAAAGCAGCATATTCCACTTTTGGACACACACTTTGGCTCTCCTGGAGTTAAGTGGGTAGCTCGGGTTCTCGGTGGGGGTAGAAGCTTGTTGTCTCTTTTTTGTGTGGGTGTGCGTGCATGTGCATTGGCTCGCTAGCGATCCCTTCGAGGAAGAGCGAAATTTACGTTCTTCTCGGTTTGAAAAATAGTAACGAGAGAAAAATAGAACGAAAGGAACGGGACAACTTCCTCCGGCACGGACCGAAAAGGGTTAAAAATGAATGCTCGCCCATTTATTCGGCATTGCTCGGGTGCGCGTGAGGATTGGCGGGTCAGTCAGCCGTTTCCTCACTTCCGTTAGCGAATTACGCACGCTTCCTTTCCCCCTCCCACGCCTCCCCCTCCACCACACAAGCACTGACAGCCTGGTCTGCGACGGAGCCAATCCCGACTCCCGCCGGTAGCTAACCCACGCTGCACACCACCCGATCACGCGCTGAAAAATTTAACGTCTAGTCCCCCCTACTTCGAGACTTCTACGTGAAATGGCTGGATTGTGGACGTCCGTAAAGCACGAAAAGTGAAGGGAATAGGGTGGATGGGGAGGAAGGATGGGCAGATGAAAACCCTTTATTCTGCCTCCCCAGCACGCGTCCCCTCCCCTAAGTTGTGGCTGCGGGCTCGTGACTCCGTCCATCAAGGATTGCAAACCCTCCGTCTGGCCAGAATATCGGTGTGTGCGAGATGGGTGCTAAGCGGAGGAGAGCGATGTTGCGAAATATAAGGAGATACATATGAATATATCACGATCTATTTGGAAACAATGCCATGTTGTAATATTGCTCATGTTGTTTTAAAAATAATTGGTTAGCTGATTTCCAGACCTCTTGTTAAAATATATAACATATGGATCTAAACTCCTGAAAAAAATCAATTGCCTATTTAAAATTAATGAAAATAAACTACTTGAGCCGTGCTTACTCATCTACACGATACCCTGCAAGCCACCGCGAGGGCGTGTGGCACAATTATTCACGCACTCATTCGTGCATATTAATTCACGCACTTAAGAGCATATTCCCATAATTGTAAACTTTTCGGGATCATGATACCTCAATCGACTTTGATGAATATGTTTCGTGCTAGCGTCTGGTAGATAGATAGACAGTGAAGGAACTGATGCGACAAGGACTGATTAATATCGTCGTGAAACGTCTTGAAAGGAAATGGATAACTCTGTTATAACGGAGATAATTAAAACCTCGTGTAGTAGCCTAAGAAAAGAATTTAGGATCCCCAGCATTGATCTCGTGAACGGAGGCATTTCATCGGGCTGCATCAACATTTCTGGCGTCGCCTTACGAGTAGGTACATTCAATTCGAGTCTCATCACCTCGGCAAACTAAATGAACACCTCCACATCATGTCATTTAGTGGATTTAGTCTCTTGAATGACTTGGTGGATGACAAGGAAATCATGGTAAAACCATGCAGAATAATGTGGAGCGGATGTTTAAACGTAAACGTCGAAGAGATACCATAAATCCAGAGGAAATTACAAATAAAAGAGGAGAGAAATTTTAAAAGACAGAGAATCAATTTTCCCATGAGAATATTGTTCATAGAAAGAGGAGCTAAAGAGGGAACTGCTGTAAAAAGACGATTAGTTTGTTACTACTTTGTCTTACAGAATCTCGGAAGGAAGTATTAAGTATTGAGTGAATACCTAATACTTAAGTACTTGTACTTCGTTAAGTACTTGTATAATATGGTCAAAATTTTATTATCTGCAATAAAGTAACGTGAATGACAGTAAATTGGGCTATATTAAGCTTGAATTGGTGCAAGTTGTTGTCGTTTCGGCAACAATACTCGTGCTGCTTGTTAATCTTCCTCAAAAACACAGAAAGAAAAAACACGAGCCAAATCCACAAAAATTTGTGGATTTGGCTCGTGTTTTTTCTTTCTGTGTTATCATGCTTCGCTTCCACTCCATATCGCCTGAATCTTCAGAATTAATCTCCCTCAGATTTAAAAGGTAGCACCAAATGTTTCACCACAATTTGGTTAAACAATATGCTAAAACATGGTGATGTGTTGTGCTGGCTAATTATAATAGTAGACTTTTAGAAGTTCCATGAGCTTCAACGGCTAAAGTTTGTCCGCATCGTTTAACATTCGTCACTAATTATAACACAGGCACAACATCCATGACCCAAGCGGGATTCGAAACCGCAACGCTTAAGTTACAGGGCCGGTAAGTTACCGCTCTCTCTACGGCCCCTGGCTGAGTTTTCTCATACACTTGTCCAGTTAGCTAAATGTACTATATCCGAAACGAATACTAAATATTAAAAATTGAGGGCTAAGTGATAATAATGCTTCAAATTAAGAGATTATCTTCATGTGCAACACTAAACATGCAGAGAAATAAATTCTGAATCCAAATTTCTGCTTTGCCAACACCAGTTTTGACCCGTTGATTTGGAGATGGTGGCTAGTTAGCCCAGGTGCCCTATGGACGCCCGTATTTGCGAAAACGGAAAGCGATTATTTTTCCGACGGACAATATAGCGTGAGGATCTATCGGGGACAACTTCGGAGTCGATCCGCCCCGCGCACAAAAACTACCCCCAATCGGACGAAGTTTGATCCGGAGAAAATCGTTCGAACGAGAGAAGGGGATGGGATGAAGATGAAAGGAGATCCGGTGAGGGTGGGGGGAGGAGGTGGATGGGTTTGGGGAACGGATGAAGTGGACATCGGGGTGATGAAGGGGTGGTTCGTATAATGAGATGCCACGGGGTGGCGTGGAAAGAGAGCGATAGGCAGCTAGGGAAAGGAGAGAGGGGAAAGGCCGTGGAATAATAGAAAGGGAAAGCGTGCACAATTCGGGTGCAAGGGCCCACCATCCGCAATGCAGTCGTTTTATGCCTTTTTTTATTCCCCCCTCCCCCATTTTAACCCTCCTCCTCTCCCCCCTCCCCTCTTTTGCTACAACGAGCCCTCCCCCTCCTCAAAACTTCACTCCCACCAACGTTTCCACTTCGATCGGGTCGCTATCACTCGGCAATCCGGTCCGGGCGCAAAAATATGAAAAATAAAAGCGAATAAAAATATGAGAAACGAAATGAGAAGTAAAATGAAACAATAAATTTAAAAAAAAATGGGAGAGAGTGAGTGAGTTTGTGGGAGGGAAAGAGAGGAAAAGTGGGTTGGAGGCGAAGAAGCGGACCCGAGAAGTGAGAGTGTGGGAAGAGGGGATGGGAGAGGTTGGGAAAAAAAATTAGAAGAAGAGAACCTGAATTAGCGAGTCGGGAGACGAACCGGCGATCTCCTGCGGGAACGGGGTGGGGCGTAAAAGGTTATACACATCGCTAAAAGGGGGTGGGGACGATGATGATAATGGGGAAAGGGGCGTCCGCACCAACAGCATAGGGGAAACACTCGCATGCTCCTCCTGCAGCACATTCAGAATTTCGCCCACGCGCTGCGAGAGCACTAACCCCCCTCGCTCCCCCCCCCCACATCTCGCCCCCTCCCCGCTTCCCCTCCCTTTTACGACTCGACAAACATCCATCCTTTCCCTACTCTCCTTTTCATAATTTCCCTCGATCAATGTTTTAGGCCACGAGTGCGAATGAACCCTTCCCCTACCCCTCTCTCTGCCCCCCCCCCCCACGACACCGCACCCCCGAAATCCCACTCTCCCCCAACCCCACGCGCTATTCCCTCTCTATCCGCGCCCCATACCCTGTACATCTCGTTCGTTACACCCTCTTCCCCCCCCCCCCCCCCCCCCCCTCGACCTCCCCCGCACTCTACAAACCCCTTCAAAATCTCCCTCCCCAACCCTCGTCCGCATCACGCGCCATAGAAGCGACGCACGCACGTCCATGTTTCAACATTTCGCGTGCACATGACCCGCCCCGTCCACCCACAGAGCGTCGTCCCCCCACCATCGAAAAACCCTGCTGCCATACCCCTTCCTGGTCCCCTTCGACCTCCTTCCCCTCCCCTCTAGTTATTTTTGTGCTCGCTACTTGCACTCTCTATATAACCTCCCTCCCTCTCCCCACAAGACCTTATCCCCTCTCCAGCCCCGGCACACCTCCGGCTCGACCTCGTCCCTCTCCTCCGAAAAACACCCCTCCACGCTCACCATTCCCTCCTCATAAAGCGGAGTTCCTCTCCACCTCGTCCAAAGCATTGTCTCCATTTTATTCACCCTCTCTCCTAAACCTCTTTCATTCCTCCTCACCCTCTCCTACATTTTCGCTCCTCTGCGTCCGTATTCTCTCTCTCTCCCTCCCTCCGGGGTCTTCTATTCTCTCTCCTCTCATTCCTTCCCCCTTCATCACTCCCCCTTCCTCTCGGAGCACGTTCTACCCTCTTCTAACCCTGTCCCCTCTTCTTAAATCTCCCTCCTCTTTTGCTTCCCTCGTTTTCGCGGGGAGTGCATGCGCGGGTCTACCCTTTCCCTCCCTTCGTCTCGTTCCTTCCCGAACGTCTTCCTAACGATGTTTCTCGAAAAACCGTGGCCCTCGGATGTTTTTCAGGGGGTCCGCGAGCTGAACTCATGGGAAAAGTCCGTGTTGTATTTTGGAAATAATTTTTGACCGAGTGCTGTTCAGATTCAAAAAGTCCCGATACGTAAGATTGGGTACTTCCATTTTTCCTTCACATTCAACCCGGAATATTTCTAGTGTGCAATCATGAAAAACGGAAAGGTTTTTCCTCCACATTAATTTGGCCAGTCAATTAATTGCAATTATAAAATTAGTAAAAACATTTTTTGAATAACAAAACTCGATAATTTATTTAAGACATGAGTTAGCGTCTTTCAGAGAAGTCTTCAGAGACGTCTTTAGTGAGGTCATCATAGAGTTCATTAACAGACGCGAATGCGCGTCCTTCGGTATCTTGGCAACGCACCTCGGACGCGCATTCGCGTCCGTCGGGTTGAACGTGCTAGGGCTGGTCTCCACCATTTTTCCGTTCTCGAGCTGCGAAAGAAGCATGAATTCCTATCATTTCCTAAATCGTTCTAAAGGTGCCGCAAATATCTTCAGCCTAAATAAGTATTAAACTTATTAAACTCTTAGTCTTGAAAGAGCAATGCATCTGTTTTTTTCTTATGATTTAGAGACCTGTGATTTTTACGTGGCATCGAAACGGATTCCCAACTTTCTCAAGTATGGGAAGAACTGCTGCCCTACCCCTCTATAACTATGGGAAAAATGTTTCATTAAACCAGTCACGGCTTTTCTTGGACGAAATTGAAACTTAAAATCACCAAGACATCCGCAAGCTCCCGAATGTTTTTTACCTAAAAGAATCAGAATATTTCAAAATTATTTGTGAGTCATCAGTCATCAAGAATGGTTAATTCTAATTTTTCCAGGTTGCCCTCGGCAATGGTGAATTATTTTCCTAAACCAAAAATAAAATTAATTTATTTAGTAACTCCTCTTAAGCTATGTCTCTCAACCACTAGCTTGACTTTCATGCATTTTTCCTCGATCTACGTATTTCCTTCGTAGAGATAATTAAATTCACTGTTTCTTGCGAATTTCTTCTTTTTTAAGCTTTACTACGATTTCATCCTTGCCCATCATTTAAAAATTAAAATTTTGGTTCGCAACTGCATACAGTTTAGTAGAGTTAAAAATTTCCAGTGTCCTACATAAATTCCTAAATATATTGAATCGGACTCTTGAAGATAGATAAAATTTTGAAGCCACGTTACTTCAGGCGCCTTACACGCATATTAAACGACCAGCCATGTGAAATTTCTTTCAGAAAATGTGTGACCAATCAGCAATTTTCCAAACCCATTCTCCAATTTAAATTTCCAACCAATCACTCAATGGAGGAGAGCAGGTCACAGAAGTGGATGAGGTCAATTTCTCACAGAGGAAATGGTTTAGCTTTGAGTTCCCCTGCTTCTGTTACCAAACCCCCCTCCCCCACACCTTTCTGTTTACATTCTTAAGCTTCCGGCCGGTTTTCCTCAGCATCCTACCCTCACTCGGCTCTCGACACACTCGCGTTAACGCCAAGCTCTTCAATTAATCGCCTCGCTCATCCTCTGCCCAGCTATCCACATTCGTCCGCACTAACGGCTTCCCTCTGCCTATTTTTACACAGTTTCTCTCTGCCATATCCTCATCCTCACATCGGGAGTTTGAAACATGAGCTACCATAAACGTTTCTCTTGTCAGAAAACTCAGCTCCCTTGGCATCGTCAAATCACTCGTTCCCTGCTCAACTGTCATGTCTTTGCGGCTTCAAAAGAGGTCAACTCCAGGAATCGTATGGTTTCGTGGAAAAGCGGAATATCATTCAAAAACATGCCTCTGAATTATCGCTTGTCATTTTATTACCGGCACACAAAAGATGATGAAACGTCTTCAGTGTTATGCATTCGCGCGTACCTCATGTAAATCAGATTACACAACAAAGAGACGGAAGATGCTGTTGGTTAACTCGGCATTAGTTAGAAGATCAATATCCCCATTTACCATAAGTCTCATCAATCACACATGAAAAGTGAAACGTTGCTTACAGGAGCTAACGTAGTAACGTTGCTAACGTAACGCAAACCTCCGGAAATGAGTTGTTTAGAACGCTACGCCCGGCGTAAATTTTGAGATTGTAACGTTTTTTTCCTGCCGAAAATATTTCGCAAAAACGGAGCTTTCGCAAATAAAAAATGTCTCGTTCAACGATCAAAGCATTCCTATTAGGTCTCCTAGGCTGTTTTCCCTATTTTGTTTTCCAAATAAATTTATTTGGAAAAAACCAAGAGACCTATTTAATATGCCTCTACCTCAGTAGCAATACAAGAAATATAGTCGTTAATGTCAAAATAACGGTGTGCAATACGATCGGGCATTGACTGAAATCAACAGGGCATGGGTTGTCTCAAGCTATTTCTGAATGAGGTTAGAAATTAAAGCAACTATAGATTGTTGGTTTACGAGTTGGTTGAATTTCTCCAAAACATTGACAACAAAAGAATGCTCATTATTTTTCTCCTAAAATTGCGAAAAGCCTAGCCAGTTTTAGAGGGCAAAGAAACTCTTTCGTTGCTATCTGGGAAACAGGATAACCAGGATTGGATAAAACAAGAAGGAAAGATGTAGTAGAATTGTCCAAGCGAAGAGGGCATTCTAGTGAAAAAGAATCCACTCACAACATGAAATACAAGTTTGGGGGTAAGGAAACACTTCATTAGAACCTATTGGAGCTTGACCTTAATGACCGTTGGGCGTGGAGAGTAACATCCACTGAAACGCCCGATTGGAAGCATTTGAATCTCGTTACCATGGAGGGATGTCAACGATAAATGGATAGTAACTATAGATGACGTTCTATGAATAGTGGAGTCTCTGGTGAAATCATAAAAAAAGAAGACGCGATCACCTTATCTTTATGCATCTTTAAACATGAATGTCGTATGTATTAACACGTTGAGGGGAATATAAATAGGAGAAACGTAAATGAAGACCTCGGATGAAAGATACGTAGCAAGTTGCAAAGGATGTAAGTAGGAAGAAGTTTGTGAATATGAAGACGTTAGCCAATAGGACAATCGAGTTGGGTGCTGGATGAAACCAAACTTAGGTATGATAAGATACTATCTACACATTAATTTTGTAGCGTGTCAGTCATTCTGCATTCGTTTTGTTCTGTTCTCTCCCAAGTTTTGAGCTAAAAGAGTGAGGTTTGGTGCGTTGAGTGTGGATTCTCTGTCTGTATGATTTGGTAGTAGTTTTGGATTTTTTACGGTTTGTGGTGCAGAGAAAAATGCAAGAGAAAAATGGCGTTTTCCCTATCTTTTAACATGGGAAACCATTTGCTATGCAAATTTGTATACGTTGGAATTAGTTTCATCAATCAATTTTGTAAGTATGAAAATATTAATTGACCTTTTCGATGTGCAGATAGTGAAATAAAACAATTTTTGCCTGCCGGCCCCGATCTTGTGTATGAAATGTGAACCTCAAGCTAGGTGTTTTGAAGTACCTACTTTTCTAATAGTTGGAAAGAAGGTTATAAAAAGTTTATTATGTATTAATGTTTGTTGCTAAATCAGCAGGTTAATTCAAATAATATTAAGATATTCCACAGAGAAAAAATCATTAGCCTTGACCGGGACTCTGATTTTTTCTCTGTGGAATATCTTGCCATCGTGCAACTCAGCGGGTAACTCCGTTAAAGTTTTCGCGGCTAGCTCGCGAGCTTTGAATTTGCAAATAATATTAATTTTGTAGCGTGTCAGTCAGTCAGTCAGTCATTCTGTTGAAAGAGGGTTATAAAACGTTCATTATGTATTAATTTTTGTTGCTTAATCAGCAGGTTAATTCGAATAATATTAATTTTGTAGCGTGTCAGTCAGTCACTCATTCTGTTGAAAGAAGGTTATAAAAAGTTTATTATGTATTAATGTTTGTTGCTAAATCAGCAGGTTAATTCGAATATATATTAATTGTGTAGCGTGTCAGTCAGTCAGTCATTCTGTATCCGTTTTCTTTTGTTCTCTCTCAAGTTTTGAGCTAAAAGAGTGAGGTTTAGTACGAAGAGTCTGTTGAGTCTCGTTTTATGATTTGGTAGTAGTTTTGGACTTTTAGCAGTTTATGGTGCAGAGAAAAATGCAAAAAACGTGGTTTTAGAGAGTGAGAGACAACATATAATGAAATTATGGCGTAGAAAAAGTACAAAAACATATAGGATAATTAGAGTGAGACAAATTTATCTATTTGTATAATAGCCATTTCCTTCTCTCTGCATACGAAATACCTATGAAAAGTGCCTGCAAAGCAGGCAGCAGGTCTACTGGCCGGTAATAATTCTATTATAATCGCGTAAATTGTATTTTAAACTTATTATTCACCACCAACGCGGGTCTTAACAACTATCTTAGGAATGGAAACTGATGATGACGATGGAAGTACCGGGTCCTGTTTTGTCATCACCACCTCTACGCCGTGGAAAGCACCCACGGTGACCAAGGTGGTGCGTAAGCGGGAGCCGCGCCCCGCTCCGTATTGCCGTCAGTGTGCCACGGGTTCACCCCCGCCGCACCCGAGAGCCGCCCTCCTCTCCCTTTAAACGCCTCCCACCACCCCTCATCTCCCGCGCCGAACCGCTTGACGTTCCCAGTCTCCCTCCCGGCACTGGTGACCTCGATTCCACCCGAATGTACTCGTTCGGGCAATGTCATACCCCATATCTTGTCAAGATCTCTCGCAATTATGCAAACGATATGTGTCGTCACCCCGAATTTCCTCTCCGGGAAAGAGACTGGTATAGGTATCTCCCTGCTAGCTCTTGTACTCTCCAGCGACGGAATTTGTGGTCGCTCTTCCACCGGAGAGGGTCGCGATCAAACGAGAGATTTCCTCAAGTACCTACAGAATTTCGGACGACAGACTGAAGAAGAGCTTGGTTGGTATATATATTAGTCATTGCAAAAGCGATTGGAGAGCCTCCAAGGCGGTTTTATTTAATGTTTCAGCGGTACTGGTCTGCGTTTGGCGGACGAGAGCCCTCCACTCCGTCAAAAGAAGTATCTCCGTCAGAAGATGTCATAAGAAGTAGGCCAACCACTGAGGAACTTTTTTACTTGAAAACGCCAAATGAAACAGAAACAAAGACCTCCAAATTATGACCAACGCAGTCAAAATCTGAAGTTTCAATTTGATATTAGACGACAACTTATTCGGATTTACAAGGCTCGTTCGAAAGGACCAATATCGAACGCACGAACTGATATCTCAGGCTTTCATCACTTCCTGCTTCCTGGTTTTCTTCCTGCAATAGTACTTCAGGGAATTAACCGACATCTTAGGTCACTTGTGCGTGTTAGGATAGGAAAGCATTCACGTAGAGGCAGGATTTTTCAGGGAACGGAGGAAAGGGGAGCGACACTGTCTTGGCAGTAGTCCCCTCTCAAAGATTTGAACCAAGGGGTCCACGGTTTACGTCCCATATGACGGACCAAGTAGTGAACCTGGAATATTCTCCACATCGTACACTAGTAGGAACCGGTTATGCCATAAAAAATCTCTGCCATTGCCTGGATTCGAGCACTGGCCTTCGGGATGGAATGATAGTACTCTAGCTACCACACCATACCATTTCTTCATAGTTTCCCTCCTTTCCTACACTCTTCCCCGTATCGTCCTTGGTGGCAGGTGGGTAACGCACTAGCCTACCAACCCAAAGTTTACGGGTTCGTTTCATACCTTAAGCATGGATGCAGAGTTCGTTTTTAGATTACGGTAAGGAACAAGTTTGGTTCGACAGTGCAATATAAATTTGTCAGTGGAAGCCCCTGAGAATCTAGCATTCCTACATCCCTCTTTGATCACATTTACACAGGGCCTCGATTCCATACTCAGCCCTCAAACGATACTGAATCAAACGGAATCAGTCTTTGCATAAAAAGGTTTCGCTCGGCTATCGACATAGATTGACAGAAATTCATGGGAGTGGATTTTAAAAAATTACTGCCTTTTTTACTCGACACGAATGGTCGAAAACTAACGGAATCAAGGACCTTCCACCGGCGCGGACTCGTGTGCGTGCTTCGGCCGGTCGTGAGAATCACCGCCACCCCATGCCAAGCCCCCGCTCATCGGGGCGACTTCGAACTTCCATCTCGCCCGCGTTAATAATCCTCGAATTTCCTTCCCCGCCATCGTGCTTACGTTTCATTTCGCTCTCGCCAAACAAAACGTGGGGGCGCGGGTCGGTCAGGGCCTCATCAGCCTCCCCCTCCCCCATACCCTGAACCTTTCCATTTCCTCCGCGACCCCCTCCTCCGTATCCCCGCGATTGCTTCCTCTCCACACTCCCCGTCGGAAATTCCTTCATACGGCGACACTCTCTCCCCCACACCACCACCTACTCTGCAAGAGCTGTCCTCCGACCTCTCACCTTTCCCCCCCCCGTCCACATTTCCGTCCCATCAGTCCCGCTTCCCCGCGGCCTCTGGATGGCCGTCCTCCAAACCTCCCCACACCCTCCCAAACTCACGCAAGCTTCTCCCATCCGATCTCTATTATTCTTCCGCCTATACTCCCGCGCTCTCCCCTCCACCGACCTCCCCCTCTCTTGCCCAACTCCTCCGGTATCATCTTCCTCTACCTCATTAACCTTCCTTTTTTCCTCCCCCCCCACGCCCTTGTAGGGTCCCTCACGGCCCCTCCACCGACCCGTGCCTGTCCCGATTCACCCCCGACCCCCAAGACTTCCTTCCTTCCGCACCCGCTTCTTCCCTACCCCCACATTCCTCTCAACCCCCCGCCATACACTCGGAATATCCTGCGACGTTCTCACATCTCCCATATTTCCAGGGGCCACATTATGGCCACACACCCTCTCCATCCCTGACTTCCCTTCTTTTCAACACTCCAGAGCGAACGCCGTTTCTTTCACACAGCCGCTGATTTATACAATCCATCGATGAATAAAATTTCGTTTACTATTCCCTCCTTAGTCGTAGTATACGACCAGATCCAAACTTTACGAAGGGAGCGAGTAATGTAGACTCTTTGGCAAATTACTGAGTTACACAGTTAAACACTAATGCTGTAAAACTACAACAATCAAATCATGATAAAATATATTATGCAACTGTGACTAATTCAGTGCAACCGAATGAAAGACCGTGCTGTCCTATAGTTTCAGGCTCGGATTTGTAAAGCTGAATGACAATTATACAATGCGCTGTGGAAATTGAGTTCAATCCGAAGTTCGGTCTGGATTGAAGGTTGAAAAGTTAATAATAAGCCGAATGATTCACCATACATGGTAGAAGTAAAAAAAAAATGTACATTTCAAAAATTTTATTTGACACCTTGATGCTTTTGCATCCTCAAGCTACGCTTATTAGATGATGAATTCTTTTAGATTCATAATTTCTATATTATTTGCGGAAGAGATATTTCTGGCTTGTAGTTGAGAGGGAGAAGAATGGTATTATTATTTTTCTGTGATAAATACTGGTGGAGAATGTAATGAACTGAATGAAAAATGTCTGAAGACGGTGGTTAAGGATAAGTCGAAGCTTTTAGTTATGATTTGTGTGCCCTTTGAAAACCTCCTGTTAGAGAACTCATAGTGAAGAAACTCGTAGAGTTGAAATTGAGTATTACTTCGATGCAAAGTTTTTCCCTAGGGGTCATAATTTCCTAAACAGCTAAATCCACTTAATCCTCATTTGGTATTTCCCCCATCTCTTTGCGTATTTCATCCTGCTTGGGATTGCATAGGGATGGCGAAGATATCTGTCATCTAAAGACCATGTAATCTATTATTTCCTGCCATGGTATTTTCTTATATTATTTGGCAGCAAATGAAGAATAGATGAAAAATGTCATCTAAGCAGATGATGAAAAGTCACACCACTCTGAAAATAAAAATCTAATAGGAATCGTACGGAGTAATTTTTTTTCCTAATTTTTATTGCAGGAATTTCCATAAGAGTCCTAAGTCCAAATGTATCTTCCCAAGTGTATGAAAGTAAAGTTACGTTTCCGAATTTTCGCTCTAGTTCACATATTAAAGACTGTAGTTTTTACCACAAAGGACACCAAAGCAAGCAGAAGCTTAGCTAGTGTTAGAATTTTATTGTACTACCGAGAGAGCTATGCTCAAATGTAAATGAGCTGTAGAAAAACTATCCTACTACTTTTACCCCAAAACATTAATTTTCGAGCTCTTTCGTTATTAAAATTTCACGTCATCGCCCTCCACCAACGTCCATTTAGCTGCCATATTTCACTCGCCCGACCATACATCCTCATCCAAAATTTCCACTTCGGTCCACGGCCTCCGCATTGCCCGCACAGGAGTTCTCTCCCTCATCCACCCACACACCACGGAAAAACTCCCTCTCATTCTCGCCGACACCCTCCTTCATCCTCGTCTTCTCTCCACTCCCCTCAAAAACCAACCCCCCCCCCCCCGCACCCCTCCTGTACTCCAATCATCCCCAATCTTGCCCCACTTCGCCCCTCCTCCCCACCCATCCCTCTCGTTCACCCCACTCTCGCATTAGAGGCTCTTCGTTCCTCGAAAAGTTTCCTCGAATCTCTCCTCTCCTGTATCGCTTCTCTCCCTCCTCGTTCTCTCGTCTCCCACACCCACCCGAAGAGAGATCCCACCCCCTGATCCCCTTCCAATCCTCCTCCTCTCCGTGACCCCGCGGATGGTCTCCCCTAAGCTGACGGGGGAAAGGGGGGGGGACAAACCCAACGGGGTGGGAGAACGAGCGGTTTGGGTGAGTGGGAGGAAGGGGGGGCAACTGCCCCAGGCGTGGCCGGAATATCCGTCGCGGATATCGTTAATTGCCGCAAACACCTCAAAAATATATGGACATTTAATACAATACGCTCCGTATTGGACCCAAAATCTCTCGGCTTCATTTCCATTGAAAATAACGATTATTTATCAAAAATAAGCGGTAAAACATACACTATTACCGTGGACTATTGTAAAATATTCTCAACCTCCTCAACACCATGAAATGAACAAAGACAACAAGCTAATTCCTATTTTACGAAGTGATGATGATGACTGCACGTATGAAGACATTGAGCACCGTTTTCAATCAATTGCGATTAGTAACAAAACATGGCTAAGAAAAATGAGACTCCATATGTTAGACATGTTTTTATAAGTTCAGAAGTACGTCCCAGTTGTAAAAAACCCTAACTCCTTCTTTGCCCTTCTTTATAAAATTAAAGATTTAATTTTCGTCGTTATAGCGTTGTGTCATATATTGACGAAAAATCAAATCCGGAAAAGAGAGACGAGCGTCAAGCATTGGGGGCACAAGTTTTTGAAATCTGCCCCGGGCGTAGAAATAGTCAGTAATGTTGCTCCTGCGCGTTACTCCCCTCGCTTTTTCCTCCATCTCTTCCTCCAATCCATCACTTCCTCCTTTCCTGACTTACTTCCTCTCTCCCCGGATTCTCCCCCCTCCTTCTTCTTAATCTCCCTCTCTCAATTCTTCATCAATTCCCCGTTCCCCTCCGCCCCTAGCTCCTATCCACCCCCTCACATCCCTTCCTCCCCCGCTCTTGTAGCCAACCCCTCTACGCGGCGCCAGGGAAAGAGAGTACTTAGGCCTCACCCCCCCTCCCGTTCCCTATGTCTAGAAAACCCCCTTCCCCCCTCTCTCCCTCTCCACCATCCCCTCTCCCTGCCTTCCCCCTCACCCATCCTCCCTCCCTTCCCCCTCCATCCCTCCTTTCCACCATTTTCCCTCCCCTCCGCCCTGTTCGCCAACCCCAAAAACCGGATCTAATAAAGCCTGGTTGGGGAACGTTGTATTGATTTCCGGGGACAGCGAAATTAGCTTCCCGCCAACCAAAAAATATTCCTCTCCTATTTCCCAGCTATAAAGTGCGAGAGTAAAAGAGGGCGCGCTACCCACTTCCTCCGCCCAGAGCTTTCTCTCTCTCTTTCTCAACCTCTCTCTTTCATTTCTCCTCCTCCAGAAGGCCCAAAAGTCTCCCAACCCCCCGTCCCCGCCAACGTTTTTACCACCTTTCATCCCTTCCCGAGTCAAGAACTTGAGGGAGAATTTCCTCCTCCTATTCCGCCCGAGTCCCATTCCATCCTCTCGTTTCCCCTTCTCGCTTCCCAACCGATAAACAATCCCCTACTCATACTTTGCGAGGGGAAAAAGTCCGTCAGCCATCGGTCGTAGGAGGAATGAGGAAGAGGTGGGTGAGTTGGCGTGACGTCACTCTCCCACGCCGATCGGACGTAACGAAATGACGAAGAGGAAGACGCAAGGGCCTGGATCAACTCAAGGACCGAAGACGGACTGACCAGCGTCCTTCGCTCACGTGGTTGACCGCTAGGGTCAACGGGTCCTTTCACGCGTTTAAGCACTCGGGGGGGTACTCTTTTCGAAAAGTGTTAAACTGACGCGAATGTGAAATGATATTGCCCTGTTGAATTTCACACAACGCCAGATGAAAACCAGATAGATCCGGTGGAGTAGTAGCCTTCGGCTATCTGTGGAACAATTCAAACGTGGGTGAAGCCTATTCGAAAAGGTTCGGCTAAACTCAGGGTGATAGATTTCCTGTCAATCAGATCTCCTTTGGAAACCATGGGGTGGGGGGGGATTCGGGGGGACTGAGAACAGAAGTCTCCCTACGAGTCTGATGAGAATATTTCACACACCATTGATGCATGTTAGTAGTGCATGCTTGGGGATCTTCACCCCCTGCCACACACCCTCGCGGTGGCTTGCAGGGTATCGTGTACATGTAGATGATGCTACTTGAACTTTGACCTTCTGCAAGAGGTTGGTAAACAATCCATCTCCGAATCTGTTGGTCATTTTATGGTGTTTTTACTAAAGTTTGTAAGCCAAAATTAGTTTTATTTTAATAAACTGGAGAGTTTGAGTCGATCAGTTTCTTTAAACGATGCTGATGTCCCGAAGTCTAATTTGCTCCCTATAAAGCAACAGCGTAGAAAGAATGAATTCGGAGGATTTGGTATTTCAAGATAATTAGAAACTACACGAAATTACAATGTGAAAGACCTAACGATGATGCAATGTCATGGAAACCTAAGTCGTATTAAAATTGATTTTAAACTGTGGTAAATTACAATTTTGTTTCTTATTTTCTAATTCACCGAAGAAAGACTTGAGAAAAAGGCCCTCGATACCATACCTGCCTTAACTATCCGCTTATATTCATTTTTTGTTCCCAATTTTCCTCATTTACACCAACCACAAGATGGTTGAATTTCGTAAAAAAAATTTCCAAATTATTGTAAAATTTGATCCCAAGCATCTCACACCGAGGGTGAAGTTCTCCCTCCCAAACGCAATATTGTAGAAAACCCAATATTGTAAATTTGATCCCAAGCATCTCACACAGAGGGTGAAGTTCACCCTCCCAAACGCTGTACGCATAGCACCGAAGAGGGGGACTGTTGCAACTCCGTAACGCCCACAGCCATCATCTTTGCGTGACATTCCGGAATCTTCTTGTCACCAATACGTCATAATCGTCCCTCTTTCCCCACACTCGTCTCATTTGACTTGAGGACGGAATTGGCCCTGAACCTTTTTCCTGTTTCGCGTCACGGACTGAAGTTACAACGTAGGTTTTTATTTTAATGGATCGACATTTCCTCGTGTGATCCCAATGCTTTCTTGGAGACCCATCCCCTTTCATCTCCTCAGCGGTCACTCCGATTGAAGGCGACAGTCTCCCAGCTTCCTACAGAGAGACTTGGGGTGTTGAAATGGTGGGGGGAAGGATGAGAAAAGTCCAGGGGGGTCCTTCGTCCCTCCTAAATACACGCGTGCATTGCTGGGGACAGCTTAGTAAGCTGCAGAGTCCATTTCTGCGTTTGTGAACGTATCAATTGCTTCCTCAATCGCGAAGGGAGTTGGTTCGTCACCACAGTTCACAATACACACACACACACACCCACCCTAATCCATCATCCTCACCTCGAAGTAGGGAAACACTGGGTCAAGGAGGGTATTAAATTTGAGTATTTCCAGGGGGAATGAAAGGGGGAGGGAAATAAACTTTGGGCACACATACTGAATCGCATTTACTTGCAAAAATTTCTTACACACCTTTTTTTTTGCAAGATAAGGATTATTGACTTTCCAACAAATGTTTACATGAAATGCATCTACAATGATAACGGTATTGTTTTCACCCTCCATCTTTCTTTTTTTATACTTCCAAGCGTGTACCTATTTTATTTATAAATCGGAACAAGTGTTTAATGGTCAACGTTGTCATTTTTTTTCAAGCGAAGCGTTATGACTGCATGGATTACGATTAAAATATCTATGTACTTTTAGACGGTCAAAAATTTCCATTATGGGAATATGGAATCCCGGTGTTGATCAGAGTACATGGTACGCAGTACCTTGGTATTTATACAACATCCAGCTTCGAGCCACATCCCAATCCGCCGGATCGTCCGAAAACATAGGGAATGCTAAAAATGCGACTATTAAGAGCGATGCATTGGTTAACATACTCTAACAAGTTATGGCACAGAAATGTGGATGGATGGATGCTAATTAGTTTAAAAATTGGACTTGCTAAATATTTGGCTCCACCGTCAACCAACCGGTGTCTAAAACGATGCAAGCAGTTGGTTGTTTTGGGTGACCCTATTTGGCTATCGAATCGCATTAGGAGATAATTAAAAATTCGAAGCTTTCTCTTCATCCGACAAAAATTAACGTGGGAGCGGGAGCATTATTCTTGTTTTATCAGTGATTAAGTACACGTCGCGGGAGAACGAGCGAGTTAGAATACCGTTGTTCGTCTTTATTTTATGTAGAGGTGTTTCACACGGGAGTTTATTGTGACAAAGAGAGAAGTAGAGGAAGATTAAAAGGTTTTACGAGATCGCTGAAACGCCCCTCAAAGATGGCGCCGGTAGGCAAGCCGCTAGAACGCATAGCAACCCGCTCTCTCGAGAACAAACATTCCTCCCGGTCCTGAGGGAGGTAGCCCCTCAATGATTTCGTTCTTCTCGCCGGCAAAGTAACACGCGACCCCATCACACTTTAACTACGGCCACCGATCATAAGGGGCGATTCAACACGTCCGAATCTTTCGAAACTTTCTAAAGAAAATCATGCTTGACGAGCTAAAAATGCAAACAGCGACGACACTTTCATCTCAAGGCTGCTCAAAAAATCTTTACATAGGCAACTCTCGGTTTTGATTTATTTACCTCAATATATATATATATATATTTATGTATTTAAATATGCATTGGCAAAAAGTTAAATTGGTGTTCAATGTCTGGTTCCATCATCTACCATTCCTTGGAGACCGATACATATTCTTCGACGCTGACATCTTCCGACTCCTTTTGTCTCAAAGACAATCCTTTGCTCCCCACCTCTCAACTGATCGTTCCCTTCATCTATTTTAAAGCTTGGGGCACCAATGGAAAGTAATCGCACGTACACACGCACACATATGTGAAAAAGTAAGCGCCCGGAACGCTGTCGATGCGTATCGGACGCAGGGTTGAAGGAATTCTGTCTCGGTGACACCAGAGCTGCTTTGGGGAAGTGAGTGGGATCCCGAGCAACGGAGCCAATGCGAATAACACCACGGACTACAAGCCATCGCCTAGGCGAAACAAAAAGTTGATCCCTTACCACTGGCGTATTAAGTAGCCAGAATCACATGCAACAGCGACTTCGAAGGTTGTTTATGTCCCAATTCAAGCACCGGCCTGGCCTCTAAGCGGCGACCGTCGTGAGAATCGTTCGGGGATCATCGCACGACGGCATGTTCGAAAAGGTGTGACAACGGATTACGTCTCGCGGGCCGTGCCCGGAAACGAACTCGCGCGAGAGACCCACTTAGGTGAAAAAAAAACCTCCTTCCCACCAGCCCTAACTCGCGGGATACGATGAACTTAAACGGAAATGATCATCACACCAGTACATACAATATAATACACATACGCACGTTAAATGATTATAGAGAGTTGGGTATGCTTCTGAATATTTACAGTACGGTTTGGGGGCGACGAAATGTTTGGTTAAATGCATGGATCGGGGCCGCGAACGTTCGCAATTTCAGTCCTCTTCTTTCGTGGCTCGGAGTCCGCGATGCTACAAGCCCGCCTACTCTCTCCTCCGCCCACTAAGTCCCCTCCCCTCGGCCGAATCTGCCTTTTCGGCCGCCTACCCCCTCCACACGCATCATCCACCCCCACCCCCTTCTGTCCTCACCGCCCCTACAATCCCCTCCCCCCTTCCTATGCTCTCCTAGCCTCTCACCCCCTTCCCAAGTATCCATCCATTCCGTACGCCGTGAAGGCCTACGTCAGCACCGTCTAAAGCAGTGCGCACTCCTTCCGTGCCCCGAATAACCCATTCTCAAACGAAACAAACGGAGCGGCCTCCGAAATTTTCTAGCCTCCCTGCAACACCTCCTGGCGGCAATCGCAACGAATAGGCTCCAATTAAAATCCGCGAATAGACAGAGAGATGATCCTATAAATAAACACCGAGTAATATTTTCTGCTCACCATGCCTCCATCCACGATAGAATTCATATTAGCGTGCCCAGAAACGTCCCAATAGGTTTTTTTTTTGTGAGCACTCCTTGTTTCGTGTCCATTGGCGCAAATAGGCGTGGTTCTGAGTGAGGGGGATTCCCCCAAATTGTACCCCAACCCCCAAAACCAATCAGTATGAGTCCAATGTTTGTTTGCTCCCTCCGATCAAAATGCCCAAATTACGCCGGTCATGCAGTGAGAGTGTGGGGTTATAATGACTAAGTGTACATGATGGCACATTGAAGAAAATCATTTCCAATCGTGGGGTCTTCCTTGCCAAAAATAAAAGAGAGAACCTTAAACGGTGAAGTCAAATTCCTTGCCTAAGTTCCGTTCGGGAGGTCAAAACCCAAGCCAGCTCCTCTGAGAGCGAGTGTGAGTTTGAGGGAGGGAGAGAGTGCGAAAGAGGGCCATCTTCTTTTTTCCGCACATAACAACTCCCTTCTTATTTTTTCCGATTCATTTTTTTCCACCTCCCTCCGCCTCCCCCCTCGCATCTCAGTCCGTTTCAACGAAAGCCTCGTTCTCGTGCTCCCCCGAGTTGGTTCCCGCGCCGCCCGACGCGGGGGCAGCACCGTCAGATCCGCCTCGCGACCCGGGCGCCTCTCCCTCGGCAACTTCCAGCTCGCCGTCCGGCAACTCCTTCAAAACCTCATGCTGCTGCTGCTTCTTCTTGGCCCCTCCTCCGCCCTCCTCGCCGTCCTCCTCGTTCAGGAGCTTCTTGAAGCCCCCGAGCGCCGCGGAAGGCGTGTGCGTGATGATGGGCAGGGAGCGGCGCTTGGAGCCCCTGATCCTTTCCGCGTCGACCCCCGCGCCCCCCAGCACGGCCACGCTGTCGTCCGCCGCGGCCTTCGGCAGGCTGCCGGTCCGGTGGTGGCCTCCGCCCGCCCCCGGAGGATCCCTACCTCCGCCCCCTTCCGCCCCGCTCCCGCCCCCCAGCTGCTCCTGCACGAGCTGGTGCCGTTTCTCCTCCTCGTCTTCCTCCGCCCCCGCCTCGACGCAGTTCATGGGGTCGGAACCCTCCACGCCCCCGCCCGGCCAGTGACCGGAGGCTTCCTCTTCGGTGGCCCTATTGTATTCCTCTGCGGGAGCTTGGACCTTCGGGGGCTCGTACCCGGCGTACTGCGGGTAGCCGAAGTGTCCCGAGGCGTAACCGAGCTGGTTGCCGTAGCGGTAGGTTGGGTTGGAGGAGCCGATTGATGAGGACTCGCTCAGGTCGGACTGGGAGAGTCCCGCTTGACCGCCGTCCTCCTCCGCCTTGGCCGATGTCCCGGCGACGTCGTCGTCGCTGTCCACGGCCGCCAGGGACGCCGCCCCCGTCGGTTCCCGGCGTCCGCGAGCCGCGGCCTCCTCTTCCCGCTCGGCCGCCGCCACCTCGTCCTCGTCCTCCTCGGCGATGCCCTCCAGGTCACCCACCAGCTCGTCGTCGTCGTCCAGGAGGTCGTCCTCGGGGGCGGCCCGCCGGAACTCTGCCCCCGGTGGCGGCTGGTGCACCTGCGCCGTGTCCTCCACGGAGGAGGCGACTGCGTGGGGCGGTGAGGGTTCCCCTTCGTCCACCATCGGGAGGGACTGCGAGAAGAGAGGTCACCATTAGAACAATATGCACAACCATTTTCATCTCAGAACCGCCAACGGGACAATAATAATAATGAAGCACAATCAAGGGTTGGGCAGATTTATTTAGTATTTATACTCTGCAGTTTATTTCGCGGTACCACTGTCTGCGCCAATGGGACAGCCATCCCAGAGGAACAATACCAGAAATTTGGTATGGAGCTCCAACTGCTTAGATTTCATCTACCATCCAGCCAACTAAGGCTACATCGTAACAATAACAATAATGAAGCACAGCCAAGGGTTGGGCATCTTATTCAGTATTTATGCTCTACATGCCCACTATGCCGGGGTAACTTTGTCTGCACCAATGGGACAGCCAGAAGGCATTCAACCAATGGAACAGTAACAGAAATTTGGCATGGAGCTCCAACTGCTTAAATTTCTTCGTACAATCCAGCTGACTAAGGCTATATCGCACCAATTACCATATTTCCAACATACAAAACGAACGTACAAAACCATACGCACAAATTAAAATTAGAATTCGGTTTTTAGGTCAGCATAACTTCTTATGCTGACCATGACTAAAGCACACATCAACAAAGTCAATACGTCTTTTTGCGCAGTTATTCTTCACACCATTAATACGTTACAAATAATTATGTTCGCCACAAGAGGATTCACAAAGACTCGGGCAAAGCCAATAATCTCTCCGATGACATTAAAGAATGAAATCCTTAATTAGAAAGAAGCTGAGAAAATTATGGCAAGCAAACAGCTGTAAGTTGCAATAAAAGTTCTTTCTGAATTGGCTTAAAAATTAACAAACCCACAACATTAAAATGGTAATGCAGAGATTTAGTTAAATTGTTATGCAGTTGAGAGAAAGAGCAATTTTTTATCCATTCAAGATCATTTCATCACGCAATTATGGCCCTTATATGTTTCAAAATTATTCTTATCATAAATTTTAAATGTTGAATCTTAAAAAGGAAATTTGAAATATTTTCGATGCAGCTGAACAGTGACCAGATATTTGATATCGGCAGCAGGCATCAGGAAATATTAGAAATTTTAGTGAACCCTTTTAGAAATCAAATTTTCTCATAAAATGATACGGCTACGAAAGACAATTTTGAAATAGAAAAAATAACTTTATGATCGTGGACATATATAATGCTGTAGCAGCAGAAGAGGAATTAGGTATTTCAATCGGTTTGCAAATCGTCGCTCACGTAATCAACCACAGACTTTCAGCTTTCCGGCCGACTGCTCGGAGCCAGAAAGCCATCCGGTCACTCCAAATTCTGAGCCAATTGGAAACGAATGTAAATTAAGAAATTAAATCAATTTAATGAATAATCATGCACACCACTCGCGGCTGAGTCCATTAATAATGAGATTGGAATCAGGAATCAATTATTTGGTCTGCTAGGCAGTCACGGCTCATGTGTTGATGTCTAAATTTCTATCACACATTTGGGCTGTCTGAACATTACGGCATGTTTTCTCCACTCTTTTCAGCAATCACATTTTAGTTTCTTAAATCCTTTCCATCACTCAGGTATTATTATGTTTTGCAAGAGATTTACTGAATGCAACATTGCCGACCCTGCAGTTGAAAATGGCAAAATGTACCAGAGGTTAAAATATTCATAGTAAAGCATTGGCAACCGTTGCGAAATGATGTTTATGAGTGTTCTCCTTGACGCTAGCTTAAGCAATCAAAACGTTCAGTACACACTTACCCAAACTCTCATTCTACCATGCCACATGTTGCCCCCCCCCCCATTGTTTTGAATCCTTAGTTGCAGCACATTACAACAAAACCCTAAGGTCGCAAATTATTGATGCTTATGGGAAAGTAAACTCATATTCCAAAACTACTGTGAAGCATAAACTCAAGAGAAATACACCTAGGGGCTTATTATCCCTTATCTTCGTTGAAAAAACACACGGATTGATCTAAAAGTGGCCACAAACTTTCACTTATTTCCAACGCGAAAGCCATCCTTCATGAGAACAAACTGCTTTGTGTTTAAAAATCATAAAATTCATGAACACAGAAGTGCCAAGTCCAACTCTATATAACAATAAGTTATTCAGTTTCGTGATGGTTTTTCAGAGTAAAAGGTCTCTTATTAATCTTTACGCAATAAAAGATACCAATACTTTGCCCAGAACCAATGTTTATAGAGGCCAGAACTACTAAACCCTTGACAATCGAGTTATGAAGACATCCCGTTACCTTTCAGCCCATTCTGGTCGAAAACTAACCTGGTAGGCTTGAATAAGTTGGGGGTCGTAGCATGAGAAGCATAAAAGGGAGGGAGTTTGGATATGGAAAGTAATTCTAAGAAAAGACTAAAACTTGATTCCCACATCTCACGTTTTCCTCAATCTACCTTGAAATTATAACTGAGCAAAAGAAAAATCTATGCATGTACCTACCTTGATCATAGTAAAGTAAAGGAATTCTAAACAGATGTATCGAATAAAACTGAAATGATTAGTGTTGCAAATGGCGGAAAATCATTTGTGACAGATACGGAGCATTTTTAACAAAAATAGAAAGAACTAAGAGGAACTTATGTTTGGTTAGGTTAGGTTCTGGTTTTGCAACCATAAGGTCGCTCGTTCAAATCCCACCCAGGATGTGGATGTTGTGTTTGCCCTAGGGTTTAGATCTTAGGTTACACGGCGAGGCGTGACCTTACCCTTTGGAGCTCTGAAAACCAAAGACTTCTACAGTGAGGAGCTGATACCTCTTCTTGTGAACTGTGTATAAAATTCACATCCCAGGGATTCCAGATAAATAGCGGGCTTGTCCTACAAACCTAAAAAATCTGTACATTGGGTGCAAAAAAGAGGCTTTATGGTTTGGTTAGCTATAGATAGTACAAATAGTGAGAAGCATTCACTGCGGAGTTTTCGCTGAAATTGGTTGGATTGTTGAGAATTTCTCAGGGCTTAGAATCACAATGTTTTACGCTTCCCACAAAGCGTCTCTGATAAACACAGCCGGTGATAAATTCCGTGTAGCATGGCTTTCCTCTAAAAGAGCTCGTACGTGGCAAAAAGCTAAAAGATAGCCCCAGTACTCTGATAGGGTGGTTTTTATACGTGCCACTCAATTAAGCCATTCCTACAAAAAAACTGAGAGTTTTTCAGCAGGACACTGACGCATTTACAGGATAGTAGAGTAAGGGTGTCCCAACTTTTATGTCCGCGCACCCCCTAAGCTATTAGTTAATATTCCGATACCTCTTATTCATTTTAAGAAGTAATATAATTTTAGTTTACCATGTAGATTCTAAGAGAAAGAAAATACATCTGATAACAAAATGATTTTTTGAAATACATAAAAGCATAATATACTTTGTTACCTGTACCCCACTGGCTTGCATTGCTAGTACTAGGTACACCAGGTGCCATTATAACAATTGTTAATTGTTACGTTTTCATCATAGAATTAATTACAGAAAATATCAGGGTTGGGCTGGTATATTGTTTCATAGATTAGCGCATTTTGTAATTATAACAATTGACAACCACTACCAAGTAATTATGATGGAACAGAATTACATTTACGGTTAAAGCATTAATTATCCCAACCAAAAGTTGGTTTCAAGCACTTTCTACCTGAACACTTTGCACTGGAAATTTGGTAGCGTATATGAAAATTAATATGCCACTTTATCGATGTCACTTCAAACAATATCTTTGCGATAATCACAAATATAAGGCATTCCAAGCCCTGGATTAGCTCGTTTCAGAGCAACAGATAACAGGAACGTATTTGAGCATAAAAGCCTGAGCACGGAGATGAATATTCAATATAATAACCTACATGATTATTCATCAACAACATCATTGCCAATACAAAACATCCCTTTCCAGTAATGACAGATGTTCGATAATTTGAGCCGCAGTATTGAAGGCAAATGTTTTATTATACATAAGTCTTGAAAAGTAGCCAAGAGAAGTTTTTCTAAATTTTAGGTGTGTTAGAGAATTGGGAAGAGGTCTTGCGTTTAAAATGATGTTTATGAGAATTTTGGGGGTCGTGGTGGCATAGTTGCTTGAGTCTTAGTTTATAATCATGAGTGCCATACGATGCGACTTTTGATGGCAAATCAAGAGTTTATTTTTATGATAAATAAGGTTAGGGATGAATACGGAAAGTTTGCCATTTTCAAGGCTTTAGTGTAATTTGCGAAAATATTTGCGTTGAACCACCAAATGAATGTGAACTTATTTGACATTTCTACGGCATTTATTTGACGTAGAGCAAAACGAGCATCTCTTATCTGAATCGGAAGGAACAGAAAAAGTTTCTCGCCTCGAAAAAAACGCCTTCTTCGGATTCATATAGAAAATAAAAGTCAGTGATACCTTAACTGCTCAGTTTGCATCTCGTTCCTTTTGTGTTATCGGAATATATACTGGTTTAATAAGCCATTGCAGATCAATACAACATCATCCTTGGACTAAGCAGCATAGGTCATATGAATGCTGTCGAGGCAAAGTCATCAGCACTATAAATAGGAAATTCTTATTCTCTGGAGGATACCTTGATTTTTAATAGCAGGCAACGTCCGAAACTTTAATTTCGGACCGCACTCAACACCGCACTCAACCGCACTCAACAAGATCGTCAAAATGCGCGTACATAAAATTCGATGTGGATGGAACTTCGGGGCAATTACCGATAACCATCTAAAAAAGACGACGGAGACATTTCCCGTAATTATATAAGAAATAATTATAACTCTTACGATAAAATTGTACTCATCATCCCATGTTTTTCATATGAAATGCTTTAATTGACATCGACCCTCTTTGCCTTCCTCAATATGATTTCCAAAATGACCATCATGCGCTAAAAGGGTGCCCCAGTAGCACCGGGCGAATCCGAGGCCTCCGTCCGCCCTGCGCAGGAAGGATCCCGCCTGCCACTCGTCCCACGGCCGAAGGTGACCTCTCTCCCTCCATGGGGCAATTTACGCGGGGCTATCCCAGCTGCCAGTCAAGGCAGGAGCGTGCAAGTCACTCCACTTTGCTAAACATGTAGCTGGGAAAAGCGAAAAAATAAACTGTGTTGGAATGCCATCATTGTAAGCAGCTGGATCTTTACATCCCGCCAAACTTCACCTGAGGTTATAATCATCTACATAACCGTGATGGTGTCAATCCAAATGGAAGTTAATTTTATCCATTTATTCTAACCCCGTTAAATAACATTCTTTCGCGACAAATCGTATTCAAGGCGCAGCAAATTTTCGCTCGTTTTGTCATGAATGTCATTAAACTTTAATGCTATCGGAAATTCATTGTGCAGCAGTATTAGTATTTGGGCTCCAAGCCAACTTCTGGGTGCTTGCAAGGTGGTGGATCTCAACCAAGCATGCACCTTGTTACAGGCTAGCAAAAGACAACGAAGTATGTACGAAATATTAAACTTTGTTGGAATGCTTAGCATATATTTATATTCATTGCTGCATTTAGACCCTGAAATGAAAACAGTTTCAGATAAGTGTGAATAGCCTAGCAGCTATATTATGTTTAGTCTAGGTTAGCAGCTTTAAGATATTTTGAGAAAAGGTTTTTAAATCCACCTCATCATTTGGACTTGGTAGTTCCCTTCATGACGAAAAGAGTATCGTTAAGCTGCGACGGTGACCCCTTCCCAATTACCCTGAGAAACCCCTTCGTGAATTGAAGCAATTTATCAGAGCTTTATCTCTGTTCTATGGACGTTCTCACTGGTGTAGGGCGTGCACGGTGGCTTACAGACATGAGACCTCTAGGTACGACGCAAGGCGTTGAAAAGTTACTGCGGCGTGTTCAATTAGTGCATTATCTACTTTCCCCTTCATTTTTTGCTTGATATTTCCCCCGAGTATTCCACGAAAAAGGAGTAACAAACTCACTTTCTTCCATCCCTATCTCCTCACATCGTATGAAATATGTATGTAATCCGTTAAGGCCCTGTCAGTCGTTATAACACATCTATGTTTCGCATAATAAATCTAGTTCACTTCTCCTCTTGCGTGTCACACTGCTCCTTATTTCCATTTCACGTACACGTAAGTAGATACATGACTTGGCTTATAAAAAAATGTGGTTCGTTCGTATGAGGGGCGGATCAAATGGGAAGGGGGGGACGCAGCGTCAACAGAGAAACACTCGATTTGAATTTTACTGATCACCTACACAAACAATTAATTCCACAAGAACCTTTTGTGATGACTACAAAAAATGAGGCAGAACAGGTCTTCGATCTTTTGAGGTCTGCTCTTGATCGTCCTAAAAACGGCCATCGAGATTAGGAATCCTGGTCCAGGATTCCTGGATAGCGTAGTGGTCCGTACAATGGGCCGACAAGCAAAAGGCTCATGGCTTGTCTCCCGGCCGGGGAAACCTCAGTAATTTGGCAATTTTCAAACCAAATCTAATGCAGGACTAAATCCTATATAAAGCAAATTCAGTTGTTAGTCTAAGGTTTCATCAAACTACGCTGTTTCCAAATAAAATATCATTAACGTTGGCTGTACAATGATCGTACGTGAATATCTTTCGTAAAATTATTGTTTCTTCTTGCGACAATGGCACGGCATCATATTGTAGGAGTTTAGGAGATTAGCTTTTAAACGGAAAGATAGTTATCTAATTCTAAATGTCCTTGTCACTTATCTTTTAAGCTGTGGGATTGGTCCCAGACACATATACGACTATCCGAGGTTGGGAGATTTTGCTCATAGAATCCAGAGATCTCAAACGATGTATCACGTGAAAATCGGCACATGGCTGCCATATTCATGAAATCAGCCTTCAAATCAACCGGCAGGTTGACTAGTGGCACTATTGCCACTCACGACGCTTTCTTCCCTGCTCGTGACAGGAAACATTAATACATTTTCGTGACTACATTTTCACCATTTCCACTATTAAAGTGATTACATTCGAAAAAATCTATAAAATATTAAACGTGAATGACTCGAGTTCTTGGACTCCAGAAGGGATATACAAACAGTTTCACCGGAAGTTTGGAATTATCATGAAGAAATATTTACAGTAAGATAAGGCAATAGGTAGCACAACTCTTGAAACCAATCTTCGATGACTGTTTGTTTAGAAATACAATGGGACCAAGGTTGCGGATTTTAAGGAGGCAATTTCGGTGGGGAAGGCACAGGCATAGACATTAATGGTGAGAGGTTTGAAAGGACCACCTCATTTAACAGTATTTTATTAAATTATTTATAACAACACGATCTCAAAGTTCTTCAAAAAATCCAGTTTACTACCTTTATCACACAAATGTAAAAGTTTTGGTTTAAAATTAGATGCATGACAGTCCTCGACAACATGTTTAGCTAACACCGAACCAATTTTCCTGTGCATCATTGATTTTCTATGCTCTGACATTATAACATTACATTTTTTGCCATTTTGGCCAAGGTAAATAGAATTGCATTTAATTCTAGCACATTTATCATACAAACATTCATCCGTTGTTTGCCCTGCTTTCCCCACCCTCCCCTTTCTCTCTCATTCCGGATCCTATGTATAGACATGTATGAAGGTACGGTCTAACACTGTACCCTTGACAATGACGTTGAGTCGTTGAAACCGGCTGAGGTTAATAAAAAAGAGAGGAAAACTATAAATTCATTCAAAAATTTAATTCATAGTACAACTCTTGGCACCATAGAAGATTTACAAAGGAAAGAGACTTCTCGGGTTGAAGAGATCAGCGTTTCAATGAGCGATTTACTCATTGTAATGAAAATAATGAAAATGGTAATGAAAATCCTCACCCATTGCCAAACACGAGAAGAATCCATCCAGATAATGCAACGGGAAAATTTGATATCTGATCCATTCAATCAACCTGATCAATGTCCACGGTATCCATGTCGGTAACAACCTGGACTGGTAACCCAAGGGTTGTGGATTCGAATCCTGCCCAGGGCAGGATGCCTGAATGTGTTTTCCCTAGGATTAAAATCTTAGGTTAGACGGTGCGATATAACCTTAGCCGTTCAATCATTTAAATCCCAACTACTCGGTACATTCAATGCTGTTGGTCACGCTGTACTGGATTTGATAGTAGTTGCCAACTCTTCTCAGAGTAGGTGGATAGAACGGGAACTTGGGGATAATAGAATGTTTAAAGTAGTTATCGAGGTTGGGAGTGCTAGGTAGGCGAAGACGATGAGGAAAAAGAAATAGTAGAATTAATAGTATGAAGAGGAGTAAGAACTATGCCAATAATAAAAGAGGAAAAACAATGCAGGAATGGAGCTGAAAGATGAATGAAAAGGAAAGTTGAGTAGGGACGATTCATTACAGTCCACCCTAACCGGTAGAAAACTATCCATCAAAAACTAAAGTATTCTACTAGTCATATCGGCTAACTCATGCTAACTGCACCCTTGCAAACCTACTGAGAATCGTGACTTAATTTAAAAAAATGCTACAAATATATTCCTTCTGAAATTTTAACTATTTCCTTCTTAAAAAACTACTCATTTACTTTTACTATATCGGTCCGCGTATAACGAAGACGTTTATCTTACTACGTAGTATCATATTTATTAGTTCTTACATACGAATTGTACAGTTATAACATACTACCTCGAGGTGACTTTGAGGGTATTTAGTTTTGTACCATGAGTATTAAAACTAAAGGACAAAGCTTCAGTACTTTTTGGTGTGAATGCTTATTGCGAAAAGTAACTCGAGGTCTGGGCCGGTAGAAAACTATGCATCAGAAGAATCCATCCAGATTCTTCTGATGGATAGTATGTTAGGGAGTTAGTTAGTTACAACTTCAGGTTACCAAAAGATGTAACCTGAAGTTGTAACTACGTTATGAAACCCGGTTCGTGCCTATTTAAATATAAACTGAACCTAACAAAGTTTCATTCTTTCATTTTCCATTATGGAAAGGTATCACATAGTTAAGCCTGAAGTTATCAGCTAAATCATAGAATTAATGACAGTGATGATGATGAGATAAAATTACACTAAATTACAGTAGATTTAATTTCTTATCAACAGTCAGATCTTCCAAATACACCGCAAGCCACCATATTGGTGTGAGGCAGGGAGTGAACTGAAACCAAGTATGCATTCATCGACATCTTCATTTAGAGTTCAGTCACATTAGATGTGAATAGATATCTAACGTTCATGAAATTTATTTCATGCGTCAGAAAAATGGATATCCAAAAGGTGTTCATCATCTCTCAAATGACATAATGGAATCCTAAATTTTAAATGGTTACATGTTGAGGACAGCTGCGATTGCATAAGTTAGGTTTTCACCACACGATGCAAATGGACTCCGAAACTTCAAGAGTGACCCAATTCTTCGGCAATCCGTCATACTGCGAAAGAGCGCAGGCCTTCCCTGGCGACCGGAAATGAAACCGCGGTTCGTTTGAATGAAAAGAAGCATCAGTTCTCGAAAATCGCATTTGATTCAATGAGGCTCTGAATTTGCTTCGACAAGAAAATACCACACGCAAGCATGCTATTATTTTTCAGCACACATATTTCATTTTTCTTCAAGACATAAATTATTTGGCAACAACAGAATGCAACAGAATAATTGAGTGGAGAGCTGTGTCAAAACAATCTTAGGATTATAAAAGAATGAACTTTGTTAGGTTACTTTATATTTAAATAGGCACGACCCGGGTTTCATAACGTAGTCACATCTTCAGGTTACATCTAACTACGTTATGAAACCTGGGTCGTGCCTATTTAAATATAAACTGAACCTAACAAAGTTTCATTCTTTTATTTTCCATTATGGAATGGTACCACATAGTTAAGCCTGAAGTTATCAGCTAAATCTTAGGATTAATGACAGGGTTGATGATGGGATAAAATTACACTAAATTAAAGTAGATTCATTTTTTATCAACAGTCAGATCTTCCCAATACACTGCAAGCCACCATATGGATGTGAGGAGTGGACTAAAACCAAGCATGCATTCATCTACATCTTCATTTACATAGTATCCTGCAAGTCGCATACAGTTATACGATGAATATTTACATTCACTAACTATCAATGTGAAGGAAACAGACCTTTTCCTAGTAACTACATTGTTATTCTTACTATCGTTTGGCTATTGCGTTACATTGGTAATCTAACATTATAAAATAAATCGATTGCACCTAGGAAATAAAGTAACTTCACATCCTCACTGCTATTAATGAATAGATATCACCTATTTATGAATGTTAAGGAACACCATGAGTATTTATGTCTATCAATCACAATGGAAGCAACAGATTGTTATGCAAAGATTGGGATTCCGTTTGCAGTAAATGTAGAAGGACATATCCAAAATATTCATTTGACACCATTGGCTGTTATAGCCAGCATATTGCCGACTACAACTGAAAATACGTATTATCCCAAAAAGTAGGTAATATAGCAAGTAATCTACATCTACATGTGCGCAATACCCTGCAAGCCACCACGAGGGTGAGTGGCGGAGGCTGAAGATCACCAAACTTGAACTATTGACATACAAACAAGCTACAGCATGGAAACATACTAGATAATAGGGTCACATGCAGATAGATGGTTAGTAATAGAAGATAAAACATAGTTAGTAATAAACGGATTGTTTTGTAATACATCCATCATGCACTACAGACTACTCCAACAATATTTCACCTACCTATCCCTTTGCTATGCTACCTATTGAGTTCTCTTATAGTAGGGGGGAAAATGACATTTTGAATCTATCCCTCTAATCATATTTATCTGGTCGAATCTATCATAATACGCAGAGGATTTAAAAGTATATGTAGTATCCCCGGTCAAACTATCCGTTTTGAATTTCTGCAAAAGATATAATCTTTACTTTAACCTACGATCTGATGATGATTTCCAACCTAATTCTTGTATTAATTCTGATACACTAGTAAACCTATCGTAACACCTTTCAGCAAACCTAGCTGCTCTACGCTGCACACTGTCAAACCTAATTCATTCGGTTCCCATACACTGGCTGCAGATTCAAGGTGGGGCCTAACTTGTGAAAAGTAATATCGTTCTTTTGTCTTCTCGTCACATTTCCCGAGTACCCTTTCGTAAATCCTAGCTTTCCATTGGCACGGCCGCATGTTTCCCGGTAATAAAGGTAATGGTTAGGCAATCAAGTGCACAAAATAGTATGCGCCGCTTATCTCCTTTGTGCCTTAAGAGCAACGCAATCGGAGAGGTTCCTAAATCTCTGCATGGAGAGCGAAGGGGCTCGAAGATCCCGTTGGCCAATCTTCGAATCACAGTTTTCCTTCAGAAGACAAAAAAAAACACACCGAGGCATTCAGGGACATTTCGTCCAATATTTGGGACTGCTGGCACCCGAAACGGGGAAGGCTTTGGGCACAGCAAACAGTCGATAAACGGCAGAGACACACTGAATTACCCACAGCTGCAGAACTCTTATCAAGATATGGGGGGAGGGAGAAGAGATGGGGCCCAAAAAGCAGGAAGACTCGACGTGGAACGACTTTCTCCTAATTTGGTGAATTAATACGGCAAATGCCGGCTCACAAATCCACAATTATGTGTAAATCCAAGCCCTGAACTGAGACTGATTAGGGCTAATAGCTATGCTAACGAGCCCTGTATCAGTGTTGTGCGTGCACCTCCGAGCCTTATGCCCTAATTTCGATAATAATAGGCGTGGAATACATCTGTCAAGGGATGAACTCGACCGGCAGGATGGGAATGATTTGCAGAATTTGGTCTAATCTGTAATCAAGGACGTTTATACGGGCGGCTTCCAGAGATGATGATGATCCTCAAAAAATGGCTCGTTTTGTGTGACCCCTTGTTATTCATTCACACGATTCTACTTTTGGATGCTGACCAATGATACCGTGGAAACAGAATTTCGGAGGAGCAGAAAGGGACACTCAATGCAAACTGATTCATCCAAAAGTAGTGACGTCAATTCCAACAAGTTACGAAGATTCGAGGTGTATGGCATCATAAGTCAATAATTCACTCAGATAGCTACCCTATTCATTGGAAATGATCATAAGGAATTATTTAAATTCATGATTAAACATGGGAATGCCATAGGGAGCGTTTAGTGCGCACTAAAAATTGATTGCCAGAACATTCGCTGAGTATTGCCCAGAATACAGTACAGTGCCCAAGAGAAACAATTCATTCGCAAGAGATAAAGAATAACTTCCGCAAGAACGGGGCAAAGGAACGGGGAGGATACGTGGTAAAATTGAAATTAATTTATAGGCCACAGAAGGAATTCCCAAGTTATTAGTAAGACTCAGAACTAAATCCTCATGGTGAACAACAATTTATGTATTTAAAGTGCAGGAGCAGAACAAAAAATCATCGATGATTTTAAAAGACTAATGATCACACCTCCACTAATCTTAAGAAAAATATGAGGGAAAGTTTCCCCCACTATTCTTCATGCAAAAATATAGTTGAATCCATCGAGGGACGTCTGAAAATAAGGAATGATATCTCGTAATTCAAAACCAAGAGGTACACTTTGACGTCCAAATGACATTCGGAGCAGGTGCAGGAGTCAGATTTCGACCATAGGCAGTGATATATTTATGAAAAGTAAAACCAGTTATATGGAGCCAATGCTAGTCCACCGTGGCTTAGAAAACAAAAATTGGTCGAAGCAGAAAAATTATTTGTAGAAATTCCTCTCGGGTTCTCCACCAGGTAAGTTGGCCGACGTTTCGGTGCTCGACTCGTGCACCGTCATCAGGGCAGATGAGATGAGATGAGATGACGGTGCACGAGTCGAGCACCTAAACGTCGGCCATGGACCAACTTACTCGGTGGAGAACCCGAGAGGAATTTCTTCATTCAATTCGCCGGGAAAGCATACGCTCTTAGAAAAATTATTTTTTGTCACTGATGGTGACAACAAGGAATCAGGAAACAAGGATTTTCATGGTTGATCAAAGTAATCAAAGGCCTTTATGCTGAGTTCCAGTTCAAGCAGAGATATTCATTCTACTTAAATAGTAATATAGGATCCATAAGAAATGATGATGACCTTAGGACTCAGTACATGAAATTTGTCAACTTTTGCCATAATCCGTTAACCGATTACCCGATAAACACTGCCTTAGGATCAAGTTTACCGACCATTACACATCTATAAAGATGCATAAAGGTCGGCCACTACACTATCTTCATTTTGTGAAGCTAACTCTGATGTTGTCAAACAATAAAAACATTAACAGCGAAAGGAGTTAAATATTGAAGTGGAAGGGAATACCCTCCAAATTGTCAGAACTTCCCATGAGTATAATTCACATATTTAAAAACTGTTTTACCAGGAAATTTTCACATCGAAAGCCGTCACGTTCAAAATTGAGAGAATTAGAGATAGTAAATGGAGCCATTATTTTTGCCATGATGAGGATTAAATCACAGAAGTTAAATAAATTGATTCAGCAAAGCCTGCATTTTGGTATTACAAAGGAGGTTACTCCCAATTAGTCAAACCAACAGGAGTACCTAAGATTGCAATTCATCCTAAAGACGAAGAGCTGTAAATACGAATATGGTTCTCATAAGCAAGAGATTTTAAGGCAATTTTGTCACAAACAGTGATCGTCACTGAAAAAAACAACTAATACACCATCTGCATTATATGAATTTTGCGTTAGAGTAAGAGAACAATATCTAACACATAAATCCATATGAAATGGATCTCCTGACCTGTAAATTTTCATTTTACAAAATCAAACTAACTTTCCCAGCTGGCATCAAATATTTCATTATTCTGTCACTATTGTTTTACTCTTAAATCTCAAAGAAGCTCTTAGTTGGGCCAATGAGAAGGTATGCGGTACCGTAATTGAAGATGTCTGTAAATGAAATGACAACTTGGCTCAGATAATGAAAATTATGAGGGCGTACCAAGATTCCCGTTGTCTTAAATTCTTGCAATTTAGGCACGATTTGAGTATATGATACAGAAAATGAAAGGAAATGGTCTCCAATTAATGTATAACTAGTTTAGAGAGAAACTTTAGCGATTGTATTCAGCGTAACTGGAAATGAAATAGTTCTTTCTTGAGTGGATAGGGATCATTCATCGACTTTATTCTATCTGCATTGATTCTACCACTATACAGAATGACTTATGTAAACAGACACAACCACGAGCAAAGTTTGTAGTTTTCTTATTCTGATGTAAAAGCTAGCTGGCTACACGATGTCGCAAAAATTACCAATCATCTTGAGAGTTTCCCACAGAGCAATCTCTCCGCCGTAGGTGAAAACGCCAACCTAAAAATGCTTTATTGGTGTTGATAACTTTAAAGCCTTCAGGTGCCTGCGCAGGCTTGAATTCGGCGGAGGATAATCTAAGTTAGAAAGTCCCTAGCCCGCACGGAACGAATTGGGTCTCGCAAAAATTTTTCTAGGCCATGACGAAATCAACTAATAATAGATGCGACGCAGCTCGCGAAACTTTCCCCGAGGCATAAAAACAAAAAAAAACTTAATTTCCTCTGACCCCGAATTGATAATCTAAATCGAAGAGAACCGAAGCCAAAGCCTCGAGACTTTGCTCAGTTTGTTTTAACTGCAGTGGAAAGGAGCTATTCTGCTGCAATATGTTTGATACACGTTTTCGTCGGCTTCAATTCGACGCTGGAATCTAAATTCCCTCCATGGTATGGTTTCTTATTTTAGTAAAATATTCTAAGGAGTTAAACTATTGAAGCTAATATAGAAGTGCTTGAGAATATATAAGCCTTAAATCAACAAGTGTAAATAAATTCCTAGAAATGTTTCGCTATGCCTATTTGACGAATCATCTCTTTTTTCAAACCGACGATGAATAACTAATCCTAATACCGCACTGTATATAAACCAAAGTTGGAATCATATAGACACGTTCATGCTCTCCACGAGGTACCTTTTTATTATTATCACTTTAGTGTTATACTATTTTAATATTAATATATGTTGGCGCCTTATGTTATGCGTTGATTTGTTACTGGCCATCTATAATAAGATTTGTATGGCACAGCTCTCCATTCTGTTCCTCTACCGGCTATCCTCTTCATACTTATTTAATTCTCCTCTTTTACATATCTCATCACTTACTCCATACATCACGCATCAGGACTTCCTTTGCAATTATTCCCATTCACTCTTTCCTTGACGATAATAATCTTTTTTCAAGATATAACAATATTTCAAGATAGATAGGTTGCTACATTTTATTTTTAAACTTTTTCATCAGGCTTCTCTCTTCTTCCAATCTTCTAAGGACTTCTTCAGTTGTTACGCTGTCAATCCACTTTACCTTCATAATCTTCTGTAATTTCACCTTACAAATCCTTCAAATCTTGATTTCTGAGGCGGACATCGTCCACACCTCACTCCAGATTTGAAACACGCTCCAGAGTTAAGTTTTAATGTAGCGTTTCCTAGATTCTCAGCTTGAATTTCCAGCTATAAGTAGATTCTTCCAGCAAATACCTTCTTCACATGGGCTGTTCTGGTGACCTTTTACTGTTTTGTGAATTCGGATAAGCACTCTTTAAAAATCCTAATCATTGGTGGCAAGCCCGGTAAACACTTTATCACTCAATGATTTGTTAAACACTGCCCTCTCTTAGCTAACATTTATTGCAAAAGTTGATTAATAATTCGTTGCATCATAAACACGCTCATTTGCATACCATTGATGATTACAGAATATGATTACAGAGTTGGAATCTTGAAAAATGCAGGTATGAATAAATATGCCGTGAGGTCGCTTTACGAGCTCACCGTCACCGAATTACAAGTTTCAAAAGTGGTCGTTCCACTTCATTCAGCCAAAAATTTCACCGCACACATTTTGCGAACTTCCGCGTCTATCAATCGCTGGGCTAACTGCGCTCTAAAAACATCTCTAGGCCAGCTTGAAGCCGTCTGAGTATAGTTGCCAAATGGTTCGCAAAACTTTCTCATAGGAAATCGCTCCTCATACCCAGCTAGAAATGGTGTCTCCGATACATTTTGGGAGACTTTCCCTTGAGCTAATTTCCGGGAGGACTAATTTTTATCCAAAAATTAATAGAAACTTAGCGGCAAATCCTGCGTAAATGCAATATTATTTACGTAAAAGTCAGATCAATGCATTAGAGCAACATTAGGAGCAAGTATTTTTGTTTAGAGATTTCATTCCACCCTTTTCATACTAGCCATTGCTGGTTTAAAAAGGTTTCAATCATCAGTAACAGCTCCGTGACAATTAAAAAAAATTTCGATGCCTTATGACGCGCTTCTTGCTGTGACATAACTTGCTCTCCCATATTGAGGGTGAATTACATTTAGATATGTCATTCGTTTTACCTCAGATGATATCCAAACGCTGAAACACTGAGTCGTACAATTTATGTAAAGAGGTACAAATTTCAACAAGGTTTAAGTTTCCACTAACCATAACATAGTGGCATACAGCAAATAGTAACAGAAAAGCATATGATCTAAGGGAAAATAGAAGTGTTGTTTTCAAGATAGTGGCTCAAGGCTTAGAAACACATCGTGTTCAAAATATAATTGTGGACAGTATGAATACACAAAATTGTATTCCGTTCCTAAACTTTACTGTCTTCCAATACAAGCCGGCTGAAGTTCAACATGAATCCACGCTTTGCGTGATACTTATTTTAACCTTGTCATTATCCTTCAACATGACCATTTGTGGATAACCAAGAAAGGATTAACGAGTCAACTTCCATTGCCTTAAATCATAAAAACATAGATAAAGAACCCATTCATGTAACTATATAAAAAGTAAAAACAAGGAATTTCTTAGAGAAATGAGAGGAATATTGAATAGCTTTATCCCAGTGCCTGTCATGTGAAACTATATATTTATATGTGAATAAAATATTCATATGGACAAAGGGAATTCGTAATGTTAACTTATGAGAGAATCCATACAGTGACGGAGTCGGATAATTGGTGCATAACAATTTGGGCAAGAATGTCAGCAAATATGACATATCTAATATTAGAGAATGAGAAAGGAGCTAGAAAATGATCACACGAATTTTATCACCGGCAATAATTTTGAAGCTGCTTGATGAGAGAAGCTGCTTATTCCTCCTACAAATATTAATGAGATGCAACTAAAATAAGAGCAAGGGAGCTGAACATATATGAAAATCCATAACTGCAATTATTTTGTTTCCTATCAATAATAAATCGTCCCTGGAGTTGATTCTGCCGAAGAAATGATCAACGATCGCAACCTAGATGAATTTTAGGGCCAACAGTTGTAGGCTTAAAGAATAACATTTTGAAGAACATTTCACAGTTTGTAATTTATTTCATAATTTGCTCCCTGTTAAAGATATTATTGCAGGTATATCGCGGTTAAATATCCTTTGAATTTAAACAGAAATTCAATGGCCACTCAAATTATTTCCAAAATCGAAGCAGTGATAACATTCGTACATTTCATTGGCAATTTCAAGTATACAAGCGTAACAAAATATGTGCGTTACACAATATGCATGATCGAAAAAAAAACAATTTTGGGGATTTTGCTAAAATAATGGCCAAAAAATGTTATAGAACTTACCAGAAACATACGGTAATTTATATCTTAAGAATAAGGATATTGCACAAGATCTTTTTCTTCATGTAAGCTATTGAATGTTCATACCTAAAATACTACTTTTTAAATTGAAGATTAAATTATGGTCGAATTATTTTGCTCGCAGCATTAAAGAAGCCAGTGGAAAATTAATTAGTGTCGACTTGCAAAAAAAGAACGTGTCTGACCAGTACTTTTATCTACTTAACGAAAAAACTGGCTTGTCTTGCAGGTATTGCACGTGATTTTAAAGTCACGTGGTAACACGTGTTGGAACCCCAATGGGACGTACAAATAACGAAGCACTGAATTCGCGAAGTATTACGGTTGAGCTATATGTTTCCCAAAACAATCGAAGTTAATGAGCGTGAAAGACAACAGGAAAATAAATGGATTATTTCGCTGAATTCTCCCAAATCCCTTAATTACTATTATTTTACCCAGAATATATCGCGTTATCTTCCCCGAGTGATCCTCAGTTAAAACAAAAAGTCACGTCCAAAACTTGACAGCTTTAGTTCAAGCTCCGACTGCCATATCGAGGTTAGAAAAACGCACGCAGGGAAGTCAGTTCCAGTTTGTCGCCTTTTTTAATGATGTATAGAGAGAGAGAGAGAAAGAGGCCCATGCTCGGTAAAGGGGGAAAGTTCGGCTGGGGCCCATTTTGGAATCTCCAGATGTGTAGACCTCCTTGAAATGGCGAACCGGCAAGTAACGGTAACTCCATAGACGCCTTGGCCTTTCCCGTCTTAACACATTCTTACGGTCAGCCTCACAAACTAGTCCCAACGAGAACACCACCGTAGACTTCAGATGGCTATCCTAACACCCTGCCTTTGTTATCTGACTCCTAAAGCATAAAATAGAATAGAAATTATATTTATATACATATATTTCCTCTCTCTGTTCCCCTCCGACGACCCCGTGACAATGGTTTAATTGCGAGGGGTATCGATGGAATCTGACGATTTGGCACGCATGAAAGGGATGAATGGAGGTTTAGGAAGGGGGAGGGTTCCCGCGAACGGGTTGTGGGCATGCAATAACGCATTATGTAAACTTAAAAGACGGGAAGAAAGGAGGTGGTGAACGGAGCGGATGTTACGTAGCAGCGTGGGCTCCTTGAGCTTTTGATGAACTCGGAGAGATTGCTCGAGATCTCCCCACGGATAATCTTGGAGAGTCACAGGAGAAAAAAAAGATCTTTGAGGACACCTCCTCCAAATGGAATGAACCCCTTTTCGGTGGTCTGAAAATCAACTCGCGTGGGGGCGCGATGAGATTCTGGGAGGGGGTAAAAAGCGCCCCCCGATCCAACGGGGCCGGAATACACCTTCCGCGTGCAAACTCGAGCGAAAATAAGTTTTATAACGCCGAGTTCCCTCGGAGTGACGGAATCCAACCCAACCTCGTTGATGAAGAGGGTTATTTTTGAGCGGGGAAGGCCAGAAATATCGGGCGCTATTCCCATCCCATTGTGGTGAACGGATACGTGGTCGGGGAAAAAATATAAATACATTGTGCATTGTATATATATGCAATTAAATTTATACGAAAATAAAGTACTACATAAGTACAAAAATAGTAAACAAGCAAATTTATCGCAGGAGTGATAAGAACGAGGAAAGATTATGCATATAAATATTATCTATTATTATAAACATTAAAAGTAAGTTCTCATTTTTAAATGAGACTGATTAAATTATAATAATTAATTATTAATAAAAGATTATGTATATGCTCGCAGACATGCCCGTCATTAAAAAAGCGACCTCTCCTCAAGACGCGGCTAGCCGCGGCCTTTTGTGTCGCTAGGCGGAGAAGAATTTTGGCGGGGGCAGTCGTGCATAAAATTGGCCGGGCCCTCCCCCATAGGAACTTCTTCCATCTACTTCGGAAATCTATGGCCGGAGAAATGAACGAGAGGTCGCGCAACTGACTTCTCCGCCTCCTCCTCCCCTTCTCTCCGCCGCCGTGGGAAGGCAACTTAACGGGGGCTGCGCGCAAATATTTCGTCGGCAGGTGGCAGCACTGGACTGGTGTCCGAAAAAGCGAGGCGTGGAGAAGGGGAGGGAGGCGCAGCGCAGATTAGGAGGAGGTCGCCCCGATGATGGACTGGCACTCCTTGGCACCGTACATCTGTTTACGGACCAACTTGGGAAGGGAAGACGTGTCCGACGTTGCGTAGCAGGATATTGGAGACTCGACAAACCCAGGGCTGAGATGTGATCACCCGCCCACGCACCGTATAACCCCAGATCGATTCCCTGAAGATTCTTACACGAATAAAAAAATCGATTTAGTATCACCACCCCGCTGCAGTTCCTTTCAAACGATGCGAAGATAGCAACAGAAGTGGCTAACCACGTTTAGGGACTTGGTTGAAATCCCGGCAAAAATTTAATCGAAATCCCAATTTGGATGTCGTGCGGAGAGCAATTCGTGTTCAGTACTCCATCCGTCGGATGGGACGTTGACCGATTGGCACCTTCCGCTAAATGCAGGATAGTTCCGACGCCGGGTTTCCCTCCTTTCCCTTACATTCCGATCCTTGCACCTCCATTCCCCTTGATCTGGGGCGCCTCTAAGGGCGGGACAATTCCCAAACAGTCTCTTAATCCGGGAAGGTTATGGAGAGGAGAGGAGAGTAGAGAAAGAGGGAGAAAAAATAACGGTCACCTCCGTGAAATTCGCATCAGCGCCACGCGGCGTCCAAAAAAGTTTTGTAGGACAGCTGCCGCGCGCGCTGCAAAGCGCGTTCCGCGTTTGGGGCGAAGGGCACACCGATCCAGAGACCGCATCTCTCTCCATCTCTCTCGTTCACGTCGGCGAGACATGAGGGAAAAGACTGCGGAGAGGGGGGTGTGTGGGGTGGGATCTCGTGGTGGGAACACGTAAGGGGAGGGAGAAGGGCAAAGGGAGGGATGGGCGAGGGAAGGGTTGCGAATTTCGGCTTTTCAGCCCTTCCTCCGCTTTCATTTTCCCGCGCGGTCCTCCTCCGTGGGATGGAGGGCAAGGGGCGTCTTCCAGACGGCGGGCGAGCGGGTGGTAAAGGGGAACGGCCGGTTTAACCACTAGTTGGCTGCCTAGGGCGCGAGTACTCGCTGAGGTAGGCGCCGAAATTTTATACGCGGAACCAGCCGCTCATTAAACTAAATCCTTCGTAAAGTCGGGTAAGGGAATCCGGCAAATCCTCCCATCCTCATCCGTGTTCCGCTTATTAAAATAGTTTTCCCCAACGGTGAAATGGAACGGTTAATATAAAGTGTGAATCGCGTAGTGGTAGTAGACTAATTTTTGGATAATGAATCGACTGACCACACTATTGCTCTAAATCCTATGACGCTTACCGCTTACATCATCCTTGATGGAGGTATATTCGAGGGCACTGGGTAGGGAAGCCAAACCAGCGCGTTGCCGGACTGGCCACCCAGGCCATTTAACAGTTTGAGAGTGAAGTACCAGGCAGGTTGGACGCATGCAGAGTGGTGCTTAGTCTCGGGTTTTAGTTGCTCCAACGGCTATGGTCAAATCGTACAGTCCAACCTAATATTTAATCCTAGTACAAGATGCAACATCCATGCCCTGGGAGGAATACCAGCCCGTGACCTTTGATGTTCCAAGCCAGTACGTTACCGACCTGGCTACTACTGCTGACGACGCATACCGAGGTATGATGGAATAGGCACGTAAAAGAAACAAGAAGTTACTGCGTTGTAGACTGAGACTGGGATTTTAAGAATAGAGACCATATATAGGGGAATATATAAGTACCAGGGTTTGGTGGAGATGAAGTATGTACCCGTGTTTGGTGAAATCGAACGCGGTACAATGGAGGATTGTTGGAATCTAATCTTATTAATCATCACCAATCATCCTTCCTAAGATTGGTTTGACATAGCTATGGCTAAGCTCTCCATATTAAGTAAAGTAATTCCGGCACTACTTGATCCAAATATTTCATTCTAAGTATTTCTTTCCAATTCTACTCGTTCTCTTTTCTTCTCTCGAGAATGTCTTCATCAGACTGTCACATCTGTGCGTCTGCAAGTATCATATTCTCTTTAATGTTTTCATTATTTAATATATCTTTTGGTTCTATTCTTCCCAGGACGAACCGATCTTAATAATAGAACATCATTAGTAGAAAAGGGATTTTGAGTGACTCGCTGAGACTATGAATAAATTAGCTTTGCACCTAACATAGTTCAACGTGTGCAGCGAAGATCGGCAAGATTTGTAAAGGGACGATACGATAATTATGTTAGCGTAACCAGTCTATTAAATGAATTGAAATGGGAATCATTATCAGATCGCAGGTTGAAATTTAGACTTAATCTCTTAAACAAATTCCAAGGCAATATTTTCAGTGATGATGTTAAAAATATTTTACGAACCCCAACTTACTATGGCAGACTGGACCATATTCATAAAATTAGAGAAATTGATTGCCGAACTGAGAGATTCAAAATGTCCTTTTTCCCTAGAACAATTAGAGATACGAATAACGGTAAATATGTCCTATCAGAGAGTAGCAATGAATAGCATTGGTAGCTGCATGTTGGTATGAGTACTTAAAGCTAACCCTACTAACAGAATGTTTTTGCATGTTTGCTTAGCAATTTGTATCTTTTTTTTAAATAGTGTTGTTCTGACTACTATATTAATACTATTCCTTTATAATGCATGATATGTAGTGCATGTTTGGTGAGAAATCACCCCCTGCCACACACCCTCGTGGTGGCTTGCAGGGTATTATGTAGATGTAGATGAAATAGAAAGATAGTGCTATTGTGTGAGACCAAAAGATGATTACTTAGGCCAAATAAGAGAATCGTAGAGATTACGCGGGTGATTGAGTTCATTATGCATTAAGAAGTTTCTTTGCATGAGAAAGAATGTAGAAATTCAATCGTCCAATTTACAATTATGAATTCTAACGTTGAGACTGCATCTCCAAGAAGATGGCGGTTCCATTACAGTTTGCTAGCCGAGTCTCAAAACTTCGGTGACGGAAACTTCGTGGATTTTGCGTGGGGAGCGGAAATGTCCCGAACCTCTCCCGAGAACCGGTCTTGGCCCATAACTTCCTCGGCTGCCAATCCATTTCCTCAGGAAAGAATGTTTTTGCGGCCGAATCCCGCTCACAATGGCCTTCTTCACGGGAGGCAGATTCGCTCCCACGGTATCTTAGTCACTACCACGTCGGACTACACGTCATTCGACCCTCGCAGATCGAAATTCTAATATAATTGTGAGTCCGAGGACCGCCCGAGGGGATGTTTTTCTTTTTTTTTTGATCCCTCTCGACGGCCGATATATCGATCGAAATCTTGAGGAATCTCAGCGCAAGGTGGCGATCGGTTGGATCGAAAATAACGACGCTCGCCTATCGACTCTCTGATCGTATAACGCTTGCGAAACTGTTTTTGTTTCCTAATTTTATCGCGACGAACGATACATCGATCAATAGAAAATTTGAGGAATCGAAACTCCGCACTAGGTGGAAATCAGTTGGATGGGATATAACGACGCTAGCCGATCTACTGACTGATAAATTCGAGAACTTTGTGTTTTTCAATTAATCACGATAGACGATCAATCGATCGATCAACATTTTTAGGAATCGAGTCTCCAACCGGATCGAAATTGAGCGGAAACTCTCATCAATTGTACGGAACGAGCGAAAATTTCGCAGAATCGAGTCCCGACTCATGGACCTCCCTTGAGCTAGCGGCGAGTTTCGTCTCCGGGACACGATCGCCATTACTTCCGCAAGGCACGAATGGTTTGGCATCTGCCCAAAGAAGAAGAGGAGGAGAAGGTATGGTGGTAGTGCTAGAGGAAGGGGAGGCACCATTTCGGACTTACCCCACCCTTCCCACCTCACCACCCTGCCCATTTTTGCACTCCGAAGGATAGGGGGAGAAGGAGAGAAGAGGGGAAGAGTGGTGGCGAGAGGAAAGAGTTGGGGTTTCGGATGGTGGAGAAGAGAAGAGGAGGAAAAAAAAAGATTAGGAGAGGAGGGTGAGGGGAGGGAAGGGGAGGGATTGGTTGCAGTGGGAAGGATGTGGGCTGGGAGGGAGGGTAGCGGAGACGAGGAGGAGGGAGCGATGAGGGGGAGGGAGATGTTGCCCTTGGCAATGACCGAGTGCCTGGCGTTTTGGGGGAAGGAGCCGGCGAGACGGTGGGGAGACGGACGGGCGGGGGGGTGCAGGGGGCGGTAAGAGGGGGTGGGGCGGAAGAGGCGGCGTGGGAGGCAGCAGGGGGGAGGGGAACGAGAGAGATAAGGAAGGGGGCGGCAGACAGGAGGGAAGTGGCAAAGCGAGTGGCTTTGGTGTGTCCTCCTCCTCCTCTCGGACCGAGTGTGTGGAGGCAGACGGAGTGGGGTTTTTTGGCGTGGCTCTTTACTGGAGCGTTTGGGGCGGCCGGGTGGAGGATTCAGGGTTGAGTCGCGGAAGGTTGGGGGGTGGAGAGACTGCGGAGGGTGGATTCGCGAGGAAGGAGATTTGGCGGGATCAGGGAAGGGCGAAGGGAGTGAAGACCGAGAGAGAGAGAGAGGATGGGGGTAACACATTAGCGCTCACACGTGCTTTGGAGTGGGCGATGGATTTTCCTCACCAGGGTTCTGGTGATGGGGGCAGGGGAAGAGGAGGAGTTCCTCTCCATCGGTGGGTGGACGCGGCAGGATATTTTTCGGGAGTTACCATCCACGGATTTCCCTCCCTCCCACTCATTTTATTTTTATTATCCTCCGTCTCCCCGCCACGAGTTTCGTTTTGTTTTTGTTTTCTTTTATTCCCACCCGGTTGTACCGGCGGAGGTGGAAATGGCGGCAAAAGTCGCATCGAGAACTAGCTTCCTTCCCTTCATTGGTTCCTCAGGATGTTCGTCGACTGATTTTGGGAGGACGTCCAAGGCGCCGGTTCTCCCCAAGGGATTACCCTCCTCTCAATAGGATATGATTAACCTTCCTCCTTTTCGATCCCAACAAATCGATTTCCTGTGTTGTCGAATTCAGACAAATCGGCGCCGCACTTCCGTGAGTGTTATTCACAAAAGCCATTTCGGCGGCAGGTTGACGGATTCCCGGCTTCGATTGTCGTTCATGACACGAATACGCAACTGAAGTGTAGAAATTGGAGGGAAGATGTGAAGGGTGCTTTCGACCTAGTCGTCATGCCGGCATTAGCCTCCTATTCTCTATCTTCGAACAGAAGATCAGAGAGGTTAGAGCTCACGATCGAAAACGCCTAAAAGCGTGTGAATTCCTCACATCTGCTTATAAATACATTCCTTTTTGCCACCTGATGAAGAGGATGATTAGGTATGTAGTAAATTAAACACCTCGGTTTTGGCTGCGCTAGTTGTGAAATACTTTTATGATATTCGGACTCAGATCCTCAAGTCAGGATTCCACTTAGCTTCCTCACCTCCATTTAGTAAAAATATCTCTGATCATTGCATGTTGGGATTAATATACGCAATGGGAGCAGGCGATTAGCAAATTTATAGAATTATTCCAGTGGAAATATCACGTTTTTTTACTTTCAACATCGAATCAGTGATTGCTCAGAATATTCTCCTATCGCAATTGAGGATACCCTCAAGCCGTTTTAGTTGACGGTTCTGTCACGATTCTTTCAGCGTGGACAAAAGACGCATGAAAAGAAGCAGGAGGAGGCTGGAATAGGCAAAAGGAACTGAGTATAGGGTTCCGAAACGTCTTAAAAAAGAATCGTCTGGAAAGAGTAGTTAGGAAAGTGCTTTAAGAGTAGCTCTTCAAATAGGGGTCTCTAGTTATTTGGGGAAGGCAATCGACAACAGGGGCCATTTGCGCCAGAAAGGGCAGGTATGTAACTCGGTAAAGGTATTCAGGGAACAGAGGAGAGGTGGAGAGAAAGTCATCGTCGGCATTAGCCTGATCTTAAGAAAAGGCGCCAATGGTACCACGGCTTAACGTCTCATCCGACGGAAAGCGCACTGGACTCGAAGTGTTCTCCATACGACATCCAAATTGGAGTTTCAATTAAATATTTTCCGGGAGTTAAACCAAGTCCCTAAACGTTGTTAGCCACCACTGCTGCTACCTTCGCATCGTTTGAAAGGATATGGAGCGGGGTGGTGATACTAAATGGATTTTTTAATCCGTGTAAGAATCTTCAGGGGATCAATCGATACCTATGGTACAAAAATTGCTAAGGTCCAAATTTCCTACCTGATCTCGACTTCTTATATTTCTTTCTTAGAATTTTGTTCCACATTCAACCCGGCATAGTCAACATACCACACGACTTCCTTACGAGGCTAACAATCGCCTTAGTGATGTCTACAAGAAGTCAGTCCCAGGTTACGGCCTGATCACTTTTTCCGCATTTCTAGTAGTCCTTTCAATCTTTGATAAATGAGCAAGTTGCTAACATTGATTGAACAAAAATAACTGAATACCGTCTTATTACATACTTAAAATAAATAAATTTACTCTCGGCCCAAATAATTCTCATTATTTCCTACATAAGCTAAGACGCAGTGGGTCGAGGTTTGGACCTTGATACTGACTAAGCTACTGACCAGATGTACCGAGTTTCTGCCGCTAGAAACCTTTGGGCACGTGAAACGTCCTATAAAACCAAATTTGATTTTTCTGAGAGACTATTTGCAGCACACGGAAAGGAACTCGCCCCACTACTGTAATGTGCGAATTTCACCCGCAATCGGGATTTCTACTTGATGAATTCTATACACACCACCCTGACCGAGATAGAGGTTGAATACTATAATTTCATATCCTTTTCGCTACGGCGACTGTATTTGGCGGCGGACGATGCGGGGCGCGCCATCTTGCCCGCCTTGAATCGTGATGCGCCGCCGAATTCTTTCGGAGCTGGTCGTCACGCGAGCGTTGGCCCTCTCGGAGGGCGACTGCACTTCGTCCGCCGGATAAACCTCTCTCTTTCTCTGCGGCCTTGAGGTGTCCGTCGCCCCACCCGCCAATCGGAGGCAAGGAGCCACCTCAAAAGAAGACTAAGAATGGAAGCTGGAATTTCACGTGGACCGCATGAGTTACGCGACCGGCAGCGAAGGCCCCGGTTTATTGGCCTCGATGATGAGGAATACCAAGAACTGGATGCGTCCGAGACATCTTTCTTGCGAGGGACATTGCCGTTTGGCTAGCCTCGAATGCTTTCTCACGTCGTTGATATAACGACACATCAAGTAAGTACACTCGTAATGGACATCATTATATCTTCCTTCGTGTCCTCTCTTTCATGGCCAGGTTTACATTAAATTAATTTCGCAAATGAGGAAACGTCACAAAACACCCTTCCTATCATTTCCTCTGCATGTATAAGGATTTTTTTATATTTACCTAGATAGACACGACAACGTCTGGTAAGCCAATTTTGTAAGTCAAGAAGCGATCCATAGAAAAGGTGCAAGTTGACTAAAGAAACATCAAGAGTTATCAAAGAAGATATCAAGAGTTTTACATTTCCTTCAAGAATTTGTGCGATCATCATTTAAGCTACGAATGGTTCTCAACTAAAATTAGGAATTATCCTTTCCTCTTGGATAAAGCAATTTATATCATATGTTTCTATGAGTGTCTAAGGGAAACTGTAGAATCACAGCAATACTTCTGGCCCAACCAGCCCAAAGATCAAAGGTTCTAATCCTGTCTCGTACAAGGATGTATTTTCGCCCATGTTTAAGAGTTTAGTTAAAACGTTGCGGTGCAATCTTGGCTCTTGGGCCAAATACAACTGAAATACAATGCTACTGTCAAAAAGTGATTAATAAATTAGCACATTCTTTTTATTTGCCTAGTTTTTAAGTTTTTCACAAAACAGTTAAAATTAATTAGAAACTGGCGTAGTTCGTTAATTAGTTGAAAGTTTCTCCATTGTGTCAATAATACTTAAAATAATATGAAATTCTCCACACTTACCTTTAAAATACTTAATTGGTAAGGTATTTTCATTAGACTGAGGTTCATACATTTATGATTCTAGGGGAAAAAAGGAATATGAGAGTACACAGAAAACTAGTGTTTACTCTAGATAAGAGTGATCCATCATAAACATTCAGATAAGCTGTCTGCTGTGGGTTATCAGTCACTGACTTGCTATTGGCAAGGCTTCCTTTTGTGCTTGACCTTCCATAGAATGAAAAATAGTTTCCACGCAATTTGGCAGGCCGTCGTAACCAGTTAGGTAGAGCTTTGTAACCTAAAGGAATAGCGAAATCCCGCTCTCGGCATGGGTATTTCGTTTGCCCTCGTATTAAGATGTGTCCCGAAAAATAATGCAGTCTTTATTACCTAATTTTACATTGAGAAATATTTCATTGTTGTTAAATTGGCGAGTATTATAAGATCTAGTATTTTCCCGGCGAATACTGTGAAGGAATGTTTCTCGGGCCGGCCGCCGATTAATATTAATTTTTAATATTAATATTAATATTAATAGGCTCCATTACTGGCAACAATGGCAAACCCGAGAAACATTCCTTCATTGGCGTGTATTTTTGCAAAGGACACGGTACGCTGAATGAAATTAACGTTACCTACGTATTCATTTTCTGAAACACCATTCGAGATTACGAGAATCATGGTGGACGAATGGGAAAGGGGAAAAAATTCCAGATAGATACGGAAGAGAGAATAATTACAGGGAAACCGGTCGATGGTAAGCAATGTAGCGTAAAGTGGCTGTTCCACTAGGACTATTTCGAGCAGCGGGGTCTGGAACCATAACATGTCCCGTCTCGGGTTGATTGTTTCAGAGTGCCTAGATATTTACTAAAACCCTCGATATGGTCATGCTCTCTTTGGCCCCATTATCTGGCCTTTGACCTTTAGATTTCTTGCGTGGATAACTCAAAGCATAACATAACAGTGAAAAGCGCGGAGGGGACATATTTATTGCCAGTTTGTGGCCATCGCCGAACGGGAGGAAAAACTTTCAACGATTTCATCCACTGGCCGATGTTTTTGTAGTCCATCTTCACGCAATGCTCGCCTATGTGAGCATCCCCTCAGCTGGCGGCTATTCCCAGAAAACAAAGCAAAATTCTGATTCAAAGTAAAAGGGCACGGGTGCATTGTACGATAAGGGTGAATAATTCACATTTTTTCAGATTAGACGTCCAACGTACTCCAAGATCAGATAGCAAAGACCAGAATTCCAATTATTTTTTAAGCTAACGCGCCCGTGTACCCGAAATCTAATAGCCATCTTTAATTAAATTTATATTTTATGAAACCATTTAATGCGGTAATTTTAGAGGAGATACTATATCGTGCGTGACTGTCATTCTCCGGGATATGCTATTAAACTAGAGATCTGACGTGAAAATCTGTTAATTCACATAAAAATTGGAAACTTATCATCAAGAATTGACATTATAGAAATCAGGATAAGGATGCGAGGTTTTGGTTACGTGAAAAAGCAAAGTCAATATTAAACTTAGAAAAATAGCATCAGGAAGAACAAATTTGTCGATTTGTGAGGCATAAAAACCAGCGTTGGGCAGAAGACGAAGGAAATAATCAGCGAAATAGACTTGACCAACAAATAGCAGATAAGACAGCAAGACCAAAAATTGAGCACGGGGTAAAAAGGTAGTTTAATAAAGAGTGAGAGTACGTTTCTTCATGGTATCCTTCAAATTTGTATGTTCAGTCACGGAAAATGATACCCGTAGAAAAGATAAGACTGGAATAATATAAAGGGTGATTTTATAGAATAAATCATTATGATTACATAAACAGACCACGTGACTAATGATGAGGATGAAATGTGATGAGATGAGATGTTCTCAGGAGGGTAGCAGCAGCTAGAAATATCATGGTATTGCTGAAAATGATACTGCTGGGTCATAGATATGCTAAAAAATGGAGGCTTAGAAGGGAGGGAGGGAAGATTGTTTAAGGGTAGAGCCCACCGTATACTAAGCCAATGGCGTGTGAAAAACAGATTCAGAGTGAAGGGACCAGATTCTATCTCTGGGTCTTCCATGTTTTTCCACGATGTTCTGACAATCAGAAAATCTCATCGCAAGGATTTTAGGTGAGGGTGTCCAGAGAAGCTTCTTTGGAATTTGAATCTGGGACCCTCAGGTCCGTAGCATGAGCGTTCAACCCACTAAGGTACCATAATCCCCGGATAAGATATAATGCACAAATATTGAAGGATATAAAAGAAAATAACTATGATAACATGAACAGACTGGTAGAATCGAGTGAAGGGCTGAATCAAAAAATGTTCAGAATTAATGACCACTGATGACAATGCTGAGTACACTAATCAGACCTACTAACCGATATCTACGGAATCCTTGCAAGCCACCGCGAGGGCGTGTGGCAGGGGACGAAGATCACCAAAAAGGACCTTATTTATGCCTTCATTTAGAAGTCTTTTCGTTTTATTCGAGATGAAAAAAACAGCTAACATATGGTGTAATTTGAAGAAATTTGGGGAGCACAACGTGGTATTTAAGAATTATGAGTTATGAAAAGTTATCTTGCGTATTTATCGACGAGACGCTTATATTCTGACAACTATGCATGTCCAGCAATATAACTACGTAATATTTCGAGGAATTTTGATCATATTCATCCACACGTTTCTGAATTATATTTTATTAACAATGAATTGCATTAGCTGTTTTACCTGTGGCACATATTTCCCAATGGAGCAGCATAAAATATATCTTTATCTGATTAGTACGAATTCCTAGGAATTAAGTATATAAATGACAGGTTACCTTTGAGGAACTGCGACATGATTGAGACAAACACTCTACTTAGTAATATTCCTGTTTTTTATTTGGCCTCAATATGTTTCGACACTGCGGTCACAAAATGTTTAAGATATTTGGCAAAACCATTGTAAGGCTTAGCCTCAAATACATTAATCGTTGAGGGTTTGGAGAAATGAGGAGGAGAAATTTCTGAAAGGGTTCTGGGTACAATATGGGTTGCCCTGGGTGAGTTAACTGAGGGACAAGGTAAAGAAATAATTGATTTAAAAGTATGATACGGGAAAGAGACGGTCAAGGGGAGGGGTGGCAGAAAGATGGTTAACAGGGGTGAAGGGTTTGCAAGGATGTGGTCCTGAAACATATTGGGGCCATAAAATTTCTAGTGGATAGTAATCCAAGAGACTCTAAGAAATCTATTCCATAGTGTTAGGTTTCGTGAATTTGGTTAGATTTTATTTATAAGCTGCCATTCGACTCATTATTACTATGATAAATTCGTTACACTAATTTTAACCAAATCTAGTCCCTTAAAGATGGCGTGGATTTTGCAAGAAGAGCTCAAATTAATCGACATTAAATCGAATCGATCGCATGAATGGGATAAGGTACTTATAAATCGGGAAAAAAGGCTTACAGTCATGGGCATTAAACCATTTATTATACGCGAGAAAAAGTATTCAGTGCAATAAATGTGTATATTTGAAGAAGTGATTTTTTTAGTCGTAGCAACGAATTTTCGTTAGAGGTGATGAATTCTCCATAGGGGAGATTCTGATCGTAAATTAGTGTATCGTTATCTTGAGAACTAAAATTGATCCTCCAAGCTAAATTCAGGAATAATGGAAGAGAATAGAACGTGTTTCAGGGCAATGGAAATCGTGATCATTTTATTTTATTTACATTCACAACTAAGGGAGCTGTTTTAATGTATTTGGAATTAAGCAGTTCAAAATTAGCTCGTCATTAAAATTTGTCACGCTTGCGCATTTTAGCCAATCGTGAGGAGACTACAACTGCGGCAACTGCATGTTACTGTGGAAATAACTGTTATACAATTAGGCACGTTTGGTCACGTGATCTCATTTTTTGGGTGCTCGAAACCATGACGAATAATAGCCCCCGGTAACGCCATCAATTCGAATGAACGTAAAAAAGTCCACGAGGCAATATTTTTCCAAAGAGCCACGAGTCGTTGAGTTCCTTTATTCCCTTGAAAATTTTACTGCCAGAAAAGTTAAAAGTCCACGGAAAATGTGGTCGTCTCCTCTTAAAAATGCTAAGTAGCGATAAAATGCCGAGGGAAATTGAAAATGAATTAGCGGCATCTCCTCCTCTTTCGGCTGCTTGCATCCACTCTTCCCAGTTACCGCATCATTCTACATGTGAGTAGTCGTCAGTGCCACTAGTTGGACTCTTCACTCACCTAACGATCGCATTGAAACTCATTTATTTTCGCCTACAGACCCTACGCGGCTCGGCAAATTACCAACGCAGCTAGTTTCTTAACGGGCGGAAGAACAGGGGTAATTTGCGAGGCCAATTTATTCCGAGAATATAAATTAACCTAGCGCCCCTCTTTATCTAGCCACATGGAACATGATGAACAATCCTGACTTGGTATGGCATAACGTGCTGTTAATGGAAAAAGTTTGGGATCGGGCTGGTGTGATGGCTTCCTATTCAGAGTTCCTATGCTCGAATCCCGGCAGTGGCAGAGATTTTCCATTGGTACACCTATCGCTACTTGAGTGTTGTGCGTTCAGTACATCGTCCGTCGGATGGGGCGTTAAACCGTGGACCCATAGAGGTATTTGGTTGACAGAAGGCTTATTCTGACGTCTGGTTTCACTACACCCACCCTTCAACCCTTAAAAAATCCTACCTCCTATCCCCAAATACCCATGAATCATTGATGAAGAGCATAACAAAAGCTTTTGATCACCTCCAATACATTTTTAGCTAACTAGGAAAAATTGAGTTATACTAATATTGAAACTCCAAAAACTTGAGGATGCTATTTCACAGCTTTCCAAAATTACACCAAGGATCTGCAAATTCTGTTGAAGAACGATTTTTTCTTTAAAGTGCTGATTAAAAACATTTTAAAATAATTAAAATATCAAAAAGCTTCTTTTAACTTAGATGATTGAAAAAAGAACAATCCTCAAACCAATCGTTGGTATGAAATACGAGTAAGTAACAATGAGATTGTTGATGAGTACTGTCTGCAACGGATTTTAAATGTTAACCGATTTACGACACAGTTTATTCAAAACATTGAGGAAATACTTTTAAGTTTTTTGTGCTCAGCCATATTAGTTATAATACGTATCTAATAATGAAAAAAACAAAATATAAGTGGATAAAATAACACAACTATTTTCTGATATAACAGCTTCGACGTACCTCCAGTCGTTATCTCATGGAATGCTCGATTATAGACAAAACACTAACCACGTGTCTAATGTAAATGTGCTTCCTTTCCATCTGAATATGCATATTGTGTAATTGCGGGATGCAATAACATTTTTTATCATCAACTTTTAAAACGCTAAGGATCTGATTCTATAAAGATGACCTAAGGCCACCATGCGTAACAAGGTTTTAATGAAATTGTGATGAAAAATTTGACAATCTGCGATTTTGATGCTATTTTGTTCTATTTGCCATTGCTACCGAAAAGAGGGGGTTGAAATTGATTTGGAATCATTCCATATAGTGGATTGTTAGACTGGATATAATGAAGTTTTTATAGATAGTCGCAATGAGTAAATGCTTAGAACACTGGAATTTTAACCTTACCGGAACATACTCACTACTTCACAGCTTCTACTAGACAAATACGAGTTTCCTGTAAGTATTTTCAGATAGTTCGGTTGACGAAAGAATCCTTAGGATGGTAAAACTACTTATGGAAAGGGAACAAATGCACGGAGAAAGTCAAAAGATAATTCGGCAAAAACTTTCCACGATTAATGATTTATAACAGTTCTTCTCTTGATTTACGTATACCATGCATAGCTCGGTTATGAATTAGCATGTTCCTGCACTCGAAACATAGTCCAATGAAGCCACATAAATAATGGCATTAGTATCCAAAGAAAGCCAACTGCTTATTGAACTATGTTCTTCTCTCGCGGTACTGATGACGAATTAACCACCGCTTGGACAATTGTGCACATCAAAGATTTGATGTGTGACGCTAAAATCGCTCAACCCTACGTCAAAAGCTGTTCGCTTGGCGCTCAACATGAAGCGATTACGTAAAATATTTTCCCACGGCGGAGGCCATCAAAGCGACAGGAAGTGAATGTAATAGTCAATGGATGTTCTCGCATCAATTACTAAGTTCCAAGCGTTCTAAAAACTGGTAACGAGACACGGGGAGGTGGGATGGGGGGAAGGGTACGGATGTCTAAATGACCGAGGAACGGAGTCCCTTGGCAGCCTCTCTTTACTCCTCTCTTATCAATTCCAATTCACTCGTCCGAAACCCATCACTTTCCATTCCTCTGTCCGCCAAAACGGAGTCAATCAAAAATTTTGGGCGCGAACGAAATGAATGCACGGAGAGGGACTGCGAGTGGGAGAACCTCCCGTTCAATATTCAGCATCACTTCCAAAACAATCACAATTCCACTTCGACACGAATATGAGCGGGTATCACGTCGCAGCGAACCATGCGACAGGTTGATTAAACGAGCGATTCTTCACTCCCGAACTCAAAAGCGTGCAATGCCACCTTCTGCGTTTTGCTCTCTCCGAGGTGAAGCGGAAAATACTAACCTGCCGATACGAATGTGGATCGCCAGGATTCGTTCTGCCAATCTATTGCGTTGAAACACCATCTTGAGCCGAATTATAATCTCCAACAGCCGCTCGTGTGGCAGTCATATCGCGTGGGATGTCAAAAAATCAAGGTTAACTATGGTTCGGCCGGCCACGGTAAACGGGTCACTGGCCTTACAACACAAAGTTCACGGGTTCGAATTCCTCCCAGGGTATGACTGTTGGGTTTTGTCCAAGGATTCTGATCCTATATTAAATAGTTAGATATAACCTTAGCCGGACTACTACTATTGGTCATGAATGGACGTTAACACTCTGCCAAAACAATAAATGTCGTCATCGCTATTTTGTCCATTATTTCGGAAAAACTTCTACTTTCTAGGCAATTAAAACAGATAGCCGAAAACTCTTCTTAACAGCTGACCCAAAATTCTCCCTTGTATCGTGCCCTCGGCTAATTATCAATATCATACCACTTTTGGCAGCGTGGTACTTCAATGGGTAGGGGGCTGGATTGCTGACCTGAGGTCTCAGGATCGAATCCAGGAAAAGCTTATGGAAATTTAGAAACAAGATGTGTTGATCAGGGCGCCAAATCTTTCTGGCAGACCGCAAGTGGCATTTGGGAAGGGACAGGCCACCCTACCCGAGACGTGTATTTCACGCGCCATTGGGCTTAGCATATAGGTAGGTGTTTGGTGAGCTCCATCCTCACCATTCACACCAACCATTGGGTTGAACACAACTTTATACATCCCTATTCTAAGTCTATTTGCGATACAGTGATATTATCTCATCTTGTCTACCCTAACTAACCATTTTTTCATTCTTCCTTCTTTTCCCCTCCTTCTTCGAAGTCGTAAAAAATATCAAAAAGCAGAATCCATGTCCGGGAGAGGAAAGTTTAATCGCAGAAATGACTTCCTCGGCCACCATAGATTTTAATTCCCTACGGCGGGAGTGGGCTCAATTTTTTGGAAACCTTTTCTCATCATTTCTCCCGATTTAATCGGAGCGAGCGATGCATGCTATACGACTGTAGTCTGGCCCGTGCAGTGAAATAAGCGTGAGATTTGCGCCAGATTGGAGACCGCGGTGCTCAGTGAGCCTGGAGTTTTTGCACGCCTCTCCGGCTGTAAACGTGTTTCTTCGGGACGAAGTGTGGCGAGCCGCCGCCGTCCTGTGTTGCGAAAGTCGGGAACGGCAGCGGTGGTGGTTCCACGACGGGATAGCAGGGCCTCGATCATGTATCTCCATAACGCGTGCGCTAGCGTTATCGTTATTTTTTGATTTAACTTATTTCAGAGAGAACGTGATCTCCATTCTTCATTTTTCGCACAGCACTTCAAATCGCTTATAACAATCAGTGGAGGGAATTTTATAGACGGTTATTGTTAACCCTGCGCTACTCTAGGGGTAAGCGTTAACGATAAAGATTGCGATAACGCGAAAAATAGATCCGTGATTCCACACCAGGTCACGCTCCGCCTTGTTCTCCCGCCCGGAACTCCATAATCACCGCCGAAAAGCCGCGCGGTTACTGACCGTGGCGTTTCAAAATACCGGTAGTTCAGCGTTGAATGTTTCATGCAAACCACATACGCCGCGCACAGCAGGATTCGGTGAATGGAAAGATTGATAAATGAGTTTTTAAAGGTTCGTCGGCAGCCGCTGCCATTTGCACATATGTACCTACTTGTAGTTGTTGTTGTTTGATAAGGGCACCAGCAATTAAGACTCTTCTTGACATTGAGATTACGTTGGAATGGACCGGAAGACGCCAAAATATTCACGGTTTCACCTCCCATACGACGGATGGAGAATTGGATTTGAAGACCTTTCCATAAGACCCATGTAAACATTCACGTGGGGACTGGTAATCTCTGAAAAACCTCTGCCGGTTCTCGAACTCGACCCCTCTGGGTGAAGAAAATACTCTAGACATCACACCAACCTTGTTATCATTTGCAAACGTGGACTATCCACTGCAGTTTATTATCATCATCAGTCAACAATCCAAAGATTGATTTGACGTAGCTCTCCAATGGATTATACTATCGGTTAACCTATTCATAATCGCATAGCTCTTCTAATTCACATCCTTCACTCCTTTCTCTATATCATAGCTCATAATATTGTGTTATTTTCCTACCACTCTATTAAAATGGTACGTGTGGGGAGAAATTACTGGGATGATGGGCTAGAGTTCCGGATTATATTCATTCTCAGGGCCAAGGTTTGGAACCTGGAAGTGGCAGAGAATCTTCAATAGTATACATGTCTTTAGTTGAGTGCTATGTGTAATGAAATTCACATTCAGTTCTCCACCTGTCGCATGAAATGCTAAATTGTTGACTCCTTGCCGCCTTTCGTTATTAGTAGGCTACTGCTGACACAAAGTCTACCTCTTCCTCTGTCACCAGAAAAACTCCTGCCCATACCCAAGTACCCACCAACCCTAAATGGCTCAAATTACTTCAGCTGTTAGATCTCTCCCCAGAATAAATGCTGTTAAACAATTATTAATAAACTATTTTTTATCATTCGTATTCAATAAGCTGGATTCGGATCTGTATTTCGGGTTGCTACAGCAGCAGGGAAAAGCTCTCAACGTGAAGGTCCATTTATTCCAATTAAGTGCTACATAAATATAGCAATTTCACCCGAGGATAATGCTAAGTAACGGTTATTTTACAGGAAAAACCGACGCTGTTTTATGTATAATGCCCATGGTTAGGTTGAACATGGCAATAAAACCTTATTATCAAGACATACATGCACCAGTGGACATACTTACCAACCGATTTGCAGATTAAACTTTGCCCTGAAGTTATGAATTCTGTCATTTTTTAAGGAAAAATGAAATCTTTGCTCACTCAATAAACTCGCAAACCACTGTCCAATAAATTCATTATCATATCCGTGAATTTATGCTGACTTCCTGCAAGAGTGCACACAATTGGAGTTAATAAAATTGTGCCTCAAAATTACATTATAGTTATAGACCCAATGGTCTTAAATATATTTACGCTACTTTCATCCAAGTACTACAATTTTAGAATCCCATGGAAGGTACTCAATACTAGAGTGCCATTTATGGGCACATTATGCTCCATAAAGTTTGTTACAAAACTATAACAGTCTCGCACCAAAATATTATGCCTACTTGATTTTTTCCATATGCTAGGTATTTTATTGGCATATTTGTATGCTATTGGGGTTTCGATAGCATCATTTGTTTGAGGGTTCTACTTTTAGTTGATTCCACGATCCGGAAATTCCACTCTGTTTCTACTGTATTTTCACGTAAGGAATTACAGGTGATTAAGGAATTGACTTTAGGCATTACCTAGTATTGCTCCTAATCAATCCCCGAGCATGCAATTATTACATCAATATTTCATACTGAGTACATGATAAAGTTTAATCCACGTAACAGATTGCACATGAAGGTATATGAGAGACTTTGTTTTATAACATCATAAATTTAACTTAATTATTGACTGAAAAAGAAAAATGTTTCTAAAATAACTTATGCCGACATCATTTGCTCACAGTCGTCGGTTTACATTTAAACATAATATACCTACCTAATATCTATTTCTGCGTGCTGCCAGGAAAAAATAATATTTTAATACAATAAAATGTTGTTCATGAATTGAAATATTGGATATATTTAAGTTCTTTCAGGGTCTTGTGCCTCTAAGGCAGCGAGATAATTCCAAAAATACTAAATATCGAGAGAAATTTTACAGGCTAAAGTTTTACCGTTTTCATTTCTGGCGTTGTAGGAACGTGGGGATACTCGCACCATTATGTCGCATTATCCTCGGGCGTTTATTTCACGGTGCACTAGAGAGATTGAATTACAAAAGCAAATATTTAAGAGTAAAAAGGGCGCTTGAAGAGATTGATGTAAGACGTCAAAAAGAAACGTGATTCATTCCATTTAACGTTTAGTTAAATGGAATGGATGGAAGAGAAGACAGAAATATTGACATCGCTCGAGGGCGAGTCATCAGAGTACTGGCCTTCAACCCTTAGAGCCTGATTTTCGATCTTATTAGACGTAATAAGAACCGATACTTGGATGCCGCGTGAAGCATTTAGAGTTCAATATTCCTTCCGTCAGTTGGCACGTTAAACCTTGAAGCCTTTCGTTATGAGCAAGCCTAATGTCGATAGCGTATTTCTTTACTCTTTACCCTACCTTCTTCTCCTTAGGATCTTAAGGAACTCTTGAGGAGGCACGTAGACAGGGGGTTGGGGTTTTGGGGCGTCAGGGCCCCCTCCCCCCGAAATATTTCCCAATTCTTTTGCCGTTCTGATTTTAACTGGGCATGATGATCTGGATCACACTGGGTATAATTCAAGTGTTATATGTCTTAAAACGTGATCACTAATTTGGCATATGTGTGGCTAGTAATTGTTCATTTCAGTCTGATATGTTAAATATGCGTTCAACTTCTGTTCTGGGGTGGTCGATCAAATCAACTGCTTCATAACCAGGTAGGCAGTGAACTTTACCAGTGAGATAAGATAGGAATGGGCACTGTGAAAATAAATATGCAGCATTGAAAATTAAGGGAAGACATTTGTACATTTCGGTACCTAGCGGGCAAGGCTGATTTGTTTCATGTTACGCTACACTACACTTAGCCTCCCCCGAAACAAATTTCTGGTTACGTGCCTGTGTCAGAGGAGCCCTTAAAAGCAGTTCTGCTTGAATTAATACCAATCATGACGAAGTACATGAAAATCTGGCGAAGATATATGAGCAAATAGGTAGAAAAATAAGCAAAACGCAGGTCTACTATGGCAAACTTGAAGTCTTATGGTCATATTCATAATGTCAACTATAGTCTTGCTTCTGTTTTCTTCATGAAATCTCTACTACGAGTTGAATTTGTGCACAGTTTCTACCTGCAAAGGTGCTATCCTCCTAGTGTGACGCTGAGAAGTATCTGTACACCGCCTTGAACCATATGGAGGTGATTCTGTATACCATTTTGATCTCGCAATGGAGACTTTTTGACCTCTACAGTAGAAGTATACTGTGAATGAGAATCCATGGCCCTTAATTTCTCGAAGATAATGGTAAGAATTACATGGGCTAACCTTCAGGATCTGCCAATAGTTTTTATGGCTCAAAAAGTCTAAACTGGAACCCCACTGAGAAACAATGCATTTTCGGAATCTAACTGCTCTTTCTCCATAAAAATGGATCACAGATTCGTCTGACAATGTTCTTAGCAGTGGTACTGCGAATATTTCCTCCCTGGTGTAATAAAATTATTCAAAAAAATATACATATTTTACCAACCTGCTAAGAACCTAAGAGAAGTATTATACCTCCATTTCCATTCGTACCCATTGGTACCTTTTAATTATTCTTGTAACAGCCTAGACGACAAACCGAAATTACAGAATGCGGATACCAATTGAATCACGAGAATGAATGGCAGGATGGGGGACAACGGGGCGTAGCAATTATTATGGGGCTCCTGTATCCGACCGACAAAATAGACCGGATGAGATAGGGCCCTATTAAAACGCAAACAACGATTCTACCGCACATTGTTGGAGTGAAAGGACACAAAACCACTTCTGCGCCAGCAGCCAAAAGCATCGACCGCTGGATTTGAGACTGACTAATTCCCGAACAAATCACTTCACCAAAGCTAACCGTTTCTAATCTGCCTAATGCGGAAACCTGATTTCGACGCGGTCAGTGATTATCGAATCTGGCCGCTGCTAATGACTTGCTCTCTCACTCTCCATGGGTGATCCTTCTCTTGGAAAAGGAGTTCCCGCAGACGACCAATACAATCATTAGCAGGTGCTGAATAGGTTTGAAATTTTTTCCCGCGAAGGATCCTCAAAGTAATCATTGTTAAAAATCCAGGGTTTTACGCTGATGTTGCATCTGGAGAAGGTAATGCAGTTATTTCTTATTTATTTTCCATTACCACCGAAAATAGCACTTGTTGCCTTTACATCGGAGTTTTTCACAGCTAAACAACAGAAGAGCTCAAATATCCATGTCCTGAGTGGTGAAAAAACCCAATGAGGCGGGACTCGAACCCACGACCCTAAGGTTATCAGGCGAGGCTTAACCACGCCGCCGACCACCGGGACCGACAGATTACGGTAATTATGGCCTAGATTTAGAGTCGCAACTTCATCAGTAAACAATTTAAAGGACGCGTTTACACTCAGTCAGTTCTTATACCAGATTGGAGACGCTCCGCTCAGGTAAATTATAGTGGGTGTCCTTACATTGCGTGACGCCGCTTTACAATTTTTTCGCCATTTCTACTTCGCCCTATATAACGCTCCGTAACATTCTCCAATGGTTCTCATCTTCTCCTTTGGTGAATAATAAAGCGGACATTTATTTATTAAAAATACCTTATTAATTTATCTCGATCGAATGTTTTTCACTTATTGTGTACCAGAATTATTATTTGGACAAAGGATGAACTCGTAATGTAAATATCATTCATCCAACGTGACAGAAGGCTGGATCGACCCCTTTTCCTGTCGTTAGTGCATCGTAACCTCAACACACCCGCCTTCAGCGTTCCGTAGCATATGCAGAGCCTCAAAGGTCACTGGTTCAAAACTGACTTCGGGCATTAGTGCCATGACTGTCTTAGGAACAAGATTCGATTAGATAGTGAAGGTGAACCTTGCCAGGCAGAGCGAGACAAAGATCATTCCGCCCATAAAAGGCAGCCGCGGTAGTCAGGTTGATAACATACCAGTTTGGGAACCGAAAGGTCATGGACCGGATTCCCACCATGAGCAAGTGATTGTCCTAGGATTAGACTTAGTATAAAGTGAGTATAAATGGTGAGATTTAACGTCAGGACTTTTATCACTTTTAACATATAATTTTATAAATATGAATTCATTTGATTATGTGTTGAAGAGAAATTGAACTCTAAAAGTTGGAATGAGGAGAACTATTGAAGATAGAAGTGGAGTGTTGAAGGAAGAGAATAATGATGGCGGAGAAGGAGAAAGAGATGGAGCAGATTAGAATATGTGAAGGACAGGAAGAGTTATCGCGAGTTTTTGAGGGACGTAATATGGGGTATAGATGATACCTAAGAGTTATTTTAACAACATTGGCTAGGCAAGAGCTTTACCGGAACCTATCAATGGCAGAAAACATTTTGATAATGAAACTACAATTTGTCCATCCAACGTTTATTCTCGAAGACTATATCAGAGCGTCATTGAATTAACTGAGCACGATGTACCACATCCGTGATGTTCGTCATTTCAAGTCATTAATCCTAGTCTTGGTTTCACGAAACTCTTCACTCAATTCCCATGTCCGTTAACTCCTTCATGTTTATGCACATACAATTATTCTCTTCCACATCAAAAACTACTTGCTTAATATACATAATATAGAATGTTCATTTTCTAACTTCCCGTTCGATTTTCAATCGAAGACTTGTTTTTATCAGACCATCATTATGCCTCAGGATTTGGCCGATTTGGTTATCCCACCGTCTTTGTGAATCTTTCATCAGACATCTTTTCTCCCACTCTTTTTAGAACTTCTTTATTTGCCACTTGGTCTATCCTTTCTATCTTCTGTTGCACCACACTTGAAATGATTCCAGTCTTGCTTCCTGTGAGGCTGTTATAGTCCATGCATCTCTGCCATAAATGAGCATACATTCTTTTAAAATATTTCCTTACTTTCAAGATTGTATTTCCAGCTGTAAGTAGATTCTTCCTTTGATAGAATTCCCTCTTCAAACAGCGGTAACTTTCTGATTATTTCCGTCTCGATTCTTCCATCGCTGATTGTTCTGCTTTGCAGATGGAAGTAATTTTTCATCTCTCCAGTTTAACTTCAGTGCTCCAGCATCTAAACTAACGCGATACCATCGTCAAATTGATAAGGGACTTTTCAGTAAGAAGTCGGTGGTTCAAATCCCGCGGGTGAAAGAGATTAACCTGTGCTTCCTGGCTCTTGTGTGCCATAATGAGAACAGTTCGTTCAGTCAATTGAATGGTTACGTTAACATTAGATAGAATATGTTGTACCATCCTTTAAGACAGGCTGTTTCTGTAGGCATGGAGATTGGTTTGGTGTAGCGGCTAGAATACTGGCTTTCCATCCCAAAGGTTTGGATTTCAACCCCAACAGTGATAGACATTTTTCATTATTTTTATATTACATTTTAAATCATTCTTTTACCGTCTTAACTGAAATTTACTGGACCATGATCATAAAATAAGAGTAATTGACTGCCGAATTGACAGATTCAAAATGTCCTTCTTCCCTCTTAAATTTAGGGATATGAGCAGCTTTAAATATATCCATTAGTATAAATACAAAAGTATCAATGGTTAGCTAGGCATAGGTAGTTGCATGCTGGTATAGGTACCTTAATCTACTAAACCCAACTAACAGTATGTTATTGCATGCTTGCTGTGCAATTTATTCTTTTTTAAATTGCGAATCTTAGACTAGAATATAATTACTAATTCTTTGTATGCAGGTTTGGTGTGAATGGGGGCGTTTACTCGGAACCGAAATCGCAATTTTGTACACAAAATTGTTAGATGGAAACGAAAAATGAATTTTAGTGAAAACATCAATCTTCTAACACGAGCACTTTACTCATAAATCAAAAATTAAAAATAAACAAAAAGGTGACGCCCACTGAAGAAGGTGCTTTGAGGTCATTGACGTAATTTACCTCCCGTCCTTGACTGCTTTTAGGGGAAGGGAAGGGAGTGGAGGGGAGTTATGGGAAGGTCTGATCGCACAGATCCTGTCGCAACCACGTCCAGTGGCAGTGTCAGCTGTGTGTCCCCAAATGCGATAAGGCGAAGTAGCTTCGCGGGCTCACTTGTGATTGGACGAAGTGAATGACGTAAGAAGTCAATGAACGCCCACTCATCAGAAAGGGTTTAAAATCATCAGTTTTTCCGAAAAAACTTTTTCTCGCCGCTTATAACTCAAGAACTAATTGACGGAAAAATACGAGTCTTTTTATTTTACAAACTCTATCAGATTCGGCAATAAAAAATATGGTAAACGACTCCATTCACCCCCCGCCACACACCTTTATGGAGGCTTGCAGGGTATTATGTAGATGTAGATGTAAAGGGTGCAGAGTTTAACGTCCCATCCGGCGGACTTGAAGTGCTCTTTACACATCTCTCAAGTAGGTACCGGTATACCAAATAAATAACTGTACCACTACCGAGATTTGATGGTAATAGTAGGAGTTTTTAGGGAACGGAGGAAGGGTGGAGAGAAACCCGGCGTCGGCATTAGCCTACTCTTAACGAAAGACGCCAAGGGGACCACGGCTTAACGTCCCATCCGACGGACGGAGTACTGCACTTGAAATGACCTCCACTAGGCACTCAAGTGGGGACCAGTTTTCCACTGAAAAATCCGCCACTGCCGGGAATCGAGCCCGGGCCCTCGGGATGGGAGGCCAGTACTCTAGCCCCCACACCAACCCGATCCCCCCCCGAGATTTGATCCTAGGCCCTCGATACGGGAGGGCAGTACCCTAGTCACCGGATCAACTTGATCACCGTAGTGATTAGCTCCTACTACCCAATGCTCACATTTGGATGAATTTCATTCGATTCGTAAGCGTCGAATCGATCCTCGTGGAAATGCATCGAATATCGGTGTTCGCCTTTTCACCGAAAATGATCCCGTTTGCCTGCCACCACACTCATTCGCGGTGAGCGAGATTCAATTTTTCAACCCTTCGTGGGCAATTACCGAAATCACGATCGAATCCGCGTCTCGGGGCATGAGGAGTCACGCCTACCAACCCTCGTAGAGGCGAGACTCGGGAAGTCCATCGCCAGTCGGCGTGGGACCAGACGGACTCATTAATCCTGGAGAGCCTTATTGATGGGCGAGCGGAGACGGAATGCTTCCGAAATATCCCACCTCGAATCTTTCTAGAGGCTTGAACATGTTAATGAGCCTATTTTCGATTCTCGCTTGGAGGAAACCTCAGGTTGCACCCACCAACCTACAACAAACGATATAATGAGTTCTTTCACCTTCGGTTCCTCAGCGTAGGTTCAACCCACCGGAGCCCGCCGAAAAGTATCATTTTGCGGAAGCGAATTTCTATGTTCCGGAGGAAAGATACGAATTCAAACGGCGCTGTTTACTCCCAGAGGGTGTGCTGCTCAGGTGTTGTGAAAAAAGTAGAGGCTTCGTCAAATGAAATATATGATACATCGTTCGTTCATTGTCCAACAGTGATTGTTAATATTAGCTGTAAATCCATAAGATGCATGTTAAAAGAATTTGAACAAGCTCTCCATAAAAAAATCTCTGGCTCCAAAGTTTGGGACCAGCACCTGACCCGTAATAAAATTCTAGAAAACTTACTATTTCAATATGCTACAGTAAACAAGGCACAGCAAAATGTAAATACTTCTACTTCTACTACGTAGGCCTATACCTACGTAGATATGTCCGTATAAATGTATGGAAATGTATAGGAGTGAAAATGGAATATTTTGTTGCCACCCGAATTACGTCGTTGCGCATTATTTTATCTCGTTATGACGTCGGGAAAGTATTGAGTAAGGTCAATGGCGTAAGATTTGATGAGAAGGTAGAATGATTGTAAGTTAAAATGCAAAATGGCGATATGATATGAAGAATGATAAATAGAGGGTGATTATACTCGAGATACATCGAGCATATGCATGTAAGCATACAAGAAATTGTGATGACCAATATAGTTTGAACCGTTTTGCTATTAATCACAGACCCCGAGTTTGAATCTGGAAGAGGCCATTCGCCACATGGCTATCTAAATCCGAGCTGGGTGATTTTCTGGGAAACGGATATTTCTGAGAAACTACTGCTTCACAGATAGAGGAACTTCTTCCGTCTTCCCTAATGTGTGAATTCTACACGCCTTTTGGCTTTGTCCTTGGTGAGCTCTGTAACTAGTCTCTTGAAATGTATCTCACGCTAAACGAAGCGATACATCCTTAGCAATAGGATGGCTAGTTATTTGCTGAAGGTGACCGACAGCTAATATCATCTTCACCGTTTTAGGATAGGTGGATATTTGAGTAAAGGTAGCGATTTTACAGGGAACGAGTAAGGGTGGACCCGGCGTTGGCATTGCGTAGTCAGCTCTTGACGAACGATGCAAGTGGGAACACAAGGTTTTACGTCCCAGTCGACGGATTGAGTACATACTGAATTTACCTGATACCACCTTAGCAGCATGATCAGTTTAAAAGTAATTCCTAGGATTGCATGTCTGAACTATCCTCAATAATAGTGTTGTGAGTAATGGTTAGTTGGCATAGTTGTGAATATTTGTAGTAGAGAGGGTGATTTTTTTCGCTTACATTTAAGAGTATGATCATGGGTATCAAATCTTCAGCAAGAAGTAAATCCATACCGATGCCAGGGTAGTGAATCGATGGTCGGTAAGAAATAAATATAGTGAGACGACTTTTGTTTTCCGTTTCCTTTAAATGCCATCATAAATTTCTACAGAAAAAAGCCTGAATCACTAAAAATACCAATTTTTCACCTAATCACCACAAAACTCTGTTATTAACTATACAGTCAGTATTCCGGCTTAACTTCAACTATGGTTGAGAGTTGATCATGAATTTCATCTTATGGCTGCTTAGGGTATGATCTTATGTTCACATCCACGAAAGGCCTCATATACGCTTACGTAACAGCTTAATATTAGGTATTGTCTTAGATGTACGGACTAGTTTTGTACAGTTTAATTATATTTTACATAGCATTTACATAACATTCAGCCATTCTTAAATGACCCTTCTCCTAGCAGAATTTGGGTACTTGCGTAGACAATTATGTTGGAGCTCCTGGATGAATTTTCAGTTTGGGAGGTACATCTTCAGCCTGCTTACAAGGATTTTCACAGTATACTTTCTAACATTTTCACTCCACCCATCTGGTGAAAAGTAATGAATGTCTCCCGTGTAGCTTCGTAATGGACATCACCAGAGTATACCGGAAAAATCTTTCATCACCGGACTAGCATTAATTGTCATTACTTATCGTTGTGTTATGGATGAATTAATCAATTCATCTATGTATTTTGGTGAACGCCATCGACATCAAAGGAGAGTGGGCAATTCAAACGCTTTTAATGAATCAGAGCCAACGACAGCAGGCACGGAATATTTGCAGAATTATTTAGCAAATTGTTAGCGTTTCCCATGCGGATTTTTAACGGGCCGCCTTTCTAATTAATCTAATTGCCGTCAGCATTGCCTGAGAGGCAGCGCAAATATAAAAAAGCGAAGAATGATGAAACGGCGAGATTACAGTACATGTTAAATCTGTGATTAAAAGTATGTTTTTAAGTGCTTAATAAATTCAAGCATTTTGTTACTCACATGTCACTTTTCATTAAAAGTGAGTTTAATTCAATTGCTGGAGAGCTTTTAAGCTTTTTAAGAAAACAAAAAAGGAGTAAACAAGTGATGAATATCGAATGGAATGGACAAAGAGATATTGTCAAATGATATCATAAAATAGTTCATAGATACAAAAGCAATTAGAATTTATTTGCGGAAAAGTAGTCTACAAATCAATTGAGTCTTCCATAGGAGGTTGGGTGATAAATGGGATAAGAGGGAAAGAAATCAATACAATTATTCTACTTCAGCTTCCGTTAATTAGCATTTGACGTCATTTGATATTTCTCAAAGTATTTAATGTATTAAGAATAAATATAAACTTAATCATGTTTTTAATATCTAATAAATATAAATGATATATGCATCCCCCACTGACCTATACTCACTATTTTGGATGGATTTATAAAATTAATGCATATGGGAAGGCCAGTTGATCTTTGAAATAGAAGTTTACTTTGTCACTAGTTGAATGGTTTTGTTTCGAATTGAAGATACTGCCAAAATTCTGGATAAATACATTAAAATTTACAAATATAACTATCATATTATATTTGATCCTTTGCATTTGACTTCTAAAGCAAAACATAATTATCATGGACTTGATTTTCCATGATCTACCGGTAAATATGACTTTGAATGCAAATTAGAGTATCGTAGTTACATTAGAAAAATTTATTTTCAGTTCAGGCGTTACAGAATCAAAATATGATAGCATAATAACAGCTCATTACATACTAAATGAAGGAAGTTCATGAGTTTCACCTACCTCGATTTTCAATAGTTCTGCGAAGAAATTCATCGACATTTTAGTGGAAATTCGGACAAAAATTGTCTTAACTAATATATTTATATTTTAAAACTATGGAAATTTTGAATCCCTCAATTATCTACTAAAAACGGAAAGCAATTCCGGAGAGCTAATGAAAAAATTGACCGTTATTTGCATAAAGAGATTGATTTAGCCTGACTTACCGAATGGAAATATTTGTCGTTTTAAGAGAAAAATTTTAACATGAACAAAAAAACAGTGGAATTTGTGGTCGAACACCCAGGAGTTGATGGGCTTTCTTAAAATATTTCATTTATTCAAATAAAATTTAGGCATGATGATGATGCTCCCACACAAATACCCATCCATATCGCTTCTTAGAGAAGCATTTGGCTAAGAATTCCCCCGGCATAATCAATAGAAAGAAAATCTCGGGATAAATTAATTACTATGGTGTTTTATGTATTATAATCCATATAAAATGTTAAATCTATTCCAATACACATACAAAATATTAAATAATCCTACTTTATTCACTACACATATCTCATTACTCTAGCATTTTATCTATTCACTTATCCGAAGAAGATAGTATTCACGAGAATATCGAGTCTGAATTTGAGCACGACTAGGTTGTTTCATTTCAAATTCAGACTTTTCAAAACATTTATTTTTTCTTCCGCTCTTCTTAGAGCTTCTTAGATAATTCCTAGATATCTCCATACGAGATTCATAATTATTATGATGCATTGCATTGCAAATGCTCTCTGTATTGCCTCCTTCGCAGCTGTTATCGTCCATAAATTGCTAACAAAATTAAACATGCTGCAGATGTTTGCCAAAAATAAGTATTTCCTACCTCCTACTATGAGTAGGCCATAATATATCAATCCAGTTGCCTGTAACAACGACTATCTCTATTATACAACGCTTAATGCATCATCAACAGAATAATAACGCTTAGTTATTCTTCTGTTGTGACCTCACTCTCATGCTTGTACTGCAATGACTATGCTGGAATCAATACTAAGACAAACAAGACAAACACAGGTGAAGCGGAATTCGTGACTTTTATGTTACCATGCCTCAGCCTTGCTAGCTACCGCCACAGGCCAAGTCATTTTCATCATTGGTGCTGAGTATATAATAATTCTCGAATACATACTTGGAATATATCGTTGCCAAAAAGAACCTTGAATACTTCTGCTACCTTTTGAGAGTGGTCATTACCCCGAAATACATATCTTATAATTAGCAATCACTTTTTTCCTACTTAAAACCTCTGTTCGGCAACCTATATTTTGCACTGCCATAAAAAGTATCCCTTACGTAATTACAAGATGGGGAGGAAATTGGATAATTTACGAAAATTAGAAATGCAGAGTGGGGATGGGGTAGGTAAGAATTTACGACGGGAGGGCATTGAGAGAGTGGAGGGGTGATGGGGAAGGGGATCCTGGATGGGGGATGGGGAAGGGCAGGAGAGGGGGGAGGGCTGGTCTGCGGGTTTGTAGGGAGGAAGACGGCTTTTTCGAGCGTGAGGAAATAACAGGCTGATGCGGTAGCGCATTGAATTGGACCACGGGGATATTCCTCGGGAGCTCGCCAGCGAAACAAGTAACTAATGCGTGGAAGGGCTTATAGGAATCAAGAGTATAAAAGAATGAGCGAGATGCCTGAGGCACTCACACATTTGACCCACAAATGGTTCGATAATGTATTTCTAGATCAAAGACATCTCGTGACGATGACAAATTTATTGACGTTAATGTAGGGTGCAATTAGCGTTCGCATTCATCGCATGAGGAAGAGTGTTATTAGCTCAACCCGGCCGGTAGACTTTTATGGCAGGGAATGGACCGCATACCTGAGAGGATCGATTTAGGCTTATCCAGATAATTGTCATATATACTACTATGATTAATTTTTTAAAAACATTAGCTACACTTTCAGTAGGATTTTGCAAGTTTTTCACCTTCCCTGTGGGTTTCTCCAGCATCCATGGAATTTTTTCGTAAAGGATGTAGATGCAATAATCTTTACGTTTACCCTCAGTTGTAAATACCTTCACACACCATGATTGTTCGGATGTTTAATATTCATAAATTGTGTATATATTGTTTTTGTTCATCTTTTATTTTAATTTCTCATGTTTTTTAGTTCAGATATTAATTGTAAATGTCATGAAATTCATATGTTTAATGTAAATATTTTGACGATGGCTTTAGATGGCATCAGGGATATTTTTGGCTCAATCTCGCCCCAATAAAGATGTTTTATTGTTATTATATTGTTCTATTTTTTTGCTTGAATTGAACTACTTGGGAAACATTATAATTTCACTTCACATTTATGATCATACGCAGTGAGAATTTTCTGTTGGTGTACGTCACTCGTGGAAAGTTTGAGATGCTGAGGTCATTACTCAAATTAGTGTTTTCATTTCGAAGGGTTTTCTTCTGAGATGGTTTCACGCATTGTGTATATTCTGTCAGCAGGGTTTACATACTCATCAATATAATTTCTGCAAAGGAAATGTATCCAACTTGCTCCGAAGACGGAATATCAATTGGTAACAAGCGAACATAGAGAACACCAGGTGAAGGAAATTGGTAGGCATGTGATCGGTCCTTCAAATAATGGTTCGGGAAGAGAGGAACTGAACATGTGGTGTTGTTTCCAGGGACAAAAATGAGTCTGTAATTGAGCCAAACCCCTGAAAATTATTTAAAATGTAGACAATTTTCAATATCATGAACTCTACATTGAAACTAATGGCACACAACAGGTGAGCTGCGTATCACCAAGTTACGGTGTCCGCTTATGGACTCATCAATCATGGAGAATACTTAGGAGGGAAAGGTGCTCCTCAAGAACATTTTTACGACTTTTAACTAGGCATTATCGCTGGCACTCGTGATTATCACCGAGTAAGTGAGCATCCAAGAAGGGAGAAAGCATAATTACTATTTCACGATAACGTTATTTTTTATTTTTTTCCATTTCCAAAACCTAAGTGGAGAGCAAAACCCCAGAGAATATTTTTAAAATTTTTATTTTGTCTGCTCGAAAAATTCTAGGCACGGTAAATGAGGGAGATATTGTTGCGCAATAAGAGAAAGGGTTAAAATAAATTAATACGGGGTAATTTTGGTGGGAGAAGATGTTGAGTTATCCGAAATAAATCCTCAAACCGGTTAGAGTCAAAGAGATGATAAAATAACCTCAAGGTTATTTTATCATCTCTTTGACTTTTTCACTGAACTTCTTTATATTGTTTCTTCTTAGAACTTAAGAAATGGACATTAAACCATTATACGTACATAAAAACCAGAGGTACAGCGGGATGAAAAATTGAAACCAAACCTCCCTATCTCTTACAGCCAATTAAATATTCTCGGCAGTTCGAAACTCCGAGAGGATTAATTACACACAACTACTAGTTACAAAGGAAATAAATGCAAATTACACTTACTTGTTCTCAACATTATCTTCTATTGTAAAAACTCAAGTGATGGGAATCTAATATAATACAATATATTAGATTTTCTGGGATATCGCCAACAAAAACCGCGATTACAATTAGATTTTCTAGCAAAAATAACATCACAGAAATGTGATGGCATAACCACATGCACGTGTAACTACGTCCGTATGTTATTTGATTAGTAAAGAGGCAATACGCCCGAACAGGGCATAGAAATATCCCTCTGCACTTGCAAACGCAAGCGGCGGTTGCATTTGTGCCGTGGACATAAACAATTTTTAGCCATAAGTTCTTATCCCTAAAGACTGTAAAGAAGGAAGAGAGAAACGAGAGAATGCATGCAGCTGATGAAAGTTTTCGATTGAATCCTAGCTAGTAAATTAGTACCGGTTGGAGATCACTCCAAGCGTATTTCGGTAGACGGATAGGACGTAAAAAAGTGGACCGTTTGGCGCTTAACATCTTGAATGAATTCTGGCACAGGATTTCTCTTCTCTCCTTCTCCATTCCACCAAATTTCAACCTATTTCGAACTTAAACCCGTGTAACTTCAATAAACCAATTATCTCAATTTTATTTAGATTCACAACAAAAGACTAGTTATTTCCACAGAAAAATCCTCGAAAAAAAGCATTGCTTACGGATTCATGAGGGGAAACTTTTCCATAAAAATAAATTTTTCTACATAAATATCGATACGCTTACGACAGTAATTTTAGAATGAGTGACCATGTTTTTTGATTGAGAAGTTGAGAATGACGATGTAAAGCATTGAAATGTAATGAATGAACAAATGTATCGATGCAAAAATAATAATTTGATTGTATCGATATGGTATTACTAATTTCTAAGACCCGAACAATCAAAATTGCTAAGGCTCTTCCATAACTCTCGAGAAGATGATGCTATGCGCATCGGGGGTAAGTTTTTCTGCACCGCTCACACTCTCTTTTGCCACTTTTTTGAGCGCTTACTCTCTGACCCCATTTCCCTTTATACCGAGGGCCATCAAGGGACCATCAAGCCGCCTCTTCCACTTAAGCGAGCCGCGGTTTAAGGGGAGAAGCAACCAAAACGTGTGGCAGAGGAAGAGAGACGGAGAAAGAGAGAGATGGGAGGGACAAAACGACAGACGGACGGAGAGGGTGGATTTCTCAGGGAATGAGGACGAGGGAGGCGGAAGGTTTGAGAGCGGAGGAGGACTGAAAGAGTAAGAGCGAGAGAGGGAGGCTTTGGGGGAGTGAAAGAGGGAGGGATTTGGCGAAAATCACACCTGCCCACGACTTCCGCAGCGGGTGAATGTCTTTTCCCCCTTGCAGGGACGGGCGGGGGGGGCAGGGAGAGACGGGGAGGGGGGGGGGCGAAGTCGGGGCCACGGACCGAGCGAACGCACTCCGCCCTCTTTATATTTTTTCACCCTCCCGAGAGATGACGACGACCTCAGATGCCCCGTCCCCGAAAGGACCAGTTGGCGAATTAACTCGCCATCTCGCCCGCCCACCACCCTCTCCCCTCTCGCTAGTTTTCGGCCATACTCCTTCCCTCCAACCTCCTCGCCTATCTCTCTCTTCCACGTACCACCTACGGGAAACGTACCATCCCGGCCATCTTAACCGTCTTCAAACCAGCACATCCCCCTCCCTCCCCCCCGTCCACCAACACGGGATGGAATCCTCATCAGATTTCTAGTCAGACGCGTGCAGTTTCTAATCGTTTCTAATTCTTTTCCATCCCCTGTCATTTCTTCTCAATCCTGTGCGGCATCGTAGAGGCGCGCCCCTCTCGTTCTCTTGCCTATTGGTTCGAGTTGACGCCGCTTGGCGTCCTACTCCGCGCCGGAGCGGGAACTGCAGCGCCGCGTGAAGCGGGAAAAGCCAAAACTATTTACTGACGAAAGCTCCTCCCTTTCAAACCGTTGGGGGAGACGTTACAGACATCAACTACACCCGATTACAATGCTTAGAGGCATTTGAGCATCTAAATATTGTTGCAAGGAATATAAACGGCACGCCACTGCCCCACTTCGTTTCCATGATAGATTGAACTCGATCACTTGAAGTAAAATAAGCAATAAAAATGTTCAACTTACTTAAGATTTGACTGTACTTTAGGTACAGGCTAAGCGGCTACAAACCCAAAAAAATATACACAATGCCATTAGAATGATTAAAAACAACATATTTTGTCGCATGCCTAAAAATATGAAGACATTCCTAAAAATACACGGTTTCAAAATTGTATTTATCGATACTATCACAATGCCTGTTTCAGTAAAACTTACCGCTCGCTTCATACTAATACGTCGAAGATTACTGTGCTTTATTTTTCATCAACTTTCCTCTGTCAATCTTTCTGTACACTTATTATATAAATATTGTTGCCAGATTTCACTATCTTTCCATGCTGATACGACCGTAATAATGATCATCTTATATTCAAACCTAGTTTTCACAGCACAAAGGCAGATATTTTTCTTAAGCCATGGAAATTTAGTTCTAAATAATTCAAGATTCCTCATACGAAGTCGATGAATTTAATGTTCATACTAAGATTTGGTTTTTACCACTCTCAGAGAAAACCTGGTGACTCGAACCACGCACGACTTAATCTTGAAATGCCCTCCTCATGGGCTCCGTGTTTTTCCAAAACAACTTTTTGTCACCATCAGGATTCATAGTGGTAAAAAAGGTCCTTTTACCAAAACACCAACATAAATCCCTGGTCCACTTTGCGTGTCCGAAAGCCTCTTAAAAATCCCTCGAGAAAAATTAGGTCCTAAATGTCAGTACGCAGACAAAACAAGGAAGAGAAAATTCCCGGGAAAAATTATTCAAGTGAATAAGAACGAATTTCTTCGAATGGAGAATGTGCTACTTGTAGGGCACAATGCTGTTTGGCGTAATAGAAGGAGATATTGGAGCAGTAATCATAATACGGATAATTATTCCCTAATCGACAGATCTATGTGAATTTTCAAGATTCGCTACAGTTCGGGGGATTTTTCCCAGGCTATTTAATACCTCATTTTTTTAAGGAAAGGAATTTAGAACTATTTCCACATTTTTCACTTGCTCGGCATTAATTAGAGCAAAGGATTAAGTCACTAGCATAATCAGTCGAATAACGTATTTTTAATAATATTGGTAGGATTGTTTTCTTCATGTATTTTACGTAGGACTTCATGTTTTTGAACCGTATAATATGCCATAGTAAATGGGATAAGCTATAAGACCAACTTTTTAATGCTTAATTGCTTTCTGAACTAGCAATTAAACATGTGAAAGTTGTTGAACAATAAGACGGATGTGAATTTCAAGTTTTGTTTTCAGCGTTTTTCCATTAGGGTTAAAAAAACAGATCCGCCTGAAATAAATTGCAGAACACACCCTTTTCCGCTTGGATAACTTTACACCGACTTACTTTTTGAATTGAAGAGGTTTAAACGCAAAAAGAATAAAAGCTTTGCCGTATTGAACCTTGGAAAAGATTTAGAGGTGGCAGCAACTAAAAAAATGTGGTTCCTCTCATTGCTACAAAGCATCACCCAGCCCAAAGTTGGTTGTACCCGTTAAAAAAAAAAGTTTCGGAAGGAGTAAAGAAATAGCTGCTTTCTTCCTTCCAGAGATTTACTCGAGGAGCTCCACGGGATGCTTCTCCCAATGCTTTGAAACGAAAAGCACCCACACAATTACATTCCGAGTCCATTACAAACCTCCTCTCCTCGCCATCTCTTGTTCCCTACGTCAATACCCTCGTCTTAACTTACGGAAGGCGACACATTAGCTCCGGCTTTTTGCTTCGCCTCCGCACTGCGAGTTCTTAGAAACCTTTGAGTAGGTACGTTGCCCTGAGAGCTGAGCAAAATTTGAAGGCCACCGAAATATTCGCCCATTTTCGCCTTTTCGAAAGTCTCTTTCTTTTCGCCTGCGGTGAAATATTTTGCAAAATTCTTCCACTTCTTACATAAACTATTGTTTATACATGACAGTTCTCAGTTCCGACCAAGAACATTTTCCGCGAAATAGTGATTGTTTAAAAATAATATTCAAGTCATTAATGAAAGACATCTCACCAAAAATGTACGCTCCTGTTCTTACAGTTATCCTTGAAAATAACTCACAAAGCTAATTTTATTTCTACCCGAAATCACATTAAAAGTTATCCATCGTTAAAATTTACACGATTAGCATTACAAATTAGGCCAAATGAAGGAATAATTATGATATGGTCGAAGAAATGGAATACTAGACAGATATTGTGAAATCAGAAGTATTTTTTGATCATTTAAAGATAAAAGTAACAGATATAAAATAAATAGATTCTTTCTATGATAATTGTTTTGATAAGTGAGGCAAGAACTCAATAATCGTTACCAATCACCGTTCTTATTAGAAGAAAGAGGTGTAAGTACAGTCAGGGCACGTGGCCCTTATTATTCCCCGGGCCACCGTAATTTCTCTACGACACCACGAGAACTTCAGTCGGTAATGACCAGAGTGTCTTCATACGGATTGGAAAGTGGGAATTTGCATTTTGCAGTTAAAAAAAATACCCACTGAGCCAATAGGCCACCCTCAAGTTTACTGGAATCGGGTTGCTGAGTTGACTAGAGTACTGGTCTCTCCATCTCCAGGGTCCGGGTTCAAATGATGGAGATTTTCCACTGGCAGACATTACTCCACTTCCACTCCACTGACCCAGTGTCAGTGCTGAGTGGAGAGAACTTTAAGTTCAGAACTCTATCCGTGGGATGGGACGTTAAACTGTGGACTCCTTGGCGCCTTTCTTTAGGAGCAAGCTAATGCCGACGCGGGATTTCACTTTACCCTCCCTCTTTTCCCAGCAAATTCCTGATTCTATCTACCTATTAACCTATGATAAATAGAGCAAACTAGATCAGCTGCCAGTCATCTTCCATGAATAACCAGTACCACTTACGTTTGCTATAACTTCACTTTCACAAGAGATTAAAGATAAGATAGAGAGAAAATAAAGAGAGACAGAGAGCATGACGTTGGTGTATATACACCGTTCACCAGGTAGGAGAACGAAAGGAGTTTGACATAATCTTCACTAAATTCAAGCAAAGTATAAAATGTTCTCACAGCAAACTTCATGAAAAAATGAACGGGCCGAAATTGAAAGACGTCATGCTCACGTGTTCAATTCATTCCATGTGAAACGAACTGGTACCCAAATGTACTAGCTGGCTAGAAGGCGTTTCATGATTTAGGCGGACATCGAGGTTAAATGCTCGATGGGAACTGCTCTTCGGCATAAATCAAAAGCGTCACTTTTATCCTGATAATGCATGCATCGAGCACACTCACTCTTAATTCGAGGCTTAAATTATTGACGGGAAACATCGCTCCACAGAATTTGGTAACTATATTCCCCTCCAAAAAAGCAACTTTCCCCGTAACGGGGCCATTTGATGTAAAGGTTAGAGTATGGGTCTTTCACTGGGAAGGCCCGGGTTAAAATCATAGATTTGGAAGATATTTGTCATAGGTAATTCGGCCACTACTTAACTACTAGTATTTTGTGGAGAAAAGTCGAGTTCAGTTCTCAGTCCGTCGGACGGGACGTTAAGGCGAGGTCTCCTTGGCTCATTTTCCTTTAGATCAGGTTGATTCTGACTCATGATTTTTCTTCACCCTTCCACCTGTCCTTCCATTCCCATCCTTGTACATTTCCTTCCGGTCTGAAACGCGTGGTAGTGTGGAACTTGAAAACACTGATGAGAGATTAGAGTTCCCCATGAAGAGTGGGCAGTTCAGGGTTAGGGAATGGATAAGAGGAATGGGAAAGAGGGCTTAAAAATAGGTACGACTCGGATGACATGAGGACGAACTTGGTATATAATATTTACCAGAGGAAGAAATAGTACCTATACTATTAATGTAGTTTTGTAGAGTATCTCTCCCGAAAACACTATATAAAAGGCAGCGACACTGTTATAAATATCCTATCGTAACCCCCCCCCCCCTGCCCCCTAAGGGAAAGCATCGGTTTATTTATGTGAAGTTGGAAATGGATGGTAAAGGAGCGGAAGTTAGGCTTTTTATAAGGATGAAAAGAAGGATTTGGAAGAAATTCAAAGATGGCAGGAAAGGTAAGTGGGCGGAAGTCTGCTGTTTGAGGGAAAGGTATGTTTTAAAATTCAAGGGAAGGAGGCAGATGAAGAGTAAAATCGTGAGCCGAGGGTGGGTAACAAGAGTAACTGTCTATAAACCCTTAGAGAATAGGTATAAAACTCTGAAATTGTTTGATCTAACCCTGAAATGAGGAATTTCGTGGGAACCCTCTTTCGGATACCGTGTGTGGAGCATTCCAACTCCAGCAGTCAATACTTCCGCTGGATCGTCAAGCTGTGACCCCTTGGACCAAGCTTATCTAGCTTTATCCTCATTTTTCTGAAATCCTCGACGTTTTTTTACCACCTTCAACACTATGCTACAGTTACAAGTTTTCCCCCTCATCAAGTATCGTAAGACATTGCTTTTTGTTGTTTCTTCAAGTGTTAATCAAATCATTTTCATCAATATTTTTCTTTGTGATACTTGTTTAGTACATCTTTGACTAATATATATGATGCACGTACGCTTTGGTTTGTCTTCCATTTCGTCTGATATAAGTTCATTGCTTTTACTTCAACCTTGTTATTGCCCTTCAATAGTGGCGGCTCAACGATAGTTATTCATTCTTAAACTGTCAGCAAATGTTATAAATCAAGCATTCTCCTGCAGCTTTTTTCTACAACTTCAGTTATAGGTGCAAAATATTCATTTCCATGTTTTTCTCAACATTTCCTTAAGATTTTTTCCTTTATGCGTATATTATAACAACTGTATACTTGGTGCACTCTAAGTAGTGATGCTCTCGATCTTATGTCTCCCACTCTGTCTTAGCCCTTAAAGATTCCTGCACCTCAGTTGCCTGCGCCTGCTTCAAACAAGCCGTGACATATGCCCGCATCAGCGCCCTTTAGAAATATCGGGGTCCAATTTTAAGCACAATTCTTCAATTTTTCAAACTTTCTGCTTTGTTGAAGGATTTCAACAATGGTCATTTCCACGTCAGAAGAAAGCATTCATGACATTGCACGTGAAAGTTCTGAAATAAACGCCCGAAACACGTCGGAAAGTCATTTTATACCTTTTACTTTAACCCTCAATACCCTTTTACTCTCATAGTACCTCCGGGGATTTGCATGAAATAGGGGCAATTTTTGGAGACGTTCCAAGTTGAGGTGAGCTTAACCACGTGTTGATAAAACAGCAAGCATACGAAACTGTCATTATTTTTTCCCTAGATCGTCGGACGCAACTGGTGGTCCCCATAATAGCGCAACTATTACGATGAGGGTGCAGGTTATCGGGGTAACTTATTTAATGAGTTCATTTTAGAATTTTTACAATCACGACAGAGGTAGAGAGTTAAAACATGGACTCATGCAGGACTCTAGAAATGGAAGATGGAGTGCACACGCCTCTTTATCTTGATGCAATCTAAAGATTTCTAATGAGGTATTTGGTTGCAGTTTGGGTTTGAGCTATTACTACTAATAAACTTAAACATGCATTCCCACTTCTAACACTATTTCATAGATAAGAGAAACTTAAATTTTATTGCATTCCAAAAAATTACTTCTAATACTGAATTTTATCCCCACAAGCCTACAATATTATATTGAATACAAAAAAGCAATGCCATGGATAATAAAATTCACTGCACTTGGAATACAACTACAATAGGGTTGGAAATAATATCAGCTCCTACCCCCGACCCTTGTGTTGATGCAGGGTGGCGAGGAAATACGCAGTTATGTATTTCTAAGGGTCCTAGAGGGATATTTACACTTTTCTAGCTTCAGGCATGAGTAAGATTAAACAACTACAAAGAAAATAATTATGTGAATGTGATATATTATATTACATCTCCTCCTATATTTTCATATGTTTTCATAGTATTTCACTTGCCACTTTCAATTTCAATTACCACTGGATGTTCAGCTAGAGAAAAGCAGTTAAGCAAGGTGCACCGATAAAATCGATATCCAAGAAAAATTATCTAACCAACAAAGATAATTAATGAAGTCCTTTCCTTCCTTCATCTGTTATTTCAAATCTGTCCCACACTTATAGGCTAATTAGGCAGAATTTCGAGTCCGGACCTCGAGAAGAACCGGGTTCGAAGCAAGTACGCCAGTGAAATTCTGTTCATAGGTATAGAAAAAGACGTCCATCCTATAGTCAACTCCTCGACTGTTGTTTTATAAAATAGTTGGTTATAAACGGGCATGATACTGTAGGTACATACGAAATGTCGTTCCCAAGCATGGAGCTCTATGAATATCGGCTAAGCGTATTCTGCCAGCAAATAACACAACGAAAAATAATAAAAAGCTTTTTGGCGTATGGGATTGCGGCGTCAAATGCGTGATTTTCGCTCGCCGTAAAGAGAGGTAGCGAGGGTGAAAGAGAGATAGAGGGAGCGAGCCAAATTTCGCCTTCAAACCCACCGCCAGTTCTTCAGTCTCCACGATGAGGTGGTTGTTTTGCAGCGTCATCGTGATGACGCTCCCGTTGGCCGACTTCGACGTCCCGACGCCCTTGTGGTTGGATACGGTTGAATGGCCCTTGCCCGACACCGAGCCGCCGATCAACGGCGACTGTGACGTCACATCGTCCATTTCCCCCGGAGTCACCGAGAACTGCGACTCCGAAGTCTTCAGCTGTGGAAGAAATTTTTCATTCAAGAGGATTTTTTTAATTTTAATTTTTGCAATCAAATGCTCTTTTATTCCGGCCCGCGCGTTTAGTTTACTTAAACTTTCGTTCAACGCCCAAATACCGCATCGATGTGTACGCATTCAATACGTTCACTTTGCATGAATTATAAGACCGCGCTTATTTATAACTAAACTGTAGGTACATTAGAAACTGGATTTTTGTTGGAAACAGTTCTTACAAACATAAAAATAATTATGATACATGACTCGATGTTATCCGAGAGATTAAAGCCGTCATCAATGATATTTATTTCTGGTAATGTCAAGGGGACTCATTAATAGGTGCATCTGGAAAATATCGATCAAGGAAACATTAGTAATGTACTACGAAATAGTTGAATGTGAGCAACCTTTTAGCTAAAACTTAAACTACTACCCAAAAATATGTCCGGGCTAATCCGTAAGACGCACTTGCACGCCAAAACAGTAATTATCTGGGTTTCATATTTTTCAAAGAAACCACAGGCGCATAAGGAAAAGAAATGTTTACCCTCTACCCTAGTATGTGAATTTAATTTGTCATTGGGGTTAATATAAGGGGAGCCCCATCGTCACCAAACATATGGACATTGTAAACGCTGTGATTATTTACAAAAACTGTTTTAAGCTTAATCATTTAGTTTACAAGGTATCCTACAAATGGCCAGCATTTAAGACAGTCAGCGATGTTTAATGTAGTTTGAAATTAACTGCAAAACTCAACAAGTGCAAGTTAATGAAGGAAATTAAGCTCCTAATTATCCAATAGATATTAAAATAAAAATTTAATTTATTTTTAAATTAAATTCATTAAATCATTAAATTAAATCATCAATCGTTAAAATATTCATCCTAACCAGATGCAACATTAGCAAATGTTTAAGCGAAAATATAGTTATAAATGATAGCGTCATTGAACTGTAAAGGTTCAGATTTTACGCTGCATTTGGCAGATTATTTAAACAAACTCGAATATCAGGCACAATGTTTATAAAGATTTAAAAATATCATTTTAAACCAGCTATTTGTAACTGCAGCTTTAGAAATAAGTGATGCTCTTAGTAAACGTTTACTAGCGTCGGTGAAACATGTTTACTCACAGATTTTATAGCAAATATTTAAAATATCACGTACATTTATGTAGTTATGACATTAAAATTCATGCACGGAATTAACAATTTCATATTAGGGGCTCCCGGTAGAAGACATTCATAATTATAAAGCTTTCTCAACATCAATGAACCTGATACAAATGTATGACTTGTGACATGTTGAAAATATTATTTCTTGTTGGCGGAAAATTAACAGATATTTGAATATGTTTTATCTATTATTAAACGTAGTAGGATATCAAATAAAAATTCTATTGTTGTCTCCTTATGACATAGGGAGAGAGCCAGTGGACGAATGAAACGTAAAGACGGGCAGGGACACTCCATCAAAACCTACCCTAACCTCAAGAAAAGTTTCATTATTAATTTTTTTTACCGTTCAAGATTCATCGCTATTCTGTCAAAATTTATAAAAATCCGCAATAAATACTAAGGGTGAAATGCTATACCTTTGTTCAAAGATTTAAATTTCCTGATAATTATTTGAGCACATCGTGCAATTACCGCAATGTTTACGACATTAATGACTCTAATAAAGCTAATTTAGACAATTTTTACGCCGTGACAAGGGTTTATTAAGGCTTAGGTCATCCCTGTATTTTTTTTGCAAAAGCAACTCCATAATGCTCCCATGTCAGTGCTTCAGCACTTCCGGGAAATCTGAACCACGTTAGTAGTCTGAAACCATCACCTCTTGAACTCGTCCGGCTTGGAGAGGGGCTGATCGGGGTCACGGCGGATCATTAGAGGCCAAATTTGCACTCTCGGAGTCTGTTGACTCTGGTTGGTCAAGCGCAAGAGTTGCGAGTTTACTCAGGTGAGGGGTGGATATGAGGGAGTGAGCTGTGTTGAAGGCAAATACCAGCGCTACATCATACCGTATTCACGGGCACTCATCTTCGTCGTGGGCCCGAAAATATAAATCCTTCGTGGGGGACTGCAGTTAGGGGTCGGAAATTAAAGGGAGCCTTGGGTAAGTATTGAGGTCATTACGAAGAGCGAGGTGGTTCCCTTCAAGATATTTATAATAACTTCTCCTATCATTAACTGTAATCTTGGATCTTATACCACCGACAAAAGCTCTTTTAACCTATAATTTTTTTTACCTTTGTACGGCTCGGAATAATATTCATCTCATGCGCATTCACGATACCTTTATCGAGCTTTCAGAGTGATTATCATAACGTTTAGTATCATACTATTTAGCGGCAGCCAAAAATAAGTCTGAAGAACTCTTCAAATGCAAATAAGATAGATAAATAAGTAAAAAATGGAAAAAAAACTTTGAATGTAGGTCGTCTGATCTTGATAACGCTAATACGGACAAAATTGTGGCATGACCAGAGGCAGAGGCTTAAAATTTCCTGAAAAATTGTTCAGTGGATTCAAAAATAGGAGGTGAAAACTAGTGATGATAAAAGAATATAGCTTTAAAAATTTTGCTGTTCTGTGCGTTTAGAAAAATACCTATTTCAGTAATAATAGGTTTTTACCTATGTGATTCTACTAAGAAAACGTAAGGTGAAGATTGAAATAGTAGATTTCTATGCTAATTTGTTTGAAATAACCGATATACTTACAGGGATTTCAACTACTACGGATAATACCTAGTCATGTCTCACTACTTTTCTTTAATAAAAAAATTTAGGAATCTAGTTTGGAGACCAAGAGATAGAAAACCCAATTCACAGCATGCTGAAAATAAGCTAAACTCGCACGATGCATTGCACACATTCTTTCTGTGGCTTACAGGGTAGGTACTATGGTAATGTGAACGATAAACTATAAGAGGAGAAATTAGAAAAAGTGGAAAAGTTTACCTACCTCAGAGGCAGTAAGACATGGAATGAGGGACACACGAGGAACATCAAGCGCAGAATAGCCCCAGTTAAACTAAGAAAATATTCTTGATGAAGAGGCGTTTGTAATGGGAGAGACAGTGGAAATAAGTAAGAGCTTATTTGTACAACACACCAAGTGCAAGAGACATAGAAAATCTTAAATACAGGTCAAAGATACCACCACTAGACCTTGGCGTGGATCTGAATACCAAGGAAAGTTTTGAAGCATGAAATGAAGGGCAAAGAAGCTGAATGGTGGATTTGTAAAGAAACAGATCAACATGTGAGAAAAAGAAGACCTTCATTAACTGGGCACACCAACTTAGAAGCATGTGTAAGTGTGCGGTGCATTGCTGAATGCTGCTTTTAACTGGGTAATGGCAACAGCAATCTCTTGCTCATCAGTGTGCACAAATTTGTACTCCTCGAACTTTACAGATCCCCCATAAATAGGAATAATGAACTGCACACAATAAAGAACTTAATTGACGTTTATTCATTCTCATCATTAAGGTATTTATGATCTGGAAAGCCACCGAATCTTTAGTGATTCAATTAGGATATTCCGAATTTTCCATAAAAGACCATTTGTCACTCCATGGACTCCAACCTCATTATCAATGTCCTGACCTAGATTTGCATAAATACACTGAACATTTTTCTCCTTCCGTAGCGCTAAAAAAGTTTGATCAACCTATAAAACTTTAGGTTTGTCCTAAAAGTTTATTTTTATTTCCGCCATAGGTATTCTACCGAAATGGTTTATGCCAATCGCTGCAAGAATACTATCGTATTATCTATCTAGAGAGGATCGCTAATAGTTTAATGGAAGTTGGGGAATATGCATCACGATCTCTCACATAATCCACTGTCTGCCCTACGTCACTTAAGTCTTTCACAAGCACACAATTCTTCCATGGAGGAAAGACAAGGAAAAGATATCTACAGTTTGAAGTGAAGTATTTTATGAAAAAAAATCAGTTGTGCCTATAAATCCAACTACCTACCTACTTCCACCTCCACCTATACCATATTTATACCAATAAATGGAGGAGAAAGTGCTTTTGACACAAGTCACTTGTTACATAATGTATTCTTCCTCATCATTTGTATCTCGCCAACATCTTCAAGTTCCTTCAAGCTTGTGCCTGCCGATGTAAGTAATATCTTATATTCCTTCTAAAGAATCCGTGTTTCCTAAAAAAAAACAATTTGTACTTTCAAACCTCTCCTTTAGCCTCTCAACCTGCATCCTTTCTTCTTCTCTTCCTCTTCAATATTCCATCCTTCACACATCTTCCATCCACTTTTGTTTCCTTCTTCAGTTTTTTCCAACCACATATTTTCTCTCCTTACCATATTTATTCTTCATCTCAGTTTGATCCACACTCAAATAAGTTAAATCTTCGATCTATGGTCATCTTCCTTCCTTTAAAAAGGCAATGTTACTTTGCACTAGTTAGGCCCCACCTTGAGTATGAAGCCAGTGTATGGGAACCGAATGAATTAGATTTTATCAGAGAACTAGACAGAGTGCAGCGTAGAGCAGCTAGGTTCGTTAAAAGGTGTTACGATAGGTTGAGCAGTGTATCAGAATTAATACAAGAATTAGGGTGGAATCATTATCGGAGCGTAGGTTAAAGTACAGATAAATCTATTAGAGAAATTTCAATCGGGTAGCTTTACTGAAGATGTTAGGCATATATTGAAAACATCAGCGTATTATTCTAGATTCGACCAGATAAATAAGGTTAGAGAGATAGATTGTCGTACTGATAGATTCAAATGTCATTTTTTCTCCGTACCATAAGAGAACAGAATAGGCATAGCAAAGGGATAGGTAGGGGAAATATTTTAGAGTAGTATGTAGTACATGATGCATGTATTAACAACCAATCCCTTAATTACTATGTAGATTCTAACAATCTAGTTGCGTGAGACCCTATAATAGCATGTTTGCATGTTTATAGTGCATGATTGGCGATCTTCATCCTATGTCACACACCCTCACGGTAGCTTGCAGGATGTCGCGTAGATGTAGATGAATATTTCAATTAAACGTCAGGTTATATGCTTCAGCTTGATAGAAGTGGAACTGCGGTCAGTATCTCAAACTGGGAAAAATTAATTATTAAAAATATATTCGTCAACCTCTCCGTATGTGCAGGGTCTTATTTTTATCTACTGGAGATTTTGGCGTGTTGTCAGTGATAGCATTATTTTATTTTAATTTCTAAGATGAAAGGATGAAATTTCCAAATAAAGCAGTCACGATAGAGGTTGTTCAAAATCAGGAGAAAACCGTTACTCTAATACTCCAACTAATGGCGGAGGAAAAATTAAGTAAAGAGCAGGTATGCGTGCAGACTTTTGGAATGGAAAAAAGTAATCAGTCAAGTTTTCAGCTTCCTACGATGAAGTTCACTCCGGAGTGTGCAGGGATTTCATCCGACGTGCATCCATCAACCGTTTGAGAGGGGTCGGGATCGAGAGAGATTGGGGAAGTTGAGGGAGAGAAGGGAAGTCGGGGATGGAAGAGGGATGAAGCAGCATTGTTGACGATCGACCACTGGAGTATAAGGCGAATGGGGGATTTAGGGTAGCGCGAGAGGAAGGAAGTGTTGGGGGTCGAAAGAAGAGAGAAGAATGGGCCTTGAGGGGGAATGAGGGAAGAGTTCAGCCATAAAATCGGTTACGCTGAATAATTAAAAGCCACAGCTGATTCTTGCTGGGGAGATTGAAAGACCGGGAGGGAGTGGCTTCCTCTCCGAGTTCTCGAACATGAGTTCAGAGCATGAACAGAGTACATATTCAGGCTGCGAAACCTGCATGTCACGTTGTACATGGATTCTGGCAACATTGCAGCTGAAGTAGAGGTGAATGGTATTCGTGTATTGCAGGGTAGGGGAGCTGGAAATATTTAATTCCTCTTTTTAATCGCGGGATAGTTAAAATACGGTAGTCCGGGTTAAATGTATGTCTGCGTGTCGAAGTCGGTAGCAAGGTTTGCGTGGGGAAAAAAATGCGACTTGGAAACAGGTTGAAATGATATTGCCCGGTGCCTACAAAACTCTTCCTTGCCAAACGAAATTAGCTCAAAATGGAGGAATGTGTTGTGGACGGGAGGAGTAGGCCACGATCTTCAGCTGAACGTCGGGTCAACAAATCACAGTCGTGGCATCGCGACCTGCCTCTCCCTTCCCGTCAACCCTTTCGGGGATGCAGCGGGGTAGAATGGCGATGGAATATTCGGCAAATCATGAAGGGTGACGGACTCAGGGGAATTTGTCCGCGCCCATATTTCTCCCACACCAACCCCTCTCCTCACAAAGGGCTGAATCAGGATCCTGTGCCCCAAAGCGGGAGGCCAGTGGCTAGGGTTATGGGGGAGTCTGAGGGGGAGCGAAAAGCAGGGAGGAGTTGGTTTAAGTACAGGCTGAATCGCACAGAAACATTTTAGATTGTAAAGGTGAATGAAATCAGGGGGATAAATAGGTTGGAAATATCACCATCCCCAATGAGGAATGACAATGGATTAATTTTTTACTACTCGAATGTTGGATAGAAAGCTTGGATAGAATGTAATGAATGAATTTGATGTGCAAGGTGTTACAGAATAAATGGCAAGTAAGGAGAGGTTACAATGTAATACAAAAATTATGTCATCAAAAAAGATGACAAAATTTCCATTTGCGTGATAAAATTTCACATTATTTATTTATTAAAAAATTACTTACAACATTCAATCTTGAAATGAAGCAAATTGTTACAGGTTCATACTTCCCTAAATAATGATTGAATTGACGGCGAATGATTTTGAAACATTGTAGTTCTTTACAATGGTTAATGAAGACTGAATGAGTTACTTGATAGTTACTGTAGATTTTAGTATATTTTAAGGTCTTCAAGATACTACATGGATAATTAACATGAGTGATATTTTCAACATTTTCTTGCATGTTTTCTTAGTGATAAAAATATCTGTATAAGACTTATGCGGCGCGGCCCGACTTATACGGCGCATCATTGGTCATGGGTTCAAATCCCACTACGAAATTGATTGTTATTTTAACTTAGAAATGAGTAGATATTAGATTAGATGGTGCGATATAATACAAGCCGTCGGTGAATCTAAGAACGGAAAAATATACTGAGGTAAGTTGAACTTACGCTGGAATAATGAGAAGATAGCTCAAGGAAAGAAGCCTTTTAAAGATTCAAAAGATAGTGCAGGGATCCGTGCAAAATACTCTTGATCATTAGAAAACGTCTAATCTTATATCACTTGGCGAGTTTCACCGCTATGTATTTAGGTGCCGTCGACGTATTACATAACGCAGAAGTGAAAAGGGAAGAGGAGTTGCCGACTGTTAAGATGCACTATCAACAGGGAGGGAGGGGGAGGTAGAATTGGATACTGTATACATATTTATTGCTTCTTAATTTAATTTCTAAAGAATATCTGCTTTATCTTGTAAAACCCACACTGTTTATTGAGGGAAAGCAGGTCTAAGTTTCAACATGTTGTGTCATTTTCAAGTCTTGAAAATGACTCAACGAGTAGAAACCTAATAGGTCGGTTTCCCTTCCATAAACAGTGTGGATTATACTCTGTGAGTTTATTATTTTTGGATATAAAATATCCACTAGGGAAGACTTCAGTGTTAGCTCAAGGTCTTAAAGAATGCCAAGTAAGGGAGTGGAAAATCAGTGTTACGTTACAATTGTAAAAACCCGTAGAGACGCATTCATAGAAGATTCTAAAGTAAAACTATATTTTGGTGACGCTAGAAGGGCATAAGGGAAGCTGAATCATTAATATAACGCTCGCCCTTCCGCAGACCACATTTCTCCCTCAACAGGTCAGGTGAGGTCACACTGCTCGTCGCAAAACTTAGCGCCGCCACCGACCGTGACACTCATTGCGGAGCGCAGGAGGGATGACGGAAGATTACAAGGGGAGAGAAGGGAGAGAGGGAGAGAAGGGAGAGAGGGAGAGAGAGGAGAGCAAAGGTCTCGTCCTGGGGGCCTAGTTGGCGTGAGAACAAGGGTTAACGGGGTCGCCTGCGTGTAATTTGCGAGGGAGAGTGAGTGGAGGAATGGGGTCGGTTGGGAAGGTGGGAGAGGTTGGAAGTTTTTCGAGGAGATTGGGGGGCGAGGGATACTGCGTACGACCCCAAACAAATGGAGACCTTGGTCGAGAGAGGGAGGCACGGAGGGAGGAGGTGGCGGGACATTGAGGTAGATCAATGAGTGGCGAAGGGTGGCAACGACCCAGAAGGCGGGGAAACAGCTTTACTTCGGAAATTTGATCCATTTTCCCGATTTCCGCCCCTCGCTGAGACGTGAGGTTTCTCGTAAATCTCACTTCGGATTCACGACGCAGGGTAGTATTCTAAAGAAAACATCTGTGATCGGTCTAACCACGTGTTGCGTATCGGAGGAACTCACTAAGGAATTTGGGAAACGAAAGTTCCGTCATCCCCTATACTCCTGGGATAGCCGCTATTCGTGAGAAAAGGATTCTGTTAAATAGAATGGGATCTTTTACCATATATTTTTATTGCCGAATCTGATAGAGTTTGTAAAATAAAAAGACCCGAATTTTTCCGTTTTTTGATCCGTCAATTATTTCTCGAGTTACAAGCGGTGAAAAACTGATATTTTTAACCCTTTCGGAAAAGTGGGCGTGGTGCAACCTCTGACGTATTTCGACTTCGTCCAATCACAACTGAGCCCGCCAAGCTACTTAGCCTTATCGCAGTTGAATCTGCGAATAGGACAGTTGCGACAGCATCTGTGCAAGCAGACCTTCCGAGAACCCCCCTCCACTCCCTTCGCTTCCAAGAAAAGCAGTCAAGGATGGGAGGAAAATGACATCAATGTTATCACAGCAGCTTCTTCGGTGGGCGTCACCTTGTGCTTATTTTAATTTTTGATTTATGAGTCAATGGTCGTGGTTAGAAGATTAATTTTTGTGTAAAATTCTTTTTCCGTTTCCATCTAACGGTTTCGTGTACAAAATTGCGAATTATGGTTCCGAGTAAACGCCTCCATTGAATTCATCATAGCAACTCACCACGGAACCGACCGCGGTAGTCTGATCGGTGATGCGCCAGCCTGATAACACAAGGAGCGGGCCATCGGCGTTGTGCTTGTGTTAGAATTAGGTTAAGTATTAAGTTATGTTAAGTGGTGCAATATAACTTTAACATTTGGACCGTATTAAAACCCAAATTTTCTATAATTCATTACCAAAATCACTCTTGCAATCACCTAAACTTGATGATAAATGTGATAAATAATGTGAAAGGTTTTATGCAGCATTTTATTTTAAAATTTATGCAATAAATGCCGCATATTTTAACGATACAAGAAACCGGTCAGAGAGCGAAGGCAACATCTTGACAAACATTTTAAGTGATTGGCGGATTATTGGAACTAATGCTTAATAAATATGTGTGCTCGGTATAAACGGCGCTGCATTCAGTTAATGGAAAAAAAGGAAGCCTTCCTTAAACACGGGAAAAAGAGAAGATTTCTAAATTCATTAGCACAAAAGTGTACGTTATTGCAATTTTTAACTTTCAATAGCTATTGGTGGAGTCATCAAACAGATAAGACCTATTTTGACTATAAGCAGGGTTTATAATAGAGTGGCTCTCTCTCAACACTTCATAAAGTAATAATTTTCATGTTTATACCCTTGCCATTCTTTGCTTTAATTGTTGTACATTGACCGACTGATTTACGACGTAATTATTGAAATATAGATGAGCGATTATCAACTGTAAAAGAGACGTACCTTATGTAGTATCTATCAAACCTGCCACGTGAACGGCGGTGAAATTACATTTTTTGCCATGTGAAGAAATTCACTTGGACTGGGAATCAAACCACGGACCTTTGGCTTTCCGGGTCAAGCGGAAAGTCCGTGGTTCGATTCCCACCGAAGATGGGTCTAGTTGATGAGTGTAAGGCTCATCACACCCTAAGTCCAACGCCATAATGCCACTTTTTTCACTGTAATGCCAGTAGTTTATACGCATTTCTTGGAGCGTCCTTTCACAAACAGTGCCAGATGTATTGAATGAGTGTACTTACGTTAAAGCGAAGACGTTACGCCGACATTTCTACTGGGTTGAAAGGAAAAACTTCAAACTATCGAGCACAACGAAAACGATAAAACTGTCAAACTGTTTAGCCCGAAGATGGGTCTAGTCGGTGAGTGTAGAGATCATCACACCCTAAGCCCAACGGGGTGTGAAATTCACACATCAGGGTAGTGAAATTCAAACAGGCAGCTCCTTTTCTTCTTCGACCTTGATTTTCGAGAAAGATAGCCTCACACTGTACGTGTCTAAAGGCGTTTCCCGGATTCGACATTGAGACGTCCAGTCATTTTACGAATGCTCTACACACTGGTACACCACCCTTCAGGGAAATAATGCAACGAAAAATTTCTCTTGGCAATGCAAATTTTGGAACTTTTATTGATTTCGAGAGGCCACCAGTAAAATTCCTAAATGTTTCAGATATCAACCATTGTCCAAGATGCAATTGAGGGCTTGCTTAGGGATTACGGGTGGTATTTCGCCATATTTTAGCAGTTCAGTACCATTAAGTAAGTGGTGAGAGGGGGGTGATAATTGTACTTGCGCCCAGGAACAGAATCAGCCGAATATGTAGCAAGATTAAACAGGCGAAATTGGGAGCAGGTCATCCGTTCCAACCTGTACTTTTCCAGCACTTGGGTGATAACAGATGGAAGTGGCCACACTGAACACGGTTTTAGTGCATTTGCGTAAATTTGCAATCCTCTTTATTCATGCTTGATGGAATCGCGGTGTCTCTTTTTTCTTGCGTGTCGGAGATCTTCCCTTGTACTACACAGACAAAGAATAGTGATGAGAAAATACATTCAGCCGTTATGTATGCAAACCACAGATTTAAGACTGACAAGACTTTTAGAAACTTAGCTTATATGCGTAAACGTAGTCATAGCAATGATGCTCCCTTTCTCGCGAGAAATCACAAAATAGTTTCAAAAGTTCAATTTCACGCAAAGGAGAGAGACTGCAGTATGATTCCGTCCTTTGCACCAAGAACTTTTGGAACTCGAAATATGTTGTATATCGGGAGAGAGAAGGAGAAGAAACAGACGATTAACTAGAAAATGAATTGAAAGTAGTTCTCACCAACAGGGCTGGTGAGTTAATGCTACTGAAGTAATAAACGTGCAATTTTCCATGAAATAAAATTTTACTTCGACCCGGTACTTGAGTACGCACGCGTGGATGGATAATAAGTAAGTTTAATTATTAGTATCAGCAATGAAAATAACACTGGAACGGTCAGGAATCGGCCTGTAAATGAAGTTAAATTCTCAACGAATACAATCGGGAACTTTGTTTAAGAAACGGCAGGAATCTCAGCGAAAGAGAGGTAAGGAAGAAAAAACGAGGCACTAAAAATCTCGTCTCATATATTATAGAATTTTTATGGAAACGTCGAAATGATAAAGACTTTTACTAATAAATATATTAGAATAAAAGTTTTATGAAAATATTACGCTGATGATCAAGCGTCGCTAATAAATGGATTTTCTGGTCATCTCATAATTAAATAAATTAAAAAAAACTGATTCAGCCATATTTCGTACCAACTTCAATGCTATAAAAACATCATCACATTCGTTTCGTGAATTATATTTCAGATGAAAAGCAGCGCAAAAATTACAAAGTTAAAGAGGTCCTCTTCCTACTTATTTCCAGGAAGATAGGAACTTTGGATCAAAGGGCCTACGGTTCTAAATGCATGCCTCATCAAACAACGCAATTAGAGGCACAAAATAAAATAAGCGATGAAAATATACTTTTATTATATGTGAGCACCATGTTATTCAATTAGTCTATTTTTAAAATGTTGAGAATTAAATTCATTTTTTAATTATATGAACAGAGGAGAGATAATTTATGCTTTCCATTTGGCCGTTGCTCCGTTATATTCTCATTATTTTTTCCTCATTAATATCCTCAACGGTGAACATTCAAAAAGAACGAAAGCCGACAGAAGACTTTGTTTGGTAAAATAGATTTACCAATGTATCCTAGGCAGCTCAAATTCATATAATATACCAAAAATGCGCAAGAGAAAACAATTTCTTTAATGTTTAAGTCCTTAAAGAAAATTGGTATTCTACAAATAGGAGCAAAAATCCAGTGTCGGAAAAATGTAAAAGCCACCCTCCAAAATAGAGAAGAGGGTTACAGAAGAGATAGAGATGATCAAGTGGAAAATAGGAGATAGGCTGTTTGTGAAAAATTGAGATGACCGTATGGAACTGAAATAAGCTATAATACCTGAGTAGAAATAGGAGAATATAGCATCATATTATACGTTGAAATAAGAGCAACGTAAGTACCACATGGTGTTTAATTTTATTTATAACTGACCCGAAAACAATACATATGATCTTTATATCGGGTGCTTCAACTAATGACAATTATACAAGCACAAAATCCATGTCCCGGGCAGTGAAAAACCTACCCGGACGCGATTCGACCCTGGGATTGACCAAGGTCTGTAGAGTACACAGACCTTGGTATACTCTACAGAACTTGGGGATTGACAGGCGAGGGATATACCCCGCCGCCACCCGGGCCAGCCAATCAGACCCTTTCCAGAAGAAATCTGCAAATGTTTCAGCTCTCAGAGTCTGTGATTAATAAATAAATTTAAATGTATAAGGTTGTTACCATCATCACGGGTGTTTTCAATCGCCTTTCAATCCCTACTAATTTTCAGTCTGTTTCCAACCTAATGCGCTTCTTACTGGGAGGAAAGGTATAAGGATGGGAATGGAAGGGATGGGGGCCGTTGTTACCTTGGGGTGTTTTCAATTCTGTTTCGGCACTAATAGGCGCTTCAGAATGGTATTGCTCATGGGTGTTTTCAAGTCTGTTTCCCCTCTAAGAGGCGCTTCAGACCGGGAGGAAGGGTATAAGGATATATTTTCAAGGTCATCAAGAGCACTAAATGGAAGAAAATTGCTTGCGTAATGAGTTATGAGACAAATTTCATGGCGTAATGTCTAACCGTTGAAAAAAAACATCCAGCTCATGTGGACCACTTAAAATTTGAAAAAAATAGCGCACGCAAAACACGCGATATCAGTTCCATCTTCCGACGAAGAGATGAACCGGGTTGGTCCTCTCAGCATGTGCTTCGCCGATCTGCAGAGAGATGGCGATGAAATCGTATTTCTCTATTGCAAAGTTTCATTGACCAAGGGTGAAGAGGGACGTTGAGGCGGAAATGAGGCTGGAGAATGGGTAGGAGGGGGAGTAAGGGTTGTACGAAGGGTTGAGGGGAGGGGAGCGGTGTTTGTGTGGAGACGGTAGGGTTTTTTTTTGTCGGTGAAAAGGAAGGAATGAGGAGTAGCGAGCGAGGGAAGGGAGGTGCAAATGAAAAGGGTCATTCTGAATTCCGCCGCGAGATGGCCTCCGCTCACTCCCACCAAAACTTTCATCTCATTTTCCTCTCTCCTAAGGGCACGCCAGCACCCTGAGAGCAACATCCACGAACCATTACTTCATCCTCCCACTTACATTGTTTTTTAAACAACCAGCACACCGCAAATCACTCCTTCCTCGCGAAATGGAATTCATTTACCTGTCCGCTGATTCGAACTCCCCTTTTCGCTGTTCTGCCTTTTCCTACGGCTCGAGATCGAATCCCGACAGTGGCACATATTTTTCATTACAATATCTGTCCCTAGTTTGAGTGTAATGTGGAGAGTAATTCCGGTTAGAAAATCGCGAGGGGATGATAATCCATGAGGCGGTCCCTTTTGTTAAACATCGTTTTACGCACTTAAAGAAATAAATAGGAAAACTTGAATCTGAATTAAATAGTGTTAATTAATATTGGTCAGTCTCCTCTGATGTGTGGTTTTCAAGGCAGTACCCGCACTTAAAGGCGCCTCAGAGCAGGAAGAATGATACATGGCGGGTAAAGAAAAAATAGTGGAGAGAAACCCGTTGTCAGCATTAGCCTGCTCTTAGGAACGGCCCAAAGGGGACTACGGATTAACGTCCCATCCGACGGAATAAGTACTGAACTCAAATACTCTCCACAAAGGGGACGGTTTAGTAATAAAAAAAACACCTGCCACGGTCAGGATGCGAATTCAGGCTCTCGGGGTGAGCGGCCAGTACTCTTCAGCACACCCTCTATGAGGGCGAGAAGATGAAACGGCCTTTTTTCCGTAAAGGCACACTTGGAATTGGAACGTTTTCTATGAAATTGGCTACTATGCACTATCACATTTCCACTGCGCATCTCTTCATGCGTGAGGTGACGCAATGAGAAACATCGCGTAAAACGGTCTTGAGAGCTTGCTAATGCACAAGCAATGGGGAAAGTCCATGACATTTGTTTTTATTGCGTTGATGATGTTCATGATAAGAAATTTTCACAAATTTAAATGTATGAGCCAACTTTTTCTATATCAACCGATTGCATTCTCGGAGCTGAAATTCGCGGAATGAAACAGAGAGGACAGTATACATGTATCATACATTTTATGGACGATTTTCGCGTTACAATTCTTACTACCTAAATTAAATATAGAATTAAATTAGTTTATTGGATCAAACAAGTGAGATAAATACAACCGTTTCCGACAAGTATTCATTAGACAACTTACCTCCTCGCACAGCAGCTAAACAACGCCTATAGTAATACCGTGCTGTACGTCGTGCCTTGGATATCTGATGATGTCGTGTTTTTAGGCTGCCGAAACCGTGATAATCTTCATAACACAACATTGTTCTTCAGAAAAATTTTCACCAAGTTCATTTTAGCTAATAAAGGTCTCATTCAAGGAGTTATAAAAAATAGTGCAAGTTCCCCATCGTTCCCCTACACTCTCCGTTCCCTGAAAAATTCCTACCCCAACCCAATCATCCATCTAACCATAAACATAAATTTCATCCCACGATTTATCGTTATAAACTTATCGTTCTGCTCCTTCGCCTATCGGGACGGATCTGTGGATGCATGGTTACCGGCTCGGAGCGCGGGATGATGCCATACCCCTTGATCCGTCGCATTTATTTTGTGAACAGCAAGCGTCCCTCGGATGCACGTGGGCGCTTATGACCCCCTTCCACGGGTAAAGGGTACGCCGGGAAGGCCCAGGGATCAGGGAATACAATGCCTCTCCCCCTTTCGGGGAAACCCAGGGAACATTCCTTTGGGAGGGCAATGCCTCTTCCCCCTCCCCTTACCCCCCCCGCAACCCTTCCAGGAATTGACACCTCGTAGCTGCTGGTATAAAGAGACGCTAACTCGGACATCGGCGGCGCGGTGGATGGCAGTCGTCCTCTGGCTCCCACTCGGAGCACACACCATTGTAAACCCTTTAAAATTATCGTACTTGGAATTGAAACTATTAAACTATCGATCTGGCATTTATTTAAATAGTCTATCATAATTAAGTTTACGATCGACGGGGTCTGCGGCGCCGATAGCCGCCAGCCTTACAACCTCGTGGTTCGTGTGAGCGAAAATAAAGACCCGCGGAACACCACTCCTGGCAAGTCATGTCGATGCCGCGGCACAGCCACCCTCGTGGACCGTCACTCAATTACATTCGCGCTGGATTGGAACGCGCAACCATCCCCTGCCACACGCCCTTGCCGTGGCTCGCAGGATAACACGTAGTCGTGGATGAAATACCATATAGCATCGCGGTTTGCGAAACCGCGCAGAATATCGTATCAGGGTATTCGTAGATTGCAGCTCCGACACCCCTCCCCCCCACTCTCTTCTGCATTGCGAAACCGCATTCTCATCTCGTATCGCGTTACGCGGCGGGTTGGTATTCGAGTCCCTCATCGACTCGACATAATTCACGCTCCTCTGTTGCCTGGCAACACTCAGCTTTCGCGTCGTTTCGTTTAGGAATTTCACCGCGGAGCGCTTTTCAAAATTCACAGCCGCGCCACCAAATCGTTTCAAAATCAGCTGACTGTGCCGCGCACGAGCCAGCCATAACGCGTAATTACGGACATTGCCCCGTAATCTAGCGCCGTAATTGTTGTCTAAAAGAGGAAGTAGAGAGGAATGACGGTTGGGAACATGAAATAACCCAACAAACTGCGGAGAATCACGAGTGTCACTCACATTCGCTTTTAGTGATGATGCAGTCACTCCCAAATAATAATTTGCTGACGAAGGGGCATCGCTTTCAGCGGTAGGTACTATTGAAGCGTGGAAGGTTGTTTATTTTAATGGTGCATTATCGACAATAGTAGCGCTCGCATATCTGAGAAACATGATAGAGTAATTTTTTAAAATTTCAGTGACAACAATGTGTATAACGAGAATACTAGAGTAGCGCAGCAATTAAGAATATCTTTTACGAGATGATTCCCACTTATTTCAATTGGTTGGGATCTAATAAGTACTCTAGTACAGGAAGTACTTGAGGTGACTCAGGAAGTTTGAGCTAAGATTGAACGCAAGCAGTGTGCTCACTCGAACGATTCAGAGTGTGACTACCGCAGTAGAGGCACTGTTTGAAGTTTCGATTCATTGCACGTGCCATTAGCGTGGTTGGTACCCGAAATAAGTTTTGGAACTCGCTTTTAGTATGTACATACATTAAAGTTCACGCTGATATTAGCATAATCACACGAATACTTATAATTTTGAAACATATCCAACTCATTCGGCACAACTTGATAAAAACCTGTACTCAGTAATGCCCAAGTCGGTCATTTCACCGTCATCGGTCACAGTAATCATCCGATCATATTAATGAACTTATAGTTCACGATTCACTATAGTAGCAGTGTGAGCTGCCTGGGAAATATTAGATCCCCGCTATATCATGAATGATATGTGAGGGGGACAATCATAATGAGTCAGTTCATAAAACATTCACAATGGATTTGGGTTGGACTGACTCTTCCCACGCCATACAAATATCATCAAATTGCGAGTAAGTTGTTCTTGAGTTCGCGTTCATTCGTGATAAATACTTGAACAAAAAACACAAACACAATACAGAGCGAAAAATTCGGAGAGATCATTATCGTAAACTTCGAAATCGAATTTTAATCCCGCGATCTTCGTCAACCACAAGGCTGTAAGGGATTTGCGTAAGATTTCACATCATTAACTCTCGTTCTGTTTATTTAAGAAGAGCTTTACGGGATCCAGTTTGCCAGTCCATCTTTTACGAGAACAGGGTCTCGTGATTCGGTCACTTAAATCACCTATTCATCACTACTTCCTCTTTCTAACATCGTATTACAACGCCATCTCCGACTCGCAGCGCCCTTCCCTTCAACCGCACGTCAAGAGGCGGCTGTTCATGGCTTCGCGACATGACATGAACATCGTTCCCCGGGAACAAAGCTGAGATCGCCATTTCCCGGAACACGCGAGTATCCTCCCCTCTCTCCCACATCTGACCGCGCTTGTACTACATTGACCTCCTTCGATATTGTCTATTCATGCCTTGGGTTACCTCTCTTACCCTCGTTGTACCCTCTCCACGTATTTGTTCCACTCCGGCGATTACAAGCAGCTTCCAGTATCCTCTCATTACGCTCAACCCCGTCGCAAATTTTATATGATTTTCTTTCGTTCTTCATTTTATCCTTTTTCTCTTGTCTCTAATATTTCTCGTTATGTGTCTCCGATTCAGCCCCAGTGTTTACTCTAGGTAATCCGACTTCATGATCAGTCAGTAACCCTGGGACTGGTTTTACGCGGTTCTCCACTGAATTCTCCTATCAGTTAATTCCTTCATATTAACGTGTTTATTCTCTTTCACCTCCTCCGTCACTTGTTCTATATAATTATTATACTATGCCTTCCTTTTCCGTTCTTCCCGTCCACTTGTCCTTCAACGATTGCCTTCATCACGCCATCATGTCTCATGATATGGCCGATGACGTTTGTCCTGTCTTCTTCTTAGGGTATTTATAAGATTTCTCTTTGGTTGGTTTGTTATTCAGTGAGGTCATTTGCGCCTTTTGTATAGGTGGGAAATTGGGTAATGGTAGGAGTTTTCAAGAAACGGAGGAAGGGTGGAGAGAAACCTGGCGTCGGCATTAGCCTACTCTTAACGAAAGGCGCCAAGGGGACCACGACTTAACGTCCCATCCGACAGAAGGAGTACTGACCTTGAAATGCCCTCAACTAGGCACTCAAGTGGGGACCGGTTTTCCACTGAAAAATCCTCCACTGCCGGGAATCGAACCCGGGCCCTCGTGATGGGAGGCCAGCACTCTAGCCACCACACCAACACGATCCCCGACTCGTCATTTCTCCTACTCTTCTTATGACTTCCTTGTTACTCACTCGGTCAAACAAGTTAATCTTCATTATTCTGTAGCACCAGATGTTGAATATAATTCAATTCCTTGACGTCTTCGCAGCTGTCATCGTCCATACCTCACCGTCATAAATAAACATGCTCCAGATATACAATCCGACATGCTGCTCAAAGGGCCAATGTAAGGTTTGAGTCGAATAAAGGGCCTATAAGACGGGGAAGTAAATGTTATGCCGGGAAGGCGTTTGACAAATCAAAGGTCACGTGCGCCATTAGTGACAGTTGATCTAGCAGCTGATGCCTGGCTAAATGGAATTCTTTCACCTTGAGGGCACTGCTATTAACTGAGCTCAATACCATAAGGTTTTTTATTTGTTTGAAACAAATATGGTTCCACTGTAACATAGCGTCATCAGATGGATGACGATATACTGTTAATGTTGTGTTACAGTGATATCATGATCATACGTTAAGTAATAAAAATGGTGGAAATGCATTGCGCTCTGCGCCATGAAGGCTACTGATTCAGTCTGGTTTAATTGGAATTTCAAGGTATAACGGAAGAAATGTTAGATACCCGGCGTCGTAACTATTCTACTTAAAATAAATAGCACCAAAAAGATCAACAAACACGTTGGAACAAAGTAGAGGCTCTGAACTGCTCTCCATAAGGAATAAGATACTGACAGCGATAGTGATGATCGAACAGAAGATCGAATCTCACTGAAAAATATTCATATATTCCGGCCTCAAAAATATACTGTTTGGTCAATGACATACTGGATATAAGAATGGTAATAAATACTGAGATAATATTGTGATTATAATTTAATGCTTTCTCAATCGAAGGTTCTTTAAGGAAGACAGTAAGGGGCCTCAAATACAACAGGCTCTCGAAAGCCGGTCGTGTTTGTGTGTTCAGGTTACTGTTGTTCGTATTTCCCAGCTTCATATTTTTTCAAACTCTTCAGCAAGAGCTATCTGTTTTCCTGGTTGATGTTATTTTCCCCGTCCAACTATAAGTCTGAGTCTAAAACTCATCTTCTTCGTTCCATTTCCAGAGAAAAACATCCGTCACTTTGAAGCCTCCGGAAACCAATTTCTTAACTCTCCAAAACTTTTCTGACTTCGCGGTCATTCGATTTATCATGTTCATATTGGACTTCATCCTCCACAGACAAACATTGTGTTGCAGGAATGGTCATGTATTCAGTAAGAAATCCTAAGTGCATTTGCTGTGAGAAAATATGTGGTAAAATAGCTTCTTGAACATAATTTTTCAATATTTTTCCAATACGATAATTTAATTAAAGCAAAATTATATATCTCAGAAAACCTTTAACATTTTTGCAAGCAATATGAAAGGGTACCGAATAAACGGACATAAATGGGTACTTAAGGCCATCCAACTTTTCCGTAAAGTACCCAGTTGATAACCGTCACGCCATTTAAAAGTTTTGCAGTTGAAAATTTCGATATATTTGCGCCGTAATGCTGCTTTCACCCATTACAGCATTCCATTATAAGTTTCGTCTTCCGCCCTTCCCATATTCTCGGTCCTTACGGCTCTAACGGCGCTCCTACTACAGCGCACAAATCTTGTATCTTGTCCCTTTCCTTGCGAACTTCTCTTCTGAATTACTCTGAATCCCTCGATGGCCTGCGAGAATTGATTATGCAACGAATCCCGTTTTTTTAATCCCGTCTTCACTCGATTGATTTGCACCATAATTTGAAACAATCATAACAAATATCATCAATGATAGGATACGGTTTAATTGAGGATTAGCACTTATTTCCGGCACAAGACAAATAGATATCTCTACACCATAAAGCGACGAAGAATCAGACCTTTGAAATAGCCATGCGGGAATGATTTTTGGGAGTAAATATATCAATATTTATCCGTGTAACACCCAAATGAAATTAAATAATGCCCTTAAAAATCATGTTTTCGTAGATATCTGGAACAATTTGAATAGATTCAAATATGTTTTTCTCGGGAAACGCGCGAAGAATAAGGGATTGCCCAAGGGAGAATGAAAAATAAAGTAATTTTTAGGGTAATGATTAATATAAATAGAATATACCTCTTTTGCAGCACTATTTAAGGATTCACATACTGTAATTGCTAGTTTATATCAGCTCAAAAATTATAATTTGGATCATCAACTTCATTGTACGAACCAAAATTAAGTTATCCTACATATTAAGGAAGTACATCATGTAACTGACTACCGTCGGCGCAGAAATTGTGTGCACTCGAGTTTGAATACGAACAACGAATTAACAGCTAGGCCTACAGAAAAACTAATCCCACCGTAATGTTTCTTATTTCATTCTGCGTTACTGGGTAGCAGACCTAAATTTGTAAACGCATTTTCATATTTTTTAAAACAGTGGTAACGTAAAAAGCGCAGGTTTTAGACGGTGTTCGAGCGATGCGCCGAATTTGATGACTCGTAAATCAATAATAAGGCGTTAAATTGCAACCAAAGTTTGAAGAATGATAGATATATATGTTGTTATAATAGAAGAAAAGTTGTTATCAATTTTGTAAAAAGTTAGCATTCCAAAACTGGGGTGTCGTAGAATTTCGTTCTTGGTCGCGTAATAATCCACATGTCCTGAACGTAAACGAAAACATATGTATCTATCATTCTTCAAACGTTTTTACGTTACAAATGTTTTAAAAAAATATGAAAATGCGTTTAAAAATTAAGGTCTGCTATTCAATAACGCAGAATAAAATAAGAAAAATTACGGTGTGATTAGTTTTTCTGTAGGCCTAGCTGTTAATTTGTTATTCGTATTCATACTCGAGTGCACATAATTTCTAAGCCAACAATAAGCTGTAAAGCTAGTTATAGTTCTTTAAAGTCCTTTATAGCTAGCTATGGCATACCTCTTTGCATAAACTATTAGATTTTATCACATCATGAAATATTTGTGTGATTTTTATCTGATTAACTTATAATTAAAGAAATTATTCGTACTTGGAAATTGTAGATAAAAGAAATTATTCAGACTTGTTGATAAATCCTCATAAAATGCTCGCAATATTCAATATGGTCTGATTGTTTAATGAGTAATTATATCCATTGACAATCAGTATCATAGGTCACACTGGATATTGGTGGCAAATGCAACGTAACAAAATATTTAAATTCCATGCCGATCATTTATACTCATGTACACTTCTTATAATCATCGTTATATTCACCACATTGAACAATATGGTGACTACTAAGTCCTAAGCTTTTAGGCTCACAAATTTTTGCCATGAGGTTAAGGTGATAATTCCTTTCCCGGCGGGTTCCCAGAAAAAATGTGGTACCAGAACACAATTATGTCGTTTTATGTTGTTCTTCTCTCTAGTCTCTTGTTTTATGTTCCTTAATCACTAAATTCTGTTTATTCAAGAAATCATGACTTGTTTCTCAGCAGGGGAGATTTTGATCCGACGCGACCACTAACAAGACAATTTATTCTCGCTTTTGACCCGACGTGACCACGAGTGTACCTTTTTCATTCCTCTTCTACCATGACGTGTCTAGCAAATTTTCACTTCTGACTCTTCTCCACACCTTAAATTCAGTTATTGACCTCAGTACTACCACAAAAGGTCAGTTATTACGCTAAACCATATCAATTATATATGTCTGTAAATATTTATTCGATTTAATTTTCGCTACTGCCGAGTTTAAAATGTCACAATAACGGTTACTAATTTAATTGTAGTGACTTGAAGGATTATCTAATGAAGCTAAAACAAAAATTTGTGCAGACTTCAAAATTATGCTGGTTCACATCCGGAAGGCCTACTCTATTCCCCTTATAATATAGTAAACAGTTTAATTCAGCACGTTGAAGGCAGTGGGAGATATACCAGCGCTGACAAATGGTATACCACCACATCTTAGGAATTAAACATTTGGCAAAAAATTATAACTGTGGGGCGTCGTTAATATAACTGTGGGAAGATGCGTAAAAATAAACCAAATTTTCCCGATTAATTTGTTCCGAGCAGAATCAGAACCGTACAAACTATTATTTTGTAGCATGTGTCAGAAGAAAAACATAGTTCACGAATATAGATTTTGTTAACATATTCTGCATGCGGTTTATTGATTTGATGTTTATCTTACAAGTATGTAAAATTCGATTTCATTGTGTTCACGGGTAGATATCATTTTCTTGCCCGTCTGAGATCAAGTTAATATTTGTTTAATGTTTATATGGCGGATTATGTGTGCATATAGTATTGACTAATTATTGGTTTCATTAAAACTAATTTAAGGCTCTCTAATTACATTTATTAAAAATACATTTTGGCTTGGGAGAGAATCACAGTCCCAAAAGATTGATAAATATACTTAGCAATAATTCGGTTGTATATATACTTATGAGGTTGTATAGATGCTTATGTGCGAATAGAACAGTAACTTTTAAATTAAAATATGTATATTTCTTTCAGCATAGTTTAAACATTGAAAAAAATAAGGATGAGCCAAAAGTATCTCAAGAAGAGTTCGTTGAATGAGGATTACACAGTTCGGGTCATAATGACCCGAGCCGGGTATTCCTCATTCATAATGACCCGACGCGACCATTTATGTACGTTTTGTGGAGCGACTCATTAAGGATTAAGTGCTTAAAATGCAAAATAAATGAGGGATTTATGAATAACAAAATACCTCATGCTTGATATGCAACCGGTGATAGAGTTGCATTTAGATATGCATTCACTGGTATCATTGGGGTGCGGGTTTTGCGGAAAAAAGAGTAGTTTAAGATAAAACGAGTTTCCTGTCTCTCCATTCCGGCGTTCCTCCTCTTTATCCATGAATTTGCGACGTAGCGACCTCGAGCCCTCCTTCAATCCAACAGCGCTCGGAAATAAATCATATCCAGCGTTGGGAATGCAAACATTTTGAAAAATTGACATGATCCCATTCGTGACTCGGACTCCTGGTGGGAAATTGCGACGCGGCGCCGTGAAGTGCACACGGCCTGCTCATAGAGCTGCATTCGGTGGAGTGGGCACCACCGTGCTTATACGAGTCCAATACTTCCGACGGGAATGAGGCTATATACGGTTGCCGCTGCGCAGTTGCGAAACTATTGATGCTCGATGCATACTCCGTGATATTGGAGACTAGGTTTGCTGCTGCGCTTTCATCCACTTGCGACAGAGGATAAGATTGATGGGTCTAAGATCTCATCCTCAGAATTAGCACGCACACTATATTCGATTACGTTATGCCTCTACCTCTACTCAATGACCCACCCTTATTAAATGATAAAATTATCTTAGATGTCGGTCTCCTTCCCAGGATAACTAACAAACTAACACGTAGCAACATCAACATTAGTAATCTCTTCTTCTTCTCACTCCACCTCAGAAAATTAATTTATTTTTAATGCTCCTGAATTACTCCGTAATATAAAGAAACTTATTTTCGTAAAATTTGCAAATTTTTCAGTCAGTCTCAGCGCATCTCTTGGCTTTAAAATTACAAAGTTATTAATTTTCAAGTGCCTGAGTTTCCAGGCTTAGTGTTTACGCTTGTAATACATTAGTCGTTATAAAAAAATAAAATGTGGATATGCATCAAATTATTTGGGATAGTTGCGCTAGAGCGATAACGCGACAAAAAGATGGTGACTTGAAAAAAATAACGTCACAGCATATATCGTGTGAATACCTACTTCATGGAATCCTTGCAGAAATTGAAGCTAATTCCTGAATAAATGGTAACCATTATAGTATCTTTCCAATTTAAGAGCCTGCGCCTCCGAACGAAATAATGTTTTTTTCAGAGATTTTTTTTCATAACTCATGAGCTGTTTTTGATGACGAAGGCAAAAATAAAACAGAGTGTGAATTACACACGATCGGACGTGATCGAGTGAAATGTAGTATGCCTTTGAAACAATAAACGGATCACGGCGATATGAAAACATCGCCATAGTTGACAGGGGAGCTGAAATGGCGAAAAACTCGTCATTCTTTAAAAACAAACGGTATAAAGTTTTGGAATCGAAAATATTTCGATAAAAGGAACGGTGTAAAGGTGCTTAATGGTATCAACAGAAATGTGAACTTACGGCGCCCGGCTGATATCTCTTGCTAGCCAAGGGGGATTTTATCTCCGGACTATCATTCAAGGAAAGAGCTCAACTCCCCATTTCATTCTTGTTCTCTCTTAAACCCCATCCGAGCAACCCTCGTCGCCTCCAACACTACCCCCTTCCTGTCCACCCTCTCTCACTGATTATTGTTCTTAGTGGACTTATCTCGCAACCCTTTCATTTCCGCGTACATCCATTCTCTCCCTAACATCAACATCTCCATTGCAATGAGGCGAAAGGCTTTTTCTCACTCTTATCTCTCACTCTTATCTCTCCCTCTACTCTCACATTGATTGTATCATCATACTGTGTCATTACTTCATATCCTTGTATTGCACTTTAACATTGTCAGCCGCTTCCGTTTTAGTGTGCATTTCACGCTCAAGTTTTTTCATCGGCCGTGGATTTTGTTTGTGCCTCGATCCCCTCGTTTTCCCCATCATCTTTTACGATATCCTCTGCAACTTCTTTGGCACTATTTTCCTGTACTTCGAGCTCGAGTCCGAATTCAGAAGAGAATTTAGGCAGCAGTGACCCCTACTAGAGTGCTAAGTGGAGTTATAAGCAATAGCTTGTCCGACGGGTGTGACGTTAATCTGTAAAAGCCTTACACCTTCCGTCAAGAGTTGGCTAACGTCAACGGAGAGTTTCACTTCACTATTCCTCCACTTCCAAATACTCTGGTTGGTTGGTTATTCAGGGGAGGTGACCGAAAACTGAGGTCATTTGCTCCATTTAGGATAAGTGGGTAATTGGATAATGGTAGGGGTTTTCAGGGAAAGGAGGAAGGGTGGAGAGAAACCCGGCGTCTGCGTTAGCCTACTCTTAACGAAAGGTGCCAAAGGGACCACGGCTTAACGTCCCATCCGACGGACGGAGTACTGAACTTGAAATGCCCTCCACTAGGCACTCAGGTGGGGACCGGTTTTCCACTGAAAAATCCGCCACTGCCGGGAATCGAACCCGGGCCCTCGGGATGGGAGGTCAGTACTCTAGTCACCACACCAACCCAATCCCCTCAAATACTCTGTCTTACCCCAACTGCCACCTACTTTCATAAGGAAAATTGTCCCAGCTCTCGGGCACCTTCAGTAGCAACAAAAAAAGTGTTCATCTAGCTGTAAATGCATTTTTATAACGCTGCATTTAGTGTGCGTTTTTTATGCCTTAAATTACGCGATTAATGACCAGGGGTGATTACTCTTGACCATCAGAGAATTGAAGCAGAAAGCTGACGATCCCAATTCTGCCAGCATACACACAAATCCTAATAGTCGGAAGTGAGATCAGATACGAGTATGTCCAGCGCTACATGGAACAGTTACAGGCAGAAATGTAAGTTATCGTGCATTTTCAGTCAGCTTATTTGATAGGGAGTGGGTAAAATTGGTTGAATAGCAATGCAGAACAATATGGAAGCCGTGCTTAGATGTATTCTCTCTTTCTATAACAATTTTGCCACATGGTAGGTTCAATACGGGAGCAAAGTCACTCTAATTACGCAATGAATGACTAACGTAGGTGAAGGATATAACAGTGAGCTGAAGGTGTATTTCCACTAAGCTGATCAACTTTCTCGACCTTCGGTATAATAAAATTAACAAAAACACCCATGTCGAATTAAAGGGTATGTTTGTATCAAGCACGCTGAACCATAATATTTTAATGACATACTCTCATAATAGCTGCTAATTAATCGATAATTATCATAATATATGTTATTACTATTATACCTATCAGTGCATGAACACGGTGAATATTTGATAATGATTCAACCCCTGTCATTAACCATCAAGTGGCTGATGAGCAAAGTTTTACACTGCTATAAATTTTAGTGTAATGGACAAGTCATTACTTACTTAAAAGATAACTTTGGTTATCCACTCCAAATCAAACCATCATCAGGAATAAGTGAATGAGAAGATTGGCGTTGGAAGACCTAATATGTGTGGGGTAAATAGTGCAGATTAAACGTTGATAATTATGTAAATATTTAGTGGTTAGCTGGAAGATGAATCGAGTGGAGAATTGCAATAAAATTATTCTTGGGGCTGATGACAAGTGATGATGTAACCTTATGATAATGGGGGGTACTGACAATGAAGAACCTATTTACAGTCTGAAATATAAGCTTAAATGCAAGGAATTATAACTTATTATTCACTACGGTGAAGAAGCTTGGATGATCACAGCCACAGATAAGCCAAAATAGAAAGCATTTGAAATATGCTTAATGAAAGCGTGGTGGAGATCAAATGGATAGAGTGAGTAACAAACAAAGTTCCTTGAAGAATGGGCGAGAAGAGAAGTCTGATAAAATTTTAAAATGATCTGGATAAATCTAATTGGCCATATGTAGAGACATGACATAAAAACTATCGTCGAGGGGAAATTGAATGGAATCAATGGTAATATATGGAGTAAAAAGTAAAGGATATAAAAGTTATGAGCATGAAAAGGTTAGGTGATGGAAGGATGGAATGGGGAACAGCATCAAACTAATCTGATGATCAATGTTTCTCTTGCTCTTAGTCCAGGAAACATGGCTTTGATTATGCATGTTTAAGCCATCCTCCCATCTTGCTCCTGCCTTCCATCACGCGCTGCAGTCGACATTCATTCCACTCGGCTCTTCCCCCTCCCTCCAACCTCTCTCACCCTTTCAATCCCCGCTCTCCGCACCCTTTCTCATTACGCAACGCCCTCCACGCTTTTATGGAAGGCAGACGAGGCGGGTGACGAGCGCGAGGCGGACATTAGCGCAAATCATAATCTCCGGAATTTTCCGACGCATAAACTTTCCGAGTACATTCCTTCCGGCATATTAGGAATGTTTCCCCATGAAGCGGCTCTCTTCCGCGACCCCCAGAGTTGTTGCTGAAAGAGGGCGCTACAATACTCTCCTGTACGAACAAAGAATTCACGGATAACATGGTGGAGCTCGGATTTCCCACAGCCTCCCATAAGTATCCAAGCGTTCAAAAGGGAAGCAAAAGTTTGCGACAAAGGCATTCTCTTGTCGGTAGCGAGTGCAGTTACCGCAGTTTTACTTGCCAGTCATCTACTTAGCGATGGGGGTATGAGTAGTTGAAGACAACAGAAAGAATGGCATCACTATTAGTGAGGCTGAATGTGAATGTAACGAACCAAAAACAAGTTCCTGCAAAGCTATCGGATGATAAAAAGTTTATCATTCGATATTTTACGTCGGATATTTTAAAATATAGTATTCCAAGATTTATTTTCTAAATTAATGTGCGTAGATAGCGTCCAATCAAAATAAGAAAAGGAATAACGCTGATTTTCTACATTATTCCTCACAAATTTAAGTAAAAACATAGCTGAAATTGATGTATCCCTTCATGTAAAGCGTTAAGAAAATGAGGATGGCGGAATTAAATGAGGATAAAATGGACTGACCACGAAACAAACGAAGTTCTTAGAGGAGTTGAAGAATAAAATAATAACCGGAGGAAAATAGTGTCTTACTTGAAAATTGAATGTTAGTGATCATTAAGTAGATATGCAGTTCTTTCCTGCATTAAATCAGATGCCCAAATTGAATCCTAATTACATAATCAAATTTTCCACTGTATTTTCACGGTCATTAGGTTATACTTTGCTCTAAGGTAGGTGGACACAGGCAATGCCTAGTGAACTTTTCCATCGTTAAGCACAACATAAATGAAGCCAAGTTGTTTAAATCTATGGGTGAAAATAAATATAAAAGTGGAATAGAACCAAATCTTTTATCATTTGTCTCCCAAAATTTTGCATCGATTACAGGCCACATAATCAGTGATAAAAAATTGACCGATTTTACATATTAGTGAATTTATTGAGGAGATATTTTCCCTTCGCCTACTACCTTATAACTGTTGGTTACGCCTACACGCAACAACCTGCCTGATCTTGGGGCTAAGCACTGTGTTTTGGCTTTGGCATATTGCAAATATTCATAGGCAGTTTAATCACTTCAGCTAGTTTTTAATCTCATAAATTAGTAACATATATGAGCTAAATAGTAAAACACTAGAAATCCAAAGTTATAATCAGCAAAATCGAGACTTCTGATTTTCTCTTAGAGTAGTAGTGTCCGAAAAAATTATGAATGCACTCCATTTTTAATCAAAGTCCCTTTTAAAAACATTTCACAGAAATGTGAGAGGTCGTCTGCCGCGGAATCCGTTAACTCACCGAAACCATCTCAACTTCAGAAGAGAAACGGGATATTCAGAGGTATTGAACGAAATAATATTATGCTATGGAGCAACAACCACATTATGACTCACTCTGAAATCGCGACGCATTACCGCATATACCGCATATACCGACGCATTACCGCATATACGCATATCTGCCAGAGCTCTTTACTGTCCAAAATCTCACAATATCAACCCGTTTCCGGGCCCAGAGACATTTGCTCATGATGGAATCTTGTTTCTAGAACACAGATTCATTTCTGAAAATGGTTCAAAAGCTAAGCGAGGGGGAAGGAAATCATTTCCATCCAACTTTATATTGCTATATACCCATAATTTCATAGTTCTAAGGAAGTTGGAACAGATAAGGAAACTTCCTTGTGAATAAAACTGGTTCAAAGATGAGACTGCAAATTAATGGTTAATAATGAGTTAATTTAAAGCTCGAAGTTCAAATCGGAAAGATTTTAAGTGTATTATTTAGAAATGTATGATAGCAAAACCTAAAACATTTGTAGACATTTATAATTTTTCCGGCGAAAAACCTCGTAAGCGAGGTACGTTAGAACAATTAGGCAAAATAATTAAAAAATGTAGCGTCCATGAGTTTTTGTTTTCTCTCTCACCTAATGGCAAAAATTCATAGATTAGTTTGATAAATAAAACAGGATATGTAACAATTGGGAGTAGTTTATTTAGTTAATCAGTTAGTCAGAATCCAATTAATCAGAAGAGTAGTTTAAATAATCTTCCTATAAACATTTACTTCTCCACAATGCTCAAATTAACATTTAATTTAATTATTCATTGCAGTTAATTGCAGTTAAGTGGATGTCTCCCAGAGAAGTGAATTCCTTACAAAAATAGGTAAGATGCCGCACGATGGGCAGTAAAACTATTTTTTCACCTGCCTGTGTCATCATCTCAATCTTCTTCACTCAACCCGTTTTGAGAGCGGAGATATTTCTTTTAATATATGTTTTTCCATGATGTCAGGGCCACGTCAACAACCTGGCAAAACTAATGCGGAACCGAACAGATTCCTGCACCGGCAGAAAATTGTTACTAGTCATAGTTATTTGTGGGAGGCGATCAGCAACTGAGATAATATGTGCCAGAGAGGTTAAGTGGATAACCGGGTAAAAGTAGGAGTTTTCAGGGAATGAAGAAAGGGTGGATAAAAACCCAGCTTCGGTATTAGCCTTAACGAAAGTCGCCAACAAACCATGGCTAACTCCCATCCGACGGATGGAGCGCTTTACTCGAAGTGCTCTCCACAAGGCACTCAAGTTTGAACCTGTATGCCAAGGAAAAATCCAGGTTCCGAGGTTTAACCCGGACCCTCAGCATGGGAGGTCCGTACTCGATGCAGCAAACCAAACCGACCCCCCTAGCAGAATATCCTTCGTTCCCCAACACCCCAGTGTACAACAACCAGCCGACCCTCTCAAATCCCGTCATCTCCATTAATTAGCAGCTTCAGCATTCTGTTATAATTAATCGGAAAAACGTCAAAAATTCATTGCAATATCCTAATTAAAACATTTGCCGAAGAAGTGAAAGGTTAGTTATGGGATAAAATCAATATGTGCCAATTAATCATTCTTCATTTAATCTTCTACAAATTTGATATCATAGATCACAATATTTCATTGCTGTACTTTTAGTTCCTATAGGGAGATTATATCCAGCTAGGGTCACTTATTTCGTACCCTTACCCACTATCAGTGGGTAGGGTAAGAAATTATCAAGGCTCGGAAGGAGGATAGAGAGAAATATGGAACCGGTATTTCGTTAACGAAAGGAGCCATGGGATCTAAGGATTTAAAGTCCGATTCGGAGAATGGAGCATTGAAATTACAGTATTCTCCACACATCACTCAATTAGGGTTTGGCATATCAGCGAAAAACATCTTCCCCGGGGGGATTCAAACCCAGGTCCTCGGGATGGAAGGCCAGTGCTCAAGGCAGTACACCAACTCGATCCGCAATATTACGTAAATATTGTATTTTAACATGGAAATATATCATCTTGAGATAATTTTTCACCACAATAAACATGTTCTTACGACACATAAGTTTGTGGAAGACTAAGTACTGTACAGAAAGAACGGGAATCCGGCAGTCTGACAAATTTTCGTCAATTTCAGTACCCTAGGAAAATATTGATTTATTCGTTTTATAAGGGTCTTACCCCTATAGTTTAGTATTCTACTATGTTTTAGTTTCTCTTTGAATAATTTGACTTTGAGTCTCGCTAATATGGGCAGATATAAAAATAAATGTTGAGGGAGACAGGAATAAAATTGGTAAAAAAATTAAGGAAGAACGTATACAGAGTTTAAAAGCTGAACTATTCGAGGGAATTGTTAAAATGCAAGCTGGAGAGAGGGTAAAACGAAAGGAATTTAGACCACACAAGGGTGGCTAGAAGATTTATAAGAGTTAGTGTGGGAGATAAAGTAGGGTTAATGAAGTGTTAGGTAACGTCAAACGCTACAAAAGCCACAATGGTAATGGGCCGAATTGAAGTATGGAATGCACGAGAAATTACCTCATGCTGGACCACCGGTGGAGCAAATATTTAGTTAAGATTGCCTTCTCCTAATATTTTACTTTGTGAGTCTGACTATTGTTTACCTCACACACCAAAAAAAATACCAACAATTATAAAACATAGGTAATCAAAATTTCCACAATCTAATATTATCTATGAAATCATCGAAAACACAACACAATAAAATTAAGCATTATATGACGTCGCCCATATATTTAACTTCATTCGCGTTAGAGCTAGTGAAGTTTTAAAACGCAAGTTTCAGTTTCACCACGTTCTTCACGCCTAAAATGATTCCGCAGAGAATCTAAGTTTTTCCCACGAAGAGAGTGCATCATGAGTTTTCCCAGGGTTTAATTATTTCTCGTCACGTTTTCCTCGGCTGGGGTGGCGTGGTGGAAAAATATTCGGCACTCGTAAATTCAAGTTCCAGGAAGTCAAGAGAGAATATCAACGCCATTATAAATACGATATCTAGGCAAAAAAATTTAGGCAGAAAATGGTAGACTTTTTTTCTGGGGGGAAAACAAGGAAGTTAGCGAGGCTAGATTGGGAGGAAGGGGAAGTGGGAGGATCCTCGTGGATTACCAGCCATCCTGAGGCAGGGAGATTCGGCGAGAGAGCCTGGAGTTGTCAGCGCACCGGAAAGCAGTCTAAAACTTTGGGTTCCAGCGAGAGGGGAGGCAGACGTGGGGTTTGGTAGGCAAGAAATAATGGAGGGTTGTGTTGTGCGGCGAGGGGTAAACTGTGTGGGGATGATGAAGGCTATGGGTGGCTGTTGGGAGAGAATGGGGGGAAGGGGAGGAAGACACGGAGATGGTAACGTACGAACAGCGAAAGGGAGGGAAGTTAGCGGAGGTGGGGGGACGGAAAGGAGGATGAAGTGTGTGGGGTGGAAGGAAGGGCGGAAAAAGTGCGTCACGGCTTTGAAAGCAGGATTTTTTTCGTCGCTGCAACGCAACTAAGGTGCGACTACGGGCGGGAGTGGGAGATGAACTAAATCCCATACTCCGGAGTGTGGATTTCAAATGGCGCTGAGTTTACTACCAGGGTAACATCACCCACGCATACCATAATATTAATCCCCCGAGGTAAGTTTACTAGAACTTCAATAAGTACCTACTCGAGAGTGATCTGGTTGGTGTGGTAGCTAGGGTACTGGCCTCCCATCCCGAAGGCCCTGGTTCGATTCCCGGCAGTGGCGGATTTTTCAGTGGTAAAACCGGTTCCCACTTGAGTGCCTAGTGGAGGGAATTTCAAGTTCAGTACTCCGTCCGTCGGATGAGACGTTAAGCCGTGGTCCCCTTGGCACCTTTCGTTAAGAGTAGGCTAATGCCGACGCCGGGTTTCTCTCCACCCTTCCTCCATTACCTGACAACCCTTGCCATTACCCATATCCTAAAAATGGCGCAAATGACCTCAGCTGTCGGTCGTCTCCCCTGAAAAACCATAACCGACCCAGTGTCCTACCCAGCATTGGTGTGAATAAGTACCTACTCGATGACAGCCTTCGTAAGTCCCATTGAAGGACCGCTAACTGCCCGCAAGAACCTTACCGGCGTTACCCGCTGAAATTGCACAATAGGAAGAATTCCACAGGGATAAAAAAAATTCGCTTGACTGGGACTCGATCCCGGATCCCCTGATTTCCGGCCAAGTGTAACCATTTACGCTACCGAGTTGTCATCTTTCCCTGTGGAAGTTATGTTAAAGTAAGGTTAAAACACCGAGCCGAAAATCAGGGGATCCGGGTTCGAGTCCCGGCCAAGGCAAATGATTTTTTTTCCATGTGGAAATCCTACTATTCGTTAAGTCCCGCTCAAAAAATTTTATCTCTGGCCTAACTTTCCGTTAAGCTGTGTAATTTACGTCAGCCACAGCAGTCCGCGTGTTGGCATGACGACTAAATAGTTGCGGGTTAGAATCATATGTGGGGCTTGGTATTAACAATGTCATTGGTTTAGGTTTATACATAAGGTACGTTAAACGTTGCGACATAACCTTTCTTGACAGAGTTCTGCTACGGTAAATTAAAACCCACCTGAATGGGAAAAAATTCTTCCTCGTATGATTCCAAATATTTTACTATGCCTACGCCTAAAAGCTGGGAAGCAGGGATTTGAATTGGCGAATGCTTATGTTTTGGATGAAAACAAAGCAAGTAATGTTTTGTGATCAAGCGGTGCATTTTTCCCAGATGTTGTAGCAACGTAGAAAATACTAGAAAACTAACTAAAGGAACTAAAAATTACTAAAGAAATGGACTGATATTCTCTCGTACTTATTAGACTTCGTACGACGTGTGTCCTACTCGCATCTCTCAACCTTTTGGTCGAATACTCTACGAAGTAAAATTAATTCGTCGTACCGTATTTGTTGAGTTAAGAAACCTCGAAACCTTTTCCAATTTTTAATTCAATAAGAAGTGAATACGCTTCTCTAGATTTACACTTTTACTGTGCCGCGCCATTGTCTGGAAAACTATTTTAAGATGGACTACATTTTACCCCAAGGTATTCTTCTCCTTTCTCATTTATAAGCTCTGCCTTTATTATTTGCCATTTATAAGCACATATACTGCACCTCATCGAGCCCACGAGATGCTTAACTTAGAGATCAGTTCCGTCTTCAACTTTCTCTATCTTTCCTCATGTCTCAAAATATATATCGAAATCACCTAGGAGGTGATCAGATGTAATAGCTTGAGGAGATAAATATATCGACAGATTTTTCCCCTCAAAACGCTTGAAAAATGCTGGGCAATTAATTATCTTGAGAAGTTACTTCTCCTTCACAGAATGGTTCAATGAAAATTCAGTTTCCATTAAAAATGAGCTGTTGATAGCTTCAAGAAGAGGAGCCATAAATAAACCTTATTTATATTATTGAAGATTGTGAGTAGCGTTAGTTTTCTATACTAGAATAATTTTGTTTTGGTTTTGAGTCATGACTGATAAATGCACGTCTAGAAAGAGTTATTGTAAAATGGAATTTTAGTTACTTAATTTTAAACATTCCTCTATTATATCCTCAACGGTGACGCCAGGTAATGCCAACAGAGCAACAGTGATCGATGCCTCATAACTTTTTAAATAAAATTAAAAGTAGCAACACAATGTTACTTATCTATCATCTGACAGCCTCAAACTTCTATGACAGAGGTTTTTAATGAAAAGCATATATTCAGATGCAAAACGTGGTGAGTTTTCATTGAAACCAGGTAAATATTGAACGGGAGGAAAGACTTTCTATTGGCAGTTAATGCATTACATAGCAACCTAAAAACAAATATGAGAGATGTGTAACACCTTAATGTGTAACACCATTCATTACAATCTTAACGTGTAACACACATTAAGGTATTAATGAAAAAACAGCCAGTACACATAAAAATAAACATTATGAAGTGCAAAGAACTTAAATTCTGAACTTCATCATTATTTACCTTTCCCACCATCTCCACTCTTGCACAATTATCAGCACTCTGATTGTTAGTCTATTGCAGCTTACAGAACCCTATTATCTCTCAGTATTTCCTCTAATCACTTACTCCATAGAATTTCCCTCAGGAAAATCCTTTCCTCTTTCACCTTACTTAGAACGTTTCACCAATAATAGAACTCGGAAACCTTTATTGCTTATCCTCAGCAACCCAGCCATAAAGTATCACAATTATTCAATACCTAATAACCCGTATTAAATTCTTGACTCATTTTTTCTTTCGATCCTAAAGCCTCAGTCATAAAATTCATTCACTTTGTAAACACGGTAAGCAATAGAATTCCTTTCCTTCTGTCTTTACCGCAATATCCAGTAACCTTATAGCATTACCGGATTACGTAAACCTTAGAAAGTGATAGATGAACAATTGAAGTACTACAATAGGTATACCATTTCTATATTTACATTATTCTAGACAAGCCTTTGATACTTTCCAAACTGGGTCAGTCTTTTACGATTCGTACTACGCTTGATTTCAGAACTCGTTCGCTCTTCACCATTTACGTTGAAAATATGCGTCGCAATCTGCTTAGAATTGGCAGCGAGCCTTAAAAGAATGCGAGATCTCTTTGGGGAAGAGCTTTTAACAACGAAATTCTCTCTCTCTCCCCCTCCCTGCGAGAGGTGAGCTTTGAAGAGAGTATCAAGCCATCGAAATGCGAAGAAATGGATAAAAATGAATGAGTGAGGGGCCGCGGTCGGGAAGGGAAAAGAAGACGCGCTAGGCCCCAGAATACATGAGAAAGAGAGGACCGGATGGAATATAAAATGAAGATGGGAAGAAGAGGGGAGTGACGTCAGATTAAAATGGGTAGGAGGAAATTGGAAAAATGGACCGACTAAAAAGGGTCGGGGAGAAGGAAAAAGAGTGGCAAGGAGGGAGAGGAGGAAGGGTATAACTGTTTTAATGGCGGAAGAAGATTTGGTAGACGGGCAGTAGTAACTCACGTGCTCTTACTGCTAAATTTTATTGGAATAACTTGTGATTATTGTCAAAGAATATGCATCAATGTACGTATATATTTTATTTTATTTAATGAAATAAGGGTGTTTCATGTATCTGATAATTATTGTGTAGAATATATTTGCCAGGCATTACTTTAGTAAATGCTTTAATGACAGCTCTTTAACTGTATTGACGTAATCTTGACGCATTTTGTCAAAGCATTTCTCATTACGCCTTAATCAACCCTTATATGCCAATAAAATTACTGAAAATATTGATTACGTATGATAAGGCTGACTTAAGGCCATGCTATTCATTTAACAACGAAATTCTCTCTGCCATATTGCAGATCAACCATATATTTTAGAAATTTGTTTTTGACTTTTGATACTCTCTTCAATACTCACCTATCGCATATTCAAAACTACAAATTAATAAATTATGTAGAGGAAAATATTTGTATTCAGATACATAGTTCACTGACTTTTGCAGGAATTGCATACATTTCGATTAAGGTTTTTTTAATCTTCAAGTTGATAGTTCAACTTGATAGTTTTCAAATTTATCATTTTGCAGGTACCTAGGACTTTGAAGGCAATGGAAATGTTAAAAATGTTTTGTTCACAAATAGTACCTACTCAGTACCAGCTGCATGACGCCAGCCTGACGAGAGAAACAGTTAAGGAGGATCGGGTTGGTGTGGTGTCTAGAGTATTGGCCTCATATACCGAGGGACCGGGTTCGATTCCCGGCCTTAGCGGATTTTTCAGTGAAATACCGGTCCACACTTTAGTGCCTAGTAGATGGCATTTCAAGTTCAGTACTCCGTTCGTCGGATGGGACGTTAAGCCGTGGCCCCCTTCGCGCCTTTCGTTAAGAGTAGGCTAACGCCGACGCCGGGTTTCTCTCCACCCTTCCTCCGTTTCCTGAAAACCCCTACCATTACCCAATTTCCCACCTACCCTAAATGACGCAAATGACCTCAGCTGTCGGTCGCTTCCCCAGTGCAACCAACCAACCAACCGAAAAAGTTGAGGTTATTACTTAGAGACCATAAGATTGTGTTTAAGATCAAAGTCACTTGAAAAATTCAAGTCACATAAACTTGAGCCTGACACAACAAAACTATTTCTACCCCGCTGTTACCAAAACTATTTACTGTTAGGCAGAGATAATCAAGAATTTGTTTTCCCCGCACAATACTAGACTACAGTACATACATAAAAGCCTAAATATTAAAATAATGAAATAAACACTCATAATTATTTACATTTTTTTTCCTTATCAGACTTGATTTTTCAGAAAAATTATTTTCAGGGCTGTTTCAGTTGTGTTCAGTTTTCATGTAGTTTGTCTAAAATTACCTCCACTCACACACCCTTGTTGTGGCTCGCAGGGCGATATGTAGGTGTAAAATAAAATGTAAATTGAAGGGGTGGGCTGTGCCAACCCACATTTAACCTGCCCGCCACTCGCAGACAGGGGAGAAGAACACCGTGATAGAGGTATGGAGGGGTCACCCATCCAACCTCCGTCCCGACCAAACGTTGCTTAACCTCGGTGATCTCACGGGAACCGGTGTCTTTTTTTTTTTTTTCATTTGTTTATTTCATGATTAAAGTCACACAGTCAAAAGTTTTTTACACATAATTTTCTGAAATATTTCTACTCACATTCAGACAAAAGTATTAAAATAAATACAATATATATTACTTTTTTTAGTTTCTGCTATGGTTTAACATTTTAAGAGAAGAGAAAAAAAGAATTTAACCTTGCAAATCAGTATATAGAAATTTTTTTTTAAAACGTTTATATACAAATATCTATTAAAAAACATTTTCTAACCATTTTTTTTGACTGTCAGTTGAGGGTACCCATTTATTTATATGAAATATTTTTGTTCTAAGTTCTTCTATTATATTTTCCTTTTTATTTTTGTTGTATAAAAAATTCGAAACCAGTTCAGATATTATAACATTTTTACTGCTTGGGAAGAAGTTAAAATTCAGTTTGACCAAATCCTTGTCCCCGATGTCCCTCGCTCCAAAGGTGTCAAATTCTTTGAAAATTCTTTTGATAGTTTTCCATTCGCGGGATTCCGGGGAGCAGCCTAGGATGTGGTGGGTCGTGTCGTCAAGACGTCCACAAGCGGAACAAAGTGGGGAATCAGTGAGGCCGAATTTGAATCGTGTTTGATTTGTTGGCCAAAGGTCATTTAACGTAAGGAACATCTCACTTCTTTCTCCTGCGGGGCCCCTCAGCTTTGAGAAATTGGCCCATGATATCTTTCCCGGTGGGGGAGGGTCCCCGATATATTTTCTTGTGGTTTCGTTGTCGTATATTTTTTTTGTGTTTTCTGAACCTGAGTATTTTACTATAAAATCTTTGGCATCCTCGATTGTCTCACGAAAATAGCGCATTTTTTTTGCTTTAGTTAGGCTTTCGGTTAGTAGCATTATTCTTGCTCTATCGTCATTTCTAGTAATATCTGCTATGTTTTTTAAGAATATTATTTTGGCCTTTCTGGAGGCGTTTACTAGTTTTAGACCACCTTTCAAAGGCGAAGCATACATTCTTTCCCTTGCGACTTTTTTTATGAGGCCACACCAGATTATTTCATTCGTATACTTTATAATTTCTGAATTCGCTTTTGCGGTCAATGGCCAGACATGGGCGGGATACCATATCACCGGGAGTAAGAATTGGTTTACTAAATTTATTCTACCGGTTATCGGTATTGTGTGCTGCGCTGTTCTATTAATGTTATATCTTATTATTTTTGTGACAAGTTGCCAATTTCTTTCGACCGTTTTAAAGTTGTCCCTTTCCCACCATAAACCAAGGATTTTCAACCCATTTGTACGAGGCCAGCCAAAAGTCTCTTTTAACGCCACCCCATTAATGTTCAGGAGTTTTGATTTTGTCCTATTAACTTTAAGACCCGAGTATTCGTATACTCGACAGATATCGCTTATTTTCTGTAGGTCGTTTTCACTTTTAATAAAAATCGTCATGTCATCTGCATATGTGACCGCCGTGTATAGTTGTCCGTGTTTTCTTATTCCGATGTTTTGCTGTTCTAATGCCCTGATCATTGGGTCGATTGCTATCGCAAAAAGCAGCATTGATAATGGGCAGCCTTGGCGCACTGAGTTTTTTATTCTAAAGTTTTCTGATTTTGCCCGTCCGATCCTGATTGTGGATTTAATCCCATCATACATTATTTCTATGACTCTAATTAGTTCTGGCGGGAATGCCATTTCTTTCATAATTTTCCTAATCCACTCTATGCGAACTAAATCAAAAGCTTTTTCAAAATCGATGGCTAAAATCTCCATCGTTAGTGTGGTCTTTTCTCCTATTGACGACAAATAGATATCTCTAATGAGCGTGCACGCATCAATTGCGCTCCTTTTTTTAATGCCTGCATATTGATATTTATTTAATACTTTTTCTGCTAGAAGTTCCATTTTGTACCTAATTATATGCGCTAAAATTTTGTAATCACAATTTAGCAACGATATTGGCCGGAAGTCATCCAGGGTTTTTGGGTGTTGGGTTTTTGGAATTAGCCTAATCGTCGCCAATTTCATCTCTTCCGTTAAATGGCCTTTTTCTATGATTTCGTTAAATACTATTAAGAGCGCCGGACTTAGTTCTTCCCAGAAGTACACGTAAAGTTCAAAAGGGAGTCCGTCATTGCCTGGTGCCCTTCCTTTTGTTAGCACATGCTTCACAGTATTGAGTTCGTCCTTGCTAATCGAGATCGAGAAACTCTCGTCTTCGTTAAGCCTAGGGAGGGGTGGGATGGGGGGAGCTTCCTCCTCTCTCCACTCCCCGTATCGGTTGTATCGCTCTTCAAAGTGGTTTTTCGCATTGAGGAGAAGGTCGTGCGGTGTGGTAGGGGTCTCTTGGTTGCTATTTCCCGCCTCATTAATTCTTTCTGCTTCCCTCATCTCCACATTCGCAGTCATGCGTCGTAGTGTTGCTAACGATAGAGCTTCCCATCGGTCCTCATGGATTTCTCTCTGCCACGCTCGCGGGGCGTACTTGTTTATTTCCCAGCGAAGGATTCGTCTTTTAAGTTCTTTCATTTTCCCATTAAAATTTTTTGGTTTATCTTTTGACATCATCATTTCTTTAAGCGCTTCCCTATAAAAAGAAATTGTAAAATTTTGTTCTTTGTAAAAGTCTCGCGTAATATTTTGGAGTTTTTTAGTTAGTCGTTTTTTAAAAATATTTTCCCACCAGAAGAGTGGGCTTTTTTCTATCATTGGGTTATTTAATAGAGTTTTGATCTCGTGACGGATTTTCTCTAAACTATCGTTATCCTCTAGGATTTTGGTGTCTAGTCTCCAAGTTCTTTCCGCCCCTTTTTGCATTTGTTCGTTTTTTTCCCCTTCGCTTAGATTTATTTCTATTTTCATTTTTACTATGTTGTGGTCTGAAAGTGTACAGGGGATCGTTTCGAAGGTTCTTATTTTTTTTGAGATTAGATGCGAAGTGAACAGGTAGTCAATTCGGTTTCTCGAGGTGCTTCCACAGCGGGTGTACTCAATCACGTTTGGCCGGAGCGCACAGGCCGCATCGGTTGCCTTTATTGATTCAATTAGAACCCGTAGTGCTTTGGAAGTTTGGTAAGTGACCTTCGTTTGGTTTGCGTCGCTGTCTTCCCTTCTATATATTGCATTTAAATCGCCACCTAGGATTGCCTTTCCCGAAAACCCGATTAGATACGGTGGCAGAGTCACAGTGAAGAATACGTCTCTCTCTCGTCTATTACCAGCGGGGGCGTATGCGTTCACGATGTGTGTGTCTTTGATCATTAAGGATATTATTCGCCCAGACTCATGCCTTCGCACGTTTCTCACAGTTAGATTCTTTTTTACTAGGATTGCAGTTCCCAAGTGTGAATCCCCGAAGTTATCAAAGGTATTGTAGTTTTGGTCTTTCCAAATTGCTCCCTTTCTGACTTCCTGGAGCAAGATGACATCGGGGAGTAGTTCCTTAAGGCTACTTTTTAACATCTCTATTTTTTGAGGGTTAATAACCCCGGCAACATTCAGAGATACAAAATTGACGTGTAACGGGTTAGCAATATTCATTTTACCCTCAGCTGACTCACATTTGTTTTTTTGTGCCATTTTCTTGTTTTTTGGTGGTGTTTCCGCGGTTCTCCGGACTCTCCCAGGAACTCTCCGTCCTTGAGGGTGTGATTCCTCGTTTCGCGAGCTTGACATTCAGCCTCGTGGCCCTTCTCGGTTCCAACGTCAAGGCTCCTTCCATCTCCGATTGTCCGGGTTCCTGCGTGGTGAGGGACCTGAGAAAAGAAATTTTGTCTGGGAGCTTCCCCCCCCCACCCTTTCTCTGCGCCGCCCCACCTCTCTCTTTCCCAGGAGCCGTTTTATTTTTCTTTTTGGTTCTCTCTATTAACTGGGGTATTCCAGAGCTTTGCGTTTCTATATGGGGGGTCATGTATTCTACTCCCGCAAACAAAGTTTCCCCCGAACCCCATAGACTCCCCAATATTTCCTGTTCCCCTCCCTCTCTCGGGGCCGTTGTTTTTAATTTCTTTCCTTTCTCTTCTTCAAGCAGGGGCCCCTCTCCATACTCTGCTCCCCCCTGGGTCCCGGCACCAGTGTGCTGGCTAATCACTTGGGCTCCTTTCCCTGGCTGCTCCCCTCCCTCCCCCTCCACTGTGACCTCCCGTTCCCTCCCCATTGAGGCTTCCCCAGAAACTAGCCCATCCCCTTCTACTCCTACCGCCTCATCAAGGGACGCTGCAACAGCCCCATGCATTGCTGCTTCCGCCCCATTCTCTGAAGACCTTGGGCTCCGCTCACTGTCCAGGTCTTGGGATTCCGGCATTCTCTGTCCCTCCTTTGCGGTGTGTGTCGGCAGCTCCATTTCATCCTCCCCGGTCTCCATGACCTCTACGTCGTGGTGTTGCGTTGACCGGCCTTCTCCCTCATGCCCTTGTGCCTCCTCCTCCGCTGCCTCCCCCTCACGCCGCCCCATCAGCTCCTCATCTGCATCGGGGGTTGCGGCTTCACCTGTTTTCATGATTTCCATGTCTTCTCTCTCTCCCTCATCCGCCCCCCTCCCGCCGTCATGCTCCGCCCACCTCTCTGCACTGTCGTACATTGCTATGTCTACCTCCAAAGTATTCTGCCTATGGATTACTTCCGCAGCTGGCTTTTTGGCCTTTTGTTTTCTATTCTGGCGTCTTTTTCTCTTTTTTTTTTGCCCATCGGGCACCACCTCCTCTCCTCTCTCGTCCAATGATGTCTGCGACTGGTTATCCTCTCCCTCACTTTCGGATGGATCAGTCACACTTATTGGTCCTGCCGTCCCCGATGGTCCCGGTCTATTTTCCATTGTCACCTCCTCTTCTCTTCTGGCAATCGCCTCCGCGGTTTCTTCTTCTTCTGCAGCGTCTCCTCCTCCCTGCCTCAAGGCATCTACGTATCGCGTAGACCCCATCAGACGTGGACATTTAATTCGCACGTGGTCGAAGGCACCACAACGTGAGCAAGTTATTTTTTGGCCCTCATAGTGTATTAGGGCCCTTTCCGTGGATATTGGTATGTAGCTAGGAATGTCACTTTCCAAAATCACTTTAACTGTTCTAGTTCCTGTATAACAGTGGTATTTTAAGCTACCTCCCCAGCGGTTTTCTTGGTATCCTACCACTTTTCCGTATTTTCCTAGTTCCTTTTCTACCTCCGACCTCGTTACTTCGAAGGGAAGTAGGCATACTTTCACAAAGGTTGCCCTTTTCGTAGCCTCTTCAACGGACGCCTTACCTAGTCTGTTGGTTCTGGAGGGGAAGTCTAGGTCTCCATTCACCTTCCCCAACACTCGATCCATGATCTTCTCTGTAATCACCTTCACAAAGATTTGTTTTCTGGAGGAGCCGAACTGAATCCCGGACACTTCTTCTGTCGAGAGCCCAAGATCAACATGAATAAAATCATGGACCTCAAAGGCCATCGGTGCACGATCCATTCCTTTCACTGTTATCTTCAGTGTGTTCTTCCGCTCGACCGGCATGTCGGGAGCAGAAGAGAAAAGCACTTATTTCACTAATAAACACAAAATCGATTTGCGTGCCTAGGAAGATCCTAGGCACACACAAAAGCACGTCTAGGCACTCGATTAAGTGGAAAATTATCCACAGGAACGTTATAAAAACGCTCCCGGCGACCGAGAAATTCTCGATCGCCGGTGAACGAAACACTTGACCTTCGCCGCTCAGAACTCGGGAGCTCGCCGAAGGCACGTCCTTCTCCTTCGAGTGTCTCAACTTGACTAAGCCCTTGCCCATATGTAGATGTAAATAACATTTTTTATAGCTACTCTCGAGTCTAAGGCCGTCAGACTATCCCGTCGAGATGTAACTGCCAACCATAATATTACCGATTTAGTCGTAAATATGCCAACAACATTTATAAAGCACTTTCATTTCCCTAAGCAAGAAGGAGTTTTGAGCGTACTGGGTACATGAGTAAGATTTTGAGGCCACCAGATTATTGAGCTTCGTTTAGAGAAACATTTTCAACATGACCACATAATGAGTTCGTGATTACTTAAATTACGATTGGATACGAGTCCCAAATTTTTGTATGGACTTAAAATCAAATGGGATCTAATGCTTAAACTCCGAAAAACTGGGAAGTGCACGTTTTAATCCAGCGGAAAGGACAAAAAAAAAATAGACGCGGATTTTTGACACTGTTCCAGAAAAATTTCGAGCACGCCATCTGTGTCACGCCCGAAAGCGACACATTAGTCACTTCAAAAAGTTCTACAGAACCCTTTCCGACAATTGGATTGGGACATTCAGACCCTCATGCATGTAACCTTGAGCCCACCCGAAAATAAAAAGAAAAACAAGCAGACGGCGCGAATAATGGGACGCTTAAACATTTTTTTCCCGCATTCGTAAGTGGGCATGCGGATGAATGCGCTCGGTTGGTGTGTTCGATAGGTATGGGTGCAAAGGATGGGGTGTGAGGGGAAAGGAGGATGCCGTCGGAGCGAGAATGAGGGGGCCAGGACACGGCCGCACCCCCGGGCGGGTGCAGATTGACGCCGGCGGTGGGTCGGGGGCCGGAGGGTGAAAGCCAGCGACAATGGGTTCACTGAGGAGGGAAATGGAGAGAGTGGAGAGGAGTCGAGGGGAGAGAGAAAGAGGGTAAACGAGGAAAATACGACGATGGGGAGGACGTAAAAAACAGAGGATATACAGGATTGGAAAAAAGGTGCAAAGATCCGGCCATCTTTATTCAAACCAATCGGTAATGTGAGGAGAAGACGGTTGAGATCGACCGTAGATCAGATGCATTACGCAAAGAATTAGGCTTAGGCAATAAGAACTATACAGAGGAAATTAGCAGCATTCGTGAAAGCTCGCTTTGGTTATTGAGTGAAAATTCTCCAACTTACTAGAAATACTCGGATGAGAATGTCCATAGACCTCCAGGTGCTATGAATCTATTGTGTTTGTTTAAATGTGGGCAATTTTGCGATGATACAAGAAAAATTAAAAAAACCCGTAAAAAAATGGTTTTTTCCCACTACAAGTAAGAGATCATAATAGGAAGCATAACTACCACATATATAACTGTAATAGAGGTTGTGTAGTCTGCTGTGCATCTGAAAAATAGCACTTGACCGTACTAACCCTTGAAAACTGCACTTTTGCATGTCCACTAAGGAATTTAAATCTAGAGCTTAAAATATGACCAAACGATGATTAAATTCCACACTCTTTTTAGATACTTGTCGCTTAGGTGCACGTTCCTGTTGTACAGATACTTGACTCTTTATATGCCATAATAAATATTACATGCACGGTATATACGCTTAGTAATCATTCACACCCAGACTCAACCCAAGAAATTATAAGCAGGTTAACCAGTGTGAGATTGCATCAGATGCAGATTTAGAGTGCAAACGGAGTCTAAAGATAGTGGATGGTATGCGATAAAATAAATACGATGAATGCACATTTATAACTCGGTTTTGGAATAATAGTCACTCTCGCGAAAGAAGCAAAGAATAAGGGACAGCACAATCATTAAACTATTAGAGCTCGGGTTCAAATATCGGATGATGTTAAATTGTAATCCCTACTTGGACACCGTATGGAGAGTGTCCAAACCTTTCGTTCATATGAGGCGAATGCTGACGCCATGTTATTCTTCTCCCTGTCATTACGCTCTTCTAATCCCATCATTACATCCTTTCTCCTAGTCTGTAGCGTACTCCAGAATGTTGAAAAGATTCAACCTATTCAACATGTACACTTTACGTAAAATTAACGTAATTTTTGCGTAAAAGTATGAACACAAGTAAGGAATTATATGCAGTTGCGTAATGTTGAAGTAAAATTCACATTTTACGGTGATATTAGACTCCAGGAGTAGTTAACTGGAAATAATTTATGCCTATATTTGCCATTAACGCACTGTGGTGACTAAAATACATTATTTTCAATATGCTAATCGCAACTTTTGGAATATATGTTTTTGAGACCCAATTTCATGCATGGCTTATTAACCATTTTCATGGCTAAAAATGGCCATGTGTCTCGACAAGAGTGAGCTATTCTATATTACCATTTGCTACTTCTAGCATAAAGGTACCAAAATCTTGGAATGGTGGTCAGCTATGACAGTAAACCAAATTTTATACTAGTTGCCAAAATTCGGGACTCAGAAAATGTTCTCCTTTTGCTATTAACTTGAACATTGAACGGAGTGATCCACATTTTTAACTTATCAATCGCTTGGTAGTAACACGCATCTTTTCATACCGTCCGTAACTTAGATCCATCCGATGGGAATATTTCTATAGTTTCTCATCGGTGCGAGTCTAGCCGACGGAATAAATCGTTAACTTGGGGGTTCAGTCATCATTGCACGCTCTATTGGGCTCGTGATCCGAAGGATAGAAGACTGCTTTCGTGGCCTGGGATTCTCTCTCAGGGCTCGGTTTCATTTTTTCCCCTCCTCCGCCCTTTTGCCCCATCAAGTCCTCAGCCCTTTCGAGACGAATATCCTGGAACCACCGACCGCACCAGTGGAGGGAGATTGTGCCGAGCGACGCACAAGGACACTCATGGAACGAGTCAATAACGGAGGCGGAGAAAGGGCTGCCGTGGATTCGTTGAGGTCGGGGAAAGGACAGGAGGGTGTGAAGAAGGGATTGGAGGATGAGTAGGGGGCTGGAAAGGGCAAAAGTCGAGTCAAGCGGGCGCGAGGGGATGCTCCTCTCCCGAAGAACACACACTCGAACGAACCGTTTCAGGAATTCCTGCTCATGATTTACCCTCAAAGCCGCGGCACCGTCGCGTCGGGACTAAAACGCTGAACGTTACTTTGCAAGAAACTTTTAATCCTTAGGTTTGTTCTATTTGAAGTTCCATTTAATTGAAGAGGCTCTTAATTTCCCACTCTTATAAAAGTGCTTCGTTTCCATTCCTCATTTATCTGAGGTAAAGTGGGCTGTCGACCTTTGAAGCCAATTCTATCGAAGACACAAAATGCAAAAGGAGCAACGTGCTGGAGTGTACTTAGTAAAGAGTTCTATCTTGCTTTGTGATCAAAACGTCAAAATATTTTTTGACTTCTTTTCTCTTAAGTTTGATCCATTTCTGTTTTATGGGATCTGACCCTTAATTTCTCCACCCTTTTTAACATCCTTCCATATCATTCCTAAACCTTTTTTTTTTAATTTAACTTACAATTGCTGATTTAATTATACAAACAGCACGAAAATTAAAACAAAATTAGCAATTTGAGTTTGGAAAGGTGTCTCAAGAAAGAAAAGTTTTAAAATGAAAATTATTTATTTTTCAACTATCACTGATAAAATCGATATAAAATTACTCTGCATGTATTGTGATATAACTCTAGAATTTTTCCTGTTTCCATGAAAAATGGCCACATTAAAATTTAAAGAAATAATAAGGGTTCTCAGGGTAATATTTAAAATAAATTGATAAAACAATCTTGAACGAATCACCCAGAGCTCTAATAAAGCTCTTTAAAATTGGTATAAAGTTAAGTTAACTTTATAAAACAATGTATTCACGATAAATACTCGTTGCTACTACAGAAGTATCCAATCATAATTCATCACTTATGCGAAGACATTTTCTACTCGTAATGAACCGTCATTTTGAAAGGACACGTCCTTATACGGTGCTAAACCTTGGCTAGGTCCATTTTGTCACATCCCTGTTCTGGAAAATGTAGATCCGGCACTAACTTTACTGCTCAAGTCTGAATATGAGAGACATTTTTCACCGTATAGAGGATATGAAAACAATTTATTTTTGATATATTTACATTACTTTCCATGACTCATAGTTATGATCGGTATTGAATAGAATGCAATACATGATGGATATAAAACTGTTTGGAATAAATTTGTGTTTTTGGCCTTTTTATGAACATCAAAATGGACCAATACACAGAAGCCTCCAGAAACCTTGAATGCACAGAAGCCTCCAGAGACTTTGGAAGACTAATATTTTCTCTCTCCCCGACGGTGGAAGTGTAATTGAAGCATAAAAACTTACAGCCCAACACTTTCGCTCATAAGCCGTCTCTGAAGCTTACTTAATATAATTAAAACAGTAACTACAAGTATACAGGAAGATAATGATGGAAGAATAGAAGCTGCTTCGGAGGAAGATGATGGTCAAGATGGTAACTTCCAATTATTAGATTAGAAGAAACTGTTGCTTAGGTATTTTGAAGGCAATAAAGAATGGAGTTAGATATAGTGTTTGAGAGAGTTATCATGTGAGGCGTAAGTAGTGTTAGGTGACGGGAATATCTTAGAAGTAAAGTTGGGGTAGATTATCTACGGGATGCTCAATAACCTATGTGCAGAACGCTGATGATTTCAGCTCAATCTGAATGGTATGATGAAAACCTCCTCATTTCGATGAGTTGGGTGTTATTGGATTTGCCTACTCGAGAAACCTTCAGTTTTCCCTCTCCCTGCCTGTATCGAGGTAATGATCTGGAATGCTTGGGCATGCAAATAAACCCGTAAGCCTCTCACTAATGTTGATAACCCCGCTGTCAACGCCGAAATTGACTTTATAATGAAATTCTTCCTCGGGCAATCGCTTGCGTGGCTGAACAATCCGACGTTATGACATGAAAATTATTGGAAGGGACAAACGAGATGGCCAGATTAATGTCCAGCAGCCGGCGCCAAGAATCAGTTGAGTGCGGCAGAAATAAAAAGGAGGGCGTCCAGGCCTTTTGAGGACTGCTTCAGTCCTCAAAAAGCCTGTCTTCAACGGAGGGTGAAAATAATCAAATCAACTCGGTGGTGATGTAAGCGGTACGTTATAGAATGTCGAAGCATACAACCGATGGCAGAGACTACAGTAAAATTAGGGCGGTTTCAATTCTTACCCTCTCTTTATCCGTTGTGAATTCTGGATGAACATACTCCAGTAAGTTCCAATGATGTGTTTACCTTCGAACCTGCATTTACAGCTGAAAGTGGACATTTTTCTTCAGGCACGATAGGCTGCAGAGGAACGGTAAGTGCGAAAATGCCAAATAAAGGCCTTGAGTGATAAAGATGTACTCATCTGCTGCTTTAAATTATACTCATAAATGACTCAGATCGTCTAAAAAAATAGCATTCAACTTTGAGGACTTTTTTTACAGCTATGAACCCAGAGCCCAAACCACTTCAGACGTGTTAAGCTAGTTCATAGTATGTGTAAAAAAACATAAGGTAGTAAAAAATATCAAATGTTGAAAATTAAATCCGAGGAAGGAAAAAATAGTTGGAATTAAAAAATTCCTACATCACACTGCACCCCCTGCACTAAGTAATACCACAAGAAATAAGGTCGTGAAATAATGTTGATCTCTGGAGAGTAGAATTACCAGCAAGAGTCAAAGCAACATGGCAGCAGTCAGCTGCATTTCCCAATCAAAGAGAGCGTTCAACCAACAAAAATATCCACTTTCAGGTGTAAATATAAGTTCTGATGTAAGAAAACACTTTATTAGAACTTACTGGAGCATGTTCATTTATTTCCTAACCATCGTCCCTGCATCACAGTACGGTGTGGGCGATAACAGCAGCGGATAATATGGCACTGGAAAATTAAAAACTGATGTTACCACGAAGATTAAATGAATAAAATGAATCGAAGTAGTTTTAAGAACAGCGGCAGAAAACTTAAGCCTGATAATAATTTCAAAAAAAGAAACATTAGAAAAATCCAATCAGACTTTTCCTCAGGCATGATAGGCTGCAGATGACAGCTGCTGAGGGAACATTAAGTGCTAAAATGGCAAATGAAGGCATCAGAATTTGATGATCAAATAATAAATATGGAATATGTACTGCAGGACGTAAAAGAGCAAAAGTTTTCACATATCAATAAATAAACCGATCGAAGAATGGAGTGGAGAAATACGTCAAACCAACTTTAGGGATTGACGCTGATGAATCCAAGAATCAAAAGACAACCTACCCAAACCGTTCATTGGTGGAATGGAATGATCTTATTTTACTCGGAACGAGGATACTTCATCATTCTGGTTTTCGACGGAGATGAAGACTCAACAAATAAGTGCGAAGTGAAAGGTGGAAAATTGGGAAGAAGTAATAAAATCACGATGCTGGCGAGTGACCTCGAAGCGTGTCACGACAATTGGAAGTCATCTTTCTCGTAACGGAGATCGGGGAATGCAGCCATATCACCCCGTCGCGGTAACAGCTAGATTTTACGCTCGCATAAAACATGATTAGACCGTCGGTTATATCTGTCCGTTCGTGGCGGAGGTCGATCCTTGCCCTCATAACCCACGAGTGGATGGAAGGGATATCTATCGCATGCATAAAACCGAGCCTGGCAATCGCTGGGCACTTGATCCGTAGGGCAATCTATCATGTCTATTAAGGCCAGAAATTAGTGGGTACGTCCGGAGACAGGGACGCTCTCTCATGAACCAAAGCAATCATTAGGGATCTCTGATTACAGCTCGAGGACCTGGGCAAAAGAAGGGCAATCATAGCCTCCCAGTAATTCACAAAACTTTTAAGGAACTCTAGAGAACAACACAATAAAATGGCGGACAAATTATTTTTCTCTGTCCTTAATACACATACATGTACTTTTGTAATATTTGTGACTGATTTAATCATTAAGCGATTCAATCACGGATTATATCCAATGCGGTCAATATAATTTTAGTTATTTCAGGATGGAGATTTTAAATTATGGTTTGTGGTAGTTATAAACCAGGTGCTACCCACATCTAAGCAAGAAACAGAGAAATCAAACAGAAAAGAAACACAGAGGGAAAGTTCATCTTTCCAATTAGCTTCATAATAAATAAAAATATTTTTTAAACAGTGAACGGAAACTATTTTAAACTATAATGCTTTCTGTCCACCATTAAATATCATGATGAAATACTACAATTTAATAATAAAGTTTAATTTATGAATCAAAAATATGAAAAAATACACAAAAACGATTTCAAGACGGATTAATGCCTATTGAGAAGCTGTACTTGAATCCCAGATAAAAATATGTTCCACCGCATTTCTATGTTTTATAATGCACGGTTTTGAGATGCTGAATTCATTTGTTTTTTAATTTCTTTTTTTTATTCAAAAATTTAGCAATACCATTGCAAATTCCGATGGAATAAAAAGGAAGTTGAAAACAATAAATTTCACCTGAGGGATTTTAATTGGTAATGTTATGTTCATTAAACATATCTCGCGTATTTGAGGCTTGAAGCGTAAAGCCCACATGATATCGGAATTTAAGGCAGTAATAGGTCTCCCGGCCATTACTTCCTACAATATATATACAATTCCCTACTCTTAGGTTTATGTAGCTGCGGCCCAAGTAAATACCATACACTCCTCACAAATTCCCAAAACTCTCATCTCATGACTCGACAGTAGAGGGATTAGAGCGGGGTTGAATGAATACTTCAACTGACGATGCTTGAGCTTCAATATAAACAGAAGGCTCGAGACGAAACCGATTTCGGGGAATCAAGAGACGACCACTTCTACAATAAAAAATAAGGAGCCTACAGCTGCAGGAGCCGCTCAAGTTTAGTGAAAATACCTATATGAAAAGAATGCATCGTATTACTCCACGGAGATCGATGGTTACCTATTGTGTAACCTTCGATCAAGGAGGCTCCAACCATTGATTTTGAGCATGGAAGGCAACTAACTGATGGCCAAGTGGTGATTTTATATACCTAGTGATTGCTTTAGAACCAATACATGCAAATATAGGAGCGCCTAAAGAAACTCTATTGAAGATTTCAAAGTTTTCATGGATTTCATCAAGAGACTGAAGCATTCTATTTAAACTACGTGAAATAACAACATGAAATACTTGATGGCATTCATAGCCATGACATAACTCAAAAGGCTCCAATTGAATGTATTTCTGGACAAGCCCTTTAAAGTTTATTATTTCAAAATTATCCGTATGAATCAGAGGGGTATTAGTGGCTGTGTTTATTTAAAATGGCTGTCTATTATATCGAATGGGAGAAAAAACAACAGTTTCGTCCTGCTTGATTATCAGTTTAGTTTCCAGAAGTTTCAGTTCAGAGTTAAAGTTTGAAGAACAAACCTTTACGGTGACCGCCGTTCACATTAAAGCATGGGATTGGTTTGGTGTGGTGATAGAAACCAGCATACACCTTGAGAGCCCGGGTTTTTAGTTATACATGTGTTAACGTGGGATGGTATCACGTCAAGTCGTAAACTATACTAGTTGTTGCGTTTACGAACTAATAAGTTACGAGTTGTCTGGTTACCAAATGTTGCGGTGACGAGATATCCGTTTACGACTTGACGTGGAACCAGTGGAATGTTGGTCATAAATTGAGAAACATGTAAGGAGCACTCTAAGTGGTGTTTTTGTAGTGGAGCTCTAGGCGTTTTTTGTACATAGTTAACGTCCTCTCCGGCGGTTAGAGTACTGCTGCTGAAATCTCTCCACAAGGCATTCAAATAGGGACCGATATATGACTGAAATTTTTCTACCACCACCTGGGTCCAAGTCGAAGTTTAGGAAGCGTGGAGAGGAATCCAGCGTTGGCCTTCTCTTAACGAACGGTGCTGAAGGGCCTCAATTTGACCCGATTACTCCGGCAGATTGTTTCTTTCTACAAAACTGACTATCTTCAAGGCTCTCGCATCCTATGCGCACCGAATGAATGACAATAGTGTCGGTCAGATCCCCTATATTATTACCCTGTAACACCTCACTTCACCAACCTCCGCGGGCGTGATTGGGTAAAAGGGTTACGCGTGTAAGAAGTCAGTGATGCGATCGAGGCATGAGATGTGGAGCACTGGAGAGAAAAGGGATGGGAGGAGCGGTGTATGGTGCGAGGGTGGGGAGTGAATGGATGTGGTGGGGGTGGAGTTGATGGGGAGGGAAAGGTTGGGGGCGTGAGGTCCAGGCGTTGAGGAAAGAGGAGGGGGGAGGGTGTGAGGGTGGAGAGGAGGAAGGGGGCGCACAGTATGGCCCAGCCGATCGATTCCCTACTCGGGGGCACTTCCACGCTCGCCGGTCGCCACGGGCAACACAAATACATCTCCTGGAAGACTTTAGGAATATCCTGGAGGCTGCGGGGTTTTCGCTCCGTGGTCGAGGAGACTCTGGTGCTACCGCGAAGCGTACGAGACCGCGGAGAGCGTGGGGGGAGAAGCATACTGGAGGGAGGCATGCGCATCCACACTCCCGCCTCCAAAACTACCCCCTCCATACAGCCTCCTCATGCAAAAACATCTTTATCCTAATACTGCCATTGATAGTTACTAGGGGAAGTGAGGCAGAAGCTGGCGGGCCACCAAAAGGTTATGAACGAGTGATCGAGAACGAGAGGATGAAATGGTAAATATGTTTCGGATAAACAAGCGTTGACCTCCTCTTTCCAAGGTCATAAATGACGCGTAAGAAAAAAAATCTAAAATCATTATCTTTTTTCAAATGTCTCTACTTTTTAGCTCTCTCCCTACCGTCTTAAATTAAGCGGTTATACGGTACCAGTAGCAATATTTCTATAGTATAACTCAAAATAATCAATAATATGTAACTAATATGCTGAAAATAGTATTCATAAATATGTATACAGCGAAAAGGTACCAACAATTCATAGGCTATTTTATATTTTCAGGTTCTTTTGCTCCCTATTCTGTGGCGCCTAAGAGCTGCCCGAAGCTGCATCCATATGCTTTCATGCATCTCAGTTTCTTTTTCCAGTTATGTTCCTTTCATGAGTATTCCCATCCATCTATATCTATCTATTCCAGTAGTTAATACACTCTAATCAAACTTATACAACGCACATCAATATCAGTAAATTTTATTTAACACTAGTAATTAAATGATAAGGAAAGTATTTTTCACTTTGCAACAAAGGGAATGTTAGTAACATATTCAGTCATTTCTATTCGCCAACTTATTGTTTTCCCAAATTGGTACAGGGGATAGTTATATGCGAAATGACAATTGAATCAACTTCAAATATTTTCCTATATTTAAAGGTCACGCAAACGACAGGAATAGTTCAGATTATAAGGAGGTTAATAACGGAGGAGGCTGATTAACAAAGACCAACTAATTTATTTCGTGTTGAGATAACCACGCGCCGTCGATTTAAGAAACGTCGTTGCTGACATACTGCATACGTTGGCAGTTGTTTCCAAGAGTGACATTCAAATAGGGACCGGATCATTCAATGTTGTAGCTATAATAGAATGAATATTTTTAATAAATGTTATAAAAAACTTTTCCACTAAAAGTTTGTAGGGAAAAGAAGCAAGTTTTATGCTATTTTTTTATACATTCCATATCCAAACAAAGTTTGAACCTACTCAACATTAATTTCCCAGGTTGGATTCTTACACGCGACTTTGTGGGCTGCAATTCCAGCGTGTTAACAATACCGATGGTGCGGTTGATTGAATGTTTGATCCTAAAATGGATAGCAATATGCTTTCCTAATTCAGCATGGTTACAGAATAAATTGCCATCATCTCTTCTGGATATTTCTGACTCCAACTTCCGCAGTTTATTATTGCATGGCAATCAAAATAACATTTGCTCGAGCGAAAGAACACCTCAAGCGAAGAGCAGAATCATATTAAAATAACAGGAATGCGCACTTTTGTGGAGACTGATATCATTTGCATTTGTGCCGAATAAATGAATTGGTAATGAAATTAAAGCATCATAGATACTCCAAGAATCACCCAAAGGTATTCAGCTGGCAATAGTCAAATCACTACTGGGGATTGAGTAGCGCTAGAGAAGTGAGTTTTATTAGTGGAAATTCGTTCGTAAAAAGTTAGTTTAAGACATTTGGAATGTAATTTTCCTTTTTTATTTCCTAATATTTTTTTCAAAGCTACCATTTTTACGCTGTGCATAACAAGATATCGCCAATTTACGTCATATACAATATTTTATTGTCATGGAGTTATTATAGATATAGACTAGGGTTTAAGATATTTTAATGGCTATGGTCATATCGCATCGTCTAACATAAGTTTAAATTCCTAAGAAAATCGAAAAATGCAATCCCGAGATTGGATCCCGGGGCCGTTGGATGGAAAGGCCAGCGCTTGACCGTGTAAGTGTTTAACATGCAACCTCGAAATAAATGCAAGATTACGATGAAATTTACACTAATATTCTCTTTTACCGCACTTTCTTTTCACCATTAATCTTTTGCCGAAATTAGATACGCCGATCTCGCTAAGGAAGATCGTAGGCAAAGTAGGATGATATAATGTCAAGATATCGATTAAGATGTGGTAAAATGATTTTCTGACACGAATGAGAGCACCTGGGCATAATTTTTTTTTTCAAAACTGCATTACCATAAATAATTCAGGGAGAATGGCCGAACGTAATTTCTTTGCCATAGCTTCCCTTTGGGGTCTCTGGCTTGTGTGACGCATGACCGTAGGCGGCGGAAGGGATGGTTTTGCATCCCAAACTTCCTTTGATCGTGAAAAATTCATGAAGCGAGCGACTACAATTTCAAGGAGGGCTCCACGGTATCATACCACGTGGAAAACATTAGCATTTAGTGGTGACGAACATGCGGACAAAGTGGATTGAAAAGTTTTAAGTTCTATAGCACATTTTGCCGCTTGTAATGCGAAAAACAAAAAAACAGATGGTGGAGTTAAACAGAAAGTTTGAAGTTTTCCATCAAGTCACTTTTAGAACCAGGTTAAAGAAAGTTCATCATTTTTACCTCATCTGCATATTGCCAAATTCATTTGGAATGCCATTGCACAATAATAAAAGGATTTTACTTGCACAATAATAAAAGGATGATGGAACCAGGGACTATTTTGTCTCAATTTTGCTCCAAAGAAAGTTGGTTTAATGGAACTATTCTTATCGTTTGTATGAGATGACCAGTTTTACTCCATTATATTAGAATAGAAATAAATATAGAGGCATAGCAGTCCTCACGAATTCTAATAGCACTTCAACGTTAACTGGAATTTAAGTGAAGTCTACTATGGCTTACAAGAGTTATTTCCTGCTGTGCCTTTCTATTTTTTAACTATAATAAACTAATTTATTCTTAATGACAACCTCTGGTGATCTTTCGGTTAACATTAGGAAATTCTCATAGCTTTTTTTTGAGTGGAAGCGTACATCAGATTTGAGATGAAATAGGATCTTTTGACCAGTAATGATGAAAGCACATTGCATAAAACTACAAGTAAAATGGTTACCGTATCAAAACAGTTCCTTGAAACTTTAACGCTCAGTAACGAGGACATATTTGACCTCAGAATGCGTATCATATTAATATTTCCTTCGAAAGAGAACGCTTATTAGTCAAAGAAGTAAATAATCAGTATTATTACAATTATTGCATGAGGTACGGTAAAAACAAACTTAGTCGCAAAAGTTTTAGGGTATTTTGATGCTCATTCTCAGACTTGTTTAAATTTCTTTGATGAAAGCATCAAAACGTTAACATTTGCGAAACAATGAATAAAACTCAACAATTCCCACATATCAAGTGGAGTTTACCAGAAGAGGGGCGGCGGCGTCCAAGAGCCTATGACACACGTGATGAAAGTCTATCTCCATTCTATCGAGAAGGGAGAGGAAAATTAACGGACCTTATCTTGCATTGTTCATTGAGCTTAACATCTCTTTTTTGTCTGTTAAAAGAAGATAACGTTTACAAAGCGCATTTTTAGGCTCCTAGATTTTGATTTTTAGATAAAAAATTTCTATACTATTTTAAAAAGGTTGAGTGCAAGTATTTAATCTCAAACGCTTTAATGTTTAGTCCACCAGCTAGACACTTGTGCCCGTTGAAATTCAAGGGAAAGGCGTAATGGGAAATTAGTACGCATGTAACTAATACATTTCTGTTGAATATAAGGATATTAAAATAAAATTTTATGGAGTACCTCTTTAATAGATTACCACAAAAACAGTATTAAGACTCCCATAGTATTATAAACTTTAAAGTATCAACAACTTTTCTGCCAGAGAACGTTAACGCTCTAATCATTATGAGGCCTGGATTTGAAACAAATGTTGGTGAATTGGACATCTCACTTCCTTATCCACAAGATTCTGGCCACTAAAGCCACTCCATATTTCTTTAATGGTTTCAATGGACTCAGTCTTTAATTAATTCCCTTAGTTACGACAAAGCAACATTAATGTATTGCTGAATACATGGCATAAGGATTCTAACAGTGTTATTTAATACTCCATACTATTGATTCTCAATCGGATGTAGGTTATCTGACTTCCTTCCTACGTGTTTCCTTCTTTAACTAACGATGAATCCTTCTTTTTTCTAGTCTGAGTATTTTGCGCCTTTCTTCAAGCTAATTGACTTTCTCCCTATTGACTATTGCTATTGACTAAAGCACCTATTGACTTTCTCCCTCTTCCGCGCTATCCTATTATCAACTACTCTATACCTCTTCATCGCTTTAGTCTCTTTAAATAACTCCATCTAGTTTTTCTGCCTAATAATAAAATTTTCGACCAACACTTTCCCTTCTCCGACCATCATTTGCACCCCCTCCTCATTACTTAACCCAGCTAAACCTTCCCATTTTAAAGTAAGTAAGTAAATATTTCTTTTGCCTTAAACTATTTCTCACATTCCATTTAGATTTATCCAAACAAAAAAATAAGAATATCCATTCATTTCAAATGACTTTGAACTAATAATTTTTCTACATTTTCCCTTTATCTTTAAATTCTTTATCTCCCTTTCTCTTCTTTACCCGTTCTGCATTTCAATTAAAATTAATTAAAATGTCTCTCTAACACCGTTTTTATTGTTTCTTATTCATAATAATCAATTTCTGTCCGTTATTTTAAAGTTCTGTTGCATAAAGAACAAATGATAAAATATTTTTCAACTCTTTTGAAGCATCTCCTAGCTCTCTTCCCACTTCCTGACGATATGGCGACTAAAAAAAACAGAAAAAATTTACTTGAAAATAGGGTCGAGAAGGATGGGAGTAAATGTGTCTCGTTTTTTTTAAAAGTCCACGTTTTGCAGGCAAAACAAATAATTTTGCCTGTGCAAGGACTCGTACGCGGCCGTAGCCAGGCACTGACTTCGTTCCTCGTGGAGGGACGAGGTGGAGAATTTTAAGACTACTACGAGCTGGGTTTGAGGGGTGGCCTCATCCAGCAGCTAAAGCAAGAGGGTTGAACGGATGAGGCGAAGAAGAGCATAGTGAGGAGGAGGCGGCAGGGCGGAAATATGTACGGAACGGGATTGGATGACTGGGAATTCAGAGTGGAGGGAGGGGAGAGACCAAAAAAATAATGGAAATGGAGTCGGACGGTGGGTTGTTGTGGAGAGGGTTGAAAGAGGGGATGAGAGATTGAGAAACGATGATATTGAAGCGAAGAAGGGCCGACCTCGTGGTATGAGAAACTGGTCCAGAAGGGAAAAAGATGAGCGAGGTCTGGAGAGGTGATGGCGTAAGTTGGTGGAGACCTTAGGAGCCGGAGAGGAGGGATACGCTTTTGTGGAAGTGCCCCGGGCAAGAAAAAATTAAATGCACAGAAATATTAAAAAGAGGAAGCGGAGGAGCGCTTTCGGGAGGGAAAAATAGATATTTTTAATTATTCAACACAAAAAAGAGAGGGTGAGCGAGGCACTAATGCAATCGAGAATCCAATTCGACCTCCTCCTTTTAAATTTTCCTTCTTTTTAGCGTGGAAACTGATTATTCCTTGCGCTTACTTTCGCCGACGTCTTTTCAGTAGGCAGAGGGGAAACACGATAATGGAGACTTTTCAGGGAATGCGTGCAAAATAATATAAGGCAAAGAAAAACTGTCAGAATTTTGAACTTGAATAAACGAAGGGAATGGGTTTTGAGATATGCGCGTAAGAGACGATTCTCACCTTTCTATTTCTCTTCGATTCCAGGGTAATTTAGCAAAAAAACGTGTGCTAGACTGCTAACAAGGGTTACGTGACATCTTGGGAGCTTATTTTTAAAGCCTTGAGGATTGAGGAAGCCTTCAACAAATCTACTCGCGATTCTTCACTGAATTAATTGAGAAAGACCAGTTCTAGCTCCATAACTAGTGGAGAAAATACTGATCAACAATGATATTTCCCCCAATTTTCCCCTGTTTGATGATAATAGGTTTGAAAATTTCACTTTTTACAGATTTCTTGGCAACAACTGTTTGGATATGAATGAGAACTCCTCCATAGTAAGCTTGGGAATATTTTCTGAACAAGCCTGAAATTACGTTTTGCTTGATGGTAGGGTGGATATGGTGGTTTGGAAATTTTGCCTCTCATCCAGAGAATTCGGGCTTCAAACTCGCCAGTAGAAGAGATTTTTCATCGATATGCCGATCTTTGTACCGTGCTCTATGGAGAGCACTTAGAGTGCAATACTCCGCCTGTCGAATAGGAATTTAAACCTTTCGTTAACATTAGGCATAAACTGATACCGGGTTTCTCTGTTTCCTTCTTCCTGCCTCAAAATATTCCTCTTCAATCCAAATACCTATCTATCCGATTGGCGCCTGTAGTGTTAGCTCTGGGTCGCCGACCACATACAATTATAATGCAGTGTTGCGTGCAATGAAAAAGATGTCAAGGGTAGTAATTGGGAGTAACGGATATGCCCATGGTACAAATTCCTCAAATATTTGTTAGAAGCCCGTGAAATTAGAATGTTTTCCAGAATATTTATATCATCCCTAAACTTAAATATTATAGGTGAGCTGAGTTCTAGCTGCTGCCATCTTGCACAATTTTCCTTGGGCATTGCCTCAACAAGCTAGATTTTCTATGTACCAATGCAAATGAAAATAACTGATTACGCAGGCTCAAGTCATAATCTGAGAACCATAAGCATGATAGGGCTAGGAACAAGCTAGAATATTCGCCATCTCTTAGGCCGATCTGTGATCAGAAAATATTTTTAGTTAGAGATAAAAAACTTGAGACAAAGCGTTTTTTAATTAAATATTAATGATCATTTTTGAAAAATTTGGTTTTGAATTTTCTAAGTAATAGAATTTCATGCTATTCAGTCAGCTCCAATGTAGTCAAACGTTATAAGGGTAAGGAATTGAGAAAATTTATTGGCGATGACATGTGCATAGGTATCGGTAACTTAAAATACATTATTATATTGGAATCTTTAGGAGGAAAAAAAACGAACGTGCTCGTCCGCATTCCTGGGAATGTGTTAATGCTCTTACTCGATTGGTGCGGTATGAAATATCGTTTCAATATTTGATGAGGTACGCATTGCCCAAATATTCACTGCATATTTCACGGTTTACCCCCGGATGGATGTTACCCAGTGGAACCTAAACGTGAGTTCTAAGAATGCAAGTGTTTAAGTAAGTTTTACAAGTTCACTTTATTTTGACAAACCCATTATGAGCCATGTATATAAAGTCCGAATATGACTACGATGGCGCTGTTACACGGAAGTTAATGGGGTTAGAGGTACCGAGATTTTCAGCTACAGCTGAACATAAGACGGGGAGAGCTAAAATCGAAATTCATTGCTAAATGAGAAAGAGGAGAAAAACTAAATTCACAGTGTTCCCAATTTTGTTTTTGAATTGTGCGCCAAAGGTGGGCCTCAGGTTGCTTCTCCTGAACTAACGAGCAGCATTATTCCCACTGACTTTAAGGAATTTACCGACATTTTAGCCCTTACACAAAAATATACTGAGCCTACGAGAAGAACGATAAAAGCTTTAAGAGAAATAATGTAGAGCAGAAATGTCTGATTAGACTCTGTTCCGATTTAGATCGCCCTGACAAAGCACGCGCTTCAAAGAAAACAATTCACTTGGGTCCCACGAAAGAAATCCGCGCCATCGCGAACATCTTAGAAGGAAACAAAGAGCAATAAAAAATCAAAACATACCTCGGAATCCCAGAAACAGGAGATCTTAAAGAGGGCTTAACCCGAGGTAGGTATTATCCCTCTAACCCGAAAACATCAGGTGATCCGCTCCGCTCGTCAACTACGACCGGGAGAAGAAGAGGCAACCAAGAGGTCGCGTTTGCGGGTAAGGAGGGACAATGGAATCCCGAAGCCGAAAAGCGATTATTATCCCCAAATGACGAATTCACTCGGTGCAGGAGGGAGCGTTTCAATTTTTCAAAAGGGAGGAATCAATTCTTCGGCCGTGATATACCCACGGTTCCTGCTCCAATCTCTCCCTTTCCCCCTCTCCAAGGGGATGGAAAAAATCTCCCATCTCCTCCTCACTTTCCTTACCCTTTACTTTTTCCCACTCTCCCGTATTCTCCTTCATCTGCTCCCGCGAAATCGATATCATGGAATGGAATGGGAGGTCTGGGAAGGGGGTCGGTCGGTTGCGTCCCTCTCCACCCCCTTCTCTCTTCCCTTCGTCCCTTTGCAGCCCGCCTTGGGGTGGAGAAAGGGACGGAATGGAGGGTCCGCATCCCATACTCCCCCACACCCTTCTTCACCCTCCAGTCTTCCCTCAGTCCCCTTCTGCTACGTCTTCCACCTCCTTCTCTCTTTCCTCTCTCGGAAACCTTCTCCTCACTGAGTTTTCGCACACAGACGCTCGCTTATCGGTTTGCCGTTCCGGAATTCTTTCTCGAAGTATTCCACTCCTTTCTCCCTCTACCTACCAGCCATAACCCCCTCCTGCAGAGGTAATTTTCAAATCCTCGCGTCCGTTTAGGATTTCTTCGAAGTTTAGCGCGCCCTGAATATTTCCAGTGGAGGAATCCCCGTCGAAAGATACCTATGCCTTTGTGCGTTGTTGCTTAGATTTGTTACTATGATTTTTGCAAAAACTTGCTGGTCCAAGAGATCGAAATCGAGAGTTATAAAGAAATATTTCCAGCTTAAAAGGGAAATAATTGGTTCATAATTGCATACATTTCTCTTTTAGAGTGAAAAAATATGAATTTCCATACGACAGCAATGAACAGATGAGGTTTAACTCCCAAGACAACCAACTTCCTAACTCGCCACATAAAATTAGAAACCTCAATAAGCTAGTACACTCATTTAAATAAGTATTTATGGTACTATTTAATTTTGTTGACAATCCTATAGGAGGATTGACACTTTTGGTAGTATTAAAACCTTGGCTATTTTCTGGAAAAAGTTTGTTCCATTGTTCCTCTACCACAAACACCTTCGTTTTACTTTTTGAATTAAGGTTAATTTAGAACTGTTTCACTTCGGTAAAATGATTAAATGTACCTTCATTCAAATATTCAATTTTGCTTTTGTCTGGCCTCCCATTCCTTGATCACGTTACCCAATATGCTGTGCTTGAAAGATCGTCATTTACATTCCTATCCATTCAAGAATTACTCGCTTATGTTTTATTCTCATATAATTTCGCTCCTGCCAGATTCACATCCAATCGTGTTTATATGTATCCTACAGGGTACTTTAAATATTCCTTGATTTATTGTTGCCTTACAAACGGATTTACTAGCATAAACTCTATTTCCAAAATGTCGTATTGAATAATTAGGGTGAAAGTAGGACTATAGATGTAGGACGCAGACAGCCCAATATTATTAGGCTCACTCATGCTAAGTCTATTATTAAGTTCACAAAGCCTTCCTTTATGCCATGAAAGTGAGAAAATGTGACCCTGTTGATATGATGATCGAATATTTTGCAACCAAAATGGATTGAATGTCTTTCGGAGCGTCAAAGCTTCCAGATTCTTTCCTTTATTCTGTCATCGTTTGTCAGCTCCTTGCTCCTACCCACGTTGTCCTCCACTTTTTGCTCTTTCTCTCCTTTCTCTTTCTCTCCCTCCCTCAATTTTTCTCCACACTTCCTCACCCGTTACCACTTTCAAGTCCACCTCCCTCTTTCTTCGTCACTCCTCCATTCTTTGGGCATATTTCTCTGCTCCTTACTTCCCGCTTCGTCATCCAAGCAGCGGAGCCTACTGAACGGTCTCCTTTTTTTCACGATATCCTCACAGAGAAAAACTATTCCTGGTTCAGCCTTTCTTCGAAAACAGGCTTAAGTTATAAAGGTTTTCACATTACGAATCCCCCCTTGATAGAGTATTCATACGAGCAACTTCCCTATCGAGAATCCATGTGGACGGTGAGAAACAGATTCCCAAAGACCAGCTGGGAAAATGGTACGAACGAGGTCGCGGCACTATAGCAGAATGCAAACAGAAGGTAACAAAATACAGGAATGTCATTGTTTTTTATGATAATGAACCTTTGACCTGGATTCAAGATGATTTCAGGGACTATGAAGTAATATTTTTGTTAGCTGATGTCAGTCAGCCTTCTTTCGTCGGAATATCAGTCTTTTTTAGTTGGAATATAAGCTATTCTTCTACGATCATTGGATCATGTTCGAAATGATTTACTCGTGACCTGGAATATGGCAGGAAACAGAAATTCGAAGGTGAGTAGAAAAGTGAGTCGACAGGTTTTCACCGGTATTTTCATGTCCTCGCGTTACCCTTGAGTTGGGACACCAATTAAAACTACCTATGAGTGTTCAGCACATAACGGCATGAAGGTACTGCATGTTACACTGCTTTCATTTTTTTAAGATCCTTTTTTCTAGATTAAAGAAAAGGCTTCGGAGAAAGCTGTTGAAATATCATTCACCACATGGTTGGGATTGACGATTACAAAAATTAACGATGAAAGTCAATCGTTGAAAATATGGTTTACAATTTAATTTAATCGTTACTTTTTAGACAGGTTAACTTTTAACTTTTAATCGATAAAATTATGCATTAACAGATACAAAACTAATTTCAGTTAATTTTTTCGTTAATCTTTGGCGAGAAAACACGAAATCACGCGAAGACAATGTCCTGGAGGGCTCGTATCCCTTACTCGGTGGCATCATGTCGTCAATACTACATAGTTGAAGCCGAGAAAGAAGAGTCATATAAAAACCTATGACGGATAACGACGGGGAGGGGTTCATTCAAACTAACGTATCTGTAACCATGCTATATCAAAGTACTACAACTTGGTAGTACCATGTCTGTAACAATGCGCCGATCTACGAATGCCTTACTAGGCGACATTGCTTCGTTAATACATCCCGCAGTGAATCGCGAGAAAAGTTGCGCAGGCACACTCTCAGCATCTATTGTACCTCTACATAATTAAGCCGTTTCCACTGAAATTTCACAATTGTGAAGGAATACTTCACATTGCAATGTGGGGATCGATATCAAAAACTAACCTTAAAGCACTTTATACTGCTCAGAGAAATCTTTGGCGGCAAATTACAGACGTACCATGGTTAGTCAGAAAGTTATACATTCACGACAACTTAAAAATCCCGGAATTGAAGCTCCACCACAGAAAAATCGCCGAATCCTTTCAGCAGACATTAGGAAACCTGACCAGCAACACTTTGGAGACTAAATGGAATTACGACGAAAATCCCCAATACAAATATTTTTAAACAAATGGATGCGGATGGAAGAAACCACAGTCACAGTTTTCAGTGTTCGCTTTGTCAAAGCAAAAACCATCAAGTGCGAAATGGTGCGAATGTACCACTATTACCACAGCATCCAATTTTCCAAAGTAACTTTTAACGTAAAAGTTACTTTTTTTTAACTTTAACTTTAATCAGTTACTTTTTCAGAAACGTAACTTTTAACTTTAACTAGTTACTTTTTAAAGAGATTAATTTTAACTTTAATCAGTTTTTCTGGTAATCTAATTTTTTTGGTAACTTTCCCAACTATGATTCAATATAATCGTCAAGTCATTATGGAGATATAGATTGAAATTACTCAATTTCGAAACTGCGACTCCGTAAGCTAAATTTTTCCTGTACGACACGCAAAAGTAGGACCAGATTTTTGATACTCAGCTAGGTCAATAGCATCGATCAAGCAAGGGAGCGACACAGGGGGTTGTGACTTATAATCTCGGTTCATAGAAGACCTTTCCATCTCAAGACTTCAGTACCTGGAGATGACACCCGCTGTGGCGAGGACTTTTAGAGAGAAGTGGGGCCCTGGGAAAAATCGCCGGGAAAGGATTAGGTCATGGTGGTTGACAACCGTGGCGTGGGCAAAGGGTCAGGTTCAGTCGGCGCTCGGTCGCCAATCGAGGCCATCCTCCTCCTTTCCTGCCGAAGGGAAAGTGCCCTCTCCTTTATAAAATTTAAGGACGGGGAAAGGACGGGATGGAATAAAATATTTCGGGTGACCCCGGTCACATTTGAGAGGGCCCGATATGAAAATCTAATGCCCGCTCAAGACAAACACCCCGGGAGAAGTTTCGCGCGGCATTTTATTCGTCAGCTCCTTTTAACCGAAAAGTAAGCGTCGCCATTGAAATGGGAGAAAAACATCTTAAATGGCGAGAGAGGAAATAAAATGAATCAAAACTTTTTGACGGGCTAAAAACCTGGGGGAGGAGGGTACGGAGAGCGTGCCTGTGTGGAAAAGTGGCCCGGAAGGGGAGAGGGGAAGGGAGGGAGGTCGTGGGGGCGGGGGCGGGGGGGCGGAGGATTTCTGGCTACATCTGCGGGTATTCGCACGGCTGCCGTGACGTCATTCTCTCGGAGACTAACGCCCCCTCTCCTCCGTATCCCTGCTTCAAACCCATTCCTCCTTCAAACCCCTCATTTCCTCCCCTCCACACCCCCTCCCCCTCATCCACCAAACCTTTACCACCCCCCTCCCCCTCTCACCTCCTCTCTCCTTGCACTCTCTCCACCCGCTCCCCACCCCATTTCCTTTCCTCTCGTTTTTTCGCTCATTTCCTTTCTTCTCTTTATTTCTCTTTCTCCTCAACATTCCCATCCATTCCCTTTCTCGTGTTTCCGTCGTCCCCCATCCCTTCCCCCCCCCCAGTCCCACGGTTCCTTTTCCCGTTTCTCGCCATTCCGCGTCAATACGCCAACCCCTCGGCTTTCTTCTCGGGATCTTAAGACAACATCTCCAGTTTCAAACCGACTGCAGCGGTAATTTGTTTTTAAGCTACGTATCCAATGACCCCTTCGGTCTTTTCGTAAGTAAGTACGACTCGCAAGGCTACTGACCCACAACGCGGCCCTAAAAGCAATACCCTGGGTGAGAATTCATGACTTTAGGTTTTGCTTAGTAAATTTACTCTTATATGAAAGAGAGCGAGATGTAAAACATGAGGAATTCAAGTGTTTACTCGTTAAATACAACCAGTTTTCTATAATTCCACAATCTTCGATTCATTTTACCGCCATATCTCACATTTTTAATATGCTTGGGAACGTGGGACAGTTGGATACAACCGTGAAGTTGTTTAATTCTAATGGTTATAGCAGAGAAATGCGTCACCCACCCATCCGTTGATGTCACTATAATATTAAATTGATTCCACTCGTCACCCCGCTATTTTCCGAAAACAGTTAAAAATTGCGTTTATGTCTGAATTTATTAAATTAAAATTAAAATTAAATTTTAAAATAAAAATAATCATTATGATAGATAAGAGAGATAATATTGGGTACACAGATTGTTAGGTAATAGTGAAAAGGAGGGTAAAGATTGGCAATTTAGACAATATTATTTAAAAGGACAAAATATATCATTTCAATAGTAATTAATCCAGACTACTTTAAATGCCTTACCAGTAATGTCTTTTACCGAAAATGAATTGGTATAAGATATGAAACATATACCTATGGTAGAACTGAATACCTATGCCTATAACTTAGGGAAAATAGATTTTTTTAATGAAAGATTTATGACGACCCAAGATGGAGATATTAAGAGCGGAAAATATACTTCATCTATAAAAATGTAAAGATACACTTTTATGAATGAAATAAAGGTAGCCCCTCCTTTAAATAGCACAGTTGTTAGAGAATTATGCAGGTATTGAAACTGATACGAATCTGGAAAATGTGGGAAATGACCCCAGCTCAATTCTCGGGGTTAAATGTCAATCGTTTTAAAATGTATCAATAAGTCAAAAATATCTTTATATGACTTTTAAATAAATTACGCCCTTTACGCCGAAAGACTATTTCAATGCGATATAAGAAAAAGAATGGATTTCAAGGGATTTTAGGTTAGACAGTCGAGACGAAATCTCCCAAGTGTGGCTGCCGTTCTAATCACCTTATAGCGCCTTCCAAAATTACACATTTACTTAGCTGTTTGAAGTTTATATCTTAAAAATATTCCAATAACAGGAAAATATATTTTGAAATATTTTTAAGGACTAAACAGTAATGTCACCGGAGAAAAAGCAGCACAAATTAATGCAGCAAAAAAACAGCACTAATCTTATAAAGCTGATGTTCCATGAGTAAATACGATTTGCAACCAATATTCTAAGAGAATTACAAATCTCAATTTCCTCGCTAAACTAAGTAAAAACATATCATATGCACTTCTCATATTTCCAAACTGTTTTACTGAATGAACTTATGTATGTTCATGGCTTCTACTGAAAATTATTTGGTTTGGTAACATACGCTTCCCATAGACTGTCTTACATTTTTTCTACAGTTTCATCGCCTTATTTACTAAGTAACAAGGTATGTGGTCCTAATTCATGAATATACATGCCTAATTTTACCATCACAAGGGCTATGACTGAAGGTAATATCATAATAATAGTCATTTAGCTATACGATCTCATTAATAACGTCTTCATAAAATGGGCATTATGAGTTGTAAACGAAGTGATTGTAAGAAGATTGGAAGATAAGAAAAGTCCGATGAAAACTTTCAGAAGAAGAAGAAAAAACGTAATCAACCTTATCTTCAGATATAATGATGGAAAAAGTCTTCTAGGGAAAAGTGGATGGAAAGATTGGCAGAAGGAAGGTCTTGCATGAGATATATAGGTGTTGAGTAGTGAATACTGTAAGAGAGAAGAGCCATGAGAAAATGAAGAGGAAAGTCAAAAGAAGATTTGGGAATTGAGTGGAGATTGCTGATAACGAGAGATTTTAATTAACAATATATTATAATGTTACTTATAATTCCTTATATTTTTCTTATACTGAAAACGTCTTACATAAATACAGGAATACATTCAATAATTTAGCATTTTCTTCACAGAATGCGGAAAACGAATGTGAATCATTCAGAAGCACACCTTTAATGGACTCTCTTCAGATGGAGAGCCGCTGTTCCTCATGTGCTTCGCTCCGTTTTTGGTTTTCGTCTCATATACATCCTGTTCCTTTCTGCCTTTTTTCTCCTCTCGGCTCAGTTACGGTTCTCCCCAACATCCAGTCCCCCCTCTCCAATTTCTCTTCCCCTCATCGTCTTCTCCCGTCCATTTCATTAACTTCCTCTCCTTCACTTTGATCCTTTCATCCCCCCGAACCCGTATCAACTGTTCCTTTCCTTCTTTCCCTCCGCTTCGCCATTCCCCATCCATCGTGCATATAAATATATACTCCCTCTCAGTCCTCCATACACGGACTTCCCAAATTTATCCAATTGTCTCCACCCTTCTCTTTTCTTCCGCTCCCTTTTCCCCTCCAGACATTACTCTCCTCAACCTTTGCCTCCACCTCTGAATGGACCCCACTCTCCCTTCTCTCTCGCTGCTTTTGAAAAATTTCCCTTGCTCTTTCACTCGTACTTCATTTTGTTCCCGACCCCGCACTCCTCTCTCCTTTACTCGATGCAAGAACTTTAAGCCCATACTTCACTCTCCATGGTTCAGTTCCATATCCCTACGCCCACGCCGGCCCTTTTTTCACAACCACTGCCGCTCCTTTATCATACGATTCCCATTTTGAACCCCATTACTCTGCTCATGAGATTTTTTTGTCACCTTTCTTCCTTTCACTTGTAAACATTTTTACGGAACGTACTTGAGAGGTAGATCTGCATCCACTTTGGTAAGTGAGAGATGTAGATAAATCGCAAGAGATATTTATTGTGGCAGATGCATATTTATGTGTATATTGCAAAATAAAAGTTTAATTCACCTTGATTCCTAGTCATTCAGCAGTATATACTTAACGAAATGTCATTATTTTCTACGCAAAATGATAACTTTTGTCAGTGTATAACTTGAGTATGTTTCGGATAATTAACCACTTGCCACTCATTCCCGGGGTAGCTCATAGGGTACTGGTTGATTTAAATGAAGACCTTACCCTTAAACACTGATCACTCCATATCTCTACTCTGACGTGTGCATTTGCATTTTGGTGGGTCATTGTTTTATTTGTGCAATATAGTTGGAGCCCAATAGGAACCAGATGAAAGCGCCCCCAAAGTCGAGTGACAGAGAAGGCGCTCAACCCAGCGGAGCGTAACTTATGAGCACCATCCTTAAAATAACGAGATTCCACATAAAATAAGATTCAAAATGCAAAAGTTGATCAGTGACTTGAGCCGTTCGAAATCGAGCAAGGAACAGCAATGTGTTTCAATCTATATTTTTTGTACAATGCCTCGAACAAATAACGTTAAACAGTCTTATCCCCAAAAGGTCTAACGTAAAACATTTTTGGTCATCTCCTCGTATCATTAAAGTCCCAGGGTGTGTAGAGAAGTGAGAACGGGGTCGCGGTCGGAAAAATAAACAATTGGGAATTCAAATGGGGGGTAGGAGGGGACTTATCACCGCTAGAGCGTAGATTGAGTAACAGCAAAGCCTCCTGCAGATAATTAGGGCTTATCATGTACCTTAAGATAAGAAAATATATCAAAAATATCTGAGATCTACGATCTCTTATATCATAAAGATAGCAGGATAGATATATTTTAAATTTCATACATTCTGCTCACTAAAAGGGATCATACCTAATATGGTGGATGTTATGACGAAATTATTAATTAAACTAATGAATATAATTTTACGTAAAATTAGAAGATAGATCTTTTTGTGTTTAATATTTAATATTAGTTTGCAAGGAAGGGCTCTAAATACAAAGTGCAGAAGTGCAATAGTTTTAGAAATGCCACGGAATATTTGTCTATTACCTACAAATATTTGTATCTATTACAATAAGGATTGTGCACTGTCTGTAACCCATGATGATAGTTTGGTATTAACAGCTGCGTGGCTTGTGTAACTGCTGTAAATATCTCGAGGAATTTGTTTGACTGAACTTTAAAACCGGTGTTGCAGTTACCTTGAACATAGCTGTATATTTGACAGTAATACAATTCCTGGTATGGAGTCTCCCCTGCTTCACGCACTTGAGTGGTTTGTAGGGAATTATAAAGGATGAGAACTACCTTTAAAGGTACTACTGAGATACTAGGCAAAATATTCAAACAGTTGAGAAGACGGACAGAATAGCAGATGACACCAAGACTATGGCCAACTTTTCTGGAGACAAAACACTACGTCTGTTATTCATTTCAGTCACATTACTCAAAAAGTATATGACGATATGAAAAATATTTCAGATTTCATCCATTCGAAAGAAATCTTTCTCAGAAGACCCACCGGTCAGCAGTCTTATTCCTCTTGTACATTATGAATGCCGTGGAAGGGAAGTGAATAATCAAAGGGTAAACATTGACTTCACTCCCCAACCTTGTAGTTCTTTACCTGAGAGTTTTGACATTATATGACCTCTGCCATTTTTATAATATTATCTTCCTCAAAAGAGGACAAAGCATTTGCATCGCGCCCATTGCGCATCTTTCCGACTAGAAATGCATCGTCAAACCCGAAGTCTTAAAGACATTGAAATCTCTCATCGTAATCAAAAGAGTGCCCGAGAGTACAAGAATTTCTATCCTACCCACACCTCCTCACCTACCCCTACTTTTAACACACCCATATCTCTCTTTCTCTCGTCATGTTTTAAAATATTTCATTTATTTGCATTTCTCTCATCTCCATAAGTATTACATCTTACGCATACACTAGTTTGAGGCATAGTTTCTATGTTCTATACTTTCCACAACAATAAAATACACTCTTACCTCTAAAGAGGGACTTATCTAAACTAGAAAAGTAAAAGAACAACTGCTATGAGATCGATGAAGACAAATTCAAGAGTACCAGACCTTTGTATGGAAGACCAATTCCTCCCTATCAATGATCATCAATCATGATAAATTTTATTCGGCTGTGCAATCAATTCTTCTATCCATTAACCTCTTCGTATCTATGTATGTCTTATTTACTGTATCATTGCATAATAATTACTAATGTCTCATTTATTGTGTTCTTTTGGAGTTGATTATTTCACTTTTTTCTCCATCACTGCCTTCATGACACAATCGCGTCCCAAGATGAGTCCGTTAAGGTTGTCCAGGATTCTTTACAGTATTACCATGAGATTAATATTTACTCCAGATGTTCCGTGGGTCACTCGGTCCATGAATTTTAAATTTTCCATTTTCCCTAGTGACAAAAATCAAACGTTTCCAGTTTTTACATTCCTAACGCTATTTTTTCCCCAATTATTAACTACCATAATGAAGCCAGCTCTAGATATACATCCTAAACTATCCTATCCAGCTATAGTAACCGGAGAATGATTGGCCCCAATCTCTAAGTAGCGCGACCACCATGAACGTAGTTCGCTAGCTGTTCACAGTACTATTCTACTGTAATCTCTGTTCTCTCTCCCTTCTGTTCCCCGTACACAGTGATACCCGCCCTATCACGCATCGAATTCCCTTCGGATGCATTTTTCTCTCTCCCGCTTCTTACCCACGGTCGTAATTCATCGTTTCCACGATGGGACAGTGAAAGAGAAGGATGTGTTTCCGTTCTGACGTGGACCGAATAAAGTCGTTTGTTTGCCCGGGTGTCACTCCCCCTTCGGTGCCCGTGGGAGGGTGATCTCCTCTTCGTGTGTCACTTGATCTCTCCTGCCCCGCGCTCCCTCCCCCTGCCCCACATATCAAACCCCGTCAACGATCCCATCTCTTCTTCCCCCCAGCCTCCCATTTCGCTGCTTTTGATCCTCTTGTCTTTTCTCTCTTCTACGACTTCACCTCATCCCATCACTCCATTTCACTCAGAGTTTTTCGAGTTCTTTAGAAGAGCTCTCTTTTTGAGTAAGGATACACCTTTTAATACCCCTTGTTGACTTTAGCATAGAGATGGCTCCATCGGTATCCATTGCCGCTTTCAGTTGACTGTAGTATCCTCACTTGGGCAAAAATAATAAAAGAAAACTGGTGGAAAATGAACCACGGGAAACGAAAGGAAATGGGGCAATCAATGGATATGAAGGACAAGATGCACAAAGGGGACGTGCAAGAATTAAGCGTAGTTGGATAAACTTAAATATCAAGGCAGCATTCGGGGTCAAGTTAGTTTAAGAAATTTTTTATTTTCTTAAGAAAGAAAAAAACAGATATATAAACTGGGTATCAGTTAAGGAAATATGGTCGCAATGACAAAATCTCTAAAGAGGTACGTGAAGAAAGGTTATTAAAAAAATGGAACTTTAGATTTCACTAATTTATTAAAACACAACGCACTTCGTCCAATATTCCATATCCTCAGGAGAAAACATACAAGATCCAGACCGTTATATCAACACTTACCCCTCCTCCTCAGACCCTAAACCATTTTCTACCTCTCATAGGGTGTTGGGATCCTGTACTTCCTCTGAATCCTGTATGCTTTCATCTGAGGATGCCGAGTGTTCGAAAAAAACTGGTCGCGTTTTAATGAACTCGTGAAATAAACTACGTTTTTGTTCTTCCGTTAAGCATGAAGTTTCATAATGTAGAGCCTGAAAACATGGAATTTGTGGTTGAAAGACTTTGATATGGTGAGTGGCTCAATAAGTTTGTCAAACTTGGGAGGAGGAAACCAAAAGTTGGTTGCAGGAAGTCGAAATGAGGGACTTAAGGAGATTAGAGGAGGTTAAATGGGTAGAAAGAAAGGCAAAAAGAAGTTCGGTCTTTTGGGCAGGAATAAGAAATGGCAGGGAAAAATTCAAAAGAGGCATATAAAGTGGATAAAATAAGTACTGAAAGGTAGTGGACTCGCGAAAGCTTTGTCTGGGGAGAGATCATTGGGTGAGAGAAGGAAAAAGGTATTGAACAGCAATAGGAAAGAAAATGGGATTTCATAGGGAGGCAACTCGTTCATGAACCTAAAACAGGAGGAGTAGAACGCTGATCTTGATAATTGATTGGTGGTTTCTGGGAACGCCTTCATTTTCTGCGAAAGAGTGAAGGTATCCAACTATGTGATACGAAATCGCTCGACGACAACCTTATGATGCGCTAGATTTTCCTCTCCACAAAGAAATATTCAGAGACCATTGATTGCCACCTCACGTATTATCTCTTCCCCTCAGATATCGAAGCTCGATAACTCCAGAACACGAAGATTCAGTTTTCATAGTGCCCTGTAAAGTCTATAGAAAGAGATAGTAAAGATGTATTGAGGAGATGCATAATCTTCACTCTATCACCGTCATGTATGTACCTAACGTTTTAATTTCTCCTCACTAATACTAACGACATATCTTCCACCCATGCTGGAATTTTAGTGCTTAAAAACCAAGGTGAGCGCAAATTAGTATCTCTTAAATTGACAAAGTTCATCACAATATAACACGAAATAATCTGAATCCATATATTATAATAAAGATTCATCCACTCTCTCTTGTAGTGGCTACGAAATTACTCCCTAGAAACAAGATCCTAAGTATGATCCAAGTGCCAGACTTTTCATAGTAGTACTAAATTAGAAATATGCTATAAAGTACTCCTTCTATTAAGGTTTTATGGAACCTATATACCTTAATCCCAAGCTAATATAAGACAAATACAATACCCATGTCCGAGGGGAGAATCGAACCCTCGATCTCCGAGTTGCCAGACATTACAGGCTTGACTACTGCAGCTGGCACTCTTTCCACTTCTCTCGCTATTTGCACGGTTTCTTTAATAATAACGCTCTTTGCGCCCCTGAGGTCAACAGCATGTCGTTCCTCCAACAATTTATATCTGCGCTGGTTCTGGTCTTATTGCCTAATACTTTACTCCAATTGTATGCTCTACGTGTTTTTCCGTTCCCATTTATCTCTTCGGAATCTTCCCGCGTCCCTTTCCACTGTTTCCCTGTTTACTTTTACCGTTAAGCCTCAATGTCACGCACGTAACCCTCCTAACTTCCAGTTTATTCATCTACGGCGTTGGGGTTCGCGCCTCACGCAAACAGAACTCTCATGTGAAAACATGGATGTGAGTCTCTGAATATACGAGGCTGTTGTCACCGGAGAAAATGCATGGATACTGAAAAAGAACGTGGAAGTCTACTTAAATATAATGGTGATGAGAGAATGGATTCACTGCCTACGGCTTTTCGCTACTTATCGGGGAGTTTCCTGGGTTCAAATTTGGGCGGACGGGAAAACTCCACCTAGATCAAAGCCTTGGTGCTTTTCAAGGAGCCAGATACTCCGGGAAAGCCAGAGGCTGGGAAATGAAAGGATCCGGTTCTCCCTTTCATGATTGAGCAAAGTTCTACCTTCTCCTTACGTAGCCCAAGGCTATCCTTAGATTTTATCCGGACCTTCGAGTTTAAAGTCAATTCTCTTTTGCCCAAAAGAGGTTTTCATATTTTTCAACTCGTTAGCTGAAGATACAATATGAATGACCTCCTGTTCCTCTAGCACCCATTTCAATACTCAAGAATTTTCATTTTTCCACACTCAATTTGAACACTTCATACCTCTGTTAACAGATTCATTAAGAATAGATTCTATTTTATTACATTATGGGCTTTAAAAGGAATGGGTAAAACCTTACACGCAACAAGCTTAGGGCACAACAAATAATTGTGAAAACCTATGCTTAACTAATATAGTGAAAAAATATGATTGTATTCCTGTACCTTTTCACCACACTAACTTAATTTTGCCAGCAGTATTTGCTAGTTTTGGTAAGTAATGATCAAATTAAGTGCATTTTGGAAGGCCTTTTTATATGAAACATTCTAAAATTATTATTTTGTCCCGTCAGTGATGTCTGTTCCCCACAACGCTCAATAAATCCATTTAAAACTCAGTAAATGTGACAAATTATATGGGAAACTCCATGAGAGATCATAAAAATACTTTGAAAATGGATAGCATAACCAAATAATAACTACCTATATTTGGGCTTTATCAACTAAATTTACAGTCTAAAAATTATTTTTCCAGCAGCAGCATTTTTAGAGTATGTACGTTGTGATCAAATAATGAATGGTAGTTTGGTGGTTCTTTGTAAAATATATTTTCCACAACCTAACTTCATTAACATGCAACACAATGGAGATGAAGTTGTATCAACTTCGAAACCAATAACGCTGGAAATAAACAACATGTTGAAAGACTTATTTTCGTTATTTCTCATGAAGAAAATCCATCAAGTTCCATATAATCCAGTGCCATTGAAATTTCGTTTAATTAGTAATTTCCTGAAAGAAGGCCTGACACTAAAATCAGATTTAGCGTAAAACCTTAAAGGCCATAACAAGACGTATGTTGGGCTATCAGAGACACGGATAGTAATGTAATCGCTACGAAACAGATCGATCACACCGGCCTATATATATGCTGATTTGACGGCTATTTCACGCAATTTACCTCTAAGTCTCAAGTAGATAATGTCAAATCGTGTGTCAAATCATCACTCATGGAGCGTTTGTCAGTGGCGCCTATCTTTAAATGTAAAATTACCTTCAACTCTATCGACTCTCGCTATTTCTGTTGCCAAAAACCGAATCGTTCGGAAATATATTTTCCAAAGGCTTAACTCAAGGGTCACACTATTCAAAGGATTCAATGGAGAAACTACCTTCGATAAAAATATCTTTTAAAAATCAATATTTTCTGAGCTAAATAAACTCTAGAATCTATTTTATGAGACGTCCTGTGGAGAGGAGAAATATAAGAGCCGAAGACCTATTGCTGACTGCCCTTGTGTGGGGAAAACAGAAACCATCCATCACCTTCACCATTCCCACCCTTCCCCTATAGCTCCCGCTGTCCCATCTTTTAAAGTGTCCTCCGTCCGAACGAAGGCCTCACCTCACCCCGTCCGCCCCTTTTTCCCAGAGCAGAAATCCACCCCCATTCTTCCCAAGCCGTCGCTCCAATTCCCCGCCACGCCCACGTAGGCCTGACTTCTCCTCATCACTCTTTTTTTCCTCCTCCCACTTTCCCATCTTTAACCCCAAAGATGATCGGGTTCATGCAGACGCTACATTACTGACTTCCCCACCCGAGGGTTCGGTTTAGAATTCTGCGAACTTGTAAGGATATTTTACGGGGATCTTCGGTCTCAAATCGAGTACCATGAGGAGATAGCACTTCTTAATCACTTCTTCATCCGAGGATGGGGCATCAAAATTCAATTTTGTTGCTACCGCTCACCAAGAGAAGACTAATACCGATGACGGTTGTTTCTCTATCTTTAACCTCTAAATCATGCATGTAAAGTAGTAGAACACAACTAACCTATCCTTGGTTTCGAAAATGACTAGCTTTTGGCTATCTTTCTCAGCTAACTATTGCTTCGATTAAAACCCAAAAATAATGTTCCTTTTATTATTTTTAGCCTGCCCATCCAAGATATTTACTTTACCCCAATATCGAAGAGTTAATAAAGGTCTCATTACTAACTTATAAAGATAAACACAATGTGAAAATCGGTTGAAGAAAACTTCCTCTTCAAATAGTCACCAAAATACAGTGCTCAGTTAGACACAAATACCATGTAGTAAGCTCAATGGCGTGTGAACTTTACTCATCGAGAAATGGGTGCCAGATCCTTTCCCTATGCTTTCCCGCTTAGATCTCTTGCCCAGGAAATCACACTTCCTGAGTAGAGCTGGAAGTGTACAGATGCCTGTCCCGGACTCGACCCCGAGATTGGTAAGCTGCCCTACAGTCCACCGACTGGTTACACTACCAAGCTGTCTTTTTAGTAACACTAACTAAAAATGGAGCCAAATGAAATTAACATTGGGAGCCAAGACTTAGTAGAAGCTCTATGATACTAATATAATATACAATCTATAATGATAAAAACCACAATTCCGTTCTCTCCCAGAAAATAATTACATTAGCAAGCTCGAAGTAATTCCCTTCTGAGTTTTTATTTCAGCTCCAATTCAGGAACAGGAGGTCATTCATATTGCATCTTCAGCTAACCAGTTGGAAAATATGAAAATAATACGGGTAAAAAACCAATCAAATGAATGCAGTTTACTGCTACTCGTGCAATGCACTAAAAATAGTTAATCTGCGTCTTTGCGCTGAAAAAAGGAACTGCTGTGTTCTCCGCGTGCCCAATGCCAAAACTATTGGTAAGCGGCGTCATTAGGTGATGCAGCTACAGCATCGATCAAAACATTGTTCCCCCTTTATGCTGATGACTACGAAATCCCGCGAAAATGATGATGACTCTGAAGCCATTATTATTATTATTATCATGAGCAAATAAAGTCCGGCAAACGAGAGATTAATTTTCCATTTTCATCCCTGCCTTAATTTGCATCCACATTTCAATGGATGATAATTCTGATCCGCGTCATTTATGAACAATCGCTGCAGCCAAAATGATTCGTGAGCTTTGGAAGTAATTGAGCGCAGTAACAGTAGAGTCAACGCTTTTATTCGCGGATGTCTATTATTTAATTTCGGATAATTTAAGGCATGACAATCATGCGGACGTTTGTAAAAATTCCTTCATAAATTGAATTTGAAATACCAGAAAAATACAGAAATAAATTGCGCAGAAGATAACAAAACTAACCTGCACACGTTCAATTCCCGCGATTACATCCATATAATGGAATACTGAAGGAATCCAGTATTAAAAACACCCCAGTAAAAAATTCGCAGGGACGCGTGTCATGGGTTACATTGATATGCATCCGCTTTCTAGGGTTAAATAGCATCGCCACCATCAACTGAACCAAAAGTTGTTTAATCATCACCTGCATTTTCAAGCATGTTTCCGCACCAATAGGTACTTTAGACCGGAAGTAAAAGTACCAGGATAGGAATGGAAGGAATAGGAGGAAGGGTGGAGAGAAAACCCATCGTCGGTATTAGGCTGCACTGGCTGCTAAAAGGCGCCAAGGGGACCAGGGCTTAACGTCCCATCCGACGGATGGAGTACTTCCGTTGACTATTCTCTACAAAACGCCCAAGTAGGGGCCGGTTTACGAATGATAAATATCTTCCACTGTCGGGAATTGAACCCGGGCGTTCCTGGTGAAAGGCCAGTACTCTAACCACTACACAAACCCGGCAGGAGTCGTTAAATACCATTACTCGTTAACGCTCGTAAAGCTATTACAATCGAGTTAAAAACGCTGTACATAGCGAGTTAGAATAAAGCACTATTTATTCTGGGGAGTCAACCAGCACCTGTGGGAAGCCAAATACGACACAAGGTAGGAATGCTTTAGGGAATTGAACATGGGAGGAGCTAAAACCGGTGATAATCCTGCTCTCGATGAAAATCGTCAAGGGTTTTACAGTTTTACATACCATCTGGCGGACGCAGTGCTGAGCCTGAAACGCTTTCTATACAGTACTCAATAGGGGCACGTGAAATCAGAATGAGAATTAAAAATCTCTGCCAAAACCACGGACTTAAAAGATTCTTCACACGACGGCCACAACTGAGATTGGAACCCGGGACCTCCGGAAGGACGGCTCTATCAGTATACCAGAACGATGATTTCGCTCATGATTTCGCTCTAACCATTCCGTCCTCCGTGATGGCTCTCGGAAGTCTGCAGCCTGAAGTGGCTTTTACAGCAACGCAGAACGAGTTTAAAGATAGGGTATGTGAAAGACATTATTAAAGTAAATCCACTATCCAGCCAAACAAAACCCGACATTTTTCGACCACTAACAAATAAAACATTTTTTTGCGTTTTTGTGGAAGTAAGATGGTTGCTGGTGGAGATAAGAGGGAGTTTGAGAGAGTGAATTGAACTGGTAATTAGGACAAGTGTGACGTCAAAACCTCTCCTAAGATAGAATGCAGGGCAAGCAAGATAATTGTGATAATATGAAAGGATTATTGAAAATTATGAAGAGATGCATGGAATATGCTGATCTCAAAAGCGAAATAAGAAAAGGGAGAAGCTGTTTGGTAAAAGCAATGCAAGAATTACGCCACTGAATGTTGTAATATGTATTGCTGTGTATTTTGAAGGTGAACCCAACAACAGGCAGATGCCTTAGTGTTCACCTAAATCTCATAATTCTTATTATATTATTTTCTTGTATTGTTTATAACTTGCTGGAGCAATAAAATAATAATAATATTATTAGAAGATACACTTTTTCTAAATTATTCTATCTTGGAAAAAAAACCATCAACCGATCAATGCTCTTGTTTTGTTACAGTTTGCATGTCACGACAGTGTTTCGGTGACCACCGCAAAAATACCACGTTTTTTTTGAACAGTTCATGTGATTTAAATGGAGGATAACATTGTCGGTTGGCAGCACTGGTATACTTTCGCCATCTCTCTCGACGACTCTTCCCCTCCTATCTCTGTGACCCACAGCACTTCACCCAATTGGGCTCTCCAGAAATCTACACCCAACCCTGCTGCTACTTGTCCCCCATCAGGGTTCCCGGAATGTCCGCCTCCGCACTGCAGCCACCCCTACTCCAACCCCTTGGCCCCTCGACACCTTTCTCTGAAAACCCTTATTGCCAGAAACAACATCCGCGTCCCGTAATAAGTGTCGTTTACCCCCTGTCCCCATCCTTCTCCGGCTCTTCCCTCAGCATTGCATTACTTATCAATCCTCAACGCGAGATGCACTCTTTTTTTTGTCCAGACCTCGGCTGAGTCCAAAATTTCGAAATTAAAATTCGGAATTTAAAAAAAGAAAAGCGAGGGTAGGCGTCCTCTCTCTCGGCACTTGTTGTTTGCGCAAGTTTCAGACACTAATTAGAGCTCTCTGTTGAGGGGCCATCATTCAAATGACCGGCTGTGATGGAAAAAAAGTCTAAAAAAAGAAATGCTCCGTGAAACTGGTTAAAGGCGTCAAATTAAGGATCTCGTGCAGCAGAAGGGAAAATATGGTCGTTTGTCATACACTCCAACGTAAATCTTTGTATTTCAACAAAATGAAACGCATCAAAAGAAAACATTATCAACAGAAATGCACCCAACACGGAGTGACGGAGTGCACTTCAAAATAGTCTCGTTGAATTATTAGGTAAAAAGGGTTTAAAGCATAGCTATTTTTAGAATAACGGAGTGGATGTTACAAAGAAGTCATTTGAAGTATTTAGACTTACTTTTTGCGTGCAAGATAAATGATCCTTTTTATTATGTTAACAGTGTCTATATAATAGTCATTTTTTAGAAGTGAGTACTCGTGAGTCACTGACTAAAAGGGCTATCTCAAGTAGTCGATGTAATTATTATTTAAAAATTTTACTCGTTGTCAGTCGCAAAGCAAGCTATGATGTTCATTTTAGCTCTACTAGTAATTCCAAAGCTGCTTGAATGTGTCCATCGGACAGTAATGAAACACTTGTTGAAATCCCAAATAAAATAGTAGGAATAATAAATTGCAAAAATATTTTCTTTTCTAGAAAACCGCTATTGTGCGTTGGGTTTCTGAGTGGTGTTCCCGAGCTCGAATCCGCAAAAAGATCTTTAGGCCCGTGTAGCTAAACCCAAGCTATATGACGTGCGTGATGTTTCTGAGAGACTACAGTTGGGGCTGAGAATGTGAACAGTGTAATCAGTGACATTTCAGTCGTGGTTGCGCTTCGTAGGTCCCCCTTCACCAACTAGACCAACTCTCTCCATATTTTCTATCTTAAGTCAAAAACATCAGCAAAGCTTACTTACGAATCGTTTTACCTAAGTATAGGTCTGGCCATTATGATGAGTTTAAATCATATTAAATGCAAAACATATTATATATCCGTCTACTGGTGGAATATATCTACCGTTATCTTAATGGTGACGCGAATAGGTATGATGAAATATGAACTACGATTCTACAATTCAATTAAAAGGAGTAAAAAATTATTAAAAAGTATTGAGCAACTCTTTTGACAGATTATTAATATTACCATGAAATAAAATAGGGAGGTAAGTGACAAGGATCGAACGTTTCGTAGGATTTTTAAGCACCTGGCTTCAAATTATCCTTAAATCTCAATATGCACAAACTGCGGTGTTGTCTCTTACGCTGAGGAGTGTTTTGGTATCAGGTTTTTAATTGTTTACCTAATGTTGCATTATATGCAATTTCTAAAATAGTCGGGGAACTTTTTTGGCTTTTAAGATGACTTTACCGCGAGGAAGCCTTGCTGAACTCTTTGCTTCAATATGTTTAACCAATTATTCAAGTTATTCAATATTTTTGTAATCTTAATCTATTACTTTCATTTTATAATAAAAAAGTCTGTTTAGTACGTGATCAATGCCATTTTGTTATATTACAAAATAAAAGTGACCGAATATTGAGATAAAGTCGCGTTTTCGTGTAACTCATTCGACCACTTTGCGAGCTACGTGTCCACCATGTGCATGCATTTTCAGGTAAATTTTTGGCCAATATTGATCAAAGGAGATTGAAAAATACATCTTCCACCAACGAGTGCGTGATTGCCGGCATCGACGGGAAACGAAAAAAACCTTGCGGAGGATGCAGAGCCCTGGCAGGGAAATAGAATTTTCCACTCCCATGCGCGGGGTCAGGGCAATTTCCAGCGAGCCCTTTAGCGGCACCCCGTTGACCCATGACCCCGACAGTGAACCTTGACGAAAGCAGCAAGATCACCCCTGACGAAATCACCCCCTTACCCCCTCCGGATTTAAAAGTGCGATATATATAAGATGGGAGGGGGGAGGGTGAGGGGGACGTGAAGGGATTGGCAGGAAGGCAGGGCGAACTCCATCAAAGACCCAAGGTTATTGGTGGGCGTAAATCTTTCCACCGGAGATGGTGGGAAGCGGAGCGGACGGGCATGGGAGTCAAGAGAGCCGCTAAGGGTGCAAGGGGGATGGTTGGAGAGGAAGAAGGGGTGGCTGGGGTTGGAGGTTCAGCACTATATCACCGCACAAAAATCCGACAGCCCTCTCGGGAGGCTGATGGCGGGAAAGGGGAGAGACCATATCGGCCATATTACGCCCTCACACACTCTCTAACTCTTCGGCAATCTCCGCTTCGCATGCAAAGACTGATGCAGGCATCCCTCTCTCTTACCTTCTCTTAACTCTCTCTCATCACTCTCAATCCACCTGTATCGATAGCGACTCCCTAGTTAGGCCAAAGAGTCATGAATATTTATAATTTAGTAAATTAATACTATTCCTTTTTTATGCATGATATGTAGTGCATGTTTGGTGAGAAATCATCCCCTGCCACACACCTTTGTGGTGGCTTGCAGGGTATTATGTAGATGTAGATAATATGCCTTAGCTGCTTTTAATAATATTATTTTAAATATTAAAATGCACGAGTGGAGTAATGTAAATGTACATAAAAAATTGATCCTTACATAAAGCCTTGGATCAATTTTATCCCACGTCTTCACACAATTTCAGTAGCTCGTTATAGTGAGGCCCCAATTTTCCCCCAAATCCTATATATCTGTAGCTAAAGAAATCGATCTTTGCATTAGCCTTGGATCAATTGTATCCCATGTCTTCACACAATTTCAATAGCTCGTTATAGTGAGGCACCGATTTTTCCCTAAATCTTATATATCTGTAGCTAAGTTATGAAAAATTTCTATGTATTTTTCAGCTCTTCATGTTCGTGAAAATCCCGACCTCTTGGAAGTTCAACGGAGGGATTAGATGAGACATACTAGATGGTATAGTAATCTACATCTACATAATACCCTGCAAGCCACCACAAGGGTGTGTGGTAGGGGGTGATTGCTCACCAAACATGCACTACATATCATATAAAAAAGGAATAGTATTAATATAGTAGTCAGAACTACACTATTTAAAAAAGATAGAAATTGCAAAGCAAACATGCAAAAACATTCTGTTAGTAGGGTTAGCTTTAAGTACTCATACCAACATGCAGCTACCAATGCTATTCATTGCTACTCTCCGATAGGAAATATTTACCGTTATTCGTATCTCTAATTGTGCGAGGGAAAAAGGATATTTTGAATCGGTCAGTTCGGCAATCAATTTCTCTAATTTTATGATTATGGTCCAGTCTGCCATAGTAAGTTGGGGTTCGTAAAATATTTTTAACATCATCACTGAAAATATTATCTTGGAATTTATTTAAGAGATTAAGTCTAAATTTCAACCTGCGATCTGACAATGATTCCCATTTCAATTAATTTAATAGACTGGTTACGCTAATATAATTATCGTATCTTCCCTTTACAAATCTAGCCGATCTTCGCTGCACACGTTCAAGTTCATTACTTAGACCGATTTCGTAGGGATCCCATACACTGGCAGCATATTCCAAATGAGGTCCATCTTTTGCGTCTCCCTTTTAAGTGCATTACTTTTCCCAATAGGGGGGTATATCCCTCTGTGGACTATTCATTGAGCGATTTTAAAATGACCCACTCCTTAAAATACTTTCAGTATATTTTTGAGGGGGCATAAATAGTAAAAATTCGTACTTAAAATAATTATTACACACAAACTCACTTTATTGCTTATAGAAATAGGTTACATATATGTATATTAATCCATTGGTTGGTTGGCTATTCAGGGAGGCGACAGACAGCTGAGGTCATTTGCGCCATTTAGGATAGGTGGGAAATTGGGTAATGGTAGTTTTTAGGAAACGGAGGAAGGGTGGAGAGAAACCCGGCGTCAGCGTTAGCCTACTCTTAACGAAAGGCGCCAAGGGGACCACGGCTTAACGTCCCATCCGACGGACGGAGTGCTGAACTTTAAATGCCCTCCACTAGGCACTCAAGTGAGATCCGGCTTTCCACTGAAAAATCCGCCACTGCCGGGAATCGAACCCGGGCTTTCGGGGTGGGAGGCCAGTACTCTAGCCACCACACCAACTCGGTCCCCATATGAATCCATCCTCATACCGTAAACCAAAGTATCTCTCTTTTTCTCTTATTCCCTAACATTTCATAAGCAAAATGAATAACAATAATAATCTATTATATTAGTCAATACTCTGCTATTAATCTGCAATGCTATGAAGCTGAATATGCAATACCTCTGCTACAACGATAGTTCTGTCACCACCGTCACGTCCGTCGATTTTCCAATTCTCTACAAAGTATGAAATCGGCTCTTTTCTAAAACCTATTCCTCCCTCTCAATTATAAATATAATAATAAACTGTAAAGCTAAAGATCTGAAAAATTGATTTTCCTGCCTAGGTAATCAAAAATACAGGAGAGACGACATTTAGAGACTGGATAAAAGACATCTAGCAAAACACTCGGCTTTATTCCTCCTGGTCATTGAATCTTCCTCTTTGTAAAAATGTGTAGATAAGTCGCTCAATTTCCGTCACTATTTCAAATGTTTATTAAATTTGTACACCCATATGCACAAAATCATCTGTGACAAGAACTCTACAGGGGATATACCCACGGACATCTTGAAGAACATCGTCATCCCTATTCCCGAAAATAAAACGGCCGAGTACCGTGTAACATTTAGGACTAAGCCTGATAAAACATGCCTTTAATTTATTTAAAATAATCACCCATAGAAGAGTCGGAAGAAAAGCCGAAGAGTTTTTGGATGAGGTCCAATCAGGGCTCAGAAAAAAATAATTTTACAAGAGAAGCGATTTTGGCCCTCAGGCTGCTGATAGAGAAGAGAATCGAGACGAACCTACCAGACAAGTGGAGAGAGAAGGGAAAGGGAAGAATGGCAAAGGAAAGATTCGCATCAATTATATAAAGCAAATGTTAAAGGATGTGAAAGAGAAATATGCGAATATGAAGAGATTAGCCAATATGAGAATACAGTGGAAAACTGCGTCAAACCAATCTTAGAATTGTTGACTGATGGTAATGAAAAATAAAGATAATATATATGACATATTGCTGATAGAGGTCACTCAAGAGCATTCATTAAATCTCCAAAAAAAGTTTTGTCTCATACCGACTCCATGGTGGCCATTGTGCGTTCCATAAATCACGTATATCTCAATTTTGAGCACTTGAAAAATCAAATTTTACTTTATACTTCATTCAATGTATCAACTCTGTCTCATAGTAGTTGTCCTAAATTCTATGGGTTTCCCCTGGGCCGAGAACAATGCATGGTTTTTGAAATCCCAGATGATCACTCTAGTGTTCAGGACAGCTAATTTATACACGGAATGTTTTGAAAAAAACAGTACTATTTTATTCCCATCCTAATTTTCTTGTTGAAAACTTTAAGCTTTGATTTCATAAATAATTTAAATACGTTTTTGCAAGTTTACGTCACTGTTGAAAACGCTTCAACTGTCTGCGGCGCTGTCATCTTCTCCGTCTGGGTCATTATTTGCGTTCAGGTTTATTCCTCATTCCCGCAGATGCTTCCTCAACTGTTTGTCTTCTTTCCTCACGGCCCTCTGACCACATCTCCAAATCCTCCACCAATCGGCAGTTTCTTCCCCCCGTGAAGCCGAAGTTTCCAACCATGTTGCCACCGGGCCAACCTCGGCCAGAGGTAATTAAATCTCCCGCAGAAATCCATTACATTGTGCAAACAGGAGGTCCCGTGTGTTTGAGCACCTTCCGTCATCCACGGAAGAATGCTCCCTTGAAGCGGACTCCTCCTCTGCCTGCCTTATCTACTCCTAGCACGGAGAGCGCGCGAAAACAATCTACTTGGCTGGAAGGAGAGCGAGGGAGAAAATAAACTCATTCTTCAATACATGCGGTCGTATTAAAATCACGCGTCAATAGTTCGGGAAGAACTTGGAGCGACAACATATTTAGAGCCACCCACGAAAGAAAAAACTTCAAATTTCTATGCCAGTTACCACGAAATTGGTGTATGCGCGCTTCTGAAGAGTTATATAATAAAATACCCATTATAATAATGAAAAATTTACCTTCATCATCGTTCATCCAACCTATGGACAAAATCGTCAAGCAACGTAACGCATACGATTCTTTCTAGAATGAGGAGCAAAACTATCTAAGTGAAAGCGACTTCATACGTTTCATTAGAAAAATTAAGTTGTAAATTTTGAATAAAAATAATAAAAGTATTCACATGCCACTTGTCTATCACGCTATATTTGCACGGTTTTTATATTTGATAGTAAAGGTCAAGCGTTTTCCATTCCCTCTTAAAAAATCTATGAAGTGGGATATTTGGTCCATTAAATTTACATTTCATAATCTGGAACCGTCGGAGGGGAGGATGCGATCTTACTCATGTATAAACATTAAAATGTATATTTTATATCACACACTTTTTGCATGAATAATCGTGATATTGACTTCATGGTGTACCCATTATGTAACCCATACTATCATCCATATTCTCAGAACAGCGGCTGTGGGAAAAATATCGCTTCTGACCAAACTGTCGATTAAAGTTTCCAGCAAGCAAAGGAAAGAGCACGGAGAGTTAGGTGTAATTCAAACGCAAACATGAGTCTCAACGCTGCCATTCGCTAGATTGACGGCAAACATCTGTGACGAGTGTTCCTGAGCAAAGAATAGGCAGGGGGGATAGAGCGGTGATGGGAAAGAGCTTCTCTCTTTCACTACCCTCCACCTCTCCTTGATTTATGTCCTCGCCTAACAACTCGATTAAAGTGGAAATCGAAAACTTACAGGAGAAAGCGAAAGAGATGAATTCACCGACGAGAAAATGAAGTAGGTTTAAGGAACAAACTTGGGTCCTGCTAGCTAAAAACTAAAGAAGGGGTTAAAGAAAGAGGATATCGGGAAAATCACTCGCCAAATGCAAGGGAAGCTATAGTTAAAGATAATGACTTTGGCGATATGCAGTGGAAAGCAGAAACTGACATGATAAAACGTTATTGCACTCTTCCATGAATTTTATTAACCGCATACGACGCGTTTCGGCTGTTATGCCTTCCTCAGGTACAATCAATCAATCAATCAATCAATCAATTGCACCTGAGGATGGCATAACAGCCTAAACGCGTCGTACACAGTTAATATCATTTGTGGAAGAATGCAATAACGTTTTCATCATGTCGGAAGCTATAGTAATAGAGACCAGAGCGGTGAAAATTATTTTCCCATAAATTTTACAGAATCAGATTTGGAGGAACATGTCACATTGAAAGTGAAATGAATAGAAAATATCTTTGCAAGACCCACTGGTTTAATAACAATGTCCATGCACGAGTTGACCTCAAGGCAGCATCATCAGGTCGTACTAAGAAGGTTGACGGAAATGGAAAGTATCATATTTAAAGAAGGGAAGGAAGGTGGAGTTGAAAATTGGAAAGAGTAAGGAGATAGCGGGGAGGGGGGTGTGTGAAAATTGGGATGGTAGAACAAATAGTTTTCTACTTGTGTTGACGCCTTGGCTTTGAAGTGTGCTTTGACATTATGACTGAACCAATGAACAGTACAAAGATATCTCTTGTACTTTTTATTTTTATTCTCCTAGAGCTAACTATTCAGTTGTAAGATTTGCCATGCAAATATGCAATTTTTGGCCGGCTAAATTTTATAGTTAGGAAGAGTTTTTAAGCCCATATGGGGAATCTGGTTGTTTTAAAGGTTTTCGGCCCGGAGGGTCAGGGCTACAGTTTCGGAAAGGGATGAAATATTTTCTTTGACATTTCCCATTCTTTCTTGAGGGCGAGGTGGAAAAGTTTTCAAGGTCAGTATTCAAACTGTCATACAGGACGTTCAAGGGAGGACCCTTTGGCACCATACGGCATAAGTATTCCCTAATAGTTGCCACTGCTCATCCTGGAGTCCATTTTCCCTGTATGCCAATTTTCTCATGCAGAAAAAGCCATATCTTTGGGCCAAGAGTGCTAAATAACAATGTTTTAAGGAGTATGGGGAGATTTGCACATGTAGTCTTGAAGAAGATGAAAAACCCGATGGCTTTTTAGGGATTGAAATGCATGCAATAATCGACTGGACGACTTGTGAGCGATATCAATCCGTTGAAGATATGAAATACACCAAATGTTCGTGATATAACAGATAAAATGTATAGAGAAACAAACGGTAAGTAAAATTGGCAATTAAGGGTTTATGGAAATACTAGATACAGTGAGGTGCTTATTGTAGGATAAAAGTGGCCGTATAAAAATGTATAACCAACTGTAGACAAAACGTTAAATAATAATATGATGTAATTAAATAATATCCTCTACGGTTAAATATTTTACAGCGTAAACATTCAGATTAGGGTAGGAGATAATTATTAATCCATGGAAAAGACCATCTACGACTAAAAATCCTATTTTAATTTCGTAATGTCTCCATTTCCATGATGTAGTGAACATGTAGCTGTACTTAGTCCTCCAGTGGTAACAAAAAGGGAAATACGTGGTGAGTGATTGTGTGAGTGAGTGTTGTATTAAATCAGTCGTCTTCTCTGCTTATAATGTTATTTAATTGTCGTTGTCTAACTTCCACTGAAAATTTACGCGATTCTCATTGAGGTTTCCATTCTCGAACTCGTTACATTTTCCTACAAACTTGACAAAGAGAAATTCGCACTTAAGCTGGGAAACTTAAGCTGAAACTTAAGCTGGGAACGTATAGTAAAAGAGAGATTTCAAAGCCCATTTTGTGGGTTATTTGGGGGAAGTGACAGACAACTGATGTCATTACACCAGAGAGGATAGGTTGGTAACTGTGTTAAGGTAGGAGTTTACAGGGAACGGAGGAAGAATGGACAGAAACCCAGCTTCGGCTTTTGCCTGCTCTTACGAAAGGCGCCAAGAGCTCCGACAGACGGAGTAGGTACTGGACTCGAAGTGCTCCCCATAAGGCACTCAAGTAGGGACCAATATACCAATGAAGAAACCTCAGTGCCGGGATTCAAACCCGGGTCCTCGTGATGGAAGGTCAGCACATCTAACATCATCCCCAACGCCCTTTCTGTTCACGTGATTATGGACATAAAAACTGAATGCAAAATTTATACGACGATTTTTCCAAAACGGACTCTGTCATAATGTGATTACACTCACATCAGAATACACTGAATATAATGATGTAGACTAACGCCCATGTGTGAACGTTAGAACTATACTAACTGCTGTAACCATAGTCAAGTTTATCAAAAATGTAGTGTAACATTTATGCATACCATTTTTGCGTTTCAGCATCATAAACGTCGGCCATTGAAAGTAACGTCTCACGGTATTTTATGAATCCTTTTGACCGTCTGTACAGCAATGAAATGTGGCCATTTTAATGCAGAGATACGATGTACCCTTTCAGGTTGCCCTTTTCTTTTTAATGTTTCCATCCCTTCATTAACAGATGCAATTTTTCCTCCCCATACAAAAATTCAAACCCAGTGACGGGGGCGATTGTTCGTGAGACTGGGACCGCGTCTAATGTTCGAGCAATCTGCTGAAGCAGTGAGACCAAGGTCACTACCAGCTATGGCCACAAAGCAATGAAACCACAGTCGTTTTCAAATCGAAGAAAATGTCAGAAAAAATCACCCTAAGGTTGTGTGGCAGTGGATGGGAACAGACTCGTGCGGAAGACACCTCGCCTAAATCCACAATTGAGCGGCAGTCTTCCTCCTTGTTACGACAGTCCTACATGTACCTCCCTGTCTGGATGACGACTACGTCATTCGTAAACAGAAAAAAGAGGAACGACTCTCGTCTTCCATTCGCAAATCCAGATGGGTGACATGAGCGGAAGTGGCGGAAGAGTGGCAAACCCGAGTGAAGGGTAAATATAGAGTGAGAGAAGGAGAGAGAGAGATAAATACTACTACAAACATACAAATACAAAAGAGGAGTGGGAAGGGAAGGATATGACGACAAATTAGAGAGAAGGGGAGCTGTGTGAGCGAGCGAAAGAATCGTTGCGGAGAGATCAAAGGAGGGAGCACTTTTCGGCGTCGCAACACTTTATTCCCCTCCCGAAAAGCTTTCCGAAAATCTCATTCGTTCCAGCGCGTTCACGTACACCCGGCATCATTTCCATTTTATCTTTCACACACCGTGACGTAGCAGATGCTCGATTTATGACACCGCGTATGAGGCGTACCCGAGTCGCAATCTCAATGAGACTTCACCACAAGTGGCACCAAAAGAGGTGGTGCAAATGTTCGTGACCCAATTTCACACACATCCAACTGTTATCTACTCCCTTTAGCAGGAAGCGCAATAGTAGTGACCATGATTGAGAGGAATGGATAATCTAATTTGCTATAGTATTGCCAACAGCGATGTTTTCACGTCTGAGTGATAAGAAAGCGTTATTCAGGGGAGGCGACCGACAGCTGACGTCATTTGCGCCATTAAGATAGGTGGTACATTGGGTAATGGTAGGAGTTTTCAGGGAACGGAGGAAGGGTGGAGAGAAACCCGGCGTCAGTATTAGCCTACTCTAAACGAAAGAAGCCAAGAGGACCACGGCTTAACGTCCCATTCGACGGACGGAGTAGGTACTGAACTTGAAATGCCCTGCACTAGGCACTCCTCCTCTAAATAAGTGGGGACCGGTTTTCCACTGAAAAATCCGCCTATGCGGATTTTTTTTACATAAGGTATAAGGAACTTACAACTTGCTTCTTGTGTAATGGGAATGAATTAAATGAACTATATTCGAATATTCAAGCACAAAATACAGCTCCGAAGCATTTCTAAAATTTCGAGATAATCAGGCGTTGAATATCCATGTTAATACGCACCGTACGCACCTTTCCACCAAAGCTATACCTACGTCACCACATTTTATCGTGTATAAGTGAAATTCATAATTGATATGAAGACATAAATGTACGCCCTTTAGCTCAGACATTTATAATCTTCATCATTCAATTTCATATTCAATTACAAAATAAAATTAAATGAAGGAAAAAATTACTATATTTCAAAGATATTCTCGCGAGTGTATCGAAACAAGTGAGTGAACCTTTGCGTTACCTTTTATTGAGATCTAGGCAGGGAATTGGGGATTTCGAAAGAAGGAAAACATTCTAAAATTGCTTAGCTGAAATGATATAAATATTACTCTTTAATGAGGTCTTGTGGTTTAACTGCAGCTCTTAAATACAAATATTACCAAACCATATATCAATCCCTTAGACTCATACTTAGCACTTTACTTCACGAGAAGCTTTTTCTGGCAATTTCTTAAGATATTGATAAGTTAAGTAATATGTCAGGCTATTTTCTTGAAAATGCTCAAAAACATTACTCTCTTCTATTTTGCCATGCATTGCTTTGCTTCTCTTACATTCTATGCCCTGGAATATGCCTTTTTTTCCAGTAACCAACCATATATCCTATGAAATCTTGCTAAATATTCACTTCCGGAAGAAAATTATTCCAATACCTTCCATTTTTAAATCATGCATTTATTTGTCTGTCATAATTAACAGGGAGGTTATTAATGTTTGAAATTTCTGAAAATAATCGACAAAGGAATTCGATCAACCTAATATATAATTATTATACGCAACACAAACGTGATGTTCCGCAATGCGATCATTACCCTGTATATTCGTGAAAATAGCAGAATTTCCACCGTGAAAAATTGAAAAGCTCTTATCGTTTCTCACTGTCTAGTAATAAGACTACCTAAGTGAACATTCACAGGGCCTTATTGTAAAATAAATAACTTTTCGGATATTATTACATTTTTCATTTTTCCGTTGGCTAGACCTTTTTGCTGATAAACTTACATAGAAGTATTGTTGACGTTTATAGTTCTTGGAATGTGTTCCAATTTTTCATGCATCGAACTCCTTAAAGCACATTACAAGCTAGCGGATCGAAACAATGCCAAACATCGGCATTGACTCCTAATGCAGTGCAAGGAAAGAAGGACGTTTTCATCGGTTAAAAAGGAAATTTCGGAGAATGGAAGAAGGCACACAGGCATACGTTCAGATTTATTGGCGCTCCGCGAAATTTGACCTGAAATATTATTCCGCCAAAAAGTCACCCCGGGCTTATTTCTCTGCTGAGGTATTTTTCCGCGCTGATTTATTCCCCTGCCGTAATCGTTGACGTCAATTCACCGGATATCGGAATTCAAAACTCGAATCCACTTTTATTCCCTCGCCGAATTTTAACGCCGAGGGATGACCGCACAAAATATTTGATCTGGAAAATGTTGGTTCCCATGAGGACGTTAGCAAAACGTCCACTGCAAGGCTCGAATTCATGGAAATGACTGGAAACGTGAAGTTATACTGCCTGTCCTCAGGTCTGCCTGTTACGGCAAATTGAATTAGGAAGAACTGTGACAGACTGTAATCTGTGAGTTGACCCGATTTGAAGTCTTCCGAAGATCCCATTTATGCGTCGAGAATCAAATTACTTTTCTTTCTTCGTAAATCAAATTAAACATAGGCTGTGAAACATGCTGAGCCGCAATAATGACACTAATAACTGCGACTAAATATGTATTTCACCCGATTCTTTGCCAACAGAATACTCTAGGTGGAATTCAAGGCTGAAGCAACAGATGAAAGGATATTTATTTTTTTGACATTCGGACTATCCCGTTGGTCCATACACCCCTGAGATCCCAATAGGCATTTGCCTGAATCAGGTTTCCCAGGGGCTGAACCAACAGAGATTGACAAACATCCATGCCCGAGTGGAGAAAAACCCACCTAGGTGAGACTCGAACCCGGGACCCTAGGATTAGGCGAGGACTTTACTTTCGGCCATCTGAGCCCGCATCTATCGTTTCCGCGTTACCAGTATATATCATTTCAGGAGCATAACTGGAGTAACTGAAATCCAATAAAACATTTACCAATATTGAGTAATGTGCAGGACATCAGGAAACATGAGTGTGTGGCAGGGTTTGAGTTATCATAGAATATGAATTAGGTATGCACATACGGTAAAAGTAACAGTGTTACTCTGTTTGAGATTGGCATTAATGTTATTCGATACTGATAACGCATCAGTTTTGATACGGCAAAGTGAGAGAAATATAGCGAGCTTCTCTTTATGTCTCACTATCGTAGATAAAGGCTGAATTTTGACCTGTCTATAAATATAAAAGACTATGTTAAATCCATGCTTTAATGATAACTAAATATGACTACATTAGAGCTCAGGATATACATTTTTGTTATCAATACCATCAATACATTACGTTAATATGAAGAGGTTGGCTAATAGAAGAATCGAGTGGAGGGTTGCGTCAAACCAATCCTAGGATTGTTGAACGATGATGATGAAGGTAACTATTAGAAAGCCAATTAAACTGTATGCATAATGTTGTGGGCGAATTCAAGCTGATCAATTTTCCGACAAACTTTACATGATTTCGTATAAACTGCTATTCTTATTGTTAGTTAGAGTTCATCGGAAGCATAGAGATAGTTAATTGTTCACATGTCTGAAACACTGTACCTAACCACTGACAATAGCATGACTATTATCAGTAAAATACTCGGTATTTAAAATCCTTTTCCTTCATCTAGAGCTTTTTAAATCTATAATATAACATGACTACATGACTATAATTAGCTGTTTTTCCTCCTCAAAACATAACGTTGTATAGTTTTTCCGAATAACAACTCCATGTTGCACCCTTTTATATTAGTTTAAATGAGAATTTTCAGATGCTGACGAAGATCAATTTTGAATGCATACTCTGAATTTAAATTCAATGCAAAAGCATAATAACTCAATTATCATTTCTAAAAAAATGCATCATGATGCTACAAACAGCATTTCAGCACAGAATACCGGAAATTAATTCATAAAAGTTCGTCGATCCTTATGGTACCGTTTCCCGCTCATATTTTTCTCGTGTTAAATCCAGTTTCTAGTTGCCGCAGGCAGATTGAGGGTACGAACTAGTGAAACCTTGGGTCATGGGTAGGTGTGAGGAGGAGGAGGTTATCCTCAGACTCAGGGAGCTATTTTCTCCGAGGTGCTTTGGCGCGAGAGGAGGAGAGAAAGTTGGAAGCTGAGGAAAAAAAAGAGGCCTCAACCCTCCAGCGATCCCATAACTCGCTCCGGTGGATCTTGTTGAAACCAAAAAAGAAATAAAAGTCGATGTTTGGGCACGGGACATCCTTCCCCGACGAAAGACGAGCCAGAGCCGTGTTGGTGAGTGACGTAGGTGGAGGTGGAGAAGAGGAAGCTGGAGAGATAGGTTTGAGGAGTCGATGGCACGGGTCGGAGATAGTGCGGGAAGGAGCCGGCTCCCTTTGTGATCGCTCGAAATGAGAAAATCTCTTCAGCCGTGAGCCGTCTTCATCACATTCGACCTCATCTCTTCTTCCCCAAAACAGCCCCTTTGGGGGAAGAGCCGGAATTACTTGATTGTGCCCCGTGGGGAGTCAAGCAATGGAGAAGAGTGTGGGAACACTTTGAGCTGGTCCCGCAATAGTTTACGGCACTTAAGGCAGATATTGGAGAGAAAAGGAAGTGAAAACTGGCATATGGAAGTCAGTTTAACCATCAAAATTCACCGATTACGCTTTTCCACCACCTTCAGTTCAAGATATGTGAAGGGAAAATAAACTTGCTATTCGGCAAGGAAATTACTAATTTGGTATTATGAACTCTCTTACGTTGCATTATTTTCCGACATTTTGATGCGTGGTAAGTGCTTGGAGGATATGAACTACTAGGGGAGATGTCGAGAAATTAGAGGAAAAGAAATTGGCAATCAAGATGCTACTACAGTGTGGGCTTCACTCATTTAGCCACTCTACTAAGCGGAATATGTGGGTAGAAAATGGCGCAAAACCTTGAGTTGGCCAATAGACTTTCTATAACCGACAATACTCGTATATTACTCCTGTTTCCAGCCATTAAATAGTTTCCGCATAAAAGGGCCTTTGATGTCTCGGAATAGATCCTTCCATATGAGCCATAAGATTTTCAAAAACATCAGGACATTTAACCATAAGGGCAAGAATCTTCAAGTTCCATGCAAACCTCTCATAAATCTTATTTCAACATCTAATTTGGCCTCGGAACTATAAAATATTGCGAGCTCTTATATTCACTCCCAAGATAAATTAAATTTATTGGAAAAGAGCTAAAAGGTCTTCAATTTGCCTAGAACACTGACCACTATGCACTTATATACACCAAATAAAGTAAGAGTTGAGTTGATTTGTACCAAACAACAGTAGACGGTGGTCCAAGATACGATATCATTTTCATGCAAAACATTATTGAGCCTCGCACGATTTCAATTCGCTATTTTTTGTCCATCAAGCAGCCATTTGAAATAAAAAAATTTCTAGCACTAATTACAGTGTAATACCCTTCATCAGGCCTTCTCCATCACTTGCCTATTTTCACACAAAACACAAAACGAAGTTAGTATTATGACATAATATTAGTTGATATATTCTAGTTCATTTACCTTAATCGGTGGAATTCTATTAATAGGTACGTCTACAATGTCTTCTAATATCGTTTAACCTTCAATAATAATTACTCTTCATCACTACTGAGGCGCTCGGTTTTCGCCTATAGCTACCTCCCTTAAAAAACTCGCGGTAGAAATATGGATTTTGAGACAACAACCCTCCAAGGTGCATTAAAAATATATTCTACCACTATCAACTTCGAGATGGGTAGATACTTAGCTCAACAATTAAGCCTAGCGACACTAATAATTTTAGCAGGATGTCATACGGACAGCGTGGTACAGAGAATGGGGGAGCTTGGGAAAGATTAGACCGTAAAAAACTGCGTTTTGTACGGACTCTTAAGGGGATAGCAGGTGTATTAAAATATAAATAACAATTAAATGGCACCCAAACATCTATACTCGCAAAGGCGTCAGCTATTATTCTCAAGTCACAAGGATAAAAAATGCTTGGTAAAATTCCACATGAAAAAAAAACGGTATTTTACCTGATTTTGACCTAACGGGTGAAACCTAGGTAGTACCTGTTTATATTTTATGTGGAATTTTACCAAGTATTTTTTATCCCTGTGACATGGATCGGTTCCACAAAGTATCGCCTTCCCAGGGAAGTTTAAAAAATATTCTCAGGGCTATTTCTGGATATATCAATACATTCTGTTCCACTGAGAGTTATTATATCCAACTAGTTCCAATTTAGCCTATTTAAACTACATATTTGGCCCATGATACGTGTTTGTGCGTTTCCCCTGTTTTTGATGAATTTTAAATATGAATCATTGCTTTATTCACTTTTCTACTTTTAGTTTACCCACATGCAATAACAACCTAAAACGTATGAGCATCGCGAAGGGCTAACCCGCATATCCGTACCGAACAAGAGTGCCGCTGGTTTCTCAAATCAACAGTGATGCCTCCTCCAGTGCATTTCAACATCCTTGGCCTTGATTCCTGATCACGCCGAAATCCAAGCTCCGCCCCTCCGATCATCGATTGGATGCCACGCGCGGAATAATGGTGACGCACGTTAGCGGGTGCTCAGGCACTCGCCTCCCGATGCTATTTTTTTTGTTTCCCGGCACGCGCGGCTAAACACTTCATTCTCTCTCTCTCTCTCCCACAACCCAGGCACGCGAATTTAATTCTGAATCGATCAAACGATCGACAGGCTTAATTATTGAATGAAGTGCCCCGGAGGCCAATTAGGCGCTGAATGCTACTTATTGAATATCATTACCCGCGCGCCGTGTTTGAAGGCACGATTTTGAATGCAATCACCCTGGATGAATGAATTTTACCACCGCCGGTAGGTATAGAACTTCGCTGTGCGCGGTCGTCCCACATATATACTCACACGCGCGGAATACAAGTAAGTATCTCGGTATCCTAGTCATCCTCTCTCATCACTCTTCCAAATTCGCTCCAAATATAACGTTTCGCAAGTCATTTTTTTCGATTACGTACTTCTTAAATCATTTTAGCCAGATTCCAGGGTGAGATAAGCTTCATAATTCGATATTTCCTTAATTAAAGGGAACGAGGATTGTTAACGCATGGGATGAGAAAGCTAAAAATACGGACACGAGGGAAACGGAATTTATTTATTCACTTCCTGTCGAGAGGGTAAATTGTTTTATAATCAGGTCCGACTCATCGTTGATTATCGAAGATTTCTTTCAAAAAGGGATTTTAATATCAACTAGATGATTTGAGCTTTACAAGCGCATGTGCATTATTTTTTGCATGCGATTTGGGGGACGAGAAGGAGAAAATACTCCACATAAACCCTCAGAATAACCCTTACATTAGTTAATTTTGTGACAAGTATATTCTACACGGTTCTGGAGAGGTCACCGCATAAATCTATTTTCATTCACAAATTTGCAATTGCCTACCATGACTGGTGTAGGCATATTCTCAGATAATCCCCACTTAGGGATTCATACTTCGGATATTTTATCTCCGGAATTCGATATCTATTGCGAGTTTAAAACTAAATTATCTCTCTCGAAAAGAGAAAGAGGCGGTTGGGAAAGGCTCCCTTTTACAGCAGTGTAAGTGGCGGGATCCATTTTCTTACAATATCCCACTACTATTGCCGTTAATTTAATATCTGATATACCTGTTTTAGAATGAGTATGGCTATACATACTACACTGAACTCCCTCCTCGCATACAAATGATAGGCGCTGTCTCTCTTCCGCGTGATAGACTGCACATTCTTCGGTGGTTTAGGTTTGTTTCCTGAATAAGATCGCTGAGGTAAAAGTGAATCGGCTGAATCGTAAAGGAAAGTCTCAGAAAGCATAAATTGAGAAATTACTGATGAAAAAGAACTATGTTTATATGATGAGTTGTTCTTGGATGAGCTAAGCAGGGAGCTGCAGAAATAAATATTAAAATTTATAATGATAGCTGTAGAATTTTATTTGACATTTCTTATATTGAAGGGATCATGGTAGCTTAGTTAATGGTAAATTGAGTGCTAATCGGAGGTCCGAGGGTCAAATCCTAGAGGCATCTGCGCGTGTCTTAGAAAAACCCCAGTGGGGTTATTTTCTGGGAACCAGATCTTTCAGAAAGCTTACATGCGACACAAGGAAAGGAACTGGCCCCTTTGCCCTATTGTGAGAATTCCATACGCCCTTGGGCATTGTCAGTAGATGATGAGCTTCAACAATTCGACCAACCATACATTAACGACTGTCTCATCCAGAGGATTTTGCCAAAGAAAATTATGTAGAAATTCGTTCAACGATAAAATCACGAATGAAGAGCATCCTTAGCAAAAACGTGTTGCAAATGAATTTGATCCAATATTTTCACTGCTCTCTCTTCCGTTTTTCAATGCTAATGAGCGTATGTAGCTAGTTTACGAATGGTCGACGCTGGAAGGGTAACCATTTCATGGAATCGATCACGCTGAAATGGTGGTAATTAGCGAGATAATGTAAAATGAGGATTCAGGCCAATTCACGAATGATGGGATTTGATGCGAAATCGGATATTTTGCGGAATACCGCATCCGGGGATTCCGCTATAGAATCTCTCTTCAAACTTAATTAATGCTGATGCTGCGAAATGACTGGCGTCAATAGAATCATAACCATAGGGCACTTGTTCCAATGCGTAATAACCTTTCGAATGGATAATTTATCTCAATGATCCCTACTTTATCTCCTCCCGCAGCAGCAGATGGAAGGAATTTTTTAATAAAGAGCAGTTTGGATTCTTAAAAAAAAAACTTTCAGAAATGAATAATTGGAATATTTGAGCTCAGCCAACTGAAAATTGAATCACTTGAACGAATACACATTCATAACATGCAATCGGAGTCGGCGCCGATTAAGAAATAAATTCCCGCTTCAAGAGAGGGGACGTATTTTCAAAATTAAAACCGGAAGGCGACAAACCACGACCCCAATACGACCGTTTTTCATTTTTTCTCGGCGGTTGAGTCGCATGTGGGATGACGCATACAAGATTCATCCAGCGGTTGGGGGAGGGATCTTGATTTCCTAAGGGGGATGGAGAGTCCAAGGACCCTTTCCTCTCGGGGACCGTTGACTGTGCGGGAACAGGTCTCCTCCCCCCCAACCCACCATCTTCCTACGCTACCTTCGGGGACCCGAGCAGTCATTCTTGCATCTAGGATCAGCCCTGGGCATTGCGGGTTTAGGGCTGACGGCCTCCTGGGCTTTTTCCCTGCGTAGCTGCGTGTCGCGAGAACGGGGATTTATCGGCAGTCCTCTTTCCGCGCACACTCCGCTCGCCAAATCATTCCTGTTCGCGTCGTTCTCTCCGAGGAGCTCGCTTGGGTCGCAAACGGGGCCCATAAAGTTCGACTCCGCGGCCCTCGGTGACACGGTAATCTCCCGCATTGATCCGACGGGTGACATACAATCCAGTCAGGACCCCCGCGCCGAGCCCACGGCCCCATAAAGGGGGAAACCAGTCCGGCTCGCGTTTCGCAGAACAAGAGGGAGAGTGGGAGGGACTGTGGAATGAAGACGGATTAACTACTCGAGTGTCCCCGAGTGCCCCATCGTCCGCCAAAACCTCTCGGGGACGACTGTATGTTCCGCATTCCTCATTTGAAATGAATGGAATACAATTGGAGGCAATTATAATTATTGAATCAGGTGGAAACAACGAATGCATATACGAGATTCTACCGGCTCAAAAAGGCTCAGAGAAACACAGCAATTTTGATAAGACATTACATTTAATTGGAAAGGATAATGGCCACTTATCATCTGAAGATCAATAAGAAGAAAACTAAGATATTGGTGTGCAGCAAGAGAGAGGAGGCCAAAACCAACATTATACTAGGAAAACAGAAACTGGAAGAGGTGAAAGAATTCTGTTACCTTGGAAGCAGAGTAACCAACGATGGACGAAGCAAGAAAGAAATAGTGAGTAGAATAACCCAGGAAAAGAGGGAATTCTATCAAAAGAAGAATCTACTTGCAGCTGGAAATACAAGCTTGGAAGTAAGGAATCAATTCATCAAAACGTATATCTGGAGCATGTTTCTTTGCGGCAGTGAAGCATGGATAATGACAGCAGCGGAGGGGATCGAGTTGGTGTGGTGGCTAGAGTACTGGCCTCCCATCCCGAGGGCCCGGGTTCGATTCCCGGCAGAGGCGGATTTTTCAGTGGGAAACCGGTCCCCACTTGAGTGCCTAGTAGAGGGCATTTCAAGAACAGTACTCCGTCCGTCAGATGGGACGTCAAGCCGTGGTCCCCTTGGAGCCTTTCGTTAAGAGTAGGCTAATGCCGACGCCGGGTTTCTCTCCACCCTTCCTCCGTTCCCTGAAAACTCCTACCATTACCCAATTACCCACCTATCCTATATGGCGCAAATGCCGGTCGCCTCCCCTAAATAACCAACCAACCAACCGACAGCAGCGGAGAAGAAAAGGGTGGAAGCATTCGATATATGGTGCTATCGAAGAAAGATGAAGATAAAATGGATCGATAAGAGCGACAAATGAAGAAGTCCTAAGAAGAGTGGGAGAAAAGATAAGTCTGCTGAAAACTATAAAAAATAAGACGGGGCAACTTAATCGGCCACATCTTAAGACACGATGGCCTGATGAAGACAATCGTCGAAGAAAAAGTGAACGGGAAGAATGGAAAAGGCAGGCCTCGTATGAATTACATTGAACAGGTCGTAAATAACGTGAAAGAGAGAAACTACGTTGGTATGAAGAGTTTGGCCGATAAAAGAATCGAGTTGAGTGCTGCGCCAAACCAATCCTAGGATTGTTGACCCTTGATGGTGATGATGATTAATTTTACCAACTATCTATTAAGTGAAACGAACCGTTGACAAATAAAGTCCGCCAAGTATGTCACGTACACTTTGCTGCTATATAAATGAAGGAATACTATGCATATTTGATGAGTGAATGTTTTTTTTATCATTTTAAGAGAAATTCATGTTCGAAGGCTTATAATTAAAAACATATTTATTTTCAAGTTAGTCATTTTAGCCCATAGGACCGCATTCATTCCACTTTCCACACTTTTAGTGAGTTACAAAAAATAAACGGTGATCCTGATCATTGAATCCGGGTACAAGCAAGTAGGTAATACAGGTATGGATTTAAATACTACTTCGGAGAAAGCTAGTAAAAAGTGAAAAAACCAACTGCAGTTGGTAAAGAGATTAAACGCAACAAAATACACATCAAATATAATATGGAATAGGCGAATGAAAGACAGATGGTGGGGAATATGGTTCGCTGCTAAAACTTCAACCGTAATTTTTTTGTTAAATTTAGAAGAAAGTTAAAGCTCAATGGTTAAAACGCTAAATTGAAAACGAAAGAAAGGACGAATACCAGTAACTCGGTCAACGCACCAGTCCGATTCCAATCTTGGGCCTTTCATTCAAACAATTCTGCAACTTAAGATACTTAAAAACTAATCTTTTACTGTGGGGGAACTAAAATGATTTGAAATTTTGAGATTAGTTTTTCGGCTCAGAAGGAGAGAAAAAGACGGCGTAAAGCAGATGGTGGGTTGGAAAAGAAGAAAACTCGAGAGGAGAAACACGATTTGACGGTATCCAATCGATTTGATGAGACGGGTAAAGTACTGGCTTCTTAATCCGCGGGTCTGAGATCACATCCTGGCAGTGACGAGGATTTTTCATTGGTACACCGGTCCCGACTTGAGCACCGAGCGGTAAGCACCTCAGGTTCAGTACTCCATCCGTCACGTCGGAGGTATAACAGTCGATCTCTTGGCGCGTTTTGTTAACATCAGGTTAATAACGACGTCGGGTTTCTCTCAAGCCTTCCCTCGTTTCCTGAATTATCTTACCTCTACCTACTCTGTGATTGGTCTAATCGGTTGCTTTCCTCAATGCCTACCAATGAGACAATCCATATATAAAGAAAATAACCCCAAACATCTCCTGAATAGTATTCACCTGTTAGGGATAAATGCAGCGGATATAAAGGCGGATGCAAGGCCAGTATACCCAGTTCCTATTTCAATGATGTACGGAGGGCATCAAGTTCAGTTCTCCTTCCGTTGGAGGGATGTCGTGAGTCCCTTTGCTACTTTCGCAAAGAGCAGGCTGATTCCGAGTCTAGGTTCCTCTTCACCCTTCCTACATTCATTTTATTTACGGCTCTTCCTAAACATAACATCCGAGGTTTCTCGCGAAATCGAGTGGAATTTGTACATACTGAAGCAATAAACGTGCAGTTTTCCAGAAAATAAAATTTTACTTCAACTCGGGTTTCAATGTCGATACATCATCTTCAGGTGTCGGGTCCAATTGAAACCCGCGTCGAAGTCATTTTTATTTTGTGGAAAATTACACGTTTATTATTTCAATCTTCCCAAATACCCGTGTATTTTTAATGCCACACATGACCATAGCTGTCGGTAGTCCTACCTGAATCGTCCCCCTCTACTGGCACTCTTTGCCGACCGCGGTAGCCAGATCGACAACGTGCTGCCTTGGGTTCAAGCCACGCCTCAAGAATGGATGTCGTATTTGTCTTAGGTTTATAAAGTTAGATTAGTGGGAAAAAATAACCTGAGACGCTGGATCACCTTAAAGGACCAATACAACCTCTACTGGTACTACTTTGGCGGTTTCCGCCCACGACACCTCCTCCCACCCCCGTCTCTATCTCTCTTCGACCCGCCAAACACACGTTCCAAATACTCGCGTCTCCACCAGGGTCGGTAATATAAACGTCAACGGAGAGGGCGGGGGTGGTTGGGAAGGGAGAAGGGGCGGCTTGCATGGAGACAGGGAGAGACGTCGGTATCATCCGCCCGATGATATCGCGGGGGCGATTCCACGGATGGGAGCGAGGCGGGGAAGTGGGATTGATCATCATTGGACCGAACTCGGAAAGGAGGAGACAAACTGGGAAGGGGGTTGGGAGTGACAGCAAGAGAGATAGCTGAAGGGTGTGGGGACTACCGTGAGGGGCCGGGGGGATTTCAAAGGGTGGAGGGGAAAATGGGAGAGAGAGGATGAATGCGGACAGTGGCACGGTGGAAAGCTGGGAGGGGGGAGGTACCGAAGTATACGCGGCGGTGACGCAGCCTACGATTTTGCCGCTTAAAGGGATACGCTCCGGTCGAAAGGAATTATGGTAAGGGGTGAGGTTTGGTCGGGCGTGCGGTGCGGCAGCCAGCCGGCGGGGATGCGAAACGCTGAGCGGAGGGAGGGAAACCAAATGGCGAAAATTTATTCCAGAATTTAACCCCCTGGAACGTTTTACGGAATTCCTCCTCGCAATAATGAAGCCATATTTCCACCCAGAGCGGAGGCCTGAGGTATCAAATGGTAACGAAAAACACTCGCTTGAACACGGGAGGCAAGCAAATAAACATACGGTGGCACATGGTTTTGCAGCATTCGCCCATAGAGGGCATGTGCTTCGTGAGATATTTCAGGGCCTCATGCGTGTGGATTAAAAAAGTGAGCCATTCAATAGGCGTGATTGGTTTGCTCAGTACTAATACCCTGATAACGAATAAAAATAATTAGCAGGATTACAACATTATAAAAACTTAAAGTCGTCAAATAAAACAATTGCTGTTTAAAAACATTATTCTCCCTTTTTGTTGAAAGGAATGAAAAATTTTAAAGTTAAGTAATCAGCCAACAAAAACCTCATATACCTGACGGAGATTACACAAAAAAGCTATTCTTTTTTCGAACTATTCATCATGGTTTCAAAAATATTTGAAATGTATCACTCATCGCTCACCCCTTCTATTACTTGACCATTTCGAAGGGGAATTCGAACCCTAATATCCTCCCAAACAACGGTCGCTCAAAACTGGTCTTCTCTTTCCCTTTTATTGAAAATAGATGACAGAAAGGAGAAACAAATATTTAGCCAGCAAGATCCTTGTCGCAGAAAGGAGGTTGTACGGGAGGCACATTCCTCTAAGATACTCATAATATTTTCAAACGTAACTATTTAACATCTTTCAATCATCATCTACTTCCTTTGGCACCATTTGAAACACTTGAACTAAGGGTAGGGAAAGAAATTTCAAATAAGGATATTCCTATAAATAATAGGACCTTCCTATTAGTAATTATCATACTTTTATGAGTGAAAGATATATTGAGAAATGGTTAAGACATATCTGTAGAAAGAGTCTTAAAAATTGAATCACTAAATTCAGAAATATCGGGATGGAAAGGGAACTCTTTCCATTCCATTGAAATTTATTTTTGGCAGGGAATCGGAGGGAGGAAGCCGATACGACCATTCCACAAGGAACCCTTTTGAACGTGTTTGTCAATATTTATCAACCCAAGCTTTTCATCTCCCCAATCAAAACAAGGGGAAGCTTTAATCTTGTCACTCGTCTTATATCTTGCTCCACCAACAGAGCACATGCAATATCAAAAGCATAAAAAGAACAAGGAAATTCAAGGACAACACTGGATATGCGATACCGAAGGATCTGCGGTTAAAGATGGGCATGTTAGTAGAAAAATTATCGGTCTGAAATTTTAACTGATATTTGTAGTGGTTACTTTAAGAATTTGGTTTTAAATTTTAGCCACTTCATGTCCACTGGTTTGAGCTTTTTCTCTTCTTCTTCTTTTCAATCACAACTGCTACGATGCAAAACCTTTTAACAACACTGGATATTTTTTTTTAAAACTTCTTTGAATAGAGCTAAAATTTAACTTGGCAAAACTAGGAGGTTGATTCAAAACTTAATGAGAACTTAGCCGAAATGAACCAGTTTTACTCAAAGCCGTAAAAGAGTTGTTTTTAATACCTATATCATTGAATGAGGAATGCAAAATATATTGAAATCATCCAAATTTTCGATTTTTAGCGACAACATTTTTAGAAAACTCCAGAACGGGACAGAAAGAGACCTTCCTGAGCTCAGCTAATCAACTCTGTTGGCGGAAACAGCTCGCCTAAAAATTTTAACGACCCCCCCCCCCCCCCCCCCCGAAGAGAGGAAGCTTTTTAAACGACTTGCGTTCGATGATGGAGAGTGGCCTCGGTCGTTTGTGGGACTTTAGGTGCTGTGGTGGGGAAGGGCGAACGGAGTATCGCCCGGCCCGGAGCACGCGTGGACAATGGGGGAAAAAAGAATGCGATGGAGAGGAACTTCGTCGGCTTGCATCCAAAGTTCGTCTTCGGGGATCGTCCGGAGATAGGAGAGGGGGAAGTTGGGGGAGCCCTGGACTCAAAACGTCATTAACTCTGGTGAAAGGGGTTGGCGCTCCTCGAAAGAGAATTGGTCAGGCGGATCGGAGAAAGGAGTGGGTTCGACGATGCGATGATCCGGGCGTAGTGGACCCCTAGGGGCGGGGGACGGAGGGGGTCGGGGGTAGCCACGAATAAGAGGACGCAACACGGCCGTCCGCGAGAATTCCATTGTGCATTTGGGAATGGAGCCGCTGTCGCAGGCGTATTTCGGGCTCATTGAGCGAGAGAATACCCTCAAAACTGCTACCTATACTATTAGTATCCTGTAGGTTGGGGTAGGTTATTATGGATTATTCTCCTATTTTGTGTGCATTTTCTGAGTAGTTTTTTCCTTCACTATTTAGTACCCTTCAGAATCCCTTTTTACGTACTCAACTTTTCTAGCTATTCCTTTTCCCTGCCTTTCCGACATTCTCACTATAATCATTGCCTTCAGTGGGGTTGCCTCGAGTGAATTTTCCGTGCACCTACTCTGCATCTAAAATTACACTAACAACCTTCTTAAAACTTAGTGACTTCACACATATGTTTTCGAGTTTTTTCATAGTAAATTTATTCTAGCATACCTCTAGAATCCATTAAAGTCTATTCTAGTATCATTCTATTTTCTATTATCCGAAACGATACGTTTATGCTAATAGAAATAGAATTGTCAGAATAAGTTGAGATTACAGCTTTTGGTAAACATCTTTTTATATTTCCGATAGCTATATACACAGTAAATATTATTTTAGAGGATTACGTAAAAACCATGGTGTTCATTGCACCATAATATCCTAGATTTCGTTCTTCATCCTACCCCTCTCAGTAGAGTTTCTTCGCCGGTCATTTTTAATTTTTTCCCATGCGACTAATTCTCGTATCATGCACAGCCTTGTTTTTCCATTGCCTTAGCCACTGTACAAGCCTTTAATACGGCTTAACTTTGAGAGGTACTTTTTACAACGCGTTCCCATGGATTAACAAACGTTCTCCCTTCTTCCCTCATTCCTTCACTGGTGTCGATGTCGTCCGCAAGATGGGATAATGCCCCAATAAAGGTGTTTGATCGCCCGGATTCATATCGACTGAACGAAATGGAGCCGGAGGGAAAAAGTATGGCGTTGGTTGCTGGAGGGGGTTAAGGATGGGAAGATGTGGAGGATGGGGAGAATTGTGGTGGGTGGGGGGTGCGGAAGGGACGTGGGATGAGAGGAGTGAGAAGGGCACGCAGCTCGATCGTGGGAGGAAGGCAGAGGGAGAGATATGTGAGTGTGGGGTGCATGCCTGTGCCAGCCAGGACTCTGGTCCTGAGAAATCGATATGGCATTCGGGCGGGCCGAGGAGACGAATGGATGAGGGAGGAGGAATGGGTGCAGGGGCAAACGTAAAGACGAATCGAGGGGACGGGTGGAGGGTGATAAATAAATATTCTCCCTTATTACAGGTAAAAAAAAAAGGTCCATCTGGTTGGTCCTTCGAACCATTCAGAACAAGAGGATGATGATAGGAAACGTAAAAATATAACAGTAGCTTTGGGTTTTAGATGTTCCACAACCTAAGGTAGTAACGCAGCGTCTAACCTAAAATATTAATTCTACGATAGTGAAAAATCCATTCCCTGGATGGAATTTGGGTTGCCAAACCACCCCGTAAATTACCTAACTGCCACGACCGGCACCTGAGAATATTCATCAAAAGGAAAATAATAGGGATGGGTCGGTTCGGTTCTTCGGTTCTCGGTTTCGGAAAAAATGCTTTTTCGATTCCTTTGGTAGGACCTTCACAAGACAATATCAGTTTTGAAGATGAGCTAAATGAAGATGATCTCTCAGAGAAAACCATTATTCCTGATAGCGATGCAGTCATTATCAGTCAGTACTAGTTCTCTACTAACTTCAAAAGACTGAAATGCTTAGCAATGAAGTATCTCTGTGTTCCTCCTGCAACTGTTTTTAGTGAGAGGCTGTTTAGTACAGCTGGCAATATATGTGACAAAAAAAGAAACAGACTTGATCCAGAAATAGTGAAAATGCTGGTGTTTTTGAACAAAAATTTGAAATGAGTACCACTTTTCCCATATTATTCAAGTATACATTTATTAATTTGTGCAATATTTAAGCAAAAGATTTATTTAATGGAGTTTATTCCCTTAATATTATGAGGTGTTTATTTTTGTGTACAGGAGAAGTTAATGGCAACGAGTACAGAACCAAAAGTGCTTGAGTTCTACAAATATTTTCACATAAAGGGTAAAAATGGATTAAAATTACATAAACACAAAAATATAATGAAGTATTCTTTTTCAAGCAGTATGTCTCTGAAAATGATTATTGATTATCTTATCTTACCATTGTGCAATGCAAAGTAAGTGGTAAATTAAGAACCGGAACCGAGAATCGGAACCGAGAACCGAAGTTAAGAACCGACCCGGAACCGGAACCGACCCATCCCTAGAAAATATAAATAAAGATACCACGAGAGTTACCATCGGATGAGTTCATAGGACTAATAAGTTCACAGGAAGGATGTGATTAGGGTCGTCACCTTGAGCGATCTATGCCAGGACGTTCTTAATTTAACTGACAACAATTCTGGGAGGCAAAAGTTAGGGATGAATCTCTGATGAGTTTTTTACTCTAGTAACCTAAAAAATGTGATAGATTTTACCTAAAATCACTTTGACATGATAACAGCAGTATAACGTAACGTTTTTATCATGTCAGTTTCTGCCTTCCACTACATATCGCCAAAGTCAGTTTCTTTTAAAATCACGTTGGGTGGAAAGCGAACATAAAACTTAGGCGTTTGGCAAGGACAGCTATGTCAATACGGCATGCTTTACTATACTGCAGCAACTTCAGACACAAGTACAAAGGTTGGGCATTTACGTCACCAGATACATACAAATATTATTAAAGGGGGGCTAAAATCACTTTAATATGGGTAATGCTTCATATAGAAAAATGATGAAAAAAGACTAATGAAACACTTTTGACTACTATTTGGAACAAAGAAAAAACATAACCTGAATTTGACGGATCAGCAGATTTCTACACTCTCGGAAATTTCCAACTTCAGTTATATAAAATTAAACAATTATTTCACAACTAAGCAAATTTAGGTCTATGAAGGACACTCTTACAATTAACTGCAGTAAACAACTGGAACAATCATGCCCCGGAAGGTGAAATATCCTCCCCGGGCGGGAGTCGATCCCAGGACCTCGAGTTCGGCAGGCAGGAGATTAAACCCGACGCCACCGAGGCCACCGTTTACAGGAACACGACTAAAAACGCTCTCTTCTGAGAGAACTAGCAACCCTAGATGTGGGTCGGAAATACCTGGATATAACAGAATCGACAATGAATCAATACAAATGTAAGGGGCAGTTAATCAATCAAATTTTTGAAAAGCTAACCGTGATGAACCGGTTCTGGAAGGAAAGAAAACACATAACAGGGTAACAAATCCATTAAGGGATTTATGAGAGATGGAGAAGGATAATCAAAAGTGATGTGTTTGGTCCCAGGGAGTCGATAACATTTAGCGTTAACGATATTTCTGGCCCAGCTCATGGGGTAAACCCTCATTACACATTTCCTATCCAGTCATACACATTGCCAGTCATAAAAATGATTTGCAAATTTAACGTCTGGTAAATCCTATTCCATGCAACTAATATTGAAAATATTTATAAAATACTTAGCAGGTAGATTTGGCATGCATTCCTAAAATAAGTAATGTTTTGTACGCTTTGCGTGGTTAAAGATGACAATACGTATCTTTCTGGGATATTATGCTGAAATACAACCAAGTTGGTCTCAAGTAATTTTTAATTGGAAATTCTTTCAAGCCAATGAGAGTAACTACTTAAAGTTTTTTTCTTGTGTAATAATCCCCTAGATAATTAGGTATAAAGCACAACGAGCAAAAGGATAGTGTACATCATACGAAGAGCATAATATTGAAATCATAGAATTAGTAACCGTCCACAGGTTTGTTTGGCCCCACGACGCATTTCATCATATTGTGGCATAATTATGTGCCACAGTGTGTTGAAAGTGCCACCGTGTGGCCGCACAGCACGGCCAAGTAAACATGTGGAAGATTAGCAATTACATTATTTCATAAATGAATTATCTACCAAGTCAATTCTGATCAATGGGAATATGAAACATATTACATTCAAATAGCCTACGTTTCACTGCCATATCGACTCATTGCCGATGGTACTAATGAGATAAAGAACGGAATTTCGGAACGGGAAGAAACGATTTTTTAACCAGGGTCGAGTCCCGATACTGGTAGAGACTTAGGTACTTTGGTTTACCGGTTCCCACTTGATTGCCTTGTGGAGAGTACTTAGAGTACAATACTCCCGATAGGACATTTAATCATTGCCCCCTAGGAGTCTTTCTTTAAGAGCAGTCGAATGCCGACAAGAGGGTTTTTCTCCTTTCTTCCACCGTCTGAAAAATCCAATAGCCCACCTCCCACCACCAATCCCTGACCTTCATCCAATTACTTACCCATCTGAAATGGCGCAAATGACCTAGGCTGGCGGTTGCCTCCCCGTGCAACACAAGAGATTTTAGCATTTTTTTCCTTCTACACTAAGTTACACGATATTGTTTCCTATATATTTGGATATACCAAGCCATTTCCTAACATTTCCATTTCAAATTTACCATAATAGCATACATTGAGTGTAAAAACTTTCCTTATGATTATTTTAATAACGGATTCTGGGAAAAACAATCAGGGTCCTTCCGCTGAGAATAAGTTTATCTCATCCCTTCCTCATTTTTGAAATTGAAATTCGTACAAAGAAATTACTTCCATCAAATATTTGGTTCACGAGTAAGCAAATGAAAATACTTCCTGCCGTAAACATATGACGTGAGAAAGAAAATTGAGTTTTTTCCCATAATGTAAGCGCAATAAGGTAAGAGCAGGGTTGCGAAAAGTGAGTTTGAGGTAGAGGGTGGATCAAATTCAAATTAAAAACTAGATCAAAGTTATTCGATACAATAACTAATCTATTTATCCACCAGTGTGCGATAAGCATTAATTCCAACATTATACAGGTATTCTTGTGGAAGTTTTAAGCGAGCCATAGTTGGTGAAAAACACCCTGGATGTTAAGGACATTAAAGAAGCACATGATGTTAATAAAAAGTGTATTCTTTGGATTCAGACATAAATTTTCAATAAAGCAATAGCAGTAAAATTTAATCAGGGAAGAGAGATCAGATTTCAGTTAACATGTGTTAATGCACTATGTGATTTTCTTGGATCTTAGGAATTAATTGTTTAATACTGAAATAGATGTTGTAACAATGACTAAACATTTAATCACAAGGAAATATTGTTCGGCGGAGAATAATACCATAAATTGCCTGTTACATGGATATGTTTTATGAATGACATCATGAAGCTCCAAAGTTGGTTCGACGATAGAAATGAATAGAGTAGAAATAGAATAATGATTAATTAATCACCTTCCTATTTCACATCGCACAATACCATGTATACCTATTCATTTTGATTTTCATCCGATCAATAGTAGGATTTTAAGGTTATATTCATTCCACTATTACACGTTGATATGTACGCATTTAAAAAATCTCTCTCCAGTTAAGGATGCTTCCTACTTGTTTTTCGTCTCATCTATAACCAATGTTCGTTTTTTCTCTCTTCCTAACTCAAAAATCAATCTTCTTAAAAACCGACCAACATCAGCCCAGGCCATTGGATCGAATCCCGCCTGAGAAAGGGAAATTGGTAATTTCTTATAAATAGGCTAAGAATTGAGTTTGGTGGAAAAAACGACTTATTCTTAGTAGTTTCATTAGCATTCTCATGGCAAGATAAAAACGAAATAAATTTTTTCGATTCCACTTTAATATTTTATTTTAACAATCAATTTCAATGTGATAGCCTCATAGTGTTTGGACCTTGGTAATGACACTGATACGTTAAAGTCTATTGATAAAACAAAATATTGAATTGGAATTTTACCAAGTAATTTCATTTTTATCTTGCGTTGGGCCAGCTAGTATCCAACTAGTATCTCCAACTTCCATCAACATAAATTAGCAACCTTAAATACTATTCTACAACTACTAATCACCAATGTCCCATCGTCTGTAGTGACTAAATCCACTTACAGTTGACTCCCAATGCAATCTTAATAACTAATTCTACAACTACTAATCTCCAATGTCCCAACGTCTGTAGTGACCAAATCCACTTACACTCGACTCCTAATGTCCTCCAGGATTTTCCCTTCACCCCTATCATCACACGTGCATCATTTCAGCTAGGTGAAAGATGGAGAGAGAGAGAGAATGAGGAAATAGGAAGAGCAGGGAGGAGGGAAAATGGTATATGTCGGCGATGGGAGAGAGGTGGCGCTTGGGTTCCCCCAGTCAAGGCATGCAGGGAGTCTTTCTTTCCTCCCGCCAGCCACACCCTCGCCCAACGCGCCAAAACCCTCACCCCCTGTCCCGAACTCTTTTCTTCACCCTCCCTCCGCGCCCCCGCAAGGACCACCTCTGGTCACAGCAGTGGCGCCCAGTAGAACGAGACGGAGGAAAGACGTAGATGGTGATGGGGAGGTTTGGGGCCTAGGGAGCAGAGAGAACTGGGGCGGCGACCGGTCGAATTCCCGGCGCGAAGGGATGGAAAATATTTCTGCGGACGAAAAGCCCTATAAAACCCTGCCCACAAAAACCAACCTAAACCTTCTTCCACCACACCACAAGCCTTCAAAACCAGCCTCACCGAGTAGAGTGGAGCATGTGTGGAGACTGGAATAATGACCTTTCACGCCGACGACCCAGTTCGAATCCTGTCATGTGTAGAGATTTTTCACTGGTAAATCGGGTCCCGTTTGAGTGCCTTGTGGAGAGTACTTGCCCAATGTTCAGTCCGCCAGATAGAATTTTAAGCCGAGAACCTTTTATATCCTTCGCCAAAGGTATACTAATGCTAACGCTGGATTTCTTCCCACCCTGTTATTATTATCCGGTGGAGGTGACAGATGCCTAAGTTCATTTTCACTATTTAGGATAAGTAGGTAACTGGGCAACGGTAGGAATTTTTCAGGGAATGAAGTAAGAATGGTAAGAAACCCGGCGTTGGTATTAGCTTGTTAGTGACGAAATTCGCCAAAGGGTCAACAGCTTAGCGTCCTGTCTGACGGATGGGGTACCGAACTTGAAGTTCTCCCAACACGATAATCAATTAAGAACCAGTTTTCCTATGGGAAATGTCTCTCATTTCTAGGATTTTTTCGGTTGCTATTTTAAATTGAATCTAGGGGGAGGAAACCTATGTGTTAATCAGTGATTTTGATAAAATCCTTAAATTCATGAATCGTTAATTTCTATCATGTTTCAACCAGCTCGTCTTGTGAGTTCTGAATTTTTCCCCTTTCACTCTACACGAAACTACCCTGATTAGGACATTATTGAGGTTTTTAGCATTTTATTTCTTTAGGATCATCATTTTTGCTAGCTCTCCTGACTACTGCGCTCCAATTTTCTACTTTCAACTAATTGGCTGCCAACTGATTAGGACGACCTTCCCTGCCCGAGCGTCCAGATTTCCTCAACTGGGACACGATCGTACGATTTGGGTCTGACAGATGTGTGTGTGTGTCATCTAGTTGACTACCCTAATAGGAGATAATAAAAGGAATAAGTACATGGAAAATTCTAAAGATGTTTCAAAACTCTTGGTCAAGGGAATAAAAAATTGAACAAAATCAAGGCAATCAACAATATTCTGAAGGTTCCGTTTTATGAATACAAATTAGCCACGTCTGACTTTTGGGTTCCCATGAAAGTAAGTAGCAAAATATTAGCACAAGGAGGACTCGCCTGCATACGAGAATATTCTTTTAGGATAAATAGAATTGACTTGGTTATATTCCACAAAAATTTGTTGACCGACCGGTTTCGACCTTCTCAGGTCGTCATCATGGGTTTAACAAGTAAATGACGGGCAAGGCGGCATATATATACACAGTTTAACATCAGTGAAAAGAGAGGGTAGGGAGGGAGAATGGTCATGAAAGGATGGTGAGCAAACGGCTGGTGGCGAGGGGTCAAGAGCCCCTTCCTTATTTGACTATGTGTGGAGGGTGTGGGGTGGAGGGACAGGCACTGAATAGAATAGGGAGAGGTTGAAAGGGAATAGGTCATTTAAAACATCATTCTTATATACATTAAAATATTAAACGATTTTAAAAATTCTCCATAAATCAAGTTTCCTCCCCTTATCACAAGCATGTAAAATTGTAGGTGTAAAATCTGAGTGATCATTTTCAATTAAATGCGTGGTAAACACAGACTTATTATTACCATTTACGAACAAATTAAAATGTTTGGATTTACGTATGCTTACTTGTCTACCAGTTTACCCGAGATAAAACAATTGCAGCCGGGGGTAATACAATTCAACACGTACACTTCATCCTAGTTAGGATATCTGTCTTTCGAGTTGAACAACAATTTGTCAAGAGTCATAGGGTTATAAAAACACATTTGGAACTTATTTCTAGGGATGGATTTGTTAATTTTAGATGACAATTTGTGGATGAAGGGTAACTTTGCCCATTTGGTATTCGGTGAAGGGATCGTGGAAAGAGCAGTGGAATCTATTATGCCTCGTTTTCGGCGTAAGCGATTTAATACGGTGTCTCTCAGAGAATCGTAAAAACCAATGTTCCTGGCGATACGTTTAATGAAAGAAAGCTCATTAGAAAAATCGTCGGATGAAAGGGGGATGGAGCGTAGGCGATTAAGCATGGAACACTTCAATCAACTCAGAATCAAAATATTCTTTTTCGTAACCATAATTATTTTTTCATACAACATTTTGCGTTGCCACATTAAAAAATATCACATCTCATAACGAATTTGATTTTCCTTATGAAAGAACTCGCTACCACAGAGTTGCGCGATCCTATTCGAATAATACAGTTGAGGATTAATTACGTTAATGACAGGAATACCTTATTATGCCCACATAAGTATATTTTAAGAAAAAATGTAAGACACAATTCAAAATGAATGTAAACGTCACAACATAAACCAAGGAGGCAAAGTCAACGGTAAATTATCAAATATTCACTCGATTCTGTATTAGTCCGATTACTTACTGAGCAGATTCATTTACTCACAACTAAACAGGACATGACTGTCGCATAGCAAAAGGTAGACTTAGGATTTCAAAAGGCAGGGAAACCTTAAGAAAAACTTTGTCACTGTAAAATATATATGTGCATGCATTTATTATTTTCAATGAATGTCCATCGCTAAGAAATCAAACTACGGTTGACAACATATCTTTCTTCATTAGCCACAATTACAAAGGGAAAAAATATTTTTGGCAGATCGAAGGTTTTAGCAGCATGGATGATGTCCACTTGTCTCTTTCGATGGCAGCTGCGTTACAGGCATTGTCGTCCGAGATTTCATACCCGTTGCGGGACACGTCATCAGGGAAATAACGGTTATATTATTTCCCTGATGACGTGCCCCGCAACGGGTATGAAATCTCGGACGAGAATGCCTGTTACGCAGCTGCCACCGAAAGAGACAACTGGACAACAAATATTTTTATTCATCGAAATTTGCTGTATTTTCACTGAAATTAATGGTGATGAACTTTATCGGGCTAGTAAAGGGCTCAAAACTTTTGAGCATGTTTCTAAACAGTTCTTACCCCGAAAAGTGTAAGTTGAAAACCTTGGGCGGCTTGATAAGTCCCACCGGTGAGACAGCGCTTAACGAAAAATACCACGGGCGCGAAACCGAAGCCAAAAAGTTTCCACTGAAGCTAAACAGGAGTTTGGGGAAGCAACCCTCATATCTTCCCGTCTTAGAGGAGGACTGGGGGAGGTGCCGGGGGGTGGGGACCTCGGAGCCGATAGGTGAGATGACGGGCTGCAGTTAGCGCTTCACTCCGGTGGGGTATTTAAATTCTCCCACCCTAAACCGCCTGGCTACACCCTTGTAAGAGAGGGAACTTTGTAAAGTTTTGACTTTGTAATCTATTGGGAGATGGCATCGACGGGAATCAGCCCTTCTTGGACGGAGAAAGGAAGAAAGGGACTTTGGCGAGGCTGGCCAAAATTCCTCACTTCCCTCGGTCGAGAAAACCTTTCTCCATTTAAGTTGACAAGATAGCTTCTAAATATGATGAAATGGGGATGCTGGGGATGAAATGGCAGCGTACAGGTAGGAAATAAAGAGATGACAGGAGGAAAGAAAATGATGAAAGATAGGCCACTCCGCGTAAAAAAAATAATTTTCCCTCTCACATTAAAACGCTGAGAGAGAAGAAGAAATTTCCATAAAATATTCCTCTTTCGGGGAGCCTGAAAATAAGCCAGATTATCTTTCTCGAGGCCAATAGTGCCAAGAAATTCAATCATTTGAATGAGTTTTGGGGGGCTCAATTATGTTCAGAATGAGTTTTTCTCTCAGAAACTTAAGATCACACCACAAGCACGTAAAAGTGGAGCTAATTAGCTCCAAAGTATAAAACCCTTGAATAAAAACCTACCGTACTCTTTGTTCTAAAGAGCTTTCTTTAATTATATAAAGAATGAGAATTTCATCGCCTGATGGAGCGTTGGATGTTCTGTTGTTGGAATAACATGGGGTGGAAAATGTCTTCATCGAAAGGCAATTTAATTGAAAATTTTAAAATAATTTTATCTTCGGTCTTTCCTTACGTAAGAAGGGATTGCCCATAATTTCATGTGTGATTTCAAAACAGCACAATTTCACCTTGATAATGGTAGCTGTCAAATTAAATGTATTTATTTATAACCTTAAATTAGATTGAATTGATGAGTGTGACACGAATATCTTGCATAAAAATTAATACTTACCTATCTTTGAAAATCTGATTTAACATAAGTGCTCAAGTCTAAGGAAACTCTAGTTTTTATTTTCTTCTTACATGGGTTGCGATTTGATAAACTCTTGCAGGTTACAATTAATGTATTTTGAACAATTAACTTCATTATTTTCTTATTAAATTTAATGGAACTTGGTATTAAAAATATTTTGCTAAGAGGGGTGCCAATCGACATCCGCATTGAATATGGAAAAAAATAATTTTAAAACTTGTAAAACTCTGATTCAGACACTTTTTTCAACTAGATATTTCACTAGATAAAGACGCCATAGGGTTCAAAGTGCAGTATTCCGATTTTAGCAACAAGGATCTATGATTGGATTAATATGGTAGTAATAAACCGGAACTTCTCATGGTGTCAAAAAATAAGTAGATTTATTAAACAACGGTTAAAATGGTTGCACAAGTTTTCCATAGAATGCTAAAAATACTGAATGATTTGACGGCTGATTTGATATCGTTTTTCTCGAGGTATTTATTTCAAATGACAGTTATGTGATCCATAACCGAACACCCAGGATGCTTCTTTCTTTCTCATTATTCGTGTTTCTTTGATTTCACAACACCCGATGATAATTCCAGGGCCACCGTATCCATAGTAACTGATATTCTAATGTGTTAGCTTAAACAATGCCTAAAGGAAGCGGAATCAGTTTATAAGCAGAGGAAATCTTGTCAATGTTCAAAATATTATTTTAAAAATTTCTATCGATAGCCTCCATACACTTTAACGAATCTGTGGTAAGTATATTCCCACTCAAAACATTTGTCATTGGCTATTGCGTGATAAAAAAATGTGCCTGTGTGGTACAGAACCAGTGTCCTGGAAATTACGTAGATACAACTAACAAGTATGAAGGGAACGCGGAATTTCACACCAACTTTTTAAGTTCTAGAAAATGCTTCGGCGGAGAGATGCTGAAACTTCTACTTGAGGTCTGCAGGAAATTATTCTGCGTTACTCCATTTTTGTGACATCAGTGACTCAAGCCACTAGAATGTTTGTTTACCTCGTGATACTGAAGACATAAAATTGGTAGAACGTGAAAATAGTGAGGGAGACAAAAACGAGTCTTAGTAATCCTTGCGAGTCTTGGTACGATGCTCAATTTCAAAATTATATTGTTCCTATTCTTATAACTGCTTCTAAGAAGAATAAACAAAAATTTGGCTATCCACACGCAGAGCGAAGATCAACAGTCATCATAATGACAAGAGATTGCCCGAAATGGCTGCAAACAGGTACACATCCAAGGTCACTTGAATGCCTCAAGGACTGCTGCAACTATGAGAGGTTTGGTCAATGATACCAAGCATGTTACTAATCATCATTGGTTACTACTCTGTGTGTACAAAGTATTTATAACCTACATAACTACAACAATCAAAGTTAATCTTGATTTGAAGCAAGCCTTCCTTTGCCTTTTGATTTTTTTTAATCCCAGCAATGACTAGTTTAAATTTAGATTCCATTAGAGTCGCCAAGTTGGAAGGAGAGCAAGAGAGTATTATGAAGAGGCAAATCAAGTCAGAACACGTGATTTTTTTAACCAATAATTAATCCTGAATTCAGCAGAAGCAAAAAGTAAAAAGGTGAAAAAGCATTTGCTTCAATTATATCATTTCATTATTTTCTGCATAACTAAAACAACCAAAGTTAATCTTGATTTGAAGCAAGTCTTCCTTTGCCTTTTAATATTTTTTTATAATCCCAGCAATGACTAGTTTTAATTTAGATTCAATTAAAGTCGCCAAGATGCAAGAGAGCATTATGAAGAGGCAAATCAAGTCACAACACGTGATTTTTTCTACCAATAATTAATCCTGAATTCAGCAGAAGAAAAAAATAAAAAGGTGAAAAAGCATTTGCTTCATTTTTATACCTAGTTTTTTTTTTAACGGAAGTAGGATTCGGACTTCGGTAACTATTACTTTTCGCACCGTGAACGGGTCGCGTGAACGATCAGGGTCACGCAGGGTTCGGCACATGCGATTCCCGCTCCTTTGGACTCACCTCGTCCGGCATGAGCAGGAGGAGGTGCGCCCCGCTCCCGTTGCCCGAGGCGCCACCCACGGCGTCCGCCTTGGCGCCCTCGGCGCTCTCGTCCCGTTGGAGCACGCCGTCGTAGCCGGCGCCGCTGGGGCCGCCGGCCGCCTCTCCGTCCCCTTCGCCTGGCCGGGGTCGGAACTTGCGCCACAGGAACCTGGGGGAGAGCAAAGGCAAGAGACGGTGAGGACACGGATCTCTGCTTCGGTGGGCGCTGTCAGCAGTTGCCTTCCCCAGACGGATTCATCAGGGGACGCCTATAAATTACCCCAGCAGCATCATGGTATCGGCCCAATATCATTTTTACACCGTCACATATCACTTAAGCTACGTTTTCATGTGGCAGTTTTTGCGTTGACGCACACTGCGCCACCAATCATAAGCGAGCACGCCAACGCAGCCTACGTTGCCGTACGAGTTGGTTATCTTTCAACTTTCTGTATTGACGCAGCTGCGTCAGAGCGAGGAACAACGCATTCTACCTGCCATTTGTTTTTCACGTGATTCTTTCGCTGGATTATCACCTATACCACGGTTTACCACCGTCATATGTTTTGGTGCGTTGCTGCTGGCGATGCCGGTGACATGAAAACAGGGTATTTTCCTGCCGCACAACGCAGCGTCAACGCAACGCAAAAACGATCACATGAAAACGTAGCTTTATTGGTCAATCCGATATTGGCCACCGATATCGGAAAATGTCAAAAGTGATAACATTTGCCATTGTAACGATGATATTTGCAGATGATATTGGGCCGATATAAATTTGATGATTAAAAGACATATTTCACCACTATAGAGTGGCATAAAAACGAAATTGGGCCGACGTATGTTTGATATTACCATGGACTGATTTTTCATTAACATGATATTGGGATGATTTAATAAGTAAGATAGTCAAAATGTATCCTGGACCAGCAGTTAAAATTATTTATAATCAGGGATGGTCGTACAATAAAAATGCGATGGAAAAAGTAAAGGTGAGAGGTACTTTCGATCTGAAAATGTTCACATTGACAACCCTGCTCTTAACCCCTGATGCAACTCTCCTTGTTAAGGAATGGGTAATTTTAAGCGTTTATGATAGTAATGAGATACCTACTTTACTCCTGACCCAACTTCTTCCCTTAGTGGAAGATGCGTAACTTTAGGCATTATCATTGTAATAAAATATTTCAAGCTCGTTTTCTGTTGAAGTTATTGGAGTTATAACCCAATATGGGGTTCACATTAATGTCATGCGAAAAATGTCACCTGACCAGGAATCGAACCACGGACCTTTGGATTTCCGGGCCACTGCGCAGACCACTACGCTACCCAGGATCCCTAAGTCGCATGGCAATTTTACCGAGGTTCAAGGTACTAGATGTTGAGCCCTCGTGGTCCATCAAGGATGGCAACGCAAGGGAGAAAGGGCTTCAAAGAAAGGTGAACCCCATCCAGCGCTATAAAGCCGCACTTGGCGGTAAATGTAGGATACTCCAAGCCTGCCGCGTGAACGGCAATTTGTAAGCAAACATCGAATACTTAAATAATCATATTTCTTATTTTATATGTAGGCCTCCAAATGGTTTCTGATGTTCTGACAAGTCACGAATTTTTGACTTTCTTCTCTCTGACGTCGAAGGAAAAAATGTGAATACTCAAAATTATAAAATCCTGCGACCAGAAAAATATGATCATTTTTATGCCCTTTATTAGTCAGCTCAGCTGACATCATGTTTGCATCAGAAAACGATATCTATTAAATATCACTTTTAAGATACGATCGACAATATCAATTTTACATCGGAGGAAGGTATCATTTATATGCAATTTTTATATCGGCATTATCAGCTAATGTTAAAACGACATTGATGAGGTCAAAATGACATTGGGCCGACGTATAACTGCTATACGATGCTGCTTGGGACGTAACGCTAAGGAGGGTGACGGTTCGAGCCAACTGATGCACTATCAACAGTCAGAGAGGAAAGTTCAGCCTTCCTTTATTTTTAAAGATGCCTAAAATTCATGTCTTGTCCAAATAATAACGGTTATTCAATGAAAAGGTGGAGCTCTACGACATACCTTATACATATGTACATACTAACGAAAAGAAAAACTCCAATGACCGCTATGATAACATTACGGGCATTGTAGTTTTTCTTTACGTTAATAATGATTATAATTAATTAATTGTGAATAAATACCATTGCAGAGAAATAAATAATGTTTTCATATTAGATTACTAGATTTTACTACTTATTTACAAAAAAGTGTTCGTTGTCAGTTTTACGCAAGGTTGTTAGTGTTAATATGTCGGTCATTTAATATCTTAGAAGTTGCTTGGAAACATCTTATATTGATTATGTTTATAGGATAATTTGTGTTGACTCGTTACTATAGTCACCTGTATGTACAAGCGCCATTTTTCAAATGCAGTAATGTGGTGATGATAAAATACCAGATAATAAAGAAGATACAAATGGCTTTTTAATCAAAAGTTAACAGGTTATGGGTCCAGAATACGTAAGAACTACTGCGTGATGTGATAAAAGATACTAAAGGACGTGAAGATATTAAAGCCAAAGGAAGATAATTGATATAAAGAAGTGACTGCATCAAGAGCGCGGAATATAAGCTGAGTACGTGAAGATATTAAAGCCAAAGGAAAATAATTGATATAAAGAAGAAGTGACTGCATCCAGAGCGCGGAATATAAGCTGAGTACGTGAAGATATTAAAGCCAAAGGAAAATAATTGATATAAAGAAGAAGTGACTGCATTCGGAGCGCGGAATATAAGCTGAGTACCTGAAGATATTAATTAAAGGAAACATGTCATTGGCAATAAGTGACGAATACAAGATTCCGAGATTGAGCGACGAGAATTATTACGCGTGGTCTTTGCGAGTCAAGGCCGTGTTGCAGCAGAAGAGATGCTGGAAGGCGATCAACCCGGGATTTGGTGACAAGTTGACGGCAGCGGAAGAAGATATGAATGAAAAAGCAATGTCATTCCTACTACTGGTCGTATCTGATAACCATTTAGAAGACATCGGGAAATGTGAACGCGCGGAGGAGGCATGGAAGATTTTGAAGGAAGCCCACACACAGTTTGGTCTGTTACATCAAATGATGAATATGAAAGAATTGATTAACGTACAGAAAACAGACGATTTATCGGTCCAAGAGTATGTTGCAAAAATTCAAAGGTTAAATAGAAGATTGGAAAGTTCGAGACGTAATCTTGATGATAGTACGTTAGCAATGCTTACTTTAATTGGTCTGCCATTGGAGCGATACGAAGGATTTGTTAGAAGTCTAGAACAAGAAGAAGCAATTTTGACATTAAATAGTGTAAAGGCTAAATTATTAATTGAAGAGAAAAGGTTAGAGAGTCGTGCACAGGAGGTAGGAGTAGCGCTTAGCAGCAGAAGAAGACAGCAATTAGGCGGTAATAAGCAATTAGAAGCAAGGAAAACTGATAATAGTAGACAACAGAGAGGGACGAAACCATTTTTCTGCTATAACTGCAACGGTAAGGGGCATATCGCTAGATACTGTAGAAAAACTGCTAATTATGATAGTAAAGGAAGGGATTATTATTATGATGATGAAAAAGAGATGAAAAATGAAGGTAAGAAGGCAAATATAACGAATGCAACTGAAGAAACTAGAGAATATAGAGTGTTATGTGTAGGTAATAGACAGAACTCCTCTGATAAACTTTGCTGGATGTTGGACTCAGGAGCAACTCATCACATGACACCGTATATTGAGCTTCTTGATAATTTTACAGCAGAAACTGGAGTAGTTGATTTAGCTGATGGTGAACAAGTTGAAATGAAGGGAAGAGGAAGTGTTTTGTTAAGAATGTCTAAACAGTGTGGAGGTTATGACATTAGGATTAATAATGTCCTTTTTGTTCCTGGTTTAGGTGAGAATTTGATATCTGTGAGCTGTCTAGAAAGTGGAAATAGGAAACTAGTTTTTGAGAATGCTAGAGTAGATGTGACAGACAAAAACAAAAATGAAGTTTTGTTTAGAGCTTGGAAGAAAGGAAGACTCTATGTTATAGACACTATACACAAAGAGAAAAGTAAGGGAAATTATAATCATGTAGATGATGAACCCAAGAAGGTGTCTCGTGCTTCACTACATTTATGGCATCAAAGGTTTGGACACTGTCACAAAGAAGTGTTACAAAGAATTCCTGGTATCATAGTAAATAAAGAAGAAAAAGAAGTTAAAAATTGTGATGTTTGTCTTCAAGGAAAAGGAAAGAGAAAGCCATTCCCAAGGAGGAGCAAGAAAGAAAGTAAGAAACTATTGGAACTGATACATACAGATGTTGGTGGTCCAGTCTGCCCAGCATCAATAGGTGGCTCAAAGTATTATGTGACATTCATCGATGATTTTTCAAACCATGTGTCTGTAAGTATTCTGCATAGAAAGGATCAAGTATTTGAAGAATTTAGGATATACCAGAAGAAAAATGAACTACTGCATGAAACAAAGATCAAGGCGATACTAAGTGACAATGGTGGAGAATACACTGGAAATAATTTTCGTAAATACTTAGAGAATACTGGCATTCAACATCGGTTAACCGTGGCATCAACTCCTCAACAAAATGGGAAATCAGAAAGAATGAATTTGACTTTAATGAATATGGTGAGATGTATGCTGGTGGAATCTGGCTTGCCAAAGTTTTTTTGGGCTGAAGCATTGTCCACAGCATGCTTCATACGGAATTTATGTCCATCAAGTGCTATAAATTATGAGATTCCACAGGAGATTTGGACTGGAAAGAAATTACAGGAAGAGGATTTTAATAAACTTAAGGTGTTTGGATGTCAATCATGGGCAGTAATGAAAACTGGAAACAAACTGAATGCTAGAAGTGTGGAGTGCATATTCCTGGGATATGAGAACAATGTCAAGGGTTATCGCTTATGGAACATAAAGGAAAAAAGGATACTTGTTAGCAGAGATGTAATTTTTTGTGAGAAAAATTTTCCATTCAAGAAAAAGTCACTACCGATAGAAGAATTGTATGTGCAGCGAGAAGAAGATAATTTTTCAAAGGAAGAATGTAACAATATAGAAGAAGAATGCACAACATCATGGAAAAACACCATGGAACCAGAGTATGAGTTACTAGATGAAGATATAGAAGTAAGAAATATTAGAAAAGGGGAAGAAGATGTACAAGATACTCAAAGAAAGAGAGCATTATGGAAAAACACCATGGAACCAGAGTATGAGTTACTAGATGAAGATATAGAAGAAAGAAATATTAGAAATGGGGAAGAAGATGTGCAAGATACTCAGAGTAAGGGAGTATATGAAAGGGAGGATGAACTACCATGTGTGATAAGGAAATCAGATAGAAAAAGAAAGAAAAGAGAAACATGTACATGCTGTAATTTGGCAGCATCAGTTGAGGAACCAAGGACGTATGAAGAAGCAATATCAGGAAGATGTTCAAAGAAGTGGAATGAGGCTGTCACAAGAAATGAGAAAAATAAGGAAAACAACACTTGGGAAATAGTACCTAGATCTGAAAGGATGAATGTAATCGGTAGCAAGTGGGTACACAAGATAAAGTTTAATCAAGCAGGGGAAGTTGAAAGATACAAAGCTAGGTTAGTTGCGCAAGGTTTTGGCCAAATAAGAGGAATTGATTATGAAGATACATATAGTCCAGTTATTAAAGGGAAAAGTCTTCGTTTGTTGATGGCTCTTGCAGTAGAAAATGAATGGGAAATAAAGCATTTAGATGTCACTAATGCTTATTTACATAGTAATCTTGATGAGTGCGTTTACTAAAATTGTACCCACCTAAGCATAAGGAATTACGTAATAAGATAGGAACAATAGAAATTCAATGAATGTTTCCAATGTTGTATGTAATTAGAATTTATTTTGATATATTTCAATTGCTGTGAATTGTCTTTAAATGCCCGAAGGGGAAGTGTTAATATGTCGGTCATTTAATATCTTAGAAGTTGCTTGGAAACATCTTATATTGATTATGTTTATAGGATAATTTGTGTTGACTCGTTACTATAGTCACCTGTATGTACAAGCGCCATTTTTCAAATGCAGTAATGTGGTGATGATAAAATACCAGATAATAAAGAAGATACAAATGGCTTTTTAATCAAAAGTTAACAGTTAGAATACACGGTATCATTGAAGTTTGTGAAGTTATTTAAGACACGACAATATTTTCGTCTGCACCTGTGTACGGGCTAGTAGGAAGACGTCAGTGACGTCACTACGTTAGCGGTGGCGCTAGCTTCTATTTCAGCGATTCGCAAACAAACCCGATTGAGGCAACCTGCATATTCTAACAACCTAGAGTTTTACGTACTTAAAAAGGGATGTGCTAGGAACGATACGGAGCGTTGAATGTGGCAGATGTGAGGTAGTGTATTTTAATGTATTCTTTCTGCAATGGTTAAATAATCTGTGAATTATTATTACAGTAGCCAATAGTCTGATACGTTAAAATGATATGTAAACACCTTGCCAGTCTTCCACGGTATGATTTGTTAGACTTAGGAAATAGCATGTTGTAATTTGTATAAAACTAGCTGAAGGTGCCGGTTGAAACTCAATGGGAGGTAGAAAAATTATAAAAACAGATGGTATCAAGTATTTTTGGAATTTTCCGTAAAGAGACAAAGCCTGCCGACTTTGGGCTTTGCAACTGTCGCTGGCTCGAATTCTACTTCGGAATTCTAAATCTAATTTATACCAAAATAAATCGAAGACAGTAATTGTACCCAATCATTTACAAAATCGGGAATGTTTTTCCAGGTATTTCAGGCTGCGGGAAACCAAGTAGGTTAAAATGTATATGAGAGGGCGTACGCATGCTAGCCCACGAAATAAAATTAAGCCAGAATGGAGGTGCATGGGAAGGTTTAGTTCCCACTAAAGTACTCGTATTTTTTATTCATTCCATTCTTCGTCTTACCTTATAAGCTTTACCGCGTGCAAAAACCATTTGATCCGTGAGTAGTGTGAGCAGTAAGCCCGAATGTATGAGTAAAAAAATGGTCGACCTCGCTTCACGAATCAGCAACAATGCCGCCTCCAGTACCTTCTAACATAATTTTCAAAATTAAAATTCAATTTATCGCATCTCTCTTAAGCCATTTAGGTAATTACGAATTTTATTTGGAGGCAATAATGGCAACGGCCTTAGGAACTCGAGGAAAAGGGCCCGAAAAAGAAGTAAATTTGGACAAAAATTGCACATTTTAGAGAAACCTAGATCACCAAGTATGCAAAGAGGACAATAATAAGAATGTTTAAAGCCATTTCCAATCAATATTGAAAAAATGAAAGAAATCGATTGGCAGTTAAGTGTTTAACTGAGCAAAAGAAAAAAGTATTGCGCTCTCTTAAATCGAAAAACCGACTTGAAACTATTGTAAGAACATGTTCGCCACCAGGGGGGTTGAGTTTGAAACCTTCGGGATTATCTAGAATAGGTAACCAAGGAGTCACGTGATACAAACACGAATGGTTTCAAAATTTAATGTGTCTGAATCGCTCTTTACAACATCATTAATTGTTTTCACTTGAGTTTTTCGCATCTATCCCAAATAAAGAGCCCCTAGTTGAGAAATAACACAAGTGTAAACAAATAATGAGGTTGTAATCAGAGGTTTTAACGCACCAAATTTGAGAGCCATTCGTGTTTATACCACGTGACTCCTTGGTTACCTATTCGAGATAATCCCGAAGGTTTCAAACACAGCAACGCAGGAATCGAATTCGAGCCCCTACAAAAATAGTTATAGTTTTCCCGGGCCTTTCAGAGTGCTAGAAACGCAATGAATTTTACAGCATCCCTCTAGATCGAACCGATCCTAGATAGAGGTGGGAGAGGAGGCACAGCAGGCGACATTTTGAGACACTTCCAACTGATTATGCCCAAGAATGTTTTTACAAGTTAGGATCCATGACCCTCAATGTCGAGATATAAAAATTATGTCGATTTCTCTGGAAATTATCCCTTCATTACGACCATGTAATTATGAAAAGAGAAATAATGCAAAAAGCTAATTATATTTGAGACACTGTAAAAATTCCATATTTTTGAAACAATATAAACTATAACAACAATATTAGCCTTGCCCTGTCACAGCTGATTACCCCAGCACATTGGAATTAAATGATGTGCTCATTGGTTACAAGTTCTGACATCAGCTTCCATGAATATAATACACCGATCTGCAAATTAGAACCTTTGAAGACATCATATGCAATTGATTCAGTCGTAATTCCATCCAATTTTATAAATTATAAATTCCATTAGGGAAATTGAAGTAGCTCTTTGTTGTATGAATTTCCACTTACCGAGTTTAAGTGAGGGGTGTCCTAATATTTGGAGAGCAGTCGCAGAGGCGGGAGAGGTTTTTATGGAACGAGATTAGATGGCTTTCATCAATGATGAAAATTGAATTTTTTAAGTGAAGCTGTGAGAAAGGAGACGAGAAATACAGAAAAACTAATCCGAAAAGTCATTAATTTAATCTATTAAATGTGCCTACCACGAGGCCAAAGAGAATCATCCCACACATTTACCGAGTACAACCCTTGAAATTACATGAATGCGTATTTTAACGTATTCTTTATCTTTGCATTATTGAATACAGGCATAAGTACTGTCAGTTTTTGTAGAAGAACTTATGACATAATAATTCAAGACTAAATAAACTCAATTTTGGTTATCGGATAAAAAATCATTCCCATTTACTCGTTATAGAGCAACTCGTATCTCAGCGCAGATCCATAACAAACAAATTTAGGAAGCAAATACATATACTCTTTTATTTCGCCGTTGCATGTATTTTGTATTTCAATCATTTTCATAATTTCTCCTTTCCACAAATTTCTGTAAACGTACGGAAAATGAACTCGGCTATTTGAAGAGCTTTATTGGGAAACTGGAACTGGGAGACTAGAATGCTAAATTTAAAGCACAAGACTACGAAACAGACACTACGGACGTACTTCTTCATCTCCAACGCTGCGCAAGCAGGACAGGCAAAAGCAAAAATAAAAGGTAGAAAAAGTGCTGGGCCGAGAAATACATTTTTCCCACGCAAAAACATAAACCAAAAAAAACAATTCATAAAACTTTCGAAAACATGACAGGCTACATTACATTTTAGTTGGAAAATACTATTTTCAGCAAAATGACATCTTCACGTATGATGACCTACAATGTCCTACCACACGATCTGGTGGTGAGAAACAGGGTAACATGTAAATGTGGGTAACTGATCTTCTCTTTTAAAAAATGGGAATTTCAGGAAGTCTTTCAAGCTATATATTGAATAAAGTCTACCTCCATTTTATATGCACAATCGTGACTGGCAGATAGATAAATAGCAAAAGTATGTAGTCATACACAAAACTGTATGCGTGACACCATCAGTTTCCAATAATAATCTTACAAATATTATATGGGAAAGAAAAATATATAAGCTATTAAATATACATATAATACGGCAGTACACATACATAATCATTTTAATACGATTAACAGCCATGATTTTAAAAAATGAATAAATTTTTTGAAAACATTCTCTCGTTTTATGTTTTCAGGTAAAATTAAAATGGGGATCGGGGATGTGGTGGCTAGAGTACTGGCCTCCCATCCCGAGGGCCCGGGTTCGATTCCCGGCAGTGGTGGATTTTTCAGTGGAAAACCGGTCCCCATTTGAGTGCCTAGTGGAGGGCATTTCAAGTTCAGTACTCCGCCCGTCGGATGGGACGTTAAGCCGTGGTCCCCTTGGCGCCTTTCGTTAAGAGTAGGCTAATGCCGACTCCGGGTTTCTCTCCACCCGTCCTCCGTTCCCTGAAAACTCCTACCATTACCGAATTATCCACCTATCCTATATGGCGCAAATGACGTCAACTGTCGGTCGCCTCCCCTAAATAACCAACCAACCAAAAATTAAACATTAATTAATAGGTTATATTAGGTTTTGCATCGATCACATACCAAAGAGCTTTAATAATTATGGCAAATAAACTAGGGCCGTTGCGTTTATATTTAAGGTGAATACTAGGAATAAATCTTATCGGCACTGTGCCAACAAAACTTCTTTTCTTCAAACTTCAAAACGTCTTTTGGTCAAAATTGTGTACCTACCCATCTTATGTAGCAGTAAATTTCCTAAAAAAAGTATTTTATAAGCCGTAAGATATGGTTGCATTATTTTTTGAAGAAACTCAGGTGTAAATTACAGTATTTACATATTTGCACACATTACTAATGTATCAATGGTGTAAACCTCTATTTTCCACAATTGATAATGAATTAGCGATTATGATTGCGTTTGCGACGTTTGTGTTTCGTGACTTACGAGAGATAAAAGCCATTCATCAATGGACATACACAGTCTCATCCCTATGTAAAATCCAATGATTCCTTTGCAAACAGCTGTTTTGTACTCCATTTTTACTTCCAGTCAAAATCCTGAAATATTTACCACGATGATTTAAATGGATTTCCGACATTGAGTGGGATTTTGCTGATTTGCTAAGACACTAGTTAAGTAATACAAGTGTGACTATTCCCTCACAATTATTCGTTATTCTGATCCAGTAATTTACAGCTTGTTAAGAAAAATCAAGCACAAGATAACAGAGCATGATATCGATAAGTAAATGTGATCATGTTTACTAGTTACCAATCCTTAGATTTTTGACGCCGCTATCTCCGTTCAGTTATTTAATTCTTTTTCGGCTTACCTGTTCAACTTTATGCAATTGCTCTCTTTTACAACATTTACTCTTTACTCCAAATATCTTATACGAGTCCCTGCTTTTCCATTACTTCCTTCCAATTTATCCCTCGTCCTGAACAATGACGGAGTTATTCGGCCCCTGAGCTAATGTCCCGGTTGGAATCTCAAGAAGACTTTACCCGCAATCCCATTCTTAGTATACAATATTTTCTCTTGTGAACAAATAGATATTTATATTACAAAAATACTTAATTTTTGCATCTGTAGTAATGAAATACGCTAGTTTCCCGACCAACATATCCAAACATTAACTACAGTGTCGTTTCTTTTTGAGCTGCAGTTCCCTCTTAATCCCTCTTAATAATATTTTACTGTTGACTAAATGCACAAAGACACCCTTAATTTAAATCAATGTATACGTTTGTCCTCCTCTGTATCATCTTTCATACGTTTAACTAACTTCATTGCTCTTGTTCACTAATTCTGAGCTCATAAAAAAATAAGAAATACTGATAACTAAGAGGGAAGAAAAAATTAACTCACGGAGACTAATCAAAGCAATTTCCTCTCTGGTAATCTTAACGAGATCCTGACACTTAGGGAAGCTCTTACCCAATTACCTGTAAATTATTCAACACCAGAGAAGAGATTGGTAAATCGGCATATCAAAATAATCCCCTAGCATGTGATTAGTGGCGTATGCATACGGATACGGCTTGGGAATAGCCGTTGGATTGAATCAGGAATAAATGAGCGTTTTCTTACAATGACGTAGGTCAATTGATGAGCACACTCGTCCTCTTTATCAACATTTCCCAAAAGGCTTCCATACTCAGAACATTACACAATTGCTGGGAAAACTGAGTGAATTCACAATCTAAATCTGTATTGAATAAATTATACCTATTGGTATTAAAAAAAGCTAGATTGCCGGATCGATTACAAAATAGAGGTGCAATTACAGACTTTAGTCATGCTCTTCTGACGATCAATGTATTTTCAGGGGTTGAACAAGGCATAAGGGTAAAGTAAACTTCACAGCATTAGTATAAGTGTGATGCAACCGTTCTTGTACGCCAGGCTGTTTTTATAGCTTGTTTTGAGTATAAGTAAGAAAATAAATTGGATAAAACCATTTTCGCTCCAGATAAAGGATAGAGATAATATTTTACTGTAGTAATCACAAATTGGGAACTTGGAAATCATAAATAGTAAAACTCGGCGGATATAAACTTGCTCATCATTCTCGCATATCGTGGTCAAGAATGGTGCAGCGACTAATAACGGAATGTAAAATTTGAAGGTTTAAAAAAATACGAGGGCTATGATTCAAAATAAAAACTCAAGAGAGAATATTTCTTTCATTTTTTTAAACTACTCACTGGGATTTTTTTACCGATAATCTCCATTCCAGCTTTTACAGGCGTCGTTAGGAATTTCAAGCTCAAGGCAACCGTAAGACCGTGAGATACTGGAGAGAACAGTCGTCCACTTGCGTGAACAAAATGGTGTCCATTTCAACAGAAAGAGGAATCGGAAAGTTATTCTGAGACAGCAGATACCCGCACCATTATCCTGGCTCCTAATAATGGAAGGAACGGTGACTTGCGGTGACTCTGCTGGAAGGAAAGTTGAATCAGCATTACATTGTGGGAATTGATCATCCACGTGTGATGATGCTGACTGTGAATTTTGGGGAAATGGGTTTCAAAAACGTTAAAAGTCATCGTGTCCCGGGAGAAAAACTTATCAGGTTTTCCAGGGCATCACCGAGAGTATCGTCTGAGGGTGGGAGGAGAATAGGAACAAAGGAGGAGACTGGAAGAGTTGCGAATGAAAAGGGGATAGAATGAAGGTAGCATCGAAAACGTCATGCTGATTATGGAAAGAGGTGAGTGGTGGAAAGAAGGCGATGAAATAGACAAGATAATGAGCGTGAAAATGAAGACAGATGGGATATATAGGATGAAGATGGTTTGGTGGAAATGAAAGTGTGTTTTCACGGCTTCTATTGATCTTCCTGGACCTCCCCTTCCTCCCACTAGCCTCCTTATATACCTCTCACTCAGATCCTAACCTCCCTTCAGCACCTTTCATCCATTTATCCCCTACAAAGTACCTTCACATTCACACTCATACGGCCTCCTGCGCTAGAGTATACCCCAAACCTCTCGCACAGTGCTCTGTGAGAATGATCCCCTTAATAGCCATATCGATGGAATTATCGTTCGATTGATTGGAGCCATCAATTTCGCCACACGAGTCCCCAGTTTCTCCCACTCACTCCTACATCTCGGTCGCGCACGGTGGTGGATGCCGGAGTTTGGGTTCCCGGAGAAGTGGAGCGGGGAGAAGAGGTGCTGCGAGGGGAGTTCTTTTCCTCCGAAAGAGCTTCTGTGGGTTTGGGAGGCTGGGGAGGTGTGGGGGAGCGAGGGAATTGCGGTTCGCGAATCGAAGTGCGGTGCGCGATGCGTAGGGAAGGGATTAATGGATACGAAGGCGGTTAATGGGGAAGAACGGAGATATCGCGCGGAGAAGGGAAGGTGGTGGGAAATGCGTCTGATAGGGTGGTGGAAGTTGAGAGCGAAGTATGGTTCCTGAGGGGAAAGAGAGGGATATTGCGAGATGAGGATTGATGGATGGGGCGAAGTGGCTACGGTGAAAGGGTGGTAGGGGAGAAGAAACATTTGCCGAGGACTGCGCAAATAAGAAACCCGTAACTAGTTTTTGCAGTGGAGTCACCTAGACAATATCAGTGGAGAATTTCGGAAGAAATGACACAAAGTAATATTTGGAAGAGCAGAAGTTCCAAAGAGAAAAAAAATCATTAGCCTTGACCGGGACTCAAACCAGGATCCCCTGATTTCCGACCAAGTGCTTTAACTTTGAAATAAAAGTGAAACAATGGTTAATTAGCTTAGTCATTATTTATAAATTTTAATGTTAAATTATTAACTTCTTCCACCTTCGCAAGGTACCTCCTGACATTCTTGGTACCAAACCGGCTTTCACTGAAAATGTAAATCGTGTAACTGAACCACTTCATCTATATCATTTTATTCCCTCCTTTTTTTCCTAGTTTTTATTTATTTTCCTCTTAAGAATTATAGTATTGCAGTTGTCTTATTTGTTACTTTTGACTATACCTTGCTACGTCTTTTTTCATGCATTAAAAGCAGAGATTACAACCATTCGATTGGCAAGTGACCTTAGCTTAGAATTGAGCTTCCATCTTTATTTTTGCATCAAGCAAGCCAATAAAAAATAAGCAAAGTTGTCGGTCTCTCCCCCGAATACCAAGAACAAAAAGAATCTAAGGTCACTTGGTACCTTTCCATTCAATATTATTGTGCCGCGAACGAATCCGGTCGCAATAGGACAGTATAGTGTGGAGCTGGTAACTTAAGATCGCGGGTTCGAATGTCACCATGGCATGGGCTTGCATTCTTCTAAGGATTAGACTATCCAATGTAAACTTAAGGCCATTTTGCACGGTCATTGATATTGCGCAGGCTGTTGCGAGAACACTTGCGCAAGAAATATTGCGCCGTGTAAAGCGACGACTTGCGAGGACAGGCAGCGCCACTGCGCGAACGCTTGCGAGCAAATAAGAACATGTTCTAATTTGATACCTGTGTTCGCGCAAGTTTGAAGTTTATTTCTCTCACTAGATGGTGCAGATGTAGTGGCAACGAACTGCCTGGGGAATTCTAGCAATTAAATAGGTTGTTGATGATTGAGTTGGGTGTTTTTGTTTGCACTCAACTAATTAGGTAGTGAATAAAGTTCAATAATGATGAGCTGGGAAATTAATCACGTGGAAGCTTAAATTTCGTACGTAAATGAAGAACATGTTACCTTTGCCACATCCGTTCGTTCGTGGTGCAAATTTTGAGCTAAGTACCACGGTCGTATAATTTTGAGCTAAGTACCACGCTAAGTACCTATATGGGACTAGGGTCTCCACTATTATGTTTAGACTGTGGCTTAGAACATATTTTAAAGTGGTGGTAATTTATCGCATCTTTCACCTCCGATTAATTGCTACTCAACAGATCTTGACGTTATGCGATATATTGGCGGTATTACCGCTACTGAATGGTATATTGTCACTGACATAATGAACCGACGATTGCACCGTGTAAAGCTGTCAGGCAAGCGTCCTCGCAATTTTCTACATCACGGACTTTCGCAGACGACTGCTCAAACGGAATCAACATCAGCTTGCGCAGTTTCAATGACCGTGTAAAACGGCCTTAAGAGTCGGAGCACCTTAAAATCTATGTCCACTAGTGCTACTCAAACAAAAATCTTGAGTGCCGGGAGCGGAATCTCCTATGGCAAGGATACTTCCGACCGTTCATGGTGCGGGGATGGAGTAGGGTGGGTTTTGACGGGGCTCCTCAACTCAACCGGGCTGACTCATCGCCTTTAAGCACGCGAGGCCGGGAAGGGACAGATCAAGGTCGGAGGGCTGCGTTCCTCCGAGCGGCAGGCACGGCATCCAATGCCGCGGCCCGCCCCGTCCCAGCCGACTGGAGCCACCTCGGGAGCAGGGGTGCGGGGGAGTACTGGGAGGGTTGGAATGGACGGTCGGGTATGAAGCGACAAACGGGGACAGGAGGGAGTTGAGCAGGGGTTCCCAAACTCGGAGGCGCGCCCCCCCAGGGGGCGTGAAGACATGTCAGGCGTGAGAGCGAGACCAGTTAAAAATAAAAATCTCTAAAAAAAAATCCGTACATTTCTTTAACTTATTTTATGTTGTAGATTTTTAAAATCAACCTTGATGTTTAGAAAACTTAACAATCCACTTGTATAAAACTCTTTTATAGCAGAAATATATAGCTTTTTGTCGATGTTTTTCTCTTAACAGTATTTATTTAAATTGATAATGTAGTGTTTTGTGATAGTAAAAATACATGTTTTGTTTTCAATGTAATACTTGTTTTTTCACATGCCCACAAAATTTACTGTGAAGGGGGGCGTGGAAAGTTTCCATTTTAACAGGAGGGGGCATAGTACAAAAAAGTTTGTGAACCCCTGGAGTAGAGGGTAGGTGCGATTACGAAAATAGTTGCTTCTCATTCCGTGTTCCAGGGCTCGCGTACCTGTCATGGTAGATATTTGTCAATGGTATACCAATACCCTTCTTGGACGTAATGTGAGGACTCTTCGAGTTTAATATTCCGTCCATTGGATGGAACTTTAAGGTGCGTTTACGCGTAGCAGTTGACTGCTATGACAGTCAACTGCTAACAACTATTAGGCTCCACTCGCATGTGCAAATAGCAACTGTGATGCGAGTTCAGGTCGATACTGGACATATGTCGAACACTATCGATCCTAGTTCGAGCTATTAGCAAAGTTGAAGCCCGTCTACTTTCCAGCGGAAATGTATCCAACACAATCGCAACAATCGCCAACGGAGAGCAATACACGACGTCTGATATCGGGAATTTGGATATAATAACAAGAATATCCCTCCCCAAAGGGGAGATTCTTCTCTTTAAAGAATAGGAACAAAAGATAATCGTCAATTGAATTTATTGCTTGAAGAATTTCACGAAAATATAAGCATCAATCACTATTGAAATAAAACGCTTTTTATTTGTTATGACAACGCCTAAATATCGGCTTTAAGCTGCATAGAAGTTGGTGCAGACGCATCATAGCAGTAGCGATATAGATATATCGCGCATCTCGCGACTGTCATAGCAGTCAACTGCTACGTGTAAACGCTGCTTAAATGTATCCAACACAATCGCAACAATCGTCAACGGAAAGAAATACACGACGTCTGATACCGGGAATTTGGATATAATAACAAGGATATCCCTCCTCGAAGGAAAGATTCTAATATTTAAAGAATTGGAACAAAAGATAATCGTCAATGGAATTTATTGCTTGATGATTTCATGAAAATTTAAGCTTCAATCTCCATTGAAATAAAACACTTTTTATTTGTTATGACAACGTCTAAATAGCGGCTTGACGCCTGGCTCTCGACAGGTTCTGACATGTTTTGCCTGGTTCTCTCTCCGTTGACGATTGCCTAGACAATCGAAAAACCGGTTTCGGAGAAATGTTTTCCATACTTTAATTTGGCAGTTGGATATTCTGGTCTTCGGACATTTTCAATTAAGCCAAATTAGAAGCTCACCTTATTTCATCTACTCATGAGTTCTAATAAGGAATCCGCCGATTCTGAGAAGAGACCAGAAGAGTGTCACTTCACGCAATGTAAAAAGGAAGTACGCTAAAAATCATTCAGTTTCCATGACAACTCAGCGTCTGCTATTCTCAACGAAAACTTGAAAGTGATTAGAAACATGTACAAAGAGCATGATATCGCAGCAAAATCTTGCGATTCGCCATTTCACTTTGCGAATGGATACACCCTAAGCACATAATTGAAAGCATATAACTACTCTTCGGCGATTAAATTGACGTAAAGTAATTCAAAAATTTAACAACAAGCTGAAGTGAAGAAAGCCCAATAAAACGAAAAATTCTATTTTTTTTCAACAAATTCAGGAAATATGGGATGACTGAAGCACTGTTTAACACCACTCTTTAAAAATGCTGATGTTGGAGATATTGCATTAACAGGCGATACTATTTAGTCTTCACTTTAGTCCAGCACGTTTTACCGATTTGGGTAATTATTTTAGTGAGACGCCTCGCTAACAAATCTTGACGTATTCTCGCTGGAGTTCGCGGAGTTGACGCGAGGGAGAGGTAGAGGTGGACGAAGATGGAGTGCAGAGGGAAGTGAAAGAGACGCACGGGGGGTTGGGTACGAGGTCATTGGAGGGGATTGGGGGCGGGGTGGGGGTGGGCTGACCGGATGGAAACTGTCAATTGTCCAGGAGAAGTGGGGGAAGCATCGATTAATTGAATTTATATGGTGCGAATGGGTTTTGGGGCGAAGGAGAAAGACCAGATACGGTGACTAGCCTTTTGAAAGCCATTAAAGTGACTCGCAAATTATATTCAAATGAGAACAACAGTATAAAAGAATCCATTCGAACATTCTGCAATCAATTAATCATCATTATCACCATTGAAAATCGTATGACCTTTAGTCTCCGTAGATAACACTTATATTTTTATCGTTCTGAAATTCCCCTTGATTAATAGAGACAAAATCATATATGGAATTGGTGTATGCCCCTTTACCTACTACATATATCGTTTAGAAGTGGAAAATAACACGTAAACTTGAAAGACTCCTAGGTCAAATAGAAAATGCATTTAAAAAATGGCGCACTACATGATATCGATATTCCTTTAAGGGAGATTAGCAAGTTATAGATCTCCAAGGAATTAATGACTTCTGAGTCATACTCAACTGCTAACAATGCTTGAGGGCCAATGAAGAAAAATGAATAAATATTGCTGAACTACTGCAAAAGTTAAAGTTAAATAGAAAATGTAGTGAAAGGTAGGTGGACATTGAAAGAAAAGATAAGAAAGGCAATTACTTAGGAAATAAAAATTTATGGAAAGGAATTCTGTTTGTCATGAAGACAACTGAATGTGAAGTGTTGAATAAGATCTTATGTAAGGAAAAGATATTATAGGGTTGATAAACTACATAAGGTATTTACTTAAGTGACGCTAAGCAAAATATATTTTAATACCCAACGTTTTTTATGATCAAGTTCTAGCCTCTACCCTATTTTAAAATGACGAGAAACAAAAAGCACCGGTGAAAAAAATAGCGTAAGGGCACTAAATTATTACCAGTTGCTGAACCAATGGCCTATTAGTTCCAGAAAATCATGTCCACAAATCCGTTAACAATTTAGAATGAGGAGACCATAAGTTAGTGAATATCCAAAGATATTTCCAGCATAAAATTTTAACTAAATATGAATAAGAATTTCAGAAAAATGAAACTTTTGAAATTTAAAATCAATGCTACAGTAAAAATATGAACAACGGTGCGTATAGGGGTTTGATTTTCAATAGTCAAAACTATATTTCAGCAGTTACTAATATTATTACGGTATCACTTGAGATGTTATAATGAATATGGAAAATAAACAAATTAGTGTACATTGGAGTACACATTTAAAACATTTTACTTAAATTGTTATGAGATGTTGTTAACTGATGTGCATTATAACACATTTGATCACGAACACATTTTCTTCAGCATTGCGAAAATGTTCACGGGGTAGCTAATTTGCTTTAATAAGTTATATTAAAAGAGACTTATATTGCCACATATGATGAAGCGTCATATTTAAATAATATATTGAACTAAAGTGAAAAATTTTGCAGAGATATTGGTGGATTATTTCTTTCCACCCTAATACTAATTCTTCAATATTACACACAACCATGTTAGCGACTTGTATTAGCATGGTGACAGTATCCACGCCCCTAATTCATCCCTTTCCCTTTACTATAACTTTTCTGACCCTGATCTAAAGGCGAGCTGACGTGTAGGCATCGTCAGTGGAGCTGAAACATCGCACACCAGACTTCGCTTGCGTTCGAGTCAATCTGACGTGTAATGCGTCGTAAACCGCCCCATGCTGAGGAACATGGGAAAGGCGTGGTAAGGTATCAAGAAAGAGGGAAGGTTGAGACGAGTGCCTAAGCCAATAAAATATCACTGGAAAGGTAAGAGCTGACGAGAAAGTATGTCGAAGGTCGGAAGGCTTGTGCAAAGGCTTATTGGGGGAACGTGACTGAACTTCGTATGAAAGGGGTCCCGTTAAAGCTGAGGAGGACTGCAAGGGATATACGACGAAATGATAACAGGTGGTAGTAGGCCATAAACTAGTACTCAATAGATAGCAATGGAAAAAGTACCCACACCTATCATCCAAACGGCCAAATAAAATAGCATGTAGAACACTATTTGATCACTAATCAGGAAAGTCCTGTCTTGGATGGAAACGATTGTAATCATTACTTTTGTTATCAGGGAAGACGAGAGAACAAATGCTGCACTACTAAGGGTTGGTGCGTATTTGTGGAGATGTAGGAATTTAGGAAATGAAGGAGGGATAATATAATCCCAGCATCGGCATTAGTATGCTTTCCATGAAAGCGCCAAGGACTCCAGCGTTTTACTTCCAATCTAGTGGACGGAGTACCGCTCTTAAAGAGCTATCCACGATGCACTCAGGTAGGGACTAAGATTCAAATAGAAAATATAATAGAATAATAGAATAAAAAAATAATAGAAGAATGTAAATGGATGAATAGATCAAACAAGGAATGAAACCACGATCAGCAGTCACCGAAAGGTAAAGTAGCATCTATTCAGCAAGAACAGTCTAAACATAGCAGAACATTGTTGTACAGAAAGCACTTCGCTGTAGATTGATTGGATTTATGCGATCCAATTCTCATTGGTAGATCAGATTTCAACATTTACTCTTTAGAATTGAATATGTAAGTAAAGACAGATATTTATTATTTACTCCCAAAGGATTTATCCTCAGCAAGACAAAACCTGAGATCATACGATTCGCATTGGATACAATGGTAAAACCGGAAATTATTAACTAAAAATGAAATAGTGGAGATAGTAGCACAATATTAGGTACATAGATATATAAATAAAATAGCAACAAGTTAAATATGCATATAAATGACGTTATTCTACCTACATCGAAAATATACATATGGTGCAAGAATAATGAGCATTTTATAAACCTGAGAAAAACCTGAGAAATTTATATCCTAGTAGTAAGACAATGGCTAGAAATGCGGCCAAAAACTAAAGTATGCCTACCAATACGCAAAATACAGCAGGTTTCGTTTATTAGTTTTATGACCACTTAGATATACATAACATTATGACAGAGGAATTATTAGATACATTTTGAGACAGTGAAGATAAACTACTTCTGAGTCGAAGTCCCTACATTTAAGAGATATCTAAGAAAAAAATTACTGACGTAATAGTTCTCTATTTTGAGTACACACTTTATTACACATCTTAGAAAGGCATCATCGTAAAAGAAAAATTTATAGTGTGCCAAAAACTAAATAAGAAAAAATATTGTTGATTTAGTCAACGTAGAAGCCTAGGAGGAACTAGAAATACTTGAGAATAATAGAATAAAGAGGCATTTGCACTCACAAAAAATCAATTCCCTTGGATTTATTCTCCTTTGGTGCAAATAATAGCATTTTTTTCTAAAAGAAATGAAATAGCTTGAGTATTAGCTACCCACCATTTGAAATAGGGTTCAAAACTTGGTGGCAATTTCCATGGAACCCTTACGTTTATCTCTGTGGAGATAATTCCAAGGTCTGTACTTTGTACATTGGACGCAAGGCTCTTGTCTTTGGTCACTTTCGTTAAGAGCAGGCTATTTAGAATTCGGGTTTCTGTTCACATTTATTTTCCTCTCATTCCAACCTTAAGCCCTTCCTACAGGTCTAAGGTATCTTAATTTACGGGACTAACTTCACCACCGATGATCGAGATTTATCTCAGTCCGATTATATATGAGAAGAAGAAAAAAAGCCATCAAACCTCTCGAGTGACTTTATCATCTATTCAATCCATCTCGCTACCAACTATTCTACGTTGAAGTTGTGGGGCAACGAAGTGGATCCAAACAAAGGATTAGGACAGGTCAGGGGTCAGGAGGGACGGGGTGATGGAGAGAAAGTTGGCAATAGAAGGGGTGACAATGGCTGGGAGGGGATTGTGTCTCGGTGATGGAAAAGAGGGAGTGGAGAGAAAAGGGTCCCGGGGGAAAAGCTGGATTAATGACAGGTTCGCGCGAATTTAGCAGATGTGACAGCGTCAGCGGGTGGATAGGAAATCGAATGAAAGGGAATTTGAGGACGGAGGAAAAGGGTTGAGAGGGAAGATGGCGGGTTAGGGACTTTCCAGAAATAGGCTCCTCCCTCTCTCTCTCTCGCGAGAATTCCAATTCGAGGAGTGGTTTCGACAGGGAATGAGATGTGTCGCCGAAAAGCAAGCTCTCGTTCTGGCGGGGGAGAAGAAATGTCGAGTGGTGCGAAGGAACGCTGTCACATCCGGTGCCGCAAATAATGAGAATATTTATGGCTCCGAACGTGGAAAAATGAAGCTACATTTAAGAAAAAAAACTATCGGGGTGAAAAAAAGTTGACATTGGCATTCGGAACACTCGATGGTTTTCGCAGAAAAACGGAGTTTGACAGCAACGATTTATTGCTCTGATTTACGCCGTAGCCAGAAACTCATTTCGAAATTTAAATTTAGATATCAATGATGAGCAAAAGGTAACTAATCGTTACTTTTGCATCTATTACCAGCTATGACCCGAACTAACGAATACTCGAATTGAGAAAAAACAGGAAAGAGCACTCATTTTAGTACTTACTCGTGGTAGGAATTCGGGACCATTGTGGTGGAAAACTTACATAGGTACCCATGGGTAGGTATGCCCATATTTGTGGCGTAACCAAGGATACGCATCACTTAAAGAAGTACCTACAGGTAATAGCTGGTGTTATTCCTTTAATGTGGTAATAATTTATTTTCGGGTGATAAACATAATAATCGGGTAATAACTACTAGCTGCCTAGCTGTGCGGAATGCTTTGCAATGCCTCTTTTTCTTTCTAACCAGGCACACATATACAAAGCAGACACATTTACGTGTACAAAATAAACTAAAAATGACTTGAACTTGATGGAGCACTACAGCAACTTCGACCCTGAGGTACTCCACCAAGAAAGGAAGGGAAGGAGGCTCGACGCCTGGGAGTAGTTAGAGATAAGAAGAGTTTTTAACAGTGGACAACTTTTGTTAAATGAAAACATTTTTATGACACGTTCTCCCCTCTTAGATTTTACCTTTACCAAAAAATGCCAGCCATCGCCTGCCGCCCTTCCTACCCAGCCTCATTTGAACCCACTAGATCCCCAAGTTAATCCCCCCACCTTCCCCAGGTAAGATCAGATCCTATTCCCCCTTCCATTCCCCCCCATCCTTCCGCCATTCTCCTACTACCCCCTCTCCTAATACCCCCCCTCGTTTTTAGACTTGACTATTTCAGCTCAAGGGTTTTGTATTATTTCACCTGATTATGTCGACTCTTGGACTAAACCGGACATAACCATTAAATTTCTGTGAAATTGTTACTAAGTAGTACTTTTCACTGTCAAAAAATGACGTTTTGTGTATTAAATTAAATTTGAACACATTCTTCTACGCGATACCCTGCAAGCCTCCGCGAGGGTGTGTGGCAGGGTGTGGAGATCACCAAGCATACACTACTAAAATGCAAGCAAGCAACTAAAGGGTCTCATGCAACTACATTGTTAGTATCTATAGTATTTAAGGTATTAATACATGCATCATGCCCTACAGACTCGAAAATATTTCCCCTACTTATCCCTTTGCTATGCTGTCTATTCTGTTTTCTTATAGTACGGGAGAAAAATGCCATTTTGAATCTATCAGTACGACAATCTATCTCTATAATCTTATTTATCAGCCGAATCTAGCATAATACGCTGGTGATTTTAATATGCACCTAACATCTTCAGTAAAGCTATCCGATTGAAATTTCTCAAATAGATTAATTCTGTACTTTAACCTACGCTATGATTATGATTCCCACCCTAATTCTTGTATTAATTCTTATACACTACTCAGCCTATCGTAACACCTTTAACGAACCTAGCTGTTCTACGCTGCACACTGTCTAGTTCTCTGATCAAACCTAATTTATTCGGATCCCATACAGTGGCTGCATACTCAAGGTGGGGCCCAACTAGTGAAAAGTAACATCGCTCTTTTGTCTTCTCATCACATTTCCCAAGTACTCTAAAATATAAATCCTAGCTTTCTCTTCGCTCGGCCGCATATTTCCCGGATTTGTCTTCCCCACGATAAATCTTTAGTGATTGTTACACCTAAATACCTTATGGTTTCAACGTTTTCGATCTTCATGTTACTAATCTCATAGGTACGCTCTATCGAATTATTCCTCCTCCAAAAATTGATAGCTAAACTTTTTTTAAGGTTAAGTTTTAACTGGCATTTGTCGCACCACTATTGAATTGCATCTAAATCCTTGCTATGCGATTTCCTGTCTTCTTATTTTGATGTACCCCTATACACTACAGCATCATCTGCAAAAAGTCTAAGCTTACTACTAACTGTGGTACAAAAATTATTAATGTATAAAAGAAATATAAGCGGACTACTACGCTACCCTGGGGAACTTCCGATGTGACTTTGTGTCCAAAATGATACCATCATTGACAACCCTCTGCTTTCGTCCACTTAAGAACTCTTTTACCCAACATACAACGTCTTTATTTATACCAAAACTCTCTAACTTCAAGATTAATTTATCATGAGGAACTTTATCGAATGCCTTTTTAAAATCTAAAAATATCGCATCAACTTCAGTACTGTTTTCGCCGATGACTAAAATATCGGGTACGAATAAAGCTAATTGTGTCTCGCAAGAGAATTGTGTCTTTCCAGAATCCATATTGGCTGTTTATAAGAAATCCCTGACCATCCAAATGACCCATAATTGGACTGACTACAATGTGCTCAAATACCTTACAAGACATGTTTAGTCAAGTTCTTCGGGGTATACAAATTATTTGGCCTTACCGCCCTCTGCAAAACCAAATTTTTTGGCTGTCCCACTCGTGAAAATGCAACATATAATTGACCTTTGCAACTTATAACTGTGAAAAGCATGGATTTTACAGATTTAATCCAAACAATTGAAGAGATTGACCTTGTTCCTTGTTAATGGTCAATGAGAATGCAAGGCGAACGGGGAACTGTAGTCGTTTGAAATCAAACGGCAGGTCGGTGGGATTTACGGGAATACGTGAAATGAGCACATATTCTCCTTTTGATTTGCCATTCAGAGTTGTCGCTTCGATGAAATGTGGCATCAGTTGTTTGAAAGCGAGCCTGGTTCCATTGCACAGAGGTGGTGCATTAATGTTGCGCAAAAGCAGTGAGCCAATTTTGAGTGAAAATTTGTGCGGTGGTACACCGGAAAGATCCAGCGAATTTAAAAAAGCAAACAAAGGTCCACAAACCATTGAACCAAATCTTATTCTAAGTACAAATAAATTACGTACATTTTAACACAAATCATGTCTCACTTATATGATTCTAATGCACGTGATTAAGCAGCTCGTAAACGATCTGTCTTGTTGCTTGCTTGAGAAGATCGCGTACCATTTACCCGTACCATCGCGTATTCATTTGTTGAAACGACTCGTGGCCTACCTATTGGTCAATGGATTTAATAACTCAGAAACCTTAGCGGATGCGCGCATATCTCACTAAATTTTCATCGTAAGTTTTGTACGTTAGCTGGAATGGAAATTCAATGGAAGTAAGAAAAATGAAATGTACACATGGTTTTATGAAATTTTAACATTTATTGTTAAGGGACAAAACCCAAATTCATCGATGTTTTCACTTGGAGGGGACAATTCCAATGGCCTTAGTAACGCTGGCAAAGAACCGAAAGAACCTAACAAAGCGTAAATCGGTTGATAAAAAAAGGAATTTTAAACCTTTGCCCATTAATTTCAGAAATAGCAAAAGAATCGATCAACATTTAGTCGTTTTACTGAACGAAAGAAAAAGGTCTTGCACTTTCATAAATTGAAAAAGTCAATTTTAACCAATGAAAACACAAAATTGCCGCCCGGAATGGAACCTGGGCTTTTAAGGAGGATTAAGTGATTCAAAAACCTTTGCATCGCACAACAACCCATCAACGTTTCATCGTAATCTGATAAACGGCATTGAAGCACATAAAAGACGTACAAACAGACATTCATTTTTATATATAAGATTGTTTCTTTGCTGGGTAAGAAAAGATTTGAATCAAAATGAAATATCATGATAATAGCCATTAATTACAGGCACTATTTCAAATTGTTGGTAAATTATTTCACTCCTTGAATAATACGGGAAACATGCAATACTTTGTGAATTCAGCCAATAAATTCTACACGGGGTTCGTTGTTCTAATTAATGCTTCTTATTTTGATGAGTTTATTGGACACATGATTCACAAATTATTTTAATCCTCAAGTAACGGTTTATCATACATATATGTGGCAGAATTATTAAAAATATAGATATTGAGAACACTATAGATTTGGGACTAATACTTAAAGTACTTGCAAACTATTTTAATCTCTCACATTCTATTAGCATTTTTTTCAAGCCTATATGGACTACTCTGAGGCTCATTTCCTGAAACGCATAATTCTCGTATTGGAAAAACTTCCTGATAAGCAGCATATCATTTTCCTGGATCACGACAGCACATCGTCAACGGCTACATTAATATTATCGCTGATTTCATCCAAGTAATTTCTTTGAATTACTTCTTAGCTTGTTCTGTAACTTGATAAACGAGACCTTTAACACGACGTTTCATCGAATATATTGTATACGTCAAGAACACAATATGAATGTACTATGACATACTACTCTACGGAAGCTGATTATGATAAGCTCTGTAAGGAAGTAAGTGAATATATTGTTATTTCTCAATTCCTGCTGGTGCTATTTGGGCACATACGACTTTGTTTTGGTCGGTAACTAAGACCACCAAGGTAAACGCAAACTCCAGTTTTTTTGTTTTATATTTGGAAGGAAATATTATTATTAAAAAAATGTTAAACCATAAAATAAAATCTATAGTGAGATTTAATATTATAACTTTTTAAGATACTACATAGCTCCATCTCAACTAAAAAATGTGTAACTAGATGTATCACAGACATACCCTCATCAATTTTAATAATATTTCCCTTAAAAGTAAAATAAGTATATTATTCTTAAAAGTATATTAAATCTGGACCAAGCTGTGAAGAAGCAAGAATAAGGAAAGGAGCGAGACAAGGCTGTGCATTATCTCCCGTAATTTTTAATTTGTACATCGAGAGAGCCATCAAAGAAATGGAGTGACTATCCACGGAGAAAAAATAAGCATGCTGCGATTCGCTGATGACATAGCACTCATAGCAGAGACAGAGAGGGATCTGAACAAGATTTTAGTAACCATGGAAAGGACAATGGCCATATATCAGCTGAAGATAAATAAGAAGAAGACTAAGATGTTGGTGTGCAGCAAGAAAGAAGAGGCCAAAACCAATGTCAAACTAGGAAAACAAAAACTTGAAGAGGTTAAAGAGTTCTGTTGAGAGGAAAGATGGGGAAATTCCGACAAGCACTTTGATACGTTCTTAGGGAAGATGTTTCTGAATAAATGTACTTTTATATTCAAACTCGTGCAAAATAATGAAGAGATGGGAACCTCTAGCTTCTTTCTCCATCCTATAAGATGATGACACCTTTATTATCACAACATTCAGCCAGCGGGAAAGTATATGCTATGGAAACTGGGTTAACTATGCATTTTCCAAAAGCGGCTACATCGATATATACTTCCAAATATATCATAATTGTACACGTGTGAACATTGCCATCCAAATTGATTACCTTCAGAAAAAAAATCCTAGAAGAAGGCGGTTTTGATCTTCAATATATTCATTCCAAGGATCTTGACAATTCTCTACATAAAAAAAACAACATTTTTTCGTCACAATATATAATTGGAAGTAGCCAGTATCCTTTCAATATCCTCGATATTAGTACGTCTTGACGGTCTTGACTAGTGAATGACTAATGCGAAGTGCCAATTCATTTGAATTCTCTGGATTTATTTTGATCCCATTGAAGATGATGGATTCAAAGGCAGTTGTATGACGTTCAGAGGCGTAATTGTTCATTCTAAGAAAGAAAGATTACAAATAAGGGCTTTACTGGCCATGAGATAGATTACAATTAATGGGATGAGTGAAAATGAAGTGTTGATGAAGGTAAGGAAGAGGGGAATGAATATCGAGTATATTATATCCCATCATATACAGGTATATGCGCATAACCACGAAAGTATTGTAGTATTTAAAACCCGAAGAAGGACAAATTGACATATCTTGTACTGCATTTATGATTATTAGAGTACCAACAGTTGTTATTCTCTCCAGATGTTGCAAGTTTCATGAATTTTTCTAATCGAAGGTTAACGGAAGTAATAGTATCATACTTTTAGTCCAAATAACAGGAAAATACAAATTAATTACGTGACGGCTACAATTTATATGCTACATTTCAGTAATGCTTTAAACTTAGGAAAGCCATAAGAGTGGCCATTCAATTTGAAGTTGACGGTTACATAGGAAAAGCATTTTGAGCATTTTGTTCCTAGTAATTACATTAGCATCCTTTATCTAGACTTGTCCCTTAGAATGAAAGAACTTCTTCGACTAAGTGTAAAGGCCGTCATACACGGCGAATGAAATTAAGTGATGACCTGAATTTGCTTCTGTTTAGGGCATTTTACACGACGAATGAACATTTGAATTAATTTCTTGAATGTTCTATGCAGAAAGGATTCGCTGTGGTAGGCCTATCGATAGTTCATATCGATTTCCGGGAGATTTCCGACCAACGCACCTGTACCGATGGTTGATACATTGGCCGGAATGTTTTATTTACGTCGTCTAATATACGTGATAGATGAAAAAAAGTATGGTGTATATTTAGTAATTATGATATTCATTAAATAAAGCTTTCTTTCTATCTAGATCTAGATCCTGAGGTTTGAGTTCATCTGAAGTGAAGTAGAGCTATTAACGATAGATCAGCATGGTGTAATTTTTGCATCTACTGCCACAGTGTCCATTTCAGAGGTGGCAGCCACAATTTTTCCGGAGAAAGATAGAAGCAGAGAGGAGAAATAGAGGTCATGGTATCCTAGGCCAGATTCAAAATGAGCAGTTATTATAGGACTGTGAGGTTTATCGAAAGACGCTGGAGCAATTTCATACTGTATTAAATCTCACCAGGCATTATTATGAAAGATCGGACACAACGACGAGAGAAGCAATTTCTGTGGCAGGAGATCCTTGTTCACCCTTTGATTTACATGTTTATCATTATGTTGATATGTTACAATTCGTTTCCGACTGGCTGTCCCGCTAAGATTTTTTGCAATGGGCGAATCGTATCCATGACCGTATACGGTTATAACGTTACCTGATTACTCAATTCATGAGGGTACAATAAGTTTAATTATGCTTGAAGTGAGTAGAAGTATCTATCGGAATAAGATAGTGTACTATTTAAAGGTTAGATATGTGCTATTCGTTTTAATTTACCCCATTTCGTGGTAGTTATGAAAACAAACAACAGTTAGGAGACAACGGAAAAGTGCCGATGAAGATATTTCAATACATTATTTTTAGTTATATTTTTCATGTTCTGTTCTAATACTTTATTGCTCTATACCTACTTGTCAAAATAATTATCAAAAGAATCAAATACCTACATAATATATTATTTTCAACTCAAATTTCGCCCAAAACGTGATTGATTGAAGAACTTCGCGAGGTGCATGCCCATGGAAATTACCTATATGAATTATATACGATTATAGATACTACATGGGCACGCCAATTAATTGTATAAGTACGAAAAGCACTGAAATCCAATTATAATTGGATTTCGTCCTACACTTGTTTAATTTTAATCCTCTTCTACCCGCTCATAAAACAAATACGGATGTCGTGCGCTCGTATCACGCGATCATTCAAGGATTCATGAGATCAGAATTAGAACATGTCCTAATATTGATCGCATGATCATGCGGATGAATTTCATGCGAGAAGTTTTTCGTTTTACATGACGCATGATATAAGTCGCATGATCATTCGCCGTGTAAAACGGCTTTAACCAAGTGCTATAGCATGAAGTTTGATAAGTTACGGTAAGGAAGGGTAGATTATTTCTAGGTGTACTCGAAGTAGGGCGAGAAATAAAGCACAACATCGAGAAGGGCGATGGACGGATATCAGCCAATCGAGTCGCGATTTGCTACTTGAGAAGTGCAGTTGGGAGTTCACGCTCAAGTTGGCAACGGCAGGATTTCCGTGCCCGTCGACCTAGCGATACGGGAAGCCGACAAAATCTCGTCCTAGACAACAACGAAAGTCGAGATTTACGGGGCAGACTTCCCGAGCATGTCCCGTCCAACTCGTAAACACTGCTCCCGCAAAACGATTTCCGCGCGCCGAGCAGATCATCCGAACACGGAAAGGGCGGAAGTTCAAGCGAGTGCCTCAAGTTTCCCGAGCCGAAAAGCATCGAGTGCCCGATTCCAGACAGATATGCAGCCAACCGTTCAGGGAGGGGGCACTTAAAAGCAGAGACGACGCCGGCGCCACCGGGAGATGTGTTTCAAAAGGGTGACGGGGACAATTTAGGAGACATGACCGCTGCTGAGAATGGTACTTTACTCATCATTACTTACCTATTTTGATGAAAAAATAGCGAAATTGTAACATATATGATTCAACCGCCCAACTAATAATCGAGAAATGATAATGAAAGTCGCTGAAAAAATTTTGGAACAGCGATGAAGGAACTAGGATTCATTAAGCAAATAAGGGGAAAAGGTTCACGTAAAATATTAAAATAAAGATGTTGATATGAACTAATAAGGCATTGCCAGGAGTGTGCATCTAGCCTATGTAACACAGTGAATAAAGATTTACTTCGGAAACTGTAAAATATCCTAAGGAAAGTCGCACGTTTTGTCGCAAATGTCAACGAACGTACGGCAGGTATTGGAATAGCGTGGTTAAGATATCCTAGAAACAAGAAGGTTATGCGCAAGATTAATGTTATTCACGAAATTAAAATCACACGAATTCGAATCTAAAAAAGCCGACATATTTCTAGCCCACGCTAAATCAGCTGGTCGACCAGGATGGACAAATTAAAAGAGAGATGAACTGTCGGATAGAGAGGTACAAGAATTCGTTTTTCCCACGCATAATACACGACTACAATGCAAAGAAAGTATAATTATTTCAAATGCATTACATGAAATACTTCTTTATTGATTGACAGGGTTTTCTTTAGCTAAATTTCATTTTCATAGCTAGTGAACTACCACCTCCTGCTACACACCCTCGCAGCGGCTCGCAGGATAATAGATCAATAGATGGACATAGAAACAGTGTAAAGAAATATGTTAATGACAAGCTTTTAATTATTGTTCGTTACGGTGTTTTTTTGAATAGCTAGTTCCTGTATTGTTTTCTTTAACCCGTGGTGTACTACTACTATTAACACATGTTCACTACACCTTGCACACTCATTTTGGAATTGACATCTGATTCTTTTTTACGGGTGGCTGAAATGCTGATACATACATCACGTATTCCTTTAAGGATGCTGGTCACTTGATTGCAAGCACTTATTGTGTGGGTGATCACTTACTACTAAGTATTATTTGACTGATCTGTGGCGCATACTTGGTTATTATTAACCCCCTGCCACACATCACTGAGACGGCATGCAGGGAACTTAGCAGATGAAGTGTAGTATACATATTCTCTAGAAAATTGCAATTGAGTGGAATAATTTCCATTCATGCACACATCCTTGGTGACAATATTTCCTAATGAATAAGCTAAAGGTCTTCAACTAAGAATGATAGCTGGTGAGAAAAAGTAAATGTCACTTGCTCGCTATATCTAAATCACCTGAAATCAGCACAGATCTATGGAGAAAACTGATGGATCTATGGAGAAATTGATGGATTGGATGATTTTTCATTCCTGTAGACATCCTAAGAGTAATAATATTTGTATATAATTAGCTGCTCGAGGACGAACGAAACGTTGCACAACAATTAAACCTCAACCTTATCCTCTAAATGCTAGCTGGTATGAGGAAATAAGAAAGGTAAAGAGTTCGATTTGCCAGTTTCTAGCTAGAAATATTAAATCAGTAGAAATATTATTAGCCAGTTATGCTACTATTTCTGTATATTTTCACCCGTGGAAAACGAAAAAACGCATTCACCAATGATGTCTAGAAATGAATTAAAGAATAATAACTGAACAGCATTTGCTGCCCCCTTAGATTTACCATTGATATTCAGTGCCTACGGGGACAAGAGGGTAAATAGGAAAAAGTGATAGCGTTTCAACGGAAACGAAAATATTCTGAGAGATATCTTTCCGTCTTGTTCGTGCTGAGAAATCAATTGAAGACTCTGTTGAGCTAAGGTAGGAGAAGAGGGAGAAATGAAATAGAGGAAGAAGGAGGAGGAAGAGGAGAAAGTTGAGGACCTGGAGACCCTTGGGTAACAGTTAGGGGTGGGAAATCAATCAGGACGTGAGTGGAAGGGGAGAAAGAAATAGAAGAACTAAAGTTCTGTGGACTGGCGAAGGGTAGTTCAACTCCGATAGGATCGATCCAGAAGAATGCTGAGCGAGTGAAAATATTCGCTGACAGCCTCGTGCGATCCATTTATCCAGTGGAAGACAAGATGTAGTGATGTGACCAAAAAGTCATAAACAAGAAAACAGCAAGAAAAGAAATAGTGAACGCAGATCTGAATTCGAATATGGAACTTCTTAATCGTAAACTTGATCTACTAGAAAATGGGCTAAACGACATTGGAAACATTTGTAGAAGTGTACTTACTGAAGGGATCATATGAGATGAGAAAACTGAAAGTACATGCTATGGAATAGTTTTAGCATCTTCTTTTCCGTAAATTGTTTTCTATCCTTATTACGGGTAAAAGAACTCTGGTAACATTGCACATATTTATTTGTGACACCAACCGTGTTTTCAGCACATTCATTAATGATGCCATTCCAACACGATGTAGATACAATACAGTAATTTGGGACCATACCATTAAGCCCTTTGAAATTGGCAAAGATCTCGTAAAAATACTTGAAGCTCTAATATGTTAAGCTGAAAGATAATATACATTCTCTATAGATAGGATACAGCGCCGAGCTTAACTTACAAGGCATATATTACATTTGTGAACTTTAATGATGCCCTACAAAATCATGATAACCTATTGAGGCCGCTTTGCACCAACAGAATGTTTATATAAAAATATCTGTTGAAATTGTCCACTCATAAGTTCATAACACTTCCGACTAATAATAAAATCTAAGGAATAATAATAATTAAAACAAGGATTACAATTGATTGACTTTTTTCTCAGCCGTTTCACAATTGTATAGCCACAAACAAAAATTTTATTTAGTTTCTGCTCGACAGTTTTTATCCTTTATATATTTTATGAATCCTATAAAAGCTCAAAACCACGCTAACGATGTTGGTAGTAGCTGTTCGAGCTATTTTTAATTCTTTAGAGCTGGTTAGAAGCTCCACCAGATGCACTAGCAATATAAAAATTATATTCACATGATTACACTGAAATGCAGGTCGTGATTACATTGTATTGACAGAATAAGACATTTCAAACCTTTCCAAAACTGCTCAACGTCATTGCCACAACACAGTGATGCAAACCATATTTTTCTTCTCTGAATGGAGGATATATTTTGGAATTTATTTTCTGTAGTAGTTGTTACTATTGCGCACAGCGAAGTCTTTACTATCACGTGAGTGGTATAAACCATTTAAATCTACTTCCATGAATTCAGAGTTGGTGATTATTTACATTTCCCATATAAAACATGTCAATGCTAACGGATGACTAAAGATATAATTATGAAATGAAGGAGTTTTACGTAGCACTGATACTAACCTCATAGAATCATAAAAAAGTGGTAACAGTCAGTGTTTCCCAAACAAAACGGAGTGACTGAAAAATAGTAGATAATAAAGTAGGGGAAAAGAGACAATGTGAAGATAATGGACTTAAATCATATCATTTCGAACAATCGTCGAATTGCATTTGAGCATTACTAAGCCGAGTGCGCCACGCCCCAAAAAATGTCCGTCCATTAGCATATTAAAGAGAAAACCTTGAATTTAATCACCGCCATCCAATTGAAGAGGAACAAGAAATGTCACTTTAATTAATATAATTCCCTCATAACCCTTTGTTGCTACTTTACAATCCATGGTGGCCAAATTGAGTTCAACTCCCTAATTAATAGCCCTTAATTGTATACATGATGCGTAGTTATGTTTTTCCAAGTAGAATTTTACCGTGCAAGCCAAGAATTAGACCCAAATAAACCCCAAAAGTCTTTGTTTAACACATTTTTCATTCGCTTTGATAAAAATATAATGCGTCGGTGAAAGCACGCGAACTTATGTGAATTTCAGTTTACACTAAAACCATTGAAAGAACGACTATCGAACAATATAAAATTCGGATGGTAGTAATATTAGAAGCAAACGGAAAGCATTCTGGAAACCTTAAGCACGAGTTTGAGTTGTGCTGCAAGAAATTGAAGGACGCGAACTAGCCGCAAGAACCTTAACGGCGTTACCCACTGAAATAACACCATAGTAGAAGTTCCACAGAGAAATAAATCATTTGCCTTGACCGGGACTCGAACCCGGATCTCCTGATTTTCGGCCAGGTGCTTTAACCAATGAAGCAACTGAGGCGTTATCTTTCCCTGTGGAGAGAGGATCAAGAAGAATGTTTTTTTTCTCCGTGGCACTTGTGCAATTGCGAAGTAAGGTTTCTCCAAGGATTCAATTCCTTTAGCCGCATGGCTGATGGAATTGAGTTGATGTGGTGGTTGGAAATATTGCTTTTTATCCTTAGGGCCCAGGTTCGAATGTCACCGTCGGCAACTATTTTAGTGGCATACTGGTCCCTACTTGAGTGAGGTGGGGAAAATACTTAAAGTTCAGTAGTCCCTCCGTCGGACGAAGCGTTAAACCTTGGACCCCTTAGCACATATCGCAAGGTCAGGCTAATGTCCACGTGAGGTTTCGCTTTCCCAATCCCTCCATCCTTTAAATAATCCCCAGCTCTTTTCTCTTTTTCCTCAATGCTCTACGTCACGAATAACCTCAACTGCCGGGAAAATTATCTAAAAAGGACAACAATGTAACGCTGTGAAACGTCATGGCCTTCATACTGTCAACGAAATGATTTATTCTGTTTCCACCTCAATGTTGTCAAAGTAAAGGATTTATCGGCTTACAGTGCTGGTGAATTTTACTCGTTTTTTAGATTCAATAAATTATTCACGCATGTCTTATTTTTTTATATCCTGCGCAGGGAAGAATTGCGCATTTTGGTTTGGGATTTCTGACTTGAATTACTGGAAGTATGCCAGTTTACTTATGTAAGAGTAAGCACTTGGATTCCCGTACACTTTTGCTTGGATTGCCGTACACGACGTACGGCGTAAAGTCGTATCGTGTGAACGAGGCCTTACATACCAGATACTGCATCTACTTGGAAGGAAAAGAAAACAGAAAATGTGAATCCACATATTTAATGCTTGAAACGGCCTAGGTTTCGATAAATGGTATCACCTTCAGGTCTGAAGATGATACAATGCATCGAAACGTGGGTCATTTTAAGCATTAAGTTTGTGGAATGTACATAGTTTGTTCTCTTTTCCTTCCATGATGGAGAACATTCACTTAGTATGGCTTGAATGAGACAGTTTTGTGCTACTTTTAATATTTTGATAATCTACCACTAGAGTTAGTGAGCAAGGGTGAAATAAGAGCGGATAACGAATAAGTGGAAATAATAGCACTGGTGATGAAGATACCATATTACTTCTCGCATAACCCAACAGTTTACAAACAAAGATAACAAAGTATTAGCAGAGTACTGTGGGATATAACTGTCAATATCGGCTGGCAAGTGTATTGAAAATTGCTGGAGATAAATAATTTTCATGACCTGGAATGTAATCACAGACCTTAAAAGCACAGGGGTAATGCTACTTAGAATTTCTGTGCTAAATATTAGTAGGATATATGGAAGCTAGCTCTTTCATTTACCATCGACGTTCATTAAGAATGACACTCGTAAGGCATAATCGGGGTTTAAATCCATGAGGATGGATCCGAAAAATTATCGTACGTGCAATAAGCAACCTACCATAAAATATTAATCCTGCTGCTCCTAAAGCCTAGTGAATATGTGAAGTGCCCAGTGGAAATAGGCTTCCTAGAGCTGGAATGGAAGAACGGTCCTATGGCTTGTCGGAACAATTCTATTAGGGTGATAGAATATATAAATACTCGTTAGTGAGAGCAAAAGAGAGAATAACATCACTGCACCAGTATAATTTCATTAAATGCACAAGAGGTACAAGCAGGGCCGGTTCTAGGCCCAAGTGACACAAGCGATCGCTTGGGGCGCCGAGCCGAGAGGGGCGCCAAACCGCGACAAAAGAATAAAAATACCCTATAATTTTTTGCAAATATGCAATAAGGGAATTACAAATTTTTAACCATAATGTTTATGGCACTAACAGGGATACTATATGTGCGTTTCGTGAAAGAGCAAACACTCAGCGACTAAGAATAAACTATCTGTAGATTTATTCAATGTCACAGGCTCAACTTGGAGGAAATTCGTAGTCATTAATAAAGAATGCGTTGTGACATCCTACAAGAGTCATTTGCTATACAACCGGCTTCATCCCATAGGCACCTGAGATGTTGCCTATGCAATTAAACCGGTCGTATACTAAATAATCTCGTTGCAGAAGTTACAAAGTACCCTTTATTCTAAAAGTAAACTCGCCCCTCTACAACTCCGCACCCCTCTACCAATGTTGCCACCAATATCTACTGGCGTTGACTTATCACTGTCAAAACACAAAAAAAAACAACGACGCAGTCTTTCAGTTAATGCTGTGGAGAGCTCTTGCTCTGTGTACGTGTTACCTAACCAATTTACATTCGGTACATTTTTCGGGTGCGTTTGAGAATTTCAATTTGAGAATTTTTTATTACTACCTTCTGATTCACTAACGAAAATATGTCTGACAAAACAAAATCGTCCGGTGCGTTTTATCGAAAAATAAGAGTGCAACAAATTGAAGAAAATCAGAAGCAAGCGAAGGCGATTAGAATTTTTTTTACGCTGCCATTTACAAGCATTGAACCATCTAACAGGGAAACACCGAGTTCAGGTGATGACAGTGCAACTACAACTGTCTCTTCAAGAGTCGAAGCTATACCATCACAAGTAAGAACTTATTTTATTTGTTTATTGATAACTTGTTACCAAACTTATATTCTGGTTTGTATTTTAAAAATCAAACAAAATTTAAATGAATACTTTTTAATTTTACAATTATAAAAACGTTTTATTAAAATCAGGAGATGAGTTGCCACCAAATTTGCAAAAATCAATGGTACCATTACAAAAGGTCAGGAGAACTATTTTATTACTTATGAGTATGGATGAATAAATCACGTTTATTTGTTTTTATCGTAAAAAAACAGTCCCTGATAGAAATAGAAATGGAATGCGGCAGTGTCAGTGCCTTGATTGGGATGTCAGAATGTGCAGAATCAAATGATAATATAGATGGATCCAATTCTCTTGTTTTTACAAAGGTGTGGTAATTTTCAAAGCATACATACATAGATCAGTTGTATTTAATATTTTAAAACTTACGTTTTGAATTTTAACTGTAGGAAGAACCACCTGCCGGCTTGTCAACTGATGATTGCGGAAAATGGCCTGATAAAATTACTGATGGCATGCGAAAAACAATTGTAGAAAGCGGCCCTTTTCAAGAAACTGAATTTCCTGGAGATAATACTGGTAGAATATTTACTCCAGGAAGCTGCAAAAGAAAATTATGAAACGGAGAAGAAATTCGAGATAGTGGCCGATTTATCCTGTTTCAAAAAAATCAATTTTTTGTTACTGTTCTAAACTTTAGTGCTGAAAGTATCTCACTTTCTGGCACATCCGGATTTTCAGACTGGCGAAATATGTTCGAATTTCTAGCCCAACACGAGAAATCCCCTAGCCATTTAAAAGCATGCCAATGATGCCGAGAATTACATCTGCGTTTGCGCCTAGGTAAAACAGTTGATGATGCAAACTAAATACTTATTCATGCTGAGAGTGAATATTGGTATGAAGTATTGAAAAGGTTGCTTTGTGTAACGTAATTCCTTGGAACTCAGGAATTGGCATTTCGAGGAACAACAGATACACTATTTAAAAATAATAACGGGAATTCCTTGAAATTAATAGAGCACATTGCCAAATTTGATGTTGTCTTGAAAGAGCACTTGCGAAGAACAAGTTTTCATGAAGCCAGTGTTCATTATCTTAGTAAAAAATTACAAAATGAATTCATTACTGTGTTATCAACACGCATTCAAGGTCATATTTTACATGAACTTAAAAAAGCGTCATACGACTCAGTTTTATTAGACAGTGGGTACCCCAGATGTCAGTCGTACAGAACACATGTCGATCATCGTTCGTTTTGTTCAAGCAGAGTCCGGTGAAGAAATAGCTACTAAAGAACATTCCTTGCTTTTACTCCAGTTACAAACAGTACTGGTGAAGGTCTAACTGACATTCTCTTGAACGAGTTGATAAAAAGGCAGATTCAACTGAAATATATGCGAGGACAAGTGTATGATAATGGCTCCAATATGAAATATATGAAATGGAAAAAGATAGGAGTTCAAAAAAGAATCATAGACCATAACCCTCGAGCTTTTTTCGTTCCATGTGGAAGTCACTCATTAAACCTTGTCGTGAACGATGCAGCGCTGCCATGTCCTGTCGCTGTCAATTTCTTCAGCTCGGTGCAAGAGATATTAAAATTTTTTTCTGCATCTACCGATCGATGGGGTATTTTGAAAAACCATGTATCTAATGTAACTGTAAAACCTCTCAGCGATACCCGATGGGAAAGTCGAATAAATGCATTGGAGCCTCTTCGATACTATACTGATCAAGTGTACGATGCTGTTTATGAAGCCAGTGAAGATCATAAAATACATGCTTTTGGAAGAAACACTGCCATTGGTATCGCAGAAAAATTACAAGTATTTTAATTTCTTTGTTGCATAGTGGTCTGGTACGAAATTTTATTCAAAATCAACAAGGTTTGCAAATTTCTTCAAAAGATTTCTGTAAATTTACCAAGTGCTATTGATTTAGTTGAAAGTGTTGGCAGTGTTTTGAATGAAATGAGGTCTAAAGAGGGGTTGAAGAGCGTGATAATGGATGCAAAAGAGCTTGCCAACAAACTTGGATCTCATTCAGATTTTTAAAATGAAAAGCATATCCATTCCAGGAGAGTGAACAAACAATTTACGTGTGGATCTGACGATGATCCTATTGAAGTAGTAAAATGCAACTTTAAGGTGAATTTTTTGTGCAAAATTCTGGATACAGCTATCAACTCACTAAAAGAAAGATTTGAGCAAATGGACAATCATTGTGATAATTTTAGCTTTCTGTACGATATTCATGGTCTACAGAAGTGGGATCCTGCAAAACTAAATGCTGCATGCAAGACTGTTCAGGATGTCTTAAGTGATGGTGATGAATGTGACATCGACGGGAAAAAACTATGCGACGAAATTTTGATGTTAGCGCCCAATCTTCCCGCTGAATCCTCTCCACCAAGCTCATTACCTTATATCTCAAAAACTAATTTTATTGGTATTTTTCCCAATACTTTTGTAAGTTTGCGAATCCTCTTGACCTTACCTTCATCTGTAGCTACTGGCGAAAGAAGTTTTTCAATATTGAAGTTGATAACGACATACCTGAGATCGACAATTTCTCAAGAGTGATTGCCTGGGCTGTCAACATTGGCCATTGAAAGCGACACTTTGAAGTTAATTGACACCGATTTTGTTTTGGAAGATTTTGCGAATTTAAAGGCTAGAAAATTTTCAGTATAATTTGTTTTACTCATGGGAGCAATATTTAGTATACACCTACACGAAAAAAATCTTAACAAATGTATAAGTTATTGCATTATTTTGTTTCATTTATAATTTATTTCAGTAATTTGATCTTTTAACTCACTATTTACTCTCTACTTTCCTATAAGTTTATTAATTAGAATGAAAACAACTTTTTTCAATCTTTTAAATGTATCCAAATCAATAAAGTAGGCTTTTGTGCGTTTGTTTCTATTCAGTAATAATTTTTAAAAAGGGGAGTAGCCCATTGAATAATTAAATAAAATTACAGTGAAATGTCTTCGCTATATTTAATTGAAATTGAGAAATAATCCGTGTCCGTTATGTGGTAGTAAGAGGTTTTTATTTTATGGCTCAAAAGTCCTATTAAGATCGTAAAAAACAATAAAAACAAAATTGTTTGCAAGGGGAGCCAAAAAACTGCTTGGAGCGCCAAACGCTATCCCGCTTGTATGGAAAAAATCCTCTCGGACCGGCCCTGGGCACAAGGGAGTCTTTCACTAGAATCTATATGTAAGTCTCACTGGGGACGAAAGGATGAGTTTTGCTGCAATGAAGGAAGAACATTGGTTGGCTCTCTGCTATTAAATATTTGTGGTTGAAAACTTGAGTATTTTAAAGTAATATAAGAACGAGATAAGAACTACTCAGGGAAGAATTTGATCCCGAATTTCACCTGTGATGCATGAACGAAGTATTTTTCCAATCAACTGTTTCAACTGAAAACCCTCCGCGAAAAAAACGAAGCAAAACGCACGCACAAAAAAAAGATGAGAGCGAAGCGCAAAGGGTGAGCACGATGATAATGCGCATTAGGGCGAGGAGAGATAAGGCGAGCGGAGGTGGGGGTGGAGAAGGAAGGGAGAGGAAAAGGGAATGGAAGGGGTGGCGGCGTAATGTGCGTGGGAAGTGAGAGAGAGAGAGGCTCATTCGAGTATTAAAGGGAACGGAGAGAGGGCATGACAATGGGTCCAAGAGGGCAGGAGTGCAAGAGAGGAAATAAATAGAGAATGAGGAAAGGGAGTCGAGGGAAATGAATCGGGGGAATGAGAGAGGAGAGATAATGGAAAAAGGTGCGAAGGTGGAGAGGCTGGCCGGGAGAGAAGGGTTTACCTCGCGGAGACATGGGGAAAGGGAAATTAATGCGCAAGTTTACTCCAGCGGAATCGGAAAGACGTTTTAAAAGGAGCCCGCCGGTTCAATTTCCTTCCACACCTAATATTTAAGGAATTTTAATAACACTGAGTAACTTTGCGGCATTCAGCCCTACTCTAAAATATGGTGAAGGGACATCAAAACACATGAATGAATATGTTTTAATATACATATATGTACCTTCGATAATGCTGGATCGTATGCTGCTGGATAGTAACTTGCGATTAGGATTGCATCAGGATACAAAGTGGCTTTGCTGGCCTCGTTGGAAACGCGCAGACTGGGCAACCCGTGGGTTGCGAGTTGAAATTATGTCTCGGAGGACTTCGTGTGATATACTTGCTCTAAATTGAGTGCTGTGATAACATACTGTACTTGTAGGACATACACCTTTCTCAGAATTTAGAAAATCTTCTAATCAGTCAAGTTTTATTTGTTTTTTGCCGTAATTGAAACAGCTTCATAAAGTGTGTTTTCAGGTGAATATTACCACTTTCATTTAGTTTCCTGGGATTGTTACCATATCATTACCATATCATGTTATATATTCATTTGAAACCTTTATCTCCCGGTATTTTCCAGAGTATTTTCCGACTAAATTAAGATAAAATCGTTAAAAGGTGGCAACCCTATGCGCTAGTTATAGGACTTGGTTAGACTAAATCGAGTACCTAACATTACCCCAGCAGTTGAAGCACCAATTCTATAATTATTAATGATGTGAATATCGAAATTTTTTATGTAAAATATGTTTAACAAAATAAAAACCATCGAAAAATAACTATTATCAACCCTTTATCAGCTACATTCAACCCTAAGACCGGCCTCATCAGTGAGTGTAGAAATCAACAATAGATTATGTTCCACTTTAGGATTGAGGGACAGGTCCTTTCCATTACGCCTGCGGTTTTACAGAAAGATCTATAGAAACCACAAAGCTTGGGCTTAGATGGACATGTCTACAGATCTCTTTCTGATTCGAACAAGTCACCTCAGGTCAACCATACTATGCCAACTGGGTTATACCGCCGTCTCATCCACAGTTTGCTTCACTAGCTCGGCAAAGGGAGTCTACATATTCAGGGAGTTCACCCTCACTGGATATCGCCAAAAAAGGACGAAGTGTGATATCATGAGCTACACTGGAAGAGGCCAACAAACCAAAGTTTATTCTGGTCTACTTTGGTAAGAGGGAGAACGAACAGGTGTGGTGGCTAGAGTACCTTCTCTCCATCCCAAAGGCCCAGAATTGAACATTAGCAGTAGCAGATATTTTTCATAAGTATAATGGTCCCTAATTGGGTGTTGCGTGGACATTTTCCAGCGTGGTACTCCATCCGTCGGATGGGACGTTAAACCGCGAGTCTCTTGGCTCCTTTAGAGAAAAATATGCTTATGCCTACTCTTTCTCTCACCACTCTTCCTCTTCCAAAAGCATTCCTGCCTCTACCCAAATTCCCATTCAGCCAGCCTATGCGGTGCAAATGGCTTTAGCTGTTGATCACCTCCCCCAAATAAATAGAAATAGTTGAAAAGTACAGAGATCACTATCCATATAGCGAACGGTATGTGAAATTCTCAATTCATGAACCAGCAACCTTTAATGTGCCACCCACAGTATCTCAGGAAGATACAGCAAGCAGAATATCACATAGCTTAAATTCAGCATAACATGGACACACGTATCATTCGGATTAGAACCTTGAATTTTTCTCCTAATGCTCTACCAAACGATGATTGAAGCAAAATTAATATTAGTTATTTGCAATTTCAGTGCATAATTTTGAAAATCACCGAGAAATAATTCATATCGTCGTCAATTTCTGAAGTACTTACGCTTAAATTAAACCCCTTTTACACTCATTAATATACTTTATCTTACACACTACAACCATATTTTTTACCCCCACTACAAAAGAATATATTTCATCTTCTTACCTAAAATTCTTGCCAGCATAGCGCTTTCTAAATTTTGTAACCTCTTAATATTGACTACGTCTCCTCCACCAGCCTATTTCGAATTCCATCAGCATATTCTTCTCTTCCGCAATCTCGCCAAATTCCTCACGTTCATCACTGCCCTGAATATTTCCTCCATTTCCTTCCATCTCCAAGCCTCTAAAACCACCAAACTTCGTTAATTATCATTCCTTTGTGACCACGTTTTCTAGCCTTAATTGGCAACGATCTCAATGAAAAAATATCTTCCCTCGGCGTAATTTCAGAGCTTCTCATCAGCAACAGGAAATTGTAGAGAGTGATCGCAACATGGTGTGAAACATGGAATTATCTTGCTGAATAGTTAGTCAGATGATGTATGGTATGAATGCTAATTGTATTATATGGCAAATTTTTTCGAAACTTAAAACTGGCAGGGCCTACAATAATGATACTTTTCCTCAAGAAGGAACAATCAGTACCACAGTGAGATGCAAACGTTAGGACATTAATTCATTCATCTAAATATGCACTATAATGAAAGCGTGGTAGCGCAGAGGGGAGAGAATTTGTCAAATAATAGAACATCTCTGGCTCAAATCTGTAGGTTCGCTGTTGGATACCCAGGATTAACTATTATCTGAATGTCAGATTAGTCTTTGAAAAATCCTCTCATAATGTGTGAATGGATGTCTAAGTCCTCAGGAGGTTAATGAGTGAATTTGGACTTAAGGTCATCTTTATATGTAGTATAGTTCCAAGCTGTTGGATAGCTCTTAACTTCCAAGCTGACTACACGAGGTGGCATGCATTTTAGACTACGAGTCTTAGGATAGCAAGACACTGAAAAGTGTGGACTATAAAACGCACATCGTAAGAATGAAATTAGTAACGGAATCCTTCATCCATTGTAGAGCAGGTAATGACTGAATCAGGGCACAAAATTGACTTCAAAAACAAATCTCTCAGCTTAGAAAAAACTTTAACTTCCTCAGCTGTTTTGGGAGTAAAAGGAATCAGGAAACGGGCTAAAAGTTCCAACCATGAGAACGATTTTCGTAGTCAACTTTCAATCGTGGCAGCCGTTTTTCTACGGTTAAAAGACCAATTGCTCATAAAACACTGAGTTATTCTCACTCTTTTCCTCTCCATCGAGTCTATACGCTTGAAAGAGAAAGAATACCGATGACTTAACGAAATTTTCCATTAACGCCAACTTTAATTGGGAGAAAGGAACGTAATAAGCAAGTACGTATAAAACATAAAAATCAACTGCACATACACTTACTTCACTCCTCTATCGCCCTCGTGAGGGATAGGGGGTTGTGTTTGAAACCGTCGGGATTATCTTGAATAGGTAACTAAGGAGTCACGAGGTATAAACACGAATGGTTCGCAAATTTGGTGCGTTAAAACCGTTGATTATAACCTCATTCATTACTTAACTTGTGTTTGATCTCATCTGGGGGCTCTAAAGTTGATACAGTTGAGAAAATCTCAAGTGAAAACAATTAATTATATTGTAAAAAGCGATTAATTCACTCTAAATTTGTAAAACATAAAGAACTAAAAATTTGTGTTTGTACCACGTTACTCATTGGTTACCTATTCGAGATAATCCCGACGGTTTCTAACACAACTCCCCTAGACTATGTTTCAAGTAATCCCCGTGAAAACCAACGATCTAAGATGGTATTTTTATCCGCATGAAACAAGAGCGACAGTTATGAAATTTAGTTTTGAGAACCTCATAAACGCATGACCTTTGCTCAAGTATGGGAGGTTTATATTCAACGAAGAAGTGAGGTGGTTTTAAAAAAAATGGGCCTAAGTCGTCTATTTCCTAATGACTACCTCTGCTGAGGAGGAGAATATAAAGCGTGGCTGGTTAAATCTCCCATATTGAGACTATTAAATGGGGCAACTGCCATTCAAGCGAAGGCGGAAGAGTATATTTAGAGGCGGAAACCCCTGGGTCAAGAGGTTATTTTGTATCGTGTCAGCTACCGATCGGTTCGGCGGCGAGTAAGCTGCCTGCGAGGGGCAAAACCAATGCTTTCCCTTAAAATACTGTCCTTTTTCGCATGAACGTCACTTTCCGTCACGCAATCGCCCATTACCTCCTCCCGTTGACCTTAATCTCTTGACCTCAGGTGGGCGAATCATCTCAAATAGGTTTCCTTTAGGTGATTAGCTCTTTTTCCACCTGCCGCAATATTTGAAAAAAGCCCCTCTGTAATGCTGCCTCCATAAACGGAATGCAAGGCACATCACGAAACCGAACTTTAGCGACTTTGCTGATCGAACAATTTGATTTCCTAGTGCGTTGAATACATAAGTTGGGAAATATTGTTTTGTGCTTTCTTAACGTGTAAGATGAATAGACTTTGCGGGTTTTCTATTGGATTACAGGTTGCATTTATTCCCATCTTTTGCGGTCCTATTTGTTATTCAAAGGTGCTAGAAATGGAACGCCTAATTGAGAGAAACATAGGTACCTACAAGTAGACCTCATAGAGCAGGAGGAAATGTCTCCCTAGTAGATGGCGGATTCCTTGAAGACCAAAAACACCTTCGTACAATTGTCTTTGAAAACACTAAAGTTGGACAACGTACTGGCGCTGCAAGCTGAAGGCCTGTGGTTTGATCATTGGTCCATGAGTCATTTACACCTCCTGCAATTTGCAGCGCACCGGACGAGTAAATTTCAGTAAAGAAAATTAAAATCCTTGCGTCCAGTGCCAAATTTTGCAGCTAACCCCTTCCAATGCATAAAAAGCCTTTGATTTTCTACCTCAACCTGTAGCTATAATGTGATTTTGACCAGAAAACAGCGTTATTAGATCATGCAAGCATAAGCACAAGGTCATCGAGCTTCTGCGAGGTTCACTAGTAAAAACAAGGCAGTCAAAACAAAAGCAAAGCGTATTTCACTGTACTCGTCATGAGCTTGACATACTCTTTTTGAAGACTCACCAACAGTATCCCGAGATTAACTGGTAAATTAAAAGGCTCAACTTGGCTTGGAACAACAGCTGTCGAGAGATCAGGGAATGGAAGTAATCGCATTCTTTTCTTGAGGACGAAACAATGAGAATAAGAGGGTCTTCATAGGATTTGTAGATGGTTTAAGATTTGGAAAAGTGAGAAGGGTAAGCAGAAGAAATAATCTACTTTTCTCTCGTCATGTGGAATTTAGAATACGCCACTATTATAGAGGATCCTTGCGAGTCAATAGGCTACAGGCGAGCAAATTGGCTGAAGATATTTTTTCCAAGGGAAGGAAAGTTCTAAAAGCCGAGTAAATAGGGATAAACTAAAGGAAGTTTTATTTTATCCCATTTAACGTGCGAGGCAAGTTTGATTAAAAAGTTAAAATGTATGCAAAGAAGGGCTTAGAGAAATGTCGTTATGATAATGGTGTTAGTATTACACGCTTGACTTAACTCGGATAGGGATCACTGTTGAAACGAGGATCAAATGTAGACGAAATCTTGTAAGTGAGAATGTAACTGATCTGTGGGGTAATGAAGACAGAAATATATTAGGAAAAATCTATGAATTAAGCCTGATTCGATCGGGAAGATAATATTTGAGTGATAGACTGCTGCATGGATAGCTTTCAAATGAATTTCAGTCCGCGAATATAAGAAGCCATACCTAATAGGCATCACATTAATCGGAAAGGTAGAAGAAATGTCAGGGGAGTTGTTTTTAGTGTATTCGAAATTATTTCAACACACACTCTTGCAGAGTGCTTGCAGGGTGCTTGCAAGAGTACTCCGTGAAAGTAGATGAGAGATGATATGAACAATATAGGGTCGTTTACAGTCTTTTTTTTATTTCCGAACCTGATAGAGTTTGTAAAATAAAAGAACCCGTATTTTTCTGTTTTTCGATCCATCAATTAGTTATCGAGTAATAAGCGACAAAAAACTGATGTCTTCAATTCTTTAGGAAAAGTGAGCGTGCATAGGACTCGTACGTCATCTACTTCGTCCAATCACAGCTGAGACAGTGAAGCTCCTTAGCCTTATCACAATAGGGGACACTGACTCTGCCAATGGACGTGGTTGCGACAGGATCTCTTCAGGCAGACCTCACCTCCCCACCTCTCTCCCTTCCCGTTCTACCTCAACACAGTGAAGGACGGGAGGTTGATGACGTAGCAACCCTTAACGTAGCTCCTTCGGTGGGCGTCACCTTTTGCTTATTTTAATATTTGATTTATGAGTGAACGACTCTGGTTAGAAGATTAATGTTTTCACTAAAATTCATTTTTCGTTTACAGCTAATAGTTTTGTGCACAAAATAGCGATTTTGGTTCCGAGTAAACGCCCCTATTAGTGCATGAATGCACGTCCGCGCAAACGCAAATGAATGCATCAAAAAGGCCCACTGGTGAATCGCAGTCAACTCCATTCCTTCCATTTTGATAGCGCTTCAATCGGGAAAGCACAGGCGAATAAGCTGAGAGAAGACGTGGGGGAAGCAAGCGATGGAGCGACTTTGGGAGATGGAGGAATGCGAAGAAGGAAATGAGTGCATGGAGGAATGGGATAACACCCTCGACGAGGAGCAGTGGCTCAAGGCAATGAAAAGGAGCCGGAGGATGGCTTAACGGAGGGGGTTAAGGAGGAGAAAGGTGGGCTGGGACGGGAAGGGATTTAGAGCCTTGGAACTGTTGCGCGATTGGTCGATAGTATGGGAGAGAAGGGAAGGCAGAGGAGGAAGCGGGTTTTGGGGTCGGATGGCATGACAGAGAGATGGCGGTTGGACGGAACAATTACGAGCGTTCCCGGAGTGACAAGCTAGGCCGTTGTGCCAGACCACAGCGGGAGAGAAGCCTTTTTGGGATATTAAACGATGAACTTGAGCATGCTGTTTTATGGAAAAGAGGTATAAACGATAACAAATGCAGAAAAGCCAAGACTGAGAGCTTTCGCAATGTGATAGTTTAGAAAAATGTTGAAGATGAAACAAGTTAACTGAGTAACAAAAGAAGAACTTTTAAGATGGCTAGGGTAAAAGGCCGATCAAAACTTTAAAAAGGAGTTGAGACATCGTCATCGGCTGTAATCTTACTTTAAGGTCAATAAACAAAGGTAATGTTATGCCGAGGAAAATCAGAGGCTAACGCTAGTGCTAAACTCGGGAAACGAAAACTTTAAAAGGTGAAAGAGTCTGAGTGGCAGATTAAACTACAATGGGTGAAGCTGAGAGCAAAAAAGCTCGAAGCAAAAAGGACAGTATACCCTAAGAAAAATCATTTTACAGCTGAAAGTACAAACTAGGAAGAAAGGAAAAATTTGAATAGGACTTTCAAGTTCCTTTGTGGAAGTGAAGCACCTGCTGTAACTGTAGCACAAAAGGCAATCCTGAAACAATCGAAATGTGCTGAAATCTGAAGTTAATCTATTTCCCTATTATTTTGGAGACATTTAGAGAATCATCACATATTTCAATCGATTAAATCAAAATTAAAAAGTGGCCTGTCATGTGTCTACAATGACAATGTCTGACCACCCACGACAATAAAAGATCATATAGAAATTATTATTTCGGGGTCAGTAGCGCGGTGTGGGTAGCGTGTGCTGATGGTAAAAGTTCATTAAAGTACTAAAACATGCTGATGGGGCAACCTTAGTTAGCACAGCATTAATGTGCTAGGAAATTTCCACAAATACCGAAGCTATCTTTATTGAAATTTATATTCCTTCGCAACTGATAAACACATTTTACGTGCCTTATGAGGGTGATTTTAAGGTAACCCTATGGTTTTCCTATTTCTTTCATGCCGGCGAGTCTTAGCTGACCAGCCATATGGCTGATGCAAAAGTAATCTGAAAACGAAATAGACAATGTATTTTAGCCACTTATTCCTATTACATTTTCGGTAATGATACCAATGCCACATACCATACTTGCATGCAGAGTACTCAGTTGATGTACTCCTAGCTGAGAATCAAATCGCTTAATAGGCTTCCTCGACAAACAGTCTCACGAAAATGTTGAAGAGATGTTAGCCAGAAAATGTGAGACATCTTGAAGGACCTTGATTGTCAAACTTCACTCGCAGATCACACGTGAGTGTAAATCAATAAAGTGGCGCAAGCCTTACCTGTCTCCGTTTTCTTATTCGGAGAGACGAGGCACAATCTCAGGCCACTATCGCGCAATATGAGGCTCGCTGAGAGATACATTCAAGTATCTATCATCATTTTACGTTCTGTCATCTCGAATTCCAAATAAACCCGTTCCTCTCCCTCCATTTGATTTAGGCGGGCGATCTCCAGACATACGCCCGGGGCGCTAATGATGAACTTAATGTGACGTTACTGAGACTCATGTACCGCCTTTATTTTTTTCAAAAACAAACACCAAAAAAGCGAAAAAGCACTGTCATTAAGAAAACTCCTAATGAAAGCACTTATTTCTCCATTGTTGATAGCTGGTCCTTGGTTTACAATGGAAGGAAAACATGGGAGTAATTTTTAAAATATAGGATTTCATTGGTTCACTCATCATCATCATTAGTCATCAATCCTCAGATTGGTTTGACGCAGCTCTCCACTGATTTCTTCTATCGGCTAATCTCTTCACATTTGCGTATTTCTTCTCTTTCACATCATTCATCACTTGTTCCATATATCTCGCACGAGGACTTCCTTTTCCATTCTTCCCATCCACTTTTCCTTCAACGATTGTCTTCATCAGGTCATCGTGTCTTACGGTATGGCCGATTAAGTTATCCCATCGTCTTCCTAGAGTTTTCAGCAGGCTTATCTTTTCTCCCACTCTTCTTAATACTTCTTCGTTTTACACTCGGTCTATCCATTTATCTTCATCATTCTACTGTAGCACCACATTTTGAATGCTTCCAACCTTTTTTTTTCTCCGCATCTGTCATTTGTTTACTATGGGAGGAAAAAATCTTAGCATAATGTGATGATAAACAAGGCACTACTTCGCACGCTGTCGGGAGGGTGACCTTGCGCGGAACGATACGGGTGGAGAACTTCGATGGGCGTCCCTAATTTTAGGAGTGTGGCATGCTTCAGTGACTCTTAAATTCTTCCATGGAGCAGACTACGAGATAACCAGGAGGTGGGCCATGCAGCAGGACTCACGATCCGATTAACACAGTACCGGAGTGGATAACGGCTTCTGAGCACCACCTAGCGTTCAGGGTGCATGACATTTTGTCACGTTAAAGGAAAATGATCACCTTTGAGGACCTTTCAGGTCATCTCTGGCTCAGTGAGTCGTATCCATGATGCTGTGCCTCGCTTTACATCAAAATTTCAAGCGTTAATAAACTTCATGCTGCTCTCTGAATAAGTGAACTATTTAGCTGACTAGCAACCGTTCCAAGTACTTTCTATCTAACAAAGATATGAATCATATGAAGTTCGGAACCATTGCCACATCATTTCTGCATATGTTGCTGAATATTTCTAAATATTTTTCCTGTTCAAATAATAGATTACCAATGGTGTGAAATTTGCTCTTTACCTTACGTAATACCTATGTAGTTTTCTTTTTCTCGCTCATCGTGCACCGATAATCCATAAAGTATAAAACTTGTTTGGCGTCATCTAGTAAAAATTAAAGGAGATACTGACTTTTGATTGAAGACAGCCAATTGAATTTGTTTTGCCTCTAGCTTTAAAATCCAACAAAAAAGTATCCACGTCAAATGGAAAATCTTAAACTTGAACGAAGCTAGATTCATGGCTAATAGATTGAATCACAGTGACTCAGATGTGTGTTCCTTAACAAAGAAAATAGATGAAGATGTCTTAAACAGATTCAGAGGAAGAAGGCAGAGGCGAAGCAGAGGTCAGCAGAAGCTCTAAGATTGAGGTAGGGAATCAGCATCAGGTCGTACGTTTGAATACACCCAAAATCTTCTGCAGAAAGTTTGGACGGATTGGTTATCTGAAAATTCTAAACGAATATTAAAAACTACAGACTATGATGATTGGCTTCATCACATTTTTTAAATAAAAATTAGATAGGTAAATAGCAAGGCAGTAAGGTTTAACATGTAATTTTGCCCAGTAATTTAAGGTGCCATCAGTGATAGATGCGAAGTTACCGGATTAATCCTTAATATAGGTATGTGGATTTTAGGTTTTTTACATGTTTTCATGAACTTCTAAATGTAAAACGCATGAATGTAATTTATATCAGTGTAGGATGTGTGCGATTTCTGTTATTAATGATGTACGTGGAAGCAAGAAGGCTGCATTGTATATGAAACAGCCTTGTTTCCTGGATCTTATACTGTAATAGATAATGCTTTTACTACCGAGATGTCCGTTTCCACGCCGATAATAGATGCCTGGTGTACGTTCACCCCCTACCACCCAGTTTTGCGACAGCGTGCATTGTACGGTGCTAAAGAAGATGAGGAAAGACGACGAAAAAAACACCCGTGGAAAACCTTAACATTATTTCCAGAAGATTAGGCATGATCACCACCAAGTCTACATTGAGAATAAATTTATGGACCTTTAAGCAAAGGACAAATGGTTGACACTGGCTCGTTTTCGGCATCCACCGGACTGAAAGCGGAAGACATGTAATAATGCATAACTACAAAAAATATTCAATGATATGCATCGTTGGACATCAACATCATTCGCGACGATTCAAATTTATCGCGATTCACGGGATCTAAACTAAGTCGTTCACCCTGAAAATGATATGGACGGAAAAATAGCAGGCTGAATACAAATGTATCTTAAAAGTAGAAAAATGCAAAATGGAGAAAAGAACAATAGCGATTGCGTTACATTCGTTAACTGCGTTAAATTGCGTTACTCACCGCAGCCCCTATTTCACACTTTGCTACTATGTTTGACAATCGTTTAACATGAGAGATGGCTGATCTTCGTCAGTATTTATCAGTACTCCTTTGCTTTTATCCTTTTACCGAGAGTAACGCATGTGAAAATTACGGCCAGGAATATAAAATAACAGACGCGGACAAGGCTAAGACTGGAAGAATTTGAAATGTAGCGTAGCAATAGAATGGAGATAACATCAAGAGACCGAATATAAAACAAAAAAAACTTTAGAAGAGAGAATAAAAGGTCTGAAAGCTGCTTAAGTAATGAGTCAGTACCTTATAAAATATGAATTAATTCGCTAAAAATTAAACTATTTTCCGCCCTTGTGACTAATAATTTATGTGTATGACATAGTCATGAATGGGATTATTCTCTTAGCATGAATTACCAATTCAACTATGATTATACGGACGTCGTGCAAGTTGGGTTAAAACGTGCCCCTTTTCACGTAACTTCTAGAAGGCTCGCAAAGTAGGTACTCTTTAAATGTAGACATGGATACCGGGATTAGAGTCCCTGGATACAGGGAGAGAATCATCCAGACTCCCGCTTCAAGGGCGCATGAGAGGCGAAGCCTGGGAAGATCTCCTTTGCCTCCGAGAATGCATACCGCCCGAGAGAAGGGAAAGATGATTACGCAGGGGAGTTGAAGGGAAAGGGAACATAGATAACGCCTCGCGACGAGAGGGCGAGGTGCACCCTATAAAGCGTGTGGCGGGAATAATGATAAGGTCACGGAAGGGGTGGATTGCGGCGGCAGGCGGCCGAATTGCCGCTCGGCGGGTAAGAGACGCGCAGCGAAGTTGTATCGCCAGAAACGGGGTAATGGAGGAGGGTCTATTGTGGGTGGCTTGCTCGACAAGGGGTAGCTTTAGTCGGGAGGTTGGAAAGGCAGGCGCAAAGCGTTACGAGGACCCAAGGCGTCTGCCCGGTGGGTTTACAATGCCGGCCGCGGTCATTGAGTTCACCTACTGACGTCAGAGACGGAGATATGACGTAAGCCAACTCGGAATAGGAGCTTATTTCCCCTTCTCTTCACTCAGAACGAAATCCTTTCTCCTATCCCCAAACAGCATCGTCGGATATTAATAATTTTTATTCAAGTGGGACATACCTGAACTCCTCCGGAAGGCTATTTTGCAAATACGAAAGTTCAGAGTTGATGACGATGTGATGACGTACTGCAGTATGCTTCCGGAAACAATGAAGCGCTCGAAGCGTAAGAAGACTCATTAAAAAGAAGCTTCACAGAAAAAATAAGTCGGCGAAAAATCATCAAAGCAGGAAGTTTCTTCGCGATAGAAGTGCTCGCAGGTCTTCCTAAAGTATAAAAATATAAATACCAAATTTTCAAGTACTGCAGGTGGAGTTATCAGGAAGCTTTTCACACTCCCACTGTTTAACTGTTTCTGAACTGATAATCATGTGGCAGTGTTGCCACATCTTCATTAATTCTATACACGATGAGTGATCAAAGTGTACTCACAGCTCCAGGCAATATAAGATTTTGACGCCTGATCAAGTCAAAATGAAAGTGAATAATCACGTGGAAGTGCATTTTCAGCGACGCCGCATTTGGCACTTATTCAAATGTATTTCTGGCCCAAAAATTATCCTTAGAGGGCGTCAAACCTTATGTTTTGAATGATTTTATGATTGTTTTGGATAATCAGGATTAAGAACCTGAAATTACTTTCTATTCTCCTGACATGCGCATATAAAATCCGATATATAAGATCACTTCCTTATGGCACTACTCATTGCTGAGTAATAAGAGGCGTGGTACTTTCATAACTAACACATAATACATATTTTTAACTGATGATATAATGTACATCATATCAACAAAGAAGAGTCAGATAGGGATAGGCCAGTCTTGATATGGTTTCAGATAAACGAATGCCGCCCAAAGCCAATACTCAGCTCAGGGATTTTATTTATTTATTTTCCATTAACTCGAAAAACAGCATAGATGGTCTTCACATAGGGCTCTTTAACTATTAACAAATGTACCTGCACAGACACCCATGCCCCAGGAAGTGAAAATTCTCCCCAGGTAGGGATTCAAATCCTTGGCCCTAGGATTGACAGGCGAGAGATTTACCCCGCCGCCACCGGGGCCGGCATTTTTGAGCGTGCTTACTAATAGCTATCGTGGAAATAACAACCAATTAGACATTCAAACTACATATCGGTCGGAAAAGAATTAATTTTGCGCGTAAATCCGAATCATTCACAGAAAATGTCACTTTTTCACTACGTGTTGTGAAAGCAATGGACTTCAACGGTTGGAACTATCCAAAATCCTTCCATTTTTATTTTAACCCTGACAAATTTCATGGAAAATATAGCCGGAGCGGTATTGCAGTTGATGCCAAATATGACACATGTGCGTATAATTTATTTGTAAAATTTCTTTGTAGGTAAAATTCTGTCCTTATTGAAGTTAATTATGCTTTCTTAGAGCTTTTACTAGCCCTATTGTAAAACTATCCCATGCTTGGATTCTTTAATATCATGATAAGGACTTGTGGGCGTTATAATATTGAATCAGTGGATTAGTTTATTTATTTCCAGGAAAGGGTGATTCGGTGAGCACATGAGGGCACTTAATCTACATTTTGATCTTTATTAAACTCAAGTTTCGGTCTGAAAGGCCTATAAAGCTCAATCTAGACTGGTGCCCCAACTACATTGGGTACTTGATTTTTCAATTCTTCTCCAGAAAATTTTTATTACGGTAAATGAAAACGGGTCACTCTGCGTTACCTAAGGCTCATTCAAAATAACATCTTAAAGCGAGAGGGGATGAGCATTGACCGAGCAGGTCAGAAGAGAAAAGAGAGAGAGAGAAAGAGGGTGGCATTTGGAATGCAACGGGAGTGGATGGATGGAAGCATTAAAAATTTATGAGTGAAAGTGGCAAGCAGGATCGTTAAGGGTCTCTGCTTATCAGGCAGATGAAAATGCCGCTCTCAAACGACGTGCAACGAAGAAGGAAAAAGGTGAGAAGCTAGCTGAAACGTTTTTGCAAGAGTAACCAAGGAAAAATAATGTCAGGAAGACTAAAATATTAAATAGTATAATGCTTTGAGCTACAAAGTTCCCAAAGAGGTCTTTCCATTAAATCACAGTTAGCAATGGAAAGAAAATTTAGGGAAAATGGTACATCAACAAATTCAGCTCATAAAACTTCAACGCGACACTCTTTATTAGCGTTATTCAATGATAACACAGCCTTGAGGGGAGGAAAAAATCACAATTTAGTCCGAGAGTGACTAAAATTCCCATCGCATGTATGCCTTGTAACTCAAAATGGAATAGAAATGAGAAAGAATCGCACAAAATATCCATCATAAATCAGGGAAAATGGCTCCCATGATTTTAAAAATAAATTAAATGCTATTAAATGCGTAATAAGATAAAAATTGCCTCATTAATTACTTTATGCGTGACAGGTCAACCAGTATAAATAGCATTGGTTAATCATCAGAGCGGAATGGTCAACAAAATTATCCCGAAAATTGGTTGAAAATGTAAGCGCCTAAACTGATCAACGAAAAAGCATGTTTGTCGGTAACCTTATTACTGGAAATCATGGATTTTAGGGGGAAACGGGTGGATCAAATTTAATGCCAAATCTAAACTACCGCACCGTCAACTTCATGCCCAATTTAAACTCCAATCAAGTTAACCGTCGCACGTGCATACAATTAACAGATGATAACTTTGATCCACCGCGTAGATCGTCCAGTCAGTGCATTCACTATTACTTTCAATAGCATCTCACGACGTCTAGGAATATCCTGTGGTAAGGAAAAGTTCAAAATGTTAAAGTGGTGCAGTGACTTCTTAGTAAAACTCGCGTCACACGTAAGTGCAGGTTTATAGTACTAACACAGTACTCCGTTAGACTGAACGATAACCAATGGACCCAATATAGCTTTTAGCCAAGAGGAAGCTCAAGCCAGCCCTGGATTTCTTTTTCACCTATCTTCGTTTCAAAATAGCCAACTCAGAACAACTTGCCTATATTAATCACTACTTCTAGTTCCAAATCCTAATAGTTATTCAACTTTTAAGGTTCTAATTTAGTTCAATCACTGTCTAAGATAGGAATTTATTCGTATAACTACAAATGTATTTTTTATTTCCAATGGTTTTTCGTTATTTTTTAAGGCACTAAGAGTTTTTGTGAGGATTTGCTACGACTAAATATCAGGATTTTCTGTTATTCATCATCATCATCATCACCGGTCAAAAATCCTTGGATTGGTTTGACGTAGCCCTCCACTCGATTCTTCTATCAGCCAACCTCTTTATATTGACGTAGCTCCTCTCTTTTACATCCTTCACAACTTGCTCCATATACCTCATATGAGGCCTGCCTTTTCCATTCTTCCCGTTCACTTTTCCCTGGACGATTACCTTCATCAGGCTATCGTGCCTCAAGATGTGGCCCATTTAGTTGTCCCGTCTTCTTTTTAAGGTTTTCAGTAGATATCTCTTCTCTCCCACTCTTCTTAAGACTTCTTCGTTTGTCACTCGATCGATCCATTTTATCTTCATCTTTCTTCGGTGGCACCACATTTCAAATGCTTCCAGTCTGGTCTTCTCTGCTTCTTCCATGCTTCGCTGCCATATTGTAGAATGCTCCAGATGCATATCCTAATGAAATGTTGTCTCACTTCCACGCTTGTGTTTGCAGCTGCAAGCAGAATCTTCTTCTGGTAAAATGTCCTTTTTTCTTGGGCAATTGTACTCTCAATTTATCTTTTTCCTCGTCTATCACTGGTTACTCGGTTTCCCAGGTAGAAGAACTCCTCCACCTCCTCGATTTTTTTTGTTTACCTAGTTTAACATTGGTACTGGCTTCCTTTCTCCTACTCCATACCAATGCCTTAGTTTTCTTTTTATTGATCTTCAGATGATATCTGGTCATTGTTCTTTCCACATTTCCTAGTTTCTTCTTTAAATCTCCTTGTTTCTGCCATCACTGATATGTCATCGGCGAATCGTAGCATGCTGATTTTCTCCCCGTGGATGTTCACTCCCGGAGACTTTTCTTTGACTTCTTGGATGGCTTTCTCGGTGTAGCCATTGAATAACATGGGAGACAATGCACATCCTTGTCTCACTCCTTTCTTTATGTTGCCTCTGTACTGCTGGGTCCTGATTTGGTTATGGCAACCTGGATTTTATACAAGCTGTGGATAACTCTTCGGTCATTGTATGATACTCCAATTTCTTTCAGAACCCTTAGCATCATATTCTAATCCACGTCAAAATGTTATTCATGCTTGATAGAAACTTGGCAGAACTGAATTTCAATAAATTGATAAAAATTCGTAACGCTCGCACATAACTAAAACTATCGTCAACTCAGGCTTTGAATACTCTGCATTCATTATCTCGGCGAAGACACTTCAGAGGACGTCCAGTAAGGTTAAAAAGTACAACAAATCAAGAGGAATTGTGTAATTAAGGGAGGTAGTTGGGGTTTGGGCAATATCAGAGCGGCTGCAACTCAAAATGGTTGCTCTGACGTTACATTAACCTCACATTTACGTATTTCATAAGATGAATATTTAAACTCACTTAAATTACAATTAAAAAAGAGAAAAGTGTCTATAATACTGGTTCCCCATCCCGAGAGACCCTGTTCAAGCTCCGGAAGTGTTAGAGGCTATTCATTGGCGCATCGCTTCTAAGTAGATTGACTTGTAGAGAGCACCTGAAGTTCGGTATTCAGTGCGTTGAATGAGGCGTTAAACCGTGAATTCCTTGGCGCCTTTTGTTAAGATCAGGCTAATGCCAAATCCAGATTTCTTTCCCCTCTTCCTCAGTACTCGAAAGATTAATACCTCTGCCCATCACCGATCATCTTTAAAACGGTGCAAATGTCCTCAGCTGCCGGTCGCCTCCCCAAAAAATTACTAAGTGCCGAAGAGACACTCCGGGAAAGAGAAGAATCCAATAATACGGAAGAGCATCAGGGAAAGAGGGGTGGAGTGGAGACATTCCCAAGGCAGACAGAGAGGGGTTTTCAAGGTAGAGGGAGCCGAGAGGGAAAAGGTCGTTTGACTGCCTTTTGTTCTCACCTGATTGCGAAAGCAGCGACGAGGATGATGAACAGCGGGATGAGGGTAGCGATGCACGCCAGCGCCACGGTCTGCATTTCGGAGTAACCTGCAACGACGCGATGAGCAAAATCAGTTTTTAAATATGTCAGCAGTTCACTTTTGTGGCCACTAGGCAAGAGAGAAGTAATTATCACTTCAAACATGCATCTTTTAATATTTTCTTCTCCTCTTTAAAGTTTGCAAATTTCAGATTCTTTAATTACTGCATGAAGTTTTCCTTCATTTCACAATATAAATGTATGTACATTATCATATAGAATTAAAACTGATGATGAGTCATTGGTATGGAATAAGTTTGAGCCTCTGATTGAATAGATAAAAACGCTTAAAATTTGAAACTGAGGCTAATGACACTTATATTTTACTAGAATAGAAAAAAAATGCAGAATAGCAAGTGTCAAGGAGAGGATCGTACGCAAACAGGATAGGAATAATGCTTAATAAAATATTTTTTTACTCTTAATCGCCAAGATAAAAGATAACCTTTGGCTTGTTTGGAAGAGTAATTAATAGTTAGAGCAAGAAAAGAACCGTTTTAAATGGTGTAAATAATTTTAATACCGCGATCCAAAAAAAAATTAATATAAATGGACAAATCTTTCACATCCAAGCTTGAACTGTTCGGCAAATCTCCAGAGCTTATCTGTCATACTTACATGGTGCAATATTTCAATTGGATCGGATGTTCTACTTAATGTTACTATTCTATCGGATATACTACCTTTTTATACTGCAAGGAACCCTGCCACTCGGAGTAAAATCGCTAAATAAACGTCACCAGGGAGGTCTCCTCTCCCCATATTGCTATGTATTTATAGCCTAAAGTACCAAACAATTTATAACCAGTTACATAGTCACAAAAATATTCCTACCCTAAATCATCGTGTTGAAATAATTAGGGATGGACACATGTTCTGGTGCACGCAAATTAAAACGAAAGCATAAATGTTTTGTTGAGCGAAGATGAAATGGCTTATCAATATCTGCATTATTAAAATAAAATGTAGTGTCAAGTTAATTTTTGGATCAATTCAAAAGCAATATTTAAAAGACATAACCTTAAGCATTCAGTAAATATTTTTACATTATCTAAATGCATACAATTTTCTGCATCCTTAAATCGTACAAAAAATGGAATTACCCGCAGCAATAATTAAATTTCCTACAACATCGTATAAATTTTACAAAAATATGCTTAATTTTCAAAATGGATCGACCGAGTGACAAATGGAGAAGTCCTAAGAAGAATGGGAGAAAAGAGAAGTCTGCTGAAAACTATAAAAGGAAGACGGGACGACCTAATCGGCCATATCTTAAGACACGATGGCCTGATGAAGACAATCGTCGAAGGGAAAGTGAACGGGAAGAATGGAAAAGGCAGGCCTCGTATGAGCTTCATAGAACAGGTCGTGAAGGGCGTGAAAGAGAGGAGTTACGTTAACATTAAGAGTTTGGTAGCTAGAAGAATTAAGTGGAGGGATTCGTCAAACCAATCCTAGGATTGTTGACCCATGATGATGATGCTTAATTTGGTGAACAACCCAGTATTTTCTTTCGTATTTCCAGCACATAATCGGTCGTTTTGCATTGAATCCCGTTAAAGCTCTATATCAATGTTACTTATTCGGGATTTTATTACGGAGACATCTAGCTAATATAGTCTTGTGGCGTCTCGGATGCGAGGCTTATCTTGCAAGGTTCAACGCGTGGTCTTGACTTTGAAAGCAGCAAGGTAAATAATTATAATAAGGCAGCGGAAATGAAATTTCTCAGCATGAAGAATATACTCCACAAATAGGCTAATTGCCCTCCAATATAAACCTAATCCCTTGACTGGCAATTATAGTAATGTAATTGCACATGGGTCTTGAATGATTCAGCGTTTATTCATTGCATTTCCCACATTTATGCGAATCAGTAATGATTTTTAAGGTAAGGCTGTCAATTAAGTGAAAAAATTGATGAGAACTGAGACATCTTAAGACTAATTCAAGGCTGTAACAAAGGTGAACAGCTCAACTTAAAGCATAGAAAGAGGAAGTGTAAAATAACAAAATCATAATATTTACTTGTCATTTACAAAGTATGATTTGAATACCATGGTTGATGATTCGTGACGTATCAGCATTTGATACGGGATCATAAGCCTTGATTTAGTGCAATAAGTTTATCCCAAAAAGATTAGAATGTACTCAAAGAGGTATTGACATGCTGGCCTATGGGTGATAATGAAGCCAGAATGGGGACGTATGAGAAGTATCACTGAACTGCATGTGCATTAAATCATAATTAGCAATGAAAATTTACCTACATTTCATCCCAAAGGCGTTAGTTAATATTCCGAAGGCTATTTTTAGTAGGTATTAATGCATTTTATTCCTCTGAGAGTTAATTTTATAACTGAAATTGGTTCGTATTTCAGTTATTTACACTACATATTTGGTTTGCGTGTTTGCTTTCTTTTCTTTATTTCTTTGACGAATAAAAAAAACCTATTCCATTATTCATCCTACTAATTGAGTTTTATCACGTGCATAAACGACGTCATCAGCATGAGTAGCGAGTAGCAAACTCGTATGTCCGTACCCGCCAAGATTTTATGCTTCCTCCAGCAGAATATAACCTACTTGGATTGGTTTCTATTTGTTTATTCCTATTATGTTAATTTCGGGTAGTAAATATTTGCAGCGACTTTTGTTTTTACAGGTAAGATTCCCTTATTGTGCAGCTTTCCCAGCCATGTACATAAAACTCCTTTGAAAACGAGCTCCCCAGAGTTTGTTTGTTTGTTTTATACTATTTAGTTGATTTATGTGCTGAAATGTTTACAGGAACGTGAGACACGATTTTTCAGGTGGAAGGAATACTTTACTTTCAATCTCACCCAAAGCAAGCACGACTTATTACAACTGTACCCTGGAGCCTGCTTGGCAACTCAAAAGGTCATATGATAGTGATACGATAAATACTGGAGACCATAAATTCCCAATCTTACGTCTTGATAAGTGATTATCATTTCGTAATCGCTTACACTCTTGCGAAATTTTCGCAAGCGCGACTTGCTATTAATGGAGGACGGTAGTGACGTACTGTTGTCCTCCGTTTCATCGTCCAGGAAGTGATCCGTGACGTTGACACTGGAGCTGTTCCCCGAGGAGGACGTGCCTCCGCCCCCAGCGGCCGCCGCCGCCGCTGCCGCCGCTGATGCTGCCTCCGCCCCCGCCGCAGCCACCGACGCCGCCGAGGAGGTCACGGCCGTGGTCGCGGGGGCCATTGAGGCCGTCACGGTGGCCGCCGAGGGGTCGACGACCGTCGGGGGTGCGGTGGAGAGGAGCGTCCCGGCCCCGGGGCCTTCCAGGACCCCCGCCCCCTGGGCCTCCCTTACTGCCCTCAAATGCATCGCTCCGCCTCCGTCGTCCACCTCATTCCAACGACACGATGCTGAAGCACCACGCCGCGCCACAGCCAGCGGGCGGAGAGCACGGGGAACACATACTGTCCGATCACCACTAGGGTGCGACTGGAAAACTATCCTGAACACCACACGAGGGTTCACGAGACTATCCGATCACAGAGTAGAGAGAGGTTGCACAGGGTTTCCCACACGCTCGCATGCAAATAGATGTGATTATACCGATATATCCAGGCTTCTTCACCGAATTATCTTTTTCTCACGCTCACGTTGCCGTGTTGGTGGACGAAACAATTATTTTCCCGCGTATCACAGTGTCGTTACGAGTTCGGATTCCTCTTCTCATCCCAGTACTTAGCCCGAGAGGTAGTCTTGTCTTACATTCTCGGAAATCCAAGAGGACGCCTCAGAGGTCACTCGGTCTCCTGAAGAACGTTGGGGACTTGGGAAAGGGGTCAGGGACTAAGAGTGAGCGAAAAATAAACCTGACGAAAACGCAGGGGGGGTATGAGGAAAGTTAGGATGAGAGCACTTTCTCCTACACTCCAACTTCTCCTCTCTCTCCTTACCCCTTCCTTCCGCTGCACCCTTTTATTTTCCTCGAGGATCACATGAAACGGACACTCCTGCACACGCTCCTTTGGTCCTTGACGAGCCCTTCGGTTGACCTCCGTACCCGACCCCAAACCCTTTTCTCACGCACTCTCCCTCCCCCTACGTCTCGCCCTAATCCCGCCGAACACACTCGAAAACCCTTTTCAGCCCTCTATGGTACCCCGTGCCCTGCTGCCCTCCTCCGCACACGCCTCCTCCAATCCACCGCTACGTCATAAAACCCTCGCCCCGGCACTTGGTTTGGGGCGGGTGAGGCATTCCTTCCGGACGAGGGCAACTGCCCAAGCGGCCTCCCTTTATGCCACCACGGAGACAATCCCTGACTCCCCCGACTCCTTTGGGGAATAAAAGGGAATGAACCCTTCCCTCCTTCAGACAAGGTGGCTCCCCCTCTATTCTCTCTCTCTCGGAGGGCGGCGGCCCCTGTCCCTTCCTCACCAAAGGCCTTGTTTTTCTCTAGGGTGTGGGGAAGAAGGGTTCACCGCATGGGGAAGGGATACGAAGGCTTTCTCCGAGGAAGGAGGCGCTCTCCCTCTTGCCTCTAGTCTCGTACTCTCCTAGCGAATGGGGGAGGGTCGGGATTGCGTATGAAGGGGGGTGTTAACGGATCCTGGGTTGTCCGTCTAATGGGAGCTGGAGCGCTGCACTCAGGAGGAGAGAGATGGCCTTTCTCTGTCAGGCAGTCCTCCTTGCCTTCCTCCTCTTCTAACGTAGGTCAACAGAACCCGATAATCCTGCAAAAGAAGAGAAGACTCTCTTTATCTCTTTTTTGTTTTTTTTATTCCTCATATTACCTCAAAGCTTAATTCAATAATTTATTAATTCAATCGGTTCAGTCTCATCTTGATAAAAATTATGCTCAATGAATCAGAAAAAAACCTAGAACATTTTCTCAACCAATTTTTTTTACTGATAATTAATTTAAATGCTAAGGTGATATCTGTTCATGATGAGAAGACTAGAAGATTCAATTTTGTATTGAAACTAGTCATTAGTAAATAAAATTAAGCGAAAAAAATTACAAAGTTTTCTCTAATTTACTGATTTGTGATAATTTTAAATAGGGAAATGACACGGATAGTCCTTAACTCCCTCCCACAAACTCATATTCTATTAACATTTCTTCTCTACCAAATACACAATATGCTCAGCCTTCTATCACATCTTACGTATTCTCCATTTTATCCACCATTTACCCATTCCATCCTGCACTCCCTATCTATCTCGATCTATAATATAGCTAATAACTTCCGGCTTGACTATGTGATACCTTTCCATAATGGAAAATAAAAGAATGAAACTTTCTAAGGTTCACTTTATATTTGAATAAGCACGACTATTCAAATACCTATAAAGTGAACCTTACAAAGTTGCATTCTTTTATTTTCGATCTTTAATTATCCTATTACCTATCATTATAAAAAGAAGCACAATCAATGCCATTTAAATTCATATTGGGATGAAAAACACGTTACATATCTATCCAACTAGAGCTCGATAATTTCATTGGTGGATTATTTAACGCCAGTGCAAATCTGCTTTTCCGCATTGCTCATTACTTGCCGCAGTGCTTCCTTCTCGCTTTTCCCCCGAAGGTTGACAAAAATGATGAAGTGATTCAATGTTTTCCAAAGAGGCTGACCGTCAGAATTTTCGTCTACATAAGCTTCCTTGCATTGCAGCAATCAGACATGTATGAGATGTGAAATCCAGCCAAGATGACTGCTAAAACAGGAACTGGGCCACAAGAGCAAACGCTACGCATGTTTTGTGTTGCTCACAATGAAGAGACCATTTTATAAAAAGCCTATGTCATTCGTCAAACGAAATGGGGTTCCGCTAATGAGGTCTTCGATGCAAGGACTTTGCTACAGCCTTTCGTTCGGCCAAAACCAGCGTTTACGCGTTCTCGACTAGCTGTGTTCAATTCATTGGAATGAAAAGACTGGAGAAAATATTAAATAGAAAGCATTCGCTTTTAAATTCGCTCACTACGAAAAAAAATCACTCAAGATTGAATAAATAGTACTTTACTGGACATGAACCAAAATTTAACTCGGCTTCCTTCTTGATTTTTAACGTAGAAAACTAGAGTGCCTACAAAAAGGTACTGGCGTGATTTCTCCAATTGAATTTTCAGCCAGTAAATGTAAAAAGTGAGGTTATAATTATGCAGATATGAAGACTCACAAAACCATAGCGAAAGTAGTGGAGGAACATAAATTTTAAAGTACTGAAATGCTGGTAGAGGAAGTTTAAGAAATGAAAGGAAATTAACCATCCAAGCTACAAGAAGGATAAAATTACTGAGTTCTCGCTAGTGCATCACATTTATTTTATGGCCAGTAGATTAAAATACCCTCAATATTCATGAATTCCGCACAGTTAAAAATATTATACGCTACCGGTCTCATATAGCAAAGGGCTACAAGCAGTAAAATTTGTCCCCAGTGATAAACAATATTTCGTGCTCAAAATACTTAGTATATACAGGCATCTTAATGACTTTTGTTTAATTAGTGCCATAGTGGAATCCTAAAGTTAGTAAATTCTCAGTAGAGAATGACCTTCAAAACTAATGTCATAAGCTTCTTCAGTTCACTAAAACATCTTGCCTAGTTCATAGTTTGCAATATGTTTTTATATGCGGTTAACCTAAAGATCATGAAAATGCTTGATTGAAAAATCAGACAATTATAAATGCTTGATTGTTTCTAGCTTCTCATGGTAAATAATTACGAAAATTTATCAATTATGCTCTGTTTTAGCTACGACCACTGGCCATTTGCACTCTTTTGTTAAGAATTTCATAGGCGTAACTTTTTTAAGAGGCTTTCCAGGTGGCAATATTAACGCGTTCAGAAGAATGTTTATCTTTTAGAATCTGCAAATATAACACACATTATGTTACCTTGACTACTATTTATGGGTGTTAAAATTCCAAACTTTTTATGTCAACTCACATTAAACAACTAATGAAAAGAAGTATACTTTACAATTTGTAAGTTGCTATCTACCACATCCACCGAGCCTATAACCGCTTTTATGGAGGTGCTACACCACAAACAGGAAATATCAGTAATTTTCCCTGATAGAATCAGTAATTCCCCTTTTACTATTTTTCTGCATACACTTTCTTTTCTCTCTTCAATTACCACTAAATATAACCTGTGAGCAACCAAAAATTCTTATAGGACATGGTAAAACCGTAAAATAAAATTTGAAAAGGAATGGAGTCAGGAGAATAAGTGGATAAAAAGAGAGGTTAAATCTTTCTGACATTTATAAGCTGTATTTAAGAGGCAGGCAAGTAGTCGTATACGGTAACTAAAGTGACTATGACGGGAAAATTACGTCGTTGATTGCTCTGTTCAGCCATTTTATTGTACTTTTCAGTCTTAAGAGTGGTAAACTTCAGCTCTCCATTCTTCCTTACTCATTGCTTGCTTAGTAAGAGTCAACGGTCAATTCCTCTAACGTATCAGTTATTGCTCTCCAGCTTATATAGAGAAACTTCAAAGATATATTTGCAGCCTTAAATCGAGCAATTCGTGTTAAATTACTATTTATAATCCCATTTTTAACCTTCTTGTCCAAGGGGCCTCCTAATATTTGAAGGGGAATGTTTTTACACAAGTTTTTCCACAATCCTCGTTGCACTCAATTATACCATAAATTAGTTGCTCCAATGGCTTGAATCAAGCAGGATTCATTTTCCTTCATCATTAAGCACCTAATTATTTTGAAACGAGCCTTCCACACCGAGCTTTTTACAAATAGCACTTTGCGATGAGACCCAGAGGGTAAATGAGAAAGGAAAGGGGACCCATAGAATGGACATTAATATTAAAAACGAGACCAAGATTATGAAGCGTTGGTCGGTCGCTGTTTCCACGCTGGGTCAAAGGGCAAGGACCCCCACAGTGGTCTGTATTTGAGGCAGTCAATATAGAGTCGGGTCGGAAACTACGGTAGAGGAAATGCCGAAAAAGCAGGTAGAGGGAAAGAAATTATTCTCTTCTCAGAACTGACGAGTCACTTAGTTTAAAAAAAGTGGGTTTAAACTCGTATGTATTAATGAACACGCTTCATAGCTAGAGTTTATCTTTAGAAAAAAATTATTGTCCTACATAGTGTATGAATTATAAATCCAATTTTAAGAGTTTTCATTCGAAAAATTTGCAAATAGCATTCAATAATCTACCACACAATAAGTTACGCCTGATACCGTGCACGAAGCCTTTTTATTGATTAATATGTGTTAAGTGATTCTTGCATACGTTACCTCCGAAGGAAACGGAATGGCAATCCATAATTTGTGGTACTAATGAACTCGAGTGAGTAAAACAAGGTGTATTCTCGTTTTGCCATACAATAAATTCCGATACATGACAACTTGCAAGAGATATTCATTGTTTCTCACGCTAATTCTCATTTTATTGGAGTTTGGGAATTTGTATTTAAGGCGTCATCGATTCCTTTACACACCCGTATACCGTTTAATCAATTGGTCTATTGTCGACTTTTCTACGACCCTCTTCATATATTACAAACAAAAAACTTGAATCAGAACAAAACTCAATGTAAGCGTTCAAGCAAGGAAAACATTTGGTTTTAAGAGTGATGAAGTAAACCACGTACCTACTTCACGTAGCTACTAATGTGCGAGCTGGAATTCGAGTCTAAAGCCGGTTTCACACGATACTTGATCCAGTACAAGGTCGAGTATTCTAGCAAGTATACTAGCTTTCCAGTATCGTGTGAATAGAACAAGTATGCTGGCTAGCAAGCATGCTCGGTAGTATATTCGCTGAACTACTGAATTTCATACTTGATGGGGTACTAGATTTCTAGTAGGACCCAGTAACTCAGTAGCCATAGCCCAATCAAGTCACGTTACAGACGCTGTGCGAACATCTCTTTTTTTAATCAGTATGAAATCATATGGAATAACCGCTTCATAGCAGGCACAAGGTCAATGATCGTGTGAAACCTCCCAGGACGGTTAAAATCATGCAAGTTTCCGTTTAAATATCAAGTAGTGGCTAGCACACTAGGTCTTGTGCTGGGTCAAGTATCGTGTGAAACGGGCTTAAGACCCAACAGATTCGGTGCATACCAAAGTAGTGACTGTGGCCGGTCATTTTAGAATTATTAACAAATATTTTGCACCCATTGAATACACATGTATTTATGACTAAATTTCAAGGAATTAACAGAACGCAATAGATGAACTGTGTTGGTGAGGAATTCCATTGTGATAACGAGAAGTGAGGCGTGCTTACAGCCAATAATGAACTCAGCATCGAGCCAATTTAGATCCTTACGTAGTGCTATTGAGAAAGGAGAGCGTTGGACTTCCTTGAAAGCGCTCTTCTGATATGGTTCACATCTCTTGAATCCTGATTGGGTAACTCAAAAGCTTATCCCACATGCTTCTCGAATTTCAACTTGTTCGCCGCCAGAGTCCATCCCTCCAACCCTCTTCCATCACACCTATCTAGACTCCCAGAGATCCTCACCCGACCAAACCCCACCAATCCAAACGTCACTGATTCCCAAGACACTCAAGCTATCCAATTACCCTGTTATCCATTATCTCCTTTGGCCGCACCCTTGGTGCTAAATCATGACCCCCTCTCCCTTCCTCCTTTACCGTTTCTGGCCACTTACCCTTTCGGTGAAACAAACCCTGCCAACCTCTGTCTATCCGAAAGAGAAAAATAGCAAGTCTTCACTGCAGGATGTAGAGTCACGACTACGGTCAAGCACAAATTAATCAATCAAGTTGACGTAGTATTAAGTTGATAAATATATTCTAGAGAAAAGCGAAATCAAATTCTACTTCCATCTCTAAATCAATCTCACAAAAGAAACCTATGAAAAGGATAGCAGAAGTTCTTGTTGTCCACATTAGCTTTTTTACACTCGAAAAATGTGAATTCGTGGAAGTTAGGGAAAATAAAGTACTGGGATCGCAAAATGCTTTAGAGTTCTAATTCCCATGTTTCCCCCCCCCCCTCCAGTTTGAACAGAAAATTTATTGAAATTTACGATTTAAAATTAAATTTGGAATCAAATTCTATCCAAATGCAACAGCAGTCAATTTGCACGTGGACAATTTCTCATAGCTTTTAATATCCCTTAACAATCTCTCCTGTATGGATTGTTTTTAAAGAGGGCTATTTTTGCTGCCTTTCTCTTTGCATCTCCAGTTTTAAATTTATTGTGATGGTTCTACTTATGTTTGTTCTTCTAGTTACCGTAATTCTTAGCAGCCGGTACTGTTTGATTTTGACGCATGTTCGGCTATTGACGTTTTCCTAACTCTAGAGTTGATTCCCACTCATCTTGATGCATCTGAGTCATTATGTGTTTTATTGTGGTGTACATTCTTCAATGGCAACGTTATTGGTTAGTTTGGCTCCAACGGAAAGAGTATGGGTAGTGCCTAAGTCTTTTTTTTGCATTAGTAAAAACAGGAAACAAATATTTTATTAACACCGTGTATCGTAAGTTTCGCGTTAACCACCACACTCTCTCATCTGCAAAAATATATCTCATAATGTTATTTATTTTCACTCCCTTCCATACGAAATTCTTTACCCGTAGCTTCCTGGTCGGTTGGTTATTCAGGGGAGGCGACCGGCAGCTGAGGTCATTTGCGCCATTTTTAGGATAGGTGGTTAGTTGGGTAATGGTAGGAACATTGAAGGCAATGGAGGAAGGGTGGAATTAAACCTGGCGTCGGCATTAGCCTACTATTAACGACAGGCGTCAAGGGGACCACGGCTTAACGTCCAATTCGACGGATACTGAACTTGAAATGCTACTTATACTAGGCACTCAAGGTGATCGGTTTGCAACTGAAAAAAACCGCCAATGCCGTGAATCGAACCCAGGCCCTCGGGATGGGAGGCCAGTACTCCAGCCACCACACCAACCCGATCCCCTCCCGTAGCTTCCTTCTCCAGCATCTGCCCTCCTTGAACCCGCCTCTCTCACCAACAATCCTTCCCCTTTCCTGCGCCACCCTCTCCAAAGCATCTCCTTTAAGGATCCTTCCTCCCAATTGACACGCACCGACCCCACAAGGGGTGCCCTAATATAATCGGGGATCGGGGTTTCTTGCTAGTCCTCCATTCGTGTGGATGAAATCCACGACACGTTATTCGGAAATGAGGAACGAATTTGGTCGGCAAAGTAGATTGAATCACCTGATCGAGTGGGAAGGCTTTGAACCTTGGTTTTCAATTAGCATCTTTCCGGATTCGCTCCCACCTCTGTTCCTTTTATGACGAGTGCTCGATTCAGGGATCTTTCCGGAGCTTATTTCATTTCCCGCCCGCCACCCGTGTTCCACGCAAATGCAACATTTCTCACTCCGCCAAACTTTACTGGTTCCAATTTTTCCCCAATTCTCATTACCGCGTGATAATTTCTGAAATTGTGACAAGCTCCATCGCTCGCAGTCCTCTTTCATTCGTCCAAAGCACTCTATTATCCGTCCTGCATCACCGTTACCAAATTCATTTCTCTTTCCACAACATACCTTCTGGTGGTCAATACAGGCGAATAAAAGGCTGGATCATTCAATAGCCTCAACAGAACATAATTTACCATGGATGAGTAGAAACGGCGATTATAGAGTCTGCAGAAGTGACTGAATGAAAATAACATTCCCAAAGAAAGATACATTCTACCCATAAAAAAAATTATACATTCAGTAATTATCTAAATTTAATTTTTAAACTACTCAGGAATGGTAATAACTCTGTGACGTTTTCTGAGTACCTATCCAGTTATCTCAGCAACTACCTCCCCTGCTTAGAATATTGTATGTTTTTGGGCTCATTTATAATTAAGTTTACACCCAACTACGCAATCAGATTTGTGGTTATGCTAATGATTGCCAATGTGGAATATATTTAACTTATTTTTAATGTTGCTTCCCAAGTTAGGCTTTAGCAAACAATTGATATGATACTTTAATAAGCCCAAAAATATTGCTAAGTACAAAGAGTTGTCAAGAAAACTGTAATTAGAATTATAAAAAAAATGAATTTTATGAAGAGTGCGAGAATGCCAGCAATATTACAGGTAACTTTTATGTAACCATCAGATCATTTTCCAGCATAGAATTTAGCACTTTGAAATAGGTCACCTATTTTATGTTTTATCCTTTCAAATTTTCGTCTTAATGTACTAAACATTCTGTGCCAGCCTTCCATACTCGTACATTGTTTTATCTGACTTAACTTTCCGTTGAGATTCCTGCTCGTCTGCCGCTAGAGAGCTCGAACACTGAGCGAATAATTCCGAGTGTAAGTGCAGAACATATTTTTTGGAGGCCACCCAACTCCACGGCTTTTTTTGGGTGGAATTCGGCGGAAGAGGAAAACTTCTTCCACCATTTGTCTTCATCACCAGTTGAATACTTATGCGGAAACTAGATGGAATCCTTCTACTCAGAATTTGGTCGGATAGAGAATGATATTGAGATAAATGTGTCATTGCTGTGTGCATGAAATTCTTTGCATTCTGACAAGGAAAAATGTCTAATAGATAAAACAAACATTCATAATTTCGTTAATTAATCCTTTTAAATGTTTCGAACAATGAGAATTAGCTAACGTCCAATGTCTAAACCTTTCCTTTGGCTCAAATTTTAAAGGGCGTAATAGTTAAAGGCTTAGCCTTAATGTTAGAATGTTAGCTCGCATTAGAGAAATCTTGATTAACCGGCAATGAAAGCATGAAATATGGAATATCGAGAACCAGGAAAAACAATATATTTTATTAGTTTCTCAATCAACCAAGATCATGAATACCTATCAACGGAACCACAGATAATGTCAACGGACTTGGAACAATACACATTCAGATTTTTGTAATCCTAGGACTCATAGTCGGGTGCTTTCTCCAAGTTAGTAATACAAAGAGGAACAAAAGGTCTTAAAATACACGAAAATTAGTCCACTAAATACTAAAATACCTCCCATAGGCTTCTCCATTATTCAGGTTTCATTTACTCAGGAAAAAAAGTCAATCAGTGAAAATAGTTTCTTAAAGAACGACTGCAGAATTGAAATGCCTGGAATGATGACGCTACTACTTACTGCGATTATGCTTACATCCTTAAATATCCGTCCCTCATTGCAGGTCGTAATTTTCCTCCAAGAATAAAAGTGAAGATGATTAATGCTGAAACAATAATTGATATGCATCGGCAATGTATTTATTATTGTAGATGAGTGGGTGGCAATGGACCTTCCATCTTTAAAAAACGGATTCGAATCCCGGTAGAGGTTTCTTTGGAATAAAAACTTTAATTCTGTATTGAGAGCAAACAGAAAGTGGTCACCCGTCACGAGCCCGTTTTGATACCCTTTGTGTCGTTAGTTGTGAGAAGGCTAATATCGACGCCGGGTTTCCCTCCACCCTTTTTTCCTGTTCACCCCATTTCCATCCTTGCAGCTTTTCTCCCGGTCTGATTGCGAGACGGAGATAATACCACTGATGAGATGCCTTTATCTCTACTTCAATAACAAAGTAGTTTATTAATTCAATTAGTTAATTCCTTTCGTCGTCTCTTTTACAACTCTCATGTCCCCCACATTCAATTCTGGAGACGGGTGACAATTACGAAGAGGACATCTAAAGTTTCATTTTACCCTTTTAATGAAGCCATTTCCAAAATGAAGCATGGCGCTTCCTCTCCCCTTTGCCTTCACGAACCTTCTCTCTCCCTCCTCCACCCACGTTCGAGCCCATCAGCCCGTGAACACCGTCTGGCAGCAAATGAACACTTCGCACAGATAACGAAACGAATCGCGTTAGGCGGAAAAGGGAAGAAAAATGTTTTCCTGCGGGGAAACAAAGCGCCCGGGCGAAATGAAAGGAATGCAAACGCAGATAAGCCCACTTCTCTTTCTCCTCCTCCACCCCTCATTTCACCGTCAACCCACAACATCCCATTCCTCTCCCCCCTTCCAACCATTCCCTCCCCCGCCCTCGCATTACTTGGACTTTCGGAGAGTCCGCTTCCTTTAAATCCACCAACTAAGTTTCGCTGAGTAAATGACATCGAATTGGTGCTCGTGGCAAAAATTTTCTGCATAAAATCCTTGGTCCTCGGGAGAGAATGCAAATAAAAAGCTCAGTGCAAGAGTCCATACCTAAAGACCTATTGCACAAGACATAAGTACAACTATAGTTTTTACCAGCAATAAATGAATCAAAATATTACGGGGGTTGGTTCCGTTTGCGGACTCATTTTCAAATTAAAACAGCAGTTGGGAGACGAAAACGAAAGAGGGTGATACCAATATCTCTCTTATATATTCTCAACAGAAGTTAAGAATATGTATGTATATAAGAGTATGTTTCGGATCCAGCTACAAAGACATCTTATTTATGAATTATGTAGAATGGTAAAAATACGATTTGCAATAGAAATCCGATTACGTTCAAAAGGTTTTTTGACTGCTATAAAGAATATTTTGGACCTCTGAAGCCTTGAATAATGCAATTAAAAAGCAGAGAAAAATCATGCGAATTCAAAAAAGTTACCAGTTCCCCCTCCTTACATCAAATTACCAGAAGAAAGACAAGGGACACATTGAAACGAATAGATGGTTAAAAAGAAAAATGGATAAAATTATTTTTTCTCACATAACTTCCACGACAGAAAAGTGAACATAATATTACCATAGCGTAAAATAAAAATTAATTAACACTAGAAGTACCGGAGGGGTAATATTGACCCTTTCTCATTTTTGGATTATCCATTACTTCTGAATGATTTGTCTCATGTCTTGTTTCGCCATGAACTTTTGTTTTTTCATCAAAAAAATAAAATTTGCTAATAATTCCTCATACTAGTTATAGTTATTAATATACATGACCATCTATCTTCTAATACCAGAGATTTTGACCCATAGCTATTTGTTCCATCTACTATTGAATTTTTACTGTCCTCTTAAAATATATTTCTGAATATTCATTTAGGTTCTTTTAAAGGATTGCGATAATAGTTTACAAGCCCTGAAATACTAAATCATATGCACCAAAGCATATTTATAATAAAATCCTTATAATAGGCGTGATTCAACTTTGGTGGTAAAAGCATAGTTTTTACTTCAAAACGTATAGACAAATTCAGACCAAGCCTTTTATTTCATTTAAACTGTTTGGAATAATTTTTAAGATGCGGGAAATAAAAATCACTAATTTTCAATGCACTTTGCATAACTTTGAGCAATAATCGATTTCAATGGCTCTTAGGCATTTTGTTGGTAAATTATTTTGAATGCTTTCTGAGTAATTAGTGTCGACATGACGAGGAAGAGGGTTGTTTCAATGTAGGTTGGCATTCACAATGATGTGTCAGATTACATACATTGATCAACAAAGCCACAGTGTATACGTACTCATAGTTTGCTTCACTACCACGCTTGACTAAACGCAAAATGACAGTCGGTGGTTGGAGGAGTGATTTCAAGGCTCGCTAAAGGATTCTCCAAGAAGATCTCATTAAAATACTGAATGCATTACTTGAGAAAGGCTAAGGTATAAATAATCTAGCGTTATTGGTTATTTAGATTCAGATGAATAATTTGTTCCTCAACGCCAACCTTCCTTCAAAATCCTTGCTCGGAAGCCCTTACTTTACATTTTTACATGATTTGAATTACAGTTTCATGAGACTACTCCTATATTCATTCTGCGTTTTATTTTGCTGCAACTGACGAAGACAGTGATGCTGATGTCCTCCAGGAGGTCGCGGGTTTCTCTATCTAGAGCGCTCCTGAACAAGATGTAGTACTTCAGGCAGCCACTAATTATAAACACAAAAGGAATGAATGCTTTGCCTCTCAAAAATCAGAACTTCATCCTAGAAGCCACTCTACAATAGGTGACCAGTCAACAATGGCATCATTGGTAAGAATTAGGGGAGAAAAGGACTGCTGACCACTTTGCTCAAGGTGCTGTATTATTGGGGAGGGATGTTGAGACTGTATGGACAATCGGCAGCCGGACGGTCATACCCAAGGGTTATTTGGCGCATGTAAATGTTTACAGAAGTCTCTTGTCCACCTCCTCATACGAAGTACAACACCTTTGGTGGTAATATCGTCAGTTAGTGGCGTCTAGTGGTAATCGAGTCGATGTTGTGACACATTAAAGTGTACTGAATCTGAAGCTGGGAGACTAGAGGAATAAAATTGGTTTGTTTCATATGACGAAATCGATGCATTTATTGGTCATTTACGTGTGAAAGGATCTTTCAAATGAGGGTCTATTTACTAATAAGTTTGTTGGTTAAAGAACTGGGAAATAGCTTTCTTTGGGAGTACAATTTATCAAAACAGGGTCAGCATTTTCATGAGGAAAGTGTAAAGAAAACACTTAAAGGAAAATTATGTCCGGTAAACGCAAACAAAACGTAATCTTGAATCACTGTTTGGATAAATAAACCCATAATATACTCGGTATGTTCGTGTATTTTTGTGGCAATTGGTGTGTGCAAAATATCCATAAGATACACATTTCAACGATTGATTCCATAATTTTCTACCGTGCTATATAGGTACGAGCCAAATTGCAGCATGTTACTCTAAACCCCAGTTCCTAAAAAAAGGTATAGAAGAAGGCATATAAGATGGTGGAAAATACTATTTGCTCATTATTTCTGTAAAAAAACCTCCAATTAATCTTTATAAAACAAAGTATGTTTTAGGGGTCAAATTGATCCCTGCCGGTACCAATAGGTAGGTCACATATTCCGGCACTACTAGTGTTAAATATATTCATTCGTGCGTTTTTGACATCCTTTCTCCATTATTACTTTTTCACGACTGATAACCCATCACACTGGCCACACATCCTTGTGGCGACTCGTGGAATAATACATAGATTTAATTTACATGCGTTAAGGTCAGTTTTCAAGGTAGGATTTTCATGGGGGAGTAAACTTACATATATAATATAGCAGAATAATAAAAATGCTGAAGAATTATTAAACACATAAATCCCAGTAACCGTACTTGTAGGAGAAAGTGTAAGTAAACCATTTGTTACCATGCCCATCAAACTTTCTTTATGAAACAGTAAGTAAACAATTTTTCTGACCTCGACAGATATCAATCCAGTTTTCTGCACGGATTCAAGCGTTAAACCCGTTAAGCGTTAAGTTACACCAGATCAAAAACTCATCATGAAACTGCGAACTTTGAGACAAATAGTGAAATGGTGTAATTGAATGCTGAGAAAGTCAGTTGCTTATCCTAGTGATTCCCAAACTTTACCGACCTGGGCATAGTTATTACAAGTTTACCGGAAGAATCCTGTCTAATGCCAGTTTCAGGGAACAGTGCCGGGCCAAGGCTCATACTTTGGCTCGCCTATGCCATAGTCCTCACTTTCTACAATCATTGGGAATTCTTTTGAAGGCAATCCATTTTATAGCCTCGAAAGAGCAATATATCGATTTGCTTAGGTCGCTCATGGTTCCGGGTCGATTTTCTCCACGGAGAGTGCCCCTTTAACTGTAGCATAACGCCGTCTCTGATGAAATCAAATTTAAAGGATACAATAAAAAAGCTATGCATAGATAATAAGCATTTTTCACCTCCTGGGAAGAGCTTTATGCATGTATTTTAATCTGAAATTCAGAATATTCCTCATATGTTGACATAAACCCGATTTTTCTGACAGTTAGCTCGATAAAGGGCAATCATCATAAATTACTTGCATCACCATGCGTTGAATGTCTTTATTTACTAGCAAACTAGTCGTTCAACATTTACCCAGACTCTAGTATACTCGATACCTGCAAAAATGGTATTATAACTAGCTTTTAAAAATTCAACTAAAATATACTATTACAGAAATGTTATCCAGAATAACCTGTCTTTTGTATTGGTGGGAAGTATATTTTAGAGCGGTTTTCAATCGAATATATCAACCTCAAACAGCTTTTAAGGTATTTGTTGATGTATTCCCTTTCCACTCACCAGTTCCCTTTCCACTCATAACTGCCCTTCTACAATAGCATGGTGACGTAGGCACCAGATGCTGCATAATGCTACGTAATATCACTCTCCAATTACCTAGCCCCATATACTCTTGTCCACGTTTTTTATTACCCTCTATGCCCAATTATTTTTACTAATGATGGGGAGGATAACTTTCCATCCTACTTGAATATATTTAGGCTCTCTCTTTCCCCAAACTTCTTTACCTTACCCTTATATATTCTCTTTCCCTTCAAATAATTAGTCATGTTGAAATGTATTATAAAGGTTACCGCTTTACAAGCAAAGTTTTATGTATAACTCTATAATTTTTTGCACCCTTTTTTACGAATGTATTGCATTTAAGCTTATTGAAGGATGATTTGATTTTCTACTGCAGTGAAAATGCAATTGGAAATAGTAAAAGTTAGCATACATAATAGTCGGCTTTGAATTAATAAATTAGCTGTGGAAAAGTGCACCGATATTTTATTCTAATATGTGAATATACATTATTTTTTAACACACCATTGTAATCACTGAGGGGATTCGTGATAATGGCATTTATCACTAGATTTGCATTTATCCCAAGCAAAACATATTAGCAAGTGACGTAATGTATTATTCATTATTTTCGCACCAGATATTATTCTTTGACATGAAACCTTCTTTCCTTGCTTCTTCACCCTCATTTATCGGTCCGACTTAGCTTGCAGTTTCCTACCCTTCCTGAAACATTACGCAACCGTTTATAAATATTTATTCGCTTTCATCTCCCGTAGATGATGCTTCCGTTCCCATCAGCCTTTAGTCAACCTCCGGGTGCCACAACTCCGTTTATCCCTGCATTCCTTTTCCCCTAGCCTGCTGATTCATGATTGGGCCTTCAACTGTAACATGTCCTTCAAATTGGCTCGGTGGTATACCTTCCCTCTGGCAGTAAGCTCGAGGCCGCCAACGATCCGCTCTGTGTCCTTTGATGTGGTGCGACAACACTCGACGGCCGGGAAATATTCCGGGTGGAAGTCACCCTTCTCTCGCTCGAGGGAGATCGAAGTGATTCTACCTCTACCTGTAAGCCACGTCGGTAGGACTACCTGTAGGCCACTTCGAAGGTTTATGCTAGAAGGGGCATCATCCTCAGATATATATATATATAACGCTCCACGCTTCTAAAGCGCTATGAATGAAATTTAATTAATATTGTCAATGAGTTTCATATTCACTTATGTTTACTACAGTATTATACTTTTAAATCAAAGAATACAGGGAAGTGAGATTGTCAGTACATACAGTATTGCACGCTTTAGATATTTTTCTGATGTTCCACTAAATTGCCCAACTTACTCTTTGTAAACGTGGTCAATTTTGTGGAACCTATCAATTTCATCTTCATGGCGTATATTCTGACATTAAAAGAAAAGACTGAGTTTATTTATACCATCAACAACAGTTGAATTGTTGGGTTTGGTGGGATTTTAAGAGTGAAAGTAAGTTGAAGAGGAAGAAGAAACATGTCGGTAGCACCAGCTTACTCTTAATCAGAATCACTAAAGGTTCCATTGCTTAATGCCCCATCTGATGGATGGAATAATGCACTTTAAATAGTCTCCACGCAGCAGTGGTGATAAGAATATGATAAAAAAAACTCCGTTACTTCCGGGATTCAAACCGGAGCCTGGGGTTTGGAAAGTAGTACTCCAGCCTCAAAACCAACGCAATTTCCAACATCTTTTTTGACTGCTCCCTGTGCTATACAGACTACCATTCCGGATCTAAATCTTGACCAGCCATTTTTCTAATCCTAATATTAATCTAGTTGGCAACCCCAGGGATCTCAAAAGCGGTATAAAGGCCCAGGAGTCAAGCGATATACGTTCACGGCTGTTGGTGTAAATAAGATGGACTGCCTTCTGAACCACAAGGTTGTGAGGAAGGTCACACATGAAATATTCAAGGGATTTGTAATTCAATAAAAATACATGAAAATATTGCTTTAAAATCTAACAACCTATTCACTGAGAAAGCATAAAATTTTTGTAGATTTACATTTTGTCAAGTATGAACGAGTTCCTACCATTATACTATTCACTGTGGTAATAAGCCTAAAAATGTTACTCTGATACTAAATTAACACAAAACGACATATTTCAGGCGTAATTCAAGTTGATCTGACAGTTTTCCGTTTGACCATATTTTCCCTGTTTTAAGCTCCTTCATTCATACAAAGTCATTATCTGAATTATATCTGCTTATTAAATGACTGAATGTTTTTTTTCTCTAATTTTGATAAATTCCCATTTACAAATAGATAAACTTTCAATGTTAAAAAGCCCAGGAAATTTTAATTATGCGAGAGATTGAAAAAAACTACAGGGTATCTATAACTTTCCCTGAACATATTATTATTATGCAGGATAGAATCACGAATGAATTTTTTCCCAGTAGTACCAGAGGAATAAATAAGTCAAACTCCTATTGAACAGTAAATTATCAATGGAAATTTTAAAGCCTATTTGGAACAGTACATAAATTTTTCATCACATAAAGGGTGGAAGCTTTCGAAATATGGTGCAGCCGTAAAATGTTGAAGAATAAATGGATCGACCTATTGACAATGAAGAAGTCTTAAGTAGAGTGGGAGAAAAGAGGTCTTCTGAATATCCTAAGAAGACGACGGGGTAACTTAATCGGCCATATCTTGAGACACGATGGACTGATGAAAATAATCTTAGAGGGAAAAGTGAACAGGAAGATAGGAAAAGGCAGGCCTCGTACGCATTTCATAGAACAGGTCGTAAAGGACGTGAATGAGAGGAACTACGTTGGTATGAAGAGTTTGGCCGATAAAAGAATCGAGTGGAGGACTGCGTCAAACCAATCTTAGGGTTGTTAACCGATGATGATGATGAATAACAAAAACAGATTGAAACGATTGTATGCCTACTAATAGAATGAAAACTAATTTGTGCTTTTGAAGAAATCATTTTTTAATGTTTAATGCAAATCCCTTCCGTAAAAATTATTCTTTTGTCGCCAAAAATTCAATATGACATCAATGAATTTGAAAAAATAGTAGCTGGCTTTGCACCGAAGGTACTTTGATTTCTCATACGTTGCTGTGGTCCCATGTGGTGAAGCTACTTCCATTCTACTTTTTAAATCGATAACTATAAATATTTGAACGCCTATGGTATTGGAAGTTTTAGGATCCTGTTAGACTCAATCTGATGGAAACGAAGTTTGGTCATTATTTTTTTAAATTTAAATTTAACTGTAGCATAAAGTGCATATGGTTTACACTGAATAAAGAATAAGAGGAGAAAATATTTTGTTAAAACTAATGAAATGTTGCAGCTAATTCGAGGGCATTTAGGCAATTATGCGGTCGTGATGCATGAAAACTATTGAGACCATCAACTGAAAGTATTTGCATCCATACTTAGACAACGGTTACGTTCAATTCTCACTTCTTTGGTCTCTCAAGCAGCTTCCTTGAAAGAAGCATTCTCCTGGGCCAATACGGAGCTATTCTTCCCGCTAGGGCGGTCTGTTAGCCGACACAGGAGCCGTAAACAGACTCAAGCGGAAATACAAACCCTTACTCCGGGAGTCCCAAGCGTAAATTTGCATTTCTCCTCATCTTCTTACCCTTTGACCGTTCGTCCGAATAAACCTTCTTCCTGAGATCCAGGAAGCTCTCCTCAGTTTTCTTTCCAAAATCTATTCCTCTCTTACTTCAGACATTATAAACTCCCTAGTAAGATCTTTCACGCATAATATGACGACAAAATTGCGGCACACAGAACAAAATATTATGAGTATAGCGAGCAGCAGAGAAATGAATAGTATAAGGAAGCAATGACAACTTCTCGTGCATTCCTATAAAGAGGCGAGTAGGGTCGTTTACCATATTTTTTTATTGCCGAATATCATAGAGTTTGTAAAGTAAAAAGACCCGTATTTTTCTTTTTTTTTGATCCGTCAATTATTTGTCGAGTTATAATAAACGATACGGCGAAAAACTGATGTTTTTAACCCTTTCGGAAAAGTGGATGTGGTGCAACCTCTGACGCATATCGACTTCGTCCAATCACAAATGAGCCCGCGAAGCTACTTCGCCTTATTGCGATTGCGATTGCGACAGATCTGTGCGAGCAGACCTTCCGAGAATCCCCCTCCACTCCCTTCCCTTCCCATAAGAGCAATCAAGGACGGGAGGAAAATAAAGTCAATGTTGTCACAGCAGCTTTTTCGGTGGGCATCACCTTTTGCTTATATTTTAATTTTTGATATATTAGTGAATGGTTGTGGTTAGAAGATTATTTTTTTCACTAAAATTCTTTTTTTGTTTCCACCTAACAATTTCGTGCACAAAATTGCGATTTCCGTTCCGAGTAAACGCCCCCATTCCGACAAAAGGTTTTTGTTCTCCCATATAACGACGCTCACTGTGTACAGACTTATCATTTAACAAAAATTGAGCTCTTATTTTTAGCAGAAGTTATGAGAGAACTGGACAGACTTCTACATCCGGATTAATTATCAAATCAAACGACCGAACACAGTTATTACGTGGGGCTCCAGGCGGTCTCAGGGGATCACCCCATACCTCTCAAGCACTCACGCACGCATCCGTCCCCGCGTCACGCCTCGGCACGGAGGTGACCCGGACAGCCCCACGACCCCCCCCCCCTCCCTCCTCGTGCCCCTCACGGCAATGCCAATCACTGCGCCCGGGAGATGTGTGCGGCCACCGAGCGCGGAGTCGCCGCTGAGGAGCGGGCGGGTGACGCCGCCGCAGCCCCACCTTCTCCGCTGATCGATATACGCCCCGCGGTCGGAACATCCGTGCCCGCAGGCCGCTCGCTCTTCTCTCTCTCCGTTGATCTCCGTGCGACCCTCCCCCCTCGCCCTTACCCACCGTCGACTCCGCTGCGTGTGATGCAAATTGAATATCGCGGCGGCTTCGATGCATCGACCAGGCGACGGAAATGGACGGCGGAGTCACTTGATATTCCACGTGGCGCATTCCATATCAACAGAAATAGCCCATTGACGGTCCAAACGGGAGTCGCGAGAGGTAACCATCCAACCACCACCCCTGAGAGAGATTTCGATCCCCTTAAAAATTAACAATACAGCTCTAGTCTTTGCACTAGTTATTTATGGTGATTTCGTTACAATGCCTGTTTTACTGAGTGCGTTACTTACGTTAATAACAACATTTAATTGCAATTAAGCTGCAACGTAACTATGTTACTCTTTGAAATATACCGTTTAAACATTATGCATCCACCTCCTCCTTTGGAGGTATTCTAGACCTGTTCATGAAGAGTAACTCGATGAGTTTATTGGTCTATTGGTAATAAAAACAATACAATCCGACAAAAATATTTAAAACAAGACCGAAGATTAACAGTACACGTTATAGACATCAAAGCCATTATCGCTAGTCAAATATTTGATGCTGTTATTAATTAAAAAATGTTTACCAGCTATTATGAAGGAAATGCTTTAGAGATTTATACGAAGGAAACGCTGTTTTCCATGCACAATCTAGAGAAGGTCAGAGATATTTCTTTGATGTGATATTGATGTTTAATCATTGTGGTATTTATATATGTGCATACATAAAATATAAAGATCTACTGAATTAAATAATTCAAACCAACTAATTCGTTCAGTTTCTGTCGAAATCATTGAACCTATTTGGTGCTAGACCCTTCACTTCCGTACATAACACTTTTACATATTCATTTAATGTACGAGTATACCGATGAATATTTATACATAAATTTACTTATATCTCAATTTAATATATAGAGCGGTCAACATACGGAGCCAACGTTAAAACGTTGAAATAATTATCTCGCATCTGGAAGGTGCGAGATAATTATTTCAACTTCGGACCAGAGTCAACAACGTTGAATAAACATCGAATCCCACCCTCTATTGTTTTCAAAATCACGAAGGTCTATCTTATCTGTTTTAGGATTCTGGATACTAGGGACAATTGATGCAATGGTACTCTTTGGACTAAACATTGAGCTTAACTGAACCCATTTTTTGCATTTTAACATTTTTCATATGCATCTTAACACACTATAATGAATTATATTTTACTAGAACATACGAATCGATAAATAAACAGGCTGATAGTTGAGCGTTGGCAGTTTGTATCAATGTAAAAATAGGATAATTATTTCACTTGTCCTCAAGTAATGATAATAATAAAGATTTGATGAAGGAAGGGAGGATACTTATCGCTAGGTAAACTTTTTATAGCAAAGAATGTCTATCAGCAGGTAAACTAAATATGGAGTAGCAGTCTAATTGTATTCGATCTTATCAGTAAGATGCGCACCACTAAAATAGCAAATAATCATATTTAAAAATTTATTGAATTGCACTTATCATTCCAACTCAATAAAATGTTATTAATGAATAGTAATATTTTATTATCCACCAATTTTGAAATTTATGTAATTTTACGCCATTGTTCACAGCATTGTAGTGCGGGAAAATCTACCTTTTCCCGAACTTTTAAATATGTGTAGCTAATAATTGTGTGGTAAAAACAATATGCAGAGACCGCCGTTTAATGTCACAACCCGTTTTACTTTAGTGTCTTCTATAGTTGCATCACCCTCTCATCTGAAAGGTTAACATATCATCTTTGAACAAGAGTAACAACGTTGAATAAACATCGATTCCCCACCCTCTATAGTTTTCAAAATCACGTGTTTACAAAAACTTTAGGGATTACCAGGTATGGGATTAACAAGCATTTAGCTCTTGCCAATAGCTCTTTTCACTGTCCTACAATCAGGGCTTCAAAAGGAATTAAGGAGTTAAATAAATTTTTACAGTGAAAATTGTTGCTTGATACTTCACCAGCATCCAAAACGAAGGACACAAAAACTATTTTGCTCATTTTAACCATTTAATTCTATGTTAACGTTGTATGATATACATATTTTAATGAACATGTTTTATTCATAAAACCACACTTCTGAAAGTATCAAATAAATTTTTCAGCTCGATTACAGTTTATAATCCGATTAAATTTTTTCCTGTGCATTATCATAATAGAAATAGCAGAGTTAGAATTATTACAAATTATTATTATATAATATATTCACAACCGATTTAAAACCTCTGATAGTGCGTTCACGTACCTTAGTTAAAAGTTGCCTTTTATTTTTACATAAATTAATAAAAATTTTAGTAGAAAAGGAGGAAGAAACAGGAAAAAATGTATCGATTATTTTGCCCCACAATTGGTTGACTTGTTTTTTCAAGGGTAACTGACGGAATCTCCAATATCTCCGTGTTTTGTAAACGTGAAGCCTGATCTATTAAATTGCATGCAATAAATGAGCATACGACCAGATTTTTGAACATTCAAGGCAATTAGATACAGGAACCGATACGTCAACCCACAGCCAAGGAGCAATATAGCAGTATAGCAAAGCTTTGATTGCAGTTACGAGATAACGTAGATGGAAAGATTACATCATGACTACATGAAACTCATGCGTACTATTTACATATGTTCATTTATAGTCAATCCATGACCCGACAAATTTAATTAACTATGGTGAAATCAAACAAAACAGAACAGGACGCAGCGGTGAGAGTACAAAATGCACTATGGTATAAATGTAATCCTTTCCTCCAAATACTTATGGAAACCACAGTGCTGCAAACATTGTAGCTCCAACAATTTTTTTAAAAGCCTACCTCACGTCGATGACTACCAAGTTATCAGTCCTCGAAAATCAATCATGTCATCTAATAGTGTATCTATACTTACATAAAATCGGCATTACAGTTCACATTCGTGCAGATACTTTTGCTTTTTATCTGCGTTGAATCTCCAATTAAAATCAAAGAGCGCTAAACTCGGCAAAATGCTTATACACCCCATGAATGTCCCGTAACCCCTGAAAATAATGTAAATGCAGCATACAATACATGCATGTATAGCGGGTTGCGGCAATGTACGGCGCTTTGTGTATTGCTGGTTGCCATCATTTACGGCGCTAGGCGCAAACTTTTACTAATAAATATATCCTTAGAAGATGTCATTGAAATATGCTTTTCGCAAGGCAAAAAGAGTTATCAGAGTAATAATCCTAATTGGTTCCCTTCCAATTTCTCAAGTGTTTGTTTTCTTAGTTTAACGTTGATTTTAACCTCTTCTCTCAGGCTACATGCATCATAAAATCTATAATATTCTTATATGACTTCTTTTATAACCGTTTGTTATGTCACGAATTTCATGCATGATTACTTATCAAGAAATTTATATTAATACCTATTGGGATAAGCAAATATTTTTTTATTACCTAGAAAATGAACTGTAATTTCTCTTACCAAAGTTGACAATAATAGCAAAACATTGTATATTACGACAAAAATTTTAATCTCCCTACTGGTATAATACACACGAGTCATTATCAAGGGACTGCGCTTGATAATGACAAAGAGCAATCACTTGACACGTGTGTGTTGAAACCGATCGGGAGATTAAAGTTGCGTGGAAAATTACACATTTTCTTACTAATTTTCAACTATGGAAAAATATCACAATTTAATAGCCGATATTATTCCTTTGATACTCTTCCTTATTTCATCATCATTTTTATGGATATTTCTGGCAATCGCTTTGATTACATACCTCTAACGTATTTTTTCATTAATATAATGACCTTATGGTAATTTAGTTTCTTTATCACATTATATATAGTAAACTCCTTAATTTAAAACCCATTTTTAAGAGAAAAAAGGTAGATACAATCTCTATTGCTCCTGATAATGACTTCATGCTGAAGAAAACTACTAATGATAATTCAAACTATTTTCACCTTATCAATACATTATTCGTGCCTAATAACATACCATTTGTAAACATTAATTCAAAATATGTATTTATTTGCTTATGTTTAGGAAATACGTGGTAAAATATACACTAATTACAGAAATTGAGCTAAATTACCCTTTATGAAATTTTTTCACTGATTTTTGTGTTATCACAATGAGACGCATCGTCATATGGAAAAATATTGATGTAAGACTTCATGCATAAACCTTAGATATGGCGTCATCTGAGGCTTCCACGCAAACTACTCAAGCTGATCCTGGCATTTCTCTTAATATGCACGCGAGGGGAAGCTGCACGAGAATCACGTGGAGAGCACTGTAGGAGATACATGAAGTGATGCGTGCCTGAGGTGCGACTTTCCTGAGTGCGAACGAGAATCTAATGGCATGGCGACTTCCGACTCATTCCCTTAGCCCAACTCCTTGGCGTTCCCTTCCAGTGGCCATGTTTACACCCTGCTTCTTGATTCCTGCGACGTCGCCTCTTCCCCTTCACCACCTCCTAACCTTTTGGTGCCGCACCTCCTCTCGAACCCCTCTCACGCAGTCAGAACGTGCCCTCGTTATTAAAATGCGAGGCGCTTTAATTCATTTTTTCTATGCTCTCCACTTTTTCCAAGTCCTCTCACATTGCCGACGATGATGGAGCTCGTAAAAGCAAATCAGAGTCCCCAGCCTCCGAAAACGCATTAAAAAAATTATTTGCATCGGCTTTAGCTCGTTAGATTTCCTTAATGAGCGTTCTGATTTAAACTACATCCTTTATCTCGCCTTTATCCTACCGACCTCCACATGCGACGTCAAAGATTAGGGTTTTACTTATTAACCGGAGATCTTTTTTTTTCCTTATTCTAGGCCGTTTGCGTCGAACCAAATGCGGAAATGCAAAAGATGGATTGCTAATTGGACGTTCAAGTATGCTGAGATGGAATGCGGTTCGGAGGCCAAAATACCGAGTAATTGGAAAGAAAACCACTCAAAGCACTTCATTAAGGTCATGGAGGATTATTTTGCACCAGTAACATATTATCAAAATTTACCCGTTGCTTAGAGCGGTTCACAAATCATCCATTTGAAGATAAAACTAAATAATAATGCATAGTTGCTCAGGACACTAAATACACTGCAAACTCGTTTCTCTACATTTAGAGAGGTACTTGATCTTGTGTTCAATATCCTTGGGAAAATAGCTGAATCAATTAAAAGGCTATTATTATTATGTATGTTTCACAAAATCAGTACAGAACCACGAGATCATCAAAACAATCAATTGTAATTTAAGTTATCAAACTATTATCATACGGGAAAATATAAGAGTATTTTATATGAGCAAAGCAAAATAAAAAGCAAAGTTTTTATTTTAATCGGTTTCATGGTTCCATTGCATAACATAGAGATAGTAATCAATCAAATGAAATCTCCCTGACCAAAAACGCCAATATGCTGGGGAAATTTCATTGAAAAATTCATTAATTATAACAAAAAGAAAATAACGAGCTGCAATTAAAAGTGTTGCTATTATTACTTTAAGCTTATTTTTATTGATTGTAGATGAGTATTTAATATGTAAAAAATAAAAATTTCCTCTAAAGCAATACGAAATCTGAGCGTGATAGGATCACAAAAAATAAGTCACTCAGTAAAACAGAGTGATGCAAGAAATTCGTGTATAAACGACTCAGAAACTCTTTTAATACCTAACTATCAGTACTCGTTCCCGAGGACAACAGTAAGAGCACTTTTTGAATTCTTCAATCTAAATATAAGTTGCAGTAGATTGAAACAATTTTTATCTAGTTCCTTCATTTTTGGATTTCATAGAAATTAAGAACGAGTTTTACTTGTCTATCAGAGGTGAATGACTCCAAAGTTCCTCTTCAATAGCTTACCCTCATCTTTTGGTATGCGTTTCCGCCAAAAGATCGATCGGTCTCATTTCACGGACTAATTAGGGCTGCTCTACTTTTCTATACTGATTGCTATTATATGCCACTTAATGAAGAAAAAGGAACACCAAGCGTACAACTGATTTTTATATTGTTAACAGCTTTATATATTTCCATTTTTACTTGACCTTGTACATATGTACCTGTACCTTTATACCTTGTATATATCATATAAATACATGCATAATCCAAAAATACTGTTAAAGTAAGGAATCAGAGAATATTATGGTTTTGAGCACAACTAAGACCATAGATGAGTGAAAAAACTTAACATAGTTTTAACAGAAATATCAGCATTTTGATTATTTAAGCAGGAAAAAATAAGTATGATCTCTTGTGATATACTTGTGATTCTTGAAAATTATTTCAAATTAAATAGTTCTCAAAGGTTCAAATTATTACTCTAATTCCTACATATAAACGCATTACTTCAAATTATCCTATTTTAATCCGATGCACTTTGAAGACACTTGGAATTTATCTTAAGTCTTAGAGGCACACCAATCATAAATTCTTTTCATAATGGAAATCATAACTTTCGCCATCACAATCAGGGTAGCCAATAATTTAATTCGATATTTTCACATGTAAGTTAAGTAAAATTGCTTGGGTTGGAATCCTGAGTGAATGACAAAACACAATTAAGCACAAAGGGATTTACCTGAAAACTGAACAATGTAAATAATGATCTGAATAGTGTCTAACACTAGCTGCTGAGTTTGGATATGACCGAGAGTTTGCTTGGTGAGAAAACGTGAAAGGAAAAGAATGGAACACTATGAGGAATAATAGTGATTATAAATATATGAAGATGGAGAATATAATGGGTCTAAGATATGCCATATAGCACTTTTATTAAGATTGCAGTGATGATAAATTGAATTATTTTTAAATAAAGAGGCACTCAATTAAACATTAGGAAAAACTTTCTTAAGGCAATTATCTCAATAAAGTATTTTATTACCTACAATTTACTCTCACACTCATAAACTTTATTTTAATGAAGGAAGGACTTCCTCTTAGGATTCTGATTGAGAAACAAGGACTAACGTGGTCTAGGCCACAAAACATCCTTCTTTAAAGTTTTTTTATTACCAAGACTGCGCAAGTCTAAATATTTTACCAATGGCAATTGTATACTTTATTGTACTCTTATTTCCTTCAAACTGGTGAGATACTATTATCTGCTTTCAGCAACTGTTAGCATTTCCTAACAATTTCCTATTTAATTCTTGTAAATTTTCATTCGTTGATTTATAAGGAAATTTATTGATGCATGGTTTTCAAATGTGTCAAGAGGAACCAAGATAGAGGAATTATTATATTTTACAATAAGTGATTCAAAAACAACATCAGACAATTGCAACATTTAGAATATTTTGCGAATATCATCTAGGGTCCCTTATTGCATATTAAACCATTCTTAGCAACATACATACATTATTTTTATTGCAACTTGATCTGCTCTTCATTCGGTAGAGAAAACATGTAGGATGCAAAAAGAGACCAAAATAACTCGCATATTTTTAGTTCAAAGAATGAAGAAATGCAAATGACAGCAATGGGTGGGCGTGTGTGCTGAACATTGCAGTGGTGATTCTTTAAACCGTATGCATGTGATATTAGTTTGCAATGATGTATTGCACCTATTTCACATGCCACCTACTCCTTCAAACATTTTTGAAAACTCAATCACGCTGGGAGATCCAGTGAATTGGAATGAAATTAATGCACGTAAAAAAATTTTTAAGGGCATGACTCCGTGGTATCAGATTAAAAGTTGGTGCATAAATATTTATTTCTAATTACAAACTCCAAATTGAGTTGTGCTCCTCATAAGAAAATAATTTGAATTGGTTTCCCAAAAATAATTAAGCCCTAAATTATTTAACACTGAGGAGGATTCGAGCCGAGGGTTCAATTTTTTTCCACGCTCCGATTAAATGAATTTAAATATTTAACAGTCAATTTTCGGGATTTTTGCTTTAGTTAAAAGAATGAAGAAATTCATTCTATGACTGTGTGTTTGTTCACCCAATTTAGCAGCCTAGAGCCGGAATGTATCCTTTTCCATTTCCTGATACGCGTATATCATACGCCATCCTTACACACATTGAGAGATGGGGTCTTTAAATGTAATACGGTTCATGAGAATGGCAAATTTTTTCCAGGATCCCGGACGTCTTTGGATAGTTGCCAGGCATAACGTAAGCGTAACTGATATATAGTGCTTTATTGCTTACAAAAAGTCTCGCTGCACAGAAAACTCATTGGCCAACGCTGAGAGATTAATATCTGACATACGAAGCAAAAACGAAAAATCTTTCTTCCGAAGTCTCCTTAGCCTTTGAGAATATCTCTTGGTACGGATGTCGGACGCATATTCAATGTGGAGTGCTTTAAATCCAAGAACGACTCAGTCCGCAACAATATGTGCCGCAAAAGTCCCTTCTAAAAACACATCTCCGAACGCGCCTAAAAATAATGATTGCAGTCTTCCAAAAACACTAATTTTAACTTGCGCAATCGCTGAAAATATCTATACTATATCGAGACTAACTATATCGGGAAAGAGATGAAACCGACGTAATTTCTTTACGTTCCCCGCTTATCTCCCGTCCCATTAATAATTTCCTTATATTTTGCAAAAATTCCAATACATTTAGGTCTACAAATTTTGTATTTCTTCTGCTTGAAATATGCGCTTTTTTACTATAAATAAAAAAATCTTATAATATTATACGGGAGTTTTACAAGGCCAAGAACTTCTCAGATATATTATAATAAAGAATATGTATTGATCTTAGAAGAACTTCCAATGAATATACTGCCCAAATTTGAATCGATATTTGAATTGCCTAATCTTTCACACTTTTCTGCCAAGATTGTCAAAACTATTTTTATACGTCACAATGCCTAGTTGCCAATGCAAATCACATGCCTAGTTTTTAGCATACAAGCACATCTCATCAACTTTTTACGTTATTCATATGGAGATATTCTATTAAAATAACAAAGTTAATTCCCGCTGTAAAGGAGAATTTTCGTGCATTTCCCGCATACTTCTTTCTTATTCAGCATGTTTTTGCAGCTTTTTTGTCATCTCTTGCATCCTTTTTTCCAAGCTCCTGCATCTTTTCAATTTTAATTACCTGTCTTTTCAATTGTAAAAGATTGAGAAAAAGCTTTTACAATCTTCTGCAATCTCTTTTTCTTCTCCTAGACAGTTGCCAGTTTAGAAAATTTGCACCAGCAATTTTTTTATAGATCCATTCCAAAACTATTCCTTTAAATGTCCTAAACATTTCGACAAATTTTTACCTGCACCGTATTTTTATTTCCAAAACGTCTCTGCCTATAAGATTCCCATATCACTCATACTTTTCTCGTATTCTCGCCCTCTATCGCTAATCTCAGGTAAGATTCCCAACGTGGCGAAAAGATTTCGGAAATTTACTGTAAATCCAAGAAACCGTAAGGGCCATGATTCAGTTGAATTTTGCAACCTAAGTCGAAAAGCCGAGGTGCCGTATAAGAAATAACCGTATATAACCATAGCTTCGATACACTCCTTTGAAGGATTCAATTGACCCTCCACGTATCCGTGTAATTTATCTAGTTTATAGCGAGGAATGGGGGAGGGAGATTTTTTAACGCGAAAAAGTGCACCGAAAGGTATTCTTTACCCGTTTGTATGCACATTGAAAAAAGGAGCGGACATGGCTCTAAAACCGGTACGTTCTTTTATCGGGTAGACAGCAACGACATGACGTGTCTTATGAAAATAGTACTCAAAGTACTGGAAATCTCCCAAAGACAAGTCTGGGAAAATATGAAGCAAGACAGCTTTCAATCACACACCCTAGTCCATCGCATTATTATTCTGTCTTATTTATTTATTTCTTCTGATCTTAGTTCTTTAAATAAAAACTTACACCTTGCAGCCAAAAAATATTAAGTCGTAAATGCATTTTTCCCTCAGTTTTTGGTAGAAGTAGAAATTTATAAAAGAATTCCAGAAACAAAAAACCTTTTCATTAGATTTTTTTACAATATAAGCATATAAATTTCGGATAAATAAGGTTAAAACCAGAAACGAACTAGAAGATGAGAAAAAACAGGTTTTAACCCAAAAACTAATTTAATTACAGAGAATACCGACTGGACTCATTCCTTTCACTCCATTTCTTTGTTACAACTCTTTTCATTATTTGTGACGTATTTTACTGCGCCAATGAAGTGCTAATGCAAAAAGGGTATAAGTGGAACTGGAAAATCAGGAAAGAAGCTAATAAACGCATGAATAGTGCATTTTTAAATAACTATTTCCACCTTTATAATGGCCATAAGCCATTAATAGCCACTTATAATTGCAATGAAATATAAATAATATATATTTCATCATGTACTACACATAACTGACGGTAGAAGCAGGTTTCTAAAATTGCTAGAGTAAGGAAATCTTTGGCATATAAGTAGATTCAATTAGAGAAACACACCACCACTCTCATAGACACACAAAATATCCAGAAATATGTTAGATTGTGAGATACATTATATCAGTTGATGAAAATATATTACTAGAGTGTGTTTACTAGAGGAAACAGGAGCTTCAATTTCAAACGCAATTCTATAAAATATATAAAAACACTGTTGAGACACAGTTTGTTTAGAGGACAATAAAACCAATTAATTCAGACTTTAGAGCCAAATATCCATTGATGTTCTAATATTGCAGCAGTAAAAAAGTTCTCTCATGTAATCATTTAACATTAAGTATCCTTAAGAAACGCTCTCAAGTCAATAAAGATATTATTCAAAATTAATTACTTTATAGTATGCAATGAACACTACATAAGAATGATAAATTTATATCATGATTGAACTTTATAGTTTTTCCTTATTCCATGCCAAAAATAATTCGTTCATTAATTTTTCATTGCTCCTAAAACGGTCCATAAATGAATCATCAAAAGGAGAATGCATTAGTCTTTCAAGTCGGCTGAAGGTAATGCTGCATTATAAATCATACTATATACGTATTATGAATTTAAAGCTCCTATAATAATAGAATCTTCTAATAATAAGGTATTAAATGGCAATAGTAACAAATTTTGTCGATTCAAAACTAAAATATCTATGTTAATAGTTTACCAACCTTTGATAATGAGGACTCACAATTTTAAACTACTGATTGAAAGATAAGAAAAAAAAGGAAGGAGGAATCAAAATAAAAACTATGTAAAATTCGTGTAACAAAAAATAAAAGTGATAAACGCACAAGTCTAGACTCGGTCTAGAATATTGAGATATAATTAATGCCGATAATAATATAACTCACCTGATTAGTCCTTGTTCACCCTCGAGCGTCTTATCAGGGTGACATTCAAAACAAAATAATTAAATCCGTTAACTAGACTCATATGAATGTTATATGTATGCATAATTATAAGGTTCTATCCCTGCTATTCATTGCCTTGGGCACAGTAAAGTGAAAATATTTGAGCCAATTATAACTAAATAAATGCAACCTAAGAGTACAAAACCTTTGGAGCTAGATGTACGAACTCATTGGGAATATACTTAGTTTATTGAAGCAAATATGTTATCACAAATTAACAACTTAATTGCTGCAAATATGTGAAATTTATACCTGATATATTCTTGATAATATTAGCCTCAGCCTAACAATGATCAAAGAAAGAAAGTAGGTATTGACAAAGTCAACCGAATGAGGAATAAATGCACATACTATCATTCTACGAGGAAGGCTTTGAATGATCAAAAACTCACCTTCATCTGATAATCCTGGCAAAAGAACCGAAATTAGTCAAACGACCGTGATCTCGCAAATTGAATTCTTTCCTGCCAATAAATTAAATGCATCCTTTGGTCAAAGAAAAAGCAATTACCGAATTGCTAAATGATTGAGTACTATGAATTCATCACAAACACTTGCTACACCGCAATCCCATAACCCTTTGATCTTAAACGTACAGCCTCTGACAGAACTTCTACTTGATTAATTACGTTAGGGAACTTCAGCCAGTTCCATAATTTGTCATCCTCAAGGCAAGAAACATGGAAATCAAAGGATAATTGGAACCCTGAATAATGGCTGAATGAAGACTACGACGGAGAAATGACATTTTTGCATCATCATATCGAATATCCAGCGATGAAAAGAGAAATACCGTTAAGGAGGAGTTGCTATCCCTCAGATATTAAGCCCTGATAATGAAACGGAAATTGTTTGGACTGGTGCAAATGGGAAAAGGCAAAGATCTAGTCTCCACAAAGATATAATAGAGAATCGGTAACGAGAATCACAGTGTATACAAAAAACACATCATGAAATAGAAAATAGCTACCACGGAATCGAGGGGAAATTCCATTTGGAGAATAAAAATCATAGAGTTTCATCCAGCTATAAAAATCATCCAGCGCCTGATATATTTGTTAGAAGGTCACAGTTTCGGAATAAATATTTATATTACAATTTTGAATTGATAATTTGAATATTTATTGCTACTGACCACTATGTATACTGAGATATACAGGTTATACGGTAAAAATGCAAAATGGAAGAAGAAATTTTCCACATAGCCGTAATCTTAAGGGGCGTAGGAAAAAGTGACGGTTAAATGAATAATTTAATATATGAAAAAACAAAAATGACTGAATAAATGAATGAATACATGCCTTTAAAAAATTACTAATGAAATGAATACAAGACTATGACAAATATGAATTAATATTTGATTAAACTAAAATGAATAAATATTAATTATATGGCTAAACATTACTACTATTCCAACATTTAATTTGAGCCGTGACCTGTTGGAACAACACGGATTTTAATACGTTATTTCTATAGACCGCTTGATATGTCCAAATGGAACTTCGTACATCACCTAATAAGGCCTGATTCTAAGCGTATGTTTTTCACTTTACCTAATAGGATAAATAGAGGCATGATATAGCTGGAGGGAACCGTTTTAACTACAAAAAATTTAAAATTACGTCTTAGGAATTTACCATCTTCGGTAACCTCTCTGTTAAATTTGTTACCTACTACTGTTAACCTCTGACTCCATATGTAACGTAGTGGATGATTACGTTTAAATAACATTGAATATTTTTTTCGAGTAATATCCCCCTCACTCATTTTCCATGACATTTTATTTCATATTTTTAAGTACTCATTACTGAGATATATTAACAGTTAATAGCTCTAAAATCAAATGACATTTCATAATGCCATTCACTGGGTTCATTCACATTTATTAATGAAAGAAGAGTTACAGTTCATAAGTACACGAAATGACCATAACTTAGAAGTAACTTTCAGTGTATTAGTCTATTTATTCTTGCATGTGCCCCTTAAAATACGATGTCATTTTTGTCAAAAAAGAAAGAATGAATAATGATGTATTTTGTTGAGAAAGATTCAAATAAAGCCTATGTCGAGAGAATACTTAAAGTGAAGATATAAAACATCATCAACCACTGTAATTTAATCACCGTGGTAATAAGAAGTTCTGTCCATGGTGGAAACAGAGTCAAAGGAAAGAGTCAAGTAGTCCATCAAATCCACTATTTGTTTGTTCCTCAACCTCTCTCATTGAGTTCGCACGCTCCATGCATTGCGAAAATAATCATACCAGTTCCCAAGGAAGCATCTAAAGAAAACAACAAAGTGGCATAAAATTTCAATGCTGTTATTTCAAGGCACAATAATAAGTTTATGTGTATTTCTTTCTCCAACCTCGAGAGGGAATTGCTTCTTTTCTAAGGTAATGGAAAGAGGAAAAGAGTAAAAACATTTCTACAAAGATGAAGAGGATAAGGGATAAGACCTTAAGGAGTGAAAATAAAAATTGATAAGTTGGAGCTGAAAGAAAAACAAACGACGTGAAGAAAAGGCGTAAAGGAAAGGGATATTATTTAAATGGAATAAGGAACAGGTCGGATTAAAGATGAAATGTACAGGGAGAACAAGACTTAGGTGTATAAATAAGAAGATATGAAGACAAGGTATGACAAGAAGGGGAAAGAAGAAGAGCCATAGGAATAAGGAGTAAGGGCATTTTAATGAAACAGGGAGCAAGGAAAGCACTTATCTCATCGTTATCGTCCTTATCAATTTCCCAGACTTTTTCTGTGGTTCCCTCAATGTATTTAGCTATTAGGGATTTCGAAAGAGTGACATATTCAAGAGGCATTTTAAAAATATATGCAAGCATTTTGTAATATCCCATTGACGGTGAAATCTTGGATTCTTTCTTTTACATGCCTTTAAAGAAATAAACCATGCCTGAGTACATTGACTGCTTTCCCTATATCCGATAGACAAAAAATATGGAATACGAGAGGTATTTCAGAAATGTATGCAAGTATTTTGTAGTTTCGCATTGACGAAAAAAGACTATTTGTTTCATATATCTGTCTCGAAGGAGTTAATTCATTACCTTAACCAAATTGACTCTTCTTCAGGCCAAATAAATCCCCTAGATGGAAATGGATTGAAAAAATATGCATGAAAGTTGTTGGTGATTTCTTCTAATTCTACATGTCTTTTCCTTGAGCCATAGAAAACTTGCTTCCTTATTGCTTAAACCATTTATTCTCAATATTTGAACAGCAATAAACAGATTTGTTTTGCTACTCAGCATCTCCCCCTCAAAACACATCTCTGATGCCCAAGTATTTAACAAACTTTACAAATTGATTCTTTTGAAGAGGTTTTGTTAATACATCAGCCAACTGAGACTTGGTATGAATATACTCTACACTAATTTTACCTTCTTCCACTTTTTTCTTCATAAATTAAACTTAATGTCCATGTATTTCACTTTCTTTTCATCTGGATTTTTTCCAGTTTTCATCGTGCTTTGGTTTTGGTACAATCTTCCAGATTTGACTTTCTTCTAAATCTCGTAAATCTTCATTTACAGCAACTTTTCAATCTTGGCTGTCTCCATTTTCTTCTATCTGTCGATAACTTGATGGTACATCATCTTGGCTAGTCATTAAAGTGAATAGAGTTTCATCATCCTCCTCACTCAAATTTATTTCATATTCCTCTAGCCATTTTGGTGTTTTTGTACTTCTTTTAACTCTCCATTTATCCCACTCTTCCATGACTGGTTTTTCTATGACACTTTCTTCTGTACTTGACTGTTCTTTGCTTCGTTCACTAATTTCTGGTTCGTCTCTTTCCTGCTCCTTTTCCTCATTACTATCTTCTTCAGTTATTCTCCTTTCGTGTGTAGAACTTTCTCCTCTTTCAGATGGTAAGTATAATAATTGATCTTCTTTTAAGCTTTCATTGAATATCACATTTCTTGCAATCTCTACTTAATTAGTTTCTTCATAGAAGAGTCTATACCCTGAAGTACTATAACCTATCATAATCATTTTCTTCCCCGTACTGTCTAATGTTTGTCTTTGCGTTTTAGGTACATAATTATAAGTAGTACAGCCAAAAACTCACATATTTGAAACATCAGGTTTTCTGCCAGTCCACATTTCACTTGCAGTTACCTCTTTTCCTAATGACGGACTTCTATTGGTGACATAAGAAGAATATTATATAGCATCTCCCCAAAATTCTTTCCCTAAGGATGACTCTAGTAATATTGCTCTGGCTTTCTCCATCAACGTTCGATTCATACACTCTGCTACACCATTCATTTCTGGATTATATGGTACTGTATATTGCATTGATATACCTTCTTGAGCACAATATCTTTTGAATTCCCCTGACACATATTCTTTGCCATTATCTGAACGAAGCTTTCGCAAGTTAGCATTGACATGAATGAAATAAGTTCACCTGTAACTTTGTGGAAATTCATCATGACAATTGATTTATTACGAACTTATTATAACATTATATATTAACATATAAGTATAATAGTATAATAAGTAATATTCTTTTATAATTTTAATTATAAAAGAATATTACTTATTTAATATAATTTTTAATTATATTAATATGTTAATATATATGGTATAACTTGTTATACCATATATATAAACATATTAACCTGATGATGGTGCTTAGCGCCGAAACCGGGGTCGTGAGTTTGTAATTTTATTGTGGTTTGTAAAAGTTCGTAATAAATCAATTAGCATGGACATGCTTAGTTGCAAGAGAATAATACTCTTAAAAATTTTAAATACCTCGGACGTATGTGTAATTAAATACACAATGACAAAATGTGTACAATCATCAATAAATGTCAAAAAATATCTATGACCTTCTTACTGATCGGAGTAATTGGCCAACAAACATCGGTATGGACTAATTCTAACGGTTTACTTGCTCTATTTCCTGCCCTGTTAAAAGGTTGACTTGCCATCTTTCCTAATAAATATAGCTCACATAAAGTGCTCTCTAATATCTTATTTTTTAAGCAATTGAAGCCATTCACGAAGTTCTTTTGAACTAAAATGTTTATATTCCTCATGCCCAAATGACCAAAACGTCTGTGCCACAATTTATCCACCGCATTACAATCATTAGTCACAGAATAGCAACAACTTTTATAATCAATCTTAGTTTCAATCGTGTTTAAGTTACCATTTGAATTTCCTATAGTAACAATTTTGCAATTTTTTAATACTCTAACATTTCCTTTGCAAAATGTTACATTCAATCCACTAGATTCCATTTTTGACACAGACAATAAATTCCTTCTAAGTTGGTAAGTAATATACTTCCTTGGTCGCACAATTAGTGGCTTTATTTCCTACAAAACATTTTACTTTAATATTACTAATCCCTATTGCTTTTAGAGTCACTCCATCTTTTTTGCGACCTCTATAATTTTAGGTACTTTAAGATCTAAGTAATCCCTAAGCACCTCCTTATTGTTTACCAAATGGTCAGAGCACCCAGAATCTATGCACCACACTAGAGATTCCTTGTTTATAACCTTTTTACCGCCATTACCTTTTTCATATACAAACGATAAATCTTGTGATTCATTCCCCTACTCAGCATCAGATCACCTTCCTCGGGCTCGTCCGGAACTATTGTACCCGCGTACTTCATCTCGTCGATTTTCATATCCCCTGAATCTAATGAAGCACGAAAAAGCATTGGTCCCTCGCATGCATCCTGGCTCCTTCGAATTTTTCTTTTTCTTTTCTTCTTCTCCAAGTAGTCTGTTCTTCACGAAATCTAACTTCAATTTTTCCATGGTTGTTAACGCTGTGATAAAGCTTTCATACGAATGGGGAATTGATAATAATACGTAATTAACCTTTTCTTCTTCACTTAATTCAGCATCGGCTTCTTTTAATTCCGTGAAAATTCATTCCATTTTGGTGAAGTGAAGTGAATTAGTGGATAATTGCTTGCGTATTTCATCTCTGATAATTTTCTTCTCAGGAAAAACTTCGACCATACTTCTTTCTTCATGAAGTTCTCTTCTAAATTTTTAAGCATCGCAAAGGCAGATTCTTGCTTCAAATATTCAATGTGACTATCGGCAACTCTAGCTATAATTATCGCCTGAGCTTTCGCCTCGCTCGACGAGTTCTTGTCGAGATCCTTCCAAAAACCTTCATCTTCAATCGCCTTTATTACTCCATTCTCTCTTAGGATGGTTTTTATTCTGAATGCCGAGATGCTGAAATTTTCTCCGGCGAATGGCACAATCAGGAATCGTTCTCTCAGACTTGTCATTATTCTTTTCTCGTCGATTTAAACTTCTCCAAACCACTAAACCACTGAACCAATGAACCACGCTCTGCTACAAATGTTGGTGATTTCTTCTTATTCTATTTGTCTTTTCCCTGTGCCATAGAGAACTTACTTCCTTATTGATAAAACCATTTATTCTCAATCTTTCAACAACAATAAACAGATTTGTTTGTTTTTGCGTTGCTACTCAACAAAAATTAACAGATAGGACAAAATCTATAAGATTCTCTAACAGATCAATAGCAACGGATCATACAATAGTCGTCATGAATTTGATACAAAAAGTCAATTCTCGAGGATAAATTCAATTCTGCGTTCTTAACGTCAGATGAAGAATTCATTGAACTTAGGTCGACTATTGGTGTTCGAAATAGTATTCAAAAGAAGAGCATATTTATTATTGGATATCAATTAAGCTTTAAATACCTAATATCTAGCATTACACTCTGGTGAATAAACTTCCCTGCTGTACGACAAAAAGTAAAATGCCTTCTATACCTACATAAAATTTGAACAGTGAGAAAAGAAATCCAAAAATCTAATTGATTCCTAGTATTTAAACCATTAATCATTGAATGATTTGACCAAGTTCATGGATTTCAAGGAACGTAAAAAAATGGCGTCGTAGCATTTCACAGTTGTATAAATAGTCTTCATGATAGCAAAGGTAATATTTCGACAATAATATAAATGCAACCTTTAATACTGCAACCTATAATATCATAATTCTCTAGGGGTGAGAATAAAACACTGGATTTAAAAATCTGGTACCTATTCAAGAAAGCGGGAAAAAATTGAACATATGGACGGCCAAAATGAAATTTCAATATTATTTAAAAATGTAGACCACAGAGAATGCATTAACATTTCCTCACATTTTAACAAAAATATCAAGACAATGACATCTGCTTGAACTAATTGAGCACAGGTCCGTTTACTAATCCGAGATGTATTGAATTAAGTAAGGAGGAAAGCACAATCATATTTAAGCGCATGTTCGACCTACCAGCCACTTGTATAAATTGTCTGAAACGATCTTCATATCAACGAACTCTAATCACTTCAATTAGCGTGAGGCGATTGCAATGAAATCTTTAATGGTTTTCGAGCTGACCGGAGTCGAAAAGTTTATCGCTACGCGGAGGAAAGGTAGCCGTAAATACCCTCGCGAACGCTCGGGCTGTGGTGTGCGCGTGTAGGGCGACTGTGGTAGCGGCAAGGGATTGCCACTCGTCACAGACCCTAATGAGCGCCGAACTAATGGGGATGGTTTCGGGGTCGAGACAGGGAACAGATGAGGAGGGAGGGGTGAGGAGTTGGGTTGAGCAAGGGAGGAGGGACGGGTAGGGTGCCGAGTGGAGGCGAGGGGCGAAAAAAAAGGGGGGGTTTGAAGTTCGAAGGTGGGATAAGTCGGATGTGGAGTGGGTTGCGAAAGAAAAGCAAGCCGAGTTGTTAAGCGAGACAAAACCGTGAAAGGAGGGGTAACAAGGCCGAGGCGACACGGGGAGAAGCAACAATGGGTCGCCTGTGATCCTGATGAGAGGTAAAAGAGGCGGGTGGGAGGAGAGAGATAAAAATGGAGCGAGGGGAAGGTGTTCGCGCGGAAATCAAATGACTTCCAAAACACGGGAGGGATAAAATGGGAGCGACTATGGAGGAGTGGGAGACCTGAGACAATGATTACGGATGGAAGACTGAGAGGTGAATGGAATAATGACTCGAGGAGCTGAGTCTACGTAAGTGGGAAAGAAAATATTATCCCAAAGGCTTCCACAGAGATTTCGAATAACTTTTTGCCGACAAGATCATCCAAAGAAAGCTGGACAAAAATACTGCCACCCCAAAAGACATCGCGTTTCCAAGGGATTGAGACGATTCATTCTTAGTCTGAATGGGAAACGACGCTCTCAAAAAACATTTAGGTCCAGTTCAAGATGCAACATACGTGGACTGATGACTTCTAATCACTCGTTCGTTTCAAAATCCATAGACTAAGGTACGTATTTCTCACTGAAGTCTATACAAAGAACTGAGATAAAATATCTTAATGACAATAACCTCAAGACCATTTAATTCAGACATAATTTGCTATAGGATAAGGTTTTCAGCCACATTTATTTTTTCACCATATCTTTTTAAGTAAATCCATACATAATCCAAGGTCCGGTAGTAATTATATCTCGTTTTTATAAAACAAAGACGTGACATAGGTATCTTGGTGCACTGCAGGGGAAATACTATGAGGTGAATTTTACCAAACTGAAACCTAATATTGATTTTTTTGCCTAGTAAAATGTCTAATCGTAGAACGCGGCTGAAAAGAATAAACTTTTTCGAAGGTAGGCAGAATAATGCTGGCAAAATACCAAACTCAAATACATATCAATATTTTAATATAATCTCGGCTCAAATTGAGAGAAAATTGCGTTCAGTGTTTTTTTTAATTTTCTGATATATAACATGACTCACTCGTGTAAAAAATGTGACACTGCAGAACATCAAAGAATATCATATTCCATGAATCTTTAAAATCATAATAAGAATCTGCACCATCAATGTTACAATGCTGAATGAAAAAACATATCCAGCACGCATACCTCTAATTGAATCCCCATACGTTGTCTTTTAGCGTAACTACTGCCAAAAATTACTATTTATAATTAACTCAAAGGATTAAATATGATCATAGAAACGTAAAATTCAACAAACAGACGAATATAAAATGTATTCACAAAAGACCCCATTCCTCTTCATCCCTTTCAAACTCTTTCTCTTAGTGTGAGTAAGAATGCGGAGATGTCATCTGGAATGGGAGGGTCGATTACATAATCCAAAAGGGTAATATGGATACAATGTACGCAATCAATGACGTATAAAATTAACAAAGCAGGTAATGTATCCTCAACGTTCTCACACTCACTGAAATTTGGCGTTTCATTTCCTTGAGAGGTAACATGAAGTTTGTTATAATTCCGAGGAATTACCTTTCTTTTTGCCAATTACTTCTCTAATTAACCAACAGTAATTGATGGAAATTCGGTTCTTTCCCATCACCGGCCAAGAAAAATATTTCCTCATCGACCACTGAATATGAGAGACGAAAGAAAAAATATCGCCCACAAAAAGAGGTCACCAAATGTGGGAATACACGATTAACTCCATTAAATATCGCCTTTGATCTGCAAGAGATGAATTGCTCATGTACACTAAAACCGCAAGATAAAAGAGCGGAAAGCCAACATCATATGGAAAACAGGGATAAAAATTAGTTCCAAAAAAGAACAAAGCGATTATAGCGTAGTCTCGAATTTCAATGGACGCATACAAAGGGCTGAGTATGCTCGTTATGCTTATTTCCATGATTGACGCGGAAAAAATGAACAAAAAGTTAAATGAACAAAAAGTTATTTAATTCTGATGGAAAATCTGCGAGGTTATTGAACATTGCATCACTTCACCCAGTAACTGAAACATTTATTCCTATATTTCCAATATTAAGTATGAGCAATGATATTAAGTATTTCAAATATAAGCTATGAGCATCTCACAGGCTAACCTATAGAGTAAAATGTACTTCTGATAGAAATAAGTTTGCCTTTCTTCTCAAAGATAGACCCCGCAAAAGAAATTTCCGATTGTAAAATATATATTTGAGTTTACTGTCCGTCTATCTCATCAATTTTAGCCTAAGAGCAATAGTTTATTCTGCATGACTAAACCGTACATTTTCCAAATAATAGAGATATCATAACGAATAGACATTTGTGGAGGACATGGTGAACGATTGAAGAAATAAGCTAAAATCGTTTACTGGCCACCAGGACCATTTGAAATTGATATATTTATCTTCTTTAACGAAAAATATCCATCCAATTTTCGTATCCAAAGTCCATAATCTGATGGGAAGTTACGTTCCTCTACTCGCTCGTGTATTGACTTGAAGATTCACTCGGGGATTCGAAGGATCAGAACGATTTCTCTCCAATACCGACCTTTTACGAAGAAAATAAAGCCGCACAAAAGTGTATTAGTTTACTAAAATGGCTTAAGGTCCCAAAAGATAAGTCCGCATACCTTTTGACCCAACATTCTCGGACCCAAAAAAAGGGCGCTTATGCGACGAACAGAATGATACGGATTTCCAGTCCCTGGATCATTGGGTGTAGAAGGCGAGCCGAGTGAAATGACAAGGTGGGTGTACCAGCGGGGGATAATATACAAAGAGATTTCCTAACTGTCGGTGAACGAGACGTGGCGAGGGAGGAGATGATGGAGGGGACGAACACGAGAGGACAGACGAGGAAACAGATAAAAAGTGGATTTTGCATGCAAAGCGAAAGGCAAAAAAATCGTACGAAACCTCGAGGTAACTTTTTGGGCAAGAGAACTGGTGAAAAAGGAAGAATGGGACGTATTTTTATGCCATTTATTCACAATTCGAAGAATAAAATACTCGGAAAAAATTGATAATCATGTACATGCACGCTCAACTGTCTATACGCTTTTTGTGCATTTGCTCACGTTTGAAGGTACGGTCCCTCAAAATGTGACGTGGCCGTGACTCTGAATGTCAAAAGCCATTGAGGGCGAGGAATAAAAAATGTTTTCTGTCTGCGCCACACTTGTTTCGAAAGGATTTTGGGTTTAAATTTATCAAGTATTAAAGTCCAATTACTATTCACCCTGACAGGGACAAAGGCAATGCAACACATCACTGGGTACCGCATTAAGCTTTTACAAGATGAGGTCGTGTGAAAACATCAATATAATAATTGAAGAGTGAGGGTGACGAAGCAAATGTGGGGACATGTGGTGTCTACGCCCAGAAAATGGGTAAAATAGCAAATGTCACAAGAAAAAACGCGTTGTGACTGATTAAAGTATCGGCAGTCCTTTACGTTGTCTGAGTACGCTGTTGGGAAATTTAAAAGCCTCTAAATGGTAATACCATCTATCTTTCATTACCGCAACACTATGAACGATAACCATATTTTATGGGCTGCGTAAATAATTAGTCTATTTAGAGCTATTTACTTCTCTCCCGCGAGAGCAATGATAAAGTATATCAGAAGGTGAATTCAACACGAACTCCAATGCTTTACGGAAGTCACATGTATTATCATTAAAGTGTAATTGTGAATAAAATGCAGTAACAATACTATTTTAATGTAATTTTAGCGTGGATGCAGACAGCATGGATTTGCATGTCCTATTAGATTTAAACTGAAGTCACAACTAATTTAGTAATTTTAAATTGGATCCAATATTTATGAATTTTGAGTTAGTTCCAAATTTGCACTAAACTATACGTCTGCAAAAAAATAACAAGCAATAAAAAGGAATTATTTGATCATTTTTAATGCTCATCAATTATTCTGGAATGATAAAATTATGGAAGAATATATAAATATAGACACGCCTTGGAATTCAAACGATGCATAGTCAATTTGGTGCGCCTGTCAAGTTTGAGGAAATGAAGAAAACTGCGGCAAAATTTTATTGGTACTCCACTTTTCTATTAGATTTCCAGCCAAAGAATGTAATAAAAAAGTGCAGCCCGTACAACGAAAATGGAAAATTTGATTAGGGTGGATGGGGATAAAATTGCAGTCGAGAGTAACGTCATCTCTTTCACAAAAGCTACCACGCGAAATTTTTCCCCTTGATCTCAATCAATGTAAAAAATAATCATGCTACTTATAAAAGCGAGATGGCGGAATGAGAGGTCATTCGGAGGGCGAGAGTGGTAAAAAAAATGCATTTTTTACAAATTTGATGATTCCATGCCAATTGTCCCCACAAATTTGGAAATTTTCTTGCAGTCATCTTTCCCGCACATAAACAGGGGATGATAGAATGGGATATGGGGTAAATATGGACGATAATAGTATGTACCAATCTTACAATCTAGGTTAAAAACGTAGTGCATTATCAACATACTGGCAAACGTGGTATCGAGTTAGAATGCCTTGAGGCGCGAATAATCTTTTCATCAAATATTTATGTTTACATCAAATAGTTTGTTCGAACATCATTAGTTTGAGTTACTTGAAAAATACAGTTTTATAACACTAATACAAATGACGAGCAGTTTTGACGAACGGAGAATTTTCGCGCCAAATCTTCATCCTACTTTTACCATTTTTTATAAGAGAAGGGTTTACAATTGTAATGGAGTATTTGGGTGATCATAACCTAACAATTCTGCCGCGCAATTAAGCACTTAGTTAATGTTTTGAATCCACTCGTCCGACTCAGTCAACAACTTGAATGAGAGCCACCGTAAGCCCTGAAATTTTTTACCATTCAAAATACGGAGGCGAATAAGCGTTTCCGCTCAGTTGAACAACAAAGATTCAGATAAGTGTACGCTCACCCAATAACAGAATGCTATGAGGAGTTGGCCGGATAGAGAGATATCAGGGTGGGCGAAAATGACGAAAGAAAGATAGAGGGAGGCCTAACGCTAAGGGACTAACTTCATGAAATATTTTATATTAAGCCCGCCGTCCTCAAATGACAAAGTAACGAAAAGAATAAGGTGTAAGGCGTTGTCCGTAGCGCGGAAGATAAACGGGCCCTTTCGTGGGCAAAAGCTGAAAACGCAAATCCCGTATTAAGCCACATCTCATTAAGAGGCGCGCTGGAATAAATTGAGGGACTAATGGGAACGTGCGACAAAAATTTTTGGCCGAGAGAAAGAAGCAGTAATTGGACTTGGGGTGTTAAAGGGAAAGAGCAAGGAATGGAAGAGTGGAGATAAGATAGGGTAATAGGGAAAAAATAAGGGTGGCAAGGTAGATGATGGGGGAATGGAAGACTACTCCCAGGTGACAGTTCGTCTCCACGTCAGCCATGAGGCACAGGGAAACTCATTTAAGGGTATGCCAAGGGTGTATAGTGACGGGGTCGGTTAATTTACGGTCTGCTCAAACACATGACGACTAACTCTGCAGATAACATGGGATATACCTACACAAGTTATCCTTGACGGCCACCACAAAGGTGTTGGCATGAACGGTGGGCTACCAACTGCGAAATTATGTTTGATCTCAGAATTTCATTGCAACGCAGAGCAGTCAGGCTCAGGGTTCCCGTGTGCGAATGTGTAGGTTTTGCACATGATAAAGGTGTCCTACCAAGGAGACGCTTTGTCGCCACGCGAAGTAAGCTCAAATGTTTTTATCACCACAAACTGAAATAGATAAAAATGGATAAAATTTACTTTTAAATACCTATGTATGGGTTTTATGAGAAAAATTAACCCGAAAAATACTGGTAAACAAATGGATACGTCAGCTCTATAAAAAATTGCCCTAATGGTGCCAAAGTATGTCGCTATTGGCAGACGTAGTAGTAAGGAAGGTAGACCGGTCAAGTGCCATTTAAAGGAGTTACAATATCCCTAGACCACCATCTTGGGTTGAGAGCGCCATGTGTGAACTGGCACTTAGCCAAAATGTGGCCAGAAGGCGGGTTTTTCCGCTTTTTTATCGTCTATGTTTAATACACTGCGTGAAATAGCATTTTATCAATGAACGTTTGGGATAGCATGTTTATTTATGCTCTACAATTAATACACATCTGATATTATTTTTAATTGTTTCATTTTCATTTTTTTCTATTCGTTCTCCCTATCAGCTACAGAATAACATAAAAATGATACGAAGGCACATATAGGGTACTCACTAAACTAAGTTGAAATATTTGTGCCCAGTCTCTGTCTCGCACGATGAAGTTTATAGCTAGATTTTATATTGCGCGTGGAACTTCTTTATTTCCAAGAAAAAGATAATATTATATTAAATAAGAAAGCCACTAAGAGTTATAAAAAAATTCCTCTAAAAATTCTAAAGTCAATCCACTGAAGTCATATCTGCCTTGATTACACTAGGATTGTGAACGTGAGGGTAGGGTATGCATGGTGTGCTGTCACCAGCTGCACACGCTTTATTTGGTGTTCATATTGGTGTTTGCACACACCATACACATATATTTAAAAATGAGTTTCCAATAAAAAAGAATTTAATATAAGAAGAAGAAGTTTAAAAGTATTATTTTTAATATATAGACCTTTGTTTGCATTCAAGTACCGGTCAGGTGGGAAAAATGAATATGTGATTCGTTCGGCCCATCAAAAACTCTCTGCATTTGTCGCCCTTGTCTGTCCGGCTGAAGCAGTTTGGAGATATAGAAATTATTAACTACCTATATATTTACTGTCATTCTCAAAATAGCGCAAATTTATTGCATAGCCTCAATCTGGCGAACCCTATCCAGGCAAAGAACAGGGACTTTACATTGGTAACCGGCCCAAGGTGAAAGATTAATGCCCCGATTACTCTCAGGGGATGTGCATGAATATATGAAGCATTCTATTAGTTCTCCGCTACTACTATAAAGAGCACGGTACGAATTCCATAAATGTCGCCTCACCAGTCGACCTTACCTCGTCTATGATAGAGATTACAACCACAGTGTTTCTACGTATATATTATTGTTCGAATTAATATTTCCTTTTATGTGCACCCTTAAAAAAATCCTTTCGTCTACCTTCCTTTTGGGTCCCCCTCGACTTATTTACTAAAAAGGTTTTGGTTAATTGAACAAGCTCTTATCGGTCAGTATAAAGGGACAGTGGAATTGAAATTTTTGTTACACAGACTGAGTAATAGTGTCATATCTGGTCTTGATTCAAAATGTGCAATCTGCACAATTAAAGCTCTCTTAAAAATCAACGAAAGCAAGGAAGAAGGAAAGCGGACAATTCATCACTAAATGAAACGATTTGGCAAAATGAAGTTCGGTTGATAAACTCCTGGTCTTAAAAGTTAAGATGTCGAGGTTCAGCTGAGGTAGTCATTTCTTCTCTACAAATAGGGTCCAACTTTTATGCTGACCTTTCATTTAGAGAGGACGTGGTTTCGAGGATCTCAAGTTATGCAATCAAAAGAGATGTTAGAAGATAAGGCAAGTACGCAGAAGAGAGCAGTTGCATCCGTCTTAACTTCGAATAAGAAAATTTTGGTACCAATTTTCACCGTAATGAAATATCTTCCTTAAGCTGAAATAACCTTGCATTTAAACAGCTACATTTTGGTAAGTTTTAAGTCTGTAGGTGGTTCATAAGGAAAAAATAACAACACTTAAACTTTTACCAGCAAATACACTACTGAAAAACTTTCTCAAATTTCTTTCAAACGGCATAATAAATACCGTATTCCTTCTTCTCAAGTTGTTAAAACCTTATCTTTGAACCTACATACCACTCCAAAATCTCTGAAATCGCAAAGGTTGAAAAGTTACGCCACTCCAACTGGTCTCTTTGTTGGATGGAAGAGCCGATTCCTTTTATTTCGGAAGGAGAGAAATTCTTTGGACCATGTGTGTAACTTTACTTTTCTTTCACTTTTATTCTTTCTCCTCTTCGCATCTACAATCACATTGCCCCACAAAGGGGCCTCCAACTTCCAGTCACAAAAAACAGCTTCTGGAGACTTACGGTTCTCACCGCAAACGGGGATTTTGCGATGGCCCATCGATCACGTAAGTGGGGGCATTTTTCCGCGAGCAGCATGGGATTTTCGCCCTTTTTCCCTAATTGAAATCTGCAGCAGCTTCCCTCTGGCCAACAGATGCCAATTTGGTATTTTTACCTTGCCTTGAAATAAATTATTTTGCTTATCACGGCCATTTCATGCATCCAGCACATGAAATGCAGCAGATCTTTGACGGGTGAAAAATATTTTTGCGCTCAAGACAGACATCACAATTGTAGCCGACACCCATTTTTGCGTGCATTTATACGAAATAACCTAAAATATTCAGCACTTAAAGTGGTGGTTGTTCTGAATACAGAGAAAATTTTCCGCATTAAAAATACATGTGTCTTCCTTAACATCCAATGTTGCGATCAAATACTCCTAACTATACCATTCTTTTCTCATTAAAGTTTCTGAGAAAATATTTATTTTGAAAATAAAATATTGTCTTTTTTTGGGTTCTACACTTCATTTTTGGGTTCAGTTTCGTTAATATGAAGAAGCTAAGCGATTGAAGAATTGAGTGAGAGTGAGAAGCATTAAACCAGTCTTTGGGTTATTGACTGTGACGAAGAATGTAAATTTTATAAAAATTACTACCCATAGTCGTTAATTGCTTTATCTTCTCAGGGTAATGATTTGTAGCTTAGCTCTTTAGCTTATCCTTCCTTCTTCTTGAAAAATTCTTATCATTGACTTCTGGAATTTAGAATCCACAAAGTATTATTCTAAATGTATCCAATAACATCTTAAAGCGACATGTTACACAAAATATATCCCTCGTGAAACCAGCTAGTTTCTCGTTTTCGTGGGGGTTTAGTGAAAGAAAATAAAACAGGCTTAAGATAATCAAAAAGAGGAGCTTATTTTTTCAGGAGGGGGAACAATAGTTGTTCCGCCGATAGGAAATTTAAAATCCACATCATTCACAATGACATTTGGCGTTCCAGAGCGGAATATTTGAATTCCAAACTAATTCTACCTGCCGTAATGAAAAAATCAATTTATTATTTCAAGAAGACATATCGGTCCGTGGTCCCTGGTTCAAATCCCGGCTGAGTCAAACTTTTTCCTGTTGGGATCTGGCTTGATTCCATCTTCACCACCTTCCTTGTGTTCGTCCTTTTATGTGTTACCTATCCATATTCCTTATTCTATCCTCGGTATATATACATATATAAGAAAAGTGTCTATGCTTATCAGCTTCAATGTCTGGTAGCTAACTTTATTCTTTAACTGGTACAAATTATTTTAAATGTACGAATCAATGCATTGAACACATTGGTAGGCATGTTGAGTATTTCAATTAATCACTTGGAAGCATCTATTCGACTAGGTGATCGGTTACTTTTAATTGGCATTTAGATCAAGCCGTAACGTATACAGTGCTTTATAGGGAATACATCTGGTAAACAAACGCTGATTCGATATCGAACTGTTTACCGGCTGGTGCACTGGGCGATTTTCATTTGTTCAACACTCTTCCCTCATGGCGCTGCAGTCGATTTAAAGTAAATGAGCACGGGCGATCATCGTTTGCTCGAATGTTCGGCCAGAGGAGGGGAGTATTTAAGCATTCGTGCAACGTGCACACGGCATTAAAGAAACGCACGCATTCGTGTTGCCGAGGGAGGGTGGGTTTGGCGAGGGAGCGCGGATGGAAAGGGATGCGAGCGAGCTTAGTCAGCGGACGCTCGACCGAGTGCAGCCGCGTCGGAGAACCCCAGCGCCTGCAGCCCGTACAAGACTGCGTGACAGCAGCGGAGATCACGGGTGCCCCGCGACGACAAGGGAGGAGAGGAAGGGGGAGGAGAGAGGTCCACGGGGTTATGGGAAGGGGCGGGAGAGACGGAGAGGCCGCTGCTGCTGCACGGAAGAAGCACATTGTCTGCTGGTGCCCCGCGTTCTTATCGATCCGGGTGGCTCGCCGCTGCTGTGTGTCGGGGCTGCAGCTTCTGAGTCTCTCCCTCTCTCTCTCTCTCTCTCCGGGGGAAGGGGAGGGGAAGGCGGGGGAGGAGAGTGACGGCGAGGAGGGGAGGTTGTGGGAGGAGATGGACCGAAAGGCGGGGTGGTGCGTCGATCTCCCCTCCCCTCCTCACAGCGCCCTCCCCCTCAATTCTCCACTCCCTCCGACCCGAAAAACCCAACTCCCATCCCCTCCCAAAGCCGCCGCACCCACTCTCCGAAAACCGAATCCTCGGCAGCTGGCCGCACCCGCCAGGGTATCTGTGTTCGTGAGAGGCCGTCAATGAGTTTGAGTTTGTCCTCAAATCGACATTAAACGATGCCCTTCCACCGAGTTTGCCTACCCCACTCCCCCACTTAACCCCCTTTTCCCCCCCCCCCTCCAGCTGGACCGCGGGCAGGAGCCTCCCTCCGCGTGTACCTCATCCTCAGCGGGTCCTCTTTAATGTCCCTCGCGAGGTGACCGACGGACTGCTTGCGAGGCGAGATCCGAATCTCTCCAGCCTGCCCGAACTCAGCCCTGCATTCGCACGGGGAGCATGTGGGTGTACCATTTATCACATATTTACATGGAATGCTACCGGTAGGCTACCCTTTTTCGCTCTTTCTTCCTTTTCGTCCCTACACTACCTCTTTCTCTCCAGATAAGAGTGCTTCACGCCCTTCCCCAACGTCAATGTCATCACCAGTCATCAATGATATGACTGACGCGGCTCCTTACTCAATTCTTCTGCCAGCTGAACTTTTCTATTAAAATTATTTCACTCTTGTACACTTTCCACCACTTCATTCTATGATTGATAATATATATTGATTGATGCATATGGGTATTACTAAATGAACCTGAGCCTATTATTACGCGTGAACGTATTGTTACACCTATATAAATTATTTATACCAGTCCTAGGATTAATTGTACTGAAGTATTCACTCAATTCATCTGCACCTAACTTATAATATTTTAATTTCCACAGTGAAAAAATCATTCCCCTTGATCAGAACTCAAACCCGGAACACCCTGACTTTCATCCAGGTGCGTTTTCCAAGGTGTCCTTTTCCCCTGTAAATTCTTGTGACTTTAAACGAACAAGATGTATTAGCGTATAACTCCATTGAGATTTTTTCCGACTGGGTTCCTAATCCTTGAGCTTCTTCATGTATACATTAGAAGTATAGATACTTTTAAAGTACTTCCTTTACACCGTTTAGTATACATTTTTCAAATGGGGTCTTCTATTGCCAATTTTTCCATTCTAGACCGCTGTATTCATCAGGCCACCTTGTCTCAAGATGTGTTCGATAAGGTTACGTCATTTCTTAATAAATTTTCATCATCTCTGTTGTCTACCATCTTTGTTGAACTTCGTTAGTTACCCACTATATCCATTTTATCTTCATCTTTCTTCTATAACTCTACAAGTCAAATGCTTCAAATCTTGCCTTTTCTGGTACTATTTTCATTAATTCCTCAACTGCTCTCATGAAATGCTTACTTCCAAGCCTGTGATTCCAGCTCTGTTTAGAGTTATTTTAAAGTAGAATGTTCTATTCGCTTGGGATTTCTACTCTTTGTATCTAGATTTATGTATTTTTTGTTTCACCTATTAACATAGGTTTTTAGGTCATTCTCTTACTTATCTCTGCTTTTTATTCCCCCTTCTGAATGTCCTCCCCTTCTCCCACAATATTTATGTCAGCAGATGAAATATATTGCTAACTATACTGATGCAAATAAATATGCCTTTGCTGTTTTTAGTAATGTAAACATCATTATATTTATCTCTTTTCCACCATTTCCTTGTAACCATCCCTCTAAACCGCCCTTAATGATAACATCACACCTGATTACTTCTTCCTTCCACTTACTCCTCCTTCTCCTAATAGGGTAGTTTCCTTCATCAAAGAAAACAGGATTCAATAGTTGCGATTCTTACCTCACTAAAATTTATTGATTATATGTAAATAAGTTGGGTTGAGAAATGCAAGTTTAACACTAAATTAAATGTCTATTTTTAGTTCATTTGAAAAAACTCAGCTGCGGGACTGCGCAGCTGACTTAACAGGTAATTAGGTTACATTGCGAGGCTTATGGAATATTCGTCTATTGAACTTACCATTTTGTGTCAGAGTCCATTAGATCTATTAAACCTGTATTCATAATCGCCAATGAAAATTATCTAAGCTCGGAAGATCTGCTCCGTTTACCACGGTATTAATAGTCGTTTATTAGGCTCCTACGCTTCCTGCTCGTGGTGTACTCCGCTACCGCAAAGCATGGCGTGAACTTGGCACAACTATGGGCCAAGTTTACTTCGGCGTATTAAAATGAATAATAACTGCTTTTAAATATTTAAACTGAATAAATAATTTTCAATGAAATAAATAACAGTGTCATCATCATTAGTCATCAATCCTCAGATTGGTTTGATGCAGCTCTCCACTGAGTGCTTCTATCGGCTAATCGCTTCAAATAAAAGTGTATCATAATAAATTAACGGAATAAACGCACCTCAGATACTTATTAATAAGCAGTTTACACACTGCTTAGAAGGGTCCACAACACTAAATAGCGGCAGAGAGAGGATAGGGTGTACGCACCTTTGACATCACTCGTATATTTGACCGGCATGTAATAGTTTGCTGCCGCATTTTCGTGCCGTTGACATTTTTCCCTTATTTATTAATGAGGAAAAATTCTTAACGCCATTTTAAAATCTAACTACTTAAAATGTTTAAAACAGCTTAAACTCGAGAAGTTGTCAACTTTTGATCAAGAGAGAAAAATAGGAAACCTCTATTTCCTAAAGTCGACATTTCTTAAATGTAACTTCTATGGTTAACCCAACCTTTCAAGAAATTTCTCTCATTACTTGAAAAATTGAACCTATTTGTTCACCTATTTGTTCACCTTTTGAACTCATTTGTTCACGGCACCTTTTCTATCCATTTCCATACAAATTTCAAAAGCCTCCCTAGGATTTTCCGTCCACTATCAACGGATAGTAACTTTCAAAACCATATACCGCAACGATCTATACAACGCCGTTTAATCTCTTTGTTCAATTAGACCAGTCTTTGCTCAAGGTTCCAGTCGTAAGTTCCTTTCTGCAAGTACACACCTTTTTACTAACACAATTCTTTCCAAATGTTTTAAGTAAGCCAATCACTTTTGTCCAAGCTATAATACAATTGACTCAATCCTATCACTTGCTCTATTCTTTACCAAATAAGTTTTCACTAAGCTACGACTCCTTTTCCTCGAATTATTTCACGACTAATGCTTTATTATCATTGCTACACCTACTTTCTTTCAATAAATTTATATTGAAACTTATGATGACTTAGGTCCACTGGAAGTTTATTAATCTAAATATATTTCTAAATTTCGAAAAATAGAAAAAGCAAATAATTTGAACTAGAAGATTTAACTCAAAAAGGTTGCATCATCCAACATTATTCAACCACTTAGTCATGTCGGAGTTATATGCCTTCTCTTAAATTCTCTACTAGCGATGTAAAGGACATTATCCAGTTATATGTGAGACATTTGATGATATATTTTGTTATTTTGATTTTCGAGGCATCCGAGGATATAATTGTGATATTTTGAAGCTCTCAATGACAACATTTTAGGCACCGAAGTAGAAAACTTGTTGTTGAACAAATTATTTCATTAACTGCTTGTTTTTTAAAGGTTTATAATCATGACTTTTTATGGGGCAAGGTTTTTTCAGCATTAAAAATTAAATGTTTCAGTAAAAAAATCTCAGCAACTTACACACCTCTCTTTTCATGTCTCACAAACTCACTTTTTTGAATTTTTTTAATACGGATCCATACATATTCACGCGCAAGAATAGCTAATCTAATTTCAAAATTGGACTACGTAATTATCTCCAGGCTCTTCTCAACCAGGAGGATAAAATTTGGTCTTCCACAAATCACATCCTTTTCACTGTGGGACTTGTGTAAGATTTTTTTATCCCTCTGAGAAGTGCTTGCTTCAATCAAAAATACCAAAACGCTGAGCAGGATATTAAACGCTTCTTCCTGGATTCTCAGAAAAGGCACCATCCTTATACATGCCATATAAACTCCCAAGGACCAAAATTTCCACTCAAAATGAAGCAATATTAACTCTAGCGAAATCAGCTGCCATGAGCTTTGAAATTCTGTTTTGAAAATTCCGACGAATTCCCACTGAGATTAGTAAGCTGTCAGCGTGGATGAAATTTACCGCCAAGAAACGACAGTCCAAGAGTACATTCAATGAAATGGAATTGTTGGGAAATCAAATCTTGGATCACTTCAGAGCTCATTAAGGTTATTTGCAATCAGCACTAATTTTGGCAACAGTAATATTCAAGTTTACCATGTAAAAACCATAAATGTATACTTTAAAGCCTTCCAACTAATTGTACGTGAATTTTTATTGCTACTTTTAGAGAAAAAACGCATAAAATCAAGTATTCTGAATGAAGGCTCACGCATTGAGTGGATAAAAATTGCATTTTCCGGGTGACCGCATTTATTTGCCAAAGATCAAGTGTCCAAGAGAAAAAAGTATTCTGAAGTTTTAAGAAATTCTCTATATACAGAATAGTGTGTACGATCTGATCTTTGCAGAGACGTTTTCGATCATTTCCCTATAGAGAACAATACCAAACTTCCTTTTAGGAAATACACCATGTACTGAATAGTACGCCCATTTTTATGCCTGGGATCGATATACCATAAACTTCATTATTTTCCATAGAGGCGCATGACAGACAAATAGCTGGATAAATGGGCTGTTAATGCAATTGGATTTGAAATTATTTTATTTGGGATTCGTTTTCTAGTATGCGCAGTTTAACTTATAACGGGTAATTTTCTGGAAAATGTATCTTTCTAGGAATCACAAGTAGCAAAGGGAAAGGAACCTCCCCGCCCCCACGGATATGAGTGTATTTCACTCGCCGCAGGGTACAGGGGTTCCAAATCAAGAGCAAGGGATGCTTGTCGATCAAAAATGGAGAGAAGCATAATAAACAATATATATTATCCCATTCAAATACTCAAAAATAATTAGGTTATCTTTATTTTCAGGCTATTTCATATTGGTACTATCTGTCAGTCTTATCAGCAACTTTCCGTGTATTTTTCCAGATACATACTCATTTGGGTTACATAAAGTTTCTTCTCGTCAAAGATTCCGATAACACAAAAAGTTACACTAAATTTTAAATAAGGGATAATGAATAGGAGAAACGGAATACATCACTTAAGTCCATGGCGGTACAGAGAGCTAAGGTTTTGGGAACCCCAGGCTTAGTACTTAATGAGTTCAATCTTCCTCGAAAGGAAACACTTTCGTGTATATCACTATGTGATATTCAAAGAAACAATTACCTCTCATTTCCTTTGGCCCCTGGATAACCTGGGAATGATTATGTGGTTCATTGGTGTGAGAGGCGAATGGGTGGCAGTAGTTGGAAATAAGTGTCTCGCCTCGGGGTCCATCATCTCTCTAACCGGAGGATGTCACCATCACACACCTTAAGGTAGAACACTGAGCCCCAATTACTCCTATCTTTTCAGTAGTGATAGAATTCCACCCATTATTGTAGCATGCAAAATTATCTTGACTCATTCCCGCCTCTTAACGGAGTGTTTGAAGTGTTTCCCTCCCTCAATGCTATGCCTGAGTGAGGCATAGCATTGAGAGAGAACCACGCAACGTCTAAAAAAGAGGATCCGGAACGGCTTTCCGTGTTACCTCCTTCCTGAGAGGCTTTGACTTCTATAAAACTTAAAATCTGTTTTTATATCATTTCCGTGATAGCTTTTTGTTCCTTTTACCTCTAAATTCCCCTTTTACCTTTAAATTCCCCTCATTTCCTTTGAACTATAATTTTCAATTACCCACGACTGTTCAATGCGGATAACCATAGGCGTCGAAGCATCATTTATTTTATACCACTGCTGATGTTTTCCATTTTTGGCACTGACAAAAAACATCACCCTCTTCAAGTTACTATAGTATCTTCGCATGTCTTAAATTCATTTTTGCTGTCTTCCTCATGTTTAACCCCTTCAATCCTTCATTTCCCTTCCAAATTTGCCTCTTATTTAGGAAATCCGTTTTCCTCTCCAACTACTATTGAGACATTCATGGAATTAAATTTCCTCCTAGAGCCTTGACGTGGATCCTAAGTTTTTCTGGAGGGTACGAACTCACGACCTGAGAGTCCGAAGACAAAATCAATAACATTCCATCCTCGTGAGGGTCCCTTTGATCCCAAAGGAACGGAAATCGCGGATTCCAACGTGTCCCTCAAGTTCAAGCCTTCGTTCCTCCCAATCCATGGCGCCCCTGCCTTCCGCCCCTGGCCCTTAAGGGCCGCATGGGGCTCAGCCCCATGGCCCCCGCCAACCCACCCACTTCCATCCGGCAGACACCCGACCCGAACAACGAATCTCCGGGAAAGCAATAGCTCTGACACATAAGTGCGTTCCACTCAATGCGAGCGACTGATTTTTCTCCCAAAGATCCCCTCTCCCCCCTCAGTCTCTGCGACGGAGGTAGACGTGAGATCTACGTTAGTCAGACAGGAGTTAACGAGCTATTTTGTTGGTAGGATCACATAAGCACAAAGTTTCGTCTCAGGGTAATGCCATATTAACTTACCGAACTCGACAGGCTAACATTTAGACAATCTTTTAAGCAATTAAAATCTAATACGCTTGCCGATCACAAAATAGATTCACTAATAATACCAACATATTAAGCCGGATTCGAATATAAATGCAAGATAAGAGAGAAAGATTGTAGTACAGAATGATTCCAAATTTCACATCCCCGGTGAGCAGTAAGAGACCATGATAGGCAACAAAGTGCGGTATGGATAAGTTAAATGTTGGTAGTCTAGACTATAGTGGATCTGAAGTATGTTCTTAAACTATTGACTCACGTTAACTGCGCCCCTGCATGCCAAAAAGGGAATTATAAATTAATGCATGTTAACGAATTTCTAACCAAATATTAATTATTACATTACAATATGGAGGCTGTACATTTCGTTTCACGTCCATTTATGATGCATTAATAACTTCTCTTAAAAAAAATTGTAGCAGCTAAATAAACGAAATATATGTTTGTGATTCACCCTCTGCCACACCCTAGGGGAGGCTTGCAGTTCATCTACATCTACATCTACATCTATAAAATACCCTGCAAGCCACCGCGAGGGTGTGTGGCAGGGGGTGAAGATCACCAAGCATGCACTAAGTGAGTTTACTCAGAAGTTACATGCAGTTTACTCAGAAGATACCATTACTGAAATTTGAATCTTACATCACGCTTCCATCACGAGAAATGGCGTTTTCTTGGCCACAATAAACCATTTCCCAACGATATGACATATAGAATGAAGTTATTTAAGCTGAGGTAATAACATAAATCGTCCCGAAGAACAGTGATACACGTAGACATTAAATGAGATAAGATAATATATAAAATTATAAGCTATCATTGAGTTGGCAACCAAGAAAACTTAGTAAAGAGTTTTTTAATCTGTGAGCTATCACGCACATAAACCTCCAACACAAGCACAACGAAATCAAAAAGCCTAAATAAATCGTAAGTTTTAAAAATTATTATTTCTAATTACTCCACCTTCATTTAAGCACATAAAATAATAGTTTTTGTTTACCCTTTTGAGCTATTAATATTTTAGTAGCAACTAACCAAATCTCATGGAAAAAAAGCCGTTCAATTTTCCTTAGTCATCAGCAATGAAAATAGCCTGGAGTGACGCAAGCAATTTGAGCGCATTTTTATCGGAACAAGTGACAGTACAAATGTGAGAAGCCTCATTTTATACACCAAAGATATATGTCCGATTCCCTCAGTTTTACGGCGCTTTTAGCTATGTGGCTGTAGAGAAGGATTTTTATCTTCCCAAATGGAACAAGTTGACAACAATGGCGAAGTTGGCGCAGGGCTGCAAAGGGGCGTCAAAAAGCAAATAATCTTGAGCATCTATCAACTCAAGAAGTGTGAATTGCATAAATTGGATATTTCATTACAAAATAATTAATAAAAAATTGTATATACTTATTACCCAAAAAATGGATCAATACTATTGTTACGTCATGGCTGAGGATAAATTATTTACTATAAGACTTTAAAGTTCATTTTCAGGGTAAGTAGGAAAAGAATCGCAGCTACATTTCATCAAATAGGATTCACATGGCTTTAAACCCTAAATATAAAATAGAAAATCGAGAAAACAGGATATCTAATATTTTAATTATTTAAATAGTAGCAAATAGTTTGGTGGCGCCAGATATAATTTACCACGCCAATCAACATTAGCATCTAAAGGCATTAAGAATTTGTCGTTGCATAGACTTCTTGGATAAATGAATAACAAAAGAAGTTCCGCACAATTACAACACGGTATACTATTTCAAGCAAATCAAACACACAACGGTTAAATTGATAGCCATTAATTATGTAACGACAGTTTATATTCAACATTCAACATATTTATCAAATTATGTAACGACAGCTTATATTCAGCATATAAATTTGCGTTTGAATAATAAAATATTTAAAAATTATGAAATTAACCTGTTTCCTCAAGTTAATATTTCAGTATACTTTTTAACAATTTTTAACACAAACACCACCAATTTGTAACATTACTATCGAAATCATAAAAAACATGGCGTTCACGGTGGTTGTAAAATGTTTTTTGTAAAATGTAAAATGTATTTTAGTTGAATTATAAGTCCAGCAGCAAGTAACACCCACACATATGGTTTCTCATGGTAGAATCTGAGGCACCAGACCATAATATAACACTCCATTCATTCGGTGGTTCATAGATAAAAGATGAAATCCCTAAAATAAAGCTGGGCAAATTATAAAAAAAACTGCGAAAGTATTTGTATATGAGAGTGAATCTTACAAATGACATGAGAACATTGCTAAAGCAAGTCTTTTTTTAAGGCAAAATATTTAATTTTGCGGCCAAAAAGTGGTAGCTTATTAATGCTCTGCAGAACATTCATGGTGTTATTGTGAGAGGCTGCTTTGTTTCAAATTCGAGGCACTTTTAATTGATGCCGAGCAACAGTTGGTCTTTCTTTAATAATGTGCACACAATTAAGAAGAGACATTCATAATTTAAAACCACAACTTCCCTGCCTAAAATCACGTTCAAGAAATGTACATGTCATTCTAATGATTTAGGAATAATCAGATAATCTTGGAATTCATAAAGTGTTCAACTAGTATTTGGCCATATAAATATGTTTTAGATAAAAAAGTGAGGATCATATGGCAGAAGTTCAGTATATATTGAGCAAGTTCTAAAAAATAGTTTCAAAGTTTTCATGAATGATTTAAGATGGGAATTAAAGAGAAAGTTTCAATATGAAACTACACCAAAAATAAAAGAATAAATGTATACTCGAAGAGAATTAATGGCCATGGAGTATAATGGTGACGATAATAAAGGACTGTAGAGAAAACAAATGTGTAGCATAAAATTGTATGGTGTCGAAACGTGAAAAGAGAAGAGAATGAAAATGGACTGGTGGTCTTTAAGAAATTGTAGAGGCGAATGATGATAAGGGGAAAATGGGTGGAAATTAATAAAATGAGTGGAGGTCGGAGGTGCTACGATAGAATGGTAAGTTTATTCGAGTTATTTGGACGAAATGTGCAGGCAAGAAATAAGTATTTGGGGAGAGTTTTCAGAGGCATATCAAAAGGGTAATTGCCGGTCAGGGATAGGAGAGGGATGGGACGAGCTAGTAGTTTTCAAGGGATGGTGTGTGGCAAGATATACGAAAAGGTGAAATATTTTTAAATCTCAAATCCCAATATAAAAATCTCAATTTTTTAAAAGAATTACATGCATCTTTTTCATAGCTCCAAGGGTTCTTGGCTCATCCACCAAAAAGAGTGCCTGCATGGGAAAATTTCAGACTAGCAGGACTAGTGCCTGCTTTGCAGGCACTTTTCATAAGCACATCGTATGCAGAGAGAAGGAAATGGCTATTTTATAAATAGAGTAATGGTTCCCACCTTAATTACCATATTTGTTTTTGTACTTTTTCCTACATTATATTTTCATTATATGTTGTCTCCCTATCTCAAAAACCACGTTTTTTGCATTCTTCTCTGCACAACAAAGTGCTAAAAATCCAATACTACTACCAAATCATACAGACAGAGAATCCACACTCAACACACCAAACCTCACTCTTTTAGCTCAAAACTTGAGAGTGACAAAAACAAAACGTATACAGAATGACTGACTGACTGACTAACACGCTACAAAATTGATATATATTCGAATTAACCAGGTGATTTAGCAACAAACATTTATACACAATAAACGTCTTATAGCCTTCTTTCAGCTATTAGAAAAGTATCTACTTCAAAACGCCTAGCTTTGAAATTCACAATTCATACACAAAATCGGGACCGGTTGGCAAAAATTGTTTTATTTCACTATCTGCACATCCAAAACGTCAATTAATATTTTCATACTTACAAAATTGATTGATAAAACTAATTCGACTTTCTTCAACTGCTTCAATCCAATTTTTGCCCCTTTGCCAAAAACGTAAATACATTTACTTAGCAACGAAAACAAATTTGCATATAAACTGATTTCCCATTCTAAAAGATAAGAAAAACACAATTTTTCTCCACACCACAAACTGCTAAAAATCCAAAACTACTACCAAATCATGCAGACAGAGAATCCACACTCAACGCACCAAGCCTCACTCTTTTAGCTCAAAAATTAAGTGAGAACAAAACAAAACGGATATAAAATGACTAACTGACTGACACGCTATAAAATTAATATATACAGATAACATCTGAAAGGAGTAAAACTTAATATCACCTGTGTTTCCCTCATCGCGGATGGGAAGGAAGCCACCTCGGGTGCTTTTACTGGTGGTGATACACTATTTCCATTAATATCTCGTGAGTAGTTTCGATCCTCAGAGATGAGGACATTTGACCTCCTTATCCGGGGGCACCTCTTCCTTTGGTGGCATCCGGTAGCGTCATCCACAAGCATCATCCCTCGTGCTTAAGCACCCACGCTCCGCCCCAGTATCCCACCCCATCGCCACCTCTTTTCCTCCTTGTCCTACCGCTTTATCGGTAATCTGAGCCCCATCATGAACCTCTTTGCCTTCGAACCCGGTCCTTAGATCCACTGTTGCACCTCCACCCCCACATACCAACGTCTTCGCAAAGATACAAGATTTCATCCACCCTCGTTTATGCCCGTAAACAGTTGATTTGACGAACTTTTCTCATCTCTTTGGAATGTCTGTTTAGTTATGCGACATGCGAATACATCGAATTTGCGTTTGAATTGCCAATATCACTTCATTTCGCGTAATCTCAATACGAAAATAGGGATAAGAAAAAGGTGTAGGTATAGGGAATAGAAAGGGAGGCGTAATACTATGGAATTTTTTTTTTCATCTAGCCCGTGGATTTTACAAGGACAAATAAATTCGAGATACGATTTAAATAGGAGATTTTAAGCCCTAACTAACATTTGGCTTAACCTCTATTGATTTACCGATTAAATTTTCCTCAAAATTTGGCTGAGTGGACCGTGAATACGTCTCTTTTCTTGAATGATTTGCACTGTGACACTCTACTTCTTTTGCCCCAAGAATTTTATGCCCTGAACAAGTTGTGTTTGTTAGAAAATACTAAATATCTTCTGCCCTCTCAGACCCCATCTGCAAGTGTGATAGCGTGGCTCGTTACTCATTCATGTGAATTACTTTATGATTCTATCTTGCAGAATTAAAAAAATGTGCATTCTTCATCCGTTTTAGAGAGTAATACTGGAGAAGGAACTTAAAGGCCATCGTTAAGTATAGTGAAATTGTCTTTTTCTAATAAACGTAGTTACAATATCGGTTTGCTTCAAACATTCATTTAGTAGGAGGTAAATATTCCCTTATGACCGTAGATTTCAGGAAAAACGACGGCAGGTGTAAATATATAGAATCTGAAGTTAAATTAATTAAAGGAAATATTTGAATGTTCAACTTCATTATTGATGTAGCACAATAGCAAAACCATAAACTCTAAGCTATTCTATCTCGCTTAAAGTAATCCTGCCTATAGAAAAATTTAAAAGGAACATTTCATGCCAGTAAAGAAGTTAAGCAATTTTTACGCAAGGTCACATCTAATAAAATTCTCTATTGCAGATTTTTATAGGATGACTATTTACTTCATCCTTATTCACAGGGTTTTATAGGACGTGATATACTGATGTGAAAAATAATTAAATCTAAGGATAAATACATTATTAATATACTGATAACTGATTCTGAGACATTTACAATCATTTACTTTTTTAATATATTTTTCTCGCACTAAACGTCCACTGGCGTTTTCAGCTTCAACTGTAGAAACCAAACACTTCTCTTAGGAACTTTTACTCTTTGGGATACAAAAAAATAGTAACGTAAAAGTACATTTGCAATGGCATCAAAATAATCAGTATTTAATTTAAACGGTTGGGAGTCAAGTTGCTATTTTAAAAACCACATAAAAAGTTTTGTTCTTATAGTACCTAAAAGGCTACACAATAATTCTAAATTTTGCGTATCAAGTTTATATGGAAATATTCATCTCAGATTACGGAATTTGTTACACCAAAGCCACCGTTTTCTGTCGGCTTGCGAAATATTATGCTCATTATTCAAACTTGTAAATAAGATCACTTCATATTTATTAACACCTAATAACAATAAATATAAATATTCTTGTCTAATTTTCATTTTCACTCTATAGAGCCAATGTCCTTGCAGTTCACTTATCGAATATAATTTTTCTCTCTAATATAATTTGCCATGACAGGTTATGAATGTAGCTGTAGGTATAGCAATTGGCATACAAGTCATGGAAATCTATTCACCAAAAACAAAGAATTGAACTGATATTACTCACCATCGGGGTACAAGCGATCTTATCGGAAGGCTATCACTCTTCTATTGCTGAAAAAAAAAACAGATTCCCGGAAGGTTAACGACATCCTTATAGGTCACAGCACTCAACGCGGCTTATATTATGGCCCAGAAGCCTTTAAATCCCATAATTCCATAAGAGTGCTTCATTCGATGCTATAAGCGTTAAGGTCATATATTTGAATTTTCCGAGCTTGTTTCATTCGATGCTATAAGCGCTAAGGTCATATATTTGAATTTTCAGAGCTTAAGAGTTTATATTCGTTGGAAAAATCCATACATATAAAAAGAATATTCTGGCGTTTATCACTACCACGCTTTACGTGCTCAAACTAAATATGTACTTCCGTACATGGCATATAAAACTGCATTTTATTTAATACGTACAACATATTTCCCTTCTATAAAATAATACTATGAGGAGTATCCATATAGGAAAATACTAATCGCAAAGTGGAAATATTTACGTATTTTGCAAAGCAATAACGTACGAGTATTTGCAACAATATTAATTGTTGAGCCAAAAATTCGATCATACGAAGTAAATTCGGGGAGATTGCGATTCAGCAAAGTACTCACCAAGCTCTGCGATACCAGATAAGTAAACATCGTTTAGAGTCGTCAGATTTGCGTTCTTTGAAAAGGTACAGGATTAGCAAATTATAATTGAAATATATTTTATTGATGAAGGAAATTGATCTCCGTCCTTTTCCAAAGTCTAAAATCGTCTCGGAACTCCATTATTCATAGAATTTCTTTTGAAATAATTCACTGTCATTAAATAAATAAATAAACCGTTTAGGGGAATGGGATTATTTTAATCATTTAAAATGGCATCTTGCGTCTATGTCTGTACAGTGAAATGATGGTTTTCTTATGCAAATGGGCTTTCAGAGAACACTAATGGCAAGAGTGTTTAAGCATATTTATTAAGTATATTTGTATAGAGTTTACAAAAGGTAATGATTCGCTTTCTTTCGTTTTGCTTTACATCGCAGTTTTACGGAACCTAATACATCGAAAAAGCAAATAACCCATGCACAAGTAAGAACACCTGCACACTTTTTATTTCTGCAATATATTCTTACCTAATGCCACCTATGCAATTTCATTCATTGGGAATTAAATTACATAGCATAAATATGTCGTATAAAGAAGATGAAATTTGAGTAATTGACCACTAACCACCTTGATTTACCCACGCCTTAGCTGGCAAATACATAATTAGAATAAGTATTAGGCTTCGCGATTGTTTTACAGCAATAATTTGCTACAATTTTCATTTTCTAGTTTCACCGTTTACTGCTCAAAGGTTGCAACAAATATTGTCATTATAACAATAGTGGTAACATTTATTTCTAGGGAAATATCAGCCAAGATAACAGGTGACGTAAGGGATAACTATCGCTTGTGCGAATTTGTGCTCGATAATCCCAATATGCTTGTCCCACTTTAAATAACTGAAAATAGATGTATCGTGGATGTCTACTTAGGCACAGCACGTACGAGATAGGATTTCGATATACAATACAGCATCTACGAGTAAGTACGTACGAGAAAACCGCTATTTACGGATTGCAACAAGGTTCCAATGCCTAATTAAACGCTAAATTATTAGAAAAAGTAGGTACCATCAAATAGATTCATAAATATGAAGCTCGCCTTTAGAGAAAATTCATACCTGAATATTACACCATTATAAATTACGCATTTTCACTTCGCCCAAAGTGAAGGGCTTTCGTCTCCATTATTCCAGCGTAGCACCGTGACCTCACACAGACGTAATGCGTCACAGCTCAAAGTTCACAGTGAACTGCAGTGTCCCAGCGGTGAAACGTGACCCATGAATAAAATTAACCCCGAATGTAACACGCCCGCTGGGACACGAGCGCGCTTCTGGGTCGCCTGGGTGTGTGCAAATGACGCCTTGTCCAGGTATTCATGCCCGGAAGTATTTCCAAGGGAGACGCGCTGTTTACTGAATGTAGGACAAGCAAGAGCAGCTGTTTGTATAGTTTATTTTAACTCTGCGGCCCGCAGGGGGAGAGAGAGAAGAGAGATAGAGAAAGCGAATGATGGGATAGGGTCAAAAGGAGTTGGCCGACGCAGACAAAATGTGATGGGAACTGTCATTTCGCTGAACCGGTAAGAAGGAGATGAGGAGAACTATAATGACGGTTCATGCAAGGAATACCGCTGCCTAGCCTATGCCATCAATGCTGCAGGGATGCTTTCAGTTTTCCCATATAAATGACGTCGTTACCAAAGCATGATACAAATACTTGAGTAGTGTATCTATCTAGAGTAGCTATCGCAAGTACTGGCAGTTTACTTGAATTTTTGGTGCTCCAGTGGCCATGTAACGTATCACCCACCCGAATCTTTAAATGCAAACGACATCGCCATGCCCAATGAGGGATCCAAACTCACATCCCTACTCTTTCTAGACCTGCGGGCCTGCGAACATCGTTATCGTGGCGAGATAATTACTATACGTAATTTTACTCTATGAAGAAAACTACACTAGATCGCAAACGTACAAATATATCCTCACTCCTGGAAGTCACAATTAAATTATACACCGCCAAATTACCACATTTAAAAACACTCTACCTTGCGCTGTAGGAGAGAAAAGCAGAATCGAGGGCATCGGTTTGGTGTTGCAGCGAGAGAGCTATCTTCCCATCTCTTGGTCGATCCCCTCCAATTTTGGGAGGTTTTCCGTGGTATTTCCACCCCTACTTGAGTGCTATGTGGAGCGTACTGTATCGTATGTTGAATACTCCGTCCGTCGGATTGGAGGATAAACCGCAAACCCCTTGGCACCCTTCTTTAAGAGTATCGTAATGCAGAAGCAGGGCTTCACTCCATTTTCCTTCCATTCCCTGGAAAACACTACTGCTACCCAATTACTAACCTTTCATAAAAAGAGTAAATTAAAATAAAGATAGTTGTTGGTCGTCTCTTCTGATCTTATCTCTTGAACAACAAGCAGAACTAACCGAAGAAATTCAGGATGAATAGTCGTGAAGTGCATTTGAATCCATTCCTAAGTGGACCACTAGGGACCAGGTATTTAGTGTCTGGTTTACATCAAGCGTAATTTAATGTCAACATTAAGTTGATACAAAGGATAACAAAAGCTCTGCTGAAGCACATCAAACTGTCGATAGGTTAATGAGAACGATCGATTCAGAAAAGCGTATATGTGATGGTCCTCACTCGGCAGAAACATTAGACCAGTCATTAGAAAAACTAAGACCAAATCTAGAGTGACATTTGCCAGAGAACAGCTGCAAGGATATTAGAACTGATTTGTCTATATACATGAGTGAAGAGCTAAAATGAGGAAAAAGTTAGGAAAGCTCTAATAATATCTTACCATCAGTTTCTGTGAATTGTATGACAAACATCTGAAAAAATTTTCAAGCTGGTAATAAAGTTGAGGGCGGCGCTAACATGTTCTATGACAGCAAATAGGGTATGCTTAAAAATGGCTTTCGGCTCGATAGAAAGAGATCTTCATGAGAACAGTATTTTTTCAGATAGGAACATTTTGGTAGCTTGTAAGACTACATAACATTTTCACCGGGGAATATTTTCTCACCTCATGGCATATGATAGCAGTGAGAATAGAAATAAATAATAATTTAAAAAATTATAACTAGCATATGAAAAATCCTTCATCAGGGAACTAGTAAAGAAACAGTGTAGGCATTAATACACTGATAAAAGTTGAAATGCCCACGTTTTTCGAACGTATGCGACGAGTAAACAGCTATTACAACAAACCCAAAGCGTCCTCACCGGATTACATTAATAATGATCACGGTAATCAGAACAGGTCGCCAGCCTGGTAAATCAAAAATGGTGGATTCAAAACCCACCTTAGTAATGGATGTAGTATTTGTTTTAGGACTAAGCGTCATTTAGACGAGGCGAAATAAGACACAAATTTCCGGGACATGACCCTTCGTTATGACCACGTGAGAAAAAAAGTTTGTATTTTTAGAATCAGCATTCAAACATGATACTTATGAGTGCTAAACGAATTCCATATCATTTCACAGAAATTAAAGCTCACATTTTGATGAATGAAATGAAGATATTTCACTTAGCAAAAATAAGTGACTCTATTTGTCAATTAAGCTCAAGAGAAGAATCGCAGGATTAAAATTAAGTGGAATGGTAATGCAGCGGTCCAAGGGAGAGATAATAAAATAAATATTGCATTTTACTTCAAATTTCCTTTAAAACTGTTAACTTAATTTTTTTTCCTTTTGTAATTTTTCTTTTCTGTAATTTTATATTTTATCTGCTAATTTTCCTATGCACATACTATTATATTTGAGTTATTCTTAAACACTAGCTTTACTATCAGTAGGATTTCGCAGGTTCTTCACACCCCCCTTTTAGAGTGGGTGTTTTCTTGCAGTGGGTTTTTGCGTAAGGATGTAAGCATAAAAATCCTCACGTTTTTCCCACATTGTAAATTCTTTCACACACCATTTGATATGTAATATTGATATATTGTTTGTATATATTTCGTTTGTATTAACTTATCATTCTTTAATTCCTATAAGTATATTCTTTACTGATTATTTTAACCTCAGATTGTAATTATTTTGCGTATTGACCACTATATGATTTATATATTTATTTTGACGAGGGGTTAGACGGTAGAAGGGACAGTTTTGTCTCAATCTCGCCCCAATAAATACCTTTTAATATTATTATTATTATTATTAAAATAGCTAGATAGCTATTTTAGGTAGAAAAAGGAACGACAATTGAAACTTTTTACGAAATAGGGTTACAGAAACGTACCCAAATTGAGTAAACACATTTGGTAAAAATCATCCGACAACCGGTCCAAGTCAGTTAAAAATTGAATCATCGATGAAATCCGAAATCTCCGGCTTCACTCGGTGGCATTCACTCGCGTTTTCAGAGGTTTTAAAAAACCTATCATCGCCTCCGACTCCGTCACTGAAATTTAAATGCGACCTCTTGCCCCCTCCCACGAGCCTACGGATTAATAACCTCTTCCACCCATGACTCCGCTCGTTCCGAGATGTCAATCCAATTAGCACGGGCCATCATTTATTCGTTTAGTATCCGCACTCCCTCCATAAACGTCCAAATATTTGACCTACGGTTCGGGAGGAGGTGGGGGTGAGCCTTTGAAATCTTAACATCCCCCGGACGCCACCGCAGCGATATGGGTGGATGGTGGGTAATGGTTTTGGCAGGGTTCGACCTAGTCATGCCCCCCTAGTAGTTCCTAACCCTTACCGATCCATTGGAGCCGTTTGTGTCCCATCGGATGGCCGCGGCAGATGGCCCCGGGCAATGATTCGTTATCTGGTTGACTCGTTTCCGTGCCAGGATGCGACCATGACGCCATATGGTTGGTATTTTATTCACCGAGTATGGGGCACGAAGAGCGAGCACCTTGCGCAAGAAATGACGATCGCCTGAGCGCAGCCACGATAGGTAAAAAAGGAATATCGGTCGGAATTGGTCACGTGGGAATAAATCTCGGCCAACACCTCGGAGCTGGCGAACGAGCCTATACGTTCTGGCTCGAATGCTCGAATAAACGGGGGCCCGATGGGCGATCGGAAATTCTCCGCTGAGAGGCAAGAGATAACGAGGATGGAATGAATCTATCCCTCGCGGGTGGGCCCATTAAGCTACCAAATGAGGAATTAAGGAAGAAAAAAACTAGTAAGTAACTGCACGGATTCCAAAGTAACAGACTGCGGTAGCAGATGCCGGAAAACGATTTAATAGATACAGAGTCTTAAAATTAAACCCTTTCTGACAGGAAAATCAGTTATGTAACATATTTACGAACATTTCAATGGTCTTACCTTTTTATTTGAGCAATTTAATTAAGTTGCCTGTGCGTTATCTATCTCTTATTCCTTATTTTATAAGAGCCTGGATGTGAAAATTCTAAAATAAAATCTGAGTCATGAACAACACCCATTCCACTGAGTGGCTTTAAAAGTTGAACCAATTACGTTAATGTGGGAAATGTATACATAGGTCTACAGAAAGGATACGTAACATCAATTACTAAATGCAAGGCTTGAGAATAGCCCACTGAGAAAAAAAACAGCTTCATTCAAGCAGCTACGAGGAACTTTCCTATCCTTAGCTCTTAACGTGCAACTTGGGAATGGATATGAATACATTCAACCTTGCTTTTTAAACTCCAGGGATAATTTTTCGAGTTTTGCGGGCAATTCCAGAATTTTCTGTTCCTAAAAATTTGTTTTTTTAGCTCGATTTCCATTCTCGATGCCGTCTACATTCGTGTTAAATGAAAATGCTCTCATTATTTCTTCGTTTCCGAGAACAAATCATTCATGTGAATAAATCTCAATTGCTTCCGCGTACTCGGTCTTCAAAATATTTCATTTTTTATTTGCTACAGAAAATGTTTTCCATCGAGGAAGAGAGAATTACGCGTAATATTTCCCAAAGTTGTAGCAAACAAATGGTATTGTGATTAAATTACCAAGACCACCGACATATTTGTCATTCTACAATCATAGTTTTTTAAATACCAGAATTAAGAATGGTTTTTATTTAGCAAAATGAGGGTGAAATGAGAAACCGAACAATTCAACCGATTATCGAGAAATATAATACCGGTATTAGTAGGTGTAATGCAGCTAGAAAAGTCTATAGGGCATCTAATGAAAGGAAGTACTACTAACACGTTATTATTACACTGGTATCCCTAATGGGAATTAAAATAACACATTCCAGTTAATCAATAGCCATAAACCTAATCAGTCTGACCTATATAATCCTAGCTTATATCCTAATTTATATTTAATGCATGTAAAAATATGTATTATGCATGTTAAAAGCAAAGAAACCTGCTGACATGTCCATTTGCTTAGTAGGACCTCAATGGTATTTATTATAAAATAACGTCTTCACGACTTACTGAATTATGGGTAACTAACTCAATCTTTTATTTCACTGGATTTCGTTATTATGTGAAATAGCTCGGCCATTTTAAATAGGACATGAGACACTTCCTCAGGAAAAGCAAGTTCGGTATTAACACAAGTGACAACAATTTTCGTTTTTTGTTCTTATCTTTATAAAGATATAATTAATGCTACTTCTTGTACTTTACATTTTACTTTGGTAAATTTAAACGTACATTGATGACACTCAAATAAATTTAAATTAAAAAAAGGCAGAATTATCCATAAATAAACGACAAATTATTGTTGAAAAAACTCAATAATATAGTCCTTTTAAGGTACTCCTCACAATAACCAATTCCATTAAAAGTGCAACTAATGTCCGTCACCTACTTTAAATTACAAGAACCTACGTGGGGGAAATTTAAGCTTTAACAGTTCAAGAGTTTTATAAATGTGTAATTGTGCCTCACGAGTATTACACGGTAAATCTAGGGATGATTCCTGACTTCAAATCACCTCTATTGTTCGCCACCTCGAACTTCTTTCCAGACAAGTACTTGTTCTTAATACTAAGCCTCACCATAACCTTTCATTCTTCCTCTCGAAATAAATAAATTCTAACAGCTTCCACCCTCTTCCATTCTCCAATACCCGCTTACGTCACCCCACACTCCATCAATATGTCCTCCATCGACTATTGTTGCCATTTCAAATTTCTCAGACCTTTTCCCTTCCTGTCTCCAGCATGATTAACACTTCCTCGTTCGTTTTCTTCGCCATCCGGCGAACCTTGCCCAATTTTCCCCCACGCCCACATTTTATCCTTCTCCTGGAGATATGAGATTTTTAAACCATACAACACCACGCTGCGCTTCATGCCATATAGTGGCAAGACTCACTTTTTTATTTTTTATTCAGAAACTGTATGGTTTCCTTATAGTTTGTAAATGCTTCAAGCCTGTGCAATCCTCCACCTGATACCTTATATACTTAACACATTTTCTAATAAAATATTACTAAGGTAATTGACGTCAACCTGCTATAATAAATTTCCTCACAAATAAAATTAAATATTTTTTGTTTTTATTCTGGTAAATATCGCACTGGCTTAATTCTCTTATTAATCCTCTAATTCCCTATGACACTACTTAAACATACTATTCGTTTAATGCACTTCTTTGCCATACTAAATAACAACCGATCATTCGCCAATCTGACTGACGTATCTAACTACCGATATTAACCCCCACTGAACTATTTTCCGTGCCTCTATGACCATTATATTACGAGTACAATCGTAAAATCAATAGCGATGTTAACCAACTCGTACTCACTCCCTGACCTACCACACGCCATTCAGAATTGATAAATACTTCCCTTACTTTCACCGTCAGATCGAGACATCTATTCGCAACGATAATTTGATTTAAATGGAAGAGGAAATCTTTTCAAACGATCAGATGGGGTAAAACCCAAAGAGATACGTGAGCAAAAATGCCCAGGGAACAAACGAGCGTAATTATTAACAGGATATTCGCACGGACACCATATCTTTTTGTGGCGTTCGGAATTTTATTGGACGACGAAAACTTCTGAGTTTCTTGATGAAAGTTGTTCGGGTTTTTAAGCCTCTCGATGTACGAAGTTCTCTCAAATGGACGGTAAAAAATGTCATTTACGAGGAGGGTTCACAAGTTTGAGCTTCACTTTATGGAGTTGGGACATAATAGACAGATATAAGGGTAGCTCTTTTCCACATAAAATGTAGTTAAAACTGCACTACACATATTTTAGCTTATAAAGCCCATATCAAGTATGGTTTATATTATATATATCGGGTTTATGGTATAAACCCGATGTTTTTTTCGGTTAACATACGTGTCGTGCAGTTTTAAATATATATAATGTGAAAAAATGCTAGCATTTTATTTGACAAAAAATTTATGAGCATTGTGGTTATGACATTATAAGAATACCCCAACCAAACCAAACCACAAGTTACCAAAGCCACCAAAGCAAAAGTAACCAAAGCCACAACTCCCGGCTCCATCGCCATGAGAGAGACTTTGGAAGGAATATTTTCCGTGGGGGAGTGGAGCGGGAGGGAACACGTGGATTCCGCTTATCCCACCTCCTTTGCTATAAGATGATGATCTTCAAAGGGACTTCGCTTAAAAGAATCAAAAGAATCTAACAGGTCCTCATCTCATCATGAGACCTTCCTTGAGGATCATCCATCACCCAGACACTTTTCCACGAAACATCTTCAACTTCATTCCTTGACTTAAACCCGCTATCGCATTAGGATAACCGTTATCCACCGAAAGGGAATACATTGGTGAGTTTTACATGATATATACCTCCTCCTGATACCATTTACCCTCCTAAATTTCCTCGCTAAGTTTCACTCATAATGGCAGGTATTTAACGAAATTGTAGCATTAAAATATACTTAAAACTCTGAAAAATTGCATAAATGAAAGAAACAACTTCCTAATACCATCTTTAGATAAATATAGCCGAGTTACAATTTCGTAATGTTCAATACATGGAGTGAGTGTTTTTACGAGTAAGCATGGTGCAAAAATCAATGAAATTCCCACGATTTTTAAACAAATGTAGCAATATTGAAAGTAAGTGTAAAACGCCTCTGATTTCAGCAACAAGAATACAAGGCCCTGGTCAGGAAGCGAACTCATTCTTCGTTAAGGAGGAGAAGAAATTATAACAAGTTAGATTTGACTCGGCAGATTGGCGATGCCCTTTCAACCGAAAGATATGTTTGAACCCCACACGAGGATCTAGTTGTTGCGATGGTTATAGTACTTGTTTCTAGAGGACCCAGACTCGAGGTTTAACATCTACTCCAGTGTTTTGCGGAGAGAACTTCAAGTTTAGAACTCCATCTGTAGAATGGGGATGTTAAATAGTGAGCATGTTGACATCTTTGTTGAAAGCACAATAATTCTGACTTTCTACCCATATTCTCCCCACTCAGTAAACCCCTATCTATTCCAAAGCATCCACCCATACTTAAGGAATCAAATGAATTTTGTTTCTGTTAGCTGAAAGGCTTCCGCGGCACTTGTTTAATTCTCTCTGCATGATTCCAGGAATTCTTCAGCGTACGTGGGTTTAATGACAACAGCTTCCTTGTCAAAACAGTCACTGGCACAGCTTGCAGTCAGATAGCTTTCTCAATCAAAATCATCTTCGGCCTGAAGACGCTGACAGAACAGTATGCGAAACTGTTGTCACTAAGCCAAGCTATGAGGATTAGTTCACGTAATTAGGCATATAGGACCTTAGCTCATTTTCACTTCTCCTGATTACGTCAGCAAAATGAATTTCGGAAATGGACTTCGTGCTGGTTCAGAATTTACGCCCTACTATTCAGTTCCACAGCAGCGTTTATGGAAGCGTTAGCTATATTCTACTTCGTTCACAAATTGCCTAATATAATGATATTAAAATATTCTATTCATTACATTTACTGAAAAGTGAAGATCATCTCTAAGAGAGTCAGCATGAAAAACATTTATGAAGTCTAACGATTGGCCACACAGGTTCAAACAGATGATAAATTCACTAACCTCTTAATAGGGACAAATTTGAAGACCCCATTGTTTCATGGAAAATACTATTTAGTCGTGAGTCAAATATTGAGCCCAAAATGCGAGAAGAAACGAATGTTATTCTTAAGTCTTTTCGCGCTCAGGATGAAGGTAAGAACGTTGATCACTCCCAAATGCGACGATGGCGGTCAGAGTTATTGTGTAAAGATTCCGAGCGGGATGCTCGCCAAAATCATATGTGCCAAAAATATACACCATCACTCACTCCACAACCGATTAGGGCCACCCTACGAAATCGCGTGTTCGTTTGCCCCAGCAATAACTCCATAAAAATAGCCCGGCTGTGAGAGTGAAAATCAATTCTTCGAAGCCCGAAGGAAATGGTGGAGGAATGTTACCTGTGGCTATTACTCACCAAGTCGTAAAACAAGCAGCGGGGTTTATATGACTGCTTTTGTCGAAGCCCCAAAACAAGAATCGGCATCATAAAGAGGCGAATTGAGTCGGCGATTCTTCTCGTTTGAAACGACCCAGATACGGCCCAAGTCCACCCAAAAGAGAATCGCCTTCATTATCATAGTTAAGAGATGGAAACGGAATTGATGTGCCCCCTCATGCCATTAGTTCCCAGCGTTTCAAAACGGAGACCGGAAGCAGAGAAAGCAGAACATTGCCGTGGCGATCTAAGTTCAAAGTTCGTACCGTGAAAGGGAGATCGGATTTAGGTGATGGCTAGAGTACTAGCCACCCTAGGGCCGGGGTTAGAGCCCAGGTAGTGGATGAGATTTTTTATTTTCATTTAAATTTTTCCTTCTTGAGTGCAGTGCGGAGAGCACTAAGAGTTCAGAACACAGCCCGTCGGACTGGACGTTAAATCGTGGATCGATTGGCGCCATTCAGGCTAATGCCATCTGCGGGTCACGCTTATACCATCCTCAGCCCTCTAAAAAATTCTTATCCCTAACGAATAACACACCTTTCTTGAATGGCGCATATAAACTTAGTAAACCCGTAGGTCACCGGTTACAAGTAACTACCGCTAGGGGTTGGAGGAACTACAGTCGTGATATCAAAAATATAATGATTACAATAAGATCCGCCATGTGACTTGAATGTGTTTTATGAGATGAACTTTTAATAGATAGGATAAGTGTGGACTCTATTTGCATGATGTATGATTCGCATGATTTGAATTATGGAAAAAAAAATTTGCGATTGGGTTAAAAAAAAGGAGACGGCGAACGACAGAGCCAAATATAAGGCAAGAAGGAAAGGTGCTGGGAATAAAATGAAGAAGTCTGTAATTTAAAGTTGGAGGACGAATTGAGAAATAATAGAGTGCTGAAAGGGGAGAAGATAATGCTGTACTGTAGCATAAGATGGTGGAAAAGAATTGGCATTTTAAAGGGCAAGAAAGAAGGCAGAAGATCATTCTAGATTCAGATTATTGTCGACTGAAAATTACAATTGGTAATTTTAATTCAAGACATTAGGGTACCTTATGAATGAGCCGACAAAATACGGAAAAAGACACACGCTATTAATCCTAGATCTGGGATAACAATCTACGTCAACTGACGCGACTTGAAGTGAAAAGTAACGCTAAGAAAGTTTGACGTTGATAGCACGATCTAATTCAATTCGATATATTCAGGCGGCATATCAAATCTTATCCAAGTTTGCGTATCCAGAAACGTCACTTTCCATCAATACGCAAATATAATGGCATGTGAACATTTTTTCTGTGGAACACTTGTAATAAAATTACGAAAGACAAATATGAAATGAATAGATGACAGAGAGAGAGCAAGTCATGCGGTATTGCTTGATTCCAATGATAGGTGAACAAATCCTGATAGTCACCAATAAAAATACAATAGTATAATTACACATTCGTTCCGGTGGCTTAGTGATATTCGTAATTCGTCTGGAGGGGCTTACACATCCCTCCTAAACCACTAAGCCCAGCTGGAAATTTAAGTTCGCGTAGGAAACACCTACAAGTATCCAATAGTGTCGCGATAGAGAAAAACGATAGCAATACGACACAAAGCATGCAGCTGGGGAGTATAAGAACATAATTTCACCTTGACCAATTCCATCTTTGGTCATTTAAAAAATAAACAAGATGAATGGGAGACGAAAGAAATAATAGTCTGATTTGTGAAGTCCGAAATTTTGAGAATAAGTCCGCAAATCAAACGGAGTACAGAGAGTGAGAGAGGTGAGGCATTATCACCACCACCGTCGTTAACACTGCTCACATGGCCCATCACGCTGCGGGCCTCATTATAATAGGTCGGCCGGTCACGAAACTCGCAAGGACCCATTTCTCTCGTCCCCCATAGCCACGACTCCCACTCCAAACCACCGATATGGTCGCGCGCCTCTCCGCTTATGACTAGCACATGGTGGAAGGAGGTTTGAAAAAGGGTGACCCTGCTACGGGGTTGGTGGCGAGCTGATGTGCTTCCGTGTGGGCGGCCGGCATTTTACGAAGAGGTGGATGGTTGAGGAGGAGGTAAGTGCGGAAGGGAGGCGAATGGATAGATGTATAGAAGGGAGGGAGGGCCGGCAGAATCGCTTCCGCCGCGGTCGACGGCATCGATTTCGAGATTTAGATAATTCCCACGTTCTCCAGAGGGGTCGGCGTTCGGCAGGGACAGAGGATGCAGGTAGGTCGTGGGATGCAGGAGGTGGGTGGCAAGGGGAGGAACCAGGAGGACCGCGGCGGTCACAGCCAGTGCCTCCCGCTTGAGTATTCCGAGTTCCAATCCCGGAGCCGACCGCGGAAGCGAAATACGTTACGCGTCAACCGGGCAATCATATATAGTGGAACTAATTCAATTCCGCCTCAGATATGGGCGTTGCGTTTGACTTAATATTAAATTAGTTCAGATCAGGGGTTAACAAACTGCGATTCACGCAGCTCTTAGGGAACGTGCATGTGGCTCTAAAGTGAAATATAAATTCAAAATAGAACTAGTGAAGGTTAAATATACCATTTATTAACATTAGTGGTCGAACTTTCATAGTTACAGTCCCTCATGCCAGTAATATCTTTGATTTATATAAGGTAAAATGTTTTGCACTTTTTCTCTTTTACATTTTACAATGTGATAACTCTACATTTTTACTTTGTACTTGACCTAATAATGTAATAAGACATACATGTATCTATTATGCCCTGGGCGGGGGGTGGAGAGGACGGTATCGTCTTAACCCGCCCAGGTAAAATAAAACTTAAGTCAAGTCATGCCAAATGAAATGCTGCCATTGTCTATGCCTCACTGCCATAAAGAAACACGCTCCAGGTGCACGTTCTGATGAATTCTTTCCTTACTTACGGACGCATTTTCACAATACGCAAGCTGGTTGCACACTTTGGTCAAAACTGATGATATCAATTTTTCAGGGAATTTTTCTTGCATAATATGTTTTCTTGCATAAATAATTGGAGATAGTTAACAACATTAATGTTATTATTTTGCTTTATTTATATTTATTTCAGGAAAAATATATCTATACCCATCAAATTATTTTTAAATTGCTGTGACAGTACGGTTTTACTCTTCCGTCTTAAAACATTTCGGGGGTAACATTTTACAGCTGACTGCAGCCAGGGAAGTAATGCACTGGATTAGCCAAGTGCCCCTGGTGTGAATCCTGCCTAGGACATTGCTCCTGTGTTATCTTATGGTTAAGATTAGCATTAACTTTGAGATGCGAAACAGCCTTAGAGCACCTGCCGACTAGCTTCTACTAATTAAACAATTCACCTTATGTCAATTAGGGCAGGTGTAGACGGACATAAGTAGTTCTGAATATTTCGGCTAGCATACACCTCTATTTTCATTGAAATCTCTCTCCGGCCCAGCAAATTTCGTTTCTCGTTTCATCCTATACTCAGGGATCCCGCCGTGGTAGATAGGTTGGTAAAGCTCTGGCAAGGAAACCCAAAGATAGCGGGTTTTAATCCTGCTCAGGGCGGATATTATGTTGCCCTAAGATCAAAGTCTTAGGTTTAGACGGTACGATAAACCTCAGCCGTTGGAGCACCTAAAACCCAAGACTATGCCCTCACTATTCAAAGAGTGAATTCTCTTTCTCCCAATCCACTGCTAACATTCTCTCCTGTATCACGGCCTAATTCATCCTCATCGCTGCTCCATCCCATTTTGTCCTCCTAAATGTATCCAGCAACTTTTTTCCCTTACAAACAATCCTAATAATTTCTTTCACATCCCTCTTCACACCCACATCGCCTGCGTTGCTGGTAAATTTTCATCCACACTATTAAATATTTATATTTTTTAACAAATCAACGTATAACCTATTTGTAACAAATCAATAAAATGTTCCACAATTCAATCCCCACTAGTCGCTGCCTACTTTTTTCCTCTCCTCCAGGCATCGTAGTCTCCATGTTCACCTAGGAATTCATTGAACTGGGGAATAATCTTGACGAAAATGAGTTTGAAAGCGAGCAAACGAGGCAAAGAATTCACTCGGTTCAGAAATTTTTCACAAAAAGGAGGGACTCAAGGGAGGGTACCGAAGTTATGAATTGTTCATTTCAAATTAAATCATTGATTTGCCAGCTAGGTGGTATCGTGACTGAATTTCATTGTTCATTCAGAAATTCAATCACGATGCCAAACATGTAGTGACAGAACCTACAAACGCTGATGCTGGTGACAAATGGAAAGCAGAGTGGCTCGAAACGGAAAAATTCAAGCAAAGCTTTTTGGATAAGGAATTGAAGTGTGGGTCATATTTGAGTACGGAACCTTCAAAACCAGAATAGTCACTTAATTAGACACCTACATACATTGAGACATTGCATATCCATCAAGAAAGCAAAAGATAGGTCCCATGAGAAACATCGGGCGAATACGTGAAACAAATCAAAAGCGATGCGAGAAATATAATTCATGGGAGAGTTATGGTCATCGAATCATTAAGACAGAAGAGGGCTTCATGCTATTTTACAAGCTTAGGTCTCAAGGACAGCTGTTGATGAACCTGAAACTCACAAATTGAAGGTGTTGGAAGGCAATGATCTTTCTACACGAATTACTCCAAACATTGGGCTCTTGCCCACTCTATGTATGTAAAGGAGTTGAATTATGAGTGCCAAACCACGTCGCCTCTGCGGCCTCAATTATAACATTAGGAATTATTTAATTTTATTCTTGAAAGTTCACATTATTAAATTGTTTAGCTGGCGATCTCATTTGACATTTATATAGGGGAGAGAATGAGATTACAGGATGAACACTTTCAGAAAAGAAAAACAGTCCTGGAGCCTCTAAAAGTACGTTAAAAGAACCTCATTTCAGACTTGTAAAACATGCAAGACGGCAGCCTGCGAACAGTCTTCGATCCTAAGATTTTTCGATAGTTGAGGACAGAGTTTACCTAGTACTGAGAAAGGCACCTTGAATTTTATTCGGACTGGTTGAGCAAATACTAACGATAAACTCTCGAAAGATTTTCAGGAAGTAATAAGTGCATTCTTTGTTTTAAAATTTTTGCAATGAAAAGAATTAGTATTCACAGCTTTGGCTTATTATAAAAACAGCAAAGTTAGTCGGGCCTCTACTGTCATCATTCAACGGACATGTTAGAGACTTTCCAATGCACACATCGTGATATGATAACAGATACACCTAAAATGTTCGAGAAGTTCACATTCAAACCCTAAATCTCCACATAACCAACCACTATGCCACTAGAAGAATTCGAAACCCATTAAAAATTCCACATCCCTTCGTCCGGGCCAAATTTAATGTTACCTCTCTCTCATGATATTAATCCCCAAACGATGGGAATTTTATACTTTAGACTATCACTATCCCGATTTTAACTGGTAAGAAAGATCAAAAAGTGTTTGAAAGGCATATTTTATCTCGAAATAGAAATAACCAGCCCGAAAATAATTTATTCTGAGCGCTTAGAATACAGGGGAGAGGGTCAGAAAGGGAACGAACCAGCTGGATACCCATTGAAATCCTCGGAGATATAACGGCACTCACACCAATCCATGCCAAAAAGGAGACATTCCTCGGGAAAGGGAAGAAAGCTCTAGAAAACAGGCGGAGACAACCCTAAGGATACGGACGGCGGAGGAGCAAGTGGCTTATATTCTTGCTCCTGATGGGGTGAGGGGTAACCTACGCAGAAACCTCCCCCCTCAAACGCATGGCAGGAGCCAACCGGAGGAAGCTGGGTGGAGGGGGGAGAAGGCGCACGTGACCTACCGGAAACAAGTGACGATCACCGAGCGCGATCAAAAGGGACGGGATGGGCGAGGGAGGGAGGGTGGGATATGAGCGATAGGGAGGGAGCAAGGGAATAGGTGGGAGGGGCACGAGGAAAGGAGGCTTGTCTCCGTGCATTCTGCGTGGATGGGACCACGGATCCGGTTCGATAGAGGCAATCCTCCTCCGTCACTGACCTTTGTTCCGTCCACCGCCTCCTGTTCTCCTCTTCTCTCTTCCTCCGTCAACTCTCCCACCCTCATCCAGTCTTCCCCAGAACTCCCCTTGAAGTGGCCGAGACGAGCACCCAAAGGAGTCCAGTGATCCTAGGGTCGTCTTGTGCAGGGGAGGGATAGTTACCCTCCCCTCCTCCTGTCAAAGGGGCGGAGGGGTGCGTCCTGCACAGTCTCAGAGAGACGCCCCCTTCTCGCAAGGGTAAAATCCCACTGCTCCGAGATGCACACCCACTTCTTGATGGTGCAAGGCCGCAGCGGACGGAAGGACGGCGGGGGTGAGCAGGGTTGGTTTCGAGACTAATTTCCACGCGATAAGCCCCTTTCTTTCAGGCCTAAGAGACCCCGCCCCCTCACAGGTTCACCCTCCAGAGAGAGGATGAGAGGGACAGAAGTTCCCGGAGTCGTGTCCCGAGTTGAACTGGGAAAGGCGTCGAGCGGAGCGGAGCGCGCGCTGGCTGACGGGACGGGTGTCCGGGAGGGGTGGTAGGGGATGGAGGGGAAAGGGGATGGGAGAATTTTGAGGGGGAGAGGGAAGGGAAGGAGAGGAGCAGACGACCAGACGGCGGGTCAAATGGGGGGGAGGATGGGAAGGACGGAGGGGAAGGGGTTACGAAAGGGGGGAAAGAAGGGGTTGGGAGGGATAGGGTCTAGGGTCTGGAGAGTAGGAGGAAGGGGACCTCAGGACTCTTGGGGAGGGGTGAGGTGGAGGGGCGTGCGAAATGGAAAAAAACTGCCGGGACGAGAGAATGGGAACAGTTAAATTTGAAGGAGGATTTAGGAGGGAAATTAGGTAATGTGGGGACGAGACATGAGGGTGTTGCGAGGTATTTTAATCAAAAAGGAAAAATACTTCTCCAACAAAACCCAAATGCAAAAATTCCTCGCTTGCCACATCCGCTCTTCAACTCAGAGCAGTTGGCCTATCTTGTTGCACGGTGTACACTTTTGCTTTGTTCCCATATCTGATATTTTTTAAAGCACTATCCAACTAAAGTCAATTAGGCGGTATGATATACTTACCATCATATATTAACGAGAAATCTTATACCTCATGAACACACATTTGGATTTGTAACAGCTTCTGAGGTTATTTTTAAACCTTGTCTCATTCTTTTTAGAATGATTACTCTTTTGAGGAAGATACGATATCGTACGATTGATAACAACACTTTATGTCCACATTGATTTAGTCAATAAGCGTGGATAGATTACCTAAAATGGAAAATCTCCACGCTAGGGTGTGGGGTATTCAGACGCTTGATTATTTTTTCTCGTAAATAACACATTTTCATCCGCATGTAATGAAATGAATCACCTACTTCATCGCTGGACGTAATATATTACTCATGATCTCACGCTAAAAAACACATATAATCAGGTTTAGAAGGTTACCTCAGCGCCATAATACTCATACATATTTCGAAAACGGTTGGACTCTTAAAATTATAAATTATAGAAATTGCTTTAAACTTTTCTCCCAAGCTAACATAAAAAGAGTATAAATATTTATCTAACGGTAAAAAATCGTGATAAAACGATTCCAGTCTTTTTGTGGAGAACTATGGTTGACTGTACTCGTGAAATATTTGTTCACTCGCTGTCTATAAATTGTTGATATTTATTTTACAGTATAGCGTCATTTGTCTCGTGAATCTTTTTGGATATAATATTTTGTGGATTAGATATATTTTCCAGCCTACATTAGTTATTATGTTTACTAAAAGTACCAACATTTTAAGTTCATTGTATAAGTTGCAATTTCAGAATGAACAGAGTTCTCCATTTTTCATAAAAAATAGGTAAAAAAATTCAATCGACTAGCTTCATTTGAGAAGATTCATTTTATTTTTTCTATTCATGAATATTTCTATTTGTAATCAAACTGCAAATATTGTCCTTAGATATGACGTATGTTCGTTTCCGAAACATTAAATGATGGAAATTCCAAATTTAAAATAAGACATATAGGTTTTCTACTTTCTCAGCAACTTAACAGCATGTGACGCAACAAAATATCGCCTGCTGTGTAAACAATGGAAATATAATATCTTATCATATATTTCATGAAACATGCAATTAATCAACAAGTCAAATAAAATATTAAATGGTCATCGTTCCTAAAAGACTTTTTTTCGGGGTTGATACACCACTTGGATGTTTCTTTTTGACAAGATAATCATTTTTGTTGGTAGCTTAGAAGTAAGGAAGCAATTCGTCAGAACATATATCTGGAGCATGTTTCTTTACGGTAGTGAGGCATGGACGATGACAGCAGCGGAGAAGAAAAGGATGGAAGCATTCGAAATATGGTGCTACCGAAGAATGATGAAGATAAAATGGATCGACCGAGTGACAAATGAAGAAGTCTTAAGAAGAGTGGGAGAAAAGAGAAGTCTACTGAAAACTATAAAAACAAGACGGGACAACGTAATCGGTCATATCTTAAGACACGATGGCCTGATGAAGACAATCGTCGAAGGAAAAGTGAACGGGAAGAAGGGAAAAGGTAGGCCTCGTATGAGTAATATAGAACAGGTCGTGAAGGACGTGAAAGAGAGGAGTTACGTTAACATGAAGAGGTTAGCCGCTAGAAGAATCGAGTGGAGGGCTTCGTCAAACCAATCCTAGGATCGTTGACCCATGATGATGATGATGAAGTAAGAAAGAAAAACTTATTAATTTCAAATCTACGATCCAAAACTTCATCACTGAAATGTCACTGCTATACATTTACACTACTGGTTTAAAGAAAGGTTAAGTCCGTTAAATATAGCCAGAGATGCAGTTTTGATTATTTTTCTCGATTAACTTCCAATTTTTCAATAATAAGAGCAACAGAAACTTTAGTTTCCATCTTAAACGCAGAATCAAAGTTTCATAAGAAACTTCATGCATTGCCTTCCAAGTGCATGCTTTATAATAGGTTTATGAACCACAGATATGTATATATATTTACTTAATTTGTGTCATCATCATCATCATTGGTCAACAATCCTAGGATTGGTTTGACGCAGCTTTCCAATCGATTCTGCTATCGACCAAAATTTTCATTGTGACGTAATTCTTCTTTTTTATATCCTTCACAACCTGTTCCATGTATCTCATACGAGGCCTGCCTTTTCCAATCTTCTCATTCACTTTTGCCTCGACGATAGTCTTCATCAGGCCATCGTGTCTCAAGAAATGGCCGATTAAGTTGTCCCTTCTTCTTTTTAGAGTTGTCAGCAGACCTCTTTTCTCCTACTCTTCTTAGGACTTCCTCGTTACTTACTCGGTCGATCCATTTAATCTTCAGTATTCTTCTGTAGCACCACATTTCGAATTTTTCGAATTTCGAATGTGCACCCTTTTCTTCTCCGCTGCTCTCATCGTCCATGCCTCACTGCCGTAAAGAAACATGCTCCAGATTTATGTTTTGATAAAACGTTTCCTTACTTCTACGCTTATATTTTTAGCTGTAAGTAGATTATTCTTTTAATAGAATGCCCTCTTTGCCTGGGCTATTCTACTAACCATTTCTTTCTTGCTTCGTCCATCGTGTTTTGTGTCGGTGTAGGGTTGTGTAATTTGTGTTGGTTAAATATTCACTTATTTTAGCCACCCTATGGTAGGTGTAGGGTTGTGTAATTTTTGTAGGTTAAATATTCACTTATTTTAGCTACCCTATGGTACGAATTGATGCGGTACCATTTCTGTTTGTCAAATATTTAGCACGCATTATATATCTACATATGTGCATTCAGGATTCTTCTAAGTTTCTTGCACCCCACGGTAATAGCAAAAGTTCACTTAATTTGTTAAATCGGAAAGCAATGACTGATAGCTGAAGTCATTTGCGCCATTTGGAAATAGCGAATAACTATATTAAGAAGGTACAGGATAATGGTAGGTGGGCTTCAGTGCCAAGTGCTCCACGGTTACACGTCCGATGCAACGAAAAATTCCTCTACGAAAGCGAGATATTTTCAAATTTTTTTATGATGACCCCTTCTCCAAGCCATTAGATCCCTGATTTTAAGGTCTGGTGGTATAATGTTCTCCAACGGAAATTGTTAACTTCATGCTCATTTTAATAGAGAATAACGTTTTCTTTCTCATGTCTAAATAATGCAGGCATAGTAAACGGATATCTCAAAAAGTATTATATTCTCGTATTATTTATATCAGTGTCAGATGATTTATAAGCAAAAATTGTCCAACCACTCTTTCTTCAATTTCTTAATCATAAAATTTCTATTTGCGTAAAACATTTTTATTTCTGTTCTAATATATGTCCTTTAACATCCTTGGCAATCATAATTTTATATATATAGGTGTTAGTTACCATGCCTTGATTTATATAACGTATTTTGGTTGTGAGGGAAGTGGAGATGCTCCCTTATAAATCCGAAACATTCTATAGGAACCCCCTTCCTAATTACGTGACGCTGCTCATGAACCCTTTCTTTCTCTGAATGATAAAACAGATATTTTATTTTAAGGTGGATAAGAGTACTATATGTAGACCACAAATTAACTCTGACCAGGTCCTACATGAAGATATGAGAGTTTAAACAAAACGCATCCACAAGTGTTGGGAGACTGCGTCCCAGTTTCTGATTGGCAACAGGAGGAGTGAATTTGAGTCTCACCATCAATCTAGTGTCAATTATGCTATACATCAGTGTATTTTCTTTCGATCTTCTTGAATGCTTTGGATAAAACGATAAATATTTTTATGATATTTGGTGCATCACCTCGATCATGACCCGGCATATTGTACTTACATTAACTAGATTAACTAGGGGCACTAGATTGTATAGCATATGAAATCGTAACCTTCCTTTGGTAAATTAGGTCTTAACAATGAAATCAGTGGTTTAGTTGCTAACAACATAATTGTGTTTTCTCCACACAGATATAGCGATATAGCAGATATATGAATCTACAACGCTTTCCTGATGTGGTTTCATACCTTGATATACACCCTCTACTTGGTTTGCGGGCCTAACGCTTTTTTTCATTGCAAGTAAGGCTTCTTGTAGTGTGACTACAATTTTCCTTCAGCAATAAGTCATCTTATGGTTGAATATGGCAAGCATGTAATGCTATGTATGAAGCAACGGGTCTGACGTAAAATGTCGTAGATTCATGAATACAATGCGTCAAATATTCAAGGTTTTGTAGTCATGCATTAATTTGACTATAGAGTGAGACATGCATTCGTTTGACAGGTCTTGGCTCAATATAATCAATTCACACCTTATTTCAATCGAAGATAAATAATGTTTCCATACACCCTTAAATATCAATACCAATCGGTATCTTCGAATTTTATACATTTTAATTGGCTGAAACCTCCGAGAGATTGGTTTTTATGTAACTGCTTATTTGACGGTTTTTATCAAAAATAGTTTAATCAATAATATGCGTAATTTTTTAATAACATTACAATTTAACATGTGGAATAAACTAAGGTACCGAATGAACTCGGGTTTCTTGGAAAAGCTCCTGTGGCAGATGATCACAACCACAAATCGGTTAAGAACAAGGAGATGGAAGACATTACGTAATTGGAGACGTAGAGCAAAGGAGCTGCGGGTCGGGGAATTATTTCGGAGTGCATGCGAAACGATTTTGTGAGCTCGGCAGGCGGAGTTTTACGAGTGGGCAGGGAGACCCCTTGTTGACGCACCAGGGTGGGCCTCTGTCGGGAGTGAACTCCAAGGGTCCTCGAAGACTGGGAAGCGGATCGACGGATTTTGGGACGAGAAAGGGAAACCTCTCCGGGAGAGGGTTTTCTCTCGGCAGGCGTCCCAGCCGACATCGCAAAAGACCGAGACCCTCGAAGACGAGGAGCAGCTTGGCGCCTCCCCAGGGTCGCCCTCACCCCTCCCGAGAGCTTTTTTGGGAGAAGGGAGTATTAGGAGTAGTTTAGTAGGGAGTAGTGTTTTATGGATAGTGTTTTGGCGCGCGTAGCTTAGACTCCTTCCGCTCGGGGCATGCCAGAACACATTTATTTCACGCGTCCACACAGCACCAGGATGCATGGTCCATCATGTTGTGACGAGTATCAGAGGATGGGCTACGACAAGTATAGGGATTGATTAAAATATTCACGAGGTTTTGTTTGGATATAATGATAAGGATCTATAATTATTGGCGTAGAATCTGTAATATCCTTAGGCGCTACGATGACAATTGATTTATTCTGGAGGAAACTCATATAGTAAATGTAAGGCCAAGCCAATAGATAGCAAGGTTAACAAAATAATATTAGGAAAATGTGTTGAGAACATGAAAGTGTCGTATTATTTTTCACTAGTAAACCTTAAAACTACGTAGTTAAGTGTAGCATGCAGGACCTAGAAGAAATGGATGGAAATGATTCGACATAATTACCCCTACTATTTTCAGGAAATTTTGTACAACGCTTTGGTGGGCACTAAATTAAACTACGGTTTGATATGCTGGGGTGGAGCCCACAAGATGACATTGAACACTAGAGTAGTCCTTCAAAAAACGTTAATCAGAATAATTGTCAATACAAATAGCTTTGAGTGTTCTTACCCTTTGTTTGTTAGTCTTAAGTTATTTCCATTAAGATACATGTTTGTTTATAAAACTTTAAAGTTATTTTTTTTGCGAAATGGTAGTTTTCCAGATATTTCTGGAAACGAGCATGGCTATAAGTTACGTAGGAATTGTAATTTTTTTAATTTCTACGCCTAATCTTTCTTTATTTAAAAGATCATTTCTTTATTTTGGGCCTAAAAGTTTTAATAACTTACCTTGTTCGATTAAACAGACAGAGTATAAATATTTTTTGAAATTAGGCCAAAGATTGGTTGTTATCCCATCATGATATTATGTTCTTTTGTGTGTGTGTGTGTGTGTGTGAAAAAAGAAGAGTAACTGAATAGAATAGGTACTAAGAGACATTGCTATGCTGAAAGTCAGTATTAAGGGTTGAGGGCTGGATAAGCGAGGATTAGAAAAAAAGAAACTCTAATTTGGACCTAATAAAGAGAATTAGGCCGATTTGAGGAAAGGGATGGATCGGATAGATGAATATGTGCAAAATTGAAGAGAGAACCTCCATCGGAACATACTCTAACTGGTAGAAGGGTATCGATCAATACATTTATATTAAAGAGAAAAAGAAATGGGAATTTTAAAAAAGCATTGTGATGAATAATAGAATGAAAATGCATTAAGTCGCATCTTGCGGGATAATTTAAATGTCACGCTTAGCATGCAGTTTTGTTTACCACACGGCGGCCCAGCATAATCTTGAGGATCGAATTTTCCATGATTTAAATTATAAAAAAATCTTCTTGGCCATATCCGATAGAAAATTCACGAGGAGCTTTTATCTTATTCCAGCACTTACTTAGATGAAAATTGCTTACGGCCCCAGGAAATGGAGAACATATTTACTGTGTACATGTGACTCTCATGCACTGCTGGGCTTAGTAAATACTGAGGTATAATTTAACCTTTCTGCCTGAAAAAACTTTAGCTTTGCCTCAATGACAGAGACATTCTTGATATTTTTACTTGTTTAAAAAAAATGATAAATATTGATTAAATCTGGTTCATGAGGAAAAATAGGATTACAATACTCCAATTATTCCCGAAAAAAAGTATCCTTTATTTTTCTCTGCTTGAAAGTTCCGGTAAATTTTATTTTTAATAACTGTTCCCTTATTCTTCCAACCGAGTCTTATTTTCTGCAAAATTACGTAATTCAATTGAATTGAATTTTAAGTTTTCCGCTGTAGGTGATATCAATGATATAGGTAGTAATAGTTAAAACTGAACTTGCTATGGTGATATAGGTAGTAATAGTTAAAACTGAACTTGCTATGGTGATAGTAATAGTTAAAATTGCATTTTATTTTATTCAGTTGAAACACACCATTAAAAATATATTGTTATTCTTAGCAATAAATCATTTACCATGTAACTGTTTAAATAGTTTTCACATTATATACATATAGTTTCGCATATATAATCCTGCGTGGGTGTCATCCGATACGGTGTATTTTTCGTTTGGTGGCCGAGTCTTTTATTCTTACGTTTTCCTATGCATTACCATATCTTTTTAGAAACATATTTTTTCCCATTATTGAATTAAAAATTTTAAAATATTGCACAGATTCATTTACTGTGCATTTACAAAAGCAAGACTGATTAAATACTAAGTGGAAGGATGGGCTACTTTGTCTCGATATTGCCTCAACTACAGCCAACTTCTTTTATCTCTTAATTTAATGAACATATATTGATAAACAAGGGTTTTAAATACTTTTCAACCACTAGGGTAAGTTTTTTTTAAGAAAATGCATAAGGTATCTCGGTTTAACAGGGAGACAAGCGTTGGAAGCCTAAAAGTATGGCGTTTACTTGTATCAGGGATCTAATGATAAAAGCTTTGAAAAGAGGATGAAAAGACTGGTTATGCGTCTGATACGGAGCAAGGTATTGCATCAGACGCAGCCGGACACCAAAACGGTAAAAAGGGATGAGTAGTATATCTGCAATTTGGAAGTATGAGGAGAAGGATATAGTGTGTAAAATGAGTGGAAAGGAAGGCAAAAGAGAAAGTTTAAGAAATAAAAATTCAGGAGAGAAAGGTGAATGAGGGCATGAGACAGTCATTAGAGGGAATGGCGGTTCCTTTAAGAGCAGGCTAGTACAGTCGCCGGGTTTCTCTCCATCATTCTTCCTCCACTCTCTAGATTCCTACCTCTTCTCCAATCCCATCCTAAATGACACAAATGACTTTAGATGTGGTCACGTACCCCTATTGCAGCAATAGCAGGGTAATAAAAGGGAGAATGTTAAGGAAGAGGGCAAGAGAGCAGCATAGACTGATTTGAAGGAATGATTAGAGGCAGAAAGTTTCTGCATCTACATGTTACAGTGATGGCGACCACTAATGTCCACTTGCAGCGCATCGCGTAGATGTAGATGTAAGGCGTGAGGCAGGGGATGGTAGATCACAGGCCATTATAATGTAATTTTGCACATAAAATATGTGCGCATTAGTACCTACTGAAGAGATTCGTAATGCTTTTGAAGAATTACCCTCGTTTTCCGCTATAGTCATATCGTAGGAAAAACAAATTCTTGTATCATTAGGTCCGACAGTTGAACTCTATTAATGCATCGCTTCTGTGTTTCCAGCTGATGTAGTGTGTGAGTAGGAGTATATCTGCAATTTCAATTTCGAGCTCTTGTAATTTTAATTGTTCAAGTAAATTTAGTCTTACGAACAGGCATCTAATCTAGATCCTCAAAACGAAGTCCTTCTCATATTTCAGTGACAATTACTATGTGAAGCAAAGTAAATTTGTTAAATAATAATCGCGGATCAAATTAAAATAAATGTTTTGTTTTTCCATGGTTGTCATGGGGGAAATAGTTTGTTGATAACGAGGATTCGGGGCATAACGATATTGAACACGAAAGAGAATGGTTGTATCATTGATTTGAATAAAAACTTAATCCAACAATTTGGTAGCAGAGCGTGGTTCTTCATCACGTGGGTTCAGCAGACTTGGAAACTGATGTTTTGACCAAGGACGTCAGCGAAGCATTAATGAAGAAGCACATTCCAAACTTGAGTTTAATTATTTAAAATTTGTCACGCGAAAGGAGGAATTTGAAGCAAAGTAAATTTGTTAAATAATAATCGCGGATCAAATTAAAATAAATGTTTTGTTTTTCCATGGTTGTCATGGGGGAAATAGTTTGTTGATAACGAGGATTCGGGGCATAACGATATTGAACACGAAAGAGAATGGTTGTATCATTGATTTGAATAAAAACTTAATCCAACACTATGCGTTCAAAGTAATTTGCCACAAAACACACCTCATGCCTTCGGATCTCATGCAGTTCCCAAACAAAATCTTTATTAGGTGGTTCGTTAGAAATTAGTTTAATAAATCTTGGTCTCCTCGGAGTGTTTAGAGCTAAATAAGAACAGCACATGATAAAGAGTCATACCATACAGTATAGTATGTATTTAATGTTCATATTGACCTCCTCATAGCGGTAAACACTACTAATAATGACCCCGTGCACACCCCCACTTGAATGCACCGTGCAGAGTGCAGACTAATGAAGGAGGTCATCCGGTGCAGAGTCGAGCACCGCCGCGCCCACGTTTCCCAGGCAACCGAGAGGGGTCCACCCGTGTGGCCTGAGTCCGGGGGTCGACCCTCCCGCAGGTCGCGCAATAGGACCGGCCCAAAGCGAGCGGGGGGGAGTAGGGCGGGGGCAGGCGTGGGAGGTGGAGGGGGGTAACGCCCTCTCGCGACCTCGTTCCCTGGGGCCATGGGGCGGGAGAACAGACTGGGTGGGGGGAGAAGAGGAAGGTAGGGGTTGGAAAAAGAGAGGAATATGTCCTTATCTCCTCGCCATAACTTTCGAAGCGCCCCAAGGGTAGAGAGAGGGGGTTGAGACAGAGAATAAAGCGGGAGGTTTCGCAGCGATGCTTCCAAATCTGTCAGTTCGCACTCCCCCGTTTGCTTCGGCAGGCCGCGAAACCGGCAATAACGCCCTCTCCTCGCGAGATGCAGACGTGAGGAGCAAACAGCCGAGAGGTGGTATGCGTGGAGTTTCGGTGCAAGTCTCGGTCGAAGATGGTATGAGGATTCAGGAGAACGAGGGCGGATCCCTTTTCTTATTGCATACCTTCAGTTATTCTGGGATAACTTCAGATGGTGGGGAGGCATGTAAATAAGAACTACCTACGCCATTGACTCAATATATAAATATTGCGAGTTACCCATGAAGTATTATCAAGTAAATATTGTTGATAAAATGAAGAAAAACAATATTTTTTATAAATTCGTAGGTATGTATAACAATAAGTCGTTTGTATTTGGGGTGAGATTTAAGCTAAATGTTTTACGCTAACTCCAATGTTTTGAGAATGCATAATACCTAATTTTCAAACTAAAAAGAAAAGCATAAAATTTTCAAAGTAGAGAAAATCGATACATATCTAAAAATATATGTTCTCAAAGATACGCTCAAAGTGTGTGTTAGATGGAATGATATGTTTTACGGAAGGTTACCTCTTTTCCTATGTGGAGAAATCCACTACAACCAATCAGTCACACAGGAAGGGGGATGTGAAAAACCTGTGAAACATACTGAGTAATTGCTAATGTTACATAGGACTAAGGCATACTAATGTTACATAGGACTAAGGCATACTAATGTTACATAGGACTAAGGCATACTAATGTTACATAGGACTAAGGCATACTAATGTTACATAGGACTAAGGACTAGTTAACTAGGACTAAAGCATTCTGCAAAGAAATAGGATTGTTAAAACAACCCCCTGTAATCAACTAATAGCCGCTTAAAGCTGAAGACACATTCCTGTGGCGGTAGGGGGTGGGGCAGTTTTTTCTAGTAACATTTCGAGTTCTCCAGAATATTCTGGTATCCAAAAATTCTCACAGATTTATGGATTTGAGTCCTGGACCACCGATTGACAGCTCAATGTCCTATCCACTAAAATTCTGCACTGGGACAGCACTCTTTCAAACACAAGTGCAAGAGTGACTTCAATTTCTTGCAGTGCTATCAACGAGGAGACAGTACTAGTAGTAGTACTTAGGACTAAATACTAAGCCAACTACGCTGCGATAAGATGATATTGATTGCGGATGAATAACTTTTGTCCATTTTTGCGATCGGAGAAGAATGAACGATCGGAAGAACTACAGAAGAACTATCAGAAGAACTACACTGAAAAATCAGCAAATATCGGCGAAGAGGTTTCTTCTCCATATAGCTAGCAATAAAGGTAATTCAGCAAAGTAACTTTTCTGTCCTATTGTAAGATATCACCGGCTACAATAGTTAGATTCGCTCCATGGTCCGGTAGCACAATGGCCGTGGGTTCAAATCCAGCCTCCGTTATGGGTGCTGTGTTTTATTAATATTAAGCTATGTTAGACTGTGTGATATACACTTAGAAGTTGGAGTACCTAAAACTTCAATTTTACTACTTATAATATTTTAAAATAATCCATTCCACTTAATTGCCAGTTTGCACAAATTTTACTGTCAACTATCACCAACGGAACGGTATATAATATAGTTGTTGGGTAGGTAAATCTATTACCATCTGAAATCATGTAGTAAGAGAAGTATTACTAACTAAATCTCGAAAACAATACCTCAGGCTAATTTAATCCCTCTGCATAGCCCCTCATTCTCTTTAAGCTTCATTGAATAAATAAATCGTTTTAAGAAGCGATGGAGATTGAAATTTAGTAAAAATACTCTCCGTGGAACAAAGCCGTGGACTTTGTTTGCAATATTTTTATTCTACCTTAAAAAATAAGTCCAAAGTTTCTCTATCTAGAAACGATGTGTTCTTTCTCTCGGTCTCCCTAGATTCCACATTTTAGCTCTCTCATACATTATAATATCCCTCAACTCAATACTCAATGCGAATGATACTAAATAAAAAAACGCTATTAGGTAAGGAATGACTTTGAAAAATGCCGTTTCTATGATTGAAATCGAAAAATTATCTATTTTAAAATCTTTTGCTATTTAAGAGTTTCAACTTCTTCTACGATGATTTAAATCGCTGAAAATGTATGCTAAGCAATTTTCTGAGTCTAAAAAAGAAATTAAATCCCTCAATTCCATTTCCTCTCATGAAAACAAAAAAAAATGTTCATGAATTTGATCGTGCTCGCTCGTATAGCTTCATTATCAGTAACGCACTCTGAATGACTGTTTCTGGATTGAGCTCATAAAATAAAGAGGAAAATACGATAGCGAACAAAATAAATTGGTTCTCATTGTTTATTTCATACATGATAAGTGGTTCTTGTGCGAAAATAATGCAATTTTTTTGTGTATTTGATGTGTTTAGGTGACTCATATATCTGCACCCATTTTGTGGAATGGGAATCGAGAAATATAAGTAAACCCATTCTCATAGACGTTTTGCGCATTAGTCAGTTAGTGGAACGCCTAAAGATAGTGATAACACGAAAAGAAAGCAATCAGGGAAGAGGAGAGAGTTTTTAGAATCAGGAGACCAGTCTCGGATCATTTACCACAACTGAGAATTATGGCCATAAAAAAGTGAATAAACTGGGAATCAGTCGATTCATACATGAGCCACATGATGGAGCGATTGTACATGTTATTGGAATAATGTAGCTGAAACACTGCACAGCAGTCAAGGGTACTGGTTTATGTATGAGATTTGGCCAAATGGTATCTGTTAAAGAATAAATTGGCCGGACGCCTCGGTGCAGCTAAGCAGTCAGTTCTCCGCGACGCATCGCTTCTACCGCTTCCCATTTCAATTGTCGCTCTGTAATCTTTGTTGTGTCGTGTGCAATAATAAACCCTTTATAGGCATTTTAGTCGCGTGTCTTTATTCCGCGCCCTAAATGCTTCAAAGGATTGGTAAAAATTGTTCAATGAAACGTTATGCGTGACCTATATGCTGATGATAGAGTATGGGAGCAGATTTGAGCCCTTCAACAAGAAGGGTGGGATGAGGATTGAAAAAGTTAAATGTAAAGGGAAGAGAAAATCCCAAAGCTGGAGATTTGAGGGACATTTGGAGAGGGAGAGTAAAATTATGGGAAAAGGCATCGAACTTAAATTTTCACATAAGGGTTTCATGATTTAATGATGTCTGTTTTAGTCACTGAATTCGAAATTTCTGTGCAAGAGCTGAGAACTATAAATATAGCTAAATATCATCAATTCTATTAATATTTCATCCATCAAGTTCGAGGTATTTGTGAAACTGCTAGTTATATTCGAAATCTACATTAATGAAATTAGTAACTATAAAAAATGAACCTAAAAGAGAAACTGGTAAGGTTGAAAGGCGTTAAAAATCAAATTATTTACAGAAGGGGATAATTTTTAGTGAAATTACTTGGTCAGCAGTATGAAATTGAAGCTGTATTGGAAACTTACTTAAAATCGGAGGAAGTAATATTTTATGCTCGTCCTCAACCTCGTCAAAAACTTCGATGGAAGCAAAGCATTTTTTGAATTTGACAAGTCAATCTTAATTCACCTTCATACATTAGCATAAAACATTTAAGTAAGCTCGAGCTATTGATTAAACCTAATATTGAGGAAGACATAAATAACGATCTTAACTAATTGGGAATAACTTACACTTTATTGAGACTATTATTTTATCATCAATGGTTCGCGAGTTTACTTTGTGGAATTTCATGATTAATACGAGAGTAAAATTGAGTACCTACACTTAGTTCATCCACACAATTTATTGTTGTTTTATTGTTTATTACTATTATTTTATCCAATTCAGCAACTAAACTTGTCTTAATTAGTTTGCCCTTGTATCCTTGCCAGATATTCTAGACAATTTGGAGCTGCAAGGTCCCTGCGTGGTTCTATCCATGGAGCCAAATTACGTTGAAAAGAGTTACCCAAAGATTACTCAATCAATCTTTTTTCGTGACATTACGAAAAAACGCCATTCATTAACTTCATCCATCTGCATGTGAAGATCGCTAGGCGATCCAGAGCGCCGTAATAAAGGAGCATAGCATAATTCATCTCTGTACATTCGCTAGTGAAACCTTGCCGTCATTATGAGGGACGGTCTCGAGTCTCAATCCTTGTGATAAATGCGAGGATAGTAATGATTGTCATATAATGGAATTCGTATTTATTTTTGTCCATAAACCTCAACTCCGCTAGGTGTAAACTCAATGGAAATCGTTCGCACCAACTGACCAAAAAAATTGATGAGTCATTGACAGTCAATTCCATCTAATTTATGAAATAGTGGCATGAACAGAGATATACAAGCTGAATTCATGACCAATGTAACTTTTAAAACTACTTTACTGGTGCGTTGTGTAGAAGAATAAGTTACATATTGACCAATTTTAGTGAGCTTTAATGCCACGGGGATGATTGAATATTGTTGATATTATATTTGGTAGAGGTGATGTGAATTCGGAGGCAAAAAGGAATAGTAAACGAACAGACAGGCCAGGGTGAGTTGAATACAGGGAAGGATAACGAAAGTTGCGAAGGCAAATGGTACGAAAAAATAGGGATTACGTACAGAAAGGAGTTACATTATATGAAGAGTTATAAGAAGAGCTTAAGGGGGTGGTAAGGCAAGAATAATGGAACGTTATGTGAGGTAAAATAGTCAGAAATGGCTCGGGGGCTGTAAGGGGGCAATTAAATACAATTATATCCTAGAGCCAAGCAATATTTAGCAACCGTTGATGTAGGATCACTGTAATGTCTTTTGCGCCAGTCTTAAAAAATATTGCTCATTCTCAACGATTATTTTTCTATTCGGATTTTTCTGAGAAGGCACGAGCCTGATCTCACATAAGACAACATTTTCCCTAAGGTATTTAGGTATTTTATTAACACCCTTCAAATAGAAACCGAACTAACGTTAATTTTTTAACTGCATGTACGCCTTAATTGCGATTTGGAGCAGTGACCAGATAAATCCCTCAATTAATAACGGGTTTAATTTCAGTATTTAACTGCACTTTTATGCTCAGCAAAGTTTAAGCTCTAGAAAGGGTGTATTCATATCAATAAAAAACTTCGCAAAGAGCAGAAAGCTACGGAACCTATTAATTCCTCTTAAAGCCAGTACCCCCAGATACAGTAAATGCATCACGCTTTTCCACGTGAGCTAAGTAGTTAATGAAGTCATAAAATGTTATTGAGCGTTAATTTGCTAAGTTGACCGGGAGATAACATCAGGCCCCCATACTTTTAACTGGTACTTGAAGGTTTAATTCTCATGAGAAGGTAAGCCTTCGAGTAACATGCAAGGAAGTGATTTTGTCTCATTTGAACACCCTTAAATAGTCATAAAGACGCTGGGAGATGACTTCTCCCGTGGATAGTAAAGTAATTATGAATCACTTCGATTATATTTGTCGATTTCACTCAGAAACCCTTCTAAGTGGTTAAAATGTAAAGAGGATGTTTCACAAGGAGAAAATATTGCTAATCATTAAGAGCCTTTTAGTAAGTATTTCTGGATCAATGTTCTGCTTCCATCTTTTCCTCACTCTGTGGGCCTTCAGCGCAAATTGTGTTTGTGCTAAAATTTGGTTTTCACGCGCTCCACGTACAGTGTAACCTAAACTCAAGCATAAAGACAGACACAACATTCTTGTCCCAAGTGGGATTAAAACCGGCAACCATGGAGTTACGAATTTCTTTCCAAACATGACACTGCAATTCTTCGGAATAATCTTAACTGGGCAATCTCTGAATTAACTCCAACAAAAGAATTCATATGAGTTGAACTGAAAGTACAGAAAAATAAAATCAAAGAACAGAATCAAATATATGAGGAAACAACGGTGACGGCAAAAAAGAAAAAAATGATAGTGTTGCAATTTATTGAACATAGTACATTAAAGGAAAAAAATACGGCACGATGATTTATTTCGAACTTAAATTGCAATTTTTAATCTTTATGGAACACCAAACAAAGGAATAGAGAAAGGTACATGCAGGGAGTTCATGCTTAGAATGCCGTTACATAGATATATCGGAGGCAGAGTCAAACTAGGATAGTAAAACACAAGAGAACAATCAGACCGTGATATCTAGAAGGCTCTACCCAACAAGCATGCAGCCGAAGGATACCTAAGAGTCACCGAGAACATTATGATTCGCGCAAAAAAGCACCTAAAAATTCTACTTATCAGAGGACACAGAAACACACAAGCGCTAGAAAAGTTCAGCTGGGATAAAAGTTCAGACTAAGGGAGGCATGCAGTCAGTAATATGATGATAATCAAATGATTCCGTCCGCCTAACCCCTACCCTCACTACCTCCAATTCCAGCTAAGAAGTACTTGTCATTTTCTAAACCACTTGTCATTGGATGGTAAGTATTTTTCTGAATAGAAATTGTTTGAAGCGAAATATGTCAAAAGATCAAACGGGAAATATCTAAATTAAAAAGGCATTGTATATCATTTGATCGTAGGAGTTACTTGCTTTTCCATCTGGAAGCATTAAGTAAACAATTTGATGCTCATGAGTATGAAGTTTTATTAGCCGTAACATTAATGATTAGTATCTATCTAATTCTGCTTCTCGATGATAAATATCCAATAACGATTTTAGTGACTTTCTTTGAATGTATTCCTTGCACTGAAATTTATTTGGCCGAAATACTCTTGAATGATTAAAAGCGTGCTGTTTATGATAATTAGCACGCAAAATAATGTTTTTCATAAGAACTACGCTATATTATTTATAACTTCTCCATATAATTACAAAACAGCAACTTACATGGAATTTTGGTGAAAATTAATAAAAAATGATCATTCCCTTGGAGGATGAAATTACAAATTCGAAATCTTGTCAAAATAGAAAAGATCCTTTCTTTTCCTTTCTCATACATCTCCTTCACTGCTCAGGTTGATTTTTTTTCCTTGTTCCATTGGGTTCAACCTTCTGACCTAGCTCCAACCTCGTAGGCGAAGGAGAACGTACATAATGTCGATAAGACGCCTCCAGATAAGTTCTTGGAGACTCTACGTTCGGCGCCTCAGAAAACTGACCCAGAGCTGTCGATCAACGCCTCACACAACTTTTTGCGCCAAAAGATTCCGTATCTCCGCCGTTAATCACCACTCCCTCTCGAGAAACTGCGTGGTTCTAGTTTTTGTGATGACCAGAGTAGTGAACTCTCACTTTGACCGGTCGGGTTTGAATACCGGCAGAAGTTAGGGATTATTCAGTTGAACTTCGGTCTTTGCTCAAATTTTATGTGAAAACAGCATTACGTACATTAGTCCGTCTGCTGAATGGGACGTTAAACTATGGATTCCTCTACGGCTTCAGTGAAGAGCAGCCTAATAACGATGCCGTATTTCTCTTTACCCATTATAGAAAGCTGAAGTAATTAGTACCGAAAGATATTAATGACTTCATCTTTCGGTGGCTTTTCTAGGGTAGGTACAACCAATTCCATTAACTCTATGGCTCTGGCATCCTCGGTGAAAATCTATAACTTAATCCATTTTCTTACAAATATCTTGATGATTACCATCGTAATACGCAAGTAAAAAAATGAGACCCTCTCATAAATAATTAAGGAAAAAATCATTCGGTGTAATTACATCAGATCAATCTAATTAGTATGAATACAAAAGGATCATCACGTAATTGTAGTGTAATTAGTTATTTTGGGAAGGCGACCGACGGCTAAGGTCATTGTGCCAATTAAAATGGGTTTATGCTGTGGGCGTAGTTAGGAAGGACGCTTACCGTACCACCAGCTGTCATCAGAGATGTTGCAGGAAGTTGCCGAGGAGGCTAAACGTCTCCAAGTCCACTTCACGCATCGATCCAGCTTCCATTCCCTCTAAATCCCAGCTAGGGCGCCTGAGGAACCAACAACGCCGTTTAGAGATTCTTCCTCGCCTGGTGCCACTCCCTCTAATTCCTTACGCAAACCCGTAAAACATCGACCGGGAGGCATTTGAGGAGTACCCGAGGATCACGTCCCGCCAAATTCGGGATTCTCGTCATCTCATCTGCTCCGTTAGAATCGCAGCCGTCGGAGTGGAATACCATTGAAACACGCACGCCTCGTCTCACCCCCACGCTTCACAATCTTCCGTGCCCTTACACGCATTCGCCGACGCAATGAAGTAGGCAACGCCTGGCGGAGAAGGTGATTAAGTGCCATGAAAGAGCAAATTTGGCTTGTTTGCGCGGCCGAAATCACCTAGGATTTTGCCGGATTCTGGTTAGTTTTTCAGGGGAGGCGACCAAAAGCTGAGATTATTTTCGCCATTTAGGATAGGAGGGTAATTGGGTAATGGTAGGAGTTTTCAGGGAACGGGAGAAGGGTGAAGAGAAACCCTGCATCTGCTTTAGCCTACTCTTAACGACTGTCGCCAAGTGGACCACGGCTTAACGTCCCATCCGATGGCCGGAATACCAAACCTTAAATGCCCTCCACTAGGCACCAGTTTGCCACAGAAAGTCCACCACAGCCGGGAATCCAACCGGGGCCCTCGGGATGGGAGGCCAGTACCTACTCTAGCCACCACACCAACCCGATCCCCATTTTACCAGATTCCTCTGGGTTCGCAAACAACTCCGTGGAATGGGATTGACATGCCTTTAAGTCTGAACAAGAGAGAGAGCTCATGAAAATTCGATGAAAAAGAACTTTTCCTCTACCCTTAAAGTTTTGGATGGAAGAATCTTGCACAAGACTTGGGCTATTATCTTTTTCTCTCGAAATCTTAAAATGTATACGACAAATTTAGAATTTAACTAATTTAAGCCAAGTAAATTCTCATAGAAATAAAATGAAACTTTAGGTGCTCGAACGGCTAAGGCTAAATTGCATCATTTAACATAAATTCTTAAACCCAAAGCAGCACATAACACCCATGCTCGAGGCGTGTTTTGAATCCAAAACCCTTGGGTCGCCAGGCTGGCACGTTAGAGTTGACAGTAAATTCTCTAAAATAAAACCTATTTCGAATAAATGTTTACAGTTGTGATATTTTTCTTACGATATTACATATCTTCTGTTACTTCTTACTTCACTTAGTGACACTCTTTTTGAAAAAATTATTATTTTTTCGTATATTATTAAGAAACTAAACGATAAACACAAACATGAATCACAAGATAAACACAAGCATGATTCTTTCAGTGTTAACTTTACAAATGACTTAATTTATATGATAGAAAGCAATTTCTTACTTCCATATCAATTATTTTGTTAATAGGAAAAGTATGAAATCCCCTTCCTCAATCCTGCCTCAAGCAATAAATCTAAAAACCATCCCTAAATCCGATAAACCTAGGTCTAATCACATAGCAACATCCACGACCTATCTTAGGGACTTAAAATTTGACTGGTATCTTTCGAAGAACGGACAAGACCTTGACCACCCCAAAGAAAATAATTTTAGCATTCGTCTTCAGGCTCTCTCCGACATAACGCAGTCCAGGTTTTGTACCCTATGCTCCGCAACGTTAGCAGCATTAGAGCATCAATACTCAAGACTGGCGTTTGATAGATTCATCTAATGATTTCTCCCTTCGCCTCCGACAGAACTCACCTTCAGTCATGGTGCGGAGTGACTTTAACATCGCGATACTCAAATCACCAATCACAGCAGTGTCCGCACCCCTGTCCGTCCAGATGTCGCCCTCGCCTCCCGATGAATTCCATTGACCAGTCACGGGCTAGCTCCCCAGGCGGCTGTGACGCCTGGGATACATGTAAGTAATGAAGGAATGACAATCGCGGCGTGATGAATGAGGAAACCATTCGATTCACCTGCGACTCCGTTGCACTTATCTC